>CM022300.1:282365167-285132712 GCA_011799875.1 Thinopyrum elongatum
TTGGCATACCAGCCAGCATGCTCTGGCGATGGAACCTCTCGGTCTCGTCCGTTTCCTCGCACCCTGTGCACCTCTTCATGTCTAGAGGCTTCCCGTCGTTCGCCCTCGCTCTAGACCCATCTCCCCTCCGGATTCTTCCCCCTTGCACCTCGGCGGTCGTGTCACGTCTGTTCGCCCTGACCAAGCTTTCACCTCCCTCCCTGGCTTCTTCCTCCCCGAGCCGCGTGTGCATTGAATGCTCGTCAGGTCGGCAACGCTCCGTCTAGCCAGCTTGCCTGCAAGCTCTCCAGTGCGGCGATGAGATGACACCGCGGCCGAGCTCATCCAATCGCCTCTGCCGCCTATAAATAGGCCTCCCCCGACCCTCCGAGCTCACCCACGGACTCCTCTCCTTCCCAGGAACCTCCCGAGACTTTCCCGAGGTCGAGAGCCTCTCCTCACCTCCATTGGCACATGGCCGCCGCCCTCTCGGCCTGAATTCCGGTGAGCCCCGCCTTTTCCCTCCCTCCACCACCACCAAGGAGCCACCCCAGCACTCCTTCCCCTCCTCCGGTGGCTCTAGCCGCGAGCCCACCTGTGCCCGACACGCCGTCCGCCATGATCGATGCCCCGGCCTCCTCATCGCTCCCCGGCGGCCCTAGTATGCCCAGGCGGAAGCGGCACTCCTTCCCGAGGCCACCGGTGTCCGCGCCATCGCTGGGGATAGCCGGAGTGTCAGGACCATCGGCCGCGCCTCTGTTTCTCGCGCGGGAGCTCAAGTCGCCACTGTTCCACTCCTCCTCGCCATCTGTGTCCGGGCAGGATGGACGCGGCACTCCTCGACGGACCCTCCAGTGCCGGCGCTTGCCGGAGATGGCCGGAGGCCGAGCCCATCGCCGGCCAGCTCAGCCGCGCATCTGCCTTGCCCTCTCTCTGTTTCTGTCGGGCGCAAGGGAGAAGGGAGCCAAGAGAGAGAAAGAGTCAGCGCGGACCACATGTCGCCACTCAGCCGCTGACCCCGCCCCTGCCATGTCACTTAGGTGGAGGTGTATTCTTCGGAATACGTCTTCCCCTCTCGAAAACGCATTCTGCTGCAACACCGCCGAGTACTAGGGACCCTGTTGTAAATATTCTTATAGATAGGTCCCTGGTAGAAAAACCATCACATCTTTTGCTCGTAACTCCGATTGAGGTATCCAACGCCCACTTCTTCGTATCTTGAGCCCGTCATGTTGGTACCATTTCATAATGTGTTCACACAGTGAAATGACATTTGCCATTGCCCATAAACACCCCCTCCGAGAGAGAACTGTTTTCGGCAACGTCTCCGGACTTCCGCACTTCTTTCTGATGGTTCCTTTATCCCCAGGAAAGCCATGAAACCACTTGAGCCCGTCATGTTGGTACCATTTTCATAATGTGTTCACACAGTGAAAATGACCATTTTGCCATTGCCCATAAACAACCCCCTCCGAGAGAGAACTGTTTTCGGCAATCGTCTCCGCGGACTTCCCGCACTTCTTTCTGATGGTTCCTTTATCCCCAGGAAAGCCATGAAAACCACTTGTATGATGGATTTGCAGTAGCTATGGTTTCCTACTTGAATAGTTATTTAATGTGTGCATGTTATTCTGTCTGAAACTACTATATATGCTTATGTTCTATGCTCATGTGTATCTTGCTAGTTATCAAGTACTCGTTGGTAGCATTATGCTCATGGTTAACATTGGCAGTAGTTCATCCTAAGATGATGACATGTCTGCTTGTTTCTTTATCAGTTGTGATGGTTCATCCTGTTATCAGGGCTCATCACATCACCATTCAAATTTAACTGGATGTTAATCGAACTCGAACACCTGTTGGCTGAGTCATTGTGCGGACTGAATCGAGCTCACCAGTGCAACCACACCTACTGGGATGGGGCAGCCCTAATTCGGTCTATTGTCATGCCTCTCGCCGGTACCTCCAATAGGGAAGGTTATGAGTGCGTGCTAGCCTGATCTGGTAGGTGGCTATAACCTTGTGAACCCAGTTGAGTTATTGGATCCAGGTCCCTGTTTGGGACAGTTTTGTTTGGCCACGACGGTGGCAGGTGTCGGAAGGACACAGGGGTCACCCATGACATAGCCCAATGGGGAGTTTGTCGGAGTGGCTGGGAGAGTCACGTCCTTTCCTTCCTTCCCTCCACCCTTGCACCTCTTCTGTGTTAGGCTTCGCCTCGTCTCGCCCTCGGCTCTAGACCCATCTCCCCCTCCGATTTTCTTCCCCCTCCCCTCCCTCCGGTCGTCTTGTCACAGCTCTGTTCGCCCATACCCCAACTTTCACCCCCTCCCTGCTTTCTCCTCCCCGAGCCGTCGTGTTGCATTGAATGCTCGTCAGGTCGGCAACGCTCCGCTCGTCTAGCCAGCTTGCCTGCAAGCTCCGTGCGGCGATGAGATCGACACCGCGGCCGAGCTCATCCAATCGCCTCTGCCCGCCTATAAATAGGCCTCCCCCGAGCCCTGCCAGCTCACCCACGGACTCCTCTCCTTCCCAGGAACCTCCCGAGACTTTTCCCCGAGGTCGAGAGCCTCTCCTCACCTCCATTGGCCCCATGGCCGCCGCCCTCTCCGGCCTGAATTCCGTGGACCCCGCCTTTTCCCCCTCCTCCTATCCACCACCACCAAGAGCCACCCCAGCACTCCTTCCCCTCCTCCGGTGGCCTCTAGCCGCGAGCCCACCTGTGCCCGACACTGCCGTCCGCCATGATCGATGCCCCGCCCTCCTCATCGCTCCCCGGCGGCCCTAGTATGCCCAGGCGAAGCGGCACTCCTTCCCGAGGCCACCGGTGGTCCGCGCCATCGCTGGGGATAGCCGGAGTCGTCAGACCATCGCCCCGCGCCTCTGTTTCTCGCCGCGGGAGCTCAGTCGCCACGTTCCACTCCTCCTCGCCATCTGTGTCCGGGCAGGATGGACGCGGCACTCCTCGACGGACCTCCATGCCGGCGCCCTTGCCGGAGATGGCCGGAGCCCCGAGCCCATCGCCGGCCAAGCTCAGCCGCCATCTGCCTTGCCCTCTCTCTGTTTCTGTCGGGCGCAAGGGAGAAGGAGCCAAGAGAGAGAAAGAGTCAGCGCGGACCCACATGTCAGCCACTCAGCACGCTGACCCCGCCCCTGCCATGTCACTTAGGTGGAGGTGTATCTTCGGAATACGTCTTCCCCTCTCGAAAACGCATTCTGCTGCAACCGCCGAGCTACTAGGGACCCTGTTGTAAATATTCTTTATAGATAGGTCCCTGGTAGAAAAACCATCACATCTTTTTGCTCGTAACTCCGATTGAGGTGATTCCAACGCCCTCTTACTTCTCTCTTCGTACCGTTGAGCGATATGCCTGCCGGAATATTGCACCTGACAGCACCCATGGTCACCCGAAGAATCAAGAATACATAAGGCCAAGCTCTTTCACTAAGGATCCAGGCAAAGAAAACCATAATGAAGGAGCAAGATTGGCCATACAGGTATGATAATGGTTACATGATCAACATGGTACAGATACCCAGAATAGTCTGGTTCGATACCGATCACCATGGGAACACACCCACGGGGTTTAATCCATTTGCAAGGACCCCATATCGAGTCAACCCGCTTAGTCAGCTATATATTCTCAGAATCGTCAGAAGGGGATATTCAAGCCTAACAGGTAAGACCGAAGTGTCAGCTCAGCAGTTCGATTTCAGCCACCATGTTAAAGCATTACACAGCCTACCATCCACATAGAGATACCAACAGACTGAGTAATCAGAAGGATGAATAACAGTCTCGAAGCATGTGTCCTCATATATGGGAATCAGGTAAAGAATAACCTGCCGTGACCAAGATTCTGTTGCCAGGACCACTGTCAGTCAAGTCTATGGATAATATCATTATAAGGTCATACACCTTTATGTTGATCACGACAAGTGACAGCCAAATCTTTGGTAGGAATTTTATATCCAAGACAGTGGAGATACCCAAGATATTCCAGCAATCCTTGCGAGAAATCAGATTCTGCTAAGAGAGCGGTATGATTCATAGTACTGTTTTGAACTTGGAGGACACATGACCATTTGAAGCAATCCAATGCAAGGAGTAAAAGCTTTCGTGTCCACTGAGAGAATCCGTGGATAGTTGTCAGTATTGGACTTCATCGCAACACGTCCATGGGGAAACAGCTCTTGGACTTGCGAGAAGGACAGGTATTTTAGGATAATTCATCACACCCCAAATAAGGCAACAGACATAAAAGGAGGGAAGTCAGAGTAATATATGAGGCAAGATTTGCCAGAAAAAGGATCCAGTGAAACAAACCACCCTGAAGTCAGGTAGCCAGACAGATGAGATTTAATGGGAGCATTATATAAAGGCAAAAAGGAAACCCGAGTTGGAAACGGTTTCCTCAAGTGGGAATATTCATGCTTAACCCCTGAGCCGCCAAATCTCGAGGACGAGATTTCTTTAAGGGGGGTAGGTTTGTAACACCCTGGATTTTGCCCATTTTCTTTTTCTTCGATTTTGGTCTGGTTTTGCTTTTCTGTGGCTTAGTGGTCTTGAAACCTGGAAAGATCATCCTTGATTCCTCTCCCAAGTGGCTAGTCAATCTCAAAATCATCTCAAGACCTTTTCATTTCCATCTTGGACCAATCCCAATATTCTTTTTCTTGGGAATATTCCTTTTTCTATTAAAGGAATAACCATGTCTGCCCTGGGTTGTGAAGCAACCCACAGTTCCAGCATTCCAAAGATTTCCAAATAATTCTCATAAATTGTTTGGGTCATATATTCCTGAGACATGTCAAAATCCTTCCTTGCCATGTTCAAAAATATTCCATCAATATTCCTTTTCTGATTCTGCCCCAGCTGGCAGTTCATGAAGCAAGTACCCTTTATCTTTGCTTGCTTGATCTCAAACTTTTTGTGAACTTTTTCCTATCCAAATCATTGCCACATGACAAAATTCAACTCAATTTGGCTAGTATATATTTCTTGGCAAATTTCCAAAGTTTCTGGTCAACTGAAAGCTTTGTGAAGGAAGTGCTAGCTAGGAGTATCCAAATGAGTTCAAATTTTGCAAGCATCTTCATATGCTCAAATTAACACTGTCCACAAGATTTGAGCATCATCCCATCATCTATATCATCACAGCATCAAATCTTTGCTACTGGTCATATTTTCCTGTTGTGAAGCAACTATATTTTATATTGCTTCATAATTGCTGAAAATTTACCAATACATTCTCCTAATCATATGACACCTCTCCAACAAATTTGGGCTCATTCTATCCAGCCATTTTCCCTCAGCAATTTTCCTAAGTTTCTGTCCAGTAGGATGCTGTGTGAAGGAAGTACCATTTTGGTTTATCCAAATGGTATGAATTTTATACAGTGTCTTCATATCATCAAATCCCTCATCTCCTCCAAGTTTCAGCTCAATCCAAGCCAGTAAGTGAGTGCCACATCAAGATTTGTATTCTGGACCAGATTAGGCAGTTGTTAAGCAATTGTATTAAATCTTGATCAAAATCATTCCAAACTTCACAGCATTATAGTTCTTCCTAACCTAAATCTCCTAGACATCACATTTGGCTCTTATCCCTTCCCTGTTGATCACAGTATCATGCAACAGTTTGCTACAGCCAACTTCAGAGGATCATTCACATCTAACCACAGTGTGTTTCTCTAAGCCATCACAGTATCATTCGTTGGAAGGACTACCCACTGGACATGATGTGGCCGGTCAGCGTGCACCGCGTGCGCCAGTTCACGCGGTGACCACGCGGTTGGCATACCAGCCAGCATGCTCTGGCGATGGAACCTCTCGGTCTCGTCCGTTTCCTCGCACCCTTGCCACCTCTTCATGTCTAGAGGCTTCGCCTCGTCATCGCCCTCGCTCTAGACCCATCTCCCCCTCCGGATTCTTCCCCCTTGCACCTCGGCGGTCGCTGTCACAGCTCTGTTCGCCCATGACCCCAAGCTTTCACCTCCCTCCCTGGCTTCTTCCTCCCCGAGCCGTCGTGTTGCATTGAATGCTCGTCAGGTCGGCAACGCTCCCGTCTAGCCAGCTTGCCTGCAAGCTCCAGTGCGGCGATGAGATCGACACCGCGGCCGAGCTCATCCAATCGCCTCTGCCCGCCTATAAATAGGCCTCCCCCGAGCCCTCCGAGCTCACCCACGGACTCCTCTCCTTCCCAGGAACCTCCCGAGACTTTTCCCCGAGGTCGAGAGCCTCTCCTCACCTCCATTGGCCACCATGGCCGCCGCCCTCTCCGGCCTGAATTCCGGTGAGCCCCGCCTTTTCCCTCCCTTCCACCACCACCAAGGAGCCACCCCAGCACTCCTTCCCCTCCTCCGGTGGCCTCTAGCCGCGAGCCCACCTGTGCCCGACACTGCCGTCCGCCATGATCGATGCCCCGGCCTCCTCATCGCTCCCCGGCGGCCCTAGTATGCCCAGGCGGAAGCGGCACTCCTTCCCGAGGCCACCGGTGTCCGCGCCATCGCTGGGGATAGCCGGAGTCGTCAGGACCATCGCCGGCCGCGCCTCTGTTTCTCGCCGCGGGAGCTCAAGTCGCCACTGTTCCACTCCTCCTCGCCATCTGTGTCCGGGCAGGATGGACGCGGCACTCCTCGACGGACCCTCCAATGCCGGCGCCCTTGCCGGAGATGGCCGGAGCCGCCGAGCCCATCGCCGGCCAAGCTCAGCCGCGCATCTGCCTTGCCCTCTCTCTGTTTCTGTCGGGCGCAAGGGAGAAGGGAGCCAAGAGAGAGAAAGAGTCAGCGCGGACCCACATGTCAGCCACTCAGCCGCTGACCCCGCCCCTGCCATGTCACTTAGGTGGAGGTGTATTCTTCGGAATACGTCTTCCCCTCTCGAAAACGCATTCTGCTGCAACCGCCGAGCTACTAGGGACCCTGTTGTAAATATTCTTTATAGATAGGTCCCTGGTAGAAAAACCATCACATCTTTTTGCTCGTAACTCCGATTGAGGTGATTCCAACGCCCACTTCTTCGTATCTTTGAGCCCGTCATGTTGGTACCATTTTCATAATGTGTTCACACAGTGAAAATGACCATTTTGCCATTGCCCATAAACAACCCCCTCCGAGAGAGAACTGTTTTCGGCAATCGTCTCCGCGGACTTCCCGCACTTCTTTCTGATGGTTCCTTTATCCCCAGGAAAGCCATGAAAACCACTTGTATGATGGATTTGCAGTAGCTATGGTTTCCTACTTGAATAGTTATTTAATGTGTGCATGTTATTCTGTCTGAAACTACTATATATGCTTATGTTCTATGCTCATGTGTATCTTGCTAGTTATCAAGTACTCGTTGGTAGCATTATGCTCATGGTTAACATTGGCAGTAGTTCATCCTAAGATGATGACATGTCTGCTTGTTTCTTTATCAGTTGTGATGGTTCATCCTGTTATCAGGGCTCATCACATCACCATTCAAATTTAACTGGATGTTAATCGAACTCGAACACCTGTTGGCTGAGTCATTGTGCGGACTGAATCGAGCTCACCAGTGCAACCACACCTACTGGGATGGGGCAGCCCTAATTCGGTCTATTGTCATGCCTCTCGCCGGTACCTCCAATAGGGAAGGTTATGAGTGCGTGCTAGCCTGATCTGGTAGGTGGCTATAACCTTGTGAACCCAGTTGAGTTATTGGATCCAGGTCCCTGTTTGGGACAGTTTTGTTTGGCCACGACGGTGGCAGGTGTCGGAAGGACACAGGGGTCACCCATGACATAGCCCAATGGGGAGTTTGTCGGAGTGGCTGGGAGAGTGCCATGCAATAGATTGGGTTTTGTCGGAACATCGTTGGTCCACCCGAATGGGAGCACGAGGCCACGAGTTCCGTGGTGTGGGTACAGTGTACTAACCTCTGCAGACTGTATAATCTATCGATAGCCGCATCCTCGGATATGGGCACAGTTCGTAGTAGGACACACTATGGGTCAACAGTACAATAATCTTGCTTATAACAACCCGGTTCGATGAGAAAGAAGTTGGTTGATCTTTATGTGATTGCGAGAGGATCACCGTGGTATCGAGGATACCGACGTTGGTTGATCATGATCATGTGAGGATCACTGTGGTATCGTGGATACTCGATTTGGTTGATAGTGTTATGTGGTGATCTCGGGTAAAGACCAAGCTTCTTGTGATCATGTTATCACTACGGTATTGTAATACCAAGTTTGGTTGGTCCCGAGGTTATCATGTGGCACACTGGATGGTAAGTTCTTCCATGTGGTGGTTACAAGGTAACCCCAAACAGAGTAAGTTGCATCATGATAGTTTTGACCAATTGCATGTAGTGTCATCCTGCTCATATGCCATGCCTATATTGTTCTAGCATCATGGTTACACCTGCTTAACCTGTAAATGCCATGCTGTTGCTTGTCTTGACTGCTTTGGTTGCTGTGAGCTTGCGAGTACATTCAAAGTACTCAGCTGGCGTGTCATGCCAGTTTGCAGGTCATGCCATGATTGCTTGCTTGTCAAGGATTCTGAGTTTGCGAGCTAGGATACGTGTTCCAGTCAGAGTCCCTGCGGAGTGGAGTCCGTCATCGTCGTCGTAGTTCCGCTGCATCGGGTTGTTCCGCTGTTAGCATAGAGCTACCATGGGCAGGCATAGTATCATTGTGCCGATGTAATCCTTGTACCCTTGTAACCTTATTCATAGTAATAAAGAGCTGATTTGTTCTATGCCAACAGTGTCGTATTCCAGAAGACTTGTCTCTGGGCTAGAATATGGGGCGTTCCGGTTTCCTCTGAGCCGGTGTGCCACAAGAGTTGGTATCAGAGTAGGTCTGGCTGTAGGACGCCCTAGACCGCGTGAACGTTAGAAATCGGTAGTATAGGATCCGGTTGCTACACTTGTTTGTTGCATTTGCTTGTTGCATAGCATGCATA
Source organism: Thinopyrum elongatum (assembly GCA_011799875.1). Lineage (NCBI taxonomy): Eukaryota > Viridiplantae > Streptophyta > Magnoliopsida > Poales > Poaceae > Thinopyrum > Thinopyrum elongatum. The sequence goes on from CM022300.1 coordinate 282,374,084, forward strand.
TAGACTAGATATTTTATTGCTAACGGTTGATATGGTGAGTGTATGTGGCATTGGTTTCGATTCACCACCTGCGCTCTCCAGTTTGCATACTGGTTCCTTGGTGTGGTGTCATCTTCGTCCCAGCGGAGTGATGCCAAGGTGCTTGGTGGTGTCGATCCCTTGTTGGATTGATGCACCGGTACCACACCAATATATTCCCTTCAACCACCCCTATAGTTTCGGTGATAGACATGCTTCTATCCCAGAGCTTGCCATCGTCCCACTAGCCACGTTGGCAACCCTTACTGATCTTAGTTATCAGAAAAGGGCAATGCCGCAAGCCTTTCTTTTCATCGATTATCCAACCCTGCCATCCATTCCCTGGACAAGTACGATTTCTTCCGTACGCTTGATGATGATGTGGTCGTGACCTCCGTGTTCCGATCCACGATCACCAAGTCCGTCCTCGTCTCCGTATTCGTCCAGCTACAACCGGTGTAAGCCTGTGTTTGGTGTAGCTTTGTTTACACCAATTTTGCCACACATTGTCTCACTTTCGTGCACACCGCCACAGCATGTTATACCGCAATACCGGAGTTCTTGTGAGATTTGTGTGCTTAAGTAGGCATGCATATTGTTGCTATGGATAGCTGTAGAGTATGATATTGCTTGTGTGTGATCTTGTTGCTTTGTGTGCTTTTGTCATTTCTTTTGCCTCTTTCTTTGGGCCCTTGGTGTTACCTTATTTCCCCTTATGGAAGTTGCTCACCGACACCGGACTCAAAGAATCAGTGAAGAGGCAAGCATGTGGAAGCTCAGCTCAACAATATGGAATTTTTCGCTGACTTCCTGATATTGGGAATATCTGGTCTGATTACAAATGGTATTCTCGATTGATTATCGGCATCAAGTATACATCAGTGTGCAATTTTCACAACAGTAATGATCAATTCAGCAAGAAGGATAGACGAACAACTTTCTTCATACAACAAGTGACCGAAAACAGTAACATCAAGGTATATATATCTGCACCCAGTTCGCATATGGCAAAAAGAAAGCTTCAGATATAAGCAACCCAGTCTTTCTTCACAAGCTATCTGAGAAGCGTACAACGCAAGGGTTCCTGTGTCTTCCTCGGCACGACACATGGACATCTTGCGATGCAAGCATGCTATCCCGGCAGAAGCTTCAGGCACAAGCTATTCAGCCTTCCTCAGCAAGATATTCGCAATGGCTTCCAACACAAGCTAAGAAACCTTTGTCAGTAAAGCATCACATCCTCACCAGTACAAGATAATTCCCAGTCAGTTGGCCGCATATGACCATGCATCCCAAGGATCAGCTCCACAACAGTTTGGTCAGAAGGCAAGAATCAGTCAGGATGCAAGTCTGCCTCAGAAATCAAATGCCCAGCTACACATGCTTCCATAGATATGGTGAACATGCTGCCAAGGTTATACGAGTTACTCATATAATGATGACAACCCGTGAGCTGTATGGGACGCTACTGAACCCTTGCCTGCCTTCCTTTAGTAACGGCACCACGCCTGTGTTCTGAGCTGTTTACGGCCGTCCGGGGTGGATGCCGATTTTTTATTTCTCTTGTCAGCAACTGTCCGTGTTCTGAGCTGCTTTTCGGTCGTCTCGGGCAGCTGTTGAATTTCTTTCCGTAGCGGTGACCCTATGTTCTGAGCTGTTTTTCGGCCGTCTTAGGGAACTGCTACTTTCTTCTTATCGACACCGTCTCATGCTCTGAGCTGCTTTTCAGCCGTCTTGAGTCGGGGTTGAGTTGTTCCAGTAATATCCTAGATCTGAGTTGTAAAGACCGTTCTGGTGGCTACTGGTTTATTTGCTGGTTTCATCCAAGGGTTTCAGACGGTCGTTACCCTACAGCTACAACTTGTAAAGTAATATGCCTGCCGGAATATTGCACCTGACAGCACCCATGGTCACCCGAAGAATCAAGAATACATAAGGCCAAGCTCTTTCACTAAGGATCCAGGCAAAGAAAACCATAATGAAGGAGCAAGATTGGCCATACAGGTATGATAATGGTTACATGATCAACATGGTACAGATACCCAGAATAGTCTGGTTCGATACCGATCACCATGGGAACACACCCACGGGGTTTAATCCATTTGCAAGGACCCCATATCGAGTCAACCCGCTTAGTCAGCTATATATTCTCAGAATCGTCAGAAGGGGATATTCAAGCCTAACAGGTAAGACCGAAGTGTCAGCTCAGCAGTTCGATTTCAGCCACCATGTTAAAGCATTACACAGCCTACCATCCACATAGAGATACCAACAGACTGAGTAATCAGAAGGATGAATAACAGTCTCGAAGCATGTGTCCTCATATATGGGAATCAGGTAAAGAATAACCTGCCGTGACCAAGATTCTGTTGCCAGGACCACTGTCAGTCAAGTCTATGGATAATATCATTATAAGGTCATACACCTTTATGTTGATCACGACAAGTGACAGCCAAATCTTTGGTAGGAATTTTATATCCAAGACAGTGGAGATACCCAAGATATTCCAGCAATCCTTGCGAGAAATCAGATTCTGCTAAGAGAGCGGTATGATTCATAGTACTGTTTTGAACTTGGAGGACACATGACCATTTGAAGCAATCCAATGCAAGGAGTAAAAGCTTTCGTGTCCACTGAGAGAATCCGTGGATAGTTGTCAGTATTGGACTTCATCGCAACACGTCCATGGGGAAACAGCTCTTGGACTTGCGAGAAGGACAGGTATTTTAGGATAATTCATCACACCCCAAATAAGGCAACAGACATAAAAGGAGGGAAGTCAGAGTAATATATGAGGCAAGATTTGCCAGAAAAAGGATCCAGTGAAACAAACCACCCTGAAGTCAGGTAGCCAGACAGATGAGATTTAATGGGAGCATTATATAAAGGCAAAAAGGAAACCCGAGTTGGAAACGGTTTCCTCAAGTGGGAATATTCATGCTTAACCCCTGAGCCGCCAAATCTCGAGGACGAGATTTCTTTAAGGGGGGTAGGTTTGTAACACCCTGGATTTTGCCCATTTTCTTTTTCTTCGATTTTGGTCTGGTTTTGCTTTTCTGTGGCTTAGTGGTCTTGAAACCTGGAAAGATCATCCTTGATTCCTCTCCCAAGTGGCTAGTCAATCTCAAAATCATCTCAAGACCTTTTCATTTCCATCTTGGACCAATCCCAATATTCTTTTTCTTGGGAATATTCCTTTTTCTATTAAAGGAATAACCATGTCTGCCCTGGGTTGTGAAGCAACCCACAGTTCCAGCATTCCAAAGATTTCCAAATAATTCTCATAAATTGTTTGGGTCATATATTCCTGAGACATGTCAAAATCCTTCCTTGCCATGTTCAAAAATATTCCATCAATATTCCTTTTCTGATTCTGCCCCAGCTGGCAGTTCATGAAGCAAGTACCCTTTATCTTTGCTTGCTTGATCTCAAACTTTTTGTGAACTTTTTCCTATCCAAATCATTGCCACATGACAAAATTCAACTCAATTTGGCTAGTATATATTTCTTGGCAAATTTCCAAAGTTTCTGGTCAACTGAAAGCTTTGTGAAGGAAGTGCTAGCTAGGAGTATCCAAATGAGTTCAAATTTTGCAAGCATCTTCATATGCTCAAATTAACACTGTCCACAAGATTTGAGCATCATCCCATCATCTATATCATCACAGCATCAAATCTTTGCTACTGGTCATATTTTCCTGTTGTGAAGCAACTATATTTTATATTGCTTCATAATTGCTGAAAATTTACCAATACATTCTCCTAATCATATGACACCTCTCCAACAAATTTGGGCTCATTCTATCCAGCCATTTTCCCTCAGCAATTTTCCTAAGTTTCTGTCCAGTAGGATGCTGTGTGAAGGAAGTACCATTTTGGTTTATCCAAATGGTATGAATTTTATACAGTGTCTTCATATCATCAAATCCCTCATCTCCTCCAAGTTTCAGCTCAATCCAAGCCAGTAAGTGAGTGCCACATCAAGATTTGTATTCTGGACCAGATTAGGCAGTTGTTAAGCAACTGTATTAAATCTTGATCAAAATCATTCCAAACTTCACAGCATTATAGTTCTTCCTAACCTAAATCTCCTAGACATCACATTTGGCTCTTATCCCTTCCCTGTTGATCACAGTATCATGCAACAGTTTGCTACAGCCAACTTCAGAGGATCATTCACATCTAACCACAGTGTGTTTCTCTAAGCCATCACAGTATCATTCGTTGGAAGGACTACCCACTGGACATGATGTGGCCGGTCAGCGTGCACCGCGTGCGCCAGTTCACGCGGTGACCACGCGGCTGGCATACCAGCCAGCATGCTCTGGCGATGGAACCTCTCGGTCTCGTCCGTTTCCTCGCACCCTTGCCACCTCTTCATGTCTAGAGGCTTCGCCTCGTCATCGCCCTCGCTCTAGACCCATCTCCCCCTCCGGATTCTTCCCCCTTGCACCTCGGCGGTCGCTGTCACAGCTCTGTTCGCCCATGACCCCAAGCTTTCACCTCCCTCCCTGGCTTCTTCCTCCTCGAGCCGTCGTGTTGCATTGAATGCTCGTCAGGTCGGCAACGCTCCCGTCTAGCCAGCTTGCCTGCAAGCTCCAGTGCGGCGATGAGATCGACACCGCGGCCGAGCTCATCCAATCGCCTCTGCCCGCCTATAAATAGGCCTCCCCCGAGCCCTCCGAGCTCACCCACGGACTCCTCTCCTTCCCAGGAACCTCCCGAGACTTTTCCCCGAGGTCGAGAGCCTCTCCTCACCTCCATTGGCCACCATGGCCGCCGCCCTCTCCGGCCTGAATTCCGGTGAGCCCCGCCTTTTCCCTCCCTTCCACCACCACCGGAGGCTTCCACCTACACCAAAGAGCCACCCCAGCACCCCTTCCCCTCCTCCGGTGGCCTCTAGCCGCGAGCCTACCTGTGCCCGACGCCGCCGTCCGCCATGATCGATGCCCCGCCCTCCTCATCGCTCCTCGGCGGCCCTAGTATGCCCAGGCGGAAGCGGCACTCCTTCCCGAGGCCACCGGTGTCCGCGCCGTCGCTGGGGATAGCCAGAGCCGTTGGGACCATCGCCCGCCGCGCCTCTGTTTCTCGCCGCCGGAGCTCAAGTCGCCACCGTTCCACTCCTCCTCGCCGTCCATGTCCGGGCAGGATGGACGCGGCCCTCCTCGGCGGACCCTCCAGTGCCGGTGCCCTTGCCGGAGATGGCCGGAGCCGCCGAGCCCATCGCCGGCCAAGCTCAGCCGCGCCTCTGCCTCGCCCTCTCTCTGTTTCTGTCGGGCGCAAGGGAGAAGGGAGCCAGGAGAGAGAAAGAGTCAGCGTGGGACCCACATGTCAGCCACTCAGCCGCTGACCCCGCCCCTGCCACATCACTTAGGTGGAGGCGTATTCTTCGGAATACGTCTTCCCCTCTCAAAAACGCATTCCGCTGCAACCGCCGAGCTGCTAGGGACCCTGTTGTAAATATTTTCTTTATAGATAGGTCCCTGGTAGAAAAACCATCACATCTTTTTGCTCGTAACTCCGATTGAGGTGATTCCAAAGCCCACTTCTTCTTATCTTCGAGCCCGTCATGTTAGTACCATTTTCATAATGTGTTCACATAGTGAAAATGACCATTTTGCCCTTGCCCGTAAACAGTCACCACCGAGAGAGAACTGTTTTCGGCAATCGTCTCCGCGGACTTCCCGCACTTCTTTCCGATGGTTCCTTTATCCCCAGGCAAGCCACGACAGCCACTTGCATGATGGATTTGCAGTAGCTATGGTTTCCTACTTGAATAGTTATTTAATGTGTGCATGTTATTTTGTCTGAAACTACTATATATGCTTATGTTCTATGTTCATGTTCTATGCTCAGGTGCATCTTGCTAGTTATAAAGTACTCATTGGTAGCATTACGCTCATGGTTAACACTGGCAGTAGTTCATGCGAAGATGATGACATGTCTGCTTGTTTCTTTATCAGTTGTTATGGTTCATCCTGTTATCAGGGCTCAGCACATCACCATTCAAATTTAACCGGATGTTAATCGAACTTGAACACCTGTTGGCTGAGTCATAGTGCGGACTGAATCGAGCTCACCAGTGCAACGACACCTGCTGGGATGGGGCAGCCCTAATTTGGTCTATTGTCATGCCTCTCGCCGGTACCTCCAACTAGGGAAGGTTATGAGTGCGTGCTACCCTGATCAGGTAGACGGCTATAAACTTGTGAACCTAGTTGAGTTATTGGATCCAGGTGCCCATTTGGAACAGTTTTGTTTGGCCACGACGGTGGCAGGTGTCGGAAGGACACAGGGGTCACCCATGACATAGCCCAAAGGGGAGTTTGTCGGAGTGGCTGGGAGAGTGCCATGCAATAGATTGGGTTTTGTCGGAACGTCGTTGGTCCACCCGAATGGGAGCACGAGGCCACGAGTTCCGTGGTGTGGGTATAGTGTACTAACCTCTGCAGAGTGTATAATCTATCGATAGCCGTGTCCTCGGATATGGGCACAGTTCATAGTAGGACACACTATGGGTCAACAGTACAATAATCTTGGTTATAACAACCCGGTTCGATGAGAAAGAAGTTGGTTGATCTTTATGTGATCGCGAGAGGATCACTGTGGTATCGAGGATACCGACGTTGGTTGATCGTGATCATGTGAGGATCACTGTGGTATCGTGGATACCCGATTTGGTTGATAATGTTATGTGGTGATCTCGGGTAAAGACCAAGCTCCTTGTGATCATGTTATCACTACGGTATTGTAATACCAAGTTTGGTTGGTCCCGAGGTTATCATGTGGCACACTGGGTGGTAAGTTCTTCCATGTGGTGGTTACAAGGTAACCCTGAACAGAGTAAGTTGCATCAAGATAGTTTTGATCTGTTGCATGTAGTGTCATCCTGCTCATATGCCATGCCTATATTGTTCTGGCATCATGGGTACACCTGCTTAACCTATAAATGCCATGTTGTTGCTTGTCTTGACTGCTTTGGTTGCTGTGAGCTTGCGAGTACATTCAAAGTACTCACTTGGCGTGTCATGCCAGTTTGCAGGTCATGCCATGATTGCTTGCTTGTCTAGGATTCTGAGTTTGCGAGCTAGGATACGCGTTCCAGCCAGAGTCCCTGCGGAGTGGAGTCCGTCATCGTCGTCGTAGTTCCGCTGCATCTGGTTGTTTCGCTGTTAGCATAGAGCTACCCTGGGCAGGCGTAGTATCATTGTGCCGATGTAATCCTTGTACCCTTGTAACCTTATTCATAGTAATAAAGAGCTGATTTGTTCTATGCCAACAGTGTTGTATTCCAGAAGACTTGTCTCTGGGCTGGAATACGGGGCGTTCCGGTTTCCTCTGAGCCGGGGTGCCACAGGCATCCTCGAGCTTAGGCTCTTGGTTGTCCTTGAATATTACCTTGGGGTGCCTTGGTCATCCCCAAGCTTAGGCTCTTGCCACTCCTTATTCCACAGTCCATCAATTCTTTACCCAAAACTTGAAAACTTCACAACACAAAACTCAACAGAAAACTTGTGAGATCCGTTAGTACAAGAAAATAAAATAACCACTTTCGGTACTGTTGTGAACTCATTATTTATTTATATTGGTGTAATATCTACTGTATTCCAAGTTCTCCATGGTTCATACCCCCCGATATTACCCATAGATTCATCAAAATAAGCAAACAAGACAAAGATAACAGAACTGTCAAAAACAGAGCAGTCTGCGAAGATCCGAATTGTTCTAATACTTATGTAATTCCAAAAATTATGAAAAATTAGGAAAACATAGGCAATTTGTATATCAATCTCATGTAAACAATTCAGGGTTTTTAAACGGTCGACGGAATTATTAAAATTCTGTGACTAGACACAAAAGTTTCTGTTTTTCAGCAAGATCAAATCAACTATCACCGTAAGCCATCCCAAAGGTCTTACTTGGCACAAACACTAATTAAAACACCAAAACACATCTAACCAGAGGATAGATGAAAAATTTATTGAAAAACTGAACAAAAAAAGTAAAAATAAAATAAAATTGGGTTGCCTCCCAACAAGTGCAGTAGTTTAACGCCCTTAGCTAGGCATAAAAACACATAGATCTAGGTATTGTCATCTTTGGTATGCAATCCATAAGTAGCTCCCATAATAGATTCATATGGCAACTTAATTTTCTTTCTAGGAAAGTGTTCCATGCCCTTCCTTAATGGAAATTGAAATATAATGTTTCCTTCTTTCATATCAATAATTGGCCCAATCGTTCTAAGGAAAGGTCTACCAAGAATAATAGGACATGTAGGATTGCAATCTATATCAAGAACAATGAAATCTACGGCACATAATTCCTATTTGCAACAATAAGAACATCATTAATCCTTCCCATAGGTTTCTTAATAGTGGAATCTGCAAGATGCAAATTTAAAGAACAATAATCCAATTCGCGGGAACCTAACACATCACATAAAGTTTTTGGAATTGTGGAAACGCTAGCACCCAAATCACACAAAGTATGGCACTCATAATGTTTTATTTTAATCTTAATAGTAGGTTTCCACTCATCATAAAGTTTTCTAGGGATAGAAACTTCCAATTCAAGCTTTTCTTCAAAAGATTTCATTAAAGCATCAACAATATGTTTAGTAAAAGCTTTATTTTGATTATAAGCATGAGGAGAATTCAACATGGATTGTAACAAGGAAATACAATCTATTAAAGAACAATTATCATAATTAAATTCCTTGAAATCCAAAAGAGTGGGTTTATTGCTACTTAAAGTTTTGACCTCTCCAATCCCACTTTTATCAATTTTTGCATAAAGATCTATAAACTCCGAATCATTGGGACGCCTTCCGACTAAAGTTGACTCATCTCCAGTCCCATAATTATCAAGATTTATTTTAGCAAAAAAAGATTCAATAGGAGTCACATCAATTACTTTAAGATCTTCATCATTATTTTCACAAGAACTAGAAGAACACGCCTTCACAAACCAATCTCGCTTAGCACGAATCTTAGCGGTTCTTTCCTTACATTCATCAATAGAAATTCTCATAGCTTTTAAAGACTCATTAATATCATGCTTGGGTGAAATAGATCTAATTTTCAAAGAATCAATCTCAAGAGAAATTCTATCCACGTTCCTAGCCAAATCATCAACCTTAAGCAATTTTTCTTCAATCAAAGCATTGAAATTCTTTTGCAAACTCATAAATTCTTTAATACTATTCTCAAAATCAGAGGACAACTTATTATAATTTCCATAAGAGTTGTTGTAGGAATTACCATAATTATTAGAGGAATTACTAGGAAACGGCCTAGGATTAAAATTACCTCTATACGCGTTATTACCAAAATTGTTCCTACCAACAAAATTCACATCCATAGATTCATTATTGTTCTCAATCAAAGTAGACAAAGGCATATCATTAGGATCAATAGGAGCACTCCTACTAGCAATCAATTTCATAAGTTCATCCATCTTTCCACTCAAAACATTAATCTCTTCAATCGCATGCACTTTTTTACTAGTAGAAGATCTTTCGGTATGCCATTGCAAATAATTAACCATACTATTATCTAGGAGTTTAGTAGCTTCTCCTAAAGTAATTTCCATAAAAGTACCTCCCGGGGCTGAATCTAAAAGATTTCTAGAAGCAAAATTCAATCCGTCATAAAATTTGTGTATGATCATCCACAAATTTAAACCATGAGTAGGGCAATTTCGTATCATCAATTTCATCCTCTCCCAAGATTATGCAACATGTTCATGATCAAGTTGCTTAAAATTCATAATATCATTCCTAAGGGAGATGATCTTAGCGGGAGGAAAATACTTGGAAATAAAAGCATCTTTACACTTGTTCCATGAATCAATACTATTTTTAGGCAAAGATGAAAACCAAGTTTTAGCACGATCTCGTAGTGAGAACGGAAATAGCTTCAATTTAACAATATATTATCCAAATCTTTCTTCTTTTGCATATCACATAACTCAACGAAATTATTTAGATGGGATGCGGCATCTTCACTAGGAAGGCAGGAAAATTGATCTTTCATAACAAGATTCAGCAAAGCGGCATTAATTTCATAAGATTCTGCACTAGTGGCGGGAGAAATTGGAGTACTAATAAAATCATTATTATTAATATTGGAAAAGTCACATAATTTGTATTCTCTTGAGCCATCGTGATAAAGCAAGCAATCTAGCACACGAGCAAACAAAAAGCAAATGAAAAGACGAACGAAAGAAGGGCGAATAAAAAGGCAAATCTTTTTGAAAATCGTTTTAGAAGTGGGGGACAGGAAAACGAGAGGCAAATGGCGAATAATGTAATGCAAGAGATGAGAGTTTATGATGGGTACTTGGTATGTCTTGACTTGGCGTAGATCTCCCCACCAACAGCGCCAGAAATTCTTCCTGCTACTTCTTGAGCTGGCATTGGTTTTTCCCTTGAAGAGGAAACGGTGATGCAGCACACTAGAGGTAAGTATTTCCCTCAGTTAAGAACCAAGGTATCAATCCAGTAGGAGAAGAACGCACAAATCACCAACACCTGCACAAACAATCAAAACACTTGCACCCAACGCGATAAAGGGGTTGTCAATCCCTTCACGGTCAATTGCAAAAGTGAGATCTGATAGAGATAGATAAACAAAAGATAAAATATTTTTGGTTTTTTTGGTATATAGATCTGAAAATAAAAGATTGCAAAAGAGTAGATCGGAAAGTATTATGATGGAAAATAGACCCGGGGGCCATAGGTTTCACTAGAGGCTTCTCTCATGAAGGTAAATAATACGGTGGGTGAACAAATTACTGTCGAGCAATTGATAGAAAAGCACAAAGTTATGACGATATCCAAGGAAATGATTATGCATATAGGCATCACATCTGTGTCAAGTAGACCGACTCCTGCGTGCATCTACTACTATTACTCCACACATCGACCGCTATCCATCATGCATCTAGAGAATTAAGTTCATAAAGAACGGAGTAACGCTTTAAATAAGATGACATGATGTAGAGGAATTAACTCAAGCAATATGATGAAACCCCCATCTTTTTATCCTCGATGGCAACAATGCAATACGTGTCTCGCTACCCCTACTTTGTCACTGGGTGAAATCACGCAAGATTGAACCCAAAGCTGAGCACCTCTCCCATTGCAAGAAAAACCAATCTAGTTGGCCAAACCAAACTGATAATTCAAAGAGAAATACAAAGATATTAAATCATGCATAAAAGAATCCAGAGAAGATTCAAATAATATTCATAGATAAGCTGATCATAAATCCACAATTCATCGGATCTCGACAAACACACCACAAAAGAAGATTACATCAGATAGATCTCCAAGAACATCAAGGAGAACGTTGTATTGAGAATCAAAGAGAGAGAAGAAGCCATCTAGCTACTAGCTATGGACCTGTAGGTCTAAGGTAAACTACTCACGCATCATCGGAAGGGCAATGGAATTGATGTAGAAGCCCTCCATGATCGATTCCCCCTCCGGCGGGATGCCGGAAAAGGCCCCAAGATGGGATCTCACGGGAACAGAAGGTTGCGGCAGTGGAAAAGTGTTTTCGTGGATGCCTCTGGTGGTTCTGGAATATATGTGAATATATCGGAGGAAGAGCTAGGTCAGGTGGTCTCCGAGGGGCCCACAAGGTAGGGGGGTGCGCCCCCCCTAGGGCGTGCCCTGCACCCTTGTCGCCGCCTCGTGGCACTTCTGACTTGGACTCCAAGTCCCCTGGGTGTCTTCTGGTCCAAGAAAAATCATCGTGAAGTTTTATTCCGTTTGGACTCCGTTTGGTATTCCTTTTCTACGAGGATCAAAAACAAGGAAAAACAGAAACTGGCACTGGGCTCTAGTTTAATAGGTTAGTCCCAAAAATAATATAAAACAGCATATTAATGCATATAAAACATACAAAATAGATAATATAATAACATGGAACAATAAAAAATTATAGATACGTTGGAGACGTATCATGGGACTTGATGGTGGAGAGGGGATAACTACACATTAAGCCATCCACCACAACATAAATGCATCTACTAAAAATAAATAAATGCAATGTATGTAATTAGAAAAGATTAAAACACAATCAATACAAGAAAAAACACAAAAACGCACAAAAATAAATGTTTGCAACTCTTAGAAACCAAATAAAAACAAAAGAAAACATAAGTTCAAATGCACTAACAACAGAAGTCCAGAATATAAATTAATACAACACTAGTTTATGTGAGGAGAAGTTCAAAAACACAAATAAAGGAAGTCCATCTATAACTAAATACAAAACTAAGAAGCGACAAAAGGAGAAGTTCAAATTCATCCACACCCTAAGTCCAATTTTCAACAGAAAGCAACTTCCATAACGGACTAACCTCCTCACAACACACGCAACCCAGAGCCACACCCCTAAGATAGATAGTGGGGTCACTGATGTGATGGACTCGCCTCCGCAGGCGATGATGCGACACGCCGCATCGTCGGCTGCTCCGGCTCGTTCCTGGCTCGGCCTCGCAGGGGGAGGGGGGAGTCCCGACCCCCCTGGTCGGCCTCTCGCTAACGCGGCAGTGCACACTTGGTTGACAGGTGCAATGCGGTTATTCTGTTTCCACCCCCACGCACGCATCCCAGAGCCTCACCCCTAAGATAGATAGTGGGGTCACTGATGTGACGGACTTGCCTCCGCAAGTGACGACGCGGCAGGCCGCATCGTCGCCTGCTCTGGCTCGTTCCTGGCTCAGCCTCGCAGGGGGAGGGGGGGTCCCTCCCCCTCCCCCCTGCTCGGCCTCACGCTAACGCGACAGTGCGCGCTTGGTTGACAGGCGCAATGTGGTTATTCTTTTTCCACCCCCCACGCACGCAACCCAGAGCCACACCCCTAAGATAGATAGTGGGGTCACTGATGTGATGGACTCGCCTCAGCATGCGACGACATGGCACGCCACGTCGTCGCCTGCTCCGGCTCGTTCCTGGCTCGGCCTCGCAGGGGGAGGGGGTCCCCCTCCTCCCTGCTCGGCCTCGCGCTAACGAGGCAGTGCGCGCTTGGTTGACAGGCACAATGCGATTATTCTGTTTCCACCCCCACACATGCAACCCAGAGCCACACCCCTAAGATAGATAGTGGGGTCACTAATGTGACGGACTCGCCTCCGCATGCGAGGACGCGGCATGCCGCGTCGTCGCCTACTCCGGCTCATTCCTGGCTTGGCCTAGTAGGGGGAGGGGAGGGGGGTCCCGATGCCCCCTACCCCCTGCTCGGCCTCGCGCTAACGCGGCAGTGCGTGCTTGGTTGACAGGCGCAATGTGGTTATTCTGTTTCCGCCCTACCACGCACGCAACCCAGAGCCACACCCCTAAGATAGATAGTGGGGTCACTGATGAGGGGGAACTCATGTGGTTTCAATGATTAAAAATATTTAAACCCAAAAAAATGAAAATGAAAATAAGAAGTTCAAAAAATAAAGACATATACGTTCATTGTTTTAGAAACACATCGGATGAACATGTTTAAAAAAACAAACTATGCAGTACGAAAAAATACTAGTAAGTTCAGGTTACTTACATACTGAAGTTCTACTCGTGTTCGAAGCACGTAAATGTGTTACAAAAAAAACAATGCATGCATACTTGGGCTAATCCCATGGTTGCTGACGGGAAAAAAAGTTCAAAAATAAATAACAACTCAAGAAATAAATTTACAAAAAAAAAACCAAAACAAAGAAATATAGAGCACAATGCACCTTCGCCTAGCGAATGTGGAAAACCAAAAGTTCACCCATTAATAACAAAGATGTCCAGCTTCTTCTGAAGACCGTGGATGTTAAAAAAACTATCCCCGAAGATAGGTTAAAAGAAAAGACGATGCACGTGTCTATGGACCAGCTCCACAGTTACACACATGAGGGCTATCAACAACAAAAAACAAACTCAATTTTTTATATAGCAACAACAACAGAGCAGATCGTATTGCCACATCACCAAAAAAATGTGCGTAAAAACTACAAAAGTTCAAGTACAAATGTTATAGAAGTCCAGCTTGAACAACGGAGCATAAAATGATTGAAAAAACAGCCCCAATCGAATTTGGTTCCGAGACTTCATCGTTTGGGTCGACTCCAACGCGTCAGCCACCATTTCAAACATCATCATGTTCCAGATAAACATCAAAGCGATGCGCCATCTTGATGTCCGCTCGAAGGATGAACCGCGGTGGGAGGCAGAAGATCCAAACTGATGATTTTGGAGTGTTTGGGCCCGCCAAATCAAATCAACAACGTGGGAAGGATTCAGTCTCACTAACGCACGCAAATCCGTCGCCAAACTTCAGAGCAAAACTAGAAATCGACAGAAGCGGCGGAAACCACACCCGCGAACGAAGAACAGAGCACAAAATCAAATTCGTTCGAAAATAAAAACAAAATGTCAACTAAACATGTACCAAAACCCAATGGCCATCGTGTTAGAGGTTCTAGAACATCCAGTGCATGCATCAAACTTGTAACAGACCCAAGTTCATCACGTCCTGAGAGCAATTCCTCCAAGAGCAATATTTCGAATCAAAATGAAACATTTAGATGCTAGAAAGCGTGTCCGGATTACACTTACATCACAAAGAACAAGAAGCACTAGGCGAATTGCCTAGGGGAGCCATGGATGCGAAGATTGCAGGAAGGTCAGTTTCTTACACAGGGCAGTTCAGTTTGAACAACTCAGGAAGTTCAACCAAGGATCAGAATATTATTCTGATCCCATGATCAGAATAGTGTTTATGTATGTATTATATATATACATATAAAATACATGTTGCCCCCACTTTGACATGTACTACATACTTCTACCGTGCATATACGTAACACAAACCAAAAAAGAACCATCCTTGTTGGTCAAATTAACCTGTCTCTCGCTGTAGGTTCAACTGATCAACGACGACCTCGCGGGCCCATAGAGAGAGTCACATGCGCGCGAGTGAGTGTCATAGGATAACCACCGCATGCATGTGCCCAAAAGAGGTGTGTTGTGTGATGTTTGAATACCCAATGCACAACTTTGACGTGGCACATTGCTTTGCAAATCGGAAACGCGCTACACAGAGGTTCACGATGCGTAGCCCCCTCACTTCGAGCCGGTGGGAGGGACTCATGTGTACGCACGTGCCCAAACTTTGATATGGAATCTCACCATGATCCACGCCGTAACACACATGCGAAGATGAATCCACCTTTGGTCTAATGCCTCTCGTTGTCGGTGGAAACTGAAAACCTTTGCGGGCTAACGAATGGGCATGTCGCTGATAACCGCACGAGGCAGTGTCCGAGAGGACCACCAATGCATGCATGTGGCCCAAACATATATGTATGCAAGGGTTGTATAATCTTTTAAATAACCAATTCATGACTTTGATGTGGCATATATATATGACTCACAAAATGATCAATCCCACATAGAGGCTCATGACTTGTAGTGTAGTGCCGGACCCCCCTCCTCCCCCCCACACACAGACACACACATCCCTCACCACCACCGCCACTCTGAGGCATCATGTCAAACTTTTTCTGCAGTGAACATGTGACAAAAGAAGTGTTGTGTTAAAATTAAAAAAAAACAAAGATCATTCGACCGTTTTTATACATTGATTGATTTCCTAGGGATTTAATTTGTAAAAATCAAATTCGAGCTACATGTGCACCAAAATGGATTGCAAAATCATATCCCTGGGAGCATGTTTCCCCGTGCAAGAGAATTCAAAACATTGAGAATATTGATTTTTAAAATTCAGTAAATCCAAAACATGGTTGAAATTCATGAAACTTATCGTGGTGTCATATGGACACTAGTAGATTGTGATATTGTATTTTTTTTTCAAATTTGAGACAATTTTGATATAATCTTCTTACAAATGGGAGATTGCTAATAATTGGCAACCAATATCCCATACAGATCATTTATTTGGACCATGTGCATTAGACTGTGCCGTGCTTCAGTTAAGCAGTAAAGCAGCAGAATTAATCAAAATTCTGCGTTAAGCAGTCCGCTGCGCAGGCAGACCAGGAGGCGTGCGTGCAGGTGTGTGAATTGACGGGAGGCGTTTTCGCTGCGTAGTGTCATAGGGAGGCGTGCGAGTAGCTGTGTGAAATGATGGTAGGAATGTCAGATTGCCGCGCAGGCTCACTGGGAGGTGAGACAGCCTTTGACAGACGCCCACCTCGCTCCCACTAGTCCGTATTTATGGTGGGCCCGAGCTGCCGGGCATAATAGGTGGCCGCACCCCCGGTCCTTAGTGGTCACCAACGTTTGGAGTGTATGAGTATGCCGCCGAAGCACACCATCAGAGGGAGTGGTGATGCCGGGGCTGGTGAAGCCCCGCGCAATGCGTGAAGCTGGGCACAGAGGTTGTCTTCGCCACCGACGAGTTCTCGCACGGGCAGCAACACGACCTTGACTTCATCGGCGCCGTCGTGCCTCCCCAGCTGGAGCCGGAGGTCAACAGAAACTCCGGCAATGACTGCGACTCCGACGGAAAACCGGTTAGTCATCTATAACCATTTGTGCGGCAAACATATCATGTGTTTTCTCTAGTTACTCCCCCACCCCCTCTAATTTTTTTGGAATACAAAACCTATGATTATGTTCTCTCAGTCCATGAAATCAGAGTAATTAAGGTCCGTTAGATGCATGTAGTGTAATGATTGTTTGAATGGTATCTGTATAGGGTTAGTGATTAATTGTTTGTTCTGTACAAATGATTTTTGCTAATAATCCGACTAGGGTTAGCGTGTGTGCTAATAATTCGTGGCCAGATCTTGAGAATTGATTTTGAATGTCCTACATATATGTTTGTGCCTTTTTCTTCTTCCAGATCTTGTGAATTGATTTTGAATGTCCTACATGTATGTTTCTGCAATTTTTTCAGATTGGTATGTACACAGATGAGGCTCCGGCCAGCGGCACCGCCGGATGTAGATCTTGGACCTGGCAGCGCAGCCAGAAGCGGCTACGGCCCCCCTGGATCTGAGGAACCCGTAGAATCTCTGCCGGACCGCATCAGCGATCTCCCGGACGCCATCCTTGGGGAAATCATCTTCCTTCTCCCCACCAAGGATGGCTGCCGCACACAAGACCTCGCATCTTGGTGGCGCACTCATTGGCGCGCCGCGCCTCTTAATCTCGACTGTCGTCAGCTATCTGTCGATGATGATTCTGAACTCCTCGGAGCCATCGTCTCCTCCCACCAGGGCTCCGTTCAATGCATCTGCATCCCGGCATGCTACCTGCTGGACATACCCTGCACGGTGGCCACATGGCTGACATCCTGTCAATTCAAAAAACTCCAGCAGCTTGAGTTCTACCATTACTATAGCGATAGGTTACCACCAATTATTGCATCTGTGCCCTCACCACCGATGCCCATCTCATGGTTTTCCTCCTCTCTCCACACCGCCACCTTGAGCCGGTGCCATCTAGCAGACAATCCGGTACAAATGCTTCGACTCCCACTGCTGAAAAAACTTGCGCTTGTGTTGGTTGATCTGTCGGTGGCCTCACTACACAGCATCAGCCACTCCAGCTGCCCTGCCCTGGAGCGTTTGGTGCTTGTTTTTGGAAATGGATTCCATATCCCTTGTCTCAAAATAAAGTCGCCTCACCTTATAAGCATTGGAATTTGTTTTGAAGGACAGGAGCTCATCATCGAAGATGCCCCTTCACTTCAAAGGTTGCTTCGTGATTCTTGTTATAAACCTTCGCTAATAACTGTGGTCTCTGCACCTAAACTGGAAACCTTGGGTGAAATTCATGATCCATTTAAAGGTTACAAGATGGTGGTTGGCTCCACACTTATTCAGGTATTGTATATTATCTATGTACACTCTTGTAATCTGCATTTTTCATTTGTGCACATAAGTTAAATATCATCTTGGAGTACACTTTCAGTGCTAATATTATGTTACATGCTGAATGAAGAGCTTGTCCATGGATGGCCTATTAGGGGTGCTGGGTTATGTCAGGACCTTATATATTCATATAGGGTGTCTTGATCTGAACACCACTATTGTCTTGCTGCGATGCTTTCCATATCTGCAGAATTTGTATATAGAGGTGATGATTTAACACACATTGAAAGCCCATATATAATGTACTAGAATTAACCATTCAGCTGTCGCTCCTTCAACATACTCTATTTTAGACATTAACTGTTTTCAATCTTCATGTCTATTTAGGTAATAGGTTTTCGAGAAAAAGGTCTAACCAATCGATGGCAGAGGAAGCACAAGAATTTTCTCAGATCTCATGACATTCGTTTGAAGACAATAACGGTGGAAGGATATGCATCCAACCGTGACAACACTAGATTTGTCACATTCTTCATGTTGAATGAGAGGGCACTATTATCCGTGAGGATTAAGTTTTTCGACAAGAAATTTCTCATGGATGGACATGTTGAACAACAAAAAAATAAGTTTTAGGTGGACCAAAGGGCTTCTGATTGTGCTCGGCTTCTATTTACAACAACTTGTCGTCATCATGGACTAGTAGACTTTTGTACCGGGATCTTGATTTTATGGATCAGACCAATCCATTTCATTGTGACTACCAAAAACTTTGATTGAGTTAGTTGTTATTGCCCTGTTCATTCTAGGTTTTTTCTAAACCTGATGAACAATTAATCCTCGTGCCTTTGGACCATTTGCAAGATGGAGTTAGATATTGTTGCCCCATTCAACTCGGCTTTGACCCATATTTTCTTTCATAATGTGCCAAAGGCTTGCCATTTCTTTAACTAAGACATAAATATTATGAGCAATCACAACATAGGGAAAGAACATCACTCTCACCGGATCCTTGAGATCATTGTTCATTATAGAACCCACAAGTTCTTAGCGCCCGCAGCACCCACAAACTTATTTTCAGCTAGCACACCAAATGGCTGTAATTCTTAATATGAAAAGCTGCATGGTAGTGACATATTTCGATTCTGACATTTGAGACCCACGAGGAAAAAGCCTATCCAAGGTAGTGTTGACTCGACAGTAAACATTGAGAAACCTGGTTTTAAAATTACTATAAATCCAAAACTCGCCTGAAAATCATGAAACTTGGCATGGTATTATGACATGGCACCAACATGCTTTGGTAAAAAATTAGTCCAATTTGGGACATGTTTTGGTATAAACTTCTTACAAACCGGAGCTTCTCTCAAAAAGGCTCATGGTTCCGAGAGGGAACTTGTCATCTATGTGTGCGAAACAACATACATTGTCTCTTCCCACCTTGATTTATTTTACAGAGGCAACATGCAACTATAGGAGTGTCGTCCTAAAAATAGGAAATTATTCAGGGTTCATTTTGCCTTTTTATACATTATTTGTGTTTTCTAGGCATTTTGGAACATACTTTGGTGTGTGCAAAGGTCATGTGTGTACTAGCCACCTATGTAATTGGATGTTCAATCTGTTTATGGAATCAAGTCCTTATAAGTTATAAGTACATACGCTGTTGTTCTGTGTGCAATGACATCGCACACGGACCATACTAGGGAATCCGTCGGTGATGATTTCATCAATCAGTAACAATTATATACTAGCAAACATTTGCCCACAACACACACGGCTTATTAGCAGCAATCATGTGTGTTATTATCGGTCTTCGCACACATTTCTGATTACGGACCTATTTGCCGTGTATCACACACATCTTGTTAAGTTGAACCGTTTCTGTTCTCTTGGCTGAATGCAAATAGTTCATCGGAATGAACTATATGCCCTCTATCACACACACCTTGATCTGGCTTACCGTTTCTGTTGTGTTGCCTAATCGAAAATAGTTCATCCGAGTGAACTGTGTGCCGTATATCGCACACACCTTGATCTGGCTGACCGTTTCTGTTGTCTTTGCTCATCACAAATAGTTCATCGGGGTGAACTATACGCCGTATATCGCACACACCTTCATCTGGCTGCCTGTTTCTGTTGTTAAGCTCATCACAAATAGTTCATTCGAGTGAACTGTATGCCTCGCATTGCACACGCAACTAAAATCTGAACCGTGTTTGATGTATCCGCCATCGCAAACGTTTTGCATCTTTTTTGACAGTTTTTTTACATCACTGTTTGTGATTAATGCATCGCACACAGTTTTGTCGAAGGGTTTCTGATTGTAGTGTCGCATTAGTAGCATCCTACAGTAGTATCTCGTCACATGGCAATTGGGGCATCTCATCATATGTGGGTGTCGGAGAGATGTAGGTGCAAATGTCTCCATGCTCAACTTTTATCGTCGCCTTTGTTGAAGGGATAGTCCCATGCTCAACCTCCTCATCCATAACACCTCCAAATATGAAATCTGTCGGGTGTGGCAAATCATCACTCTCCTTCGAGATCAAATAGAAAGTCTCATGTGCGGTCTCGTAGCATGACTCAGAGTATGAGTCCCATTGGGGCGCCGTCTTAATGTTGTTGAAGAGCTTCGTGCTTGCTGTCGTGGTCAAAGGGGATGGCACTTGCTTGACCGTCTTGTCGCCATCTTGTTGTAGGAGGTCCATATGATGTGGCATGATGTAGGGTGGACCCTAGGGGCTGATCTTTTACGAAATGAAGGGGATCCCGCAAAGAACATCAAGAACATGAGGGGAAACACGAGGGAAATCACGAGAGAAACACTCAAATAGACAAGATGCAGTCAGACATGTGCTAGATCCATGAACACAAAAAGCGATACATGATTCAAATCCAACAAAGGGGAGATACAAGAGGAACTAGTTCATCTCCAAAGAGGAGGTCTTGAATCCACTAGGGGATCTGATGTTCCCACAAGGGGGGTTTTGAATCCACTTGGGGGATCTTCTCCTTGGAGGCCTCGGTCTCCAATGGAGTAGCTATCAAGTGGATGAGCAAAGCTCTATCTCTCATATGAGCTAAACCAATGCTAACCCTAATTTGTCCAAGTGAAGGGGTATATATAGTGTAGGGGGAGAGAGGAGGTTACATGGCCAAGGCCCAAGGGGCTACGTATAGGCAGCGTCGGACGTCTGACGGTTGTCGATCGTCCGGTCACTCACGAGCGGCTGGTCGTCTGGAGGAGGCCGGACTTCTGACGATTCTTCTCTAGACATGAGGCTTCAGATTTCCAGTGGCTGACGGTCGTCCGGGCGCTGGGGAGTGTCAGACGTCTGGTCTTGGTCGGTCGTTCGGTCGTTGTAGATATGGCCTTCGGCTGTAGTTGTCCTGACAGACTGGACCTCCACGCGTCGGACATCCGGTATGGACCGGTCGTCCGGTGACTGTGACTTTCTGTCAGCCCTTCCTCTTGTTCCTCGTGCTTGGTGTCCTTGTCGTCTTGTCTAATGCTCCTAGTTGTTCCATGGTCTTGCTCTTGGTTCCTAATCATGCATAGCACATACATTTGAGGTAGTAGCCATGTTTCACATGTGGAAAGTGACAGTTCGGAGAGGAGCAAGTTAACCTTGTGTCCAATGGCATATGTTCGAGGTCTCATCGTATGTCCTGGCTTGGGGAGTAGTCGTAGTGTAGATGGGGATGACCGTAGGATGCTCCACATCATCTGCCCCCTAGGAAAGATCCGACCTCGGATCGTAATCCTCATCACCATGGAAACGATTGTCGTGAACGGATTTGTAGTTCGACCAAGTTGAAGACATGGCACAAACCAAGTACTCCAAGGTGTCTCCGGAGTGGTATTCATGCAAAAAGAGCAAACACAAGTGACACTCGGAAATACAATGGTTAGTGCACAGAAGGCGTCCATTAAGGAAGTATGAGTCCGTCCAAAAAGATTGTTCGTGGCAAGGCACAAGATGCTTATCCAAATGATGTAGAATGACATGTAATGCATTCATGGGAGAAAATTCGTTCATTGTGCACACAAAGGTGTTGTGAATGTGATAAATGCAACCATTATGCAAAATGATGTCATAATGGGACGGTGTATCAAAAGCATGAACATGGTAATTGGTGCTCAATGTGACTATGTGATCATGCAATTGATGATGGGCAATGCGATCGTTATTTAAGAAGAGGCCATCAAGAAAGATCACAACAAATTTGCTAAGAAAGTGCACAAGCTCATATATCATGGATGACATAGAAATAGAAGATGCAACAAGGCAATCATAATGTGAGTCAATCCATGCATAAGATGCAAATTTGTTATGGGCGTTGTTGTACCATGGCTCAATGTCGTGGTAGAAGTGGTGGTCCGGTGGTGCTTCCAAAGTAGGGGCATTCACTAAGTTTGAGCACTCCTCAACTTGAAGGTCCGTAGGGTCCATCTCCATTGTCAGTCCTCCATCCAATAGATGTATCATATAGACAAGAAGAAAGAGACAACAATGAAAGAATGACCCATCCAATATGCGTATTTGAGGATGGCTCAAAGGGAAGGAGTTCACCTTTAGAAATTTCTCGCAAATGTTGGTGTTGCACAATATGTACGCCTTCACATAACCAATATGTCTCATGACGACACCGCCTTGTGAATCCTCTGAAATGAAAGAACATGACAAACACTCAGAAAAACAAATGAGGTTAGTGAAAATGCAAAACCAAACATTCGTGTGGTGAAATACCCAACAAGTGTTTGCATCATTCTTATCATAAGAAGTACAAGGGTGTAGGGCTTGGTATGTAGGCATAAGATGCTAGCACAACCAAAGACATTAGGCTCATTCAAACAAGCATGCATCATAAGTAAGTTATCCAAGTCTCCAAGATCAATAAGCATAGCATCGGTACACTCACTACATGTGAGTATGAGAGAGGCAACTAATGGAGACAAGAGACAATGATCAAGATACATCATGTGATAGGCATGAACATATATGTCATCAACCCAATGAAATGAGCAAGAATGGATCATGGGTGATGCAACCAAGCAAGTAATCATATGAATCAAGTCATGCAAGCTAGTAGTGTGAAGATGCAACATACTAGAGGTAATTATGGAAATCATGTCATGTGTGCAAATAGTGGGCGTACATAATGCACATGACATATCACAAGCATGAAAACAAGATATGAGTAAAGTATCATCATTGTATTGGCAAGAAGTCTGATGTAAATAGCAATGGAACATCATGACTCTCCCAACACAAGAATCAACAATAGCATGAGGTACAAGGTAAACATGGTAATATCAACAAAGATCTCCACCAAGCACGCAAATACACATAGAAGTAGTATAGTGGTGACTCATGGGTAAATACAAGAAAGGGTCACAATTGCATGGCAAAGGTATATAAAGAGGCTTAACATTCAACATGAACATGGTACAATGGGCATAAAGAAACAAGTGGTAAATAGCCCATAGTCGTGTGAGAGCCAAGTAAAAGAGATGCGCGTAGTCCTTGCGCGAAGGGAACGGTGGTAAGGATACTCCACGGAATCCCAAATCATCATTGCTCTCAAGAGCTCATTTCGTCAACTCATGTGATTGTGAGGTTGACGAGTGTTCATAAGTACCTACACAAAACAAAGGCAAAGGAAAATTTGTGTGCGTATGGTATAGGTACACATCATCCATTATGATGCATACATGAAGTGTTGATTAGCACAAAATATCCAATGATCAAATAAATGAGATGCATGATATAGAAACATGTCATCCATCATGATAGGTTTGTTGTTATGTATAGCATAATGGAGACTCAAATTGTGTAATGCATCACGAGTGATATCTCGAGCATTGTCATGAATTCTATGCATATGGTGCACACAATGGATGCATTCATGCAATCTATAATTATTATCATGGTAGCGTGCTGCACGCACAGCAGCACGGAGACGATCTTCCTCGAGGAGCACGGCATCATCATGCCGTAGCTGCTCTTGCTCTACTTCGTCGTAGGCAAGTACTCGAGGTGACCCGTATATGAGTTTCGTGGGGAGCACAGCTTCTGTCCCATACACTAGGGAGAAGAGTGTCTGGCCGGTAGCTCGATTTGGTGTCATCCTGAGGGACCAAAGAACCGCCGGCAGATCATCAATCCAGTGCTTGCCGCATTTCTGCAACTTATCAAGAGTTCTCGTATTGAGCCCGCACAGCACTTTGGCATTCATCCTCTCAGCTTGCCCATTGCTCCGTGGATGAGCAATAGAGGCGAAGGAGACCTTGCTCCCAAGGTTTTGGATGTACTGCATGAAGGTGCGGCTCGTGAACTGGGTGCCGTTATTGGTAATCACTCTGTTGGGTACTCCAAAATGGCACACCAATCCTTTCAAGAACTTGACAGTTGATTGTGCGGTCACCTTCCTCACTGGCTCCACTTCAGGCCACTTGTAAACTTGTCGATTGCCACGTACAAGAATTCAAAGCCCCCGGTAGCACGGGGGAAGGGGCCCAAGATATCGAGCCCCCAGACCAAGAATGGCCAGGATAAAGGGATCGTCTGGAGAACTTGAGCTGGTTGACTAATGCTTTTGGAATGGCACTGGCATGCTTCACACTTGGTGACTAGCTTAGTTGCATCCTGGAGGGCTGTGGGGCAATAGAAACCCTGTCGGAAGGCTTTTTCGACTAGGGCTCTCAATCCAATGTGAGAGCCACACACACCCTTGTGTATCTCTGCCAACAGCTTCAGCCCATCTTCCCGACAAATGCACTTCAATTTCACACCGTTCGGCCTTTTTCTGTACAGTGTGTCCTCGACAAACTGGTACATATTTGACTATCGGGCTACTTTTTCAGCTTCTTGCTCTTTGGGAAGCTCTCCTGTTTGAAGGAAATGAACTATGTGTTGCGCCCAAGTTGGAGCCTGTGGCTCAACAACAAGGACTAAAGGCACCTCCTTGTTCATGGGAGTGCTCACCTCGACCGCATGAACTTGTGGTTCTACGGGAGGGTGCTGCTCACCAACCGAAGCAGAGTTGTCCCCGGCAGTATCTCTACCAGTGGTTTCGGGAAGCCCTGCTGGGAGATACTTGTCGGAGTCCAAGTTTCTCCTTTTTCTGGCCATCGTTGAAGGGGACACCGACGGTTGAGTTAGATGGAGGACAAAAGTCCCTGGTTCCACAGGAAGCTTTTGCGCGGTGCACTTTGATAAGTGATCAGCGATGTTATTTTCCGCACATGGTACGTGCTCTGCTTGCAATCCATCAAAGTGTTCTTCCAGCTTTCTCACCTCCTCCACATATGCCTCCTTCAACGGACTCTGATAATCCTTATTGACTTGCCTTACCACAAGCTGTGAGTCGCCACGTATGATCAATTTCTTGATTCCCGACTCCACCATAATTCTGATCCTAGCTAGGAGCCCCTCATACTCAGTAGTGTTGTTGGTGGCCTTCACCCGGGGAAAGTGCATTTGAACCACATATTTGAGATGCTCTCCTGTGGGCGCGACAAGAAGCACGCCGGCTCTGGCGCCCTGCAGTGAGAAAGCACCATCAAAATACATGATCCATTCTGTACAACTGGGCTTCGAAACCAATCTGTACTGCCCTTGCGAAAGTGGATCCGGCGCTCTTTAACCCGAAAGGCATATGTACAAAGCAGTACGTGCCACATGGAGTTATGAACGCGGTTTTATCTTCATCTTCATTGGCCATGAATATCTGATGGCACCCAGAGTATGCATCCAAGAAGGAAAGCAAATCACACCAGGAAGTGGAACCAACAATTTGATCAATGCGCGGCAGGGGAAAAGGGTCCTTTGGACACGCTTTGTTCAGGTCAGTGAAATCAATGCAGAGCCTCCATTTCCCATTTGCCTTGTGCACTACCACTGGGTTTGGTAACCAAGTTGGATGCTGGACCCCTCTAACCAAACCAGCTACTTCAAGTTTCTTGATCTCCTCGGCAATGAACTGTTGTCGTTCTAAAGCTTGCTTTCTGACCTTCTGCTTGACAGGCTGAACGTGAGGGCAGACAGCAAGGTGGTGCTCTATTACCTCCCTGGGAACACCGGGGATGTCAGACGGTTGCCAAGCAAACACATCGACATTCGCCCACAGGAAGGCAACGAGCGCGCTTTCCTATTTGTCATCAAGGGTGGTGCTGATGGTGAATGTACCGTCAGCACCATCCTGTCTCGCTGGAACCCTTTTTACAGCAGGTGAAGCAACTTTGGGTCTCTTGCTAGTGGAACTTTCCGGCAGGTCATCAACAGGCGCGGCGCACTCCGAAGAGGCGCGCTTCCCGGAGTCCTTTTCGGCATCTCTTCTAGCCTTCTTCCCTTTCTTTGCTTCCTTGGTGGGAGCTGTAGCTGCAGCGGCCTCAGCTGCTACTGCGTCTCGATACATCTGGTCCACACATATGATTGCATCTTTCTTATCTAACGGAATGGAAATGATACCCATCGGCCCCGGCATCTTCAAGGTGTTGTAGGCATAGTGGGATGCTGCCATGAATTTTGCCAGAGCTGGGCGACCAATAATTCCATTGTAAGGCAAAGGAAGCTCAACAACATCAAACACGACTCTCTCAGTCCGATAATTCAGTTCCCTGCCAAATGTCACAGGCAATGTAACCTTCCCCTTGGGCCGGCTCTTGCCGGGGTTGATTCCTTGGAAAGTGCCCGTAGCCTTGAGCTCCTCTTCGGGGATCTGCAGCTTGCCAACCACTTTAAGAGAGATCAAGTTCAACCCGGCCCCACCGTCAACTAGCATCTTTGTTACTTTGAGGTTGCGAATTATTGAGGAAACCAACAACGGCAAACACCCAACCGCAAGTGCGGTCAGGGTGATCCTCTTCGTCAAAGATGATAGGCGTGTAGGACCATTAAAGTGGCCTTCGAGACTCTGCGGCTGGCTCCACGGCATTGACCTCGATCACACGCCCACTGCTTGAGCTAGCGATGAGAGGAGTGCAAAGATGCACCCCCGTCAACACACATGGCCTCGATTGCTTTCTGGAATTCTTGCTCGCTGGTTTCTTCCTCATCTTCATCACTCCTTTCATCTCCCTCTTTCTTCTCACGACCTCTAGCAGGTTTTTCTTTTTGCTGCAGGGCCTTACCACGGGGGCCTCCTCTACCACCACGGCCTTTTTTGCCAGCACCCTCTTGGTCTCTCTCCCTATCACGCTTCTCGTATTCAGCCTTCTGTTTCTTAACAAGCTGCTCAACTTGATGGCACTCTTGGAGATCATGACCTTTGGTGCGGTGGATTTTGCTGTATGGCCCGTCGGACTTTCCGGCTTTCTCCGCTGCCGCGGCCTCCCAGCAATCAGCGCACGTGGCAGCTCCCTTGCCGGGGGCTTCGGTTTTGCCTTCTTGCCAGTACTGAGATCACCAGAGCTCTCAACGACCAATACTTGTTTCTCTTTGCGTTTCCTATTGCGCCTCTGGCTTCTCCTCTTCGGGTTGGTGGCCTCATCGTCATCCTCTGAATCAATCTCGACGCCAGCCTCCTCTCCGGGGAGTTGCCTTCCTTCTTCAACCCGAGCACACTTATCCGCCAAGGTATACAATTCATTGATGGTTTTGGGCAACCGGACATTCATCTTGGCTCGCATCCTCCTATTGCGCATGTTCGAATGGAACGCGACAATCACGGCTGCTGGTTGTATCTCTGGGATGTTTCGGTGCACTCGACTAAACCTATGTATATACTTTCGCAAACTCTCCCCTTCTTTCTGCGGAAGGACTTGCAAGTCACTTGGCTGTCCAGGCTCTTGGTGGCCACCCGGGAAGGCGCCAACAAATTCATTGCACAAGTCAGCCCATGATGAAATAGAGTTTTTGGGCAGGTGCATCAGCCATGATCTCACATTTGGCTGGAGCGCCAAAGGGAAATAGTTGGTGAACACCTTTTCATCTCTGCCCCCGGCGGCTTGAACGGCAATCATGTAGATGCCCAAAAACTCTGCAGGGTTTAACTTTCCATCGTATTTTTCAGGCAGTTCAGGCTTGAAAGCTCGAACAGATGGCCAGCGGACCTGCCGCAGCTCATGAGTGAAGGCAGGGTACCCAACCTCGTAAGGCAAGTACCTGTCGACACTTGGCGCGGGTTCATCAACGTCTGGGCCATTGCGTCTGTTAGATTGACAGTGTGCCTCCTGGCGGTGCTCTATGGTGACACGCGTGTCTTCCTTCCGCCGGTCTTCCAGGACCCGCCGTTGATCTTGGTGGGCTTACGGGCCAGACGAGGTCATTGACGTCTCGTCTGGCTCATTCGCACACTGAGTTGGCTGAGGCTGCCCCCGGGCTTGCTGTCGTGAAGGGGACCGTACTATTGGTGTAGCCCCCTCGTCGCGGCCGTTAGTTTGGGCCGCCGTTGCCATTCGCGGGCATCGCGATGGTTCTGCATGCTGTGATTTACTAGCTTCAGCAAAGCCGATCAAGCTCTGGATAGTGGCTCTCCACTCATCCATCTTCTCAATCACCTATGGGAAATTCAACAGGAGTTAGGCTGGTGCCATTGCTTCCGAGACCGCGCTTAGCATGGCTAGCGAGGCAGACGAGGACGTCGCTCGACTCCTGGCTGAACCAGCAGGAGCGTCGACGTGTTCTTGCCATCGCGAACCAATTGCCAAGGTGGTCTGGCAATGAGCGGGCCGTGCTTGGGGGTCGACAGTCCCGTTTGGCGCTCCGTCCTGCCCATCTTTCTCTAGGCAAGGTGTACGCCTTGCAGCCGCGCCCGTGGTGAGCACAGCCAGAGGATCGCGGCTTGCGCTGGAGCGGGCATCGCTGTTGCGACTGCGCCCAGTGCAGCGGGGAGGTAGAGACTAGACGTTCCCTCCACCCACAGCTTCTGGGCCAACCTTGCCAGGGTGCTGCTGATGCTGCCCAGCCCTGGCATCTCCTGCTTCGGCTCCGGCCACGGGGGACACAACGACGGTGCCGCCTGCGTCGGTTGCGTGACCCACGGTACCCGCCTCATCCAGCGCTCTTGTGGTGCCTACGGCGTCCATGGCTGCGTGCGAGGGGGCCTTCGAAGCGGAGGGGTGCGCGGTTGCGCCGGGTTTCTTCTTGGACACCATGGATGAAGAAGACGATGATGAAGATTGATGACGATGAAGATCGACGCGCTGTTCACAGCTTCAGGTTCGTGCAAGCGATATCCCCCTTCCTGGTGCACCAAAGATGTCGTGGGAGAGCACGATCACCTATGGGGCCACGGGCCCCTTAGTGGTTCGTCAAGGGGGAGATCACGTTGCACAAAGAGCGGAGGCCATGAGGCAGCGCGACGATGTGACTCTGGTGGGTTTTACCCAGGTTCAGGCCGCTGAGAAGCGTAAAACCCTACTCCTGCTTTGGTGGATTGGATAGAGGAACACGAAGAACACGCAGCGCTCAAGCCTGGAAAGGTGGCCTCGGGGAGAGCTGCTACGCGAGTACGAGTGTGCAAGGGTCTGAATCCCTCTCTAGGTTGCCTTGGACCTCCATTTATAGCTCAAGGGGTAACCACAGTGGCAAAACAGACATTATCTTATGATTAGATAGCCAACAGTGCTATCATACCTAACTCTGGCACTTAGGACAAAATGCCATAAATGCTGCCTTAGGTGGCGCGTGGGGGTGCATCCCCGGCAAGCTTATATCGCCGCTTAACCATCTTCTGCTTATTGTCTTGACACGCCTCTGGAAGGGTGTCAAGTGGGTGTGATCTGCCTTCCAGCAAGCTGCCACGTGCTTAATGAGTGCCACTTAATCACCTGGGGGGCTCGACACCGCACCGACAAGTGACAGGCATCGCGATGGTGTCTTGGCGGCGGCTTTGGTCTTGGCGGCCCCCGGCAGGCTTGCCGGGGCAATCCTGGACTTGCCTTCGGGGCGGTTTCGACCTGGCCGGGCTCTCCTGCCTGGCAAGGGAGGCCTTCCCAAGGTGATATCCTATTGCTTTATTCTTCTTAATGCTCTCCTTGATCTCACGAAGAGCGGCTTCTCTGGCTTGGCCTTGCATTATATGTTGGTGTTGGAAGTACGATTGTTAGCACGCCTGTGTATGAGTTTGGTCAACGAACATAGATGTTCATTGCACCGACAATCACCGTGGTCGAAGGGGATGGCCCTTGCTCGATCATCTTGTCGTTGTCTTGTATGAGGCCCATATGATGTGGCACCTCGTCTCTCGTCTCCATGACCGAAGGGAATTTCCCATGCTCAGCCGTTTTCCTTGACAGGCTTCCGAAGATGGAAGTGTCGCCCTTGCTTGTAGGTGGTCACCTTGGACTTGATGATGTCGATGTAGGCATACTCTTGGGAAGTAGGCGAAGATGCCGTACGTCCAAAGGCGAAGATGCCTTGATAACACTTGGTAAAGATGCCAAAGTGGTGGTGGTAGCCATAGCTTCCTCTTGGTGGTGCTTGTCTCGCGGTCTTCTCTTGTGCTCATGAAGGTTGGTTGTAGCTTGATGTAGAGCTTGTTGGGACTTGTAGTCATACACATCTCGAGAATCTTCTGATGATGGTGTTCGTCGTCGTCGCGCACATGATGCTTGGAGGTGACTTGCCCTTCATGACGATGTGGATCACGAATGTGATGATGGTCACCATGGAGATGTGAACATTGACGAATTGCACTTGCATCGCATGGGCGCTCCAATGATGATCGACTTGCTCGCCGCCACCTTGAAGATGACGAAGAGGAAGAAGACTTGTAGTTGGCCATCATGTCTCATAGATGATCCTTGAGATTATCCAACTTGTCGTCGATGTAGTCCCTTTTCCTTGCTTCGGAGTGTCGTATGTCGATGGCGAGGTTGTCGATGCGCTTTCGCAAGGTAGATTGTGCACCTTGCATTTGTCGTTGTAGTTTGACGTAGTGAGTCTTGTTGACGTAGTTGTTCGCGTCGCCGTTGTTGTCGAAGAATGGAGATGATGTGGTTTGCCTATCCATCACAAGACTCGAGCAAATGTGAGTGGAAGTACGGAAAGAACTAGACCAATGTACCTTATCCAATGTTGAAGATGGATCAATGATCACTCAATAATGTATTATGGAAATAGCACAATTGGTACCGGATCTTGTCAATTCTCAGACCTACAAAAGTAAGGCTTATGGAGTAGCTTGGTGAGGATAGTGGCACAAAAATTTGATGCAAAATGTTAGCAAGAGTCACTAATGTTGAAAGAGATTCACAAATTCGCAAGTAAAACAAGTAGACCAATAGCAATGAATTGCACACGGAAACACACACATGGATAGATAAGTGGGATCGTGCAACCAAGGAATGAGCTCAAAATATGGAACCCACGGAAAATGCTCTTGTTGCAAAACTCTAGAGAGACTCTAGCACGATTGCTTAATAGGCGGATACGACACTTGTGCACAACCTATAAGAGACAAAAATGCATCGACTTCTATCCCAAGTATGTTATGTATATATGGTTCCTGGTGTTCCGCACACGATGATCCAAGATGATCAATTATGGTATATGATATGCAATGTGGTGATGCTATGGCTATTTGCTTACAAGCTATTTGTTTTTCTATTTTTCTTTTTCTTAAAAGCTGATTTGTTCTCTCTTTTTTTTCTTTGGCCACTTTTGCAAAATGCTCGAACCAAGATAGCAATTGTGTATATGCGGGAACAATCTTGGGACACAAGAGATGATATGACGATACCAAGATAAGGATACTAAGATGATATGGTATATATATATATATGCAATGGAAGGTGTAGATCGATGATCACTAATGTGCACAAGTAACGCTGCCGTCAATACTCAATGGCTAGTCTTGATAGGCAAGTGAGGCAAAATGGGCTAGGGGTGACCAATGCAATGGCAAGGGGAATATACAATGGTGGGATATCACGATACCAAGATGATAAAGAGGTTACCATTCTTGCTTACGGTTAGGGTGTCAAAATGGTGAAGGTGGTTGATGTTGAATCCTTGGCGAAGTTGGGCGACGGTGTTGTCGATGTCGAACCGTTCCTAGTTAGCCGAAACACCCTAGGAAACGAAAAAACTGCAAACTCAAAATCTTCAAAGGCAAATGTCAAATGATGGTAGCGAAATGCGGTGGTTGTTTTGCGGAAGCTCAATGGGATTGCAGAAGTGCAATGATGGGTTATGCGAGTCGGAGTTGAAGTCACCGTCCCTAAGTAGCCGAAACACCTTAGGAGACACAAACCATAACTCAAACAAGCTCAACCAAAATTGTGTTAAGTTGGGGTGGCGGAGGTATATGGTGGGCAAGCTTATGTGAAAGTTATGTTGGTGGTTGATGAAGAAGTAACCGTCCCTAAGTATCCAAAACACCTTAGGAGACTCGCATCACTACTCAAGCAACCACTAATGCTATGGGTACCAAAATGGGTTAGGTTGCGGAAGTCGGGGGTGGTATACCGGATGATATGGTGGAGGGCCTAGGCAAAGATGCCAAAATTCACAAAATTTGATGGAGTCAAATGATGTTTGAAGTATTTTTGTGGGATGGGGGATGTCAATAGCTACAAAATGAGCTAAAGAACGTCAAAATCTGAGTCCGGATGAATTAGTTATGGCCGAAATAAAAATCAGTCAAAGTCATTTTCTACAAGTGTCGGACGTCCGAGAATTGTCGGACTTTTGAGGTTTCTTCTCTTGTTAGGGGTGTCGGATTTCCGGTAAGTACCGGTTGTCCAGTGGTTCGGAAGGCTCCGGACATCCGAAAAAGTGTTGGACATCCAACGAGTCTGGGTCAACTCGGGATTTCAGATCCGGGACGCGATTTTGGGCGGAAAATGGGGTTTTAAGGGTCAAAATTGATGAGATTTCGTTGATGGAAAGTGGGAAAACTAGTGGGGAAGCTAGATCCACTCGAAACATAGCAAATCCATGGATCAAATTCAATAAAACATCATCAAACCAACAAATCACAAAAAAATTGTGGCTATTTTTGGTGGGGATTTTCAAAATTTAGGACGAAATTAAGCAAAATTAGGTTAGAAAATGGTGAGAGGGACTCCAAATTCGTGATCAACGTGGCTCATGATACCAAGATGATGTAGGGTGGAACCCCAGGGGCCGATCTTTCATGAAATGGAGGGGATACCGCGAAGAACATGAAGAATACGAGGGGAAACATGAGGGAAATCACGAGAGAAACACTCAAATAGACAAGATGCAGTCACACTTGTGCTAGATCCATGAATACAAAGAGGGATACATGATCCAAATCCAACAAAGGGGGATACTAGAGGAACTAGTTCCTCTTCAAAGAGGAGGTCCTGAATCCACTAGGGGATCTTCCCACAAGGGGGGGGTCTTGAATCCACTTGGCAGATCTTTTCCTAGGAGGCCTCGGTCTCCAATGGAGTAGGTATCAAGTGGATGAGCAAAGCTCTATCTCTCATATGAGCTAAACCAATGCTAACCCTAATTCGTCCAAGTGAAGGGGTATATATAGTCTAGGGGGAGAGAGGGGGTTACATGGGCTAAGGCCCGAGTGGCTGCGTATAGGCAGCGTCGGACGCCTGACGGTTGTCAGTCGTCCGGTCCTTCGCGAGCGTCTGGTCATACGGAGGAGGCCGGACTTTTGATGATTCTTCCCTGTACATGAGGCTTCGGATTTTCGGTGGCTAACGGTCGTCCGGGTGCTGGGGAGTGTCGGATGTCCGGTCTTGGTTGGTCGTCCGGTCACTGTAGACTTGGCCTTCGGCTATAGTTGTTTTGGCAGACTGGACCTCTAGGCATCGGACGTCCGGTATGGACCGGTCGTCCGGTAGCTGTGACTTTCTGTCAGCCCTTCCTATTGTTCCTCACGCTTGGTGTCCTTGCCATCTTGTCCAATGCTCCTAGCTGGTCCATGACCTTCCTCTTGGTTCCTGATCATGCATAGCACATACATTTGAGGTAGTGGCCATACCTCACATGTGGAAAGGGACGGTTCGTAGAGGAGAGAGTAAACCTTGTGTCGAATGACATAAGTTCGAGGTCTTATCGTATGTCCTCTTGGGGCTTCGGGTGTAGTCGTAGTGTAAATGGGGATGACCGTAGGATGGTCCTCATCATGGCACCTCGTAGCTCATCTCCATGACCAAAGGGAATTTTCCATGCTTGGCCATCTTCCTTAAGGGGCTTCCGAAGATGGAAGTGTCACCCTCGCTTGTTGGTGGTCGCCTTGGACTTGATGATATCGATGTAGGCATACTCATGGGAAGTAGGCGAAGATGCCCTACGTCCAAAGGTGAAGATGCCTTGATAACACTTGGTGAAGATGCCGAAGTGGTGGTGGTAGCCGTAGCTTCCTCTTGGTGGTGCTTGTCTCGCGGTCTTCTCTTGTGCTCATGATGGTTGGGCGTAGCTTGATGTAGAGCTTGTTGGGACTTGTAGGTTTGCGCGTCTCGAGCATCTTCATGTTGATGGTGTTGGTGTCGCGCTTGACCTTGTATGCGATGGTGCTCGTCATCTCGAAGATGAGGACATGGTCGAATTGCACTTGCCTCAGATGAAAGCTTTGAAGATTTGCTACTTGAGCGTCATCGTCTTGAAGATGAAAGGGGAAGAAGACTTGTAGTTGGCCACCATTTCTCGTACTTGATCCATGTGTTCGTTGATGTAGTCCCTTTTCCTTGCTTTTTTTTGGCGAATGTCTATGGCGAGACACTCAATGCCTTGTTTTGCTCGTTGTAGTCCGAAGTGGGGATTTTTGGTGTTGTAGTTGTTTGCGCCGTTGTTGTTGTCGAAGACCGGAGATGATGTGCTTTGCCTATCCATCACAAGACTCGAGAAAATATGAGTGGAAGAAAGGAAAGAACTAGACTGATGTACCTTATCCAATGTTGAAGATGGATCAATGATCACTCAATAATGTATTATGGAAATAGCACAATTGGTACCGGATCTTGTCAATTCTCACACCTACACAAGTAAAGCTTGTTGGGGAACGTTGCATGAAAAAAAAATATACGCACACGCAGGATCTATCCATGGAGATGCATAGGTACGAGAGGGGAGAGTTTGTCTACGTACCCTCGTAGACCATAAAGCGAAAGCGTTTATTAACGCGGTTGATGTAGTCGAACACTTTCATGATCCAACCGATCAAGTACCGAACGCACGACACCTCCGCGTTCAACACACGTTTAGCTCGATGACGTCCTCGCCTTCTTGATCTAGCAAGACGGGCGAAGTAGTAGATGAGTTCCGGTAGCACGACGGTGTGGTGACGGTGGTGGTGAACTTGTTCCCGCAGGGCTTCGCCATGCACTGCGGAAAATCTAGTCGGAGGACTAAACTGTGGAGAGGGGCGCCGCACACGGCTAAGAGATTGTCGTGGGTTGTGTGGCGCCCCTCCCTCTCATATATATAGGTGGGGGAGGGGAGGCAGCCTTGGGTGCACCCCAAGGTGACCGCCCGACCCCCTTGGGCGCCCCCTTCCTTGTTTGCCTGCGGGGGGAAGGCAGGAGCGGGTGGCGCCCCCCCTTTCCTTCCTCTTAGGTGGAGGGAAGGAAAGTGGGGCTAGCCCTCCCCCCATTCCATCCATAGTGCCGGCGGCCAAGACAAGGGGCGCGCCAGCCCCTTGTGGGCTGGTGTGTTCCCCTCACTTGGCCCATAAGGCCCATTAACCTCCTGGGGCTTCCTGGAACCCCTTCCGGTGATCCGATGACTACCCAATACACTCCGAAACCTTTCCGGTGTCCAAATAGCATCGTCCTATATATCAATCTTTACATCCGGACCATTCCGGAGCTCCTCGTCATGTCTGTGATCTTATCTGGGACTCCGAACAACATTCGGTCACCAAATCACATAACTCATATAATACTATATCGTCAATGAATGTTAAGCGTGCGGACCCTACGGGTTCGAGAATGATGTAGACATGACCGAGACGCCTATCTGGTCAATAACCAATAGCGGAACCTGGAAGCCCATATTGGTTCCTACATATTCTACGAAGATCTTTATCGGTCGAACCTCATGACAACATACGTAATTCCCTTTGTCTGTCGGTATGTTACTTGCCCGAGATTCGATCGTTGGTATCTTCATACC
This sequence comes from Thinopyrum elongatum, assembly GCA_011799875.1. NCBI lineage: Eukaryota > Viridiplantae > Streptophyta > Magnoliopsida > Poales > Poaceae > Thinopyrum > Thinopyrum elongatum. The sequence goes on from CM022300.1 coordinate 282,409,977, forward strand.
TAGATCAATCTCGTTACCGGCAAGTCTCTTTACTCGTTCCATAATACATCATCTCATAACTAACTCCTTAGTCATTTTTCTTGCAAGCTTCTCATGATGTGTATTACCGAGAGGGCCCAGAGATACATCTCCGATGCACGGAGTGACAAATCCTAATCTCGATCCATGCCAACTCAATAGACACCTTCGGAGATACCTGTAGAGCATATTTATGATCACTCAATTATGTTCTGATGTTTGATAGCACACAAGGTATTCCTCTGGTATCCGGGAGTTGTATGATCTCAGAGTCAAAGGAATATGTATTTGACATTAAGAAAGCAATAGCAATAAACTGAACGATCATATGCTAAGCTAACGGATGGGTCTTGTCCATCACATCATTCTCCTAATGATGTGATCCCGTTATCAAATGACAACTCATGTCTATGGTTAGGACACCTCAACCATCTTTTGATCAATGAGCTAGTCTAGTAGAGGCTCACTAGGGACACGGTATTTTGTTTATGTATCCACACATGTATTTAAGTTTCTGGTTAATACAATATTAGCATGAATAATAAACCTTTATCATGAGTAAGGAAATATAATAATAACAACTTTATTATTGCCTCTATGGCATATTTCCATCAGTCTCCCACTTGCACTAGAGTCAATAATCCAGATTACATAGTAATGAATCTAACACCCATGGAGTCTTGGTGCTGATCATGTTTTGCCCCTGGAAGAGGTTTAGTCAACGGGTCTGCTACATTCAGATCCGTATGTATTTTGCAAATTTCTATGTCTCCATCCTTGACCTTTTCACGAATGGAGTTGAAGCATCTCTTGATGTGTTTGGTTCTCTTGTGAAACCTGGATTCCTTCGCCAAAGCAATTGCTCTAGTGTTGTCACAAAAGACTTTCATTGGACAAGATGTACTGGGTATTACACCCAGATTGGATATGAACTCCTTCATCCAGACTCCTTCATGTGCTGCTCCGAAGCAGCTATGTACTCTGCTTCACACGTAGATCCTGCCACGACGCTCTGCTTGGGACTGCACCAACTGACAGCACCACCATTCAATATAAATACGTATCCGGTTTGTGACTTAGAGTCATCCGGATCAGTGTCAAAGCTAGCATTGACATAACCATTTGGAACGAGCTCTTCGTCACCTCCATAAATGAGAAACATATCCTTGGGCCTTTTCAGGTACTTCAGGATGTTCTTGACCACTGTCCAGTGATCCACTCCTGGATTACTTTGGCACCTCCCTGCCAAAATTATGGCAAGGCACACATCAGGTCTGGTACACAACATAGCATACATGATAGAACCTATGGCTAAGGCATAGGGAATAACTTTCATTTTCTCTCTATCTTCTTCCGTGGTCGGGTTTTGAGTCTGACGCAATTTCACACCTTGCAACACAGGCAAGAACCCTTTCTTTGACTGATCCATTTTAAACTTCTTCAAAACTTTGTCAAGGTATGTGCTTTGTGAAAGTCCTATTAAGCGTCTCGATCTATCCCTATAGATCTTGATGCCCAATATATAAGCATCTTCACCGAGGTGTTTCATTGACAAATTCTTATTCAAGTGTGCTTTTATGCTATCCAGAAATTCTATATCATTTCCAATCAACAATGTGTCATCTACATATAATATCAGAAATGCTACAGAGCTCCCACTCACTTTCTTGTAAATACAGGCTTCACCATAAGTCTGTATAGAACCATATGCTTTGATCACCTCATCAAAGCATATATTCCAACTCCGAGATGCTTGCACTAGTCCATAGATGGATTGCTGGATCTTGCACACTTTGTAAGCACCTTTAGGATCGACAAAACCTTCTGGTTGCATCATATACAACTCTTATTTAAGAAATCCATTAAGGAATGCAGTCTTGGCGTCCATTTGCCAGATTTCATGATTATAAAATGCGGCAATTGCTAATATGATTCGGACAGACTTAAGCATCGCTACGGGTGAGAAAGTCTCATCGTAGTCAACCCCTTGAACTCGTCGAAAACCTTTTGCGACAAGTCGAGCTTTGTAGATAGTGACATTACCATCAGCGTCCGTCTTCTTCTTGAAGATCCATTTATTCTCAATGGCTTGCCGATCATCGGGCAAGTCCACCAAAGTCCATACTTTGTTCTCATACATCGATCCTATCTCAGATTTCATGGCCTCAAGCCATTTATCGGAATCTGGGCTCATCATAGTTTCTTCATAGTTCATAGGTTCGCCGTGGTCTAATAACATGACTTCCAGGACAGGATTACCGTACCACTCTGGTGCGGAGCGTGCTTTGGTCGACCTACAAAGTTCAGTAGTAACTTGATCTGAATTTCATGATCTCATCATTATCTTCCTCTCTAGTTGGTGTAGGCATCACGGGAACGATTTTTTTCCAGATGCGCTACTTTCCAATTCAAGAGAAGGTACAATTACCTCATCAAGTTCTACTTTCCTCCCACTCACTTTTTTCGACAGAAACTCCTTCTCTAGGAAGGACCGATTCTTGGCAATAAAGATCTTGCCTTTGGGTCTGTGGTAGAAGGTGTACCCAATAGTTTCCTTAGGGTAACCTATGAAGACGCACTTCTCCGATTTGGGTTCGAGCTTATCAGGCTACAGCCTTTTGACATGAGTGTCGCATCCCCAAACTTTAAGAAATGACAGCTTAGGTTTCTTGCCAAACCATAGTTCATACGGTGTCGTCTCAACGGATTTAGACGGTGCCCTATTTAACATGAATCCGGCTGTCTCTAATGCATAACCCCAAAATGATAAAGGCAAATCGGTAAGAGACATCATAGAATGCACCATATCTAATAAAGTATAGTTATGACGTTCGGACACCATTACGTTGTGGTGTTCCAGGTGGCGTGAGTTGTGAAACAATTCCACATTGTTTTAAATAAAGGCCAAACTTATAACTCAAATATTCGCCTCCGCGATAAGATCATAGAAACTTTATTTTCTTGTTATGATGATTCTCCACTTCACTCTGAAATTCCTTGAACTTTTCAAATGTTTCAGACTTGTGTTTCATCAAGTAGATATATCTATACCTACTCAAATCATTTGTGAAGGTCAGAAAATAATGATACCCGCCGCGTGGTTCAACACTCATCGGACTGCATACATTGGTATGTATTATTTCCAATAAGTCATTAGCTTGCTCCATTGTTCCTGAGAACGGAGTTTTAGACATCTTGCCCATGAGGCACGGTTCGCAAGTATCAAATGATTCATAATCAAGTGATTCCAAAAGTCCATCCGCATTGAGTTTCTTCATGTGCTTTGCACCAATATGACCTAAACGACAGTGCCACAAGTATGTTGCACTATCATTATCAACTTTGCATCTTTTGGCATCAATATTATGAATATGTGTATCACTACGATCGAGATTCAACAAGAATAGACCATTCATCAAAGGTGCATGACCGTAAATGATATTACTCATATAAATAGAACAACCATTATTCTCTGACTTAAATGAATAACCTTCTCGAAATAAACAAGATCCAGATATAATTTTCATGATCAATGCTGGCACCAAATAACAATTATTGAGGTCTAAAATTAATCCCGAAGGTAGATGTAGAGGTAGCATGCCGACGGCGATCACATCGACCTTTGAACCATTCCCGACGCGCATCATCACCTTGTCCTTAGCCAATCTTCGTTTATTCCACAGCTCTTGTTTCGAGTTACAAATATGAGCAACCGAACCAATATCAAATACCCAGGCGCTACTATGAGCATTAGTAAGGAACACATCAATAACATGTATATCAAATATACCTTTGTTCACTTTGCCATCCTTCTTATCCGCCAAGTATTTGGGGCAGTTCCGCTTCCAGTGACCATTCCCTTTGCAGTAGAAGCACTTAGTTATAGGCTTGGGTCCATCTTTGGGCTTATTCATGGGAGCGGCAACTTGCTTGCCATTCTTCTTGAAGTTCCCTTTCTTTCCCATGCCCTTTGTCTTGAAACTAGTGGTCTTGTTAACCATCAACACTTGATGCTCCTTCTTGATTTCTACCTCCGTGGCCTTAAGCATTGCGAAGAGCTCAGGAATCATTTTCATCATCCCTTGCATATTATAGTTCATCACGAAGCCTTTGTAGCTTGGTGGTAGTGACTGAAGAACTCTGTCAATAACACTCTCAACTGGAAGATCAATTCCTAGCTGAGTCAAGTGGTTATGATACCCAGACATTTTGAGTATGTGTTCACTGACAGAACTATTCTCCTCCATATTGCAGCTATAGAACTTGTTGGAGACTTCATATCTCTCAACCCGGGCATTAGCTTGAAATATCAACTTCAGCTCTTGGAACATCTCATATGCTCCATGGCATTCAAAATGTCTTTGAAGTCCTGGTTCTAAGCCGTAAAGCATGGCACACTGAACTATTGAGTAGCCATCAGATCGAACCTGCCAGATGTTCATAACATCTGCAGTAGCTCCTGCAGCAGGTCTGTCACCTAGCGGTGCATCAAGGACATAATTTTTCTGTGCAGCAATGAGGATAATCCTCAAGTTACGGATCCAGTCTGTGTAGTTGCTACCATCGTCTTCAACTTAGCTTTCTCTAGGAACGCATTAAAATTCAGGGGAACGGTAGCACGGGCCATTGATCTATAACATAGATATGCAAAAAATATTAAGACTAAGTTCATGATAAATTAAGTTCAATTAATCAAATTACTAATGAACCTTCACTTAAATTAACATCCCTCAACTTATCTAAGTGATACATGATCCAAATCAACTAACCCATGTCCGATCATCACGTGAGATGGGGTAGTCATCAATGGTGAACATCTCTATGTTGATCATATCTACTATATGACTCACGTTCGACCTTTCGGTCTCAAGTGTTCCGAGACCATGTCTGTACATGCTAGGCTCGTCAAGTTTAACCCAAGTATTCTGCTTGTGCAAAACTGTCTTACACCCGTTGTATGTGAATGTAGAGTCTATCACACCCGATCATCACAAGGTTCTTCGAAAGGACGAACTTTAGCAACGGTGCATACTCAGGGAGAACACTTTTATCTTGAAATTTAGTGAATGGATCATCTTATAATGCTACCACCGTTCTAAGCAAAATAAGATGCATAAAGGATAAACATCACGTGCAATCAAATAATGTGACATGATATGGCCATCATCATCTTGTGCTTTTGATCTACATCTCCAAAGCATCATCATGATCTCCATCGTTACCGGCTTGACACCTTGATCTCCATCATTGCATCGGGGTCGTCTCGCCAACTATTGCTTCTACAACTATTACCAACGCATAGCGATAAAGTAAAGCAATTACATGGTGCTTGCATTTCATACAATAATTAAGAGACAACCCTAAGGCTCTTGACGGTTGTCAATATTACAAAACATAATCATATCGTACAACAATGTATATCACATCACGTCTTGACCATATCACATCACAACATACCCTGCAAAAACAAGTTAGACATCCTCTACTTTGTTGTTGCAAGTTTTACGTGGCTGCTATGGGCAACTAGCAAGAAACGTTCTTAATTACGCGAAAACCACAACGGTGATTTATCAAGTTTGCTGTTTTAACCTTCTTCAAGGACCGGACATAGTCAAATTTGATTCAACTAAAGTAGCAGAAACAGACACCCGCCAGCCACCTTTATGCAAAACAAGTTGCATGTCAGTTGGTGGAACCGGTCTCATGTGCGTGGACATGTAAAGTTGGTCCGGGCCGCTTAATCCCACAATACCGCCAAATAAAAATAAGACGTTGGTGGTAAGCAGTATGATCATCACCGCCCACAACTTCTTCATGTTCTACTCGTGCATATCATCTACGCATAGACCTGGCTCAGATGCCACTGTTGGGGAACATTGCATGGAAAACAAAAAAAATTCTACGCACACGTAAGATCTATCCATGGAGATGCATAGCTATGAGAGGGGAGAGTTTGTCTACGTACCTTCGTAGACCGTAAAGCTGAAGTGTTTATTAACGCTTGATGTAGTTGAACACTTTCGCGATCCAACCGATCAAGTACCAAACGTACGACACCTCCGCGTTCAACACACGTTTAGCTCGATGACGTCCTCGCCTTCTTGATCCAGCAAGATAGGCGAATTAGTAGATGAGTTCCGACAGCACGACAGCGTGGTGACGGTTCTGGTGAACTTGTTCCCGCAGGGCTTCGCCGTGCACTGCGGAAAATCTGGACGGAGGACTAAACTGTGGAGAGGGGCACTGCACACGACTAAGAGACTGTCGTTGGTTGTGTGGCGCCGCTCCCTCTCATATATATAGGTGGGGGGAGGGGAGACAGCCTTGGGTGTGCCCCAGTGTGGCTGGCTGGCCCCCTTGGGCGCCCCCTTCCTTGTTTGCCTGCGGGGGGAAGGCCGGAGGAGGTGGTGCCCCCCCTTTCCTTCCTCTTAGGTGGAGGGAAGGAAAGAGGGGCTATCCCTCCCCCTTTCCATCCATAGGGCTGGCGGCCAAGAGGAGGGGCGCGCCAGCCCCTTGTGGGCTGGTGTGTTCCCCTCACTTGGCCCATCAGGCCCATTAACCTCCCAGGGCTTCCCGGAACCCCTTCCGGTGATCCGATGACTACCCGATACACTCCGAAACCTTTCCGGTGTCCAAATAGCATCGTCCTATATATCAATCTTTACCTCCGGACCATTCCGGAGCTCCTTGTCATCTATGTGATCTCATCCGGGACTCCGAACAACATTCGGTCACCAAATCACATAACTCATATAATACTATATCGTCAACGAGCGTTAAGCGTGTGGACCCTACGGGTTCGAGAATAATGTAGATATGACCAAGACGCCTCTCCGGTCAATATCCAATAGCGGAACCTGAATGCCCATATTGGTTCCTACATATTATACGAAGATCTTTATCAGTCGAACCTTATGACAACATACATAATTCCCTTCATCTATCGGTATGTTACTTGCCCGAGATTCGATCATCGGTATCTTCATACCTAGTTCAATCTTGTTACCGGCAAGTCTCTTTACTCGTTCTGTAATACATCATGTCGTAACTAATTCCTTAGTAATTTTTCTTGCAAGCTTCTCATGATGTGTATTACCGAGAGGGCCCAGAGATACCTCTCCAATACACGAAGTGACAAATCCTAATCTCGATCCATGCCAACTCAATAGACACCTTCGGAGATACCTGTAGAGCATCTTTATGATCACCCAGTTACGTTGTGACGTTTGATAGCACACAAGGTATTCCTCTGGTATTCGGGAGTTGTATGATCTCATAGTCAAAGGAATATGTATTAGGCATTAAGAAAGCAATAGCAATAAACTAAACTATCATTTGCTAAGCTAACGGATGGGCCTTGTCCATCACATAATTCTCCTAATGATGTGATCCCGTTATCAAATGACAACTCATGTCTATGGTTAGGAAACCTCAACCATCTTTTGATCAACGAGCTAGTCTAGTAGAGGCTCACTAGGGACACGGTATTTTTTTATGTATCCACACATGTATTTAAGTTTTCGGTCAATACAATTCTAGCATGAATAATAAACCTTTATCATGAATAAGGAAATATAATAATAACAACTTTATTATTGCCTCTAGGGCATATTTCCATTAAAGCTTTTGGTGGAGCTTGGTGAGGATAGTGGCACAAAAATTTGATGCAATTGTTAGGAAGAGTCAATAAAGTTGAAAGAGATTCACAAGTTCATGAGTGAAACAAACAAGTACACCAATAGCAATGAATAGCACACAGGAAGACACACACGGATAGATAAGTGGGGTCGTGCAACCAAGGAATGATCTCAAAATGTGGAATCCATGGAAAATGCCCTTGTTGCACAACTCTAGAGAGACGCTAGCACGATTGCTCAATAGGCGAGATACGATACTTGGGCACAACCTATAAGAGACAAAAATGCAACGACTTCTATCCCAAGTATGCTATGTATATATGATTCCCTGTGATTCGCACACGATGATCCAAGATGATCAATATGGTAGTATGATATGCAATGTGGTGATGCTATGGCTATTTGCTTACAAGCTCTTTGTTTCTCTTTGCTTAAAAGCTTATTCTCCTTTTTATGGCCACTATGCGAAATGCACAAACCAAGATAGCAATTGTGTATATGCAGGAACAATCTTGTGACACAAGAGATGATATGATGATTCCAAGATGAGGATACCAATATGATATGGTATGCATGCAATGGAAGGTGCGGGTCGAGTATCCCTAAGTGCACAAGTAACATTACCGACAATACTCAATGGCTAGTTTCGATAGGCAAGTAACGCAAAATGGTCTCAGGGGTTAACAATGCAATGGCAAGGGGAATATACAATGGTGTCCTCGAAGTTACCGTCCTTGCATATGGTTAGGGTGTCAAAATGATGAAGGTGGCCGATGTCGAATCCTTGGCGAAGTTGAGCGGCAGTGTTGTCGATGTAGAACCATTCCTAGTTAGCTGAAACACCCTAGGAAATGAAAAACCGCAAACTCAAAAACTCCAAGGAAAATGTAAAATGGTGGTAGCGGAAAGTGGTGGTGGTTTTGTGGAAGCTCAATGGGATTGCGGCAGTGTAATGATGTGTTATGCGAGTCGAAGTTGAGTTCACCGTCCCTAAGTAGCCGAAACACCTTAGGGGACACAACCCTCAACTCCAACAATCTCAAACAAAATTGGGTTAAGTTGGCGGAAGTGTATGGTGGACAAGGTTATACGGAAGTTATGGTGGTTGTTGATGAAGAAGTAACCGTCCCTAACTATCCTAAACACCTTAGGAGACTCGAATCACTACTCAAGCAACCACAAATTCAATGGCAATTAAAATGGGTTAGGTTGCGAAAGGTGATCAACATGGCTCTGATACCAAGATGATGTAGGGTGGAACCCTAGGGGCCGACCTTTCACGATTTGGAGGGGGATTCTCGAGGAACACAAGGGGAAAACAAGAGGAAACACTCAAATTCACTTGATCCAATCACACATGTGCTAGATCCACATACACAAAGAGGTAACAAAGATCCAAGGACAACAAAAGAGGGTACAAAGGTAACAAGTTCATCGCAATCCTATGAGAAAAGAGGTCTTCAATCCATATAGGATCTTCCCACAAGTGGGGGTCTTGAATCCACTTGGGGGATCTTCTCCGAGGAGGCCTTGGTCTCCAATGGAGTAGAGGTAAGTGGATGAGCAAAGCTCGATCTCAAATGAGCTAATCCTTTGCTAACCCTAAAATGTAGGTAGATGAAGAGTATATATAGTCTAGGGGGTGAAGGGGTACATGGGCCTCGGCCCAGATACACTGCACACAGGCAGGCCGAAAGTTCCAGGAGTGGCCGGAGGTTCCGATGGCCGGAAGTTCCGGGCAGGTTCCGAGGTACACAGAGTGTTGGCATGCTCGGGGCTGGTGTGGACTCCGGGGGACGGAAGTTCCGGGAAGGCCGGATGTTCCGGAGGGCGGAGGGTCCGGGAAGGATTCGGGCGGGGTCCGGGCTAGACAGAGAGTTGGACGCATCCGGGCGTCGCCTGGAGTGTCGAGGGCTAGAAGGTCCGGGGGCCGGAGGTTCCTGGCTGTGGCCGGATGTTTCGGGCTTGGCAGAAACTTTAAACAAGTCTTGACGTTGGTTGCTCTGCCTCCTTCGGGACGGACGATGTATCTGATCACACATAGTATCCCTCACTTAGGTAGGAACCATGTCTCACTCGAATGGAAAGGGGAAGCATTTAGGAGCAGGTTCACCTTGTGTCCATTGGCGTATGCTCGAGGTCTAGGTCTTGTCGTATGTCCACTTGGGGCTTGGGGAGTAGTCGTCGTGTACATGGGGATGATCGTAGGATGCTCTGCATCACTAGTGGTGGTCACACCAATCCTCTCATAGGAAACGCACTCAATATCACATACGTTCCCTACAAAAAAATACACTTCCAGGATGATACATGTTTGTCACAGTAGGTCACGTTTTCTGTCATGCATGTACGTCCATGACGATTTTATGACAGAATCAAGATAGTCATACATGTGCTGTCGTAGAAGTGTTCCATGACAATACCAAAATTATCATCACGGAAGTGTCCACTTCCATGATGATAAATGGCGCGTCATGGAAGTCCTTTCGTCTAGGGTAGCCGACACGTGGCATCCACCATAATGGGTCACCGTTAAGCTATCGGGTTCCGGTTTCGATCCGATAACCCGTTAATAGCACGGACCAATGGGGATTTTCCAAGTGTAAAATTATGATTCACTGGAGTATCCACCTGTCTGCTCAGCGTTGGGACAGATGTCGTCCACTCATTGGACGGGAGGCGCCTATGATACGTCGACATGTGGCATGACCCAACAGCGGCCCGTTTGACTTGGTCAAAAGGTAGCGGGCCGGCCCACCGAAAGCCTGTTAACGGCCTGTTCACATATAGCCCATTTACAGCCCGCTAACTCACATCCCGTTATGGCCTATCTGAATTAGGCCCAGTACCGACATCTGTGCCATCCAATATGATTCCAGCCCATTGTAACTTCCGGCCCATGTATGGCCCATGACGTCTTTCGGCCCATATGAGGCCTATGTAACTCTTGGCCAATTAACGGCCCATGGTGACACTGGCCCATAATGAACAATGTATCTCTTTATACCCATTAACAGACCATTATTCCATTGGGCCCTTTCCAGCCCGTGTGATCTTTCGGCCTTCTAAGGGCCCATTTATTCTTGGGCAAATTTCCAGCATTGATTACTTCCGGTCCGTTACTGGCCTGTTCCACTTGCGCACCAAATTCAGCCCGTGGTTACAGTCGGCCTGTTTGTGGCCCATTAATCTGTTGGGCTGTTTTCTTAGTGTCATCAAATATGGCTCGTTTAAGCCTGTTATACATATCGGCTATTAACAGCCCGTTATGATCGGGCCATAAAGAAACAATTTCCACTCTAGCCCGTTTACGGCCCATATTGCGGTCCTTTATTGGTCGATGAATAGTACGGCCCGTAGAAGGCCCATTGATTCTAACGCCCGCATAAAGCCCATTGATCTTACGGCCCGTAGGAGGCCCATAGTCACTACATAACGGTCCGTGGTTATTATGGCCTAGTTTAAAAAAATATTTTATCATTGCCACTAGCAAACCGCTGAAAAAGAACTACAGTGACTAGAACCAAACAAATAAACAAGACAATATAAGGAAATAAATAAGCAAGCAACTTACGCTAGGCTATTATGGCTATTACACATATTACATCCACTGGGCATCAAAGTTCGCCACCAGTGCAAATATAGAGAACAAAGCAGCATATTACAAACACTGGGCGTCTAAATTGGCCACCAGTGCAAATAAATGAGCGGTAGCAAAACAAGTCCATAACTGAAACAACTTCACAAGAGCTCAAGAAATGTTATCCTGGGTATCCACCATGCTGGCAATAAGCTTAGCAAGCTTATTAGCTTTCTCCTGTTTGGCGCTAAAATCCTCCAATGCTTGCTGTTGCACCAGAAAGTATGCATCTGAATTCTCCAGGGACTTCCTCAGTCCTTTGGCTTCTTGTCGCAGCACAGCTGATCGATGTCTTTCAGCTTGTATTTGAGACTCAAGAAACCGAACTGATTTAGACAGTGAGTTTGAAGAGTTTGTGCCAGCGGTAGTGGCTAGTAACTCGAACACTACATCAAGACAAGACTTTGGAGTTGTCTCGCTGTCTTCAAGATAGTTTTCCTTAGCTGTTTTATCAGCTTTGTTGGAGACCAACAAGGATGTCCCACTATCCTGAACCTTATCTACATTACTTCCTTTACCATTGCTTAATAAGGTACTCTTCCCAAATATTCTGTCAGCATTCTAAAAGAAGAAACAAGCAGACACATAACAGGTTTAGCATGTAGTATATGAAACTCATTTCGGTGAACCAGTTCAGTTGTAAGGTGGACAGGATTAAACTACCAAGTCTTCTATTGCCAAGTAGTAAGTACTTAATAAAAGCATCAAACAAACATATATCTATGTCCTATGGTCACTGCATTGTCTTGCCAAATCAAAATAGAGACACGGTTCAAATCATATCAGTTCAAGACAAAGCAGCATTGAAAGAATACAAGTGTGGTAAACTACATGGCACAACAAGATTTTAGATGGGTAACACGGGTATACATGTACAACAACACTATTGGCTCTATTGTGATGCTAGTAATGTGCATGATATGATAAGTCAACTGTATACACAATTGAAATTGAAATCAACAGAGCAATTTAGAAGAGCAAACCTGTTAAAGAAACATGTTTAAACATACCTGTTGTGCCATTGGAGTTTCGATTGGATCCTTCAATTTAAAAATAAGTTTGTATGAGTAAATACAATGATACAAGAGCAAAGCAGTATGCACCATAGCAATGGAATCTTAAATGAGAACACTTCTTCTTCAGGATTAAGCACTTCTTCTACACGAACAGAGTACAGTAAGACGCAGGCATATAGTACTTCAAAATAAAAAATGAGCTCATAGACCTTACCACATTCATGGTTCGGGACCAGTACAGAACAAGGCGTTCCCAGTCATCATGCTGTAAATGTGTGTCAGGAGAAAGTAAGGGAATTTGATGAGTTTCTTTGCAAGTGAAGTACGTTTTCTTCAGGTAATTCCGATACTGCCACCAAGCATTCTTGAAGATAGCAGAGGTATTAGCACAGGTTACCTCATCCTGAGTTTCCAAATTGGTCCTTCTCTACAGAGAAAAATGGGAACATTTGCTGTATTATAACCAGCATGGAGATAGAATGTATGGGACAAAGCAAAGTATTTGCCATGAATAACATTACTTACACATAACTCCTGGATGAACACCTGCAACTGGCTTTTTCCTTCATCTTCAGTATAATATTTTCATGATGGGAAGATATGAACATAGGATTTAACAACATCAAATGCGATAGATGCTAAACTATGAATGGCTGGTTATGCTTCGTCCACAGGAATAGGTGTACTAACTGGTGGAGTTGGGGTTCGCCATGGTAGTACTGGCACTTTGGGCACTGGAGCTGCCATACTAATTGCTCTTGTTTGGGAGCTCTATGCTGGAGATGGTGTTGTGTCAACTGGAATTGGGTTACTATCTGCTGTGGTTGGGGTTAGATTGGGTGAAGTTGGTTCTCTGTCCATCGGAGTAGGGGTACAATCTGCGAGAGTCTGGGTTATGTGTGGTAGGGCTGGTTCTCGTCCATGTACAACCGGGGTGCTATCTCCACCAAGACATAACACTGTTTTATTTGAAGACCGCGTTTTTACTCCGCTAGATACTGCCATCACCCCCTCCAATTCAAATGGCTAATAAACAAGAAAAGTAGTTGAATGTACAGACCTTGTATGAGAGACAGATGCAATAGACAGTGTGGAAAAAAGAGGGCATGAAATAGTTCACATGTATATTGTTTAACTAAAAAGGATAGCATGACATAATTTCACATATATGATGTCTATCTAAACTAGATAGCCTAGCATGACATAATTCAAAGATAGGATGACTAACTAAACAGGATGGCATGAGATAATTATATGATGTCTTTAGTAAACAGGTTGGCATGACATGATTCACATACATGTTATCTAAGTAATCAGGATCGCATGATATAATTCACACGTGTGATTTATATACTAAGCAGAGGGCATTCACATATATGATGTCTGAACTAAGAACATGGTGTTGAATATTGTGTATATGATGTTTGAACTAAGAACATGGTGTTGAATATTGTGTATATGATGTCTAAACTATGCAATGCAACACACCATATGCATGATATGAGCAGTATAACCATGCCAAGTTAGAGCATACACCTCGGTGGGGGAATAGGACTAATCATCTGTCTCTGAATCCATCTCTAAGGAGCTATCGGGACCCAGCAAGAGATCTGCTTCGACAGGTACCACTGTCTGCTCTGAAGACCTTGTTTTCAATCCAGATTTTTCCATCACCCACTCAAATGGCTGATTCACAGGAAGAGTTGTTGAATGTACAAACATTGCCGACAAATGGAAATGTAATGAAGAAAAATGATTGGCAAGATATATTTCAAATATATGATGCCTGGTTAAACAGGATGGCATTGCATATTTCACATATATTATGGCTGGCTAAAAGAGATGAGAGTGCATAATTCACATATATGATATAGAAACTAAACAGGTGGCATTACAGTACATGTCTAAACTAAGTAGATGACATATATGATGTTGAAAGTAGGCACTGCAAGGCAACATATGCATGTTATGACCAACATCATCATGCCAAGTTAGAGCAAACATATCGGGGGGTAAATAGGAGTGGTCAGATCCATCTGAATCCGCCTCAGAACAGATATCATCCTTAGGATTACAATCTGGAGTGGGGGAGGGTTTGCCATTGCACCCACCATGGAGCGATGTCTGCATGACATTGTATTGCCGTGCAAAACTCTTCTCTTTTTCTCTACATGTTCAGCATGACTGTGTACAATATCTGACATGCATACAAAAAAAATATAGTGAGATTATGTAAGGAGAGCATGCAGAAATCTAGAGTGATGGTAACAACCAGTGGATAGATCCAAAAATAATGCTAGCAGGACGATGATAGCTTTACTTTAATAAATTCCCACCCAAGATGAACAACATAGACATACCCTAGGTGAACCAGATAATAGACAGAGATACTATTCATTGCTGCCTCGATATGTGCCCCACAAACATTTTAAAACTCAAGTTTGAACATTAATTCAGACCTGACTTGGAGTCTAAGAGGTGAATAGGATGATAAAGTAGCAGGTAATATTAAGCAATGCATAACATAAGCAGAAACAAAAGAGTGCGACCTCTCTTGGGGACCCGTGTACTCCTCAGGTTCATCCGCTGAGTCGATGATGGTGATGAAGTTGCGGTGGGTGCCGGCGGCAGGGAAGGAGATCTGAGGCGGCAAAGACGGTCGGGAGTCGTGATGTCTGGTATGGTGGATGCTTCTGTTGATGCAGCAGCTCAGGTGAGGTGGACGACATCGCGACAGGATTAGGACAAACCACACAAAGTTTTCTTCGACACCTATCTGTAACTGAAGTAATTCTATAAGGGCTCCTTTGGCATGCAGGATTCTAAAAATGCAGGAATAGGAAAAACACCGGAATAGGATAGGATTGCACGTGGGAAACAGAGCATTTGTAAACACATGATTTCTGTCAACTTGGGTGTTTAGTTCACAGGAATTGGAAGAGCAGAGGAATGCAAAGAAACATGGCCAAATTAAAGTGAAACCATATGAAAGTATGTATAGTTAGAATGTTATTCTACCACTAATGCACTTAGTCTTGTTTTCATGCATAGGAAAAGTAGCTCCAGGTGGATGTTTTGCTCCATTCCTTTCAACCAAATGCATGAATAATTGAATATTAGAGTACCATAGGAAAATTTCCTATTGCTATGTTTTTCCTTCACTTTTTCCTTTGAACCAAAATAGCCCTAATGGATCAAGATGAATGTAGAGTAATAAGTGATGCGACAATTGTACAACCTCTTTGGCATAGCCGTGTCGACCTCAGCATCATTGGGTTGGTCACTGAAGAAGTTGCAGCAGAGGTGGCTGTCGGAGGTGTGGTGGAAGATGTGAGGCGTCTGTAGATGGCGTCGAGGGTACTTCTCTGTTGTGATGGATGGTTCCATCATTGGAGCAGCTCTGGTGAGCCGTAAGACGTCGAGGCTGAAGCAGCACAAGATAGACATCGTTAATCTCAAGTGGGATTCTAATAGCATCTGCAATAGACGATGTAAAATACATTACCAAAAAGTGGTAGATGTAAAATGTACATCACCAAAAAACACCTGACTACAACAGATGAGGTAAAAACTGTTGACTCTGAACTTAACTGTCGAAACTAAAATTTACTATGGAATCTGAATGTTACTGTCGAAACTGAACGCACTGGTAGCAGAGATGCATTTCACATGTAGTTTAGGCCGCTCGAGCACTAGTAGTAGAGAAACAGTGATCTAAATCAGTAGGCGATCGACAGGGAACACAGTAGCAGATGGCAGCCGGAGCAGTAGCGCCTGGAGCAGCAATGCGAACTAGAGCCAGAGCAGCAAATCGTGTAGTTGCACCAGCCTATGTTGCAGCATAAGTAGTGCGAGCGAGAGCTAAAGTAGAGCAACAGCACGAGCGAGGGGAAGAACAGAGCAGCAGTGTGAGCGAGCAAGAGTCAGAGCAGCAGCAGCAACGTGAGCAAGCAAGAGCCATAGCAGCAGCAGCAGAGCAGCACCAGCAGCTCCGGCTGGTATGGACACCACCGCCGAGGGAGCCTTGCACTGGGGGAGAGCCACCATGGAGATGTCACCGGCGGCGCCGACTACAAGGTAGCCGCACCATGGGTGAGCGGGATCGAGCACCGGCGGCGCCGGGAGGTCAAGTTAAGGAGAAGGTGTGATGCGATGAGTGTACAACATGTTTGGTGGCACCGAGTAGGCCTCGGCTTCGTCCGAGGAGTCGGTGAGGATGTTGCGGTTCTGATGGAGCAGGTTAAGGCGGTGTTGTGGGGATGGAGCAGCCGCGATAGATGAGGCGATCATCGGAGCAGCTCCTTGGAGGTGAAGGATGGGGTGGCTGAACTGGCAGGACGATGAGATCGACGACGAATCCTCATTCGGGGTGGTGGATGAGGGACGTTGAGCTGTTACGATGGACGACGTCGTCGGGGAAGAGGCTCCGTCTGGGCCGCGGTGGGGTGGCAGACGATAGAGGGTGGGGTTTCACGTTTGGAGCAGAGAGTTTATGGCGGCCTGGGTTTTCGAATGGCGAAAAGGAGGTGATGGGAGGGGGGGACCATGACTTAGGGACGCGCTTGTCCAAAATGTAAGGTGTGTTACGAAAGTACCCCACCGATTTGAACTAGTAGCCGTTTCGGCTCAGGGTTAGAAGGGGGATTTCGTGTGTCGATTTTTGGCAGCTGGAGGGAGTTCTCACGCGTGTTGTAATTTTGGGATAGGAAGACGCGGGTTGTGAAGGCGCGAGTTTTCGGAGCACAAAGAGATAAAGCGATATCTGAATTTTCGGGATAACTAGGCGCGTGTTGAAATTTCGGGACAAGCCCAACGTGTAATAATGTACGTACCAAATAATTTCGCACTATCCTAAAAAAAATCAATTCGCACTTCCCTCGACGAAGAAAACAAAAACAAAAACTATTCACACCACACAAAGGGAGAGTCTTGTCCCGTTTTACTGTATAAATGCTATTCAAGACTATGAATCCATGTTATGTCCAATTAAATTTTTTGCTACCTCTATAATGCATGTAACCTACTCATACGAATATTTTAGTGCATTCCAAATGTATATACTACCGCTGCAATTCGAACTATATTTGAATTCGTTTCTCTATTTGAATAAGAATCTACAATCATGATTGTTGCCAAGTTAAACCATCATTTTTATATTATCTTAACAACACACCACATGATTACTATAGAGTTAGATATGAACTATGTGTACTATATATATGAACTTGAATTCAAAATTTTGAATACACTTGATGTTGATTCCAAATAATAGTACATTTGAAGTACTAGCTAGATCTTCATAATCTAAACCATGTTTCATATGTACACTGTATTTATCACACAAAGTATAGTGCCCCGTCCCCTACATTATGACAAGTATTTAGCCCTGAGCTGCAAAAGCCACACATTATCACAAATTCAAAATATATATATATATATATATTATGTAGTATAACATGTTCATGACCACACCATGCATCTAACTATTATATTCATGCATATGCATCGGTTTAAAACACTATGATCTCTTGTTCAAATATCTGAATCCACTTTTATAATGAATTATGATATATGATCGTCTTTTACACCCACACAATCCTCTTATCTTTGTATCTAGCGCTAACTTTCGCTCGTGCATGCACACGCCCACCTCCCTCTCACCCTCCCTCGGCATTCTCTCCATCACGCACATTCATTATTTCTCTTTAGGTCGTTCACCCACGGTGTGTGTAGGCCCTCCAGCTCCTTCTTTCTGGCACACACCGATCGATATACATCTCTAGCCAGGCGAACCTACCACAAACACATGCTTTCCCCCTTCTCTTCTCACCGTCCATGCCATCCTTTGTCTCATACAGTTCCACGCACGTGCACACTCCCGCCCCTCTTTTCATCGATCTCATACTCGCACACTCCTCCCCCCTCGACATAGTCGGCCTCTCGCACCACCTCCTAGCCGCACCCCTCTCACTCTATCCATCTCTCCGGGCCTTATTTGCTTCTAACACATGCATGCATGTATACCTACCGATCTCCCTACATATAGCTAGGTCGACTATAACTCTTTTTCCCCATGCACTGATCGACGTACCTGATCACTAGTTATATCTCTCCCTTTCTCCGACACACGACGATTATCTTCCTATATAGTTACGTCTGCTTACCACAGCCATATTGCCCCATAGCCATATCGTCCCCCTCATCATCCTTGCATGCCTCCTGACCCGTCTCTCACACGCACGTGCACAGACAGGCACGCATCCCCTCTCTTATTGATATTACAGTCGTACCCTCTGTTTGTCTAGCAGGCCTCTCCCGCCATTTGTGATAGGCAACTCCACCACCAACCCTCCAACACTCTAGCTTTGTCTCTCTTCGAACCTTACTCCTCTGCTACACATATGCATGGATGCCGATCGATCTCCCTCAATACATAGCTAGGTCTCTCTTCTTCTCCCCACATATACCAGTCCATCTACCTCTCTATAGTAAGCTCTCTGTGCCCCCCACACACACCGATAGTCGAACGCCGTAGGTAGGTATCCATGCCACAGAGACAAAATGCACCTGTCCCCTCTCACATTCCAGTAGGCCAGCCGCCGTATATCTTTGACATGGGCAAACACAAATTTGATGGCACTCTTTATCGATCGCGCACCCACACACTTCACCCCTCTCTTTGATTCTATCGATATCTCACACCGATGATCCCTCCACTCTCTTCTCGTGGATCGCTCCCTCTATATATGATATATCCAGGCCTCTGTTTCACACACATTTCATATGTTACATTTTTTTGTTTGAGATATCATCGACACATTGCCTCTGTTTCGCACAAACCATCTGTTTTTAGTTTAAAAAAATCTCTCTCACACACACCCACATACGTGGGGTACCTGCACGTAGAGAAGAGGTGCATGCATGATGCACGTACTCACGGCTCGTTCCTGGCCACACCCGCATGGGTACACGGTGGAGCTCATTTCTGTATGAAAAGGCAGCCCACGTGATAATTTGACGCGTGTAGCGGTTGTTTACTTGAAGGAGGGTCGTGTATCACGCGTACACGGAACAAAGTTCAACTTGACGCGTTAGTTTTAAATAAAGTTATATTCCTTAATGGCACGTACAGAATATAAAATGATTGTTATTGAGAAAAAATAAATCCGCTCCACTATATACGTGGAGCCTGCCTGCCAGGGTTTGTCTCTCGTCACACTATCTGACACAAGGCGGCGGTGGCCCCTCTCTCTCACCGTTGGTACCCACCGTTCTCTCTGACCAAGCTCCGGCGCAACAGGGCCTTCGCCACTTGCTCGCTAGCATAGTATGGGCAGATCCCGCCCACCACCGCCCTCCTAGTTACATCTCGATGACCCCCAGGTATAGCTTCCTCCCCTCCGGCCTTGCTCCACTGCCCATCTTCCCACGTCGCTGCATGTGGAAAATCTTGCATGTGGATCTTCCCTAGTTCTTTACCCAAAACGTAGCTCATCCAGCGTACTTTCCATATTGCAATCTCGTCCTCACACCGTTTTAGATAAACAACCGTGCTGTTATCTTCCCTTAGGATAAGGAATATGCTTCTTTTTTGTCGTTGTATGTGTCTTCAACTGTTATTGGCCAGTAATTGTTTCCTTTCTACCTCTTTTTTTGCAAATAAGGCTATCCATTTCACCTTGTTGCTATTGCGACCTTTTCGTGAATGGCACAAATCACTTTTTTCTTAAGAGTGTTTTGTGCGGTTCTACTAAAATGTCACACGGGCAACGTCTCTACATTTCAGTGCGACTGCACAAAGGGAGATTGGTTTTGCTCTATCCTCCTCATCCAACTCCAAGCCTAATCTTCTCCAACTATTTGCTTAATCTTCTCCAACTAGTTAGTCTTAAGAGAGACTGCAAAGGTGATCGGCTTCTATTTGTGTGTTTATTGTTTCATCAACAATCCTCTATTATTGTAATCACACTTACTCAATATCTTTGGAAAAGGGACGCTCAGCTCTATTTTAGTGGAACTGCACAAAATGGTCGGAATGTTGCATGCTCCTGGCAGCTACTTTTTTTCCCTACATGCCTTGTTGATTTAGATAGAGCTGGAGGGAAGTTGCTGCCAATGAAAGCATGGATCAATTTTAATTTAACACCTTCCCACAACTTGGTCTTTAGTTGTGATGTAAATATTAGCTCTGATCTGCTAATCATTGAGATGCATTAGCAAGGAAGTTAGTTTTTTTATTTTTTCCGAAAGAGCATGGATGTTAGTTTCCTTTCTAGTATTTGATTGATGTTGTAATGAAACAACCTTCCAGCTGGCAAGACACACGAAACAAAAGCTGAAAGCTTCAGCGCATTGTACAATTTCATGTCGCTGGAAAATTATTTGTATACGTCAATTATGTAAACAAATGCTGGAATCTTGGTAGCATTGCTAGAAGCCATTAAGCATCCGGATCCATATGCCATGCACCAAATTAGAGTGCACAACCGCATGGTATACTCAGCCCGGTCGTTGCACCGCACTAATAGTGAGTAAAGAGCAGTCAAATCATAAGCCCCACCTTTCCCACTGTAAGTTGCTCAGAAGAAGCAACCATCAATACGCTCTTCTTTGAATCCACTCATACTTGTACGTATGAAGGTGCAAAACCAATTTCGCATATGGCCTGCCGGTCAACGCGCTTCCTCTTGGCATATCACCGACATGTGGGACCGGAGTGTGAGCAAACCGATCTCAATTGACGGCAAAATGGCTAACCCGCCGCTCCTTGAGAGAGACGAGGAGCGAGAACACAGACGGGTTAGGTGTTGCACGGAGGCCAAGATATATTCGAGCATGGTTGATCAATGTCATCATTACATGTTTGATGTTTTTTAATAGTACTATTGGGCTGCCGTTTTCCGCACTTCTCCCGAATAAATTATCAGCGATTAAAATAAAATAAGAGTACAAACGCTCCACCATGCGGTTCGTAGTACCTGTATACTAGTAGTACTGTACTACTCGTACTACTAAACCTTGCGCTTGGCTCTTCGCCTCTTCGGGAAGTCGAACAATGATGGTACTACAGTGTATGCCTCTGGCAATCTAACACCGAATGAACTGCTACACGTCCACCGCCTGGGCGAGGCTAGGTTGTATTAGTCAAAAGCTTCTCCTCATCCTGCGAGCCACCGCGCTTGAGGTAGACGAAGAGGGCGTAAGCAAGCTTCACCTTGTCCTACAAACTTCTCTTCGTTTTGTGAGTTGACTGGGCACACCAAAGTAGTGCTAGTCCATACTGCCTCCTCTCCGGTTAATATGGAATCTTTTTTGCAGGTAAATGAGAGAGCTTTATTCATATATAAGAATTCTTAGGACAATCAGCCAAGAGACTGGTCACTAGCAAGTGAGGTACCCCACAAAAAAAGGAAGCGAGGTGTTTCATCAAGCTAGCTCTCGGTCACATTCAAAGCGTAGCAAGCACAGTTCACACAAAGATGCGCCGCTAGGTTTGCTAACCTGTTTACATGCTGAATAACAAAAAAAAGAGAAAATATTATTGAGCGCTCCTATTTCTAACAGGATAGGAGCCAGAATTAAGCAAGAATTATGGCGAGTGTTCCATGCAATCAACTTCCATTATCACATGCGAGAACCCTCGAAGAGAAGCAAATGTGTTGAAGATTGCTTTATCACAAATTAAAATAAAATAAGAGTGCAGATGCTCCACCATGTAGTTCCGAGTAGTACCTGTATACTAAGTATTAGTAGTACTACGTAATACTACTCGGAGTACTACTGTAGTAAACTTTGCGCTTGGCTCTTCGCCTCTTTGGGAAGTCGAACAATGATGGTACTATTACAGTGTATGCTTCTGGCAATCTGACACCGAATTAACTGTTGCACGTCCACCGCCTGAGCGAGGGAGAGCTTGCGTTAGTCAAAAGTTTCTCCTTTGTCCTGCGAGCCACCGCGCGCAAGCTTCTCCTCGTTCTGCAAGTTGACAGGACACAACAAAGTAATGCTAGTCCATACTTCCGGTTAATATGGCTTAATTTGAAACGAGATAAATACACTGGCTGTCACTGTATATTTGTAAAAATATGGTCAGTGGACTTCATAATACGCTCATTGCGGGTAATATATACATTTTCTGGTGTTTATACGGTCACTAGCTTACCCTGGCTGACTATGTGTGTGCATGCAAGTGTAGGTTGAGCACTTGAGCATGACCATTCATGTTCTGTCATGTGCTCGGACATGCATGCATTAGGGCGTCATCCGCGTTTTTGCATGCATGTGTACGTGTGACTCTTGCATGCAGGCATGAGGTTGTAGTCCCTCACATTCACATGTTCATATGTCAATGCTTTGTCAAAATGTTGCATGCAAGGCTTAATCATTCGTTGTTCACGCATGCATTCCCAATATTAATACATTGGTTAGGACAATTTCTTGAGGAAAATGAGCCCATGAATGGAGTACAAAGGGGACCAATAAACCAGGACAGAGGTAGTACTAGTAGTGAACCGGAAAGAGGGAGTAGGTACGTAACAACGTGCAGTAACAAAATTCCTCTATGCACATCCTGTCTACGTGTCATGCAAGAAAATAGAGATAAGTACAAGTGAGACTCAGGAATGGTCATACACGTAGGGGGGTACGTGCAGGGGCCACTCAGGAGTAGTCAAATCACAAAGTAAGTTAGTCAGACGAAGCAACAATCATTTCACTCTTCAATGACACGTACGCAATATAAAAAGGTTGATATGGAGAGAAAAAGAAAACCGCTCCACTATATATACACTAGCAGGAGCCTAAGCTACAAGCCTACTTGCTTGGGTTGCTATCTTCAAAAGCATAAAACGACGATGGCCACACAGCTGGTCATAGGTCCGGCCTGATCCTGCCAACGGGGGAAGCGGACGATGTTCTGCATAAACGCGGTCAACAGCGGCGAGGAAGAAAACCCACTATCGGTGTGTGCCGATTGGGGGTCCCCGCGGTATGGGCTGATGCCGCATCCCACCGCCCTTCTAGCTACACCCCGATGTCCCAGGTACAACTTCCTTTTGGAGCTGGCTTGCTCCACTGCCGCAGCTCCCCACGTTGCTCCATCTCCATGTGGATCTTTCTCTACTTCTACCGGCTTCTATTTGTGATGAGTTTATGTCTCATGAACTAGTGCCACTACTATTATTCTAATCACACTTCTTCAATATCTTTGCCAACAGGGATGCTCAGCTCGATTTTAGTGGAACTGCACAAAAGCATCGTATGATCCGAGGGTGCCAAGCTTCTTTCCTTCGACAGGTTCTACCTAGCCAGGAAATTAAATCCTGTTTAGGGTTTAGGGTTTAAGGCGTAGAGACCCCATCAGTAGTTTTTTTGTACACACTCTCACAACTTTTGTCTTTAGTTGTGAAGTAAATATTGGCTATGATCTGTGAATCATTGAGATGCATCAGCATGCGTGTTAGTTTTCCTTTGTATCTGATGGAATGTTGTAACAGGGCAACCTTGGAGTCAGGATACATACATGACACAAAATCTGAAAGCTTCGTACTCCCTCCTGTCCTTTTTTGTATGCGTATAAGGCTACTCATAGTGGGGAGTATCATACACTAGTGTCATGCATAAATTACATAGGGGACTAATAAACCAGGACAGAGGTAGTATGTGAGAGTGTATGGTGGGTCATGTGGTAAAATGTAGGAGTACTTTCTTATAGCCCATTACTATACATGGTGGGTCATGTGGTAAAATGTATGGTGGGACTAGTAAACCAGGACGGAGGTAGTATGTGAGAGTATAGTAATTTTTTCTTGGCATGCGGGCTGTCCAAGGAATATGGTGATAGTGGGAGGTGGGCCATGTAGTCACTGGGCTGCCGTGTTTCGTACTCCTCCGGTGTAAGATCGGAGAAAGTTAGTTTTATCACCGAATAAATTAATAAGAGTGCAGACACTCTATGATGCTCTACCGCCGTAGTAATAATGACCAATGAGCTATCAAATCACATAGACCCGGTAGTTAGTTGGACGGAAGAAGCAAACCATCACTCTTCGTTGAATCCGCTTCTCCCTCATGCAGTACAGTATTCTTTTGGAAACCAACGTTTCGTTTCGTTGGATCGTGCCATCGAGCAAAACCAATGTTTAAATCACATCTATCGCGTTCGTGCCTCACCCTCCTCCACCCCACATGGTCGCTCGGCATGCCGCTCACCGCAAACCGAGTATACGCAAACTTTCCTGCCTACTTGTCGATGGATCGCGCCATGGAGTACTAGCACTACTGGAAGAGATAGACGATGAGGGGAGGACAGCTAGCTGTAGCATAGACTCCCAAGAACTTCTTTACATGCATGTTACCGCCGGCCGTGGTGACGTTTGAACGCGGAGCAGTCGCGTGCACTGGGAAGCAGCGCGGCCGGCGCTCTATCGGCCGGCGCGCCTCTTCAATGCCGGTGCCAGTGAGAGGTCGCATCCGTTCTGGCCGGGCATGAATGCGCCAGTGACCGTTTCTGGTGGGAAGCGCACATAGGTGATGAAGAGGGTTTGGGTTGGCCAGGGCGGTCAGGAGTGGGTGTGGCAGTGGTCCGGACGCCCGCAAACGAGAGATGCTGGACGTACGTAAATATTGCTGCGCAATTAATAAGATAAATAATGTGCCAGTTGGACAAATATGATTAGAGATGGAGATGGAGATGAAAGTAAGAATTTTATGTAAACACGGATATGCATGTCTATGTGTGTGTGCGTGCACACACACATAGTGATGACTCTCGCGACTACTCGTACACATCATCGATGTCTCGTTCTCCCTACACACACACAAACTTAGTACCGCCTCATTTTGTTCCTAGGATAGGAATATCATAGGAGTGGGAAACAATATGAAGTGAGATAAATGGAGTACTACGTACAAGAAGAAATGTACACGCACTCACTCTGCCTCCGACATACCCGCGAGTACACGATGGAGCGCATTTGTACACGAAGAGGCAGCTTACGTACCTAATAATTTGACCCTTTAATTTGTTCACTTAATAATGGAGGGTCGGGGACCACATGTGAGGGATACAAACTGCGACCTGGAAGCGGGGGCGTGTTATTGATCTAGTTTTCTTTCTTGATACGTTAAAAAATCCGCCAGTTTTTTTTTCTTTTTTCTGGGAACGCGTGTATTCTATTTAAAACTACTGTTATGGAGAGATTTTTTTATTCCATTGTATATATAGCCTCTTATTTGATAGAGTTTCTCGCGTCTCGCTCTCTCACCCTCTCCATATCTAAACAAGATGACAGTGTCCACTCTATCTCTCTCCTCACTGGTGGTCACAGATCCGGCCAGATCCCATCCACTGCGGGAGGTGAGGAGGTCCAGCAATGACGTTGTCGCCGTCGGTGATGGAGGAAGCTGATGCGCACCGTCCTCTCCGAGCCAGCGCCAGTGCGGACGAAGGTCCTCCGCGCCCTTGTTCGCTGCCGTCGTGTGGGCAGATCCCGCCCGCCCACCTTAGCCACATCTTGCCCACCTGAGGTATAACTTCTTTTGTATTTCATGCTTCATTGTACTCTGCATGCGGGTTTTCTTCTATACCACTACTCCCCAGCTCCCTATGTACAGTAGCTAGGGTTCGTCGGCTGGTCCAACATCACCTATTTTTTACTATTATAGAGGAAAGGCCACTCCAAAAGTTGTCCTGGTTTATCATTTATGCATCGATGGAGGTATACATGTTTTTTTCAACAAAAAGTACATGGTGGTTGTGCGGTCATTGTCCATTTGCTCCTATTGCTGCTGCTAATCTAAAACTATCACTAGTAAAATGAAGCAATGCCCATGTAGAGGCGTCGATAAATGCTTCTTTCCTACTTTATTTTTTTTGGTATCCTGCTTTAGTTCCCATCAAGATAATCATGATGCTTCTATTTTACGGTGTATGTTTCATTAACTCTTATTGACAATTAATATGCGGCTGTTAATCTTGTTCCATTGCTAAAACAAAGTAACGACACTACTTAAATATCATTTTTTATATTTTTGCAAACAGGGATGCGTATCTCCATAGTTGGGCATGTCTTCCTAAATTTTAGTGGAACTGCACAAAATTGGATGTCCATTGTTGCTCAGCCTCACTGTCCTCTGCCAAATGGTTCTTCCTTTCTCGAGCTTGATTACCGAGAAGAAACAAACCACAGTGAGGATTATCAAATTTCATTGGTGCCTGACCCAAACTTGATGCCAAAATCGATGATGCATCACCACGATGACCTATCGATGCTCATGGTTGCGTCTCATGGTTGCATCGGCTAGTGAAGCTGATTGATGTTCAATGAAGAACGGGCTGTCTTACATCAGTGCTCTTTGCTTGTTACCACAAAGATGATATCCTTCATGAGTTCATCTTGAAGCAGTCGTTTACGTTGGTGCAATTTCATCACACAATTGGATATGAACCAAATGTTTCCTCGAAGAAGCATCAACGTTGTTACTAAGAGCAAAAGTTTTGTATTGATTTCTAAGCCTTCTCACAACTATGTCTTCACCTACCCTGTAATTTTATTTGTCCAGCTTTTAACTAAATATGTGGTTAGACTTTGATTAAAAATATGGTGTGGACTAAAAACCCGGATGGAGGTAGTACCCCTCCGTTTTTATGTACCCTGCATATTAGATTTAATTGAAGTCAAACTTTGTAAAGTTTGACCAAGTTTAGGCCGAACACAACAACCATAATTATTGAGAGAGGGCCAACTGTACATACAAATAATTGAAATTAAATTTCTTTATTTGTACACACTCTCACACCTTTCCGATAATTTGGCGTGTGTGTGGTTGTTCACTTAACAGAGAGTAGTGTACCGCACGTGAACGACAGGAAGTACGACCAGGATGCATGGATCGTTAGTTGATTGTAGTTTTCTTCACTGGCACATTAAATAAAGAGTTTCGTTTTGTACACAATTTAAAACGATTGTTATGGAGATAAAAAGAAAACCACTCCACTATATTAGTACTATCCATGAGTATGTACTATATAAGCTGGAGCCTCAATGCTTGTTCGCTAGGGTTTGCACTTTTCACACTCTCGCTGCACTACATATATATATAAACGCTGGAGGCTCAGCATTCCTTTGCTAGGGTTTGCTCTATTCACAATCCCTCTCCCTCTTCATCAGATCTAAACAAGACCGTGTTGGCCTCTCTCTCTCTCCCCCCCTCACAGCTAGTGAAGCAGCCGTCCAGATCCCATCGCACCGGGAAGGGGAGGAGGTGCAGCGTTCACTCTGTCGCCTTTGGCGAGGGAGGCATTCCACTGTCGACTGCACTGTTCTCTTTCACCCAGCATCGGTGCGGGTGGGCCTCCGTCCACTTCTTCCTCGCTGCCGTACATAGTGTTGGCAGATCCGGCCTCCCACCACATGCCTAGCCACATCCCGACGACCCTAAGGTATAACTTTCTTTGAAATCGTCATTGTTCTAGCTGCATGCTGATCTTTTTTGATTCTATAGTCGAATCTAGGTCTTGGTTCAAAGAGGAAAGAAGGGGGTGGTTCAATGAGGAAAGGAGGGAGGGAAAGTAGTATAGACTAGCTATCCAGCCGCTCTGTTGGTCGAAAAGGGAAAAAGGGGGTAACCCAGTACACACATCTGTAAGGAACCGATCTCTTTGTTAAAAAAGGAAAGAAACTGGGTGGTCAGGTAGTTTGTGCAGGACTAGATTTGCTGCCCTCACATACGAAAAAGTTTCAAAGAGAACAAATATGGGACCAACACAGATATGCTGCTCGGCAACATACTCTACATCACCCATTTATACGTGCGGACGCACATGGTGCTGGCATGTCCCATTTCCTTTACAACTATTTTACTGTTGTTAATCTAAGAATGCCGCTAGAAAATTGAAGCAATGCCACTGTTAAAAGTAAATTACATTTTTAATGAATGTTATTTTAAGAGAGTGTCTCTGTTAATATGAATCAATGCAACCGTTGTAGAAATGCTACTGTCCTACTTTGTTTTCCATCAAGATAAGGTAGATGCTTCTTTTTGTGGCCATATGATTCATCTTCCTTTATCAGCCAGTAATTGTTTCTTTTTTTACCTCTGAAAACAGGGATATCTATTCAACTCGTTGCTATTGGGACCTTTTGCTTCACTACGCAAAACACTTTTGTTTTAAGAGTGTTTTGTGCCG
This sequence comes from Thinopyrum elongatum, assembly GCA_011799875.1. Taxonomy (NCBI): domain Eukaryota; kingdom Viridiplantae; phylum Streptophyta; class Magnoliopsida; order Poales; family Poaceae; genus Thinopyrum; species Thinopyrum elongatum. The sequence continues at coordinate 282,438,477 of CM022300.1, forward strand.
TTCAACTTAAATGCCACACCGTTAACTTTGCTTGATTTAGTTGAAATATACAAAACGAGATTGTATTTCCTATTTGTGTTGGCAGATTTGTTTTTGATCTTGTCTTCCTCATGAAAGGTCAGTACCGGCCTTCATCCACATGATTGTGCAGTGTGCTTTGAGATGTTGTGCTACTTGTAGTGGTACTATTTTAAATAAATGTTGAATTGAAGCTCTTGTATTGCTGTCTTTTCCCATTAAGTGAACAAAAATGGGACCAACCCGGACATGGTGCTTGTTGCTTTGTTACAACAAACTCTGCATCGCCCCCTTTATAAGTAGATGGAAGCACATGGTGTTGTTGCGCCCACTCTCCCCTAGAACTGTTTATGCTTTTTGTTAATCTAATGCCACTGGTAAAATTAAGCAATGCCACTCTTAGAATTAACTACCGAATCTTAGTTCAAAACTGCAACACTTGTTAGGGATCGGCGGGAGTACATGTTTAAGAAATGTATTGTTGAGATAATGTCTCTGTTATTATATATCAATTATAGTGTTTTACAAATGGTACTATCCTGCTTTGTAGTTCTTTCTACATGTTTAACCAAGGTATTGTTAAGATAATGTCTCTGTTAATATGAATCAGTTGCACTGTTTTAGGAATGGTACTTTTCTGCTTTGTCGTTCTTTATACATGTTGAAACAAGGTATTGTTAAGATAATGTCTCAATTAATATGAATGAATCACACTGTTTGAGAATTGCAACTGTCCTGCTTTGTTTCCCATTAAGATAAGGTAGATGTTTTTTCTTCTGGGAGTATAAGTCATCAATGTTAGTAATTGTTTCCTTTATACCTATTTGTGCATACAGGGATATCAAAACTTCTGCTTGGTTCTATTTCGACTTTGATTTTAGTTGAACTACACAAAAGGAGCCAATGTGTTTAAGGCAAACTATTGCATTATTGGGCCCAGTTGGTCTTTCCACTTTGCAGAAAGAAGCAGTCACTGTTTGTGCTACAATTCACAAGGAATGATCAAGAAGCTTTAGAGTATTAGTAGACACTGGTGACGAAATCCACCATTCTACACAAGACATTGTTTGATTTCAATGGAACTGCATAAAAAGATACGCTGGTTAATCCGGCTCCATGTGCCATTTCAATGTGCAAACTGATGACAAACCCTGCCCGTTGCACAATCATAGGCATTACATATTTTGAATGGGAAAAGTTGTCAAAGTTTAATCATTGATGTTAGCAAGAAGACATTCATTTAATATTTTGGAATTGGAAAACCTTGTCAAATTTTGCTCATTGATGTTAGCCAGAAGACATGCATTTGATATTTTGGAATGGGACACCCTTTGCTGTGAGCAGCATCGATCGTTTTTTCCTATTCGTGTGTTCAGTTCAGAAGTAAATATTTACTCTGATGAGATGCATAGTCATGAATGTTGAATTATGTAAGGTATTTTAAAAGTTTGTTCTGAATGTTGTCTATGAAATGCCAGGCCTTGTGAGTTTGATTACAAAGTTGAGCTTGGAATGCTGTGGCATGCGGCATCACGAGCTGTTCACGATGCCTCCTGACAATAATACTTCATATTGTTTTGCATGTTGATCTAATGCCAGTGATTTGCATGTTAAGAAGATCATCCTCTTCTGTTGTTTTTGTGCTTAAGAAGTTCATCATGTTATGTTTCATTCATAGCCTATACAACAACTCGGGTGGGTTAGAGGTGAAACCATATGATCTTCAGACCAACTCATCATCTTAGGCCATGATTGGATCGTCATTTTCCAACCAAAACTGCTTGTAAAACTGATGCTTGTAAATAAAAGCAGATGATCTTGCGCGAAGCACTTGGTTGTTTTCGACTGGTAAAATATACACTGTTTTCTCAAATTACACACGTAACTCGCTGGTTTTCGTTACAGACCTCAGGCCATCGGTTTCATTATGCCTGTATTTTACGCGTTGTTTCCGATGAGGGGTAAATTACACTTGTATCCTTAATACAGGTGTGAAACAATCCAGAGCTCCCAAGAGCGGCCTTACCGTTTCATGTCGGCTCAGTCTCTCGAAGGTGCTCATAGGGGCCTGATGATCCTGGCTTCCTGAAGGACCAGCGGGCGCTGTATCAGACCATCTGTAGGGCCCACGAGGCCCTCTCCGTCATCCTTCGAGTTGTTGCACTCGCCGTGGTGCCGCCATCTCGCGTTGTCAACATGGTCAACGAACATGAGGAATCAGGAGATGACTTTGCTGGGAGAGGATGACAGTGGGGACCAACCAGGGCCATAGCCACACGTACGCAAGTGCCTCCTTATTATACACAACTATAATTTTTTTGCTTCCTCCTGGTTTCCTGACATCACGGTCCCACACCATTGTCAACCTATATAGTCAATAAACCAGAGAATTGCACAAGGAGCGGCCGACAACTGGGACCCAGCAGCTCGAGCAATATTTGTGTTTTTCAGGTGTGAGCAGAGTTTTTCTTGAGCGATGTTTTTGTTGTTGTTCAGAGGAGCAGTGTATCAACCGGGCGGGCTGTGGCCCGTCTGGCCTAGGCTATTATTTTATGTCGACCGAATATGCAGCCCAGATATTAATTTTTTTCAAGGTGAAAATGGCTAGCCCAGCTATACTTTTTTTTGAGGAATACCCAGCCCAGGTCAACTTGTTATTCTCCGCCCCGCTGGGCTGCAAATCTTTCCTAGGAGATATGCATTAGGCTTAACAAGAAAATGGGATATAAGAAATAATAAATGGGATGTAATTAAAAAAACTGCGTTGTAACTATAAAAAAATGCACCAAACACGTAATTAGTTAAAAAAATATTAATTTTGGATTTTGAAATGTTTTATTTCATTACTTGTTGCACGCGCAATATTTCGGTTGATTTTTACCTAATACAAATTTATTTTGAAATTATATTTAATCTAACTCGAAATTTCGGGATGAAAATATTTCGGATCCCATCAAAATCTGGGAAATTTTATTGAATTCTGTTTTGAGCGGTTGGTTGAAATTATTAATCGTTGTCCTGCCTAGAAAATGGGCTGTAATTTTAATAAACTATAAATGGGCTATGGTAAATTCCATTAGAATTCAAAAATGGGATGTACATTATTAGAAATCTTAAATGGGCTATATGTTCTCTGCCACAGATGTGATGCTCACTTGTGGGCCTAGTAAGTTGACGCGTACGGAAGGCGTTGTGAACTTATAGTTAACACACGATTCTAGCAGCAGTGGCCGTTGGATGTCCATCCAACGGCTGTAGTGCTTCTTCAATCTCGGATATTCTTGCTTCAGCTGCCCAAACCACCGCCGGCGGTACCGCCTGCTACCGCCTCCCGTGGCCGGCTGTGCTGGCACGTAGGCTTCACCGGCCCACCCTACTCCCATCACCGTCCAGGCCATTACTCTACTCACCAACACCTCCTGTTATTCTCCGGTGACGGCAGCCTCACACCGCATCCGAACCAGTGAACCCTCGTACTCCCCTTCGCATGGGCATCCACTGTTGTGTCGTCGCCGGTTCTGGGTCATTCCCTTCCTAGGCCTCGCCATCGTTCACCACGTTGGTTCTCTCGGCGCGGCGTGGTAAACTTTGTCAACAAACGACAACCATCGGAAGAGGCATGTACGCAGAGTGGCTGATAGTAGGGACCCACATGGCCCATGGCCGCACACAGCAAGTGCCCCCTTATTATGCGAAAACAAATGATTTCTCCCCCTGACAGGTTTGACCCACCAGCTACATCTTCGCACGCAAGGAAGTGATTCCTTTATTACGCGGAAAAAAAGTTTCCTCTCCCTGACAGCTGGGACCCACCAGCTTTATTATGATCCATTTCGTGAAAATATAGATTGTACCAAAGATGCTAAATTGTTTTCTTTTTATTCTAACTCAGAAAAGAAGAAATAAAAAAACCAGAAAACTTCTTCGCACGCAAGGAAGTGCCACCTTATTACATGCAAAAAAAATGATTCCCCCTACTAGCTGGGACCCACCAGATTTGGAGGCTGACTTGTGGGCCTACTAAGTTGACGCGTACGCAGGGCTTTGTCAACTTAGTCAATAAACAGTTCTAACTGCAGTGACGGTTGGATGTTAATCCAACGGCGGAGCTGCGTCTTCAACCTCTGGTCTTCTTGCTCCAGCCGCCCAAACCAGCGCCCGCCGTACCGCCTGCTCCAGCCTACCATGGCCGGTTGTGCTGCCACGCAGGCCTCACCGCCCAGGCCAGGCCTTCCCTCTACTCACCCATACTACCACTGGCCAGGCCTTCCCTCTACTCACCCACACCCCCTGTTATTCTCCGACGATGGCAGCCTTACACCGCAGCCGAACCAGTGAACCCTCGTACTCCCCTCCGCGTGGGCATCAACCTGCCTCGTCTTCCCTGGCTCAGCGTTGTTCCCTTCCTAGGCCCCGCCGTCGTCCACCGCCTGGGTGCTGTCCGCGCGGCGTGGTCAAGGTGGTCAACGAACGACAACCATTGGAAGAGTACTATACGCGGTGAGGCTGACAGATGGACCCACCAGCTACATCTTCGCACGCAAGGAAGTGCGTCCATATTACAGAAAAAAAAATAATTCTTCCCCCTGACATCTGGCACCCACCAGTTATATCTTCACATGCAAGGAAGTGCCTCCTTATCCTCCCTGAGAGCTGGGACCCATCTGATCGAAGCGTACATAGCGTTGTCTGTCTCGTCATGAACGTGTACGTACGTACTGGTCGATTGGTCTCTCTGCAAGTATGAACCATGGCCGAGTAAGTAGCGGAATGTGTCTTAGTAGAGCACCTGACGTAGCAGTTCAGGCAGTCCCGTCTAAATCGTGTACATGTATGTACAGCCACAGGGCAAAAAATACGTGCACGTATGTACATACGGGCAGGGTCTCGAACATGTACTCGCGCACACGGACGGCCAGGGCTCGTGTACATGGAGAGGCAACGGACGGCATCAACGGCGTCATGTTCATCGGGCAGCCAACCGGCTGGGTCGGAATGGAGAACAGCATCCTGTTCATCGGGAGGCAACAGACTGGGTCGGAATGCGTCCTGTTCAACGGGAGCCAACTGGCTTGGACGGAACAGCCGAAACGGGGTCTGGCGTACTGCAAAATGGAGGAAATGGACTTGTGTTTGAGCTCCTACGGTCGAAACGGGGTGCTGTTGACCGGGAGGGGTGTGGCGTACCACAAAACAGAGGAAACAGAGTTGTGTTGGAGCGCCTACGGTCGAAATGGGGTCCTGTTCATCAGGAGAGGTGTGGCGTACCGCAAAACAGGACTCCACAAACTACTATTCATCCGCCATCTAATGCCTCGCTCCAGCCTCCACCTGCTACTGTTCATCCACCATCGACTTCCTCCAGACCCACCTACTACTGTTCATCCACCGTCGACTTCCTCCAGCCTCCACCTGCTACGGTTCATCCACCGTCGACTTCCTCCAGCCTCCACCAGTCACTGTTCATCCACAGGCTACTGTTCATCTAGCCTCCATCGGCTACTGTTCAACCAGCCCTCCACGGGGTCCTGTTCATCCACCCCCAACCGGCTCGGGTGTGTGGCGGCCTCCTCGATCGGGGTCCTGTTCATCCAGCGGCAACGACCTCTACTACCACGGGGTCCTGTTCATCCAACCCCCACCGGGAACTAATCATCCAACCCCCAACAATGGTCACTGTTCATCAAGAGGCAGCAGGTTCGATCGGCTTCAGTTAGCAGCAGTAGCGAAGGAATCGCTCGGGTTCAGTTAATAGCCAAGGGATCGATCGCTCGGGTTCAGTAACGTAGCAAGTGCAATCGCTTGGGTTCAGTAAGCGAACGCCTCGCTCGGCTTTAGTTAGAGCCCAACGCCTCGCACACACGCGCGTACGTGTACGAGAGAAACGCGCAAACCTCCATGCATCGCTCGGCCCCGACCACCCACCATAACCGGGACCTCCCAGAAATTTTCCTCGCCCTCGCTTCTACCACGATTTTTTCTGTCATGGACGGCCCAAAGAATGTCATGCAGGTGCGTCCCCGGCCTGCCCAGGATGAAAAGCCCATTTTCTGTCATGATTTTTTGTCATAGAAGTAGGAGCCGACCACATCTATGATGATACGTGGTTTTGTCACAATTATCAGCATAGAAGTGTCATAAGCATGATAGAAAAAAAATCGTTCGGGCCAAAATGTCACGGATGTGTCTTTTTTTTCTAGTGGTTGGAGTCACTCATCTCACTCATGGGGTGGTGGCTCTCCTCACATGGCAATTGGGGCATCTCGTCATATGTGGGTGTCGGGGAGATGTAGGTGCAAATGTCTCCATGCTCAACTTTTATCATCGCCTTGGTTGAAGGGATAGCCCCATGCTCAAACTCCTAATCCATAACACCTCCAAATATGAAATCCGTAGGGTGTGGCAAATCATTACTCTCCTCCGAGATCAAAGAGAAAGTCTCATGTGCGGTCTCGTAGCTTGACTTGGAGTATGAGTCCCATTGGGGCGCCATCTTCATGTTGTTGAAGAGGTTCGTGCTCGCCGCCGTGGTCGAAGGGGATGGTCCTTGCTCGACCATCTTATCATTGTCTTGTTGTAGGAGGCCCATATTATGTGGCACCTCGTAGCTTGTCTCCATGAACGAAGGGAATTTCCCATGCTCGGCCATCTTCCTTGAGGGGCTTCCGAAGATGAAAGTGTCGCCCTCGCTTGTAGGTGGTCGCCTTGGACTTGATGATTTCGACATAGGCGTACTCGTGGGAAGTAGGCGAAGATGCCATACGTCCAAAGGCGAGGATGCCTTGAGAAAACTTGGAGAAGATGCCGAAGTGGTTGTGGTAGCCATAGCTTGATGTAGAGCTTGTTGGGACTTGTAGGTTTGTGCATCTCGAGCATCTTCGTGGTGATGGTGTCGTTGTTGTGCTTGAGCTCGTAGTAGATGTCGTTCGTCATCGGTGTGCACATGATGCTTGGAGGTGACTTGCCCTTCATGACGATGTGGATCACGAATGTGATGATGGTTGTCATGGAGATGTGGACGTGGACGAATTGCGCTTGCATCACATGGGCGCTCCGAAGATTTGCGACTCGCTCGCCGCCGCCTTGAGGATGATGAAGGGGAAGAAGACTTGTAGTCGGACAACATTTGTTGGATTTCCTCCATGTGTTTGTCCGTCCTTTCGTTGTACGTATCGTCCATATGTTTCTTCAACCTTTTGTTGTGGTAGTCGAACATGTCATTGATGTAGTCCCTTGTTCGTGCTTCGGATTGTCATACGTCGGTGGCGAGGTTGTCGATGCGCTTTCACAACGTAGATTGTGCGCCTTGCATTGCTCGTTATAGTTCAACGGTGTGAGTGTTGGTGACGTAGTTGTTTGCGCCATCGTTGTCATTGAACACCGGAGATGATGTGATTTGCCTATCCATCACAATACTCGAGCAAATGTGAGTGGAACAAAGGAAAGAACTAGACCAATGTACCTTATCCAATGTTGAAGATGGATCAATGATCACTCAATAATGTATTATGGAAATAGCACAATTGGTACCGAATCTTGTCAATTCTCACACCTACACAAGTAAGGCTTATGGAGTAGCTTGGTGAGGATAGTGGCACAAAAATTTGATGCAAATTGTTATCAAGAGTCAATAATGTTGAAATAGATTCACAAATTTGCAAGTGAAACAAGTACACCAATAGCAATGAATGGCACACGGAAACGCACACACGGATAGATAAATGGTGTCGTGCAACCAAGGAATGAGCACAAAATGTGGAATCCACAGAAAACACTCGTGTTGCACAACTCAAGGGATACTCTAGCATGATTGCTCAATAGGCGGATACGACACTTGTGCACAGCCTATAAGATGCAAAATGTATCAACTTTCTGTCCCAAGTATGCTATTATGTATGATGTTCCGGTGTTTCGCACACGATGATCCAAGATAATCAATAATGGTACATCATATGCAATGTGGCATGCTATGACTATTGCCTACAAGCTCTTTGTTTCTCTTTGCTTAAAAGCTTATTCTCTTTTTTTTTGTTATGGCCACTATGCGAAATGCAGAAACCAAGATAGCAATTGTGTATATGAAGGAACAATCTTGTGACACAAGAGATGATATGATGATACCAAGATGAGGATACCAAAATGATATGGTATGTATGCAATGGAAGGTGCGGGTCGAGTATCAGTAAAGTGCACAAGTAACGTTGCCGGCAATAATCAATGGCTAGTCTCGATAGGCAAGTGACGCAAAATGGGCTCGGGGGTTAACAATGCAATGGCAAGGGAATATACAATGGTGTCATCGAGGTTACCGTCATTATGTACGGTTGATGGTATTGTCAGTGTCAAAACCGGCACATCTCGGGTAGGGGGTTCCAAGCTGTGTTTCTGAGGATCGATGGTAACAATGGACAATGGGGACACAATGTTTACCCAGGTTTGGGCCCTCTTAATGGAGGTAAAACCCTACGTCCTACTTGATTGTATTCGATGAGTATAGGGGTTACAAGAGTTGATCTACCTTGAGATCGTAATGGCTAAACCCTAGTTGTCTACCCTATGATTATTCTCATTGCCTCTACGGACTAAACCCTCTGGTTTATATACACACCAGAGGGGCCTAGGGTTCTTCAGAGTCGGTTACAGAAGAAGGAAATAATACATCCGGACACCAAACTTGCCGTCAACGCATATAGGAGTCCTACCCGGACACGAGGGATGGTCTTCTGCTTTATCTTCACGGCCCATCAGTCCAGCCCATATCGAATAGACCGGACACCTGAGGACCCCCTAATCCAGGACTCCCTGAGTAGCCCCTGAACCAGTCTTCGATGATGATGAGTTCAGCATGCGGATTATCTTCGGCATTGCAAGGCGGGTTCCTTCCCCCGAAATTTTTTAAGTTAGCTCCACGCATAAAGAAACTGTATCTGGCTCTGCATAACCAATACAACCCTTAGCCACGAAGGCAAGATGTCAAAATAGGAACAGTGTCTTTTACTGACAACTTTTTCGGTGAAGCGTCACACTTGACTCTCTATCATTTCGAACCGTTTTCACGCCTCCCGTTTCGTGTTTCGAGGTCTAGCCTTCATTGGCACGTCTTGTCAAAACAGAGATCATGCTCGTCCATTACGGGATTCTCATCAATATGGTTTGGGTAATCCAACCGCACCTTACGCACGATTTCGTTGGGAACAGGCGAGGTTTATGGCTTGAGAAGGGGACGTTTGGTATTTTTACCGTCTATAAGAGGATAAAGATCCCTCCTTTTACCCCACGCCTTCATCTAGCTTCTGTCTCCCAATCTCCAAGCTCCAGCGCCCATAGCTCCAATCTCCTCCACAACTGCCACCCACCCCAGCAATGGCCGGGTCCGGCTCCAAGGGCAAGTGGGAGGCCTCCACCGTCACTGAAAAGAACGTCAAGGAGCTCCGGAGCGTGGGCTATTTGTCCACGGATATCGCGCATAGGATCCCTGACAAAGATCAGGTCATTCCTACTCCGGAGCCCGGTAAGAGGGTCGTCTTCATCCCCCATTTCCTCAGGGGGCTAGGGTTTCCCCTCCACCCCTTCGTCCGCGGTCTTATGTTCTACTACGGGCTAGATTTCCATGGTCTAGCCCCAAATTCCTTCCTTCACATATCGGCGTTAGTCGTCGTGTGTGAGGCTCTTCTCCGCATCCCCCCACACTTTGTCCTATGGCTCAAGGTCTTCAATCTGATGCCGAAGGTGGTCGACGGACAGCATGTCGACTGCGGCGGGGCTATGGTGAGCAAGCTCCCCAACACCGTTTGGACCAAAGGGGCATTCGTGGAGACGGTCAAGGTGTGGCAGCAGGAGTGGTTCTACATCACTGAACCACGCGACGCCAACTGGGCGGCCACGCCTAACTTCAGATCCTGACCCCCCACGAGACTCACCTCATGGACCGCCAAGGGTCTTGATTGGAGGTCCAAACCGGAGGTGAAGGTGCTCCAAAAATGCATCTCTGACATGTTGGGTGAGAACACTGGTCTCACAAATGTGATTCAAGTGATGCTTTTCCGCCGCATCCTTCCTTGCCAGCTCCGGGCCTCCCCCATGTGGGAGTTCGATCCGGAGAAGCCATGGACCCTGAAGCACTTCTTCGGCACCAGGCATGAAGATATATGGAAGCAGCTCTTCAAGGCTCAGAAAAAGTGGCCGAAGAAGAATGAAGACATCGGGCTCGACATCGAGAACCCAGCCAGCGGTAAGCATAGTCTTTTCAAAGACCTATCCGATCAATATTTGCGATATGATAGAAATAATATTGCCTGCTTTCTTTACAGGCCTAGACGGCAAAGGCGGAGTGGATCAACTGTCCGGCACCACTGCCTGAGGATCTGGCCATACCCCAGCTAATGGAGATGCTGGTCCCGGTGCCCTATCAGGCGCCGGAGAGTAAGACCAAGAAGAAGAAAGCAAGGAGGCCAAGGGCGGCCCCCGCCATAAAGGTCCTTCGGAAACAGTGTCCGGAGAGACCGAAGCGCTCTCTTCCCATGAAGGAGATGAGGAAGAAGAGGAGGAGGAGGTAGAGAGTGACTTCCCCCGTAAGGGGAGGAAGAAGAAGACGGCGGCCTCCGAATACCCAGAGGAGGAGGCGCCCAAGAGAGGGAAGCTGGCCCTTCTGGACAGTTCGGACTCAGAGACCGAACTAGTCCCCAAGAAGCCACCCAGGGTGAAGCCCCTGGCCGAATCGTAAGTATTCGGAAACTTACTATTTATCTTTGGTCTACCTGCTTCCATTGTATAAGTTATTTTGTTATTTGCCTTTCAGCCCTCCCCGCGAGCTCCCGCAAACCCCATCATCGGAGGGGAAATCTCTGCCACCCGAAATGGCAGAGAGTGACACGCCGACGCGTGCCACCTCGCCTATCATCATGGAGGACACCGAGGTGTCGTCCCAAAGGACCTCTCTTGGCAGAGGGGGGCGAACAAAGACGCCTAGAAAGCGCCCGAGGTTAACACCTCGGTCGCCGAAAACCTAGGGGAGGCGACCCCTATGACAACCGACGGTGGGGACCCCCAACAACCCGGGCCCCAGCTGGACACCATTCCAGAGACCAACATGGCTCCGGAATGGGATAAGCAGCCCTCTTCGAAGGAGGGGGGAGGAGCATCAGCTCCATCGGCGACCTCCACTAATCTGGAGGCGCCCAACGCTCTGGAGGAAGCACTGCAGTGTGCTTCCATCATGGCGGGAACACCGCACCCTGATGGGTGCGGTGGTGGAGAAGGTTCAGTCTACTAAGAGCGGACTGAACGAAGCCTTCACCAGCCTACTGACAGGCTTTGAGGTATGCGACGTAATGTTCTAAAAACTTTTCATATAGAGGAATATACCGTTGTACAGACAGTAGCCCCTGAGGCTCTGTTCGGTTAAAAGAAACCGGAGAGAGGATCCATATAATATTCGGGAGAGTTAACCCGCTGTGCTGTTATTGTAACAGGCTTCCCTGTTGGCGGCAACCGCCTAGGCCGCAGAAGTTTTTGAACTCAATCGGAAGCTTCAGGTGGCCAATGAGGAAATTGACCGCATTAATAAGCGGTTCGATGAGATGCAAGGTATGCGTATAATGTTAAAAGTTTATTTTGATATCAGAAGTGATATGTATATTTAGAGATTAACTCATGGAATGCCTTGATTATAATCACAGATGGCACAGCCGAGGTCGAGACCCTCAAAGGCGCCCTTGCCCAGGCCAAAAAAGAGGCGGAGGCGAATAAGGCAGCCGCTGACAAGGCGGCTGCCGTACTGAAGACCGAGCAAGATGCCCGCCACCAACACGAAGCTCGGGTGGCCGAAGTAGAGCAGGAGCTGAAGGATGCCATTAGCAAATGCGAAGCTTTAGAGCAGAAGACTTTGGACCAGTCGACCGAGCTCGCCAAGGCTCTCCATGATGCCAAAGAGGCGCGGATCGAGTCCCGGAGTGCTCGTGAAGCGATCCATTAGGCGAGGCAGATAGCGGCTGGTAAGGCCTTTCTTTTGCAGAGTGTCTTTGGAGGTCAGAGGTATGCTTTGCTGACCCGAGTGTGGAGTTCTCCAAGCGCGTTTGCGGATCTTTCGAAGAGTGCCGCTGATGCCGCACAGTACTTTCGAGCCTAGGAGGGGAACTCGACCGAGAAACTGTTCTGGTCGCAATTTGTCGCGCCGAAACACTCGATGCCTCTCCTAGGTGACCAACTGAAGCAGCTTTCTAAGCTGCATAGGGTGGCAGGTTTGGCCATGAAGGACCTGATAGTCCAGCTCTGGCCGGCCGAGCCAATCCCTGGTAGCTACTTCAGTTTGGTGAAGCGGCTTATCGACGCACGGCCTCGGATTGATGCATTGAAGCGCTCGGCCTGCATAGAGGGTGCCCGGATGGCCTTCGCCCGCGTCAAGATGCAATGGGCAAAGATGAAGGCCACCGAAGTGGCAACCGCAGGCCCGCCCGAAGGTAAAGATCATCGAAAGCCGGAAAGGTACTTCGATGATGTCCTAGAAGGAGCCCGAGTGATCGAGGGTCAATGCTCTAAGGACGTAATATTTGATTAAGTGTGTTTGGGTTGTACAAACAATGCGATGAACCCATGATGTTTATATATCTATGTTTGCGCCTTTTCTTTCAAGTGATTTTTCCTCATGTGCGGCTGTTTATTGTTTTATTTCTGAAAGTTGCCAGTCGTCGGCTTCAGCCCCCATGTAGATGCTACAGGGGTGTTCAGTGTAACGTGTGACCACACTTTATCCAACGTCTTGGTCCGTAAAGGAGGTGTCTGTGTGGTGAACCAGGTAATTATACTATGCGGCTTTATTACTTTCACTTAGCCATAGGAGTTTGACTGTGGAGCTAAGAACTAGCCCCTGGTGCATGTGCGGCTATCCGGACTACGGTGCCTTTTCCACGCAGCTGGACGAAGACCAGCCCCTCGTATAACACGGAGTAAATCGCTAACGATTTGTAGTATAATACTAAGTCGCCGAATAGCCGACCAGCTCGCGCTTATCATGACAGTCAGTTTTCGACTTTCTCTACTGAGGTACTTGTCCGGACGAACCAGAAGTAAAATCGCAGTAGTTCTCCCTTTACTACCTTAGCCGAACGAGCGGAACATAAGGTGGTAAGCACAGGAGCCGGGCAACCCAACTATAGACCAAAGACATGATTCGGAGCTGATGCATATAATGCAATATCCAGGACACCGAAGAGTACCCTATAGGTGTTCGGACTTTGAAATGTGTAGGACCGAATACAGCCCCTGGTGTTAAGGCCGGACTAAAGCACGTGTGGCAGTCTGAAGTAGGGAGGGCATACAGATGACAAAAATAAATGAGTGCCAAACGAAAGTGGTGGTCAACTGCTTCCTTTATACCCTGATGAGTACGTCGAGCTGTATTATTATAGATAATGCCATAAATATCGAGGCTATTTTACAAGCCAAAAATTTTACACAAGGAAAATGTTTACACAGGGCCTAAAAGTAGTGGTTTGAAGATCCCAATGGTGCCCTGCCGCACGTCTGCGCCATTTTCTCCTTGGTGGGAAATCCTTTAAGAGGAGGAGGTGGTGGTCGTCTATAAGAAAGAGGGACCTGGAAAAGAGCCTCCGTAGATCAGGTAGGTTTTTTAACGAACCTATAGTGGAAAAAAGTTGAGGTCCGAATAGGGTCAAACCGTACTATGGACCTTTTCCGCAGTGTGCCTCCGGCGCTGCCCAAAGTATTTTAAGTGTGTAGTTATGTACGCACGGTACGTATGCCGCAACCTTATGGGGCGGTTGGCGGAGGCTAAACTGCTATTTAAGCTCTGGCTCCACTGTGCTATCGCATTGTAGTGTGGATCTGACTCGCTTAGCAGAGTCGTGGGTCTTGATGACCGGTGGGTTATCCAGCTTGATGAGGCTGCCATGTACTTCGGCTGCTAGAGCTGCAGTATGCTCCTTAGTACAGAGGGAGCGCTCCATATTCCCATTTACTATGATGACGCCACGAGGTCCAGGCATTTTGAGCTTCAGATAAGCATAGTGCGGGACCGCATTAAAGCGGGCGAAGGCCGTTCGTCCGAGCAGTGCATGATAACCACTGCGAAAAGGGACGATGTCGAAGATCAAGTTTTCGCTTTGGAAGTTATCTGGAGAGCCGAATATGACTTCCAGTGTTAAGGAGCCTATGTAGCAGGCCTCCACAACAGGTATCACTCCTTTAAAGGTAGTGTTGCTAGGTTTGATTCTTGACAGGTCGATAACCATCTTACGGACAGTATCCTGGTAGAGCAAGTTGAGGCTGCTGCCGCCGTCCATAAGGACTCTAGTAAGATGGTATCCGTTAATGATAGGATCGAGTACCAGGGCCGTCGAACCTCCGTGACGGATACTGGTTTGGTGGTCCCTGCGATCAAAGGTGATCGGACAAGCCGACCATGGGTTGAATTTTGGGGCGACAGGCTCTATGGCGTAGACGTCCCTTAATGCGCATTTGCACTCCCTCTTGGGGATGTGGGTGACGTAGATCATGTTCACCGTTTTTACCTCGGGGGGAAACTGTTTCTGTACCCCGGTGCGCGGTGGGCGAGGCTCATCCTCGTCCTCTGTTGGAGGTTCTTTCCCCTTATGTTCGGTGTTTAATTTACCGGCCTGTTTAAAAACCCAGTAGTTTCTGTTGGTGTGGTTGGCAGGCTTGTCAGTGGTGCCATGAATCTGGTAGGGTCGGTCCAGTATCTTTTCCAAGTTGGATGGACCATCCCTAGTACCTTTGAATGGCTTCTTCCGCTGACCGGGTTTAGAGCCACTGAATCCGGCGTTTACCACCGTATCCTCTGTTCTTCGTTGTTATTCCGGCGCTTGTTTTTGCTGCGTCGTGGCCTTCCATTGCCATCCCTGGCCTCAGAGGTGTTGAGGTCGCTGGTACTATTGCTTCTACGAGCCAGCCAGCTATCTTCGCCTGCGCAAAAGTGGGTCATGAGTGCAGTAAGAGTTGCCATAGTCTTTGGCTTTTCCTGACCGAGGTGTCGGGCAAGCCATTCGTCACAGACGCTGTGCTTAAATGCCGCTAGGGCTTCGGTGTCCAGATAGTCCATGATTTTGTTCTTTTTAATTAAGAACCGATTCCAAAGTTTGCGGGCTAACTCTCCAGGTTGCTGGACTATGTGACTCAAGTCATCAGCATTCGGTGGCCGGACATAAATGCCCTGAAAGTTGTCCCAAAAAGCATCCTCTAAATCTTCCCAACTTCCAATGGAGTTCTCTAGGAGGCTATTCAACCAGTGCTATGCTGGTCCTTTCAGCGTTAGAGGGAGGTTTTTAATGGCGTGGAGATCATCTCCGCGAGCCATGTGAATGTGGAGAAGAAAATCTTCAATCCATACGGCGGGATCCGTCGTTCCATCGTATTGCTCGATGTTCACGGGTTTAAACCCTTCCGGAAATTGGTGCTGCATTACCTCATCGGTAAAGCACATGGGGTGTGTGTCGGATTTCGGGTTCCGCAAACCCTTGAGAGGTTTGAACTCTGGGGTGCGTGCGAAGAACTCGTCCTCCCCAGTCTGCCTACTCGCTAATCTCACAGCCTAGCTTGACGAACTGTAAGGAAAAGAGGCACAATAGTTTACCTATGTTCGGGCCACCTTGCGGTGTAAAACCCTACTCCTGCTTTGTGGTGGATTGGCCTCGAGGGGCTGAGGATGAACTAGTACAGTGGCGAACAGCCTTAGGAGGAGAGGTGTTCTTGAGCTCGAGTGAGCTGGTGGAGTGAGGGTGATCTGAATGATCCGTCCGGGGGTCTGATCCATCTCTACGGTGGTGGTTAAGTCCTATTTATAGTGGTCTTGGTCCTCTTCCCAAATGAAAGGCAGGAAGGGATCCCACAACAGCCAAATTTGAAGGGAGACAACTAGTACATGCTATCCTGACAAAAGTAGTCTTCGCCTACGAAAGCCTCTCGTTGTGACGCCGTGGTGGGCTCAATGATGACCTCCGTCCTACCGTCTTGGCGGTCTTGGTCTTGTTGCACGGGAATGGAAACCTTTGGCTGATTCCTCGGGACTCCGCGCCTGCGCTTGCCTCTTTAGCACCAAAGAGGAAACTGGTACACTGCGCCCACTGGCGCCCGCCTGGCCTTGGTCGTCATGGCTCATGTCATCCGGACCTCACGAAGTGAGGCTTGCATAGAGATCTCTGCTCCTCGGGAGCCAGCATGAGGAGGACGCTCCTCGTGGAGGTCTTGGTGTCGTCCGCCTCGCGAGGCTTGGCCCCTCGTGAGGGTCTTGAGTTGTTGGTGCTGAAGATGGGCCGTACTAGGCCGTTGATGGAGCCACGCGATGGGCTGCAGGTAGGCAAGTCTAGGTACCCTGGTTCCCAGAACGCCGATAGTAGCCCCCGGGCCCAAGGTGCGCTCGCACTTGGCTTCGAGGCGAAGCCAAGGGGCAAGTGCGAAGCGCCGCGGGCCCCCACCGCCTGCAGGTCTGGTTGACGTGTGGCGCTTGATGGGACGTGGGCGCCTCCACTTCCCCGCGTGGCCTCGATAACTGCCAGACTTGACGGCTGCCTGTTGCACGCGCAGTTTCGCCATTGCTGCCCGCCGTGCTCACCCTCGACTCCCCCTCTTTTCTTTGAACCCGCGGCTCTTCTCCTGGATCCAGCGCTGCGCCAATCCTCCCTTGACGCCATGGCCACGAGGTCGAAGAAGAAGAGCAAGGCCTGCGCTCCTGCCGAATCCCAGCCGGGCCTGGAGCTTGCTCTTGATCGGTCGACGGTGGTCAATCAGGAGGGGTTGGATAAGGTCCGGCCGGCCCTTGCCACCGATTTCAATGAGTGGAAGGCGACGACGGTCTAGCCTGCTTCTAGAGCTTTGATTGACATGGAGGCCACCGAGATCCCCATCCATCTTCACGCTCTCTCGGCCGGCTTGGTCCTCCCCTTCTCCAATTTCTTCAATGCCATACTCTCGCATTACCAGATCCAAGCGCTGCATCTGGACCCCCGGTCCATCATCCTCCTTGTTGTCTTCGCCTTCCTGTGCGAAGCCATGGTGGGCATTGCCCCGTCTGTCGCCTTGTTCCGCCATTTCTTCTCGCTCCAGATGGTCGATGACCGCCAGTGCTCGGGGTGCGTGTCCTTCCAAGTCGTGGCGGCGACAGCTGGGTCGGGCATCGACTTCACACTCCGCCAGGACACGAGGGGATTCTGGAAGCAGTGGGTGTTCGTGGATGTCGGCGTGTGCAACTCCTTGCTTCTGCTCTCGCGAGCACCGGCGGTGCCCAGCTCTGGCTGGGGGCACGTGAGGCTCGCCGATGGCCGGCTCGCCCATGTTTGGTCCAGGCTGACCAGGTTGAACAAGGTCATGGTGACGGCGTCGATGGTGGTGAGGGAGTTCGTTCGGTGGCGCATTGCCCCGCTCTAGTGCCATTCTCGCCCAATGTGGGCCTTCACCGGCAGCAAGGACCGCATGAGGCTCCAGGTGCCTTCGCTTCCTTCCAAGACGCTGCGCACGATGCTTGAGCTCCTGACGGGCGACCCGGCGCCGGCCGCGCTTCCAGAGGAGGGCTGGCTCTTGTACCAATGCTCGAACAAGGAGGACTTCGTGAGGGAGATGCCCCCCTTTGATGAGTGGGGGCTGCGCCTGAGGGGCCTTGAAGGGCCCCGCGAGAATCCCATCTTGGTGGCTCCCTTGCTCGTCGACCCTGCGGCACGCACCCCGGATGTGGATGCAGGGGGGCGAGTGCCACCGGGTATCGCTGGGGCGACTACTGGGGAGCGGGTGTCGCCAGGTGCTCCCGAGGTGTTGGCTCCCGAGGTTGTGGCGAGCGCTCCTGAGGAGGTCACCAGAGAGCTAGTGCGACCCGACGCTCCTGAGGCAGCTACCCGCGCAGCTTGGGCGAGCGGTCCTGAGGTAGCGGCTGGTGGGCAGGTGTGGCCTGGTGCCCCTGAGGCCACCGCCCCAGAAGCCCCGCCGGGCCCCTCGGTTGCTGAGAGTTGCACCCCGAATCTCGGCCAGCTTCGCCTGAACCTTGAAGCGTTCCGCAAGAGGAAAGGGCCTCCGAGCTGCAGTGGTGATGCCTACCGGCCGCTAAAGCAGAGGAAGTACATAGCCGCAGACGAGTAAGTACCTTATCTTCATGATTTCCCGCGAATCACGTTCTTTCCTGATAATGGCTCCTCAGGATCCCTTTGGCTAAGGCGACGAAATATCTTGAGAAGCGACCTCCAGAAGTCCTTGGCCCGCTCTCGACTCCGAGCCCCCCGCATCAAGAGAATGATGCGTTGAACGATTGCATCAACCTACTCTCCACTAACTTGCGACAATCTGAGCAACATACAAGAGACTAGCTCGACCACAAGCTCTCCACACAAATGGACGAGATCTACGCAAGGATGTCTACTCAAATGGAGGAACTTCATGCCTTGTTGGTCAACCGTTCATCCACATCTTCATCATATTCAAGACGGCACCATTCAAGTCGACATTCTTCGGAATTTTCTTCGGATGCAAGTTTTCCATGAGTTCGTTCGCATGTCGCCAAGACCATCAAGATCATCAAGCTCCACGCAACCCATTTCATGGCAACGGATTACAAGACTGCCTCCGGGAACGTGAACGACTTCGGCGACAAGCTAATGATCCCCCGGTCCAAGAGCAAGCTCCAATACGCCAAGAACAACAAGATGGCGGCGCCCTACACCAAGAACAACAAGACGGAGATGACCCTCGATAAGCACAACAATGTTGTGAGGACCAAACCCTTGAAGACCAACGTGCTCTACGCGAAGCAACATAAGCCGTCAACGAGCGCAACCGCCAAGTACGTCTACAAGAAGAGGCCCTCCGACGAGAGCGACAAGAAGAAGCCACACATCTTGAGGAACGCCAAGAATTGAGGAACCGTGCAAGAATTCCACGCCCTCATCATCAAGAAAATCAAGCAGAGCATGAGGAACAAGCGGCTCAAGATCCTCCACCATGAAAGAGCATCAACATTTATCTGACTTTTATTTTGTGCGTAGTGGAAGACATAGGCTGAGGTTGTGTTCTTCAGGCATATCGAACAATCTATCCTTACTATGCCGCGTGCCACCTATCATGGCAGAGAAGCTCCCCTCAGAATTGAATCCTCCCGGGATGCCAACATTGGTGCTCCCCCTGTAGATCCTAGAGGTTCTTCTGCCCATGTGAATGCTGAAGCTGGCATTTCTTCAGAGTCTGCTAAGAGTTTCTTTGATGCTGCCAGTGTTTCCTTTGGTAGGATCGATGGTCTTTTGAGCATAGTTTGTGAGGATATTGCCCGTGTTCCGACGATGGTTCAGCGTCTTACTCGTGTTGATGGGATTCTTCCACCTGGTCATTATTTTGATGCGGAGTCTTCAAAGGAGGCTTTGTCAATTGAAGATGCAATTCTTGGTGAGATTCGTCAGAGCACGGTCCACCTCCGTACCAGCTTTGGATTGTTCAAGAAAATGCAGGATACTCGTTGCAAGCCTTTTGAAGATGAGGCTAGTGTTTACTTGAGTGAGATTGAGAGGCAAGATTCTGTTCGTTTGGGTCGTGAAGGAGGGAATGAGGAGTGTACTGAAGAGGTAAGTTTTGTTGAATTTCTAGTTATTTCAATTAATTTTCATTCTTAGCTTTTCAGTTATTAATTGTGTTGTCATATGTGACCCTTCTTGATTTCATGTATTATGAACTTCTTGTTGTTAGTAGTGATGTTTCATATCTGAACTTCTTAGTTTACGTAATCTGAACTTCTATGTATACAGTATCTAAACTTATTTTGTTAAACATGACTGACCTTGTATGGATACTCTAATATATAATTAGTGTTTGTTATTTTAGACCTTCTATGCTTAATGTCTTTGGACTTCCTTCACGTGTTAGTGGTCGTATCTGCCCTTCTTTATTTAGTTGATGTGAACTTCTACTAATTACATAATGTTTTTCGTGGCCTATCAGGTCTTTTTATTCTAATGTTTTCTATGACTTATTTTTGTAGGCTGTTAGGGTTGATGATGATAGGGTTGATGAAGATATTTTACCTGAAAGTGCAACTGCCCCTCTGCATGAATCTGCTCCTCCAACTGATTCCATTGTTGATGTTGTTCATGGCAGTGATCCTAAGGTATCATTTTTTCTTCTCCATTTTTTTGTTTCTCTTTTGATGAGGTTCACTTTTCCCATTTTTTATTGAGTTTTGTTTCGTGCTGCAGAATGACGATGTTAGTGTTGCTTCAGAGGAGCTTGCAAACAAGGATGTATCAGGCATTGGCCGCTTCGATGGGCTGGATCAAACTGAACCTCATTCTATTGCTGACCAGGGCAAGTCAGCTACAGCTGGCATTGATGGCATTGCTGTTGAGAGTGGTAGTGCTCGTGCAGGGCCCGCGAAGCCTCAGGCTGCTGAGCCATCGGTGGTTGTTGCTGCAGATTCTCTAGCTCCTGCTACTGCAGGACAACCTATAGTTTTTGTTGTTTCAGATTCTCCAGCTACTACTGGTGTACTTGAAGATGATAATGCAATGGCTGCTGGAGATGGGGATGATTCAGAAACTAAAACTGATATTTTGGTAGAGGAGGATGATCTTTCCAGTGCTGCTACTGGTTTAGGCAAGAATCCAAAGAGAGGAGCATGCTTCTCTCTTCTTTCCCCGCCCCCATCCCTTTAGTTTATGATTTGGCTGTTTGATATCCATATGTACTGTCTGTGTAGTACTAGTTGAACTTCTGGTTTGGTATTTGTCATGTGACTGTAAATAAAGTGAAGTGCGGTTGTTTTTATGTGGGGGGAATGTGTGTACTGCATGGGTTGTGATGTTTTTAATCATGTGGTTCTCTTTTTTGGTGTAGCAGCTGAGATGTTGTTGTGTGGTTTTGCAGCAGCTGTAGTGATGTGTGTGTTTGAATCTGATTTTTGTTAGTTGTGTGCACGGCAATCTCTTTTTTTTCAGGGAACACTTGTGTCTATGTGATGTATTCCTTATCCCATACCTGAAATCGTTTGTATACATGTATGTTTTGTATGTTGCTCTTATTTTCTATTCTTTTGCTGAGCAGATAGTGACCTTGCTGTTGTCAGAAAGAAGGTTGATGACTTTTTTTTCAGTGTGACTAGGCTAAAGAATGATCATTCTAAGAGGTGAGTCCAGTTGGTCCGAATTTATGTGCATCTAACTTATGCACTGCCTGTGGTTATGTAGCTGAACTTCTTGACTTTGTAATGCTAAACTTCTTGGCTTTTTTAATTATGAACTTCTTTGACTTTTCTAATGCTTAACTTCTTGGCTTGTAATGCTGAACTTCTTAACTTTCTAATTATGAACTTCTTTGACTTTTCTAATGCTTAACTTCTTGGCCATTGTAATGCTGACCTTCTTGACTTTGTAATGCTGAACTTCTTAACTTTCTAATTATGAACTTCTTTGACTTTTCTAATGCTTAACTTCTTGGCCATTGTAATGCTGACCTTCTTGACTTTGTAATGCTGAACTTCTTGACTTTCTTTTTGTTTGTACTCTCTGGTTGTTATTGAAGCACACATGGAATATAAAGCCATTTGTTTTTTGTTTTAGATCAAAGGTAATGTTCCGAAACAATGAGTGTGAAGCTACTGTTGAAGAAGTGGCATCATCTTTTGGTCCTCGTGGAATGCTTGGATCTTCTGTTGCTGAGGTTGCCCTTTATTGCCTACGTTGCAAATATCAGGGGTCAGACAAGCTTATCCTGCCGTATTGGGTTTGTGTAAGTGAACCGTTTAGTTTTCTCTTTTCTCTTTTTATTTTCCAAATTAGTTTAAACCTGTCAGTCTCATTTATATTTTTATATGTACCTGTTCTTGCTGGCACTTCTCTTTTTATTTTGCTGCTATCTATTTATTAGGACAAGATTTACATAGGGCAATTTGATTCCCGTGTGAGGAAGTTTTTCAATGCAACTGGTCCTGATAGCATGGATGCCCACGATTCTGTAAGCGATTCAATGTTGATGCTCTCTGTTTTGTTTTTGGTTTTATTTGTGATGTTCATGTTAATATCAGTTTTAATGATTTGTGTGTTTATCTTGCTTCAGATTATTTCCCTACTTTTGACCCACCTGAAATCCCTGCCAGCATGGGTGGTGTTGGGTATTGGGTCTCTGTATTTCTTGACTTGAAGAATGAAAGGTTCCAGCTTCTCGACTCCTACTATGGACCAAATGATGAATGTGCAGTTCGTCTCTTTCGACGGATGACTGATAACATCAAGAAACTTTGGAGCGATGCCAACAATGACAGGGAGACACCCTTCAGTCCACTCTCTATTGACAACTACCCTTTGGATTGGATTAATGTCCCCCGGCAGATTAAACAAGTATGAGATTGAGTTTATGTCTATTATTTTTGTTTACATGTATGTGCACCATTTTGTTAAGCTTTGGCTTTCTTTGCTTTTTACCATGTTTCTTTGTTTGATGCCAGTATTGACTGCGGGTTCTTCATGCTTACGAACGTTAATTTGTTTCATGATGGGGTTCTTGCGAATTATTCCCATGAGAATATATTGGATATCAGGAAGACATGGTTGTATTCAATTGCGTCGTCTAACCTGTTTGAAATAGATTTCATGGACCTGTTTGGCTACTACACATGTGAGTATTGAAACTTACAGTTCTGGCTACTTCATATCTCCTTTTTTTGTTATTTGTATCCTGATATAATGTTTCTTTATTTAACTTGTATATTTTGTTTTAAAAGGATTTTCATGTCTATGCTTTCTTGAACTACAGCTTTTGGTGTACTTGAACTTCAGTGATGATACCTTGTTATGTTCTGGTAGCTAAGCTTAAATGATTTTTATGTCATTAGTTGTTGTTAAAACTGCACCTTTTTGTGTTGCGCATGAACTTCATTAGTTTATAAATGCAAGACTTTCTTTTTAGCTCAAGTTTTTAATTTGTTTGGTAGCTGAAACTAGAGAAGTGATCATGTCATTTGTTTTTGTTGAACTGAAGTATGTGTTTTACCTGAACTTCAATTTGTTTTCTGTGGTTTTTTTTCTGACAGTGGAGCCGGTGGATTTGACCGACTATCACTACGCATTCCACGGGACACAGGATTACCAGCCTAGGGAGGAACCGATGAGTACAAGTCCAAGACATGACGAGAGCGCTCGAACCACTGTTCCTTCCAGGGTTGGCAAGCAGCCTGTCGGTATTGGAGTTTCTAAAACCCTAGGGAGTGCCGCTCCAAAGACCCCATCCATTGGGAAGGTGGATGTAGTCCAAGATGATGAGATTTCATCGGATGGTGATTTCGAGAAGACTGCTGGCATGAGTAAGGGCAAATCTGCTGCTGCTAAAGTTGTCGGGAGAGGTGGCAAGAATGCTGTCATTGCTAGGAGGAATCCGGCACTTGAGTCTGGAAACAAAACATCCTCAAAGAGAGCAGCAAGATTGCCTCTGAAGTGGCGTTCTCCTGTCCGTCCCCTAAAGAAATACATATACCCTCATCTACCTAAGGCCCGGAAGCTGAAAGAGTTTGTGCTTAGTGAAGATGGTCTGAAGAAATATCCTCAGTGAGTTTTCTTCTTCTGTTTTTACTCCCTGACATGCCATAGTGTGTACTTCTATTGTGATAATGACTGAACTTCTCTTAATTTTTTTCTCTTTTTCTTTCTTATGTAGTTGCGCTTCTAATATTTTCCCCTGCTTTTGTTCTGCAGGACAACCTACTGCATGTTAACTCTCCCCGGCAATGTGATTGATTTCATTGGACGTGTCCTTCAAACTCTTTTTGATAGAGGGGAGCAGATGGAAGGAGACGTAATGGACTTTCTCATAAACCAGGGGAAGGATACGCCGGAGACCGCTGATATCTTCTCTTGTGCTGACAGGGTTGTTTTGAGTCCTTACTTCATACAGGTTTTTGTTTTTGTGACCCCTATCTCCCTATTTTTGCGCTAGTTTTTGGTATTATGAGGTGTTTTTTATTTGTCATGTTTTTATGTCTTTTTTAACTTTATTTTGATGGTGTGTTTTGTAATGCAGTGCTGCCTGGATTATGACGTGTTCTCAGCGCCAATTCCAAAATTCGATGCAAAAAAATCTGTGGGTCTGCTTCACATGTTTGTCCGTAAGGCAGAAAACCTTCTTAATGCAAAGCTGGTTAGGTTTTTATAACTATTGGTTTTAAATTATGTATATCTTTTTCCTCTGTTTTCCGAAAAGTTATTGTCCATTTTGATTTGTTCACTACTTATGGTTTATAGTTTTTGCTCTCCATGTGTTTGTAATGTTTGCAGGTTTTTATGCCATTTTTCAAGCCCATTAATAAAGTAGCACACTGCAGTGTGTACATGGTGAATAGATATCATGGGAGCATTGACATCCTTGACTCGCTTCCTTATTCTAACAAGGGCATGTCACGAACCCATTTCCATGAAGACTGCACAAATATCATGAATTTTCATAATTGAACCTCCATCATAGTTTAACTTCTGATAATACTGCATCAGAGTTGTGTGCTTGAACTGAGTATCATTTGATAGTTGAACTTCTGATATCTTTTAGTTGGATTTTATGCAAGTCTCAATATATGTACTTGAACTTAGCTATTTGCTCAATATGTGTTTTGATTTTAGTGTTCGTGTCATGTCTGGTAGTTCAAAAGATTCGTTGGGTTGCTGGAGGAGTTGCACGGCAAGGCTGAGTACAAAGCGAGCAAGCAGCCTAACTGGGTTACTATTGCAAAGAGGCCGACCTTTGTTGAAGTTCCTAAGAAAGGTGCTAATGAGTGTGGTTTCTTCTGCGTGAAGTTCTGCTCTACATATGATGGCGATGAGCTTATCGAAGATTTTGGTGATGTGGATGTATGTTTCCTACTTATTTTTGTTCTCGTCATCTTTTCATGTCCTGATTTCTAGTTTTTTTCCCACATGCTCCTGCTGTGCTTTAGTTTGTGTTGTTTTTAGCCTTACTTTTTTTTATTCTTCATTCTCTTTGTTTTGTAGGCTGCCGTAGATGATTGGAAGGCCGAATACATGCACACTTTAGTCTTCAGCCCAAAGAATGAAGTTCTGCGTGGAGAGCTTCCAGCTGAGATCCAGGACTTGGCGCCGTGAATTCTGCGTGTAGAAACATTGGTTTAGTGTAGATTTGATTTGTAAAGATTTGGTTTGATAATGACTGGAACGATTTAGTTGCATGAGTTGTGTAAGAATGATTTAGTTGCAGCATTGTTTTTATGTTATTGATGACAAATGTATCTGGAATCAAGTATGTTTGGTTTGTGAATTTCAATGTATTGCATGGTTTTCAATAATCCAGTCTGTTTTCTTTTGCCCGAACATATGAACTTGAACTTTTGCCTGTGTTCTGCCTGAACTGCTTGTTTAATGTGGAGAGAGTTTTCTTGTCCACAAAATCCAATGTTGTTTGATTTTCCAAATCATATGCACTCGAACTTTTCTGGTTGATATCTGGCTGGACTGTTGGTTTAATATGGAGAGATATTTTGTGTTGTAAAATGTATTAACTATTTTTCAACTCCTTCAAAATGTAGCCTTTTGCATAGAAGACTCTTTTCTTTTTTTTTGATAATTCTTGAACTGCGAATAGTTTTCAACTTGAACTTTGTGTAAAAATATTTGTCATACACTCCTTTATGTTTCTTTATGATGTCGACATTGTTTGGTGAAATTCTCTGGGTATCCAACTAGAACTTCATAATTGTCGCCTTTGGGCTTACTAACTTAGTTTATGCGGTAATACTTGTTTGTCAAGCATATTCTTGCTACATCGATGTGACGCCCCAAAATCGATGCGCTAGGTGTCTTCCGGTTATTCGCCGTCGTTGCCATGTCATTTGCTTGTGTGTTGCACCTTGACATGTCATCATGTGCATTTCATCTGCATGTTTTTCAAAACTTGCATCCGGTCTTTTTCTCCGTTGTTCGTTTCGGAATCCGACACTCTCAAACGCACTCGTCGCACCTCCCAGATCTCATTTCGTGAGCGGGAGAAAAACGTTCTCGGAATGAGCCAAGAGTTGACAAGTGGTCTTGGTACATCACCGGTAGACCGCCTGTCAAGTTTCGTTCCATTTGGAGGTCGTTCGATGCTCCAACGGTTAACCGCGTTAACCGCCGGACCCCTCTCTCTTTGCAGCCCAACACCCCTCCACAACAGCCCACTAGCCCGTCTAAACCCCCTCCATGCTCTTCGCCGTTGGATCACGATCGTGTGGGCGAAAACCGCACCTCAATAGCCCTCTCCTAGCTCCCTCTACCTATAAATTAGTCTTTCCCCCTCCATTTTCGGATCAAACCCTAGCCTTCCCCCTCCTCGCGCCGCCGGACAAGTCCGCCCGCCGCCGGACGTGTCTGCTCCGCCGCCCCTCGCCAATCCCAGCCTGCCACATCATCCCGACCCGCCGCCAGCAACCGCACGGGCCCGCGAGACCCAGGCGCGGCCCGCCCGGGCCCAAGCCGCCGCCGCCGCAGCCCGGGGCGCCCGCTCCCCCGCGCCGCCGTGCGCCGCCCCTGACTTCGCCCCGCGCCGGCGATCTCCGCCCTCTGGTGAGCCGGAGCCGCCCGCCGCCGGCCTCCTCCTCACCGCCGACCAGCGCCCTCGCCCCAGACCCCGCCGCCGCTCACCCGCACCACTGCCGCCTCTCCACCGCGCGCCACCCCGCCGGCCACCGCGCACCGGCCGCCTCTGCTCCTCCGCCGCTGTCCAGCTCACCGGCGTGCCCTCTGGCCCGGATCCGGCGAGATCCGGCCGAGGCCGCCCCGGATCCGCCGTCCCCGTCGCCCTCCGCCACTCGCCGGCGACCTGCTCGCCGTCGCCTCGCCGGAGTCGCCCCCGTCGTCGCCGGTTCTGGGAGTTGGATGAGATCCACCGACTCCCCCAACCAAACTCGCCGCCTTCCCCTGGATCCCTCCATCCCGCACGACCTCGTCCCGTTTTCGCGAGGGTAAATTCCACCAAGTCCCTGATTTCTGTAATATTATGTGTGCATCTTTGAGTGGCTCTAACTTTGTGTATGTTGCTCCGTTTTGCATGTCTGATATGTCAAAATGTTCATCTCTGGATGATCTACATGATGGTTGCATTTTCATTCATGTTAGGATGCATTTTGACATGATTTTCTTTGTTGCAAAACTGCTAAGTGCTGTTAATTGCTGAAAACTGTTATAACTTGTCATTTTGTCATTTTTATATCTTTTTGTGTGATTTTCTTTTGAGCAGCATGTCTACATGTTTTAGGAGCTTAATCATGCCATCTTTGAAGTGGTGAAATCCATTTATTTTCATATGCCCTGTGATGACTAGCACAAGCTTGCAAAGTGACCTACTTGTTGTTACTGTTCGGCTGTCTGAATCTGTTATATTGTGATGCCATGTTTGCTTGATGCTACAATCAAATCTATGCATAATCTGGAGATGCTCACTAATCATGTTATGCTTTATCCATCCATGTCCTTTTTTGCAATTATGGTCTGCTGTAGCTTGTTGTTATCATGCTCCAAATTTGCTAAATAATGTTTCTGTCAGCCTGTTATCAGTAAGTTCATTTTTGCCATGGGAATAGATAGTGTTCTATGCATCCTATGACCATGTTCTTGCCATGAGTAGTTGCATAAACGTGCCATCTTACCGTTGGTTATATTTTCATGCCATGATATGCTTCGTAGTGAGTGCAACAAGCTTGTATACATGCCTACTTAATTCTGTTTCTGCACATGTCTGCCCAGTTTTTCCCCGTCATGAATCTGTGTTATAAAGTTGCCTTTTGCTTTGATCATCTTGGATTAATCTTGATGCTTATAAACCTGAACCTTGATAATAATTGAAGCATGTTATCTGTACTTTAAGTGCATATCAATTTTATGCCCATATAATTCCTGTAGCATGTTGTTTCCTTGCTTGCTAAGTGCCTACTTGCTGTTTTGGGCAGATTGTTGTTATATTTTGTTTCATGTGTATGTGTTGAACCGTTCCTCCGTTTTGATCATGTCCTATATGAAACTTGCTTGGTTTTGCATGTAGTTTCATCATGTCTTGTTGCATCCATGTTTTGAGTGTGTTTGTTTGATGTTTGTATGCATTTTGCATCAATGCCATGTGTAACTTGTTTAGCTCATATCTTCTAGGCCGTAACTCCGAATTAAATGAACCTTATATGTAACTTGACTAGAAAGACGTGTAGATCATCTTGGTGCATTTTCACCTGCTGTTTACAAACTTCAACATAATGTATTATTCAGATCTGGACCAATTTTGAAATTTGCATATGAGGACTTACCGGAATTGTTATATGTTGTTTCCGGCCTCATTTAAACTTGCTTTGATATGATGTTCTTGTGTGCAACCTCTCTTGCCATGAGTAGCATCATACAGCCTTGTCATGCATCATACTTGGTTGAGCATCATGTCATGTTTATGTGTTGTGTGTTTACCATGTTTGCTTCTTTTCGGTTGTGCTTCTTCTCGATAGTTCATGTTTCGTTGCGATCGTGAGGATACGTTCGACTACACTTGGTTCGACTATGCCCATTCGTCTTCTTCATGGACTCGTTCTTCTTCCTAGCAGGATTTCAGGCAAGATGACCATTATCTTGGAACTCACTACTATCTTTGCTCTGCTAGTTGTCTCGATGCTATTCACTATGTCGCGCTACCAACCACTTGTTCATCAAGCCTCCCAAATTGCCATGATAAACCTCTAACTTTTTCCACCATCCCAGCAAAGCGTTGTTTGGCTATGTTACCGCCTTGCTCAGCCCCTCTTATAGCGTTGCTAGTTGCAGGTGCAGTTGCAGGTTGTTCCATGTTGGGACATGGATATCATGGGATATCACAATATCTCTTATTTAATTAATGCGTCTATATACTTGGTAAAGGGTGGAAGGCTTAGCCTTTTGCTTGGTGTTTTTTTCCACTCTTGCCGCCCTAGTTTTCGTCATACCGGTGTTATGTTCCTTGATTTTGCGTCCCTAACACGGTGAGGGTTTATGGGCCCCTCTTGACAGTTCGCTTTGAATAAAACTCTTCCAGCAAGGGCCAACATTGGTTTTACCATTTGCCAACATAATAATATTGAACTAAATAATTAATTTGCATAGGGCGTCATGAACCCGAGGATTCTTAATTCCACATAATACAGGGGGGCCAGTGCTGTTGTTGCTGGCCCAAACTAGAGCACTGTGCGGGGCCGTCCCTTGGCAACTTGGGGTATTTTGGCACCTGTACGCGTCGCTCATCCGTCGTGGCCTGAGACGAGATACGCGCGGCTACTATCAGCGTGTTGGCACGTCGGGAGGTCTTGCTGGACTTGTTTTACCATTGTCGAAATGTCTTGTGCACCGGAATCCCGAGTCTGATCGGGTTGTCCCGTGATGGAGGATTGTCTCCGCGGATCATGAGCTTATCATGGGCTAAGTTGGGACACCCCTGCAGGGTTTAAACTTTCGAGAGCCGTGCCCGCGGTTATGTGGCAGATGGGAATTTTTAATATCTGGTTGTAGAGAACTTGACACCAGATCCGATATAAAATACACCAACCGCGTGTGTAACCGTGATCGTCTCTTTTCAAGTGAGTTCGAGAAGAGAAAACGGTGGGGTTATGTTTG
The DNA here is from genome assembly GCA_011799875.1 of Thinopyrum elongatum. NCBI lineage: Eukaryota > Viridiplantae > Streptophyta > Magnoliopsida > Poales > Poaceae > Thinopyrum > Thinopyrum elongatum. The sequence continues at coordinate 282,468,086 of CM022300.1, forward strand.
ATTCGTAAGTAGTTCAGGATCACTTCTTGATCATTATTAGTTTGTGACCATTTGCGTAGTTTCTCATCTTATTCTTGTACTCGTAAGTTAGCCACCATACAATGCTTAGTCGCTTGCTGCAACCTCACCACTTATCCTTTTTCCTACCCATTAAGCTTTGCTAGTCTTGATACCCATGGTAATGGGATTGCTAAGTCCTCGTGGCTCACAGTTACTACAACACCAGTTGCAGGTACAGGTAATGTGATGCTATGACGTGAGAGTGATATTTGCTTGCTTTGGAGTTCTTCTTCTGCTTCTTCTTCTTCAATCAGGGGATAGGTTCCGGGTCAGCAGCCTGGGCTAGCAGGATGGATGTCGTTTGAGTTTCTATTTGTGTTTCATCCGTAGCCGGATGTTGCTCTCTTGTATGATGTTTGATGTATTGTGAGGCAACTGTATGCCTTGTATGTACCCCCAGTTATTATGTAATGGTACGATGTAATGATATCCACCTAGCAAAAGCGTTTCAATATGCGGCTCTATCATTGGTGGGACCTTCAAGTTCCCCTCGGATAGGATCGCATATTGGGCGTGACAAGTTCGTATCAGAGCCTCGACCGACCATAGGAACCCCCTTGATTGATCGTAGTTGGCCGTTGTCGAGTCTAGAAGAAAACTATTTCGGAGTCTAGTTATATCGCAGAGTAGGAATTCTTTTTACTCCTCAGTCCCTTCGTCGCTCTGGTGAGGAATCTTGACGTAGGTGTTTTGAATTACTCCTCTCCCACTTCAAATTTTCTTTAGGGTCACGCAGTTAGTTTTCGATCATTGTGTTGTCAGCTCTTTTCATCCGGTGCATTTCTCGTCAAGTTGATTCGATCCTCTTCATCTTTTCCCAAGATCAATCCTCAGTTCTTTTCATATATATATTTGAATTTCAAACCACCCTTTTCATATATATATTTCGTCCACATGCAAGTGTGTTCATGTTCTGACCCGTTCCCGCGTTATTCTTTTTGCCAATTTTATAAACAACAGACGAGTTGGATGCAGCAACCGTTTGCGATTGGGGATGCAACAGACACGGTTCACTCAGACTACCCATGTGCCACGCCCGTGCCCCTGTCACTCACATCAGCACAGTAGATTGGGCTCCACGAGGCTTGCCTCCCGCTCTCAAAAATATCTACTACCTCGCAATCTCGAAAATATCTACCGCTTGGAAGGTTTTTATGTTTGGTAACACACGATTAGTATGTGTGGATCGTGTGCGATGTCAGTTACTCCCACTCTGCTTCAATCCCTTGATTCAAATTTTCAGTAGCCCCGGCATTTTACTCCCGCCTGTGCATCCCTCGCAATCTCAAAAATATCTGCTCGCCCTTGATTCAAATTTTCAGTAGCCCCGGCATGTTACTCCCGCCTCTGCATCACTCGCAATCTCAAAAATATCTGCTCGCCCTTGATCCAAATTTTCAGTACCCCGACATTTTACTCCCGCCTAGTAAAATTTTCAGTTGCTGCGGTATTTCCTCAAACACCACCTTGGCCCCCCCTCCACACACACCACACACATCCCAAAACCACCGCTCACACAGACACACACCACCCCTCCCTCGCTTGAAACCATTGGTAGGTCGCCGCCATCACTGCCGCCACCGCCTCCATCCTCAACCTCTGCCTGTGTGTCGGGGAGCTCGAGGAGCCAATGGCCCAAAAGAGGTTTATCGCGGCTGTCGGCGTACGACACCTATGGGATCGTGTGGATCCCTTTTATGGTTCGGTAGGGAGAGAGGTATGCACAAAGAGCAGATCCAACGATCAACGCGAGGGGATTTTTACCCAGTTTCGGGCTGCTGAGAAGCGTAATACCCTACACCTGCTTTGGTTTATTTTTGGTGTTTAAGCCCGAGCTTCAGGAGCGCTTGCGGTGAACAGTATGTTCGGGCAGCAGCTACGCATGCAGAATGGGCTAGAGTTTCCTCCCCTGTAGCTACGCCTTGCGCCTCCTTTTATACGTCCAAGGGGTCACCAACAGTGGCGTACAGTAGATACAAGAGGTGTAAAGTTGCTACAGTGTTTACATGCTTATCACTGACGTCTTAGGACAAACGAATTAAATGCTCCATTTAGGTGTCCGTTTAGGTGTCCCTTACTTTCTTGGGGACGGAAAAAGGGCCCGTCCCATCAGCACCGCTTAAGCCCGTCCACCACTAGTGCCATGACACGCATCTAGGAGGACAAAACCCAAATGACAAGCTGGTCGCTACGCTGGAGCGGTGGCAGAGTGGCGGGATCTTGCTGGATGCGAGCCTTGCCGGGTCTTCGCAAGCCATCTCGGCAAGTATCTTCCCGGGCATCCGGCCTTTGGGCTTCGGTCTTCTGGTCCTTGGTTTGAATGCCTTCTTGATAGACTTGCACTTGCTTCCAGCTGTCCCCCGGCAGGCCTTGCCACTGGTATGTCTACAACCATCCGTGCACAAGTATGGGGTACTAAAGGACCCAAACTTTAGTACACCGACAGGAGCCCCCGTGCTGGGGAGAGTTGTTTCTTGACTTTCTTCATCTGGCCTTGGGGTCCATTCTGCAATGAACTCCGCCAAGGCTCTGCTCTGAATTGTTGAAGTGCTTTCAAACTTGAGATCAAAGCTTGACAGTCCCAACGCACACTCCACAATCCTGCCGGTCGCATCTGGATTTCGTAAAATCTGCTACAACGGGAAGCGAGTGACGACGGTGATTTCATGTGCTTGGAAATAATGGCGCAGCTTCCTCGAGGCCATAAGGAGGCCAAAGAGCAACTTCTGCACGCCAGAGTATCTTGACCTAGCCCCCTGCAAAAGGGAGCTGACAAAATAAACTGGGCACCGCACCATCTTCTTCCTCTGTGTTGCTTCATTTGACATCGCAAATCCTGCCTTGTCGGCACCAGACTTTGCTGGGGAAAATCCCGGCTCGTCGTTTGATGGTCTTGCCACTGTCGTTGTTTCTTCGTTAACTTCTCTCTGCGCTACTAACGCAGCACTAACCACTTGATTTGTCGCTGCTAAATATAGCAGCAACCTCTCTTGTGTTTTAGGCGCGACTAGTATCGGCGGAGAAGAGAGGTACCTCTTCAAATCCTGCAGCGCTGCCTCCTCTTCCGGAGTCCATTTCATCGGACCCACCTTCTTCAAGATTTTGAAAAAGGGTAGGGCGCGCTCAGCAGATTTGGAGATGGACCTTCTCAGAGCAGCGATGCAGCCGGCATGTCGACACACATCTTTGACGCGTCTTGGTGCTTCAATCTGCCCAATTGCCTTGATCTTGTCGGGATTTGCTTCGATCCCACGCTGAGATACAAAGAACCCAAGAAGCTTGCCGGATGGGATGCCAAACACTCACTTCTCAGGATTGAGCTTTAGATTGATCTTGCGTAGATTTGCAAATTTCTCTTTTAAATGTTGTATGAGTGTTGCTTTGTCTTTGGTTTTAACCACAATGTCATCCATATAGGCTTCCATATTTCTATGCAGCTGAGGCTCAAAACCAATCTGGACCGCTCTTGCAAATGTTGAGCCAGCACTTTTCAACCCGAAAGGCATACGTACGAAGCAATACGTACCACATGGGGTGATAAATGTGGTTTTCTCTTCATTTTCCTTTGCCATGAAAATCTGATGGTACCCTGAATAGGCGTCGAGAAACGACAACAAATTGCTGCAGGCAGTAGAGTCCACAATCTGGTCGATGCACGGCAAGGGGAAAGGATCTTTTGGACATGCTTTATTGATATCTGTATAGTCGATACACAGCCTCCATTTCCCATTCGCCTTGCGCACTACAACTGGATTGGCCAACCATGTTGGATGGAGCACTCCTCTGACCAAACTTGCCGCTTCCAACTTCCTGATTTCTTCGGCAATAAATTCTTGCCGTTCCAAGGCTTGCTTCCTAACCTTTTGCTTGACGGGTCGTGCATGAGGACAGACAGCAAGATGGTGCTCAATTACTTCCCTAGGAACACTGGGGATATCAGATGGTTGCCATGCAAACACATCGATATTCGTCTGCAGGAAAGCAATGAGCGCGCTTTCCTATTTGTCATCGAGGGTGGAACTTATGGTGAAAGTTCCTCCCGTACCATCCTCCTTGATGGGCACCTTCTTAGTTTCTGGTGGAGCTTCCTTGGGTTTCTTGCTCTTGCCGGTGGAGCTCTCTGGCAGATCCTTAACGGGAGTGCAACACTCCGAGGAGGTGCGCTTGCCGGAGTGTGTGCTAGAGGCCTTGCCGGTCTTCTTCCCCCGGAAGCTTCAGCGGCAGGAGCAAGTACCTTAGCGGCAGATGCTGCAACTCCCTCCCGGTAGAGTTGGTCGGCGCAGATAAGCGCATCCTTCTTGTCGGAGTTGATAGTGATGACGCTCATCGGCCCGGGCATCTTCAATACATTATAAGCGTAGTGCGAGGCCGCCATGAATTTGGCCAGCGCTGGACGGCCCAGAATCCCGTTATATGGTAACGGAATCTTAGCGACGTCGAAAATGATCTTTTCTGTTCTGTAGTTCAGCTCAGTGCCAAATGTCACCGGCAGTGTGATCTTGCCTTCGGCGGGCTCCTTCCTGGATTGATTCCTTGAAACCTGCCCGTTTCCTCAAGATCTTCGTCAGGAATTTGCATCCTCTTGATCACACTAGGCGAGATTAACTTCAAACCAGCCCCACCGTCAACTAACACTTTTGTCACCTTGAGGTTGTGAATCATTGGTGAAACCAACAATGGCAAACACCCGACCGTGGTTGTGCGATCAGGGTGATGCTCAGCGTAAAAAATGATAGGCGTGTTGGACCATTTCAGAAGCTTCCGGGCATCGACTGACGGCTCTGTCGCATTAATCTTGCGCACCCACTATTTAAGTTGGCGGTGAGAAGAATGCAACGAGGCACCTCCGTCAATGCATATAGCTTATGTAGCCTTTTGGAACTCGTGCTCACTGGACTCGTCGTCCTCTTCGTTGTCATCATCACCCCCCTCTTCCTTGTTGCGGCCTCGAGCGGGCCTCTCCTTTTGTTGCTTGGCCTTGCCGCGGCGACCTCCTCGGCTACCGCGCTTCTTGCTAGACCCCTCAGTACCATCCTGGGCTCTCTCCTTGTTTCGCCTTTCATACTCAGCTTTCTGCCTCTCGACAAGCTGCTCAACTTGTCGGCAGTATTGGAGATCATGGCCCGTAGTGCGATGAATCTTGCAGTACTGCTTGTCGGAGCCTTCCGGCTTGTCGGTAGCCGCCCAGGCCTGACAGGAGGCACACCCAGCAACCTCCTTGCCGGGGCCATCAACCTTGATCTTCTTGGCGGTGCTGGGGTTGTAGGATTCCTCGACGGCAAGCACAGCCTTGCCCTTGCGCTTCTTGTTACGCCGTCGAACTTTCCTTGTCGGGGTGGCGACATCTTCACCTTCAGAGTCGATTCCTGCGCCAGCATCCTCGCCGAGGAGTCTCCTTCCTTCTTCAGCCCGAGCACATTTGTCCGCCAGAGCATAGAGCTCGGCAATATCCCTGACTTTGTTCATCGCCAGCTCTTCTCGCATCTTGCGGTTGCGCACGTTCTGATGAACGCGCTAATAACTGCGGCAGGATGAACCTGTGGGATATTGTGCTGTATACGGCTGAATCTCTGTATGTACTTGCGCAAGGGCTCGCCCTCTTTCCGAGGGATGAGATGTAAATCGCTTTCCTGCCAGGAGATTGGTGGCCTCCCGTAAAGGCGCCAACAAACTGGTGACACAGGTCTGCCCAGGAAGAAATGGAATTCTCTGGCAGATGCATCAACCACGACCTGACATTGGGCTTGAGCACCAACGGGAAGTAGTTGGCGAGTATCTTGTTGTCTCGAGCCGCGGCAGCCTGCACCACAATAGTGTAGATGCTCAGGAACTCCGACGGGTGAGTCTTGCCGTCATATTTCTCCGAGACCTCTGGTTTGAACATTCAGGAATTGGGCCACTAGACTCGCCGCAGCTCACGGGTAAACACTGGACAACCCACCTCATAAGGTAAGTCATCGGAATACCCCGGCGCAGGCTTGTTAACAGTGGGCCCCGCGCGTCTATCAGATTGATAGCACGCTTCCCGTCGCCACTCGATGGTAGTTCAAGCGTCTTCTTTGCTTCGCTCCTGAAGAACGTGACGTTGATCGCAGCATGTTTGCTGATCGGACGACACCGTGTAATCGTCATCACAACCGTCGATCCGCCGAGTTAGCGACCGTTGTTGTCATCATGGAGGAGAGTGCATTGTAGTCCTTCCACCTCCAGTCTTTTAGCCATCGGCATGCGTCGGCTCGATGGACCGCCGCCGTGAAGGCTCCGCCTGCTGCGGCCCATCTCCATTGACGAAGCCGACGAGGCTCTGAATAGCAGCTCTCCATTCTTCGAGCTTCTCCGGAGTGGGAGGGAAATCCAGGAGCAGCTGCGCTCACGCCAACGCTTCTGCTGGTGTAGGCGGCGGCGAAAGGTGCGAGGAACATGAGGTGCTCTGACTCCTAACCGTGTTAAAAGGAGCTCCATCACGGCCCCGCAACCGCGTCGTGCTTCCACCGGCATCTTGGCGTGCATGCCGGCCCCGCGCGTCTTGGGAATGATGCGCATGAGTCTTTCCTTGGGGACGCCTAGAACCACCGACGTCACGGCGCTGTTCATCGCGCAAGACCTGAGAAGGCCGCCGCGCATGTGCCGGCGTGGGTGCCTTGGAAGGTGCCATCCCGTCCTTGGAGTTCGCTGCACCACCTGTAGGTGGCACGGCTCTGTCCTTAGACCTAGCGGCGTGCGGGTTGTTGTCGCCGCTGTGAACAACGCCGCTCGCCTGGCTTTATCGCCAGAACGTCGTGGAAGCTCAAGACCTCCACCTCCTCCACCTGCGTCCACGCCATCGCCCGTCCGTGAAGGCACGGGCAAACCAGACGCAGATGGACCAACCGCCGCCAAACCCTTCTTCTTGGGAGCCATGGCGACGAAAATGATCAAGAGACTGACACGCTGATCGCTAGATCAGGTTCGCGCAACCTACTCCCCCTACCTGGTGCACCAAAGATGTCGGCGTACGACACCTATGGGATCGCGTGGATCCCTTTTACGGTTCGGTAGGGAGAGAGGTATGCACAAAGAGCAGATCCAATGATCAACGCGAGGGGATTTTTACCCAGGTTCGGGCCACCGAGATGCGTAATACCCTACTCCTGCTTTGGTTTATTGTAGGTGTTTAAGCCCGAGCTTCAGGAGCCCTTGCAGTGAACAGTATGTTTGGGTAGCAGCTACGCATGCAGAATGGGCTAGAGTCTCCTCTCCTGTAGCTATGCCTTGGGCCTCCTTTTATACGTCCAAGGGGTCACCAACAGTGGCGTACAGTAGATACAAGAGGTGTAAAGTTGCTATAGTGTTTACATGCTTATCACTGACGTCTTAGGACAAACGCATTAAATGCTCCGTTTAGGTGTCCCTTACTTTCTTGGGGACGGAAAAAGGGCCTGTCCCATCAGCACCGCTTAAGCCCGTCCACCACTAGTGCCATGACACGCATCCAGGAGGAAAAAACCCAAATGACAAGCTGGTCGCCACGCTTGAGCGTTGGCAGTTGGGCAGGATCTTGCTGGGTGCAAGCCTTGCCGGGTCTTCGCAAGCCCTCCCGGCAAGTATCTTGCTGGGGATCCTGCCTTTGGGCTTCTGTCTTCTGGTCACTGGTTTGAATGCCTTCTTGATAGACTTGCACTTGCTTCCAGCTGTCCCCCGGCAGGCCTTGCCGCTGGTATGGCTTCAACTATCCGTGCACAAGTATGGGGTACTAAAGGACACAAACTTTAGTACACCGACAGCGGCCTCCTCGCCCGACGTCGATGAGGTGGCCACCGAGGTGTCCCCGTCGTCCTACGCGGGCTCTTTATTGAGCCGCCGTCACCGGTCGCCCGATCCGCCTGCCGTCGTGCCCCTACCCTGGTTCGAGGACTTCCCCGTCCTCCCTCGAGCACGGCCACCTACGAGGTCCTACCTCGGGGTCCGGTAGCGGTGGTGGGGGACGTGGGTCACCAAGATTACGGATTTGGAAACCCACACCTGTCGGTGGCTCGGTAGATTCCACACGACCGAGCTCGCGGCCATGGAGTACGATCGCTAGCAGGTCCGCTACCACGATGCGGCGGCTAGGCTCAATTTCCCCTTCGGCACACGTCTGGTCGACCTCGTCCCGCTGGAGCGAGGGGTGGTGAGCTCGGCTATGGCGCAGGAGGACCGTGAGGCGAGGGAGCTCCTCGAGGCCGAGGCCGTCGACGAGGCCTACATGCAAGAGCTCCGTCGGCAACACCCAGAGCTCGTGGAGGTGGAGCGGATGATCTTTGCCGGTGTGGAGGGCGGCGAGGTTATCGTGCTGTCCTCCGATGACGAGGTCGAAGGTGGCGAGGACGGCGGCACGGAGAGCGTCGAGGTGGGCGGCGATAACGAGGAGATTGACGTCGACGAGTGGAGGAGTGTCTTCCCCAACAACCCTGACGATGGCACCGGCCCGGACCCGGCTCGCGGCACATCGTACCTGACAAGGAAGGATTGGCTCGACCTCCACTTCTACCGAACATAGTTTATTTAGTTTAAATTTATGTTTTATGTTTGTTTATGTAAAACTATCTATGTTTATGTTTGAATGCATGCTACTTTCGGTTGAACCTGCTTTGAACTTGATCAAATTGAAGTTTACAACGTTAAGTTTAGGAGATCGACTAGAAACGACCAAAAGTTGTTGCAGTATATATATATATACACACACACTCCATTTTTTTAGGGGATCAGCTAGAGATGGCCTTATGCCTTGTTTATTTTAGGTATTCACAATGTGATGCTCTATATGTGCAACTATTTGCCGTGCAGTTCAATTTCATCAATAACAGTTTCAACAATACCACTATGAATTACATCATTTGGTTGTTGTTAAGGATGTTGCAGTTAACACGCCTTTCCATTTTTTTAAACAATAACTAGTTTACTTTAGACATGCACAATATCAGTTTGAATGACTATATTTGCGTGTTTTTAAATTTTATGCCTGTTGTAGTTAACACACCTTTCCACTTCTTGTTTTGCTTAACTAGCGTGATTAAACCTACACACTGAAGCTATCATTTGGAGATTATGTTGTCTACCATGGATATATTTGGTTGATGTTTAGCCTGTTGTGCTTAGCATGCCTTTAGATGTACTCACACAAGACAATATTGGGAACAACTGTTGTTTTCCATCGAGGTTAGTTTCATCGCATTGCTTATATATACTCACTATTCAGGATATCGGTAGCTAGTATCATATAGCCCGGGGGCTGATAAGGTATTAATCATCGAATCGGACATTTCACTGAATATATCTGTAACCCATTTATCGGTAGGTTAACTAGGGCTATATTTAATATATCTGAGGCTACATAGCAACATCCATTGTACTGAATGACTAAATATGCAATCCTAGGCTACATAGCAACAAGGAAGAGTGTTACCTTAATGTTATGATGATATCTAGATATACATGTAATAAGATCTTATATAATGGGATGGAGGGAGTGTTGTACTACATCCTTGTGCAATTGTTGTTCAGCTTCTAAAATTAACTTGTTGCTTTTAGGTACATTTGTCATTGCCAAAGATCCACGCTTCAACCCTTACTGCATATGGGGCAATGAGATATTCATGAACCAGCATCAAGTGAGGAAACTGATAAAGATTGTTATTAAAATGGGTCAAAAGATGTCAATCAAACTATTTGTTTACACTTTATGCAAGACAACAGTGAACTGCAGGATGATAAGTAAGAACTATGTAGCCTTCTTTTTACTACCCATAATGAGTTGTGTTAGATGAGAATGTCTGAATCTTTTTTCTTTGCAGTGGTTCCCGAAGCAGTTTACTCAAGATTACCTGTCAAACTACATGATTGGCGGCCGGCCATCGTAAGGGGTTGGACTAGAGTCGTGTGTGCCTTCTGCATGGAGGAGAGCATAATAAGGGCATTCCACTTCACCTTGTCCAACAACCAGAATGTCTCTCGCCTCTTTCTTTACCATCTTTAATTGTACAAGTATACAACCATGGTTCATCATTCTTTATTTGGTGCTTATGTAATTCTTTTTTTTATGTAATACTTGAACACATGTACCTGTGAATCGAATAATGCATTGGTTGTTTGAAACTGATGGATATGAATAAAGCTATAGCCTACTTTCAAATTCAAATTCGGTACAATTTTAAATAGCAGCAATTAATTTAGGGTGAAATTATGCTCTACAGGTCATTACGGCGCACACGGTCTATAAAGCACACCATGTGTGATATACATCATAATCCGACATGGATCATGGAGAGAAAACATGTGTAACCATCCACACAGTTGCCGTTTGCAAAGCGTGTGTGATGTCAGACAATATCACAAACGGTGCGAGAAAACTAAATGTGTGTGATTGTCGCCTTATCGCACACGCTTTACAATCATGAACTGTTTGTGATGTGGCGCGCATCGTAAACGTAGAGCCAGTTTGGTACATGCCTGGAAAAATCCCATGCCTGGAATGTTCCTGGCCTGCGCCTGGTATAAGGTAAAACCACAGAAGTCCAACTATGATGGTAATGCGAGCACAAACGAGTAGCAAGGATGGAGCGTTTGGGATAGGTGCGGGCATCGCATATGCTTTGTTCTGGAAAACTTATGCATTCCTACTCCCTATCCCCGATGGTTTCTGGGTCGTGTGGGAAGGACCCCCTATCGCCCACACTCACTAGGCGACGGTTAAAAATGCCGTCGCAGAAAGGGGTTAAAAACCCTTTGTATAGCAGCTCGTTGTACCAGTGAGAGCCACCACAACATGAGTGAGATGAGTGAGCCCACCATATGTGACATTGAGTGCATTTCCTATGAGAGGATGAGTGTGACCACCACTAGTTCCACATATGAGAGCATGCCATACACCCTATGTGAGGTTGAGAGCCATTTGAGTGACTCCACCAACCATATGAGTGAAAGCATCCTACCAGGAGTGAGTGAGCTACAACACTTAGTGAGTGAGGTAGTTGAGAGGGCATGTGACACCACTATGATTTCTACTCACTTAGCCTCTACTCCTAGTGTGTTTTCCTTTTTGGTGCAAGATCTCCAACAAGATGACACACCAATCCTCGATGAGTCCATACCTCCAATGGGTAAACCGATGGCCATGGTGGATGATGATGCACCCCCCACATGGTACCATCAAGTTGATGAAGCTATTGGCCAAGCGTCAATTTTTGCCACCTCACCTACAACACATGAGTGGAACTCTAAAGGTAACATAGGTGACGGTACATATCTTGTCCCACTAGTCGACTATCTTGACAATGATTGCTTGCATGATGTTGATCACCTTATGGATTCACCACATACTATGTCTTCTACATTCTTAGATGTGCCACCCATTTATGATGAATATGATGATGAGCATGTTGAATTTCCTAGTTGTGATGCTATGCTCCATAGGATATCATGTGAAAATTCTATCGATGACGTCATGTTTGACAACCCATTAAACTTGTCATATGCTATTAGTGAGATCTCCCATATTGCTTCATTACAATCACAACATAGTAACTATGCATGCCCCATTAAAATAAATCTCAGATGACGAGATGATGGTTATTGGCATTTATTTCTCTTGCGATGATATTGCTTTGCTCCCTTTGCAAAATGTGTGCAACTTATTCCATATGCCATGCCATGAAAATTATTGTGTATCACATGATTCCATACATTGTGTGCATCATCCCATGAATAAAATTGCTACACATGAATATGGTGATGCATTCTGAACACCATGCCATGAGATTTGTTTTAGCTCGCATGATTGCATCAATTGTGTGCACCATATGCATACCATTAATGACAATGCTCTAGATATTACTAGTGATGCATTACACAATTTGATTCTCCATTATGCTATACATAACAACAAACCTATCATGATGGATGACATTTTTTTATATCATGCATCTCATTTATTTGAGCATTGGATATTTTGTGCTAACCAACACATGCACGTGCGCATCATAATGGATGATGTGTACATATACGACGCACACACAATTTTTCCTTTGTCTTTGTTTTGTGTAGGTACTTATGAACACTCGTCAACTTGATAATCCCATGAGTTGGCGAAACAAGCTCTTGAGAGCAATGATGATTTGGGATTCCGTGGAGTATCCTTACCACCGTTCCCTTCACGCAATGACTATGTGCATCTCTTTTACTTGGCTCTCACACGGCTATGGGCTATATATCACTTTTCACCTTATGCCCATTTTACCATGTTCGCTTTGCATGTTATGCTTGCTTCAATGCCTTTGCCACGCAATCGTGACCCTTGCTTGCACTTACATATGATTCACCATTCTACTACTACTACGACTACTACTACTACTACTACTACTACTACTACTACTACTACTACTACTACTACTACTACTACTACTACTACTACTACTACTACTACTACTACTACTACTACTACTACTACTACTACTACTACTACTACTACTACTACTACTACTACTACTACTACTACTACTACTACTACTACTACTACTACTACTACTACTACTACTACGTGTATTTGCATACTTGGTGGAGATACTAGTTGCTATTGCCATGTTCTATACATGCCCCATGCTCTTGTTGATTCTTGTATTGGGAGAGTCATGATGTTCCATTGCTATTTTCATACAACTTCTTGCCAATACAATGATGATACTTTGCTCATATCTTGTTTCAATGCTTGTGATATGTCATGTGCATTATATATGACCGCTATTTGCACACATGACATGATTGCCTTAATTACCTCTAGTGTTTTGCATCTTTGCAATACTAGCTTGCATGACTTGTTTACTATGATTGCTTGCTTTGTTGCATTACCCATGGTACATAACTGCTCATTGCATTGGGTTGATGACATATATGTTGATGACTCTTGCATGATTTGTATTGCTCAGTGTTCCATATCTCCATAAGTTGCATCTCTCATATTCACTTGTAGTGAGTGCAACAATACTATTAGTATTGATGTTGGAGACTTGGGCATCTTACTTCTGAAGCATGCTTGTTTGATTGAGCTTAATGCCTTTGGTTGTTTTTTTGGAACAAAGACGCTAGAAGCATCCGGCTTTAAATTAATAAAGCCACCGGGCAGCATCCACATACGGTTTAATGCATACAAACCATACAACCAAAATACACAGGACCACACTGTCCCGAATCAGTCAAGCCACAGACCCTCATGGTCTCGAAATGAAAGACAAGTTCAAACTAAGAGCTAAAACAGCCAGCAAGACACTAAGCAACACATCCAAAATGCTCAAGCTATCGAATTGGTCTGGCGCGTCGTCACCATCGTAAGCTTGATCTGCTCCATGATCTCGCCCATGCGATCAACATCACGCGTCTTCCCCAATGGCGCCCAAGTTTGTAAGAAAATGTGGCATTTGAATATATTGTCAGCAGGGTGAGCGGGGAACTTCTTTTCTATCGTATTTTTGTTCCGAGTCATCCAAAGAGACCATAGCAGCGCCCCTACGCATCGCCAAACAATCCTCGCATTAGAACCCCTCTGGGACGAGAGCAAGGCAAGCAAGTCCTCACCGGAGTGAGGGTTCCAGTTTTGATGGAACGTTTCCCTAACGGCGCTCCACGCAAATCTAGCTAGGAAACAACCAAAGAACACATGGTTTGCGTTTTCCCCTAATCCGCAAAGAACACAAGATCCGTTCGCTGGCCCATTTTGCTTGGCCACGTTATCCGACATCGACAAATAGTTGCGAAACATTTGCCACATAAAAAATTTGATTTTGAGGGGAAGACCAACCTTCCATAGCCCCCTGGCCATATCTAGTGAGTTGCCCTCGGTCAACTTGTTATAAAGTGATTTGACCGTAGACTTTTGGGAGGCAGCTAGGCTCCAAGTGACCGCATCAGCCCTCTGGCTGAGGTGTTTCCCTTCGAGATCAGCCACCAGCGCAGCCCAGTGAGCTGCCTCGGCCGGGTGGAGTGGGCGCATGAAGGAGATCACCGGAGGGTGAGTCCTCAAGGCGTCGCCCACCATAATATTGGTGTTAGTGGCAATTTGATATAGATCCGGATGGGATTGCCACAATGGCGTCTGGCCCCACCAGCTATCGAGCCAGAACCTCATGGCCATGCTGTTATTAATGTTGAAATGGGCCCCTACTGAGAAAGCCGGTCAAACCGCTTGGATCCTGTTCCAAAACGAAGAACCGGATGGTTTAGCCTTGAACAGGTTCCCATCCGGGAAATATTTTGCCCGAAGGACATCCGCCCAGAGTCCCGACTCATTTTGGGTAAGGCGCCACCACCACTTGGTGAGAAGAGCCACATTCATTAGCTTGGAGTTAGTAATCCCCAAGCCGCCAATTTTTTTTGGTCTACAGACCGCCGCCCACTTCACCAAGTGGTATTTGCGTTTAATGCCGGTTCCTTCCCAAAAGAACCGGACGCGGGGGGTGTCAAGCTTAGCATGGACACCATCCGCAAGGAGAAACATCCCCATTGTAAAAAGGGGGAGAGAGGAGAGGCTCGAGTTGGTGAGAATCAATCTAGCCGCCGAGGACATGAACCTTCCTCTCCATACCATGCCTTTGGTTGTGCTAGCATCTTATGCCTACATACCATGCCCTACACCCTTCTACTTTCTTATGATAAGAATGATGACAACAATTGTTGGGTATCTCACCACACGAATGATAGGTTTTGCATTTCTGCTAACCTCATTTGTTTTTCCGAGTGTTTGTCATGTTCTTTCATTTTTAAGGATTCACAAGGCGGCACCGTCATGAGAAATGGTCATGCAAAGGCATACACGATGCGCAACACCAACATTTTTGGAAACCTCCCAAAGGTGAACTCCTTCCTTTTGAGTCATCCTCACATAGACATATTGGATGGGCCATACTTTAAATGTTGTTTGCTCCTTGTCTACATGATACATCTATTGGATGGAGGCACGACATTGGAGATTGACCCTATGGACCTTCAAGTTGAGGAGTGCTCGGACTTAGTGGATGCACCTACTTTGGAAGCACCACCGGACCACCATTTATGCCACGACATCGAGCCATGGTATGACAATACCCATGACAAGTTTGCACTTTATACATGGATTAACTTGCATTATGATTGCCTTGTTGCATTTTCTATTCCCATGTTATCCATGATATAAGATCTTGTGCACTTTCTTAGCAAATTTGTTGTGATCTTCCTTGATGGCATATTCATACATCATGATCACATTGCCCACCATCAATTGCATGATAACATAATCATATTGAGCATCCATTGCCATGTTCATGCTTTTGATAAACCATCCCGTTATGACATAATTTTGCACAATGGTAGAATTCGCTTTGTCCACTGTGAAAATTACAACACCTTTGTGCATACAACAAATGAATTCGATCACGTGAATGCTTTGCATATCATTCTATATCATATTGATAAGCTTCATGCACCTTGTCATGAACAATCTTGTCGCACGGACTCATACTTACTTGATGAACACCCTATGTGAGCTAACCATTGTATTTCCAAGTGCCCCTTGTGTTTGCTCGTTTTGCATCTATACCATCATGACGAAATCTTGAAGTACTTTGATTATGCCATGACATACAAGTCCATCTATGACAATCGTTTTCATGGTCATGAGGTTTACGATCCATGGTCGGATCTTTCCCAAGGGGGGGAGATGATCCGGAGCATCCTACGATCATCCCCATGTACACCACGACTACTTGCCAAGCCCCAAGTGGACATACGACAAGACCTAGACCTCGAGCATACGCCATTGGACACAAGGTGAACCCGCTCCTAAATGCTTCCCCTTTCAATTCGAGTGAGACATGGTTGCTACCTATGTCAGGGATACTATGTGTGATCAGATACATCGTCCGTCCCGAAGACAGAGGAGGAGAAACCAGCGTCAAGACTTGTGCAGAGTTTCTGCCAAGCCCGGAACTTCCGTCCATAGACCGGAACCTCCGGCCCCTGGACCTTCCGGCCAGCCCGGAACCTCTGGCCCTCTACACTCCAGGCGACGCCCGAACGTGCCAACTCTCTGTCCAGGCCAGACCCCGCCCAAAACTTGCCCGAACCCTCCGGCCTTCCCGGAACTTTCGGCCCCCGGAGTCCAGACCAGCCCCGACCGTGCTAACACTCCGTGTACCTCGGAACCTGCCTGGAACTTCCGGCCACTCCCGGAACTTCCGCCCTGCCTGCGTGTAGTGTATCTGGGCCGAGGCCCATGTACCCTTCACCCCCCTAGACTATATACACTCTTCATCTACCTATGTTTTAGGGTTAGCACAAGATTAGCTCATTCGAGATAGAGCTTTGCTCATCCACTTACCTCTACTCCATTGGAGACCAAGGCCTCCTCGGAGAAGATCCCCGAAGTGGATTCAAGACCCCCTTGTGGGAAGATCATATATGGATTCAAGACCTCTTTCCTCATAGGATTGGGATAAACTTGTTACCTTTGTACCCTCTTTTGTTGTCCTTTGATCTTTGTTACCTCTTTTTGTATGTGGATCTAGCACATGTGTGATTGGATCAAGTCAATTTGAGTGTTTCCTCTTGTTTTCCCTTTGTGTTCTTCGTGTTCTTCGGGAATCCCCCTCCAAATCGTGAAAGATCGGCCCCTAGGGTTCCAGCCTACATCAACTAGCCCCACACACGAGAGCATGCCACAGACCCTATGTGTCGGTGTACTAAAGTTTGGGCCCTTTTGGTACCCCTTACTTGTGCATGGGCAGTTGAAGCCACGCCCGCGGCAAGGCCTGCCAGGGACAGCTGGGAGCAAATATGAGGCAACCAAGACGGCATCCGAACCAGTAATCAGAGAGCAGAAGACAAGCTGAGCCCCCGACAAGATTCTTGCCGGGATGATTTGTGAGCCCCGGCAAGCTCCTTGCCGGGATGGTTTGCGAAGCCTCAGCAAGACCACCACCCTTGAGGTTGAGAGCTCTGACACATCGACAATGTCAAGACCAAGATCCAGGGGCGCCTGCATGGTGGCATGCAGTTCTTTGTGAAGAACAGAAAGCAAGTTCCCAGCAAGGCTCTTGCCGGGGACATTTGCGAGGCCACGGTAAGGCTCGCACACGGCAAGGCTCCTCGTCCCGCCACCGCTCCAGCGCAGCAACTAGCCAGCCAGCCAGGCAAGCACCTACGTGGTGGCATGCAGATCTTCGTGAAAATCCTACCACCGCTCCAGCACAGCGGCTAGCCAGTTAGCTAGGCATTTGCATGCCTCGTCATCTTGGGTGTGTGTCAAGACGGGGTGAGGCGGCGACGGATGGGACGAGCTCTGTTTCCGTCCCCGATAAAGTTAGGGACACGTAAACATCGCACTCCTCCTCCCTGCCAAACTGTAGAAGGGATCCACTCGATCCCATAGGTGTTGTTTCCCCGACATCTTTAGCGCGCCAGGTAGGGGACTTCAAGGTTGTGCAAACCTGATCTAGCAGTTAGTGTGTCAGTTTCTCAATCACCCTGGCTCCCAAGAAGAAGGTGATCACGGCGATCGGTTCGTCTGCGGCCGATCTGCCCGTGCCAGCGCGGACGGGCGATGGGGCAGACGCTGGTGGCGGTGAAGATCTCGAGCATCCACGACGCTCTGGCGACCGAAGCCAGGCGAGCGGCATCGTCCGCGGCCGCGATGATGACCCGCGCATCGCTGGATCCAAGGATGGAGTCGTGCTACCTACGGGCGGTGCGGGGACCTCCAAGGGCGGGAAGGCGACCTCCAAGATGCCCCCGCCAGCGCATGCGCCTCGGTCCTCCCAGGTCGTGCGCAATGAGCGACACCGCGACGTTGGTGACCCCGAGCATCGCCGCAGAAAGATCCCTCAGCATCATTCTCGAGATGCACAGGGCCGGCATGCACGCCAAGATGCTGGTGGAAACGGCGCACGGCCACAGAACCGTGACGGGGCTCCTTCTAACATGGTTAGAAGTCCGAGCACCTCCCGTTCTTCGCGCCTGTCACTGCCACCTACACCAGCCGAAGCGTTGGCGCGAGCACAGCTACTCCTGGATTTCCCTCCTGCTGCGGAGAAGCAAGAGGAATGGAGAGCTACTATTCAGAGCCTCATCAGTCACGCCAATAGAGATGGGCCACAGCAGGCAGAGCCTTCGCGGCGGCGGTCCACTAAGCCGGCGCGTGCCGATGGCTGAAAGAACGGAGGTGCCACGACCACGGTGCACTCCCCTCCACCACGACAGCAACGGTCGCTAGCTCGGCGGGTCGATGCCTGCGATGATGGGTCCACGGCGTCGTCCGATCCACGAGCTCGTCGCGACCAACGTCAAGTTCTTCGGGAACGGGACAAAGAAGATGCTCGAACTACCATCGAGCGGCGGCGGGAAGCGCGCCATCAATCCGATAGGCGCGTAGGGCCCACTACGTACAAACCTACGCCGGGGGATTCTGGTGACTTGCCTTACGAGGTAGGTTGTCCAGCTTTTACCCGTGAGCTGTGGCAGTTCCAATGGCCCACTACCCGCACGTTCAAGCCAGAGGTCCCGGAGAAATACGATGGCAAGACTCATCCGTCCGAGTTCCTGAGCATCTACACCATTGCGATGCAAGCTACCGGGGCTAGAGATGGCAAGGTGCTCGCCAACTACTTCCCGTTGGTGCTCAAGCCCAACGTCAGGTCGTGGTTGATGCACCTGCCAGTAGATTCCATCTCTTCTTGGTCGGATCTGTGCCACGAGTTTGTTGGCGCCTTTACCGGAGGCCACCAAGCTCCTGGCCAGGCAAGTGACTTACATATCATCCCCTAGAAAGATGGCGAATGCTTGCGCAAATACATACAGAGGTTCAGCCGTGTGCAGTACAACATCCCAGATATTCATCCTGCCGCTGTTATCAGTGCATTTCATCAGAATCTGTGCTACCGCAAGATGCGTGAAGAGCTGGCGATGAACAAGATTACGGATGTTGCCGAGCTTTATGTTTTGGCCGATAGATGTGCTTGGGCTGAAGAAGGAAGGAAGTACCCCGGCGAATATGCCGGCGCGGGAACTGACTCCGGAGACGAAGACGTCGTCGCCCCAGCAAAGAAGGGCCGACGGCGAAACAGGAAGCGCAAGGGCAAGACCGTGCTTGCCATCGAGGAATCCGGCAACCCTGGCACTGCCAAGAAGGCCAAGGTTGACAACCTCAGCAAGGAGGTTGCCGGGTGCGTCGCCTGCCAGGCCTTGGCGGCTGCCTACAAGCGAGAGAGCTCTGACAAGCAATATTGCAAGATCCATCGCACCAAGGGCCTTGACCTCCAAAACTGCCGGCAAGTCGAGCAGCTTGTGGAGAGGCAGAAAGCTGAGTATGAAAGGCGAGACAAGGAGAAGGGCCAGGATGGTGCTGAGGGGTCCGACAAGAAGTGTGGTGGCCGATGAGGCCATCGCAGCAAGGACAAGCAACAAGAGAGGCCTGCTCGAGGCCACGATAAAAAAGAGGGGGATGATGACCACAAAGACGATAACGACTCCAGTGAGCATGAGTTTCAAAAAGCTACGGAGGCCATGTGCATTGATGGTGGCGCCTCGTTACATTCTTCTCACCGCCAACTTAAACAGTGGGCGCGCGAGATTAATGCGACAGAGCCGTCGATCGATGCCCGGAAACCACTGAAATGGTCCCACACGCCTATCATTTTTTACGTCGAGGATCACCCTGATCGCACAACCGCGGTCGGGTGTTTGCCATTGTTGGTTTCCCCAACAATTCGTAACCTCAAGGTGACAAAAATGCTAGTTGATGGTCGGGCCGGTATGAACTTGATCTCGCCCAAGGTGATCAAGAGGTTACAAATTCCCGACGGAGATCTCGAAGAGACAGGCACGTTTCAGGGGATCAATCCGGGAAGAAGCCAGCCAAAGGGTAAGATCACACTATCAGTTACATTTGGTGGTGAGCTGAACTATAGGACAGAGAAGATTGTTTTTGATGTCGCCAAGATCCAGTTGCCGTATAACGGGATCCTTGGCCGTCCAGCACTGGCCAAGTTTATGGCGGCGGCGCATTACGCCTACAACACATTGAAGATGCCCGGCCCGATGAGCATCATCACGGTCAACTACCACAAGAAAGATGCGCTTATTTGCACCGATCAACTATACTGGAGGCAGTTGTAGCACCTGCCGCTGAAGCTCTCGGGGGGAAGAAGACAAGCAAGACCCCTTGCGCCCACTCTGGCAAGCGCGCCTCCTCGGAGTGCTGCGTTCCCGTCGAGGACGTGCCAGAGAGCTCCACCAGCAAGAGAAAGAAACCCAAGGCAGCCCCACTAGAGACTAAAAAGGTGCCCGTCAAGGAGGACGGCACGGGCGGAGCTTTCACTATAAGCTCCACCCTCGACAGCAAATAGTAAAGCGCGCTCATCGCCTTCCTGCGGGCGAATGTCGATGTGTTTGCATGGCAAGCATCTGACATCCCCGGCGTTCCCAGGGAGGTGATTGAGCACCATCTTGCTGTCTGTCCTCATGCGTGGCCCGTCAAGCAGTAGGTCAGGAAGCAAGCTTTGGAGCGGCAAGAGTTTATCATTGAAGAATTTAGGAAGTTGGAAGCGGCAGGCTTGGTTAGAGGAGTGCTCCACCCAACGTGGTTGGCCAATCCGGTTGTGGTGCGCAAGGCAAATGGGAAGTGGAGGCTGTGCATTGATTATACAGACAACAATAAAGCCTATCCAAAGGATCCTTTCCCCTTGCCACGCATCAACCAGATCGTGGACTCCATTGCCGGGTGCGACTTGCTGTCATTCCTTGATGCCTACTCAGGGTACCATCAAATCTTCATGGCAAAGGAAGATGAAGAGAAGACCGCGTTTATCACCCCATGTGGTATGTATTGTTTTATACGAATGCCTTTCGGGATGAAAAGCGCTGGTTCAACGTTTGCCAGAGCAGTCCAGATCGGTTTTGAGCCCCAGCTACATAGAAATATGGAAGCTTATATGGATGACATAGTGGTCAAAACCAAGGACAAGGCGACACTGATACAAGATCTAGAAGAAACATTTGCAAATTTGCGCAAGATCAATCTTAAGCTCAATCCCGAGAAGTGTGTGTTTGGCGTCCCATCCGGCAAGCTTCTCGGGTTCTTTGTGTCTCAGTGTGGGATCGAGGCGAACCCTGACAAGATCAAGGCGATTGAACAGATTGAAGCACCAAGATAAGTCAAAGATGTACGTCGACTTGCTGGCTGTGTTGCTGCTTTGAGCAGGTTCATCTCCAAATCTGCTGAGCGCGCCCTGCCCTTTTTCAAGATTTTGAAAAACACAGGTCTAATGAAATGGACTCCGGAAGCAGAGCCAGCGCTGCAAGATTTGAAGAGGTACCTCTCCTCTACGCCAACACTAGTTGCGCCTAAGCCACAAGAGCCGTTGTTGCTGTATCTAGCGGCAACGAATCAAGTGGTCAGTGCTGCGCTAGTGGCACAGAGAGAAGTTGATGAAGAAGCAGTGGCAAGACCGTCGGATGATGAGCCGAAGCTCTCCCCGGTAGGGTCTGGTGCTGGCAAGGCAAGACCCCTGGCAGGATCTAGTGCCGGCAAGGCAGGGCCCCCGGCAGAGTCTGGTGCCGGCAAGGCAGGATCTGTGCAAGCAAATGGAGTGACACAGAAGAAGAAGATGGTGCAGCACCCAGTTTATTTTGTCAGCTCCCTTTTGCAGGGGGCTAGATCAAGATACCCTGGTGTACAGAAGTTGCTCTTCGGCCTTCTTATGGCCTCAAGGAAGCTGCGCCACTACTTTCAGGCACATGAGATCGCCGTCATCACTCACTTCCCGTTGCAACGGATCTTGCACAACCCAGATGCAACTGGAAGGATTGTGGAGTGGGCGTTGGAACTGTCAAGCTTTGGTCTCAGGTTTGAAAGCACTTCAACTATTTAGAGCAGAGCCTTGGCGGAATTCATTGCAGAATGGACCTCAACGCCTGACGAGGAAATTTAAGAGACCACTCTCCCCGGCAAGGAAACGAGCCGTGACTGGATTATGTACTTTGATGGGGCTTTCTCGCTGCAAGGCGCCGGTGCTGGTGTGCTACTTATTGCACCCATCGGAGAGCACCTCAAGTACGTGGTCCAGATGCACTTTCCCCGGGAGAGATCAACAAACAACACTGTGGAGTTTGAGGGACTGCTTGCCGGTATCAGGATCACGGCAGACCTTGGAATTATGATGCTCATCGTCAAAGGAGATTCGCAGCTTGTCGTCAAGCAGGTTAACAAAGATTATCAGAGCCCGTTAATGGAAGCTTACGTAGATGAAGTGAGGAAGTTGGAGGAGCGTTTTGACGGTCTACAAGCAGAGCATGTTCCTCGAGCAGAGAACAGCATTGCTGACGACCTGTCATGCTGCCCTCAAGTTACCTGTGGAACCAGGAACTTTTGTGCTCCAACTAACTTAGCCATCCGTTGAACCATCGGCAGGACAGGATAAGCGAAGGAAGTTGAGCCCCGGCAAGTACTTTCCTGCTGAGCTCCCAGCAGCCGCTGGCAAGGAAGTTGCCGGGGACGACACCAAGCTTGCCGGGGGGCAACGGGCTCCGGCAGGGCCCCAAGCCCTTGCCGTAGAGACAACTGCTCCCATGGCAGAAGACATGCCTTTAGTCCTTGCCGTCGAGCCTCAAGCTCTAGCATGGGCACAACACATCATTCAGTTCCTCCAAACAGAGGAACTCCCCGAGGAACAGGAAGTGGTGGAGAAAGTAGCCCGTCGGTCTAACATGTACCAGTTTGTGGACGATGTCCTGTACAGAAAAAGACCAAACGGCGTGAAATTGAAGTGCGTTCCTCAGGAGGACGGACTGGAGCTGTTGGCAGAGATACATGGAGGCATATGTGGCTCTCACATAGGATCAAGAGCTCTTGCCGGCAAGGCATTCCGGCAAGGTTTCTTTTGGCCCACTGCCCTCCAGGATGCAACTGCACTAGTAACCAATTGTGAAGCATGCCAGTTCCATTCGAAGAAACTTCATCAGCCAGCCCAAGCTCTTCAGACGATCCCTCTTTCCTGGCCATTTTTGGTCTGGGGGCTCGACATATTGGGCCCCTTTCCCCGTGCTGTCGGGGGCTTTGAGTACTTGTACATCACAATCGACAAGTTCACAAAGTGGTTGGAAGTGGAAGCAGTGAGAAAGGTGACAGCACAGTCTGCCGTCAAGTTCTTCAAAGGATTAGTTTGCCGCTTTCGTGTGCCAAACAAAGTCATCACCGACAATGGCACACAGTTCATGAGTCGCACCTTCATGCAGTATATCCAAGACCTTGGCAGCAAAATTTGTTTTGCTTCTGTTGCCCATCCAAGAAGCAACGGCCAGGTGGAAAGGGCAAATGCTGAGGTGCTGCGGGGTCTCAAGACGAGAACTTTCGACAGGCTGCACAATTGCGGAAGGCGTTGGATTGATGAGTTGCCAGCGGTCCTTTGGTCAATCAGGACGACACCAAATCGAGCCACTTGCCAGACAGCTTTCTCCCTGGTATACGGGGCGGAAGCAGTTCTCCCCACAGAACTCATATACGGGTCACCTCGAGTGCTCGCTTATGATGAGGTTGAGCAAGAGTAGTTGTAGCAAGATGATGCTACGCTCCTCAAGGAAGATCATCTTCAGACTGCTGTGCGAGCCGCGCGCTACCAGCAACCCTTGCGCCGCTACCACAGCCGCAAGGTTCATGCCTGAAGCCTTGAGGAAGGCGACCTTGTTCTTCGGCACGTTCAGTCCGCCAAGAATTCCAACAAGTTGACGCCAAAGTGGGAAGGCCCTTATCGGGTAATATGAGTTACCAGGTCTGGCGCAGTCCGCCTGGAGACCGAAGATGGTGTTCCAGTGAGCAACTCCTAGAATATCGAACATCTTCGAAGTTTTACCCATGAGGCACGGTTGTCGGGACCCCCGGCAACCCCCTTTTGTACTAGCCTTGCCGGCAAGGCATATAACCCTATGTATAAAGCCAGGTGCAGACCCTGTGCCCAGTTGAATAAGTTTAAGTATGTATAGTTCTTGTTGATTTCCATGTTTGTTTATATGCATGCCTGTCCAGGATATTGTCCAACGTTCGTTTCCAGCAAGTACTGATGAACCGCCGAGGTTCCATGTTCCTATTTTCTCTTCTTTCTTTTTCTCAAAGGACAGAAAGGTTCCCTCGCATACAAGTTTGCTGGGGGGATAGAGAGTGTGCACACCAGCAAGAGACGTTCGAAGTGGCATCTTGCGGGAAAGAGTACAACAGCAAAAAAGCTAAGTTGTGAAACCTTGAGTGAATTTCTTTCAAATATGAGGTTATTTTCCTCGAACGATTTCGATTCTTGTATGGAAAACCTGCACGCGAAGGAACTTTGTCAGGATTGGTTGCGCCTTTGCTCTGTTTCGAGTCCGCTCAACAGTTCAAGTGGTTGTGCTAAGAACGGCAAGGTATCTTGCCGGCAGCGACACCCCCAGCAGGCTTCTAAGGATCCGTTCCTCAAAGCGCTCGCGGCAAGGGTGCGCGCACCGGCAAGTTTTTTCCCAATAAAGCATAGGGTGTATGCCATACAAAGAGAGATCAGATGAGAAAGATAGCATGCATTCAATCCAAAACACAGCAAGTTATATTACATCAATGGTTGCCACAGTTCTAACTTAAGATAAATTATCTTGGGCATGAGTTCATAGTGGCAAGGAGAAGTGAAGCGGCTAGTCCCGGCGCTGGCCTTCCACCCTCTTGACTTGGTCAACCATGTCGACGATGGGCGCGACGAGCTCTTCAATTGCCTTGCGGTCTGCATCCTCCGGCAAGCTGTCAATCACGTTGGTGAGGTTGAGGCCAGGGTTCCTGTATGCCACCTTGGTGAGCACCTTGAGAAGGACGCCCTAGCAAAGCTTGCGGGATTCATTGGCCAGCTGGGTTGCTCGGCTAGAGTGGAGCAGCTTCAGGGCATCAAGGACAGCCTCGAAGAACATGGTCAGTCTGGCGCTCGTAGTCACCCTCTCCTCATGGGAATACCTGAAAGTCGACAGGCCCATGGTGGACAGTTGTGCTGTGAGCCTCTCTGCGACATCGACAAGGAGCTCAGTCCAGATCTTCACGCCTTTCTCATGGTCATTATAGGTGGCAGCGGCGCTCTCAAGCAGTTGCTTCTCCTCTTGGAGGTCCTTAGCCAGGGTCTTCTCATGAGTCCTGCTGCTCTCAAGGGACTCCTTCAGCATGGTCAGCTTCAACTCTAGATCAGCAATGGATTCAGTGGCAGAGGAGAGTTTCTGGGTCTTTTCGGATATGGCAGTTTGCATCTCCGCCAAGTCATAGAGAGTTTTATCATTGTTATCTTTGAGCGACGAGATCTCCTTGACGTGCTTCTCCAGATTCGCCTCCAGTTTCTCCACCTTGCCGGCCAGCTCGTTCTTGGCGGCCTCTGCAGCTTCAGCGGCATCGACGACTTCTTTCAGCTTGCCGGCATGGTCCAGGACCAGAGTGTCAAGCGCTTTCTTGTGCTCCAGCTCCAGCCCTTGGGTCCGCTGCGCGACAAGCTTCTCGATCTCCTCATCCTTGCCGCGGAGCTTGGCGGCAAGTGCCCCCTATTGAGCGACAAGGTCTTCTTCCTGAACATCAAGCAAGATGCGGCGCTCCC
Organism: Thinopyrum elongatum; assembly: GCA_011799875.1. Lineage (NCBI taxonomy): Eukaryota > Viridiplantae > Streptophyta > Magnoliopsida > Poales > Poaceae > Thinopyrum > Thinopyrum elongatum. Next base: position 282,493,765 of record CM022300.1, read on the forward strand.
TTAGTTGGGCGTCTTCCTTGGCGGCCTCTTGAGCGGCCTCCTCATGTGCCTTCTCAATATCGGACTGCTTCAGAAGGAGCTCGTCCCAATGCTGGCCTAGCTGCTCCTGGCCAGTCCTCAGCTCTTGCCGGGCCTCGGCGAACCAGACCTACATCTGCTGGACACGCTTTCGGAAGTCTGCCTCTGCCGCGTCGACAACCGCTGCCCTAGAGTCTAGTTTCTCCTTATGGGCACGGTGGAGCACCTGGAGCTTCTGGAAGTTTTCGCTCATGGCCTGAAGGAGCTGGTCTTCTTTGGATCCACTGCAGCTGGTGCTCGGCTCGTCGACAACCTTGAGCCCAGCAGCGGCGATGACTTCTTCGTCGAAAGCCTCCCCCTCGGTTGGCGCTCCGGTGCTTGCCGTCTCCGAGATGCTGACGAACAGATTGTCGCCAATCTTCAGTTATCCGCTTGAGGGGGGGGGCCTCGGATGTCGATGGTTGGTCCTCGACCACCGTCTCCCTAGCAACTGGGGGCTCCGGGACCAATGCGGTGCTAGGCGCTCCTGCGGCAGGAATGCCATCAGTTCGGTCGCCGGTCTCCTTGCCGGCCTCCCCGGCAGACCCCTTGGCGGCCTCTTCATGCGCGTCCTTGGCAGCCGCATCGGCAGCGACTTTGGCAGTAGCATCCTTGGCGGTCTCCTCGATGGTGGCGTCAACATCCATCTGATCCACCAAGGGAAGATTTGAATGCCAAGGAGGAGAAACAATATGCAACCAAGATTGAAGTTCAAAGCAGAAAGAGAAGAGAGAAAGATCATGCAGGAAGGGTGACGAGTGCCCAAAAGCAAGTGGCGTACCTATGACGAGCCCCTGGGAGGTGGTTCCTTCCTCGGCAACATTCGTTGCCGGTGTGGGATTGCCGGCACCCGTGCTTGCCGGCCCTTCCTCCCCGCGAATGGGCTCGTCGGTGGGATCCCTTACCGGGGATCCATCCCTTGGCGGTGTGGTTAATGGAGGCGGCATGTCAGGGTCGGCCCTCAGTAGCTCTCCTTGTTGCTATTTTTCTCCTGCAAATTCGGCAAGATCATCAGCAAAGATACACACCCCAACACCCACCAGTGGGAAATGAGTAACGGACTCACACTGGGGGTTGAGTCGGGGGCTACGTCGTGGGCTGGGATCCGGGCTGATCATGATCGTCTCCGGCGCACCTGAGGTGCTTGCCGAGGGATCATCGCCCGTCGAGGTCCTGGCTTTCTTCGCCATCCTCTGCGCCAACATTTCCGTGTCTCTGCGGTGACAGGCCAAAATAAGATCAAAACAGGGACTCAGGAGATGAAGAAAGCAGTAAGGCACTTACTCATCTTCTTCTTCTGGCCTCTTCTCCCTCCTCAGGCTGAAGGAGGAATGGTTGAAGTCGGCCTCCGGTATGGTGTCCGTGCGAGGGGGGAAGATGGAGACCTGGGCCGCTTGGCCGTGGCAGAGGCGGCGACTGCTTTTTCCTTTGCTGTCGCGATCGTGCGCCTCATCTGGCGCACAGGTTGCGGCTGGACCTCTTGCCGCTGCGCAGCCTTGCCGGCCGCCCCCTTGATAGGGACCTCTTCGCAGGAGGAGGCTTGCCGGACAGGCTCGACAGAGCCAACCCGCCGGAGGACAAGTTTCTTCTTCCCCGGGACTGGGGGCTCCTCGTGCGGCTCCTCTTCAGCTGCCTCTTCAGCCGTCTCCTCGGCTGTCCCCTCGGCAGAAGGGCCCCCGGCAGCGTTGCCGCTGTGTTCCCCGGCAGGCTCCCCCCGCTCAGCAAAATCCTCCTCTGTGCTGGCTTCATCTTCCACAAAGCCAACGCTGCTGGCCTCCTTGGCAAGGGCTGCCTCTTCCGCCCTGCTGGCAATATACGCCACCTCTTCATCGGTGGTGGGGCGGATGAGCTGCGTTTCTTCCCGGATGGCCCTCTTCAACAAGTTGTCGAAGAACTCTTGCACCCGCTCCGCGTCTGGCTCAGCCCATGTCTGATCAAGGCCATGGGCGTTGAACACCGGCATCATGGCGATGATTGAGGTCAGGGCGGAGTTGTTGCACAAATGGATCACACCCGCTGGCAACTTGAGCGGCTTGTCGGCCTTTTCAGTCTTGTCGGCCTTGTCGGTCTTGTCGGACCTGAGGTGGAACAGCTTGTGGCAGAGAGCCGCATGCTGCATGACCGTCAAGTTGTTGTTCAGGCCGGGGCGCAGCCTCATGATGTCTGCCGCGTTTCGGTATTCCCAAGCTGGCCTCCCCTTGTTCTGCAGAGGGGCGATGCGGTGGCGGAGGAAGTCGGCCCCAATCATCTCGATTGTGAACCCGGCAGGCTTGAGGCGATGGATCCTGGTGGTTGCAATGGTGAGCTTCCCGTCTTGAGGGTCGAGGTCGCCCCAATTGCCGCCACGGACCAGTTTCGTCTGCCGGGGCATACAAAATGGTTGCGGGTTCTTCTCCACGATCCAGCACCACTTGCCCTGCCATTCATCCCACTTTTCCTTGTGGGTCCCATCCGGGTACGTCTTCTTGGCCAATACCCTTGGGATCCAGGTGACGCAGCCGGAAAGGGCCCCTCCGGGCTGGATGCGGGGAACGAAATAATGGCAAAAGAGGGCCGTGTTGGGGACCACCCCGGCAAAGTTCTCACAGAGGTGGGCGAAGGTGGCCATACATGCCACATCATTCGGCGTGAAATCCAAGATATGGAAGCCGAATGTGTACATGATGTCATTGAAGAAATCTTAAAATGGGGGACAGAGCCCGCAGTAGAAGTAATCGACGAAGATAGGGAATTTATCTGGGGCAGGCTCGGCGCAAGAAGCTGGGATGACGCGGGTAGCAGGATGCCCCATCGTCGCTCTCCCCCACATACACAGATACCGCTCCTTCAGAGCGCGCGCATCGAGCGTTGGAGCAAAGACGACGTTCTCCTTCCGCATCTTCACCAACTCGTTCTCCGGCACCTCTTCCCCCTCGCTCGCCTTGGACGCTCCCTTGCCCTTGCTCACTTTGGGCGCCATAAGAAACTGGAGAGGAGTGGGAGGTCTAGGATGGTGGGAACGCAGGGGGGCGGTGGATGGATGAGGAAGCTCTGGTTTGGGCTCAAGGAGGAAGACGACGACGGTTCCTAGATTGGAAAGGGCGAAGGGGGTAAATGAGCAGTGCCTCTGTGGATTCCTCTTTTTATGGGGAAGGCACGAGGCTGCCTCTTTACTATCCAATGTGAAGGCGTTTTCGCAGGCGTGCTGCTGCTGCGACCATTCCGCACGCGCACCCCACATCGCGCACTCAATGCCGATCATGGGGAAGTGCAGCAGATGAGATGATTACAGTAGTTAACCCCGGCCACATGTGTCGGCGCACTGTCTGGGCCTTGCCCAACAATGCGTCACGCCCGCGTGTGTGGCCCAGGCCCGGGGGCTCCTGTCGGTGTACTAAAGTTTGGGCCCTTTTGGTACCCCTTACTTGTGCACGGGAAATTGCAGCCACGCCCGCGGCAAGGCCTGCCAGGGACAGCTGGGAGCAAATACGAGGCAACCAAGATGGCATCCGAGCCAGTAATCACAGAGCAGAAGACAAGCTGAGCCCCAGGCAAGATTCTTGCCGGGGTGATTTGCGAGCCCTAGCAAACTCCTTGCCGGGATGGTTTGCGAAGCCTCAGCAAGACCACCACCCTTGAGGTTGAGAGCTCTGACACATCGACAATGTCAAGACCAAGGTCCAGGGGCGCCTGCATCGTCACATGCAGATCTTTGTGAAGAACAGAAGGCAAGTTCCCAGATAGGCTCTTGCCGGGGACATTTGCGAGGCCACGGCAAGGCTCCTCATCCCGCCACCGCTCCAGCGCAACAACTAGCCTGCCTGCCAGGCAAGCACCTACGTGGTGGCATGCAGATCTTCGTGAAAATCCTGCCACCACTCCAGCGCAGTGGCTAGCTAGTTAGCTTGGCATTTGCCTGCCTCGTCATCTTGCGTGTGTGTCAAGACAGGGTGAGGCGGCGACGGACGGGACGGGCTCTGTTTCCGTCCTTAATAAAGTTAGGGACACGTAAACAGCATATTTACTGCGCTTGTCCTAAGACGCCAGTGATAAGCATGTACACTGTAGCTACTTTACATCTCCTGTATGCCTGTACGCCACTGTGGTAGCCCCTTGGTATAAAAGGAGGCCCAAAGCGATACAGGGGGGACTTTTTTGGACTTTCCGGCCCAGTTTGCATGCGTAGCAACTAGCAGAAGCTCAAGAACACTCAATACACTACAAGCAGGACTAGGGTTTTACGCTTCTCAGCGGCCCGAACCTGGGTAAAAATCCCTTGTGTTGATCGTTAGATCTGCTCTTTGCGCACTCCTCCTCCCTGCCAAACCGTAGAAGGGATCCACTCGATCCCATAGGTGTGATTTCCCTGACACTATGTGAGGTTGAGAGCCATTTGAGTGACTCCACCAACCATATGAGTGAGGGCATCCTAGAGGGAGTGAGTGAGCCACAACACTTAGTGAGTGAGGTAGTTGATAGGGCTTGTGAGGCCACTATGATTTCTAACGACTTAACCTCTACTCCGAGTGTGTCTTCCTTTTTTGTGCTAGATCTCCTACAAGACGAAGTGCAAATCCTCGATGAGTCCATACCTCCAAGGGGCAAACCGATGGCCATGATGGACGACGATGCACCCCACATGGTACCATCAAGTTGATGAAGCTATTGACCAAGCGTCAAGTTTTTCCACCTTACCTACTACACATGAGTGGAGCTCTAAAGGTAATATAGGTGATGGACCTTCACTTGTCCCACCAGTGGACTATCTTGACATTGATTGCTGACATGATGTTGATAACCTTATGGATTCATCACATACTATGTTTTCTACATGCTTACATATGCCACCCATTTATGATGAATATGATGATGAGCATGTTGAATGGCCTAGTTGTGATGCTATGCTCCATAGGATCTCATGTGAAAATTCTATTGGTCACATTATGTTGACAATCCATTAAACTTGTCATATGCTATGAGTGAGATCTCCCATATCGCATCATTACAATCTCAACATAGCAACTATGTATATCCAATTAAAATCAATCCCATTTGCACTTATGGCATAGATGACGAGATGATGGTTATTGGATTTTGCTTCTCTTGCGATGAAATTGCTATGCTACCTTTACAAAATTTGTGCAATTCATCCTTTATACCATGCCGTGAAAATTATTGTGTATCGCATGATTCCATCCCTTGTGTGCATCGTATGCATACCATTCATGACAATGCTCTAGATGCTTCATGTTATGCATTACACAATTTGAGTCTCCATTATGCTATACATAACAACAAACCTATCATGACGGATGACATGTTTCTATATCGTTCATCTCATTTCTTTGAGCATTGGATATTTTGTGCTAACCAACACATGCACGTGAGCATCATAATGGATGTTGTGTACATATACCACGCACACAATTTTTCCTTCGCCTTTGTTTTGTGTAGGTACTTATGAACACCCGTCAACCTCACAATCCCACGAGTTGATGAAACGAGCTCTTGAGAGCAACGATGATTTGGGATCCCGTTGATTGTCTTTACCACCGTTTCCTTCGCGCAAGACCTTCGCACATTACTTTTAATTGGCTCTCACACGGCTATGGGCTATTTACCACTTGTCACCTTATGCCCATTTTACCATGTTCGCCATGCATGTTATGCTTGCTTCTACGCCTTTGCCATGCATTTGTGACATTTGCTTGCATTTACCAATGATTCACCATCATACTACTCCTATGTGTATTCGCATGCTTGGTGGAGATCCTTGTTGCTATTACCATATTTACCTTGTACCTCATGCTATTATTGATTCTTTTGTTGGGAGAGTCATGTTGTTTCATTGCTATTTTTATACGACTTCTTGCCAATACAATGATGATACTTTAGTCATATCTTGTTTAAATGCTTGTGATATGTCATGTGCATTATATATGACCGCTATTTGCACACATGACATGACTGCCATGATTACCTGATAGAGGCGGGGTTGTCCTGATCTTTCGATGAGATGATAACTATCGATTTGGTGGAGTCGACTTTGACGATCCGACTACAAACGTGCAACGACGTTGCGCCTTAGCAATTGCTAAACTAATCTCTTGAGGTTACTAACGATGCCGGAAGCACGATCAGCCTGACCACGAAGGTCTATTCCTGCATGCAATCGAAGAACGAGTAAGAATATGGTAAAGCAACCTGAATATTGCGAATATATATGACGTATTGATAATGGTGGGGATCCAATAGTGGTCTTGGTCTGGTCGTTGGACACAAACGAAGTACAAAAAGTTGCATTAGCTAACCTTTAACTAAACAAATCCCCAAAGAAAAAGCTACTAGATTGATCTACTTATATAGGAGCAAGGGGTGGCGGCCAAGGAGGTGGGAGGACATCCCAAGGCAGCCTAAAACTAACCCTAGGTCGTACAAGGCCCATGGGACCAAGTGGAGGTGATGCAACACCTTTGGACTTGTAGCTTCACTTGGATTCTGCTGCAGTGTCAGATTGTTTCGTCAATATCTCATCGCTCCAGATGAATTTGAAGGTGATTCCAATTGGTTTGGAAAGAGCAATTTCCAACAAAAAAAGAATCACCCAATTCGGAGTTCGGATGAAAGAGATCTTGGCATTTTGAATCAGGTATGTCTGTGTAGTCCGAATCTGAGTCCAGAACGTGAGAGACTTGGACTCTATCTTCTCTTGGCCCAAAAGTGACGTGAGAGGACTTTTTGAAAATCATTTAAACTTCTCTTTTTCCCTTATCTTCATATGTGGATTGTGTAAATGTCCCATACACCTGCAATTATACATGGCACAAAAGTCTGTGAAGTATTTTTGTCCTGAATGACATAAATAAATTACTGCATAGTTTATATTAGAAATCACCTCACAAATATGCATGTATGCAATATTTTTAGTCGTATCCAAGGTATTCATGTCACCATCATTACCTATAGTATGTTGCATCTTCGCACTACTAGCTTGCATGACTTGTTTACTTTGATTGCTTGCTTTGTTGCATCACCCATGATACATAACTGCTCATTGCATTGGGTTGATGACATATATATTCATGCCTCTCACATGATTTATCTTGATCATTGTCACTTGTATCCATTAGTTGCTATCGGCGTTCTGGGAATGGGGGTACCCAGACTTGCCTGCCTGCAGCCCACGGCGTGGCTCCATCGACAGCCTGGTATGGCCCAGCTTCAGCAACAACAACTCAAGACCCTCACGAGGGGCCAAGCCTCGTGAGGCGGACGACACCAAGACCTCCACGTGGAGCGGTCTCCTCAGGCTGGCTCCTAAGGAGCGGAGAGTTCTATGCAAGCCTCACCTCATGAGGTCCGGATGACGTGAGCCATGATGACCAAGGCCAGGCAGACGCCAGTGGGCGCAGTGTACCAGTTTCCTCTTTGGTGCTAAAGAGGCAGGCGCAGGCGCAGAGTCCCAAGGAATCAGCCAAAGGTTTCCATTCCTGTGCAACAAGAACAAGACCGCTAGGATGGCAGGATGGAGGTCATCACCGAGCCCACCATGGTGTCACGACCAGAGGCTTTTGCAGGTGAAGTCTACTTTTGTTAGGATACCATGTACTAGCTGTTCCCCTTTGAATTTGGCCATTGTGGGATCCCTTCCCGCCTTTCATTTGGGAATAGGACCAAGGCCACTATAAATAGGACTTAGCCACCACCGTAGAGAGGGATCGGATCGGACCCCCGGACAGATCATTCAGATCACCCTCACCCCACAAGCTCACTCGAGCTCAAGAACACCTCTCCTCCTGAGGCTATTCGCCACTGTACTAGTTCATCCTCAGCCCGCCGAGGCCAATCCACCACAAAGCAGGAGTAGGGTTTTACACCGCAAGGTGGCCCAAACCTGGGTAAACTGCTGTGTCTCTTTTCCTTACAGTTCGTCCTGCTAGGCTGTGAGATTAGCGAGTAGGCAGACTGGGGAGGACGAGTTCTTGGCACGCACACCAGAGTTTGAACCGCTCAAGGGTTTGCGGAACCCGAAATCTGCCATTTGGTGTGCCAGGTAGGGGTGCATCGGAGCCTCTCCACCGCTTCCATGGCTGACGCTCGTCGAGCTCGCACTAAGCGCCGGGCCGCCCTCGCCACCCGCGTCGCTCAGACAGCACCTGCGGGAGACGGCTGCCCTCGCTGTCCCCCGTCTCCAGTGGCGAACGCTGCCACCGGCCCCGCGGGGCATGAGCAGCAAGCTTCGTCGCTGCACCCTTCTGTGCGCCGGGATGGGCGCACCGCCACCACGTCGCCGACTCCGACTGGTTCGTCGTCTCATGCTCGTCGCGGGCTGGCTAACGCGCAGGCTGCGTTGCTCTTGGCGCGCGAGCTCCTGCGCTACTGCCCCGTCGATGACCTCTACGAAGACTGGCTGGACCGCATCGCCGAGCTTGTCAGCGCCGCCGGGGACTCTCCCGCACTGTCTCACTCGCTGCCTCACCCACCGCCTGCTGCGGGTGACGTAGCCCATGGAGCACCTCCTCCACCTCCCCGTCAAGACGTCGCCCTCGAGCCAAGGCACGAGGCCCCGCGGCGTGACCCGCCGCGCAGGGCGCCGGCGCGTGAAGAGGAAAGCTGCCAGGTGGTGCAGCGGCCCCAAGAAGATGCTCCTGCACTCCCAGCACCACCACGTCAAGACCGCGCGCCGTGTGCAGCGGTGGCGCGCGAGCGCCAAGACCAGGCTCCACCTCCACGACAGGCTCCCATGACCACAGCGGGTTGCCGCGCATTCACTCCGGAGCTACGCAGCGTTGTCTGGCCGGGGAAGTTCAAGCCTGACCTGCCTCCGCGCTACGATGACACCCCCGACCCTACCGAGTTCCTGCAGCTCTACGAGCTGAGCATCGAGGCAGCCAACGGTGACGAGAAGGTTATGGCGAACTGGTTTCCCATGGCCCTCAAGGATGGTGCGCGCTCGTGGCTCCTGAACCTGCCCGCGGGGTCGATCTCCTCCTGGGACAGAATGCGAGAGCGTTTCGTCGCCAACTTCCAGGGCACTCAGGACCATCCACCGGCTGCGGCTGACCTGCGGCGCATCAAGCAGCAGCTAGGAGAGACTTTGCAGAAGTACATCCAGCGCTTTAACAGCGTCCGCCTCAAGATCCCCAAGGTGTCTGGAGATGAAGGAGGAGCTCGCCATACATGAGGACCTGTGCACGGCTCTGGAGATGTTCAACATGGCAACCAAGTGTGCGAGAGCTGAGGAAGGTAGCCTCTCTCTCCTGGAGCTCCCAGGGGCTGACCTAGAAGACAGGAAGGCCAAAGCCAAGGACGTTAAGCGCAAGGGACCGGCCTTGCTCGTGGCCGAACCAGAGATGAAGCGCGGCTGCGACCACCCAGAGTCATCGAAGGGCAGCTGCCCGTTCTGTGTCTTCCACAACGTGCACAGCCACAACACCAACGACTGCGAGGAGCTCAGGGCCATCCGCGACGGGCGCCTCGGTCGACGCCCTGAGCGCAGCGACCGAGGCTATGGCCGCGGAGGAGGCCGAGGTGGAGGACGCTGGGATGGCCGCGACCCCCGCCAAGAATGGCGCGATCAGCCTCGTGAGGACCGCTGGCAGGGCCAGCCTCGCGAGGGCCCCTAGAGGGACCAGCCTCGTGAGGACCGTCCTCAGGGTAACGCTGGCCTTCCTCCGCTGCTGCCACCACCAAGAAGGAATGACGACCACCACCAGGACGAGGGGGCTCGGGGCTTCTAGGAGCCTCATGCCATCGCCTGCATCCTGGGCGGCGCTCAGGCCCTTGCCTCTCATCGCATCTTCAAGTAGTTTACCCGTGAGGTGAACGCGGCCCTCCCCAAGCTCGAGGCAACGCGTCCGCTCAGGTGGTCCAAGTGCACCATCACCTTCAGCCCATCCGATCAGCTCAAGTGCGCGGTAACTGCCGGCGCTCTCCCAATGCTCTGCTCGCCTACCATCAGCAACGTGCTCGTCACCAAGACTCTCATCGATGGTGGTGCGGGGCTCAATGTTGTCTCCATCAAGACATTCGATCGACTCTAGGTGCCCTATGACTAGCTGCAACCTAACAAGCCTTTCTCAGGAGTGACCGATGGCTCCACCACCCCGATAGGGCAGATCCGCCTCCCTATCACCTTCGGAAAGCACGACAACTACCGCACTGAGCTCATCGACTTCGACATCGCCCACATTCGCCTTCCATACAATGCCATCCTTGGGTATCCGGCCCTGACAAGTTCATGGCGGTGACCCATCATGGTTACAATGTCCTCAAGATGCCAGGGAGCTGCGGTGTCATCATGGTCGCCTGCGAGGACAAGGACGTGGTGTGCTCTCTCGAGCGCACCTACCAGGTTGCGGCGGTAAAAAACCCAGATGATGAAGGCACCGTCTACCCTCCTGAGGCTGCCCCCAAGAAGAAGAAGCAGCTGCTCCACCAAGGACCTCAGGAGAGCGGGGTGTCCAGCGGCACCACCTCAGGCCATGCGCCCACTAACGGGGGGCCTCCCTCTCTCGCATAGGAAGGCGCGCCCGGCGCCCCTCTCAGGCTGGGCTCAGGGGCTCTCCTCTGGAGGGCCTCTGACCTGGCCAACGTCACGAGGGAGGCGCTCGGGCACCATGTGGAGGCGTGCTTCAGCGCGCGCTTCCGCTAGGAGGGTACAAGGCGCGAGGTGCCAGGTGCTCAGGAGTTCATCACCAAGGCAATCGAAGAGCTTCAGGAGGCAAGAGCTATGCAAGGCGACCATCACCCACCACCCGGCGCGGCTCCTTGTCCCGGCGAGGACAGCGAGCTGCGCGTCTACGTCAACATCCCAGGGCTCAACAGGGCCGCATCTCAGGAGCGCTTCTGGCCGTCCCACACTGGCCGGTGCGAGGGTCCCCCTCACAGCTATGTTCGCATGCCTTTGGGCTTGTCGAGCGCAGCTGCTGCACTTCAACGCCACAAGCGGGGCGTCCTGGCGGCTCATGAGGCCAGAAGCCAGGCGATCCTGTCAGAGGAGGAGATGGATCCTCGTGAGCCCCTTGGGCCCCAAGAGCCTCCCGAGGTTCAGGGCCTGGGTGGCTCATGAGGAGCGACTTCCGCGGCACGCGTCTTCAGCTACTCCAACATCTCTTCAGCAACGGTGCCAGGTGACATTTTCTGGTTTGTTCAGTTGGGGGCGCCCCTCGGGCTGCATTATCCCCAAGTCGCGTGGGTCCATCCCTGCGGCATGTATCATTTTGCATCTATCAGAACTAGCTCTACCTTGTCTATGGGTTGATTTATGTTATCACCTGCTTGCCTTGTGTTCTATCGCCTCTGCGGCCTCCCGCATTGTTGACCAGCCTCTTGCTCATCCCGCAACGGGGGCTACACATGCTGGCACGGCGCTTATGCTCGGGTCCGTCCCTACAACGCTGACAAATCTGAGAGATCGAGCTCTGGCTCATGGCCTGCCCCGCGCACGTCGCCTCACCAGATCCTCAGTGCCTTCATCTTCTTGCGGAAAGACCAGCGACAGGACAGCAAGCGCGATTATGAGTTATACTCTCCTCTCGGACTAACCCGCAGGAATCCACGGAGTTTAGCCACGGGTGGCCCCGCCGGCCATCCCTTTTTCACGCAATTCGCTTGCATGTTAAAGGGGGGGCTCCTGAGCATCGCGCCTCAGGAGCTCTTACTGACTCTCCAGCCCTCACCCCCTGGCCTTGACCACGGCATCGCGGCGTGGCATACCAGCGGCGGCTGAGCCTCGCTCGAGGGTCGGGACCAGAGGACATAGAGCACCTAGATGAGCGGGGAGAAGGGGAGTTCGGCGTGAGCCCTACCTGGAAGCATCACTGCCAAGGCACAATCAGGCGCTGCGCAAAGGAATCACTTCAGGCCTACTAAGATAAGTCACCCATGCATATCAGAGTGAACCTCATTGTCCGGTATTTTGATTCTCGCAATCTTGCTTCGGCAATGCCGCTTCCCTTTTCGGCCTCGAGGGAGCTGCTTGCACGCCAAAGGGGACCTCTTGAGCATCGAGCCTCAGGAGCTCTTATCTGACCTCGCGCCGCTCACCTCCTGGCCTTGACCACGACATCGCGACCTGGCATACCAGCAGCGGCTGAAGCCTGCCTGGGGACTGGGACCTTCCGGCGTAGAGCACTAAGCTACCGCGAGAACGAAAAGGGGGAACCATGCCGTAACAAGATGCGCGGCTGCAACATTATACTAGGAATAATAAACATTGGAGCAAAAGCATTACTGTTTTTTACATACCCCCACAGGGTTTGTCACAATTCCGCGCAGGGAAACAAAAGAAGGAAACATCAAGGGACCCCGGCTGCTGGGCATCACCGACGACGCCGAGCGGACGCCGCTGCCGCGCTCCGGGCACGACGAGAGCTCGACGGCATGTAGCTGTCGTCACTGGACTCCGGAGAATCGCTGGGCTCGGGAGAGTCGCTGGATTCCTAGGAGTCATCAGTGCTGCGGGAGGAGCTGCCGGCGAGGCCGGAGGCGGGCTCGACGTCCGCGGCCGCGCCACACGGACTGCTTCCCACGGGGCAGCACTCCAGACGCCGGCCCTCCTCATCGAAGACCTTGAAGAACAACATAGAGGCGCCATCGTACTCAAAGTGGATGGCGAGGGACCCCTCTGGATGGCAGGCGCGGGCGACCTCACCCCATCCTCGGGTCATGAAGATGTCGCCCGGGGGGATGACCTTGACCTCCGCCCCCATGGCTAGGCCGCAGCACCCGGCGTGCTGCAGCCATAGCCCAAGTGGCCCCCTTGGCGGCATCTTCTCGGCGAAGAATCTCAGGAGCCCGATCCACGTGCGCGGCGGCATTGCCGCCCACACCACGAACTCACGCCAGGTCCCCTCGCCATGGGTTCGCCGGCCTGCTGGCCACGCAGCCTCGGTCAGTCCGCTGAGACCCTGGCCCACGCAGCGCTTGGCATTACCGCCCTGTCCGGAGCCCTGCGCGCGGGCGTACAGAGGAAACGGGAAGCCAGGCGGAGGCCGCTCATACCAAGGCCGCGTCGCCTCTTGCCTTTCGCCGGCATCGTAAGGGCAGCCGAGCCTCTTCTTCGACGGAAGTGGCCCCGGCTCCTCCCGAGGGGTTTTTCCCTTCTCCGCTATAGAGAATGTCCTGATCGGTGCCATGGATGCTGCAACAATATGGCGAGACAAATAAGAAGAAGATGAAGGAGCGGGTAGCGAGAAGATGGAGATGAGTGAGGGGGGCTCTGCCCCTCCCCTCATTTATAGCCGGATGGAGGCCAACCGCCGGCCTCCACGATCCCGCGGAATGATGGTTTTTCTCTGCATGCAGCAGAGTCTCGTCAAGTCGAAGGGTTGTCGAGGCAGCGTGGTGGAGTGGAGACGCCCATGTCCCATCAATCGCCATGCGTGGACCAAGGCCGCAGGTGGTTAGGGCCCGCGGCGCTCCGCACTTGACTCTTGGCTTCGCCTCAAAACCAAGTTCGAGCGTGCCTTGGGCCCAGGGGCTACTGTCGGCATTCTGGGAATGGGGGTACCCAGACTTGCCTACCTGCGGCCCACGGCGTGGCTCCATCAAGACCTCCACGAGGAGCGGCCTCCTCAGGCTGGCTCCTCAGGAGCGGAGAGTTCTATGCAAGCCTCACCTCATGAGGTCCGAATGACATGAGCCATGACGACCAAGGCCAGGCAGGCGCCAGCGGGCGCAGTGTACCAGTTTCCTCTTTGGTGCCAAAGATGCAAGCGCAGGCGCGGAGTCCCGAGGAATCAGCCAAAGGTTTCCATTCCCGTGCAACAAGACCAAGACCGCCAGGACGGCAGGACGGAGGTCATCACCGAGCCCACCACGGCGTCACGACCAGAGGCTTTCGCAGGCGAAGACTACTTTTGTCAGGATAGCATGTACTAGCTATCCCCCTTTGAATTTGGCCATTGTGGGATCCCTTCCCGCCTTTCATTTGGGAAGAGGACCAAGGCCACTATAAATAGGACTTAGCCACCACCATAGAGAGGGATCGGATCGGACCCTCGGACGGATCATTCAGATCACGCTCACCCCACCAGCTCACTCGACCTCAAGAACACCTCTCCTCCTGAGGCTGTTCACCACTGTACTAGTTCATCCTCATCCCCCCGAGGCAAATCCACCACAAAGCAGGAGTAGGGTTTTACACCGCAAGGTGGCCCGAACCTGGGTAAACTGCTGTGTCTCTTTTCCTTATAGTTCGTTGAGCTAGGCTATGAGATTAGCGAGTAGGCAGACGGGGGAGGACGAGTTCTTCGCACGCACCCCAGAGTTCGAACCTCTCAAGGGCTTGCGGAACCCGAAATCTGACAGTTGCATCTCTCATATTCACTTGTAGTGAGTGCAACCATGCTATGCTAGTTGATCTTGGAGACCTGGATAACTTACTTGTGATGCATGCTTGTTTGATTGAGCCTAATGTCTTTGGTTGTGCGAGCATCTTATGCCTACATACCATGCCCTACACCCTTGTCCTTTCTTATGATAAGAATGATGACAACACTTGTTGGGTATCTCATCACACGAATAATAGGTTTTGCATTTTCGCTAATTGAATGGGTGCACTCAAAATTGTTGGTATTTCAGCTGTTTGATCACATGACGCATTTATGATAGTAACATGATTCTCTAAAATAGGTGGTGTGCTCAAATCAATAGGTAACTCAACACCTGATGTATTCAAGTTAACTAGGCATGCATCATTCTCATGTGAAGTTCTATCATCAATACCTTTACTATTACGTTGTCGCAAAGACGTAACTTGTGTAGGTACGGACGATGACAATGTACCATAGACTTGAGATGATGTCGCGCTCACAATCTGAGGTGTGGCTGCTCTAGTAGGTGCAACGGTGGAGGAACCAACCGGCGGTGGTGAGCATGAACTGGAATAGTAGTTGTTGTAGTCACCTAATAAATCCTCCTGTATCTGCCTCTCAAAGGTACAAGCATGAACATACATACCAGTAATGCAACGAGGAATATACTGAAATCTTGTGTGATTATCATGGTTGAAACCACCAAAAAATCTAATTATTGTATCATCCTCAGATTCTTCTATGTCACAATGATGCATATAAGATTTGAACTCTTGGTAGTAAGCATGAATAGTGTTACTGCCTTGTTTTAATTGTTCCAATTTGCAAAGCAATTCACGATAATAGTAAGGAGGAAAAAATTGTTGTCTCATTACAGCTTTCAAATCTTTCCAAGTTGTGGGTTGGTTATCAATGTTTTTCTTACAATGTACACTCCACCAAACAGAAGAAAAACAAGTAAATGCTCTAGTGGCAACTCGTACTCTCTCAAGTTCAGAAAAATCATGGTGGCTAAAAACTTGTTCTACTTCAAGCTCCCAAGCTAGATAAATAGCAGGATTAAATCTACCCTCAAATGACGGTAAAGAGATAACCTGACCATGTGCTTGTGTGTGTTGTCCCACCTCTCGTGATGGTGAAGATGTATCCGTCATCCAAGAACTTCTATCTCTGGAACCTTTCATGATTAATAGAAACAAGAAACATAATTCAAGAATAATGTTCCTATGAACTACTAGGATATGGTGGTAAAGCGCTCACAGTAAAGCAAATATCAATATCTTACAGGTTCTTACCATGCAACAGGTGGTGACAGGCAACTAGCGGTGTCAAATAACTGTGAAGATTGAGTAAAGCGATTGTCAGGGGAACGTACGTATACACAGTGCAGAAATATGTGGAGCTTGGAAGGCTTAAATATATGGTAGCAAAAGATAAGAAATGATCAATTCAGAGATGCAATGTTGAATAAACGCTCAACGACGGTACGGTGCTGGTCCTAGTCTAGACCAGACTAGAGACGCGAGCCTAGATCACTAGTGGGGTCACACCATAGCACAACTAGCAGCAAAAAATGATATGAAGTAGCTCTGGACATCAAGTTATAAGAGAATATCACAATGGTAGTGAAGATAATGATGAAAAACAACTGCCAAGCAGGATATACCAACAATTCTTTCTCCAACTTTCCTCTCGAAAATTTTGTGCCAATTTTCTAAGAATTTTTCTAAATAATGCTACTAACTCAAGCTTTCCGATGCAAAAAGAATCACTCAATTCTGAGTTGATATGAGCAGTCAAAAAAATTCTAAAACTAACCTGAAAAACAGCAAGAAACTGTGTTCGCAAACTTCGGAGGGCAAAAAATCCTATTTCGAAGCTGATTTTGAGGTGCCAAATAATGAACTTTGTTTGCAACTATTTAGATGCGGCTCGTCGTTAGCTTGAATTTGAGTACATGTGGAGCCAAAACGGAATTCGTATCAGCAAGATATGCCTGTTTTACTGAACAGTGCGCAAAACAGATTCCAATCCGAATTCAGGTATGAGATTGAATCTAGATAGATCCAAAATTTCATTTTTTTTCTTCTCTTTTTTTCCTCTGACTTTTTTTAACTTTTTTTCTCTGTCTTTCCAAAATAAACTAGCTAAAATACAGATTGTGTCGGTGCAACAAACCCTGGTGTATGTTGCCCTGACTGTACACAGGCTCAAGGACAAGGTTACAGCATCCAAGACAAGGCCAAACAGGACAGTTAGCTCTTTGAGAAATCAAAGGGCGGATCAAGAAGACCAAGACAAGCCAAAACTACAAGATATCACCAAGGGAAAAAGCCTCACTTGTGGGGCAGGCGAGCCTGGTCAGGTCGAGGCCACCCCAAGAGCAAGTCCCAAGACCTCCCCAGAAAGAATTGTCGGGGCGCTGGCGGCCTACTATCCCGCCAGGGCTCCACCGCTCCACCTCACAGTGACGCAAGTCGCTTACGGTGCGGTGTCGAGCCCCCAAGTGAATAAGTGGCAGTCATTCAGCACGTGACAGCCATTCCTGAGGAAGATCACCCCTAAATGACACCCGTCCATGGGCGTGTCACGCAGACAGGCGAGAAGATAGTTGAATGGCACGGCAAGGCTTGTCGGGCTGCATCCACGACATGACACTAAGCGGTGCATTTAATGCACCTTGTCCTGTCTACAGAGTTAGGTATGATAGCACTGTGGCTATCTAATCACTGGATAATGACTGTTTTGCCATTGTGGTAACCCCTTGACCTACAAAAGGAGGACCGAGGCAACCTTAGAAAGGATTCGGACCCTTGTACACTGATACGCGCGTAGCTGCTCTCCCCAAGGCGACCTTGCCGAGCTTGAGTACTGCATGTTCGTCATGGTCTTCCACTCAATCCACCAAAGCAGGAGTAGTGTTTTACGCCTCGTGGCGGCCCGAACCTGGGTAAAAACCACCCGCATCACCATTACCGTGCTGTTCTACGACCTCCGCTCTTTGTGCAACGTGCCCTTCCCCCTTGCCGAACTACAAAGGGGCCAATGGCCCCATAGGTGATCGTGTCGAACCACGTCATCTTTGGTGCGCCAGGTAGGGGGGAGCGCTTGTGCGAACCCGAGGACGTAAACAGCGTGTCGGTCTTCATCACCATCTCCTTCGACGAGGGCGTCATCACCCATGGCGCCCAAGAAAAAGTCCGGTGCAGCAACCCGTCCTTCCACCTCGAAGGCCCCCTCGCATGAAGCCACCGATCCCATGAGGGCTGCGGCGGCGTCGGGGGACGCGACCTGCGCAGGCGGCGCCATCGTCGTTCCTCCCGCGGCTGAGGTGGGAGCAGGAGGCACCGAAGAGGGACAACATCAACATCCTCCTAGCGGCCGCGCTCCACAAGATGCGAGGGGGAGAACATCCAGTTCCCGCCTCTCCACCTCACTGGAGAACGCGGCCGCAGCGATGGCGCCCGCTCCGGCGTGAACTGCGACCTCCTAGCTGCTCTACTATGGATGCAGCTACGAGGCACACGCCTTCCCCAGGACAAGGCAATCAAGACAAAGCACCGAATGGGGCCATCAGCCCCCAAGCGCGTCCTTCTCGTCGTCATGCCACCCTCGCGACTGGCTCGCGACGACGAGAACGCGACGCCGCCACTACCAGTATCGTCAAGAGTTGGGTGACGTCGCGGTCTGTGTCGTCGTCCATGCCGGGTACTGCTTCGGAGGCCATGGCTCGAGCCCAGCTCCTGTTGAGATTCCCACCAGCGGCCGACCAAATGGATGAATGGAGACCCACCATTCAAAGTTTGATTGGTTTCGCTGAGGCAGGGGGATCGCAAAGAGCGGGCTCGCCACGGCATCCGCAGGTAGCGACAACGGCCCGAGCCGCTGGCTGTACTAAAGGGCCCAACCTCACGGTGCAGTCCCCCCCACGACAGCCAGAGCAAGGTCCGCGGCTAGAGCTGCATAACCAAGAACACGACGAGGTGTCAATGGCTTCGTCCGATCCTCGAGCCCATCGAGATCAGTGGCAGGTCCTGGAGGACAGGCGGAAGGAAGATGCGCATGTTACCATAGAACGGCGCTGCGAAACCCACCGCCAGTCTAACAGGCGCAATGGCCCCAACATCGACGAGCCTGCCCCGGTGGAGACGGATACCTGCCTTTCGAGGTTGGGTGTCCTGCCTTCACTCGCGAGCTGCGGCAAGTCCATTGGCCATCTGCCCGCATGTTCAAGCCAGAGATACCAGAGAAGTACGATGGAAGACTGAACCCTGCAGAGTTCTTGAGCATTTACACCATTGCTGTTCAAGCCGCTGGGGAAAGAGATGAAAAGATATTCGCCAACTACTTCCCTTTGGCGCTCAAGCCAAATGTGAGGTCGTGGCTGATGCAGTTGCCAGAGAACTCCATCTCGACTTAGGCTGATCTATGCCATGAGTTTGTTGGTGCCTTCACGGGCGGCCATCAAGAACCAGGGCGGCCCAGTGATTTGCAGCTCCTTCCACAAAAGGAAGGAGAGAGTTTACGGAAGTACATGCAGAGGTTCAGCCGGGTGCACAGGAACAGTCCAGATATCCACTGGGCAGTTGTGATTTCCGCGTTACAGTCCAATGTGCGTGACCACAGGATACATTCCAAAATGAACGTCCGGTTGCCCAAGACTATGAACGAGATTTACACCTTGGCGGATAAGTGTGCCCGTACGGAGGAGGGGAGGTGTCTCCCCAGAGAAGGGGATGGCGTCAACGTCGACTCAGAAGATGACGACAATGCCACCGACCAGAAGAGGAGGAACAAGAAACGCAACAAGAAGCGCAAGGAGAAAGAAGTGCTGGCTGTCGAGGGGTTGGGTATTCCGATTACCGGCAAGAAGGCCAAGGCCGAAGCCCTCGGCAAGGAGGTTGCCGCATGCGCCGACTGCCGGGAGGCTGCGGCGGCCGAGAAGGCTGGGAAGGCTGATGGACCGTACTGCAAGATCCATCGAACCAAAGGCCATGGTCTCCAAGAATTTCACCAAGTTGAGCAACTCATCAAGAAGCAGAAGGCTGAGTACGGGAAGCGTGATAAGGAGAGAGGCCAAGATGGCGTTAGCAAGAAGGGACAAAGCAGCCGAGGAGGCCACCCCGGCAAGGTCCGCCAACATCAGGGAAAACCTGCTAAAGGCCATGAGAACAAGGAGTGTGGTGACGAAAGTGATGAAGGGGATGAAGAGGAAACTAGTGAGCAAGAGTTTCAGAAAGCCACTGACGCCCTATGCATTGACGGAGGTGCATCCTTACACTCCTCTCATCGCCAACTGAAACAATGGGCGCGTGAGGTCAATGCTGTGGAGCCAGCGGCGGACTCCCGGAAACCACTCAAATGGTCTCGCACGCCCATCATCTTTGACGAAGAGGATCACCCTGACCGCACCACTGCGGTAGGGTGCTTGTCGTTGTTGGTTTCACCAACAATCCGCAACCTCAAGGTCACAAAGATGTTGGTTGACAGTGGGGCTGGGTTGAACCTGATTTCCGCTAAGGTGCTGAGCAAGCTACAGATAACAGATGACGAGCTCAAGGTTACTGGCACGTTTCAAGGAATCAACCCCGGCAGGAGTCGTCCAAAGGGGAAGATTACGTTGCCGGTGACGTTTGGAGGGGAGTTGAACTACCGGACCGAGAAGATCATGTTCGATGTGGTCGAACTTCCGTTGCCATTTAATGGGATACTCGGGCGACCTGCCCTGGCAAAGTTCATGGCGGCATCCCACTATGCCTACAACACCCTGAAGATGCCAGGACCGATGGGCGTCATTTCTATCCCATCAGACAAGAAGGACATGATCATATGTGTAGACAAGATGTACCGGCAGGCGGTCGCTGCCGAGGCCGCAGAAGTTGCAATCCCCGTCAGCGAAAACAAACCAGGGAGAAAAGCTAGCAAGGATGCCGGCAAGGAATCCGGGAAGCGCGCCTCTCCGGAGTACACTGCACCCGTTGATGATTTGCCAGAGAGTTCTACTAGCAAGAGATCCAAGGTTGCTGCAACCACTATGAAGAAGGTCCCGGCAGGGCTGGCTGGCACTAATGGTACATTCACTATCAGCTCCACCCTTGATGACAAATAGGAAAGCGTGCTCGTTGCCTTCCTGCGGGCGAATGTCGGTGTGTTTGCTTGGCAACCATCTGACATCCCCGGTGTTCCCAGGGAGGTAATTGAGCACCACCTTGCTGTCTGCCCTCACGCCTGGCCCATCAAGCAGAAGGTCCGAAAGCAAGCCTTGGAGCGGCAGCAGTTCATTGCCGAGGAGATCTAGGAACTTGAGGCAGCTGGTTTGGTCAGAGGAGTATTGCACCCAACATGGTTGGCAAATCCAGTGGTGGTGCGCAAGGCGAATGGGAAATGGAGGCCTTGCATACATTTTCACAGATTTGAATAAAGCATGCCCGAAGGACCCGTTCCCCTTGCCGCGCATTGACCAGATCGTGGATTCCACCTCCGGGTGTGATCTGCTTTCCTTCTTGGATGCCTACTCCGGGTACCTCCAGATTTTCATGACCAAAGAAGACGAGGAGAAGATAGCGTTCATAACTCACTGTGGCACGTACTGCTTCATACGGATGCCCTTCGGATTAAAGAGCGCTGGATCCACTTTTGCAAGAGCAGTGCAGATAGGGTTTGAATCTCAGCTACATAGGAATATTGAAACTTACATGGATGACATAGTGGTCAAAACCAAGGACAAGTCAACTCTCATTCAGGACTTGGAAGAGACCTTTGCAAATCTGCGCAAGATCAACTTGAAGCTAAACCCAGAGAAGTGTGTGTTTGGCATTCCTTCCGGCAAGCTACTTGGCTTCTTCATGTCCCGCCGGGGAATAGAGGCCAACCCCAACAAGATCAAGGCGATCGAGCAGATTCAAGCACCCAAGATAGTTAAAGATGTGAGGCATTTGACTGGATGTGTTGCTGTGCAAAGCAGGTTCATTTCCATGTCCGCCGAGCGCGCCTTGCCGTTCTTCAAAATTTTGAAGAAGGCAGGGCCCGTAAAGTGGACCCCGGAGGCAGAAGCAACACTGCAGGACTTAAAAACCTACCTTTCCTCTATTCCCACCCTGGTCGCTCCTAAACCACAAGAGCCGTTGTTGCTGTATCTGGCGGCAACCAATCAAGTGGTTAGTGCAGCACTGATGGCACAGCGGGAAGTGGAAGAAGGAGCAGCTGCAGCTACTGTCCTACCGGGAGAAGGGAGTGAACCAGTCATGGCAGGGCTGGGCGTAGAACAAGAGAAAGAAGAGCAGAGAAGCGAAGGCAATCCCAAGACTGTGGCAAGGAAGAAGATGGTGGAGCGGCTAATCTACTTTGTTAGCTCCCTGTTGCAGGGGGCTAGGTCAAGGTACTCTGGTGTGCAAAAGTTGATTTTTAGCCTCATCATGGCCTCAAGGAAACTGCACCACTACTTCCATGCCCATGAGATCACAGTCGTTACCCGGTTCCCCTTGCAACGTATACTGAGGAACCCTAAGGCCACTGGCAGAATAGTGGAATGGGCTTTGGAATTATCAAGCTTTGGTTTGAAGTTTGAGAGCACGTCAACTATTCAGAGCAGAGCACTGGCAGAGTTTATTGTGGAGTGGACACCTACCCCAGACGAAGAGGCATTAGAAACAGTTATCCCCGGCAAGGAAGCGCCCCAAGAATGGATCATGTACTTTGATGGTGCCTTCTCACTTCAAGGTGCAGGGGCTGGCGTGCTTCTCGTCGCACCGACTGGGGAGCACCTCAAGTATGTGATCCAGATGCATTTCCCCCGGGAGAAGGCAACTAACAACACTGCAGAGTACGAAGGACTCCTTGCCGGGCTGAGAATCGCGACAGAGTTGGGAATTAAGAAGTTGATCATACGAGGGGACTCACAGCTCATGGTGAGGCAAGTGAACAAGGATTATCAAAGTCCATTGATGGAGGCATACGTGGAGGAAGTGAGAAAGCTGGAGGAGCGCTTTGACTGATTGCAAACAGAGCACGTACCCCGTGCGGAAAACAGCATTGCTGATCATCTGTCGAAATGCGCTGTGCAAAAGCTTCCTGTGGAACCAGGGACTTTTGTTCTCCACCTGACTCAACCCTCCGTATCCCCGGCAACAATGGACAGAAAGAGGAGGAAACTGGACTCTGGCAAGCCTCTCCTGGCAGAGCTTCCCGAAGCCCCCGACAGAGAGGTTGGCAGGAACAACTCCACTTCGCTTGGCGAGCAGCACCCTCCCGCCGAACTACCAATCCTCACGGTTGAGGTATGCGCTCCTACGAATGAGGAGGTGCCACCGATCCTTGCTGTCGAGCCTCAGGCTCCAACTTGGGCATGACACATAGTCCGTTACCTCCAAACATGAGAACTTCCTGAAGAGCAAGAAGAGGCTGAAAGAGTAGCTCAGAGGGCCAGTATGTATCAGTTCGTCAATGACGCACTATACAGAAGGAGGCCCAATGGTGTGAAATTGAAGTGCATTCACCGGGAAGAGGGGAAGGAACTGTTGGTAGAGATACACGGAGGCATGTGCGGCTCTCACATTGGATCAAGGGCCTTGGTTGGAAAAGCTTTCTGGCAAGGTTTCTACTGGCCCGCAGCCCTCCATGATGCAATCGAGCTAGTCACCAGACGTGACGCCTGCCAGTTCCACTCCAAGAATATCCATCAACCTGCTCAGACTCTCTAGACGATCCCTTTGTCATGGCCCTTTTCGGTCTGGGGGCTCGACATCTTGGGCCCCTTCCCCCATGCTACCGGGGGCTTTGAGTTCTTGTACGTTGCCATCGACAAGTTCTCAAAGTGGCCGGAGGTGGAGCCCGTGAGGAAGGTGACCGCACAGTCAGCTATCAAGTTCCTGAAAGGACCGCTGTGCCGCATCGGAGTACTCGCCAGGGTCATCACTAACAACGTCACCCAGTTCACGAGCCGCGCCTTCATGCAATATGTTCAAGCCCTCGGAAGCAAGGTTTCATTCGCCTCTGTTGCTCATCCCAGAAGCAACGGACAAGCTGAGAGGGCGAACGCTGAAGTGCTGCGAGGACTCAAGACAAGAATATTTGATAGGCTGTAGAAATGCGGGAGGTGCTGGATTGATAAGCTGCCAGTGGTTCTTTGGTCCCTCTGTACGACACCAAATCGAGCTACCGGCCAGACTCCCTTCTCCCTAGTCTATGGGGCAGAAGCAGTGATCCCCACGGAACTCATATATGGGTCACCTTGAGTACTTGCCTACGATGAAGTAGAGTAAGAGCAGCACCAGCATGACGATGCCGTGCTCCTCGAGGAGAACCATCTTCGGGCTGTTACGCGTGCTGCACGCTATCAGTAGGCCCTGCGCCGCTATCACAGCCGCAGGGTTCACCCCCAGAGCCTTGAGGAAGGCGACCTTGTCCTTAGGTGCGTTCGGTCTGCCAAGGGTGCGAACAAGTTGATGCCGAAGTGGGAAGGCCCATACTGGGTGGTACGAGTCACCAGACCTAGCGCAGTCTTCCTGGAGACTAGAGATGGCACTCAATTGCAAAACTCATAGAATATTGAGCATCTCTGTAAGTTCTACCCGTAAGGCACGGCTGTCGGGCCCTGCCCGGCAGCCACCCTTTTGTACAAGCCTTGTCTATGCTGCATGTAACCCTTTGTACAAAGCCATGCGTAGACCCTGAGCAGTATATAAATAAACAAAGCGCTGGGCCCCCCAAAAACTTTCATGCATGCATAGCATAACATGAGCGTGGCATGATCATGTAGATAAGGGCATATGTAGCATTTTTTTCCTCTACACTTAACTGCAGGGCTCTTGCCATGGACTCGGTCACGAAGAGAAGAAACGGAGACAAGCCTACATATCGGTCCCCGACAAGCCAAACAGATAAGTTCCTTCTTGTGCATAAATGTTTTGTAAGGTGAAAAATTGTGCATATGAAAACCTTGTCACCTTCGAAGCATAGGTGCTCCCATCCTTTATCCCGAATGTTGCTTCAGTCAAGGTGGTTGTTGTGCCATTTGACGGAGGAGGTCCGACAAGGGGCTAGTCCCTTTCCATAGTTTTGAACCCGGCAGGCTAAGCCCCGCGGCAACAAATGGAAGGAACCGGCAGGATAGCTTGCCGGAGATAACTTGTTTACCTAAATGTATAGAGGCATCTCACCTCTGCATGGACATAGTACATGCACAAGTACCCAGCAAGGCTTGTCTTTTTCATTAATATGCGGATAAACAAGTATAGATCTTACAAAACACAAACATGGATAAAGAAGATAACATATTTGAGAGTAAAATTTGGCAAATGTCTACATGTCTTAGACTGAAAAAAGATAAGTGCCCTGTAATCCCTTTCTTGTCCCTCTCCTCCTAGGAACTACAGCGGGAGGCGAAGAAGGCAAAAGGAGCGCCTGAGCAGGAGCCCAGCCCGACCCCGTCAGGACCTGCCGGGAGCAGCCCGACAAGATTGGGAGTGGTGAGGCTGCGAAGGAGGGGGACGGAGAGAGCAGCTCGGTGGTGCCCTGGTCACCACCCCCAGGGCCAGCAAGACGTCCCAGCACAGGCGCTGGTAGAAAGAGCCTGCTGGAGCTCAGCTAGAAGACTGCTGGAGGAGGCAAGGCACCAAGAGAGCGTCCCCCTCCCCGACAGCCGTCCGGAAGAGGCCGGTGATGATGGTGCCGGGAAGGGAGGGGAAGAGCGGAAAGATGAGGCAGCGGGCCGACAGTACGAGATGAAGGCGTCAGTGCCATCGTACTCTGACCTGACGGCCTGCCACCCGCCTTCTGCTTCTTCCCTCATTTTTGCATCATCACCATCACTCCAGGAGGACGCTGACCCCTCGGCCCGTCACCTCCCTCGGAGAAGCGACAAGCGTGTGAGGAGCGCCACTCCCCACCTTGGCGGGCAAGAAGGCACTGCCGTCTTCAGCGTCAACCCCGACCTCGCTGGAGGGGGCGGTGCTTGGATTACCAAGGATCCCGAGCACAACACCACAGGCAGGCGCCGGAAGCCCCAGAGGCCTCGTCGATGAGATGACAAGCCTCGACGGCATGCAACAAGGGCAAGTACTCCCCTCCAGGCGGCTAGCTTGTATGGGGGAAACGAGCGCTCCACCTTTTCGGAGAAGCGCAACACCTCCCACATAGCGGTCGATACGGCGCCCGCGTCCACGACCAGCGCATTTCTGACAACCTCAGACCAGACTCACTCCCCGAGCGTCAACACGAGCATTCGGCGTCGTCACCCCCGAGCTAAAGCCTGGGGCCTGGCCGCGGTCTCCCCCCCCCCTCGACATAACGAAGGAGGAGGAGGCAAGAAATGAAAGGGGAGAGGTGCAAGGCTAGGTGCCTCCGCTCCCTCTCACCCCCTTTTTATAGGGAGGCTGGGGCTGGGGGCTGATCCTTCACCCCCACCCCCGAGG
The DNA here is from genome assembly GCA_011799875.1 of Thinopyrum elongatum. Classification (NCBI taxonomy): domain Eukaryota; kingdom Viridiplantae; phylum Streptophyta; class Magnoliopsida; order Poales; family Poaceae; genus Thinopyrum; species Thinopyrum elongatum. The sequence continues at coordinate 282,519,530 of CM022300.1, forward strand.
GGCTCTTCCTGATCCGACCCGTCCAAGCTACCACCGACGGCCGGATCCGATTACCGCCCTCTTACACCAATCCCAGAAGACTAGGCCTTTGTCATGGCGCTCTTTCCCGCACCACGTGCCACGCGCCTCCATTACCTACCTCACTCGATGCACGCAATAGATGTGGCAAAGGATAAGGGCGTGGTGGGATGAGTGAATTGGCAGTTACTCCCCCGTGGGCTAAAGTCATTCACGGGCCATTACAGGAATGGCCCCACCACAATTGGCATCACGCGACGCGCGGAAAAACCTAAAACTGACTCAAGCACAGATTAATGAAGAGGCAAAGAAAATATCAAGGGATGAGCTACCACAAACTCTTCGCCTGTGTACTAGATAGGGCCTACCCCAACGACGCTCAATAGCGCGTTCGGGCCAAGGCCCGGGAGCTCCTGTCGGTGCAATAAACCCTGGTGTATGTTGCCCTGACTGTGCACAGGCTCAAGGACAAGGTTACAACATCCAAGACAAGGCCAAGCAGGAGAGTTAGCTCTTTGAGAAATCAAAGGGCGGATCAAGAAGACCAAGACAAGCCAAAACTGCAAGATATCACCAAGGGAAAAAGCCTCCCTTGTTGGGCAGGCGAGCCTTGTCAGGTCGAGGCCACCCCAAGAGCACGTCCCAAGACCTCCTCGACAAGAATTGTCGGGGCGCTGGTGGCCTGCTAACCCGCCAGGGCTCCACTGCTCCACCTCACAATGACACAAGTCGCTTATCGGTGCGGTGTCGAGCCCCCAAGTGAATAAGTGGCAGTCATTCAGCACGTGGCAGTCATTCCTGAGGAAGATCACCCCTAAATGACACCCGTCCATGGGCGTGTCACGTAGACAGGCAAGAAGATGGTTGAATGGCACGGCAAGGCTTGCCGGACCGCATCCATGACATGACACTAAGCGGTGCATTTAATGCACCTTGTCCTGTCTGCAGAATTAGGTATGATAGCACTGTGGCTATCTAATCACTGGATAATGACTGTTTTGCCATTGTGGTAACCCCTTGACCTATAAAAGGAGGAATGAGGCAACCTTAGAAAGGATTTGGACTCTGGTACACTGATACGCACGTAGCTGCTCTCCCCAAGGAGACCTTGCCTGGCTTGAGTACTGCGCGTTCGTCATGGTCTTCCACTCAATCCACCAAAGCAGGAATAGGGTTTTACGCCTCGCGGCGGCCCGAACCTGGGTAAAAACCACCCGCGTCACCATTGCCCTGCAGTTCTATGACCTCCGCTCTTTGTGCAACGTGCCCTTCCCCCTTGCCGAACCACAAAGGGGCCGATGGCCCCATAGGTGATCGTGTCGAACCGTGACAGATTGGAAGGGATATGTGATCGTGTCGAACCAGCGAAGATGCGAACGACCTCAACTATGATTATGATAATGAACGATGTGTAGCACGTGGTGGAAATTGATGGATGGGGTGGTGGACAGTGGAAGGGATATTGATGCAGCAGCGGCGTGACTAATGTGAACAGAACTCGAAACTCTTAAGGAACTAGACACTAAGACCAGCAACTCGACACGACGATGCAACCGATAATTCAACTATGCAAGCAATGAAAAGGAAAATTGCAAAGGCTCAGACTGGCTTGGACAAATGATGAATAGATCTAACTTTTTTATGGCTTTTCTTGGACAATAGGTAAGAAAATAAATTAAATCTAGGGATAACTGGAAATTCTCACTGAGCAACCTGAAAACTGATACCACTTGATAGAGGCGGGGGTGTCCCGATCTTTCGATGAGATGATAACTATCGATTTGGTGGACTCGACTTTGATGATCCGACTAGAAACATGCAACGATGTTGCGTCTTAGCAATTGCTAAACCAATCTGCTGAGGTTACTAACGATGCCGGAAGTGCGATCAGCCTGACCACGAAGGTATATTCATGCAAGCAATCGAATAAAGCAATTTGAAAATTGTGAATATATATGAAGTATTGATAATGGTGGGGATCCAAAAGCGGTCTTGGTCTGGTCGTTGGACACAAACGAAGTACCCGAAGTTGCGTTGGCTAACTTTTAACTAAAAAAATCCCCAAAGAAAAAGATACTAGATTGATCTACTTATATAGGAGCAAGGGATGGTGGCCAAGGAGGTGGAAGGACATCCCAAGGCAGCCTAAAACTAACCCTAGGTCGTACAAGGCCCATGGGCCCAAGTGGAGGTGATGCAACACCTTTGGACTTGTAGTTTGACTCGGATTCTGCTGCAGCGTTAGATTGTTTTGTCAATATCTCAATGCTCCGGTTGAATTAGAAGTTGAATCCAATTGGGTTGGAAAGAGCACGAAATCTACTTTCCAACAAAAAAAAGAATCACCCAATTCGGAGTCCAGATGAAAGAGATCTTGGAGTTTTGAGTCAGGTATATGTGTGTTGTCCGAATCTGAGTCCAGAACGTGAGAGACTTGGTCTTTATCTTCTCTTGGCCCAAAAGTGACGAGAGAGGACTTTTTGAACAACACCTAAACTTCTCTTTTTCCTTTATCTTCATATGTGGATTGTGCAAATGTCCCATACACCTGCAATTAGACATGGCACAAAAGTCAGGTGAAGTATTTTTGTCCTGGATGACATAAATAAATTACTGCATAGTTTGCATTAGAAATCACCTCACAGATATGCATGTATGCAATATTTTTGGTTGTATCCAAGGTAGTCATGTCCTCATCATTCCTTCTAGTATGTTGCATCTTCGCACTACTAGCTTGCATGACTTGTTTACTATGATTGCTTTTGCTTTGTTGCATCACCCATGATACATAACTGCTCATTGCATCGTGTTGATGACATATATGTTCATGCCTCTCACATGATTTATCTTGATTATTGTCACTTGTCTCCATTAGTTGCATCGCTCATATTCACTTGTAGTGCGTGCAACCATCCTATGCTAGTTTATCTTGGAGACTTGGATAACTTACTTGTGATGCATGCTTGTTTGATTGAGCCTAATGTCTTTGGTTGTGATAGCATCTTATGCCTACATACCATGCCCTACACCCTTGTCCTTTCTTATGATAACAATTATGACAACACTTGTTGGGTATCTCACCACACGAATGATAGGTTTTGCATTTCCGCTAACCTCATTTGTTTTTTTGAGTGTTTGTCATGTTCTTTCATTTTGAAGGATTCAACAAGGCGGTGCCATCATGAGAAATGGTCATGCGAAAGCATACACGATGCACTATACCAATATTTTTGGACACCCCCTGATGAGGACATCAATACCATTGTTACACCCACAGCCCCTGCTGATATACATATTGGACCAATCACTAGAGCTCACGCACGCGAATTGAATTACCAGGTACTTTAGTTTCTTGGTAACAATTGTAATGTTCATGAGAATATGATGCTGCCTAAATTGGATGCATTTGTGTTGATTACTAATGAAGGCCCTAGCATGGACAAGAGGGATGAACACTGGAGTAGAAACAAGCATGGAGATGATGGCGCACGCGAAGGGAACCAGAACGATGTTTCTAGTGCAGATTTCAGTACTTTGAAGCCTCCTTGATGACATACAAGGACATGGACGAATATACAAGATGCCCTTTTATAAATTTCGTCCATAGCTTATAATAGGTGCTGTGCCACCTTATTTTTGGGCTAGGCCCATGTAATTTAGAAATACTTGAGTATAGGCTGTTTTTGGAGTCCGTGTGTGTGGGGAAACAAGAGTTAGGGTTGGTTTCGGACCCCTCCTCCAAGGGGTCACGAAACTCCCCCCTCTTCCTCCATATATACAGCCCTTAGGGCGTCATTTAAACTTTGGGTTTTGTTTAGATTAAAGTTCGCCATAGCTGCAACTCGAATACTTCGTTTGTGTTCAACGACTAGACCAAGACGTCACAGAACCCCACTTCATTAATAAAGATTTCCTCTTATATCCGCAATATCCAGATTGCAATATCAGTTTCTTGCTTGTTCTTCGTTTGCTCGCAGAAAATAGACCATTGTGCTCAGGTTGATCGTGCTCCGGCGTGATCACTAACCGTCGGAAGTTGGTTTAGCGATTGCTAAGGCGCAATGTCTCGCACATTCGTAGTCGGATCGTCAAGGTCGAATCCCAAAGAAAATGATAGCTATCTCATCGAAACATCGGGACACCTTTGCCTCTATCAAGTGCTATCAGATTTCCATGTTGCTCGGTGAGATTTTGTAGTTTTTCATAGTTCAGATCGAGTCTGTTCTTCATACCTACAGGCCACAAAAAAGCCAAAACAATCTGAACCAATCTGAGCCTTTGCATAATCTTTTCAGGGTTTTGCTTTGTTGAATTTACGGTTGCATCATCGTGTCGAGTTGCTAGTCTTAGCATCTAGCACTTTAGAGTTTCGAGTTCTGTCATAGTTTGTCATGCCGCCGCCGCACCATCTTCATCGCTATTGCCATATACCACCACCACATATCCGCCACCACTCCGAGTTCCTATACACCACCTGATGCGGGGCATCCTACGGACATCACCATGTCAAGAGCCCGTTTGGTGCGTGACACATGCAAAATCTACTTCACACACACAAAGGTGAATCATCTCATTTACACGCATTCACTTGACCCCGTCGAGGATGGTATACTACTTGACACTTCTCCCATGTGCATGCATAGGTATTGTCGGAGCGTCACGGATGTTGAGGAGGAGTGCAAGCACCAAGGAACGACTACACCATTTGCGAGGGAAGCATGGAAGCAATGATGGAAGAAGACGGAGCTGATGAAGCTACAGCGGCCGGACATTCGGGCCAAGGGCCAGACATCCGGCGCCTCTGCAGCCGCCCAGCAACTGTACCAACAGACGGCCGAGACATCAACGGTCGGACATCCGGCCCGTGTGCCCGAACATCCGGCGCCTCGCCACCACCCGGACATTGGGCCCTCCCCCGGAAATCTGACAGAGACAACAGAACGCCCCAGAAGTTCGGCCACCATCGAGCAGGACATCCGGCCAGTGCCCCGGACATCTAGTGTCTCATGAGAGCCCGGACATCTGGCCCCCAGCCCGGACATCCGGCGCCTGCCTGCGCGCAGCCATAGGCCAGAGGCCCATGTATCCCCCTATCTCACTTACCCCTTCGTGGACTAGCCTATATATACTCCTTCCCCTTCCTCTAGTCAGGGATAGCAAATAGCATAGCTCATTTGTATGTGAGCTTTGCTCCTTACCCCATCTCCTCTTGAGAGAGTGAGATTGATACACTCCATTGGAATCCAAGACCTCCATTGGAGAAGATCCCTAGTGAATCAAGACCCCATCTAGGGAAGATACATATCGGATTCAAGACCTCAACTCCTCACGGATTGGGATGAACTAGCTACCATTTGCATCATCCTTTGTTGGATTTGGATCGTGTATCTTTCCGTGTGTATGTGGGTTTAGCACATGTGTGATTGCATCTTGTGTATTTGAGTGTTCCTCTCGTGTTTTCCCTCGCGTTTCCCCTCATGTTCTTCGTGTTCTTCGCGGAATCCACTCCAATCATGAAAGATCGACAACGTTAGGGTTCCACCCTACATCATCTCGGTATCATGAGCCACGTTGATCACAAATTTGGAGCCTCCCTCTTCATTTTCTAGCCTAGTTTTGTTTGATTTCGTCCTAAATTTCGAAAATCCCCACCAAAAATAGCCCCCAATTTTTTTGTGATTGTTGGTTTGATGATGTTTTGTTGAATTTGATCCATGGATTTGTTTTGTTTCGAGTAGATCTATCTTTCCCCCATCTTTCCCCGATTTTCATCCATGAAATCTCTCCAATTTTGCCCATGGAATCATCAATTTCTGCCCCCAAATTGAGTTCATCGAGTTCATCCTCGGATTTGGAGCCCGGAACTCTGGCCCGTGGCCCCGGACATCCGGCCCGTAGCCCGGACATCTGGCTCCTGGATCACAAAGTCGCGCGCTGTTCTGGACATCAGGTCCTAGATTTCTGGCCACATCCCCGGATGTCCGGCCCCTGGGGTTTCAGCCTTCTTTGTTTCACCGTTTTGACCATAACTAATTCATCCAGAGTCCGATTTTGCCGTTCTTTAGCTCATTTTGAAGCTATTGACATCCCCCATCGCACAAAAATACTATCAACATCATTTGACTCCATCAAATTTTTGGAACTTTGGCATCTTTGCCTAGGGCTTCCACCATATCATCCACATTGCCATCACGGACTTCCGCAACCTAACCCATTTTGTTCCCCTTTGCTTTTGAGGTTGTTTGAGTTGTGGTTTGTGACTCCTAAGGTGTTTCGGCTACTTAGGTACCATGCCTTCAACTTCGACACTGTGTATAGCCCATCATACCCTTCCGCCACCTTAACCCATTTTGACCGGGTTTCCGCTAATACTTCCGCAACCACAGTCGCATTCCGCTACCACCATTTGAAATTTGCCTTTGAGATTTTGAGTTCGCAGTTTTTCTATTTCCTAAGGTGTTTCGGCTAATTAGGGATGGTTAGACATCGATAGCACCGGCGCTCAACTTCGCCAAGGATTCAACATCGACCACCTTCACCATTTTGACACCCTAACCGTAAGCAAGAACGATAACCTCTATATCATCTTGGTATCGTGGTATCCCATCATTGTATATTTTCCACTTGCGATTGCATTGTTAACCCCTAGCCCATTTTGCGTACCTTTCCTATCAAGACTAGCCATTGAGTATTGCCAGCAACGTTACTTGTTGTCGGTGTACGACACCTATGGGATCGCGTGGATCCCTTTTACGGTTCGGCAGGGAGAGAAGTATGCACGAAGAGCAGATCTAACGATCAACGCAAGGGGATTTTCACCCAGGTTCGGGCCGCTGAGAGGCGTAATACCCTACTCCTACTTTAGTTTATCATGGATGTTCAAGCTCAAGCTCCAGGAGCGCTTGCAATGAACAGTACGTTCAAGCAGCAGCTACACATGCAGAATGGGCCAAAGGGTCCCCCTCCCTGTAGCTACGCCTTGGGCCTCCTTTTATACGTCCAAGGGGTCACCAACAGTGGCATACAGTACATACATGAGGTGTAAAGTAGCTACAGTGTTTACATACTTATCACAAATGATTTAGGACAAACGCATTAAATGCTCTGTTTAGGTGTCCGTACTTTCTTGGGGATGAAAAAAGGGGTCGTCGCATCAGCACCGCTTAGGCCCGTTCACCACTAGAACCATGCCACACATCCAGGAGGACAAAACCCAAATGACAGGCTGGTCACTGCGCTGGAGCGGTGGCAGGGTGGCGGAACCTTGCCGGGTGTGGATCTTGCCGGGTCTTCGCGGGCCATCCGGGCAAGGAGCTTGCCGGGAGCCAAGCCTTCGGTCTTCTGTCTTCTGATCATTGGCCTGAATACTTCCTTGATGGTCTTGCATTTGCTTCCAGCTGTCCTCCGGTAGACCTCGCCGCTGGTATGGCTACAACTGTCCGTGCAGAAGTATGGGGTACTAAAGGACCCAAGCTTTAGTACACCGACACTTGTGCACATTAGTGATCATCGTTCCATTGCATACATACCATATCATCTTGGTATCATCATATCATCTCTTGTGTCACAAGCTTGTTCCCGCATATACACAATTGCTATCTTGGTTTGTGCATTTCGCATAGTGGCCATACAAAAAAAGAGAAAGAAATAAGCTTTTAAGCAAAGAGAAAAACAAAGAGCTTGTAAGCAATAGCCATAGCATCACCACATTGCATATCATGTACCATCATTGATCATCTTGGATCATTGTGTGCGAAACACCAAAACATCATACATATATAGCATACTTGGGATAGAAGTCATTGCATTTTTGTCTCTTATAGGGTGTGCACAAGTGTCGTATCCGCCTATTGAGCAATCGTGCTAGCGTCTCTCTAGAGTTGTGCAACAAGAGCATTTTCCGTGGATTCCACATTTTGAGCTCGTTCCTTGGTTGCACGATCCCATTTATCTATCCATGTGTGTGTGTTTCCGTGTGCCGTTCATTGCTATTGGTCTGCTTGTTTCACTTGCAAATTTGTGAATCTCTTTCAACATTATTGACTCTTGCTAACAATTGCATCAAATTTTTGTGCCACTATCCTCACCAAGCTCCACCAAAAGCTTTACTTGTGTAGGTGTGAGAATTGACAAGATCCGGCACCAATTGTGCTATTTCCATAATACATTATTGAGTGATCATTGATCCATCTTCAACATTGGATAAGGTACATTTGGTCTAGTTCTTTCCTTTCTTCCACTCATATTTGCTCTAGTCTTGTGATGGATAGGCAAATCACGCCTCCTTCGGTCTACAACAATAACGACGAGTTTGCTACCATGAAGGACCACATAGACGCCAAGGTGGATGCTCAAATGGAGGAGCTCAAATCCCTCATCAAGACCTACAAGCGGTGTCCCTCATCTTCGAGAAGACGCTCAAGTACACATGCTTCCGAGCTATCATCTCCGGCAAGGTCACATCGGCATCGACACCATCACCCACGAGAACGTGAAGGTCAAGAGCTCAACACCAACCACCACTCTATGACTTCACCATCTACCTTGGCATCTTCGCCAAGCGATTTCAAGGCATCTTTGCCTTTGGATATGTGGCATCTTCGCCAACAAGCACCTCAAGAGAAGATCCCCAAGCTCAAGTCCGCGACTTCCACGAGCTACTACGACCTCGACACCGACCATGAGCTTCCTTTCTATGGGACTCAAGACCCCGAGGAGTATCTCGAGTGGGAACGCAAGATGGATGACTACCTCAACCTACATCAAGCCCCCTCCAAAGATCAAGTTAAGTGCGCCACAAGTAACTTCCACAACTGTGCGTCGACATGGTGGCTTCATGCACCTTCGAAGAGCTTCGACATGAGTTGGCCCAAGATGAAGAAAGCTATGCAGCGAGAGTTTTTGCCTTCCACCTACACGGAAAACCTTCGACACCAAGTGGAGAACACCATACAAGGATCCAAGTCCCTCGACGAGTACTTCAAGGACATGAAGAAAGCCTTGCGATGAGCCGGCGTGGACGACCCCATTTGGATGAACTTCACTTCATGATGGGATTGAACAATGACATCTCCAAGACTATCTTCATCGAGAACTACAAGTCCCTCGACGACCTCTACATTGGTGCTCTCAAGGCGCAATAAGAACTCATGAAGGCCAAGGCTTCTCCACCCCAAGCACACTTCGCGACAACCAAGCTCCATGACAACGAGCATGAGGATAGTACCACCAAGATGTCCAAGCCCGATGAGCTCCAAGACGATGCTCCCAAGTTTGACTTCACCACCATCCCTCTTTGTGGCATTGATGATGCCGAGTCTACCACAACTCTTTTTGAAGATGGTGTGGCGATGACTACGACTATGAAGCCTCTCAAGGAACATTCTTTGGAGGGGAGCGACATGGTGACGAGCAAGGATGATGCTTCCATCTTAGGAGGCAAGAGTGATGATGTGCCATCTTCGGCCTTCATCCATAGCGACGGTGACGAGATGGTTGAGCATGGGATTTTCCCTTTGACCATGCGATGTATGATGAATTGAGTGATTTGTGCCACCATATTGAGAGTGAGAGCGAGTTCACCACTAGCCCCATATATGATGAGTTGCCCCAATTCCCACGTGAGGAGAGCCACAACCCCCACCACTTGAGTGAGATGAGTGACTCCACCATATGTGACTTTGAGTGCACCTACTTTGAGGTAGTGAGTGAGCCACCACATAGAGAGAGTGTTCTAGTTGACAGGTCATGTGAGGACATTTTGAACTCTAACGACTAAACCTCTACCTCCATTGTGTCTTCTCATTTGGTGCTAGGTTCCATATATGATAATGTGCCGATTCTGGACAACTTCAGCCTTCCTATGGACAAGACAATGGCCATGGTGGAATATGATGCACCCCCACATGCTTCCATCAAGATGATGATATTGACCACCATTTGGTCTTTCCCACCTCACCTACACCACTTGAGTGGAATGACAAAGGTAACATAGGTGAAGGTGACTCTCTTGTCCCACTAGTGGACATTCTTGACATTGACTGCTTGCATGATGTTGATCCACCTATTACCATGCTTCATACTAGTGCGACTTCCTTATGTGATGATTTCTTGCCCATTTATGATGAGTATGATGATTCTCATGTGGAGCCTATTAGTTGTGATGCCATGTTACATAGGATTTCTTGTGACAATTCTTTAGGTCACACCATGTTTGACAATCCGCTTGACTTTTCATATGCTATTAATGAGATCAACCATATGTCATATTTGCAATCTCATCAGAGTGACTATGCACATGCCATTAAAATGAGCCCAATTTAAACATACAACATAGATGACAAACACATGGTTATTGGCATTTGTTTTTCTTGCGATGATATTGGTATGCTCCCTTTGCATCTTTGCTATCATATGCCATGCCATGACCACCTAGCCTCGGATATGCATTGTTTTGGATGTTGTCCATTTCCTCCATATGATGTTTCCGCTATTGCTCATGAGGAGACCCCCATAGTTTCCTCATCCTTATTAGGAGATTTTGATCCATCCCATCAATTGCATGATTCCCATGATTGTGTGCACAATATGCTCCCCATGAATAAAAATTCTATTGTTGTGCCACATACTTGCTCTAATTTGTGTCCCCATCATGTTATACATAACAACTATTCTTTCATGATGGATTACATATTTCTCTATTGTGCCTCAAATTTCTTTGAGCATTGCTTATCTTGTGCTAACTCACACGTGCACATACACATCATGATGGATGATGTGTACATTTACCACACACACAATTTGTTTCATTTATCTATTTCTTGTGTAGGTACCCATGCTTACTTGTCAACCTCACAATCCCATGAGTTTATGAAACGAGCTCTAGAGAGCAACGATGACTTGGGATCCCGTGGATTGGTTTTTACACCATTTCCATTGCGCAAAGATTTCGTGCATTTCTTCTACATGGCCCTCACATGGTTATGGGTTATTGTCCATTACATATTCTATGCCCATCTTGCCATGTTCACTTTACATGATATGCTCATTCCTATGCCTTTGCCATGCATTTTATGACCCATGCTTTGCATTTCACATGATTCATGATTCTACTACTTGTATGTGTATTTGCAAGCTTGGTGGAGATATCACTTGTTATTGCCATGTTCCATTTGTGACCCATACCTATGATGATACTTTGACCATGATTTGCTTTCATGCTTGCGATATGTCATGTGCATTTCCTATATCCACTATTTTCTCACATGACATGATTGCCATGATTTCCTCTAGTGTGTTGCATCTTCGCTCCACTAGTTTGCACGACATGATCAATTGCTATGTTGCATCCCTAATGATTCATACTTGCTCATTTCATGCGGTTGATAGCCCCTATTGCCATTCTTTGCACATGATTGCTATTACTTTTTGTCATATGTCTCCATATGTTGCCTCTCTCATGCTAGATAATTTGCCATGTATTGAGTGCAACAATGATTTAAACCTTGCTAATGAGATTGCCCCCATAGCATTATCGCATATATTTGGAGATTTTGACATATTTCTTGTGAAGCAAGCTTGCCTTCCTTCTTTTCACCATATGCCTAGTGAGGGAGTCCTGGATTAAGGGGTCCTCGGGCTGTCGGCCCATTACATGTGGGTCAGACTGATTGGCTTCTATGGGGCAAAGCTAGAGCGCGGATCCGTGGCCGGACAGGAGATCTTCGTAGTCGTTGTGTGCCCTCCAAGTCAAGATTTAGCATGATCTTTCCTTCATTGTAACCGATCGCATGTAACCCTAACCCTACTGGTGTCTGTATAAAACAAGGGGTTTTAGTCTTTAGGGCTAGAGCAACATCCATCACCCCATTAACCTAGGGTTTAGCTCGCCTGATCTCATGGTAGATCGACTCTGTAACCATATCATATACATCAAATACAATCAAGTAGGACGTAGGGTTTTACCTCTTAGAGAGGGCCTGAACCTGGGTAAACACTGTGTTCTTTGTCCCTTGTTCCCCATTGATCCTAGATCCAAAGCTCGGGACCCCCTACCCGAGATCCGCTGGTTTTGACACCGACATTGGTGCTTTCATTGAGAGTTCCGCTGTTGGGTTGCCGAAGGATCAATGGCTCACCTGATCATCGGACATGGCGTCAGTTCCGGGGACCTCTTTGTCCCCGGACAACTCTTTGCATTTGGCAGCTTCGTGCTGCACGCCATGTGGCACCCCGGCTCAGAGAAGACCAGAATGCCCTGTATTCCAGCCCAGGGACAAGTCTTCTGGAATACGGCACTGTTGGCATAGAAGAAATCAGCTCTTTATTACAATGGATATGGTTACAAAGGGTACAAGGATTACATCGGCACGGCAACACTACTCCTGCCCGGGGTAGCTCTATGCTAACAGTGGAGTAACTCTCTCGGCAGCGGAACAACAACGGCGGTGATGGACTCCACTCCGCAGGGACTCTGGCTAGAACGCATATCCTAGGTCGCAAACTCGGGATCCTCGACAAGCAAGCAATCATGGCATGACCTGCAAACTGGCATGACACGCCAGGTGAGTACTTTGAATGTACTCGCAAGCTCACAACAAACACCAGCATTAAGGCAAGACAACATCATAGCAGTCAAAATTAACAAGCATGGTTATCTAGCAAGATAACTTCTGAAGTAAATGAAGTAAGGTAAAGCATATTAAGTAGTTTAATCCATACTCCGAATAATCTCAGGATCCAATCTGAATCTGTTCCAAACCCAATCCAAATCATGTGGTCATCCGACCACTCATCTCACAGCCATCCCATGGTTAACATATCATGTTCCTGATACCATTTGCACTGCGAGTCTGACAAACTTACTCTCTTCCTGGTTACCTCACAATCCTCAGAATACTCATGATCCACTGAGTGCTTCTAATCTTACGACGAGTTCTTCCATCATAATCACTACTATGGTTGACCACCTAAAGTGGTCTGGACGGACTGTCCAATACCATGGACACGGCTATTCTAATAGATTTTACACTTTGCAGAGGTTGCGCACTTTACCCACACCATGGACCTCGTGATCCCATTTGGGTGGACCAGCTTTGCTCCAATGAAACCCGCCTGACCCGTGACTCTCCCATCGTACCACCGGCAATCCTCCTTCCCCGGAGTCCTACCCTGGGTAGCCCCTGTGTCACCGCATGACACCTGCCACCGTCGTGGCTAACAAACTGTCCCAAACGGGGACCTGGTATCATATAACTCAATTGGGCTCACAAGGCTATCGCAGCCTACCGGGCCAGGGTAGCGCGCACGCATAACCTTCCCTATCGGGTAGTACCGATGAAAGAGCACGCAATCAGACCAAGTCAAGGCCGTCCCATACCAGCAAATTTGGCTGCATGGATAAGTCTGGACAGGTGACTCTGGATCAACCATGAAGTATCTAATCCCGGAATGATCTCTGTCATGGCTGACACTCCGATATCATAGCAATCCAAGTCAAAACAATATCTGGCTAGAAATTTGGTAACCAGTATGTTTAAACCACTGCTACTAACTCATCTCCACGAACTGCCGGATGAAATCCAATATAATCATAGATAGTGATCTCAACACCATAGTATCCACAAGTGGGTAAACTACTAGTCACTAATAATCCAGTACTCAACGTGGTAGTCACCTATCCAAGAAATTATTCAAGCATTGTATAATCCAATCCATTTTACAAATAACTCATACTTCCTGTTAAAGTAAATAGTTAAACTATGATATTGCTATGCGATTATGCAGATGAGAGTTGTGGCTTGCCTGGGGATGAAGGAAGCATCGGGAAGAACTGCGGAGAGTTCGCGGAAATGATTGCCGGAAACAGTTCTCTCCTGGAGGGGGATATTTACGGGCAAAGGCAAAATGGTCATTTTCACAGTGTGAAAACATTATGAAAATGAAAGCAACATGTCGGGCTCGAAGAGACGAAGAAGTAGGCTTTGGAATCACCTCGATCGGAGTTACAGTTAAAAAGTTGTGGCCATTTGTTGTTTAGGCAGAAAAACAAATAGAAAATGTGCTTTTCTGCTGTTAACCGACGAACGTCCACTATTTAACCATTTCAGCCGGCTGTGTTTAAACAGAAAGCGCATTCTGAAAAATACACTTTCGTTAAAGGGAAACCGTACTCTGTGGAGTACGTCTCCACTTATCCACGTCACCGGGCCGGGTCAACGCCCTGTTAGGCTGACTGGTGGGCCCCGAGGGGTGGTGGGGCCTGCCTGGCCAGCTGGGCGAGGTCGTCGTCTTCCTCCCGATGAGTGCCCGAGAGCAGAGGACGGCGAGCAGTGCCAGCGGCCATCCCGGCGGCATGGGCCATCTCCGGCCGAGATCCAGCCATCGGCGGGACCGTGGCGACGTGCCGCATCCATCCAGATGCTTTGCCGGCGCCAAAGAGGGCCGAAGCGGTGGCAGCTTGAGCGGCGGCGGCGTCGCCGTCGGCCGGACTTGGGAAAGATGGCGATCGGTGCCCTGGGGATCCAACGAAGAGGTGGGGAGGGTTGCTAGGCTCCAGAGGTTCGGTTGTTGGTGGTAGGAGGGAGGGAAGAGCTCCGGCTCACCGGAATTCGAGCCGGGGTAAGTGACGGCCATGGTGACGATTTGGGGTGAGGAGAGGCTCTCGGAGCTCGCTGCAGAGGTCGGGGAGGACCCTAGGAGAGAGAGGAGGAGATTGGCGGGCTCGGGGATGCTCGGGGAGGGCTCGGAGCTTGGCTTTTATAGCCGGGCGCGGGCGGCGGATGAGGATGGCCACTGTGGCGTCCTCATCGGCGCACTGGCGCTAGGGGACACGCGGAAGACGATGGCGATGTCGGCAGGGTTTCTGGGAGGGCGAATGAGCTCGTAGGAGCTTCGGGAGAACGCGGGCTCATCCGTATACGGCGGCGGCTGTATATGAATAGAGAAAGTACGGCGGCGTTCGTCGCGGTGCGGGGAGGAAGAATCCGGAGTGGAAGAGGGGTCTAGAGCGAAGACGAGGCCAAGGGGAAGCTGCTGGACATGGTTAGGTGGCGAGGGAAAGGAGGAACGCGACGAACCCAAGAGGTTTAATCTCTAGAGCGCACTGGCTGGCATGCCAAACACGTGGTCACCGCATGAACTGGTGCACGCGGTGCACCCTGACCGGCCACATCATGTCCAGTGGATAGTCCCTCCAAGGCACAGACTCAGGGAGGTGATGGCTCGATGAAACTTACTGTGGTTAGATGGGAGTGATCACCTGAAGTTTGCTGTAGCAAATTTGACCAGACCACTGCGATGAACAGAGAAGTGATAAGGTCAAAATGAGATGTCTGGGAGGTTTAGGGTAGGAAGGACTACAATCCTGTTAAGTTTGGAGACAAATGGACCAAGATTTAATATAGTTGCTTTGCAACTGACCAATCTGGTCCAGAAAATCAATCTTGATGTGCCACTCACATGGAGTAGCCAACTCGGTTGAAATTTGGTATAGCATGATGATTTGGTCATATGAGAGTGCCAAAAAAATTTCATGCTATTTGGACAAGCCAAAATGGTACTTCCTTCACAGCTATCCTCTCTGACCAGAATCTTACAAAAATTCTAGGGAATTATTGAGAAGATAAAATGAGCCCAAATTGTGTGGATATTGGTTATATGGGTAAGAGAATGCACTGGTAAATTTTCAGCAATTATGGAGCAATATAAAATATGGTTGCTTCACAATGTGAAAATTTGACCAGAAACCAAGATTTGATGCTATGCTCACGTAGATGATTGGATAGAGTTGAAACTTGGTGGAGAGTCGTGATTTGAGCATATGAAGATGCTTGCAAAATTTCAACTCATTTGGATGCTCCTAGCTATCACTTACTTCACAAAGGTCCCAATTGACCAGAAAGTTTGGAATTTAGCCAAGGGAGATTTAATAGCCAAATGAAGTTGAGTTTTGGCATGTGACAATGATATGGATAGGAAAGAATGCCCAAAAAGTTTGAGACCAAGCAAGAAAATATAAAGGGTACTTGCTTCTCAACTTGGTAGCTAGGGCGGAATCAGAAAAGGAATATTTGTGAAATATTTTTGAACATGGCAAGGAAGTATTTTGACATTTTTGTGGAAGATCTGACCCAAACAATTTATGAGAATTATTTGGGAGTCTTGGGAATGATAGAAATGTGGGTTGCTTCACAACCCAGGATAACAGGGTTATTCCTTTAATAGAAAAAAGGAATATTCCCAAGAAAAAGAATATTGGGGTTGGTCCAAGATGGAAATGACAAGGTCTTGGAATGGTTTTGAAGTTGGCAAGCCACTTGGGAAGAGGAATGAAGAGTGATCCCTCCAGGTTGCAAGACACTAAGCCACGGAAAGGCAAATCCAGACCAAAATCAAAAGGAAAAAAATGGGCGAAATCCAGGGTGTTACAAACCTACCCCCCTTAAAGAAATCTCGTCCTCGAGATTTGGTTGCTCGGGGATCAAACATGAATATTTCCACATGAGGAAACCATTTCCAACTTGGGTTTCCTTTTTACATTTGTATAATGTTCCCACTGAATTTCATATGACTGACTGCCTTGCTTCGGGGTGGTTTGCTTCACATGACCCTTTTTCTGGCAAATCTTACCTCACATGTTACTCTGACTCCAATCCTTTTGTGTCTGCTGACCTGTCTGGGGTAATAAATTATCCTTACCAAACTATGTGCCCTGCTTGTAAGTCCGAGGGTGGTTCCTCATGGACGTGTCATGACGAGGTCCAATACGAACGACTGTTTACTGACTTGTGAACAGATTCTGTTGGTGGCACGGAATCTTTTACTCATTGCATTGGGTGACTTCAAATGGCTGTGTGTCCTCCAGGCTCAAAACAGTATTGCGAGTCATACCGTTCTCCTGGCGGAATCTGACTTCTCGCACGGATAGCCGGGTCATCTTGGATATCTTCATTGTCTCGGGTATAAAATTCCTACCAAATATTTGACTGTCACCCGTCGTGACCAGCATAAAGGTGTATGATCTTATTGTGATATTATCCATAGACTTGACTGACAATGGTCCTGACAGCAGAATATTGTTCACGGCAGGTTAGTCTTGAACTGATTCCCATCTGTGAGGACACATGCTTCGAGACTATTGTTCATCCTTCTGATTACTCAGTCTGTCGGTACCTCTATATGGATGGTAGGCCGTGTAATGCTTTAACATGGTTGCTGAATTTGAACTGCTGAGTTAGTATTTCGGCTGACCAGACCAGCTTGGTTGCCCTCTTCTAACAATTTTGTGCACTGGGCGGGTTGTCTTGATATGGGGTCCTTGCAAATGGAATAGACCCCGTGGGTGTGTACCCATTGTGAATGGTACCGAGCCATACTGTCCGGAGTGTTTGTACCATTACCATACCTGTATGGACAACCTTGCTTTTTTTTCATTATAATTCTCTTTGCCTTGACCCTTTGCTGAAAGAACTTGGCCTTATGTGTTCTTGATTCTCCGTGTGACCATAGGTGTTGTCAGGTGCAATATTCCGGCAAGCATATTACTTTACAAGTTGTAGCTGTAGGGTAACGATCGTCTGAACCCTTGAATAAAACCAGCAAATAAACTAGTAGCCACTAGAACGGTCTTTACAACTCAGATCTGGGACATTACTGGAATAACTCAACCCTGACTCAAGACGGCTGAAAAGCAGCTCAGAGCATAGGGTCACTGCTACGGAGAGACATTCAACAGCTACCCGAGACAGCCGAAAAGCAGCTCAGAACACGGGCCAGTTGTTGACAAGAGAAATAAAAGTCGGCATCCACCCCGGACGGCCGGAAATAGCTCAGAACACAGGCGTGGTGCCGTTACTAAAGAAAGACGGGCAAGGGTTCATCCGCGTCCCATACAGCTCACTACTATGCATAAAGGGTATTCGGCTATCCTTCTTGCTGAACACTAAGTTCATAGCACATGCTGGCTTGCTTTCAAGACATCGCAGGGTTCAAATTGTACTCATAGCAGACTCAAACCTTGTATATATGAATCATACATTTGGCACAGAATGCACTGTGGATCATATACACGGTTTGCCTTCTTGCTGGTTCGATCATTGCTGCTGTGAAGATTGCTCATTGAGGTATACTTGATGCTGATAATCAATCCAGCTAGGATATAATTTATATTCAGACCCGATATTCCTGATATAACACAGTCTGCTGAAGATTCCATATTGCTGAGCTGAGCTTCCAAATGACTATCTCTTCACTGACTCTTTGGGTTCAGGGTCGGTGAGCAACTTCCATAAGGGGAAAATAAGGTAACACCAAGGGCCCAAATAAAGAAGCAAAAGAAACGACTAAAACAAAAGCACACAAAGCAGCAAGATCACACACACCAGCAATATCATACTCTACAGCTATCCACAGCAATAATATGCATGCCTACTTAAGCACACAAATCTCGCAAGAACTCCGGTGTTAAGGTTTAACATGCTGTGCTGATGTGCACAAAAGTGAATCATGTGTGGAAGAAAATTGGTGTAAACAAGGCTACACCAAATACGAGCTTAACACCGGTTCCATCTGGACGGACACGGTGGCGAGGACAAACTTGGTGATCGGGGTCGGAACACAGAAGTTATGTCCACATCATCGTCAAGCGTACGGAAGAAAACCGTACACGTCCAAAGAATAGGTGGCAGAATGAGATAGTGGTGGAGAGAAAGGCTTGCAGGCATCACACTTTTCTGATAACAAGGATCAGTAAGGGTTGCCGAAGCGGCTAGTGGAATGGCACGATCCGGGATAGAACTTATCTATCACCGAAACGATAGGGGTAACTGAAGAGAATATATTGGTGTGGTACCGGTGCATCAATCTTGCTAGTGATCGACACCCCTAAGCACCTTCGCATCACTCTGTTGGGACGAAGATGACACCACACCAAGGAACAAATATGCAAACTGGAGAGTGCAGGTAGGGAATCAAAACCGATGCCACCTACACTCACCAAATCCATCGTTAGCGACAAAATAAATATTCTATATGCATGCTATGCACAAACAAATGCAACAAACAAGTGCAGCAAACCAACTGGATCATATACTACCGATTACTAACGCTCGTGCCTGTACCGCGCGTCCTTTAGCCAGACCTGCTCTGATACCAACGCCTGTGGCACCCCAGCTCAGAGAAGACCGGAACGCCCCGTATTCCAGCCCAGGGACAAGTCCCCTGGAATACGGCACTATTGGCATAGAACAAATCAGCTCTTTATTACAATGGATATGGTTACAAAGGGTACAAAGACTACATCGGCACGGCGACACTACGCCTGCCCAGGGTAGCTCTATGCTAACAGCGAAGTAACTCTCTCGGCAGCGGAATAGCGACGTCGGTGATGGACTCCACTCCGCAGGGACTCTGGCTAGAACGCGTATCCTAGGTCACAAACTCGGGATCCTCGACAAGCAAGCAATCATGGCATGACCTGCAAACTGGCATGACATGCCAGGTGAGTACTTTGAATGTACTCGCAAGCTCACAACAAACACCAGCATTAAGGCAAGACAACATCATAGCAGTAAAAAATAACAAGCATGGTTATCTAGCAAGATAACTTCTGAAGTAAATGCAGTAAGGTAAAGCATATTAAGTAGTTTAATCCATACTCCGAATAATCTCAGGATCCAATTTGAATCTGTTCCAAACCCAATCCAAATCATGTGGTCATCCGACCACTCATCTCATAGCCATCCGATGGTTAACATATCATGTTCCTGATACCATCTGCACTGCAAGTCTGACAAACTTACTCTCTTCCTGGTTGCCTCACAATCCTTAGAATACTCACGATCCACCGAGTACTTCTGATCTTACGATGAGTTCTTCCATCTTTATCACTACTATGGTTGACCACCTAAAGAGGTCTGGACGGATTATCCAATACCGTGGACACAACTATTCGAATAGATTTTACACTCTGCAGAGGTTGCGCACTTTACCCACACCATGGAGCACCTGACCTCGTGATCCCAT
The DNA here is from genome assembly GCA_011799875.1 of Thinopyrum elongatum. Taxonomy (NCBI): domain Eukaryota; kingdom Viridiplantae; phylum Streptophyta; class Magnoliopsida; order Poales; family Poaceae; genus Thinopyrum; species Thinopyrum elongatum. The sequence continues at coordinate 282,539,570 of CM022300.1, forward strand.
TCCGGTGGACCAGCGTTGCTCCAACGAAACCCGCCTGACCCGTGACTCTCCCATCGTACCACCGACAATCATCCTCCCCCAGAGTCCTGCCCTGGGTGGCCCCTGTGTCACCGCGTGACACCTGCCACCGTTGTGGCTAACAAACTATCCCAAACAGGGACCTGGTATCATATAACTCAACTGGGCTCACAAGGCTATTGCCGCCTACCGGGCCAGGGTAGCACGCACGCATAGCCTTCCCTGTCGGGCGGTACCGGTGAAAGAGCACGTGATCAGACCAAGTCAAGGCCGTCCCATGCCGGCAAATGTGGCTGCACGGATAAGTCCGGACAGGTGAATCTGGATCAACCATGAAGTATCTAATCCCGAAATGATCTCTGTCATGGCTGACACTCCGATATCATAGCAATCCAACTCAAAACGATATCTGGCTAGAAATCTGGTAACCAATATGTTTAAGCCACTACTACTAACTCATCTCCACGAACTGCCGGATGAAATCCAGAATAATCATAGACAGTGATCTCAACACCATAGTATCCACAAGTGGGTAAACTACTAGTTACTAATAATCCGGTACTCAACGTGGTAGTCACCTATCCAAGAAATTACTCAAGCATTGTATAATCCAATCCATTTTACAAATAACTCATACTTGCTGTTAAAGAAAATAGTTAAACTATGATATTGCTATGCGATTATGCAGATGAGAGTTGTGGCTTGCCTGGGGATGAAGGAACCATCGGGAAGAAGTGCAGAGAGTCCGCGGAAATGATTGCCGGAAACAGTTCTCTCCCGGAGGGGGCTGTTTACGGGCAAGGGCAAAATGGTCATTTTCACAGTGTCAAAACATTATGAAAATGACACCAACATGTCGGGCTCGAAGATACGGAGAAGTAGGCTTTGGAATCACCTCGATCGGAGTTACGGTTAAAAAGTTGTGGCCGTTCGTTGTTTAGACAGAAAAACAAATAGAAAATGTGCTTTTCTGCTATTAACCGACGAACATCCACTATTTAACCGTTTTAGCCGGCTGGGTTTAAACAGAAAGCGCATTCTGAAAAATACGCTTTCGTTAAAGTGAAAACGTACTCCGTGGAGTACTTCTCCACTTATCCACGTCACCGGGCCGGGTCAACGCCCTGTTAGGCTGGCTGGTGGGTCCCGAGGGGTGGTGGGGCCTGCCTGGCCAGCTGGGCGAGGTCGTCGTCTCCCTCCCGATGAGTGCCCGAGAGCAGAGGACGGCGAGCGGCACCGGCGGCCGTCCCGGCGGCAAGGGCCATCTCCGGCCGAGATCCAGCCACCAGCGGGACCATGGCAACGTGCCGCATCCATCCAGATGCTTTGCCGGCGCCGAAGTGGGCCGAAGCGGTGGCAGCTTGAGCGGCGGCGGCGGCGCCATCGGCCGGACTTGGGAAAGATGGTGATGGGCACCCTTGGGATCCAACGAGGAGGTGGGGAGGGTTGCTAGGCTCCAGAGGTTCGGTTGTTGGTGGTAGGAGGGAGGGAAGTGCTCCGGCTCACCGGAATTCGAGCCGGGGTAAGTGACGGCCATTGTGGCGATTTGGGGTGAGGAGAGGCTCTCGGAGCTCGCTGGAGAGGCCGGGGAGGACCCTAGGAGAGAGAGGAGGAGATTGGGGGGCTCGGAGATGCTCGGGGAGGGTTCGGAGCTCGGCTTTTATAGCCGGGCGCGGGCGGCGGATGAGGATGGCCACCGTGGCGTCCTCATCGGCGCACTGCCGCTAGGGGACACGCGGAAGACGATGGCGATGTCGGCAGGGTTTCTGGGAGGGCGAAGGAGCTCATAGGAGCTTCGGGAGAATGCGGGCTCGTCCGTATATGGCGGCGGCTGTAGATGAACAGAGAAAGTACGGCGACATTCATCGTGGTGCAGCGAGGAAGAATCCAGAGGGGAAGAGGGGTCTAGAGCGAAGACGAGGCCAAGGGGAAGCGGTTGGACATGGTTAGGTGGCAAGGGAGAGGAGGAACGCGACGAACCCGAGAGGTTTAATCGCGAGAGCGCGCTGGCTGGCATGCCAAACGCGTGGTCACCGCGTGAACTGGTGCACGTGGTGCACCCTGACCGGCCACATCATGTCCAGTGGATAGTCCCTCCAAGGCACAGACTCAGGGAGGTGATGGCTTGATGAAACTTACTGTGGTTAGATGGGAGTGATCACCTGAAGTTTGCTGTAGCAAACTTGACCACACCACTGTGATGAACAAAGAAGTGATAAGGTCAAAATGAGATGTCTGGGAGGTTTAGGGTAGGAAGGACTACAATCCTGTTAAGTTTGGAGAGAAATGGACCAAGATTTAATATAGTTGCTTTGCAACTGACCAATCTGGTCCAGAAACTCAATCTTGATGTGCCACTCACATGGAGTAGCCAATTTTGTTGAAATTTGGTATAGCATGATGATTTGGTCATATGACAGTGCCATAAAAATTTCATGCCATTTGGACAAGCCAAAATGGTACTTCCTTCACAGCTATTCTCTCTGACCAGAATGTTAGAAAAATTATAGGGAATTATTGAGAACATAAAATGAGCCCAAATTTTGTGGAGATTGGTTATATGGGTAGGAGAATGCTCTGGTAATTTTTCAGCAATTGTGGAGCAATATAAAATATGGTTCCTTCATAGTGTGAAAATCTGACCAGAAACCAAGATTTGATGCTATGCTCACATAGATGACTGGATAGGGTTGAAACTTGGTGGAGAGTCATGATTTGAGCATATGAAGATGCTTGCAAAATTTCAACTCATTTGGATGCACCTAGCTAGCATTTGCTTTACAAAGCTCCCAGTTGACCAAAAACTTTGGAATTTAGCCAAGTGAGATTTAATAGCCAAATGAAGTTGAATTTTGGCATGTGACAATGATATGGATAAGAAAGAATGCCCAAAAAGTTTGAGACCAAGCAAGCAAATATAAAGGGTACTTGCTTCTCAACTTGGCAGCTAGGGCAGAATCAAAAAAGGAATATTTGTGAAATATTTTTGAACATGGCAAGGAAGTATTTTGACATATTTGTGGAAGATCTGACCCAAACAATTTATGAGAATTATTTGGGAATCTTGGGAATGATAGAAATGTGGGTTGCTTGACAACCCAGGATAACAGGGTTATTCCTTTAATAGAAAAAAGGAATATTCCCAAGAAAAAGAATATTGGGGTTGGTCCAAGATGGAAATGACAAGGTCTTGGAATGGTTTTGAAGTTGGCAAGCCACTTGGGAAGAGGAATGAAGAGTGATCCCTCCAGGTTGCAAGACACTAAGCCACGGAAAGGCAAATCCAGACCAAAATCAAAAGGAAAAAAATGGGCAAAATCCAGGGTGTTACACGCCAACCCAACTAGTCATCTACACCAAATCAACAATTTTGCCCTGAGCACCGGATTAGATTCGGCAATTTGGATTACATCGCGGATGCCCGAGGCGATCTGGCCTTTGCCGGATTCGCAACCTCCTCCTGTACCCCTATGGGCCCAGCTGTGCCCGCTCCAGAGTTTTCTCCCAATTCGATCTATGGATCAGCCTTAACCCCTCAGACGGCCTCGAGCTAGGATTGCTCCACCCTGTCCGGAGGCCAGGAATCCCCTTCGACCACGCCAGTGCTGCCTTCCGAAGACCCAGCTTCAGGCCTCAACGCTGAAGCGGTGTTCGGACGCCAGGAGTCACTCTCGGCCGAACCCTCTCCTCATGACACGCCTCCGGCCTTGAGCCCCAGTGATGGGTCGACATTCAGAAGCCAGGAATCATCCCTGGCCGAACTCCCCCTCATCAACTTAGCTTCGAGACCCAATACGGAGACCAGGTCTTGTCCTCTGTCTCTTGTGTGTGTCCAACCACAAGCCCGACCCCGGTCCTTGAGGCCAACTCAGCCCTTGAAGACCAGGATCCAGCCCAGACCAAGATCATTCCTTGTCCCGCCACGTCGGAGACTGGCCCTCGGTGGCCACCGCGTACCAGTCCGGCGACCCTAGCCTTATTAAACGAGGCGCTGGACCCAATCTAGATGATGACTATTTGGGAGGATCCACCCTCGGCTTGCGTTCAGCAGCCCCTCGATATGAATTATAGGGAATTGTATGGCTCACGCACCAACCACTTGGTAGCCACAGTCGAAGACTTAACCGACATGTTGGACTGCTCTTCGGAAAATGCCAAATACATGGACAAGGATAGTGGAGCCATGGCTAGCACAGATGCTGCTCCCCCCATCACTGGCCGCTGGACGGCCACATCGATTTACGACGTCTACATGGTGGACATGATGACGGCACTCCCCGGAAGGATAACAGCAGGCCCACCGATGAGCCGCCAAAGCACCGCAGACAATGGCACCGCTCCAAGGCGCGTCGAAGTCATGCGAGCAACACGGACACCGGAGAGAACGGCACTGCGGACAATGCTGACAACCTCGACGACCCCGACATCGATGAACAATCACAAAATGACCATGAGGAGCATGAGGACCCGCTCGATCTCGAATACCTCGATGACTACGAAGACAGCAACTACCTCCCTCCTTCTGAAGAGGAGGTTAGTTTGAGTGACAAAGATTACATTGTCCCCGAGGACCCACTAGATCAAGACCGGTTTAAACGGCAGCTAATTGCCACCGCACGAAGCTTGAAGAAACAGCGGCAGAAAATAAAGTTCGAACAAGACACCCTCAATGATAGATGGACTAAGGTCCTGGCTACCGAAGAGGGTTATGGCTACGAACGGCAAACCAAGAACTACCCAATGCGCAGACTATTGCCACAATTCGACGACGAGGCCATAGAGCACACACCTCCAAGGCATACTCGGGCAGAACAGTCGGACTGCCCCCTCGAGGACGGGACAAGACAACTGATAAAGCCGAACCACCTCCAACTCCACCTCGCCGTCAAGGCAAGGAGCCATACGGCCAGTCTATGAGTATGACCTACGATGCGACCTAGATGCTCAGGTAGGTCTCACAAGGTCCATTTACGGGCCTAAAGATACTCCTCCCATTAGACAGGATGGATACCAAGCCTGGTTAGAACGAAATAACAGAGTTCAGGAGCAACAATGAGTCCGGATGATAGATGATCTCCGGCGCGACGTAGCCCGAATCAGGGGCGCCGCTCATCCTCTCTGCTTCATAGATAGAGTGATGCAACATCAATTCCCAGAGGGTTTCAAACCTGTAAATATTGAGCCCTATGACGGGACAATAGATCTGGCAGTAGGGATCGAAGATTTTCTGCTACACATTCATATTACACGAGGAGATGACCTCCACGCCATCAAGTACCTACCGTTAAAGCTGAAGGGTCCGGCCAAACACTGGTTAAATAGCCTTCCCGAAGACTCCATAGGATGTTGGGAGGAGCTTGAGGACGCCTTTCGAGCTATCTTTTAGGGCACTTATGTCCGGCCCCCGGACGCCGATGACCTGAGTCACGTAATCCAGCAGCCCGGAGAGTCAGCCCGACAATTTTGGAACCTGTTTGTGACCAAGAAAAATTAGATTGTCTATTGTCCGAACGCTGAAGCTATAGCCGGCTTCAGGCATAGTATTCGGGACGAATGGCCAGCACGACAGCTCGGCCAGGACAAGCCAAAGACGATGGCAACACTTACCTCCTTGATGACCCGCTTCTGCGCCAGAGAGGACAGTTGGCTGGCTCGTAGAAGCACCAACCCAGAAGCCCCCGGCACCTCAAATGTCCTGGACGGGAACGGGAAGCCTCGACGGAACAAGAACAAACATCGCCACAACAACGACGATGGTGACAAGACGGCAGTAAATGCCGGATTCCGAAATCCGAAGTCCGGGTCACGAAAAAAACCTTCTAAAGGCAATCAGGATGGACCAACTAAGTTGGATGCAATCTTGGACAGGCCCTGCTAGATCCATGGCACCCCGAGAATCCTGCCAACCACACCAATCGTAACTGTTCGGTGATCAAACAGGCCGGCAGGCTCATAGCCAAAGACTCTGGCAAAAGCCCCCAAAGCGAGGACGATGAGGAGCCCCGCAGGCCAAACAGAGGAGGCCAAAAACCCTTCCCTTCTGAGGTCAAGACGGTATACATGATCTACGCCACCCGTATACCAAGGAAGGAGTGGAAGCACGCGTCGTGGGATATTTACACCGTCGAGCCCGTAGCGCCGAAGTTTAATCCGTGGTTAGCTCGCCCGATCACCTTTGACAGCAGGGACCATCCGACCAGTATCCGTCATGGAGGATCGGCGGCCCTGGTACTCGATCCCATTGTCGACGGGTACCACCTCACGAGAGTCCTCGTGGATGGAGGCAGTAGCCTCAATCTGATTTACGCAGACATGGTGAGGACAATGGGGATTGATCCTTCAAGGATCAAACCCAGTAACACCACCTTCAAGGGGGTTATTCCGGGTGTAGATGCTCGCTGCTCAGGCACGGTGACTCTGGAAGTAGTAATCGGCTCACCAGACAACTTTCGTAGTGAAGACTTAATCTTTGATATTGCCCCTTTTCGCAGTGGCTACCATGCCCTCCTCGGACGAACGGCGTTTACTAAGTTCAACACCGTCCCGCATTATGCATACCTCAAGCTGAAGATGTCTGGCCCTTTGGGTGTCATAACAATCAACGACAATACGGAGCTCTCACTTCGGACCGAAGAACATACCACGGCCCTAGCGGCCGAAGACCAAGCCGTCGCCAACAGGCCAGTGTATCAGCCCGCCGTAAAGGCTAGAGATACATCTAAACGGGCTCGAGCCTGGTCCCCGTCATGGGAACCCGCTTGCGTACGCCGCAAATAGGGATATGCTCCCCACGGCACCCCCACCATCATTGCGCTCTACGTGCCTCATCAGCACAACTTCGCACTCAAGATACCATGGGCGGCCGTGGGGGCTTATATCAAGCAAATAGCACCATGTGTTTGGCTCAACCGAACTATGGCATTGCCACGTCTTCGGACGACAAGTGGAGGACTCCGGACTCACCCAGCATCAAGTTGTGTCGACACGGCCACCCATCAGGGTTCCTATCAAGGCACCCCTCGATGACATGCATTTTTTTACACGGACGAGTCCCTCACCCAGCAGAAGCAAAAGGTGCAGACGTGCAGTAGGGCACAGTTGAGGCTTCGACCTGCGCATCAAGGCCCTGTGTAAACCTTTCTCTGTAAAATTTTCTTTTCTTACATATCATAAACACCTCGGTAGTTCGAATTGTATGGATAGATGTCCAGAGCTTATGGGAAATAAAAACATCTTTTACGGTGTTCGGGCATCTGCATTGTCTAGCCCTCTTCTTTCTCTTTTTCCTGCTCTTCGAACAGCTGGGCATGCACACATTGTGTAACAAATACAAATCGGTTAATTAACCACAGGCTTGATCTTCCCATCAGCTCTACGTACCAAGTCCGGCACCACTTTCCGTTGTGTGTTTGGCGTCTCGGATATTGCACTATATGCATTAGTTCCAAACTATGTCTTGGGTCAATAGTTGGGTTGCCCGACTCCTGTGCTTGCCTTCTTATGTTCTGCACGTTCGGCTAAGAAGGCAAAGGGGGAACCCCTGCGATTGTACTTCTGGCTAGTCCAGCTAAGCACCTTAGGGGAGAAAGCCAAAAACTGACCATCATAGTAAGCGTGAACTGGTCAGCGATCCGATGACAAGTGTCAAACTAAAAAATCATTGGCGATTTATCCGTGTCATACGCAGGGTTCGTCCTAGCACAAACCACGTGATTACAAAGGCATGCCTCAGCTCCCATGTACATCACAAAGCACTGGGGGCTAGTCACTAGCTCCCGGAATCAAGCTCCTATGGCTAAGTGAAGGCAATAAAGCCGCATAGTCTGATTGCCTAGTCTCTCTCACGCACTACCGCCTTCGGGCACCGAGACGTCGGCTAAGGGTAACAGTGCAGAGACAAAACACCCTTCGTAATATTTACTTGGGGGCTGGAGCCGACAACTGGTAACTTTCAGAATAATGAACGGCCGCACAACAGTCAAAATAAAATCATCATAGTTTAAAAACATGTAAACGGGCCGCATTATAAAGCACAAGGTCCAGTTGACAACTTAATACCATCAGTCAATGATTACATATTTTGAGCATTGGCCTTCTATCATCCGAGCATCATCCATAACTTGTGCGAAATATAGTTCGGGGGTGGCGATGCTCCTTTCCAACCGGCGGGGGACCAGTGGCCATGTCCTGGCTTGATCTTAGGCCAATGAACCATGGTCTTCGCAAATGCCAGCCTAGCTCCTTCAAGGCACGCAGAGCGCTTCACGGTATCAATCCGGGGCGACGCATCACGCAGCCTCTGCACCAGGCTGAAGTAGCTGCCTGGAATGGGCTCTATGGCCACAGCCGGACACAAAGATCCTTCAGGGCTGGCTCTGCCATCCGATGTAGCTTCGTCAGCTGCTTCATCTGGTTGCTGAGGATGGGAGGGTGCTTGGGCGCGTCGAACTGCGACCAGAAAAGCCGCTGTTCGGAGTCGTCCTCCCGCGTGGCGTAGTGCTCCGCCACAGCCACCGCACTCTTCGGAAGCTCGGCAAAAACGCTTGCGGAGCACCAGACCCGCATCAGCAAGGCGAACCATTTGCCGCCAAAAACACTCTGCAGTAAGTATTTCTGACCATTTGCGATTAGCTTCACTTGGCGGAGCTCCTCCCGGACACCCCGCACTTCCGTCCTGGCCTCCCGGAGCTCTTTGTCCGCCTTGGATAGCTTGGTAGACTGCTCTTTCTTCTTCTGCTCAAGGGCCTCACATTTCGTGACGGCATCCTTGAGCTCCACCTGCACTTCGGTCACTCGAGCCTCGTGCTTCTCGCCGGCGGTCTTCACCGTCTCAAGTTTGGCCGCCGCCTTTTCGGCAGCCGCTTTCTTCTCAGCTGCCTCGGCCTCAGCCTTCTTCAGCGCAGCCTTGAGGCCCTCGACCTCCGCAGCGGCAGCTGCAGTCACCAAATACCATGTGCTCAGCATACAGTCCGGAACGTAAGTGTCCGATGGTGTTTACTATGCATTTCGATAGGAGCTTACCTTGCGCCTCATCAAGCCATTTGTTGACGTGGTCAAGCTCCTCATCGGAGCGTCTAAGCTTCTGATCCATCTCCTCCAGAGCTGCAACATTAGCAACCGCGGCCAAGGATGATGCCTGCGATATCAAATCAATCATGACACTTTAAATACTGGCCTATGGATATTTGATCCTCTGTAAGGATTTTTTGCAATCCTTACAGAGTCTCGGGGGCTGTTATGCATAAGGCCTACTCAAACTTTGGCTAAAAAAGTCGAAACCATTCTGCGGGGAAAGAACATTACTTGACTCACTTCGAAGCCTGTCAAAAGGCCCTGGATGGCATCGTTCAGTCCGGTATGGATGGACCGAATACCCCGTAGAACCGCACCCATAAGGGCGCGGTGCTCGTCGACGATAACAGAGTTGTTCACCAACTCCTCCATCGCGTCTGGCCAGCCCGCCGCCACCTGGTTGTTGGTGTTCGATGCGGGCGGCGAGACCTCAACTCCTCCTCCATCGAAAGGCGGGACCGGCACATTTGAAAGCCTTGGGGGCTCAGGTGCGGCTGGCTGGGAGGGTCCGGACAGTCCGGACTCTCCTCCCGTATTCGCCAAGAGGGATACACCCTCCTGGTCTTCTGTGACTGAGGCATCAGCCTCAGCCATGACTGCGTTGCTCCCCTCCCCCATGTTTAGACGGGGAGGGGTCCTTTGGGACAGCACCTCCCCGACCTCTTAGGGAACCAGGGGAGGCGCGGAGCGCGACGCTGATCCGCTGTCCACCAATTTGACAGGCGGAGAGGTCTCCTCCGAGGTCTGCTTGGCAGATTGGCCGCGCGGTGAGTCGGGATATCACATGATCGGTTCCCATCAGTAAGAGACTCGTAAAATAAAGTAATCAAGAAATGTCAAGGTTCACACACCATGGCGGGGGCTTGGCCCTGAGTTCCCTCTCCGGAACCTCTTCGGATGCCACGGACTCCTCATCGGAGTCCGAACTGTCAGGCAGGACCAGCTTGGGTCTGCACTGCCTCTTCTGGGCCCGAGGGGGTTGCTCCTCCTCGACGTCCTCGGACGCCGTCCTCTTCTTTGAGTGGGAGGAGGCACTTTCCTCCTCGTCTTCTTCTTCCTCCCCGTCCTGGGCCAACAGGGCTGCAGCGTCTCTAGACTTGGTGTCCGGACGACCTCTTCGGTGGAGGCCTTCCCTGGCCTCTGGTAAATCCTTCTTATCCTTTCCCTTCTTTTCTGGTGCCTTGTAAAGCACCACGACTAGCAGCTCCTCCAGTTGAGCCGATCGGGGCTCTTCGGGCAGTGGAGCCGGACTACTAATCTTCTCGACCTTCTCGAGCCAGCCCTGTAAAGACCACAAGAAGAAGCTTAGACTGAATTTTGTGCAGTATGACCACCCAAATATATACCGGGCAACAGATCAATTACCTTCTTCGGGGGATTTGCGGCGTCGAGGCCGATGTCTTCATTCTCGGCCGGCTAGTCCTCCTGGGACTTGAATAGCTGACCCCACACCTTGTCGTGGGTCATGCCGAAGAGGTATTGCATGGTGGCCGGGTCCTCAGACTTATGTTGGCAAGGAAGGAGGTGGTGTTTGAGCATTATCTGAACCACATTGGTAAGCTTGGCGCCAGTCTCCATTATGCTAACGACGCGTTTTTGCCGCATCTTCACCTCACCGGCGGACCCCCAGTTAGGACCTTTTTTGGTCCACGAGGTCAATCTCGCTGGGGGGCCGGATCTGAATTCAGGAGCTACCGACGAGGCCGCATCCCTTGGTTCTATAATGTAGAACCACTCCTTTTGCCACACCTTGACGGTGTCAATAAACCTGCCCTCCGACCATTGGACTCAGATCAGCTTGCTGATCATTGCTCCGCCGCAGTCCGCCTGGGCGCCGCTGACCACCTTCGGCTTAACATTGAACACTTTTGCCACAGGATGAAGTGCTGCTGAACTCGCAGAAGGGCCTCACAGACGATGATGAAGGCCGAAATGTGGAGGAGGGAGTTGGGGGCTAGATCATGGAAATCCATCCCATAAAAGAACATTAACCCCCTGACGAAGGGGTGCAGAGGAAGTCCTAGCCCCCAGATAAAGTGGGGAAGGAACACTACCCTCTCTCCTGGCTTGGGCGAGGGGATGACCTGACCCTCCTCGGGGGCCCGGTTGGCGATATCAGCCAATAAGTAGCCGGCCCTCTTCAGCTCCTCGATGTCGTCGTTGGCGACGATGGAAGCGTCCCACTTGCCGTTGGCGCCAAGTCCAGCGATGGCCAAAGCTAGGGGAGGGCTGGGAAGGGATTCGCCGTGGAACAACAAGGCGGGGCACTGGAGCTCTGGAGATTGGAAAGGCAACAGCGGGAGGTGGAAGAAGGCGTAAGATGATAACTGTACCTATTCCCCTTTTTATAGACCGCGGAGGAGCCAAGGGTTCCCCTTTCCATGCCGCGGGCCTCTTCACTTCCTGATACAATCGCGACGTTATGCGCGGGTGGGGGAATCGAAATCATTGATCATATCCCCTAAAAATGGGGCAAGATCTCTTCCTTGATGAGATGTGCCAATGGAGGGGCGGCCTCGAGCCGCGTATCGAGAATTTCCAGCCGTTCAGTGTTATGACCGGACGCGACCCTTCACTAAAAGTTGTTAGATATGGGCACTATTCACACCTGAGCACTCTGGCCTTCAAGGCTATGTAAACTGAATACTCCCGATTCTGGACACCACTTAACTCCGAGCATGTAGAGGACAAGATGAGAACTCACCTCGCAAGCCGAAGACCGTTGGATGTGCGGATGCTGGACACAAACCCTAGCATTGGAGGCTAGTTCGGGGGCTACTGAGGGAGTCCTGGATTAAGGGGTCCTCGAGCCGTCGGCCCATTACATGTGGGCCGGACTAATGGGCTACTATGGGGCCAAGCTAGAGCACGGATCCGTGGCCAGACAGGAGATCTTCGGAGTCATCGTGTGCCCTCCAAGTCAAGATTTAGCATGATCTTTCCTTCATTGTAACCGATCGCATGTAACCCTAACCCTACTGGTGTCTATATAAATCAAGGGGTTTTAGTCTTTAGGGCTAGAGCAACATCCATCACCCCATCAACCTAGGGTTTAGCTCGCCTGATCTCGTGGTAGATCGACTCTGTAACCGTATCATATACATCAAATACAATCAAGCAGGACGTAGGGTTTTACCTCTTAGAGAGGGCCAGAACCTGGGTAAACACTGTGTTCTTCATCCCTTGTTCCCCATTGATCCTAGATCCACAGCTCGGGACCCCCTACCCGAGATCCGCCGATTATGACACCGAACCTAGTGCCATGAATATCGCCTTTGTTGCATCATATTATTCATGCACTTATGCTTCTAATGGTTATGTGCAAGAGATGAGAACCATCATGATGGATGATGTGTTTATCTACGATGCACATACGTTCTTTGTTTTGTTGTGTGCATGTGTAGGAAACTTGGACTTCATGTCAACTTCCATATCACGTGAATTGACAATCCGAGCTCTTGAGAGCGAACCACCTTCTACCACGATGATTCTACATCACATTTGCTTGTGCTTTGGCATTGTGAAGGACGCACAAGGACACACTTTCGAGGTGATATCCCTCTCTTTAGAGAACCCCAAAACCATGAGCATGAATATTGTGAATCATACTACTGGTGTTGCTTGCACCATGAGACTTATTAGTCATCTTGAACTACTTGATTGCGCACATGTTAGAGATCTTGCTTCGTGTCGATGCAAGAAACCCTGGGTCTGTTGCCTTGACTGTGCACAGGCACGAGAACAAGATTACAACACCAAGGCCGTGTCAAGAGACAAGAGACCAAGATCTTCGAAGAACCAGTAGGCAGATTAAGAAGGCCAAGACCAAGACAGAGAAGCAAGACACCACCAGGAGAAAAGCCTCCCTTGACGGGCAGGCGGACCTAGCAAGGACAAGGGCTCCCCCGGAAGAAAGCATTCAAGACATCCCGGCAGGGCCTGCCGGGACTCACGAGGGCAAAGACACCTCACCAAGCCATCTCACCACAACCCACGTCATTGATCAATGCGGTGTCAAGCCGCAAAGTGACTAAGTGGCAGCCATTCGCCACATGGCGGCCTCTTTCTACAGGAAATACCTACAGATGACACCCGTCCTGCGATGTGTCAAGCAAGTAGGCATGGAGCTGGCAAGACGAGCCCGGCAAGGCTTGCCGGGCGAGCAACGATGTGACGTTGAGCGGTGCATTAATGCACTCTATCAGCCTACAGAATTAGGTATGATAGCACTGTTTGCTATCTTATCAGTGCATAATGACTATTTTGCCACTGTGGTGACCCCTTAACCTATAAAAGGAGGCCCATGGCAACCATAGCAAGGGTTGGAAAGTTGAACACCCCCACACTCGTATGCGCGTAGTCACTGCCTCACCAGGGCGAGCCTGCCGGGCAAGTGTACTACGCTCCATCACCACTTTTCCACCATCAATCCACCAAAGCAGGAGTTGGGTTTTACGCCTCGCGGCGGCACGAACCTGGGTAAATTGCCCGTGTGATCTCTATCGTGCTGCCCCACGTTCTTCTGCTCTTTGTGCAACGCGACATCCCCCCTGCCAAACCAGCAAGGGGCCCCTTGGCCCCATAGGTGGCCATGGTTTCTCGCGAAATCTTTGACTCGCCAGGTAGGGGGATCGTTGCGCGAACCTGGAAGTGTGTGCAGCGCGTCATCTTCATCACCATCTTCGTCTTCGACGGCGCCGTCAGCAATGGCGCCCAAGAAGAAGCCCGGTGCTGCTGCTCACCCATCCACCTTGAAGGCGCCACCGCCCGCAGCCACCAATGCTGCGGGGGACGCGGAGGCACACGAGAGTGTGGACTCCACTGGGGCTATGGTCGGGGCAGGCGGCACCATCACCACTTCCCCTGTGGTCGAAGCAGGAGCAGGAGACACCGGAGGAGAATAACATCAGCAACACCCCGATGGCCACGCTCCGCGAGGTACGGGTGAAGGGGCTACTCCATCCACACTCCTTCCCCTTGCCGACGAGCACAACCGCAGCAACAGCACTCGGTCCGAGGCGAATCGCCGCCCTCCGGCCACCCCCACCACGGGGGCGGCCACAGCGCGTACACCTCCCCCGGGACGAGTCAACCAGGCTGCTGCGCCTAGTGGAGCTGCTGACCCTCAAGTGCCATCACCACGCCACCATGCCATCCAGGTGGCTGCCCCGCAACAGCGGGGATGTGATATGGTCGCTGCTGGCCTCGCCAAGAGCCGAGCAACGGCGTGATCTGCATCATCATCGCCCATACCAAGTACAGCTATGGAGGCCATGGCGCGGGCTCAACTGCTGCTGAGGTTTTCGCCAGTGGCCGAGCAGATGGATTAATGGCGTGCCACCATCCAGAGCCTGCTTGGCTTTGCCCAGGCTAGCGGCTCGTAGTGAGCTGGCCCACCACGGCCTCCCCAAGCGACGACAACGGCCTGTGCTGCTGGTCATATGGAAGGGGCCACCCCCACGGTACAATCCCTGCCACGGCAGCCAGCACGGGCGCAGCGGAATCAAGAACCTGATGGCGTCTCGACGGCCTCTCCTGACCCACGAGCGCGTCCAGGCCGGCAGCGTGCCCCGGAGGACAGGCTGAGGGGAGACGCGCGCGTTGTCGTTGAGCAACACCGTGAAGCCCATCGCCGGGCCAATGGGTGTGACACTCCCGACATCGACGAGCCTGCACTCGATACTGGCGGGTACCTACCTTTCGAGGTTGTGTGCCCTGCCTTTACTCGTGAGCTGCGGCAAGTCCGTTGGCCGTCCGTCCGCACGTTCAAGCCAGAGATACCCGAGAAGTACGATGGGAGGCTGAACCCAGCAGAGTTTCTGAGCATCTACACCATCACTGTTCTAGCTGCCGGGGGAAGAGATGAGAAGGTATTCGCCAACTACTTCCCTTTGGCTCTCAAGTCCAATGTGAGGTCTTGGCTGATGCACCTGCCAGAGAACTCCATTTCGTCATAGGCTGATTTGTGCCATGAGTTCATTGGTGCCTTCACTGGCGGCCATCAAGAACCAGGTCGGCCCAGCGATCTGCAGCTTCTTCAGCAGAAAGAAGGAGAGACTCTCAGGAAGTATTTGCAGAGATTTAGCAGAGTCCACATAAACATCCCAAATATCCATCCAGCAGCTGTGATAGCCGCCTTCCAGTCCAATGTGCGCAACCGGAAGATTCGTTCCAAGATGAATGTACGGTTGCCCAAGACTGTGAAGGAACTTTACACCTTGGTGGATAAATGTGCTCAGATGGAGGAGGGAAGAAAACTGCCCAGAGAGGAGGATTGCATTAATGTTGATTCAGAGGATGATGACGAGTCCACCAGTCAGAAGAAGAGCAAGAAGCGCAATAAGAAGCGCAAGGATAAGACGGTAATGTCTGTTGAAGGGTCGGGTATCCCTAGTACCAGCAAGAAGGTTAAGGCCGAAACCCCCAGCAAGGAAGCTACCGTGTGCTCTGACTGTGGGGAGGCCGCGGCCACCGAAAAGGGTAGGAAAGGTGACGGACCGTATTGCAAGATCCATCGGACCAAGGGCCACCACCTTCAAGAGTGTTATCAGGTTGAGCAGCTTGTCAAGAGACAGAAAGAAGAATATGAGAAGCGTGACAAGGAAAAGGGACAGAATGTTGCTGGCGGTAAGGGTCGTGGCGGTGAAGTAAATTGCCCCGACAGACCTCTTCGAAAAAAAGGAAAACCCACCAGGGATCGAGAGAAGGAAGCCTGCAGTGATGATAGTGATGAAGGGGATGAAGAGGAAACCAGTGAGCAGGAGTTCCAGAAGGCCACTGACGCCCTGTGCATTGACGGGGGTGCGTCCCTACACGCCTCTCACCGCCAACTCAAGCAGTGGGCGCGTGAGGTTAATGCCACGGAACTAGCGCCAGGGGCCCGAGAACCACTCAAATGGTCACGCCCATCATTTTTTACGAAGAGGATCATCCTGACCCCACCACCGCGGTAGGATGTTTGCCGTTGTTGGTCTCTCCAACAATCCGCAACCTCAAGGTCACAAAGATGTTGGTGGACGGCGGGGCCGGGTTGAATCTGATTTCCCCGAAGGTTATCAGCAAGCTTCAGATAGCAGAGGATGAGTTAAAAGTCATCGGCATGTTTCAAGGAGTTAATCCCGGCAGGAGTCATCCTAAGGGAAAGATCACGTTGCCTATGACATTTGGGGGAGAGCTGAACTATCGGACTGAAAAGATTGTGTTTGATGTGGTTGACCTCCTCTTGCCGTACAATGGAATCCTTGGATGCCCAGCCCTGGCTAAGTTCATGGCGGCATCTCACTATGCCTACAACGTCTTGAAGATGCCAGGGCCAGTTGGAGTCATTTTCGTCCCATCAGATGAGAAAGACGCAATCATTTGTGTGGATAAGATGTACCGGGACGCAGTCGCGGCAGAGGCAGCAGCGGCGGCAGTTCCCGCCAAGGAGAACAGAATGAAGAAGAAGGATAGTAAGGGCTCCGGCAATGAATTCGGGAAGCGCGCCTCTTCGTAGTGCGCTGCGCCTGTTGATGACTTGCCGGAGAGTTCCAACAGCAAGAGATCCAAGGTTGTTGCTCCACAAGTGAAGAAGGTCCCTGCAGGGTTGGCTGGCGTTGATGGTACTTTCACCATCAGCGCCACCCTCGATGACAAATAGGAAAGCGCGCTCATTGCCTTCCTGCAGGCAAATATCGATGTGTTTGCCTGGCAACCATCTGATATCCCCGGTGCTCCCAGGGAGGTAATCAAGCACGACCTTGCTATCAGCCCACATGCCCGACCTGTCAAGCAGAAAGTCCGGAAGTAGTCCTTGGAGAGGCAGTAGTTCATTACAGTGGAGATCAAGAAACTTGAGGTAGCTGGTTTGGTCAGAGGAGTGCTGCATCCAATGTGGTTAGCAAATCCAGTGGTTGTCCGGAAGGCCAATGGGAAATGGAGACTTTGCATAGACTTCACAGATCTCAACAAGGCTTGCCCGAAAGACCCATTTCCCTTGCCGCGCATCGACCAGATCGTGGACTCCACTTCAGGCTGGGCTTTGCTCTCCTTTTTGGATGCATATTCTGGGTATCATCAAATATTCATGTCCAAGGAAAACGAAGAGAAGACCTCGTTCATCACCCCGTGTGGTATGTACTGTTTTATCCGTATGCCTTTCGGATTAAAGAGTGCCGGGTCTACTTTTGCAAGAGCAGTCCAGATTGGTTTTGGGCCACAGCTGCACAGGAACATTCAGGCTTATATGGATGATATTGTGGTCAAAGCCAAGGACAGATCAACCCTTATCCAGGATTTGGAGGAGACATTTGCCAATTTGTGCAAGATCAACTTGAAGCTCAACCCGGAGAAGTGTGTATTTGGTGTTCCCTCTGACAAGCTACTCGGGTACTTTATATCCCATTGGGGGATCGAAGCCAACCCCGATAAGATCCAAGCCATCGAACAGATCCAAGCACCAAAGACGGTCAAAGATGTAAGGCGTCTAACAGGGTGCGTTGCCGCGCTAAGCAGATTCATTTCCAAGTCTGCCGAGCGCGCCTTGCCGTTTTTCAAAATCTTGAAGAAGGCAGGGCCAATGAAGTGGACTCCAGAAGCAGATGCGGCTTTGCAAGAGTTGAAGGCCTACATATCTACTGTACCCACCTTGGTTGCTCCCAAACCGCAAGAGCCGTTGCTGTTATACTTGGTGGCAACCAATCAAGTGGTTAGTGCAGCCTTGGTGGCGCAGCGGGAAGTGGATGAAACAGAGAGTGAGCAAAGACCGGCAGAGTCAGATAGGGATCAGGACAGAGATAAGCATGGCAGCGAAGACAACCCCAAGGACACGGCAAGGAAGAAAGTGGTGCAGCGCCCAGTGTACTTTGTCAGTTCCCTGCTACAGGGGGCTGGATCGAGGTACTCTGGCATGCAAAAGTTGATCTTTGGCCTCATCATGGCCTCAAGGAAACTGCGCCACTACTTCCAAGCCCATGAGATCACGGTTGTCACTCACTTCCCGTTGCAAAGGATACTCCGGAACCCTGAGGCTACTGGCAGAATAGTGGAGTGGGCTTTGGAGTTATCCAGTTTTGGTTTGAAGTTTGAGAGCACATCAACAATCCAGAGCAGGGCATTGGCAGAGTTTATTGTAGAATGGACGCCAACCCCTGACGAGGAAGTGCCAGAAACAGTTATCCCCGGCAAGGAGGCGCCCCAAGAATAGATCATGTATTTTGGTGGTGCTTTTTCCATACAAGGTGCAGGGCTGGCGTGCTTCAGGTCGCTCCCTACAGTAGAGTATGAAGGGCTCCTTGCCGGGCTCAGAATTGCCGCAGAATTTGGAATCAAGAAGCTGATCATTCGAGGAGACTCACAGCTTGTGGTGAGACAAGTCAACCAGGATTACCAAAGTGCATTGATGGAGGCATACGTTGAGGAAGTGAGAAGATTGGAGGAGCGCTTTGACGGGTTGCAAACAGAGCACATACCTCGTGCGGAAAACAGCATAGCTGATCACCTGTCAAAGTGTGCTGCCCAAAAGCTTCCTGTGGAACCAGGAACTTTTGTTCTCCATCTTACTCAGCCCTCCGTATCCCCAGCAACAATGGCCCGGAAAAGGAGAAAGCTGGACTCCGGTAAGCCTCTCCCGGTAGAGCCATCCGCTCCTGGCAGGGACCCTGCCGGAAACAACTCCTCACAACCTGCCGGACCGCACCCTCCAGCCGGACCCATGGTCCCTGCGAACAAGGAATGTGTCCCCACAGTTGAGGAGGTGCTGCTAGTCCTTGTTGCCGAGCCCCAGGCTCCAACTTGGGCAAGGCACATAGTCTACTTTCTCCAAACCGGAGAACCCCCCAATGACCAAGATGAGGCTGAAAGAGTAGCCCGGAGGGCCAGTATGTACCAGTTTGTCGATGACACTCTGTACAGAAGGAGGCCCAACGATGTGAAATTGAAGTGCATCTGCCGGGAAGAAGGGAAGAACTGCTGGCTGAGAGACACAAAGGCATGTGCGGCTCCCACATTGGATCAAGGGCGCTGGTTGGGAAAGCATTCCTGCAAGGATTCTATTGGCCCACAACCCTCCAAGATGCAGTTGAGCTAGTCACCAAATGTGAAGCCTGTCAGTTCCATTCCTAGAAAATCCACCTGCCTGCCCAAGCTCTTCAGAAAATCCCTTTATCATGGCCATTTTCGGTCTAGGGGCTCGATATCCTCGGCCCTTTCCCCCGAGCGATCGGGGGCTTTGAATTCTTGTTCGTTGCTATCGACAAGTTTACAAAGTGGCCAGAAGTTGCTGCCGTGAGAAAGGTGACCGCTCAATCAGCTATCAAGTTCTTGAAAGATTTGGTGTGTCGTTTTGGAATCCTGACAAGGATCATTACCGACAACGACACCCAATTCACGAGCCGCGCCTTCATGCAATATGTTCATGCCCTCGGAAGCAAGATCTCGTTTGCTTCTGTCGCACATCCCAGAAGCAACGGGCAAGCTGAGAGGGCGAACACTGAAGTGCTACAGGGACTCAAAACAAGAACCTTTGATACGCTGCAGAAGCACGGCAGGCGGTGGATCGATGAGCTGCCGATAGTTCTATGGTCCCTCAGAACGACACCAAATCGAGCTACCGAGCAGACTCCTTTTTCCCTGGTCTATGGGGCGGAAGCAGTTATCCCCGCGGAACTCATTTACGGGTCGCCTCGAGTGCTTGCCTACGATGAAGTAGCGTAAGATCAGCACCAGCGTGACGATGATGTGCTACTCGAGGAGAACCGTCTCTGGGCTGCTACGCATGCTACATGCTATCAGCAAGCCCTGCGTCGCTATCATAGCCGCAGGGTTCATGCCCGGTGTTTTGAGGAAGGCGACCTTGTCCTTAGGCGCGTTCAGTCCGCCAAGTGTACAAAGAAGTTGATGCTGAAGTGGGAAGGCCCTTACTGGATAGTACGAGTCACTAGACCTGGCGCAGTCCGTCTGGATACCGGAGATGGCATTCAATTGCAAAACTCATGGAATATTGAGCATCTCCGCAAGTTCTACCCGTAAGGCGCGGCTGTCGGGCCCTGCCTGGCAGCCACCCTTTTGTACAGGCCTTGCCTCAGTTGCATGAAACCCCTTGTACAAAGCCAGGCGATGACCCTGAGCACCAGAGAAATAAATGAAGCGCTGGGGGGCCCCCGACCAAGTTGCTTGCATGCATAAGCATTCCAAGAGCATTTGCATAAGCATTTCATGAGCATTTGCATATGCATATGCATATAGATAGGATCGCATCCTGCATCATTCTGTTCTGCATAAAGCTACAGGTTCCTGCCAAGAACTCAGTTTCTCCAAGAAGATGGGGAGATGAACCAACACTGTGATCCCCGGCGAACCAAACAGATAAGTTCTACCTCTTGTCCATAAGTGTTCTGTAAGCTAAAACTTGTGCATAAGAAAACCCCGCCACTCTTCGAAACTTATGTGCTCCCATCCTTGGCTTGAACGTTGCTTCGGCCTGGATGGTCATAGTGGCCTTTGATGAAAAGAAGTTGGCGGGGGGCTGGTCCCTCTATTTCTTGCCGGTAAGCTCAGTTCCCCAGCAACGAAGAAAGGGTACCGGCAGGATAGCCTACCGGGGAAAACTCATTTATTTAAAATAAAGAGGCATTTCACCTCTGCGTGGACATATACATGCACGAGTTCCTGACAAGGTTCATCTTTTTCATTAATATGCTGGTTATACAAGTACAAACCTTACATAACACAGATATGGACTCGAGAGATTACATTATTCGAACTAAAATTTGGCAAATGCTTACGAGTTTAAGATTGAAAAAAGATAAATGCTCCATAAACTCCTCTCCCTGTCCCTCTTATCCCAGGTAGTGCGATGTGAAGAGAAGAGGATAGGCAACGCATCGACACAACGCCACCCTGATCCCCGTCAAAGGCTGCCGAGCACAGCCTGACAAGATCGGGAGTGGCAAGCCTGCGAAGGAGGAAGACGTATGGAGCACCTCAGCGACTCCCTGGTCACCACTTCTAGAACCAGGCAGAAGGCTCCAGCACAGGTGCTGAAAGAGAGGGGCGCCGGGGGTCGGCCAGGAGGCCACTGGAGGAAGCGGAAGCGCCAGGGGAGCAACCCTTTCCCAGGTCACCAAGAAAATGGTGATGACGGTGCCGGGGAAGGGGAAGGGAGGACGGAGGGATAAGGCAGCAGGTCGCCAGTACAAGACGAACACGTCGATGCAGTTGTGCTCCTACTGGACGGCCTGCCTCCCGCCATCTTCGTCTTCCCCAGCTTCATCTTCATCAACACCGCTCCGGGGGAGCGCCAGGACTCCAGCCCGATGCCTTCCCTAGAGAGACGGCGAGCGGCCAAGACGGCCAGGGGCTCGGGACACGCCCCTCCCTGCCTTGACGGGCAGGAAGGCGCGCCTCTCGTCGACATCATCCCCATGGCTCCCGGATTGGGCAGTGACTGGGTTTACCGATGATTCCCAGCCCTGCCTCCCGGGCATGCCCCAGAGACGCCAAGGACCCGATCGCCAAGACCACGAGCGGTGGTGAACCGAGGCTAGACACCGCAATACCCAATGGGCAGACAACCATGGCAAAAGGAGCAAGCATTCCCTCACAACAAGAGAGCTTGGTATGTCCCACACTCCAAGCAGTGTCGGGGCCGGATTTCGGGGACACAACATATCCCAAAAATTTTACCCCTCGTGTTACCACCAGCCCAGGATTACTGTTACTGGTGGACACGTCCTTGTTACAGATTACCAAGCTATTACAAGAATTTGGGTACAAGACCATAAAGGTCTAATGATACAACAATGATATCTAGTGAGGGGTGACGGAAGTGACTTGTGGTTCTCCAACATCGATGGGGCTCCATTCCCATAGGAACAGCTGACCTGGATAATTCCTATCCGCGTGGCTGCTATCCTAGGCTCCGCACGGACGTCGCTGAGGTACTCCTCACTGAATTCCTGACCTGGCCAAGTAAATAGCCAGAGACAAGCCTGTGAGTATGTTTGAATGTACTTGCAAACATCATGAACAGAAGATATAGCGAATGCATATGCTCATGTTGGATTAAATGTTATGCTCATGCTGACTGAAATTTAAATCATGACATGACAATAAAATGATATGGACGTGAACATAGCATGTTAGTTATAATCAAACTTATTAGAGATAAAGCAAATGAATGCCACGGGTAGCCTAGCCAGCCCAAGTGTCATTCAGAAAAATAAAAGAAATGCCAATCGGGTGTCCACAAGAGTAGTGGCGGGACCGCCTATAAACTCGAGAGACGCCGCGAGAGGTCTTGAAAATAAAGTTGACTGCCTGGGGTAGTCTAGCCAGCCCCTGAGACACTCAGGAAATATAAAATAAGAGAAACGGGTTAGTCCTCAATAATATGCATAACCATAAAAATATTCACAGCAATAGTACTCAAAATAACCACGACCGTGTTAGTGATGACAACAATATCCTGCAAAATAGTTCATGCTCAATTTAATTATTTTCCTCCGAAGACCGACACCGGGACCGACACTTGACAAACCTAGACTATAGTCCTTAATCGTGGACACGGCTATTCGAATAGGTTAAAACTCTGCAGAGGGTGTACTCTTTACCCACAAGTACAGGATTTCTTTAGTCAGTACCGTGGCACTGACTAATTCCCATTATGGGCTTTGGGTTGAAAACACACCTGACCAGCACACACCAGATTAACCATCTGGATGCCAGGAATCACCCAAAGCATCGTTTCATAAAAACTCTAAGTTGGGGAGACAACAATCTCGAGTAGCATGGGATCACTATTAATACGCGCGGAATCCAAGGGGTGCCCCCCTCTCGGACACAACCGGAAACACCCATGCCCCTAACGCGATGACTGGATTTAGTCCATGGCCATGGAAACCCTCATCGTGGCCCTCTATGTGATGTGTGCACGGAAAGGGGTTAACAAGTTACTGAACCATACCCTACCTGTGGCAGGGACATGTGGTAGCACGGACAAGTATGGGGGTTACCGGAACAAGACTCGATCTACGGCCAACTCAGGAGGCTTAAGTATTTCCTGCAGTGGTTAGCACAATATATTCCTTGGTGATACCCAACAGCATCACCACCCGGCATGTCCCAACATGCCCTTACTGATCATTCTCGTCACAACGATATTTCCGACTCACGGTCACCTTTCTCGTGTCTGATTCTTTCCTGCAGATTAGTCCGGATCACATGGACATATATGACATGTGAAAGTAACCATCCTCGTTCATGCTTCGTGCAGATGCAATCTCAAGGAATCATGCATGCATAACTAGCTATATGCAAAATTTATTCGAATTCAACATACTCAAGATTTAATTATTCCTGCAACTAATTCAACCATGCAATCACCATATCAAGTGCCCAAGATGCTTGCCTTAAGCATGCAGAAAGATTGGGGCACTCCAAAAGTTTGAAATATTCTCTTCCCTCCATTTTTCCTATTTGCAAAATATTGAAATCACCACATATTCCAAAAACAGTGCTAAAAAGTTGTTTGGAAAATTTTGAAATAAATACTAAAATAAACTAGATGAAAAAAATGAAAAATAACAGAAAAGGAAATCAATTTATTTAGAGTTCATATGAATTACTTATGGAATTTCTAAGATGGAAAGAATAAATAAAAGGACTACTTAATAGATCCAGTAGATACTAAACTTTAGGAAAATGTTCACCTAGTCTAGATAAATAGAGCATGATTTTAGGTACGTACAGAAATTAGAATCATTATATTTGGATTCAAAATGACTGTTGTGTAAATATTTGAAAACTGCTGAGAAAAGAAAAGGATAAGGACAAAAACGCGCCCTGAGCGCTGTATAGCCGACTGGCACTACTGGGCCAAGCCCAGCCACTCAGCTGTGCGGGAGGACCGACGACATCGATGGCGTATTCCCAGGAATACACCTTCTCCGCGCGAACACAGTTTTGGGAAAAACCATCTCCACATAAGCGGCAGAGCCCGCGACTTGTGAGGCTGACGGGCGGCCCCCACTTGTCGGGTTCAATGGAGTCGTATTCCACCTCACGCGCAGGACATCCGCGTCGACGCCGACGGTGATTACCGACGGCTCCGACCACCGTTTACTGCGTTGGGGATATGGATGAGCTCGGGACGATGATGCACTTCTTATGGTGCATGGCACAATCACCGGGGAGCCGTGGAGCTCCGGCAGTCTAGAACTTGGCGGATAGCCGAAGCAGTGGAAATTTGATCTCCGGTCATAGAGTTTTCTAGATGAAATTGGAGTGCGGTATTTATAGTTGGTGTCTTGAGAAAGCTGTGGATGAAAATAGTTCAGAGTTTGAGCTACTGGTTTGCTCAATCTCTTCCGAGATGTGGCGGCGGTGAGTATTACCTGAGACGGGGAAGAAGACCCTCTCAAGCTCAATTGAGTGGTCGGGCGATCAATTGAGTATGTGTGTGGATGACTTAGATGCAAAGAAGAGCCCGGGGTGGCCTTAAATAGCTACGGGCGAGGTGGCCGATGATCTCGGATCACGGCGAAATGAAGATGGCTGGTGGAGGTTATTGGTGGTAATTGGCAGGGACAGTGGGCTTCATTGAAGTCGAAGAAACCTCCCCGGGGTGCTGGCTGGGCTGGGTATAAGCTTGATCCTTCTATCGGCAGTGAAGCTTCCCGATGGCAGCGGCGCACTTTTCTGTTTCTCCGACGACTGACGAACGGCCACACGGAATTTGGACGGTGCACAGACAGCTCGAAGGGGTGACGCGTGGAGGAGGGAGTACTGTGGGCGGTGCAACCATGTGCGGGCGTGTCAGCTACCGTGGTCAACCATTGATCCGCCATGAATTTGGCCGGCGGCCGTTGCACCGGCCTGGTACTGTGCTGGCGGTGGCATGGGA
This sequence comes from Thinopyrum elongatum, assembly GCA_011799875.1. Classification (NCBI taxonomy): domain Eukaryota; kingdom Viridiplantae; phylum Streptophyta; class Magnoliopsida; order Poales; family Poaceae; genus Thinopyrum; species Thinopyrum elongatum. The sequence goes on from CM022300.1 coordinate 282,564,540, forward strand.
CTAGCGGGAGGGGTCCAGATGAGAGCGTTGAAGAACCAGGTGGAGTGAGGGACAAGGAAGTTCAGCTTCTGCCAAAATTTGGTTAACCAAATTCCTGCCCGTAAGGTGTTCGTGCAAATGCCAACCAGGTCTAGGCAATTTATTTCAATTTTAAGATTTCTGTGGTGATGGTTTGGATCAAAACTGAGGTGCTAGCAAAGTTTCAGAAGTTTTGGAATTGTAGAAGATGAAGTTTCTTCACAAACCGCAAAGTTAACCCAAAATTCAAATTGAATTTTGAGAATTTTGAACTTGAGGTCAAGAAATTTTTGGTGAAATGAGTTTGGTAGAGTGATGCTCCTGGGAGTGTTAGAGGTTGTGGACAAGCTGGTTTAGCCAAATGACTGATTAATCAGCGAAATTTTGGGAAGGAGCAGAATTTCTGTCATGCACACAATGTGCTCGATAAAATGCATTGGTGATCTAGGTGGCTCTGATGGATTTGAATTTTGGCATGATGGTGTCTCTTTAGATGGTAGGGATGACAGTGGAGTTGGTTTGTGAAAAGTGAAAACTTGTAAGTGCCAGTTTAGAAGAATTCCAGTTCTGGACAGAAACTTCAGAGGAATATTTGGTGAACTAAGAAGATTCTAATGGAGCAAAAAATTTGGACATAAGGGTTTGGTTGGAAGGACTATAGGTGGGAAAATTTACAGAATTTTTGGAGCAAGAAAAATTAGGGTTGTAGTTATAACCTAGAAAATGGACAGAATTGAAAATAGGAAGTTTCACTCAAAATTTTCAAAAGACCAAGTTAGGTTTTTGCATAAAAGTGATATACAGGCATCATATGACCTCCCATAATTTTTTGTGGAATTTTGAAAGAATTATTTAAAGTAGTTGTAGTGCAACAGAGGCATTTAAAGTATTGAAAATGCTATTAAAAGAATTGTTTTGGAGCGAATTTTATTCTGAAAATAATTCCTACTGTTATTAAAGTATAAAAGAAATGTTTTAAGAAAACTACCAGAGCCCACAATATTATTTCCAAAAATTTCTATATGGAGGGAAGAATTTTGAAAGTCAGAAACAGAATAGGGATCTAAAATAATTTAAGGACTTATTATAGATCAAAATTTTATTTCTGGCCAAATTTTACTCAATGAAAATTTGATTTAATTTTTGGGGTGTTACAAACTCTACCCCCCTTAAGAAAATCTCGTCCTCGAGATTTGTTAAGGGCGGAAGAATTCAATGCGTATCAAAACAAACAATAATATGCAAAATGCAAACATAGCAATGCACTTATGACATACGCCCTAAAATATCATACAACGGTTGCGTTATGTAAACTAGCATTAGACATAGCAACAACCATACTCGTGACCATCTACAGTTCCGGATGAGACGTTCCTGACCCTGGCTGTGTACTCTTCAAACACTCGACGAGAGTGGCCAGAAGAGAGGGACGGGCCATTCTGCTGGTCATCCCCTGGAACTCTTGAATTACTTCCCAGGACTGCTGATAGAGTAACTGATGGTTCTGCACTCCCCCTTACTAGTGGGTGTTGAGCAATGGCTCTCCTCGTAATGGAGAGTTCCCTGGCAACTTGGGTGAGCAGTGACTCTTGTGCGGCCACAAAATGCACCAAGTTTCCCAGGGCAGGGTTTTGCTCGTGCTCGGAGTTGGCAAAATGCATCCCTCTATCGTAGCTGGATCTGGAAGGATAGTAGAAAAATGAGCGATTGTGAGTTCTTGAATCTTGGTGGCGAAGTTGGGCAACGGCTTCTCTAGCAGCATACTGAATGGCTTGATATTCAGCAGCCATTACTCTTCCCGTGAATCAGTGAGAGTGTTCTTGTGCCAAAGCCCTTCCATTAATAGATACTGTGGCCCAAAACTGGGTGAGGCCATTGCGATCCCTTGCTTGATACACCACATATCATGGCGATTCTTTCAAACCATGGGCACGTCGGGTGACGTTAGAGAGTATGCGGACGAAGGCATCAAGCTCCGGCGCGGTGGTCTCGTGGTGGATGAGGGAACGAGGCATCTTGGTGGTTTGGATTAAAGTCAGAATGAAGGCCGTGCTATTCTGAGTTGAGGCAGGGCTTCCTTTATAAGCTAGAAGAGTCTTCCATCACATGCTTGTGGATGGGATAAATCAGGTGTCGGCCACAGGCACACGGCCTATGGACAGGCTGATAGATTGGGCACCGAGTATCAAAAAGATGTCGGCTGGCCACTGTGCGGTTATTTGGTAGGATGGGCTTGACTATGGACAGGAAAGGATGTGGACGGTGTGGAAACCTAGGGATAGTGACCAGGCTAAGATAGATTTAGCCAACGGTCAGCCTGGCTCTGATACCAAGGCTGTCGGGGCCGGATTTCGGGGACACAACATATCCCAGAAATTTTACCCCTCGTGTTCCCACCAGCCCAGGATTACTGTTACTGGTGGACACGTCCTTGTTACAGATTACCAAGCTACGAAAAGAATTTGGGTACAAGACCATAAAGGTCTAATGATACAACAATGATATCTGGTGACGGGTGACGGAAGCGACTTGTGGTTCTCCAACATCGATGGGGCTCCATTCCCACAGGAACAGCTGACCCGGATAATTCCTATCCGCGTGGCTGCTATCCTCAGCTCCACACGGACATCGCTGAGGTACTCCTCGCTGAATTCCTGACCTGGCCAAGTAAATAGCCAGGGACAAGCCTGTGAGTATGTTTGAATGTACTTGCAAACATCATGAACAGAAGATATAGCGAATGCATATGCTCATGTTGGATTAAATGTTATGCTCATGCTAACTGAAATTTAAATCATGACATGACAATAAAATGATATGGACGTGAACATAGCATGTTAGTTATAATCAAACTTATTAGAGATAAAGCAAATGAATGCCATGGTAGTCTAGCCAGCCCAAGTGTCTTTCAGAAAAATAAAAGAAATGCCAATCGGGTGTCCACAAGAGTAGTGGCGGGACCGCCTATAAACTCGAGGGACGCCGCGAAGAGGTCTTGAAAATAAAGTTGAGTGCCCGGGGTAGTCTAGCCAGCCCCTGAGACACTCAGGAAATATAAAATAAGAGAAACGGGTTAGTCCTCAATAATATGCATAACCATAAAAATATTCATAACAATAGTACTCAATATAACCACGACCCTGTTAGTGATGACAACAATATCCTCCAAAATAGTTCATGCTCAATTTGATTATTTTCCTCCGGAGACCGACACCGGGACCGACACTTGACCAACCCAGACTGTAGTCCTTAACCGCGGACACGGCTATTCGAATAGGTTAAAACTCTGCAGAGGGTGTACTCTTTATCCACAACTACAGGATTTCTTTAGTCAGTACTGTGGCACTGACTAATTCCCATTACGGGCTTTGGGTTGAAAACACACCTGACCAGCACACACCAGATTAACCGTCCGGATGCCAGGAATCACCCAAAGCATCATTTCAGAAAAACTCTAAGTCGGGGAGAGAACAATCTCGAGTAGCATGGGATCACTATTAATACGCGCAGAATCCAAGGGGTGCCCCCTCTCGGACACAACTGGAAACACCCATGCCCCCTGACCCGATGACAGGATTTAGTCCATGGCCATGGAAACCCTCATCGTGGCCCTCTATGTGATGTGTGCACGGAAAGGGGTTAACAACTTACTGAACCATACCCTACCTGTGGCAGGGACATGTGGTAGCACGAACAAGTTTGGGGGTTACCGGAACAAGACTCAATCTACGGCCGACTCAGGAGGCTTAAATATTTCCTGCAGTGGTTAGCACAATATATTTCTTGGTGATACCCAACAGCATCACCACCCGGCATGTCCCAACATGCCCTTACTGATCATTCTCGTCACAACGAGATTTCTGACTCATGGTCACCTTTCTCGTGTCTGATTCTTTCCTGCTGATTAGTCCGGATCACATGCACATATATGACATGTGAAAGTAACCATCCTCATTCATGCTTCGTGTAGATGCAATCTCAAGGAATCATGCATGCATAACTAGCTATATGCAAAATTTATTCGAATTCAACATACTCAAGATTTAATTATTCCTGCAACTAATTCAACCATGCAATCACCATATCAAGTGTCCAAGATGCTTGCCTTAAGCATGCAGAAAGATTGGGGCACTCCAAAAGTTTGAAATATTCTCTTCCCTCCATTTTTCCTATTTGCAAAATATTGAAATCACCACATATTCCAAAAACAGTGCTAAAAAGTTGTTTGGAAATTTTTGAAATAAATACTAAAATAAACTAGATGAAAAAAATGAAAAATAACAGAAAAGGAAATCAATTTATTTAGAGTTCATATGAATTACTTATGGAATTTCTAAGATGGAAAGAATAAATAAAAGGACTACTTAATAGATCCAGTAGATACTAAACTTTAGGAAAATGTTCACCTAGTCTAGATAAATAGAGCATTATTTTAGGTACCTACAGAAATTAGAATCATTATATTTGGATTTAAAATGACTGCTGTGGAAATATTCGAAAACTGCTGAGAAAAGAAAAGGATAAGGACAGAAACGCACCCTGAGCGCTGTATAGCCGACTGGCGCTACTGGGCCAAGCCCAGCCACTCAGCTGTGTGGGAGGACCGACGACGTCGATGGCGTATTCCCAGGAATACACCTTCTCCGCGCAAACACAGTTTTGGGAAAACCGTCTCCACTTAAGCGGCGGAGCCCACGACTTGTGAGGCTGACGGGCGGCCCCCACTTGTCGGGTTCAATGGAGTCGTCTTCCACCTCCCGCGTAGGACATCCGCGTCGATGCCGACGGTGATTACTGGCGGCTCTGACCACCGTTTACTGTGTTGGGGATATGGAGGAGCTCGGGACGATGATGCGCTTCTTATGGTTCATGGCACGATCACCGGGGAGCCGTGGAGCTCCGGCGGTCTAGAACTTGGCGGATGGCCGAAGCAGTGGAAATTTGATCTCCGGTCATAGAGTTTTCTAGATGAAATTGGAGTGCGGTATTTGTAGGTGGTGTCTTGAGAAAGCTGTCGATGAAAAGAGTTCAGAGTTTGAGCTACTGGTTTGCTCGATCTCTTCCGGGATGTGGCGGCGGTGAGTATTACGTGAGACGGGGAAGAAGACCCTCTCAAGCTCAATTGAGTGGTCGGGCGATCGATTGAGTATGTGTGTGGATGACTTAGATGCAAAGAAGAGCCCGGGGTGGCCTGAAATAGCTATGGGCGAGGTGGCCGATGATCTCGGATCACGGCAAAATGAAGATGGCCGGTGGAGGTGGTTGGTGGCAATTGGCGGGGACGGTGGGCTTCATTGAAGTCGAAGAAACCTCCCCAGGGTGCTGGCTGGGCTGGGGATAAGCTCGATCCTTCTATCGGCAGTGAAGCTTCCCGACGGCAGCGGCGCACTTTTCTGTTTCTCCGGCGACTGACGAACGGCCACAGGGAATTTGGATGGTGCACAGACAGCTCAAAGGGGTGACGCGTGGAGGAGGGAGTAACGTGGGCGGGCGTGTCAGCTGCCATGGTCAACCATCGATCCGCCATGAATTTGGCTGGCGGCCGTTGCACCGGCCTGGTACTTTGCTGGCGGCGGCATGGGACTGGCGGGAGGGGTCCAAATGAGAGCATTGAAGAACCAGGTGGAGTGAGGGACAAGGAAGTTCAGCTTCTACCAAAATTTGGTTAACCAAATTCCTGCCCGCAAGGTGTTCGTGCAAATGCCAACCAGGTCTAGGCAATTTATTTGAATTTTAAGATTTTTGTGGTGATGGTTTGGATCAAAACTGAGGTGCTAGCAAAGTTTCAGAATTTTTGGAATTGTAACAAATGAAGTTTCTTCACAAACCGCAAAGTTAACCCAAAATTCAAATTGAATTTTGAGAATTTTGAACTTGAGGTCAAGAAATTTTTGGTGAAATGAGTTTGGTAGAGTGATGCTCCTGGGAGTGTTAGAGGTTGTGGACAAGCTGGTTTGGCCAAATGACCGATTAATCAGCGAAATTTTGGGAAGGAGCAGAATTCCTGTCATGCACACAATGTGCTCGATAAAATGCTTTGGTGATCTAGGTGGCTCTGATGGATTTGAATTTTGGCATGATTGTGTCTCTTTAGATGGTAGGGATGACAGTGGAGTTGGTTTGTGGAAAGTGAAAACTTGTTAGTGCAAGTTAAGAAGAATTTCAGTTCTGCAGAGAAACTTCACAGGAATATTTGGTGAACTAAAAAGATTCCAATGGAGCTAAAATTTTGGACTTAAGGGTTTGGTTGGAAGGACTATAGGTGGGAAAATTTTCAGAAATTTTGGAGCAAGAAAAATTAGGGTTGTAGTTATAACCTAGAAAATGGACAGAATTGAAAAGAGGAAGTTTCACTCAAAATTTTCAACAGACCAAGTTAGGTTTTTGCATAACAGTGATATACAGGCATCATATGACCTCCCATAATTTTTTGTGGAAGTTTGAAAGAATTATTTAAAGTAGTTGTAGTCCAACAGAGGCATTTAAATTATTGAAAATGCTACTAAAAGAATTGTTTCGGAGCGAATTTTATTCTGAAAATAATTCCTACTGTTATTAAAGTATAAAAGAAATGTTTTAAGAAAACTACCAGAGCCCACAATATTATTTCCAAAAATTTCTATATGGAGGGAAGAATTTTGAAAGTCAGAAACAGAATAGGGCTCTAAAATTATTTAAGGACTTATTATAGGTCAAAATTTTATTTCTGGCCAACTTTTACTCAATAAAAATATGATTAAATTTTTGGGGTGTTACAAGCAGCCCATCCACGATGCCTTCTCTGAGCATCGACCAGGCTCACTCCCCGAACGCCAACACTCAACAACTCTAGGCGCAAGCTGGAGCCGGAGCTTGGCCCCGGGCCCTTCTCTTCAACATGACCAACGAAAGGCAGAAACAGGGGAAGAAAGGATCCGGAGATGGATGGCTCGGCTCTCGCTCCGCCCCTCCTTTTATAGGCGGAGCAAGAAATGAAGCCGCTCCCTCAACAAGCAATCGCTGCCCCTCTCAGCCAATTCAAGAAGACCGGGCCATCGCCTTGATGCTCTCCCGCGCCATGCACCTCCGTTACCTACCCCGCGTGATGCACGCCGCATACGTGGCTAAGGATAAGGGCGTGGTGGGAAGAGTGAATTGGCGGTTTCTACCCCATGCGTTAAAGTCATTCATGGGCCATTGCAAAGATGGCCCCACCACGACTGGCTTTACACGACGCACGGGAAAACCGGAAACTGGCCTAGAATCAAGATTAATGGAGAAGCAAAGAAGACTCCAAGATATCAGCCTCTTCAATGCCCCTGCCTGTGCACTTATTAGGACCTACCCCGACGACGACCGGCAGCGCGATCGGGGCAGGCCCGGGTGCTTCTGTCGGTGCAACAAACCCTGGGTCTGTTACCCTGATTGTGCACAGGCACGAGAACAAGATTACAACACCAAGGCCATGTCAAGAGACAAGAGACCAAGATCTTCGAAGAACCAGCAGGCAAATTAAGAAGGCCAAGACCAAGACAGAGAAGCAAGACACCAACAGGAGAAAAGCCTCCCTTGCCGGGCAGGCGGACCTAGCAAGGACAAGGGCTCCCCAGAAGAAAGCATTCAAGACGTCCCGGCAGGGCCTGCCGGTACTCACGAGGGCAAAGACACCTCACCAAGCCATCTCACCATGACCCACGTCATTGATCAATGCGGTGTCAAGCCGCAAAGTGACTAAGTGGAAGCCATTCGTCACATGGCAACCTCTTTCTACAGGAAATACCTACGGATGACACCCGTCCTGCGACGTGTCAAGCAAGCAGGCATGGAGCTGGCAAGATGAGCCCGGCAAGGCTTGCCGGGCGAGCAACGATGTGACGTTGAGCGGTGCATTTAATGCACTCTGTCAGCCTGCAGAATTAGGTATGATAGCACTGTTTGCTATCTTCTCAGTGCATAATGATTGTTTTGCCACTGTGGTGACCCCTTAACCTATAAAAGGAGTCCCATGGCAACCATAGCAAGGGTTGGAAAGTTGAACACCCCCACGCTCGTACACGCATAGTCACTGCCTCCACAGGGCGAGCCTGCCGGGCAAGTGTACTACGCTCCATCACCACTTTTCCACCATCAATCCACCAAAGCAGGAGTAGGGTTTTACGCCTCGCGGCGGCCCGAACCTGGGTAAAATTGCCCGTGTGATCTCTGTCGTGCTGCCCCACATTCTTCTGCTCTTTGTGCAACGCGACATCCCCCTGCCGAACCAGCAAGGGGCCCCATGGCCCCATAGGTGGCCGTGGTTTCCCGCGACACTTCGACTTGCCATTGCCACATTGCCATGCCTCATGACATATATATCTTGTGTGTTGCATGAAACTTGTTGAGTTCTTGCCACTGCCCCGAGGTTGCAACAATGTCATTTCTTCACTTATGCCATGTCCCATTGCTTGTCACATGATTGACTTGATTGCCTCATACATGATGAACAATTACTCTTTCTATTGTGTTGAGTGCCATACTATCTTCATTACACCCTATGCACGTTATGCTTGGATTGTCTTGCACTTGACCCATGTGTTTAGACACTTCATTTTCTTTGGTGTTGTGAATGATTCATATGCCTACCATAGACCTTTCATTGAGCAATTTGTGAATGCTTGTTATGACCTCGAGGTAGATGCTAATTCTCTTGTCGCACATATTTGCATCGCTACCTCACATTTACATGCTTATCTCCATGATGTTCTTCATTGCACTCAATTTATGTGCTTACATGCCATGTCACAATCCTTTGTCACACCGTATGCTATGCTTGATGATGACACTTGTTGGGTGAATCACCACTTGAATGCTTGGTTTTGCACTAACACTAACCATATTTGTTTTTCCAAGTGTTTGTTGTCCTTACTCCTTTTGATGGAATCACAAGACGGTGCGACATTGGAGAGTGCCCATTTCGAGCTTCAAGATGATGAGTACTTGGTGATTGTCCACTTCTACACGGCGAAGCCATCTATTTCCCATGGTGATTTGGTTTTCAATCCGAGGTCAGATGTTTCCCAAAGGGGGGGGGGAATGATGCGGAGCATCCTATGGACATCACCATGTCAAGAGACCGTTTGGCGAGTGACACGTGCGACATCTACTTCACACACACAAAGGTGAATCATCTCCTTTACATGTGTTCACTTGACCCCGTCGAGGATGGTATAGTACTTGACACTTCTCCCATGTGCATGCATAGGTATTGTTGGAGCGTCACGGATGTTGAGAAGGAGTGCAAGCGCCAAGGAACGACTACACCATCCATGAGGGAAGCAGCGAAGTGACGACGGAAGAAGATGGAGCTGCTGAAGCTACATTGGTGGGACATCCGGGCCAAGGGCTGGACATCCGCCGCCTGTGTAGCCACCCAGCGACTGCACCAACAGATAGCCGAGACATCAGCGGCCGGACATCCGGCCTGTGAGCCCGGACATCCGGCGCCTCGCCACCACCCAGACATCCGGCCCTTCCCGGAAAATCCGGCAGAGAGAGCAGAATGCCCCAGAAGTTTGGCTACCATCGGGCCGGACATCCGGCTAGTGCCCCAGACATCCGATGTCTCACGAGAGCCCGGACATCCGCGCCTGCCTACGTGTAGCCACAGGCTAGAGGCCCATGTATCCCCCTATCTCACTTACCCCTTCGTGGACTAGCCTATATATACTCCTTCCCCTTCCTCTAGTCAGGGATAGCAAATAGGATAGCTCATTTGTATGCGAGCTTTGCTCCTTACCCCATCTCCTCTTGAGAGAGTGAGATTGATACACTCCATTGGAGTTCAAGACCTCCATTGGAGAAGATCCCTAGTGGAATCAAGACCCCATCTAGGGAAGGTCCATCTCGGATTGAAGACCTCAACTCCTCATGGATTGGGATGAACTAGCTACCATTTGTATCGTCCTTTGTTGGATTTGGATCGTGTATCTCTCCGTGTGTATGTGGATTTAGCACATGTGTGATTGTATCTTGTCTATTTGAGTGTTCCTCTCGTGTTTTCCCTCGTGTTTCCCCGAGTGTTCTTCGTGTTCTTCGCGGGATCCACTCCAATCGTGAAAGATCAACACCGTTAGGGTTCCACCCTACATCACTACCACATATTCGCCGCCGTTCCATCAAACCACCACATATCCGCTGCCATCATGCCACCAGTCCAAGTTCCACCAGATTCATCTCCGCCAACAGTCCGAGTTCCACCAGATTCATCTCCGCCACCAATCCTTTTCCGAGTCCAGTATTTACTTCCCTGTTATTGATTTCCAGGTCACGTCCAACTACGAGTCGTGACCAAGTCGGAATCCTCAACTTCCATGCCACCCGCAGAAGAAAAATAGTTCTAGTGTAAAAAAAACTAAGTCTGGAAAATTCTAGCTAGGCAGTTTTTAGGCCATTTGTATACTTTTTCGAAAAAAAATTGTTGCGGGGCAAAAAAAAAAGTGCAAAAAAGTGTAAAAAAGGAGAAAAAAAGAGATTCCGAGTGTCCACCTTCCTTGTTTACGTGAAGCATCGTGATTTTGTTCGTGTTCTAGGCTCGCATCTCTAGCACGGTCTAGCCTAGGACCAACACAGTACCATTGTTGAGCATTTATTCAACTTTGCATCTCTGAATTCATTATTGCTGACATTTTTTATACCATATCCTAAGCCTTCCTAGCTCCACATACATCTACATTGTGCGTTTGACACCACCTCGCAATCGATCTGTCCAAGCTTTGAGAGTTTTGACTACAACAGTTGCCGATCACCACCTGCTGCTGGGTAAGAACTGGTAAGAATTTGAGATTTTCTTGACGGATTTGTGACAACCTACCCCCACCACTTTCTAGTAGTCTGTAGGATCATATTCTTGTGTGTTTCTATTGCTGCTAACCATGGCAGGATCACAAGCCGACGAGATTGACTGGGAGAACATGACGAAGAAGGAGCTTCATGATAAATTTCAGCAAATGTTAGGTCAACAGGTGGAAGACGTGATGGCCAGCTTTGGAAAGGCACTGGAGAGGATTGATGACATTGGGAAGAGAATTGACACCTAGTTGGACGAAAAGTTCGATGAAGTACTCGTGCGTCTACCACAACCACCACCCGCATCTGCTGCACCATTGCAACAACATCAACAACCACCACGTCGCGATCCAGCAGGGCGAGCGCAGCATGTTCCTCTTCAGCCAGGACAAACTTCGGGTGCCGCTGGTACTGTTGTTGATGCTTCTGTAGCTCCTGCTGCTATTGTAGAGGAGGGGGTTGATCAAAATCAAAACTACGTGCAACCACCAGCACCAGCACCACCAGGTCGTCCTCATGCATATAATCGATACACTAGGGCTGCACCACCACCTTAGGTACGAGATCATGACCGTGTTCCTAAACTAAAGTTGAATATTCCCGACTTTTGAGGGAAGATACGTTCCTGAAGTATATCTTACTTGGGAGTTAGAAACTGAACAATGTTTTACATGTTTACAATATCCCAAGGAGAGACGTGTTGCTGCTGCTGTTTGTGCTTTCACTAGTTTTGCTTGTGTGTGGTGGTTTGAACATTGTAGATTATATCCTATTCCAGCTACTTGGGCTACTTTGAAAACTGCTATGCATACTCATTGGGTTCCAACATATTATCAACGTGAATTACTTCAAAAATTGCAGCGTTTAAGACAATAAAAAAATTATGTAGAGGAATATCATCAGGAATTACAAACTAGCATGATTAGATGTGGTATTGTTGAGGATAACGAAGCTATGCTTGCACGTTTTATGGGTAGGTTAAATAGAGAGATTCGTACCATTTTAGAGTATAAGGAGTATAACAATATCACTTGTTTATTCCATCTTGCTTGCAAAGCTGAACGTGAAGTGCAGGATCAACAGGCATTGGCGTGGACTAACTTTTCTGCAGGTCGAACTTCATCATGGACGTCGCGTGCATCCTCTATTTCCACATGTTCTGCTACGCTGGCACGTCCATCCGCTACCACCTCCAACCCCGATACAAGAAAGCAGGCACAACCACCACTATCTCTGTCATACGGACTCTGAATTGGGTGATTCTTTTTTGTTGGAAAGTAGATTTCGTGCTCTTTCCAACCCAATTGGATTCACCTTCAAATTCGTCCGGAGCATTGAGATATTGACGAAACAATCTGACGCTGCAGCAGAATCCGAGTCAAACTACAAGTCCAAAGGTGTTTGATGCGGAGCATCCTACGGTCATCCCCATGGACCTACCTTAGTCTCCCACGACACCACATGGACCAGTGACTAGAGCTCGAGCAAAGGCTATCAAAGATAAGGTGAACTCGCTCCTCTCCAAACATACACTTCTTCTTGTGAGACATGGCTACTACCACAAGCGGAGACCCTATGTGTGATCACATACTTAAAGGGAAGTGTCACTTTCCGGGATCGGGGGTACTCAGACTTGCCTGCCTGCAGCCCAGCATGTGGCTCATCGACGACCCAGTACGGCCCAGGTACAACACCCCCAGGGCAAGACCCTCGCGAGGACCCAGGCCTCATGAGGCGAACGACACCAAGACCTCCAGACGAGCGGCCCTCAAAGGCTACCTCCCTAGGAGCAGAGATATCTATGCAAGGTTCCCGCCTTGTGAGGCCACGATGACATGAGCTATGACGACCAAGGCCAGGCGGGCACCAGCGGGCGCAGATGGGATAGTTTCCTCTTCGATGCTAAGGGAGCAAGGGCAGGCGTAGGTTCCCGAGGAAGGCCCCAAAGCTTTCCATTCTGGTGCAACGAGACCGAGACCACGAGCTCGACAGGACGGATGTCATCGCTGAGCCCATCGTTGCGTCATGGCCAGAAGCTTTGCAGGCGAAGACCACCTTTCGTCAGGATAAGATGTACTCCTTGTCCGCTTTGAAAATTGGCCGTTATGGAATCCCTTCCAGCCTAAGCTATGAGGGAAGAGGACCAAGGCCACTATAAATATGGGCTAGCCATCATCATAGAAGGGATCCCACCCCGACCGAATCCGGACCCGATCCATCCTCAGCACCTGAGCCCTCACGAGGTTGCTCATCCACTGTACTAGTTCATCCTCTACCTCCTTGTGAGACCAATCCACCAAAAGCAGGAGTATGGTTTTACACCGCAAGGTGGCCCGAACCTTGGTAAATCTCTGTGTTGGTTCCTTCCGCACAATCCAGTGTACTCGTCGAGATCAGGCCATGGGTATGGCGAGTTAGCATCGTTGTGAAGCGAGATCCTTCATTCACGCCCCTGTGTTCGAACTTTCTTGGGTCTGCGGAGCCCTGAATCTGACATTTGGCATGCCAGGTAGGGGTGTGTCGAAGCTCCGCCTCTTCATCAACCGCGCTCCGTTCTCGCTCCGCCATGCCAATGGCTGATGCTCGCCGAGTCTGTGCCGAGCGCCAGGCCGCTCACGTCGCCCATGGACCGTGGCATCCCACGCCGCTCTGCCTCTCCCATGCCTAACGCTGCCACTGACCCTGCTGCTCACGAGCAGCAGGACTCGTCGCTGCCACCCTCCGTGCAGTGTGATGGCCGCACCGCCACTCCTTCTCTCACTCCCGCCACAGCGTCGTCCTCCCAAGCTCGCCGTGGGCCGGCGAACGCGCAGGCTGCACTGCTCATGGCGCGCGAGCTGCTGCGTTACCGTCCCACCAACGAGTGCTACAACACCTGGCTCGGCCGCATCACCGAGCTCGTCAACGCTGTCGGCGAGGCCCCGGCGCCCTCCCACTCGCTTCGTCCCCAGCCATCCCTGGCGGGCGTCATGGCCCATGGCGCACCTCCTCCTCCTCCTCTGCACGACACCGACCCTAAGCCTAGGCGCGACGTGCCCACGCGTGACCCCCCCCCCCGTGGGGCGCCGCCACGGGATGAGGCAAGCTGCCAGGTGGTGCAGCGGCCACAAGGCAACGCACGCGCACTCCCCGCACCACCGCGCCAGCATCAGGACCACGCACTGCTGGAGGCAGCGGCACGCGGACATCAAGACCAAGGCCCCCTCGCGCATGCCACGCCTGTGAGTGCGGCAGGCTGCCGTGCGTTCACCCCAGAGCTGTGCCGCGTCGTCTGGCCCGGCAAGTTCAAGCCAGACCTACCACCACGCTACAACGGCACCCCCGACCGTGTAGAGTTCCTCCAGCTCTACTCGCTGAGCATCGAGGCAGTGAACGGTGATGACAAGGTCATGGCGAACTGGTTCCCCATGGCTCTCAAGGATGGCGCGCGCTCCTGGCTCCTTCACCTACCGGAGGGATCGATCTCCTCCTGGGACGAGCTTCGCGAGCGCTTCATTGCCAACTTCCAAGGCGCTCGTGACCGTGCCCCTATAGTGAACGACCTGCGGCACGTGAAGCAGCAGCCGGGCGAGACTCTGCACAAGTACATACAATGCTTCACGAATGTTCGCCTCAAGACCCCGAAGACGTCGGACGAGGCCATCATCTCGGCATTCACCGATGGCGTCAGGGACATCAAGATGAAAGAGGAGCTTGCCGTCCATGATGACTTGTGCTCGGCCCTGGAGATGTTCAACCTAGCGAACAAGTGTGCAAGGGCCGAAGAGGGCCGCCTCTCCCTCCTCAAGCTTCCAGAAGCTGACCTTGAGGTCAAGAAGGCCAAGGCTAAGGAGGCGAAGAACAAGGGCCCCGCCATGCTGGCAGTGGAGCCCGAGAAGAAGCGCGGCCATGACCATGATGAGCCTCCCAAGGGAAACTGCATGTTCTGTGTCTTCCACAACGTACACAGCCATAACACCAACGACTGTCAGGAGCTGAGAGCACTCCATGACGGATGCCTTGGCCGCCGCCCTGAGCATGGTGACCGTGGCTACGGTCGTGGAGGAGGCCGTGGCGGAGGCCGCTGGGACAACCGCGACCCTCGCCCGGACTGGCTCGACCAGCCCCGCGAGGACCGCTGGCGGGATCAGCATCGCGACGGCCCCTGGTGTGACCAGCCTCGTGAGGACCGTCCCCAGGGCAATGCCGGCCACCCTCCCCTGCCGCTGCCGCCAAGAAGAAATGACGACAACCGACATGATGATGGGGCTTGGGGGCTTTCAAGAACCTCGTGCGATTGCTTGCATCCTGGGTGGTGCCCAGGCCCCTTCCTCGAACCGCATCTTCAAGTCGTTCTCTTGTGAGGTGAACGCGGCCCTCCCGAAGCTTGAGGCTGCGCGTCCTCTCAGGTGGTCGCAGTACGCAATTACTTTTGATTCCAAGGACCACCTCAAGTGCTCAGCCGCCGCAGGTGCGCTTCCCATGCTCTGCATGCCCACCATCAGCGACGTCCTCGTCACCAAGACCCTCATCGACGGTGGTGCTGGGCTCAATGTCGTCTCTGTGGAAACATTCGACATGCTCCAAGTGCCTTATGACCAGCTCCTGCCCATCAAGCCTTTCTCAGGAGTGACTGATGGCTCCACCACACCCCTGGGGTAGGTGCGCCTTCCGGTCACCTTTGGCAAGCATGACAACTACCACACCGAGCTCATTGACTTCGACATCGCCCACATCGGCCTCCCGTACAATGCCATCCTCGGGTACCCTGCCCTCGCCAAGTTCATGGCGGCAACCCACCATGGCTACAACGTCCTCAAAATGCCAGGGTGCAACGGCGTCATCATGGTCACTTGCGATGAGAAGGACGCGGTCTGTTCTCTTGAGCATGCCTACCATGCCGCTGCAGCCGAGAACTCTGACGATGAGGGCAGCGTCCTGCCTCCTAAGCCACCCCCGCGAAGAAGCAGCTCCTCCCCAAGGGTCGTCCAGAGACCAAGAAGCCCTCTAGCAGTGCCTCAAGCCCTGCGCCTGCTATCGGGGCACCCCTTCCTCCCGCATAGGAAAGCGCACCCGGCGCTTCCCTCGGGACGGGCTCGGGGGCTTCCATTTGGAGAGCCTCTGACCTGACCAGTGCGACGAGGGAGGTGCTCGGGCACCACTTGTAGGCGTGCTTCGATGCGCGCCCCCACAAGCAAGGAGCGATGCGCGAGGTGCCAGGAACACGATAATTCATCACCAAGGTGACCGAGGAGCTTCAGGAGGCGCGGGCCATGCATGGCGAGCGTCGACCTGCACAACCCAGTGCAGCTGCAGCCCCCGACGCGGGTGGCAAGCTGCATGTCTGCGTCAACATCCCGGGCCTCAACAGGGCCACTTTCTGGTCGTCACATGTTGGCCGGAGTGGGGGCTACCCCTGCAACTACGTCCGCATGCCGTTCGGCCTACTGAACATGGGCGCCTCGTACCAGTGCCTAGCGCAGCGTGCTATGGCATCTCACGAGGCCAAGCGGTCGCGTCTCAGGAGGTCCCAGATCCTGGCGAGCCCCCTGGGCCTCACGGGCCTCCCAGGCCTCCGGAGCCGCCCAGATCATGAGGAGCAATCTCCACGGCACGCATCTTCAGCTACCTCGATGCTTCTACAACACAGGTGCCAGGTGACTTTTCGGTTTGTTTATTTGAGGGCGCCCCTCGGGCTACATTACCCTCAAGCTGTCATGGCCTGCCCCTGCAGCTGTATCGTTTTGCGCATGTATCAGAACTGGCTCTACCTTTTATGAATTTCCTAAGTATTTCAACCTGCGTGCCCGGTGCTTCATCACCATGAATGTCGCTGCGCCCTCACAACCCCGCCCTCGACCGCCTCATGATTAAGGGGTGGCATGACGTTTGTGCTCGGGTCCGTCCCTACAGCGTTCATAAATCCAAGCGACCGAGATCTATCTCGTGGGCTAGCCCCCGTGCGTGTCACCTCCCGTGGTCCTTGGTGCCTTGTCCTCGCGTGAGCTAATCGAGAGTGGGTGAGTCAGGGCGCGCGACGCGGTTTGTCCAACTGCAGTTCAGTGCTGCGCCGTCACGGGAGCCGCACGCTAGGTGTCCTTCCCCTGAATTGTTACATGAGAAGACTAAGCACGGTGTTTGTGCTCGGGTCCGTCCCTTCAGCATCGATAAACCCGAGCGACTAAGCTCTGTCTGGCGGACCGGCCCCGTTCACGTCACCTCCTGGGTCCTTGGTGTCCGGCCTTCTCATGCGATGGCCTCTGGAGGTTCATTCGGCGCAGGTCGCCCTACCACACAGGTTTTGTAAGCGCACTCCATGCCAGAAGATTCAGGTGCAACCCGCCTTGAGGTAGGGCCTTGTGGGTCCCGCGCTGGCTCACGGGTGCCTAGATACACCTCTTCTAGTTCTGCCATGCCAGTTACGCGTACGAACAAAATAGGGCTGTACATGCCCGGAGACTCTAACACAGAGCTCCCATCCCACACCAAGTGGAAGCCCCATGCTCCGCGCTGGCGGACGACACGGTCGAACAGCGACTATGCCCTCGCCCAAGTGGAAGCCCCATGCTTCGTGCTGGCGGACGACACGATCGAGCAGCGACTATGCCCATGCCCAAGTGGAAGCCCCATGCTCCGCGCTGGTGGATAAACAACTGAGGGCACCCTAGCGGGTGCACCAACCTCAGGATAGCGTTTCGGCTCTTCATGCGGCCCCTGGGATGCGCGCACAAGGGGGCTGGACACGGGGGCTATGCTCAAGCCAAGCCTGGCACCTGCCACCTCATGAGGTCCCTTGTACCTGGTCTTCTCGTGCCCCTCGCAGGCGAAGGCTGGTGAGGAAAGGTATGGAGGGCTCCAAATTAACCTCGTCGCTGCCCATGTTTCCTTCATGAGGGCTGCTCACACGTTAAGGGGGAACCCAGAGCATCGCGACTCAGGGGCCTCACTAGTCATGTAGCCCCTCGCCCCTTGGTTTCGTCCTGGTGATCCGGACGCCCCAACGGCGGTCGGGGTATGCACGGGGCTGGGCCCTGCTGACGCAGAGCACTAAGGAAAACAAGAAGGAAACTAAGCATGAAAAGGAAATCACGGAGTCCAAACAGTTATTACAGGCACCAAATGTTCTGCAAATTCAATCAAAGTCTTATGCCTCCATGAGGCATGATCTGTGTCGCAGAGTAAAATCTAGGAGGAAGGGTCATCGTCGACATTGCCGCCGGTTGTCCCGGTCATGGCAAGCTCGTCGTCAACATCACTGCCGCCGTCATCGCCGCCACTCGCCTCCACTGCAGGAGGCTCGGCATCAGGGATGCAGGTGAACTACTTCAGCAGCGTGTCCATGTGTCCCTCCACGGCGGCCGCAGTGGCGGCATGGGAATCAGGAGCAACCAGGCCAACCACCACGTCGAAGTCGAAGCCTGTCAGATTCACGGCTCGGCAGACCCAAAGAGGTTCGAACTCTGGGGCGTGTGCAAAGAACTCAACCTAACCAGCCAACCGAACGTGCTGCCCTACAGCTTGGCTCGAAGAACGGGGAGGAAGATGGACATGGCAGTTACCCAGGTTCGGGACATCTTGCGGTGTAATACACTACCCCTGCTTGTGGTGGATTTGCCTCATGAGGGGCTGAGGAGGAACTAGTACAAGGGTGAACAAGCTCACGAGGCTTGTTCTGGTGAGGATGTGTTGTTCTGGGTTCGATCCCCCTCCCATGGTGGTGGCTAACCTATACTTTCGGTGGCCTTGGTCCTCTTCCAAATTTGAAGGGGGACAAGTAGTACATCTTACCCTGACGAAAGGTGGTCTTCGCCTGCAAAGCTTTTGGTCATGATGTCACGGTGGGCTCGGTGATGACATCCGTCCTGCCGCCCTGGCGGTCCTGGTCTTGTTGCACGGGAATGGAAACCTTTGGGTGATTCCTCGGGACCCCGCGCCTGCGCTTGCCTCCTTAGCACCGAAGAGGAAACCTGCTGCTCTGCGCCCGCTGGCGCCCGGCTGGTCTTGGTCGTCACGGCTCGCGTCACCTTCACCTCATGAGATGGGTACCAGCATAGAAATCTCCGCCCCTCGGGAGCCAGCCTAGGGAGGCTGCTACCTCCGGAGGTCTTGACGTCGTCCGCCTCGCGAGGCATGGCCCCTCGCAAGGGTCTTGTCTTGAAGGTGCTGTAGATGGCCCATACCAGGCCGTCAATGGAGCCATGCCGTGGGCCGCAGGCAAGCAAGTCTGGGTACCATGGTTCCCAGAACACCGACAGTAGCCCCCGGGCCCAAGGCGCGCTCGGAGTTGGCTTCGAGGCGAAGCCAAAGGGCAAGGGCGAAGCACCGCAGGCCCCAATCGCCTGCGGACGAGGCTGATGCATGGCGCTTGATGGGATGTGGGCGTATCCACTTCCCCACACCGCCTCGGCAAACGCACGACTTGGCAACTGCCTGATGCATGCAGAAGAACCATCATTGCTTGGAACGTGAGAAGCCGGCGTTTGGCCTTCCTCTGCTTATAAAAGAGGCGGGGGGCGGAGCCCCCAGCTCATCTTCATCTTCTCATCGTCTGCCCTTCTTTCTCTTTAGTTCCCTCGCCATCTTGCCAAAGCTTCCATGGCGCCAGTGAGGAGGATCTCCGCTGCGGAGAAGGGAAAGGCTCCCAAGGAGGGACCGGACTCACCGCCGCCCAAGAGAGGCCGCTACCGCCCTCGCAAGCATGCTACGACGCCAGCGGTGGCTCCCCGAGGGCGTGCGCGCACTCCCTCGAGGGCTGGCACTGTCGCCGGCAGTCACGGGGGCGCTCCTTCCCACGGCAGAAGCTGCCGCGGCCAGGGCAGCCACAGCGAAGGGACAAGGCGCGCGGCAGCCATCCAGCCACCGCTTCCGCGACTCTATTCGGCTAACGCGTCCTCGAAGTTCGTGGTGTGGGACGAGAGGCCAACCGGCGCCTGGCTCCATCTCCCATGCTTCTTTGCGGGTGCGCTGCAGGCCGGGGGACCTGGCGGACTCTGGCTACAGGCCGATGGTTGCTGTAGCAAGGCCTCCTAGGTGGTGGTCGAGGTCACCCCCGCCGGCAACGTGTTCTTGAACCGCGGATGGTAGACGTTCGCCCGCGTGCGTGGCCTCCAGGGGAGGTGTACCCTCCACTTCAGGTACGACGGCGCCGCATCCCTCTATGTCAGGGTCTTCAGGGAAGATGGTCAGCGCCTGGGGTGCTGCCCAGAGAGCGACAGCGATGACGACGCCGGTGGTGAGCTTGCCCTTGGCGACGGCCGCGACGCCTCCTTCAATGGCGGCTCCTCCTCCGGGGAGAGCACGAGCGACGGCAACAATGGCGAACCACCATGCCGCCGAGCTCGGACTAGGGAGGGAGACGAGCCGCCTCACTACCGCACCCCGGTGAAGCAGGAGGGGGACTCCGACTGAGCACGGGCGTTGCTGGAGGCAGGTCCCGGGAGCTGCTGTAGCTGTGCGGCTGCTTTTGCCTCTCTTCTTCTTCCCTTTTTTTATTCATCAAAAAGGTGGAAAGCCCTGTTGGGGCATGTAATGGACCACGGCGCTTGCGCCATTGCGTTATCATTTTTATATTGCATCCTGGTATCCATGTTGCCACTGACTGTGATTGAAATGACTTAGCTTAGTGTGCCTGCGGTAGACTCTTGTGCCATGGGGACGAGCTTCCCTGGAGCTTTGGACTTCCCGCATGTCCCTAGCTCCGGAGAGGTCCTCCAGAGATTCCCTTCTTGTGGACTCGAAGGTCCCCAGACGCGGCCATAGGGCCAAGGGACCTCTGGAGGTGCCATTCCCTGCACGAGCCCCCGAGCATGGGTCATTGGTATGTCGCGTCGCGATGCCCGGAGGCATGGACTCAGGAGGGCGTGCGTGCCCGCTAGCTCATTTGAGGGTGTCACGTGAGGATTCAGACGCCAAAGGCCAAGGCTTTGGCGAGGTGCATTCGCGGGCGGGCCCAAGCGTACACACCGTGCCCAGCCCCCACGCGTGGGATGCGTGAGGAAGAGCGACGGACAATTGTCACTTTCCCTAAAACGAGGCCTAAAAAAAGCGAGTGCTGCGAGGAGAAAAATTCCCAATCCTTTCAAATAAATACACGAGAACTCCAAATTTCATTTTGAGAAGTTGCAAATCAGATACAGAAAGCAAGCAAATGAACAGCCGCGTCCAGCACCTATACTAGTCTTCTGTCTTCCCACCAGCGCGGACCATGGGGCCTCCACTTGGACGTGGGTGGGAGCCCCCGTTAGGCCCAAGGGCGGTGCTCAGGAGACTCCAAGGCGTGTACAACCCAACTCATTATTACGTGAGAGTGTCACAGGCAGAGATCTTGAGAGGCGCAAGGCCTTGTTCATGGGTAGAACTTCCGGAGGTGCTGGATGTTCCAGGCATTCTGGATGGGAACCCTGTCCTGTGTCTCCAGGCGTGTCGCGCCAGGCCTGGAGACACGGGCAATCCTGAGCGGGCCCTCCGACATGGGTGGGAGCTGGTGATGCCCCTCCCCGGAGAGCACCCGTCTCAGGACGAGGTCACCTACCTGGAGGGTCCTGGAGCGGACGCTACGGCAGTGATACCGCCGCAGCGCCTGCTGGTACCGCGCGGCACGGAGCGAGGCTTGGCGGCGGCCTTCCTCCCCCAGCATAAGGTCCATCCCCCGTGCGGTGTCCTGGCGTGCCTCGTCAAACGCCAAGACCCACGGGAGCGATGTTTGACCTCATGAGGGAGGACCGCCTCAGCCCTGTAGACGAGGAAGAACGGGGTCTCGCCCGTGGGCTTGGTCACAGTGGTGCGGATGGACCACAGCACAGACTCGAGCTCATCGAGCCAGCCCCTGCCACAGGCCTCGAGTTTCTTCTTGAAGCTCCTCACCTTGAGGCCCCCCAGGACCTCTGCGTTGGCGTGCTCGGCTTGGCCGTTGCTCCGTGGGTGTGCCACCGAAGCGTAGAATATCTGCGTTCCAAGGTTAGCACAAAATGTTTTGAAAAGGTTGCTCGTGAACTGAGAGCCATTCTCGGTGATGATATGGTTGGGGACTCCGAAGCGGCTCACAAGACCCTTGATCAACTTGACGGCTAAACCAGCCGGGATGGTGCGCACGGGCTCCACCTCCGCCCACTTGGTGAACTTGTCGACGACGACATAGAGGTAGCAGTAGCCCCCAGCTGCACGAGGGAACGGTCCCAGGATATCCAGTTCCCATACCGCGAACGGCCAAGAGAGCGGGATGGTCTGGAGGCCTTGAGCGGACTAGTGGATTTGCTTGGCGTGGAATTGGCATGCCTCGCAGGACCTCACCAGTTCAGTGGCGTCATTGAGCGCCATGGGCCAGTAGAACCCGCTGCGGAACGCCTTGCCCATGAGGGTGCGTGACGAAGAGTGATGCCCATAGTCCCCACTGTGGATGTCAGCCAGCAGCTCGCACCCCTGCTCCTTGGAGATGCACCGCAGAGAGACATCGTTTGAGCGCCTTTGGTAGAGCTTGCCATCCTGCAAGCAGTAGGCGGTGGCCTGGTGGGCCACGGGTTCTGCTTCTTCCTGCTCCACCGGCAAGGTGCCCTGCATTAGGTACGCCTTGAACTCCTCGGTCCAGCACCCCTCCTGAGGTTCGAGGGCCAAAAGCGGGCGGGCTCCGGAGGTCGGACCGCAAGCCGGGGCGCCCGAGGCGGGGGTCTAGGGCAATTCCTCCCGGAGTAGCGTCGTGCTCGCGGTGGAAGGGACCGCCAACGGCTTGAAGAGCCTCTCCTCGAACACGCCAGGCTTCTGGGCGTCGTGCCGTGACGCCCTCCTGGTGATGTCATCCGCCTCCTTGTCCGTGCCGCTCGGGACATGCTGCAATTCCAGACCCAAGAACTGTTTTTCAATTTTGCATACCTCGTCCAAATATGCCTCCATATGCTCGTCCTTGGGCATGTATTCCTTGTTGGAGAAGTTGATGAGGAGCTGAGAATCGCCCTTGATGGTGAGGCGTGTGATCCCCAGGCCTGCCGTAGTCCAGAGGCCTGCGATCAGGACTTCGTACTACGCAATGTTGTTGGAGACCTTCTCACCGTGCTGGAAGCAGAGCTGCACAACATAGTAGAGCTTGTCCTGAGTAGGCGAGACCAGCACGGCTCTAGCCCCCGTGCCCCGGCGTGCAAATGCGCCGTCGAAGTACATGACCCAGCCATCGGGCGCCTCATCTCTGGGCACGAGGGAGCGGTTTTCACCTACCCCTCGATCGGGGCATCAGTCCATTCCGCCAAAAAATCAGCGAGGGCCACGCCCTTGATGACCCTAGTGGTGCTGAACTCCAGCTGGAACGCGTGCAGCTCGATGTTCCATTCAGCAACCCTGCCTGCAGCGTTTGGGCTCCGGAGTACCCTCTCCAGGGGAATGCAGCCACGACCTTGATGGGGTGGCCTTGGAAGTAGTGGCACAGTTTCCTGGAGGCGACGAGGAGCGCGAGCAGAAGCTTCTATGGCATGGGGTAGCGCGCGCGTGTCGCGCAACACCGTGCTGATGAAATACACAGGGTGCTCGACCAAAGTGGGGGCGCCAACAGCGCTCAGCCCCTCGCGAGGCGTGGGGTCCTCAGGAGCCCCACCCTCTGCCGGGGTGACCGATGCCTCAGGAGTGCCACCCTGAGGTGGCGATGTCGTGGCCGAACGCGGTGTACTGCGCAGCGCACCTGCGTCCGCGCGCTCTTCCCGAACCGCCACGAGTGCCGTGCTCACCGAGTGGGTGTGGCGGCCAAGTAAAGCACCAAGGGGTTGAGGTGCCACCATCACCGGAGGGCTGGTCAGATATCTCTTGAGGTCTTGGAAGGCCTCCTCAGCCTCCGGAGTCCATTCGAATGGGCCCTTCTTCTTCATCAACTTGAAAAACGGGAGGGCGCGCTCGCCGAGCATGGAAATGAAACGCCCCAACGAGGTCACGCAGCCCGTGAACTTCTGCATTTCCTTGAGGGTGTGCAGTGGGCTCATCCTCTCTATCACCTTGATCTTCTCTGGGTTAGCCTCGATCCCTCTGTGCGACACCAAGAAACCCAACAACTTGCCAGACGGAACGCCGAACACACACTTCTCTGGGTTGAAGCGCATGTTTACTGCGCGTAAGTTGGAAAATGTTTCTTCTAGATCTTCGATGAGGGTTTTTGCTTCCCGCGACTTGACCACTATGTTGTCGACGTACGCCTCGGCATTCCTCCCAAGCTGCTTGCCCAAGCCGATGTGCATCAACCGCTGGAAAGTCACGCCGGCATTGAGCAAACCGAATGGCATGCGGGTGTAACAGTACACCCTGCACGGGAGAGGAAGGCCGTCTTCTCGACGTCTTGCACCGCCATCTTGATCTTGTGTTAGCCTGAGAAAGCGTCCAGAAAACACAGAAGGTTGCACTCAGCGGTGGAGTCAACGATCTGGTCGATGCGCGGAAGAGGAAAGCGTTTCGAGGGCAAGCTTTGTTGAGGCTCGTGAAGTCGACGCACATGCGCTCCTTTCCCCCCTTCTTGGGGACGATGACTGGGTTGGCCAGCCAATCCGGGTGCCGTACTTCCCGTATAACACCGGCGTCTTGCAGCTTGTGGACCTCCTGGACGATGAACAATTGCTTCTCCGGGGCTTGTCGCCGTGCCTTTTGCTTCACCGGGCGCGCGCCGGGGCACACCATCAAGTGGTGCTCAATTATGTCCCGTGGGACGCCAACCAGGTCCGTCGCCTCCCATGCAAACACATCCTTGTTCGCGTGGAGGAAATCGACCAACGCTTCTTCCTGGTCCGGTGGGAGCCTAGCACCTATGATGAAGATGAGGCTTGAGTCCCCATCGTTGACCCGCACCTGCTTCGTCTCGGCCCGGTCTTGAGAGAACAGAGGCTTCTTCTTCGCGGGAGCGGTCTCTGGGACCTCCGGAGCGCTCTCCGCTTCCGGTCGCGCGGCCGTCGCGGCCTTGAAAGCGAGCTTGAGGGCCAGGAGGGTATCCTTGGTGTCTCCCACCATAGTAAGAACGCCGCTGCTCCCCGGCATCTCGATGACGTTGTAGCCGGGGTGCGTCGCCACCATGAACTTCGCGAGGGCGGGGTACCCGAGGATGTCATTGTATGGGAGGCTGATTTGGGCGATGTCGAAGTCGATGAGCTCGGTGCGGTAGTTGCTGCGTGCGCTGAAGGTGACTGGGAGGCTAATCTGCCCCAGGGGCCCCTGAAAACGGCCTAGTGGGGAGGAGCCGATCATACGGCGCCTGAAGCAGGTCGAAGGCCTCCACGGAGAGGATGTTGAGGCCAGCGCTGCTGTCGATGAGGGTTTGGGTGACTGCGATGCCGCCGACGGTGGGCGTGCACAACAAGGGAAGCGTGCCCGCGCCGACTGTAGTCCTGGGATGATCCCTGGAGTCAGAGGTGATGTCGGTCTCAGGCGCCAACCGGCCCGTAGGAGCCCCCTGCTGCGGCTGGGCGGCCCCCAACTGACGGAAGAACTGCTTGGCATGGCGGCCTAAGGTCGGCGCTTGCAACCCACCGAGGATGGCCGCAACGGCGCGGGGCGCCGGTGCCGCGAAGCGCGCGACAAACTGATTGCGCAGATCTTCCCAGGAGGCCACCGACAACTCTGGCAGGCTAAGTATGCAGGCACGCGGCACGCCCACGAGAGCCACGGGGAGCCAGTTTGCCATGACCTTCTCGTCGCTGCCCGCCGCCTTGATGCTCAACTCGTACAGGCAAAGGAAATCCGTGGGGTTCCCGGCGCCATCGTACCGCGGCGGCAGCCCCGGCCTGAACTTCGGCCACCACCGCACCTGTCGCAAGGCGGGGGAGAAAGCTTGAAGACCCGCAATGCTCCCGAACACGCTTGGCGACCCGGCTGGTGGAGCAGTGCCTGCCATGGAAGCAGCGCAGCGCGGGTGGAGCGTGGCTATTGGAGGAGCGGATCTTCGACACGCCCCTACCTGGCACGCCAAATGTCGGATTCAGGGCTCCGCAGACCCAAAGAGGTTCGAACTCTGGGGCGTGTGTGAAGAACTCAACCTAACCAGCCAACCAAACGCGCCGCCCTATAGTTTGGCTCGAAGAACAGGGAGGAAGATGGACACGGCAGTTACCCAGGTCCGGGACACCTTGCGGTGTAATACCCTACTCCTGCTTGTGGTGGATTTGCCTCATGAGGGGCTGAGGAGGAACTAGTACAAGGGTGAACAAGCTCGCGAGGCTTGTTCTGGTGAGGATGTGTTGTTCTGGGTTCGATCGCCTTCCCATGGTGGGGGCTAACCTATACTTATAGTGACATTGGTCCTCTTCTCAGAAAATGATGGCGGGAAGGGATTCCACAACGGCCAAATTTGAAGGGGGACAAGTTGTACATCTTATCCTGACAAAATGTGGTCTTCACCTGCAAAGCTTCTGGTCATGATGTCGCGGTGGGCTCGGTGATGACATCCGTCCTGCCACCCTGGCGGTCCTGGTCTCGTTGCATGGGAATGGAAACCTTTGGGTGATTCCTCGGGACCCCGCGCCTGCGCTTGCCTCCTTAGCACCGAAGAGGAAACCTGCTGCTCTGCGCCCGCTGGCGCCTACCTGGCCTTGGTCGTCATGGCTTGCATCACCTTGCCCTCATGAGATGGGTACCTGCATAGAAATCTCCGCTCCTCGGGAGCCAGCCTAGGGAGGTCGCTCCCTCCGGAGGTCTTGACGCCGTCCGCCTCGCGAGGCTTGGCCCCTCGCGAGGGTTTTGTCTTGAAGGTGTTGTAGATGGGCTGTACCAGGCCATCGATGGAGCCACGCCGTGGGCCGCAGGCAGGCAAGTCTGGGTACCCTGGTTCCCAGAACGCCGACAAAGCCGGGATCGTGGAGGTAGATGTGGCTAAAGACACGCGTCGCCACCACGGAGAAGAGAGAGCGGTACTCGTGTTCCAGGAAGGAGTCCACCTTGGCGGCGGCACCCTCAAGCTCCTCGACTAGCCTGGAAGATAACCCCATGTAGCTACCTTCGGGAGGCACGAGCGGATCCTTGAAGCCTCCCCTGCAGATCGACTATAGCCCCGGGCGATCCCTGAGTTCGAGGGAGGGGAAGGCGTCGTGCTCCGCGGCCACTTTTTCTCGGCGGCGACAAGGGTCTTCTCCCTGGCATCCAGCTGGGCCGTCGCCTCGGAGACGTGCTGGGCATGGGATGTCTGGGCTTCGACCACCTCCTCCTTCAGCTTGGCTAGACACTCGCATTCCACGGCCCGATCAACAGTCACCTGGGACAACACGGAGTCGCGATCGGCGAGCTTCGCTTCACGGGCCTTGAGGTTCTCTGCTACTTCTTGAGCTTGCGTTGGTTTTTCCCTTGAAGAGGAAAGGGTGATGCAGGAAAGTAGATATAAGTATTTCCCTCAGTTTGAGAACCAAGGTATCAATCCAGTAGGAGACAATGCACAAATCACCGAATACCTGCACAAACAATCGAACAACTTGCACCCAACGCGATAAAGGGGTTGTCAATCCCTTCACGGTTACTTGCAAAAGTGAGATCTAATAGATATAGATGAAACTAAATAAAAGATGAAGTGAATATTTTTGGTTTATAGATCGGAAAGTAAAAGATTGCAAAATAGTAGATCGGAAACTTATATGATGGAAAATAGTAGATCGAAAACTTATATGATGCAAAATAGTAGATTGGAAACTTATATGATGGAAAATAGTTGATCCGAAACTTATATGATGGAAAATAGACCCGGGGGCCATAGGTTTCACTAGAGGCTTCTCTCAAGATAACAAATAATATGGTGGGTGAACAAATTACTGCCGAGCAATTGATAGAAAAGCGCAAAGTTATGACGATATCTAAGGCAATGATCATGAATATAGGCATCATGTCCGTGTCAAGTAGACCGAAACAATTTTGCATCTACTACTATTACTCCACACATCGACCGACTCCTGCCTGCATCTAGAGTATTAAGTTCATGAAGAACAGAGTAACGCATTAAGTAAGATGACATGATGTAGAGGAATAAACTCAAGCAATATGATGTAAACCCCATCTTTTTATCCTTGATGGCAACAATACAATACGTGCCTTGCTGCCCCTACTATCACTGGGAAAGGACACCGCAAGATTGAACACAAAGCTAAGCACTTCTCCCATTGCAAGAAAAACCAATCTAGTTGGCCAAACCAAACCGATTGTACGGAGAGAATTACAAAGATATCAAATCATGCATAAAAGAATTAAGAGAAGATTCAAATAATATTCATAGATAATCTGATCATAAATCCACAATTCATCGGATCTCGGCAAACACACCGCAAAAAAGTATTACATTGAATAGATCTCCAAGAACATCGAGGAGAACATGGTATTGATAATCAAAGTGAGATAAGAAGCCATCTAGCTACCAGCTATGGACCCGTAGGTCTGAGATAAACTACTCATGCTTCATCGGAAGGGCAATAGGGTTGATGTAGAAGCCCTCCGTGATCGAATCCCCCTCCGACAGGGTGCCGGAAAAGGTCCCTAGATGGAGTCTCACAGGTACAGAAGGTTGCGACGGTGGAAAAGTATTTTCGTGGATGCTCCTGGTGGTTTGGGAATATATGTGAATATATAGGTGAAATAATTAGTTCAGGAGGTTCACAGGGGGCCCACAAGGCAGGGGGCGCACCCTCCACCCTTGTGGCCTCCTCGTGGCTCCTCCGACTTCATCTCCAAGTCTCCTGGGTGTCTTCTGGTCCAAGAAAAATCATCGCGAAGATTTTATTCCGTTTGGACTCCATTTGGTATTCCTTCTCCACGAAGCTAAAAAACAAGGAAAAACAGAAATAGGCACTGGGCTCTAGGTTAATAGGTTAGTACCAAAAATAATATAAAATAGCATATTAATGCATATAAAACATCCAAAACAGATAATATAATAGCATGGAACAATAAAAAATTATAGATACGTTGGAGACATATCATTCTCCTCCCACCGGTGGAGGCATTTGTGCGTGCGCGGCATGCTCCTCCTGAAGGGCCTTCAGGTTGGCCTCTGCCTCGCCCAAGCGCTTGATTGGAGACGCTGCCTTGGTCAGCGCCGTGTCGCGAGCTGCCTTGCCATCGGCGGCCTCCTTCCTACTTTCCACGATGGCGGCTTCGGCCCGGTCCGAGGCCGTCCTGGTGGCTGTGTCGGCCTGGAGCCACCTCGAAACGAGCCCTAGGCGCTCCCTCGTGAGGCACCTGTTGGCGTCTTGGAGGTCAGCCCAGATCCAACCGAGCGCAGTGTAGGCTCCATCCAAGGCCCTGTGCCTGATCAGGGGGCCGCAGTTCGCGAGCGCGAGGGCCTGACGAGGAGGAGGCACTGGCACGTCGACTGACACTGTGGCCCAGGGAGCAGTAACATGGCTGGCTTGGGGCGCCGGAGGCTCCAGGCTCTCCTCGGGCATGACGAGGGCGGACGATTCATAGCCGGCTGGTCCACGAGGGCTGGCTCCTCCTGAGGCTGCATTGTTGCGTCCTCAGGGGCGGATCCCACCGGAAAAGGGCAAGGGATCGCCCCCCCCACCAGCGCTGGGGTTGCCGCGGCCGCGACAAGAGGTGTCGCCTCGAGGACCCCCACGTCCTCGGTGGTCGGTCCCCCGAGCGGCGCCGACGAAGCACCAAGGGCAAGCAGTATGCCCGTGTGCTCGGGCGCGACGCCGCCTGAGCACCCAGGGACCGTGTTGGGCTAACGTGATGCACTCTCGCGCCTGCCGTGGCCGCGATCGGAGGCTGATGGCGCCCTCAGGACAAGGGGCTCCTTCGGATCAGTGCTTGCCTTCTTCTTCTTCGTCATGACACCACTCCTGGTCATCAAGAGGGGAGTGCTATGAGCACAGCTGCAATATATGCTTAACAAAAAGCAAGGTAGGTTACTTACTCCTCAGGTGCGATCCAATTCCTCTTCTTCTCCTTGTCGGTGATGGTCGGGACGTCCCCTCTCTTCTTCGGTGTGGCGTTGGCCGTGTCCAGGGGACGAGCAGGGTGCTCCTCGATGAGCCCCGGCGTGTTGCTGCCGCCTGGAGAGGTGAGGAAGTCGCCCTGAGGTGTTACAACCAGTGGGGCCACGTCCGCCCCAGTAGCGGCAGCCCCATCCCCCGTTCGCGGTTCGGGCGGGGACGGGACCGACATCTCGATCACCCTGCTAGAGCGTGGGGAGCCCTCCGGAGGGGGCATGGCCGCGCTTTTCCTCGGGGTCGCCTGGCCAGATGTTTGCTTGGTCTGGGGGTGGGCCTTGACCTCCTGAGGACCCTAGTGGAGCATGGGGAGTCTGTGGCTGGGGGCTCATCAGTGTCGTCTTCGTCTTCAAGGTTGCGCAGGAGCTCGCTCTGCGACAGAGGGGACACTTCGTCTAGGTCGTCGTCCTTAGTCTCGTCCGAGTCCTCTTCGCCGCCGCTGTCGCCGGAGGACACCGACATGTGGGAGTTGGGGTGCTCGGACGGCGTGAGCCCCAGCTCGTTGAAGGCGGGCATGGCGGCGACCAGTTCCCCCCTGTCGTCACGGCGGTATAGCCGGGCGTAGGCCACGGGGAGGTCCCCTGGATCACCATTGAGCAGGGCGGCCAGGGCCCTGTCCAGCTCCTCGCCCGTCAGGCTGGCGGGGCAAAGCCTTATGTTGTCCCTCGCGCCCTGGAATTCCCACAAGGGCCTTGTGTGCGACTGGAGCGGCGTCAGGCACTGCGTCAAGAACTCCTTCATGATCATTCCCCCCGTCAACAACTTGGCCTCTATATTTGAGGATATCCTCTTCAAGGTGGGCTCCGCCCGGGGGTCGGTGAGCTTTGTAGAGCCCCACCTCTCGAGCCGCTCGGGCAGCACTGTCGGCAGCTCTAGCCACATGTTAAGACCCTTGGTGTCCAGGAAGACCCAGCTGTGCCGGAAGCCCTCCACCTTCTTCCCGGACTTCAAGAGAACATTCCCCTTGTGGACCACAACGAAGGAAGTGCAAGCAGAGCGCTGCGTCCTGTTGTGCAACCACAAGATGAAGAAATGATGAAAGAGCGCCACGAAGGGCCTCACGCCAATGAAGGCCTCATAGTAGAAGGTGAAGATGGACAGGAGGAGGATGGAGTTGGGCTGAAGACGGAGGGCGTGGATTCTATAGTGGTCGAGGACGATGCAGAAGAACCCGGAGAAGGGCGGGACGAGCCCCGCGAAGATGCTGTGGAGGAAGAAGGGATAGACCGTCCGTGCCAAAGTGCTCCACTCCACGTAGCCGGCACAGATCAAGGTCTCGCCCCATTCATTGTCTTCGCCCACCATCTGCAGGAGCATAGGCCAAGATGCCCCTCCTCAGCGATGGAGGACGCGTCGTGTGCTGGCGAAGGAGAGGAGGTGGTCGCGGCCTGGACCGCAGGCTTCGACTTCCCGGGTGCCATTCGCGGGGTCACTGGAGTTGGAGAAGGGGAAGGAAGGGGCAGAGTTGTGATTGGATCTAGAGAAGCTTTCGGCTGGAGGAGGGGATCAGGAGCAAGGCGAGGGTGA
Organism: Thinopyrum elongatum; assembly: GCA_011799875.1. Classification (NCBI taxonomy): domain Eukaryota; kingdom Viridiplantae; phylum Streptophyta; class Magnoliopsida; order Poales; family Poaceae; genus Thinopyrum; species Thinopyrum elongatum. Next base: position 282,595,787 of record CM022300.1, read on the forward strand.
GCAATGATGGCCCTGCGGTGTGCGCCAGTCTTTTGTCAGCCTGGGCAGTTGCCGAGGCGACATGGGGAAGCGGAGTCGTCTACATCCCATCATGCGCCACGCATCGAGCCTGGCCCGCAGGCGATTGGGGTCAGTGTTGCTTCAACCTTGCCCCTTGCCTTCGCCTTGAAGCCAGGCCGGGCATGCCTTGGGCCCGGGGGCTACTATCGGCGTTATGGGATCGGGGGTACCCAGACTTGCCTGCCTTTGGCCCAGCACATGGGCTCATCGACGGCCCGGTACGCCCCAGCTACAACACCCCCAGGGCAAGACCCTCGCGAGGACCCAGGCCTCGCGAGGCGAACGACGCCAAGACCTCCAGAGGAGCGGCCCTCCTAGGCTGCCTCCCGAGGAGCGGAGATCTCTATGCAAGCTTCCTGCCTCGTGAGGCCGCGATGACATGAGCTATGACGACCAAGGCCAGGTAGGCGCCAGCGGGCGCAGAGGGCACAGTTTCCTCTTCGGTGCTAAGGGATTAAGGGCAGGCGCAAGTTCCCAAGGAAGGCCCCAAAGCTTTCCATTCTGGTGCAACAAGACAAAGACCACGAGCTCGGCAGGACGGATGTCATCGCCGAGCCCACCGCTGCGTCATGGCCAGAAGCTTTGTAGGCGAAGACCACCTTTCATTAGGATAAGATGTACTCCTTGTCCCCTTTTAAAATTGGCCGTTGTGGAATCCCTTCCCGCCTAAGCTATGAGGGAAGAGGACCAAGGCCACTATAAATATGGGCTAGCCATCACCGTAGAAGGGATCCCACCCCGACCGATTCCGGACCCGATCCATCCTCACCACCTGAGCCCTCGCGAGGCTGCTCATCCACTGTACTAGTTCATCCTCTACCACCTCGTGAGGCCAATCCACCAAAAGAAGGAGTAGGGTTTTACACCACAAGGTGGCCCGAACCTGGGTAAATCACTGTGTTGGTTCCTTCCGCACGATCCAGCGTACTCATCGAGATCAGGCCATGGGTATGGTGAGTTAGCGTCGTTTTGAAGTGAGATCCTTCGTTCACGCCCCTGAGTTCGAACTTTCTTGGGTCTGCGGAGCCCTGGATCCGATAGGAAGCCATGGAGCAACTGCATCCAACGGACAAGACGGCGAGGACACCAAGTACAAGGACCAAACGGAGAAGCTGCTAGAATTCGACAACCACTGACGACCGGACCACGCCGGACGTCTGACGCCTAGAGCCTCCACCTACCTGAAGGGCCAGACAGCGAATACTACAGCGTCCGGACGGCCGAGCACCTCCAGAAATCCGGTGCCACATCACAGAGCCAAAATGACGGAAGACCAAAGTCTCCTGGATGACCGATGCACAGGACGTCCAACCGCCTCCGGATATCCGGTGCCACCTGATCAGAGCAGAAATGTCGGAAGTCCGAGCATTACCGGACGTCCGGACCCTCGCGAGCCACGAGACGACTGGTAACCGTCGGGCGTCCGACGGCTATCTGCGCATAATGGTTAGGGCCGAGGCCCATGTACCCATTCACCCCCATAGACTATATATAGTCCTGCTCCTCCCTCTTATTAGGGTTAGCATTGGTTTAGCTCATTTTAGAGATAGAGCTTTGCTCATCCACATGATACATACTCCATTGAAGACCGAGGCTTCGTGGAGAATATCCCAAGTGGATTCAAGACCCTGTCAAGGGAAGATCCCCCTCATGGATTCAAGACCCCATCTCAGCACGGATTGGGAAGAACTACCGACCACTTGTATCGTCCTTTGTTGAGTTTGGATCGTGTATCTCCCTTTGTGTTCATGGATCTAGCACATGTGTGATCGTTTCTTGTTGATTTGAGTGTTTTCTCTCATTTCCCCTCTGGTGTGTTCTTCGTGGGATCCCCTCCAAATCATGAAAGATCAGCCCTAGGGTTCCACCCTACATCATCTTGGTATCATGAGCCAAGGTTGATCACGAATTTGGAGCCCCTACCCCTTTTTTTTCTAGCCTAATTTTGTGTTTTTGTCCAATTTCGAAAATCCCCAAAAAAATAGCCCCAATTTTTTTTGTGATTTGTTGGTTTGATGAAGTTTTGTTGGATTTGATCCAAGGATTTGCTTTGCCATGAGTGGATCTAGCTTTTCCCCATCCTTCCCATCAATTCCATCCATGAAATTCGCCAAATTTTGACCCAATTTTTCTTCTCCATCTCGAGTTCTTCGAGTTCATCCCACAACCGAAATCTCCAGGCACCGGACATCCGGTAGTTACTGGACATCCAACGACCACCGGTCGTCCGACCGATACCGGACGTCCGACCAAACCTGACGAAACTGATTTTGTTTTTCACTAAAAAAAATTCTGCCACCACCCACACTTCTGCATTGCCACTCCATAACCCATCATTTGCATTTCCGCATAGCCAACACCGTTTTCCGCAACCACCATCACTTACCCGCTCCCAACTCCGACAATTTTGACACGTTTTATTCTTTGAGAATTTGAGGCGCGGTTTCCGTTTCCTAATGCGTTTCGGCTACTTAGGGACGGTTCGACAACAACATCACCGCCACTCATCTTCGCCACGGACTTGTCATCGACAACATCCGCTTCACCACTTTGACACCATCAACCTTAAGCAAGGGGCGGTAACATCGATGACTCTCTCGTACATTCTTCCTTGCCATTGCATTGATAACCCCCATAGCCAATTTTGCATCACTTTCCTATCGAGACTAGCCATTGAGTATTGCCGGCAATGTTACTTGTGCACATTAGTGATCATCATTCACATTGCATACATAGCATATCGTTTTGGTACAAACATCTTGGTATCATCTCTTGTGTCACAAGGTTGTCACCGCATATATAAAATTGCTATCTTGGTTCGTCGAGTTTTGCATAGTGTCCAAAGAAAGAGCTCAAAAGAGAAAGAGCCAACAAGATTTTAAGCAAAAGAGAATGATAAGCAAAGAGCTTTTAAGCAAGAACCATAGCATCATACTACATTAAGATTGTCATATTCGATCATCTTGGTTCATATCTCCAGAACATCACACATATATAGCATAGTTGGGATAGAAGTCATTGCATTTTTGCTTTCTAGGTTTTGCACAAGTCTCGTATCTGCCTATTGAGAAATCATGCTAGCTTCTCTCTAGCGTTGTGCAACAAGATCATTTTCTGTGGATTCTACATTTTGAGCTCATTCCTTGGTTGCACGACCCCATTTATTTATCTGTGTGTGTGTGTGTGTTTCCGTGTGCCACATATTGCTATTGGTCTACTTATTGCATTTGCGAATTTCTGAATCTTTTTCAACATTATTTGAATCTTGCTACCAATTGGATAACTTTTGAGCCACCATCCTCACCAATATACTCCAAAAGCTTTACTTGTGTAGGTGTGAGAATTGACAAGATCAGGTACCAATTGTGCTATCTCCTTGTTACATTATTGAGTTATCATTGATCCATTCTCAACATCGGCTTAGGTACATTTGTTATAGTTCTTTCCTTTCTTCCACTCACATATTTGCTTGCGATGATGGATAGGCCAACTACTTCTTCGAATCCACTCTTCATCGAGCAAGATGAGGACCCGAACAACTATGTCACCATGAACCACCTATTCAGCGCACAAAGAGCTTTGCATCAAGAGGTTGAAGCATTGGGCGACCGCATCGACCTACTCGCTATCGACTTGCGACAATCTGAGCAACGTACAAGAGAGTACTTCGACAACAAGCTGGCTGAACAAAAGGAGGAGAATGATGCAAGGATGGAGGTGATTCGTGCCTTGTTGGTCATCTATTCTTCTACATCTTTGTCATATTCAAGACAGAGCCTCTCAAGTCGACATTCTTCGTAATCTTCTTCGGATGCAAGTCCTCCTCGAGCTCATTCGCATCATCATCAAGACCATGGAGATCATCAAGCTCTAGAAAACCCATTCCATGGCAATGGTTTATAGGGCCGCATCCGTGAACGTGAACGCCTACGGCAACATGCTAATGAACCTCCAGTCCAAGAGCAAGCTCCAATACGCCAAGATCGACAAGAGCAACAAGATGGTGACGCCCTTTGACAAGAGCAACAATGCCGTGAGGAACAAGCCCTTGAAGCCCAGCATGCTCTGCGGGAATCCACTAAAGCCGTCAACGAGCACAGCCGCCAAGTACGTCTACAAGAAGAGGCCCTTTTCTGAGAGCAATAAGAAGAAGCCGCATGCCTTGAGGAGCGCCAAGAGATGAGGAACCGTGCAAGAATTCCACACCCTCAACGTCAAGCTAATGAAGCGGAGCACGAGGAGCAATCGGTGCAAAACCCTCCTCCATGGCATGAGCATCATCACAATCACAATCGTCCCAACCACAATGACAAGCAACGCTACGGCAAGCTCAAGTTCACCATGCCCGAGTTCTCCGGAAGCAACGACCCCGAAGACTACCTTTCATGGGCATTGAAAGTTGACAAGATCTTCTGTTTGCACAAGTATGAAGAAGAAAAGAAGATCGCCATGGCATCTCTTGAGTTCCAAGACTATGTCCTCATTTGGTGGGAGAAAGTCATTGAGAGGCCAGAAGGAAAAGGTGACCCACCAATCACAACATGGGATCAAATGAAAGATGTCATGCGAGCGCGCTTTGTACCCACGTAATATAGCCACGATCTCTTCAAGAAATTGCAAATCCTCAAGCAAGGCACTAAGTCCATTGATGAGTACTACAAGGAAATGGAGATGGCCATGATACGAGCTAATGTCATGGAATATGAGGAGCAAACCATGGCATGTTTCTTGAATGGCCTCAACCACCCTATCAAGAAGATTGTGGATTTCCAACCATACACGAACCTCATCGAGCTAGTGCACCAAGCTACCAAGGTGGAGCATCAAGTGCAAGACGACTACAAGTATGCCAAGTACTCTTCCAAGACCTCCAGCTTCTATAATCAAGCTTCAACGACTATGACGCCTTCTACCTCAACTAAAGCTTCCCCAAGAAACAGCAACAAGTCAAGTTACAAGAAAACTTCGACAATCTCAAGTCGTCCTCCTACAACAAGAAACTTCAAGCCGAGAGCTTCATCATCTACAACTCCATCGGATGAGACCATCAAGACAAGTTCCATCAAATGCTTCACATATGGAGGCCGAGGCCACAAGACATTTGAGTGCACCAACCGACGCACCATGATCGCCAACGACGATGAAACCTATGACTCTATGAATGAAGAAGAAATGGAGGCCCTTGAGCATGTGGCCATGCACCGGCAAGTGAAAATGAAGATGAAGATGACCAAGTCTTTTTTGAAAATGATTTGAGCCCCGCTCTCGTTATATCCAAGATCTTGACACTTCAACACCAACAAGCGGAAGACCAACGTTGCCACATCTTCCATACCAAAGCGGGCATCAATGGTCGTTCCGTTAAGGTCATCATCGACGGAGGAAGTTGCCACAATTTGGCAAGTGAAGAGCTATGTTCCAAGCTACAATTGGTCAAGATGAAGCATCCTCGCCCCTACAAGGTCCAATGGCTTAGCGACTCCGGCACCATTAAGTGGAGCACACCATTCAAGTCTCCTTCAAGATTGGAGCATACGAAGACACCTTGGAGTGTGATGTGGTTCCCATGTCCGTTTGCAATCTCCTACTTGGACGGCCTTGGCAATTCGACTGTGGCGTCATACACAATGGGAGAACCAATAACTATAGCTTCAAGATGAAAGGAAAGGAATACGTGCTATGACCTATGTCACCAAGCCAAGTGATCGCCGACAAGCAAGCAACCACCCATCATGGAGAGAATAGTGAGAGAGTGAACCACCAAAAAGAGAGTGAGCGCCACAAGCCCAAATTGAGTGCCTCCACGATGAGCAACAAGAAAAACTTAGTACTCTTAGCTACCAAACGAGAGATGAGGAAAGTGTGTGAGAACTCATCTAGTGTCACCCACTATGTCCTATTATGCAAAGATGAAGCGGCAAGGACTAACACCTCTCACAATCTACCTTTAGTGTTGTCTTCTCTATTGCAGGAATTCATGGATGTTTTTTTTCTGATGAGCTACCTCCAGGACTACCTCCACTACGAGGCATCGAACACCGAATTGACCTCATCCCAGGCGCACCCCTACCAAACAAGGCACCCTACCATGTCAACCCCGAAGAAACCAAGGAAATACAAAGGCAAATACAACAACTCATTGACAATGGGCATGTACGTGAACGCTTAAGTCCTTGTGCCATCCCGGTCATTCTTGTGCCTAAGAAAGATGGTAGTTTTCACATGTGTTCCAACTGCCGTCCCATCAATGCTATCACCATTCTTTATAGATATCCTATTCCTCGCCTTGATGATATGCTAGATGAGCTTAGCGGAGCCACCATTTTCTCTAAAATTGATCTTAAAAGTGGCTATTACCAAATCCGCATTCAAGAAGGCGATGAATGGAAAACTGCTTTACCGAAATAGGCTTTCGCCTCGCTATATGGATATAGCAACCACCCAATACGACATTCCGATCAACGCTGGGGCTAACAGCACAAGCACGCCCAAAAGAAAATACAAGAGAAAATAAGAGAAAAAATGCCAACAACGCCGGATCAATGAAAGCGACGACACCCCGCGACCGCTGAGCCCACCGACGATAACCACCACGCTCCAAAGCCACCGAGTTGCCGTGTACAAAGCACCACCTTCAAGAAGGAATGCGATGATGACAACGCTGCTGCCTGGACGAATCCTAGGATTTCTCCCGGTACACGGAGGGTAGTGGGGGGAGAGGGTCACCCGACGCCCTTCAAGAAGGATGGCGGTGCCCGCAGGCGTCACCGTGTTGGTGCCGGCAAGACCCGACATGGATTTCTCCCGACCCCTCGCGCCTGCCACCCAGGACCAACCTTCGGCTCCACCACACCCGCCGCCCACCAACATGCGCCAACACAGTCACGAGGACACCGCCGTCGTCTCACCACGGCCAACGAAGCGAGGCCGGCCGGATCCAAACAAGACACCCGTAGACAAGGACCGGTAGCACCGCAGCCACGAGGGAGGGAACAACCTCCACCGGCTTAGTCGGTAGCAGACCGGGCATAGCAGCAGAGGCACACCAGATCCCCTGTCCGGCCGAGCCGAGAACAGGCCCGTGAAGCTCCGCCACCATGCTGCAGCAGTCGCGGCACAGCAGCCGCCGTCCCTGTCGCGAGGAGCTTGCCAGAACCACCGGAGAACAATCCCACCGCAGCCCCCCAGCAGGGCCGCCCCGACCCAGATCGGGCCCGTAGGGCCTAGATCTGGGCCAGCCGGGCGCCGCCGGCCGCCGCTAGCCATGGGCCGTCACTGCCGCCAAGGGGCAATGCCTCCGCACCGCCGCCGTCCAGATCCGTGCCGGAACACCGCCGGCCGAAGGGCTCCACCGCCAGGACCGCTCGCCCGAGCCGGGGTCCAGCGACGGGGCAAGAAGGGGGGCCGCCACCGCCGGACTGCAGGGCGCCGCGCAGACAACGCCCGGCCGCGCCCACCGGCGGCAGTGGCGAGGGGGAGGGGGGCGGCGACTCGCGGGAAGGGGGAGGAGTGGGGAACCGCCCCGGTCGCCTCGCTCGGGGAGGGCGACGCGGGGGGCAACAAGCGGGGGGAGACTCCATGGAAAACTGCTTTCAAAACCAAGTTTGGCTTGTATGAATGGCTAGTTATGCCTATGGGCTTATCTGAAGCACCCGGTACTTTTATGTGCGTGATGCATTATGTTCTACCCCTACATTGGTGTCGGTGCAACAAACATTCACATTTGTTACCCGGACTTATACTTAGGCGTGCTGGCATCACGTGTCCGGCTCCAACATACAAAGCATGGCCAAGCCAGAGAAACCGTTCTTTGTGAGATCAAGGGGAGGATCAAGAAGACCAAGTCAACACACAAGACAACAAAGCATCACCTTGGGAAGGCCTCCCTTGCCGGGCAGGAGAGCCCAGCCTGGTCGAGACCACCCCAAGGACAAGTCCAAGATAACCCCGACAGGCTTGCCGGGACCGCCAAGGGCAAGGACTCCTGCCAAGGCACCACCACTCCACCGCACCATGACGCAAATCACTTATCAATGCGGTGTCAAGCCTGTAGATGATTAAGTGCCTCCACTAAGCACGTGGCAGCCCGTCGGAAGACAGATTACCCTCACATGACACCCGTCCAGAGACGCGTGGAACAGATAAGCAGAAGATGGTTAAGCGGCATGGCAGGTTGCCGAGCTTCACCCTCAGCATGACACCTAGCAGTGCATTTAATGCACTTTGTCCTAACTGCCAGAGTTAGGTATGATAGCACTGTTAGCTATCTAATCACCAGATAAAGACTATTTTGCCACTGTGGTTACCCCTTGAGCTATAAAAGGTGGTCCAAGGCTACCTAGAAAGGGATTTGGACCCCCGCACACTTGTACGCCCGTAGCAGCTCTCCCCGAGGCCACCTTGCCAGGCTTGAGCGCTGCATGTTCATTGTGTTCCTCCATCCAATCCACTAAAGAAGGAGTAGGGTTTTACGCTTCCTAGCGGCCCGAACCTGGGTAACAGCCACCAGTGTCACCATCGTCGTGCTGCTTCATGGCTTTCGCTCTTTGTGCAACGTGATCTTCCCCCTTGCCGAACCACAAAGGGGCCAGTGGACCCATAGGTGATTGTGTTCTCCCATGACATCTTTGGCACACTAGGTAGGGGGAATCGCTTGCGCGAACCTGAGGTTGTGAACAGCGCGTCAATCATCATCATCATCTTCATCCATGGCGCCCAAGAAGAAACCCGGCGCTACCATGCAACCTTCCACTTCGAAGGCCCCCTCACACGTGGTCATGGATGTCGTAGGCGCTACGGTGGCGTTGGGTGAGGCGGGTACCACGGGAGATGCGACCGGTGCAGGCGGCGCCGTCGTTGTGTCCCCCATGGACGAAGCTGGGGCGGGAGGCACCGGGGGAGGGCAGCATCAACAACATCTCAACGGGCATGACCCGCAAGCCGCGGGTGGAGGGAACGTTCAGTCTCCACCACCCCGCAGCACTAGCGGACGCAGTCGCAGCAACGACGCCCGCTCTGGTGCGAGTCGTGACCCTCTAGCCGTGCCTGCCACAGGCGCGGCTAGTGAGCATGCACCTTGCCCAGAGCAAGGTGAACAAGACGGAGCATCGAACGGGGTTGTCGATCCCCGAGCGCGACCCACTCATCACCAGACTGCCTTGGCGACCAGTTCGCGACGGCATGCACGTGGCGCCGCTCCTGCTGGTACTACCAGAAGTTGAGCGACATTGCGGTCTGCCTCATAAGCTATGCCGAGCATAGCTACAGAAGCCATGGCGCGGGCCCAACTCCTACCGAGATTCCCACTGGCGGCTGATCAAATGGATGAGTGGAGATCCACTATCCAGAGTTTGATCGGCTTCGCTGAAGCTGGAAAATCACAGCAGGCAGAGCCATCGCAGCACCCGCGAACAACAACAGCAGCCCAGGCTAATGGCCGTGTCGAGGGGGCAGCACCGATGGTGCAGTCTCCTCCGCGACAGCAGACCCAGAGGTGACAGCCGCAAGAATAGCATGTCCGCAAACCAGACGAAGCATCAATGGCCTCCTCTGACCCATGAACCCACCAGGATCAGCAGCGGGTCCTGGAAGATTGGCGGAGGGAAGATGCGCGCGTCACTATAGAACGACGCTAGGAGACCCATCATCAATCTGACAGGCACAATTGCCCAGACATTGATGAACCCACGCCCATTGATGGCGGGTACTTGCCTTACGACGTTGGGTGCCCTGCCTTCATTCGTGAGCTGCGGCAGGTTTGCTGGCCATCAGCCCGGGTCTTCAAGCTAGAGTTACTAGAGAAATACGATGGAAAGTTAAACCTGGCAGAGTTCTTGAGCATTTACACAATAGCCGTTCAAGCCGCCGGGGGTATGGATGAGAAGGTGTTCACCAACTATTTCCGTTTGGCACTCAAGCCAAACATGAGGTCGTGGCTGATGCACCTGCCAGAGAATTCCATTTCATCATGGGCTGACTTGTGCAATGAATTTGTTGGCGCCTTCACGGGTGGCCACCAAGAGCCCGGGCGACCCAGTGACCTGCAAGTCCTTCCACGGAAGGAAGGGGAGAGCTTGGGGAAATATATGCAAAGGTTCAGTCGAGTGCACCGTAACATTCCAGAGATACATCCAGCAGCTGTGATTACCGTGTTCCATTCGAACGTGTGCAACAGAAGGATGCGGTCCAAAATGAACGTCCGGCTACCCAAGACCGTCAATGAGTTATACCCATTGGCGGATAAATGTGCTCGGGCTGAGGAAGGAAGGCGACTTCCCGAGGAGGAGGATGGCGTCGAGGTCAATTTGGAGGACGATGACGAGACCACTAACCCGAAGAGGAGAAGCCAGAGAGACGTAACAGGAAGTGCAAAGATAAGTGAGTATTGGCCGTTGAGAGCTCTGGTGATCTCGGCACCGGCAAGAAGGCTAAAACCGAAGCCCCCGCCAAGGGAGCTGCCGCATGCATTGATTGCCAGGAGGCTACGGCGGCAGAGAAAGCTAGGAAGTCCAATGGGCCATACTGCAAAATTCACCGCACTAAAGGTCACGATCTCTAAGAATACCACCAAGTCGAGCAGCTTGTCAAGAAGCAAAAGGCAGAATATGAGAAGTGAGACTGTCACGCCCAATATGCGATCCTATCCGAGAGGAACTCAAAGGTCCCACCAAGGATAGACCCTCATATTGAGGACGCTTTTGCAAGGTGGATATCATTACATCGTACCATATACAACACAAATGGCGATACATACAAAGGCATACAAATGCCACATGAATACATCAAACATCATACAGAAGAGCGGCATCCGACTATGGATGAAAACAAACAGAAAACAAGAATGACATCCACCCTGCTAGCCCAGGCTGCCGACCAGGAACCTATCCCAAGATTGACGAAGAAGAAGAAGCAGAAGAAGAACTACAAAAGCAAGCAAGCATCGCTCTCTTGTCATATCATCGCGTTAACTATACCTGCATCTGTTGTTGTAGTAATCTATGAGCCACGAGGACTCAGCAATCCCATTACCATGGGTATCAAGACTAGCAAAGCTTAATGGGTATGGAATGGATAAGTGGTGAGGTTGCAGCAAGCACTAAGCATTGTATGGTGGCTAACTTACGAGCACAAGAATAAGAAGAGTAACTACACATAACGGTCGCAACTAGTAATGATCAATAAGTGATCCTGAACTACTTACGAGTCAAACATAACCCCACCGTGTTCTCTTCTCGAACTCACTCGAAAAGAGAAGGTCATGGTTAAGCACGCGGTTGGTGTATTTTATTTCAGATCTGGTGTCAAGTTCTCTACAAACGAATATTATAAATTTCCCATCTGCCACATAACCGTGGGCATGGCTCTTGAAAAGATTTAACCCTGCAGGGGTGTTCCAACCTGGCCCATCACAAGCCAACACAAGCTGCGGCAGAAATACCTCAAGCTGAAGAAAACCTGATCAACCTCGAGTCAGCCCGAAGTATCCTCGGAATCCTGGTGCACAAGACATTTTGACAATGGTAACACAATAGTGTCACATTGTGGCATGCCCTGCAAGCCTTGTCAGGCTGCTCGGCCACCTTTCAGCCTATCTTTTTGACACGTCTCTGGACGGGTGTCATTTGGAGGTGATTTCCATAGGAAGTGGCTGCCATGTGTCGAATAACAGCCACTTAGTCACTTGGGGGCTTGACACCGCACCGATCGATGACTTGCGTCGCTGTGAGGTGGAGCGGTGGAGCCTTGGCGGGGTAGTTTGCCTTTGTCGTGCCCGGCAGGCCTGTCTTCGGGGCCACCTCGTCCTCGCCAGGCTCACCTGCCCGGCAAGGGAGGGTTTCCGCTAGTGGTGTCGTGCTCATTTAGCTTGTCTTGGTCTTCTTGATCTGCCCTTTGATTCCTCAAAGAGCTATCTCTTCAGTTTGATCTTGTCTTGGATATTGCAAGCTTGCCTCCAAGCCTGTGTATAGTTCGGGCGACATACCTGGGGTTTGTGGCACCGACAGGAGCCCCCGGGCCTGGCCTTAATGCGTTGCCGAGTGTCGTCGGGGTAGGCCCTGTCAAGTACATAGGCAAGAAGGCTTGCAGCCGTTTGTCCTTTGAGGTCTTCTTTGCTTCTTCATTAACATGAGCCCAGGTCAGTTTCCAGTTCTCCCGCGCATCGCGTAATGCCAATTGTGGTGGGGGCATCCTTGTAATGGCCCGTGAATGACATTAATGCATGGGCGAGTAACTGCCAATTCACTCTTCCCACCACGCTCTTATCCATGGCCACGTATGCTGCATGCATTGAGTGGGGTAGGTAACGGAGGCGCGTGGTGCGGGAGAGCGTCAAGGCAGGGGCCTGGGCTTCTTGGATTGGTGGAGATGGACGGTGGTTACCCACCGATGGATCAACCCCTAGCCCCCAGCCTGCCTATAAAAGGGGGCGGGGGGAAGCGGAAGTGCTCATCCACGCACCTCTTCTCGCCATTTCCTTCTTTCTTCTTGCAATGTTGAGAGGGAGAGACCGGGGGTAGGCCCCGGGCTCGGGCTTGGGGTTGATGACGCCGAAAGCTTGTGTAGGCGCCCGGGGAGTGAGTCTGGTCTGGGGCCGGAAGGGATGCGGTGGTCGAGCCACTCGCAGCACAGGAGGTACCAAGCTTTTCCACTATGGTGGAATGCTTGTCTCCTTTGCTCGGGTCTACCGTCTGGTGGGGAGCACTAGACCTTGCCGCGAACCACTGCGGCTTCCTGCCCTGATGCCGGAGCTCCCAGGGCTTTCGACATCTGTCTGGGGTGCAGCGCTCGAGTCCCTCGGTAATCCCAGCGCTGCCCCCTTTGGTGAAGTCGGGGCGAATGTCGAAGACGGCGGCATCTTCCTGCCCTCCAAAGTGGGGAGCGATGCTCCTCGCATGTCTCGGACGCCGTCATTGCCCACAGCTTCTCCAGGGGAGGGAACGGCTCGACGAGCTAGCGCCCCCCTGGAGTGGTGGTGATGAAGAAAGAACGAGGCAAGACGAAGAAGGCGGGTGGCAGGGCGTCAGTTCGGAATACGATGGCACCGACACCTTCATCTCGTATTGCCGATCTGCTGCCTCGTCTTTCCATTCTTCCCCTCCATCCCCGGCACCATCATCACCGGCCTCTTGGTTACCGAGGAGGGGTCCGCTCTCTTGGTGCCTTCGCCTCCTCCAGCAGTCTTCCTGTTGAGCCCCGGTGGTTCTCCCCACCGGTGCTTTTGCTGGGGCTTCTGGCTGATCCTGGAGATGGTGACCAGGGCACCGCCGAGCTGCTCCTTCTGCTCCTCTCCTTCGCAGCCTATCCACTCTTGATCTTGTCAGGCTGCGCCCGGCAGGTCCTGATGGGGTAGAGTGGGGCGTCTTGCTCAGGCATTCCTTCTGCCCTCTTCCTCTTCTACCGCAGTGCCTAGGAGGAGAGGGACAAGAAAGGGATCATGGGGCACTTATCTTTTTTCAATCTAAAATATGTAGGCACTTGCCAAACGTTAGTCTAAATAATGTAGAGAGGGTAGTATGCTGCTATTTCCCCCTGTACTAACTAGAGGGCTCCTGCCGCTGATAAACTCCCAAGGGGAAAAAGTGAGGACAAGCTTGCGTATCGACCCTCGGTAACATAAATCAGATAAGTTCCCCTAGCCATCCATGTTGTACGTCTGTGTGAAAAACTTGTGCATAGAAAAACCTTGTCACCCTTAAACATTTGTGCTCCCATCCTCGGATTTGAAGATTACTTCTGTCAGGCTGGTCGCAGTAGCATTTGAAAGAAAGGGTTGACAAGGGGCCGGTTCTCTTCCATGCTCCTAAGATGCTATGATGAGCCCTGCGGCAGCAATGAAAGGGACCGGCAAGATATCTTTCCGGGAAATTCTTGTTTACTTGAAAGTATTGAGGAGTCGATCCTCAGCATGGACATGATAAATGCACAAGTGCCCGACAAGCATTTCTTTTTTTCATTAATACGCGGATAAACAAGTCTAGATCATACAGAGTATAAACATGGATGGAAGGGTACATAATTTAAGATAAAATTTGGCAAGTGCCTACATGTCCCTCTCCTCCTAGGAGCTACAGTGGGAGGTGAAGAGGGCAAAAGGAGTGCCTGGGTAGAAGCCCAGCCTGACCCCGTCAGGGCCCGCGAGACGCAGCCTGACAAGATCAAGAGGGGCAGGGGCGAAGACGACGAACGGAGAGAGCGGCTAGGCGATGCCCTAGTCACCACAGCCAGGACCAACAAAACATGGCAGGAGGGACACCGACAGGGAAGACGAAGCCAGAGTCCAAGGGGAAGCCTGCCGAAGTCCAGCTGGAGGAGGCAGAAACATCCACAACTAACACCCCGGCAAATCGCTCTGCCGGGGAGAAGACCAGGTGCAGATGATGGTGCTGCCGGCGCCTAGCTGATGGTGACGGTGCGTCCGGTGCTCAACTGGAGTCCGAGCCACCGTCCTCCTGCTCGGCGCCATCGTCATCACCGTCATTGTCCTCTTCGTCGTTGTCGCTCGAGGAGGAGCTTTCGTCGTCGGTCGAGCTCTCCGCGCAGAACCCTAAGCGAGCACCCAAACGCTCAAAGACCTTGATCGAGAGCAGGTCTGCATCCATTAACTTAAAATGGAGGACGTGCCCCTCCGTCAAGCTATGGGCATGAGCGAAGGTTTTCCAGCCGCAGCGGAGAAGCATGACATGAGGTGCGGAGAACTCCATGTCTGCCAACATGTTGCGATTATAGCAACCCCTCATGTGCAGCTTCAACGCGTACGGCTGTTCAAACTCCATCACCCTTGCAAAAGGAGTAGGAAGCCGAAGGCGGCTGTGCGGAGGCCCGTGCAGCCTGACGATGAACTACAACAACTGGTCCCCAACGTGGCCCTCCATCGGAGCCATGGCAACCACGGGAGGAGCGACCAGAGCGCCACCTCGTCCTCCTCGGCCCCAAGCACCATGACGGCTGCGCCCACGTCCCATGGCACCACCTTGTGCGCTGGATTCTACCCCAGCATCTCCAGCTGGGGCGGGGAGGCGCTGCTAAGAAGAGACTCTCGTCGCCACCACTGGAGTTCGACCGCGTCCTCTTCCCCTCGCCATAGTGGAAGAAAGACGCAGGAAGAAGAAGGAGGAGATGTGTGTGAGCGAGCCCCTCACCCATGCCTCCTTTTATACGGGAGCATGGCCAAGGGTTGGCTCCTCACCACCCATAAGGCAACCGCCCCACTCCACCAATCCAGTCCCTCTGCATCGTTGACGACGTCCAGGATCGACGACCGCCCTCCTGCGCCTATCCACGGTGCTGAGCTTTCTGCCATGGCACTCATTCCCATGCCCTATGCGTCTGCCACCAAACTTGTGCAATGCATACAACATATGTGGCAGAAATAGCAGGCATAGTGGGATGGATGAAATGGCAGTTACCTCCCCGTGAACGTGCGCAGCCCGCAGTCCATTACGTGGATAACCCCCACGTCATTCCGCATGACTCGCGGGAAAACCGGAAACTGATTAAATCACAGGTTAATGAAGAAACAAGGAGAATATGAAAAGAGACATAAATCTCACCATAGCATGGCTCCGGTGCTCACCTGTGTATTTGTTGGGGCCTACCCCAACGATGCTCGACAACATCTGTGGGCCAGGCCCGGGGCCTCCTGTCGGTGCAACAAACATTCACATTTGTTGCCCGGACTTATACACAGGCGTGTTGGCATCACATGTCCGGCTCCAACATACAAAGCGTGGACAAGCCATAGAAACCATTCTTTTTGAGATCAAGGGGCGGATCAAGAAGACCAAGTCAACACACAAGACATCAGAGCATCACCTTGGGAAGGCCTCCCTTGCCGGGCAGGAGAGCCCAGCCTGGTCGAGACCACCCCAAGGACAAGTCCAAGATAACCCCGGCAGGCTTGCCGAGACCACCAAGGGAAAGGACCCCGCCAAGGCTCCACCGCTCCACCACACCATGACACAAATCACTTATCAATGCGGTGTCAAGCCTCTAGACGATTAAGTGGCCTCCACTAAGCACGTGACCACTAAGACAAATTACCCTCACATGACAACCATCTAGAGGCGTGTCGAACAGATAAGCAGAAGATGGTTAAGTGGCACTACAGGCTTGCCAGGCTTCACCCTCAGCATGACACCTAGTAGTGCATTTAATGCACTTTGTCCTAACTGCCAGAGTTAGGTATGATAGCACTGTTAGCTATCTAATCACCAGATAAAGACTGTTTTGCCACTGTGGTTACCCCTTGAGCTATAAAAGGAGGTCCAAGGCTACCTAGAAAGGGATTCAGACCCCCGCACACTTGTACGTGCGTAGCAGCTCTCCCCGAGGCCACCTTGCCGGGCTTGAGCATTGTGTGTTCATTGTGTTCCTCCATCCAATACACTAAAGCAGGAGTAGGGTTTTACGCTTCCCAGCGGCCCGAACCTGGGTAAAAGCCACCACTGTCACCACTGTCGTGTTGCATCATGGCTTCCGCTCTTTATGCAACGTGATCTTCCCCCTTGCCGAACCACAAATGGGCCAGTGGCCCCATAGGCGATCGTGTTCTCCCACGACAATTGGCGTATTGGTTGTGGTCTACTTTGATGATATTCTTATGTTTAGCATGTCTCTAGAATATCATATCACCCATCTTAGAACCGTTTTAGAAACTCTAAGAAAAGAGCGCCTTTATGCTAATCTGGAAAAATGCCTTTTTGGTGTTGACAAGCTTGTTTTCTTTGGCTTTGTTGTGTCATTCAAGGGTGTTCATGTGGATGGAGCTAAAATTGATGCTATAAAATCTTGGCCACAAACAACCAACTTGCAACAAGTTCGATGCTTCCTTGGCCTAGCCGGTTTCTATCGTAGATTTGTTAAGGATGCCTTGAGTAAGAAGAATGCACTATTTGTTTGGGGACCATCCCAAGATACCGCATTTAATGAGCTTAAGAATTTTCTTACACATGCTCCATTGCTTGCATTACCCAACTTTGATAAAACTTTTGAAGTTCATTGCAATGCTAGTGGTAATGGCATAGGAGGTGTGTTGATGCAAGAGAATTATATGCTTTAGTGAGAGTCTTGCATCTGTGGGAACATTATATTCGCCCTCATGAATTTGTCATCCATATGGATCATGAAAAACTTAAATACCTTAAGGGTCAAACTAAATTGAATAAGCGACATGCCAAATGGAGTGAGTTTATTGAGTTCCTTCCTTATGTCATCCAGTACATTAAGGGTAAAGAGAATGTTGTGGCGGATGCTCTTTCCCGCAAATGCAAGCTTGTAACTCAACTTGAATTGAATGTCATTGGCTTTGAGCACATAAAAGACTTGTATGCGCATGATCCTACTTTTGCTATCCCTTATGCCAAATGTTTGCTGCATACAACTTGGGAAAGATATTACATCAAGGATGATTATCTAATGAGAGCTAACAAGCTTTGTATTCCTGAGTCTTCTCTTTGTTTGTTACTTTTGCAAGAGGCTCATGGAGGAGGATTTATGGGACACTTTGGACATGACAAGACCTTTGCTACGCTCTCCAAGAACTACTTTTAGCCCAACATGTTCCGCGACATCTCTTGCTACACCAACCGATGCTCTACATGTTGCGAAGCTAAGTCTAAAGCGCAATCCCATGGCCTCTATATGCCACTTCCTATTCCGTATCACCCATGGGAAGATATTAGTATGGACTTTGTGCTTGGTTTACCTAGAACTCAAAATGGCAAAGATTCCGTATTTTTCGTTGTGGACCATTTCTCAAAGATGGCACATTTTATTCCATGCAACAAGATAAACAATGCTTCACATGTTGCCAATCTATTTTGTAGGGAAATCTTGCGTATACATGGAGTGCCAAAGACAATTGTCTCGAACTGCGACGTCAAGTTCCTAAGCTACTTTTGGAAGACCCTATGTGCCAAGCTCGGAATCAAGCTCTTATTCTCTTCGGCATACCATCCACAAACCGACACCCAAATGGAGGTCACGAACCGGACGCTATCTACTCTCCTACGTGTGTTGATCAAGCGGAACATCAAGGAGTGGGAAGAGTGCTTACCCATCGCCGAGTACGCCTACAATCGCGCAAGACATTCGACTACCGGCAAGTCCCCCTTCGAGGTCATCTATGGTTTCAACCCGTTGTCCCCATTGTACATTTTACCACTACAACTACAAGATCGCATCTACATGGACGCGAGTGCACGAGCGAGCTACCTCAAGAAGGTGCATGAAGATACAAGGCACACCATAGAGCGCCAAGTACAATGCCTCGCGAGCAAGATCAGCACAAACAAGAACCCCATGATATTCAACACCGGAGATCTTTTATGGCTACACCTTCGCAAGGACCACTTCCCCAACGAACGCAAGTCAAAGCTTCTACCTCAAGCCGACGGACCCTTCAAGGTGCTAGCACGATACAACAACAATGCATACAAGATTGACCTACCGCACAACAAGTACACCATGAGCGACGTTCAACGTCAAGGATCTCTCTCCATACCATGGTGACGAGGCTTTCAATCAGAGATCGGATATTTCCCAGGGGGGAGATGATGCAGAGCATCCTATGATCATCGCCATGGACCTACCTTCGTCTCCCATGACACCACATGGACCAATGACTAGAGCTCGAGCAAAGGCTATCGAAGATAAGGTGAACTCACTCCTCTCCGAACTTACACTTTCTTCATGTGAGACATGGCTACTACCTCAAGCGGAGACCCTATGTGTGATCAGATACTTAGAGGGAAGCCACGAAGCAACTACATCCAATGGACAAGACGGCGAGGACACCGAGTACAAGGACCAAACGGAGAAGCTGCCAGAATTCTACACCCACCGGATGACCGGACCACGCTGGACATCCGACGCCTGGAGCCTCCACCTGCCAGAAGGGGCAGCCAGCGAATACTATAGTGGCCGGATGACCGACACGGACCAGACGTCCGACACCTCCCAGCGACCGGACGACTGAGCCCCTCTGGAAACCCGGTGCCACATCATAGAGCCAAAATGACGGAGGACCGAAGTCTCCCAGATGACTGATGCAACAAACGTTCGACAGCCTCCGGATATCCGGTGCCACCTGATCAGAGCCAAAATGTCAGAAGTCCGAGCATTACCGGACGTCCGGACCCTTACGAGCCACCGGAAGACCGGTAACGGTCAGACGTCCGACGCCTGTCTGCGCACAGTGGTTAGGGCAGAGGCCCATGTACCCATTCGCCCCTAGACTATATATACTCCTCCTCCCTCTTATTAGGGTCAGCATTTGTTTAGCTCATTTTAGCGATAGAGCTTTCCTCATCCACTTGATACATACTCCATTGGAGACCGAGGCCTCCGCGGAGAAGATCCCAAGTGGATTCAAGACCCATCGAGGGAAGATCCCCCTCGTGGATTCAAGACCCCATCAAGGGAAGATCCCCCTCGTGGATTCAAGACCCCATCTCATCATGGATTGGGAAGAACTACAGACCGCTTGTATCGTCCTTTGTTCTGTTTGGATCGTGTATCTCCCTTTGTGTTCATGGATCTAGCACATGTGTGATCGTTTCTCGTTGATTTGAGTGTTTCCTCTCGTTTCCCCTCTCGTGAGTTCTTCGTGTTCTTCATGGGATCCCCTCCAAGTCGTGAAAGATCGGCCCTAGGGTTCCACCCTACATCAGTGTTGCATCACCTCCACTTGGGCCCATGGGCCTTGTACGACCTAGGGTTGGTTCTAGGATGCCTTGGGATGTCCTGTCACCTCCTTGGCTGCCACCCCTTGTTCCTATATAAGTAGATCGATCTAGTAGCTTTTTCCTGGGGTTTTAATTAGTTAAAAGTTAGCCACTATTGCAACTTCGTGTACTTCATTTGTGTCCAACGACTAGACCAGGACCGCTTTTAGAACCCCACTTTTATCAACACTTCATATATATTCGCAATATTTAGATTGCTTTATCATATTCGTGCTTGTTATTTGATTGCTTGCAGTAATAGACCTTCGTGGTCAGGTTGATCGTGCTCCGGCGTGGTCAATAACCTCTTGGAGTTGGTTTAGCGTTTGCTAAGGCACAACATAGTGCATGTTTGTAGTCGGATCGTCAAAGTCGTCTCCATCAAATCGATAGTTATCATCTCATCGAAAGATCAGGACCGTCGCCTCTATCAAGTGGAGTTACCTATTGATTTGAGCACACCACCTATTTTAGAGAATCGTGTTACAGTCATGAATTGTCATGTGATCAAACAGCTGAAATACCAACATTTTTGAGTGCACCCATTGAATTAACTGTTGATGCAAAAGGACCAATGTTTAATCATTTTGATATGACCTCTAATCTTGGTGATGATTCTGTATCAAATGAATTATTGCATGTTTGCTTATTTAAGCATGTTGTAGCATGTAAATTTGATGCAAGTAATGTTTATTCACCAATGTTGGGATGTTTTAATGATGAACATTGTCAAAACTTTGATATGAATAAGAGCTTCACTTATATGTGGAAACTTAGCTGCAATATTTTCATGCGTTTTACTTCTTGTGATAATATTTTGGTTTTATATTTTATGAACTATGAAAGTTACTCTTGTATACATGTGTCATATGTGCAAAAAACAAGGGAAGTAAAAATGGATGACATATACATATACAACATATACACCATCCACATTGCAGATTAAGCAACATCGAGGACGGCTTTGTTTTCAAGAAGGGGAGGATGATGAGGACATGACTACATTCGATAGGAACAAAAATATTGCATACATGCATATTTGTGAGGTGTATGGGACATTTGTACAATCCACATATGAAGATAAGGGAAAAACAGAAGTTTACATGCTGTTCAAAAAGTCCTCTCATGTCACTTTTGGGCCAAGAGAAGATAGAGTCCAAGTCTCTCACGTTCTGGACTGAGATTCGGACTGCACAGACATACCTGACTCAAAACTCCAAAATCCCTTTCATCCGGACTCCGAATTGGGTGATTCTTTTTTTTGTTGGAAAGTAGATTTCATGATATTTCCAACCCAATTGGATTCACATTAAAATTCGTCTGGAGCATTGAGATATTGACGAAACAATCTGACGCTGCAGCAGAATCTGAGTTAAACTACAAGTCCAAAGGTGTAGCATCACCTCCACTTAGGTCCATGGGCCTTGTAGGACCTAGGGTTGGTTTAAGGATGCCTTGGGAAGTCTTCCCACCTCCTTGGCTTCCACCCCTTGCTCCTATATAAGTAGATCAATCTAGTAGCTTTTTCCTGGGGTTTTAATTAGTTAAAAGTTAGCCACTGTTGCAACTTCGTGTACTTCGTTTGTGTCCAAGGACCAAACCAGGACTGCTTTTAGAACCCTACATTTATCAACACTTCATGTATATTCACAATATTCAGATTGCTTTATCATATTCTTGCTTGTTCTTCGATTGCTTGCAGGAATAGACCTTCATGGTCAGGTTGATCTTGCTCCGGCGTGGTCAATAACCTCTTGGAGTTGGTTTAGCGATTGCCAAGGTGCAATGTCGTGCATGTTTGTAGTTGAAAAATCAAAGTCATCTCCACCAAATCGATAGTTATCACCTCATCAAAAGATCGGGACCCTCGCATCTATCAGGGCTGCTAGTGATGATGATGAGGAGACTTTGGCTCTTCTTACAAGTGAAGAGCACGGTGGAGATGATTCTAAAAAAGAGACACAATACATGGCTGCTAAAGATGCTGACAGCTATGAAAGTTTAGTTGCTCAACGTGTTTTGAGTGTGCAGGTCACACAAGCTGAGCAAAATCAGAGGCACAATTTGTTCCACCCAAAGGGAGTTGTGAAGGAACATTCTATTCACATCATCATAGATGGAGGGAGCTGCAAGAACTTGGCTAGCATGGAGATGGTGGAGAAGCTGTCTCTCATGACAAGACCACATCCGCATCCTTACTACATCCAAAGTTTCAACAACAGCGGCAAGGTTAAGGTAACATTTACTGTTCATGTGCATTTTAGTATTGCTACTGTCCGCGTTCTGGGAACTAGGGTACCCAGACTTGTCTGCCTGTGGCCCATGGCGTGGCTCCACCAATGGCCTGGTACGGCCATCTTCAGCATCGACCAAGCAAGACCCTCGCGAGGCAGACGATGCCAAGACCTCCAGAGGGACTTGCCTACCAAGGCAAGCTCCTGAGGAGTGGAGATTTCTATGCAGGCGCTCACCTCATGAGCCTAAGGTGACGCAAGCCATGACGACCAAGGCCAGGCGGGCGCCAGCGGGTGTAGTACAACAGGTTTCCTCTTTGGTGCTAAGGGGGCAAGCGCAGGCGCAGAGTCCCGAGGAATCAGCCAAAGGTTTCCATTCCCATGCTACAAGACCAGGACCGCCAGGACGGCAGGACGGAGGTCATCGCCGAGCCCACCACGGCGTCACGGCCAGAAGCTTTGCAGGCGAAGACCACCTTTCATCAGGATAAGATGTACTATTTGTCTCCTTTCAAACATGGCCATTGTGGGATCCCTTCCCGCCTCTATTTTGGGGGAAGAGGACCAAGGCCACTATAAATATAGCCTAGCCACCACCATAGATGGGGATCGAGCCATCCGAACCCTCACCAGCTCACACCCACACAAGAACAGACCTCCTAAGGTAGTTCTTCCCCTGTACTAGTTCATCCTCAGCCCATCACGAGGCTAATCCACCACAAAGCAGGAGTAGGGTATTACATCGCAAAGTGGCCCAAACCTGGGTAAACTGCTATGTCCCCTTTCCTTCCAGTTCATCGAGCTAGGCCGCGAGATCGACGGGTCGACAGACTGGGGAGATCGAGTTCTTCGCATGCACCCCAGAGTTCGAATCTTTCTTGGGTTTGCAGAGCCCTGAATTCGACATTTGGTGCGCCAGGTAGGGGTGCGTCGAAGATTCACCTCCTCGTTAGCTGCACCTCGCGCTTGCTGTTCGGTTCCCATGGCGAGCGTGGCTCCACTGGCCGGGCCGTCGGGCGCGTCCGGGAGTACTACGGGCCACCAGGCTTTCTCCCCTGCCTTGCGGCAGGTGCGATGGCCGCCAAAGTTCAGGCCGGAGCTGCCGCCTCGATACGAAGGCATGGCGGATCCGGTGGGGTTTCTCCAGGCGTATGCGGAGGCTGTCTGGGTGGTCGGCGGCCACGACAAGGTCATGGAGGATTGGCTCCCCATGGCCCTTATGGGAGAGCCGCGTGCCTGGCTCATGGGCTTGCCGGAGTCTTCAGTGGCCTCCTGGGAGAAGCTGTGCGGCCTCTTCATCGCGCACTTCGCGGCACTTCGCGGCACCAGCGCCGCACGCCGTCACGGCCATCCTTGGCGGGTCGCAGGTGCTGGCCTCAGACCGCCATGCCAAGCAGTTCTTCCGCCGAGTGGGCGCCGCCCACGCGCAGCGGGGAGCCCCTCCGGGCTGGGTGGCACCTAAGGCCGACCTAACCTTCGAATCAAGGGACCACCCCAAGACCACGGTCAGCGCCGGCGCGCTCCCTATGCTCCGCACCTCCACCATCTACAACGTGGCAGTCACCCGGACCGTCATCGATGGCGGCGCTAGCCTCAACGTCCTCTCCATGGAGGCGTTCGGCCTGCTTCATGTGCCCTACGGTCGGCTCCTCCCCACCAAGCCCTTCTCTGGGGTCGTTGATGGCTCCACCTGCCCCCTAGGGCAGATACACCTCCCCGTCACCTTTGGCACATGCGACAACTACCGCACCGAGCTCATCGACTTCAACATCGCCCGCATCAGCCTCCCGTACAACGCCATTCTCGGGTACCCGGCCCTGGGCAAGTTCATGGCGGCAACCCATCCTGGCTACAACCTCATGAAGATGCCGGGAAGCAGCGGTGTCCTCACCGTGGCGGGGGACACCAAGGACGCACTCTAGGCCCTCAAGCTCTCCTATAAGGCCGCGGCGGCCGCACGGCCAAACGAGGAGGGGGCTCTAGAGGGCCTGGGGGCTGCGCCGACAAAGAAAAAGCAATTGTTCTCTCAAAACAAGGCTGAGACGAAGCAGGTGACGGTCGACAAAGACAGAGGATCGGGCTCTACCTTCACCATAGGCGCCGGCCTCCCTCGGGACCAGGAGGAGGCGCTGGTCAGCTTCCTCCACACGAACAAGGGCGTGTTTGCGTGGGAAGCAGCGAACCTAGTCGGGGTTCCGCGTGGGGTAATCGAGCACCACCTGATGGTGTGCCCCAACGCACGCCTAGTAAAGCAGAAGGCGCGGCCGCAAGCCCCGGAGAAGCAATCGTTCATCATCCAGGAGACCCGCAAGCTGCAGGAAGCCGGTGTCATTCGGTAAGTGCGGCATCCAGATTGGCTTGCGAACCCGGTTATCATCCCCAAGAATGGCGGGAAGGAGCGCATGTGCGTCGATTTCACCAACCTCAACAAGGCCTATCCTCAAGACCCTTTCCCTCTCCTGCGCATCGACCAGATCGTCGACTCCAACACCAAGTGCGATCTACTGTGCTTCCTGGACGCCTTCTCTGGCTATCACCAAATCAAGATGGCGGTGCAGGATGTCGAGAAGACGACATTTCTGACCCCGTGTGGGGTGTACTGCTACACCTGCATGCCGTTCGGGCTGCGCAATGCTGGAGCAACCTTCCAACGGTTGATGCACATCGCCCTGGGTCGGTAGCTCGGGAGGAACGCTGTGGCATACATTGATGACATAGTGGTGAAATCTCGGGAGGCAAGAACCCTTATCGAAGACCTGGAGGAGACATTCTCCAGCCTGCGCAAAGTGAACCTGCGACTCAACCCAGAAAAATGTGTATTTGGCGTCCCGTCTGGCAAGCTGCTGGGTTTCCTGGTGTCGCATAGAGGGATCGAGGCGAACCCAGAGAAGGTCAAGGCCATAGAAAGGATGAGTCCGCCGCAAACCCTCAAGGAGATGCAGAAGCTGGCAGGCTGTGTAACCTCGCTCGGGCGTTTCATCTCCAAGCTAGGCGAGCGCGCCCTCCCTTTCTTCAAGCTGATGAAGAGGAAGGGCCCGTTCGAATGGACTCCGGAGGCTGAAGCGGCCTTCCAAGACCTCAAGAGGTACCTCACCAGCCCGCCGGTGATGGTAGCCCCACGCCCCCTCGAACCCTTGGTGCTCTACCTGGCCGCCACACCTCACTCTGCTAGCGCGACGCTGGTGGCGGTACGGGAGGACCGTGTGGTCAAGGGCTCGCGGAGCAGCACCTCGCACCCGGCCGAGACGCCGCAGCCTTAGGACGGCGCTCTTGATGCCTCGGCCATTCCACTGGTCAGCGAGGCTCTTGAGGATGGTGCCCCTGAGGCCACGGCTTCCCCAACAGATGACAAGGCTCTTGAGGTCCCCCAGTCTCAGGAGATACAGGACCTCGCTAATGCGTCCACCCTCGTCGAGCACCCGGTATACTTCGTCAGCATGGTGCTGCGCGATGCGTGGGTGCGCTACCCCATGCTGCAAAAGCTTTTGCTCGCGCTCCTCGTCACCTCCCGGAAACTGCGTCACTACTTTCAAGGCCACCCCATCAAGTTTGTCTCAGCCTACCCCTTGGAGAGGGTACTTCGGAGCCCTAACGCCGCGGGAAGGGTCGCCGAATGGAACATTGAACTGCAGGTGTTCCATTTGGAGTTCAGCACCACCAGGATCATCAAGGGTGCGACCCTCGCTGACTTTGTGGCAGAGTGGACTGACGCCCCTCACCGAGAAGTGGGCGAGGACCACTCTCTTGCGCATGGAAGCAAAGCACCGGATGGTTGGGTCATGTACTTCGACGGTGCATTCGCGCGTCAGGGCGCGGGGGCTGGAGCCGTGCTCATCTCGCCCACCCAGGACAAGCTCTACTACGCCGTGCAGCTCTGCTTCCAGCATGGCGAGAAGGTCTCCAACAACATCGCGGAGTACGAAGGCCTGATCGCCGGCCTCAAGGCTGCGGCGGGTTTAGCGGTGAGGCGCCTCACAATCAGGGGCGATTCCCAGCTCCTCGTCAACTTCTCCAACAAGGCGTACAAGCCAAAGGACGAGCACATGGGGGCATACCTTGAGGAGGTATGCAAAATTGAGAAACGATTCTTGGGCTTGGAATTGCAGCACGTGCCGCGCGGCATGAACAAGGAGGCGGACGACATCACCAAGAGGGCGTCCCGGCGTCTACCTCAGGAGCCCGGCGTCTTTGAGGAGCAGCTCTTCAGGCCGTCAGCAGTTCCCCCCGCAGTGGGACCGGCATCACCTCAAGAGGAGCTCCCCCCGGTGCCCCCCTCTGGCACCCCAGCCTACAGCCCAACCTCGGGAGCCCTCCAGCTCCGCGCGCTCGAGCCTTAGGAGGGGTGCTGGTCCGAGGAGTTCAAGACGTACCTGCTTCCACTACTAGGAAAATGCTTATCAATAGTGCTGTTTTTTTGCTACCAGTAGCGCTGGCAGACGCGCTACTGCTACGACGCTACAGCTATTTTTTAGCAGTAGCGCTTGTTTGTCCCAGCGCTACTGGTAACTGAAGATAGCAGTAGCGCTTTTTTGTAACCTGAGCTACTACTATCCTAAGTACTAGTAGCATGCACTTTTCCCCCACGCTGCTACTAGCTAATTAGGACTAGTAGCGTGCACCTTTTCCCCCACGCTACTACTAGCTAATTAGGAATTAAAAAAATAAAAATTAGATGTAGTATTCATGGATGGAAATCAGAGACACATCCAGTGCAAAATAAACTAAGGTCACAGAACCATCTCAAGTGGAAGAGATCACAAGAATCCATTTAACATCAGACACACACAACCATCATCGAAACGTGGGTACCTTCCCTAGTGTTCATTTGTTACCCCAGCTCAGAGGAAACCGGAACGCCCCGTATTCTAGCCCAGAGACAAGTCTTCTGGAATACGGCACTATTGGCAAAGAACAAATCAGCTCTTTATTACTATGAATAAGTTTACAAGGGTACATGGAATACACCGGCACGGCGACACTACACCTGCCCAGGGTAGCTCTATGCTAACAGCAAGACAACCCGAGGAAGCGGAATACCCTCCGCAGCGGAACAACGACGGTGGTGGTGAACTCCACTCCACAGGGACTCTAGCTGGAACGCGTATCCTAGCTCGCAAACTCGGAATCCTCGACAAGCAAGCAATCATGGCATGTCCTGCAAACTGGCATGACACGCCAGGTGAGTACTTTGAATGTACTCGCAAGCTCACAGCAACCAAAGTAGTGAAGACAAGCAACAGCATGGCACTTATAGGTTAAGCAGGTGTAAACATGATGATGCTATAACAATATAAGCATGGCATGGCATATACTACATGCAACAGGTTGCAACTTACTCTGTCGTGAGGTTACCCCATAACCATCACCTGTAAGAACTTACCATCGAGTGTGCCACATGATAACCTCGGGACCAACCAGACTTGGTATTACAATACCGTAGTGATAACATGATCACAAGGAGCTTGGTCTTTACCGAGATCACCACATAACACCAAACCATGGTGATCCTCTCATGATCACGATCAACCAACATCGGTACCCTCGATACCACGGTGATCCTCTCATGATCACGATCAACCAACATCTGTATCCTCGATACCACGGTGATCCTCTCGCGATCACATAAAGATCAACCAACTTCTTTCTCATCGAACCGGGTTATTATAAGCAAGATTATTATACTGTTGACCCATAGTGTGTCCTACTATGAACTATGCCCATATCCGAGGATGCGGCTATCGATAGATTATACACTCTGCAGAGGTTAGTACACTGTACCCACACCACGAAACTCGTGGCCTCGTGCTCCCATTCGGGTGGACCAACGACGTTCCGACAAAACCTAATCTATTGCATGGCACTCTCCCAGCCATTCCGACAAACTCCCCTTTGGGCTATGTCATGGGTGACCCCTGTGTCCTTCTGACACCTGCCACCATCGTGGCCAAACAAAACTGTCCCAAACGGGGACCTGTACTCAATACCAAAACTGGGTTCACAAGGTTATAGCCGCCTACCGGGCCATGGTAGCACGCGCTCATAACCTTCCCTGGTTGGAGGCACTGGCAAGAGGCATGACAATAGACAGAATTAGGGCTGCCCCATCCCAGCAAGTGTGGTTGCACTGGTGAGTTCGATTCGGTGGCGCACTATGACTCAGCCAACAGGTGTTCAAGTTCGATTAACATCCGGTTAAATTTGAATGGTAATGTGCTGAGCCATGATAACAGGATGAACCATAACAACTGATAAAGAAACATGAAAACATGTCATCATCTAAGCATGAAATACTGCCAGTGTTAACCATGAGCATAATGCTACCAACGAGTACCTGATAACTAGCAAGATGCACATGGATAGAACATGAGCATAGGACATGAGCATATATAGTAGTTGCAGACAGAATAACATGCACACATTAAATAACTAGTCAAGTAGGAAACCATAGCTACTACAAATCCATCATGCAAGTGGCTATCGTGGCTTGCATGGGTACGAGAAATCCACCGGGGAGTAGTGTGGAGGGTCCGCGGAGAAGATTTCCGGAAACAGTTCTTTCCCGGAGGGCTGTTTACAGACAAGGGCAAAATGGTCATTTCCACCATGGAAACACATGGTGAAAATTATACCAATAGAACGGGCTCGACGAAACGAAGAAATGGGCTTTGGAATCACCTCATTTGGAGTTAGGATCAAAAAGATATAAGAGTTTTTCTGCCAGGGATCTATCTGTAATAAAATCATCACAAACATGCCCTCAGCCGGAAAAACTGAAAGGGCCTTCTCTGGAAATACCTTTTCCAGAATGGAAAACGCATTTCTGCCCGAAGAAGACCTGGAATGTGCTTTTGTGTAGGGGAGACGTATTCACTAGAATACGCCTCCACTTATCCACGTCAGTAGGAGGCGGGCTGGGGCTTGGGTCACTAACGGCTGGGTCCCACCACTGACCTTTCTCTCCTCCTCGCTCCTTCTTCTTCTCCCCGCAGCTGCTCCACCTCTCCTCAACTGAAAGTAGGGCAGGGGCGTGGCCGTCGCCGGGTACGGCGGCTCCGGCCATCTCCGGCCAGGGAGAGGACACCGGTGGCCTCGGGACGGAGGTCCGCACCCATCCAGGGGCTGCACTCACGCCGGGGAGCACTGTAGCGGCGGCAACCGTAGGAGGCAGAGAGCAACAGCTGCGGTCAATCTCGGTGGCGTGAGGCCACGCTGGCTCCAGAGAGAAACGGAGAGGATGGGGAGGTTAGCCGGGGTCTGGTAGGTCTACTGGTGGTGGAAGAAGGCAAGGAGGGGGACGGCGCTCGGCGAATTTGAGAGGAGAACGGCGACGGGCACGGCGGCCATAGGAGGGAGTGAGAGCTCCTCGAGCTCGAATGAGAGGCTAGGGAGGGGTCTAGGAGTGAGGCAAGGGCGATGGTGAGGTCGGGAGGAGCTCGAAAGGCCTATATATAGGCCGGCGCTGGAGGAGGCCGAGCACGGCCGCGGCGACACGTGCTCCGGCGTCTCGGCGCTTCAGGAGCTTGCCCGGAGGAGGGGAGAGGCTTCCAGGATGATGAAGGAGGGGAGGAGAGGGTTCAAGCGAGCTCGAGAGAACTCGGGAGGGTGCGGGTGACTGGACGCGACGGCGGCAGAGGAGACAGGTCACGGGCACGGCGGCTACACCGTGAAGGAGGGGACGGGAGAGGTGGAGACATATCTAGGGAGGAAGAGGACGACGAGGGGGAGCTATTGGACATGACGATACGTGCGGAAACGACGAGCAGAGGAGGGGCCCAAGATAGCCAACACTCAGCTCACGTTCATTGCGTGCTAGGGCGGTGGTCACCGCGTGGACGCGGCGATGCCACGCACTCTGGTCAACCCCACCATGTCTGCTCGATGGGTCATTCGAAGGATAAGGTCAAGGAGAAAAGAAATAGGCATAGTGGTACTTGAGGTGACCATAGCTAGCAGGTCTTATCTGGAACAGCAAGGTGTTTGATACTTGCTGAGGAAGACTTGTCTGGTGATTGACTCTGATCTTTGGCTGAGGGTGATCGTATACTAAGATGAGTATTGTGGCCAAGTTTGATGTCAAATGAAGAAGTTTAGCTAGCACTTGTAGTTCAAATGGCCTCCCTGACCAGAATTACCAATCTTGAAGTGGCACACACATCAAGTGTTGCCTTTGGCTGAAAATGGGCATAGGATGATGATTTAGTCATATGGGAATGCCATAAAAATGTCATGTCATTTGGACAGGCCAAAATGGTGCTTCCTTCACAGTGGTCCTCTCTGGACAGAAACTTAGAGAAATTCTAGAGAAATATTGGACGGATAAAATGAGCCCAAATTGGGTGGAGAGATATCATATAGGTAGAAGCATGTTCTGGAAATTATTCATGAATTATGGAGCAATAAAAATTATAGTTGCTTCACAACCCATAATAATTACCAGAAGCAAAGATTTGATGATGTGATCACATAGATGATTGAATGATTCTAACATTTGTTGGAGAGCTATGATTTGAGCATATGAAGAGGCTTGAAAATTTTCAACTCATTTGGATATGCCTAGCTTGCACTTCCTTCACAAGGCCTCTGTTTGAACAGAAACTTTGAAAAATTGCTCAGGAATATTCACTAGGCAAATGAAGTTGAAATTTGGCATGTGGCAATGATATGGATAGGAAAGAGTGCACAAAAAGTTTGAGAGCAAGCAAGCAAATATAAAGGGTACTTGCTTCTCAACTTGACAGCTAGGGCAGAATCGGAAAAAGAATATTTGTGAAATATTTTTGAACATGGCAAGGAAGTATTTTGACATATCTGAAGAAGATATGTCCCAAAGGATTTATGATAATTATTTGGGAATCTTTCGAATGCTGGAAATGTGGGTTGCTTCACCACCCAGGGCAGACAGGGTTATTCCTTTAATAGAAAAAGGAATATTCCCAAGAAAAAGAATATTGGGATTGGTCCAAGATGAGAATGATATGGTCTTGAGATGGTTTTGAGATTGACATGCCACTTGGGAGAGGAATCGAGGGTGATCTCTCCAGGTTTCAAGACCACTAAGCCACAGAAAAGCAAATCCAAACCAAAATCAAAAGAAAAAGAAAATGGGCAAAATCCAGGGTGTTACAAACCTACCCCCCTTAAAGAAATCTCGTCCTCGAGATTTGGTTGCTCAGGGGTCGAACATGAATATTCCCACTTGAGGAAACCGTTTCTAACTCGGGTTCCCTTTTGCCTTTGTATTATGTCCCCACTGGATATCATCTGACTCTTTGCCTGGCTTCGGGGTAGTTTGTTTCACTGGAACCTTTTTCTGGCAAATCTTACCTCAGATGTTACTCCGACTTTAATCCTTTTATGCTTGCCAACTTATTTGAATGCGATGAGCTATCCTGACTGAAATACCTGTCCTTCTCGCAAGCCCGAGAGTTGTTCCTAATGGACGTGTTGTGATAGAGTCCCATACGGACGATCGTCCATTGAGTTGCGAGCAGATTCTCTCGGTGGACACGGAATCCTTTATTCATTGCATTGGGTAGCTTCAAATGGCTATGTGTCTTCCAGGTTCCAAACAGTACTGTCAATCATACCATTCTCTTGACGGATCCTGGCTTCTCACACAATTGACGGAATCATCTTGGGTATCTCCACTGTCTTGGGTATGAAATCTGTACCCAAGAGGTGACTATCACCTATCGTGACCAGCATAAAGGTGTATGGCCTTATAACGATATTATCCCCAGACTTGACTGATAGTGATTCTGGCAGCAGAATCTTGCTCATGGCAGGTTATTCTTTAACTGATTTCCCTAGGTGAGGACACATGCGTCGAGACAGTTGTCAACCTTCTGATCGTTCCATCCGTCGCCACCTGACGGACTTGGATGTCTCCTTCTGACAATTCTGAGCATATATAGTTGGCTGAATGGGGTACCATGATAGGAGGTTGTTGCAAATGGGATATACCCCGTGGGTGTGCACCCATGGTGATTGGTACCGAACCAGACTGTTTTGAGCATCTGTACCATGTTGATCTGGCAACCATTATCATACCTATATGGCCAATCTTGCTCCTTCATTATGGTTCTCTTTGCCTGGATCCTTAGCTGAAAGAGCTTGGCTTGATGTGTTCTTGATTCTTCGGATGACCGTGGGTACTGCCAGGTACAATATTCCGGCAGACATATTACTTTACTAGTTGTGGCCATAGGGTAACGACCGTCTGAACCCTTGGATGAAACTGGCAAATAAACCAGTAGCCACCAGAATGGTCTTTACAACTTAGATCTGGGACATTATTGGAGTAACTCAACCCTGACTCAAGACGGCTGAAAAGTAGCTCAGAGCATGAGACGGTGTCGATAAGAAGAAAGTAGCAACTCCCTAAGACGGCTGAAGAACAGCTCAGAGCATAGGGTCATTGCTACGGAAAGAAATTCAACAGCTGCCCGCGACGGCCGAAAAGCAGCTTAGAACACGGGCCAGTTGCTGACAAAAGAAATATAAAGTCGGCATCCACCCCGGACGGCCGGAAACATCTCAGAACACAGGCGTGGTGCCATTACTAAAGAAAGACGGGCAAGGGTTCATCCGCATCCCATACCGCTCACTACTATGAATTCCAGCATAAGCATATTAATTTGAACATGCAGGCATATGACGGAGCAATACTTTAAGGTAGATATCGGATGGTCGGCTTGCTCCATAGGTTGTTGGTCATCACACTGAAGTGTATAACTGGCGTTCTTCTTCTTCTTACATAGCTCATGCAATAGTCGGATTCTCACCGGGCTGGCATCATTGTATGAGTAACTCATATGACCTTGGCAGCATGTCCCCCATATCTATTAAGTATATGCAGCCGAGCACTTGGTTCCTGAGGCAGGCTTGTGTCCTGACTGATTTTTGCCTTCCGACCATCTATTGCGAGTTTGACTCTGCGGATGCATGGTCATATGCTGCCAACTGTCGGTGGAGTAGCTTGTCCTAGTGAGGATGTGATGCCTTACTAGCAAAGGTTGCTTATATCCGAAGCTTTCTTTTTGCCATATGCAGACTGAATGCAGATATATATATATCCTTGATGTTACTGCTGTTGATTACTTGTTATGTGAAGAAAGTTGTTTGACTATTCTTCTTGTTGGGCACTGATTTCCTAGCATATGCTGGCTTGCTTCCGGAATATAGCTGGTTCAAATTGTACTCATAGCAGACTCCAACCTTATATATGAACCATACCTTTGACCCGAAGTGTACTGCTGATCATGCACACATCTTTGCCTTCTTGCTGATTTGATTATTACTGCTGTGAAGATCTCACATTGATATATACCTGATGCCAATAATCAATCCAGGATATCATTATAATCAGACCGAATATTCCCCATGCCAGGCAGTCGGTGACAAATCCCATATTGTTGAGCTGAGCTTCCAAATGCTTGCCTCTTCACTGATTCTTTGAGTTCAGTGTCGATGAGCAACTTCCATAAGGGTAAATAAGGTAACACCAAGGGCCCGAACAAAGAAGCAAAAGAAACGACTAAAATAAAAGCACACAAAGCAACAAGATCACACGCAAGCAATATCATATACTACAGCTATACACAGCAATGTATGCATTCCTACTTAAGCACGCAAATCTCGCGGGAACTCCGGTACTACGGTCTAACATACTGTGGCGGTGTGCATGACATGGAATCCACATGTGGAAGGAGGTGGAAAGAGTTGGTGTAAACAAAGCTACACCAAACACGGCTTACTCCGTTTGCAGTTGGATGGATACGGAGGTGGGGACGGACTTGGTAATCTTGATCGGAACACAGAAGTCATGTCCACATCGTCATCAAGCGTACGAAAGAACCGTACTTGTCCAGAGAATGGATGGCAGGGTAAGATAGCGATGAAAAGAAAGGCTTGCGGGCATTGCCCTTTTCTGATAACTAAGATCAGTAAGGGTTGCCAACGCAGCTAGTGGGACGATGGCAAGATCTGGGATAGAAACATGTCTATCACCGAAACAATAGGAGTTGCTGAATAGGATATATTGGTGTGGTACCGGTGCATCAATCGGATAAGGAATCGATGACACCAAGCACCTTGGCATCACTCCGCTGAGACGGAGATGACACCACACCAAGGAACAGGAATGCAACTGGAGAGCGCAGGTGGTGAATCGAAACCGATGCCACCTACACTCACCAGATCAACCGTTAGTGATAAAATATCTAGTCTATATGCATGCTATGCAACAAGCAAATGCAACAAACAAGTGTAGCAACCCAACTGGATCCTATACTAACAATTTCTAACGTTCGCGCGGTCTAGGGCGTCCTACAGCCAAACCGGCTCTGATACCAATGCTTGTGGCACCCCGGCTCAGAGGAAACCGGAACGCCCCGTATTCCAGCCCAGAGACAAGTCTTCTGGAATACGGCACTGTTGGCATAGAACAAATCAGCTCTTTATTACTATGAATAAGGTTACAAGGGTACATGGAATACACCAGCACGGCAACACTACGCCTGCCCAGGGTAGCT
The DNA here is from genome assembly GCA_011799875.1 of Thinopyrum elongatum. NCBI lineage: Eukaryota > Viridiplantae > Streptophyta > Magnoliopsida > Poales > Poaceae > Thinopyrum > Thinopyrum elongatum. The sequence continues at coordinate 282,630,335 of CM022300.1, forward strand.
CTATGCTAACAGCGAAACAACCCGAGGAAGTGGAATACCCTCGGCAGCGGAACAACGACGGCGGTGGTGAACTCCACTCCACATGGACTCTGGCTGGAACGCGTATCCTAGCTCGCAAACTCGGAATCCTCAACAAGCAAGCAATCATGGCATGTCCTGCAAACTGGCATGACACGCCAGGTGAGTACTTTGAATGTACTCGCAAGCTCACAGCAACCAAAGCAGTCAAGACAAGCAACAGCATGGCAGTTATAGGTTAAGCAGGTGTAAACATGATGATGCTAGAACAATATAAGCATGGCATGGCATATACTACATGCAACAGGTTGCAACTTACTCTGTCGTGAGGTTACCCCATAACCATCACCTGTAAGAACTTACAATCGAGTGTGCCACATGATAACCTCGGGACCAACCAAACTTGGTATTACAATACCATTGTGATAACATGATCACAAGGAGCTTGGTCTTTACCGAGATCACCACATAACACCAAACCACGGTGTTCCTCTCATGATCACGATCAACCAACATCGGTATCCTCGATACCACGGTGATCCTCTCATGATCACGATCAACCAACATCGGTACCCTCGATACCACGATGATCCTCTCGCGATCACATAAAGATCAACCAACTTCTTTCTCATCGAACCGGGTTATTATAAGCAAGATTATTATACTATTGACCCATAGTGTGTCCTACTACGAACTGTGCCCATATCCGAGGATGCAGCTATAGATAGATTATACACTCTGCAGAGGTTAGTACACTGTACCCACACCACGGAACTCGTGGCCTCGTGCTCCCATTCGGGTGGACCAACGACGTTCCGACAAAACCCAATCTATTGCATGGCACTCTCCCAGCCACTCCGACAAACTCCCCTTTGGGCTATATCATGGGTGACCCCTGTGTCCTTCCGACACCTGCCACCGTTGTGGCCAAACAAAACTGTCCCAAACGGGGACCTGAGCTCAATACCAAAACTGGGTTCACAAGGTTATAGCCGCCTACCGGGCCAGGGTAGCACGCGCTCATAACCTTCCCTGGTTGGAGGCACCGATGAGAGGCATGACAATAGACCGAATTAGGGCTGCCCCATCCCAGCAAGTGTGGTTGCACTGGTGAGCTTGATTCGGTGGCGCACTATGACTCAGCCAACAGGTGTTCAAGTTCGATTAACATCCAGTTAAATTTGAATGGTAATGTGCTGAGCCATGAAAACAGGATGAACCATGACAACTTATAAAGAAACATGCAAACATGTCATCATCTTAGCATGAAATACTGCCAGTGTTAACCATGATTATAATGCTACCAACGAGTACCTGATAACTAGCACGATGCACATGGACAGAACATGAGCATAGGACATGAGCATATATAGTAGTTGCAGACAGAATAACATGCACGCATTAAATAACTATTCAAGTAGGAAACCATAGCTACTGCAAATCCATCATGCAAGTGGCTGTCGTGGCTTGCCTGGGTACGAGAAATCCACCGGGGAGTAGTGTGGAGGGTCCGCGGCGAAGATTGCCGAAAACAGTTCTTTCCCAGAGGGCTGTTTACGTACAAGGGAAAATGGTCATTTCCACTATGGAAACACATGGTGAAAATGATACCAACAGAACGGGCTCGACGAAATGAAGAAATGTGCTTTGGAATCACCTCTTTTGGAGTTAGGATCGAAAAGATATAAGTGTTTTTCTGCCAGGGACCTATCTGTAATAAAATCATCACAAACAGGCCCTCAGCCAGAAAAACTGAAAGCGCCTTCTGTGGAAATACGTTTTCCAGAATGAAAAACGCATTTCTGCCCGAAGAAGACCTGGAATGCGCTTTCGTGTAGGGGAGACGTATTCACTAGAATACGCCTCCACTTATCCACGTCAGCAGGAGGCGGGGCCGGGGCTTGGGTCGCTGATGGCTGGGTCCCACCGCTGACCTTTCTCTCCTCCTCGCTCCTTCTTCTTCTCCCCTCGTCTGCTCCTCCTCTCCGCGACAGAATGCAGGGCAGGGGCGCGGCCGTCGCCGGGTACGGTGGCTCCGACCATCTCCAGCCAGGGAGAGGACACCGGTGGCCTCGGGACGGAGGTCCGCACTCATCCAGGGGCTACACTCACGCAGGGGAGCGTTGTAGCGGGGGCAACTATAGGAGGCAGAGAGCAACGGCGGCAGTCAATCTCGGTGGCGTGCGGCCACACTGGCTCCGGAGAGAAACGGAGAGGATGGGGAGGTTCGCCGGGGTCTGGTAGGTCTACTGGTGGTGGAAGAAGGCAAGGAGGGGGACGGCGCTCCGCGAATTTGAGAGGAGAACGGCGATGGGCACGGCGGCCATAGGAGGGAGAGAGAGCTCCTCGAGCTCGAATGAGAGGCTAGGGAGGGGTCTAGGAGTGAGGCAAGGGCGATGGTGAGTTCGGGAGGAGCTCGGAAGGCCTATATATAGGCGGGCAGCGGAGGAGGCCGAGCACGGCCGCGACGACATGTGCTTCGGCATCTCGGCGCTTCGGTAGCTCGCCTAGAGGAGGGGAGAGGCTTCAAGGATGATCAAGGAGGGGAGGAGAGGGTTCAGGCGAGGTCGAGAGAACTCCGGAGGGCGCGGGTGACTGGAAGCGACGGCGGCAGAGGAGACAGGTCACGGGCGCGGCGGCTACACCGTGAAGGAGGGGACGGGAGAGGGGGAGACTTATCCAGGGAGGAAGAGGACGACGAGGGGGAGCTGTTGGACATGACGATACACACGGAAACGACGAGCAGAGGAGGGGCCCGAGCTAGCAAACACTCAGCTCACATTCATTGCGTGCCAGGGCGGTGGTCACCGCGTGGACGCAGCGATGCCACGCACTCTGGTCAACCCCACCATGTCTGCTCCATGGATCATTCGAAGGATAAGGTCAAGGAGAAAAGAAACAGGCATAGTGGTACTTGAGGTGACCACAGCTAGCAGGTCTTATCTGGAACAACAAGGTGTTTGATACTTGCTGAGGAAGACTTGTCTGGTGATTGACTCTGATCTTTGGCTGAGGGTGATCGTATACTAAGATGAGTATTGTGGCCAAGTTTGAGGTCAAATGAAGAAGTTTAGCTAGCACTTGCAGTTCAAATGGCCTCACTAACCAGAATTACCAATCTTGAAGTGGCACTCACCTCAAGTGTTGCCTTTGGCTGAAAATGGGCATAGGATGATGATTTAGTCATATGAGAATGCCATAAAAATTTCATGTCATTTGGATAGGCCAAAATGGTACTTCCTTCACAGTGGTCCTCTCTGGATAGAAACTAAGAGAAATTCTAGAGAAATATTGGATGGATAAAATGAGCCGAAATTGGGTGGAGAGATATCATATAGGTAGAAGCATGTTCTGGAAATTATTCATGAATTATGGAGCAATAAAAATTATAGTTGCTTCACAACCCATAATAATTACCAGAAGCAAAGATTTGATGATGTGATCACATAGTTGATTGAATGATTCTAACATTTGTTGGAGAGCTATGATTTGAGCATATGAAGATGCTTGAAAAATTTCAACTCATTTGGATATGCCTAGCTTGCACTTCCTTCACAAGGCCTCTGTTTGAATAGAAACTTAGAAAAATTGCTCAGGAATATTCATTATGCAAATGAAGTTGAAATTTGGCATGTGGCAATGATATGGATAGGAAAGAGTGCACAAAAAGTTTGAGAGCAAGCAAGCAAATATAAAGGGTACTTGCTTCTCAACTTGACAGCTAGGGCAGAATCGAAAATAGAATATTTGTGAAATATTTTTGAACATGGCAAGGAAGTATTTTGACATATCTGAAGAAGATATGTCCCAAAGGATTTATGATAATTATTTGGGTATCTTTCGAATGCTGGAATTGTGTGTTGCTTCACCACCCAGGGCAGACAGGGTTATTCCTTTAATAGAAAAAGGAATATTCCCAAGAAAAAGAATATTGGGATTGGTCCAAGATGAGAATGATATGGTCTTGAGATGGTTTTGAGATTGACATGCCACTTGGGAGAGGAATCGAGGGTGATCTCTCCAGGTTTCAAGACCACTAAGCCACAGAAAAGCAAATCCAAACCAAAATCAAAAGAAAAAGAAAATGGGCAAAATCCAGGGTGTTACAGTTCACCACCAACCTAACAAACCACTTCTCTAGATGTATCTACCATGCCTCGGAGTTCAGACGCCGGTGGACCCGAATTCTCCCTCCCCCCGGACGGTGGCGTCGAGGTCCTCCACCTCGGCGACCTTCGGCGTCGCGATCACCTGGACGATCATCTGTGTGACGTGGCCGCCGGGCTTCACGGCGAAGTCCACCTCTGAGTGGTTGAAGAGCACGAGGCCCACCGGGCCGCGGTAGTCTGCGTCGATCTCCCCTGCGCCCACATCGGGAAAGTGAAAACTTGTTAATACGTGTCAACCTCCAAATCTAGCTTCAGTACACTCTTAAGATGATACATTTACTACTGAAGAGCTCAATATATGACAATATGATACATGAAACTGAAGGATAGATATTGACTTTACAAAATGCATTCTAAACCAGCTGACACGCTATATAAATTCTAGTCCATGCATTATAATGCTCACGCTTAGCTTCATGGGCATCTCAAAGCAAGATCAATGTTCAGGAACTCATAATGCAATTAAAAAAACTTATCTGTAGATTCATAATTTATGAAACCACAAGCTTTACTTTTCATTATATATGGAGTTAATCAAGCCACAAAAATCCTGGTGAGTTTACTATTCTACATGGATAGCATCACGGAAGTCAACTTCGATAGTTCACATATAGCATCTGTAGTATAAATGAACTGCATGAAGTGAGTTTACATAACAAGTCAAACGTGATGTAGTTTGTAGACCACGGAAACTAAATAAAAGCACTTGAAGCAACTTTGTCAATGTGGATACAACCTACAGAAAATTTGACTGGAACTCTGAGGTTGCAACTGTAAAGAACAAAAATATTTGCAAGGGCTTAAAATGATCAGTGAATCGCACAAGTACCATCTGGCAACTAATCGTGACGGGCAACAACTGTATTTAGCCTAAGAAATGTTGGAGTTATAAACTACCATGAATCATTTACCCAATCATTTTCCCATCGGGATATCTGGAGACAACTTTGTCCTCAACACCTATTTGCTAATAATGGGAGAAGTGCAGAGAAGCAATTGCAAAAGGACAACTCGCAAGCACCTTGGCATGAATAAACTTCTCTTTGGTAGAGAAAGGATCCGAGTGTTTAGGCTTGCTGGTGGTGAAGTATTGTGCTGCCTGTGATCCATTAGTACTACAAGACAACAAAGTTGCAAGTTAATTTCTGAAAGCACTAAAAAAAGACTGAAGTTTTGTAAAGAAATTCATATTACCTTGTATTATCAACAGAAGAGCCATTGTTTGATGAAGGTAATGTTTCTTCAGAAACTCTGTTCACAAACTAGAGAATAACCAGAGCATTCTACTAGCTACCTTTATATGCAAGAATACAGATAAAAAGGGTTAAACTTCATATTTGGTCAACCGAATGTAACATGCACAACTAGTGGCAAAAGCTTACCAAATCCATCCAGTGAAGCAAGAATAACTTCACCAGGCATTAACTTGAAGAACTTTTGGGCAGGTTTGGAGTTGACCACAGTGCTCGTAATAAATCCCGAGACCTTGAGAACACCTGAGAGGATTGAGTTTGCTACCCTGTTGGACATTTTAGTGACCCTTCTGGCCCTGCAGAAGACAGAGGAGAAATGCATAAGCCAACTGCATCGAGTAGACTGGAGGGTGCGCATAAAATTGATTACCTTAAATATTTCTATAACATGATAACAAATTAACAAATGAAAACTTAATGAGAATTATCCCGGAACAACGGAGATTAGGATAGACCCATACCAAAAATGGACTGAGAGAGACAATGTTGGCGGCCTCTGACTGAATATATATGTGGTCACACTCTATTTTAACTGAATATATATGTGGAAAAAAACCGAAGCTTTACACTCTGTTCCTGTGTGTGAAAATGCTCTATAGGTGAATGAACATATCATACTCAGTAAAAATATTTAACCCTTTACACTCTGTTTAAACTGAAAAAAATGAACACCTACTCATATTGAGTGCCAAAACTGAATATATGCCCATACTCAGTGCAGAAACTTAATACATATGCTCGTTCCGGTGCATAAACTGAATATATATGCTAATTTCAGTGTAGAAAGTGAATATATTCAGTGCAGAAGGTGAACACTTGTTGTTTAAAGTGAATATGTATGGCATCTTTGTGTCCAAAGTCTGTACTTTACTTTGTTTGAACTAAATAAACTGAACATTTGATCATATTCAGTGCAAAAACAGAATGTATGGTATGTTCTAGTGCATAAACTGAAGATTGGCTCTTTTTAAGTGCTAAACCTGAATATACGTACATGATATGTTTGTTTGCAAAACCTTAGCCTTAACTCTGTAATGCAACTAATGAGCATCTACTCTCTTTATGAGAAGACATTGGTTTCTGCTTCTACTTTCTAATCCATGAATTTGGCGAGGGGGCAAGGAAAAGCTAAGATGATTACTGAAGTAGTAATCGACTCCCTGCCTCAACACTCGGAGCACTAATGAAATCACCGCTTCAACACACGAATTCAGCACAGCAGGTTCCCAAAGTCAAATCTAAAAGACATGCGTGCTGCTGATTCCCCACCAAAAAACTGCAGGATTATGGCAACACCAATCGACTGAACGAGAGATATGGCACAAGATTAAGCGCGGCTCATTAAACATGGCGCACACAGGATGAGGGTGAGAGGGGCGGAAGGGGAGTGGCTTACCCAAGGGGATGAAGAAGACGCGTAGGGGAAGCTGGCCCTGAGGAGGAACGCCACGGTGAGAGCGAGGACGTACGCGACCATCGTGACGACGGCGGTGGCGCGATAGGGCCTCGGCGGCGGAGACGGTGAGGAGCCTTTCCCCTTGGCCGTGGTGGCGGCCGGTGGTGCCGTGGCCGCGGTCGGGTTCGCACACGCCGCGCGGGGCTTTGGCCTTTCCTGCTGGCGATCGGGAAGCAGGGTGGTCTCTCATGCCTGGGCGTGCTGGTGTGTGCTTGTGGCCGGAGGCAGCGGAGGGAGAGTGGAGCCAGGAGCGAGGCGGCGAAGGAACCGGCGGCGGCGCGGGGATGGGTGGGTGGTGTGGGAGTGAACTGGGAGGGTTGGTGGGGTGGGAATGGATCAGGCCGGGGTGGTCGTGTCGTGGGATTGATCATAGCAGTAGCGCGGCCAAAAAAATGCGCTACTGGTATCTGAGCTACCTATAGCGTTGGGTGCAAAACATGCTACTGCTAAATGGGCCCACTAGTTTACACACAGAAGAAATAGCAGTAGCGCATTTTTCACACCAGGCGCTACAGCTATGTCTTTACCAGTAGTGCTGGGTTGATCACCCACGCTGCTACTATGTCTTAACCTGGGGGTGTGGTGTGGCACACTTAGTAGTAGCACTGCCCAAAAAAACCCACGCTGCTGCTAATTAATACCAACAGCGCATTTTGTACCAAGCGCTACTGGTATTTACCAGTAGCGTGGGGTCCCAAACAGGCGCTACTGGTAAAGTTCTACGTATAAGCATTTTCCTAGTAGTGTTCGGGGCGTCCTGCCGGAGAAGGAGGAAGACGCGGAGCATGTGGCCCGCCAGGCCACAACATACTACATCCAGGGCGGTGAGCTATATCGAAGGCGCCCAAACAATGTTTCTCTATGATGCATCTCCAGGGAGCAGGGGTGTGAGCTGTTGGCCGACATACATGGCGGGGACTGCGGGCACCACTCCGCATCACGCACCCTCGTGGGCAAGGCGTTCCGTGGTGGATTCTACTGGCCCATGGCACTCAACGATGCCACTGAGCTGGTGAGATCTTGCGAGGCCTGCCAGTTCCATGCTAAGCAGATCCACCAGCCCGCTCAGGGCCTCCAAAACATCCCGCTCTCATGGCCGTTCGCGGTCTGGGGGTTGGACATCCGGGGCCCGTTTCCCCGAGCGCCCGGGGGCTACCGCTACCTTTACGTCGCCATCGACAAGTTCACCAAGTGGGCGGAGCTGGAGGCCGTCCGCACCATCCCAGCCGGATCGGCCATCAAGTTCATCAAGGGCCTCGTGAGCCGCTTCGGGGTTCCTAACCGCATCATCACTAACAATGGCTCGCATTTCACCAGCAACCTTTTCAAAACATATTGTGCTAACCTTAGAGCAATGGCCAGACTGAGCGCGCCAACGCGGAGGTCCTGGGAGGCCTCAAGGCAAGGACCTTCAAGAAGAAGCTCGAGGCCTTCGGCAGGGGCTGGCTCGATGAGCTCTAGTCCGTGCTGTGGTCCATCCGCACCACCGGGACCAAGCCCACGGGCGAGACTCCGTTCTTCCTCATCTACGGAGCCAAGGCGGTCCTCCCTCACGAGGTTAGGCATCGCTATGTGCGAGTCTTGGCGTTCAACGAGGCGCGCCAGGACGCCTCATGGGGGATGGACCGTGTGCTGGGGGAGGAACGCCGCCACCAAGCCTCGCTTCGTGCAGCGAGGTACCAGCAGGCACTGGGGCGGTATCACTGTCGTAGCATCCGCCCCAGGACGCTCGAGGTGGGTGACCTGGTCCTGAGGCGGGTGCTCTCCAAGGAAGGGCTGCATAAGCTCTCACCCATGTGGGAGGTCCCGTTTAGGATCGCCTGTGTCTCCAGGCCTGGTGCCGACCGCCTGGAGACGCAGGACGGGGTCCCCATCTAGAACACCTGGAACATCCAGCACCTCCGAAAGTTCTACCCATAAAGAAGGCCCCGCGCCTGTGAAGATCTCCGCTCATGACACTCTCACGTAATAATGAGTTGGGGTTGTACATGCCCCAGAGTCTCCTGAGTGCCGCCCCTGGGACTCACGGGGGCTCCCACCCACGTCCTAGTGGAGGCCCCATGCTCCGCGCTGGTGGGAAGACAAGAAGACTAGTCTAGGTGTCGGACACGGCTTTTCTTTCGCTTGCTTTCTGTATCTGGTTTGCAACTTCTTGAATGAAATTTCGAGCTTTCATGTCTTTCATTCACAAGAGTTGGAAACATCTCTTTCTTTCCTCTTTTTGCAGTATTCTCCCTTTGAGACCTTGCCTTAGGAAGAGCGGCAGTTGCCCGTCGCTCTTCCTCGCACGTCCCGCGCGCGGGGGCTGGGTACGGTGTGTGCGCCCGGGCTCGCCGCGACCACACCTTGCCAAAACCTTGCTACCTCAGCTTTGGCACCTCAATCCTCGCGGGACACTCTGAAGCGAGCTTACGGGCATGCACGCCCTCTTAAGTCCGTGCCTCCGGGCATCATGACGTGGTGTACTAGCCACAACCAACCCATGCTTGGGTGCTTGCGCGAGGTTTGGCGCCTCATGAGGTTTTTTGACCCTGCAGCCACCTGATGCCTCTGGAGTTTCAACGACCCTCGAGTTCAAGCAAGGAAGCCCTTGGAAGAAGCCCCTGGAAGGGCATGCCCTCGCGACATGGGAGTCCACCACGAGCACATCGAGCTAAGTTACCCTAACCACACCCAGTAGCAGCACGGATATCACAACATAATATGAAAACAACGAGCATAGCATAATGGCGCGAGCGCCATGATCCATTACACGCCCCAACGGGGCCTTCTTCTTTTTTTCAATGCAGGAGAAAGAAAGGAACAAAAGCAAGCCGCATGACTACAGCGACTCCTGAAGCCTGGCCCTGGTGATGCCCGAGTTCAGTCGGAGTCTTCCTCCTGCTTCATCGGGGCGTGCCGGCGACGCTCCTCGTTGCCCTCCTAGGTCCGAGCCCGGCGGCGCGGTGGCTCATCATAGTCGCCGTCGCTCGTGCTCTGCCCAGAAGAGGAGCCTCTGCTGCTAGAGGTGGCGCAGCCATCGCCAAGGGCAAGCCCACCGCCAGCGACGACGCCGTCTTCGTCGTCCCCGTCGTCACTGTCATTCTCCGGGCAGCACCCCAGCCGCCGGCCGTCCTCCCTGAAGACGCTGACATAGACGGTCGCGATGCTGTCATACCTGAAGTAGAGGGTGCACCTCCCATGCAGACCCCGCGCGCGGGCAAATGGCTGCCACTCGCGGTTCAGGAACATGTTGCCAGCGGCGGTGACTTCAACGTCCACCCATGAAGCCTTGCTGCAGCAGCCGTCGGCCGTTAGCCAGAGGCCACCAGGCTCTCCAGCCGGCAGCGCACTCTTGAAGGAGTGTGGAAGCTAGAACCAGATGCCCGTTGGCCTCCCCGACCACACGACGAACTCCGGAGCTGCGTCGGCTGAGTGGGAGCGCGGCCGTGGCGGCCGGGCGATCACCGCGCACCTCCCCCTGCCGCTGGGGTCGCCCGTCCACGGCGGCCCCTGCCATGGGAAGAAGCACCACCACGGCTGCCGGAGGCAACACCGGCCGTAGAAGGGGCGTGCACGTGCCTCTAAGGGGCAGCTGCCGAAGTCGCCGCATGTTTTCGGGGCCGTCCACGGCCTCTCCTGGGTGGCGGCAAGCCTGGCCCCTCCTTGGGGGCCTTCCCTTTCTCCGCCGCGGAAAACCTCCTCACCGGCGCCATGGGTGCTTCGACGAGACGGCAAGACAGGAAGGAAGGAGAAGGAGCAAGCAGCGGGAAGATGGAGATGAGCAGGAGGCTCCGCCCCCCCCCCCCATTTATAACCAGAGGGAGGCCAACCGCCGGCCTCCATGATCCCCGGTAATGATGATCTTTTTGCACGCAGCAGTTTGTTGTCAAGTCAAACGGTTGCCGAGGTTGCATGGGGAAGTGGAGACGCCCATGTCCCGTCAAGCGCCATGCATCGGCTTGGTCTGCAGGTGATTGGGGCCCGCGGTGCTTCGCCCTTGCCCTTTGGCTTCGCCTCAAAGCCAAGTCCGAGTGCGCCTTGGGCCCGGGGGCTACTGTCTGCGTTCTGGGAACCAGGGTACCCAGACTTGCCTGCCTGCGGCCCATGGCGTGGATCCACCAACGGCCTGATACGGCCATCTTTAGCATCGACCAAGCAAGACCCTCGCAAGGGGCCAAGCCTCGCGAGGCGGACGATGCCATGACCTCCAGAGGGAGCTGCCTCCCAAGGCAAGCTCGTGAGGAGCGGAGATTTCTATGTAGACGCTCACCTCATGAGCCTAAGGTGATGCAAGCCATGACGACCAAGGCCAGGCAGGCACCAGCGGGCACAGTACAGCAGGTTTCCTCTTTGGTGCTAAGGGGGCAAGCGCAGGCGCAGAGTCCCGAGGAATCAGCCAAAGGTTTCCATTCCTGTGCTACAAGACCAGGACCGCCAGGACGGCAGGACGGAGGACATCGCCGAGCCCACCATGGCATCACGGCCAGAGGCTTTCCAGGCGAAGACCACCCTTCGTCAGGATAAGATGTACTATTTGTCTCCTTTCAAACTTGACTGTTGTGGGATCCCTTCCCGCCTCTATTTTGGGGGAAGAGCACCAAGGCCACTATAAATATAGCCTGGCCACCACCATAGATGGGGATCGAGCCATCCGAACCCTCACCAGCTCACACCCACACAAGAACAGACCTCCTAAGGTAGTTCTTCCCCTGTACTAGTTCATCCTCAGCCCATCATGAGGCTAATCCACCACAAAGCAGGAGTAGGGTATTACACCGCAAGGTGGCCCGAACCTGGGTAAACTGCCGTGTCCCCTTTCCTTCTAGTTCATCAAGCTAGGTCGTGAGATCGATGGGTAGGCAGACTGGGGAGATCGAGTTCTTCGCACGCACCCCAGAGTTCATATCTTTCTTAGGTTTGCGAAGGCATGAATCCGACAGCTACATATGCTGATTATGTTGATTGTGATGTGGTACCCATGCAAGCATGTTCCTTATTACTTGGTAGACCATGGCAATTCGATAAAAATTTTGTACACCATGGTAGGAACAATCAGTATACTCTTGTTCATAAGGATAAACATATTACTTTGCTTCCTATGACTCCTGATTCCATTTTGAAAGATGATATTAATTGAGCTAGGAAAGCAAAACATGAGCAAAATAAGAGTGAAAATCAGATAGTGGCAAAAGAATTTGAGTAACAAATGAAATTAAGTGGCTCTACTATTTTCATCAAGCATAAACCATCTAGTGTTGCTTTTGAAATTAAATTGAAAAGTGCATGTTTACTTGCCAGCAAATCTGATATTGATGATCTAGATTGCAGCAAATCTGTTTGCTCTACTTTTGCGTGCAAAGAGGCATTATTTTCATTCGAGGACATGCCTTCCTCTTTGCCTCCTACAGTCACTGACATTTAGCAGGAGTTTGCTGACATCTTTCCACAAGACGTGCCACTAGGATTACCACCTATTCGAGGGATTGAGCATCAGATTGACTTAATTCCTGGTTCATCGCTACCCAACTGTGCACCATACAGTACCAATCCAGAGGAGACAAAGGAGATTATGCATCAAGTACAGGAGCTGCTCGACAAAGGTTATATACGTGAATCCCTTAGTCCTTGTGCTGTTCCTATTATTCTAGTGCCAAAAAAGGATGGTACATCGCGTATGTGTGTTGATTGTAGAGGCATTAATAATATTACTATTCGTTATCGTCATCCTATTCCTAGGCTAGATGATATGCTTGATGAATTAAGTGGCTCTACTATTTTCTCCAAATTTGATTTGCATAGTGGATACCATCAAATTCGTATGAAATTGGGTGATGAATGGAAAACAACATTTAAAACTAAGTTTGGACTATATGAGTGGTTAGTCATGCCTTTTGGGTTAACTAATGTAACTAGTACTTTCATGAGATTAATGAACAAAGTTTTACGTGCTTTCGTTGGACGATTTGTGGTGGTCTATTTTGATGATATATCAATTTGTAGCAGATCTTTGGAGGAAGATTTGGAACATTTTGTCCCGTTTTTATTGCTCTACGTGATGCATGTTTGTTTGGTAACCTCAGGAAGTGCACCTTTTGCACCGACCAAGTATCTTTTCTTGGGTATATTGTTACTCCACAGGGCATTGAAGTTGATAAAGCCAAGATTCAAGCTATTGAGAGTTGGCCGCAGACCAAAATGGTTACACAAGTGAGGAGTTTTCCTGGCCTCGCTAGTTTCTTTAGGTGTTTTGTTAGAAATTTCAGGACCATTGCTGCACCTCTCAATGAGCTTACAAAGAAGGATGTGCCTTTATTTTGGGGTACCACACAGGAAGAAGCCTTCACGGTATTGAAAGATAAGTTGACACATGCTCCTTTACTCCAACTTCCTGATTTTAATAAGACTTTTGAGCTTGAATGTGATGCTTGTGGAATTGGTTTTGAGGTGTGTTATTACAAGATGGCAAACCTATTGCATACTTTTCTAAAATATTGAGTGGGCCAAGTTTGAACTATTCTACTTTTGATAAAGAATTATATGCTCTTGTTCGGACCTTAGAAACATGGCAACATTATTTATGGCCCAAAGAATTTGTTATACATTCTGATCATGAATCTTTGAAACACATTAAAAGTCAAGCAAAACTGAACCACAGACATGCTAAATGGGTTGACTTCATTGAGACTTTCCCTTATGTCACTAAACAAAAGAAGGGTAAAGAAAATGTTATTGCTGATGCATTGTGTTGTAGGGTGAAACCCTAGAGGAGATCTTTTCACACTTGGAGGGGGAAAAGGATGAACAACAAGAACACAAGAGAGGAATTCACTCAATCACACATCCACTAGAATAGCATACACATGAGATCCACAAGCATACAAGAACAATCCAAGGAAACAAGCACAAAGATAAGGTTCTTCCCACTCCTAAGGAGGTGAGGTTTTGATGATAGTATTCTCCAAAGAGGAGGCCTTGAAATCCACTTGGGATCCTCTCCTAATAGGTCTTGATCTCCAAGAGGAGTGGTAGAAGGAGCAAAGCTCTATCAATGTCTCACATATACTTGGCTAACCCTAAACATGACCCTAGGTACGAAAAATATAGGTATGTGGGAGAGGGGGACAAAGTGGAGGCCCAAGCAGCAGCTCTCGGCCGACCATCCTGATGGGCCCGTGCGCATGAGGTAAGTGGGGCTCGTGCGCACGGGGGTCCCGTGTGCACGGTACACGCCCATGCGCATGGGGTGCTACAACGCTAGCTCCCTGGGTAGCCCGTGCGCATGGGGTCTTTGTGGCCCGTGGGCACGGGGTCACCTGGGAGGTGCAGTATTGCTCCTCTTGGCCTTCTTTTTCTTCCTTGAGGCTTTGGGGGTGCTTCTCCTCCTCCTTTGGGGTGTCCCCTAGCTACTTTGTGGCATTGGTCTTCGTACCTAATGACACATAGCATATTTTGGTGAGGTCACAATCAAGTTCCGTTCAGTCCATATGTATCTCAAGTAGGATTGAGTTCACCTCGGTTTCGATGGCGCGTGCTTGAGATCTTTTCATAGGTCCATGGGGTGCTTGATGTGTTGGTGTAGAGTCTATGGGGATGATGGAAGGATGCTCCTCAACATCTCCCCCCTTGGGTGAGATCCGTCCTCGGATCGTGATCTTCATCACCATGGTATGGGGTCAAGTCCTTGATGTTGAATGTGTCGCCTACATTGTACTTGTCGCGTGGGTTGTCGATCTTGTAGGCTTTGTCATTGAATCGTGCTAGCACCTTGAAGGGTCCATCGGCTCTTTGTAGTAGCTTGGACTTGCGCTCGTTGGGGAAGCGGTCCTTGAGGAGATGAAACCATACGAGATCTCCCGGTTGGAACACCATTGGGGTCTTGTTGATGTTGAGCTTGGTGGTGAGGCGTTGTACTTGATGCTTGATCGTGGCCCTTGTATCTTCAGGCACCTTCTCGAGATAACTAGCTCTTGCACTTGCGTCCATGTTCTCTCGTTCTTGAAGTGGAAGCGGAAGGATGTCCAATGGGAACAATGGATTGAAGTCGTAGACGACCTCGAATGTGGACATGCCGGTAGTAGAGTGTCTTGCTCGATTGTAGGCGTACTCGGTGATGGGTTAGCACTACTCCCACTCCTTAATGTTCTTCTTGATCAAAACGCATAGGAGAGTCGATAGCGTCCGGTTGGTTACTTCCATTTGGCCATCGGTTTGAGGATGATAGCCGTCGAGAATAGTAGCTTGATGAGGAGTTTGGCACATAGCGTCTTCCAAAAGTAGCTTAGGAACTTGACGATGCGGTCCGACACTATGGTCCTTGGCACTCCATGTAACCTCAATATTTCCCTACAAAAAAGATTTGCAACATGTGAAGCATCATCTATCTTATTGCATGGGATGAATTGTGCCATTTTAGGGTATCGGTCCACAACAACAAATACCGAATCCATGCCATTTTGAGTCCTAGGTAATCCAAGTACAAAATCCATGCTAATATCTTCCCATGGTTGAGATGGAATAGGGAGTGGCATATGTAAACCATGAGATTGAGCATGTGACTTAGCTTTTCGGCATGTAGAGAATCGATTGGTGAAGCGTGTAACATCACAGAACATCTTTGGCCAAAAGTACTTGAAGGAGAGTGTGACAAAGGTCTTGTCGCGCCTGAAATATCCCATAAGTCCTCCGTCGTGAGCTTCTTGCACATGTAACAAATGAAGAGATGTCTCGGGTATACAAAGTTTGTTAGCGCGCATAAGATAGCCATTCTTGAGATAATATTTCTCCCAACAAGTATTATCAAGACATTTGTCATAAGGAATCACAAACGAAGGATCATGTGCATATAGATCTTTAACATGCCCAAAGCCAATTACATTCACTTCAAGTTGAGTAACTAACATGCACTTGCGGGAAAGGGCATCCACCACGACATTTCTTTACCCTTAATGTATTCGATCACATAAGGAAAAGATTCAATAAATTCACTCCATTTAGCATGTCGTTTATTAAACTTGGTTTGACCTTTAAGATACTTAAGTGTTTCATGATCGGTATGTATAACAAATTCATGTGGGCGAAGGTAATGCTCCCAAACATGCAATACTCTCACTAAAGCATATAATTCTTTGTCATAGATGGGATAGTTAAGTTGAGCTCTGGAAAGTTTTTCGCTAAAATATGCAATGGGTCACTTTTCTTGCATCAAAATTCCACCAATACCATTACCGCTAGCATCACAATGGACTTCGAAGGTTTTATCAAAATTTGGTAATGCAAGTAATGGTGCATGTGTAAGCAAATTCTTAAGCTCATGAAATGCGGTATCTTGGGATGGTCCCCAAACAAAAGGTGCATTCTTCTTACTCAAGGCATGCAAAGGTGATGCAATAGTGCTAAAGTCCTTAACAAAACGATGATAGAAGACGGCCAAGCCAAGGAAGCTACACACTTGTTGCAAGTTGGTTGGTTGTGGCCAAGTTTTAATAGAATCAATTTTAGCTTCATCTACATGAACACCATTAGAAGACACAACAAAGCCCAAGAAAACAAGCTTGTCAACACCAAATGTGCATCTCTCCATGTGAGCATAAAGACGCTCTTTTCTAAGAGTTTGCAAAACCGTCCTAAGATGAGTGACATGATCTATGAGAGATTTTCTAAACTCAAGTATATCATCAAAGTAGACCACAACAAATATGCCAATGTACGGGCGAAGAACATAATGCATGACACGCATGAAAGTACCCAGTGCTTCCAATAAACCATAGGCATAACTAACCACTCGTACAAGCCAAAATTATTTTTAAAAGCAGTTTTCCACTCATCACCTTGTTGTATGCAAATTTGGTAATAGCCACTTTTAAGATCAATTTTTTAGAAAATGGTGGCGCCGCTAAGCTCATCTAGCATATCATCAAGGCATGGAATGGGATGCCTATAGCGAATGGTGATCGCATTAATGGGGCGACAATCGAAGCACATACAGGAACTACCATCTTTCTTAGGCACAAGAATAACCGGAACGGCACAAGGGCTTAAGCTTTCACGTACATGTCTATTGTTGATGAGTTGTTGTACTTACCTCTGTATATCCTTAGTTTCTTCGGGGTTAACACGGTATGGAGCCTTGTTTGGTAGAGGTGTGCCGGGGATGGGGTTGATCTGGTGCTCTATGCCACGTATAGGAGGTAGGCTGGGAAGTAGCTCATTTGGAAAGACGTCCGCGAATTCCTGCAACAAAGTAGAGAACACTAGAGGAAGATGGTGAGAAGTGTTAGTCCTTGCCACTTCATCTTTGCACACTAGGACATAGTGTATGCCACTAGATGGGTTCTCACACACTTCTCTCATGTCTCTTTTTGTACCTAAAAGCACTAAGTTTTTCTTGTCGCTCATCGTGGAGGCGCAAGTTTTTGGCTTGTGGCTCTCACTCTCATTTAGGTGGTTCACTCTCTCACTATTCTCTCCATGATGGGTCATTGCTTGCTTACCGGTGATCACTTGGCTTGGCGACATAGGTCGTAACATGTACTCTTCCCCTTCATGTTGAAACTATAGTGGTTGGTACGGCTATTATGGATGACATCGCGGTCGAATTGCCAAGGTCATCCCAAGAGAAGATGGCACACGGACATGGGAACCACATCACACTCCAAGGTGTCCACGTATGCGCCTATCTTGAAAGAGACTTGAATGATGTGCTCCACTTGAATTGTGCCGGAGTCGCTAAGCCATTGAACCTTGTAGGGGCGAGGATGCTTCATCTTGAGCAATTTTAGCTTGGAACATAGCTCTTCACTTGCTAAGTTGTGGCAACTTCCTCCATCGATGTTGACCTTCACGGAACGTCCGTTGATGCCCGCTTTAGTGTGGAAGATGTGGCACCATTGGTCTTCGTCTTGTTGGTGTTGAAGCGTCAAGACCTTGGAGACAACAAGAGCAGGGCTTGAATCATTCTCGCAAAAGACTTGCTCATCTTCCTCTTCATTCACGCATTGGTGCATGGCCACGTGCTCAAGGGCTTCCATTTCTTCTTTGCTCTTGGATTCATATGTGCCATCTTCATTGGTGATCATGGTTCGTCGGTTGATGCATTGGAAAGACTTGTGTCCTCAGCCACCACATGTCAAACACTTGAGAGAACTTGTCTTGTCGGGGTCATCCGGTGGTGCCGATGATGAGGGAGATTTGGACTTATAGTTGCTTGCCGGTGGATGAGTCAAGGAAGGCATCGCTTGCTTAGAACTTGACTTGTGGCCGGTACTTGGAGGTGCTCTAGTCGAAGTAGGAGGTGTTGTAGTTGAGGAAGCTTGAGTGCAGGAGCCGTAGGTCTTGGAAGAGTAGTTGGTGTATTTGAAGTCATCTTGTACTTGTCGCTCTGCCTTGGTTGCTTGATGAACTAGCTCGAGAAGGTTGGAAATCGGCAATCTCCTTTATTGGGTGATTGAGACCGTTCAAGAAGCGTGCCATAGTTTGCTTGTCATCTTCCTTGACATTGTCTCTTATCATGGTAGTATTCTTCCACCGTCTTTGTGTTTTGCTTGAGAAGTTGCAACTTCTTGAAGAGATCGCGAGTGTAGTGTGTAGGCACGAATCGAGCTCTCATGACATCCTTCATTTGTGTCCAAGTCATGACAGGTGGTTTGCCTCTCTCCCATCGTCTTGCGATCACTTGTTCCCATCAAATGAGTACGTAGTCTTGAAATTCAAGAGATTCCATGGCAATCTTATTTTCCTCCTCGTAGTTGTGAAGACGGAATATCTTGTCGACCTTCAATGCCCATGAGAGATATTCTTCGGGATCGATGCTTCCGGAGAACTTGGGCATGGTGAACTTGAGCTTGCCATAGCGTAGTTCTTCATCATGTGGACAAGGGTGGTGTGGCGCTTGTCGTGGAGTGAGGTTTGCAATTTCACGCTCCTATTGAGGGACTTGCTGATGGGGTCGAGCCATATGTGTCCGGTTTCTTCTTTCTTGTTGCTCTTCACATTGAGCGACTTCTTCTTGTCGTTCTTGTCATAGTGCTTCCTCTTGTTCATGCACTTGGTGGCTTCATTCGGCGACGGCTCTAGTAGCCTCGCGGAGGGCACGTTGTCCTCGCGAGGGCTTGTTCTTCTCGGTGTCTTTGTTCTTGTCGCATTACATTGCCGTCTTGAGATGCGTGATGTTGCGGTTGTCGATGTTGCTCTTGGTCCTCGGCATCCCGTGCTTGGCGTCGCACTTGTTCATGAGCTCGGACTCTGATGAGGACATCAATAACACTGTTACACCCACAGCCCCTACTGCGATATATACTGGACCAATCACTAGAGCTCGCGCACGCTAATTGAATTACCAGGTAATTTTGTTTCTTGGTAACAATTCTAATGTTCATGAGAATATGATTCTGCCTAAATTGGATACATTTGTGTTGATTACTAATGAAGGCCCTAGCATGGACAAGAGGGATGAACACTGGAGCAGAAACAAGCATGGAGATGAAGGCGTGCGCGAAAGGAACCAGAACGGCGTTTCTAGTGCAGATTTCAGTACTTTGAAGCCTCCATGATGACATACAATGACCTGGAAGAAATATACAAGATGCCCTTTCATAAATTTCGTCCATAGCTTATAATAGGTGTTGTGCCACCTTATTTTTGCGCCAGGCCCATGTAATTTTGAAGTACTTGAGTATAGGCTATTTTTATAGTCCGTATGTGTGGGGAAACAAGAGTTAGGGTTGGTTTCGGACCCCTCCTCCAATGGGCCATGAAATTCCCCCCTATTCCTCCATATATACAACCCTTAGGGCATTGTTTAGACTTCGGGTTTTGTTTAGATTAAAGTTCACCATAGCTGCAACTTCGCATACTTCGTTTGTGTTCAACGACCAAACAAAGACGTCACAGAATCCCACTGCCATCAATAAAACTTTCCTCTTATATTCGCAATATCCAGATTGCAATCTCAGTTTCTTGCTTGTTCTTCATTTGCTCGCAGGAAATAGACCCTCATGGTCAGCTTGATCGTGTTCTGGCCTGGTCAATAACCTCTTGGAGTTGGTTTAGTGATTGCTAAGGCGCGATGTCCTCGCATGTTCGTAGTCGGATCGTCAAAGCCTACTCCTCCGAAAATGATAATCACCATCTCATCAAAAGATGAGACACCTTTTCCTCTACGAAGTGGTATCAGATTTCCAGGTTGCTCGGTGAGATTTTCCAGTTTTTCATAGTTTAGATCAAGTCTGTTCTTCATACCTACAGTCCACGAAAAACCAAAAAAATATATTTAGGGTTAGTTCATCATATCCGAACCAATCTGAGCCTTTGCATAATCTTTTTAGAGTTTTGCTTTGTTGAATTTGTGGTTGCATTGTCGTGTCGAGCTGCTCGTCTTACGTCTAGTCCCTTAGAGTTTCGAGTTGTGTTCACAGGTTGTCACACCACCACCGCACCATCGTCATCAACACTGCCATATACCAACATCATCATTTCCACTGCCATATACCCCCATCGTCATCACCGCTGCCATATACCACATATCCGCCGCCATCACGATAATCCGAGTCCACCTCCATCACAGATTCACCACCAGTCTGTGTTCCACCGCCCTACATATATCCGCTACCAGTCCGAGTTTCCACCAGATTCATCTCCGCCACTCGTCCTAGTCTGAGTCCAGTATTTGTTTCTTTGTTTTTGATTTCCAGATCACGCCATACTTTGAGTGGTGACCAAGTCGGAATCCCCAATTTCTGTGCTACCCGCAGTAGAAAAAATAGTTCCAGTTTTAAAAAACTAAGTCTGGAAAATTCTGGATAGGCAGTTTTTAGACCATTTAAACTTTTTCGAAAAAAAATTGTTGTGGAGCAAAAAAAAGAGGAAAAAGTGCAAAAAAAGGAAAAAATAAGAAAAAAAGAGAGAGATTCAGAGTGTGCTCCTCCCTTGTTGACGTGCTGCACCGTGATTTTGTTAGTGTTCTAGGCTCGCGTCTCTAGCACGGTCTAGCCTAGGACCAGAACAGTACCATCATTGAGCATTTATTCAACTTTGCATCTCTTAATTCATTATTGCTGACCTTTTTTTGCCATATTATAAGCCTTCCCAACTCCACATACATCTACATCATGTGTTTGACACCACCTAGCAGTCGCTCTATCCATACTTTGAGAGTTTTGACTACAACGGTTGCTGATCAACGCCTGCTGCTGGGTAAGAACTGGTAAGAATTTAAGATTTGCTTGACGGATTTGTGACACCCCACCACCACCACTTTCTAGTTGTCTGTAGGATCATATTCTTGTGTGTTTCTATCGCTGCTAACCATGGCAGGATCACAAGCCGACGAGATTGACTGGGAGAACATGACGAAGAAGGAGCTTCATGATAAATTTCAGCAAATGTTAGGTCAACAGGTGGAAGACGTGATTGCCAGCTTTGGAAAGGCACTGGAGAGGATTGATGACATTGAGAAGAAAATTGACACCTAGTTGGACACCAAGTTCGATGAAGTACTCGCACGTCTACCAGAACCACCACCCCGCATCTACTGCACCATTGCAACAACATCAACAACCACCACATCACGATCCAGCAGGGCGAGCGCAGCGTGTTCCTCTTCAGCCAGGACAAACTTCTGGTGTCGTTGCTACTGCTGTTGATGCTTTTGTAGCTCCTGCTGCTACTACCGAGGATGAGGACTACTACGAGGATGAGGTTGATCAAAATCAGAACTACGTGCAACCACCAACACCAGCTCCACCAGGTCATCCTCATGCATATAATCGCAATGGTAGGGCTGCACCACCACCTCAGGTACGAGATCATGACCATCTTCCTAAACTAAAGGTGAATATTCCGACTTTTGAGGGTAGATACGTTCCTGATGTATATCTTACTTGGGATTTAGAAACTGAACAACGTTTTACATGTTTACAATATCCCGAGGAGAGACGTGTTGCTGCTGCTGTTTGTGTTTTCACTAGTTTTGCTTGTGTGTGGTGGTCTGAACATTGTAGATTATATCCTATTGCAGCTACTTGGGCTGCTTTGAAAACTGCTATGCTTACTCGTGGGGTTCCACCATATTATCAACATGAATTACTTCAAAAACTGCAGCGTTTAAGACAAGGTAAAAATTCTGTAGAGGAATATTATCATGAATTACAAACTGGCATGATTAGATGTGGTATTGTTGAGAATAATGAGGCTATGCTTGCATGTTTTATGGGTGGGTTAAATAGAGAGATTAAGACCATTTTAGAGTATAAGGAGTATAACAATATCACTCATTTATTCCATCTTGCTTGCAAAGCTGAACATGAAGTGCAGGATCGACATGCATTGGCACGAACTAACTTTTCTGCAGGTCGACCTTCATCATGGGCACCGCGTGCATCCTCTACTTCGACATGTGCTGCTGCACTGGCACCTCCATCAGCTGCCACCTCCAACCGTGATACAAAAAAGCAGGCACAACCACCACTATCTGCCAAGAGCACACCTTCCAGGCCTGCACAGAGCTCTTCTTCATCCATGGCATCAACAGGGCAAACACATGATATTATTTTTTGTCGTTGCAAGGGTAGAGGTCATTATGCGAGAGAATGCTCATCTTAGCGTGCGATGATTGCTACTAAGGATGGTGGGTATGAGTCCACTAGCGACTATGATGAGGAGACTTTGGCTCTTATTACAAGTGAAGAACACGGTGGAGATGATTCTGAACAAGAGACGCAATACATGGCTGCTGAAGACGTTGACCAGTATGAAAGTTTAGTTGCCCAACGTGGTTTGAGTGTGTAGGTGTCGGCGTTCTGGGAACCAGGGTACCCAGACTTGCCTGCCTGCGGCCCACGGTGTGGCTCCCTCGATGGCTTGGTACGGCCCATCTCCAAGACCACCAAGACAAGACCCTCGCGAGGGGCCAGGCCTCGCGAGGAGGACGACGCCAAGACCTCCCGAGGAGCGGAGATTTCTATGCAGGTACCCAGCCTCACGAGGTTGCGATGACGTGAGCCATCATGACCAAGGCCAGGCGGGCGCCAGCGGGCGCAGAGGAGGCAGTTTCCTCTTTGGTGCTAAGGAGGCAAGGACAAGCGTGGGTTCCCGAGGAATCTCCCAAAGGTTTCCATTCCAGCGCTACAAGACCAAGACCACAGGCTCGGCAAGGTGGAGGTCATCACCGAGCCCACTGCTGCGTCACGACCAGAAGCTTTGCAGGAGAAGACCAGTTTTTGTCAGGATAGGATGTACTACTTGTCCCCTTTCAAATTGGCCGTTGTGGTATCCCTTCCCGCCTAAGTTTCAAGGGAAGAGGACCAAGGCCACTATAAATATAGGTTAGCCACCACCATAGAGGAGGTCGACTCATTCTCACACCTGAGCTCTCGCGAGGTTGTTCATCCTCTGTACTAGTTCATCCTCAGCACTTCCTGAGGCCAATCCACCACAAAGCAGGAGTAGGGTTTTACACCGCAAGGTGGCCCGAACCTGGGTAAATTGCCGTCTTCATCTTCTTCCTTTCTCATGCGAATCCGGCTAGGCTAGGCTATGGGGCGACGGGCTCTAAGCTGGAGAGGTTGAGACCTTCACACACGCCCCAGAGTTCGAACCTTGTTGGGTCTGCGGAGCCCTGAATCTGACATTTGGCGCGCCAGGTAGGGGTGTGTCGAAGTCCTTCTTCCACCGTTCGCTTCGCCTCCGTTTCGTCGCTCCCATGGCCGACGCTCGCCGTGTCCGTGCCGAGCTCCGGGTCGCTCGTGTCGCCCAGACGGCACCCATGGGCCACGGCGCTCCTCGCCGCTTTGCCTCCCCCGTGGCTAACGCCGCCACTGACCCTGCTGCTCGTGAGCAGCAGGATTCGTCACTGCCACCTTCAGTGAGGCGTGACGGCCGCACCGCAACTCCATCACCCACTCTAGCCACGGCGTCATCCTCCCATGCTCGCCACGGGCCAGCAAACGCATAGGCCACGCTGCTCATGGCGCGCGAGCTCCTGCGTTATCGCCCCGCCAACGACCTCTACGACGACTGGCTTGGCCGCATCGCCGAGCTCGCCCGTGCCGCCAGCAAGGGCCCTGCACCGTCTTGCTCGCTCCTTCCCTAGCCATCTCAGGTGGGTGAGGTGGCTCACGGCACGCCTCCTCCTCCTCTGCATGGCGCCAACACCGAGCCTAGGCGTGACGCGCCCCAGTGCGACCCGCCGTGCAGGGCGCCGGCGCGCGAAGAAGCAAGCTGCCAGGTGATCCAGCGCCCGCAAGCCGACGCGCACGGGCTCCCAACGCCACAGCACCAGCACCAGGACTGCGCGCCACCGGATGTCACGGTGCGCTGGCGTCAAGACCGAGCTCCACCGATGCGGGCCGCACCTATGAGTTCGTCAGACTACCGTGCTTTCACCCCGGAGCTGCACCGCATCATCTGGCCCAGCAAGTTCAAGCCGGACCTGCCTCCACGTTATGACAGCACCCCGAACCCCGCTTAATTTCTCCAGCTCTACGCACTGAGCATTGAAGCAGCGAACGGCGACTACAAGGTCATGGCGAACTGGTTCCCCATGGCCCTCAAGGATGGCGCGTGCTCTTGGCTCCTAAACCTACCGGTGGGGTCGATCTCCTCCTGGGACGAGCTTCGCGAGCGTTTCATTGCCATCTTTCAGGGTACTCGCGACCGCGCTCCTGCAGTGGGCGACCTGCGGCGCATGAAGCAGCAGCCGGGCGAGACCTTGCACAAGTACATACAACGCTTCACAAACGTCCATCTCAGGATCTTGAAGGCGTCCGACGAGGCCATCATCTCTGTGTTCTCTGAGGGCGTCCAAAATGTCAAGATGAAGGAGGAGCTCACCATCAACGAGGACCTGTGCTTAGCCCTGGAGATGTTCAACCTGGCGAACAAATGTGCAAGGGCCGAGGAGGGCTGCCTCTCCCTCCTGGAGCTTCCTGAGGCAGACCCCGAGGACAAGAAGGCCAAGGCTAAGGAGGCGGAGAGCAAGGGTCCCGCCGTACTTGCGGTTGAACCTGAGATGAAGCGCAGTCGTGACTGCGACGAACCTCCCAGGGGCAACCGCCTGTTCTGCATCTTCCACAACATACACAGCCACAACACCAACGACTGCCAAGAGCCCAGGGCCCTCCGCGATGGGCACCTTGGTCGCCACCCCGAGCGTGGTGACCGGGGCTATGACCGTGGAGGAGGCCGCGGCGGAGGCCGCAGGGACAACCGTGACCCCCGTCAGGACTAGCGCGATCAGCCTCATGAGGACCGCTGGCGCGACGAGCCTCGCGACGGGTTCTGGCGTGATCAGCCTCGTGAGGCCCATCCTCAGGGCAATGCTAGCCTCCCTCCGCTTCCACCGCCACCAAGGAGGAACGACAACAACCAGCAGGACAACGGGGCTGGGGCTTCCAAGAACCTCATGCTATCACCTACATCCTGGGTGGTGCGCAGGCCCCAACGTCACAACGCATCTTCAAGAAGTTCGCTCGTGAGGTGAACGCTCCCCTCCCGAGGCTCGAGGCCGCGTGTCCCCTCAAGTGGTTGTAGTACGCCATCACTTTTGACTCCAAGGATCACCTCAAGTGCTCGGCCGCCAGAGGCACACTTCCCATGCTCTGCACGCCCACCATCAGCAAAGTCCTCATCACCAAGGCCCTCATCGATGGTGGCGCGGGGCTCAATGTCCTCTCCATCAAGATGTTCGAGACGCTCCAAGTGCCCTATGATCAGCTACTGCCAACCAAGCCTTTCTCAGGAGTGACCGATGGCTCCACCATCCCCCTAGGGCAGATACGCCTCCCTGTCACCTTAGGCAACCGCAACAACTACCACACCGAGCTCATCGACTTCGACGTCGCCCACATCGGCCTCCCGTACAATGCCATCCTTGGATATCCGACCCTCGCCAAGTTCATGGCGGCAACCAACCACGGCTACAATGTCCTAAAGATGCTAGGGAATGGCGGCATCATCATGGTCGCCTGCGATGAAAAGGATGCGTTGTGCTCCCTTGAGCGCGCCTACCAAGCTGCGGCGGCTGACAACCCAGAAGATGAGGGCACCGTCCTGCCTCCTGAGACCACACCCAAGAAGAAGAAGCAGCTCCTCCTCAAGAGTCGTCAGGGGGCTGGCGCACCTGCCGACGGTACTTCACGCCCCACACCCGCTGCTGGGGCGCCTCTTCCTCCCGCATAGGAAGGCGCACCCGGCGCCTCCCTCAGGACGGGCTAGGGGCTCCTATCTGGAGAGCCTCTGACCTGACCAGGGCGACGAGGGAGGTGCTTGGGCACCACTTGGAGGCGTGCTTCGAGGCGCGCCCACATGAGCAAGGCACACGGCACGAGGCACCAGGTGCGCGAGAGTTCATCGTCAAGGCGATCGAGGAGCTTCGAGAGGTAAGGCTATGTGCGGCGAGCGTCGCCCCGCACGGCCTCCCAGTGCAGGTGCGGCCCCTGACATGGGCAGTGAGCTGCGCATCTGTGTCAACATCCCGGGCCTCAGCAGGGCTGCTTCGCAGGAACTCTTCTGGCCGTCTCGCGTCGGCCAGAGTGGGGGCTACCCCTGCAGCTACGTCCGCATGCCGTTTGGCCTGCTGAACATGGCTGCCTCGTACCAGCGCTTCATGCAAAGTGCCGTGGCGGCTTCTGAGGCCAGGCGCCAGGCGGTCCTGTCGGATGAAGTGGCATACCCTCGCGAGACCGGCGGGCCTCAGGAGCCGCCCCGCTCGTGAGGAGCAATTTGTGCAGCAAGCGTCTTCGGCTACCTCGACTCTCCTACAACAATGGTGCCAGTTGACTTTTTGGTTTGTTCAGATTGAGGGTGCCCCCCGAGCTGCATTACCATCAGGCTGCTGGGGCCCGTCCTCGCAGCTGCGTCATTTCGATTCATGTATTCTGAACCAGTTATGCCTACTTGAGTTAGTATGATTGTTAACATTGCGCCTGATGATCTATCATCTCTGGAGTTACCCTTGCGGTCCCCGCACGTTGCTAACCCGCCTCTTGCTCGTCCAGCGAGGGGGGCTACCGGCATGGCGCATGTGCTTGGGTATGTCCCTACAACACTGATAAACCTAAGAGACGGAGCTATGGCTCGTGGCCGGCCCCGCGCACGTCACCTCACCAGGTCCTTAGTGCTTTTGTATTCTTGCGGAAATATCATGGGCAGAACAGCAAGCGTGGCTACCCTTTGTATTTCGTGACTGACTAATGCGCAGGAGCCTCTGGAGACAGGACCTCAAGCTGCTTCGCCAACACCTTACCACTTCAGAAGGATGCTACATCGTGTACCATTGGGCACAACCCCTCCTAGGCACCCCCGTGGGGCAAGCCACTCCTTTCTTGCGCAAGTCGCTTGCATGTTAAAAGGGGGGTCCTTGAGCACCGTGCCTCAGGGGCTCCTACTGGCTCTCGAGCCCTCACCCCCTGGCCTTAACCACGGCATCGCGACCTGGCATACTAGTGGCGGCTGAGCCCTACTCGAGGGCCGGGTCCTAAGAACGTAGAGCAACATGATGAGTGAGAGAAGTAGGGTCGCAAAACCTTGCGGAGGCATACCAAGGGAGGGGCGCGACCCGGCGCCGGTGGTGCTCTCCTCTCAAAATATAATGTACATTAGTGTTCTCTCACGCCCTTCGCGGGGTTCGCCTTAATTTATTTCAGGAAAGGGAGCACGCTCAAAATCAAAAATCCAAAGAAGCTCGCCCTCGCAACGAGGAAACCACCACAGGCTGAAAGCTCACTAAGCTAAGTCGCCTCACACGCACAGGCGTGAACCTTGTCATTGGCATCTTGTTTCCTGTGACCTCGCTCAGGCAAGGGAGCATCCCTATTAGTTCTTCAGGAGCTGCTTGCGTTCTAAAGGGGACCTCCCGAGCATCGCACCTCAGGCGCTTTTACCGAACCTCGGGCCGCTCACCTCCTAGCCGTGACCACGGCATCGTGACCTGGCATACCAGCGACGGCCGACGCTTGCCTGGGGACTGGGTCCTGTCGGCGTAGAGCACTAAGCTACCGTGAGAGTAAAAGGGGACCCGTGCCCAAGCGGGAGACGCAATCGCAACATAAGTTGGGAATGCTAACATTAAGGCGCAAGCGTCATGGTTCTTACACACCCCCGCGGGGCCCTTCATGATTTTTTATGCAGGAATGTAACAAAAGAAAAAGGTCTCGCGAGGACTGCGACCCAGGCAGCGCTGCCTACAATGTCATGATGCCTTGGTGATGCCATTCCAGTCCTAGGCCCGGGCGCGGTGACACGGCGGCTCGTAGTAGTCGTCGTCGCTTGAGATTGGTCCGGAGGAAGCACCACTGCTACTGGAGGAGCTCCTGCCAAGGGCAAGTTCACCTCAGGAGGCTTTGCCGCCGCTGCTGCCGCCCCGGGAGCAGCACTCCAGGCGTGCGCCATCCTCCCCGAAAATCCTGAAGAAGAGCATTGACGCCCCGTCATAGGTGAAATGAAGGGTGTGCCTCCCCTCCGAGCCACAGGCGCGGGCAATCATCCCCCATCCTCGGGTCATGTAGACGTCACCGGAGGAGACGGCCTCGACCTCCGCCTAGCAGGCTTTGTTGCAGCAGCCGTCATGCTGAAGCCACAGCTCGACGGGCCCCCGCGCCAGTAGTTCCTCGGCCAAGACGTGCAGGAGCCAGATCCAGGTGTGTGGTGCCATTGTCACCCATACCATGAACTCGCGGGCCGTGCCGTTGGCGTGGGCCCATGGGTGAGGTGGACGGGTGACCGTCGCCTCTGCTTCCCTCTGCGGCTTCATCCTCCGCAGTGCCCGTGGCCTCCCTGGCGCGGATGATCGGGCCGACGCAGGCCCTCGCTGCTGTACGCCGGCAACGAGAAGGAGCGGAAACAAGCATGGAGATGAAGGCGCGTGCGAAGGGAACCAGAACGGCGTTTCTATTTCAGATTTCAGTACTTTGAAGCCTCCTTGATGACATAAAAGGACATGGATGAAATATAGAAGATACCCTTTCATAAATTTCGTCAATAGATCATAATAGGTGTTGCGCCACCTTATTTTTGGGCCAGGATTATGCAATTTCGAAATACTTGAGTATAGGCTGTTTTTAGAGTCCGTATGTTTGGGGAAACAACAGTTAGGGTTGGTTTCGGACCCCTCCTCCAAGGTGTCACGAAATTCCCCCCTCTTCCTCCATATATATAACCCTTAGGGCATCATTTAGACTTTGGGTTTTGTTTAGATTAAAGTTTTTCCTAGCTGCAACTTCGCGTACTTCGTTTGTGTTTAAAGACCAGACAAAGACGTCACAGAACCCCACTTCCATCAATAAAGGTTTCCTCTTATATTCGCAATATCCAGATTGCAATCTCAGTTTCTTGCTTGTTCTTCGTTTGCTCGCAGTAAATAGACCCTCGTGGTCAGGTTGATCGTGCTCCGGCATGGTCAATAACCTCTTGGAGTTGGTTTAGCGATTGCTAAGGCGCGATGTCCTCGCGTGTTCATAGTCGGATCATCAAAGTCTACTCCTCCGAAAACGATAATCACCATCACATCGAAAAACAGGACACCTTTACCTCTATTAGACTTAGTCTTGCAAACCATTGCCATGGAAAGGATTTTCTTGATCTTGGTGATCTTGAGGGTCATCACGTCGATGAGAACGAGCTCGAGAGGGACTTGCATCCGAAGAAGGGTATGACAAAGAGTGGCGAATTGAGTGGTGCCGTCTTGGTGAAGAAGTTGTGGAAGATGCGCGGCTCACGATCATGTTGCGGAATTCTTCCATTTGTGTGGTGAGCTTAGCGTCGAGGTAGTCCCATTGTCATTCTTGCAATTGGCGTAGGTCGGTGGAGAGTTTCTCAATGCGATCACCCAGAGCTTCACTTTCTTGATGGATAGCTCGTTGGGTGATGAAGAAGTGGCTCTTGGTGACGTACTCGCGTTCGTCATCTTGCTCCTCGAAGAGTGGGTTCACCGAAGAACTTGTCCTATCCATTGTAACCAAGTGGTGGTGAGTAGGAAAATGAGAGAACAATACCAAAGTTACTTTTTTCGAAGATTGTGGATGTATCGAGTATCACTCAACGGAATGCTATAATAGGAGAATTGGTACCGAGTTTGTTTTCTCACACCTACAAGTAAAAGGCTTATGGAGTATTTTGGTTAGGGAGTGCACAAATAATTCGAGCAAATGTTAGTCAAGATGTCAAAAATGTTGAAAAGATGCACAAATTGCAAGTAAGGCAAATAGATCAAACCCAAGGATATCACTAGGAACACACACACTGAAGATAGATGGGATCCGCACAACCAAGGAATGAGCTCAAGATGTGTAACCACGAAAAATGCTCTTGTTGTACGGATGCTAGAGAGACGCTAGCTCGATTGCTCAAATGGGCTAGATACGCTTGTGCACCAACCTATGAGAGAAACGTGCCATCTTTAATCCCAAGTTTCCTCTGTATGTATTGACCAAGATGATGTAACTATGCAAAATGGCTCGATCTATTGCTTACAAGCTCTTTGTTTCTCTTCTTTTGCTTAAAAGCTCTCTTTCTTTCTTTCTTTTTTGACTATGCCACAATGCTTGATATTCAAGCCGGAGTAT
This sequence comes from Thinopyrum elongatum, assembly GCA_011799875.1. NCBI lineage: Eukaryota > Viridiplantae > Streptophyta > Magnoliopsida > Poales > Poaceae > Thinopyrum > Thinopyrum elongatum. The sequence goes on from CM022300.1 coordinate 282,660,768, forward strand.
GAGACAACAAATATGGTATGCACGGGAGAGACTTATGGCACAAGTATGATAGCAAGATGAATGCATGCTAAATGTAGCTATGCGGGATAGGCATATCACTAAAGGTGCACAAAGAGCGTGGCCCGACAATACTCAACTCGCTAGTCTCGATGGGAAAGTGAAGCAAAATGGCCCGAGGCTATCAATGTGATGGAAAGGGTAGGAACAAGGTGTCATCAAGGTTACCGTCCTTGCTTATGGTTGGTATGAAGATGAAGTGGACGATGTCGAAGTGGAATCCGAGTCGATCACGAGTGGCGGTGATGTCGAAGTAGAACCGTCCCTAGGTAGCTGAAACACCTTAGGACACGGTGAACTGCAGCTCCAAAACTCGAACACCCACGGGAAATGTTGCGGAAGACAAAAGGTGGTGGTAGAAAGGCAAAAAGAGGAAAAATGGGGAGTGGCCAAAGTCCCTGTATGGCCCATGCGCACAGGGTAAGTGAAGCCCGTGTGCACGGGGTCCCGATGGTGCGTGCGCACGGGGTGCTCTGTCGTGCAAGAACACCTCCATATCCGTGGAATTTATACAAAATCCGGCCAAAATCGTTGGTGGGATGGGTGGTGAATGGTGGTAAGGGGTAGATCCACTAGCCAAACACAAAATTCGTGGACCAAATCAACAAAATCTCGCAAGATACAACAAATTGCATGAAAAATTTTGGTGGGGATTTTCGAATTGGGACAAAAAAGCAACAAAATTAGGCTAGCATATGAGGGGTAGGTACTCCAAGATGTGAATCAACCATGGCTCATGATACCAATATGTTGTAGGGTGAAACCCTAGGTGAGGTCTTTTCACACTTGGAGGGGGAAAAGGATGAACAACAAGAACACAAGAGAGGAATTCACTCAAACAAAACTCAATCACACATCCACTAGAATAGAAAACACATGAGATCCACAAGTATACAAGAACAATCCTAGGAAACAAGCACAAAGATAAGGTTCTTCCACTCCTAAGGAGGTGAGGTCTTGATGATAGTCTTCTCCAAAGAGGTCTTGAAATCCACTTGGGATACTCTCCTAAGAGGTCTTGATCTCCAAGAGGAGTGGTAGAAGGAGCAAAGCCCTATCAGTGTCTCACATATACTTTGCTAACCCTAAACAAGACCCTAGGTATGAAATATATAGGTATGTGGGAGAGGGGGACGAAGTGGAGGCCCAAACAGCAGCTCTCGGCCGACCATCCTGATGGGTCTGTGCGCACAGGGTAAGTTGGGCCCGTGCGCATGGGGGTCCCGTGTGCACGGTACATGCCCCGTGCGCACGGGGTGCTACAGCGCCAGCTCCCTGGATAGCCCGTGCGCATGGGGTCTTGGGGGCCCATGGACACGGGGTTGCCTGGGAGGTGCAGTCTTGCTCCTCTTGGCCCTCTTCTTCTTCCTTATGGCCTTGGGGTGCTTCTCCTCCTGCTTTGGGGTATCCCTTAGCTGCTTGGTGGCGTTGTTTTTCGTACCTAATGACACATAGCATATTTTGGTGAGGTAGCAACCAAGTTTTGTTCATGTCCATATGTATCTCAAGTAGGAGTGAGTTCACCTCGGTTTCGATGGCGTGTGCTCGAGATCTTGTCATAGGTCCACGGAGTGCTTGATGTGTTGGTGTAGAGTTCATGGGGATGACGGAAGGATGCTCCGCATCACATTATCTCATCGTTATACTATGCTTTCACAACTCGACTTCAAAATATTTTGTTTGGAAACCATCAAAGAACAATATGTGCATGATGCTGAATTTAAAGATGTGTTGCAGAATTGTAAAGAAGGGAGAACATGGAACAAGTTCGTCGTTAACGATGGATTTGTGTTTCTTGCTAACAAGCTATGCATTCCAGCTAGCTCTGTTCGTCTTTTTTTTTACTATAAACAGTAGGGTAAAAACCCCACTGCAACTTTTATTAATAAAAAGAAACAAAAAGACAAGCATATTCTGATAGGCTTGAGATAAGCCCATAAACAAAACAGAGAAAGAAAAAGAAAGAAATATAGAGAAAACTAAGAAAAACTAAGAAAATAACTAAAGAAGGGCTAGAAAAAACAAACTAATAGAATAAAGAAAAGAAAGAAGAAAGAACTAAAATCTGAAAAAATAAATTACAACAGGGCTTCCAACCAGACAGAAACTGCCTTTCATGCTTCTGCTTCATCCTGTATTTGAGTAGCTTGAGTTCCTCCAGGAAGATGAATTTCTAGCCTTGGAAAGAAGGTGCTATATTCTCAAAGATCTTATTATTTCTGGTGATCCAAATGGCCCAAGACCCTAGGATAATGATCTCCATATAGAATGGGTAATTGAGTTTATCCTTTAGATCTTGAAATGCTTCTAACACTGATAAGTTGTGTGTTCTTGTTGGACCAATGAAATCCTAGCACTGCTTTGCAAAGGGACATCCCCAAAATAGATGATGCAATGTTTCTTCCTATTGACAATCCCTCACTGCACAATTGTATGCTTCTAGCTCAAAACTTTTTCGTGGCAGCAAGTTCCTTGTGTTAACTCTATCATGTAACAGCATCCAGAAAAATACCTTATGTTTGGGTTGACATGAGCTCTTCCAAATCCAATTGAAGTGAGGTGGTGTTTGCTTGTGTCCAATCATTACATTGTATGCTTTAATGGAGGAATAGAATTCATTTCCCCAAATGTAGATCCATGTGTCCATTGAGTCCAAGTATTCAGATTGTCTCAAAGAGATGCATATTTCCTCCATTTCCAAAAATTCCAAAAATTCCTCATATGCTTGTGTTGTCAGAGGTAGATAAAACAGGTCTTGAAGATATTCAGTGTTAACCACTTGGTGGACATTTAGTTGTGGATTTTTGACAAATGAATGTAAGTGATGGAATTTGTGCTTGAGGACAGATTGGTGCCATAGATCATCACAGAAGAAAGCACTTCTACCATCGCCTACATTACACCTAGCAATTGCTTTAAACTAATCAATGAGTGCCAGATTTGATTTCCACCAGAAGGAGCCTACCATATGATCTCCTAGAAGTTGCCCATTGCTGTAATAAGTCTCCCAAATTAAATTGACCCAAGGTATACCATGTCTATTGAAGAACTTGTGTAGGTTTTTCATCAGTAGTGTTTTGTTTTGAATATAAATGTCCATGACCCCCAATCCTCCTTGACTTTTGGGTCTACAGACAGTGTGCCAAGCCACCATTGCTGGTCTGTGATCCTCCATGTTAGGGCTTCTCCATAAATAGTGCCTTAGATACTTCATTATCTGTTTCTTGATGGTGATAGGTATGTCCAAACAGCACATGAAGAAGACTGATAGTGATGCAAGCACTGATTTAACCAATAACAACCTTCCTGCCTGAGTCATGAAAGTAGATATAACAACTAATCTTTTAGCAATCCTGTTGACAAGGGGAAGACATTGTTCCACAGTTGGTTTGTATATTCCCAATGGAAGTCCCAGATAAGTAAAAGGGAAATGTCCCCTGGCACATTGCATTGTGTTTGTAAAAAGATCTACTCTGTCTTCTGCAATGTTAACAGGAACCATGATTGATTTTCCATAATTGACCTTAAGTCCAGTTGCTGATGCAAAAGTATTTAAGAGTGCTTTTAGGCATATCAATTATCTAGCATTTGCTTGCATGATAACCAGTGTCATCTGCATACTGAACTATTGGGAAATCAGGCATGAATTGACTTGTAATGGTGGAGTGAGAAGATTTAGTCTCATGGCTTTGTTGAGTATAGATTGTAACAAATCAGTAGCCAGCACAAATATTAAGGGAGAGTAAGGATCTCCCTGTCTCACTCCTCTTCTAATGTAAATTTTTTCCTAGGCACTCCATTTAACATCACAGCTGATGATGCAGATGAAAAAATTAGTTGCATCCAGGAAATCCATTTCTCTCCAAAGCCCTTTTGCTCTGAAAATATCAATGATTGCTTGATGCTCAATAGTGTCAAAAGCTTTTTCAAAATCCAGTTTAATTACTAACATCTCTTCCTTTGTCTTGTGACATTGGTGAATATACTCATATGCCCATCCTAGACAGTCTTGAATCACTCTATTTTTGAGGAAGCCATATTGGTTAACGTGTACCATCTATAGGATAACTCTTTGAAGTCTATTTGCCAAAAGCTTTGTGATAATTTTAAGCACTCCATTGAGCAGAGAAATTGGCCTGAAGTCATTTGGGGACAGTGGCACTTCTTTTTTTGGTATCAGAGTAATGAATGATGTGTTGATGCTTTCAAGATTTACATTGCCAGCATGGAAGGCCATGATAAGTTCAGTAACATCCATTTTAATAATATCCCAGCAAGCTTTGATGAACTCATTATTAAAACCATCAGGACCAGGAGATTTATCTGTACGAAGAATTTTTACCACATCATCAATTTCCTCCTGTGTGAATGGTTTTTCCAAGTCCTGGAACAGTTGAGGGTCCACTGTGTGGTCATACAAGTCATTTAAGTCAAAGTGCATTGTATGCCCATTAGATTTTCCCAATCTTTTTTTGAATGCCTCACAAAGAATGGCAGCTTTTCCTTCATGATCTGTAACTTCCACTTGATCTTCATTCAGAAGCATTGCAATTTTATCATGTCTGTGATTAATGGAAGCCTTTGTATGAAAGAATTTAGTGTTTTCATCCTCAAATTTAACTCCTTTAATTTTTCCTCTTTGCTTCTAGTAGATTTTCTGATTGTTGAGGACAGTCAGCAGAATTTTTTTTAGCAAGGTTCTACAGTTCCCTTCAAACACAGTTAGATCCCTGTATTCCTCAATCAAATCCCATAGGAAGATGCAAGCATTTAAATCCTCAATCTGCTTTTTAAGACAAGACAAGCTTTTAGCCCACAATTTTAGAGCTCTTCTCAAGTTTTTGAACTTGGCATTGATCTTTTTTGCAGGATCAGAGTAACCCACAGGTATGTTCCAAGCTGCCTGGACAACTTGCTTGAAAGAGCTGTGTTTTAACTAGTAGTTTTCAAATCTGAACACCTTGGACATGGGAATATTTGTGCCAATTTTGATCACACACGGAAGATGGTCAGAAATTGGTTTTGCTAAAGGGAGAGCAGTGGAGTCAGGGTAACTTGTCATCCAAGCTGCAGAAGTAAAAAACCAATCTAACTTCTCAAGGAGAGGGTTGTCGTGCATGTTGCTCCAACTAAATTGTCTACGTTTTAGTGGAAGTTCAATCAGCCGAAGGTTACTTATAGCTTCATTAAACAAAAGCATTTCATTAACATCTCCTCCAGGTCTATTTCTATCCTCAGGTGATCTGATGAAATTAAAGTCTCCCATGATTATCCAGTCCACTTCATTAGGCATTTGAATGTTGCTAAACCATTCTATAAATTCAATCTTATCCTCATGATTGCAAGGCCCATAAATGTTTGTGAGAATCCAGGTTCTGGAAGAAGTGTTGCATGTGAACTGTAAGGATAATGAGAATTTGTTCTGAAAGATCATTTCACCTATGAACAGTGCTCCATTCCAAGCAGTTAGAATTCCTCCAAAGGCCCCAATGGATGGTAAATATTCAAATTTATTAAATCTCTGAGGACAAAATTTGTGAATATAGGCAAGATCAAATTTCTCTCTCTTTGTTTCCTGAATGCACACAATCCCAGCAGCACTTTCCTCAACTTTTTGCCTAATGGCCAGCCACTTATCTGGAGCATTTATGCCTCTTACATTCCAGTTTAGTATATTCCAAGACCCGTTGTTATTCATTGAAAACCCATTGTTGTTTTATTTGATGTACCAAGTACCATCCCTTGGTATGTGTGTCCAGCTGTGAATTCTGTGAGGAGCTATAGTGTACACTTCTTATGCTCAAAAGGAGAGCAAACAGCCAGCAATAAACCACAAAGGCTAACCATTCCAACAGCCTCATAATATATAGGACTATAGCTTTCTGAATATCAAATAGATAAGTATCATCACTCACATAGAGATACCAAATCCACGAGTCATACATGATGAGCAAAGTAGCAACATACAAAGTTGTTGTTGTAGGAGGCGCATGGAGGAGGATTAATGGGACACTTTGGCGTGAAGAAGACGGAGGATGTACTTACTACACATTTCTTTTGGCCAAAGATGTGATGGGATGTTGATCGTTTTGTTGCTCGCTACACTACATGTCAAAAAGCTAAGTCACGACTCAATCCTCATGGTTTATATCTGCCTTTGCCTGTACCTAGTGTTCCATGGGAGGATATATCTATGGACTGTGTTTTAGGTTTACCTCGAGAAAAGAAGGGGAGGGATAGCATATTTGTTGTCGTGGATAGATTTTCGAAAATGGCACACTTTATACCATGTCATAAAAGCGATGATGCTGCTAATGTTGCTGATTTGTTCTTTCGTGAAATTATTCGCTTGCATGGTGTGCCAAATACAATTGTTTCAGATCATGATACTAAGTTTCTTAGCCACTTTTGGAGATCTTTATGGGCTAAGTTGGGGACTAAACTACTTTTTAGTACTACATGTCACCCCAAACTGATGGACAAACTGAAGTAGTTAATAGAACATTGTCTACTATGCTTAGGGCAGTTTTGATGAATAACAGGAAAATGTGGGAAGAATGCTTGCTTCATATTGAATTTGCTTATAGTCATTCGCTGCATTCTACTACTAAGATGTGCCCTTTTGACATTGTGTATGGTTTCCTACCTCATGCACCCATTGATTTGTTGCCTCTTCCATCTTCGGAGAAGGTTAATTTTGATACTAAACAACATGCTGAATTGATCTTAAAAATGCATGAGTTAACTAAGGAGAACATTGAGCGTATGAATGCTAAATATAAACTTGCTGGAGATAAGGGTACAAAACATGTTGTGTTTGCACCTGGAGATCTTGTTTGGTTACATTTGCGTAAGGAAAGATTTCCTGATTTTTGAAAATCGAAGCTAATGCCACGTGCTGATGTCCTTTTATGGTGTTAGATAAAATAAATGATAATGCACATAACCTTCAGATGCCTGCAGATTTTGGGGATAGTCCCACTTTTAACATTGCAGATTTGAAGCCTTATTTGGGTGAGGAAGATGAGCCTCCATCGAGGATGACTTCATTTCAAGAAGGGGATGATGATGAGGACATCAATGCCATTGTTACACCCACAACCCCTACTGCTATACATACTGGACCAATCACTAGAGCTCGCGCACGCCAATTGAATTACCAGGTACTTTTGTTTCTTGGTAACAATTCTAATGTTCACGAGAATATGATGCTGCCTAATTTTGATACATTTGTGTTGATTACTAATGACGGGCCTAGCATGGACAAGACGGATGAACACTGGAGCAGAAACAAGCATGGAGATGAAGGCGCGCGCGAAGGGAACCAGAACAACGTTTCTAGTGCAGACTTCAGTACTTTGAAGCCTCCTTGATGACATACAAGGACATGGACAAAATTAGATGCCCTTTCATAAATTTAGTCCATAGCTTATAATAGGTGCTACGCCACCTTATTTTTGGGCCAGGCCCATCTAATTTTGAAATACTTGAGTATAGGCTGTTTTTAGAGTCTATATGTGTGGTTTTAGACCCCTCCTCCAAGGGGTCTTGAAATTCCCCCCTATTCCTCCATATATACAACCCTTAGGGCGTCGTTTAGACTTTGGGTTTTGTTTAGATTAAAGTTCGCCATAGCTGCAACTGGCGTACTTCGTTTGTGTTCAACGACCAGACCAAGACATCACAGAACCCCACTTGATTAATAAATCTTTCCTCTTATATTCGCAATATCCAGATTGCAATCTCAGTTTCTTGCTTGTTCTTCGTTTGCTCGCAGGAAATAGACCCTTGTGGTTAGGTTGATCGTGCTCTGGCGTGATCAATAACCTTTGGATGTTGGTTTAGCGATTGCTAAGGTGTGACGTCTTGCACATTCGTAGTCGGATCGTCATGGTCGACTCCCACATAAAACGATAGCTATCTCATCAAAACATCAGGACACGTTCGCCTCTATCACCTCCCAAAGGTGAACTCCTTCCTTTTGAGTCATCTTCACACAGACATATTGGATGGGCCATACTTTCATTGTTGTTTGCTCCTTGTCTACATGATAGATCTATTGGATGGAGGCATGACATTGGAGATTGACCCTATGGACCTTCATGTTAAGGAGTGCTCGGAATTAGTGGATGCACCACCGGACCACCACTCTTGCAACGACATTGAGCAATGACACCTTGGAGTACTTAGATTGCGCCATTTCTACGACTCCGTTGATGTAGGGTGGAACCCTAGGGGCCAATCTTTCACAATTTGGAGGGGTATTATCGAAGAACGCGAAGAACACAGAAAAGGGAAAACGAGAGGAAACACTCAAATCAACGAGATTCAGTGACGTTCTGTGAAGGAGGGCCAGATTCATGGCAGGCGCCGGATTTCCGGGGCCTGGCCGGATGTCCGGGCCCTATAGATCGTCGGCTGGGCTGCTGCTGCTGTAGACACCTTCAGGGGTCGAATGTCTAGGGTGGCGGCCGGATGTCCGGGTCCTAGGAGCTGTTTTTTGTTCCTTTAATCGTTCCTCTTAATCCCTGTACTTGGAGACTTGTCCATCGTCACGAGCATCTCTGAGGGGGTGTTGTTTGTACCTAATCACCCATAGTGTCCTGACTTTAGGTAGTAGCCATGTCTCACGCGGGTCATATGGAATATCACTATGGAGAGATGTCGCCTTGGTCTCGAGAGCTCTTGCACGTGCTCTTGTCATCGGTCCACTTGGCACTTGGTCAGACGTCGGTAGGTCCATGGGTATGACCATTGGATGCTCTGTATCATCTCCCCCCACCCTTTGGGAAAGATCCGACATCGGATCAAAAACTTCATCACCATGGTAGGGAGAGAGATCCTTGACGTTGAAGACATCGCTCACGTTGTACTTGTCGCGCGGCATGTTGATCTTGTATGCATTTTTGTTGTAGCGCTTGATCACCTTGAAGGGTCCGTCGGCTCGAGGGAGAAGTTTGGACTTGCATTCCTTGGGGAAGTGGAACTTGTGAAGGTGTATCCACACAAGATCTTCGGTGTAGAATATCATGGGGTGGTTGTTGATGTTGATCCTTGTCGTGAAGCGTTGTACTTGGCGCTCAATGGTGTGCCTTGTATCTTCATGCACCTTCTTGAGATAGCTCACGCGTGCACTCATGTCCATGTTGATGTGCTCTTGTAGAGGTAGAGGTAGAATGTCCAATGGGGACAATGGGTTGAAGCCATAGACGACCTCGAAGGGAGACTTGCTGGTAGTCGAATGTCTTGCGCGGTTGTAGGCGTAAACGGCGATGGTTAAGCACTCCTCCCACTCCTTGATGTTTTTCTTGATCAACACACGTAGGAGAGTGGATAGCGTCTAGTTTGTGACCTCCGTTTGGCCATCAGTTTGTGGATGATATGCTGAAGAGAATAGGAGCTTGATTCCGAGCTTGGCGCATAGGGTCTTCCAAAAGTAGCTAAGGAACTTGACGTCGCGGTCCGACACAATAGTCTTTGGCACTCCATGTAGACGCAAGATTTCCCTACAAAAGAGACTTGCAACATGTGAAGCATCGTCTATGTTGTTGCATGCGATAAAATGTGCCATCTTAGAGAAACGGTCCACAACAACAAATACGGAATCTTTGCCATTTCTTGTTCTAGGCAAACCAAGCACAAAGTCCATACTAATACCTTCCCATGGGTGATATGGAATAGGAAGTGGCATATAGAGACCATGGGATTGAGCTTTAGACTTAGCTTTGCGACATGTAGAGCATCGATGTTGTAGGGTGAAACCCTAGGTGAGATCTTTTCACACTTGGAGGGGGAAAAGGATGAACAAAAAGAACACAAAAGAGGAATTTACTCAAACAAAACTCAATCACACATCCACTAGAATAGCAAACACATGAGATCCACAACTATACAAGAACAATCCAAGGAAACAAGCACAAAGATAAGGTTCTTCCCACTCCTAAGGAGGTGAGGTCTTGATGATAGTCTTCTCCAAAGAGGAGGTCTTGAAATCCACTTGGGATCCTCTCCTAAGAGGTTTTGATCTCCAAGAGGAGTGGTAAAAGGAGCAAAGCCCTATCAATGTCTCACATATACTTTGCTAACCATAAACATGACCCTAGGTACGAAATATACAGGTATGTGGGAGAGGGGGATGAAGTGGATGCCCAAACAGCAGCTCTCGGCCGACCATCCTGATGGGCCCGTGCGCATGGGGTAAGTTGGGCCCGTACGTACGGGGGTCCCGTGTGCATGGTACACTCCCGTGCGCACGGGGTGCTACAGTGGCCCGGGCCCGTGTGCACGGGGTCTGGAGGCCGTGCGCACGGGGTGGTGCGTCGTGGTTCCAGTAGCTCCCTGGGTGGCCTGTGTGCATGGGGTCTTGGGGGCCCGTGGGCACGGGGTCGCCTGGGAGGTGCAGTCTTGCTCGTCTTGGTCCACTTCTTTTTCCTTTAGGCCTTGGGGTGCTTCTCCTCCGCCTTTGGTGTTGGTGCAACAAACATTCATGTTTGGTTGCCCGGACTTATACACAGGCGTGCTGGCATCGCATGTTCTACACCAAGCTACAGAAGCAAAACCAAGCCAGAAGAACCGCTCTTCATGAGATCAAGGAGCAGATCTAGAAGACCAAGACATCAGAGCATCACCTTAATGAGGCTTCCCTTGCCGGGCAGGAGAGCCTGGCGGGGTTGAGGCCACCGCAAGGACAATTCTGAGATTTCCCAGGCAAGCTTGTCAGGTCCGCCAAGGGCGAGAACTCCCACCAAGGCACCACCGCTCCACCGCACCACAATGCAAATCACCTATCAATGCGGTGTCGAGCCTCCAAGTGATTAAGTGGCTACCACCAAGCACGTGGCAGCCCGTTAGAAGACAGATTATCCTCATGTGACACCCGTCTAGAGGCGTGTCAGACGGATAAGCAGAAGATGGTTAAGCGGCACGGTAGGGTTGCCGGGCTTAACCCTCAACACGACACCTAGCAGTGCATTCAATGCACTTTGTCCTAACTAGCAGAGTTGGGTATGATAGCACTGTTAGCTATCTAATCACTAGATAAAGACTGTTTTGCCACTGTTGTCGCCCTTAAGCTATAAAAGGAGGTCTGAGGCAAACAAGAAAGGGATTCGGACCCTTGCACACTTGTATGCGCGTAGCTGCTCTCCCCGATGCCACCTTGCTGGGCTTGACCGCTGCATGTTCATCGTGTTCCTCCATCTAATCCACCTAAGCAGGAGTAGGGTTTATGCTTCCCAGCGGCCTGAACCTGGGTAAAAACCACCAGCGTCACCACCGTCGTGTTGTTCCATGGCCTCTGCTCTTTGTGCAACGTGATCTTCCCCCTTGCCGAACCACAAGGGGCCGATGACCCCATAGGTGAACGTGTCCACCCACGACATCTTTGGCGCGCCATGTAGGGGGAAAGCGTTTGCACGAACCTGAGGTTGTGAACAGCGCATCCATCATCATCATCATCATCGTCTTCATCCATGGCACCCAAGTAGAAACCGGTGCTACTGCACACCCTTCCACTTCGAAGACCCCCTCGCACGCAGCCGCGGACGCCGTAGGCACCACGACGGCGTTGGGCGAGTTGGGTATCACGGGAGACGCGACCGGGCGCAGGCGGCGCCGTCATTGTGTCCCCCATGGACGAAGCAGGAGCAGGAGGCGCCGAGGGAGGGCAGCATCAACAACATCCCAACGGGTATGACCCACAAGCTGCAGGTGGAGGGAACGTCCAGTCTCCACCACCCCGCCGTACTAGTGGGCGTAGCCACAACAACGAGGCCCGCTCTGGTGTGAGTCATGACCCTCTAGTCATGCCTGCTACAGGCGTGACCACTGGGCAAGCACCTTACCCAGAGCAAGGTAAACAAGGCAGAGCACCGAACGGGGTTGTCGATCCCCGAGCGTGGCCCACTCAACACCAGACTGCCTTGGCGACTAGTTCGCGACGGCATGAACACGGCGACGCCCCTGCTGGTACCACCAGGAGTCAAGTGACGTCACGGTCTGCCTCGTCAGCTACGCCGAGCATAGCTACAGAAGCCATGGCAGGGGCCCAGCTCCTACTAAGATTCCCGCCGGCGGCTGATCAAATGGATGAATGCAGGGCCACCATCTAGAGTTTGATTGGTTTTGCTGAAACTGTAAAATCACAGCATGCAGAGCCATCGTGGCACCTGCTAACAGCAACAGCAGCCCGGGCTGATTGCCGTGTCGAGGAGGTCGTGCTGACGATGCAGTCTTCTCCGCGACAGCAGACCCAGAGGCGACAATAGCAAGAACAACGTGTCCGCGAGCCCGACGAAGCATCGATGGCCTCTTCTAATCTGCGAGCCCATCGGGATCAGCGGCAGGTCCTGGAAGATCGGCGGAGGGAAGATGCGCGCGTCACCATAGAGCGACGACGGGAGACTCGCCGTCAATCTAACAGGCGAAATGCTTCAGATGTTGATGAACCCGTGCCCAGTGATGGCGGGTACTTGCCTTATGAGGTTGGGTGCCCCACCTTCACTCGTGAGCTGCGGCAAGTCCGCTGGCTGTCTGCCCGCGTCTTCAAGCCTGAGTTACCAGAAAAATAAGATGGAAAGTTAAACCCAGAAGAGTTCTTGAGCATTTACACAATTTTCGTTCAAGCCGTCGGGGGCAGGGACTACTTCCCTTTGGCACTCAAGCCAAACGCGAGGTCGTGGCTGAAGCACCTGCCAGAGAATTTTATTTCATCATGGGCTGACTTGTGCAACGAATTTGTTGGCGCCTTCACGGGTGGCCACCAAGAGCCAGTGCAGCCCAGCGATCTACAGGTCCTTCCACAGAAGTAAGGGGAAAGCTTGTGGAAGTATATGCAAAGGTTCAGTCGAGTGCACCACAACATTCCAGAGATACATCCAGCAGTTGTGATTGCTGCGTTCCATTCAAACGTGCGCAATAGGAGGATACGGTCCAAGATGAACGTCTGGCTGCCCAAGACCGTCAATGAGTTATACACATTGGCAGATAAATGTGCTCAGGCAGAGGAGGGAAGGTGAATCCCCGGAGAAGAGGATGGCATTGAGGTCAATTTAGAGGATGACGACGAGGCCGCCAACCTGAAGAGGAGGAGCCGGAAGTGCAATAAGAAGTGCAAGGATAAGTCAGCATTGGCCCTCGAGAGCCCCGGCGACCTCAGCAATGGCAAGAAGGCCAAAACCGAAGCCCCCGACAAGGAAGCTGTCGCGTGCGCTGATTGCCGGGAGGCTGTGGCGGCAGAGAAAGCTGGGAAGTCCGATGGGCCATACCGCAAGATCCACCACACCAAAGGTCATGATCTCCAAGAATGCCACCAAGTCGAGCTGCTTGTCAAGAAGCAGAAGGTAGAATATGAGAAGAGGGACAGGGAGAAGGAACAAGAGAGTGCTGGAGGAAAAGGCCGTGGTGGTAGAGGGGGCCGCCGCAGCAAGGCCCCACAGCAAAAGGAGAAATGTGCCAGAGGCCGTGAGAAGAAAGAAGAACATAGTGAAAGTGATGAAGGGGATGAAGAAGAAACCAGCGAGCAAGAATTCCAGAAAGCAATTGAAGCCATGTGTATTGACGAAGGTGCATCTTTGCACTCCTCTCACTGCCAGTTCAAGTAGTGGGCATGAGAGGTCAACACCGTGGAGCCAGCTGCAGACTCCTGGAAACCGCACAAGTGGTCCTGCACGCCTATCATCTTCAATGAAGAGGATCACGCCGACCGCACTATCGCGGTAGGGTGTTTGCCATTGTTGGTCTCCCCAACAATCCGCAACCTCAAAGTCACAAAGATGCTAGTTGACGGCGGGGCTGAGTTGAATCTAATCTCCCCCAAAGTGGTCAGCATTCTACAGATCCCTGATGAAGAGCTCAAGGTTACTGGCACGTTCCAAGGAATCAACCCCGGCAGGAGCCGTCCCAAGGGAAAGATTATGCTGTTGGTGACATTTGGCGGGGAGCTGAACTACCGGACCGAGAGGGTCGTGCTTGACGTGGTTGAGCTTCCTTTGCCTTACAATGGGATCCTTGGTCATCCAACTCTAGCAAAATTCATGGCAGCATCCCACTATGCTTACAACACCTTGAAGATGCCAGGGCCGTTGGGCGTCATTTCCATTCCATCAGATAAAAAAGATGCAATTATATGTGTGGATCAGATGTATCAAGACGCGGTAGGAGCTGAAGCTGCTAAAGCCACGACCCCCGCCAAGGAGGGAAAGAAGGGAAAGAAAGCTAGCAGTGATGCCGGCAAGGACTCCTGGAAGCACACCTCTTTGGAGTGCGCCACACCTATTGAGGACCTGCCAGAGAGTTCCACTAGCAAAAGGCCCAAGGCTACTCCACCTGCTGTGAAAAAGGTCCTAGCAAGGCAGGATGGCACCGATAGTACGTTCACCATCAGCACCACACTTGATGATAAATAGGAAAGCACGCTCATTGCCTTCCTGCGGGCGAATGTTGATGTGTTTGCTTGGCAACCATCTGACATCCCCCGTGTTCCCAGGGAGGTAATCGAGCACCACCTTGCTATCTGCCCTCACGCTCGACCCGTCAAGCAGAAGGATAGGAAGCAAGATTTAGAGTGGCAGTAGTTCATTGCCGAGGAAATCAAGAAACTTGAAGCAGCTGGTTTGGTCAGAGGAGTGCTGCATCCAACATGGTGAGCAAACCCAGTGGTAGTGCGCAAGGCAAATGGGAAATGGAGGCTCTGCATTGACTTCACACACCTGAACAAAGCGTGCCCGAAGGACCCTTTCCCCCTGCCACGCATCGATCAGATTGTAGACTCCACTTCCGAGTGTGATCTACTTTCCTTTTTGGATGCATACTCTGGGTACCATCAGATATTCATGTCCAAGGAGGACGAAGAGAAGACCGCATTCGTAACTCCATGTGGCACGTACTGCTTTGTATGCATGCCTTTCGGGTTAAAGAGCGCAGGATCCACTTTTGCAAGAGCAGTACAGATTGGTTTCGAACCACAGCTGCACAGAAACGTAGAAGCCTATATGGATGATATAGTGGTCAAGACCAAGGACAAATCAACACTCATTCAAGATTTGGAAGAGACCTTTGCAAACTTGCGCAAGATCAATTTGAAGTTAAACCCTGAGAAGTGTGTGTTTGGTGTCCCCTCCGGCAAGCTAATTGGTTTCTTTGTGTCTCACCGAGGGATAGAGGCCAAACCCGATAAGATTAGAGCGATCGAGCAGATACAAGCACCCAAGACTGTCAAGGATGTGAGGCGCTTAATTGGATGCGTTGCCGCATTGAGTAGGTTCATTTCCAAGTCTGCCGAGCTTGCCTTGCCTTTCTTCATGATTTTGAAGAAGGCAGGTTCGATAAAGTGGACCCCGAAGGTAGAAGCGGTGCTGCAAGACTTGAAGGCCTACCTTTCCTCTGCTCCCACCTTAGTCTCTCCTAAACCACAACAGTCGTTGTTGCTATAATTAGCAACAACGAATCAAGTGGTTAGTGCAGCGCTGGTGGCGCAGCGGGAAGTAGATGAGGAAGTAGCTGCCACAACTGTCCCCTCCAGAGACGAAACTGAACCAGTCACGGCAGGGTTGGACACGAAACAAAGGGAAGCAGAGCAAGTTAGCGAAGGCAATCCCAAGACCGCGGCAAAGAAGAAAGTGGTGCAATGGCCAGTGTACTTTGTCAACTCCCTGTTACAGGAGGCTAGGTCAAGGTACTCTGGGGTGCAAAAACTAATCTTCGCCCTCATCATGGCCTCGAGGAAAATGCGCCACTACTTATGAGCCCACGAGATCACAGTTGTCACTCGTTTCCCACTTCAACGCATACTGAGGAACCCCGAAGCTACCGGTAGGATAGTTGAATGGGCACTAGAGCTGTCTAGGTTTGGCCTGAAGTACGAAAGTACCTCAACCATTCAGACTAGAGCGTTAGCGAAGTTCATTGCAGAATGGACGCCCACACCAGATGAAGAGCTACTGGAGACAGTTATCCCCGGCAAGGAGGCACCTCAAGAGTGGACCATCTACTTTGATGGTGCTTTCTCGTTGCAGGGCCCTGGAGCTGGCGTGCTTCTTGTTGCGCCCACTGGAGAGCATCTCAAGTATGTAGTTCAAATGCACTTTCCCCGGGAGAAAGCCACCAATAACACTGCTAAGTATGAAGGGCTCCTTGCCGGGCTCATAATTGTTGTGGAATTGGGAATCAAGAAATTGATCATCCGTGGAGACTTGCATCTTGTGGTGAGACAAGTTAATAAGGATTACCATAGTCCGTTGATGGAGGCATATGTAGAGGAAGTGAGAAAGTTGGAGGAGCACTTTGATGGATTACAAACAGAGCACGTTCCACATGAAGAGAACAGCATTGCTGATCATTTATCAAAGCGCGCTGTGCAAAAGCTCCCTCTGGAACTAGGAACTTTTGTCCTCCACCTAACTCAACCATCAGTGTCCCCTTCAATGATGGCCAAAAAAAGGAGGAAGTTGGACTCTGGCAAGTATCTCCCGGCAGAGCTTCCCGAAGCCGCCGGTAGAGAGGCTGCCGGGAACAACTCTGCTTTGGTTGGTGAGAAGCACCCTCCCGCGGAACCACAAGTTCTTGCGGTTGAGGTGAGCACTCCCATGAACGAGGAGGTGCCATTAGTCTTTGTTGTTCAGCCTCATGCTCCCAATTGGGTGCAACACATTGTCCATTTCCTTCAAATAGGAGAACTTCCTGAAGAGAAAGAAGAAGCTGAAAGAGTAGCCCCAAGGTCCAATATGTACCAGTTTATCGATGATACACTATATAGGAAAAGGGCGAACAATGTGAAATTGAAGTGCATTTGCCGGGAAGATGGGCAGAAGCTGCTGGTAGAGACACATGCTGGTATGTGTGGCTCTCATATTGGATCAAGAGCCCTGGTTGGGAAAGCCTTCCGGCAGGGTTTCTACTGGCCCACAACCCTCCAGGATGCAACTGAGCTAGTCACTAAATGTGAAGCCTGCCAGTTCCACTCCAAGAACATTCATCAACCAGCTCAAGCTCTCTAGATGATCCCTTTATCCTGGCCATTTTCAGTCTGGGGGATCAACATCCTGGGCCCCTTCCCCCGTGCTACCGGGGGCTTTGAATTCTTGTACGTTGCA
Source organism: Thinopyrum elongatum (assembly GCA_011799875.1). Taxonomy (NCBI): domain Eukaryota; kingdom Viridiplantae; phylum Streptophyta; class Magnoliopsida; order Poales; family Poaceae; genus Thinopyrum; species Thinopyrum elongatum. Next base: position 282,677,915 of record CM022300.1, read on the forward strand.
ATCGACAAGTTTACAAAGTGGCCGAAAGTGGAGCTAGTGAGGAAGGTGACCGCTCAGTCAGCTATCAAATTCTTGAAAGGATTGGTGTGCCATTTTGGAGTAAACGCTAGAGTGATCACCGATAATGGCACCCAATTAATGAGCCGCGCCTTCATGCAGTACATACAAAACCTTGGGAGAAAGGTCTCTTTTGCCTCCGTTGCTCATCCCCGGAGCAATAGACAAGCTGAAAGTATGAACGCTGAAGTGCTGCGTTGGCTCAAGACAAGAACTTTTGACAAGTTGCAGAAGTGCGGCAAATGTTTGATCGATGAGCTGCTGGTGGTTCTTTGGTCCCTCCGTACGACACCGAATCGAGCCACCAGACAGACTCCCTTCTCCCTAGTCTATGGGGCAGAAGTAGTGCTCCCCACGGAACTCATATACGGGTCACCTCGAGTACTTTCCTACGATGAAGTAGAGCAAGAGCAGCTCTGGCATGATGATGTCGTGCTCCTCGAGGAAGATTGTATCCTGGCTGCTGTGCGTGCTGCATGCTATCAGCAAGCCTTGCGTCGCTATCTTAGCCCCAGGATTCATGCCCAGAGCCTTGAGGAAGGCGACCTTGTCCTTAGGCGTGTTCAATCCGCCAAGGGTTCCAACAAGTTGACGCCAGAGTGGGAAGGCCCTTACCGGGTGGTACGAGTCACCAGACCTGGCGCAGTCCGTCTGGAGACCGAAGATGGCATTAAGGTGCAAAACTCATGGAATATTGAGCATCTTCGCAAGTTCTACCCGTAAGGCGCGGCTGCCGAGCTCAGCCCCGACAACCACCTTTTGTACAAGCCTTGCCGATGCGCATGTAACCCTTTGTACAAAGCCTGGCGCAGACCCTATGCAAAGATAATAAAATGAAGCGTTGGTGCCTAAAACTTGCATGCATGTTTATTTTAGCATGATTCTACCATGGTCATTTAGAGAGGGTCATATGCTGCTATTTTTCCCCTGCACTAACCACAGGGCCCCTACCGTGGATAAAATCCCAAGGAGGAGAAGAGAGAACAAGTTTGCATATCGGCCCCCGGCAACCCAAGGCAGATAAGTTCCCTTTAAGACATCCATAATGTACCTTTGTGAGGGAAAATTGTGCCTAGAAAAACCTTGTCACCCTCAAACATTTGTGCTCCCATTCTTTGATTTGAAGATTACTTCAGTCAGACTGGTTGCAGTGGCATTTGGGAAAAGGGTTGACAAGGGGGCCAGTTCCCTTCCACACTCCTGAGCTCGCCAGGCCAAGCCTTGAGACAGCAATGGAAGGGACCGGCAAGATGTCTTGCCAGAAAACCTTGTTTACTTGAAAGTATAGAGGAGTCATTCCTCTGCGTGGGTATGATACATGCACAAGTGCCTGGTAAGCATATCTTTTTTCATTAATACACGGATAAACAAGTACATGCCTTACAAGGTACAAATATAGCTGAAAAGATTACATGATAAAGTTTGGCAAGTGCCTACATGTTTTAGACTGAAAAAAGATAAGTGCCCCGTAATGCGTTTCTTGTCCCTCTCCTCCTAGGAGCTAAAGTGGGAGGTGAAGAGGGCAAAAGGAGTGCCTGGGCAGAAGCCCAGCCTGACCCCTTCAGGGACCGCGGGACACAGTTGGACAAGATCGAGAGGGGCGGGGGCGAAGACGACGAACGGAGAGAGCGGCTAGGCGATGCCCTGGTCACCACCGCTAGGACCAGCGGAACACGGTAGGAGGGTCCCCGGTAGGGAAGATGAAGTCGGAGTCCACGGAGAAGCCTGCCGGGGTCCAGCTGGAGGAGGCGAAGACGTCCACACCCAACACCCTAGCAAATCGCTCTGCCGGGGAGAAGACCAGGTGCATATGATGGTGCCGCCAGTGCCTTGCTGACAGTGACGGTGCGTCCGGCGCTCAGCTGGAGTCCGAGCCGCCGTCCTCCCACTCGATGTTGTTGTCATTGCCATCACTGACCTCTTTGTCGCTATCGCTCGAGGAGGAGCTTTCGTCGTCGGCCGAGCTCTCCGCACAGCACCCTAAGCGAGCACCCGAACGCCCGAAGACCTTGATGGAGAGCAGATTGGCCTCCATTAGCTTGAAATGGAGAACGTGCCCTGCCACCAAGCTGTGGGCACAAGCAAACATTTTCCAGCCACGCCGGAGAAGCATGACATGAGGCACAGGGAACTCTACGTTCGCCCGCATGCTACCATTACAGCAACCCCTCATGTGCAGCCTCAATCCTGGCAGCTATTCTACCTCCATCACCCTTGCGACTGGGGTGGGAAGCCGAAGACGGCTGCGTGGTGGCCCGCACAATATGACGGTTGAGGGAGTCATGGACTAAGGGGTCCTCGGGGTGACGGACCATTATACATGGGCCGGACTGGTGGAGCAGTATAGTGACAGGAGATCTATGATGCTGTGGTGTGCCCTCCAAGTCAGGAAGGCGCAGGATCTTTTTAAACCCTTATTGTAATCTATCTTCGGTAACCCTAACCCTACCAGTGTCTATATAAACCGAGGGTTTTTAGTCTTTAGGGCTAGAGCAACATTCATCACCTCATCTCCTTAGGGTTTAGCTCATGCTGATCTTGAGGTAGATCTACTCTATAAACCACATTATACATCCAATACAATCAAGCATGACGTAGGGTATTACCTCTTCGAGAGGGCCTGAACCTGGGTAAACACTGTGTTCGTCATCCCTTGTTCCCCATCAATCCTAGATCCACAGCTCGGGACCCCCTACCCCAAGGTCTGCCGGTTTTGACATCGACATTGGTGCTTTCATTGAGAGTTCCACCGTAGGGTCGCCCAAAGGATCGATGGCTCACCTGATCATAGGAGAGGGCATCGGATCCGGGGACTTCTTCGTCCCGGACAACTCTTCGCGTTTGGCAGCATCATGCTGCACGCAGACCCGACTAGTCATCTGGGTCAGGTCAACGCCATCGCCCCCGGACACCGGATTCGATTCGGTGGTCTGGAATATGTTGCGGACACGCGGGGCGATCTGGTTTTCACTAGATTTACTTCCCCTTCCCGCACCCTCGCCACGTTGCTCCGGAGTTCCTTTCCGATTTGATCGGCAGATCGGCCTCGCCAGCTCCAATCCAGGAGAGCTCCGCTTCGAGCAGGGGACAAACTCCGCCTCCGTCAGGACACATCATCACTGCGGAAGACCTATCCTCGACCTTCGAGGTAGAATCAGGAGGCAGAGGCCAAGAGTCAATCTCGGCCGAACCTTCCTTTCTCAATGCTCGCCTGGCCTTGAGCCCTTACGACAAAGCGGCAGCTAACGGCCACGGGTCACCCCCAGCCCAAAGCAGCTCGATCTCGAACCCCGACGGGGAAGCCACAAGCAAGGACTAAAGCCCGTCCTTGACCTCCAGTGATGACCCGGACCCCTTCAAGGATCCGGCCCCGCATCCCGAGCTTAGCACGGCCAGCGGAAACCAAGGACCGGCCAGGGCATTGATAGCCCCGACGTAGTTACAACATAATTCGGCTCGGAGCCCTTGAGCTCGGTGACCCTCGCAATGTTAAACAAGGCACTGGACTGAATTCAGAACATGACCATCCAGGAGGACCTGCCCTCTGCCTTCAATTAACAACCCTTCGAGGCGTACCATAGGGAATTTTGCGTCCCACCCACCACCCACTTGGTAGCCACTATCGACATCAACCTACGATATTTGCATGGTGGACACCCCCAGGACGGTGATGGCACTCCTAATCAGGACCGGGGCAAGCCCAGAGATGAGCCGCCCAAACGCCAAAAACATCATCGTCGATCAAAGCCACGTCGAAGCCATGCAAGCAACATGGACTCTGTGGAGAATGGCACCGTAAATAATACGGATGACCTCGCCGGAGACGCAGCCCTCGAACATCATCAAGATGACCCCGCGGGGCAGGAGGATCCGCTCAATTCAGAAAACCCCGACGACTCTGAGGATAGCAACTACCTCCCACTCTCTAAAGAGGAGGTCAGTCTTGGGGAGGACAATTTCATCGTCCCCGAAGACCCTCTGGAGTAGGAACGGTTCAAGTGGAGGCTTTTAGCCACCGCCCGCAGCCTAAAGAAACAAAAACGCAAAATCAAAGCTGAACAGGATACCCTCAACGACAGATGGACTAAAGTCCTAGCTACCGAAGAAGGGTATGGCCACGAACAGCCAACCAAAAGTTATCCCAAGCGAAGACTCCTGCCACAGTTCGACGACGAGGTCGTAGAGCCCACACGCCCAATATACGCAAGCGCCGAACAGCCGGACTACCCCCCTAGAGGGCGGGACAGGGAAGCTGATGAGGCCGAACACCAAGCCACCCCACCTCATCATCACGGCAAGGACCAAGTGCGGCCCACTTACAAGTATGACCTCCGCCATGACCTAGACGCTCGAGGAGACCGTACCAAGTCCATCTACGGACCCAGAGAAGACCTGCCCACTTACCGGGAAGGATACTACGATCGGCTAAACCGAAACAATAGAATCCGGGAGCAACAGCAGATTCGGAGGCCCGAAGACCTCTGACGTGATGTAGCCCGAGTTTGGGGCGCCGCACACCCTTTGTGCTTCACAGAGAGGGTAATGCAACACCAATTCCCGGAAGGCTTCAAGCGTGTGAACATCGAATCATATGACGGAACAACAGATCCAACTGTATGGATAGAGGACTTCCTCCTCCACATCCACATGGCGCGAGGAGATGACCTCCACGCCATCAAATATTTGCCGCTAAAGCTTAAAGGTCCAGCTCGACACTGGTTGAACAGCCTTCCCGAAGACTCTATAGGCTGATGGGAAGAGCTCGAGGATGCTTTCCGAGCAAACTTTCAGGGCACCTATGTCCGGCCTCCGGATGCTGATGACCTAAATCGCCTTACACAACAACCCAGAGAATCTGCCCGACAATTTTGAATCCGATTCCTGACCAAGAAAAACCAGATCGTCGACTGTCCGGATGCCGAAGTCCTGGCTGCCTTCAAGCATAGTGTCAAGGATGAATGGCTTGTACGGCAGCCGTCCAGGACAAGCCAAGAACTATGGCAGCCCTTACTTCCATCATGATTGCTTTTGCGCAGGCGAAGACAGTTGGCTTGCTCGCAAAAACACCAACCCAGACACACCCGGTACCTTCGAGGATCGGGACGGAAATGGAAAGCCCCGACGCAGCAAGAATAAATGTCGCCAAAATGACGGCAAGGGCGAGGATATGGCAGTAAATGCCGGATTCCGAAACCAGAAGTCCGGACCTCGAAAGGAAGCCCCTGAAGGCAACAGTGACGGCCTGTCCAAACTGGATACAATTTTGGATAAGCCCTGTCCGATCCATGGCACGTCGGAGAAGCTTGCCAACCACTCCAACCAGAATTGTTGGGTGATCAAACAGGTCGGCAAGCTCACAGCCAAAGACTCGGGCAAAAGCCCATGAAGCGAGGACGGTGATGAGACCCGCAGGCCAAACAGTGGATGCCAGAAACCCTTCCCTTCCGAGGTCAAGATGGTAAACATGATCTACGCTACCCACATACCAAAGAAGGAGAGGAAGTGAGCGCTACGGGACATATATTCCATCGAGCCAGTAGCGCCGAAGTTCAATCCATGGTCAGCCTGTCTGATCACGTTCGATCGCAGGGACCATCCGACCAGCATACGCCACGGATGGTTTGCAGCCTTAGTGCTCGACCCTATCATCGATGGATTCCACCTCACTAGAGTCCTCATGGACGGAGGTAGTAGCCTCAATCTGATATACGAAGATACAGTGAGGAAAATGGGGATCGATCCATCAAGGATCAAACCCAGTAACACCACTTTTAAGGGAGTCATTACGGGAGTGGAGGCCCGCTACACAGGCACCGTGACGCTTGAAGTAGTTTTCGGATCTCCGGATAACTTCCAAAGTGAGGACTTGATCTTTGACATAGCACCTTTTCGCAGCGGCAATCATGCCCAACTAGGCCAAATAGCGTTCACCAAATTCAATGCCATCCCGCATTACGCGTACCTCAAGTTGAAGATGTCTGGTCCCTCAGGCTTCATAACTATCAATGGCAACACATAACGCTCACTTCGAACCGAAGAGCACACAGCGGCCCTAGCGGCCGAAGACTACACTGGCCCATATAGGCCCGGATGCCAACCCGCCGTAAAGGCCAGCGACAATAGTTAATGGGTTCGAACCCGTTCCCCGTCATGGGAACCCGCATGCGTTCGCCGCAAATAGGGATACGCACCCCACGGCATGCCCACATTCTTCACACTCCACGTGCCTCGTTAGCACAACTTCACACTCAAAATACCATGGGCAGCCGTGAGGCATACATTAATAAATCCGAAGTGCATGTTCGGTTAAACCGAACTTCGGAATTACTTCGTCTTTAGATGACCCGGGGACCAATTCCGGATAACCCCAAGCGTAAAGCTTCATCGGCAGGGTCCTCGCCCATCAAGGTCTCATCGAAGGTCCCAACCCCCACCTATCAGAAGCAAAGGTGCAGACGTGCAGCAGGGCACAGTGAAGGCTTCAACTCACGCATCAAGGCCCTACGTCAACCTTTACTTTGTAAACTATCTTTTTCTTTCACAATTACTGCCTTCGCAGTTTGAATTGTACAGATAGATGTCCCGAGCTTACGAGAAATAATAAAAATACCCTTTATGGTGTTCGGATATCCGCATCCTGCGATTTGTCTATTCCCTTTCCGATTATCCCCTCTTTTTGAACAGCCCGGCATGAAAATACATTAACTAGTCAAGAGTTCGATTTATATATCAGCTCAATATCTTCATGTCTAGCACCGCTTTTTTTGCTAGGTGTTCGGCATCTCGGATATTGCATTATATGCATCAAGTTCCAAACCATGTCTTAGGTCAATAGTTGGGTTGCCCGGCTCCTGTGCTTGCCCCTTATGTTCCACACGTTCGGCTAAGAGGGCAAAGGAAGAACCCCTGCAATTGTACTTCTGGCTCCCCTGGTCAAGTACCTCAGTAGGAGAAAGCTGAAAACTGACCGTCGTGGTAAGGGCGAACTGATCAGCGATCCGACGACGAGGTTTGACTCCAAAAATCTTTGGCGATTTCGCCGTGTCACATGAAGGGTTCGTATTAACACAAACCACATGATCGTAAAGGGCAGGTTTTGATCCCCAAGTACATCACAATACACCGGGGGCTAGTCCCTAGTCCCCACCTTCAAGCTCCTACGGCTCAGTGAAAGCAATAAAACCGAATAGCCCGATTGCCTGGTTTCGCTCCCGCACTACCCCCTCCGGGTACCAAGACATTGGCCAAGGGTAACAGTGCGGAGACGAAACACCCCTTGTGATATTCACTTGGGGGCTGAAGCTGATGATTGGTAGCTTTCATAATAAACATACGGCGCACATGAGTCAAAATTAAATCATCACAATATAAAGCAAGTCAGGCAGATGCATTATAAAGCATGAGGTCCACTTAATACAAAATTAATACAATCACTCAAGCACTACATCTTTCGAACACTGGCCCTCTAACGCCCGCGTGCCATTCATCACCTGTGCAAAGTACTGCTCAGGGCGGCGATGCTCCTTTTGTCGAATTCAGGGTTCTGCAGACCCTTGAGAGGTTCGAACTCTGGGGTGCGTGCAAAGAACTCTCCCACCCCATTCTGCCTGCTCAACGATTCCACGGCCTAGCTCGACGAACCCAAGGGACAAGAGACACAGTAGTTTATCCTGGTTCGGGCCACCTTGCGGTGTAATTCCCTACTCCAGCTTTGTGGTGGATTGCCTCGAAGGGCTGACGATGAACTAGTACAGTGACGGAACGACCTTAGGAGGTGAGGTGTTCTTGAGCTCGATGAGCTGGTGAGGTGGTCAGGGTGGAATGGATCTGATCCAGCTCCCCTCCCGTTCAAGGTGGAGGTTCAGGTTTTTTATGGTGGTGGCTAAGTCCTATTTATAGTGGCCTTGGTCCTCTTCCCAAATGTAGGCGGGAATGGATCCCACAACGGCCAAATTCGAAGGGAGACAACTAGTACAAGTTATCCTGACAAAAGTAGTCTTCGCCTGCAAAAGCCTTTGGCGGTGATGCTGCAGTGGGCTCCGCGATGACCTCCGTCCTTCCGTCCTGGCAGTCCTGGTCTTGTTGAACCGATATGGAAATCTTACTTGATTCCTCGGGACTCCGCGCCTGCGCTTGCCTCCTTTGCACCAAAGAGGAAACTGGTACACTGTGCCCGCTGGCGCCCGCCTAGTCTTGCTCGTCATGGCTCACGTCAGGTGAACCTCGCGAGGTGTGGCTTGCATTGATATCTCCGCTCCTCAGGAGCCAGCCTGGGGAGGCCGCCCCTCATGGAGGTCTTGGTGTCCTATGCCTTGTGAGGCTTGGCCCCTTGCGAGGGTCTTTAGTTGTTGTTGCTAAAGCTGGACCATACCAGGCCGTCGATGGAGCCACGCCATGGGTCGCAGGCAGGCAAGTCTGGGCAACCCCAGTCCCAGGACGCCGACAATAGCCCCCAGGCCCAAGGCGCGCTCGAACTTGGCTTCAAGGTGAAGCGAAAGGGCAAGTGCAGAGCGCCGCGGGCCCTAACTGCCTGCAGCCTCGGTTGCTGCATGGCGATTGATGGGACGTGGGCGCCTCCACTTCCCCACGCTGCCTCGGCAACTGCTTGACTTGACGAGACCTTGTTGCATGCAGTGAAAAATCATCATTACACACGATCGTGGAGGCCGGCGGTCGGCTTCCCCTTGGCTATAAATGAGGAGAGGGGCGAAGCCCCCCTTGCTCGTCTCCGTCTTCTTGCCACCCACTCCTTCTTCTTCCCTCTTGCCTCGCCGTCTTGCCGCGGTGCTCATGGTGCCAATTAGGAGGTTGTCCACCGCGGAGAAAGGAAAAACCCCTCGCGAGGAGCAAGGACCACTTCCACCGAAGAAGAGGCTCAGCCGTCCCCACGATGTTGGCGAGAGGCTGGAGGTGACGCGACCCTGGCTCGAGCGGCCTCCGCCGGGCTTCCAGCTCCCTCTGTACGCCCGAGCTCAAGGCTCCGGAGGAGGTGGCGACACCCCGCGCCGCGCAAGACACAACCGTGGTGGCCAGGCTGAGGTTGTACGGGCGACTGGCCCGCGAACCCACGCCGAAAGCTCTTCACGCGAGTTCGTGGTGTGGGCGGCGATGCCACCACGCTCGTGGATCCAGCTCCCGCGGTTCTTCATCGAGGAGATGCCGCCGAGGGGGCCACTTGAGCTGTGGCTGCAGCGCACCGGGTGCTGCAGTCTGGCCATGGGGGCGGAGATCGAGGTCGTCCCCCCAGGCAAGATCTTCATGACCCAAGGATGCGGCGAGGTCGCCCGCGCCAGCCGGGCGAAGGGAGCCCTCACCATCCACTTTGATTACGACGACGCCTCCACACTGTTCTTCAAGGTCTTCGATGAGGAGGGCCGCTGCCTGGAGTGTTGCCCCAGAGGAAGCAGCCTTCATGGGGCGGCTGTGGGCGCCGAGCCCGCCTCCGGGCCTGCCGACAGCTCCTCTAGTAGCAGCGATGGCTCCCGGGAGTCCGACGACTCTCCCGAGCCTAGCGAGTCTCCGGAGTTGAGCGACAACAGCTACGTGCCACCGAGCTCCCGCCGTGCCCAGAGCGCGGCAGCGGCGTCCGCTCGACGTCGACGATGATCTGGATGGGGTTGGCGTCGGCCTCACGTGGCCCACTGTTGATGACGGCGTCGACGGCGATGCCCGCTGCCAGGGTTTCTCGAGGTTTTTCTTCTTTTGTTCCCTACGAGGAGTCAAGGTGAACCCCATGGGGGTATGTAAGGAAATGGTAATGCTTTTGCTTCAATGTTTATTATTCCTGGTATAAGGTTACAGCTGTGTGTGTTGCTTCGGCATTGTTACCCTTTTCGTTCTCGCGATAGCTTGCACTCTACGCCGGCAGGTCCCAGTCCCCAGGCAGGCTTAGGCCATCGCTGGTATGCCAGTTCGCGATGCCGTGGTCAAGGCCAGGAGGTGAGCGGCCCGAGGTCCGGTAAGAGCTCCTAAGGCGCGATGCTCAAGAGGTCCCCTTTGGCGTGCAAGCAGCTCCCTAAAGGCCGAAAAGGGAAGTGGCATTACCAGAGCGAGATTACGATAGTTGAAAATTCTAGGCAGCGGGTTCGCGCTGATTCGTATAGGTAACTTATCTTGATGAACTTGGGGTGATTCCTTCGCGCGGCACCCGATCTGCGCTTTGGCGGTGGTGCTATCAGGTAGGGCTCGCGCCGGCCTCCCCTTTTCTCGCTTATCTGAATGCTCTGCGTCCTCGGGTCCCGACCCTCGAGCGAGGCTCAGCCGCCGCTGGTATGCCAGGTCGCGATGCCATGGTCAAGGCCAGGGGGTGAGGGCTGGAGAGTCAGTAGGAGCTCCTGAGGCGCGGTGCTCGGGAGCACCCCCCCCCCTTTAACGTGCAAGCGAATCGCGTAAAAAAGGGGCGGCCGGCGGGACCGCCTGTAGTTAAGCTCTGGAGATTCCTGCAGGTTAGTCCAAGAGGAGGATATAACTTATAGTCACGTTTGCTGTCGTGCCGCTGATCTTTCCACAAGAAGATGAAGGCACTGAGGATCTGATGAGGTGACGTGTGCGGGGCGGGCCGTGAGCCAGAGCTCGATCCCTCAGATTTGTCAGCGTTGCAGGGATGGACCCGACCACAAGCGCCGTGCCAGCATGTGTAGCCCCCATTGCGGGATGAGTAGGAGGCTGGTCGGCAACGCGGGAGGCCGCGAAAGGCAACGGGCAAGCAGGTGATATTCATAAAGCGACTGATGGCAAGAATAAGGCTAGTTCTGATAGATGCAAAGCGATACATGCCATAGGGACAGACCCACGTGGCTTGGGGATGATGCAGCCCGAGGGGCGCCCCCAACGGATTGAATCAAGATGCAAAAGGGTACGTGTCGCAGGGACAGGCCCACGCGATTTGGGGATAATGCTGCCCGAGGGGCGCCCCCAACTGAATAAACTAGAAAATGTCACCTGGTACCATTGCTAAAGAGATGTTGGAGTAGCTGAAGATGTGTGCTGAAGAAGTCGCTCCTCACGAGTCGCCTGGGTCCTGAACCTCGGGAGGCTCTGGAGGCTCAGGGGGCTCGCGGAGAACCGTCGCCATCTCCAACAGGACCGCCTGGTGCCTGGTCTCCTGAGCCGCCAGAACGCGCCGCAGGTGGCGCTGGAAAGTGACAGCCGCGTTCGGCAGGCCGTACGGCATGCGAACGTAGCTGTGAGGGGGGCCCTCGCACCGACCAACACGTGATGGCCAGAAGCGCTCCTGAGACGTAGCCTTGTTGAGCCTGAGGTAGTCGATGCAGACGCGCAGCTCATTGTCCTCGCCAGGACAAGGAGCCGAGCCAGGTGGCGGGCGACGGTCACCGCGCATGGCTCTTGCCTCTTGAAGCTCCTCGGTTTCCTTGATGACAAACTCCTGAGCACCAGGCACCTCGTGCCTTGAGCCCTCTTGGCGGAAGCGCGCGCTGAAGCACGCCTCCACATGGTGCCCGAGCGCCTCCCTCATGACGTTGGCTAGTTCAGAGGCCCTCCAGGGGAGAGCCCCCGAGCCCAGCCTGAGAGGGGCGCCGGGCGTGCCTTCCTATGCGAGAGAGGGGGCGCCCCATCTGAGGGCGCTGGTCCTGAGGTGGTGCCGGTGGAGACACCATTCTCCTGAGACTCTTGGCGGAGCAGCTATTTCTTCTTCTTGGGGATAGCCTCAGGAGGGTAGATTGTGCCTTCGTTGTCTGGGTCCTCAACTGCCGCGGCCTGGTAGGCGCGCTCGAGAGAGCACACCGCGTCCTTTTCCTCGCAGGTGATCATGATGATGTCTCGGTTCCCTGGCATCTTGAGGACATTGTTGCCATGATGAGTCACCGCCATGAACTTGGCCAGGGCTGGGTACCCAAGGATGGCATTGTACGGAAGGCGGATGTGGGCGACGTCGAAGTCGATGAGCTCGGTGCGGAGTTGTCGCGCTGGCCGAAGGTGACAGGGAGACGGATCTGCCCTATCAGGGTGGTGGAGCCGTCGGTCACTCCTGAGAAGGGCTTGGTGGGCTGCAGCTGATCATAGGGCACTTGGAGGCGATCAAACATTTCGATGGAAAGGACATTGATCCCTGCACCGCCATCAATGAGGGTCTTGGTGATGAGGACGTTGTTGATGATGGGAGAGCAGAGCATCGGGAGGGCGCCGGCGGTTGCCGTGCACTTGAGCTTGTCTGACGAGCTAAAGGTGATGATGCACTTGGACCACCTAAGCGGGCGTGTGGCCTCGAGCCTGGAGAGAGCCGCGTTCACCTCATGGGTGAACTGCTTGAAGATGCGCTTGGAGGCTGGGGCCTGAGCACCGCCCAGGATGCAAGCGACGACGCGAGGCTCCTGGAACTGCCACCGCCACCCTGAGGACGGTCCTCACAAGGCTGATCTCTCCAGGCGCCCTCGCGAGGCTGGCCCTGCCAGCGGTCCTCACGAGGCTGGTCACGCCACTCCTGGCGAGGCCCGCGGTCGTCCCAGCGTCCTCCGCCTCGGCCTCCTCCGCGGCCGTAGCCTTGATCGTTGCGCTCGGGGCGTCGACCGAGGCGCACGTCGCGGATGGCCCTGAGCTCATGGCAGTCATTGGTGTTGTGGCTGTGTACGTTGTGGAAGACACAGAACGGACGGCTGCCCTTGGATGACTCTGGGTGGTCGCAGCCGCGCTTCATCTCTGGTTCAGCCGCAAGCACGACCGCCCCCTTGCGTTTCACGTCCTTGGCCTTGGCCTTCTTGTCTTCTGGGTCGACCGCTGGGAGCTCGAGGAGGGAGAGGCGTCCCTCCTCAGCTCTCGCGCACTTAGTTGCCATGTTGAACATCTCCAGAGCCGTGCACAGGTCTTCGTGTATGGCGAGCTCCTCCTTCATCTTGACATCGCGGACGCCATCAGAGAATGCTGAGATGATGGCCTCGTCCGACACCTTGGGGATCTTGAGACGAACGCTGTTGAAGTGCTGAATGTACTTCTGCAGGGTTTCCCCTGGCTGCTGCTTGATGCGTCGCAGGTCGCCTGTGGCAGGCGGGCGGTCGTGGGTGCCCAGGAAGTAGGCGACGAAATGCTCACGCATCTCGCCCCAGGAAGAGATCGATCCTACGGGCAGGTTTAGGAGCCATGAGTGCGCGCCATCATTGAGAGCCATGGGGAACCAGTTCGCCATGACCTTCTCGTCGCCGTTGGCCGCCTCGATGCTCAGCTCGTAGAGTTTCAGGAACTCAGCGGGGTCAGGGGTGCCGTCGTAGCATGGAGGCAGGTCGGGCTTGAACTTCCCCCACCAGATGACGCTGCGTAGCTCGGGAGTGAAGGCTCGGTAGCCCGCGGTGGTTATGGGAGCCCGACGTGGAGGTGGAGATTGATCTTGGCACTCACGCGCCACAACCACAGGCGGCGCGCGGTCTTGGCGTGGGGGTGCTGGGAGTGCAGGATCATCTTCTTGTGGCCGCTGGACCTCCTGGCAGCTTGCTTCTTCGCGCGCGGGCGCCCTGCGCGGCGGGTCACGGCGTGGGGCCGTGCGCCTTGGTGCGAGGGCGATGTCTTGACGGGGAGGTGGTGGAGGCGCTCCGTGGGCTACGTCGCCCGCGGCAGGTGGCGGGCGAGGCAGCGAGAGAGATGGCGCAGGCGAGCCCCCTGCGGCGCTGACAATCTCGGTGATGCGCTCGAGCCAATCCTCATAGAAGTCGTCGACGGGGCGGTAGCGCAAAAGCTCGCGCGCCATGAGCAGCGTAGCTTGCGCGTCCGCCGGCCCGCGACTAGCGTGAGACGATGAACCAGCTGGAGTCAGCGACGGAGTGGCCGTTCGCCCATCACGCCGCACGGAGGGGTGCAGCGACGAAGCTTGCCACTCGTGCCCTGCCGGGCCGGTGGCGGCGTTAGCAGCAGGCGATGGAGAATAGCGGGGAGGCCCGCCGACGGGTGCCGTCTGGGCAACGCAAGCGGCGAGGGTGGCCCGACGCTCAGCACGGGCTCGACGGGCGTCAGCCATGGAAGCGGTGGAGCAGCGGCAGGTCGACCGACGGGAGAAAGGCTCCGACGCACCCCTACCTGGTGCGCCAAATGTCGGATTCGGGGTTCCGCAGACCCTTGAGAGGTTCGAACTCTGGGGTGCGTGCGAAGAACTCTCCCTCCCCAGTCTTCCTGCTCAATGATTCCACGGCCTAGCTTGACGAACCCAAGGGACAAGAGACACAGCAGTTTATCCTGGTTCGGACCACCTTGCTGTGTAATACCCTACTCCAGTTTTGTGGTGGATTGCCTCGAAGGGCTGAGGATGAACTAGTACAGTGATGGAACGACATCAGGAGGTGAGGTGTTCTTGAGCTCGATGAGCTGGAGAGGTGGTCTGGGTGGAATGGATCTGATCCAGCTCCCCTCCCGTTCAAGGTGGAGGTTCAGGTTTTTTATGGTGGTGGCTAAGTCCTATTTATAGTGGCCTTGGTCCTCTTCCCAAATGTAGGCGGGAAGGGATCCCACAATGACCAAATTCGAAGGGAGACAACTAGTACAAGTTATCCTGACAAAAGTAGTCTTCGCCTGCAAAAGCCTCTGGCGATGACGCTGCAGTGGGCTCCGCGATGACCTCCGTCCTGCCGTCCTGGTGGTCCTGGTCTTGTTGCACCGATATGGAAACCTTTGCTTGATTCCTCGGGACTCCGCGCCTGCGCTTTCCTCCTTGGCACCAAAGAGGAAACTGGTACACTGCGCCCGCTGGCGCCTGCCTGGTCTTGGTCGTCATGGCTCACGTCAGGTGAACCTCGCGAGTTGCGGCTTGCATTGATATCTCCGCTCCTCGGGAGCCAGCCTGGGGAGGCTGCCCCTCGTGGAGGTCTTGGTGTCGTCCGCCTCACGAGGCTTGGCCCCTTGCAAGGGTCTTGAGTTGTTGTTGCTGAAGCTGGGCCATACCAGGCCGTCGATGGAGCCACGCCATGGGTCGCAGGTAGGCAAGTCTGGGCACCCCCGGTCCCAGGACGCTGACACCTTTCCCTTGGACGGAGGACTAGTGGCCATGTCCATCGGATTAATCCTCGGCAAATGCACCATGGTCTTCGCGAATGCAAGCCTCGCCCCCTCAAGTCACGCTGACCACTTTACGTCGTCAATCTGGAGCGGCGCCTCCCGCAGCTTCTGCACAAAGCCGAAGTAGGTGTCCGGAAGGGGCTCGGCAGGCCACAGACTGACATAGAGGTCCTTCACGGCCAGCTCGGACATCCGATGCATCTCCATTAGCTGCTTCATTTGATCACTGAGGAGGGGAAGATGCTCAGAATCTGAAAACTGTGACCAGAAGAGCCGCTGTGTGGAGTCCTCCTCGAGGGTGGCATAGTGCCTTGCTGCAGCCGCCACATTCTTCGGAAGTTCGGCGAAGACGCCTGCGGAGCGCCAGACCCGGGTCAGCAGGGCGAACCTGTTGCCTCCGAAGACACTCTGCAGTAAGTATTTCTTACCATTTGCAATTTGTGCGGCTTGGCGGAGCTCCTCCCGGACACCTTGCGCATCAGTCCTCGCCTCCTGGAGGTCCTTCTCTGCCTTGGATAGACGGGAGGACTGATCCTCCTGCCGCTTCTCAAGGGCCTCCACCTTCTCGGCCGCATCCTGGAGCTCCACTTGGACTTCGGTTACTTGATCCTCGTGCTGCTCAGCAGCAAGCTTGGCCTTCTCAAGCTCGGCCACCGCCTTCTCAGCGGCCGTCTTATTCGCGGCCGCCTCGGCCTCGGCTTTCTTCAGGGCCTCCCTCAAGCCCTCGACCTCGGCGGCAGCAGCTGTAGGATCGTCAAGATAAAGGATTAGCATACAGTCCGGATCGTCAATATCCGGCGTCAAGCAAAGTACACATGTTCTCAAAGGACTTACCTTGAGCCTCGTCAAGCCATTTGTTGAAAAGGTCAAGCTCTTCATCAGAAAGCTTGAGCTTCCAATCCATCTCCTCTAACGCTACGGCATTAGCAGCCGCAGCCACGGAAGATGCCTGCATCAGCCAAAAAAATGTTGACATCAATAATCGGCCTACCAAATTTGATCCTCTGCAGTTTTCTTCGAAGTCCTTGCAGAATCTCAGGGCTGCTATGTATACGGCCTACCCAAACTAACAATTACAACCACATTATGGGGAAAGAGCATTACTTCACTTACCTCAAAGCCTATTAGAAGGCCTTGGACAGCGTCATTCAGTCCAGATTGGACGGACCGAACACCCTGCATAACCGCACTCATAAGAGTGCGGTGCCTGTCAATGATGGCGGAGTTGTCCACCAGCTCCTCTAGCACGTCTAGCTAGCCAGCCGCCGCCCATGTGGAGGTGTTCAACGCTGACGTTGGCTCCCCAGCCCCTTCCCCGCTGGGAGGAGCCTAGGCCGTCGAAGGCCTTGGGGGCTCGGGAGCGGTTGACGGATGGGGTCCGGATGGTCCAGACTCCTTTCCCGTGTCAACCAGGAGGGACGCTCCCTCCTAGTCTTTGGTGACCGAGGTGTTAACCTCAGCCATTACGGCATCGGCCTCTCCCCCTGTGTTCGGAGGAGGAGTCCTTCGGGACCGCACCTCCTCAACCTCTTCGGGGACCAGGGGAGGCGTGGAGTGCGCGATAGACCCACTGTCTGCCAGCTCGGTGGGCGGAGACGTCCCCTCCGAAGTCTGCTCGATGGGGCGTTCATGTGGGGGGCTACAATTCAGAAGGGTTAGCCTTCAACTAAAATGAATTACTAAAAATAGGATAGCTAAAAATACCAATGCCTTACCTGCTGGCTGGGGGCTTGACCCTGGGTCCCTTCTGCGGGATCTCCTCGGATGCCTCGGACTCCTTGTCGGAGTTCGAGCTATCGGATAGGACCAGCTTAGGCCGGCATCGTCTCTTCGGGGCCGGAGAAAGTTGGACCTCCACGACGTCCTCAGACACCGCCCTCTTTTTAGAGCGTGAGGAGGTGCTTTCCTTCTCATCCTCATCCTCGTCCCCATCCTGCACGGATGAGGCTGCAGCATCTCCGGACCGGTTGCCTGGACGAACCCTCCGGCGGAGGCCCTCCCTGGCCTCCGATACTTCTTTTTTCTTGCCCTTCTTGATAGGCGCCTTTAAGGCACTACGACCAGCAGCTTTTCCAGCTGCTCTGATCGGGGCTCTTCCGGCAGTGGCGCCGGGCCGCTGATCTTCTTGGCCTTGGCAAGCCAGCCCTGCAAAATCCGCATAACCAGGTCAGGCCGAACCAAATGCGATATGAATATCCGAACACTCCTCGAAGAAGAGTGCTGCTCACCTCCTTTGGGGGGTTCGCGATGTTGAGGAGGCTTCCCACTTCCTGTTGGCGCCCGAGCTTGCCATGGTCGAAGGAGACCGGATAGGGTGTTTGTTGTCGAAGTAGAGGAAAGGGGCGCTGGAGCTCTGAGGATCTGCGTGAGCGGGAGGTGGAAGAAGGCGTGGGTTGCTGACTGTGATAGCTCTCCCTTTATAGACTGTTGATAGGCCTGGGATTCCTTTTTCCACATCGTTGGCTTCTCCACTTCCCGATATGCACGTGACGTTATGTGCGGGGAGGGGAATCGAAATCATTAACCATATCCCCCAAAAAGCGGGACACGATCTCCACCTCGAGGGGACGTGCCAAACGTGGCATCGGCCTCGAGCTGCGCTTCGAGAAATAGTAACTGCTCAGCGTTATGGCCGGAAGTGACTCTTCGTTGGAGGAGAAAAGGTTGTCAGATGAAGACACCATTTACACTTGAATGGTGTTTGTTTATTATTGCCTTCGGTGTTAACTAAAACTGTCGTTTCAGATCCCGGACATCACTTGGTTCCGAATATGGGTAAAACATAATGAAGAACTCGCCTTGCAAGCCAAATACTAGTCGGGTGAGTGGATGCCGGATACAAGCCTTGGCGTTGGAGGCTAGTTCGGGGGCTACTGAGGGAGTCATGGACTAAGGGGTCCTCGGGGCGATGGCCCATTATACATGGGCCGGACTGTTGGAGCCGTATAGTGACAGGAGATCTATGAAGCCGTGGTGTGCCCTCCAAGTCAAGAAGGCATAGGATCTCTTTAAACCCTTACTGTAATCTATCTTCGGTAACCCTAACCCTACCGGTGTCTATATAAACTAAGGGTTTTTAGTCTTTAGGGCTAGAGCAACATTCATCACCTCATCTCCTTAGGGTTTAGCTCATGCTGATCTCGAGGTAGATCTACTCTGTAAACCACATTATACATCCAATACAATCAAGTAGGACGTAGGGTATTACCACTTCAAGAGGGCCTGAACTTGGGTAAACGATGTGTTCGTCCTCCCTTGTTCCCCATCGATCCTAGATCCACAACTCTGGACCGCCTACCCCAAGGTCTGCCGGTTTTGACACTGACAACGATGAACTCTAACGGCCAGTCCCCGGTGTGGCCTTCCATTGGGGCCACGGCAGCTGGGGGAGGAGCAACCAGGGCACCACCATATCCTCCTCGGCCCCGAGCCCCGCGACAGCCACGCCCACGCCCTGTGGCACCACCTTGTGCACTGGATTCTGCCCCTGCATGCCCAGCAGGGGGAGGGAGGCACCGCTGAGAAGAGACCCTCATCGCCACCAGTGGAGGACGACCATGTCCTCTTCCTCTCACCATAGTGGAAGAAAGATACAAGAAGAAGAAGGAGGAGATGTGTGTGGGTGAGCCCCTCACCCACGTTCCCTTTTATAGGAGATCATGTGCGGGGGTTGGCTCCTCACAACCTGGAAGGCAACTGTCCCACTCCACCAATCCTGTCCCTCGGCGTCACTGATGACGTCCAGAATCAACAACCGCCCTCCTGTGCCTATCCATGGCACCGAGCTTTTTGCCATGGAACTCGTTCCTGCACCCTACGCATCCGCCACCAACCCTGCGCAATGCATGCAACGTACGTGGCGGAAATGGTAGGTGTAGTGGGATGAGTAAAATGGCAGTTACCTCCCTGTGAACATGGACATCCCATGAGCCATTACGTGGGTAACCCCACGTCACTCCGCACGACTCGCGGAAAAACTGGAAACTGATTCAATCACAGGTTAATGAAGAAGCAAGGAAGATATCAAGAAAGACATGAATCCCATTGCGGTTTGGCCAAAGTGAGCGCCTTTGCATTTGTTGGGGCCTACCCCAACGCTGCCAGGCGGCACGTATGGGCCAGGCCCGGGGGCTCCTGTCGGTGCAAAAAAACATTCGTGTTTGGTTGCCCGAACTTATACACAGGCGTGCTGGCATCGCATGTCCTACACCAAGCTACAGAAGCAAAACCAAGCCAGAAGAACCTCTCTTTGTGAGATCAAGGAGCGGATCAAGAAGACCAAGACAGCAGAGCATCACCTTGTGGAGGCTTCCCTTGCCGGGCAGGAGAGCCTGGTGGGGTCGAGGCCACCCCAAGGACAAGTCCGAGATTTCCCTGGCAAGCTTGCCGGGTCCGCCAAGGGCAAAAACTCCCGCCAAGGCACCACCGCTCCACCGCACCACAACACAAATCTCCTATCAATGCGGTGTCGAGCCTCCAAGTGATTAAGTGGCTACCACCAAGCACGTGGTAGCCCATTAGAAGACAGATTATCCTCATGTGACACCCGTCTAGAGGCGTGTCAGACAGATAAGCAGAAGATGGTTAAGCGGCACGGTAGGCTTGCCGGGCTTCACCCTCAACACGACACCTAGCAGTGCATTTAATGCACTTTGTCCTAACTGCCAGAGTTAGGTATGATAACACTGTTAGCTATCTAATCACTAGATAAAGACTGTTTTGCCACTGTGGTCACCCCTTAAGCTATAAAAGGAGGTCCAAGGCAAATGAGAAAGGGATTCGGACCCTTGCACACTTGTACGCGCGTAGTTGCTCTCCCCGAGGCCACTTTGCCAGGCTTGAGCGCTGCATGTTCATCGTGTTCCTCCATCCAATCCACCAAAGTAGGAGTAGGGTTTTACGCTTCCCAGCGGCCCGAAACTGGGTAAAAACCACCAGCGTCACCACCATCGTGTTGTTCCATGGCCTCTGCTCTTTGTGCAATGTGGTCTTCCCCCTGCCGAACCACAAGGGGCCGATGTCCCCATAGGTGATCGTGTCCACCCACGACATTTGGGGTGTCCCTTAGCTGCGTGGTGGCGTTGGTCTTCGTACCTAATGACACATAGCATATTTTCGTGAGGTAGCTACCAAGTTCCGTTCATGTCCATATGTATTCTCAAGTAAGAGTGAGTTCACCTCTATTTTAATGGAGCGTGCTCAAGCTCTTGTCATAGTTCCACGTGGTGCTTGATGTGTTGGTGTAGAGTCCATGGGGATGATGGAAGGATGCTCCACATCATCTCCCCCCTTGGGTGAGATCCGTCCTCGGATCGTGATCTTTATCACCATGGTATGGGGTCAAGTCCTTGACGTTGAAGGTGTCGCTTACATTGCACTTGTTGCGTGGGATGTCGATCTTGTAGGCGTTGTCATTGTAACGAGCTAGCACCTTGAAGGGTCCATCGGCTCTTGGTAGTAGCTTGGACTTGCGCTCTTTGGGGAAGCGGTCCTTGCGGAGATGTAGCCATACTAGATAGCCCGGTTCAAACACCATTGGGGTCTTCTTGATGTTGAGCTTGGTGTCGAGGCGGTGTACTTGCCGCTCGATCGTCGACCTTGTATCTTCATGCACCTTCTTGAGGTAACTTGCTCTTGCACTTGCGTCCATGTTTGCTCATTCTTGAAGTGGTAGAGGAAGGATGTCCAAGGGTGATAACGGATTGAAGTCGTAGACAACCTCGAAGGGTGACTTGCCGGTAGTGGAGTGTCTTGCGTGGTTGTAGGCGTACTCGGTCATGGGTAAACACTCCTCCCACTCCTTGATGTTCTTCTTTATCAAGACACGTAGGAGAGTAGATAGCTTCCGGTTGGTGACTTCCGTTTGGCCATTTGTTTGAGGATGATAGGCCGTCTAGAATAGTATCTTGATGCCGAGCTTGGTGCATAGTGTCTTCCAAAAGTAACTTAGGAACTTGGCATCGCGGTCTGACAAAATGGTCCTTGGCACTCCATGTAGCCTCAAGATTTCCCTACGAAAAAGATTTCCAACATGTGAAGCATCGTCTATCTTATTGCATGGGATGAAATGTGCCATTTTAGAGAATCGGTCCACAACAACAAATACCGAATCCTTACCATTTTGAGTTCTAGGTAATCCAAGTACAAAATCCATGCTAATATATTCCCATGGTTGATATGGAATAGGCGGTGGTATATGTAAACCATGAGATTGAGCTTGTGACTTAGCTTTGCGGCATGTAGAGCATCGATTGGTGAAGCGTGCAACATCACAGAACAACTTTGGCCAAAAGTACTTGAAGGAGAGTGTGGCAAAGGTCTTGTCGCGCCCGAAATGTCCCATAAGTCCTCTGCCGTGAGCTTCTTGCACAAGCAACAAACAAAGAGATGAATGTCTGTTGTCGATGAGTTGTTGTACTTGCCTTTGTATCTCCTTAGTTTCTTCGGGGTTGACGCGGTATGGAGCCTTGTTTGGTAGAGCTGCACCGCGGATGAGGTCGATCTGGTGCTCGATGCTGTGTATATGAGGTAGGCCGGGAGGTAGCTCATCGGGAAAGATGTCTGCGAATTCCTTCAATAAAGTAGGAAACACTAGATGAAGATGGTTAGAAGTGTTAGTCCTTGCCTCTTCATCTTTGCACACTAGAACATAGTGTATGACACTAGATGGGTTCTCACACACTTCTGTCATGTCTCCTTTGGTAGCTAAAAGCACTAAGTTTTTCTTGTCGCTCATCGTGGAGGCACTCATTTTTGGCTTGTGGCGCTCACTCTCATTTGGGTGGTTCATTCTCTCACCATTCTCTCCATGCTGGGTGGTTGCTTGCTTGTCAGTGATCACTTGGCTTGGCAACATAGGTCATAGCACGTACTCTTTCCCCTTCATCTTGAAACTATAGTGGTTGGTACGGTCATTGTGGATGACACCGCGATCGAATTGCCAAGGTCGTCCGAAGAGAAGATGGCACACGGACATGGGAACCACATCACGCTCCAACATGTTCTTGTATGCGCCGATCTTGAAAGAGACTTGAACGGTGTGCTCCACTTGAATTGTACCGGAGTCGCTAAGCCATTGGACCCTGTAGGGGCGAGGATGCTTCATCTTAACCAATTATATCTTGGAACATAGCTCTTCACTTGCTAAGTTGTGGCAACTTCCCCCGTCGATGATGACCTTCACGGAATGTCCGTTGATGCCCGCTTTGGTGTGGAAGATGTGGCAATGTTGGTCTTTGTTTTGTTGGTTTTGAAGCATCAAGACCTTGGAGACAACAAGGGCGGGCGTTGAATCCTTGTCACAAAAGACTTGCTCATCTTCCTCTTCATTCACGCGCCGGTGCATGGCTACATGCTCAAGCTCTTCCATTTGTTCTTCACTCATGGATTCATATGTGCCATCATCATTGGCAATCATGGTTCGCCGGTTGATGCATTGGAAGGACTTGTGTCCTCGGCAACCACATGTGAAACACTTGAGAGAACTTGTCTTGCCGGGGTCGTCCGGTGGCGCCGATGATGAGGGAGATTTGTAAGAGGCCTAGAAATTTAATAGAAGTCTTTAATAAACCTCCTATAGAAACCAGCATGACCAAGGAAACTACGAATACCTTTAATATGTTTAGGACATGGCATTTTCTCAATTGCCTCAACTTTAGCTTTATCCACCTCAATACCTCGTTCAGAAATCTTATGCCCCAAGACAATACCTTCATTAACTATAAAGTGGCACTTCTCCCAATTCAAGACAAGATTAGTTTGCTCACATGTTTGCAAAACTCGATCAAGGTTGCTTAAGCAATCATCAAAAGAAGCTCCATAAACAGAAAAATCATCCATGAAAACCTCAACAATCTTTTCACAAAAATTAGAGAATATAGCATTCATACATCTTTGAAAGGTAGCAGGTGCGTTGCATAAACCAAAAGGCATACGTCTATAAGCATAAGTTCCAAAAGGCAAGTAAGGTGGTTTTCACTTGATGAGATTGTGAAATAGGTATTTGAGAAAAACCAGAATATCCATCAAGAAAACAAAAGTGTGTGTGCTTACATAATCTTTCTAGCATTTGATCAATAAAAGGGAGAGGGTAATGATCTTTTCTAGTTGCTTTATTTAATTTTCTAAAATCAATTACCATTCTATAACCAGTAACAATTCTTTATGGAATAAGTTCATTTTTATCATTAGGAACAACAGTAATACCTCCCTTCTTAGGGACACAATGAACAGGACTTACCCATCTACTATCAGCTATGGGATAGATTATACCTGCTTCCAAAAGTTTTAATATTTCAGTTCTTACCACTTCTTTCATCTTAGGATTCAAACATCGTTGATGATCAACAACGGGTTTAGCATTAGGTTTCATATTAATCTTGTGCTGACAGAGAGTGGGACTAATGCCCTTAAGATCGTCAAGAGTATATCCAATAGCAGCACGGTGCTTCTTCAGAATTTTCAATAGTCTTTCTTCTTCATGTTCTGAAAGGTTAGCACTAATAATAACAGGGTATATCTTTTTCTCATTGAGATAAGCATATTTCAAAGTGTCAGGTAATTGTTTTAATTCAAACATAGGATCACCTTTAGGTGGAGGAGGACCTCCTAGAGTTTCAATTGGAAAATTGTGTTTGAGCAGAGGTCGTTGTTCAAAGAAAATTTTATCTATTTCATTTCTTTCATGCATAGGCATATCATTTTCAAGGTCTAGCAAATATTGTTCTAGTGGACCAGTAGGAGGCACGGCAATAGAAGCAAGACCAATTATTTCATCCTTACTAGGTAATTCCTTCTTATAAGGTTGTCTACTAAACGTGGATAAATTAAACTCATGAGACTCATCACCAAAGCTAACACCGACAGTTTGTTTCTCACAATCTATTTTATCATTAATGGTGTTCAAGAAAGGTCTGCCAAAGATAATGGGACAAAAATCATCTTGTGGAGAACCAAGAACTAGAAAATCAGTATGGTATTTTATTTCCCCGCACAAGCCTTCAACATCTCTAACAATCCCAAGTGGTGTGATGGTGTCTCTATTAGCAAGTTTAATAGTAACATCTATGTCTTCTATTTTAGCGGGTGCTATGTCATCCATAATTTGTTGGTATAAAGTAAAAGGAATGGCACTCACGCTAGCACCTAAGTCACATAAACCATGATAACAATGATCTCCTATTTTAACTGAGACAACAGGCATGCAAACAACAGGTATATGTTTATCTTTTTCATCGGGTTTGGCAATTCTAGCAGCTTCATCGCAGAAGTAAATAACCTGCCCATCAATATTTTCCACCAGGAGATCTTTAACCATAGAAAAACAAGGTTCTACTTTAATTTGCTTAGAAGGTTATGTGCTTTAATATTACTTTTGCGAACCACAGTTGAAACCTTAGCATGTTCCTTTATCCTAACAGGGAAAGGTGGTTTTTCCATATAAGCAGTAGGCACAACTCGATCAACATTGTAAATAATAGTTTCATCTTTAACTATGACCAGGTTCTTTAATTTCTTCTTTAATAGGGGGATGATATTTAAACCACTTCTCCTTAGGGATATCAACATGAGTAGCAAAAGATTCACAAAACGAGGCTACTATCTGAGAGTCAAGTCCATATTTAGTGCTAAACTTGTGGAAAGCATCAATAT
Organism: Thinopyrum elongatum; assembly: GCA_011799875.1. Classification (NCBI taxonomy): domain Eukaryota; kingdom Viridiplantae; phylum Streptophyta; class Magnoliopsida; order Poales; family Poaceae; genus Thinopyrum; species Thinopyrum elongatum. Next base: position 282,702,617 of record CM022300.1, read on the forward strand.
TCATAAAAGATTTAACACAATCAAATTCAAGCTTAATACCTGACTCTTTACCTTCTTCCAGTTCCCAATCTTCAGAATTGCATTTAATTATTTCTAAAAGATCCCACCTGAATTCAATAGTCTTTTTCATAAAAGAACTAGTACAAGAAGTATCGAGCATGGATTGATCATCACGAGAAAGTCGAGCATAAAAGTTCTGAATAATAATTTCTCTTGAGAGCTCATGATTGGGGCATGAATATAAAATTAACTTAATCCTCCCCCAAGCTAGAGCGATACTTTCTCCTTCACGAGGCAAAAAATCATATATATATATAATTCCGATTACGATGAACTAGATGCATAGGGTAAATTTTTGGTTGAAATTCCAATTTCAATCGATTCTAGTTCCAATATCCAATATCATCGCATAGCCTATACCATGTCAATGCTTTTACCTACAAAGATAAAGGGAAAACCTTCTTCTTAGCTTCATCTCCGGGCAAACCTGCAAGCTTAAATAATCCACAAATTTCATCCACATAGATCAAGTGCATATCAGGATGTTCAGTTCCATCTCCTGCATAAGGATTAGCTAGCAGTTGTTCTATCATACCCGAAGGAATTTCATAAACAATATTTTCAGTAGGTGTGGTAGGTTGAGGGGTAACTAATTGTGCTTCCGTTCAAGGTGAAGATACCCCGAACAAACCCCTCAAAGGATGGATTTCCATAGTAACAAGTGACAATAAATTTCAGAATGTAGTATAAATTTTTCCTTACCAATTTCCACTTACCAAGAGAGCTTCACTCCCCGGCAACGACGCTAGAAAAGAGTCTTGATGACCCACAAGTATAGGGGATCAATCATAGAACTTTCGATAAGTAAAAGTATCAAACCCAATGAGGAGCAGAAGGAAATGACAAGTGGTTTTCAGCAAGGTATTTTCTGCAAGCACTGAAATAGTCGGTAACAGGTAGTTTGATAGCAAGATAATTTGTAACGTACAAGTAACGGTAATGGTAAATAAAGTACAGCAATGTAGCCCAATACTTTTGTGGCAAAGGATAGGCCAAAACGGTCTCTTATATTAAGCAAAGCGTTATTGAGAGTACACGGGAATTTCATCTAGTCACTTTCATCATGTTGGTTTGATTTGCATTCGCTACTTTGATAATTTGATATGTGGGTGGACCAGTGCTTGGGGTGCTATTCTTACTTGAACAAACCTCCCACTTATGAGTCACCCCCTCGCAAGCATCCGCAACTACGAGAAAAGTATTAAGATAAAATCTAACCATAGCACTAAATATTTGGATCCAAATCGGTCCCTTACGAAGTAGCGCATAAACTAAGGTTTAAGCTTCTCTCACTGTAGCAACCCATCATCTAATAACTACTCCACAATGGATTCCCTTACGCCCAAATATGGTGATGTGCCATGTAGTCGATGTTCACATGACACCACTAAGGGAATCACAACATACATATCATCAAAATATCGAACACATATCAAGTTCACATGATTACTTGCAACATGACTTCTCTCGTGACCTTAAGAACAAATGTAACAACTCACAAATAATAATCATGATCAAGATAAGAGGGGTATTAAATAGAATAATGGATCTAAACATATAATCTTCCACCAAATAAACCATATAGTAATCAACAACAAGATGTAATCAACACTACTAGTCACCCACAGGTACCAATCTGAGGTTCCGGTACAAAGATTGAACACAAGAGATGAAATAGGGTTTGAGAGGAGATGGTGCTGTTGAAGATGTTGATGGAGATTACCCTCCCAAAGATGAGAGGGTTGTTGGTGATGACGATGGCTTCGATTTCCCCCTCCGGGAGGGAAGTTCCCCCGGTGGACTCGCTCCGCCGGAGGGCAAAAGTGCTCCTGCCCAAGTTCCGCCTCGAGATGGCGGCCCTCCGTCCCAAGAGTCGTCTCCTTATTTTTCTAGGTCAAAATTACCTATATACCAGAAGATAGGTACCGGAGGTGGGCTGGGCTGAGCAGAACCCACCAGGGCGCACCTGGGGGGCCTGGCGCACCCTGGTGTCTTGTGCTCACCAGGTGGCCCCCTCCGGTAGTTATTTGCTCCAGTATTTTTTATATATTCCAAAATAATTCTCCGTAAATTTTCAACTCATTTGGAGATGTGTAGAATAGGTAACTCTAACATAGCTTTTTCAGGTCCAGAATTCTAGCTACCGGCATTCTCCCTCTTTGTGTAAACCTTGCATATTATGAGAGAAAAGGCATTTGAATTACTCCATAAAGCATTATTATGCATAAAAACATTATGAATAATAGTAGGAAATCATGATGCAAAATGGACGTATCAAGGACTTGCGTCGGAGGAAGAATAGGTCAAAGAGTGGCGACTTGAGTGGTACCGTCTTGGTGAAGAAGTGGTGGAAGACGCGCGGCTCACGATTATGTTGCGGAATTCTCCCATTTGTGCGGTGAGCTTGGCGTCGAGGTAGTCCCGTTGACATTCTTCCGACTGGCGTAGGTCGGTGGCGAGTTGCTCAATGCAATCACCCAAAGCTTCACTTTCTCGATGGAGAGATCGTTGGGCGACAAAGAAGTGGTTCTTGGTGACGTAGTCATGTTCGTCATCTTGCTCCTCGAAGAGTGGATTCACCGAAGAACTTGGCCTATCCATCATAACCAAGTGGTGGTGAGTAGGAAAATGAGAGAACAATACCAAAGTTAACTTTTCCGAAGATTGTGGATGTGTTGAGTATCACTCAATGGAATGCTATAATAGTAGAATTGGTACCGAGTTTTGTTTTCTCACACCTACAAGTAAAAGGATTATGGAGCATCTAGGTTAGGGAGTGGCACAAATAATTCAAGCAAATGTTAGTCAAGATGTCAAAAATGTTGAAAAGATGCACAAATTACAAGTAAGGCAAATAGATCAAACCCAAGGACACCTACAAGTAAAAGGATTATGGAGGATCTAGGTTAGGGAGTGGCACAAATAATTCAAGCAAATGTTAGTCAAGATGTCGAAAATGTTGAAAAGATGCACAAATTACAAGGCAAATAGATCAAACCCAAGGATATCACTAGGAACACACACACGGAAGATAGATGGGATACGCACAACCAAAGAGTGAGCTCCAAAAGTGTAACCACGGAGAATGCTCTTGTTGTACGGATGCTAGAGAGACGCTAGCTCGATTGCTCAAATGGGCTAGATACGCTTGTACACCAGCCTATGAGAGAAACATGCCGTCTTCAATCCCAAGTATTCTAAGTATGTATGGGTGCTATGATAGAATGATGCAAAATGGCTCAATGCTATTGCTTACAAGCTCTTTGTTTCTCTTCTTTTTCTTAAAAGCTTTTTTTACTATGCCACAATGCTTGATATTCGAGCCGGAGTATGAGACAACTAGTATGGTATGCATGGGAGAGACTTATGGCACAAGTATGATAGCAAGATGAATGCACACTAAATATAGCTATGAGGGATAGGTGTATCACTAAAGGTGCACAAAGAGCGTGGCCCGGCAATACTCAACTCGCTAGAATCAATGGGAAAGTGATGCAAAAATGGCTCAAGGTTAGCAATGTAATGGCAAGGGTATGCACAAGGTGTCGTCGAGGTTACCGTCCTTGCTTACGATTGGTATGAAGATGAAGTGGAAGATGTCGAAGTGGAGTCCGAGTCGATGACGAGTGGCGCTGATGTCGAAGTTGAACCGTCCCCAAGTAGCCGAAACACCTTAGGACACGGTGAACTGCAGCTCCAAAACTCAAACACCCACGGGAAGTATTGCGGAAGACGAAAGGTGGTTGTTGAGGGAGTCCTGGATTAAGGGGTCCTCGGGCGTCCGGGCTACGTAATGTGGGCCGGACTGAAGGGCCATGAAGATACAAGACAAAGGACTCTCTCCCGTGTCCGGATGGGACTCTCCTTGCCGTGGAGGGCAAGCTTGGCGTTCGGATATGAAGATTCCTTTCTCTGTAACCGACTTTGTACAACCCTAGTCCCCTCCGATGTCTATATAGACCGGAGGGTTTAGTCCATAGAGGCAATCATAGTCACAATCATAATCAGATAGGCTAGACTTCTAGGGTTTTAGCCATTACGATCTCGTGGTAGATCAACTCTTGTAATACTCATATTCATCAAGATCAATCAAGAAGGACGTAGGGTATTACCAATGGGCCCGAACCTGGGTAAACATCGTGTCCCCCGTCTCCTGTTACCATCGACCTTAGACGCACAGTTTGGGACCCCCTACCCGAGATCCGCCGGTTTTGACACCGACATTGGTGCTTTCATTGAGAGTTCTGCTGTGTCGTCGCTAGAAGACTCGATGGCTCCATCAATCATCCACAACGATGCTGCCTTGAGGGAGGTCTTTCTCCCTGGCCAGATCTTCATATTCGGCGGCTTCATGCTGCGGGCCAACTCGCTTGGCCATCTAGAGCAGATCGACAGCTACGCCCCTAGCCATCAGGTCAGGTTTGGAAGCTTGAACTACGTTGCTGATATCCGCGGAGACTTGATCTTCGATGGATTCGAGCCCATGGCAGCCGCTCCCTGCCACCGCGATGAACATGACCTAAATCTGTCATCGAACCATACCCGGGAGATAGCTCCTGTAACTGCTCTAGCCCTAGATCCAGAGCAGATTGTGCCATCCGAGGACGGGAAGCTCAACCTCACCACGGAAGCCGCAGACTCAGCGGCGTTGGAGCCGCACACAGACCCAACTTCAAACGGGATCTGTGTCACCGGAACCTCGGATTCGTCTCCGGCCACAGGTTCCGAACCGTGTGTGTCCGCGCCCATCGAGCTCGATCGGGCGCCGATCGTCGAGTTCAGCTCCGCGGACATCTTCCGGCACTCACCTTTGGGTGATGTGCTAAACTCATTAAAAACCCTCTCCTTAGCGGGGGATTCACAGCCGAACTATATCCGGTTTGAACTGGAGGCTAAGGATGGAGAATTTCGCTTCCCACCCACCGCCGACTTCATTGCCACTGTCGAAGACTTAACCGACATGCTCGATTACGACTCCGAAGACATCGACGGTATGGACGACGATGCCGGAGAGGAGCAGGCCCAAAACCCGCCGTTTACTGGGCGCTGGACAGCCACCTCCTCGTATGACGTGTACATGGTGGGTACCCCCAAAGAGAATAATGGCGATAACAAGAAAGAACCAGTCGAGGATACACCTCCTGAGACACGGCCAAAGTGCCGACGTCAGCGGCGCCGCTCTAAATCACGCCGTGGAAAAGACAGCAATACCGGCACGAGAGAAAACAATACTCCGGATGAGGCCGAAGACAAAGAAGATCCCGTCGAGCCGACTTTCGAACAGGATGATAGGGAAGATGGGCAAGCCAGCCCTGATGAACAGGCCATAAACGAAGACTCGAAGGACAGCAACTATCTTCCACCCTCCGAAGATGAGGTGAGCCTCGATGACGAAGACTTTATCGTGCCTGAGGAACCCGTCGAGCAGGAGCGCTTTAAGCACCTGCTAATAGCCACTGCGAGGAGCCTGAAAAAGAAACAACAGCAGCTTCAAGCTGATCAAAATCTACTCAATGACAGATGGACTGATGTCCTGGCAGCCGAGGAATACGGACTCGAGCGCCCCATTAAAAGTTATCCGAGGCGTAAACTGCTACCCCAATTCAACGACGAGGCACTTAGGCCCATGCCATCAACACATAATGCCACTGACCGACCACCACGTGGCCGGGACAAAGCGGCAACTCAAGCCGAACACCAGCCCATACTACCTCGCCGCAAAAGCAGAGACATAACAGCCCGGGGTCATACGTATGACCTGCGGCAGGACCTGGACAATAGAGCAGGTCAGTCCAGATCAATCTACGGGTCGCGGGGGCATGCCCTGGCGCGCGACGACGGCTATCAAGCCAGACATGACAAACATAACCACGCCCGGGCCGAAGACTGCCGACAAACTCAATCCGAGCTACGTCGCGACGTGGCCCGATATAGAGGCGCCACACACCCCCTCTGCTTCACTGATGAAGTAATGGAGCACGAATTACCAGAAGGGTTTAAACCCGTAAATATCGAATCATACGATGGAACAACAGATCCCGCGGTATGGATTGAGGATTTTCTTCTCCATATTCATATGGCCCGCGGTGATGACCTTCACGCCATCAAATAGCTCCCATTAAAACTCAAGGGGCTAGCTCGGCACTAGTTAAACAGTCTGCCTGAAAACTCTATTGGCAGCTGGGAGGACTTGGAAGACGCCTTCCGTGACAACTTCCAAGGCACATATGTACGACCTTCGGATGCCGATGACTTAAGTCACATAGTTCAACAGCCTGGAGAGTCAGCCAGGAAATTCTGGACCAGGTTCCTAACTAAAAAGAACCAGATCGTCGACTGCCCGGATGCCGAAGCCCTAGGGGCCTTTAAGCATAGCATCCGCGACGAATGGCTGGCTCATCACCTCGGCCAAGAAAAGCCGAAGTCCATGGTAGCCGTCATGGCACTCATGACCCGCTTTTGTGCGGGCGAGGATAGTTGGCTAGCTTGTAGCAATAACACTGCAAGCGATGCCGGTACCTCTGAAGCTAAGAATAGCAATGGCAAGCCCCGACGCAACAGGCACAAGCGCCGAAGCAATGGTGGCACTGCCGATGACACGGCGGACAACGCTGGTTTCAGTGGCTCCAAGTCCGGCCAGCAGAAGAAGCCATACAAAGGAAACAATCCGGGCTCATCCATCTTGGACCTCATACTCGATCATCCATGTCAGATCCACGGCACCCCTGATAAACCAGCCAATCATACCAACAGAGACTGTTAGGTTTTTAAACAGGTCAGCAAGTTAAATGCCGAACACAAGGAGAAGGTGTTGCAAAGCGAGGATGACGACGAGGGGTCCCGTCCGCCGAATACAGGAGGATAGAAGAAGTTCCCTTCCCAGGTTAAAACGGTGAACATAATATACGCCACTCATATCCCCAAAAGGGAGCACAAACGAGCGCTCAGGGACGTCTACGCGATGGAGCCAGTCACCCCAAAGTTCAACCCATGGTCTTCCTGCCCGATCACCTTCGATCGCAGGGACCATCCGACCAGTATTCGTCATGGCGGTTCAGCCGCACTGGTCCTCGATCCAATTGTTGATGGATTCCATCTCACGCGCGTCCTCATGGACGGCGGCAGCAGCCTGAACCTGCTCTATCAGGATACAGTGCACAAAATGGGCATCGATCCCTCAAGGATCAAACCCATAAAAACTACCTTTAAAGTAGTCATACCAGGTGTAGAGCCCCGCTGTACGGGCTCAATCACACTGGAGGTTATCTTCGGATCTCCGGACAACTTCAGAAGCGAAGAGTTGATCTTCGATATCGTCCCCTTCCGCAGCGGCTATCATGCACTGCTCGGACGAACCGCATTTGCTCGATTCAATGCGGTGCCACATTATGCTTATCTCAAGCTCAAGATGTTGGGTCCACGCAGTGTCATAACAGTTAATGGACACACGGAGCGCTCCCTCCGTACTGAGGAGCACACCGCGGCCTTAGGAACGGAAGTACAGAGCGGCCTTGCCAAGCAGAATCTTAATTCAGCGGCCAAGCTCCCGGACACTGTCAAGCGGATCCGGACTACTCCGCGGCATAATAGTCCGGCTCGTCAGGAGTTAGACTAGCAATCCGGCCTCCGTCTCCGTCCCGGCCAAATGGCGGCATACGTACCACGCGTACATAACTACGCACTTAAAATACCATGGGCATAGACGGAGGCATAACTATATTATGGTCCATAATACGGCTCGACCTCCCCTGGACACACGTACTCTCACTTTTTCTTTTTCATCCTTTTAAGGTTTTCCACAGGCCCCTCAAGACGGCCTGATCATCGGTCCTTTCGAAGGATAGATACACCAAGACAGCAAGAAGCATTGCGGTATACGGGAATCTCTAGGAAGTCTTTTTGACGATCACTCTACCTGTCCTCAGGACCCTCATGCAGCTCTCCCTAGGTCATGGCATGTAAAATTGCCCTGTTGCTTATTGCACTACTTATAGGCTTTGACGTATCCATAAATTTGTAATGAAAATAGTTCACAGCCCAACTTCTGTGACACTAGCTTACTACATCATTTTTTCTTGATAATCTTATCCATTGCACCCGTACACTTTGGTACGGCCTAAATTTGCCAGGGGCTTTATTGCGCCCCATATTATGTCAACAAAGTCCGAATACTTTTTACAGTATAGCTCGGCACCCCGAATTTAGCATTATATGCATTGACTCCGAATCATGTCTTTGGTCAATAGTTGGGTTGCCCGGCTCCTGTGCTTACTACCTTACGTTCCGCTATATCGGCTAGGGTAGTAAAGGGAGAACTACTACGATTGTTCCCTGGTTCGTCCGGATGAGCACCTCAGTAGAGAAAGCCGAAAACTGACTGTCATCATGCGGCGTGAGCCGGTCAGCTCTTCGGAGGTTACAAATCTTTTGCAATTTTTTCTGCATTATGCGACGAATCGGTCTTTACCCGATCCGGTGTTTACAGCACCCTAGTTCGGATTCACGAATACTAGGGGGCTGCGCCTAAATTTCTATTATAAAACTCCTATGGCTAAGTGAGGGTGATAAAGCCACATAGTCTGGTTGCCTGGTTCGTTGCGCTAAACACCTCCTTCAAGGACCAAACTTTCGATAAAGAGTGTTTAGATTTTATCCCGAACACCCCCGTACTACCTACGTGGGGGCTGAAGCCGACGACTGGCCAACTCTCAGATTTAATAAAACGGCCGCACAGGAGGAAAAATCCTAATATAAACAACTAACATTATATCACATATTAGTTTTGTTTCATTGTGCAGGACAGGATAACATATTCATCTGAAGATAATGTCTTTTGCACACTGCTCCGCTACAATGCGGGATCCCTCTAGGACATCATCAAAATATCGCTCTGGCGGGCGGTGCTCCTTGCCCGCGGGCGGTCCCTCGGTCGCGAGCTTGACGGCGTTCATTTTCGCCCACTGTATCTTAACACGGGCGAAGGCCATCCGCGCACCTTTGATGCAGACCGACCGCTTGATGGCATCAAGCCGAGGGCAGGCAGCAACCAGCCGCTTCACGAGCCCAAAGTAGCTTTGGGGTATGGCTTCGGCAGGCCATAGACGGATTATCAAATCCTTCATGGCCAATTCAGCCGCCGTATGCAGTTCGGTCAGCTGTTTCAGCTGATCGCTGAGGGGCACCGGATGCTCTAGCGCAAGGTATTGCGACCAGAACAGCTTCTCCATTGAGCTCCCCTCTTCGGCTTGGAAGAATTCTGCAGCATCTGCAATGCTGCACGGCAGATCCGCAAATGCTCCTGGAGAACTCCAAATCCGGGTCAGTAAGAGGTACCTTTTCTTCACAAATTTGCTTTCCATTATAAAGGACTTACCCGCCGCGATTTTCCTGGCCTCTTGGATTTCCTGGATGGCACCCTAGGCTTCAACCCGGGCCTCTTGTGTGCTTTGGTGGGCCTTCGCAAGCTCATACTCTTGATCCGTAATCTTGCGCTCCAAGGACTCGCATTTCTTTACAGCATCCTGAAGCTCTTGTTGGACCTCACCGACCCTGGCCTCGTGCCTTTCGCGGACGGATTGTTCCTCCGCCGCTCTCTTCTCGGCCTCGGCCAACGGCTTTTTAAGGGCCTCCACCTCAGCCGTCGCTCCTACAAATATCATGGCACTATGGTCAATGCAAATCATCTATCCTTTCTGATATACAGAAGGTCATGGCATACCTTGCTTATCCTCCAGCTGCTTTTTCACACGGCCGAGTTCTTCCTCGGCCCGATCCGGACTCTGCTTCAGTCCGGAGACTTCGGCAGCATGGGAGGTCGCAGCCAGCAGCGACGCCTGCTTTTTTTTCACAAAGACATGTATGGTTAGTCTCCTGCGAAAATTGTTTGATCCTCTGTCCATCTTTTCTTTTCGACCACCGGACAGTGTCTCATGGGCTACTGTCTATACTGTGACATTCTTTTTAAATTGCGTTTCATACCTCAAAACCTGTTAGAAGGCTTGTGCAGCCTTCGGTCAGTCCGCTCTTCGCGGACTGAATCTTCTCAATCACCGTACCCATGAGGGCACGGTGTTCCTCTACAATGGAAGCACTTCGCAGCACTTCCAGTAGGGTGTTCGGTGCCTCTGGTTGGACCGAGGTCACTAGCAAAATGGGCACACCCGCTTCTTTCAAAGGAGGCTGCTTGCCGGATTTCGGAGCCGTATAGGTCTCCGGGACCGTATTCGGCTGAGGGCCGAATTGGACCTGGCCCCCATTGCCAGGCTCCATGGGGATTTGCTCCCCCATGTGTCCGGCGGCTGAGGTTTCACCCTCTGGAACTGCGCTGATGGCCTCCTGCATCTCTCCCTGGCCTGGGATCCTTTGGGACAACACCTCGGTGTCATCCATGGCGTTGGGAGAGGAGGCCGCCGAAAGGGACCCGCTGTCCATCACCTTCGGGTCCAGCGAATTCCCCGAGGATGAGGATCGCTCGAGGTCGGAACGAACCGGATTGCAAGTACATGATTCAACATGTTAAAACTATGGAGAAAAGAGGCTGGATATATGAATGCGTCAGGGTCTTTGAGTACTCACGATCCAGCCAGGGGCTTATCTCGGGGGCGCCACTCTGGGCTGCTGTCGACGTCCCACGCGGAGTTATCCATGAGGGAGACCTTCCCCTTCTTGGATACCTCTGCCTCCAGATTTATGGAGGCCGCCCTTTTCTTCCTTCCCCCCTCGGGGGGAGAGTTGGTTTCCTCCTCCTCCTTGTCATCCTCTGCGGCGGAGGAGTGAGTCTCGGCGTCTTCGGACGTCGCGTCCGAAGTTCCCTTGCGACGGAGACCACTTCTGGTCTCCTTTGCCTTTTTCTTGGCCTTCTTCTCCGGAGCCTGGTAGGGCGCCGGGACCAGCATCTTCATCAGAAGCGGGATGGCTGGTTCCTCGGGCAGCAGAGCCAGACACTTGATCCTCTCTGCCTTCTTCGTCCAGACCTAAAAAAATAAATTGGGAGGCTTAGGAATTTTCCCTAAGTAAGCCAGTAAAGGATACACCTTGAAAGCACGAAAAACATACCGGACTGGCGGGATGGGCCAGGTCGTGCCCGCGGTCTTCGGTCGTCTCCGGCCATTTCTCGCTGGCCTTAAAAAGCACCTTCCAGATGTCTTCGTGTGTAGTTCCGAAGAACTGTTGCAAGGTCTGGTGCTCGGCCGGATCGAACTCCCACAAATGGCAAGTCCGGCTTTGGCATGGAAGGATCCGGCGAACTAGCATCACCTGGACCACATTGACAAGCTTGATGTTCTTGTCCACCATGCTCTGGATACGCGCCTGCAGCGCTGTCAGCCCGTCCGACAAAGACCAATTCAGGCCCTTCTCTAGCTAGGAGGTGAGCCACATTGGAGCTCCGGACTTGAACTCGGGAGACGCAGCCCAGGTAGCGTCACGGGGCTCTGTAATATAGAACCACAGTTGTTGCCACCCTTTGACAGTCTCCACAAAGGTGACTTTGGGCCATGTGACATTGGGCATCTTGCTCACCACGGCACCTCCGCACTCTGCGTGTTGGCCATCCACCACCTTCGGCTTCACATTGAAGATCTTGAGCCACAGTCCGAAGTGGGGTGGGCTGCAGAGGAAAGCCTCGCACACGACAATAAATGCCGAGATGTTGAGGAAAGAATTTGGGGCTAGATCGTGGAAATCTAGCCCGTAGTAGAACATGAGTCCGCGGACAAAAGGGTGGAGTGGAAACCCTAACCGCGGACGAAGTGGGGGATGAACACCACCCTCTCATGAGGCTTGGGGGTGGGGATGATTTGTCCCTTGGCCGGAAGCTGATGGGCGATTTCCTTGGCCAAATACCCCGCCTCCCGAAGCTTCGTGATGTCCTTCTCCTTGACGGAGGAGGCCATCCACTTGCCTTGCGCTCCGGATCCAGACATGGTCGGAGTGCTTCTTTGAGGCGGAAAAGATGAGAACTTGGGCGCTAGAGCTCGAGAATGGAGAGGCAGAGAAAGAGAAGGTGTGGGTGAAAGGGATGAATCCTTATCTCCTTATAAAGGTAGTGAATATCAAGCGTCTCCCCACTCGCTTTAAAACTCGCCTATTCCCAAGGGCCGTGCAGATGGCACGGTTGGATTACCCACGCCCGTATTGATGAGAATCCCGTAATAAAGGGACATGATCTCTGCTGTGACAAGGCGTGCCACTGGAAAACTGCATCTTAAAGCATGGAGCGGGAGGCTAAAAAACGGTTCGAAATAATGACCGTGCAGGAACGTGGTGTCGTGTTACAAAAAGTTGTCAGCAGATTGGACTCGTGAAATATTATACTCTCTGCGGTTGTGTGTCGTACTTGTTTTGTAGAGCCGGACATGTTTTCTGTGCTCGAAGTCTGTTTTGGAGTATTCGGAGGAGGAACCTGCCTTGCAATGCGTTTCAGAGGATAAACTGAAAAAGGTTTTGGAGGATAAACCACCATCCTATGGACGTGTGCACGGCGTCGGAGATGGCGCCTCGTGGAAGATGTGCTACCGCGAGGAGCCAGAGGAAAGAAGGAAGAGATGGTTGGTCATCACTCAGCAAAGCATCGACAAGAAGGTCACGATTGCGGTCAATAAGACCAAAGCTGAGACCAAAGAAGAGTTGCTCGGGGTAGTCAATGCAGCGGTCACTGACGCGGTGGCCTACTTGATTCTGGCAATTTTCGATTGGTTGAAGAGCAATCCAACTAAAGGGCCGGAGGACTTTCCCCTTCCCAGCTTTGTTGGGAGCAATTCGGTGAACATCACAGCACCAGCACCTGCTCAAGCAACTGCAAAAGTTCCCGCTCCTGTTCATAGCAACCCGACCTCTGCCTCTGGCATGCTCGACAGGCCTTCGTCACTAGCTGAGCTCGACGCCCTCACAGTAATTATGCGTCATACCCTTTTCACCAGCATGTCTATAGTCTTCCATTTCAGTTGCCTTCCGGATGTTTGACGTCGCAGACATGTCTTCTTCGTAGGCCGACGATACCCCATGCACCCTACTCTACGACATCAAGGGCCAGAAGGTGGCCGTGGGAAAGGCAACGATCATGAAGCCGAAGGACCGCATGTTCCACAACCGAGAGATGCCCGATGGCATCTTCAAGGTTAACATGGCCAGTGTCTTAGCGGGCTTTAAGGATTTGCCTCCTCCGGTACCAGTCGATGATGAGGAGACCCCTAAGAGGATTGGCGCATGCAAGAGCTGGTTCTTGCCTTGGCCGAAATCTCTTCTTCATCTCGAGGCGCCCAGTATCACACCAATGCCACCTTCTCAAGAACGTATGAACACCACCCCACCTACCATATTACCTGCACCTGTCATGGCGGGTGATAGCGTACAACACGAGGGAGAGCCTCCATTAGTGCCAGATGACGTCGCCCCCGTTATCGAAGAAGCAAATGCTGATGATGACATGGAGGAGGATGATGATGACCCAAACAAGTATTTCAATACCACCTATGATAATGGAGGATTGATGGCTCAGGACGAGGAAGACTCAGGCTATGAGCTTGGAGATGATGACTAGATGCTGCCTGATTTGCCGGAGCCAGAACGTCATAAGGCAGAATGCAAATAGTCTCTCTTCAAGCGATCCTCGCAGGAGATGCCTCCAGATGCCGCCTATACCCAGCAACAACCTGAGGGCCGTCCACTAATTAGCCCGACGACACTGGGGGTGGTGGTTAGGGAAGGTATGGTGGGCTCACTACCGCCACCCGCCAAGAAGCAAAGGAGGAGACCGGACAGGAAAGGCCCTAAAGGCGCCAGAGCTGCTTCAAGCAGCCAGCCGCCTCTGAACCCCCGTGTGGTAGACAGAATACCTGTTGAAGGTGCGAAGCATTTCCATGTCGCCGGCGAGCCAATCCTACCTGCCAAAGTGCTAGAGCACATACTGAACAATGATCTAAGGAGACTCCATGAAGATGTGCTGGCCAGAGAGAAGAGCCTTCTGATCGTGGAAAAACCAGGATACCAGCTTTACGTGGCTCAGGTGCCGGGTGGGAAGTTGTACGTCGAGACCTGGCCCGCGAATCAGTTCATCCTACGATTTGACTACATCTACGACATGTTCCACATGACCAAGCTGGATTTCCAGTTCATCCGCATGTATGCACTGTATCTCAACTACTTCATCAGGATCAAGAACATAAAATATATGTACATCGCAGACCCGTACTATATGCACGAGAGCTTCTTGGCAGTTTGCAAAGAGCACCGTGACTATGCGAGCAAGTACCTCGGTGAATTCATGATCGCTAATAAGGACAAGGAAACGATTCTCCTGCCTTATCATCCCATGTAAGTCATCCGCGCATATCCTTTCGTAAGTGTTAATCATTCATTTGCAAGCATGGAGGCTAATTTGAGGTGTACTTAATTTGCGCAGCGGGGCGGCGCCATCCTCATCGTTCTGTACCCGGAATACTCCCATGCTATGTACTTGGACTCATCAAAGAACCTCAAGAAAAAGGATTACACGCACATAAAGAGTGTTCTCGATAGTGCCCTGTTAACCTTCAGCCTGTCTGGTGGATATATCAAGGTGAAAAGGTACAGGAAGAACGGGCTGGTTTTCCGCCATAAGACCGACTTCTGCTGCATCCAGCAACCGCACGCCAGTATGGCTGATGGATTCTACCTCATGCATCACCTGCTCGAGTACAGAAGGGATAATCAACACATTTGCATGTTAGCTACTACCAACGATGCCGAGATTGTCAGTTGGGCCACAAGCATAGGAAAGACACTGGATCATCGAATCTGAGCTGAGTTTTATCACATACAGTGTGAACTTTCCCAAGTGATCATGAAGCAGGTCCTCGAACCAACGGGGATGTTCTACCATGGGCCAATCACGCGGGCTGATGTCCGAGCACTGCTACTCGCTTAGTGTCTAGACATGATGCCTTTCAAGAAGCTTGGGTGCTTCCTCCCTGACTATGAAGATTGGACCGCCGACATGGAGGACTGATTGTCGATGACAATGTGTCACTACTATCTTTCTATCGCAAAACTTTGAATTTATGCACGGTGAAACTATGTGATGTAATTAAACCGCGTGGTCCTAAACTAGCATAGATCGCTCTAGTTAATTAGTTTGGGTATGAGGAACTTCGTCATTTATGTTTACTATAGGTTGCTTGTATTTTGCTAATTATGCCTCTTTGTTTTCTTAAGTACATTATGTTGCATATTATCATTCAATTCATCAACTGACGATGCAGGTACATAGATCAGAGATGGCGAAGGACTGCCACGCCGTGTTCGTTGGGAGGGTTCCAGGAGTCTACGACCACTGGCCAGATGCTCAGGCCCAGGTGGACAAGTACCCGGGTGCTAGCCACAGAGGGTTCGACAGCAGAGCCGAAGCGGAAAGTAGTTACTTGAGGTGGACGCTCCAGCAAGAGCGGGGGTGGGACCGCCAGTGCCTCAAGTACTACATAGTCGCGCTCTTGCTCATGCTGATCGCTCTTCTCTTCTACATCATGGTTTAGATAGAGTTGATGAAACTTGTGTGTGTGCCATGACCATGCAGTTGCACTTATTTGAGACATGACATGACTTGTGTATCGCTATTTTCGAGATGTGATGATATTTGTGTTGAATGATGATGATGATGGTATGACGAGACTACTGTATGTCTATGATATGATGAGAATAGTGTATGTTTAGTATGATCTGATTAAACTACTGTATAGAGCCTGTATAAATACATCACAAATACGTAGAGGGGGTGTAAATCTGTGAAAGCTGGAATACTAGTAGTAGCGCTGGAAAGCATCTACTAGCAGCGCTGGATTAGTAGTAGCAGCGCTTCATTTGTTCAAGCGCTACAGAGAGTTAGCAGTAGCGCTGGTCAGGGCAGCGCTACTGCTAACCATGCTTACCAGTAGCGCTGCCCTAACCAGCGCTACTGCTACAACTTAGCTGTAGCGCGTTAGCAGTAGCGCTAGACCCAGCGCTACTGCTATATATATTTCAAGCGCTAAAACTAGGGTTTTCCCTAGTAGTTATACATCAAACACGGTTAAGATTTCAGGTGCGTGTGCGATGCGGGGCGTACGGTTGATCCATACAAACTATTTGCGATGAGACAGAACAACAGAAATGGGCAGCCAGATCAAGGTGTGTGCGATATACGGCATAGAGTTCACCCTGATAAACTGTTTGTGATGAGGCTGAACAACAGAAACGGGCAGCCAGATGAAGGTCTGTGTGATATACGGCATGCAGTTCACTCGGATGAACTATTTGTGATTAGGCAACACAAAAGAAACGGTCAGCCCGATGAATGTGTGTGTGATATACGGCATACAGTTCAGTCGGATGAACTATTTGCGTTGAGCCAAGAGAAAAGAAACGGTTCAACTTAACAAGATGTGTGTGATACACGGCAAACAGGTCTGCAATTGGAAATGTGTGGGAAGACGGATAACAACACAGACGATTCCTGTTAACAAGGCGTGTGTGTTGTGAGCAACCGATTGCTGGTATACAATTGTGAGTGATTGATGAAAACATCACCGACGAGTTCCATTGTTTAGTCCATGTGCGATCTGATTTGCTCTGTCCGCACAACATCTATGCTCTGTCTACAGAGCATCAACATATATACTTAAAAAGACAACATTGCATAACCAAATTAAGTATACAATTACACAAGTGACTACACACATAACATTTCCACACACCAAAGTAAGCAATTACATGCATACTAAACTAGGAGAAATGAGGATCTAATCATCTACTTCTTGTTGCGACGATGTTTGCCATTGCTCTGCTTCCGACTGGATCCCTGGCCGTTTTGGGGAAGGAGGCACTTCCGCATGTGAACGATCCACCTGTACATCTCGTAGCTCGTGTACGCCTCCTTGGCCGTGTACATGATGTGAGCTTTGTCGAGTTTCTCCCTCCAGGCTGAGTGCCAGGCACGCTTGTCCTTGTTGCAGGAATCCTTCATGTCTCTGTAGTAGGGGTCGATGATGGCCTCGGTGAGGTGAACCAGTGAGTCCTTCTAACGCTCGTTGCTGCCCCAGATCTTTTATTGGCCCTGGATGTCGACAAGATTCTGGCAGGCGATGCCCGAATTCATGAGCACCTTTACATCGTTGGTGATGTCCACCGTAGTGAACATGTAGTGGGGGCTGTTGACAAACCTGGCGAAACGCTCGCAAGGCCTTGTGGCCAGGCGGTAGTTGTAGACGAGGACGTGATTGCGCATGCACATCTAGGCGACGGCGACCTTGGGACGAGACCCGACACGAGCACGGGTGTACTCGAGGTCGAACCCAACCACCTTGTACTTCTCCTCAGCAAGCTACAACTCCATGATGTGGATGGAGTGCTCCACCCAGACCGGGTTGTTGGTGTACACCACCGAGAGCTCCGTGAACCTTCTGTGGGTGTCCACCACGGCATGCATGGTGAACTGCTGCTCATCGTCGGCAGCCGCTCGGAGCGCCATTGGCGCCTCGCAGGATACCCTCTAAGTATTTGTCGTGGTGGGTGTGCTTCTTGTAATAGTGGGGCGCGATCGAAAAGTTGAAGAGACACAAGGGTTAAATGGCCACTGTAATAAATGGGGGCCGACCGGCCTTTAATCATCACGTCTTGTCACCGCGTTCATAGCGGAGGATTCCAATGCACGCTTGGCAACACCGCACCGCATGCGTTTCGTTTGTGATATTGGTTCCCAATAATTAATAATCTAAGGCCTCTGGTTGGGCCATGGTGACTGCCGAGGATCTAGGAGAACACATCCAAGCTTTTGCGACAGGCATGGCAGAGCTCGTGGGTGTCGATGAGGTTGAGAGGGGTGGAGTGCCATAGGGGGTGCCACCGCCGGGAAGGGACGATAGTCTGCGCCCCATATTTGATTCGGAGGAGGGAGATAATGACTATCAACATATCATCGGGGAGGCTGCTAATGAAGTCTAGGCCTGCTGGAGTCGCTTGCGGCTCTTGCTCAACCCGCCTCTACTGGTTGGCAGCCCCGTTCTCCACCTCCGGAGTCTCCTCACCAACGGCGCTTTCTGATAGAAGTGGGAGTACAGGGACTATTTAGTTAAAACAGGGCAATAGAAAAGTGTATTGGTAACTAGAAGTTATTAGGTAGGAATATAGTAAGAAAATGGAATAATAGTTGGTTGCTAAAATACTACACATTTCCTTTGATATTGCTGGGTAATTCAACATGCACATACTTGAAAAGAACACTTAATTTGAACAAAGTTTGGACGGATGATATCGTCTGGGAAGTTAGCATATATCTCATGACCAGGATCTTTTATATGCAGTGCAATTTTAGTGCCAGCTTTCAGTACATTAAACTTAGAAATTTCTGTCCAAAGGCCCGTGCCAAAATAGGTGTCACCACGTTCATCAAGTCTTACAGTAGCAACGATTGTAAATCCATGGTTTGCGTTCAGTACGACGTCCCTGCAGTCTTGATTTATGTAAAGGGAAGATTGTGTACTACAGATGCTGTTGCGTAGCAAGGGATGTGCTACAGAAAATGTTAGGATTGTTAAAGAATATGGTAAAATGCAAATATGAGCAAAATTGAAAGAACAGTACATCAGTAGAAATCAAAGGACAAAAAAACT
The DNA here is from genome assembly GCA_011799875.1 of Thinopyrum elongatum. Taxonomy (NCBI): domain Eukaryota; kingdom Viridiplantae; phylum Streptophyta; class Magnoliopsida; order Poales; family Poaceae; genus Thinopyrum; species Thinopyrum elongatum. Next base: position 282,721,297 of record CM022300.1, read on the forward strand.
ATAATTAAACAGATAGGGTAACCATGATGTCACGGAAATATGAGAGTAATCGAAAGAACAATACATCATGAATTTGCCTAATATAGAAAGAAGAGGGAAAAAAATTCCCTTTGACGTATATGCTGCATGTGGCACCATTTATCCAGATGTAGCAATATATAATATATGTTCAAGAAAGTAGGCCATGCCAACCGATTTATGGTGAGATTGAACATACCGTGCGCATCCTGAGGTCATCTGGTACGGTGAGATGGAACTCCGTGGATGTCTGGCCGAAGCCGCAAAGTCCTGATATGTCCGTACACTGTAGACTCTATGAATGAAAGAAAACCCTCAAATCAGCTCGAATAAAAATGAATTCACGGTGATTTCGACCGGGTGAGTAAAGGAGGCAGATGGATTTTGACCCAAGATTTAAGTAACAAATGTTTATGCATGTCACCAAAAAATTATATCATTGAACACTATGTTCAAATACGAATCCAACGATATAATTTTTTCTGACATGCACTAACATTTTGTCAGTTAAATCTTTGGTCAAAATTTAACACAAATTACAAAGGGGACCAATAAACCAGGACGGAGGTAGATTCCATCAACCGAACTGATTGCCTCCATATCCCACATTTAGACATAAGTAAACATAGATTAAACATACCCAAGCATAGATAATAAACGTACACAAGCATAGTTCAACCATATATAGTTCAACTGTCATTAAGCATACGCAAGCACATTTATAATTAAGACACTACATAGCCATACATAGTTCAATCTCATCTGCCGGTACGACCGTGAAGCTTCTCCAGGTACTCTGCGTATGCGGCGTGCGCCAGCCTGCGAGAATACTTCTGCCTGAAGGAGCCAACGGCTCGTCCTCTTGCATGCGCTAGGCCAGTTTCATACACGTCATGAAGCTTTTGGTTGCAAAATGGGCATCGAAAGCCCCAGTCGCAGGTCCTAATGCGCTTGTTATGAATTCCCGCATAAAGCTCCCTGAGGATTTGCATCTTGTACCTCCTCTCGGCATCTTCATCCTCACTGTCGACATCGTCAGATAGCACCTATACATATAGTAAAAAAATGTGGTGTCAAATTTGGAATACAAACTGATCTCTAGCGAACATTTGGCAGTTGCCAAAATTTGGCATCAAATCAATTTGTACATGCCGAAAAGTAGGATTAGGAATTTATGGATTTTATGGCTATCTTTTTAGACATATCCAAAGATTATGGTTTAATTTTTAAGCATAATCGTCTATGTACAGACCAATCTTGAAAAAAATGGCACAAACATATATTTAGGTCATTCAAAGATCAATTGTCAAGCCCTGACTATGAATTATTAGCACGAAACACTAACCCTAGTCAGATTATTAGCAGAAATCATTTGTACAGATGAAACAACTAATCACTTATCATTTCTACCATTCAAACAATCAATACACTACACGGATCTAATGAAACTTACTCAAATTTCATGGATTGAGAGAACATAACCATGGGATTTATATTTCAAAAAGGGAGAGGCAGGAGTAACCAGAGAAACCCTAGGATATATTTGACACATAAATGAGTATAGAAGACTAACCAGTTGTCCGTCGCCGTTGGAATCGTTGCCGGAGTGGTCGTCGGAGTCGTCGCCAGAGTCGTCGGTGGAGTCATCACCGGGGTCGTCGCCGGAGTCGGTGTGGACCTCCGGCTTCGGCCGTGGTGACGACAACCTCTGTCTCCATCTTCACACCATGCTCCGGTGCTTCCGCAGTGCCGCCGTCAGCACTCCCTCCGATGGGGCGCTTCGGCGGCATCCTTGTACACAGATGGCGGTGAGGACTAAGAGTGGCATCGAGGATGCAGGTGGGGAGAGAGGATTGTGTGTGCGGCGAAGATGGGGGGTGCGGCCGCTCGGGCGTGCGATTAATATGGAGTAGTGGGAGAGAGGCGGGCGAAGGTCAAAGGCTGTCTCGCCTCCTGGTGAGCCTGCGCACCGGACTGCTGGCATGCCTTTCGTCATTTCACACAGCTACTCGCACGCCTTCCGATAACACCCCGCAGCGAGCATGCCTCCCATCAATTCACACACCTACACGCACGCCTCCCGGTCTGCCTGTGCGGTGGACTAGTCGCATGCATCCCGTCAACTCACGCCAGCTCGCACGGCACAGGGGTCGTGTGGTGGAACGTATATTGTTTTTCTATTTTGATGATTAATGTTGCCGCTTTACTGCTTAACCAAAGCATGGCACGTATCCATTGCAGGTCTAACACCCATGGTTCAAATAAATAATAATCTCCTGTTTGTAAGAAGATAAAAATTACGTCAAAGCTTGTTTCAAATTTGACAAAAAAAGTACAATACCACAGTGCATTGGTGTCCATATGACAACACGATAAGTTTCATGAATTTCAAATAAGTTTTGGATGTACTAGATTTTAAAAATCAAGATTCCCAATGTTTGAAATTTCTTGCACGGGGAGTAAACATGCATCCAATGAGACACATGTGTTTTTCCAATCCATTTAGGTGCACTGTCACGTGTGCATGTAGCTCAAATATGATTTTTGCACATTATACCCCTAGAAAATCAATCAATGTACTAAATCTAATAGCATTAACTCTATTTTTTTCAAAATTAAAATGTCCCTCCTTTGGTAATAATGACCCACAAGTATAGGGGATCAATCGTAGTCCTTTCGATAAGTAAGAGTGTCGAACCCAACGAGGAGCAGAAGGAAATGACAAGTGGTTTTCAGCAAGGTATTCTCTGCAAGCACTGAAATTATAAGTAGCAGGTAGTTTGATAGCAAGGTAATTTGTAACAAGCAAGCAACGGTAATGGTAAAAAAAGTGCAGCAAGGTAGCCCAATCCTTTTGAGGCAAAGGACAGGCCAAAACGGTCTCTTATGATAAGCAAAGCGTTCTTGAGGGTACATGGGAATTTCATCTAGTCACTTTGATCATGTTGGTTTGATTTGTGTTCACTACTTTGATGATTTGATATGTGGGTGGACCAATCCTTAGGTGATGTTCTTACTTGAACACGCCTCCTACTTATGATTAACCCCCTCGCAAGCATCTGCAACTACGAGAAAAGTATTAAGAATAAATCTAATAGCATTAAACTTTTGGATCCAAATCTGTCCCTTATGGAATAGCGCATAAACTAGGGTTTAAGCTTCTTTCACTCTCGCAGCCCATCATCTAATAACTACTCCACAATGCATTCCCTTAGACCGAAATATGGTGAAGTGTCATGTAGTCGACGTTCATATGACACCACTAAAGGAATCACAACATACATACCATTAAAATATTGAACACATATCAAGTTCACATGATTACTTGCAACAAGATTTCTCCCGTGACCTCAAGAACAAAAGTAACTACTCACAAATGATAATCATGGTCAAGATCAGAGGGGTATTAAATAGCATAATGGATCTGAACATATAATCTTCCTCCAAATAAACTATATAGTAATCAACTACAAGATGTAATCAACACTACTAGTCACCCACAAGCACCAATCTAAGGTTCCGGTACAATGATTGAACACAAGAGATGAACTAGGGTTTGAGAGGAGATGGTGCTGTTGAAGATGTTGATGGAGATTGCCCTCCCCAAGATGGGAGAGTTGTTGGTGATGACGATGACGATGATTTCCCTCTCCGGGAGGGAAGTTCCCCCGGCGGAATCGCTCCGCCGCAGGGCAAAAGTGCTCCTGCCCAAGTTCCGCCTCGAGACGGCGGCGCTTCATCCCGAAAGTCCTCTCCTTATTTTTTCTAGGTCAAAATGACTTATATACCAGATGAGGGGAACCGGAGGTGGGCCGAGGAGGGCACAACCCACCAGGGTGCGCTTGGGCTCCCTGGCGTGCCCAGGTGGGTTGTGCCCACCTGGTGGGCCCCCTCTGGTAATTATTTGCTCCAATAATTCTTATATATTCCATAAAAATTCTCCATAAGTTTCATCTCATTTGGAGTTGTGAAGAATAGGTGGCAGAACATAGCTTTTTCAGGTCCAGAATTCCAGCTGCCGGCATTCTCCCTCTTTGTGTGAACCTTGCATATTATGAGAGAAAAGGCATTAGAATTACTCCAAAAAGCATTATTCACTACTGCAGGATGCTGCTAAAGTGACACTACGATCAGAGACACTTCGACGAAACTGTGTGCGATGCAATAATCGCAAATGGTGGTGTAAAAAAACTGTCAAAAAAGATGCAAGATGTTTGCGATGACGGATGCATCAAACACGGTTCAGAATTTAGTTGTGTGTGGGATGAGGGGCATACGGTTCAGTTCAAGGAACTGTTTGCGATGAGGTGGAACAAAAGAAACGGGCAGCCAGATGAAGGCGTGTGCGATATACAGCATACGGTTCACTCGGATGAACTGTTTGAGATTAGGCAACACAAAAGAAACGGTCAGCCAGATCAAGGTGTGTGCGATATACGGCATACAATTCACTCGGATCAACTATTTGCATTGAGCGAAGAGAACAGAAATGGTTCAACTTAACAAGATGTGTGTGATACGCGGCAAACAGGTCTGTAATCGGAAACATGTGGGAAGACCGATAACAACACAGACGATTCCTGTTAACAAGCCCTGTGTGTTGTGAGCAAATAATTGCTGGTATACAATTATGAGTGATTGATGAAAACATCACCGATGGGTTCCATTGTTTAGTCCGTGTGCTATATGATTTTCTTGTCCGCACAACATCTACGCTCTGTCTACAGAGCATCAACATATATACTTAAAAAGACAGCATTGCATAACCAAATTAAGCATACAATTACAAAAGTGACTACACACATAACATTTCCACACACCAAAGTAAGCAATTACATGCATACTAAACTAGGAGAAACGAGGATCTAATTATCTACTTATTGTTGCGATGACGCTTGCCATTGCTCTGCTTCCGGCTGGATCCCTGGCCATTTTGGGGAAGGAGGCACTTCCTCATGTCAATGATCCACATGTACATGTCGTAGCTCGTGTATGCCTCCTTGGCCACGTACACGACGTGAGCTTTGTCGAGTTTCTCCATCCAGGCCGAGTGCTAGGCACGCTTGTCCTTGTTGCAAGAATCCTTCATGTATCTGTAGTAGGGGTCGATGATGGCCTCGGCGAGGTGAACCAGTGAGTCCTTCTCATGCTCCTTGCTGCCCCAGATCTTGTATTGGCCCTACATGTCGACAAGATTCTAGCAGGTGATGCCCGAGTTCCCGAGCGCCTTTACATCGTTGGTGATGTCCACCATAGCGAACATGTAGTGGGGGCTCTTGACAAACCTAGCGAAACCCTCGCAAGGCCTTGTGGCCAGGCAGTAGTGGTAGACGAGGACATGGTGGCGCACGCACATCTGGGTGACGGCGACCTTGGAACGAGACCCGGCACGAGCGCGGGTGTACTTGAGGTCGAACCCGACCACCTTGTACTTCTCCTTGGCAAGCAACAGCTCCATGATGTTGATGGAGTGCTCCACCTAGACCGTGTCGTTGGTGTACACCACCGAGTGGTCCATTAACCTGCTGTGAGTGTCCACCATGGCATGCATGGTGAACTGCTGCTCGTCGTCGGCAGCCGCTCGGAGCGCCATTGGAGCCGCACAGGATACCCTCTAAGAATTTATCATGGTAGGTGTGCTTCTTGCAATGGTGGGTCGCGGTCGAAAGGTTGAAGAGACACAAGGGTCAAATGGCCGCTATAATATATGGGGGCCGGCCGGCCTGTAATCGTCACGTCTTGTCACGACGTTCATAGCGGAGGATTCCAGTGCACGCTTGACAACACCGCAGCGCACACGTTTCGTTTGACCACGCGTGGGCTCGAAGAGGCGCCAAATGTATCGTTGGTGAGCCTGTTCTTGCGCAACTACGCAGTTTACCGTGCAAGCTTCTTGTCCGGCTAGTTTGGCCATGCATCGGCTAGAAGAGGGACAAATCATGGGCGTTTATTGGCAAAAAGCTTTGTAAAAACGAAGTGTGTGGAATGAGTTCGGTCATAAGTTTACCCATGGGTGATGAGGTCAAAGTTACAAAGAAGGGTGATGATGGATGCTCGAGTGCGATAATTAATTCTGTGCTCTACGGGGCACACGGTTGAAGAAACCAACTATGTGCAATAATGTCGAAGATCGCAGTCGAGTTAGCTATACAGATCGTGTGCTATGTGATCGACAAGGTAAACACATTCGAGAATTGTTAATAAAATATAAGTCCATTGCATATTAAGGTCAAAATAGTGCTACCAATATACGAGTCTCATACGATGCCATTTCAACGATTGTACCATAAAAGCTCGAAATATTACAAGGTTCAAATTCCAGAGTTATATGGCTCAAATTCGAAGATTACAAGGTTCAAACTGATATTAGAAACAAAATTTAGGTCATCAGCTGCAAACGCCCATGCTGATCCGCTGAACATGGATATAAGAGAGGTTCAAACTAATATTACCACTTGTAAGGCTAGTTTCGAAACCTCATAATTTTTGCAAAGGGGTCAGCCACTGAGAAGTCATGTATGGGGTTGACACGATGACTTCCGGTTACTCTATCATCTGAAGTTTCAAAATGAAATTCAGCTTTTTCGGAGCCTATTCCATTCTGCCGCAGCCGCCGGCGCTGATCAACAAACCATTCATTTTTGCGAAATAAATGTAGGGCAAACCTCAGTACCTTCAGCACCCTTGCTCTGACAACAAAGAACCTGACGAATATAATCTCCGGTAAGGTCCCTCGGTATGAGTTCAAAGTAATTTCTGAGAGATGCAGTTCTAGGCATTCGATGTGATTGTTATATTGTAACACATTATCCACCACCGGGCCTAATCTTATCTGCAAAAGAAGAAAACATGTTAGTGCCTACATGCAGTTTTGAACACTACTACAGGCCTATTTGGTTTGCGGGATTTGTAAAATGCACTAACATGCCATCTTTGATCCGACATGATTAACATGGGCATTTGATTACAATCTAGAAAAAAGTAGCCTTCTTCACAAGAGGTTGGAGTGGACGAAAAATTTCCTAAGAAAACTAGTACAGATGAATCCAAAGGAGAAATGCTTATGGATTGTAACCATATGGATAAAGCAACCAGTATGGGGGGACCATGTATGTACTGAAATCCTCCAAAATTCCTTCAGAAATAATAGTACATTGTCATTGTAAACTTGGGCAAAGGTGTCAAAAATTGAACTTCCTTATGGTTAACATTTAACAAGAAAGGAACATCACCTCGATATATAGCTTCTCCAGGCACGGAAAGCATCTTAGGAAACTAACAACTTGGTCCAGGTTGGGGCCGATAGATTCTAGTGCTAAGACCTTCACTGTGCGCAGTTTCGGGGTCAAGCTTGTCGGAATCATTTTCTGGATGACGAACGAACAAACATCTTCAAAATTAGAAATAATGTTAATTTATAGAAGGTGAGGTAGAAGGCGGCTGTTGTACCTGAACGGGTGTGGATCCAATTACAAGTTCGGAGTATTTGTCAGATGAGTAGCCCACCACTGTCAATTTCGGCACAGAAATGACATTGATTCTTGATTTCTTCCGCAATAAACTCTTGGCGCTCCACAGCTTGCTTTCTGGCTTTCTGTTTGACGGGCCTCGCGTGGGGACAAACGGCAAGGTGGTGCTCAATTACTTTCCTGGGAACACCGGGGATGTCGGACGGTTGCCATGCAAATACGTCGACATTCGCCCGCAGGAAAGCAACGAGCGCGTTTTCCTATTTGTTGTCAAGTGTGGCACTGATGTTGAAGGAACCACCAGGGCCGTCCTCCTTGGCGGGCACCTTCTTTGTCGCCGGCGGAGCGGCTTTGTTCTTCTTGCACTTGCCGGTGGAGCTCTCTGGTGCGTCCTCGACGGCAGCGCAGCACTCCGAAGAGGTGCGCTTGCCAGAGTGGGCACAGGAGCTCTTGCCGGACTTCCTCTTGTTCTCCCCCCCGAGAGCTTCAGCGGCAGTTGCGGCAGCTGCTTCCCGGTAGATCTTGTCAGCGCAAATAAGCACATCCTTCTTGTCGCAGGGAACTGTGATAACACCTATTGGACCTGGCATCTTCAACACGTTGTAGGCATAATGAGAGGCTGTCATGAACTTGGCGAGCGCTGGACGGCCAAGTATCCCATTATAAGGCAATGGAATATCGGCAACATCAAAGGTGACCTTCTCGGTCCGGTAGTTCAGCTCGCCGCCAAATGTCACTGGCAGCGTGATCTTCCCTTTCGGCTTGCTCCTTCCTGGATTGACTCCTTGGAAAGTACCAGTTTCCTCAAGCTCGCCGTCAGAGATTTGAAGTTTCCGGAGCACAGCGGGCGAAATCAGATTCAAGTCGGCCCCACCGTCAACTAACATCTTCGTGACCTTGAGGTTGCGGATCGTTGGTGAAACCAACATCGGCAAGCACCCGACCGCCGTTGTGCGGTCAGGGTGGTCCTCAATGTCAAAGACGATAGGCGTGTCGGACCACTTCAGAAGCTTTCTGGCGTCAACAGATGGTTCCGCCGCATTGATCTCTCGCGCCCACTGTTTAAGTTGGCGGTGAGAAGAATGCAACGAAGCACCACCGTCAACACACAAGACTTCTGCGGCTTTCTGAAATTCGTGCTCACTGGATTGTTCATCATCTAGATCATCATCATCATCATCTTTGTCGCGGCCACAAGGAGGCCTGTCTCTCTGCTGCTGCTTGGCCTTGCCGCGACGCCCTCCTCGGGCAGTGCGCTTCTTGCCGGACCCGCCAGCACCTTCTGGGGCCTTCTCCTTGTCGCGCCTCTCATACTCAACTTTCTGCTGTTCGACAAGCTGCTCGACTCGTCGACAGTTCTGGAGATCGTGTCCCTTGGTGCGGTGGATCTTGCAATATTGCTTGTCGGAGCCGTCCTGCTTGTCGGCAGCCGCCAAGGCCTGACAGTTGGCGCACGCTGCAATCTCCTTGCCGGAGCCCTCGACTTTGGCCTTGTCGGCGCTGCCGTTGCCGCTGGACTGCTCGACGGCAAGCACAGCTTTGCCCTTTTTCTTCCTGTTGTTCCGCCGCCGGCCCTTCTTTGCCGGGGCGGTACCTTCGCTGTCAGAGCTCCCCCCTGCGCCAACACCTTCACCGGGAAGTTTCCTTCCCTCTTCAGCGCGCGCACACTTGTCGGTGAGAGCATATAGCTGGCCAATGTCTCTGACCTTGGTCATCGCCATTTCCTCCCGCATCTTGCGGTTATGCACGTTCTGATGGAACGCGCTAATAACCGCAGCAGGGTGAACATCTGGGATGTTGTACTGTACGCGGCTGAACCTTTGAATGTATTTGCGCAGGGGCTCTCCTTCCTTCTGGGGGATGAGATGAAGATCACTCTCCTGGCCATGAGGTTGATGACCGCCAGTAAAGGCACCAACAAACTGATGGCACAGGTCCGCCCATGAAGAAATGGAGTTCTCCGGCAAGTGCATGAGCCATGAGACGACGTTGCGCTTTAACACGAGCGGGAAGTAGTTAGCAAGAATCTTGTCGTTTCGTCCCCCGGCAGCTTGCACCGCAATGGTGTAAATGCTGAGGAACTCCGACGGGTGTGTCTTGCCATCATACTTCTCCAGCACGTCACGCTTGAAAGCCTTGCGATTGGGCCACTGGACCTGCCGCAGCTCACGGGTGAACGCTGGACAACTTACCGCGTACGGCAAGTCGCCAGGATCCCCTGGCGCATGCATGTCAACAGCGGGCCCTGCGCGTCTGTCGGACTGACGATGCGCTTCTCTCCTTCGCTCGATAGTGGTACGAGCGTCTTCTCCTCTGCGTTCCTGAAGAACGAGGCGCTGGTCACGACGAGCTCGCGGGTCAGACGACGCCGTGGAATCATCGCCACGGGCGTCGTTTCGACGTGTCGGCGACCGAGGCCGTCTGGGTGGGGAGTGTACGGTTGTTGCCCCCTCGCCGTTCTTGTTGGTGACAGCGTTGTCACCAGTTCTCTTGTCGGCCGCGCGCACCGGGTCGGCATCAGCGAAGCTGAGAAGGCTCTGAATGGTTGCCCTCCACTCGTCAAGCTTATCTGCTGGTGGAGGGAAGTTCAGGAGCAGCTGCGCACGCGCCAACGCTTCTGCTGGTGAGGGAGGTATCGAGTGGCGTGAGGACTGTGGGATGCTCTTACTCCTAACAATGTTAGAAGGAGCATCTCCACGCCCAGGCGACCGCACCTCGACCCCGCCAACGTGTTGTTGCGTATGGTGACCCCGCGCATCTCGAGATCGATGCGCAAGTTCATTATCCAGGGAGCGCCTGGCACCTGGGGCGTCAGGACGCTGCCTGTCACGGGCTTCTTGCGAAGGCCGCGGCGTCTGAACCGGTGCAGGCGTTCTAGAACGCGCAGCACCGTTTCTGGAGCTCGCAGGGCCAGCAGCAGCGAGCAGCGCTGCGTTCGCAGACCCAGCAGCGCCAAGATTGGCGTTGCTAGCCCGGTTTTGGACAGGTGGAGGTAATAGGAGCTCTCGCTCTCCAGTCCCCCCAGCAGCCGCAATCACGTCGGCACCCTCCTGCATGGGAGCAGGCGGGTTGGACGTAGACGCACCGATGGCTGAAGTCTTCTTTTTTGGAGCCATAAGACGGAGGATGGCCCAAAAACTAACGCGCAAATCTCTAGATTAGGTTCACACAACCTCCTTCCCCCTACCTGGCACGCCAAAGATGTCGGGGACGAATCCGCGATCACCTATGGGACCCAGGGAAGGACCCCTTTACGTTCGGCAGGGAGAGACGGTCGCACGAAGAGCAAATCTAGCGAAGAACACGACAGTGCACGAGAGAGATTTACCCAGGTTCGGGCCGCACGGATGCGTAAAACCCTACTCCTGCTTTTTGGTTTATTATCTGTATGATTGTTCTAGCTCCAGGAGCGCTACAGTACCGAGTAGCTGCGTACAATACTGGAGTTCTCCATCTCCCAGTTCCCCTTTTTACATTGCCTATGGGCCTCCTTTTATATCCACAAAAGGGGTCACCAACAGGTGGCAAACAGTAAAGGTAGAGGTGGAAAGTTGCTACAGTAAGGCCATTATTACCAGGATGACATGTCCTACCTACCACTGACGGCAGGGGACAAGGGCATTAAATGCCCATGCCTTTGCTGTCCACATACATGTACCCGGACGTCTTGGACGTGGGAAAAGCCTATCCCACCTGCTCCTGCACCGCTAGCTACAGTGTACCGCCGTCTATACAGTGCCCTGCCACACACGCTTGGAAGGACCCAGAGCGCCACACTGGCAGAGGCACCGGAGCGGCACAGTAGCACAGTGGTACAGTAACGCTTGCCGCGGCAAGACCTTGCCGCACCTGACAGCTTGCCGCAACCCATAGCTTGCCACGCAAGGTAACTTGCCGGGGCAAGTACCTTGCCGCAGCCAATACCTTGCCGTAGCCAATGACTTGCCGCGGCAAGTACTATGCTACAGCAAACCTCAGGCTGGGCCTCAGCTGTCCCTCCCGGCAAGCTCCTCTTGCCGGGGCCTTAACTCTTGTTTTGTATACTTTGTTCTTGAATGGCTTAATAATCTTGAGCTTCTCTCTGGCTGTCCTCCCGCAAGCCTGGCCACGGGATGCTACTACTGCCCGTGCACAAGTACGGGGTACTAGGGTACCCCTATTCTAGTACACCGACAGGCGGGGAGAGGTATACGCAAAGAGCAGAACCAATGATCGACGCGTGAGGTTTTTACCCAGGTTCGGGCCGCTAATCAGCGTAAAACCCTACTCCTGCTTTGTGTTCTTATTGATGTTCTTGAGCCCAGCCTTCAGGAGCGCTCGCAATGAACAGTATGTTCAAAGAGCATCTACGCATGCAGAATGGGCCAGAAGTTCTCCTCCTCTGTAGCAGTTGCCTTGGGCCTCCTTTTATATGCTCAAAGGGGTCACCACAGTGGCAAAATGTACATACATTGAGGTGTAAAGTAGCTACAGGGTATCATACCTAAACCCTGACGGATCAGGACAAGCGCATTTAATGCACCGTGAGGTGTCCGTTTAGGTGCCCTCACTTTCTTGGGGATGGAAAAAGGGGCCATCCCATCAGCACCGCTTAAGCTCTCCTCCACTGGCGCGTCGCCACGCATCCAGAGAAGGACCCAGAATGTCAGACTTGTTACTGTGCCGAAGCGGTGGCACAGTGGCAGAATCTCGCCAGGCGCCGAATCTTGCCGGGCGCCAAGCCTTGCCGGGCGCCAAGCCTTGCCGGACGCCAAGGCTTGCCAGGCGCCAAGCCTTGCCGGGCGCCAAGCCTTGCCGGGCTCCACAGGCCATCCCGGCAAGGATCTTGCCAGGGAAGCTGGCCTTCGGATTCCAGCTTTGCTTATCCACTGATCCTCAGATCTCTGACTTGATGATTTCCTTGGTGGCTTGAATTGGCCTCGAGCTGTTCCCGGCAAGCCTTGCCGTGAGGATGGCTACAACTGCCCGTGCACAAGTACGGGGTACTAGTGGCCCAATACTTAGTACACCGACAGGAGCCCCCGGGCCTAGGCCATACACGAGTGCGAGGCGTTGTTGGGCTAGGCCCAAACAGTGCACGGGCACGCGTGGCAGGTGATTAACTGCTCGTAAATATCTCGTTTTACTGTGCCCCCCACTACGCGCACGGAGCGCGCGATGTGGGAAGCGTGCAAAAAAGGATGCAACTGCCTCGCGCTTATAGAGGCGCATTCACATTGGGGAATAAAAGAGGCGGCCCCGCTCCTCCCCCATAAAAAGGAGAAGTCGCAGAGGCACAAACCTATTTACCCCCCTCTTCTTCTCAATCTGGCCATCGCCATCGCCTTCCTCCTCTCGAGCTCAGAGCGAAGCCTTTTCCTCTTCCGCCTGCTACTTCCACGCTCGCCCCACTCCCAGCTCCCGTCTTCACAGTCGCCATGCCGCCCAAGGCTAGCAAAGGCAAGGGCAAGGAGGCGAAAGCCGACGTTCCGGAGAGCGAACTGGCGAAGATGCGGAAGAGGCTCGTCGTCTTCCCTCCAACGCTCGATGCTGAAGCTCTGAAGGGGCGATACCAATGCATGTGGGCGAAAGGGATGCAATCTCACCCCGCCACACGCGTAATCCCAGGTGCTTGTTCCAAAGGCCAATCGGACAGATACCCTTTCTTCACTGCATATTTCTATTGCGGGCTCTATCCCCCCTTTTCCGACTTCTTCAATGATATCATGTACACATACGGCTTTCGTCTTCTTGATTTCACGCCGAATGCGGTACTTTGCATGTCTATCTTTGCCCATCTCTGTGAAAATTTTGTTGGCGTGATCCCCAATTCTGCTCTTTTTCGCCATTATTTCTTCCCTCGCATCCAAAAAGGAGAGGCCCTCTCTGGTTCTATTGCCTGGATTCCAAGAGCTTGGAATAAGGAAATATACCCAGAGGGAGTTTACCATGAAAAATGGGACGAGTGGCGGGCTGAATGGTGCTGGATCCAGGAAGCAGATCCCCATCCATTTTGTCATCCCTGGCAACAGAAGGTGGTCCGCGGCAAGTATTGGAGCGACCCGCAGCGGAGGACGAGAGGCTCACAATCGCCACCACCAGGATCCTTCGCCTGAAGGCTGCCGGACTGACGATGGAGATGATCGGCTTCGACTTTCTCCACCGCCGCATCGCCCCTCTGCAGAACAGGGGAAGGCCAGCTTGGGAATACAAGAACGCGGCAGATATCATGAGATTGCGCCCCGGGCTGAACAACAATCTGACCGCTATGCAGCTTGGCACTCTCCGTCAAAAATTATTCCAGCGCGAAGACAAGCACCGGCTGCCGACAAGGATTGTTCCCTTGTGCAACAATTCTGCCTTGGGGTCAATCATCGCCTTCATGCCGATGTTCAATGCCCACGGCCTTGACCCGACCTGGGCCGAGCCATCCGAGGAGGAAGCGCAGAAGTTTTTCGACAACTTGACGAAGAGGCCTGTCCGACAAGAGTCAGATTTCATCCGAGCAACCACCGATCAAGAAGTAGCTTACATTGCTACTAGAGTGGAGGAGGCAAATCTTGCCACGGAGGCCGGCAGCGTCGGCTTCACAGAGTGGGAAGCCAGCGACGCAGAGGTGGTAGTGGAGGTAAAGCCTGCCGGGGAGGACAAGGTTGCCGGGGAAGAGAGCAGCGCAGCTGCTGAGAGCTTGTCCGGCGAGGACACGGCCGAAGAAGAGACGCGAGAAGAGCCCCCACCCCCAAAGAAGACAAAGCGTGTTCTTCGGAAGGCTGCATCTGGCATCCTGGCAAGCCAGCCTTCTTCGAGCGGCGAAGCCCCCGGCAAGAAAGTGGCCAGCAAGACTGGACCGCGGCAGGGGGCTCGTCAACAGCCTGCGCGGCGCGCGAGACCCACACCAGCGGCCACTGCTGGGGCGGCAGGAGGGTCTCGTACTACCGCACCGGAAGCTGCCCCGGCGCCTGCCACAGCCAAGCGTCCTAGGACTCCTCCTCCGCCTCCCCACTCAGACGTCGCAGCGGAGGTCGACTTCGACATCTCCGGCTTTAGTCCAGAGCGAGAGGAAGAAGAGTGAGTACTTTGCCACAGCTTTTACCTTCCAATCTTGGATCGATCTTACTAACTTGTTCGTAAATATCTCTGTAGTGACACAGAAACATTGCTGGAGAGGATGATGAAGAGGTCAAGGACTTCTACGGGTGACGAGCCCCCGGCAGGCTCCACTAGCGTGCCAGAAACCGTCGTTGTTAGCCCGGAGTCCAATCCTCAACGCAGCCCCCAGCACAGCCCCCAGCGTAAGTTCATTGTTCTTTTTTTCGCTGGCGGGTGCCGAGGCTTTCATTCTTGCAGCTGATATCTTTGGGTTCGCAGGAGAAGAACGGCAACAAGGAGAGCTGTCGGAAGACACCCCCACTCTGCCTCCTTAATCGACCGCTCCGCCCACAAGCACGTCCCCGGCAAGAGATCCTGCCGACGAGCCCATCTTAACTGAGGAGGAGCCAGCAAGCACAGATTCCGGCAACCCACCCCCGGCAACCAGAGTTGCCGGGAGGGGCGAAGCCACCTCCCAACATCTCGACGCAGGTACTCGATTGCCTCAGAGTGCTCGTTACCCTTTTTCTCTTATCTCTCTGTCTTTAGTCACTTCAAACTTCAACCTCGATCTTATTCTGTTTTCCTCCTTTGCCCTTCAGAGTTCCCTGTGATGGAACACACGGACGTCGACGTTGTCATCGAGGAGACCGCCAGGGATGCCACCGCCGAAGTAGACAGGATCGCTGCCAGCGAGGCCACCAAGGATGACACTGTCGAGGCTGGTGGTGCTCTTGATGGGGAGGCCGCCAAGACTGCTCAAGAGGAACCCGCCGAAGAACCTACTGAAGGGGGTGACAGGGAGGCTGAGGACCGCGCTGACGGCATTCCTGCCGCAGGAGCGCCAGGCACTGCACCGGCCACAGAGCCCCCTGCCACTGGTGAGGCGGCCACTGAAGACCAGCCATCAACATCTGAAGGCCAATCATCCAGCAATTACCTCAAGGTTGGCGAGAACCTGTTCGTCAACTTGCCGGGGACGGCAAGCACTGGGGCACCAGCCGAAGGAGAAGTTTTTGAAGAAATCATTGCTGCTGCCGGGCTCGAAGTTGTTGACGACCCCAGCACTAGCAGCGGCAAATCTAAAGAGGATCAGCTCCTTCAGGCCATGGGCGAGAATTTCCGCAAGCTCCAGGCTCTCCATCGCGCCCGGAAAGACAAAGCGGATTCCAGAATGGCAGTTGTCGAGGCGACCGAAGCAGATTTTCAAAGGCACGTCACACAAATGCAGATCTGGCACACCGAGGCCCTCCAAGAGTTGGTTGCCGGTCGGGAACAAGTGAGCCAGCAGTGGAATGAGATCCTCCTGAAGCAATCCGATATGGAGAAGGCGCATGATGAAGCTGCTCAAAGGATTGCTGCCGAAGATGCCCTCCTGACGGGGCGCCGCGTTGCTCTTGATGCTCATGAGGAAGATCTCACCGCACGTGAGCAGGCGCTCACCGCCAAGCTTCGTAGCAAGGATGAGGATATCGAGAATCTTGTCGCGCAGTGGACCCAGGAGCTGGAGCAAAAACATAAGGAGGCGCTCGAAGCTCTGACTACAAGTCACGCCGGCAAGCTCAAAGAGGCCGTCGATGCTGCCGAAGCTGCAGAGGCCGCCAAGAATGAGCTGAGCGACAAAGTGAAGAGGCTGGAAACAGATCTCGAAGAGCACGGCAAGGATCTCTCGACGCTCAAGGGGGACAGGGAAAAAACCCTCCACTCCTTGGCGGAGATGCAAGTTGCCCTGTCCGACAAGACCAAGCAGCTCTCCTCTGCGGCTGATAATATTGCGGTTCTGGAGCTGAAGCTGACCACGCTGCAGAAGTCTCTCGAGACCGGCAGGGCCCATGAGAAGGCTCTACTCAAGGATCTCCAAGGAGAGAGGAACCTGCTCAAGAGTGCCGCCGCCTCCCAAACCGAGTACGAGAAGGGAGTGGAGATCTGGACTGGACGTCTCATCGCCAACGCGGAGAAGCTTACCGTAGAACTGTCAACCATGGGCCTGTCGAACTTCAAGTATTCTTCCGAGGAAAGAATATCTCCAAGTGCCAGGTTGACGATGTTCTTTGAAAGCATCATCAACGCGTTGAGGGTGCTCCAGTCTAGCCGGGCGACCCAACTGGCCAACGAGACTCGCCAGCTTTGCCGGGCCATCCTCCGCAAGGTGCTCATCAAGGTGGTGCACAGCAATCCCGGCATCGACCTCTCCAACGCGCTCGGCCATCTGCCAAGGGATGCAAATGTTGAGGCGCTTGAAGAATGCATCGCGCCTATCCTTGAGAAGGTGGACTCCATCAAAAGGATCGAAGGCCAGCGCAGGGATTGAGTGCTTCCCTTTTTTTCTTGCCATCGTCATCTCATGTAAAAGACAATTAAGTCTCAAGTTAGAATTGCGGCAACTCATGGATGTAATACAATTTTGCCTATGTTTAGGTTCATGCTTGCTATTTTCCTTGTCTGATTCCTTTATGTATGGAGTTCATCCTACGCTTATTGAAAAACTTGTCGGCGCGCAACCTGCCGCGAGCGCTGGGTGCGGGACTTCAGCAGCCTGCTGGAGGCGCAGCGACCGGCAAGACTCCTTGGTGTTCTTAGTGCAGCCACTTAAATCGCTGAGCGGGCTCGAAACAAAATAAGGGCGCGACCGATTACAACAAGGGTTCCTTCGCGTGTAGATTTTCCATACAAGAGTCGGAATCGTCCAAGGAAATAACTTTGTAATAAAAGAAAAACTTGCTCTGAGTTTTTAGGACTTAGCTTTCTATCTTTGTCCTTCCTCCGGCAAGCGTCGATTCCGAACGTCGCCAACTGGTATTCATATCTCCCTTCCCCCCCCCCCCCCCCCCCCCGGCAAATGTGCACGTGAGGAATCCATCTGTCTTTTGAGAAAAAGAAAGAAGAGAAAATAAAGACATGAAACCTTGGCGGTTCGTTAGAACTTACCGGGATTAGGTGTCATACAACATCTTAGACAAACATGCATATATATAAATATGAACATGGGAATCAATAAGGGAATGTACAACACTAAAATTTATTCATCTGTGCTCAGGGTCTGCGCCTGGCTTTGTACAAAGGATCACATGCCTTGCCGGCGAGACTTGTACAAAAGGGTGGTTGCCGGGAGCCCCCGGCAACCGCGCCTTATGGGTAGAACTTGCGAAGATGTTCGATATTCCAGGAATTGCTCACTGGAACGCCATCTTCGGTCTCCAGGCGGATAGCGCCGGGCCTGGTGACTCGTACTACCCGATAAGGGCCTTCCCACTTTGGTGTCAACTTGTTTGAATTCTTGCCGGACTGAATCCGCCGAAGAACAAGGTCGCCTTCCTCAAGGCTTCGGGCATGAACTTTGCGGCTATGATAGCGGCGCAAAGCTTGCTGGTAGCGTGCAGCTCGCACAGCAGCCTGAAGACGATTCTCCTCATGGAGCACAGTGTCATCTTGCCGCAGTTGCTCTTGCTCGAGCTCATCATAAGCGAGCACTCGAGGAGATCCGTATATGAGTTCCGTGGGGAGAACTGCTTCCGCTCCGTAGACCAGAGCGAAGGGCGTCTGGCCGGTGGCTCGATTTGGTGTCGTTCTGATTGACCAATGATCGACGCGTGAGGTTTTTACCCAGGTTCGGGCCGCTAATCAGCGTAAAACCCTACTCCTGCTTTGTGTTCTTATTGATGTTCTTGAGCCCAGCCTTCAGGAGTGCTCGCAATGAACAATACGTTCAAAGAGCAGCTACGCATGCAGAATGGGCCAGAAGTTCTCCTCTGTAACAGTTGCCTTGGGCCTCCTTTTATATGCTCAAAGGGGTCACCACAGTGGCAAAATGTACATACATTGAGGTGTAAAGTAGCTACAGGGTATCATACCTAACCCCTGATGAATTAGGACAAGCGCATTTAAAGCACCGTGAGGTGTCCGTTTAGGTGCCCTCACTTTCTTGGGGATGGAAAAAGGGGCCATCCCATCAGCACCGCTTAAGCTCTCCTCCACTGGCGCGTCGCCACGCATCCGGAGAATGACCCAGAATGTCAGACTTGTTACTGTGCCGAAGCGGTGGCACAGTGGCAGAATCTCGCCAGGCGCCGAATCTTGCCGGGCGCCAAGCCTTGCCGGGCTCCACAGGCCATCCCGGCAAGGATCTTGCCGGGGAAGCTGGCCTTTGGATTCCAGCTTTGCTTATCCGCTGATCCTCAGATCTCTGACTTGATGATTTCCTTGGTGGCTTGAATCGGCCTCGAGCTGTTCCCGGCAAGCCTTGCCGCTAGGATGGCTACAACTGCCCGTGCACAAGTACGGGGTACTAGTGGCCCAATACTTAGTACACCGACATGATTTTCTGTCCCACAAAGAATTTTGGAGGCAACGGTTTGCTAGAGCCAACCGTGTGTGATTGACGCAACAGGCAAAAGGAAAGTCATTGCACACGGTTCCAATTTTGGGAACCTTGTGTGATTGACGTACTACCTCCATCCTGGTTTATTGGTCCCCTTTACAATTTGTACCAAAATTTGACCAAATATTTAACTAAGAAATGTTTATGCATGTAACCAAAAATTATATCATTGAACACTATGCTCAAATACCCATCCAACGATATAATTTTTGCTGACCTGCTCTAACATTTTGTCAGTTATATCTTTGGTCAAAATTTAACACAAATTACAAAGGGGACCAAGAAACTTGGACGGAGGTAGATTCCATCAACCGAACTGATTGCATCCATATCCCACGGTTAGACATAAGTAAACATAGATTAAACATACTCAGACATACATAATAAGCGTACACGTACACAAGCATAGTTCAACCATAAGTACATAGTTCAACCGTCATTAAGCATACTCAAGCGTACATAGTTCGATCCCACATCTTATCTCACATGCCGGCACGATCCTAAAGCTTCTCCAGGTACTCGGCGTACGTGTCGTGCGCCACCCTGCGAGAATACTTCTGCTTGAAGGAGCCAACGGCCCGTCCTCTTGCATGCGCCAGAACACTTTGCTATGTGTCATGAAGCTTGTGGTTGCAAAATGGGCATCGATAGCTGCCGTTCCAGGTCCTAATACACCTGTTATGCATTCCCGCATAAAGCTCCCTCAGGATTTGCCTCTTGTACCTCCTCTGGCCATCTTCATCCTCGCTGTCCACATGGTCAGATAGCACCTATACAAATAGTAAAACAAATTTGGCATCAAATCAATGTTTACATGCCGTGAAGTATGATTAGGAATTTATGGCTATTTTTTATACATATCCAGAGATTATTTTTTGATTTTTAAGCAGAGTCGTCTGTGTACAAACCAATCTTGAAGAAAATAATGGCACAAACATATATGTAGGTCATTCAAAATCAATTGTCAAGTCCTGGCTAGGAGTTATTAGCACGAACACTAACCCTAGTCGGATTACTAGCAGAAATCATTCGCACAGATGAAACAACTAATCACTTATCACTTGTACCATTCAAACAATCAATACACTACACGGATCTAACGAAACTTACTCAGATTTCATGGATTGGGAGAACATAACCATAGGATTTCTACTCCAAAAAGGGGGAGGCAGGAGTAACCAGAGAAACCCTAGGATCTATTTGACACATAAATGGGTATAGATGACTAACCAGTTGTCTGTCGTCGTCGGAGTCATCGCCGGAGTCGTCATCGGAGTCGTCGCCGGGGTCATCGCCCGAGTCGTCACCAGAGTCGGTGTGGAACTCCTCCTCCGTCTGTGGAAGCTCGACACCGTCGACGACGTCAGGGTGCAGCGATAACTCGCCGGCGGTGACGGCAACCTCTGTCTCCGTCTCCACGCCGTGCTTCGGTGCTTCAGCAGCCCCGGCGTCGCCACTCACTCCGATGGGGCACTTCGGTGGCATCCTCATACACTGACGGCTTTGAGGACTGAGAGTCGCGTCGAGGATGCAAGCGGAGAGAGAGGATTGTGTGTGCAGCGACGATGGGGGGTGCGGCCGCTCGGGCGCACCATTAATATGGAGTAGTGGGAGAGAGGCGGGCGGTGGTCAAACTGCTGGCTCGCCTCCCGGTGAGCCTACGCAACAGACTACTGGCATGCCTACTATCATTTCACATAGCTACTCGCACGCCTCCCGATGACACTGCGCAGCGAGCACGCTTCCGTCAATTCACACACCTGCACGCATGCCTCTCGGTCTGCCTGCGCGGCGGACTGCTCGCATGTGTCCCGTCAACTCACGCCTGCTCGCACGGCACACGGGTCGCGTGGCGGCACGTATATTGTTTTTCTATTTGGATGATTAATGATGCCGCTTTATTGCTTAACCGAAGCATGGCACGTATCCATTGTTGGTCTAACGCTCATGGTTCGAATAAATAATCCGTTTGGGATATTGTTTCCCAATTATTAATAATCTCCTGTTTGTAATTAGATAAAGATTACATCAAAACTGGTCTCAAATTTGACCCCCAAAAAGTACAATGCCACTTTGTATTGGTGTCCATATGACAAAACGATAAGTTTCATGAACTTCAAATAAGTTTTGGATGTACTAGAATTTAAAAATTGAGATTCTCAATGTTTGAAATTTCTTGCACGGGGAGTAAACATGCACCCACTGAGACACATGTGTTTTTGCAATCCATTTAGGTGCACTGTCACGTGTGCATGTAGCTCAAATTTGATTTTTGCACATTATACCCACAGAAAATCAATCAATTAATGTACTAAAACATCTTAATGGTCTCTATTTTTTCGAAATTAAAACGTCCCTCCTTTGGTAACATATGTTCACCGCGGGATAATTTAACATGCATCGTAGTTGCGGTGGATTCGCGGTGTGTGTGTGGGTGTGTGTGTCTGGGGGGTGGCAGGTGGCTTGTAGTACACTACGAGTTGTGAGCCACCGTGTGGGTTGGCCGTTTTGTTTGGCAGGAGCCACATCAGAGTCGTGAATTTGTTATTTAAAACATTACACAACCCTTTCATACATACATGTTTTCGCCACATGCAGTCGATGGTTGTCCTACACGACACTCGATACTCACGTGTGACGCTTTCTGTGGGCCTGCGAGGTCGTTGTCCATCACTTTGATGAACAGTCGGCAGTGAGGTTAATTTGACCAGCAAGGTAGAATCTTTTTTGTTTGTGTTATGGTGGTATATAGTACGCGTCGAAGAGGTGGGAGGGGACTAGCATATATACTATATGTACGCGTCCGGTAACAAGTACACCTCACTCAGTGTCGGGACTTTTCGGTTTCCGAGGCACGTGCCACATCAAAGTTGTGAAATTCGAACATCACACAACACCTCTTTGGGCCACATGCATGCAGGCGGTGGTTATCCTAGCTAGGACACTCACGTGTGACGCTTCCATCTGTGGGCCCACGAGGCCAGCGCCGATGCATGCATCACTTTGACCTACATCGAGAGAGGTTAATTAATTTCACCATCGAGGAGGATTCTTTTTGGTTTGTATTACGGTAGGAGCATATAGTATGCGTTGAAGAGGGGGAAGGGGACCATCATATGTAGTACGCTTCATGAATTCCTCGCTCTGTGTGGGGGGTTTATGGTTTTCGAGGCATGTGGCACATCAAAGTTGTGCATTTTGGGTATTCAATATGTTTGGCGCCCCACATGCAAAGCGATGGTGGTTGTCCTCTCGCACCCACTTAAGCGGTTATCAGTGATATCGATGCTTTCCATCTGTGGGCCCGCTTGGTCCATCACTACTTTTTGCCTCACAATGAGAGAGGTTAATTTGACTTAGGAGAGGATTATTTTTTTGCTTTGTAATACGGTATATATATAGGTCATGCTCTGGGATGACATGATACAGTTTGAGCACACACACATGCGTGTGTACGCATGAATCCCTCCCATCGAGTCGAAGTGGCTACATGTCATGAACCGATCTCGCTCTGTGTGGGGACTGTATGATTTTCGACGCACGCGCCACATTAATGTTGTGAAATGGTATTCAAACATGCATGCACGCATCACCTCCATACATATGCATGTGGTGGTTGTCTTCGAATGGCACACTCCCTCGCGTGTTTATCGGCGACAAGCCTATATATTCGTGGGCCCGCATGGACATCCATGATCACCTTGACCGACAACAAGATAGGTTACCATGGCGGATTCTTCCTTTGGTTCGTGTTATCGTAGTATAGGTCATGGTGAGATTCAGACCTAATTAAGTTTGAGTGCATATACTATGCACGCATGCATGCATGAATCCCCGTCGTCGCCTTGAAGTGTGGTGTAACATACATATGCATCGTCAACCTAACCCTCACTCAGTGTGGGGATTTCTAGTTTGAAATCACGGTGCCACATCAAAGTTGTTCCATTGTGTATTCAAAAACACGCCTCTTCATACATATGTTTGGGCCACACGCATGCAGTGGTTGTCTTCGGGGACTAGCTACTTGCGTGATTATTGGCGAGCTAGCCCATCTCTGGAGTCGCATGGATGGCCATCACTTTGACCAACAACAAGAGAGTGGTTGTATGACCAAGGTGGATTATTCTTGGTCTATTTTATGATCCATCTTGGTGAGATGCCTCTCTGGCCCGCCGACTGAAAGTGTGTGTGTGGGGAGGGGGCTGCTACTTCAGACTTTGCTAGGTGAACCCCGGTTGGGGGGGGGGGGCATGCATTCATAGCTTAGGATTCCCTTCGTGCCGACACAAGGGGGGGCATGCATTCATAGCTTAGGTTTCCCTTCGTGCCGACACGAGGGGGGGAAAGCAATACCGTGTGCTTTGCGAGATAGGTGCCACATCGAAGTTGTATTTGGTATTTGAACATCAAACAACCCTTTTCATACATAAATTTGGTCCACATGCAAGCGTGTTCGTGTTCTGACCCTCTCCCTCGTCATTTTTCACCAAATTTATGAACATTAGACAAGTCGGATGACGCAACAGACACGGTTCACTCAAACTAACCATGTACCATGCCGGTGCCCCTGTCACACACACATCCGCACAGTACATTGGGTTCCACGAGGCTTCCCCTCTCAAAAATATCTACCCGCCTGCAGCTTTTTTCTGTTTGATAACACACAGTTATTGTGTTTCGACTGTGTGTGATGTTTCTTGTTCCCAATCCCGCCTGCATCCCTCGAAAATATCTGCCCGCCTCGAGGGTTTTTCTGTTTCGTAACACACGGTTGCTATCTCCGGACCATGTGCGATGCACCATCATCAAAATTTTCAATAGCCCCGGCATTTCACTCCCGCGTTGGATTCCCGCGTAGTAAAATTCTCAGTACCCGCGTCATTTCCTCAAACACACCCCCCCCCCCCCCCCCTCCACACACACACACACACCAAAACCTCCTTGGGCTCGCGTGCACACACACACACACACCCTCCCTCGCTCGAAACCCTAGCAAGGCCCCCGCCACCGCCACAAGGCCTCCATTGTCAACATCTGTCGGTTTACCCGTGCAGCTTACCCACCGATCTCCATACCCAGGCCGCCCTGAGTTTCTTAGATGACGCCTGACAAATGCCCCCTTTCCCACAGATCTCCATCCCCATCCCCATCCCCCACTCCAGAGCGTCGCAGCCTAAGCCCGGCTACGCTTCCCGTGGAGCTTGAGGAGTGACTGGCCCAAAAGAGGTGTATCGCGGTCTCTTCGCCTGATGTCGCCGAGGAAGCTGACGACCATTACTGGTCACAGGCCCTCAATCAGCAGGCTAGAGTATGCGGGTATGTCGCGGACGCCGGCTACGACATCGAGGTCATCGACAGCGACGGCTTGAGGTGGGCTATGTCAGATGTTAAGTGGCCCACCCCCAACCCCTCGGGTTCAACCGCCGTCGATCTCATCCATGGCCCCGCGCTGATCTCCTCTGGCTCGCTATCAAGAATTTGCCATCTTACATCGCCATCGGGCCGCTTTTGTCATTTCTGAAGGACACATTCTGCGACGCTGGCTTGGGATCCACAACTTCCAGGTCAGACCTCATCAATGGCGACCACGAGGAGGGCACCCTCTCTGGCTCTTCCAAGGGGAAAGAGCCCATCTGCTCTTCCAAGGGGAAAGAGCCCGTCTGCGACATCAGGGAGGGCACCCTACAGCTGTGCTCTTCCAAGTGGAAGGAGCCCATCTGCGACAACATGGAGCGCATCCAAGGTTCGTGCTCTTCCCACCAAAATGAGCTCATCTGTGACAAGTGCGGAAACCCAACGAGTCCCTTTTGTAGTGTAGCGAGAATATGTCCAATTTTAATTGCTATATTTGGTTTTTTGCAGTATGCCTTGTTTATTTCAGTTGTTCACAATGTGATGCTCTATATGTGCAATTATTTACTGTGCAGTACATTTCATCAATCCAGTTTTAAACAAACCAATAGGAATGCATATATTTGCTTGCTGTTAAGCCTGTTATAGCTAGCATATGCCTCTTTTAAAGTTTTTTGATTGTTCGGTTGTTTGTAGTGAGCATATGTCCAGTTTCAAATGCTATCTTTGGTTGTTCGTAGTATGCCTTGTTTATTCCAGTTATTCACAACGTGATGTTCTATATGTGCAAGTATGAACTGTGCAGTTCAATTTCATCAGTACCAGTTTCAACAATACAACTATGAATGACTACATTTGGTTGCTGCATCTTGTAGTTAACACGCCTTTCCATTTTTATTTAACAATAACCAGTGTACTTAGACCGGCACAATACCAGTTTGAATGACTATGTTTGCTTGTTGTTAAATGTTAGGCCTGTTGCAGGTAACACACCTTTCCACTTGTTTTGCTTTACTAGCGTGCTTAAACCAGCACACTGAAGCTATCTTTTGGAGATTATTTTGTCTGCCATGGATAATTTTGGTTGATGTATAGCCTGTTGTGCTTAACATGCCTCTTGATGTACCTACACATGACAATTTTGGGAACGACTACTGTTTTCCATCAAGGTTAGTTTCATCCCATGGCTTATATATACTCACTATTCAGGATATCGGTAGCTGGTACCATGTAGGCCGGGGGCTGATAAGGGACTAATCGATGAATCGGACTTTTAACTGAATATATCTGTAACCCATTTATTGTTAGGTTAACTAGGGCCATATGTAATATATCTGAGGCTACATAGCAACATGCACTGTACTTATTGTCTAAATATGCAATCCTAGGCTACATAGCAACAAGGAAGAGTGTTACCTTAATGTTCTGATGATGTCTACATATACGTAGAAGAGCAGCAGCAGCAGCAACAACAACATAGCCCTATTTGGATACTCAACTTAGATAGAGGTTAGAGTTAGTTTCTATCTCATGACTAACCCTGAAGGCCTGAACTAACTCCATCCAAAGAGGTGTTTGGATGACAGGGTTAGATTGACAATAAATGCACTAGGAGAACTAGCTCCAATTAGCACCTCTTGGGTTGGATATTTTTTTGGGTGGGTTAGATGCAACTAGCTCAAACTAGCCCTCATGTTTGGATATACTTTAGGGCTATTTGAGCCCGAACTAGCTCAAACTAACTCTAACCATGGATACATCAACAGTTAATCAGCCGATAATTTGTAAGAATGCAATAAACTCCTTCTGGCCCATAATATAAGATGTTAATTCATCTAATATGTGAGTATATTGGATGTTATAAGATATTAAAAAAAAATGTTGTACTACATCATTGTGCAATTGTTGTTTAACTTCTAATATTAAATTGGTGCTTTTAGGTACATATGTCATTGGTAAAGATCCGCGCTTCGACCCTTTCTGCGTATGGGGCAATGAGATATCGATGAACCAGCATCAAGTGAGGAAGCTGATAAAGATTGTTAGTAAAATGGGTCAAAAGATGGCAATTAAACTATTTGTTTACACTTTATCCAAGACAAACAGCGAACTGCAGGATGGTAAGTAAGAACTCTGCAGCCTTCTTTTTACTGCCCATAATGAGTTGTGTTAGATGATAATGTCTGAATCTTTTTCGTTTGCAGTGGTTGCCAAAGCAGTTTACTCAAGATTACCTCTCAAACTACATGATTGGTGGGCATGCAAAGGTTAAAGTATTTCTACCAGAACACGATGATTATCTAGATTTTTTCATGAAGATCGTGAAGGATGGGCCGTCGGCCATCACAAGGGGTTGGACTAGAGTCGTGTGTGCCTTCTGCATGGAGGAGGGCACAATATGGGCATTTCGCTTCACCTTGTTCAGCAACCAGAATGTATTTCGCCTCTTTCTTTACCGTCTTTAATAGTACAAGTATACAACTGTGGTTCATCATTCTTTATTTGGTTCTTATGTAATTCTTGAACATATGTACCTATGAATTGAATAATGCATTGGTTGTTTGAACCTGATGGATATGAATAAAGCTATAGCATACATTCAAATTCAAATTCAAATCCGGTACAATTTGAAATAGCAGCAATTAAATTACAATGAAATTACGCTCTCCAGGTAGTTACGACACACACAGTTGGTAAAACACAAACGTTTGCGATATACACCATAATCTGACACGGTTCACAGAGAGGAAACATGTGCAAGCATGCACACAGTTGCCATTTGCAAAGCGTGTGCGATGTCTGACAATATCACAAACGGTGCGGGCAAACTAAACGTTTGTGATAGTTGCCTTATCGTACATGATTCGCAACCATGAATTGTTTCTGATGAAGTATGCATCGTAAACGTTGCACCACAGAATAGCGTGTGCGATATTTGTCGTGTACGACGATGTTACGACGGTCCGACGTTTCGTAATCCAGTCCGACACTCGTACGACGATTAGCTAATCTTCTTAATTAGTTATTGCATACGGTTTGGGGAAAGCGAATGTGTGTGATTGTATGCTTATCATACATGTTCTATAATAGTGAACCGTTTGTGATAGGCCGCGCATCTTAAACGTAGCAC
Organism: Thinopyrum elongatum; assembly: GCA_011799875.1. Lineage (NCBI taxonomy): Eukaryota > Viridiplantae > Streptophyta > Magnoliopsida > Poales > Poaceae > Thinopyrum > Thinopyrum elongatum. Next base: position 282,748,712 of record CM022300.1, read on the forward strand.
CACAGAATACCGACTGCGATGGCAATGCGAGCACAAACGAGTAGGTGTACTGTATATGCATCTTGGCTCCCTATCCCCGTCGGTTTCTGGGTCGTGTGGGAAGGACCGCCCTATCAGCCACACTCACTTGGCGATGGTTCCAAATGCCGTCGCGAAAAGGGGTTAAAAACCGTTTGTATAGCACCGACGTGTACGAGTGATTATACCTAAAAACACTATAAATAACAGTAGGAAAACATGATGCAAAATGGACGTATCAACTCCCCCAAGCTTAGACCTGACTTGTCCTCAAGCGAAAACCGAAATCGGAAAACATGTCCACATGCTTAAAGAGAGAGGTGTCGATAAAAACAAAATACGGACATAGAAGCATGTATATTATTACAACAGCAACAAACTTTAACATAAAACTTTATCATAGAACTTCTATCATAGACTTCTCATGAACAAGTAACAATTCATCACAACATCAAAGTGTAAAGCATAAACTCTATTGAAAACCAACAAACTATGTTCTCAGTCAACCTTGCAACTACAATTCATCATCTTTTCAGGAAGGGTCACGTATCGAAGCCTTTTCGGCAAGTCCACATACTCAACCATCATATAGTCTTCTATGATTGCTAACACTCACCGCATACACATGAGCAAAAAGTTTCAACAGGACACATAGAAAGATAGGGGCTTATAGTTTTCGCCACCCAACATATTCACCGCAAGGGTGATGTCAACAATAATAACTCATGTTACCCATATCCAGCTGGATATATGTGCCTAGATCTTTCCTCACCACATGATGCTTGCCAAAAGAGAAAAATAAAAAGGAATAGAGAGAAATAGTTTGACTCTTGCATAAAAGTAAATACATAAAAGTAAAAGATAGGCCCTTCGCAGAGGGAAGTAGAGGTTGCCAGGCGCTTTTCGTTTGTATGCTCAATCTCTTAGTGCAAAAGAACATCACGTTATATTGCCCCTTATGATAGCAACCTTTATTATGCAGTCTGTCGCTTTTATTCTTTGCCATCACAAGTTCGTAGAACGCTCAATTTTCTCTTACACTAAATGATCCAACACTTTTAGAAGCAATTTTTATTGCCTTTTTGCACCGATGACAACTTACTTGAAGGATCTTACTCAATCCATAGGTAGGTATGGTGGACTCTCATAACAAGATTTGGGTTTAAGGGTTTTGGATGCACAAGTAGTATCTCTACTTAGTGCGGAATTTTTGGCTAGCAAAGATGGGGGGCAAGCACCACATGTTAAAGGATCTATGACAATATAACTTCTATGTGAATGTGAACAAACATAAATCATTATGTTGTCTTCCTTGTCAAACGACAACAATTTTGGCATATAATATTTTGATGGGGGCTCACAATCACAAAAGATGTCCAAGATAGTGTATTTGCATGTGAATCTTCTCTTCCCTTATTAATTCTTTCATGAATTGCATCATTGACCAATGCTATGTTTTTAAATCTCCAATAAAATTTTCTACTTATACTCTTCCTTATGTGATGTCATTACTTACCATAAGATTAGCATATGATCTTTTTCATTTATTTCCTTTCTTTTTATTAAACATGAAAGAAAAAGAAAACAAAACTCAAACTAAACTTTATTATATATCTCGCACACGATTACAAGGATAAATCACTAAGCAAACACTCGAAAAGAAAGGATCAAACTAAACATTTATTCATCTAAAGCAAAACATAACTATGGATCAAACTAAGATAAGTAAAGGAAAAAGATAGTGGAGGTGATACGATACCGGGGCACCTCCCCCAAGCTTGTCACAAGCCAAGGGGAGTGCCCATACCCGATACTCAATTTTCCTTTGGTGATGAAGAAGGAGGTGGTGTTGATGAAGTAGTAGCAATCTTATCCTCGGGTTTCCATGGCAAGGGCTCACCATCATAAGATGAGGAGTAGGTCTCGCGGGTCCTGCAACTGGCAGCCAAACTCATACCTTTAAACCTTGCCTCATATTCAAAGACTTGGTTTTGAAGATCATATATCTGGCTTTGTAGAAGGTTGATTTGCTCGTTGATGGTGAAGATGATGTCCTTCATGGACTTGCCATCCACCTTGAGATCACGGGTATAATCCGCGATCATGAGGTGATTGGCATTGAGTCCATGTTCCACCATCCCCTTGCATCGGAAGACGTCCTGCTCTATAGCTTCAAGCCTAGCCTCCAAGAATCCCGTCCCTTTGGGGCCTTGCACATCGCGGATGTGGAGCACCCCCTCACGCATCTCGATAGCTTGAGGGTGCTGCATCACCTCCCGCAGATATGGGTTGATGATGTTCTCGAAGAACTTGTCCTTAGAGGAGCTCGAAGCGGCCATGGTGAATTAGATCTGTCAGAAAATAGCAAGGAAAAGAAAACAAAAGATTTCTCCGCGATACGGTGGTCAATAGGTTCAGGGGGGGTATATAAAGATTTTTTTTATCTTGGGAAACAAGCAAACGGAAGAAAAATGGAGTCTAGAAGGTGCCCGAGGTGGGCACAACCCACCTGGGCACGCCTAGCAAGCCAGGCGTGCCCTGGTGTCTTGTGCCCACCTGGGGTGCCTTCCTGGTTGTTTCTTATTTTCCTAATTTTTGATAAATTCCAGAACTGACAGAAAATATTTTTGCAAATTTTTCGGAGTCCGTTTACTTACCGTATCACGTACCTCCTCCTTTTTCATGATTCAGGAGTATTCTGGAAGGTTTCCTTTATGTGTTCTTCCGGTGTCATAGTTTGGATAATATTGCTTTCAACATTAATGGGCGTACCTGAGATATAATGTTTTATCCTTTGCCCATTGACAACCTTCGGGTTAGTACCCTCGGCATTATTTATTTTGATAGCTCCAAATTGATAAACCTCCTCGATAACATAGGGTCCTTCCCATTTGGAGAGGAGTTTTCCTGCAAAGAACCTGAAATGAGAGTTTTACAAAAGAACATATTCTCCAACTTTGAACTCACGCTTTGGGATTCTCTTATCATGCCATCTTTTAATTTTTTCTTTAAATAACTTAGCATTTTCATAAGCTTGGGTTCTCCATTCATCTAGTGAGCTGATATCAAATAACCTCTTTTCACTGGCAAGTTTGAAATCATAGTTGAGTTCTTTAATTGCCCAATATGCTTTATGTTCTAACTCAAGAGTTAAATGACAAGCTTTTCCATAAACCATTTTATAAGGAGACATACCCATAGGATTTTTATATGCTGTTCTGTAAGCCCAAAGTGCATCATCTAATTTCTTAGACCAATTCTTTCAGGACCTATTGACAGTTTTTTGTAATATTAACTTTATTTCTCTATTGCTAAGTTCAACTTGACCACTAGACTGAGGATGATAGGGTGATGCAATTCTATGGTTAACATCATACATAGCAAGCATTTTACGGAAAGCACCATGAATAAAATGTGAACCACCATCAGTCATTAAATATCTAGGGACTCCAAACCTTTGGAAAATAACTTCCTTAAGCATTTTAATAGAGGTGTTGTGATCAGCACTACTAGTTGGAATAGCTTCTACCCACTTAGTAACATAATCAACATCAACCAAAATATGAGTATACCCATTAGAAGAAGGAAAAGGTCCCATGTAATCAAAACTCCAAACATCAAATGGTTCAACAGCAAGTGAATAATTCATAGGCATTTCTTGACGCTTACCAATATTACCAATTCTTTGACATTCATCACAAGATAAAACAAACTTACGAGCATCCTTGAAGAGAGTAGGCCAATAAAAACTAGATTGCAATACCTTGTGAGCAGTTCTGTCTCCCGCATGATGCCCTCCATAAGCTTCAGAGTGACATTTCTGTAGGATTTGTCCCTGTTCATGCTCAGGTACACAACGTCTAATAATACCATCTACTCCTTCTTTATAAAGATGTGGGTCATCACAAAAGTAGTGTCTTAAATCATAGAAGAATTTTTTCTTTTGTTGGTATGTGAAACTAGGTGGTATGTATTTAGCAACAATGTAATTAGCATAGTCAGCATACCAAGGAGTTTTATGAGAAACATTTATTGCAGCTAATTGTTCATCAGGAAAATTATCATTAATAGGTTGTGGGTCATCAAGGATATTCGCTAACCTAGACAAGTTATCAGCAACGGGGTTCTCAGCTCCCTTTCTATCAGTGATATGTAAGTCAAATTCTTGTAGCAAAAGAACCCACCTAATAAGTCTAGGGTTAGCATCTTTCTTTTCCATAAGATATTTTATAGCAGCACGATCAGTGTGAGAAATCACTTTAGAATCAACAATGTAAGATCTAAATTTGTCACAAGCAAACACAACTGCTAAAAATTCTTTTTCAGTGGTAGCATAATTGCGTTGGGCACTGTCTAGAGTTTTACTAGCATAATGAATAACATTTAATTTCTTATCAACTCTTTGTCCTAGAACAGCACCAACAACATAATCACTAGCATCACACATAATTTCAAAAGGCAAGTTCCAATCAGGTGGTTGAACAATAGGTGCAGAAATTAAGGCTTTCTTAAGTGTTTCAAAGGCTTCTACATAATCATCATAAAAAACAAATGGAACATCCTTTTGTAAAAGATTTGTAAGAGGCCTAGAAATTTTAGAGAAGTCTTTAATAGATCTCCTATAGAAAGCATCATGACCGAGGAAACTACGAATACCTTTGATATCTTTAGGACATGGCATTTTCTCAATTGCATCAACTTTAGCTTTATCCACCTCAATACCTCGTTCAGAAATTTTATGTCCCAAGACAATACCTTCATTAACCATAAAGTGGCACTATTCCCAATTCAAGACAAGATTAGTTTGCTCGCATCACTGCAAAACTCGATCAAGGTTGCTTAAGCAATGATCAAAAGAAGTTCCATAAACGGAAAAATCATCCATGAAAACCTCAACAATCTTTTCACAAAAATCAGAGAATATAGCGGTCATACATCTTTGAAAGGTATCAGGTGCATTACATAAACCAAAAGGCATACGTCTATAAGCATAAGTTCAAAAAGGACAAGTAAAGGTGGTTTTCTCTTGAACAGGTTGTGAAACAGGTATTTGAGAAAAACTAGAATATCCATCAAGAAAACAAAAGTGTGTGTGCTTAGATAATCTTTCTAGCATTTGATCAATAAAAGGCAAAGGGTAATGATCTTTTCTAGTTGCTTTATTTAATTTCCTAAAATCAATTACCATTCTGTAGCCAGTAACAATTCTTTGTGGGATAAATTCATTTTTATCATTAGGAACAACAGTAATACCTCCCTTCTTAGGGACACAATGAACAGGACTTAATCATCTACTATCAGCTATAGGATAGATTATACCTGCTTCCAGAAGCTTCAATATTTCAGTTCTTACCACTTCTTTCATTTTAGGATTTAAACGTCGTTGGTGATCAACAATGGGTTTAGCATCAGGTTCCATATTAATTTTATGCTGCCATAGAGTGGGACTAATGCCCTTTAAATCATCAAGAGTATATCCAATAGCAGCTCGGTGCTTCTTCAGAACCTTCAATAATCTTTCTTCATCATGTTCTGAAAGGTTAGCACTAATAATAACAGGATATATCTTTTTCTCATCAAGATAAGCATATTTCAAAGTGTCTGGCAATTGTTTTAATTCAAACACAGGATCACCTTTAGGTGGATTAGGACCTCCTAGAGTTTTAATAGGCAAATTGTGTTTAAGCAGAGGTCGTTGTTCAAAGAAAATTTTATCTATCTCATTTCTTTCATGCATATGCATATCATTTTCATTGTCTAGCAAATACTGTTCTAGTGGATCTGTAGGAGGAACAGCAATAGAGGCAAGACCAATTATTTCATCCTTACTAGACAATTCTTTCTTATGATGTTTTCTACTAAACTTAGAAAAATTAAACTCATGAGACTCATCACCAAAACTAACACCGACAGTTTGTTTCTCACAATCTATTTTAGCATTAACGGTGTTCAAGAAAGGTCTACCAAAGATAATGGGACAAAAGTCATCTTGTGGGGAACCAAGAATAAGAAAATCAGTAGGGTATGTTATTTTCCACACAAGACTTCAACATCTCTAACAATCCCAAGAGGTGTGATGGTGTCTCTATTAGCAAGTTTAATAGTAACATCTATGTCTTCTATTTTAGCGGGTGCTATATCATTCATAATTTCTTGATATAAGGTAAAAGGAATAGCACTCACGCTAGCACCTATGTCACATAAACCAAGATAACAGTGATCTCCTATTTTAACCGAGACAATAGGCATGCCAACAACAGGTCTATGTTTATCTTTTTCATCGGGTTTGGCAATTCTAGCAGCTTCATCACAAAAGTAAATAACCTGCCCCTCTATATTTTCAACCAGGAGATCTTTAACCATAGCAACACTAGGTTCTACTTTGATTTATTCAGCAGGTTTGGATGCTCTAATATAACTTTTGTTGACCATAGTTGAAACTTTAGCATGTTCCTTTATCCTAACAGGGAAATGTGGGTTTTCAATATAAGCAGTAGGAACGACTGGATCAACATTATAAATAATAGTTTCATCTTTAGCTATTACCGGTTCTTTAATTTATTCTTTAATAGGTGGGTGATATTTAAACCACTTCTCCTTAGGGAGATCAACATGAGTAGCAAATGATTCACAAAATGAGGCTACTATCTCAGAGTCAAGTCCATATTTAGTGCTAAACTTTTGAAAAGCATCGGTATTCATAAAAGATTTAACACAATCATACTTAAGCTTAATACCTGACTCTTTACCTTCGTCGAGTTCCCAATCTTCAGAGTTGTGTTTAATTCTTTCTAAAAGATCCCACCTGAATTCAATAGTCTTCTTCATAAAGGAACCAGTATAAGAAGTATCAAGCATGGATTGATCATCACGAGAAAGCCGAGCATAAAAATTCTGAATAATAATTTCTCTTGAGAGCTCATGATTGGGGCATGAATATAACATTGACTTAAGCCTCCCCCAAGCTAGAGTGATACTTTCTCCTTCACGAGGCCAAAAATTATATATATCATTCCGATCACGATGAACTAGATGCATAGGATAATTTTTTTGGTGAAATTCCAATTTTAATCGATTCCAATTCCAGGATCCAATATCATCACATAGCCTATACCATGCCAATGCTTTTCCCCTCAAAGGAAAGGGAAAACCTTCTTCTTAGCTTCATCTCTGGGTAAACCTGCAAGCTTAAATAATCCACAAATTTCATCCACATATATCAAGTGCATATTTGGATGTTCGGTTCCATCTCCTGCATAAGGATTAGCTAGCAGTTGTTCTATCATACCCGAAGGAATTTCATAACCAATATTTTCAGTAGGTTGAGGGGTAGCTAATTGTGGTTCCGGTCGAGGTGAAGATACCCCGAACAAACCCGTCAAAGGATTGTTCTCCATAGTAACAAGTGAATATAAATTTCAGCACATAGTAATAATTTTTCCTTACCGATTTCCACTTACCAAGAGCGCTTCACTCCCCTGCAATAGCGCCAGAAAAGAGCCTTGATGACCCACAAGTATAGGGGATCAATTGTAGTCCTTTTGATAAGTAAGAGTGTCGAACCCAACGAGGAGCAGAAGGAAATGACAAGTAGTTTTCAGCAAGGTATTCTCTGCCAGCACTGAAATTATAAGTAGCGAGTAGTTTGATAGCAAGGTAATTTGTAACAAGCAAGCAACGGTAACAGTAACAAAAGTGCAGCAAGGTAGCCCAATCCTTTTGAGGCAAAGGACAGGCCAAAACGGTCTCTTATGATAAGCAAAGCGTTCTTGAGGGTACACGGGAATTTCATATAGTCACTTTCATCTTGTTGTTTGATTTGTGTTCACTACTTTGATAATTTGATATGTGGGTGGACCGGTCCATAGGTGCTGTTCTTACTTGAACAAGCCTCCTACTTATGATTAACCCCCTCGCAAGCATCCACAACTACGAGAAATTAAGAATAAATCTAACCATAGCATTAAACTTTTGGATCCAAATCGGTCCCTTATGGAATAGCGCATAAACTAGGGTTTAAGCTTCTGTCACTCTCGCAACCCATCATCTAATAACTACTCCACAATGCATTCCGTTAGGCCCAATTATGGTGAAGTGTCATGTAGTCGATGTTCACATGACACCACTAAGGGAATCACAACATACATACCATCAAAATATCGAACACATATCAAGTTCACATGATTACTTGCAACAAGATTTCTCCCGTGACCTCAAGAACAAAAGTAACTACTCACAAATGATAATCATGGTCAAGATCAGAGGGGTATTAAATAGCATAATGGATCTGAACATATAATCTTCCACCAAATAAACCATATAGTAATCAAGTACAAGATGTAATCAACACTACTAGTCACCCACAAGCACCAAGCTAAGGTTCCGGTATAAAGATTGAACACAAGAGGTGAACTAGGGTTTGAGAGGAGATGGTGCTGTTGAAGATGTTGATGGAGATTGCCCTCCACAAGATTTGAGAGTTGTTGGTGATGATGATGACGATGATTTCCCCCTCCGGGAGGGAAGTTCCCCTAGCGCAATCGCTCCGCCGGAGGGCAAAAGTGCTCTTGCCCAAGTTTCGCCTCGAGACGGTGGTGCTTCGTCACGAAAGTCCTCTCCTTATTTTTTTTCTAGGTCAAAATGACTTATATACCAGAAGAGGGGTACCGGAGGTGGGCCGAGGAGGGCACAACCCACCAGGGCGCGCCCAGGTGGGTTGTGCCCACCTGGTGGCCCCCTTTGGTACTTATTTGCTACAATAATTCTTATATATTCCATAAAAATTCTCCGTGAAGTTTCAGCTCATTTGGAGTTGTGCAGAATAGGTGGCCTGACGTAGCTTTTTCAGGTCCAGAATTCCAGCTGCCGGTATTCTCCCTCTGTGTGAACCTTGCATATTATGACAGAAAAGGCATTAGAATTACTCCAAAAAGCATTATTATACCTAAAAACAATATAAATAACAGTAGGAAAACATGATGCAAAATGGACGTATGAGGTAACATATGTTCACCGCGGGAAAATTTAACATGCATGCATCGTAGTTGCGGTGGATGTGCGGTGTGTGTGTGTGCGTCTCGGGTGGGGGGGGGCTGGCAGTACACTATGAGTCGTGAGACACGGTGTGGGTTGGCCGTTTTGAGAGGCAGGTCCCACATCAAAATCATGGATTCATTATTTAAAAAATTACATAACCCTTTCATACATACATGTTTGGGCCACATGAAGTTGGTGGTTGTCCTACATGACACTCACTCACGTGTGTGACGCTTTCTGTGGGCCCGCGAGGTCGTCGTCCATCACTTCAACCAACAGCCGACGTACAGAGAGGTTAATTTGACCAGCAAGGTTGATTCTTTTAGTTTGTGTTATGGTGGGAGTATGTAGTACGCGTCGAAGAGGTGGGAGGGGACTAGCATATATACTACGTACGCGTCTGTGAACACACCTCACTCAGTGTCAGGACTTTTCGGTTTCTGAGGCACGTGCCACATCAAAGTTGTGCATTGGCTATTCAAACATCACACAACACCTCTTTGGACCACATGCATATGCAGACGGTGGTTATCCTAGGACACTCACATGTGACGCTTCCATTTGTGGGCCCGCGAGGTCGTCCTCCATGCATGCATCACTTTGACCTACATCAGGAGAGGTTAATTAATTTCACCATCAAGGAGGATTCATTTTGGTTTGTATTACAGTAGGAGCATATATATATTATGCGTCGAAGAGGGGGAATGGGACCACCATATGTAGTACCCTTCATGAACCTCGCTCTATGTGGGGACTTTACGGTTTTTTAGGCATGTGCCACATCTAAGTTGTGCATTTTGAGTATTCAAACATCACAACCACACACACCTCTCCATACATATGTTTGGCCACATGCAAAGTGACGGCGGTTGTCCTCTGGCACCCACTCACGTGGTTATCAGGGATATCGATGCTTTCCATCTGTGGGCCCGCTTGGTCCATCACTACTTTTCTCGACAACAAGAGAGATTAAATTGACTTAGGAGGGGATTATTTTTTGGTTTGTATTACAGTATATATATAGGTCATGCTCTGGGATGACATGATATAGATTGAGCACACATGCATGTGTACGCATGAATCCCTCCCACCGAGTCGAAGTGGGCAGTACAACCACATGTCATGAACCGATCTCGCTCTATGTGGGGACTGTACAATTTTCGACGCACGTGCCACATCAATGTGCATGGTATTCAAACATGCACGCATCACCTCCATACATACATATGCATGCGGTGGTTGTCTTCAAATGGTACACTTCCTCACGTGGTTATCGGCGACAAGAGCCTATATATTCATGGGCCCGCGTGGACATCCATGATCACTTTGACCGACAACGAGATAGGTTACCATGGTGGATTCTTCCTTTGGTTTATTTATCGTAGTAGGTCATGGTGAGATTCAGACCTAAGTTTGAGCGCATACTATGCATGCATGCATGAATCCCCGTCATCGGCTCGAAGTGTGGTGTGACATACATGCATACAATGCGTCGTCAACTAACCCTCGCTCCGTGTGGGGATTTCTGGTTCCAAAGCACGGTGCCACAACAAAGTTGTTCCATTGTGTATTCAAACATCAACACTCCATACATATGTTTGGGCCACATGCAGGCAGTGGTTGTCTTCGAGGACTAGCTACTTGCGTGATTATTGGAGAGCTAGCCCATCTCTGGGGTCGCATGGACGTCCATCATCTTGAACAACAACAAGAGGGCGGTTGTACGACCAAGGTGGATTCTTCTTGGTCCGTTTTACGATACATCTTGGTGAGATATGCCCTCTCTCGCCGGCTGGAAGTGTGTGTGTGTGTGTGTGGGTGGGTGTGTGTGGTTGTGTGTGTCTGTGTCTGTGTGTGCGCGCGCGCGCGCGCGTGTGTGTGATGAGGGGGGACTGCTACCTCACACTTTGCTAGGTGAACCTCCATGGGGGCGGGCATGCGTACATAGCTTAGGATTCCCCTCCTGCCGACACGAAGGTGGCGGGAAGCAATACTGTGCGCTTGGTGTGACATACATGCATGCAATGCATCGTCAACTAACCATCGCTCCGTGTGGGGATTTCTGGTTCCAAAGCACGGTGCCACAACAAAGTTGTTCCATTGTGTATTCAAACATCAACACTCCATACATATGTTTGGGCCACATGCAGGCAGTGGTTGTCTTCGGGGACTAACTACTTGCATTATTATTGGCGAGCTAGCCCATCTCTGGGGTCGCATGGACGTCCATCACTTTGACCAACAACAAGAGAGAGGTTGTATGACCAAAGTGGATTCTTTTTGGTCCATTTTATGATACATCTTGGTGAGATGCCCTCTCCCGCCGACTGAAAGTGTGTGTGTGTGTGTGTGTGGGGGGGCTGTGGGTGTGATGGGGGTGTGTGTTGGTGTGTGTGTTGTGTGTGTGTGTGTGTGTGGGTGTGTTTGATGGGGGGTGAGGGAGTCATGGACTAAGGGGTCCTCGGGGTGCCTGCCCATTGAACATGGGCTGGACTGGAGAAGCCGTATAGTGACGGGAGACCTATGAAGCCGTGGTGTGCCCTACAAATCAAGAATGCACAGGATCTCTTTATCCCTTATTGTAATCTATCTCCGGTAACCATAACCCTACGGGTGTCTATATGAACCGAGGGTTGTACTTTTTAGGGCCAGAACTATATTCATCACCTCATCACCTTAGGGTTTAGCTCATGCTGATCTCGAGGTAGATCTACTTTGTAACCATACTATACATCCAATACAATCAAGCAGGACGTAGGGTATTACCTCTTCGAGAGGGCCCGAACCTGGGTAAACATCGTGTTCATCGTCCCTTGTTCCCCATCGACCTTAGATCCACAGCTCGGGACCCCCTACCCCGAGGTCTGCTAGTTTTGACACCGACATTGCTGCTTCCATTGAGAGTTCCGCTATTGGATCACCCAAAGGATCGATGGCTCAACCAGTCATTGGAGACCACACCCACTCCGAGGGCTTCCTCGCCCCTGGTCATCTCCTCATCTTCGGCGGCATATTGGTGCGCGCCGATCCCACTGGTCGCCTCGACCAGATCGAAGGCTTCATCCCCGTAGAGGAACTCACCGGTTCGGGGGAATCAACCCCGGGACCAACAGACTTTCAAGAGTCAGGTATCTCTCAGAGTCCGGCCTTGAAGCCTAACTTCGACAGACTGTCCGCAAGATCTCCCGCTGAATCTCCGGAGTGTCCGGCACCCCCGTGTGCCCAGCCGGTAGACCACTTGGTAAGTCTATTCGATGCAATGGGAATCTCCATTATCAGGCCCATGACCTATGATCAGATCGGGCTTAAACCCGACGACCGAGAAATCAACACCCCTTCGGTCACTCACCTCGTCACTACCGTCGAAGAGGCCCAGGAGGGGCCACAACCTTATAAGCTAAGAACGGTGTACACTCGAGTCTCTAGTTCGGAGTCAGACACCAGCCTAGAGATACGTCCGGACTCGAGCCCCAACGTTAGATCCGGCCTCGAGCTGATCCAGCCGCGCACTAGTCCGGATCTAAGTCCTGCATGATCAAAACCAGACATGACTCAACCACCCATCAAGGATAGTCCGGGTCCGCTGTGATACGTCCATTTTGCATCATGCTTTTATGTTGATATTTATTGCATTATGGGCTGTTATTACACATTATGGCACAATACTTATGCCTTTTCTCTCTTATTTTACAAGGTTTACATGAAGAGGGAGAATGCCGGCAGCTGGAATTCTTGGCTGGAAAAGGAGCAAATATTAGAGACCTATTCTGCACAACTCCAAAAGTCCTGAAACTTCACGGAGAGTGATTTTGGAATTAATAAAAAATATTGGGCAAAGAAAGCACCAGAGGGGGGCCACCAGCCATCCACAAGGATGGAGGGCGCGCCCCCTGCCTTGTGGGCCACCTGGCAGGCCCCCGATGCCCATCTTCTACGATATGGTGTGTTTTGATCTGGAAAAAATGAAGAGGAAGCTTTCGGGATGAAGCACCGCCGTCTCGAGGCAGAACCAATCTAGGGCTCTGGCAGAGCTGTTCTGCCGGGGCAACTTCCCTCCGGGAGGGGGAAAGAAGCCATCGTCATCACCAACGATCCTCTCATCGAGAGGGGGTTAATCTCCATCAACATCTTCACCAGCACCATCTCCTCTCAAACCCTAGTTCATCTCTTGTATCCAATCTTTGTCTCAAAACCTCAGATTGGTACCTGTGGGTTGCTAGTAGTGTTGATTACTCCTTGTAGTTTATGCTAGTTGGTTTATTCGGTGGAAGATCATATGTTCAGATCCTTAATGATAATTAATACTCCTCTGATTATGAACATGAATATGCTTTGTGAGTAGTTACGTTTGTTCCTGAGGACATGGGAGAAGTCTTGTTATAAGTAATCATGTGAATTTGGTATTCGTTCGATATTTTAATGAGATGTATGTTGTCTTTCCTCTAGTGGTGTTATGTGAACATCGACTACATGACACTTCACCATGATTTGGGCCTAGGGGAAGGCATTGGGAAGTAATAAGTAGATGACGGGTTGCTAGAGTGACAGAAGCTTAAACCCTAGTTTATGCGTTGCTTCATAAGGGGCTGATTTGGATCCATATGTTTCATGCTATGGTTAGATTTATCTTAATTCTTCTTTCGTAGTTGCGGATGCTTGCGAGAGGGGTTAATCATAAGTGGGAGGCTTGTCCAAGGAAGGGCAGCACCCAAGCACCGGTCCACCCACATATCAAATTATCAAAGTAACGAACGCGAATCATATGAGCATGATAAAAACTAACTTGACAACAATTCCCATGTGTCCTCGGGAGCGCTTTGCTTTACATAAGAATTTGTCCAGGCTTGTCCTTTGCTACAAAAAGGATTGGGCCACCTTGCTGCACCTTAGTTACTTTTGTTACTTGTTACCCATTACGAATTATCTTATCACACAACTATCTGTTACCGATAATTTCAGTGCTTGCAGAGAATACCTTGCTGAAAACCACTTGTCATTTCCTTCTGCTCCACGTTGGGTTCGACACTCTTACTTATCGAAAGGACTATGATAGAACCCCTATACTTGTGTGTCATCATGCTGCAGGAGGGAATTCTCGAATTTTTCCCACCCACCCGCCACCTCGAATACTGCCCGAATTCAGGAAACCCAGACATATGGGACCTCATGTATGTCAAACAGCTGCAAAAACAAGACAGTCCATCATTATTGGGCTAGATTTCTCCTGGTGAAGAATAGGATGGTGCCATGCTGTGACAAAGAGATAATTAAAGCCTTCCAGTTCAACTGCAAGGATGAGGGCCTCTTAAACGCCCTCGCGCGTCGCCGAATTCAAAGCTTCACCGAACTATCAGACATGGTACGCAAGTATTGCGCCATGGAGAACACATGGAGGGCGCAACAAATGAACATGGGGCCACCGCCCGCCACGCAGCACGGAAGGTCTCTCTCTAAATGGGCATATACAAATTGGTCGCCAGAACGCGAGCCTGATGAAAAGAAGACTAGGCCTAGATCAGTGTTGGACGAGTTCTTGGATAAACCATGCCCAATACACTAAGTCTTGCTAGACGCAAACCCATCCCACAGACTTCGAGCCTGTTGGGTGGTAAGACAAGTGGCCAAATATGGCGAGCCAATCTTGGGCCTTAGACTTCCAGTTAAGCAGTCCGCGGCTTCACCACAGGACCATAATGTACTTCCGGTATACGAGACGTTCACCTCAAACAACAAAAGAAAAAAGGCTCTTCGTGAGCTCAGTCATATATATCAAGTGACGGCTGCACGGCCTTGGGCAGCTGAGCCTATTACCTTCGACGAGAAGGATGAGCCAAGTCCACGCAGCAACCATACACCGGCCGCACTGGTCCTGGACCCCATTATCGATGGTTTTCGGCTGACTAAAGTACTGATGGACGGAGGCAGCGGCCTCAACCTCATCTATGAGGACACTCTCGACAAGATGCAGCTCAACAGATCTCGCATCGAACATAGCCACACCACGATCCGAGGTATAATACCCGGTAGGGAGGCACACTGCTCGGGACGCATAACCCTGGACGTTGTGTTCGGCACCCCCGATAACTACAGATCCGAACCCATGCTATTTCACATTGTGCCATTTCGCAGCGGATACCACGCCCTCCTAGGATGTGAGGCATTCTCGAGATTTCAGGCCATACCGCATTACGGGTACATGAAACTCAAAATGCCAGGGCCCAACGGGGTAATCTTACTTAAAAGTGACCCAAGCAAAGCCTTACGAGCCGAAAACAAGATGGCATCCCTCGCCCTAGAGGCACTATCTGAAGCCCTCACAGCCGAAGAGTTGACAGCACTACGCACCATAGTCGACAGGGATGATGTGGTCCTCAGTAAAAGGCAAAAAACCACATCATTCAAGCCAGTAGATGAAATAGTAAAATTTCAAGTGCACCCAACAGATCCCAATAAAACGGCATCTATAGGAGCACAGCTGGACCCCGTAGTTGACGAGGCATGAAGAACGTTCCGGCGTGAAAACTGGGAAATATTCGCCTGGCACCCCTCAGACATGCCAGGAATCCCACACAGGCTAGCAGAGCACAGCCTAAACATCTTAAAAGGCTTCAAGCCGATGAAACAAACTCTACACCGGTTTTCTGAACACAAACAGTAGGCCATGGGTGAAGAGCTAGCAAAACTATTGGAAGCCGGATTCATCCGCGAGATCAAGCATCCCGAGTGGTTAGCAAATCTGGTTATGGTACACAAAAAGGACAAATCCTGGCGGCTCTGTGTCGATTTTAAAGACCTTAACATGGCCTGCCCTATGGACCCTTTTCCCCTGCCAAGAATAGACCAGATCATCGATGCCACCGCCGGACATGACTCGCTATGCTTCCTGGACGCATACTCCGGATACCACCAGATCAAGATGAAGGAGTCCGACCAGGTAGCAACCGCATTCATCACTCCTTACGGACCTTTCTGCTTCAACACCATGCCGTTCGGACTAAAAAATGCAGGAGCTACATACCAACGCATGATTCAAGCATGCCTTGAAAACCAAATTGGCAGAACGGTGGAGGCATACATGGACGACGTGGTTATCAAAACCAAAAACATCGACCAGCTGATAGACGACCTCCACCAAACATTCGACAACTTACGAGCCTATGATATACGACTCAACCCGAAAAAATGCGTCTTTGGGGTCCCCGTCGGAAAGTTGCTTGGATTCATCATCTCCCATAGAGGAATCGAGGCCAACTCAGCCAAAATTAGTGCGCTATCCCAGCTCGCAATACCAACAGAGCTCAAGCACGTTCAGAAACTGGCCGGATGTGTGGCAGCTTTAAGCCGCTTCATATCTAGCCTCGGAGAAAAGGCGCTCCCACTCTACAGACTACTTAAAAAGACCAATAACTTCCAATGGACAGATGAAGCAACTGCGGCGCTCGAGGAGATTAAAACACTTCTCGCTGGCAACCCCATCCTGGCCGCACCTAGCGTCGGCGAACCCATGCTACTATACATTTCAGCCACCAATCAGGTGGTTAGCGCGGTGCTCGTCGTGGAGCGGGAGTCTGAGTGCTACAAGTTCCAAGTCCAGAAGCCAGTCTATTATGTGTCTGAGGTACTTACGCCATGCAAATCACGATACCCCCACTATCAAAAGATAGCTTACACGATTTTTATGGCATCCCGAAAGCTACGACACTACTTTCAAGAATGCTCGGTCACAGTGGCGTTAGAGGTCCCCTTGAATGACATAATCAACAACAGGGACGCCACGGGCCGAATCGCTAAATGGGCCATAGAGCTCCTTCCCTTCGAGATATCATACAAACCACACGGAGCTATTAAATCTCACGTACTGGCCGATTTTATAGCCGGATGGACTGAAGCCGAATTACCCCGAGAATACAACACATATTCACACTGGACAATGTATTTCGATGGCTCAAGAATGTTAGCCGGACTGGGGGCTGGGATCATCCTAATCTCCCCCACAGGTGACACTGTTCGGTATGTCCTACAAATAATGTACATGGACTCCAACAACACAGCCGAATACGAAGCACTACTACATGGTCTTCGTCTGGCCACAACAATGGGGGTATAGTGCCTCGAAGTAAGGGGAGATTCAAACCTAGCTATCTCTCAAGTCAACGGCGAATTTGATGCCACGGACCCCAAGATGGCGGCATACAGAAATGCAGTTCTTCGGATATCGGACCGATTTGAGGGCCTAGAATTCGACCATGTCTCTAGGGACAGCAACCAAGCCACAGACGTACTCGCCCGCATGGGTGCCAAGTGCGACCCAGTTCCTAAAAACACTTTCCTCGAGCGGCTCTTCAAGCCCTCTGTAGTATGGCAGGATGGTGACGCCGGCGCACTAGTCAATTAACCCGCTCACAATGCCTCCCCGGACAAGGAGCCCGCTGACCATATCATTGGCGGCTCCGCACTCGAGGAAACACCTTCCTCCCATGAAATCATGGCCATAATTGCCCCCTAGACAGAACCTCTGCTCGCCTTCCTCACTCAGCAACAGCTCCAAGAGGACCAGACGATGGCACGACGTATAGTCCGGCATTCAAAAGCATACAAGGTCCATGAAGGCGAGCTTTACAAAAAAAGCACCACTGGAATCTTGCACAAGTGCATCTCCGAAGAAGAGGGCCATCAACTCCTGGTAGAAATACACGCGGGCATGGGCGGCCACCACGCGGCAGCTCGGGCCTTGGTCAACAAGGCTTTCCAAGACGGATTATTTTGGCCTACCGCCCGTGAGGATGCCCGGGCTTTTGTCCAACGTTGTGTTGGATGTTAGCTGTTCGCCAATCAAAGCCACATGCCCCCCACAGCCCTTCGGACGATACTGATAACATGGCCTTTCGTAGTCTGGGGTCTCGACATGGTCGGGCCACTCAAAGGGGGGACAAATAAAAAGAAGTACATATTGGTCATGGTCGACAAATTCACCAAGTGGATTGAGGCAAGGCCCGTCGCTTCGGCAGAATCCGAACCTGTCGTCAAGTTCTTATCTGACGTTGTACACCTTTATGGTGTCCCCCATAGCATAATTACATATAACGGTACTAACTTCACCGCCCAGAGTCAAGGACTGGTGCGGCAAAATGGGCATTAAGCTCGATTACACTGCAGTGTACCACCCACAGACCAATGGACAGGTCGAACGGGCCAACGGGCTCATTATGAGTGGCATCAAGCCCCGCCTGGTCCGATCACTTAAACAATCAGTCTGCCATTGGGTCGAGGAACTCGATTCCGTATTATGGGGGTTGCACACTACTCCTAACCGGTCAACCGGATACACACCGTTTTTTATGGTATACGGTGCGTACGGTGTTTATATCTCCGGTAACCCTAACCCTACGGATGTCTATATAAACCGAGGGTTGTAGTTTTTAGGGCCAAAGCTATATTCATCACCTCATCACCTTAGGGTTTAGCGCATGCTGATCACAAGGTAGATCTACTCTGTAACCATACTATACATCCAATATAATCAAGCAGGACGTAGGGTATTACCTCTTCGAGAGGGCCTGAACCTGGGTAAACATCGTGTTCATCGTCCCTTGTTCCCCATCGACCTTAGATCCACAGCTCAGGACCCCCTACCCTGAGGTCTGCCGGTTTTGACACTGACAGGGGGGGACTGCTACTTTGCACTTTGCTAGGTGAAACTCCGTGGGGGCGGGCATGCGTTCATAGCTTAGGAATACCCTCCTGCCGACACGAAGGGAGGGGGCAAGCAATAACGTGCGCTTTGTGAGATAGGTGCCACATCGAAGTTGTCCATTTGGTATTTGAACATTAAACCACCCTTTTCATACATATATTTGGTTCGCATGCTAGTGTGTTTGTGTTCTGACCCTTTCCCGCATCATTTTTGCCAAATTTATGAACGTTAGACAAGTCGGATGACGCAACAGAAACGGTTCACTCACACAAACCGTGTGCCACGCCGGTGCCCCTGTCATGCACATCAGCACAGTACATTGGGCTACATGAGGCTTCCCCTCTCAAAATTATCTAACCCGCCTGCAGGGTTTTTCTGTTTGGTAACACACGGTTATTATGTTTTGACCGTGTGTGATGTTCGTTGTTCCCGCTCCCGCCTGCATCCCTCGAAAATATCTGC
The DNA here is from genome assembly GCA_011799875.1 of Thinopyrum elongatum. Lineage (NCBI taxonomy): Eukaryota > Viridiplantae > Streptophyta > Magnoliopsida > Poales > Poaceae > Thinopyrum > Thinopyrum elongatum. Next base: position 282,767,922 of record CM022300.1, read on the forward strand.
CCGGCTCAAGGTTTTTCTGTTTCATAACACACGGTTTTTATTTTGGGACCGTGTGCGATGCACCATCATCCAAATTTTCAATAGCCCCGGCATTTTACTCCCGCGTAGTAAAATTTTCAGTAGCCGCGTCATTTCCTCAAACACCCCCCCTCCACACCCACACAAACCCCAAAAACTCCTCGGCGCGCACGCGCACACCCCCCCCCCCCCCCCCCACCACCACAACCCCTCCCTCGCTCGAAACCCTAGCAAGGTCGCCGCTGCCGCCACCGCAAGGCCTCCATTGTCAACATCAGCCGGTTTGCCCGTGCAGCTTACCCACCGATCTCCATACCCTAGCCGCCCTGAGTTTCTTAGATGACGCCTGCCAAACGCACTCTTTCCCACAGATCCCCATCCCCATCCCCCATTCCCCACTCTAGAGCATCGCAGCCTAAGCCCGGCTACTCTTCCCGTCGAGCTCGAGGAGCGACTGGCCCAAAAGAGGTGTATCACGGCCTCTTCGCCTGACGTCACCGAGGTGGCCACCGAGGAAGCTGACGACCGTTACTGACTGCAGGCTCTCAATCAGCGGGCTAGAGTATGCGAGTATGTCACGAACGCCGGCTACGACATCAGGTCGTCGACAGCAATGGCCTGACGCGGGCTATGTCACAGGTTAAGTGGCCCACCCCCAACCCCTCGGGTTCAACCGCTGTCGATCTCATCCATGGCCCCGCCGCTGATCTCCTTTGGCTCACTGTCAAGAATTTGCCATCCTACATCGCCCTCGAGCCCCTTTTGTCATTTCTGAAGGACACATTCTACGACGCTGGCTTGGGATCCACAACTTCCAAGTCAGACCTCATCGACGGCGACCACGAGGAGGGCACCCTCTCCGGCTTTTCCAAGGAGAAAGAGCCCATCTGCGACATCATGGAGGGCACCCTACAGCCGTGCTCTTCCAAGGGGAAGGAGCCCACCTGCAACAACATAGAGCGCACCCAGGGTCCTTGCTCTTCCCATGGGAACGAGCCCATCTCTGACAAGTGAGGAAACCCATGATTTGTTTTGCTGTGCCTCTTCACAGGGGGAACCCATGATTTGTTTTGTCGAGTCCCTTTTGTAGTGTCGTGAGAATTTGTCCAGTTTTAATTGCTATATTTGGTTGTTTGCAGTATGCCTTGTTTATTTCAGTTGTTCACAATGTGATGCTCTATATGTGCAACTATTTACTATGCAGTACATTTTCATCAATACCTGTTTTAAACATACCGATAGGAATGCTTATATTTGCTTGTTGTTAAGCCTGTTATAGCTAGCATATGGCTCTTTTAAAGTTTTTTGGTTGTTCGGTTGTTTGTAGTTAGCATATGTCCAGTTTCAAATGATATCTTTGGTTGTTCGTAGTATGCCTTGTTTATTCCAGTTATTCACAACATGATGTTCTATATGTGCAAGTATGAAATGTGTAGTTCAATTTCATCAATACCATTTTTAACAATACCACTATGAATGACTACATTTGGTTGATGCTAAGCATGTTGTAGTTAACATGCCTTTCCATTTTTATTTAGCAATAACCCGTGTACTTAGACCGACACAATACCAGTTTGAATGACTATATTTGCGTGTTGTTAAATGTTAGGCCTGTTGCAGTTAACACACCTTTCCACTTCTTGTTTTGCTTAACTAGTGTGCTTAAACCTGCACACTGAAGCTATTGTTTGGAGATTATTTTGTCTGCCATGGATGTATTTGGTTGATGTTTAGCCTGTTGTGCTTAACATGCCTCTCAATGTACTTACACAGGACAATTTTGGGAACGACTGTTGTTTTCCATCGAGGTTAGTTTCATCCCATGGCTTATATATACTCACTGTTCAGGATGTCGGTAGCTGGTACCATATAGGCCGGGGTTTGGTAAGGGACTAATCGGTGAATCAGACTTTTAACTGAATATATCTGTAACCCATTAATCAGTAGGTTAACTAGGGCCATATCTAATATATCTGAGGCTACATAGCAACATGCACTGTACTAAATGTCTAAATATGCAATCCTAGGCTGCCTAGCAACAAGGAAGAGTCTTACCTTAATGTTCTGATGATGTCTAGATATACGTAGAAGAGCAACAACAACAACAACACAGCAACTGTTAATCAGCTGATAATTTGTAAAAATGCAATAAACTCCCTCCGGCCCATAATATAAGATGTTAATTCATCCAATATATGAGTATATTGGATGTTATATGATATTATATAATGGACGGAGGGAGTGTTGTACTACATCATTGTGCAATTGCTGTTTAGCTTCTAATATTAACTTGGTGCATTTAGGTACATATGTCATTGGTAAAGATCCGCGCTTTGACCCTTTCTGCATATGGGGCAATGAGATATTGATGAACTAGCATCAAGTGAGGAAGCTGATAAAGATTGTTAGTAAAATGGGTCAAAAGATGGCAATTAAACTATTTATTTACACTTTATCCAAGACAACAGCGAACTGCAGGATGGTAAGTAAGAACTCTGCAGCCTTCTTTTTACTACCCATAATGAGTTGTGTTAGATGACAATGTCTGAATGTTTTTCCTTTGCAGTGGTTCCCAAAGCAGTTTACTCAAGATTACCTCTCAAACTACATGATCGGTGGGCATGCAAAGGTTAAAGTATTTCTAGCAGAACACGATGACTATCTAGATGTGTTCATGAAGACACTGAAGGATGGGCGGTCGGCCATCACAAGGGGTTGGACTAGAGTCGTGTGTGCCTTCTGCATGGAGGAGGGCACAATATGGGCATTCCACTTCACCTTGTTCAGCAACCAGAATGTATTCCGCCTCTTTCTTTACCGTCTTTAATAGTACAAGTATACAACCGTTGTTCACCATTCTATATTAGGTGCTTATGTAATTCTTGAACATATGTACCTGTGAATCGAATAATGCATTGGTTGTTTGAACCTGATGGATATGAATAAAGCTATAGCATACTTTCAAATTCAAATCCGGTACAATTTTAAATAGCAGCAATTAAATTATGGTGAAATTACGCTCTGCAGGTAGTTACAACGCACACGGTCAGTAATGCACAAACATTTGTGATATACACCATAATCCGACATGGTTCACAGAGAGGAAACGTGTGCGATCATGCACACAGTTGTCGTTTGCAAAGCGTGTGTGATGTCAGACAATATCACAAACGGTGCGGGCAAACTAAACATTTGTGATAGTTGCCTTATTGTACATGATTTGCAATCATGAACTGTTTCTAATGTGGTAAGCATCGTAAATGTTGCACCATAGAATAGCATGTGCGATAGTTATCATGTACGATGCTGTTACGATGGTCCGACATTTCGTAATCCTATCCGACACTCATACGATGATTAGCTAATCTTCTTAATTAGTTATCGCATATGGTTCGGGAAAAGTGAATGTGTGTGATTGTCGGCTTATCATACACGTTCTATAATCATGAACTGTTTGTGATGGGTCGCGCATCATAAACGTAGCACCACAGATTACCGACTGTGATGGCAATGCGAGCACAAACAAGTAGCAAGCATGAAGCGTTTGGGATATTCGAGATATCAGAAACAGTTTTATAGGGACAACTGTATGCACCAAGGCTCCCTATCCCCGACGGTTTCTGGGTCGTGTGGGAAGGACCCCCTATCGCAGTCACTCACTTGGTGACTATTCAAAATGCCGTCATGGAAAGGGGTTAAAAATCATTTGTATAGCACCTCACTGTACCAGTGAAATGGAGTGGTAGAAGGAGCAAAGCCCTATCAATGTCTCACATATACTTTGCTAACCCTAAACATGACCCTAGGTACGAAATATATAGGTATGTGGGAGAGGGGGACGAAGTGGAGGCCCAAACAGCAGCTCTCAGCTGACCATCTCGATGGGCCCGTGCGCACGGGGGTCCTGTGTGCATGGTACACGCCCGTGCGCATGGGGTGCTACAGCGGCCCAGGCCTGTGCGCACGGCCTCCGTGCGCACGGGGTGGTGCGTCTTGGTTCCGGTAGCTCCATGGGTGGCCCGTGCGCACAGGGTCTAGGGGGCCCGTGGGCACGGGGTCACCTGGGAGGTGCAGTCTTGCTCCTCTTGGTCCTCTTCTTCTTCCTTGAGGCCTTGGGGTGCTTGTTTTGGTGAGGTAGCAACCAAGTTCCGTTCATGTCCATATGTATCTCAAGTAGGAGTGAGTTCACCTCGGTTTTGATGGTGCATGCTCGAGCTCTTGTCATATGTCCATGTGGTGCTTGATGTGTTGGTGTAGAGTCCATGGGGATGACGGAAGGATGCTCCACATCAATCAGTTTGTGTAGCGGGAGACGCCGCGGAACATCTTGTGCCAAAAATAGTTCTTGGAGAGCGTAGCGAACGTCTTGTCACATCTGAAGTGTCCCATAAGTCCTTCTCCATGAGCCTCTTGCAAAAGTAACAAACAAAGAGAAGATTCGGGTATACAAAGTTTGTTAGCTCTCATTAGATAATCATCCTTGATATAATATCGCTCCAAAGATGTATGTGTCAAGCATTTGGTATAACGAATAGCAAAAGTAGGATCATGCGCATACAAGTCTTTTATGTGCTCAAAGCCAAAGACATTCAATTCAAGTTGAGTTACAAGCATGCATTTGCGTGACAAAGCAACCGCCACAACATTTTCCTTACCTTTGATATACTTGATAATATACGAAAATGACTCTATGAACTCACTCCACTTGGCATCTCGCTTATTCAGTTTAGTTTAACCCTTAAGGTAATAAGCGTCTCATGGTCTGTATGGATGACAAATTCATGAGGGCGAAGATAATGATTCCACACATGCAAGACTTGCACTAAAGCATATAACTCTTTGTCATAAATGGGATAGTTAAGTTACGCTCCGGAAAGTTTTTCACTAAAATTCTCAATAGGTGTCGTATCCACCTATTGAGCAATCGTGCTAGCATCTCTCTTGAGTTGTGCAACACGAGCGTTTTTCTTGGATTCCACATTTTTGGCTCATTCCTTGGTTGCATGACCCCATTTATCTATCTGTGTGTGTGTTTTCATGTGCCATTGCCATTCATTGCTATTGATCTACTTGTTTCACATGCGAATTTGTGAATCTCTTTCAACTTATTTGACTCTTGCTAACAATTGCATCATATTTTTGTGCAACTATCCTCACCAAGCTCCACCAAAAGCTTTACTTGTGTAGGTGTGAGAATTGACAAGATCCGGTACCAATTGTGCTATTTCCTTGCTACATTATTGAGTGATCATTGATCCATCTTCAACACTAGATAAGGTACATTGGGGTAGTTCTTTCCTTTCTTCCACTCACATTTTCTCGAGTCTTGTGATGGATAGGTAAAGCATTTCATCTCCGGTCTTCGATGACAATGACGGCACGAACCAACACTCACACCGTTGAACTACAACGAACAATGCGAGGCACACAATCTACCTTGCGAAAGCGCATCGACAACCTCGCCACCAACATAAGGCAATCCGAAGCATGGACAAGGGACTACATAGACGACACGTTCGACTACCACAACAAGAGGTTGAACAAACATATGGACGACGCATACAACGAAAGGATGGACAAACACATGGAGGAAATCCAACAAATGTTGTCCAACTACAAGTCTTCTTCCCCTTCGTCATCCTCAAGGCGGCGGTGAGTGAGTCGCAAATCTTCAGAGCACCCATGTGATGCAAGCAAAATTTGTCCACGTCCACATCTCCATGGCGACCATCATCACATTCATGATCCACATCGTCATGAAGGGAAAGTCACCTCCAAGCATAATGTGCGCAAAGACGAACGACATCTACTACGAGCTCAACCACAACAATGACACCATCAAGATGAAGATGCTCGTGATGCGTACACCTACAAGTCCCAACAAGCTCTACATCAAGCTACGGCCAACCTTCATGAGCACAAGAGAAGACCGCGAGACAAGCACCACCAAGAGGAAGCTATGGCTACCACCACCACTTTGGCATCTTCTCCAAGTGTTCTCAAGGCATCTTCGCCTTTGGACGTACAACATCTTCGCCTACTTCCCACGATTACGCCTACGTCCACATCATCATGTCCAAGGCGACCACCTACAAGCGAGGGCGACACTTCCATCTTCGGAAGCCCCTCAAGGAAGATGGCCGAGCATGGGAAATTCCCTTCTGTCATGGAGACGAGATAAGAGGTGCCACATCATATGGGCCTCATACAAGACGACGACAAGATGGTCGAGCAAGGGCCATCCCCTTCAACCATGGCGGCGAGCGCGAACCTCTTCAACGACATGAAGACGATGCCCCAATGGGACTCATAATCCGAGTCAAGCTACGGGACCGCACATGAGACCCTCTCTTTGGTCTCAGAGGAGCATGATGATTTGCCACATCCTACGACATTCATCTTTGGAGGCGTTATGGATGAGGAGGTTGAGCATGGAACTATCCCTTCAACCAAGGTGACGAACGAAGTTGAGCATGGAGACATTTGCACCTACATCTCTCCGACACCTATATATGATGAGATGCGCCAATTGCCATGTTGAGGGGAGCCACCACACCATGAGTGAGATGAGTGAGCCTACCTTATATGACATTGAGTGCATTTCCTATGAGAGGATGAGTGTGATGACCACTAGCCCCACACATGAGAGCATGCCACACTTCCTATCACTACTTGGAGAAAGCTTATAGATAGAATTTTAGCAGTAGCGCTGGTTAGAGGGGAAGCGCTACTGCTACTTAGTAGTAGCGCGCGATGGAAACAGGCGCTATAGTTACCAAAGTAGTAGTAGCGCTGGGCCCCCAGGCAGCGCTACTGCTAAGTGGTCCCATCACCACCGGTAGGGGCTACACATAGCAGGAGCGGTTGGCTGAAACCAGCGCTACTACTAGAGACATAGCAGTAGCGATGGTCGGCGGCCAACCGCTACCGCTAAGTGTGCACGGTGCCAGCAGGTGGGCCCAACTTAGCAGTAGCGTTGGGCGGCCAGTCAGCGCTACTGCTAATGCTACCTTATCCTCCCTGGCCCAATCACTCTCCCTTCCCACTCTCACCGTCCTCTCTCCATCTGCCCCCGCTGCCGCCGTCGCCCGATATGTCTCCCTCCCACCCTCTCCTTCCATCCCTCCCTTCTTCCTCCCTCCCTCCGACCCGGCCTCTCCCTCCATCCCTCCCTTCTCCCTCCCTCCCTCCGATCGACCCTCTCCCTCCATCCCTCCCTCCTGCATTGCATAGATAGATGGATAGATAGATGAATATATAGATGGATAGATAGATGAATACATAGATGGTTAGAACTATGGTATTTTTGATATATTGCATACATAGACAGATGGATGGATAGATGGATGGATGGATATATTGATGGATAGATAGATGGATGGATGGATAGATGTTAGGGCTAGAACTAGGGTATTTTTAGTAAATGTAGGTCTTTTCAATTTTATTTTTATTAAAAATTAGTAATAGAATAGAAAATTAGTAATATAATATAAAATTGTTGTTGCCAATTATATTGATGATATAATTTTTCGATCGGTGGACTATGCAGGATTTCTCGCCGTCGCGTCTCCCTCTCCCACTCGGTCCCGTCTCGCCACCGTGAGTACCTCCCACTCCTGTTTGTTTAGTTTTTGGTTAAGTTCTATTTTAATATATATGTAGATGTATGTATGTTTGCTAGAATGGATGCATTATTGATTTTTGCACTTTTGTTGCATTATTGATTTCAAAAACATGTATACTAGTCTTGTGCTTGCCCAAGTGGCCTATATATGTTTGTACGGAACACCTCTGAGTGGCCTATGTTTTGCCAGAGTGTTGATTCATTTCTGTTCCGGCAAATTTTAGGCGCTCGATATGTCCTATTTTAGCAAAGGTCATGCCGGATTTTTCCGTGAATTTTAGCAAGACTTGTGCTAGAATATGTAGGAAATATCGACTGGCCTAGATTTGCTAGGAAGACAATTAAACGACATTTTGGGTTGACTTTAAGTCTGTCAGGGCTCCATACAAGACAGTCAAAACAGTGATAGAGAGTCTCCACCGTATATGAGAGAAGAAGAATGCCGACTGTTGTCGTGGGGGTCGCTTCTCCTTCTCCTTGTGCTACACCATTGTTATGCACTAGGGGAAGGAGTAGCGACCATCATCGACGGTCAAAAAATCAGTGACGGAGAGTGTCCACCATATATGAGAGAAGAAGAATCCCGACTGTTGTCGTGAGGGGAGCTTCTTTTTCATTTGAAGGTGCTAGACATTTTGGTGTAATGCATTTTCAAATGAAATTAGGAGCTTCCATCACCGACAGTCACAAATGTCAGAGAGGAAGAATCCTGACAGACACATAGTCAACCCGTGATGAATAATAATGATCTAATTTAGTTTTTGTAGTACATATATTGGATTTTTGAAGTTTAATCTTTGGATTATGAACATAGGAAATGTTTGAAGACAACGATAGGATCCCTGAGTGCGACTACTGCGGTGATGACCGGGGTCTGTGCGACAGGCCTCACCTGGAAGACGATCGGCGCTTCAGTATTAAGCTCGACGAGACCTTCGATGTTGAAACGGTACACAACGACGACAAGTCTTTTTTCGTATTTAAGCATGACTTCTGCTTCTTCAACGTGTAATTTCCGTATTTTACAATTCGACTAGTGCATCCCATGCCATGCAAGACGCTATGTCTTGGAGAAGCTGAATTTCAAAGATCATGAGAATATGGAGACAAAGATAGTTAACCTCAAGACCCATCATGGTTATGCTTTTGCCGTAAAGCTATACAATGCAGAGAGCTACTACCATTTTGGTTGCTCGAATTGGGAAGCACTGTGCATGGCGTATGGTTTTCAGGAGGGTATGCATGTCACCTTCGATCTTGGTGATCCTGAAGATGACATCGACAAAGATAATGTCGATGAAGATAATATCAACAAAGAGAATTGTCGTGGTAGAACACGGCCACCTATGGGGCCATTGGCCCCTTTGTGGTTTGGCAGGGGGGAGGACGCATTGCACAAAGAGCGGAGGCCATGGGACAGCACGGCAGTGGTGACACTGGTGGTTTTTACCCAGGTTCGGGCCGAAGAGAAGAGTAAAACCCTACTCCTGCTTTGGTGGATTGATGGAGAGACCATGAAGAACGCGCAACGCTCGAGGCCGGCAAGGTCGCCTCGGGGGGAGCAGCTATGCGCGTATGAGTACACGAGGGTCCGAATCCTTTCTAAGGTTGCCACGGTCCTCCTTTTATAGGCTAAGGGGTTACCACAATGGCAAAACGGTCATTATCCATCGATTATATAGCTAGCAGTGCTATCATACCTAACTCTGGTAGTTAGGACAAAGCGCATTAAATGCGCTACCATGTGTCGTGCTGTGGACGTTGCCCGGCAGGCCTGCCATGCCGCTTTAGTCATCTTCCACTTGTCTGCTTGACACGCCTCTAGACGGGTGTCATATAGAGGTGATCTTCCTCCTAAATGGCTGCCACGTGCCAAACGACAGCCACTTAGTTATCTGGGGGCTCGACACCGCACCGATGGATGACATGCGTTGTGATGTTGTGGAGCGGTGGAGTCTTAGTGGGGATGTAGGCCGCCAGTGGCCCCGACAATCCTTGCCGGGGAAGTCTTGGGACTTGTCTTCGGGGTGGGCTCGACCTGACCAGGCTCGCCGGCCCGGCAAGGGGGATTTTTCCTTAGTGATATCTTGCTGTCTTGGCTTGTCTTGGTCTTCTTGATCCGCCCTTTACTTTCTCAAAGAGCTCTCTCTCTGGCTTGGTTCTATCTTGAATGCTTGGGGTTGCTTGCATATCTGCCACTTGAGCCAGTGTACAGTCTGGGCAACATACGTGAAGGTTTGGTGCACCGACAAGAATATCGACAGTTGTGTCCTTGTGGATACGCTTCCACTTCTACCTCTTTGTGAGTTTCTCAAACATATTTATTAAGTAATTTATACTGTTTTTCTAAAAATAGTTGACAGCTTATATATTTCCATTGACAGCTTATTTCGATTATTCGAAAAATGTTCGGAAAATAGTAGACAAGACCTACTACACTGATGGTTCTGAACTAACTTACGAGGAGAAAGATCATCTTGTCTCCTTCATTATTGATGTTGAGACTTTCAATAAGAATTATGAAACTCCTCCACATTATGGTCAATACGTGCCACTAGTCCACGTGTTGAACTACTACAACATCCACGGAAATGGCATGGTAAGATTTTTTTATTATTATGACAACAGTGCATCTTTTGCATACATTCTTCTAATTAAAGCTAAACTACATTGCTGACTATGTTACTATTATGCTCTTCAACAGAAAATCTCGAAGGATTGTGTGCCTCATCTGATGCATGCGAAAGGTCACATGGATGTTGTTTGCTTATTGCCAAGTCTGCCTACGTGTCACCGCTGTTCATACAATATTTCTCGAACAGATGAAGACCTCACAATAAAAGAATGGAAAAAAGTTATGAATGATCATAGGGAGCTACTTGGAAGCAACATTGTGCGAAGGCCACAAATTGGAGACAGGATAATCTCCATTCTCCATAATGGAGAGTCAGGGGCTATGTTGTTTTATGCTATTTTACCTTAGAGAGGGGCAGCAGGTCCTAGCTAATACTCATGATCATGTGCTAAGAACAATTAACTAGGGTTGGTTATGACTATGATGATGATGAGTATGACTTGTTATTATGATAACGAGTAGAAGTTGTTAGATGACTATGATGATGATGAGTATGACTTGTTATTATGATAACGATGATGAGTTATTATTATGGTGATGCATGATGCTAGGTTGTTATATGAGCATGGTGAGTTATTATATATATCAGTGGGTGAAATGAACGTGGATTATAGATTCAAGTGGAGGCAACATGGTGCAGATCGAAAGTACTACTAATCCACACTAAAGTGATCAAGTTTGGATTAGTAGTACTTCTGATCTGCACCATGTTGCCTCCACTTGAATCTAATCCATGTCTATTTCATCCACTGATATAATAACTCATCATGGTCATAAAATCATATGATGAAACTACTGTATAAAACCTGTACAAATACAGCGCCAATAAGCTGCAGAAAAAATGCTGGAAAATTTAGCAGTAGCACTGTTTATAAGAAACGCTACTGCTATTTACGGTTAGCAGTAGCGCTGTCTAGAGGGCGCGCTACTACTCAGTAGGTATAGCAGTAGCGCGGGACAACCTACGCTACTGCTACATGTTAGCTGTAGCGCCATAGTAGTAGCACTGGTACCCGCGCTACTGCTAGCACTATTTCCAGCGCTACTGCTAGGGTTATCCCTAGTAGTGTATGTGAGGTTGAGAGCCATTTGAGTGACTCCACCAATCATATGAGTGAGAGCATCCTATCAGGAGTGAGTGAGCCACATCACTTAGTGAGTGAGGCAGTTGAGAGGGCACGTGAGGCCACTATGATTTCTAACGACTTAACCTCTACTCCTAGTGTGTTTTCCTTTTTGGTGCTAGATCTCTCACAAGACAAAGCGCCAATCCTCGATGAGTCCATACCTCCAATAGGCAAACCAATGGCCATGGTGGACGATGATGCACCCCCACATGGTACCATCAAGTTGATGAAGTGATTGACCAAGCATCATTTTTTGCAACCTCACCTACAACACAAGAGCGGAGCTCTAAAGGTAACATAGGTGATGGTACTTCTCTTGTCCCACTAGTGGACTATCTTACAAATGATTGCTTGCATGATGATGATCACCTTATGGATTCACCACATACTATGTCTTCTACATGCTTAGGTGTGCCACCCATTTATGATGAATATGATGATGAGCATGTCAAATTGCCTAGTTGTGATGCTATGCTCCATAGGATATCATGTGAAAATTCTATCGGTCACGTCATGTTTGGCAATCCAATAAACTTGTCATATGCTATGAGTGAGATCTCCCGTATTGCATCATTACAATCTCAACATAGTAACTATGCATATCCAATTAAAATCAATCCCATTTGCACTTATGGCATAGATGACGAGATCATGGATATTGGATTTTGTTTCTCTTGTGATGATATTGCTATGCTACCTTTGCAAAATTTGTGCAACTCATCTCATATGCCATGCCATGAAAATTATTGTGTATCGCATGATTCCATCCCTTGTGCGCACCATATGCATACCATTCATGACAATGCTCTAGATACTAATAGCGATGCATTCCATAATTTGAGTCTCCATTATGCTATACATAACAACTCACCTTTCATGATGGATGAAATGTTTCTATATCACGCATCTCATTTATTTGAGCATTGGATATTTTGTGGTAACCAACACATGCATGTGCGCATCATAATGGATGATGTGTACATATACCACGCACACACAATTTTTCCTTTGCCTTTGTTTTGTGTAGGTACTCAAGAATACTTGTCAACGACACAATCCCATGAGTTGAAAAAATGAGCTCTTAAGAGCAACGACGGTTTGGGATCCCATGGATTATCCTTACCACCATTCCATTCACGCAAGGACTACGCGCATCTCTTCTACTTGGCTCTCACACGGCTATGGGCTATATACCACTTGTCACGTTATGCTCATTTTACCGTGTTCACTTTGCATGTTATGCTTGCTTCTACGCCTTTGCCATTCAATTGTGACCCTTGCTTGCATTTACCCATGATTCACCATTATACTACTCCTATGTGTATTTGCATGCTTGGTGGAGATACTTGTTGCTATTGCCATGTTCTATACATGCCACATGCTATTGTTGATTCTTGTGTTGGGAGAGTCATGATGTTCCATTGCTATTTACATAGGACTTCTTGCCAATACAATGATGATACATTACTCATATCTTGTTTTCATGATTGTGATATGTCATGTGCATTATGTATGCTCACTATTTGCACACATGACATGATTACCATGATTCCTTCTAGTATGTTGCATCTTCGCACTACTAGCTTCCATGACTTGATCACTATGATTGCTTGATTTGTGGCATCACCCATGATACATAATTTCTCATTGCATTGGGTTGATAGCATATATGTTCATGCCTCTCACTTGAATTATCTTATTCATTGTCTCTTGTCTCCATTAGTTGGACCCTTCATATCCACTTCTAGTGCGTGCACCGATACTATGCTTATTGATCATGGAGACTTGAACATCTTACTTGTGATGCATGCTTGCTTTACTGAGCCTAATCACATCATATGCCTACACACCATGCCCTACACCCTTGTACTTTCTTATGTTAAGAATGATCAAAACACTTGTTGGGTATCTCACCACACGAATGATAGGTTTCGCATTTCCACTAACCTCATTTGTTTTTCCGAGTGTTTGTCATGCGCTTTCCTTTTGAAGGAGTCACAAGGCGGTACCATCACGAGACATATTGGTTATGTGAAGGCGTACATGATGTGCGACACCAACATTTTCGACAAACTACTAAAGGTGAACTCCTTCCCTTTAAGCCATCTTCAAATATGCATATTGGATGGGCCATACTTTCATTGTTGTCTCCTTCTTGTCTACATGATACATATATTGGATGAAGGACCGACATTGAAGATGGAACCTATGGAACTTCAAGTCGACGAGTGCTCAAGCTTAGTGGATGCACCATCGGACCACCACTCTTGCCACGACATTGAGCAATGGTATGCCATGAAACTTTCGCCATATTGCAGCAACACCTACATATTTGTTGATGAGCATGCTAGATGGAAACATTCCTTCCATGACAAATTTGCACCTTATGCATGGATTGACTTACCTTATGATTTCCTTGTTGCATCTTGTATTACCATGTCATCCATGATATATGAGCTTGTGCACTTCCTTAGAAAATTTGTTGTGATCTTCCTTGATGGCATATTCATACATCATGATCATATTGCTCACCATCAATTGCATGATAAAATAATCACATTGAGCACCAATTACCATGTTCATGCTTTTGATAAACCGTCCCATTATGACATAATTGTGCACAATGGTTGCATTTCTAACATTCACAACACCTTTGCGTGTACCACAAATGATTTTGCTCCCATGAATGAGTTGCATATCATTCTATATCTTTTGGCTAAGCATCATGTGCCTTGTCACGAACTATCTTACCGGACGAACACATGCTTACTTGATGGACACCTTGTGTGTGAAAACCATTGTATTTTCGAGTGTCATTTGTGTTTGCTCTTTTTGCATGTATACACCTTGGAGTACTTGGATTGCGCCATGTCTACAACTCCATCCAACTACAAGTCCATCCACGACAACCGTTTCCATGGTGATGAGGTTCACGATCCGAGGTTGGATCTTTCCCAAGGGGGGAGATGATGCGGAGCATCCTATGATCATCCCCATGTACACTACGACTACTTCCGAAACCCCAAGAGGAAATACGACGAGACCTCGAGCATATGCCATTGGTCACAAGGTTAAATCGCTCCTCTCCGAACTGTCACTTTCCACATGTGAGACATGGCTACTACCTCAAACATATGTGTTATGCATGATCTGGAACTAAGAGGAAGATCATGGAACAGTGTAGCGCCCAAGATGCGATTCTATCCCAATCACGTGATGAACTCATGATTGGGGCACAACCGCATTTCGAGCGCATAGCAAGGTGGATATCATTACAACATACCATGTACTGAATGGATGAGAATACAAGAAAAAGGCTTACACTCGCCACAAGCTACAACATGAATACATGAATACATCAGTACATAGCAATCATCATACAGAAGAGCAGGATCCGACTACGGATGAAATCAAACGAAAAAGAATAATGACTTCCACCCTGCTAATCCCAGGCTCCCGACCCGGAACCTATCCCTTGATCGAAGAAGAAGAAGCAGAAGAACTCCAAATAAGCAAGCATCACACTCGCGTCAGATCATCGCATTACCTGTACCTCCAACTGTTATTGTAGTAATCTATGAGCCATGAGGACTCAGCAATCCCATTACCATGGGTATCAAGACTAGCAAAGCTTAATGGGTATGGAATGGATAAGTGGTGAGGTTGCAGCAAGAACTAAGCATTGTATGGTGGCTAACATACGAGTACAAGAGTAAGAAGAGCAACTACGCATAACGGTCGCAAACTAGTAATGATCAAGAAGTGATCCTGAACTACTTACGTTCAAACATAACCCCACCGTGTTCTCTTCTCGAACTCACTCGAAAAGAGACAGTCACGGTTACACATGCGGTTGGTGTATTTTATATTCGGATCTGGTGTCAAGTTCTCTACAACTGGATATTAAAAATTCCCATCTGCCACATAACCGCGGGCACGGCTCTCGAAAGATCAAATCCTGCAGGGGTGTCCCAACTTAGTCCATGACAAACTCTCATGATCAGCGGAGTCAAATCTCCATCTTGGGGACAACACGATCAAACTCGGAATCCCGGTGCACAAGACATTTCGACAATGGTAAAACAAAACCACCAAGACCTCCCGACGTGCCGACTCCCTGATAGGAGCCGCGAGTATCTCGTCTCAGGCCACGACGGATGAGCGAAGCTTATGGTTGGCTGAGACCCAAGTTGCCAAGGGGGCGCCACAAGGTGCTCTGTTTTGGACCAACACTCATGAGGAGCACTGGCCCGGGGTTGTTAATTAATTATCCTCGGGGTCCGTAAAGTCCATATGCAAGTTTCAGTTGTTATTAGGCAAATGGTAAAACCAATGTTGGGCCTTGCTGGAAGAGTTTTATTCAAAGCGAACTGTCAAGGGGGGCCCATAACCCCCGACCGTGTTAGGAAAGCAAAATCAAGGAACATAACACCGGTATGACGGAAACTAGGGCGGCAAGAGTGGAACAAAATACCAGGAAAAAGGCCGAGCCTTCCACCCATTACCAAGTATATATGTGCATTAATTAAATAAGAGATATTATGATATTCCAAGATATCCATGTCCCAACATGGAACAACTTGCAACTGCACCTGCAACTAGCAACGCTATAAGAGGGGCTGAGCAAAACGGTAACATAGCCAAACAACGGTTTGCTGGGATGGTGGGTTAGAGGCTGTTTCATGGCATATTGGGAGGCTTGATAAACAAGTGGTAGGTAGCGCGACATAGTGATAGCATCGTGACAACTAGCAAAGCAAAGATAGTAGTGGTATCCAGGGTAATGATCATCTTGCCTGAAATCCCGCTAGGAAGAAGACGAACGGGTGTAGTCGAACGGATCCTCACAATCGCAACGTAACCGGAACTATCGAGAAGAAGCACAACTAGAAAGAAGCAAACAACATGGTAAACAACCAAGCATAAACATGGCATGATGCACAATCAAGTATGATGCATGTCCGGTTTAAATAGGCATGGCATGGCAAAGTGCAACAAACAATACTACAAATTAAGTGGAGCTCAATATGCAACGAGTTGCATATTGACGAAACACCACAACAATTATTTAGTTCTCTTCCATTTAGGTACTCAACAATATTAAATGTTGTCAAACATGGCAAGAGGTGAAGCATAATAAAACTACCTATATAGACAAGTTCAAATGAGGCCGGAAACAACAAACAACAATTCCGGAAAAATCCCCATATGCATATTTCGAATTTGGTACTGTTCTGCCCTATACACAATTTTAGAGTTGTTAAACATGCAAAGTAATGCCACCATGTTAAACTATGCATTTTTCTACCCCATTTACATATAAAGTTTATTTAATTCGAAGCTACGGTTAATATGTTATGAAATAAAACATTTTAACATGCCATTTAGCAAATTAATGCAAACAGCAATTTTTAAACATTTCAAACATGGATGAAAGTTGCAAATTATGAAACTAGATGAAATTCTAAGCATTTTACACGTTTAAAACATTTTAATCCGATGCACGGTTGGTGAGATATTACATGCATGAACTCTAGGGGGTTTCTTGAAAAACTGGCGTTCTCTGGATAATGTCAAAATTCGCAATACAAAAAAAACACTATCAGGCTGAATCTGAAACAGAGGGAGCCAACTGGGCCAAGCCCAACAGAGGGAAAAGGTCGGGTGCTGCTCACCCTGGGCCTTGGGAGTTGGGGAAGCTGGGCCTTGGCGGAAGCAGGAGACGGCTTGGGCAGCGACGCGGTCAAGGCGAGGAAAAGGCAGCGGCTCGGGCGATGCAGGCACGGCGACAGAGCGATGCAGGGTGCGCAGCGGCCGACGACGGGTCCCGGGGCCATGGACGTCAGACGGAGCGGCAGAGAGAGGAGGCGGGGCACGGGCGAGCTCGTGCTAGAGCAGAGGGACTTGGCGGGGCGGCGGAGAAGCTTCAGGGCGGCGGCTTGGCGCGATGGAGGTCCGGATGAGGAGGAATGGGAGCACGGGGGTGCAGCTGCTGCTGCTGGCGTCCGGCGGAGGCGAGCTCCAGCTCGGACCCGTCGAGGGAGTTGGCGGCATGGGCAAAGCTCTTGGTGGTGACGTCCATGGCGTTGGCGCCGAGCTCCTGGAGAGAAAGGGAGGCAGAGATGTTGAGAGGAGAAGGAAGGAAGGGAAGGGATGGCATTGTGCTCATCTGTGGCGGGGGAAGGGCATGAGCTTGCAGGTGAGCTCGGGGGGTCGAGGTGGCGCGCGGGAGGAGCAGGAGAGGAGGAGTTCCTCTGGTTGGCCGGGGGATCGAGGGAAGGAGGCGCGCGGGAGAAGAGCTTGGGGACGAGCTGCACTCTCCTCGGGCGCAGGTGGATCAGAGGTGTGGCTGGTGCTCGGTGATTGGCTCGGCGAGGGGATCGAGGGAGATCGGGCAAGGGGATCGAGGGAAGGAGGTGGAGTGGCGGCGGCGACAGGGAGGATGGGACAGCTCCCCTGGAAATTATGGTTGGACTGCTTATATAGCAAGTGCATTTTGGTTAAGGGCGATTTGGACCCTCCGATTATAATCGGGCGATCGAGAATAAATACCTTAGAGGAGTCCAACAAAGAACCGATGATATTTCAGGGATGTTTGGAGATGATCCGGACCCAACGGTGACAACTGAGAGGTTCGGGTCCGGGCAGTTTCGGACGCGCGCGAGGGGTCTAACGAAAGGCCATGAAGACAAGGGGGTTTGCCGGGGTCAGAGAAGAGAGTTTAGGCGGTCAGACAAGAGGGACTCGAAAACCCCGATTGGTCTCGGAACGGAAAACAAATACAATGAGGAAAAGCGGGAACTACGAACGGTGCAAGTTTTGAAAAACATGCAGATGAAATGCACATGATGCATGATGAAATGAAACAAGCCAAATAAATCACACGGCGACAACGAAATAACTGGAAGGCTTCTGGATCGTCAGTCTCGGGTCGTCACAACACTCCCCCACTTACAAGAGATCTCGTCCCGAGATCTAAGGATGGCACCGGAGAGAAGCGGAAGAGGAAGAGGTAAAACAAAGTTGCTTCTTTGACAAACGAGCGAAACCACGAACCTTGAGAGGTTGAACAAATTGAAAGAAAGAATAGAACATAGTTGAACGAAATTGGAAACACTCCATTAGCAAAGAGGAACAAGGAATATTACGAGAACCTTGTAGGTTGAAAGACATGAGACAAGAGCTTAACGAAACAAATGAATATGAAACTGCACCGATATAACGAGATAGCCAAGGGACAAGAATGAAAGAATTTGGACAGCACTCCGGTTGAACAGGGAATGGAATAGAACATGAACTTGACAAGATGGAACGATACTTGACGAGAGGAACAACATAATGCCTCCAGAAGAATTGAAATAGTGGAATGAAAAGAACGGAGAAGAGAAAACAACAACTTCTCCCTGAAATGAATTTGAAAGAGCATCCTTAGGAGAATGGCTTGACGGAGTTGTTGGAAAATCAACAACAAAAAGAATAAGCTTGTTGTGGGCTTATGGAAAACATCTCAAAATTATGAGGTGACAACCGGCCACTAACGGAAACAGATAATTGGATTGAGATCAACAAGGAGATGAAAACTCCTTTTACCGAGAGAATAGGAGGAAACTTGGATTATCGATGGCACCACAATTAGCAACATTCCGTAGGGAAGGCTTTAGGTAAAATCTTTACCAAGATAACTCCAAGGAAGAAAGTGATGGGTTTAAATATCCCATTCTTGTGAATCAAGAATTATATACTACCACCTCAAAAGATAAGGGAGAACAATTGCACTTCGGAATGTAAGATGAAGAATGCTTGAGCTCCTCCAACAAGAATCTTGAAGAACACTTCGAGAATGAATTAAATCCTTAATGAACCACCATGTAAAGAACTTCATGACGAACTCCGGTAAGAAAAGAAATGGTAGGAAGGAGGTGAAGGTTGAAAAAAATAACAAGATGAAAACCTTGTGATTATTTAGATGGAGCTTCGTGACGAGATAACCGAGAAAACTTGAAACTCCGAAAAAGAAAAGATGAAAAACTTAGAACAGAGAAATTGATATCATGAACGAACTTCGGAAGAAAAGAATTGAAACACCTAGAGGAAACAAGAATAAGAATTATGTTATGCTTATCCTTCATCAATTTAAATTGATGACAAACAATGGATTTAGCATAATACATATTCTCATTGGGAAAAAAAAGATTGATAAAGCTCAAACTTGGGAAAGTCTTCAACGAATCGCCGGTAAGACTTGGAAGGAACAAATGATTTGGTATGATAACAAAGGAAGAGGAATCTTGAATGAACCACTGTAAGAATTGAAAATGAATGAAGCAAAGGGAACGAATCTCCGGGAAGAGTTAGAAAATGAACGAAGATACTTGAGGGAATTTAGATACAAGAGAACAAAGAGATCATGAGCTGGCTAGGAAATACTTGAACGATGCACCAGAAGAATTGGGGAATGAGAGCTGAACGTTGAGAACGAATAAATCTGAGATGATGGGCTCCGCTAAAAAGACTCCTGAATTGCTCCGGATGGGTATGAAAAGAATTCTCACAATCGAAAACAATTATGAGGATGACATCCAGCTTGAACTATGCATCTCCAAGAGAACGGACAAAGATTTAGGGAAAATTCTTCTTCTTCACTCTTGAATGCTCAGATGACGATGGGAAACACCACCATGAATTGTTGAGACACTCTGGAATAATGACGAATATTGATGTTGAACCAAAGATGCAAAGAATTTGAAAGCGATCTTGGAGAAGGCATTTAGCTGATGAAAATTCATTCTTACATCCAACTTTGAAAAGATTTGAGAATAACTCCGGAAAAAATTAGAAGAGTCAGGTAAGATCCTGGGAAAAGACCTGTGGGTTAGGGCCCACTCAAAAGAACCACCGTTGAATGATTTCAAAAGAGAGATTGCACCGGTTGAATTAAATGGCTTGAATGAGATGCTAACC
Source organism: Thinopyrum elongatum (assembly GCA_011799875.1). Lineage (NCBI taxonomy): Eukaryota > Viridiplantae > Streptophyta > Magnoliopsida > Poales > Poaceae > Thinopyrum > Thinopyrum elongatum. Next base: position 282,788,287 of record CM022300.1, read on the forward strand.
TCGAAATAACTTGAATTGATGTAGAGTGGAAACACGAATCTTCAGAGATATCTTCAGCACTCCGGAACAAATGAATAGCAGGAGGTGAATGATTAAGAGATGCACCGGCATGAAAAGCATTTGAAACGAGGAAACGGATATGATCAACTCCGAAAGCTTGAATTGACTCCACCGGGGAAGAAAAACGAGAATGAAAGAATGATGAACTTGAAGCTTCCTTAGCATCTTCACGAGAAATCACCGGTTAAGAACAATGAAGAAAAAGGATGGAGAAACTTCTCATGAATAACATGGATACTTGATAAGAAATCTGAGTCCTTGAAGAAAAAAGGGGTGGGACGGTGGGAAAATAAAGGCAACTTGGGACGGACGAAACATACATCGTTGAGAAGAATTGATCTTGCGAATGTTGAAATGACCGTATCCACTTTGAAGAGAAGCATGCCGGTTGGAAAAGAATTGGTATGAAAATCACGATTATCAGGAAGAATTAGCACTCCCATAGAAATATGAGAACACCGCTTAGGAAAGGTATGGAATCAACACTTAACTTCGAAGCAACTCGAATACCACTACTCAAAACAAAACAAAGGATTTGGCTTGCGGAATAAGCCGGAAACAAACATATGATAGAGATTTCGTCCAAAAATTTTGTGGTGGGGCCCACACGGGCTCGATCGTACAGCACCATCATGTACAAGGCAGTGCACATGACATACGAAGCGTCCACGAGCCATAGCAAAGCTACACAGAGCTCCTTAAGACACAACGAGACCACTGTAAAACCAACCGTGGACAGGCGGACCACTAGACGTCGAACCCCAATCTCATATCATGCATCTGTAGGAAAGATATCCTAGGTAACTACTTGAATTCCCACCTATGAACTCCCGAAACTGTCTGGTTATGCAATCTGGTGTTGGGGATACAGGGAGGCACAAATATCTCACACAACTAACAAATCCTACACTCCAACTGTATCCATTCGTCAACACATAACCAAGAAAACCTTAGAAATCATGTACCTCAGACCTTCGAAAACATCCGATATACTAGCTGTGGCAATACATCTGATCGCTCTCCCCAGTACTGGGTGTCATCAAACTACTCTTTCCACAAAGAGTATAGAAGCGTTTTCGATGTCGGCGACCTCTGGTATTCCGGAACTGAAACGATCGCGAATGTGACAAGAACCCCTTGGAGCTCAACTCCCCGGAAGAAGTCAAGTTAGACAGGAGGCACCAAGGCAAATTTCCCGTGACACCGATATCACAGCGATTCCAACAATACCCGCGTGATCCTAAAAAAAAATTTGAGTGAAAAAGGATAGAAGAGTGGAAAACACCTACGTCACGAGTCCTCACTTGAGCGACGAAGGGGATGAGGAGTAAAAAGAATTCCTACTCTCTGATATATAACTAGACTCAAAATAGTTTTCTTCTAGACTCAACAACGGCAGCGGTTCGATCAATCAAGGGGGCTCCTGCAGTTGGTAAGGCTCTGATACCAGCTTGTAGCGCCCAAGATGCGATTCTATCCCAATCACGTGATGAACTCATGATTGGGGCACAACCGCATTTCGAGCGCATAGCAAGGTGGATATCATTACAACATACCATGTACTGAATGGATGAGAATACAAGAAAATGGCTTACACTCGCCACAAGCTACAACATGAATACATGAATACATCAGTACATAGCAATCATCATACAGAAGAGCAGGATCCGACTACGGATGAAATCAAACGAAAAAGAAGAACGACATCCACCCTGCTAATCCCAGGTTCCCAACCCGGAACCTATCCCTTGATCGTAGAAGAAGAAGCAGAAGAACTCCAAATAAGCAAGCATCGCACTCGCGTTAGATCATCGCATTACATGTACCTGCAACTGTTGTTGTAGTAATCTGTGAGCCACGAGGACTCAGCAATCCCATTACCATGGGTATCAAGACTAGCAAAGCTTAATGTGTATGGAATGGATAATGGAGGGGCCGGATTTCGGGGACGCAACATATCCTAGAAATTTTACCCCTCGTGCTACCACCAGCCCAGGATTACTGTTACTGGTAGACACGTCCTTGTTACAGATTACCAAGCTATTACAAGAATTGGATACAAGACCATAAAGGTCTAATGATACAATAGTGATTTCGGTGGTGGATGACGGAAAAGACTCGTGGTTCTCCAACGTCGATGGGGCTCCATTCCCACAGGAACAACTGACCTGGATAACTCCTATCCGCGTGGCCGATAATCCTAGGCTCCGCATGATAGAGGTGAGGGTGTCCCGATCTTTCGATGAGATGATAGCTATCGTTTTTGGTGGAGTAGACTTTGACGATCCGACTACGAACGTGCGAGGACGTCGCGCCTTAGCAATCGCTAAACCAACTCCGAGAGGTTATTGACCACGCCGGAGCACAATCAACCTGACCACGAGGGTCTATCTCCTGCAAGCAAACGAAGAACAAGCAAGAAACTAAGATTTGCAATCTGGATATTGCGAATATAAGATGAAAACTTTATTGATCAAGGTGGGGTTCTGTGACGTCTTGGTCTGGTCGTTGAACACAAACGAAGTACGCGAAGTTGCAGCTATGGCGAACTTTTAATCTAAACAAAACCCAAGTCTAAACGACGCCCTAAGGGCTGTATATATGGAGGAAGAAGGGGGAATTTCGTGGCCCTTGGAGGAGGGATCCGAAACCAACCCTAACACTTGTTTTCCCACACATACGGACTCTAAAAACTGCCTATACTTAAGTATTTCGAAATTACATGGGCCTGACCCAATAATAAGGTGACGCAGCACCTATAATAGCCTCTGGACGAAATTTATGAAGTGGCATCTTGTATATTTCGTCCAAGGCTTCATGCACGCATTAAGGTGGCTTCAATGTCCTGAAATCATCACTTGTAACTCCGTTCTTGTTCCCCTTGCGCATGCCATTATCTCCATGCCTGGTCTTGCTCCAGTGTTCATCCCTCTTATCCATGCCAGGCCCTTCATTTGTAAGTAAGACAAATGTATCCAATTTAGGCAGCATCATATTCTTATGAACATTAGAATCATTACTAAGAAACGAAAGTACCTGATAATTTAATTGGCGTGCGCGAGCTCTAGTAATTGGTCCAGTGTATGTAGCAGTAGGTGCTGTGGGTGTAACAATGGTATTGATGTCCTCATCACCGCACGGACGTCGCAATGGTACTCCTCGAAGAAATCCTGACCTGGCCAAGTAAATAGCCAGGGACAAGCCTATGAGTACGTTTGAATGTACTCGCAAACATCATGAACAGATGATATACCGAATGCAGCAGATATTATGTGATCAAGTTGAATTAAAAATTATATGCGTATGCTCATGGTGGACTTAAAGACATGCTGTCAGTAATTAAATCATGCCATGATAACATATTAGCATGTGCAAATAACTGGATATATAAAAATATTAGTGATAAACAAGGAAATTTAAAGGAAAAATAAAATAAAGGAAATGCCGGTCGGATGTCTAAAATGACACCACGGTAGGTCTTGAAGAGAAATGCCAAACGGGTGTCTAAAAGAGAAATCGGACGAGACATGACCATCCGAGAACTCAGGCGACGCCACGAGAGGTCTTAAAAAGAAATGCCAGTCAGGTGTCAAGTGACGCCACGGTCGGACTTGAAGAGAAATGCCAATCGGGTGTCCACAAGAGTAGTGGCGGGATAAACCACCTATTTAACTAGAGACACCATAAGAGGTCTTGAAAATAAAATTGAGTGCCCGGGGTAGTCTAGCTAGCCCCTAACACACTCAGGAAAATTCAAAATAAGAGAAACGAGTTAGTCCTCAATATTATGCATAACCATAATAATATTTAACAAGCATAAATATTCATGGAAGCAACAGGGTGTCAATAATTATCTTGCAAAATATTTCAGGCATGTCATAATTATTTTCCTCTGGAGACCGACACTAAGACCGACACTTGACCAACCCAGACTGTAGTCCTTAACCACGGACATGGCTATTCGAATAGGTTTAAACTCTGCAGAGGGTGTACTCTTTACCCACAAGTAAAGGATTTCTTTAGTCAGTACCGTGATACTGACTAATTCCCATTACGGTCTTTGGGTTGAAAACACACCTAACCAGCACACACCAGATTAACTTTCCAGATGCCAGGAATCACCCAAAGCATCGTTCAAGAAAAACTCTAAGACGGAGAGACCAACGTCCTGCATGGGATCACTATTAATACGTGTGGATTCCAAGGGGGCACCCCCTCTCGGTCACAACCGGAAACACCCATGCCCCTGACCCGATGATAGGATTTAGTCCATGGCCCTGGAAACCCTCATCGTGGCCCTCTATATGGTGTGTGCATGGAAAGGGGTTAACAACTTACTAAACCATACCCCACCTGTGGCAGGGACAAGTGGCAGCACGAATCAATTAAGGGGGTTACTGGAACAAGACTCGATCTACGGTCGACTCAGGAGGTTTAAGTTTCCTGCAACGGTTAGCACAACAAGGTATTCCTTCAACAGCATACCAACAGGGCCACAACCCTTGTATGCTCCAACAACCATAACAAACAAGGCATGATCACGCTCCAACATGATCACCCTTCTGCCGGTAACGGTATTTCTCTTATGCCTGCTCCAGCAGGTTAGTCATAACGAGTACACGATGCAGGGTACGATGAAATATGCCAACACTACATGCATGTAAATTTTTACTCGAATTCAAACCATGCAAGCACTACTAGCAATATGCCAATTTAATTTGAATTCTACATAGTCATGTTCAAATTATTCTAGCAAATAATCTACCATGCGTTCACCATATTAAGTGTTCAAGATGCTTGCCTTGAGCATGCAGAAATATTGGGTGCACTCCAAAAGTTTGAAAAATTTATCTTCCCTCCATTTCCTATTTTCAAAAATATTGAAATCACTACATAAGACAAAAACAGTACAAAAAGTTGTCTGGAAAATTTTTCAATCAAATACTAAAATAAACTAGAGGCAAAATGAAAAATAACAAAAAAAGGATCAATTTATTTGGAGTTAATATGAATTACTAATGGAATTTCTAAGCTGACTTAAATGATTAAATGGACTATTTCAAAGATCCAGTGGAAACAGAGTTTATGAAAAATGTTCACATAGGCTGATATAAAAGAGCATGATTTTAGGAGCCTAAAGAAATTTGAATCATCAAATTTGGACTTGTAATAGTGGTTGTGGAATTATTTGAATATCACTGGAAATGTCAAAAGAGAAGAGCAAAGCTGCGCCTTGAGCGCGATTTAGCTAGGCGGCGCTACTGGGCCAAGCCCATCTGTTCGGCTGCACGGAGCGCGTCGACATCAAAGACGTATTAGCGAAGTACGCCTCCACTTACGCCGAGTTGGCGCGGCCTGGGATCACTGACAGTGGGCCCGCCTGACCCACTGGTCAAGTTTGACCAGGTCCACGCGCGCGCTTTCTCCTCTGGCCGAACCAGGGCGGCGCTCCGGCGAGGCTCGCCGGCGAACGGCGGCACCGTTCGGAAAAACGAGGCCACCGTGGTGTTCAGGACGTCGAGTCGGTTCTGTGGGTACCCTCCACTGTCGCCGGAGTGGATGAAGTGGCCGGCGGTGAGCTTCTCGGCGGACGACGGCATCGGACGGAAGGGGAACTCCGTCCACGAGCTCCATTTTGTGAAATTGATGGACGGGGTGGTCTTGCGAGTGTTCCAGGAGGTGTGTGATGGGGGAAAAAGCAAGGGGGAGCTGTTGTTCGCGTCGGAATCAACCGAATGGTGGCGGCGGTGGTGTCGGCCGGAGACGAGGAAGACGGCTCATGTGATCCATTTGGTGGCTCAGGGAGGCGCTTAGAGGGGAAATGGGTGGTGTAGTGGGGAGGAATGAGCTCGGGGGGGGGGTCGTTTTATAGCGCGGCGGGGCGGTTCGGTGGCTTCCAAAGAACGGCTCCGGTGGCCGTCGCCATTACTGCACTGAAACGGCAGTTGGGGGGGGGGGCGGCGCGACGTGGGCAAGCTTCTGAGGGAGGCCACCGTCCAGGGAGTGAGCTGGCTGGCTCGGGGAGGTGCCAGGTAGCATGGACGGTGCCGTCCCCGAGCGGATTGCGGCGGCGGCCATTATTAGCAGGCGCGATTGGTGGTGAAGCCGGTGAGGACGGTGGGGAGGTCAGCGAAGATAGGTGAGGTCGATAGGGATTGGTGAGGGAGTGGATGAGCTCGGGCCTTAGCATTTAAGCGAGGTAGAGGCGTGGCGGAGAAGGCAGCGTCGGACGGCGATTGGTGGCGGCGCTGGCCGGCGTGGACGGCGCTACGGGACGAGGGGTGGTGTCGGCGAGGCTCAGGATGGATTGGGTGATCCAGTGGGAGTCTTGGGCGAGCAGTAAAGGCAGCAGAGGGAGTGGCAGGAGTCGATGCCAACAGTGCAATACGCGCGCTCTGGCCGCGTCCGGTGCACGCATGCTATATGTTTGATGAAATGCCAATGGCATCTACAGAAACCCAAATGAACTGAAAATTAGCAGGGTGACGTATTCCTGGATGGAGATGATGATGGACATGCTGGTTTAGCTAGGTGGGCAAGTTGTGTGTGCAGTTTTGGGAAGTGGCAAAATTTCTGTCATGCACAGAAGGTGTTTGCTAAAATGCTAGGGCCGCCTAGGTGTTCTTTCTAGAGTTGAAATTTGGCAGGGTTATGTCTCCTTTGATGGTAGTGAGGATAGTGGAGTTGGTTTGGCAAAAAGAGATACTTGCTAGTGCAAGTTTTACTAAAATTCAGTTCTGGATAGAAACTTCAGAGGAATGTTTGGTGAACTAAAAAGAGGAAATTGGAGCTGATCTCATGGACTTAAGGTTTTGGTTGGAAGGACTATGAGTGGGAAAAATTTCAGAATTTTTGAGGCAACAGAAAATTGGGTTGTAGTTCAAACTCAAGAAATGGACAAAATTGAAAAGAGGATGGTTTACTCAAAATTTTCAAAACACTCAGTTGGGTTTTTGCATAAAAGTGATATGTAGGCATCATATGACCTATCCTAATTTTTGTGGAATTTAAAAAGAATTATTTGAATTAGTTGTAGTGCAACAGAGGCATTTAAAATATAGGAATAGCTATTAAAAGAATTGTTTTGGGAAATTTTTTATTATGAAAATAATTATTACTGTTATTCAACTATAATTGAAATGTTTTAAGAGAACTACCCAAGCCACAATATTATTTCCAAAAATTTCTATATGGAGGAAAGAATTTTGAAATCAGAAAACAGAAAAGGTTCGAAAATTAAATAAAGACCTAGTGTAATTCAAAATTTTATTTCTGGCCAAATTTTTATTTATTAAAAACTTGATTAAATTTTTAGAGTGTTACAGATAAGTGGTGAGGTTGCAGCAAGCACTAAGCATTGTATGGTGGCTAACTTACGAGTACAAGAGTAAGAAGAGCAACTACGCATAACGATCGCAAACTAGTAATGATCAAGAAGTGATCCTGAACTACTTACGTTCAAACATAACCCCACCGTGTTCTCTTCTCGAACTCAATCGAAAAGAGACAGTCACGGTTACACACGCGGTTGGTGTATTTTATATTCGGATCTGGTGTCAAGTTCTCTACAACCGGATATTAAAAATTCCCATCTGCCACATAACCGTGGGCACGGCTCTCGAAAGATCAAACACTGCAGGGGTGTCCCAACTTAGTCCATGACAAACTCTCATGATCAGCGGAGGCAAATCTCCATCTTGGGGACAACCCGATCAAATTCGGAATCCCGGTGCACAAGACATTTCGACAATGGTAAAACAGAACCAGCAAGACATCCCGACATGCCGACACCCTGATAGTAGCCACACGTATCTCGTCTCAGGCCACGACGGATGAGCGAAGCTTATGGTTGGCCGAGACCCAAGTTGCCAAGGGGGTGCCACAAGGTGCTCTGTTTTGGACCAACACTCATGAGGAGCACTGGCCCGGGGTTGTTAATTAATTATCCTCGGGGTCCGAAAAGTCCCTATGCAAGTTTTAGTTGTTATTAGGCAAATGGTAAAACCAATGTTGGGCCTTGCTGAAAGAGTTTTATTCAAAGCGAACTGTCAAGGAGGGCCCATAAACCACGACCGTGTTAGGAACGCAAAATCAAGGAACATAACACCGGTATGACGAAAACTAGGGCGGCAAGAGTGGAACAAAACACCAGGCAAAAGGCCAAGTCTTCCCCCCTTTACCAAGTATATATGTGCATTAATTAAATAAGAGATATTGTGATATTCCAAGATATCCATGTCCCAACATGGAACAACTTGCAACTGCACCTGCAACTAGCAACGCTATAAGAGAGGCTGAGCAAAACGGTAACATAGCCAAACAACGGTTTGCTGGGATGGTGAAAAAGGTTAGAGGCTGTTTCATGGCATATTGGGAGGCTTGATAAACAAGTGGTACGTCGCGCGACATAGTGATAGCATCGTGACAACTAGCAAAGCAAAGATAGTAGTGGTATCCATCTTGCCTGAAATCCCGCTAGGAAGAAGGCCGAATCCATGAAGAAGACGAACGGGTGTAGTCGAACGGATCCTCACAATCGCAACGTAACCGGAACTATCGAGAAGAAGCACAACCGGAAAGAAGCAAACAACTTGGTAAACAGCCAAGCATAAATGTGGCATGATGCACAATCAAGTATGATGCATGTCCGGTTTAAATAGGTATGGCATGGCAAAGTGCAACAAACAATACTACAAATTAAGTGGAGCTCAATATGCAATGAGTTGCATATTGACGAAACACCACAACAATTATTTAGTTCTCTCCCGTTTAGGTACTCAACAATATTAAATGTTTTTAAACATGGCAAGAGGTGAAGCATAATAAAACTACCTATCTAGGCAAGTTTAAATGAGGCCGAAAACAACAAACAAATATTCCGAAAAAATCCCCATATGCATATTTCGAATTTGGTACTGTTCTGCCCTATACACAATTTTAGAGTTATTAAACATGCAAAGTAATGCCACCATGTTAATCTATGCATTTTTCTACCCATTTATATATAAAGTTTATTTAATTCGGAGCTACGGTTAATTAGTTATGAAATAAACCATTTTAACATGTCATTTAGCAAATTAATGCAAACAACAATTTTTAAACATTTCAAACATGGATGAAAGTTGCAAATTATGAAACTAGATGAAATTCTAAGCATTTTACACGTTTAAAACATTTTAATCCGATGCACGGTTGGTGAGATATTACATGCATGAACTCTAGGGGGTTTTCTGAAAAACTGGCGTTCTCTGGATAGTGTCAAAATTCACAATAGAGAAAAAAAAAACACTATCAGGCTGAATCTGAAACAGAGGGAGCCAACTGGGCCAAGCCCAACAGAGGGAAAAGGCTGGTTGCTGCTCACCCTAGGCCTTGGGAGTTGGCGAAGCTGGGCCTTGGCGGAAGCGGCAGACGGCTTGGGCAGCGACGCGGTCAACGCGAGGAAAAGGCAGCGGCTCAGGCGATGCAGGCGCGGCGACAGAGTGATGCAGGGTGCGCAGCGGCCGGCGACGGGTCCCGGGGCCGTGGGCGTCAGACGGAGCGGCAAAGAGAGGAGGCGGGGCGCGGGCGAGCTCGTGCTCGAGCAGAGGGACTTGGCGGGGCGGCGGAGAAGCTTCAGGGCGGCGGCTTGGCACGACGGAGGTCCGGATGAGGAGGAACGGGAGCGCGGGGGTGCAGCTGCTGCTGCCGGCGGCCGGCGGAGGCGAGCTCCAGCTCGGACCCATCGAGGGAGTTGGCAGCGCGGGCGAAGCTCCTGGTGGTGACGTCGATGGCGTTGGCGCCGAGCTCCTGGAGAGAAAGGGAGGCAGAGATGTCGAGAGGAGAAGGAAGGAACCAGAGGATGGAAGGGAAGGGACGGCGTTATGCTCATCTGTGGCGGGGGACGGGCATGAGCTTGCAGGTGAGCTCGGGGGGTCGAGGTGGCGCGCGGGAGGAGCCGGAGAGGAGGAGTTCCTCTGGTTGGCCGGGGGATCGAGGGAAGGAGGCGCGCGGGAGAAGAGCTTGGGGACGAGCTGCACTCTCCTCGGTCGCAGGTGGATCGGAGGTGTGGCTGGTGCTCGGTGGTTGGTTCAGCGAGGGGATCGAGGGAGATCGGGCGAGGGGATCGAGGGAAGGAGGTGGAGTGGCGGCGGCGACAAGGAGGATGGGACAGCTCCCCTGGAAATTGGGTTGGACTGCTTATATAGCAAGTGCATTTTGGTTAAGGGCGATTTGGACCCTCCGATTATAATCGGGCGATTGAGAATAGATAGCTTAGAGGAGTCCAACAAAGAACCGATGATATTTCAGGGATGTTTGGAGATGATCCGGACCCAACAGTGACGACTGAGAGGTTCGGGTCCGGGGTAGTTTCGAACGCGCGCGAGGGGTATGACAAAAGGCCACGGACACAAGGGGGTTTGACGGGGTCAGAGAAGAGAGTTTAGGCGGTCAGACAAGAGGGACTCGAAAACCCCGATTGGTCTCGGAACTAGAAACAAAGACAACGAGGAGAAGCGGGAACTACGAACGGTGCAAGTTTTGAAAAACATGCGGATGAAATGCACATGATGCCATGATGAAATGAAACAAGCCAAATAAATCGCACGGCGACAACGAAATAACTGGAAGGCTTCTGGAGCGTCGGTCTCGGGTTGTCACAAACAGCTAGGAGCATTAGACAAGGCAGCGAGAACACCAAGCATGAGGAACAAGAGAAAGGGCTGACAGAAAGTCACAACCACTGGATGACCGCTCCAGACCAGACGTCTGATGCCTAGAGGTTCAGCCAGCCAGGACAACTACAACCGAAGGCCAAGTCTACAATGACCAGATGACCGACCAAGACCGGACGTCTGACCACCTTCAGCCACCGAACATCCGACCCCGTCCGGAAATCAGATGATGACTCAATAGAGCCAAAATGCCGGACGCCCTAACCTTACCGGATGACCGGTCCCTCATGAGACACCGGACGACCAGTAACATTCGGACGACCGACGCCTGTCTGTGCAGAGTGCCACGAGTCGAAGCCCATGTACCTGTTTCGCCCCTCACTTACCCCTTCATGGCCCTAGACTATATATACTCCTCCACCTCCACCATTTTAGGGTTGGCATCGGTTTAGCTAATTTTGGATATAGAGCATTGCTCATCCACTTGTACCCCTACTCCATTGGATACCGAGGCCTCCTAGGAGAAGATTGAGGGAGTCCTGGATTAAGGGGTCCTCGGGCCGTAAGCCCATTACTTGTGGGCCGGACTAATGGGCTACTATGGGGCCAAACTAGAGCGCGAATCCATGACCGGACAGGTGATCTTCGGAGTCGTGGTGTGCCCTCCAATCAAGATTTAGCATAATCTTTGCTTCATTGTAACTGATCGCACGTAACTCTAACCCTACTGGTGTCTATATAAACCAAGGGGTTTTAGTCTTTAGGGCTAGAGCAACATCCATCACACCATCAACCTAGGGTTTAGCTCGCCAGATCTCGTGGTAGATCGACTCTGTAACCATATCATACACATCAAATACAATCAAGCAGGACGTAGGGTTTTACCTCTTAAAGAGGGCTCGAACCTGGGTAAACACTGTATTCTTCGTCCCTTGTTCCCATTGATCCTAGATCCACAGCTCGGGACCCCCTACCCGAGATCCGCCGGTTTTGACACCGACATTGGTGCTTTCATTGAGAGTTCCGCTATTGGGTCCCTGAATGATCAATGGCTCGCCTAATCATCGGAGAGGGCGTCAGCTCCGGGGACCTCTTTGTCCCCGGCCAGCTCTTCGCGTTCGGCAGCATCGTGCTACATGCCAACCCAACTGGCCATCTAGACCAAATCAACAATTTTGCCCCTAAGCACCGGATTAGATTTGGCAGCTTGGAGTACGTTGCGGACGCCCGAGGCGATCTGGTCTTTGCCGAATTTGCAGCCTCTCCCCATACCCCTATGAGCCCCGCTGTGCCCGCTCCGAAGCTTTCTCCCGGTCCAATCTACGGATCGACCTCAACACTTCAGCCGGCCTCGAGCTCGGATGGCTCCACCCTGATCAGAGGCCAGGAATCCCCTTCGACCACGCCAGTGATGCCCGTCGAAGACCCAACTTCGGGCCTCAAAGCGGAAGCAGTGTTCGGATGCCAAGAGTCACTCTCGGCCGAACCCTCTCCTCATGACACGCCTCCGACGATGAGCCCCAGCGACGGGTCGACACTCAGAAGCTCGAAATCATCCCTGGCCGAACTGCCCCTCATCAACTTGGCTTCGAGCCCCAATACAGAAACAACGTCCGAAGACCAGGTCTTGCCCTCGGTCTCTTATGTCTATCCGACCACGAGCCCGACCCCAGGCCTCAAGGCGAACTCGGCCCTTGAAGAGCAGTATCCAGCCGGGCCCAGATCATTCCTTGCCCCCACGTCGGAAATCGGCCCTCGGCGGCCACCGTGTACCAACCCGACGACTCTCACCTTATTAAACGAGGTGCTGGACCGAATCCAGATGATGGCTATTCGGGAGGATCCACCCTCGGCTTGCATTCAGCAGCCCCTCGACATGAATTACAGGGAATTTAACGGCCCACCCACCACCCACTTAGTGGCCACAGTCGAAGACTTAACCGACATGTTGGACTACACCTCGGAAAATGCCTAATACATGGACGAGGATAGTGGAGCCACGGCTAACACCGACGCTGCTCCCCCCATCACCGGCCGCTGGACGGCCACGTCCACCTACGACGTCTACATGGTGGACACCGCGAAAGAAGATGACGGCACTCCCAGGAAGGATAATGGCAGGCCCAGCGACGAGCCACCGAAACGCTGCAGACATCGCCGCTGCTCCAAGGCGCGTCCAAGCCATGCGAGCAACACGGACACCGGAGAAAATGCCACCCCGGACAATGCGGACAACCTCGGCGATCCCGGCGCCGACGAACAACCACAAAACAATCACGAGGAGCACGAGGACCCACTCGATCTCGAATACCTCGATGACTCCAAAGACAGTAACTACCTCCCTCCCTCTGAAGAGGAGGTTAGTTTGGGCGACGATGAACAACCACAAAACGATCACGAGGAGCATGAGGGCCCGCTTGATCTCGAATACCTCGATGACTCCGAAGACACTAACTACCTCCCTCCCTATGAAGAGGAGGTTTGTTTGGGCGACGATGATTTCATCGTCCCCGAAGGCCCGCTGGACCAAGAGCGGTTTAAACGCCGGCTAATCGCCACCGCACGCAGCCTGAAGAAACAGCGGAAAAAATAAAATCCGAACAGGATACCCTTAATGAGAGATGGACTAAAGTCCTAGATGCCGAAGAGGAGTATGGCCACAAGCGACAGACCAAAAGCTACCCGAAGCGAAGGCTACTGCCGCAATTCGACGACTAGGCCATAGAGCCAGCGCCTCCAAGGTACACTCAGGCAGACCAGCCGGACCGCCCCACTCGAGGACGGGACCAAACAGCTGATAAAACTGAACAACCTCCCATTCACCCTCACCATCAAGGCAAGGACCAATACGGCCAGGTTATGAGTACGACCTATGCCGTGACTTGGACGCTCGGGCAGGTCTGACGAGGCCCATCTATGGACCTAAAAGAGATCCTCCTGTTAGACGGGACATATACAAATCCTGGCTACACCGAAATGATAGAGCTCGAGAGCTGCAATGAGCCCGGATGACAGATGATCTCCGGCACGACGTAGCCCGAATCAGGGGTGCCGCTCATCCTCTTTATTTCACATATAGAGTGATGCAGCACCAATTCCCGGGAGGTTTCAAACCTGTAAATATTGAGCCCTATGATGAGACAACTGATCCGGCAGTATGGATCGAAGATTTTCTGTTACACATTCATATGGCACGAGCAGACGACCTCCATGCCATCAAGTACCTACCATTAAAGCTCAAGGGTCCGGCCAGACACGGGTAAAATAGCCTTCCCGAAGACTCCATAGGTTGTTGGGAGGAGCTCGACGACGCCTTCCGAGCTAACTTTCAGGGCACTTATGTCCGGCCCCCGGACGCCGATGACCTGAGCCATGTAATCTAGCAGCCCGGAGAGTCAGCCCGAAAATTTTGGAACCGGTTTTTGACCAAGAAAAATCAGATTGTCAATTTTCCCGATGCTAAAGCTATAGCCGCCTTCAGGCATAGTATTCACGACGAATGGCTAGCACGACAGCTCGGCCAAGACAAGCCAAAGACGATGGCAGCGCTTACCTCCTTGATGACCCGCTTCTGCGCCGGAGAGGACAGTTGGTTGTCTCGTAGAAGTACCAAACCAGAAGCCCCCGACACCTCGGAAGTCCGGGACGGGAACGGGAAGCCTTAACGGAACAAGAACAAATGTCGCCACAATGATGGCGTAGCTGACGAGACGGGAGTAAATGCCGGATTCCACAATCCGAAGTCTAGATCATAGAAAAATCCCTCTAAAGGTAACCAGGATGGACGAACTAAGTTGGATGCAATCTTGGACAGGACCTGCCAGATCCATGGCACCCCCGAGAAGCCCTCCAACCACACCAACCGTAATTGTTGGGTGATAAAACAGGCCGCCAAGCTCACAGCCGGAGACTCTGGCAAAAACCCCCGAAGGGAGGACAATGAGGAGCCCCACAGGCCAAACAGTGGAGGCAAAAACCCTTCCCTTCTGAGGTCAATACCGGTGAACATGATCTACGCCACCCATGCTCCAAGGAAGGAGAGGAAGCGCGCGCTGCAGGATGTATACGCCGTCGAGCCCGTAGCGCCGAAGTTCAACCCGTGGTCGGCTTACCCGATCACCTTTGACCGCATGGACCATCCAACCAGTATCCACCATGGAGAATCGGCGACCGTGGTACTCAATCCCATTGTCGATGGGTACCACCTCACACGAGTCCTTATGGACGGAGGCAGTAGCCTCAATCTGATTTATGCAGACACAGTGAGAGAAATGGGAATCGATCCGTCAAGGATCAAACCCAGTAACACCACCTTCAAGGGGGTTATTCCAGGTGTCGAGGCCCGCTGCTCAGGCACTGTGACTCTGGAAGTGGTATTCGGCTCACTGGACAACTTCCAAAGCGAAGACTTGATCTTCGATATCGCCCCATTCCGTAGTGGCTACCATGCCCTCCTCGGCCGAACGGCGTTCACCAAATTCAATGTCATCCCGCATTACGCATACCTCAAGCTGAGGGCGTCATAACGATCAACGGCAACACAGAGCGCTCACTCCAGACCGAGGAACATACTGCGGCCCTGGCAGCCGAAGACCAAACCGTCGCCAACGGGCCGCTGTATCAGCCTGCCGTAAAAGGCCAGAGATACAGCTAAACAGGCTCGAGCCCGGTCCCCGTCATGGGAGCCCACCTGCGTATGCCGCAAATAGGGATACGCTCCCCACGGCACACCCACCATCATTGCACTTTACGTGCCTCGTCAGCACAACTTCGCGCTCAAAATACCATAGGATGGCCGTGGGGGCTTATATTAAACAATACCGCCATGTCTTCGGCTCAACCGAACTACGACATCACCATGTCTTCGGACAGGCAATGGGCACGGCCCCCGGACTTGCCAAGCATCAAGCTATGGCGACATGACTACCTTTCAAGGTTCCTATTCAAGGCCCCCCTCGCCAGCATGCGTTCTTCTACACGGACGCCCACCCACCCAATAGAAGCAAAGGCGCAGACGTGCACCAGGGCACAGTTGAGGCTTCAACCCACGCATCAAGGCCGTGTGTAAACCTTTCTCTGTAAAATTTTCTTTTTTTTACATATCACAAATGCCTTGGCAGTTCGAATTGTATGGATAGACGTCCAGAGCTTATGGAAACATCGTTCACGGTGTTCAGGCATCTGCATTATCTAGCCCTGTTTCTCTTTTTCCTGCTCTTCGAACAGCCGGGCATGCACACATTGTGTAACAAGTACAAATTGGTTAATGGACCACAGTCCTGATCTTCCCATCAGCTCTACTTACTAAGTCCGTCACCACATTCTGTTGTGTGTGCGGCGTCTCGGATATTGCACTATATGCATTAGTTCTGAACTATGTCTTCTTACGTTTCGCATGTTCTCTTAAGAAGGTAAAGGGAGAACCCTTGTGATTGTACTTTTGGCTAGTCCAGTTAAGCACCTCAGGGGAGAAAACCGAAAACTGACCATCATAGTAAGCGTGAACTAGTCAGCGATCCGGTGACAAGTGTTAAGCTCAAGAAATCGTTGGCGATTTATCCGTGTCATACGTAGGGTTCGTCCTAGCACGAACCACGTGATTACAAGGGCATGCCTCGGCTACCGCCTACATCACAAAGCATTGGGGGCTAGTCACTAGCTCCTGCAGTCAAGCTCCTATGGCTAAGTGAAAGCAATAAAACCTCATAGTCTGATTGCCTAGTCTCTCTCACGCACTACCACCTTCGGGCAGTGAGATGGTGGCTAAGGGTAACAGTGCGGAGACGATACACCCCTCACATTATTAACTTGGGGGCTGAAGCCAACGACTGCTAACTTTCAGAATAATAAACGGACGCACATGAGTCAAAAAAAATACCATAGTATATAACATACAAACGGGCCGCATTATAAAGCAAAGGGTTCAGTTGACAAATAAAATCACTCAATGATTACATCCTTGGAACACTGGCCCTCTATCGCCCGAGCACCACCCATAACCTATGCGAAGTACTGTTCAGGGCGGCGATGCTCTTTTCCAATAGGCGGAGGACCAGTGGCCATATCCATTGACTTGATCTTAGGCCAATGTACCATGGTCTTCGCAAAGGTCAGCCTGGCTCCCTCCAGGCACGCGGAGCGCTTCATGGCATCAATCCGGGGTGACGCATCACACAGCTTCTGCACCAGGCCAAAGTGGCTGCTCGGAACCGGCTCCATGGGCCACAGCCGGACACAAATATCCTTCATGGCCAGCCAAGCCATCCGATGCAGCTCCATTAGCTACTTCATTTGGTTGCTCAGAAGGGGAGGGTGTTCGGGCGCCTGGAACTTCAAACAAAATAGCTGTCGCTTGGAGTCCTCTCCCCGTGTGGCGTAGTGCGCCATCACATCTGCCACACTCCTTGGAAGCTCAGCGAAGATGCCTGTGGAGCACCAGACCCACGTCAGCAAGGCAAACCTGTTCCTCCAAAAACATTCTGTAGTAAGTATGGCTTACCATCCACAATCTGCTTCACTTGGCGAAGCTCTTCGCGGACACCTCGCACTTTGGTCCTCATCTCCTGGAGCTCTTTCTCCACCTTGGATAGCTCGGAGGACTATTCTTTTTGTTTCAGCTCAAGGGCCTCACATTTTGTGACGGCATCCTTGAGGTCCACCTGCAGTTGAGCCACTCGAGCCTCGTACTTCTTGCCGGCGGTCCTCACCGTCTCAAGTTCGGCCACCGCCTTTTCGGCAGCCACCTTCTTCTCGGACGCCTCGGCCTTGTCCTTCGTTAGCTCGGCCTTGAGGTTCTCGACCTCTGCGGCAGTAGTTGCAACCACTACGTATTCAGCATACAATCCGGCACATAACTGTCCGGCAGAATTGACTATACAATTTGATCAGGGCTTACCTTGCGCCTCATCAAGTAGCTTATTAACAAGGTTAAGTTCGACATCGGAGAGCTTCAGCTTACGATCCATCTCCTCTAGCGCCGTGGCATTGGACGTCGCCACCAAGGACGACGCTTGCAATACCAAATCAACAATAATGCCTCAGTTACTGCCCTACAGATGTTTAACCCTCTGTAAGGCTTTTGCCATCCTCACAGAGTCTCGGGGGTTTTTATGTACAAGGCTTATTCAAACTCAAGCTAAAAACTAAATCCGTTTGGCGGAGAAAAAGCATTACGTGACTCACCTCAAAGCCTATTAAAAGGCCTTGGACTACATCTCTCAGTCCAGCGTTAACAGACCCAATGCCCTATAGTACCGCACTCATAAGGGCGCGGTGCTCGGCAACGATAACAGAGTTGTTCACCAACTCTGCCATCGTGTCCGGCCAGCCTGCTGCTGCCCGATTATTGGTGTTCGGCGCGGGCGGCGGGACCTCGGCTCCCCCTTTCGTGGAAGGTGGTATCGGCTCCTCTGAGGTCCTTGGGGGCTCAGGGGCGGCTGATTGTAAGGGTTCAGAAGGTCCGAACTCCTCTCTCATGTTCGCCAGGAAGGACACCTCCTCCTGGTCTTTTGCGACCGAGGCATCAGCCTCGGCCATGATGTCATCGCCACCCTTGCCCGTGTTCGGACGGGGAGGGGTCCTTTGGGACAGCACCTCCTCGGGCTCTTCGGGGACCAGGGGAGGCGCAGAGTGCGACGCTGATCCGCTGTCCGCTAGTTCGGTGGGCGGGGAGGTCCCCTCCGAGGTTTGCTCGGCAGGGTGGCCACACGGTGGGCTGAAATATCACAGGATCCATTTCTGTCAATAAAAGACTAATAAAAGGAAATAACTAAGAGATGTTCAAATTCATACCTTGTGGCAGGGGGCTTGACCCTGGGGTCCTTTTCTGGGACCTTATCAGATGCCACGGACTCCTCGTCGGAGTCCGAGCTATCGGGCAGGACCACCTTGGGCCTGCACTGCCTCTTCGGGGCCTGAAGAGGTTGCTCTTCCTCAATGTCTTCGGACGCTGCCCTCTTCTTGGAGTGGGAGGAGGCGCTTTCCTCCTCGTCTTCGTCCTTCTCCCCGTCTTGGGCGGATAGGGCCGCAGCAACTCCAGCCTTGGTGTCCGGGCGACATCTTGAGCGGAGACCTTTTCTGGTCTCCGGTAGGTCCTTCTTCTCCTTCCCCTTCTTCTTCAGTGCCTCATAAGGCGCCATGACTAGCAGCTCCTCCAGTTGAGTCGATCGGGGTTCTTCAGGCAGCGGAGCTGGACTGCCGATCTTCTTGGCCTTCTCAAGCCAGCCCTATGGAGGCAGCGAAAAGAAAATTAGACCGAACTTTTTGCGGCATGAGCATCCGAATACAAATTGGGTCAACGATCAATTACCTCGCTCGGGGGATTGGCGGCAAAAAGGCCAATGTCTTCTTTCTTGGCCGGCCACACTTCCCGGGGCTTGAACAACGACCTCCACACCTTGTCATGGGTGGTGCCGAAGAGGTACTGCATGGTGTTCGGGTCCTCGGGTTTGAAAGACCACATCGGGGTGGCCCTCTGCTAGCAAGGAAGGAGGCGGCATCAGAGCATTATCTGGACGACGTTGGTCTTCTTGGCGCCAGTCTCCATCACATTGGAAACGCGCTTCTGCAGTTTCTTCACCTCGTCGGCGGATCCCCAATTAAGGCCTTTCTTGCTCCATGAGGTCAATCTTGCAGGGGGTCCAGATCTAAACTCAGGAGCTGCCGTCCAGGCCACATCCCATGGCTCTGTTGTATAGAACCATTCCTTCTGCCACACCTTGCCAGTATTGATAAAGGTACCCTCCGGCCATTGGAGTTGGGTGAGCTTGCTGATCATCGCTCTGACGTAGTCCGCCTGGGCGCCGCCGACCACCTTCGTCTTGACATTAAACACCTTTAGCCACAAGCCAAAGTGCGGCTAGACCCGCAGAAGGGCCTCGCAAACGATGATAAAGGCGGAGATGTGTCAAAGAGAATTGGGGGCTAGATCATGAAAATCCAGCCCATAAAAGAACATCAATCCCCGGACGAAGGGGTGCAGTGGGAATCCCAAACCCCGAATGAAGTGGGAGAGGAAAACGACCCTCTCGCCTGGCTTGGGCGTGAGGACGACCTGGCCTTCCTCGGGGGCCCGGTGAGCGATGTCAGTCGACAAGTAGCCGGCTCGTTTTAGCTCTTCGATGTCCTTATTGGTGACGATGGAGGCCTCCCACATGCCATTGGCACCGGATCCGGCCATGGCCGAAGCTGGGAAGAGGCTGGGAAGGGATTCGCCGCGGAAGAACAAAGCAGGGCGCTGGAGCTCTGGAGATTGGAGAGGCAACAGCGGGAGGTGGAAGAAGGCGTAAGATGATAACTGTAGTTGTTCCCCTTTTTATAGACCGCGGAGGAGCCAAGGGTCCCCCTTTCCATGCCATAGGCCTCTCCACTTCCCAATACAGTTGCGACGTTATGCATGGGTGGGGGAATCGAGATCATTGATCATATCCCCTAAAAAATGGGGCACGATCTCTGCCTTGATGAGACGTGCCAATAGAGGGGCAGCCTCGAGCCGCGTATTGAGAACTTCCAACTGTTCGGTGTTATGACAGGACGCGACCCTTCAAGTTGTCAGATGTGGGCACTGTTCACACTTGAGCACTCTGGCCTTCAAGGCTAAGTAAACTGCATACTTCGGATTTCGAACACCACTTAACTCTGAGCACGCACAGGACAGGATGAGAACTCGCCTCGCAAGCTGAAGACCGTTGGATGTACGGATGCCGGACACAAGCCCTGGCATTGGAGGCTAGTTCGGGGGCTACTGAGGGAGTCTTGGATTAAGGGGACCTCGGGACGTCGGCCCATTACATGTGGTCCGGACCAATGGGCTACTATGGGGCAAGCTAGAGCGCGGATCCGTGACCGGACAGGAGATCTTCGGAGTCGTGGTGTGCCCTCCAAGTCAAGACTTAGCATAATCTTTCCTTCATTGTAACCGATCACATGTAACCCTAACCCTACTGGTGTCTATATAAACCAAGGGGTTTTAGTCTTTAGGGCTATAGCAACATCCATCACCCCATCAACCTAGGGTTTAGCTCGCCAGATCTCGTGGTAGATCGACTCTGTAACCATATCATACACATCAAATACAATCAAGCAGGACATAGGGTTTTACCTCTTAGAGAGTTCCCAAACCTAGGTAAACACTGTGTTCTTCATCCCTTATTCCCTATTGATCGTAGATCCACAGCTCGGGACCCCCTACCCAAGATCCGCCAGTTTTGACACCGACAAAGATCCCCCAAGTTGATTCAAGACCACCTCTTGTGGGAAGATCCCCTAGTGGATTCAAGATCTCCTTCTAGGAGATGAACTAGTTACCTTTGTATCCCCCTTTGTTGGATTTGAATCATGTATCTCTCTTTGTGTTCACAGATCTAGCACATGTGTGACCATTTCTTGTTGATTTGAGTGTTTCCTCTTGTTTCCCCTCATGTTTTCCCTCTCGTGTTCTTCGGGAATCCCCCTCCAAATCATGAAAGATTGGCCACTAGGGTTCCACCCTACATCACTAGGGGCCGATCTTTCATGATTTGGAGGGGGATTCCTGAAGAACATGAAGTACACACGAAAGGGAAAACAAGAGGCAACACTCAAATCAATGAGATTCGATTACACATGTCCTAGATCCAAGTACACAAAGAGACACACGATCCAAACACAACAAGGGACGATACAACGGTAGGTAGTTCTTCCCAATCCGTGAGGAGATGGGGGTCTTGAATCCATGAGGGGATCTTCTTCGTGAGGAGGTCTTGAATCCACTTGGGGGAATCTTCTCCTAGATGGAGGTCTTGGCCTCCAATGGATTAGGTATCAAGTGGATGAGGAAAGCTCTGTCTCTAAAACGAGCTATCACAATGCTGACCCTAAAATGGTGGTGGAGCAGGTGTATATATAGTCTTAGGGGCGAAGGGATACATGGGCTTCGGCCCTTTCACTGTGCAAAGACAGGGGCCGGATGTCCGGCGGCTCGCGTCGGGCCGGATGTCCGAGGCCTGTGCCGGATGTCCGGGCTGGTGGGGCCGGCTTCGGTTACGTTCTGCGAAGCAGGGCCGGATTTCCGGGCCATCGGGCCAGATGTTCGGGCCCTGTAGCTCATCAGCTGGGCTGCTGCTGTAGACACCTTCAGGGGCTGGATGTCTGGGGTGGTGGCCGGATGTCCGGGTCCTGGGTGCTGTTTTCGGTTCCTTTCATCGTTCATCTTCATCCATGTACTTGGAGACTTGTCCATCGTCACGAGCATCTCCAAGGGGGTGTTCTTCATACATAATCACACATAGTGTCCCGGCTTTAGGTAGTAGCCATGTCTCACGCGGGTCATATGGAATATCACTAAGGAGAGATGTCACCTCAGTCTCGAGAACTCTTGATGCGGAGCATCCTACAGACATCACCATGTCAAGAGCGCGTTCGGTGAGTGACACGTGTGACATCTACTTCGCATACACAAAGGTGAATCTTCTCCTTTACGCGTGTTCACTTGACTCCTTCAAGGATGGTATACTACTTGACACTCCACTTGTGTGCATACATAGGTATTATGGGAGCGCCACGGACAACAAGGAGGAGTGCGAGCACAAGTGTACAACTACACCATCCGCGAGCAAAGCCTGGAAGCGACGACGGAAGAAGAGGGAGTTGCTGAAGCTACAACGGCCGGACATCCAGCGCTTGTGCAGCCGCCCAGCAACTGCACCAACAGACGGCCGAAGCATCAGCGGCCGGACATCCGGCCCATGTGCCCGGACATCCGGCGCCTCTGCACCACCCGGACATCTGGCCTTCCCCTGGAAATTCGGCATCGTCAACAGAACGCACCAGAAGTTTGGCCACCTTCGGGCCGGACATCCGGCCAGTGTCCCAGACATCTGGTGTCACGCGTAGCCCCAGACATCCGGCGCCTGCCTGCGCACAACCCTATACCAGAGGCCCATGTATCTCCCTTTCCCACTTACCCCTTCATGGCTTAGACTATATATAGACACCCCACCTCCTTTCTAGGGTTAGCAAATACGATAGCTCATTTCTAGTTGAGCGTTGCTCCTACCTCTACTCTTGAGATAGAGAGACATCACTCCATTGGAGTTTAAGGCCTCATTTGGAGAAGATCCCGAGGGATATCAAGACCCCCCATCGGGGAAGGACCTATCTAGATCTTCAAGCGCCCATCTCCTTTGGATTTGGGATGAACTTTACCATGTATCTTTCCCTTTGTTGTTCGTGTATCTTGTGGATCTCGTGTGTTTGATTGTCTAGTGGATGTGTGATTGGACTTGTTCTTGAGTATTCCTCTTGTGATTTCTCCCCATTCTTCCCCATGTTCGTCGTATCCTTCGAGGAACCCCCCTCCAATTCATGAAAAATCAGCCACCAGGGTTCCACCCTACATCATCTTGGTATCATGAGCCACGCTGATAACGAATTTGGAGTCTCCCCCACCGTTTTGAAGCCTAATTTTGCTTTGTTTTGTCCTAATTTAAAAAATCGCCACCAAAAATAGCCTCAGATTTTTTTGTGATTTGTTGGTTTGATGATGTTTTGCTGAATCGATCGATGGATTTGTTGTGTCTTGAGTGGATCTAGCTTTCCCCCATCTTTTCCCCACCTTGTATCCATGAAATCTCTCCAATTTTGCCCTTGGAATCATCAATTTCTGCCCCCAAATCGAGTTCATCGAGTTTATCCTGGGATTTGGAGCACAGACATCCGGCCCATGTCGCCAGACATCTGGCTCCCCAGACATCCGGCCCGTAGCCCTGGACATCCAGCTCTTGGAGCGCAAAATTGCGTGCGGTTCTGGACATCAGGCCCCGGAAATCCGGCCAAGCCCCTGGATGTCCGGCCCCTGGGGTTTCAGCATTTTTTGTTTCACCGTTTTCACCATAACTAATTCATCCGGAGTCTGATTTTGACGTTCTTTAGCTCGTTTTGAAGCTATTGACATCCCCCATCACATAAAAATACTACAATAACCATTTGAATCCATCAAAGTATTAGAATTTTGGCATCTTTGCCTAGTCCTTCCAACATATCTTCCGCTATACCACCACCAATTTCTGCAACTTAACCTATTTTGTTCCCCATTGCTTTTGAGCTTGTTTGAGTTGTGGCTTGTGTCTCCTAAGGTGTTTCGGCTACTTAGGGATGGTGCCTTCAACTCCGACTTGCATAACAAGCACCTCCACTTTCCCATTGCCCATACTTCCGCAACCACCACCGCTTTCTGCTACCGCCATTTGACATTTGCCTATGAGATTTTGATTTCGTGGTTTTTCTGTTTCCTAAGGTGTTTCGGCTAATTAGGGATGGTTCGACATTGAGAACACCGCCACTCATCATCGCCACGAGGTCGTCATCGACATTGACCACTTCACCATTTTGACACCATCGACCGTACATAAGGACAGTAACCCCGACGACACCATTGTATATTCTCCCTTACCATTGCATTGTTCAACCCCAAGCCCATTTTGCGTCACTTGCCTATCGACACTAGCCATTGAGTATTGCCGGCAATGTTACTTGTGCACTTCAGTGATCATCGATCCACCCTTCTATTGCATACATACCATATCATCTTGGTACCCTCATCTTGGTATCATCATATCATCTCTTGTGTCACAAGATTGTTCCCGCATATACACAATTGCTATCTTGGTTTGTGCATTTCCCATAGTGGCCATAGCAAAAAAGAAAGAAAGAGAATAAGCTTTTAAGCAAAGAGAAAAACAAAGAGCTTGTAAGCAATAGCCATAGCATCGCCACATTGCATATCCTACTACCATATTGATCATCTTGGATCATCGTGAGTACAACACCGGGAACCATACATACATAGCATACTTGGGATAGAAAGTTGATACATTTTACATCTTTATAGGTTGTGCACAAGTGTCGTATCCGCCTATTGAGCAATCGTTCGTCTCTCTTGAGTTGTGCAACACGAGCGTTTTCGTGGATTCCATATTTTGTGCTCATTCCTTGGTTGCATGACCCCATTTATCTATCCGTGTGTGTGTTTCCGTGTGCCACTCTTTGCTATTAGTCTACTTGTTTCACTTGCGAATTTGTGAATCTCTTTCAACATTATTGACTCTTACTAACAATTACATCAAATTTTTTGTGCCACTTGTCCTAACCAAGCCACTCGATAAGCTTTAGTTTGTAGGTGTGAGCGAACAAGTCCGGTACCAATTCCACTATTCCTTCATTTCACATTGAGTGAAACGGGATACATACTCAACTTTGGGAAAAGGTAGCTTGGTATTGTTTATTTCATTTCCTACTCACCTCTACTCGAGTCTTGTGATGGATAGGCGAAGCACATGTACTTCGGTCTACACCAACAACGACAAGTTCAATGCCATGAAGGACCACATCGACGCCAAGATGGATGCTCGAATGGAGGAGCTCAAAGCCCTCATCAAGACCTACAAGCGGTCTCCCTCAACTTCGAGAAGACGCTCAAGTGCACATGCTTCCGAGCTACCATCTCCGACAAGGTCACATCAGCATCGACACCATTCACCGACAAGAACATGAAGGTCAAGAGCTCAACACCAACAACCACTCAACGACTTCACCATCGCC
Source organism: Thinopyrum elongatum (assembly GCA_011799875.1). NCBI lineage: Eukaryota > Viridiplantae > Streptophyta > Magnoliopsida > Poales > Poaceae > Thinopyrum > Thinopyrum elongatum. The sequence continues at coordinate 282,813,579 of CM022300.1, forward strand.
CTTGGCATCTTCGCCAAGCAACTTCAAGGCATCTTCACCTTTGGACATGCGTCATCTTCGCCAACAAGCACCTCAAGATTACGCTCAAGAGAAGCTCCCCAAGCTCAATTCCGCGACTTCCACGAGCTACTATGACCTCGACACCGACCACGAGCTTTCTTTCTATGGGACTCAAGACCCCGAGGAGTATCTCGAGTGGGAGCGCAAGATAGACGACTACCTCAAGCTACTTCATGTCCCTTCCGAAGATCAAGTGAAGTGCACCAAAAGTAACTTCCACGACTATGTGTCGACATGGTGGCTTCACACACCTTCGAAGAACTTCGACATGCGTTGGCCCAAGATGAAGAGAGCTATGCAGCGAGAGTTTTTTCCTTTCATCTTGAAGCTATAGTGATTGGTTCTCCCATGGTGGGTGACACCGTGGTCGAATTGCCAATGTCGCCCAAGTAGGAGATGGCAAACGGACATGGGAACCACATCACAGTACAAGGTGTCTTCATATGATCCTATCTTGAAGGAGACTTGAATGGTGTGCTCCACTTGAATGGTGCCGGAGTCGCTAAGCCATTGGACCTTGTAGGGGCGAGGGTGCTTCATCTTGACCAATTATAGCTTGGAACATAGCTCTTCACTTGCTAAATTGTGGCAACTTCCTCCGTCGATGACGACCTTCACGGTACGTCCGTTGATGCCCGCTTGGGTGTGGAAGATATGGCAGCTTTGGTCTTCGTCTTGTTGATGTTGAAGTGTCAAGACCTTGGAGACAATGAGTGCGGGGCTCGAATCATTGTCACAAAGAACTTGGTCATCTTCATCTTCATTCACGCGCCGGTGCATGGCCACGTGCTTAAGCACTTCCATTTCTTCCTCACTCATCCAGTCAGAGGTGTCGTCGTTGTTGGCGATCATGGTGCGTCGAGTGGGGCACTCAAATGTCTTGTGGCCTCTGCATTGACATGTGAAGCATTTCATGGAACTCGTCTTCGCGGTCTCATCTGGTGGAGTTGTGGAAGATGAAGCTCTCGGCTTGGAGTTGCTCGTAGTAGGAGGATGACTCGGGGGTGTCGAAGTTTTCCTGTTACTTGACTTGTCGCCTTTGCTTGTAGAAGGTTTGGTTGAGGTAGAAGGCATTGTAGTCGTTGAAGCTTGAGTGTATGAAGCGTATGTCTTGGAAGAGTACTTGGTACACTTGTAATCATCTTGCACTTGTCGCTCCGCCTTGGTAGCTTGGTGCACTAGCTCGAGGATGTTAGTGTATGGTTGGAAATCCACAATCTTCTTGATAGGATGGTTGAGTCCATTCAAGAATCGCGCCATGGTTTGCTCCTCATCTTCATTGACATTTGCTCGAATCATGGCAATCTTCATTTCTTTGTAATACTCTTCAACGGACTTGGTGCCTTGCTTGAGGAGTTGCAATTTGTTGAAGAGGTCGCGGCTATAGTACGTGGGTACAAAGCGCGCTCACATGACATCCTTCATTTGATTCCATGTTGTGATGGGTGGGTCACCTTTTACTTCTCCTCTCTAAATGACTTGCTTCCACCAAAAGAAGACATAGTCTTGGAAATCAAGAGATGCCATGGCGATCTTCTTTTCTTCATCATAGTTGTGTAAGCGAAAGATCTTGTCAACCTTCAATGCCCACGAAAGGTAGTCTTCGGGGTCGGTGTCGGGGTGCACAAACAGGGGTGTATGTTTCCCCCTAATTTGTTCATGGACAGTAGGCCGCCAACCCAATGACACCAAGTTTTCAAGACAAGGCCAAGCGAGAGAGATAGATCTTTGAGGAATCAAAGGGAGGATCACGAAGACCAAGACAAGCCAAGGGAACAAGATGTCGCTAAGGAAAAGACCTCCCTTGCCGGGCAGGCGAGCCTGGTCAGGTCGAGGCCACACCAAGAACAAGTCCCAAGACCCCCCGGCAAGCTTGCCAGGGGCGCCAAGGGTGGATCTCCCCACCAAGACTCCACCGCTCCACCGCACAACGATGCAAGTCACTTATTAGTGCGGTGTCGAGCCCCCAAGTGATTAATTGGCTGTCATTTGGCACGTGGCAGCCATTTGGAAGGGAGATTCCCTCCATATGACACCCGTCCAGAGACGTGTCATGCAGACAGGTGGAAGATGGTTAAGCGGCACAACAGGCTTGCCGGGCTGCTTCCACAGCGTGACACCTAGCAGTGCATTTAATGCACTTTGTCCTAACTGCCAGAGTTAGGTATGATAGCACTGTTGGCTATCTAATCAGTAGATAATGACTATTTTGCCACTGTGGTAACCCCTTAGCCTATAAAAGGAGGGCCATGGCAACCTAAGAAAGGATTCATACCCTTGTACACTCATACGCGCGTAGCTGTTCCCCCCCCCCCCCCCGAGGCGACCTTGCCAGGCTCGAGCACTACGCGACCACCACGGTCCTCACTTCAATCCACCAAAGCAGGAGAAGGGTTTTACGTTTCACAGCGGCCCGAACCTGGGTAAAAATCACCAGTGTCACCTCTGCCATGCTGTCCCATGGCCTCCGCTCTTTGTAAAACATGATCTCTCCCCTGCCGAACCACAAGGGGTCGATGGCCCCATAGGTGATCATGTTCCACCATGACATCTTTGGCGCACCAGGTAGGGGGAAGCACTTGCGCGAACATGAGGTTGTGAACGGCGCGTCAAGCCACACCATCATCGGCGTCGACGTTCCCTTCGTCAACTGCTTCGGAAGAGAAAGGCGACATCGCTCCCTCGTCCCGTCCTACCCAGATCATGTCGCCCGTCTCCACCGCACCCGCGGCGGCGACGGGGACGGAAGGTGGCGGCGATGCGGGAGTCCTGGGCAGCTCGGGTAGCGTGGCCACCATGCTGCCTCTATCTGAAGGGAAGAAGCGAGGCGTGTAGCAATGCCGCCCTCCTTGCGGTTTCCTGCTAAACATACCCGGTGCTTGAGAGAGGCGCTGGGGCAAGTAGGGGACATGATATATGGCCTCCTCCTCCTCTACTTTCACTCGTCGACGATCGAGCCGCACGGGGGTAGCATCGTCAACGTCGATAAGCCCACGCGGAACTCAGTCCAGCATTTACCCCGCTAAGTGAAAATCCTGAGTGAAACACTGGTGCGAATCTTATGATTGACGCCCCGGCAAGCATGCTCCAACAGGGTCGTCCGCGCCAGCGTGACCTTTATGCCCCGGCTGTGATATCATTAACAGTACGAGGAGGAGGAGAGAGAGGAACCAACCCTGCCTTTTTGCCATACATTATCACCTACAAGTGTTATGTTATCCCCTCCGGCCCTTGCCGGGGGTGGACGTGCAACTGATGAACTGCCAAGTATTCCTCTTGCACATGTTTTCCTTTGTTGAAATTATAGGCCTTAGACAGGTACGCAAACGCAATCCTCGTAAGATGTGCAGACGTGATGAACGGCCGCAACTGAGGAAGGAGGGAAGCAAGAACGAAAGCTAAGTCAACATGTTCGCTGACTTTTTCTCCAAAGTTTGCATTTGCTTATCCCTCGGACAACCAGGGCATTTTGTATGGATAAATTATTCGTGTGATGACACCTTGCTGGATTTGTCTGCGCCCCTGCTTTGCTTCCAAGCCTGCTCAGCGATGTGGGTGGCTGCGTCAAATACTGCTAAGGAAAAACCTGCCGGGACATGTCCTCGCCAGCTGAATGCTAATGCCCCGCTCCTCATAGCAATCGCGGCAGCATGACTACTGGCAGGCAACCAAAACGCACAAGAAGAAGCCAACCATACGAACATCCATGGGGAAGCCTAAGAGGGATAACATACGTTTAAGCTTAATTAAACATCAGTTCAACAAGAGCAAAAGTGAATACAATATGGGGCCTAAACACGAGACATGCATTGTGTTTTATTACAGGGCGCCACGGCAACAAGAATGGTTGACGGCTGTGCTTGGCGGTCTTCTGGGACCCCGAGGACTAAGAGAACCTTGTCAGTGAAGGGGCCAGCCTTCTCCTCGGCAACAGAAACATCGGCACCTGCCGGCAGCCTCCTGAAGCCATCGGCAAGTTTGAGGTTTGGATGGCGATAGGCGAGGTTGCTCAAGACCATGAAGAGGGCATTGCGGGCAAGCTTTCGGGACTCGTTTGTGAAGCAAGCTGCTCTTTCTTCCTCATATGTCTTTAGCCCTTCGATCAAGCCTTCGAAGAAGAGCACTAGCTTGACACTTGGAGCCTCGTGCCTGTTGGCTGAGTAGGCCCAACTCTTCATGTCCATCGTTGAGATATGGGCAGAGAGGCGCTCGGCAATATCAACCAGGTTCTTGATCCAGAGGTCACGTTGCTCGACTTGGTTCACTAGTTTGTCCTCTGCGTCCTTTCAGAGGATTCTCGTGTTGTCCAAGTCCTTCATCAGCTACTTCTCACGAGCTCCAGCAGACTCAATTCCACTCTCCAAGGTGCCAAGCCTTGCCTTCATATTAGTAATGGTGCCATTGGCAGTGTTGAGGTCCTGGCTCTTGGAGGAAAGTTGCGATTGCACTTCCTTCATGAGAATCCCCGCCTTCTACACTTCCTCCTTGAGAGCCACAATTTCCTTGGCACTTCCGGCAAGGTCCTCAGTCAGTTTGGCCACCTGTTGCTCAAGATCAGCCTTGGCAATGGATGCAGTGGCAAGGTCATCAGCGACCTTCTTCAACTGGGCAGCAGAGTCAAGGGTGAGCGTGCCAAGGGCCGCCTTGTGCTTGTCCTCCAGGTCCTTGGTGCGCTGCTGGATAAGAGCCTCCAGTTCCTCATGCTTGTTGCGGAGGATGGCCTCGAGGTTCTCTTCCCGGGAAGAGATGTCCTTCTCTTTGGTGTTCAGAAGCGCTGCACGCTCTGCCAAACGAGCTTCCCGGGCAGCGACATCCTCTTTTGCCATGGTTATCACCTCATGTTGCCGTAAAAGGGTTTGGAACTACTTGTCGTGCCACTCGCGCAAATCGCTGCCCTTGTCCCTTAGTTTCTGATCCATGAGGCTGGCGGAGTTGCGTTGCTCCTTGAGCGCCTGCCACTTCTGGCTGTACCTATTCTGCATCTCCTTGATGCCTGTTGACACAAACTCCAGGAAGGATAGGTCCATGACTGCACTGACCGAATCATCAGCCTCTTGAGCTCACTAGGACAACGGTGCCATGATGCGCTGGATCTCTTCATCAAGATCTGCGCTTACTGCCATGGATGAGCCGGCGGCTCCAAGACCAGGTTGGGCAAGAACCAATGCCAGCTTGCTCGAAGATGGCTGCAAGGCCGCGGCCGAGGTGCCAAACTGGGGAGGAGGGCTCATAGTTTGGAGTGGAACTTTCTCTTCAACCACCACCTCCAATCCTGGCACGTTACCGGGGATCTTCTCTGCCTTCTTTGGAACCTCTTGGATATCCACGGCAGTATGTTCCTGGCCCTCCATGGCAGCAATCCTGGCGGCCTCTTTAGCAGCATCCTTGTCAATGCTGGCCACTTCTTCCAACAGCTCTGGTTCCTCAGCCAATGGGACTGCAAGGAAGAGCAGCAAGCAATGACAAAGAGATAACATACATTGGTGAGCCAGAGACTTGAGGCAATATAAAGCGAGCAACAGAAGACAAAGAGCGGGTGAATTACCCAGAGATGTTTCCATTGGAGGGCATCGGCCTCCCCGGGAACACCAGTTGTAGGGGCATGACCTCCGCCCCCTTCCTTGGTAACCATGGCGCTAGCATGGGCCGATCCTTCCATGGAGGCCATTGCCGGGGATTTCTCGGCTTGAGCACCGGGCAGGGTGAGCCCCTCCTGGGGAGCCTCGCTCTGGGCAGTCTCCCTCTCCCCCTTGGCGGAAGATGGGACTCACTCTCCCATGCCTTCCCTAGCAGGAGAGGCCTATCCCACGCCTTTGTACCGGGGGTTGGGCCGTGGGCTTGGCGCCAGGTTGATCGTGCTACCTCCCACCAAGCTCGTGCCCTCCGAAGGCCCCGACGACTCCACTTGCTTAGATCGCTTGGCCCGGTGGAGGAGGGTTTCTTCCTCGTCTCTATCAAGGACAACAAACAAGTTTGGGTCAGCAAACCAGCAAGTGCATGACGCTTCGACAAGGGAAGAGAGTGTTTTCCTTACTCTGAGTCAATGAGCATGGAGCCCAGTGCGAACTCCATAGGAGGTGGGGTCGCTCTTCTTCTCTTCAGAGTCAGGGCAGCAGTACTTCCCGGCAACTTCGAGCCCTTTGGAGGAGCCAGGGGCTCCAGCGAGGATGAGCTACGCGAGGAGCTCGAGCTGGATTCAGAGCTGGGGTCGACCCCTGTGACCGCTCGCTGCTTGGTGGGAGGGGTCTTGGCCTCAGAAAGGCGAGAAGAATGACGGCGCACCACGTCCGGCCCGTCGCCCTTAGAGGCGGTCTTCTTCACCCTCTTGGTGACGGGCGCGGGAACAGGGGCCACTGTTCCTCGGCTGGCCTACCTGCGAGGGCGCTATTCCAGGTCTTGTTCCGGGGCTTGAGGGCCAGCTGAGAGCCATTCCTCTTAGGGCTGCTCCGTTTCCTCAGCCTCGTCCCCTTCTTGGGCCTCTGCTGCCGCGGCATAAAGGGCTTCAACCCCTGCAGGCTCGTCCCTGACAGCCTCCTCCGTAGCGTGCCCCTCACTCTTGCCATGGGAAGAGCCTTCGTCTTCGGCCTCCTCCTCTTCTTCCTCCTCCTCCCCTCTGGGCCTTGCCTTCCCGGCAGCTCGAAGTGCCTTGTCATCCTCAATCCGCCTCCTGATAAACTCTGCTTCTACCGTGGAGGTGCGCTTGAACATATTGCCCTCCACCCTGGAATCCCTTTCTTCCAAATTGGAAACCCACTCGATCTCCGCATCAAGCTTAGGTAGTTGCCAATCAGCTACAACTCCGTAAGCGTTGCAGTCAGGCATCCACTTCAAAATCTTGTCCAGAGCAGAGTTGATATTCAGCGGGACTGCCCTTATCGGCAATTTGAATGGCCCGAGGCTGCCGAACAGCTGTTCGCAAATCCAGCCATGGCCATAAACCGATAAATTGTTGGTGAGGCCTGGATATAGGCGCATCCTATCCCCAGCATCTCCATACCGCTAGGCGAACATGTCCCTCTTCTGCAGCGGCGCAATGCAGCATCGGAGGAAGTCAGCCCCCAACTGTTTGATGGTTAGCCCGGCAGCTTTGAGGCAAGCGATCCTATTCAGCGTCGGGCGAAGCCTATCGTCAGTAAGGCCTGGCTCCCCCCAATCGCTGCCGCGCACGATGCACTCCATCCGTGCCTCGCAGTACTCTGGAGCATCCGTGTCCTGAATCCAGCACAAATCCGCCCTCCATTCTTCCCATTCGCTGCGCTGCTGACTAGGAAGGTAATACCAAAAATCGCTCTTTCCCCTGGGGATCCAACTTATATTCCCTGAGCGATGGGCCTTGTTTTCGACCCACGGGACGAAGAAGTGCCTGAACAGATCCACGTTGGGGGCAACTCCGATGAAATTCTCGCACAGATGGACGAAAATCACCATGCACGCCACTGCATTTGGCATGAAATCCAAAAGATGGAATCCATACACACCATCATCGCCTTGAAGAAATCTGAGAAAGGGGGGCTGAGGCCGTAGAGGAAATACGCGCAGAAAAAGCGGTATGAATTTGGCGGGTCCTCTTTTCCCTCCGGCAAGACCGCGGGTGAATCATGCCCCTTCGGGACTTCCCTCCCCCACATATACGCATACCTCACAACCAGGGCATTGCTATCCAAGCTCGACGGGAAGAAGACCCCGTCTTCTCGCCGCTTCCTGTCCAACTCCGCCCCTTTCTTCTTCTTCCCCTCCGATGCATCTTCCTTCGCGGTGGTCGCCCGCTTCCCCCTTGCGGCAGCTTTCTTCCCCATCTTTCGGGGTTGTGGAGGGGCAGAAGACTAGATGGGGTGTTGGAAGCAAGTGCGGGCGTAGGAGCGGTCACTTGGCTTTAGGAGGAAGATGATGGAGGGTGAAACGGATGCGAATGAGCCGCGCCCTTTCGAGTTTTTTTCTCCTTTATGAGGAACGAACGTGGGGGGGTTGGCTCTTCACTGCTTTCTCTCAGGAAGTTACCGTTTTACAATAACTGCTACAGTTCCACAACCCCACAACCTGCGGTAATTGTGCAGAGTGGATGTCGAGTTGACTGGTCATCATAACAAACCGCTGCATGCACAACACTTCCTCGCCACATGTCCGCGCACTGTTTGGGGCCTAACCCAACATGCCCAGCGACACATATGGCTCAGGCCCGGGGGCTTCTGTCGAGATACACAAACAGGGGTGTATGTTTCCCCCTGACTTGTGCACGGACAGTAGGCCACCAACCCAACGACACCAAGTTTTCAAGACAAGGCCAAGCCAGAGAGATAGCTCTTTGAGGAATCAAAGGGCGGATTAAGAAGAGCAAGACAAGCCAAGGGAACAAGATGTCGCTAAGGAAAAGACCTCCCTTGCCGGGCAGGTGAGCCTGGTGAGGTCGAGGCCGCACCAAGAACAAGTCCCAAGATCCCCCCGGCAGGCTTACTGGGGGCGCTAAGGGCGGATCTCCCTGCCAAGACTCCACCGCTCCACTGCACAGCGACTCAAGTCACTTATGAGTGCGGTGTCAAGCCCCCAAGTGATTAAGTGGTTGTCATTTGGCATGTGGTAGCCATTTGGAAGGGAGATTCCCTCCATATGACACCTGTCCAGAGGCGTGTCATGCAGATAGTTGGAAGATGGTTAAGCGGCGCGGCAGGCTTGCCGGGCTACTTCCACAGCATGACACCTAGTAGTGCATTTAATGCACTTTGTCCTAACTGCCAGAGTTAGGTATGATAGCACTGTTGGCTATCTAATCAGTAGATAATGATTGTTTTGCCACTGTGGTAACCCCTTAGCCTATAAAAGGAGGGCCATGGCAACCTAAGAAAGGATTCGGACCGTTGTACACTCATACGCGCGTAGCTGCTCCCTCCCGAGGCGACCTTGCCAGGCTCGAGCACTACGCAACCACCACGGTTCTCTCTTCAATCCACCAAAGCAGGAGTATGGTTTTAAGATTCACAGCGGCCTAAACCTGGGTAAAAATCACCAGCGTCACCTCTGCCGTGCTGTCGCATGGCCTCCGCTCTTTGTGCAACGTGATCTCCCCCTGCCGAACAACAAGGGGCCAATGGCCCCATAGGTGATTGTGTTCCACCACGACATTCGGTGCCGTCGGAGAACTTAGGCATGTTGAACTTGAGCTTGCCGTATCATTGCTCTTCATTGTGTAATGGGCGATGATGGTGATGCACTTGCCGTGGTGGAGGGTCTTGAAGCACTTTCTCCTCTTTCTCAACTTGATTAGCTTGTCGTCGAGGTTGTGTAATTCTTGTGTGGTTCCTCAATTCTTGGCGTTCCTCAAGGCGTGCGGCTTCTTCTTGTTGTTCTTGGCGAAGGGCCTCTTATTGAAGACGTACTTGCCAGTTGCACTCATTGATGGCTTTTGTTGATTCGCGTAGAGCACGTTGGGCTTCAAGGGCTTGTTCCTCACAATGATGTTGCTCTTGGCGACGGGCATCTCCATCTTGATGGTCGTGTTGATCTTGGCGTATTGGAGCTTGCTCTTGGACCAGAGGATCATTAGCTTGTCGCCGTAGTCATTCACATTCCCGGAGGCGGTCTTGTAAACCGTTGCCATGAAATGTGTTGCGTGGACCTTGATGATCTTGGCGACGATGCGAACGAACTCGTGGAAAACTTGCATGCGAAGAAGATTCCGAAGAATGTCGACTTGAATGGCACCTGTTGAGTATGATGAAGAGGTAGAAGAGCGATTGGCCATCATGCCTCGTATGTCTTCCTTGAGAGATACCATCAATGTGTCGAAGTAGTCTCTTGTACATTGCTCGGATTGTCGCAAGTCGATAGCGAGTATGTCGATGCGTTCGCCCAATGCTTCTTGTGCTTGATGCAAAGCTCTTTGTGCACCGAAAAGGTGGTTCTTGGTGACGTAGTTTTTCGGGTCCTCATCTTGCTCGATGAAGAGTGGGTTCAAAGAAGTTGTTGGCCTATCCATCATCTCAAGCAAATTTGTGAGTGGAAGAAAGGAAAGAACAAGACCAAATGTACCTTATCCAATTTTGAAAATGGATCAATGATCACTCAATAATGTAGCAAGGAAATAGCACAATTGGTACCGGATCTTGTCGATTCTCATACCTACACAAATGATGCTTCTAGAGTAGCCTGGTGAGGTTGGTTGCACAAAATCTTATGCAATTGTTAGTGAGACTCAATAATGTTGAAAAAGATTCGCAAAATTCGCAAATGCAACAAGTAGACCAAAGCAATATGTGGCACACGAAAACACATGCACGGGTAGATAAATGGGGTCGTGCAACCAAGGAGTGAGCTCAAAATGTGGAATCCAAGGAAAATGCTCTTGTTGAACAACACTAGAGAGACACTAGCACGATTTATCAATAGGTGGATACGAGACTTGTGCAGAACCTACAAAGCAAAAATGCAACGACTTTCTATCCCAAGTATGCTATATGTATGATGTTCTGGCGATATGATCCAAGATGATCGAGTATGACAATCTTAAGTGTAATGTAGTATGATGCTATGGCTCTTGCTTAAAAGCTGTTTTCATATCTTTTTCTTTTGCTTAAAAGCTTTTTGGCTCTTTCTCTTTCGATCTTTTCCTTTGGCCACTTATGCAAAACTTCACGAACCAAGATAGCAAGTGTGTATATGTGATGACAACCTTGTGACACAAGAGATGATATGAATATACCAAGAGATGGATATGAAAATGATATCGTATGTATGTAATGGTGATAATGATCACTACTGTGCACAAGTAACATTGCCGGCAATACTCAAACGCTAGTCTCGACGGGAAAGTAACACAAAATGGGCTATGGGTTAACAATGCAATTGCAAGGAAGAATGTACGAGAGAGTTGTCGAGGTTACCGCCCTTGCTTACGGTTGACGGTGTCAAAGGAGATGTGATTGTTGTTAATGTCGAATGCGTAGTCGGAAGATGAGATTGAGTAGTCGATGGCGTGGTGCATGGTCTCCAGTACGTTGGCGAAGATGCCGCTACACAAAGGTTGAGGTTGGCGAACTTGCGGAAGCAGTTGATTAAGCGCAGACTTTTTGTCTAGGCCGGAAGTTCCGGGGTAGACAGAATGTCCGGGAGCCGGATGTTCCGAGGAGGCCGGAAGGTCCGGTGGCCGAAAGATCCGGTCGGGGCTGGAAGTTCTGGGGGTCGCGAAAACAGATGAACAGGGGAATTTCAGATTGGGATTTGAGCGGAAAAATTCAGAGAAAAACCCAAATCGGAAGGGGAAAAGAAAATTTTGGGTGCGGGGAAGGGTCGGGAAGCTAGATCTACGTGCTACACACAAAATCCACGGTGCAAGTCCAACAAAACTTCATCAAACCAGCAAATCACAAAAAATTTGGGAGGGTTATTTTTGGTGGGGATTTTTGAAATTAGGAGGAAATCAAACAAAATTAGGCTAGAAAGTGGGGGGTAGGGACTCCAAATTCGTGATCAACGTGGCTCTTGATACCAAGATGATGTAGGGCGGAACCCTAGGGGGCCGATCTTTCACGATTAGGAGGTAATCCCATGAAGAACACGAAGAACACACAAGGCAAAACACGAGGGGAAACGAGAGAAAACACTCAAATCAATGAGATTCGATTACACATGTGCTAGATCCAAGAACACAATGAGAGACACGATCCAAATCCAACAAAGGATGATACAAACAGTCAGTAGTTCTTCCCAATCCGTGAGGAGATTGGGTCTTGAATCCATGAGGGGATCTTCCCTAGATGAGGTCTTGAATCTACTTGGGGGATCTTCTCCTAGGAGGCCTTGATCTCCAAAGGAGTAGGTATGAAGTGGATGAGCAGAGCTCTTTCTCCAAAATGAGCTATCATAATGCTGCCCCTAAAACTGAGGTAGAAGAAGAGTATATATATTCTAGCGGGGCGAAGAGGTACACATGCCTCAGGCCAGAGTCACTGCGCACAGGCAGGCCGGAAGTTCCAGGCAGGGCGGGAAGTTCTGGGCTGGTTCCGGACGGGTTTCGGGCTATCCAGAAAGTTGACGTGCTTCAAGGCTAGTCTGGGAGCCGTGGGGCAGAAGGTCCGGGCTGGCCTGAAGTTCCGGGCGGCTGTCCGGGCAGGTTCCGGGCTTAACAGAGAGTTTGCACGCCCGGGCTTGGCCATGATCATCAGGGGCCGGAAGTTCCGGGCTGGCCGGAGGTTCCGGGTGGTGGCCGGAAGGTCCGGGCTAGGCAGAGACTTTGCACCAGTATTGACGTTCGCCGTGTCTCCTCCTTCTGTCTGATCGGCGTACCTGACCACGCACAATGTTTCCGCTTGATGTAGTGACCATATCTCATTCGTATGCATGGAAGACTCAAGAACGAGAGATGTCACCTCGAATTGAATGGCAAGGGCGCGAGCTCTAGTCACGGGTCCACTTGGTGCTTGGGTAGTTACGGTAGTGTCCATGGGGATGACCATGGGATCCTCCGCATCACGTAGACGACCTCGAAGGGGGACTTGCCGGTAGTCAAATGTCTTGCGCAGTTGTAGGCGTACTCGGTGATGGGTAAGAACTCCTCCCACTCCTTAATGTTCTTCTTGATCAACACGCGTAGGAGAATGGATAGTGTCCGATTTGTGACCTTCGTTTGGCCGTCGGTTTGTGGATGGTATGCCGAAGAGAATAGGAGCTTGATTCCGAGCTTGGCGCATAGCGTCTTCCAAAAGTAGCGAAGGAACTTGACGTCGCGGTCCGGGAATATCATCTTTGGCACTCCATCCAGACACAAGACTTCCCTACAAAAGAGATTGTCAACATGTGAAGCATCGTCTATCTTGTTGCTTGCAATAAAATGTGCCATCTTAGAGAAACGGTCCACAACAACAAATACAAAATCTTTGCCATTTCTAGTTCTAGGCAACCCAAGCACAAAGTCCATACTAATATCTTCCCATGGGTGATACGGAATAGGAAGTGGCATATAGAGACCGTGGGATTGAGCTTTAGACTTTGCTTTGCGACATGTAGAGTATCGGTAGGTGTAGCGGGAGACGTTGCGGAACATCTTGGGCCAAAAATAGTTATTCGAGAGCGTAGCGAACGTCTTGTCACGTCCAAAGTGTCCCATAAGTCCTCCTCCATGAGCCTCTTGCAAAAGTAACAAACTAAGAGAAGACTCGGTTAGACAAAGTTTGTTAGCTCTCATTAGATAATCATCCTTGGTATAACATCGCTCCCAAGATGTATGCGTCAAACATTTGGTATAAGGAATAGCAAAAGTAGGATCATGAGCATAAAAGTCTTTTATGTGCTCAAAACCTATGACATTCAATTCAAGTTGAGTTACAAGCATGAATTTGCAGTATAGAGCGTCCACCACAACATTTTCCTTGCCTTTGATATACTTGATCACATAAGGAAAAGACTCAATGAACTCACTCCATTTAGCATGTCACTTATTCAATTTAGTTTGACCTTTAAGCTATTTAAGCGTCTCAAGGTCCGTATGGATGACAAATTCACGAGGGCGAAGATAATGTTCCCACACATGCAAGACTCTCACCAAAGCATATAGTTCTTTGTCATAGATGGGATAGTTAAGTTGCACTCCGAAAAGTTTTCACTAAAATAAGCAACTGGGCGCTTCTCTTGCATCAACACACCTCCTACGCCATTACCACTAGCATCGCAATGAACTTCAAAAGTTTTAGCAAAGTTGGGTAATGCAAGGAATGGAGCATGTGTAAGCAAATTCTTAAGCTCATGAATTGCGGTATCTTGGGATGGTCCCCAAACAAATGATGCATTCTTCTTGCTCAATGCGTGCAGTGGTGATGCAATGGTGCATTTCTCCATATTAGCATAAATTCGCTCATTTCTAAGAGTTTGCAAAACGGCTCTAAGATGGGTGACATGATCTTCTAGAGACTCGCTAAATACAATGCATCACACGCATAAAAGTGCCGGCGATGTAGGGTGGAACCCTAGGGGCCGATCTTTCACAAAATGGAGGGGATTTCCCTAAGAACACAATGAACATAAGAAGAACACAAGAGAGGAAATACTCCAATAGACAAGATCCAATCATACATATGCTAAATCCACATACACATAGAGGGATACAAAGGTCCAAATCCAACACAAGAAGATACAAGAGGTAACTAATTCATCCCAATCCTTAGAGGAGTTGGGTCTTGAATCCTAGAAGGATCTTCCCTAAGATGGGGTCTTGAATCCACTATGGGATCTTCTCCAATGGAGGTCTTGAACTCCAATGGAGTGGTCTCTCTCTCTCTCTCTCTCTCTCTCTCTCTCTCTCTCTCTCTCTCTCTCAAGAGAAGAGTAGTAGGAGAAAAGCTCGCATACAAATAAGCTATCCTATTTGCTAACCCTAAATGGTGGAGGAGGAGGAGTATATATAGTGTTAGTCCATGAAGGGGTAAGTGAGGGGCGAATGGGTACATGGGCCTCGGCTCGATACATTGCGCGCAGGCAAGGCCGGATGATCTGGGAGGTGGTCCGGATGATCCCGGCGGGGGTCCGGATGATCCAACTTCGTCCGGGTCCGGGCTATTGTCGTCGGCCGTCGTAGCCGAACGATCTGGGAGAGGGTCCGGATGTCCGGCCTGTCTCCAGCAGCTGCTCCGTTTTCTTCTCCTTTCTTCCATCTTCTCTTCCACGCTTCCCTCGCGGATGGTGTAGTCGTTCCTTGGCGCTTGCACTGCTCCTCGGCATTCATGAATCTCCGACAATACCTATGCATGCACGATGGAGGGTCAAGTAGTATACCATCCTTGTAGGGGTCAAGTGAGAACATGTAAAGGAGATGATTCACCTTTAAGTATGTGAAGTAGATGTCGCACGTGTCACTTGCCAAACCAACTCTTGACATTGTGATGTCCGTAGGATGCTTCGCATCAGCCCCTCCCCCTTGGGAAAGATCCGACCTCGGATTGAAAACCTAAGCACCATGGGAAAGAGATGGCGTCAACGTGTAGAAGTGGACGATCACTAAGTACTCGTCATCTTGAAGCTCAAAATGGGCACTCTCCAATGTCACACCATCTTGGGATTCCTTCAAAAGGAGTAAGAACAACAAACACTTGGAAAAACAAATGTGGTTAGTGTCGTGGGAAACCACGACCACCTATAGAGCCATGAGCCCCTTTTGGTTCGGCGGGGGGATGGGCACGTTGCACAAAGAGCGGAGAAGCGTCGCGAAGCATGACAGAGATCACACGGGCAGTCTTTACCTAGGTTTGGGCCACCGTGAGGCGTAAAACCCTACTCCTGCTTTGGTGGATTGATGGTGGATAATGGTGGTGAACGTAGCACACTCCCCGGCAAGGTCGCTCTAGGGGCGAGAGTGGTTACGCGCGTATGGATATGCGAGGGTCCAACCCCTTCTACGGTCTCCATGGGCCTCCTTTTATAGATTAAGGGGTCACCACAGTGGCAAATCAGTCTTTGCGTACTGATTAGATAGCTAACAGTGCTATCATATCTTACTCTGCAGGCTAACAGAGCGCATTAAATGCGCCGCTCAGTGTCACATCACAACTCGCCCGGCAGGCCCTGCCGGGCTGTTTTGCCAGCTTCGCGCCTGCTCACTTGACATGTCTCAGGACGGGTGTCATATGGAGGTGTTTGCTGTAGGAAGTGGCTGCCATGTGGCAAAAAGCAGCCACTTAGTCACCTTGGAGCTCGACACCGCTTTGATTAATGACTTGCGTCGCTTGTGAGGTGGAGCGGTGGAGTGGCTTGCCTCCGCCAGCCCCGGCAGGCCTGCCGGGACGATCTGGGAGCTTGCTTCCGGGGCAAAACCCAACCCTGCCAGGCTCCCCTGCCCGACAAGGTAGGTCCTTCCCTTAGAGATGCCTTGTTCCTCTGGCTCACCTTGGCCTTCTCGACTTGCACTTGGATCCTTCAAAGGAATTGATCCCCCTTGTTTGGTCTGATCTTGGTCTTGTAATCTTGTCTCTGGCCTGTGCACAGTCTGTGCAATGGACCCAGGGTCTGTTGCACAGACAGGAGCCCCCAGGCCTGGCATGAACGCGCCGCTGGGCATTGTCGGGATAGGCCCTAACCAGTGCACAGGCATAAATGTAAGGATGGCTCCGCCCTTTGAGATCTTCTTTGCTTCTTCATTAACCTGAGCTTGGGTCAGTTTCCGGTTTTACCGCGCGTTGTGCGAAACATTTAGGGGTGAAACTGAACCACGATCTGCGGGCAGCCCACGCCCCACGATCACGGGGAAGGAAACTGCCATCCCACTTGCCTCCTGCCCCGGGGCGCCTCCGCCACGTATACCACATGCATTGCATAGGCTAGGTGGTGGACACGGAGGGCGCGGGAACAGGCACCATGGCAGAAAGCCAGGCATCGCCGAGTGGTGTAGATTGGCGGCTCTGATTCCCCAAGCCGTTGGAGGCGTAGGGGAACCGTATTGGAGGAGCAGGGCGGTCGCCAGTTGTACGAGAGGCCAGCCCCCTGCCTTGTTCTCGTGTAAAAAAGAGGCGAGGGCGTGGTGGTTGATGTGTCGTCTCCGCCGGTCTCTTCCCCGTCGCCTTCGTCCACGCCCTCTCGCCCCCCGCCGGGCAACCTCTCCTGGAGCGAGACAAGGTCAGGCTGAGCTTTTGCCCAGGCACTCCTTTTGCCCTCTTCGCCTTCTACCGCCGTGCCTAGGAGGAGAGCGACAAGAAAAGGCATTACGGGGCACTTATCTTTTTTTTAATCTTAAATCTGTAGGCACTTGACAAATTTTAGTTCAAATAATGTAATCTCTCGTATCCATGTTTATGTTCTGTGAGATTTGTACTTGTTGATCAGCATATTAATGAAAAAGATAAGCTTTGCCAGGCACTTGTGCATGTACGATATCCATGCAGAGGTGAAACGCCTCCCTACTTTCATGTAAACAAGTAGATCCCGGTAAGCTACCTTGCCGGTACCCCATAGGACTGCTGCCGTGAGGCTGAACCTGCCGGGCGCAGAACCCATTGGGAGAGACCAGCCCCCCGCCAACCCCTTTCAGCCAAAGGCCACTATGACCATCCTGACCAAAGCAGTGTTCGTGTCAGTAGATGGGAGCACCTTTGTTTCCGAGGTGGCGAGGTTTACATATGCACAAGTCCTACTCACGGAACATCTATGGATAAGAGACGAAACTTATCTGTTTGGCTTGCCGAAGACCGCAGTGCTGGCTTGTCTTCGTATCCTCTTCCTAGGACTAAGTCCATGGCAGGAGCCTGCAGTTTATGCAAATGAAGATGATGCCAGATGCAATCTATCTACATGATCATGCAACCTTTCTACATGAATCATGCGATGCTTATGATATGCTTATGCATGCATGCAACTTGTCGGGGGCCCCCAGTGCTTCATTTTTTCTCTGTTGCTCCGGGTCTGCGCCTGGCTTTGTACAAGGGGTTACATGCAGCTGAGGCAAGGCCTGTACAAAAGGGTGGCTGCCGGGCAGGGCCCGACAGCCGCGCCTTATGGGTAGAACTTGCGGAGATGCTCAATATTGAATGAGTTTTGCAATTGAATGCCATCTCCGGTCTCCAGATGGACTGCGCCAGGTCTAGTGACTCGTACTACCCGGTAAGGGCCTTCCCACTTCGGCGACAGCTTGTTTGTACCCTTGGCAGACTAAACGCACCTAAGGACAAGGTCGCCTTCCTTAAAACACCGGGATGAACCCTGCGGCTATGATAGCGACGCAGGGCTTGCTGATAGCATGCAACACGCGTAGCAGCCTGGAGACAGTTCTCCTCGAGAAGCATGGCATCGTCACGCATGTGCTATTCCTGTGCTACTTCATCGTAGGCAAGCACTCGAGGTGACCTGTAAATGTGTTCCGTGGGGATAACTTCTTCTGCCCCATAGACTAGGGAGAAGGGAGTCTTCCCGGTAGCTCGGTTTGGTATCGTTCTGAGGGACCAAAGAACCACCGGCAGCTCATCGATCCATCGCCTGCCGTGCTTCCACAGCTTATCAAATGTTTTTGTCTTGAGTCCTCACAGCACTTCAGCGTTCGCCCTCTCAGCTTGTCCATTGCTTCTGGGATGTGCGACAGAGGAAAATGAGATCTTGTTTCCGAGGGCATGAACATATTGCATGAAGGTGCGGCTCGTGAACTGGGTGCCGTTGTCGGTGATGATCCGGGCAGGGACCTCTAAGCGGCACACCAATCCTTTCAAGAACTTGATAGCTGACTGAGCAGTCACCTTTCTCATGGAATCTACTTCCGGCCACTTTGTAAGCTTGTCGATTGCAACGAACAAGAATTCAAAGCCCCCCGCAGCTCGGGGGAAAGGGCCGAGGATATCAAGCGCCCTGACCAAAAATGGCCATGACAAAGGGATTGTATGTAGTGCTTGGGCATGCAGATGGATATTTTTGGAATGGAACTGATAGGCTTCACACTTGGTGACGAGCTCAACCGCATCTTGGAGGGCTGTGGGCCAATAGAATCCTTGCTGGAATGCTTTCCCAACCAAAGCCCTTGATCCAATGTGGGAGCCGCACAAGCCTTTGTGTATCTCTGCCAGCAGTTCCTTTCCTCCTTCCCGGCAAATGCACTTCAATTTCACACCGTTGGGCCTTCTTCTGTATAGTGTGTCATCAACAAACTGTTGGTGCAACAAACCCTGGGTCAGTTGCCCAGACTGTGCACAGGCACGGGGACGAGATTGAAGCACCAACCCAAGTCAGAATACAAGGGACTAAGAGGTTCAAAGGACTAACATGCAGATCAGAGGGACCAAGATCAAGCCAAAGAAGCAAGGCACTATCAGGAGAAGGGCCTCCTTTGCCAGGCAGGCGAGCTCGGCAAGGGGCGAGGGCACCCCCGGAAGACGACGTCCAAGACGTCCCGACAGGGCCTGCCGGAGCACACGGAGGCAAAACCACCTCACCAACTACTCCAGCACGACCCACGTCGTCAATCAGTGTGGTGTCAAACCGCGGAGTGACTAAGTGGCAGCCATTCACTACATGGCAGCCTCTCCCAACAGGAAACACCTGCAGATGACACCCGTCCTGCGACGTGTCAAGCGAGCAGGCGCGGAGCTGGCGAGATAGCCCGGCAAGCCTTGCCGGGCAACCAACAATGTGACATTGAGCGGTGCATTTAATGCGCCCTGTCAGCCCGCAGAGTTAGGTATGATAGCACTGTTTGCTATCTTATCAGTACATAATGACTGTTTTGCCATTGTAGTGACCCCTTCATCTATAAAAGGAGGCCCATGGCGACCGTAGAGAGGGTTAGAAGGTTGGATAACTCAGACCCCCATACGTGCGTAGCCACTGCCGCCCTGAGGCAACCCTTGCCGGGCAAGTGTACTACGCTCCACCACCACCTTTCCACCATCAATCCACCAAAGCAGGAGTAGGGTTTTACGCCTCACGGCGGCCCGAACCTGGGTAAAAATGCTTGCGTGATCTCTGCCTTGCTTTCACACGCTAGTCTGCTCTTTGTGCAACGCGACGCCGCCCTGCCGAACTAGCAAGGGGCCTCCTGGTCCCATAGGTGGCCGTGGTTTCCTGCGACATCTTTGGCGCGCCAGGTAGGGGGACCGCTTGCGCGAACCTGAAGGCGTGTGTAGCGCATCACCTTCATCACCATCAGCATCATCGATGATGCCATCGACCATGGCGCCCAAGAAGAAACTCAGTTCTTCGGCTCATCCTTCCACCTCGAAGGCTCCGCCGCCCACAGCCTCTAACACTGCGGGGGGTGCGGAGACACGCAAGGACATGGACGCTGCTGGGGACGTGGTCGGAGTAGGCGGCGCTGTCACAAATTCCCCCGTGGCCGACGCAGGAGTAGGAGACATCGGAGGAGTGCAGCATCAGCAACATCCCGACGGCCATGCTCCACAAGGTCCGAGTGAAGGGGTTACTCCATCTGCGCCCCTTCCACCCGCCGACGGGCACAACCACAGCAATGGCGCTTGGGCCGGGGCGAATCGCCGCCCTCCGACCGCTCCCACCACGGGTGCGGTCGCAGCGCTTGCACCTCCCCCGGGACAGGTCGACCAAGCCGCTGCGCTCGACAGAGCCACTGGCCCTCGAGCGCCTTCGCCGCACCACCTTGCCATCCAGGTGGTCGCCCCGTAGCAGCGAGGGCGCAGTGCTGCCGCCACTGGCACCGTCAGGAGCCGAGCAATGGTGCGATTGACTTCATCATCACCCATGCCGCGTACAGCCTCGAAGGCCATGGCGCGGGATCAGCTTCTGCTGAGGTTTCCACCAGCGGCTGAGCAAATGGACAAATGGCGTGCCACCATCCAAAGTCTGCTCGGTTTCGCCAAAGCTGGGGGCTCGCGGTGAGCTGGCCCACCACAACCACCCCAAGCGACAGCAACAGCTCATGCTGCTGACCGTACAGAAGGGGCCGTCCCCACGGTGCAGTCCCCGCCACGGTAGCCAGCGCGAGTGCAATAGAATTAAGTCCCCGACGACGTCTCAATGGCCTCTTCTGACCCTCGAGCGCGTCTAGGCCAACGACGAGCCCCAGAGGATAGGCGGAGAGGAGACATGCACGCCGTTGTCGAGCAACGCCGCGACGACCTCTGCCAGACCGATGGGTGCGACGGCCCCGGCGTCGACGAGCCCGCGCTCGGTATTGGCGGGTGCCTACCTGTCGAGGTTGGCTGCCCTGCCTTTACCCGTGAGCTGCGGCATGTCCGTTGGCCGTCCGTTCACATGTTCAAGCCAGAGATACCTATGAAGTACGATGGGAGGCTGAACCCGGCAGAGTTCCTTAGTATCTACACCATCGCTGTTCAGGCTGCCGGGGGAAGAGATGAGAAGGTGTTTGCCAACTACTTTCCTTTGGCCCTCAAGTCCAATGTGAGGTCTTGGCTGATGCACCTGCCGGAGAACTCCATTTCTTCATGGGCAGACCTGTGGCATGAGTTCATCGGTGGCCACTAAGAGCTGGGCCGACCCAGCGACTTGCTGCTTCTCCAACAAAAGGAAGGAGAGACCCTCGGTAAGTATTTACAAAGATTCAGCAAAGTTCATAGAAATATCCCAAATATCCATCCGGCAGCCGTGATAGCCGCCTTCCAGTCCAATGTGCGCAACCGCCGGACTCATTCCAAGATGAACGTATGGTTGCCCAAGACTGTGAAGGAGCTCTACACGTTGGTGGATAAGTGTGCTCGGATGGAGGAGGGAAGAAAGTTGCCCGGAGAGGAAGATTGCACCAATATTGATTCAGAGGATGAGGATGAATCAACCAGTCAGAAGAAGAGCAAGAAGCGCAGTAAGAAGCGAAGGGATAAGGCAGTAATGACTGTTGAAAGATCGGGTACGCCTAGTACCGGCAAGAATGCCAAAGCTGAGGGCCCCGGCAAGGAAGCTGCCGTGTGCGCTGACTACCGGGAAGCTGCTGCTGCCGAGAAAGCCGGGAAAGGTGATGGGCCGTATTGCAAGATTCATCAGACCAAGGGCCATGACCTTCAAGAGTGTTATCAGGTTGAGCAGCTTGTCAAAAGACAGAAAGTAGAGTATGAGAAGCGTGACAAGGAAAAGGGTCAGAATGTTGCTGGCGGCAAGGGCCGAGGTGGTGATGTAAATTGCCCCGGCAAACCCTTTCGGAATCAAGGAAAACCCGCCGGAGGTCGAGAGAAGGAAGCCTGTGGTGATGAGAGTGATGGAGGGGATGAAGAGGAAACTAGTGAGTAAGAGTTTCAGAAGGCCACCGACGCCCTGTGCATTGACAGGGGTGCATCTCTGCACACCTCTCACCGCCAACTCAAGCGGTGGGCACAAGAGGTCAATGCCGTGGAGCCAGCGCCCGAGTCCCGGAAGCCGCTCAAGTGGTCCCGTACGCCCATCATCTTTGAAGAGGAGGATCATCCTAGTCGTACCACTGCGGTAGGGTGTTTGCCATTGTTGGTCTCCCCAACAATCCGCAACCTCAAGGTCACGAAGATGTTGGTGGACGGTGGGGCCGGGTTGAATCTGATTTCCCCAGCAGTTATCAACAAGCTTCAGATAGCAGAGGAAGAGCTGGAGGTTACTGGCATGGTTCAAGGAGTTAATCCGGGCAGGAGCCGTCCTAAGGGAAAGATCACGTTGCTGGTAATGTTTGGGGGAGAACTGAACTACCGAACTGAGAGGATTGTGTTTGATGTGGTTGATCTCTAACTGCCATACAATGGGATTCTTGGACTCCCGGCCCTGGCTAAGTTCATGGTAGCATCTCACTATGCCTACAACACCTTAAAGATGCCTGGGCCACTGGGAGTCATCACCATCCCATCAGTTGAGAAGGATGCAATCATTTGTGTGGACAAGATGTACCGGGATGCGATCGCAGCAGAGGCAATGGCAGCAGCAGCTCCTGCTAAGGAAAGCAAAGGAAAGAAGAGGGATTGCAGGGACTTCGGCAAAGAGTCCGGGAAGCGTGCCCCCACCAAGTGCACGGCACCTGTTGATGACGTGCCGGAGTGTTCCAATGGCAAGAGATCCATGGTCGCTACACCCCAAGTGAAGAAGGTCCCGGCAGGGCTGGCTGCCATTGATGGTACTTTCACTATTAGCGCCACCCTCGATGACAAATAGGAAAGCACGCTCGTTGCCTTCCTGCATGCGAATATCGATGTGTTTGCCTGGCAACCATCTGTGTCGGATTCGGGGTTCCGCAGACCCTTGAGAGGTTCAAACTCTGGGGTGCTTGCGAAGAACTCTCTCTCCCCAGTCTACCTGCTCAACGATTCCACAGCCTAGCTTGACGAACCCAAGGAACAAGAGACACAGCAGTTTATCCTGGTTCGGGCCACCTTGCGGTGTAATACCCTACTCCAGCTTTGTGGTGGATTGCCTCGGGGGGCTGGGGATGAACTAGTACAGAGGTGGAATGACCTCAGGAGGTGAGGTGTTCTTGAGCTCGATGAGCTGGTGAGGTGGTGAGGGTGGAATGGATCTGGTCCAGCTCCGGTTCCTCTCTCCCTCCCAAGGTGGTGGCTAAGTCCTATTTATAGTGGCCTTGGTCCTCTTCCCAAATGTAGGCGGGAAGGGATCCCACAACGGCCAAATTCGAAGGGAGACAACTAGTACAAGTTATCCTGACAAAAGTAGTCTTCGCCTGCAAAAGCCTCTGGTGGTGAAGCTGTAGTGGGCTCCACGATGACCTCCGTCCTGCCGTCCTGGCGGTCCTGGTCTTGTTGCACCGATATGGAAACCTTTGCTTGATTCCTCGGGACTCCGCGCCTCCACTTGCCTCCTTTGCATCAAAGAGGAAACTAGTACACTGCGCCCGCTGGCGCCCGCCTGGTCCTGGTCGTCATGGCTCACGTCAGGTGAACCTCGCGAGGTGCAGCTTACATTGATATCTCCGCTCCTCGGGAGCCAGCCTGGGGAGGCCGCCCCTCGTGGAGGTCTTGGTGTCGTCCGCCTCGCGAGGCTTGGCCCCTCGCAAGGGTCTTGAGTTGTCATTGCTGAAGCTGGGCTGTACTAGGCCGTTGATGGAGCCATGCCACGGGCCGCAGGCAGGCAAGTCTGGGCACCCCCGGTCCCAGGACGCCGACAGTAGCCCCCGGGCACAAGGTGTGCTTGAACTTGGCTTCGAGGCGAAGCCAAAGGGCAAGTGCGGAGTGCCGCGGGCCCTAACCGCCTGCGGCCTTGGTTACCGCGTGGCGATTGATGGGACGTGGGCGCCTCCGCTTCCCCATGCTGCCTCGGCAACTGCTTCAACTTGACGAGACCCTGCTGCATGCAGAGAAAAATCATCATTACGCGCGATCGTGGAGGCCGGCGATCGGCCTTCCCTTGGCTATGATTGAGGAGAGGGGCGAAGCCCCCTTTGCTCGTCTTCGTCTTCTCGCCACCCGCTCCTTCTTCTTCCTTCTTGCCTCGCCATCTTGCCGTGGTGTTCATGGCATTGACGAGGAAGTTTTCTGCCGCCGAGAAGGGGAAGGCCCCTAAGGAGGGGCCCGGCTCGCCGCCGCCCAAGAGAGGACGAGGTCACCCCCGCAAGCATGTAGCGGCCCCTGTGGTGGCTCTTTATGGATGCGGGCTCGCCTCGAGTGGTCGTGGCGGTGGCTCTTCTCGTGGTGAGAGCTGCCAGGGGCGAGGCAACCCCCATGATGGAGGGAGGAATGCCATGGTCGCTCGGCCTCCTCGGCCGCACTTCCACTCGGTGGAAGTGCTTCAGAGTTTGTCGTGTGGTCGGAGGGGCCGACCGGCACTTGGCTCTCACTCCCCCGCTTCTTCGCGGGCGAGCTGCCGGTTGCTGGTCTTGACGGCCTCTGGCTGCAAGCTGACGGCTGCTGCAGCAAGGCTTCATGGGTCGGGGTCGAGGTTTCCGCCGCCGGGAACATAGCCCTGACCCGCGGCTGGCAGACGTTCGCCCGCGCGTGTGGCCTGAGCGGGAGGTGCACCCTCCACTTCAGGTACGAAGGCGTTGCGACCCTCTACGTGAGGGTGTTTGGGGAAGATGGCCGCCACGCAGGGTGCCGCCCCGAAGATGACGGCGGTGACGATGAGCTTGGCCTTGGCGACGGCTGTGGCTCGTTCAGCGGCGGCGGCTCTTCCTCCGGCGAGAGCACAAGCAGCGGTGGTTACGACTAACCACCCCGCCACCGGGCTCGCTTTGAGGGATGTGGCGGGTCTTCTTGCCACCGCGCCCTGGTAAAGCGGGAGGAGGGCTCAGGCTGAGCCCGGAGAACCGCCGGAGCCGAGCCTCAGGAACTGCTGCAGTTGCGCGGGCCGCCTTTATTTAACCTTTCCTTTCTTCTGCATTTTGAAAAAAGTAGAGAGCCTTGCTAGGGCGTGTAACGAACCATGGCACTTATGCAGCTATGCTATGTTTATTGTTCTTGTGTTATGCTATGGTGTTCATGTCCCGAGCAGGTGTGGTAGGATAACTTAGCTTGGTACACCCGCGGTAGCTTCCCTCCTCGTGAGGGCTCGTCCTACAGCATCTGGAGAGGCCCCCTTGCTGCCGGCCTAGGAGCCGCCAGCCTCGGGAGGCACCATAAAACTGCAGGGTTTGTTAGAAAACCCTTCGGAGGCCTTGTTCTTACTTGCGTGAGCCCTCAGTCATGACTAGCCGTGGCTAAGTTCACCGCGTCGCGGTACCCGGGGGGCACGGACTTAAGAGGGTGTGCAAATCACGAGCTCAATCGAGGGCACCGCACAAAGAACAAGGAAGCCGAAGCCCTGGGGCAACAGGGCTTTGGTGAGGTCTGTCCGCGGGGTGGGCTAGCCCAACGCACGCACACACATGCCCAGCCCCCGTGGGAGGCGCTTGAGGGAGAGCGATGGGCAACTGCCATTCTCCTTGACCCAGAAAAAGAAAGCAAGCGAGGCAAGAAGAGAAAACCAACTAGGCAATCGAGAAACACTAGAGCTCTAAATTCCATTAAAAGGTTGCAAACCAGCTCCAGAATGCAAGCAAATGAACAGCCATGTCCGGCACCTAGTCTAGTCTTCTCACCAGCGCGGAGCTAAGTGCTGCCACTAGGACGTGGGAGGGAGCCCCCAAGGCCGGAGGGCGGCACACTGGAGACTCCGGGGCGTGTACAGCCCCACTCATTATTACGTGAGAGTGTCACGAGCGGAGACCTTCACAGGCACTGGGCCTTGCTTCACGTCGCCTGACAAGGGCCCCGCCCTGCGCCTCCCCTGACCACCGTTCGGGCGTCTGGAAACTAGGACGAGACCAAGGGGCAAGGGGGACGCTAGCGGTGCCCTCGGCGACCGCAGGTCACGAGCGGAGACCTTCATAGGCGCGGGGCCTTGCTCATGGCCGAGTTGAGGAAAACTCCCCGCCCCCTGGGCAGGAACCCCGCTCCGCGCATCCCCCGGCCACCTTTGGGGCGTCCGGAAACCAGGACAGGACCAAGGGGCAAGGGGCCACATGAGCGGTGGCGAGGGGGCTGTGGGCCTCCTCCGGGGGAGAGGGCTCGCCGGCGCCTTCCCTAGGAGAAGACCTGCTTCTGGCTTGCACACACCGGCGAGTTGAGGAACACTCCCCGCCCCCTGGGCAGGAACCCTGCTCCGCGCATCCCCCGGCCACCGTTGGGGCGTCCGGAAACCAGGACAGGACCAAGGGGCAAGGGGCCACACGTGCGGTGGCGAGGGGGCTGTGGGCCTCCTCCGGGGGAGAGGGCTCGCCGGCGCCTTCCCCAGGAGAAGACCCGCTTCTGGCTTGCACACACCGGCGAGTTGAGGAACACTCCCCGCCTCCTGGGCAGGAACCCCGCTCCGCGCATCCCCCGGCCACCGTTGGGGCGTCCGGAAACCAGGACAGGACCAAGGGGCAAGGGGCCACGCGAGAGGTGGCGAGGGGGCTGTGGGCCTCCTCCGGGGGAGAGGGCTCGCCGGCGCCTTCCCTAGGAGAAGACCCGCATCTGGCTTGCACACACCGGCGAGTTGAGGAACACTCCCCACCCCCTGGGCAGGAAACCCGCTCCGCGCATCCCCTGGCCACCATTGGGGCGTCCGGAAACTAGGACAGGACCAAGGGGCAAGGGGCCACGCGAGCGGTGGTGAGGGAGCTGTGGGCCTCCTCCAGGGGAGAGGGCTCGCTGGTGCCTTCCCCAAGAGAAGACCCGCTTCTGGCTCGCACACACCAGGGTGGGGGTGGTGCCGCTCGTAGTCTGACTCCGGAGGTTCCTGCGGGTTAGTCGAGGGAAGAGAACATAGCACATAGACGCGCCTGCTGTCCTGCCGTTGATCTTTCTGCAAGAAGACGAAGGCACTGAGGATCTGGTGAGGTGACGTGCGCGGGGCAGGCCATGAGCCAGAGCTCGATCTCTCAGATTTGTCAGCGTTGCAGGGATAGACCCGAGCACAAGCGCCATGCTAGCATGTGTAGCCCCCATTGCAGGATGAGCAGGAGGCAGGTCGGCAATGCGGGAGGCCGCGAAATTCAACGAGCAAGCAGGTGATAATCATAAAGCGACCGATGGCAAGAATAAGGCTAGTTCTGATAGATGCAAAATGATACATGCCACAGGGACGGACCCACGCGGCTTGGGGATGATGCAGCCCGAAGGGCGCCCCCAATGGAGTGAATCAAGATGCAAAAGGATACATGTCGCAGGGACAGGCCCACACGATCTGGGGATAATGCTGCCCGAGGGGCGCCCCCGACTAGATAAACTAGAAAATGTCACCTGGTATCGTTGCTGAAGAGATGTTGGAGTAGCTGAAGATGTGTGCTGAAGAAGTCGCTCCTCATGAGTCGCCTGGGTCCTGAACCTCGTGAGGCTCTGGAGGCTCAGGGGGCTCGCGAAGAACAGTCGCCATCTCCACCAGGACCGCCTGGCGCCTGGTCTCCTGAGCCGCCAGGACGCGGCGCAGGTGGCGCTGGAAGGTGATAGCCGCGTTCGACAGGCCGTACCGCATGCGAACGTAGCTGTGAGGGGGGCCCTCGCACCGACCATCATGCGATGGCCAGAAGCGCTCCTAAGACGCAGGCCTGTTTAGCCCAAGGTAGTTGATGCAGACGCGCAGCTCACCGTCCTTGCCCGGACAAGGAGCCTAGCCAGGTGGCGGGCGGCGGTCGCCGCTCATGGCTCTTGCCTCTTGAAGCTCCTCGATTGCCTCGATGACGAACTCCTGAGCACCGGGCACCTCGTGCCTTGTGCCCTCTTGGCGGAAACGCGCGCTGAAGCACGCCTCCACATGGTGCCCGAGCGCCTCCCTCATGACGTTGGCTAGTTCAGAGGCCCTCTAGAGGGGAGCCCCCGAGCCCAGCCTGAGAGGGGCACCGGGCGCGCCTTCCTATGCGACAGAGGGTGGCGCCTCGTCTGAGGGCGCTGGTCCTGAGGTGGTGCTGTGGGAGACGCCGTTCTCCTGAGGCCCTTGGCGGAACAACTGTTTCTTCTTCTTGGGGATAGCCTCAGGAGGGTAGACGGTGCTTTCGTTGTCTGGGTCCTCAACCGCCGCGGCCTGGTAGGCGCGCTCGAGAGAGCACAGCGCGTCCTTTTCCTCGCAGGCGATCGTAATGATGTCGCAGCTCCCTGGCATCTTGAGGACATTGTAGCCATGATGAGTCACCGCCATGAACTTGGCTAGGGCTGGGTACCCAAGGATGGCATTGTACGGAAGACGAATGCGGGCGAAGTCAAAGTCGATGAGCTCGGTGTGGTAGTTGTCACGCTGGCCGAAGGTGACAGGGAGGTGGATCTGCCCTATCGGGGTGGTGGAGCCGTCGGTCACTCCTGAGAAGGGCTTGGTGGGCTGCAGCTGATCATAGGGCACTTGGAGGCGATCGAATGTTTCGATGTAAAGGACATTGAGCCCTGCACCGCCATCGATGAGGGTCTTGGTGACGAGGACATTGCTGATGACGGGAGAGCAGAGCATCGGGAGGGCGCCGGCGGTTGCCGCGCACTTGAGCTGGTCTGCCGAGCTGAAGGTGATGATGCACTTGGACCACCTGAGCGGGTGTGTGGCCTCGAGCCTGGGGAGAGCCGCGTTCACCTCACGAGTGAACTGCTCGAAGATGCGTTGGGAGGCTGGGGCCTGAGTACTGCCCAGGATGCAAGCGACGACACGAGGCTCCTAGAAGCCCCCAGCCCCCTCATCCTGGTGGTGGTCGTAATTCCTCCCTGGTGGCGGTGGCAGCGGAGGGAGGCCGGCGTTGCCCTGAGGATGATCCTCGCGAGGCTAATCTCTCCAGGTGCCCTCGCGAGGTTGGTCTCTCCATGCGCCCTTGCGAGGCTGATCTTTCCAAGCGCCCTCACGAGGCCCGCGGTCGTCCCAGTGTCCTCCGCCTCGGCCTCCTCCGCGGCCATAGCCTCTATCGTTGTGCTCGGGGCGTCGGCCGAGGCGCCCATCGCGGATGGCCCTAAGCTCATGGCAGTCATTGGTGTTGTGACTGTGTACGTTGTGGAAGACACAGAACGGACGGCTGCCCTTGGATGACTCTGGGTGGTCGCAGCCGTGCTTCGTCTCCGGTTCAGCCGCAAGCACGGCCGCCCCCTTGCGTTTCACGTCCTTAGCCTTGGCCTTCTTGTCTTCTGGGTCGGCCGCTGGGAGCTCGAGGAGGGAGAGGCGTCCCTCCTCAGCTCTCGCGCACTTGGTCGCCATGTTGAACATTTCCAGAGCCGTGCATAAGTCCTCGTGTATGGCGAGCTCCTCCTTCATCTTGACATCGCGGACGCCATCAGAGAATGCTGAGATGATGGCCTCGTCCGACACCTTGGGGATCTTGAGGCAGACGCTGCTGAAGCGCTGGATGTACTTCTGCAGGGTTTCCCCTGGCTGTTGCTTGATGCATCGCAGGTGGCCCGCGGCAGGCAGGCGGTCACGGGTGCCCTAGAAGTTGGCGACGAAATGCTCATGCATCTTGTCCCAGGAGAAGATCGATCCTGCGGGTATGTTAAGGAGCCATGAGCGCGCGCCATCCTTGAGAGCCATGGGGAACCAGTTCGCCACGACCTTCTCGTCGCCGTTGGCCGCCTCGATGCTCAGCTCGTAGAGTTGCAGGAACTCAGCAGGGTCGGGGGTGCCGTCATAGCATGGAGGCAGGTCAGGCTTGAACTTCCCCGGCCAGACGACGCTGCGTAGCTCAGGAGTGAAGGCTCGGCATCCCGCGGTGGTTACGGGAGCTCGACGTGGAAGTGGAGCTTGATCTTGGCGCCCGCGCGCCACCACCACAGGCGGCGCGCTGTCTTGGTGTGGGGGTACTGGGAGTGCAGGAGCATCTTCCTGCGGCCGATTGACCTCCTGGCAGCTTGCTTCTTCACGCGCGGGCGCCTAGCGCGGCGGGTCATGCCATGGGGCCTCGCGCCTTGGTGCGAGGGCGACGTCTTAACGGGGAGGTGGTGGAGGCACCCCGTGGGCTACGTCGCCCGCGGCAGGTGGCGGGCGAGGCAGCGAGAGAGAGGGCGTGGGCGAGCCTCCTTGGCACTAACGAGCTCGGTGATGCGCTCGAGCCAGTCCTCGTCAAAGTCATCGACGGGGCGGTAGCGCAAGAGCTCGCGCGCCAAGAGCAACGGAGCTTGCGCGTCCGCCGGCCCGCGACGAGCGTGAGACGACGAACCTGCTAGGGTCAGTGACGGAGTGGCCATGCGCCAATCACGCCGCACAGAGGGGTGCAGCGACGAAGCCTGCTGCTTGTGTCCCGCCGGGCCGGTGGCGGCGTTAGCAGCAGGTGATGGAGAATGGTGGGGAGGCCCGCCGGCGGGCGCCGTCTGGGTGACGCGAGCGGCGAGGGCGGCCCGATGCTCAGCACGGGCTCGACGGGCGTCAGCCATGGAAGCGGTGGAGGAGCGGCGGGTCGACCGACGGGAGAAAGGCTCTGACGCACCCCTACCTGGCGCGCCAAATGTTGGATTCGGGGTTCCGCAGACCCTTGAGAGGTTCGAACTCTGGGGTGCGTGCGAACAACTCTCTCTCCCCAGTCTGCCTACTCACACATTCCACATCCTAGCTCGACGAACCCAAGGAACAAGAGACACATCAGTTTATCCTGGTTCGGGCCACCTTGCGATGTAATACCCTACTCTAGCTTTGTGGTGGATTGCCTCGGGGGGCTGGGGATGAACTAGTACAGAGGTGGAACGACCTCAGGTGGTGAGGTGTTCTTGAGCTCGATGAGCTGGTGAGGTGGTGAGGGTGGAATGGATCTGGTCCAGCTCCGGTTCCTCTCTCCCTCCCAAGGTGGTGGCTAAGTCCTATTTATAGTGGCTTTGGTCCTCTTCCCAAATGTAGGCAGGAAGGGATCCCACAACGGCCAAATTCGAAGGGAGACAACTAGTACAAGTTATCCTGACAAAAGTAGTCTTCGCCTGCAAAAGCCTCTGGTGGTGACGCTGTATTGGGCTCCGCGATGACCTCCGTCCTGCCGTCCTGGCAGTCCTGGTCTTGTTGCACCGATATGGAAACCTTTGCTTGATTCCTCGGGACTCCGCGCCTGCACTTGCCTCTTTTGCATCAAAGAGGAAACTGGTACGCTGCGCCCGCTGGCGCCCGCCTGGTCCTGGTCGTCATGGCTCACGTCAGGTGAACCTCGCGAGGTGCAGCTTACATTGATATCTCCGCTCCTCGGGAGCCAGCCTGGGGAGGCCACCCCTCATGGAGGTCTTGGTGTCGTCCGCCTCGCGAGGCTTGGCCCCTCACGAGGGTCTTGATTTGTCGTTGCTGAAGCTGGGCCATACCAGGACGTCGATGGAGCCATGCCACGGGCCGCAGGCAGGCAAGTCTGGGCACCCCCGGTCCCAGGACGCCGACAATCTGATATCCTCAGTGTTCCCAGGGAGGTAATCGAGCACCACCTTGTTGTCTGCCCACATGCCCGACCTGTCAAGCAGAAAGTCCGGAAGCAGGCCTTGGACAGGCAGCATATCATCGCAGAAGAGATCAAGAGACTAGAGGCAGCTGGATTGGTCAGAGGAGTACTGCATCCCATGTGGTTGGCAAACCCAGTGGTAGTCCGGAAGGCTAACGGGAAGTGGAGGCTTTGCATAGATTTCACAGATCTCAACAAGGCTTGCCCGAAGGACCCGTTTCCCTTGCCGCGTATCGGTCAGATTGTGGATTCCACTTCAGGTTGTGATTTGCTCACCTTTCTGGATGCGTATTTTGGGTATCACCAGATCTTCATGTCCAAGGAAGATGAAGAGAAGACGTCGTTCATCACTCCATGTGGTACGTACTGTTTTGTCCTCATGCCGTTCGGATTAAAGAGTGCCGGGTCCACTTTTGCAAGGGCAGTCTAGATTGGTTTTTAGCCACAGTTGCATAGAAACATAGAAGCCTATATGGATGATATTGTGGTCAAGACCAAGGATAGGGCCACCCTTATTCAAGATTTGGAGGAGACGTTTGCTAATCTGCGCAAAATCAATTTGAAGCTCGACCCGGAGAAGTGTGTATTTGGTGTTCCATCCGGCAAGTTGCTTGGGTTCTTTGTATCCCATCGCGGGATCGAAGCCAATCCCGACAAGATCAAGGCTATCGAGTAGATCCAAGCACCAAGGATAGTTAAGGATGTGAGGCATCTGATAGGATGCATTGCCGCGCTAAGCAGATTCATCTCCAAGTCTATCGAGCGCGCCCTGCCGTTCTTCAAAATTCTGAAGAAGGCAGGACCCATGAAGTGGACCCCGGAAGCAGATGCAGCTTTGCAAGAGTTGAAGGCCTACTTGTCCTCCGTGCCTACCTTGGTCGCTCCCAAACCCCTGGAGCCGTTGCTGCTGTACCTAGCGGCAACCAACCAAGTAGTCAGTGCAGCTTTGGTAGCGCAGCGAGAAGTGGATGAGGCAGAGAGTGAGCAGAGACCGGCAGAGTCAGAGAAGGATTAGGACAGCAATGAGCACAGCAACGAGAGCCACCCCAAGGACACAGCAAGGAAGAAAGTGGTGCAGCGCCTAGTGTACTTCATCAGCTCCTTATTACAGGGGGCTAGATCGAGGTACTCTGGTGTGCAAAAGTTGATTTTTCGTCTCATCACGGCCTCAAGGAAACTGCGCCACTCCTTCCAAGCCCATGAGATGACGGTTTTCACTCGTTTCCCATTACAACGGATACTCTGAAACCCTGAGGCTACCGGCAGAATAGTGGAGTGGGCTTTGGAGTTATCCAGTTTTGGTTTGAAGTTTGAAAGCACGTCAACTATTCAGAGCAGGGCATTGGCAGAGTTTATTGCAGAATGGACGCCAACCCCTAATGAGGAATTGATGGAGACAACTATCCCCGGCAAGGAATCGCCCCAAGAATGGATTATGTATTTTGATGGTGCTTTTTCCCTACAAGGTGCAGGAGCTGGCGTGCTTCTTGTTGCCTCCTCTGGGGAGCACTTGAGGTATGTCGTCCAAATGCATTTTGCCCGGGAAGAAGCAACCAAAAACACAACAGAATATGATGGGCTCCTTGCCGGTCTCAGGATTGCAGCTGAATTGGGAATTAAGAAGCTGATCATTCAAGGAGATTCACAGCTTGTGGTGAGACAAGTTAACAAGGATTACCAAAGTCCATTGATAGAGGCATACGTCGAGGAAGTGAGGAGATTGGAGTAGCGCTTTGACGGATTGCAAACAGAGCACGTACCACGAGCGGAAAACAGCATAGCTGATCATCTGTCAAAGTGTGCTGCGCAGAAGCTCCCTGTGGAACCAGGGACTTTTGTTCTCCATCTCACTCAGCCCTCCGTATCCCCAGCAACAATGGCCCGGAAAAGGAGAAAGTTGGACTCCGGTAAGCCTCTCCCGGTAGAGCCGTCCGCTCCTGGCAGAGACCCTGCCGGAAACAACTCCTCGCAGTCTGCCGGACCACACCCTCCAGCCAGGCCCATGGACCCCGCGAATGAGGCATGTGCTCCCGCAACAGAGGAGGTGCTGCTAGTCCTCGTTGCCGAGCCCTAGGCTCCAACTTGGGCAAGGCACATTGTCCACTTCCTCCAAACCGGAGAGCTTCCCGGCAACCAAGACGAAGCTGAAAAAGTAGCCCAGAGGGCCAATATGTATCAGTTTGTCGATGACACTCTGTACAGAAGGAGGCCCAATGGTGTGAAATTAAAGTGTGTCTGCCGGGAAGAAGGAAAGGAACTGCTGGCTGAGATACACAAAGGCATGTGCGGCTCCCACATTGGATCAAGGGCACTAGTTGGGAAAGCATTCCGGCAAGGATTCTATTGGCCCACAACCCTCCAAGATGCGGTCGAGCTAGTCACCAAATGTGAAGCCCGCCAGTTCCATTCCAAGAAAACCCACCTGCCTGCCCAAGCTCTTCAAACAATCCCTCTATCATGGCCATTTTCGGTCTGGGGGCTTGATATCCTCGGCCCCTTCCCCCTAGCAATCGGGGGCTTTGAATTTTTGTTCGTTGCTATCAACAAGTTTACAAAGTGGCCGGAAGTGACTGCCGTGAGAAAGGTGGCTGCTCAGTTAGCTATCAAGTTCTTGAAAGAATTGGTGTGTTGTTTTGGAGTTCCGGCAAGGATCATTACTAACAACGGCACCCAGTTCACGAGCCGCGCCTTCATGCAATATGTTCATGCCCTCAGATGCAAGATCTCATTTGCCTCTGTGGCACACCCCCGGAGCAATGGGCAAGCTGAGAGGGCGAACGCTGAAGTGCTACGTGGACTCAAGACAAGAACCTTTGATACACTGTAGAAGCACAGCATGCGGTGGATCGAGGAGCTGCTGGTAGTTCTCTGGTCCCTCAGAACGACACCAAACCGAGCTACCGGGCAGACTCCCTTCTCCCTGGTCTACGGGGTAGAAGCAGTTATCCCCACGAAACTCATTTACGGGTCGCCTCGAGTGCTTGCCTACGATGAAGTAGCGCAAGATCAGCACCGACGTGACGATGCTGTGCTACTTGAGGAGAACCGTCTCCGGGCTGCTACGCGTGCTGCACGCTATCAGCAAGCCCTGCGTCGCTATCATAGCCGCAGGGTTCACGCCCGGTGTTTTGAGGAAGGTGACCTTGTCCTTAGGCGCGTTCAGTCCGCCAAGGGTACAAACAAGTCGTCACCGAAGTGGGAAGGCCCTTACCGGGTAGTACGAGTCACCAGACCTGGCGCCGTCCGTCTGGAG
The DNA here is from genome assembly GCA_011799875.1 of Thinopyrum elongatum. Taxonomy (NCBI): domain Eukaryota; kingdom Viridiplantae; phylum Streptophyta; class Magnoliopsida; order Poales; family Poaceae; genus Thinopyrum; species Thinopyrum elongatum. The sequence continues at coordinate 282,848,123 of CM022300.1, forward strand.
ACCGGAGATGGCATTCAGTTGTAAAACTCATGGAATATTGAGCATCTCCGCAAGTTCTACCCGTAAGGCGCGGCTGTCGGGCCCTGCCCGGCAGCCACCCTTTTGTACAGGCCTTGCATCAGCTGCATGTAACCTCTTGTACAAAGCCAGGGCGATGACCCTGTGCAAGAGAAAATAAAGAAGCGCTGTGGGGGGCCCCCGACCAAGATTGCATGCATGCATGAACATTCCAAGATCACTGCGTAAGCATTTCATGAGCATTTGCATATGCATATAGATAGGATCGCATCCTGCATTCATTCTCATCTGCATGAAGCTGCAGGTTCCTGCCGTGAACTTGGCTTTGATGAGGAGTTGAGAAGATTGCCCAGCACTGCGATCCCCGGCAAGCCAAACAGATAAGTTCTACCTCCTGTCCATTAGTGTTCTGTAAGTTATAACTTGTGCATAAGAAAACCCCGCCACTCTTTTGAGACTTAGGTGCTCCCATCCCTGACTAGAACGTTGCTTCGGACAGGATGGTCCTAGTGGCCTTTTGTAAAAAGAAGTTGGCGAGGGGTTGGCCCCTTTTGCCTGTTGCCCGATAGACACAGCTCGCCGGTAGACAGAAAAGGTGCCGGCAGGATAGCCTGCCGGGGAAAACTCATTTATTTACACTAAAGAGGCATGTCGCCTCTGCATGGACATACACATGCACGGGTTCCCGGCAAGGTTCATCTTTTTCAGTAATATGCTGATACAAGTACAAGCATTACAGAACACAAACATGGACTCGAGAGATTACATTATTTGAATTAAAATTTGGCAAGTACCTGCAGATTTAAGATTGAAAAAAGATAAGTGCCCCGTAATGCCCTTTCTTGTCCCTCTCCTCCTAGGCACGGCCGTCGAAGGCGAGGAGGGCATAAGGAGTGCCTGGGCGGGAGCCCAGCCCGCCCCTCTCGGGCTCCGGGAGATGTAGCCCGACGGGAGCGGGAACACCAGGGAATGCGTCGATGGAGAGCATGACGGAGGCGACTCGTCGACTGTCACCACCAGGGCCAGCAGGACACGGCAGGGCTAACGGAGCTGCAGCCCAAGAGGAAGCCTGCCGGGGTCCAGCTGGAGGACTGCTGGAGGAGCCCGAGAGCACCATCCCACCTCTGCATCCAACTCCCCGGTAAATCGCGCTGCCGGGAAGGAGATGCGGATGCAGATGATGGTGCTGCCGCCTGATGAAGATGGTGCGGGCAGCGATCAGCCGGAGTCAGAGTCGTCGCTCCCCCGCCCACTGCCGTCGTCATCGCTGTCACTGTCCTCCTCGTCGCTTCCGCTCGAGGAGGAGCTTTTGTCGTCAGTCGAGCTCTCTGTGCAGCACCCTAAGCGACCTCCCGAGCGCCCGAAGATCTTGACGGAGAGCAGGCCGCTCTCCATTAATTTGAACTAGAGAATGTGCCCCTCCGAGAAGCCGTGGGCACGGGCAAAATACTTCCAGCCACGGTGAAGGTACATGACGTGAGGGGAAGGGAAGTCAACAGCAACCCACATGGTGCCATTCCCACAGCCCCTCATGAGCAACCTTAGAGCACGCGGTTGCTCGAGCTCCATCTCCCGCGCAAAGGGAGTTGGAAGGCGAAGATGACCACACAGGGGCTTGTGCAGCCTGATGATGAACTCTCGAGGTTGGTCCCCGATGTGGCCTTCCATCGGGCGAGGAGCCACCGATGGGGGCGCAGCCAAGGCGTCGCCCCGCCCTCCTCCTCCTCGGGCACCACGGCGACCTCGACCTCGTTCCCTCCCTCCTCCCCTCGGGGCGGGTTCCGTCACCATAGGATCCAGAGGAGGAGGGATGCGCTGTCGAGTAGAAGTCCTCGTCGACGCCGCTGGGGCACCGTCACGCCCTCACCCCCTCACCATGGCTAGAAGGGAAAAGTTGAGGAGAAGAAGAAGAAGTGTGTGCAGAGAGGCACCGCCCCTGCCCCTTTTTATATAGGGACGAGGCAGGGGGCTGGCTCCTCATACAGCAAATGGCCACCCCGCTCCTCCAATACGGCCTCGCTGCACCCTCTGGAGCTCTGAGGATCAAGGCCGACCCTCTGTGCCAACCATCAGCGCTCGGTTTTCGGCCATGGCACTCCTCCCCGTGCCCTCCACATCCACCACCTACCACACCCAATGCATGCAAAACACGTGGCAGGTGCTTGCGAAATGGGAGGCAAGTGGGATGGCAGTTTCCGCCCCGTGATCGTGGGCGAGGAGAACCCGCAGGCCACGATCAAAGTTCTTCCACAGCATTGCACACAACGTGCGGAGAAACCGGGAACTGGCCTGGAATCAAGGTTAATGAAGAAGCAAAGAAGACCTCAAGAGACCAGCCTCTTCAGCGATCCCGCCTATGCACTTATTAGGCCCTACCCCGACGACGCTCGGCAGCGCGTTCGGGGCAGGCCCGGGGGCTTCTGTCGCTGCAACAAACCCTGGGTCTGTTGCCCAGACTGTGCACATGCACGAGGACGAGATTGAAGCACCAACCCAAGTCAGAATACAAGGGACTAAGAGGTTCAAAGGACTAACATGTAGATCAGAGGGACCAAGATCAAGCCAAAGAAGCAAGGCACCATCAGGAGAAGGGCCTCCTTTGCCGGGCAGGCGAGCTCGGCAAGGGCCGAGGCCACCCCCGGAAGACGACGTCCAAGACATGCCGGCAGGGCCTGCCGGGTCACACGGAGGCAAAACCACCTCACCAACTACTCCACCATGACCCACGTCGTCAATCAGTGCGGTGTCAAACCACAGAGTGACTAAGTGGCAGCCATGAACCACATGGCAGCCTCTCCCTACAGGAAAGACCTGCAGATGACACCCATCCTGCGATGTGTCAAGCGAGTAGGCGTGGAGCTGGCGAGATAGCCTGGCAAGCCTTGCCGGGCAACCAACGATGTGACGTTGAGCAGTGCATTTAATGCGCCTTGTCAGCTCGCAGAGTTAGGTATGATAGCATTGTTTGCTATCGTATCAGTACATAATGATTGTTTTGCCATTGTGGTGACCCCTTAATCTATAAATGGAGGTCCATGGCGACCGTAGAGAGGGTTAGAAGGTTGGATAACTCAGACCCCCATATGCGCATAGCCACTGCCGCCCTGAGGCAACCCTTGTCGGGCAAGTGTACTACGCTCCACCACCACCTTTCCACCATCAATCCACCAAAGCAAGAGTAGGGTTTTATGCCTCACGGCGGCCCGAACCTAGGTAAAAATGCATGTGTGATCTCTGTCATGCTGCCACACGCTCGTTTACTCTTTATGCAACGCGACGCCCCCCTGCCAAACCAGCAAGGGGCCTCTTGGTCCCATAGGTGGCCGTGGTTTCCCGTGACACAAACTGATACATACTGGCCCTTCGGGCTACTCTTTCAGCTTCTTCTTGCTCTTCGGGAAGTTCTCCAGTTTGGAGGAAATGGACTATGTGCCTTGCCCAAGTTGGAGCCTGAGGCTCGGCAACGAGGACTAGCGGCACCTCCTCATTCGTGGGGGTTCATCCCTCGACCGCGGGGACCAGTGGCCCGGCAGGAGGGTGCAGCCCGGCAATCGAAGGGGAGTTGTTCCCGGCAGGGTCCCTGCTAGGAGCCCCGAAAGGCTCTATCGGGAGAGGCTTACCGGATTCCAATTTCCTCCTCTTTCAGACCATTGTTGTCGGGGATACGGAGGGCTGAGTAAGATGGAGAACAAAAGTTCATGGTTCCACAGGAAGCTTCTGCGCAGCGCACTTTGACAGGTGATCAGCAATGCTGTTTTCCGCATGGGGTACGTGCTCTGTTTGCAACCCGTCAAAGCGCTCCTCCAATCTTCTCACTTCCTCGACGTATGCCTCCATCAATGGGCTTTGGTAATCCTTGTTGACTTGTCTCAACACCAGTTGTGAATCTCCTCGAATGATCCGCTTCTTGATTCCCAACTCTGTAGCAATCCTGAGCCCGGCAAGAAGCCCTTCATATTTTGCTGTATTGTTGGTCGCCTCCTCCCAGGGAAAGTGCATCTGGATGACGTACCTCAGGTGCTCTCCTGTGGGAGCCACGAGAAGCACGGCAGCCCCTGCACCTTGTAGGGAGAAGGCGCCATCGAAATACATGATCCATTCTTGGGGCGCTTGCCGGGGATAACTGTTTCCTGTACTTCTCCATCAGGGGTTGGTGTCCATTCTGTAATAAACTCTACCAACGCCCTAATCTTGATTGTTGATGTGCTTTCAAACTTCAGGCCAAAGCTAGATAGCTCCAATACCCACTCCACTATCCTGCCGGTGGCCTCTGGGTTTCAAAGTATCCTTTGCAACGAGAAGCGGGTGACAACCGTGATCTCATGGGCTTGGAAGTAGTGGCGCAGTTTTCTTGAGGCCATGACAAGGCAAAGGATCAATTTTTGCATGCCATAATACCTGGATCTAGCCCCCTGCAATAGGGAGCTGACGAAGTATACTGGGCGCTGCACCACCTTCTTCCTTGCCGTGTCCTTGGGGTTGTTTCCGCTGTCACGCTCTTCTTTGTCCTGATCCGTATCTGGCCTTGCCGGGCCGCTCTCTTCCTCTTCCCCGGGCGGGACAGTTGCTGAGGTGGCTGCTTCTTCTACTTCCCGCTGTGCTACTAGGGCCGCACTAACCACTTGATTAGTTGCTACCAGATATAGCAGCAACGGCTCTTGTGGTTTGGGTGCGACCAAAGTAGGAACAGAAGACAAGTAGGCCTTCAAATCCTGCAGTGCTGCATCTGCTTCCGGGGTCCACTTCATGGGTCCTGCCCTCTTCAAAATCTTGAAGAACGGCAAGGCGCGCTCGGCAGACTTGGAGATGAATCTGCTAAGCGCGGCAACGCATCCTGTCAAACGCCTCACATCCTTAACTCTCTTGGGTGCCTATATCTGCTCAATAGCCTTGATGTTATCAGGGTTGGCCTCTATCCCACGGTGGGACACAATGAAACCAAGTAGCTTGCCGGAGGGAATGCCAAACACACACTTCTCCGGATTCAGTTTCAAGTTGATCTTGCGCAGATTAGCAAATGTCTCTTCTAAATCCTGGATGAGGGTTGATCTGTCCTTGGTCTTGACCACAATATCATCCATATAGGCTTCAATGTTCCTGTGCAACAGTGGTTCAAAGCCAATCTGGACTGCTCTTGCAAAAGTGGACCCAACACTCTTCAACCCGAAAGGCATGCGCACAAAGCAGTATGTGCCGCATGGGGTGATGAATGAGGTCTTTTCTTCGTCTTCTTTGGACATAAAAATCTGATGGTATCCAGAGTATGCATCTAGAAAAGAGAGCAACTCACATCCTGAAGTAGAATCCACGATCTGGTCGATGCGCAGCAAGGGAAATGTGTCCTTTGGGCATGCCTTGTTCAAATCCGTGAAATCTATTGAGAGCCTCCATTTTCCATTAGCCTTGCGCACAACCACTGGGTTTGCTAACCATGTTGGATGCAGTACTCCTCTGACCAAACCAGCTGCTTCAAGTTTCTTGATTTCCTCAGCAATAAACTGCTGTCGCTCCAAGGCCTGCTTCCTAACCTTCTGCTTGACGGGCCGGGCATGTGGGCAGACAACAAGGTGGTGCTCGATTACCTCCCTGGGAACACCGGGGATATCAGATGGTTGCCAGGCAAACACATCGATATTCGCCCACAAGAAGGCAACAAGCACGCTTTCCTATTTGTCATCAAGGGTGGCGCTGATAGTGAAATTACCATCGGCGCCAGCTAGCCTTGCCGTGACCTTTTTCACTTGGGGTGGAGCAGCCTTGGATCTCTTGCTGTTGGAACTCTCTGGCATGTCATCAACGGGCGCGGCACATTCCACAGAGGTACGCTTCCTGGATTCCTTGCCAGTGCCTCTGCTATGCTTTTCCTTGGCGGGAACTATGGCTTCCGTGACCTCTACTGCGATCGCGTCCCGGTACATCTTATCCACGCAAATAATTGCGTCTTTCTTATCTGACGGAACGGAAATGACGCCCATCGGCCCTGGCATCTTCAAGGTGTTGTAGGCATAGTGGGATGCTGCCATGAATTTGGCCAGGGCCGGGCGCCCAAGGATCCCGTTGTATGGCAAGGGGAGGTCAACCACATCAAACACAACTTTCTCAGTCCGGTAGTTCAACCCTCCTCCAAATGTCACTGGCAACATAACCTTTCCCTTAGGACGGCTCCTGCCGGGATTGAGTCCTTCAAACGTGCATGTGGCCTTAAGTTCTTCCTCTGCTATCTGGAGTTTGCTGATAACCTTTGGGGAAATCAGACTCAACCCGGCCCCGCCGTCAACCAGCATCTTTGTGACCTTGAGGTTGCGAATTGTTGGTGAGACCAACAACGGCAAGCACCCTATCGCAGTAATACGGTCGGGGTGGTCCTCTTCATCAAATATGATGGGCGTGCGTGACCACTTGAGCGGCTTCCGAGAATCTGCCGCTGGCTCCACGGCATTGACTTCACGCGCCCACTGTTTAAGTTGGCGGTGAGAGGAGTGCAAAGATGCACCCCCGTCAATGCATAGGGCATCAGTGGCCTTCTGGAATTCCTGCTCGCTGGTTTCCTCTTCATTCCCTCCATCACTCTCATTACTGCAATTCTCCTTCTCTCGGCTTTTGGCGGGTTACCCTTGGTTCTGAGGAGCCTTGCCAGGGCGATTTGCTTCACCACCCCGGCTCTTCCCGCCAGCACCATTCTGACCTTTTTCCTTATCGTGATTCTCATACTCAGTCTTCTGCCTCTTGATGAGCTGCTCAACCTAATGACACTCCTGGAGATCATGGCCCTTGGTCCGATGAATCTTACAGTACAGCCCATCACTTTTCCCAGCTTTCTCGGCAGCCGCCGCCTCCCGGCAGTCAGCGCATGCGGTAGCCTCCTTGCCGGGGGCTTCAGCCTTGGCCTTCTTGCTGGTACTAGGCATGCCTGACCCCTCAACAGTCATCATTGTCTTATCCTTGCGCTTCTTGTTGTGCTTCTTGTTCTTCTTCTTCTTACTATGGCCTCATCGTCATCTTCTGAGTCGATGTCGACGCAATCTTCCTCTCCAGGAAGTTTCCTCCCCTCCTCCACCCGAGCACATTTGTCCACCAAAGTGTAGAGCTCCTTCACAGTCTTGGGCAATCAAACGTTCATCTTGGAACGTATCCTGCGGTTGCGCACGTTGGATTGGAAGGCAGCTATCACGGCAGCTGGGTGGATATCTGGGATATTTCTGTGGACTCGGCTGAATCTCTGCAAGTACTTCCGTAGAGTTTCTCCCTCTTTCTGCTGGAGAAGCTGCAAGTCGCTGGGCCACCCTGGATCTTGATGGCCGCCTGTGAAGGCACCAATGAACTCATGGCACAGGTCAGCCCAGGTCGAAATGGAGTTCTCCGGCAGGTGCATCAGCCAAGACCTCACATTTGACTTGAGGGCCAAAGGGAAGTAGTTGGCGAACACCTTCTCATCTTTTCCTCTGGCAGCTTGAACAGCGATGGTGTAGATGCTCAAGAACACTACCGGGTTTAGTCTCCCATCATACTTCTCGGGTATCTCCGGCTTGAACGCGCGAGTGGACGGCCAACGGACTTGCCGCAGCTCACGGGTAAGGCAGGGCACGCAACCTCGAAAGGCAGGCACCCGCTATCTCCGAGCGCGGGCTCATCGATGTCGGGGCCATCACACCCATTGGACCGGTGGGGGTTGTCGCAGCGCCGCTCATCGATGATGTGCGTGCCTTCCCTTCGCCTGCCCTCTGGGGCACGCTGTCGGCCTTGACGCGCTCGAGGGCTGACGAGGCCATCGTGATGTCATCGGGTGCTTGGTTTTGCGGCTCCTGGGCGGCTTGCCATGGTGGGGATTGCACCATGAGGGTGGCCCCTCACGCACGACCAGCCGCACGAGCCGCTGTTGCTGCCTGGGAAGGCCGTGGCGGTCCGGCCCACTGTGATCCTTCCACCTCGGCAAAACCAATCAGACTTTGGATGGTGGCTCGCCACTCATCCATCTGGTCTACCGCCAGTGGAAATCTCAATAGCAGTTGGGCTCGCACCATGGCCTCTGAGGCAGTGCTTGGCATAGGTGATGATGATGTAGATCGTAGTGTCGCTCGGCTCCTGATGTTGCCGGTGGCGCCCGCGCCGCGCCCTTGCTGCTGCGAACCAGCCGTTTGGACGACATGGTGATGCAGCGGAGGCGCCTGAGGGCTAGCGGCTCCGTTGAGCACAGTAGCTGGGTCATTCCGCCCCGGAGGTGGCGCGTGCCCTGCGGTCGCGCCCGCAGTGGGGGCGGCCGGAGGGTTGCGATTCGCCCCAGAACAAACATCATCACTGCGGCTGTGCCCGTCAGAGAGGAGAGGGGGTTCAGGCAGAATGACCCCTCCATCCATACATCATGGAGCACGGCCGTTGGGATGTTTCTCATGCTGTCCTTCCCCGGTACCTCCCGTTCCTGCTTCGGCCGTGGGGGAGGTGGCGACGACACCCCCTGTGCCGACCACGTCCCCCGCAGCATCCACACCCTCGTGAGCCCCCGCATTCCCCGCGACGTCGGCGGTCACGGGCGGCGGAGCCTTCGAGGTGGACGGGTGATTTACAGCTCCGGGCTTCCTCTTGGGCGCCATAGTCGATGACGACACCGACGACGAAAATGTCGGTGAAGATGACGCACAGCGTATGCTCTCGGTTTTGTGCAAATGATCCCCCTACCTGGCGCGCCAAAGATGTCGTGGGAAACCACGGCCACCTATGGGGCCATGAGCCCCTTTTGGTTCGGCGGGGGGATGGGCACGTTGCACAAAGAGCAGAGATGCATTTCGCAGCACGGCAAAGATCACACGGGCAGTCTTTACCCAGGTTCGGGCCGCCGTGAGGAGTAAAACCCTACTCCTGCTTTGGTGGATTGATGGTGGATAATGGTGGTGAACGTAGCACACTCGCTCGGCAAGGTCGCTCTGGGGCGAGAGTGGCTACGCGCGTATGGATATGCAAGGGTCCAACCCCTTCTACGGTTGCCATGGGCCTCCTTTTATAGATTAAGGGGTCACCACAGTGGCAAATCAGTCTTTTGCGTACTGATTAGATAGCTAACAGTGCTATCATATCTAACTCTGTAGGCTGACAGAGCGCATTAAATGCGCCGCTCAGTGTCACATCACAGCTCTCCCAGCAGGCCCTGCCGGGCTGTTTTGCCAGCTTCGCACCTGCTCGCTTGACACGTCTCAGGACGGGTGTCATATGGAGGTGTTTGCTGTAGGAAGTGGCTGCCATGTGGCAAAAAGCAGCCACTTAGTCACCTTTGAGCTTGACACCGCTTTGATTAATGACTTGCGTCACTTATGAGGTGGAGTGGTGGAGTGGCTTGCCTCCGCCAGCCCCAGCAGGCCTGCTGGGATGATCTGGGAGCTTGCTTCTGGGGAAAAACCCAACCCTGGCAGGCTCGCCTGCTCGGCAAGGTAGGTCCTTCCCTTAGCGATGCCTTGATCCTCTGTCTCACCTTGGCCTTCTCGACTTGCACTTGGATCCTTCAAAGGAATTGATCCTCCTTGTTTGGTCTAATCTTGGTCTTGTAATCTTGTCTCTGGCCTGTGCACAGTCTGTGCAATGGACCCAGGGTCTGTTGCACCGACAGTTAGCATTAGTGCAAAAGCAAGCATTCAAGCGGTGATTCACCCAACAAGTGTTGTCATCAAGCATAGCATATGGTGTGACATGGGATTGTGGCATGGCATATAAGCACATAACGCGAGCAAAATCATGGACATCATGGAAACAAGCATGTAAATGTGAGGTAGTGATGCAAATATGTGGGACAAGCAAACAAGCATCTACCTCAAGGTCATAGCAGGCATACATAAAGCGCTCGACAAATGGTCGATGGTATGCATATGAATCATTCACAACACCAAAGAGAATGAAGTGTCTAAACACATGTCATAAGAAAATCCAAGCATAATGTGCATAGGGTGTAGTGAAAATTGAGTGGCACTCAACACAATAGAAAGAGAAATTGTTCAACATGTGTGAGGCGGTCAAGGTAAGCATGTAGTATCGTGGTGGAACATGATCACCTATGGGGCCATCGGCCCCTTGTGGTTCGGCAGGGGGAAGATCACGTAGCACAAAGAGCAGAAGCCATGGAACAGCACGGTAGTGGTGATGCTTGTGATTTTTACCCAGGTTTGGGCCACTGAGAAGTGTAAAGCCCTACTCCTGCTTTGGTGGATTGAAGGGGGGGCCATGGTGGACATGCAGCGCTCAGACCCGGCAAGGTCGACTCGGGGAGAGCAGCTACGCGCGTATGAGTGTAGAAGGGTCCGAATCCTTTTTCAGGTTGCCATGGCCCTCCTTTTATAGGCTAAGGGGTTACCAAAGTGGCAAAACAGTCATTATCTACTGATTAGATAGCCAACAGTGCTATCATACCTAACTCTGGCAGTTAGGACAAAGTGCATTAAATGCACTGCTAGGTGTCACGCTGAGGATGCAGCCTGGCAAGCCTGCCGCATCGCTTAACCATCTTCTACCTGTCTGCATGACACGCCTCTAGACGAGTGTCATATAGGGGGAATCTCCTTTTCAAATGGCTTCCACGTGCCAACTGACAGCCACTTAATCACTTGGGGGCTCGACACCACACTGATAAGTGACTTGCGTCGCTGTGCGGTGGAGCGGTGGAGTCTTGGCGGGGAGATTTGCCCTTTGCGGCCCCGACAAGCCTGCCAGGGAAATCTTGGGACTTGTTCTTGGTCTTCTTGATCCACCCTTTGATTCCTCAAAGAGCTATCTCTCTGGCTTGGTCTCAGCTTTGGAGCTTGGTGCTGTTGTATCCTCGCCATTGCGCATGTGTACAGTCTAGGCAACATACGTGAAGGTTTGTTGCACCGATAGGAGCCCCCGGGCCTGGCCCGAACGTGCTGCCAAGCACCGTTGGGGTAGGCCCTATCAGGTACAAAGGCGGGGCGCTTGCGGTGGCTCTCTTCTTGATATTTTCCTTGCTTCTTCATTGACCTGTGCTTGAGTCAGTTCCCGGTTTTCCCATGCATCATGCAAGACATCATTGGGGAGATTTATGCCATGATCTGTGGGCTGCCCATGTCCGACATTCATGGGGCAGTAACTACCATTCCACTAGTTCCCCCACTCCTGTCATTTCCGTCCTGTATGCCGCATGCATTGCACAGGGTTGGTGGCAGACTCGGAGGGCACGGGAATGAGTGTCGTGGCAAAAAGCCAGGCACCACAGATAGGCGTAGGAGGTCGGTCTTCATTCCGTGCGTCGTTGGTGATGTAGAGGAGTCGGGTTGGTGGAGTGGCGCGGATGCCTCCTGGGTGAGGAGCCAGCCCCCGACCCCGTTTGCTTATAAAAGGGGACGTGGACGAGGTGCTCGCTCACACCCATCTCCTCCTCCTCCCACTTGACAACTTCTCTCCACAATGGTAAGGGGGAGAGGGCGTGGTGGTACCCCAGCAGTGGTGACGAGGGTTACTGCTCGATAACGCCTCCCTCCTCCGGTTGGGGACGCAAGAGCGGAGCCCAGCATAGGAGGAGGCGGTAGAGGATGTGGACATGGCCACCGTGGCGCTCGGGGGCGAGGAGGGAGGGGCGATGCCTTGATTGCTCCTCCTACAGTTGCCTTGGGCCCGAACAAAGGCCACGTTGGGGACCAGCCACTAGAATTCATCATCAAGCTGCACGGGCCCCGCGCAGTCTGCTTTGGCTTCCATCTCCATTCGCAAGAGTGATGGAGGTTGAACAGCCACCGGGGCTGAGGCTGCACATGAGGGGCTGCTGTAATGGCAGCATGCGGGCGGACGTAGAGTTCCCTGCACCTCACATCATTCTTCTCTGGCGTGGCTGGAATACCTTCGCTCGTGCCCATAGCTAGGCGGCGGGGCATGTCCTTCACTTCAAGTTAATGGATGCCACCCTGCTCTCCGTCAAGGTCTTCGGGCGTTCGGGTGCTCGCTTAGGGTGCTGGGCGGAGAGCTCAACTGACGACGAGAGCTCCTCCTCGAGCGCCAGCGATGAGGAGGATAGTGAAGGCGATGACGACGTTACCGATGGGGGGGGATGATGGCTCTGACTCCGGCTGAACACCAGCCGCACCGTCACCATCAGCGGGAGGCCGGCGGCACCACCATCTGCACCTGCATCTTCTCCCCGGCAAGGCGATTTGATGGGGTGTTCGATGTGGATGGTGTCTTTGCCTCCTCCAGCAGTTTCCAGCTGGACCCCGGCAGGCTTCCCCGTGGACTCTGGCTTCGTCTTTCCTACTGGTGTCCATGCTGCCATGTCCTGCTGGCCCTGGTGGCGGTGACTAGGGCATCGCCTAGCAGCTCTCCCCGCCCTCTCGATCTTGTCAGGCTGGGCTTCTGCCCAGGCACTCCTTTTGCCCTCTTCGCCTCCCACCGTAGTTCCTAGGAGGAGAGAGACAAGAAAGGGATTACGGGGCACTTATCTTTTTTTAGTCTAAAACATGTAGCCATTTGCCAATTTTTAGTCTTAAATATGTAATCTCTTTTATCCATGTTTGCGCTCTGTAAGGTTTGTACTTGTTTATCCGCATATTAATGAAAAAGACAAGCCTTGCCGGGTACTTGTGCATGTATCTTATCCATGCAGAGGAGGAACGCCTCTATACTTTTAAGTAAACAAGTATTCCCGGCAAGCTATCTTGCCAGTGCCCTCTGTTGTTGCCTCGGGGCTTGGCCTGCCGGGCTTAAAACTACAGAAGGGAACCAGCTCCTTGTCGATCCTTCTCTGTCAAATGCCACTACAACCATCTTGACCGAAACAATGTTCGGATCAAAGGATGGGAACACAAATGTTTTGAAGGTGGCAAGGATTCTCTATGCACAAGTTTTCTTCTTATAGAGACATGTATGGATAAAAAGAAACTTATCTGTTCGGCTCATCGGGGATCGATATGTAAGCTTGTTTTCAAGTCCGCGGCAAGAGCCCTGTAGTTAGTGCAGGGGAAAACATAGCAGCATATGACCACATATAAATGACCATGGCAAGTTTATGCTAAGCTAATCATGCATGCATGTTTTTAGGGCGCCAGTGCTTCATTTTATTATCTGTGCTTAGGGTCTGCGCCTTGCTTTGTACAATGGGTTACATGCGCAGCGGCAAGGCTTTTACGAAAGGGTGGCTGCTAGTGCAGGGCCCGGCAGCTGCGCCCTATGGGTAGAACTTGCGAAGATGCTCAATGTTCCATGAGTTTTGCATTTTGATGCTGTCTTTGGTCTCCAGACGGTCTGTGCCAGGTCTGGTGACTTGTACTACCCGGTAAGGGCCTTACCACTTCAGTGTCAACTTGTTGGTACCCTTGGCGGACTGAACACGCCTAAGGACAAGGTCGCCTTCCTCAAGGCTCCGGGCATGGACCCTGCAGCTGTGATAGCGTCGCAGGGCTTGCTGGTAGCGTGCAGCATGCACAGTAGCCCAGAATGGTTCTCCTCAAGGAGCACGGCATCATCATGCCGGTGCTGCCCTTTCTCTACTTCATCATAGGAAAATACTCGAGGTGACCCGTATATGAGTTCCATGGGGAGCATTGCTTCAGCCCCATAGACTAGGGAGAAGGGAGTCTGGCCGGTAGCTCGATTTGGTGCCGTACGGAGGGACCAAAGAACCACCGGCAGCTCGTCGATCCAGCGTCTTCCGCACTTTTGCAACTTATCAAAAGTCCCTCTCTTGAGCCCATGCAGCACTTCAGCGTTCATCCTCTCAGCTTGTACATTGCTCCTTGGATGAGCAACAGAGGCGAATGAAACCTTGCTTCCGAGGGTTTGAACGTATTGCATGAAGGCGCGGCTTGTGAATTGGGTGCCATTTTCAGTGATAACTCTGGCAGGTACTTCGAAACGGCACACCAATCCCTTCAAGAACTTGATAGCTGATTGTGCGGTTACCTTCCTCACAGGCTCCACTTCCGGCCACATTGTAAACTTGTCGACTGCAACGTACAAGAATTCAAAGTCCCCGGTAGCACGGGGGAAGGGGCCCAAGATGTCGAGCCCCCAGACCGAAAATGGCCATGGCAAAGGGATCATCTGGAGAGCTTGAGTAGGTTGATGGATATTCTTGGAGTGGAACTGGCAGGCTTCACATCTGGTGACTAGCTCAATTGCATCTTGGAGGGCCGTGGGCCAGTAGAAACCTTGCCGGAAAGCTTTTCCAACCAAGGCTCTTGATCCAATATGGGAGCCGCACATGCCTTTGTGTATCTCTGCCAACAGTTCCTTCCCCTCTTCCCGGCAAATGCATTTCAATTTCACACCGTTGGGCCTCCTTCTGTATAATGTGTCATCGACAAACTAATACATACTGGCCCTCCAGGCTACTCTTTCAGCTTCTTCTTGCTCTTCGGGAAGTTCTTCAGTTTGGAGGTAGCGGACGATGTGCCGCGCCCAAGTTGGAGCTTGTGGCTCGACAACTAGGACCAACGGCACCTCCTCACTCGTGGGAGCGCCTACCTCGACCGCAAGGACCTGTGGTCCTGCGGAAGAGTGCAGCTCACTAAGCGAGGTAGGGTTATTCCCGGCAGCTTCTCTACCGGGGACCTCTGGAGACCCTGCCAGTAAAGGCTTGTCGAAGTCCAGCTTTCTCCTTTTCCTATCCATCATCAACGGAGATACTGATGGTTGTGTCATATGAAGGAAAAAGGTCCCTGGTTCCACAGGGAGCTTTTGTGCGGCACACTTTGACAAATAATCAGCAGTGCTATTTTCCGCACGCGGCACGTGCTCTGTTTGCAATCCATCAAAGTGTTCCTCCAACCACCTCACTTCTTTGATATATTCCTCCATCAATGGACTCTGGTAATCCTTGTTAACCTGTCTCAACATAAGCTGCGAATCTCCACGGATGATCAACTTCTTGATCACCAACTCTACTGCAATCCTGATTCCAGCAAGGAGCGCTTCATATTCTGCAGTGTTGTTGGTAGCTTTCTCCTGGGGAAAATGCATTTGGACCACATACTTGAGGTGCTCACCGGTGGGCGCGAGCAAGAGCACGCTAGCCCCTGCACCTTGCAATGAGAAGGCACCATCAAAATACATGATCCACTCTTGGGGTGCCTCCTTGCCGGGGATAACTATTTTTGGCGTCTCTTCATCTGGAGTAGGTGCCCATTCTGCAATGAAGTCCACCAGTGCCCTGCTCTTAATGGTTGAGATACTTTCATACTTCAGACCAAAACTTGACAACTCTAATGACCATTCAACTATTCTGCTGGTGGCCTCAGGGTTCCTTAGTATGCGTTGCAAAGGGAAATGCGTGACAACTGTGATCTGGGCTTGGAAGTAGTGGCGCAGTTTCCTTGAGGCCATGATGAGGCTGAAGATCAATTTCTACACTCCAGAGTACCTTGAACTAGCCCCCTGCAATAGGGAGCTGACAAAGTAAACTGGTCGCTGCACCACCCTCTTCTTTGCCGTGTCCTTGGGATTGCCTTCACTACCCTGCCCTTCTTTCTCCTGATCCGTACCAAACCTTGCCGCGATTGGTTCACTTCCTTTTCCGGGGAGGACAGTAGCTGCGGCTGCTCCTTCATCTACTTCCCGCTGCGCCACCAGCACTGCACTAACCACTTGATTGGTTGCCGCCAAATATAGCAGCAACGGCTCTTGTGGTTTAGGAGCGACCAAGGTGGGAGCAGAGGAAAGGTAGGCTTTTAAGTCCCGCAGCACTGCTTCTGTCTCCAGGGTCCACTTCATGGGCCCTGCCTTCTTCAGAATTTTGAAGAATGGCAGGGCACGCTCGGCAGACTTGGAAATGAACCTACTCAGCGCTGCAACACTTCTAGTTAAATGCCTCACATCCTTTACTTTCTTGGGTGCTTGAATCTGCTCGATCGCTCTGATCTTGTTGGGGTTGGCCTCTATCCCCCGGTGGGACACAGAGAAACCCAGTAGCTTGCCCGAGGGAATGCCAAATAGACATTTCTCATGGTTCAACTTCAAGTTGATCTTGCGCAGGTTTGCAAAGGTCTCTTCCAAGTCCTGAATGAGCGTTGATCTATCCTTGGTTTTGACCACTATATCATCCATGTAAGTCTCAATATTCCTGTGTAGGTGAGACTCAAACCCAATTTGCACTGCCATTGCAAAAGTGGACCCAGTGCTCTTTAATCCGAAGGGCATCCGCACAAAGCAGTATGTGCCACATGGGGTTATGAACACGGTCTTCTCCTCGTCTTCCTTAGACATGAATATCTGATGGTATCCAGAGTATGCATCCAAGAAGGAAAGAAGATCACACCCGGAAGTGGAATCCACAATCTGATCAATGCGCGGCAAGGGGAATGGGTCCTTTGGTCATGCCTTGTTCCGGTCTGTGAAGTCTATGCAAAGCCTCCATTTCCCATTCGCCTTGCGCACCACCACCGGGTTCGCCAACCACGTTGGATGCAACACTCCTCTGACGAAACCAGCCACTTCAAGTTTCTTGATCTCTTCGGCAATGAACTGCTGCCGTTCCAAAGCTTGTTTTCTGACCTTCTGCTTGATGGGATGAGCATGAGGGCAAACGGCAAGGTGGTTCTCGATTACCTCCCTGGGAACGCTGGGGATGTCAGATGGTTGCCAAGCAAACACATCGACATTTGCCCGCAGGAAGGCAATGAGCACGCTTTCCTATTTGTCATCGAGGGTGGAGCTGATGGTGAACGTACCATCAGCGCCACCCAGCCCTGCCGGGACCTTCTTTATAGCAGGCGAGGCAACTTTGGATCTCTTGCTAGTGGAACTCTCTGGAAAATCATCGACGGGCGCGGCGCACTCCGGAGAGGCGCGCTTCCCGGATTTTTTGCCAGCATCCCTGCTAGCTTTCTTTCCTCTTTTGTTTTCCTTGACGGGAACTGCAGCTTCTGCAGCCTCGGCAGTGACTGCATCCTGGTACATCTTATCCATGCATTTGATTGCGTCCTTCTTATCTGATGGGATGGAGATGACACCCATTGGTCCTGGCATCTTCAGAGTATTATAGGCATAGTGGGATGCCGCCATGAATTTTGCCAGAGCTGGTCGACCAAGAATCGCATTGTACGACAAAGGAAGCTTGACCACGTCGAACACAATCTGCTTGGTCCGGTAGTTCAATTCTCCTCCAAATGTCACCGGCAGTGTGATTTTTCCGTTAGAACGACTCCTGCCGAGGTTGATTTTCCTTGAAACGTGCCGGTAACCTTGAGCTCTTCATCTGATATTTGCAACTTTCTGATTACCTTAGGGGAAATCTGGTTCAACCCTGCCCTGCCGTCAACCAACATCTTTGTGACCTTGAGGTTGTGGATTGTTGGTGAAACCAACAACGGCAAGCACCCTACCGCGGTGGTGCGGTCAGGGTGATCCTCTTCGTCAAAGGTGATGGGCATGCGGGACCATTTGAGTGGTTTACGGGAATCTACCGCTGGCTCTACGACATTGACCTCATGCGCCCACTATTTAAGCTGGCGGTGATAGGAGTGCAAAGATGCGCCTCCGTCAATGCACAAGGCCTCAGTGGCTTTCTAGAACTCTTGCTCACTGGTTTCCTCTTCATCCCCTTCATCACTTTCGTCATCACCTTCCTTCTTCTCACAGCCTCTAGCTGGTTTCTCTTGATACTGGGGAATCTTGCCATGGCTGCCTCCTCTACTGCCTTAGCCCTTCCTGCCAGCACCTTCTTGGTCTCTTTCCTTGTCACGCTTCTCGTACTCAGCTTTCTGCTTGTTGACAAGTTGCTCAACTTGGTGACACTCTTGGAGGTCCTAGCCCTTGGTTCGGTGGATCTTGCAGTATGGTCCGTCAGCCTTCCCAGCTTTTTCGGCCGCCGCAGCCTCCCGGCAATCAGTACACGTGGCAACTTCCTTGCTGGGGGCTTTGGTCTTGGCCTTCTTGCTGGTACTGGGAGTGCCAGAACCCTCAACAGCCAGTACTACC
The DNA here is from genome assembly GCA_011799875.1 of Thinopyrum elongatum. Lineage (NCBI taxonomy): Eukaryota > Viridiplantae > Streptophyta > Magnoliopsida > Poales > Poaceae > Thinopyrum > Thinopyrum elongatum. The sequence goes on from CM022300.1 coordinate 282,866,039, forward strand.
TTTTCCTTGCGCTTCTTGTTGCGCTTTTTATTCTTCCTCTTCGGGTTAGTGGCATCATCGTCATCCTCTGAGTCAACTTCGATGCCATCCTCTTCCCCGGGGAGCAGCCTCCCTTCCTCTGTACGGGCACACTTATCCATGAAGGTGTACAGCTCATTCACAGTCTTGGGCAGCCGGACGTTCATCTTGGAACGTATCCTTCTGTTGCGCATGTTGGACTGGAACACGGCAATCACAGCTACCGGGTGGATATCTGGAATGTTCCTGTGCACCCGGCTAAACCTCTGAATGTACTTCCACAAATTCTCCCCTCCCTTTTATGGAAGGAGCTGCAAATCACTGGGCCGTCCTAGTTCTTGATGGCCGCCCGTGAAGGCACCAACAAACTCATTGCATAGGTCAGCCCAGGACGAAATGGAATTCTACAGCAGGTGCATCAGCCATGACCTCATGTTTGGCTTGAGTGCCAAAGGGAAGTAGTTGGCGAACACCTTCTCATCTCTTCCTCCGTCGGCTTGAACAACGATGGTGTAGATGCTCAAGAACTCTGCCGGGTTCATCCTTCCATCATACTTTTCTCGTACCTCTGGTTTGCAAACACGGGCAGATGGCCAACGGACTTGCTGCATCTCACGAGTGAAGGCAGGGCACCCAACCTCGAAAGGCTAGTATCCGCCTTCACTGGGCACTGGCTCATTGACGTCTGGGCCATTGCGCCTGTCAGATTGGCGGTGGGTTTCGCGGCATCATTCTATAGTGACGCGCGCGTCTTCCCTCCGCCGATCTTCCAGGACCTGCCGCTGATCTCGATGGGCCCGAGGATCAGATGAAGCCATTGATGCCTCGTCGGGCTCCTGGTCACGTGGTTCGGGTTGCAGCCTTTGCGCTGGCTGTTGTGGAGGGGATTGCACCATTGGAGTGGCCGCCTCGACACGGTCAGCAGCTCGGGCCGTGGTTGTTTCTTGCGGGCGCCGTGGCGGGCCTGCCCGCTGTGATCCTTCCACTTCAGCAAAACCAATCAAACTCTGAATGGTGGCTCTCCACTCATCCATTTGATCAGCCACTGGCGGGAATCTCAGCAGGAGTTGGGCTCGCGCCATGGCTTCCGAAGCAGTGCTTTGCATAGGTGACCACGTAGACCGCGACGTCGCTCGACTACTGACAGTACCAGTAGTGGTGGCGCCGTGTTCTCATCGCCGCGAGCTAGCCGCCACGGCGGTACGGTGGCGAGAAGGGTGCGCCTAGGGGTTGACGACCCCGTTTGGCGCTTCATCTTGGTTACCCTGCCCTAGGGAAGGTGCATGCTTCGTAGCTGCGCCTTTAGCAGGGGCAGCTGGGGGTCGTGACTCGCACCAGAGCAGGCGTTGTCACTACGGCTGCTCCCTCCAGCGCGGTGGGGAGGTGGAGACTGAACATTCTCCTCGCCCGCGCCTTGTGGGACATGGCCATCGGGACGCTGTTGATGCCGTCCTTCCCCGGCGTCTTCCGCTCCCGCTTCGGCCAAAGGGGGAACGATGACAGCGCCGCCTACGCTGGTCACGTCCCCCACGGCACCCGCGTCCCCCAACGCCGCCGCAGCACCCGTAGTATCAGTAGTTGCATGCGAGGGGGCCTTCGAGGTGGAAGGGTGAGCTGTTGCGCCGGACTTTTTCTTGGGCGCCATGGACGATGTAGCTAATGATGAAGAAGACACTGATGAAGATTGATGCGCTATTCATGACCTTCGGTTCGCGCAAGCGCCGCCCCCTACCTGTGGCACCCCGCCGGATTACCACTGTAGCCAGACGATAGCCACGCATACCAGCCCAGGAAATCACTTCGTCATGCACTTTTACAACAAGTATCATGAACACATGCATTTCTATTAATGAGTATATAAGTCTTACATGATAGTTACAAAGGGGTGGCAGCGGAGAAGCTATATCTAAGGCAGCATGGTCTTGGTGCGGCTCCAATCCACAGGGATCTGACTGGGTTACGCTCCTAGCCCACAAACGCTTCGGCTCCTCATCGACGGATGACGGATCCTTAGGTGAACCTGGCCACATTGAAGGCCGCTGAATACTTTTCAATGTACTCGCAAGCAAACCAAACTAACATATACACCAAGCAATGCAATCCATGGCATTCAAGCATGTATTTGCTATTAGGGTAACATTAATTATCATGGCATAGCATACCTATCTAGCAATATTAATTATCATGTCGTAGCAAGATTATCTAGCATGATTAAACATCTAGCAGCATTGATCACCATGACATAATAGGGTTATCTAGCAAGATAACTACTGAAGTAAAGTACAGTAAAGTACAACATATTAAGTATTCAATCCATATTCCGAACATTCTCCTAATCCAATCTGAAACTGGTCCAAGTCTTTCAGTCATCTGACCATCTCTTCCATAGCCATCCCATGGCTAACATACCATATTCCTGACAACATCTGATGTCTATGCAGGATAGGTTCTTCTGCCATTATTATCATCATTACGGTTGACCACCTAGTGAGGTCTGGACGGGCTGTCCAATACCGTGGATGCGGCTATTCGAATAGATTTTACACTCTGCAGAGGTTGCGCACTTTACCCACACCAGGGAGCACCTGGCCTCATGATCCCATTCGGGTGGACCCAGTGTTGCTCCAACGAAACCTGCCTAACCTGTGACTCCTCCACCGTACCACCGGCAATCATTCTCCCCCGGAGTCAAGCCCTGGGTGGCCCCTATGTCACCTCGTGACACCTGCCACCATCGTGGCCAAACTAAACTGTCCCAAATGGGGACCGCGCGCAAGCAAAGAACTGGGCTCACAAGGTTATCGCCGCCAACCGGGCCAGGGTAGCGCGCACGCATAACCTTCCCTGTCTGGTGGTACCGGTGAAAGAGCACAAAGCCAGACCAAGTCAAGGCCGTCCCATAACGGCAAGTGCGGTTGCACGGATAAGCCCGGACAGGTGACTCAAGATCAACCGACTAAGTTCATTTAGCAAGCTTAGTGGTTCATCACAATAACTTAACATGGTGGTAACTATGTGTGAGATAACTACTGTGGAAACATAACAACCTATCTCCATATAACATCACAATGAGTCATTAGTGAAACAATATTTAAATGGCAAGTTATCAGTTTACAGGTTCTAGCTGTAAGTGACAACCATCGAAACCCTTGCACAAAACCGGCAAAGAAACCAGTAGCCACCAAAATGGTCTTTACAACTCAGATCTGGGACATTACCAGAATAACTCAACCCTGGCTCAAGACGGCTGAAAAGCAGCTCAGAGCATGAGACGGTGTTGATAAGAAGAATGTAGCAGCTCCCTCAGACGGCCGTGAAACAGCTCAGAGCATAGGGTCGCTGCTACGGAAAGAAATTCAACAGCTGCCCGAGAATGCCGAAAAGCAGCTCAGAACACGGATAGTTGCTGACAAGAGAAATAAAAGTCGGCATCCACCCTGGACGGCCGAAAACAGCTCAAAACACAGGCGTGGTGCCGTCACCATAGAAAGTGCAAGCAAGGGTTCGTCAGAGTCACATACAGCTCACTACTACATAGACAAGCACAAACATATTAATTTAAACATGCAAGAAATATCGCAGAGCAATGCTTTAGGGCATATATCAAATGGTCGGCTTGCCTGGGGTCGATGAATTAGTCCGGGAGGAAGTGCGGTGAAGCCGCGGAAGAATTCACCGGAAAAGGTTCTCTCGGAGGGGGCTGATAGAGGGCAAGGGCAAAATGGTCATTTTCACAGTGTGGAAACATTATGAAAATGGCCTCATTTGAACGGGCTCGAAGGGATGAAGAAGTGAGCGTTGGATTCACCTGAATCGGAGTCACAGGCACGGAGGTATGGACGATTGAAGATCGGGGACCAATCTGTAAAAATAATCTTCACAAATAGGTCCCTGGTGGCTTAAACAGAAAACGCCTTTCAAGTGAATACGCTTTCGAAGCACAGAAAGCGCATTTAGCCCTGAAGCTACCCGAATGCGTTTTCAAATTTGGAAAGCGTATTTTCTCAGAATACGTTTCCACTTAAAAACACGTGGGCCCAGGGCAGAGTCAACGGGTGAGGCTTACAGGCGGGCCCCTCCTGCTTCTCTTCTCCCACCTCCTGACATAACAGAGGAGGGGGCGTGGCAGAGCTGAGGCCAGCACTGGCTCCGCCGCCTCTGGCCAACTCTGGCCGAGTGGGGGACACCGATGGGCTCGGGGCGGGTCGCCGCTTCCGCCTGGCCGCAGAGCGCACACCGGGGAAGGGCAGATCGATGGCGGCCTGCGGAGGAAGAGAGCAAGGGGTGGCGGCCGACGACGGCTCCCGGCGACTCCGACCTGCTCCGGCCAGGGAGAGACCGTCGGCTGAACAGGGGTGGAGCGCTGCACTCGGCTGACCGGTCCACTAGTGTCTGGGATGGCCAGGGCCGCGGCTCCTCGCGGTGGCCGAAGCCAGGGGCGGTGGCTGCTCCTGGGGCGCGTGGCCAGGGTGGCTCCGGCGATGAATGGAGGGGATGGGGAGGCTCACCGGAGTCTAAGATGTCTACTGGTGAGGTCAGGAGGGAGAGTACGGGCTCGGGCAGCCGGAATTTAAGTCGAGCCCGACGGCGGCCATGGCGGACAGAGGAGAGGGAGGGCGGCTCCGATGGTCTAGAGAGGAGGGGAAGAGGTTGGTGCTGCTCAGGAGAGGCTCGGGCACTCCTTAAATTGCGGAGGGGAGGGCTACGCGACGCCGGACGGGGCTTCCAGACGCGTGGCGAGGTGGCGGCATTCTGGCGGAGCACCAGCGGTCGGCAGAAGCGGCCAGGGGCTAGGAGACGAAGGGGAGAGGGTTCCAGAGGGTACACGCGTGCGGTGGGCAGCTCACCGGCGCTCGCGGACAAGCCTGAGCTCACCGGAGAGGGCTTCTGAAGCCTCTGGTCACGCGGTGCACTGCTTTGGCGTGCACTGCACGTGGTCACCGCGTGGCCACGATGTTGCCACGCCGCACACGAGGCCAAATCATGTCTGGGGTCTTCTCCATCCTTCGCTGAGTTGACCTGAGAGGGTTTGGATGGAAGTGGGGACAAGAGCTGACTGATGTGAGCTGACCTAGGTTTTGCACAGAAACATGGCTGATATTTTGTGGGGAAATGGATGTCTGATTTGAGCTGGTTCCTTGCCATACTGATGTGTGGTAGGAAGGACTAGGTGATGGAAAAAGTCGATGGTATTTGGACAATATTTGAACACACTTCCTTTGTAATGCCAAATCCGGTCTAGAAAATGGAATTTGAAGCTGTGCTAAAATGGCTTGATGAAATGAGTTGAATTTTGGTGTAGGGTGATGATTTGGAGGTATGAAGATACTGGTAAAATTTCAGCTCATTTGGAAATGCCAAAGTGGTACTTCCTTTACAGAGCTTCCAAATGGATAGAATCTTGAGAAAATTGCTGTGCATAAATGGATAGATGGACTGAGCTGGTTTTTGGTATCCATTAGTGATTTATCAATATGAACCACCATGAAAAATTTCAGCTCAAATGGATCAAGGGTTCAAGCACTTCTTTTGCAATCTGAAAATCTGGACAGAATTTGCAAATTGATGATGTGCTCAAACTTTGAACTATGGAACTTGGATTCTTGATGGAAATGGTGAAGATATGGATAGGGTAAGCTTCACAATTTATTTGGGATTTTTCTTGGCTACCAAAATGGTAGTTCCTTTAGAAACTGCCCAAAATGCAATATTGGCATTAAATAGGAAAATGCAATTTCCCTTATTTAATTATGGCCAATATTTTATGGGAGCTCAATATGATCACAAAGAATATCTCCACAAGTTTTCATGAACTTTGGAGATGGATAGATATTTTCCTGGATTTAATTCCTTTAAACAGCAGAAAAAGGAATTAATTATAAATGAAAAATATTGCAAATGACTTGACAATATTTTTGCATATCCAGGGTTTACAAAGATAGGATGCTCACTGGGAAAAGTTTGGGAGACAAAAGTTCAAAGGAAGTTGGGGTTCCTTTGTAACTGCAAGAGTTAGGGTTTCCCTTCCGGTAACCCAGAAGGTAGGGTTTTTCGGCAAAACCCTGAGAATAGATCTTGGGTGACAAGGTTGGACTAGAGAGAATCTCTGGTTGGATAGGGAAGGCAAGGTTAATTGACCATCCTCATATACCCAAGAGCTAAAGAAATCCGATAACACCGAGAAAAAAGACGGGAGTCAAACCCTGCGAAAGAAAAAAAACGAGGAGCGAAAACCAGGGTGTTACACTACCTGGCGCGCCAAAGATGTTGTGGTGGAACACGATCACCTATGGGTCCATCGGTCCCTTGTGGTTCGGCAGGGGCCGATCACGTAGCACAAAGAGCAGAAGCCATGGAACAGCATGGTAGTTGTGACGCTTGTGATTTTTACCCAGGTTCAGGCCGCTGAGAAGCGTAAAACCCTACTCCTGCTTTGGTGGATTGAAGGGAGGACCGTGGTGGACACGTAGCGCTCAGACCCGGCAAGGTCGCCTCAGGGAGAGCAGCTACGCGTGTATGAGTGTACAAGGGTCCGAATCCTTTTTCAGGTTGCCATGGCCCTCCTTTTATAATCTAAGGGGTTACCACAGTGGCAAAACAGTCATTATCTACTGATTAGATAGCCAACAGTGCTATCATACTTAACTCTGGCAGTTAGGACAAAGTGCATTAAATGCACTGCTAGGTGTCACGCTGAGGATGCAACCCGGCAAGCCTGTCGCGCTGCTTGACCATCTACTACCTGTCTGCATGACACACATCTGGAGGGGTGTCATATAGGGGGAATCTCACTTTCAAATGGCTGCCACGTGCCAAATAATAGCCACTTAATCACTTGGGGGCTCGACACCACACTGATAAGTGACTTGCATCGTTGTGCGGTGGAGTCTTGGTGGGGAGATTTGCCCTTGGCGGCCCCGGCAAGCCTGCCGGGGAAATCTTGGGACTTGTCCCTAGGGCGGCCTCGACCCCGCCAGGCTCTCCTGCCAGGCGAGGGAAGCTTATCCTCATAAGACACCCGTCCAGAGGCGTGTCAAGTAGATAAGCAGAAGAGGGTTAAGCAACACGGCAGGTTTGCCGGGTTTCGCCCTCAGCATGACACCTAGCAGTGCATTTAATGCACTTTGTCCTAACTGCCAGAGTTAGTTATGATAGCACTGTTAGCTATCTAATCACCAGATAAATACTACTTTGCCACTGTGGTCACCCCTTAAGCTATAAAAGGAGGTCCAAGGCTAACTAGCAAAGGATTTGGACCCTTGCACACTTGTACGTGCGTAGCTGCTCTCCCCGAGGTCACCTTTGTCGGCTTGAGCGTTGCACGCTCATCGCGTTCCTCCATCCAATCCACCAAAGCAGGAGTAGGGTTTTATGCTTCCGAGCGGCCTGAACCTGGGTAAAAACCACCAGCTTCACCACTGTCGTGTTGTTTCATGGCCTCTGCTCTTTGTGCCGAGTGACCTTCCCCCTTGTCGAACCACAAGGGGCCGACGACCCCATAGGTGATCATGCTCCACCATGACACAAATGCATGGCAAAGGCATAGGAATGAGCATATCATGCAAAGTGAACATGGCAATGTGGGCAAAGGATATATAATGGACAATAACCCATAACCATGTGAGGGCCATGTAGAAGAAATGCGCGAGGTCTTTGCATGAAGAGAGCGGTGGGAAAGACAATCCACGGGATCCCAAGTCATCATTGCTCTGTATAGCTTGTTTCGTCAACTCATGGGATTGCGAGGTTGACGAGGAAGCGTGTGTACCTACACAAAAGAGACACAAACCAAAGAAAGTGTGTGCATGGTAAATGTACACATAATCCATCATGATGTGTATGTGCACGTGTGAGTTAGCACAAGATAAGCAATGCTCAAAGAAATTTGACGCATGGTATATGAACATGTCATCCATCATGAAAGTATAGTTGCTATGTATGACACGATGGGGACACAAACTGAGCATACAAGTATATGGCACATCGATATCTTTTTTATTCATGGGGAGCAAATGGTGCACACAATTATTAGGATCAAGCAATGGATGGGATGGCTCAGAATCTCCTAACATGTATGTGGGAACTATGGGGGGTCTCCTCATGAGGAATAGTGGAAACATCATATGGAGAAGTGGAACAACATCCAAAACAAGGCATATCCGAAGCATGGTGGTCATGGCATGGCATATGATTGAAATGATGCAAAGGGAGCATACCAATATCATCACAAGAAAAACAAATGCCAATAACCATGGGCTTGTCATCTATGCCATATGTGCAAATTGGGTTTATTTTAATGGCATATGCATAGGCACTACGATGGGATTGCAAATATGACATATGGTTGATCTCATGCACAGCATATGACAAGCCAAGCGGATTGTCAAACATGATGTGACCTAAAGAATTGTTACAAGAATTCCTATGCAACATGCCATCACAACTAATAGACTACACATGGCAATCATCAAACTCATCATAAATGGATAAATCATCGCATGGGGAAATCATACTAGCATGAAGCATGGCAATAGGTGGATCAACATCATGCAAACAATCAATGTCCACTAGTGGGACAAGAGCATCACCTTCACCTATGTTACCTTTTTCATTCCACTCAAGTGGTATAGGTGAGGTGGTAAAGACCAAGTGGTGGTCATCGTCATCAACTTGATGGAACCATGTGGGGGTGCATCATATTCCTCCATGGCCATCTTCTTGTCCATAGGAAGGACGAAGTCGTCGAGAATCGGCGCATCATCATTATGGGACCTAGCACCAAATGAGAAGACACAATAGAGGTAAAGTTAAGTCGTTAGTGTTGAAAGTGGCCTCACATGACTTATCAACTATCACACTCTCTCTATTTGGTGGCTCACTCAAAGTCACATATGGTGGAGTCACTTATCTCACTCAAGTGGTGGGGTTTGTGGCTCTCGTCACATGGGAATTGGGGCAGCTCATCATATATGGGGTAGTGGTGAAGTCACTCTCACTCTCAATATGGTGGAAAAAGTCACTCAAGTCATCATACGTCGTCATGGTCCAAGGGAAAATCCCATGCTCGACTATCTCGTCACCATCACCGTGCATGAAGGCAGAAGATGGTACATCATCACTCTCGCAAACAAAGATGGAAGCATCATCCTTGCTTGTCACCATGTCGCTCGCTTCCAAAGCATGGTCCTCAAATGGCTCTGTAGTCATAATCATCGCCGCACCATCTTCAAAAAGAGTCGTGGTAGACTCGGCATCGTCAATGCCACAAAGAGGGATGGCGGTGAATTCAAACTTGGGAGCGGCGTCTTGGAGCTCGTCGGGCTTGGACATCTTAGTGGTACTATACTCATGCTTGTTGTCGTGGAGCTTGGTCGTCGAGAAGTGTGCTTGGGGTGAAGAAGCCTTGCCCTTCATGTGTTATTGTTCCACCTTGAGAGCACCAATGTAGTTGTCATCAAGGGACTTGTAGTTCTCGAGGAAGATAGTCTTGGTGATGTCGTTGTTCAATCCCACACGAAGTGGAACTTCATCGAAATGGGGTCGTGCACGCCGGCTCATCGCAAGGCTTTCTTCATCTCCTTAAGCTATCTAATCACCAGATAAAGACTACTTTGCCACTATGGTCACCCCTTAAGCTATAAAAGGAGGTCCAAGGCTAACTAGCAAAGGATTCGGACCCTTGCACACTTGTACGCGCATAGCCGCTCTCCCCGAGGTCACCTTGCCGGGCTTGAGCGCTACGCGCTCATCGCGATCCTCCATCCAATCCACCAAAGCAGGAGTAGGGTTTTACGCTTCCCAGCGGCCCGAACCTGGGTAAAAACCACCAGCGTCACCACCATCGTGTTGTTTCATGGCCTCTGCTCTTTGTGCAGCGTGACCTTCCCCCTTGCCGAACCACAAGGGGTCGAAGGCCCCATAGGTGATCGTGCTCCACCACGACATCTTTGGCGCGCCAGGTAGGGGGAAGCGTTTGCGCGAACCTGAGGTTGTGAACAGCGTGTCCATCATCATCATTGTCTTCATCCATGGCGCCCAAGAAGAAACCCGATGTTACCACGCACCCTTCCATTTCAAAGGCCCCCTCGCATGTGGCCGCGGGCACCATTGGCACCACGGCGGCGTTGGGCGAGGTGGGTATCGCAGGAGATGTGACCAGTGCAGGCGGCACCATCGTTGTGTCCCCCATGGACGAGGCAGGAGTGGGAGGCACCAGGGGAGGGCAACATCAACAAGACCCTGACGGGCAGAACCCTCAAGCTGCAGGTGGAAGGGACATTCAGCCTCTACCACCCCGTGAAACTAGCGGGCGCAGCCGCAGCTACAACGCCCGCTCTGGTGCGAGTTGTGACCCTCTAGCCGTGCCTGCCACGGGCGCGGCCACTGGGCGCGCACCTGGCCCGTAGCAGGGCGGACAAGGTGGAGCGCCAAACGGGGGTGTCGACCCCTGAGCGTGGCCTGCTCAACACCAGACTGCCTTGGCAACCAGTTCGTGACGGCATGAACGCGGCAACGCTCCTGCTGGTACCACCAGGAGTCGAGCGACGTCGCGATCGGTCTCGTCAGCTGGACCAATCATAGCTACGGAAGCCATGACATGAGCCCAACTCTTACTGAGATTCCCGCCGGCAGCTGATCAAATGGATGAGTGGAGGGCCACCATCTAGAGCTTGATCGGTTTCGCTGAAGCTATAAAGTAACAGCAGGCAGAGCCATCACGGCACCCGCAAATAGTAGCAGCGGCCGGGGCTGATGGCCGTGTAGAGGAGGCCGCGCCAATGGTGCAGTCTCCTCCACGATAGCTGAACCAGAGGCGGCGGTAGCAAGAACATCATGTCCATGAGCCTGATGAAGCATCGATGGCCTCCTCTGATTCGCGAGCCCATCGGGACCAGTGGCAGGTCCTAGAGGATCGGCGGAGGGAAGATGCGCGCGTCACCATAGAGCGACGCCGGGAGACTCGCCGTCAATTTGACAGGCGAAATGATCTAGATGTTGATGAAGCGGTGTTCGCACATGAACACGTCACCGTGTACCTCCAGCACCGAGGGTGATGCACCGCAGCTCACGTCGACGGAGACCCGTCCGGAAGCGCGGTACGCAAGCAATCCGGCGGGTGCTTTTCAGGACCCGAAACCCCACGCGCCCGGGAGGGACCCCGTCTGGATGCACGGCGGCTATGGGCTGCCCTAGGTCAGTTAGCCCACCCCTAGAGCCTCGAGGATTGCTGCCCTTCAACACGAAGAACGAACGAAGAACGAGAGAGAAAGAACCAGGGAGAGATGTAAAACTAGGGTAAAAAGTTGATGGGTTTTGCGATTGTGTGTTGTTCTTTCAATCGGCCGTCACCCCTCATGTATATAAGAGGCGGCTGGACTTCCCGTGCAAGGAAAAGTTAGAATTCATGTCCAAAACCCTAATTTGGGTCCAATTCGGATTGTTTGGTCCGAACTTTCCAAAACTGTTCGGTGTAAAAATTGTCTGCACCTTGCGAGTCATTTTTGGAGTAGTAAATGACCTCAGATCAAAATCACGTAAGAAGAAAATTTAACCGTTTCAACGAGACGAACAACTTTCATGTTGAATGTTTTTCAATTCGAGGCCATCTTCAGAGGCGAATAGCTCACACAAAATAGACAGTTACTCGCGCTACCCATCAGACATGGGCGCGCCACTTTTGCCCCGTGACAGGGCCGCACTCAGGTGGCTGTAACTTTTACATCCGATCTCGGATTGAGACGATTTGTATATCAGAATCAACCATTTCAACGAGACGAAGACAATTAATGTAGAATGTTTTCTCATTTGAGGCTTCCCTTCAGGCGTAATTGGCCGAACAGTGCTCTGGATACAAAATCTCAGTATTTCGAACACAACTTCGAACTTCGAGATGAGATCGGATGGCGATGGCCAAAATTTCAAAGATGTTCATGTTGACAATACGGAACATTTTCATGTAGATCACTTATCCATTTGAGACCATCTTAATTGCATTTCATCCATGCCAAAATCTGGTGTCAACACCCGCACCCAGTGATGGCGGGTACTTACCTTACGAGGTTGGTTGCCCTGCCTTCACTCGTGAGCCGCGGCAAGTCCATTGGCCATCTGCCCGCGTCTTCAAGCCTGAATTACCTGAAAAGTATGATGGAAAGCTGAACCGGGCAGAGTTCTTGAGCATTTACACTATTGCCGTTCAAGCTGCCGGAGGCAGGGATGAAAAGGTGTTTGCCAACTACTTCCCTTTGGCGATCAAGCCAAACGTAAGGTCATGGCTGATGCACCTGCCAGAGAATTCCATTTCATCATGGGCTGACTTGTGCGACGAATTTGTTGGTGCCTTCACGGGTGGCCACCAAGAGCCAGGACGGCCCAGCGATCTGCAAGTCCTTCCGTAGAAGGAAGGGGAAAGGTTATGGAAGTACATGCAAAGGTTCAGTAGATTGCCGCGTTCCATTCGAACGTGCGCAACATAAGGATATGGTCCAAGATGAACGTCCGGCTTCCCAAGACTGTCAATGAGTTGTACACATTGGCGGATAAATGTGCTCGGGCTGAGGAGGGAAGGCGACTCCCCGGAGAAGAGGATGGCGTCGAGGTCAATTCAGAGGATGACGACGAGGCCGCCAACCCAAAGAGGAAGAGCCGGAAGCGTAATAAGAAGCGCAAGGATAAATTAGTATCGGCTGTAGAGAGCCCTGGCAATCCCAGCACTGACAAGAAGGCCAAAACTGAAGCCCCCGGCAAGGAAGCTGCCGCGTGCGCTGATTGTCGGGAGGCTGCGGCGGCAGAGAAAGCAGGGAAGTCCGATGGGCCATACTGCAAGATCCACCACACCAAGATTCTCGATCTCCAGGAGTGCCACCTAGTCGAGCAGCTTGTGAAGAAGCAGAAGGCAGACTATGGGAAAAGGGACAAGGAGAAGGATCAAGTGGGTGCTGGAGGAAAAGGCCGTGGCAGTAGAGGGGGCCGCCGCGGCAAGGCCCCACTACAAAAAGAGAAACCTGCTACAGGCCGTGAGAAGAAAGAAGAAGATGGTGAAAGTGATGAAGGGGAGGAGGAAGAAACCAGCGAGCAAGAATTCCAGAAAGCAACTGAAGCCACGTGTATTGACGGAGGTGCATCTTTGCACTCCTCTCACCACCAGCTCAAGCAGTGGGCACAAGAGGTCAATGCTGTGGAACCAGCTACAGATTCTTAGAAACCACTCAAGTGGTCCTGCACACCTATCATCTTTGATGAAGAGGATCACCCCGACCGCACCACCGTGGTAGGGTGCTTGCCGTTGTTGGTCTCCCGAACAATCCGCAACCTCAAAGTCACAAAGATGCTAGTTGATGGCAGGGCTGGGTTGAATTTGATGTCCCCCAAAGTGGTCAGCAAGCTGCAGATTCCTAATGAAGAGATCAAGATTACTGGTACGTTCCAAGGAATTAACCCCGGCATGAGCCGTCCTAAGGAAAAGATTATGCTGCCGGTGATGTTTGGCGGGGAGCTGAACTACCGGACTGAGAGAGTTGTGTTTAACGTTGTTGAGCTTCCCTTGCCGTACAACGGGATCCTTGGTCATCCAGCTCTGGCAAAATTCATGGCAGCATCCCACTATGCTAACAACACCTTGAAGATGCCAGGGCCGTTGGGCGTCATTTCCATTCCATCAGATAAGAAAGATGTAATTATATCTGTGGATCAGATGTATCGAGACGCGGTAGCAGCTGAGGCTGCCGAAGCCATGGCTCCCACCAAGGAGACAAAGAAGGGAGAGAAAGCTAGCAGTGACGCCGGCAAAGACTTCGGGAAGCGTGCCTCTTCGGAGTGCGCTGCACCCGTTGAGGACCTGCCGGGGAGTTCCACTAGCAAAAGGCCCAAGGCTGCTCCACCTGCTATGAGAAGGGTGCCGGCAAGGCAGGATGGCACTGACGGTACGTTCGCCATTAGCGCCACCCTTGATGAGAAATAGGAAAGCGCGCTTGTTGCCTTCCTGCGGGCGAATGTTGATGTGTTTGCTTGGCAACCATCTGACATCCCCGGTGTTCCCAAGGAGGTAATCGAGCACCACCGTGTTGTCTGCCCTCACGCCCGACCCGTCAAGCAAAAGGTTAGGAAGTAGGCTTTGGAGCGGTAGCAGTTCATTGCCAAGGAAATCAAGAAACTTGAAGCAGCTGGTGTCAGGGGAGTGCTGCATCCAACATGGTTAGCAAACCCAGTGGTAGTGCGCAAGGCAAACGGGAAAATGGAGGCTCTGCATTGACTTCACAGACCTAAACAAGGCATGCCCGAAGGACCCTTTCCCCCTACCGCGCATTGATCAGATCATAGACTCCACTTTCGGGTGTGATCTGCTTTTCTTTTTGGATGCATACTCCAGATACCATCAGATATTCATGTCCAAGGAAGATGAAGAGAAGACCGTGTTCATAACTCCATGTGGAACGTACTGCTTTATACGCTTGCCTTTTGGGTTAAAGAGCACCAGATCCACTTTTTCCAGAGCAGTGCAGATTGGTTTTGAACCACAGTTGCACAGAAATGTGGAAGCCTATATGGATGATATAGTGGTCAAGACCAAGGATAAATCAACACTCATTCAAGATTTGGAAGAGACCTTTGCTAACTTGCGTAAGATCAATTTAAAGTTAAACCCTGGGAAGTGAGTGTTTGGTGTTCTGTCCGGCAAGCTACTTGGTTTCTTTGTATCTCACCGAGGGATAGAGGCCAACCCCGACAAGATCAGGGCGATCGAGCAGATACAAGCACCCAAGACTATCAAGGATGTGAGGCGTTTAACTGGATGCGTTGCCGCGCTAAGCAGGTTCATTTCCAAGTCTGCCAAACGTGCCTTGCCTTTCTTCAAAATCCTGAAGAAGTCAGGACCAATGAAGTGAACTCGGAAGGCAGAAGCAGCACTGCAGGACCTAAAGGCCTACCTTTCCTCTGCTCCCACCTTAGTCGCTCCTGAACCACAAGAGTCGTTGCTGTTGTACTTAGTGGCAACAAACCAAGTGGTTAGTGCAGAGTTGGTGGCGCAACGGGAGGTGGATGAGGAAGCAGCTACCGTGACAAACCCATCCATAGACAAAACTGAACTAGTCATGGCAGAATTGGGCGCATGGGAAGCAGAGCAAGTTGGCACAAGCGATCCCAAGACTGCGGCAAGGAAGAAAGTGGTGCAACGCCCGGTGTACTTTGTCAGCTCCCTGTTACAGGGGGCTAGGTCAAGGTACTCTTGAGTACAAAAGCTAATCTTTGGCCTCATCATGGCCTCAAGGAAACTGTGCCACTACTTCCAAGCCCATGAGATCACAGTTGTCACCCGTTTTCCACTACAGTGCATACTGAGGAACCCTGAAGCTACCGGCATGATAGTTGAATGGGCTTTAGAGTTGTCAAGCTTTGGCTTGAAGTACGAAAGTACTTCAACCATTTAGAGCAGAGCACTGGCAGAGTTCATTGTGGAATGGACGCCCACTCCAGATGAAGAAATACCAGAAATGGCTATCCCCGGCAAGGAGGCACCACAGGAGTGGACCATGTACTTTGATGGTGCTTTCTCATTGCAGGGTGCTGGAGCTGGCGTGCTTCTTGTCTCCCCCACCAGAGAGCACCTCAAATATGTGGTTCAAATGCACTTCCCCTGGGAGAAGGCCACCAACAGCACTGCTGAATATGAGGGGCTCCTTGCCGGGCTCAGAATTGTGATGGAATTGGGAATCAAGAAGTTGATCATCCGTGGAGACTCGCAGCTTGTGGTGAGACAAGTTAACAAGGATTACCAGAGCCCATTGATGGAGGCATATGTAGAATAAGTGAGAAAATCGGAGGAGTACTTTGATGGATTACAAACAAAGCAAGTGTCGCGTGCGGAAAACAGCATTGCTGATCATTTATCAAAGTGCGCGGCCCAAAAGCTTCCTTGGAAACCAGGAACTTTTATCCTCCACCTAACTCAACCGTCAGTGTCCCCTTCAACGATGGCAAGAAAAATGAGGAAGTTGGACTCCGGCAAGTATCTCCCGGCAGGGCTTCCTGAAGCCTCCGGTAGAGAGGCTACCGAGAACAACTCCTCTTCGGTTGGTGAGTTGGTACCCTCCCGCGGAACCAGAGGTCCTTGCGGTCGAGGTGAGCACTCCCACGAACGAGGATGTGCCTCTAGTCCTTGTAGTTGAGCCTCAGGCTCCAACTTGGGCGCGACACATCGTCCAATTCCTCCAAACAGGAGAACTTCCCGAAGAGCAAGAAGAAGCTGAAAGAGTAGCCCGAAGGTCTAATATGTACTAGTTTATCGACGATACACTATACAGAAAAAGGCCGAATGGGGTGAAATTGCAGTGCATTTGCCGGGAAGAGGGGTAGGAACTACTGGCAAAGATACACAAGGGTGCGCGCGGCTCCCGTATTGGATCATGGGCCTTGGTTGGAAAAGCTTTCCGACAAGTTTCTACTGGCCCACGACCCTCCAAGATGCGACTGAGCTAGTCACCAGATGTGAAGCCTGCCAGTTCCACTCCAAGAACGTTCATCAACCAGCTCAAGCTCTCCAGACGATCCCTTTATCCTGGCCCTTTTCGGTCTAGGGGCTCGACATCCTGGGCCCCTTCCCCCGTGCTACCGGGGGCTTTGAATTCTTGTACGTTGCAATCAACAAGTTTACAAAGTGGCCAGAAGTGGAGCCAGTGAGGAAGGTAACCGCACAGTCAGTTATCAAGTTCTTGAAGGGGTTGGCGTGCCATTTTGGAGTACCCGCCAGAGTGATCACTGATAACGGGCACCCAATTCACAAGCCGCGCCTTCATGCAATACGTCCAAAACCTTGGGAGCAAGGTCTCTTTTGCTTCTGTTGCTCATCCCCGGAGCAACGAACAAGCCGAGAGGATGAATGCTGAAGTGCTTCGCGGGCTCAAGATGAGAACTTTTGATAAGTTGCAGAAGTGCGGCAAACGCTGGATCGATGAGCTGCCGGTGGTTCTTTGGTCCCTCCGAATGACACCGAATCGAGCCACCCGCCAGACTCCCTTCTCCCTAGTCTATGGGGCGGAAGTAGTGCTCCCCACAGAACTCATATACGGGTCACCTCGAGTACTTGCTTATGATGAAGTAGAGCAAGAGCAGCATCGGCATGATGATGCCATGCTCCTCGAGGAAGATCATCTCCGGGCCGCTGTGTGTGCTGCACGCTACCAGCAAGCCTTGCACCGCTGTCATAGCCGCAGGATTCATGCCCGGAGCCTTGAGGAAGGTGACCTTGTCCTTAGGCATGTTCAATCCGCCAAGGGTTTCAGCAAGTTGACACCAAAGTGGGAAGTATGAGTCACCAGACCGGGTAGTACGAGTCACCAGACCTGGCGCAGTCCATCTGGAGACCGAAGATGGCATTAATGTGCAAAACTCATGGAATATTGAGCATCTTCGCAAGTTCTACCCATAAGGTGCGGCTGCCAGGCTCAGCCCCAGCAGCCACCTTTTGTACAAGCCTTGCCGATGTGCATGTAACCCTTTGTAGAATGCCAGGCACAGACCATGTGCAAAGATAATAAAATGAAGCACCGACGCCTAAAAAACTTGCATGCATGTTTATTTTAGCATGATCTTGCCATGGTCATTTAGAGAGGGTCATATGCTGCTGTTTTTCTTTCCCTGTGCTAACCACAGGGCCCCTGCCGTGGATAAAATCCTAAGGAAGAGAAGAAAGAACAAGTTTGCATATTGGCCATCGACAACCCAAAGCAGATAAGTTTCCTTTAAGAGATCCATATTGTACATCTGTGAGGAAAACTTGTGCGTACAAAAACCTTGTCACCCTCAAACATTTGTGCTCCCATCTTTTGATTTTAGGATTACTTCAGTCAAATTGGTTGCAGTGGCATTTGTGAAAAGGGTTGGCAAGGGGCCGGATCTCTTCCGCGTTCCTAGGCTCGCCGAGCCGAGCCTCGCGGCAACAAGGAGAGGGACCGGCAAGATACCTTGCCGGAAACTTTGTTTACTTGAAAGTATGGAGGAGCCACTCCTCTGCATGAGTGTGATACATGCACGAGCTCCCGGCAAGCATGTCTTTTTTCATTACTGCACGGATAAACAAGTACAAGCCTTATAGAGTACAAATATAGCTGAAAAGATTACAGTTCTTAAAATAAAGTTTGGCAAGTGCCTACGTATTTTAGACTAAAAAAAGATAAGTTCCCCGTAATGCCTTTCCTGTCCCTCTCCTCCTAGGAGCTACAGTGGGAGGCGAAGAGGGCAAAAGGAGTGCCTGGGCAGAAGCCTAGTCTGACCCTGTCAGGGCCCGCTGGGCGCAGTCTGACAAGATTGAGAGGGGCGGGTGCGAAGACGATGGACGGAGAGAGCGGCTAGGCGATGCCCTGGTCACCACCGTTAGGACAAACGGAACATGGCAGGAAGGCCCCCGGCAGGGAAGATGAAGCCGGAGTTCAAGGAGAAGCTTGCCGGGGTCCAGCTGGAGAAGGCGCAGACATCCACACCCAACTCCCCGGCAAATCGCCCTGCCGGGGGAAGAAGACTCCGGTGCAGATGAAGGTGCCGCCGGCACCTTGCTGATGGTGACGGTGCATCCGGCGTTCAGCTAGAGTCTGAGCCATCATCCTTTCGATCGCTGCCATCGTCATCACCGTCACTGTCCTCTTCATCGCTGTCGCTCGAGGAGGAGCTTTCATCATCGGCCGAGCTCTCCGCGCAGCACCCTAAGCGAGCACCCGAACGCCCGAAGACTTTGATGGAGAGCAGATTGGCCTCCATTAGCTTCGAATGGAGAATGTGCCCCGCCGCCAAGCTGTGGGCACGAGCGAAGGTTTTCCAGCCACGCCGGAGAAGCATGACATGAGGTGCAGGGAACTCTATGTTCGCCCGCATGCTGCCGTTACAGCAGCCCCTCATGTGCAGCCTCAATCCGGGCACCTGTTCTTCCTCCATCACCCTTGCAAATGGGCTGGGGAGCCGAAGACAGCTGCGCGGCGGCCCGCGCAGCTTGACGATGAACTCCAATGGCTGGTCCCCTGTGTGACCTTCCATTGGGGCCGCGGCGACTGGGGGAGGAGCGACCAGGACACCTCCGCATCCTCCTCGGCCCCGAGCACCATGACGATCGCGCCCGCGTCCAGCGGCACCACCTTGCACGCTGGACTCTGCTCCTGCATCCCCAGCAGGGTGAGGGAGGCACTACCAAGAAGAGACCCTCATCACCACCGCTGGAGGTCAACCACGTCCTCTTCCCCTCACCATAGTGGAAGAAGTATATCGGACGAGGGGGGAGGAGATGTGTGTGGGTGAGCCCCTCGCCCACGTTCCCTTTTATAGGGAAGCATGGCCGGCGGCTGGCTCCTCACCACCTGGGAGGGAACCACCCTGCTCCACCAATCCTGCCTCCCCGCGTCGCTGACGGCGTCCAGAATCAACGACCGCCCACCTGCGCCTATCCACGGCGCCTGGCTTTCTACCATGGCACTCATTTCCACGCCCTACGTGTCCGCCACTGACCCTGCGCAATGCATGCAGCGTACGTGGCGGAAAACATAGGCGTAGTGGGTGAGTAAAATGGCAGTTACCTCCCCGTGAGCGTTGGCAGCCCGTGAGCCACAACGTGGGTAACCCCACGTCGTTCCGCATGACTCGCGGGAAAACCGGAAACGGGATCAATTACAAGTTAATGAAGAAGCAAGGAAGATATCAAGAAGGAAATAAGTCCCATTGCGGTTCAGCCAAAGTGTATGCCTGTGTATTTGTTTGGGCCTACCCCAACGATGCTAGGCGACACGTATGGGCCAGGCTTGGGGGATCCTGTCGGTGGAACAAACATTTGCGTTTGTTTGCCCGGAGTTATACACAGGCGTGCTGGCATTGCATGTCGACACCAAGATACAGAAACAACACCAAGCCAGAAGAACCGTTGTTCACGAGATCAAGGAGCGGATCAAGATGACCCAGGCAAGCGAGATAGCAAGGCACCACCTTCGGAAAGCTTCCCTCGCCGGGCAGGAGAGCCTGGCGGGGTTGAGGCTGACCCAAGGACAAATCCAAGATTTCCCCGGCAGGCTTGCTGGGTCCGCCAAGGGCAAATCTCCCCACCAAGGCGCCACCGCTCCACCGCACCGCAACGCAAATCACCTATCAATGCTGTGTCGAGCCTCCAAGTGATTAAGTGGCTTCTACTAAGCACTTGGCAGCCCATGGAAGACTGATTATCCTCATATGACACCCGTCCATAGGCATGTCAAGCAGATAAGCAGAAGAGGGTTAAGTGGCACGACAAGATTGCCGGGTTTCACCCTCAGCATGACACCTAGCAGTGCATTTAATGCACTTTGTCCTAACTGCCAGATTTAGGTATGTTAGCACTGTTAGATATCTAAACACCAGATAAAGACTACTTTGCCACTATGGTTACCCGTTAAGCTATAAAAGGAGGTCCAAGGCTAACTAGCAAAGGATTCGGACCCTTGCACACTTGTACGCGCGTAGCTGCTCTCCCCGAGGTCACCTTTGTGGGCTTGAGCGATGCGCGCTCATCGCATTCCTCCATCCAATCCGCCAAAGCAGGAGTAGGGTTTTACGCTTCCCAGCGGCCCGAACCTAGGTAAAAACCACCAGCGTCCTAACTGTCGTGGTGTTTCATGGCCTCTGCTCTTTGTGCAGCGTGACCTTCCCCCTTGCCGAACCACAAGGGGCCGACGGCCCCATAGGTGATCATGCTCCACCATGACACAAATGCATGGCAAAGGCATAGGAATGAGCATATCATGCAAAGTGAACATGGCAATGTGGGCAAAGGATATATAATGGACAATAACCCATAACCATGTGAGGGCCATGTAGAAGAAATGCGCAAGGTCTTTGCATGAAGAGAGCGGTGAGAACGACAATCCACGGGATCCCAAGTCATCATTGCTCTCTAGATCTCGTTTCGTCAAGTCATGTGATTGTGAGGTTGACGAGGAAGCGTGTGTACCTACAAAAAAGAGACACAAACCAAAGAAAGTGTGTGTGTGGTAAATGTACACATCATCCATCCTGATTTGTATGTGCACGTGTGAGTTAGCACAAGAAAAGCAATGCTCAAAGAAATTTGACGCATGGTATATGAACATGTCATCCATCAGGAAAGAATAGTTGCTATGTATGACACGATGGGGACACAAATTGAGCATACAAGTATATGGCACATCAATATCATTTTTATTCATGGGAAGCATATGGTGCACACAATTATTAGGATCATGCAATGGATGGGATGGCTCAAAATCTCCTAACATGTATGAGGGAACTATGGGGGTCTCCTCATGAGGAATAGTGGAAACATCATATGGAGAAGTGGAACAACATCCAAAACAAGGCATATCCAAAGCATGGTGGTCATGGCATGGCATATGATTGAAATGATGCAAAGGGAGCATATCAATATCATCACAAGAAAAACAAATGCCAATAACCATGGGCTTGTCATCTTTGCCATATGTGCAAATTGGGTTTATTTTAATGGCATATGCATAGGCACTACGATAGGATTGCAAATATGACATATGGTTGATCTCATGCACAGCATATGACAAGTCAAGCGGATTGTCAAACATGATGTGACCTAAAGAATTGTTACAAGAATTCCTAAGCAACATGGCATCACAACTAATAGACTCCACATGGCAATCATCAAAATCATCATAAATGGATAAATCATCGCATGGGGAAATCATACTAGCATGAAGCATGGCAATAGGTGGATCAACATCATGCAAGCAATCAATGTCCACTAGTGGGACAAGAGCATCACCTTCACCTATGTTACCTTTTTCATTCCACTCAAGTGGTATAGGTGAGGTGGTAAAGACCAAGTGGTGGTGCATCATATTCCTCCATGGCCATCGTCTTGTCCATAGGAAGGATGAAGTCGTCGAGATTCGGCGCATCATCATTATTGGACCTAGCACCAAATGACAAGACACAATAGAGGTAGAGGTTAAGTTGTTAGTGTTGAAAGTGGCCTCACATGACCTATCAACTATCACAATCTCTCTATTTGGTGGCTCACTCACTCCCTCAAAGTAGCTGCACTCAAAGTCACATATGGTGGAGTCACTTATCTCACTCAAGTGGTGGGGTTTATGGCTCTCGTCACATGGGAATTGGGGCAACTCATCATATATGGGGTAGTGGTGAAGTCACTGTCACTCTCAATATGGTGGCAAATGTCACTCAAGTCATTATACGTCATCGTGGTCCAAGGGAAAATCCCATGCTCGACCATCTCATCACCATCACCGTGAATGAAGGCCGAAGATGGCACATCATCACTCTCGCAACCAAAGATGGAAGCATCATCCTTGCTTGTCACCATGTCGCTCGCTTCCAAAGCATGGTCCTCGAATGGCTCTGTAGTCATAATCATCGCCGCACCATCTTCAAAAAGAGTCATGGTAGACTCGGCATCGTCAATGCCACAAAGAGGGATGGCAGTGAAGTCAAACTTGGGAGCGTCATCTTGGAGCTCGTCAGGCTTGGACATCTTGGTGGTACTATACTCATGCTTGTTGTCGTGGAGCTTGGTCGTCGAGAAGTGTGCTGGGTGAAGGAAATATGCCCTAGAGGCAATAATAAAGTTGTTATTTATATTTCCTTATATCATGATAAATGTTTATTATTCATGCTAGAATTGTATTAACTGTAAACTTGATACATGTGTGAATACATAGACAAAACACCGAGTCCCTAGTAAGCCTCTACTAGACTAGCTCGTTGATCAAAGATGGTTAAGTTTCCTAACCATAGACATGTGTTGTCATTTGATGAACGGGATCACATCATTAGGAGAATGATGTGATGGACAAGACCCATCCGTTAGCTTAGCATTATGATCGTTAAGTTTTATTGCTATTGCTTTCTTCATGACTTATACATATTCCTTTGACTATGAGATTATGCAACTCCCGAATACCGGAGGAATACCTTGTGTGCTATCAAATGTCACAACGTAACTGGGTGATTATAAAGATGCTCTACAGGTGTCTCCGAAGGTGTTTGTTGGGTTGGCATAGATCGAGATTAGGATTTGTCACTCCGAGTATCGGAGAGGTATCTCTGGGCCCTCTCGGTAATGCACATCGTGACAAGCCTTGCAAGCAATGTGACTAATGAGTTAGTTATGGGATGATGCATTATGGAACGAGTAAAGAGACTTGCCGGTAACGAGATTGAACTAGGTATGAAGATACCGACGATCTAATCTCGGGCAAGTAACATACCGATGACAAAGGGAATAACGTATGTTGTCATTACGGTTTGACCGATAAAGATCTTCATAGAATATGTAGGAGCCAATATGAGCATCCAGGTTCTGATGTTGGTTATTGACCGGAGATGTGTCTCGGTCATGTCTACATAGTTCTCGAACCCGTAGGGTCCGCACGCTTAACGTTCGATGATGATTTGTATTATGAGTTATGTGTTTTGGTGACCGAAGATTGTTCGGAGTCCTGGATGAGATCACGGACATGACAAGGAGTCTCGAACTGGTTAAGATGTAAAGATTGATATATTGGACGATAGTATTCGGACATCGGAATGATTTTGGAGTGTTTCGGGTATTTTTCGGAGTACCGGGAGGTTACCGGAACCCCCCGGGGAAAGTAATGGGCCACTATGGGCCATAGGGGAGAGAGAGGGCAGCCCACAAGGGGTGGCGCATGCCCCCCCCATGGGCAGTCCGAATTGGACAAGGGGAGGGGGCGCGGCCCCCCTTTGCTTCCCCCTCTCCCTCTCCTTCCCCCTTTCCCCCTCCATGAGAAGGAAGGGGGAAACCGGCTAGGACTAGGAGTCCTAGTGGGTTTCCCCCCTCTTGGCGCGCCCCCTAGGGCCGGCCTCCTCCCCTCTCCTCCTTTATATACGGGGGCAGGGGAGCACCCCAAAGCACATCAATTGTTCTCTTAGCCATGTGCGGTGCCCCCCTCCACAGTTTACTCCTCCAGTCATATTGTCGTAGTGCTTAGGCGAAGCCCAGCGCGGATCACATCACCATCACCATCACCACGCCATCATGCTGACGAAACTCTCCCTCGACACTTTGCTGGATCAAGAGTTCGAGGGACGTCATCAAGCCGAACGTGTGCAAAACTCAGAGGTGCCGTACGTTCGGTGCTTGATCGGTTGGATCGCGAAGACGTTCGACTACATCTACCGCGTTAAGCTAACGCTTCCGCTTTCGGTCTACAAGGGTACATGGACACACTCTCCCCTTCTCGTTGCTATGCATCTCCTAGATAGATCTTGCGTGAGCGTAGGATTTTTTTTGAAATTACATGCTACATTTCCCAACAGTGGCATCCGAGCTAGGTTTATGCGTTGATGGTATGCACGAGTAGAACACAGAGAGTTGTGGGCGATGATAGTCATACTGCTTACCACCAACGTCTTATTTTGATTCGGCGGTATTGTTGGATGAAGTGTCCCAGACCAACCTTACATGACCATGTTCATGAGACCAGTTCCACTGACAGACATGCAACTTGTTTTGCATAAAGGTGGCTGGCGGGTGTCTGTTTCTCCAACTTTAGTTGAATCGAATTTGACTATGGCCGGTCCTTGTTGAAGGTTAAAACAGCAAACTTGATGAAACATCATTGTGGTTTTGATGCGTAGGTAAGAACGGTTCTTACTAGAAGCCTGTAGCAGCCACGTAAAACTTGCAACAACAAAGTAGAGGACGTCTAACTTGTTTTTGCAGGGCATGTTGTGATGTGATACGGTCAAGACATGATGTGATATACGTTATTTTATGAGATGATCATGTTTTGCAAAAGTTGTCGGCAACTGGCAGGAGCCTTATGGTTGTCGCTTTATTGTATGAAATGCAATCGCCATGTAATTGCTTTACTTTATCAGTATGCATTAGCGATAGCTGTAGAAGCAATAGTTGGCAAGACGACAATGATGCTACGATGGAGATCAAGGTGTCAAGCCGGTGACGATGGAGATCATGATGGTGTTTTCAAGATGGAGATCAAAGGCACAAGATGATGATGGCCATATCATGTCACATATTTTGATTGCATGTGATGTTTATCTTTTATGCATCTTATTTTGCTTAGTACGACAGTAGCATTATAAGATGATCCCTCACTAAAATTTCAAGGTATAAGTATTCTCCCTGAGTATGCACTGTTGCGACAATTCATCGTGCCGAGACACCACATGATGATCGGGTGTGATAAGCTCTATGTTCACATACAACGGGTGCAAGACAGTTTTGCACATGCGGAATACTCGGGTTAAACATGACGAGCCTAGCATGTACAGACATGGTCTCGGAACACTGGAGACCGAAAGGTCGAACGTGAATCATATAGTAGATATGATCAACATAGAGATGTTCACCATTGAAAACTACTCTACCTCACGTGATGATCGGACATGGTTTAGTTGATATGGATCACGTGATCATTTAGATGATTCGAGGGATGCCTATATAAGTGGGAGTTCTTAAGTAATATGATTAATTGAACTTAGTCCTGATAGTTTTTGCATATCTATGTTGTAGATCAATGGCCCGTGCTACTATTCCCTTGAATTTTAATGCGTTCCTAGAGAAAGCTAAGTTGAAAGATGATGGTAGCAACTACACGGACTGGGTCCGTAACTTGAGGATTATCCTCATTGCTGCATAGAAGAACTATGTCCTTGATGCACCGCTGGGTGAAAGGCCTGCTGCAGGAGCAGATGCTGACGTTATGAACGTCTGACAAGCTCGATCTGATGACTACTCGATAGTTCAGTGTGCCATGCTTTACGGCTT
Organism: Thinopyrum elongatum; assembly: GCA_011799875.1. Classification (NCBI taxonomy): domain Eukaryota; kingdom Viridiplantae; phylum Streptophyta; class Magnoliopsida; order Poales; family Poaceae; genus Thinopyrum; species Thinopyrum elongatum. The sequence goes on from CM022300.1 coordinate 282,891,846, forward strand.
AGAATCAGGACTGCAAAGACATTTTGAACATCATGGACCATATGAGATGTTCCAGGAATTGAAGTTAATATTTCAAGCAAATGCCCGAGTTGAGAGATATGAAGTCTCCAACAAGTTCTATAGCTGCAAGATGGAGGAGAACAGTACTGTCAGTGAACACATCCTCAGAATGTCTGGATATCATAATCACTTGACTCAGCTGGGAGTTAATCTTCCGGATGATAGTGTTATTGACATAGTTCTTCAATCACTGCCACCAAGCTACAAAGGCTTCGTGATGAACTATAACATGCAAGGGATGGATGAGACAATTCCCGAGCTCTTCGCTATGCTCAAAGCTGCGGAGGTAGAAATCAAGACGGAGCATCAAGTGGTGATGGTTAACAAGACCACTAGTTTCAAGAAAAAGGGCAAAGGAAAGAAGGGGAACTTCAAGAAGAATGGCAAGCAAGTTGCCACTCCCGGGAAGAAGCCCAAGTCTGGACCTAAGCCTAAAACTGAGTGCTTCTACTACAAAGGGACTGGACACTGGAAGCGGAACTACCCCAAGTATTTGGCGGATAAGAAGGATGGCAAAGTGAACAAAGTTATATTTGATATACATGTTATTGATGTGTACCTTACTAATGCTCGTAGTAGCACCTGGGTATTTGATACTGGTTCTGTTGCTCATATTTGCAACTCGAAACAGGGGCTACGGATTAATCGAAGATTGGCTAAGGACGAGGTGACAAAGCGCGTCGGAAATGGTTCCAAGGTCGATGTGATCGCCGTCGGCACGCTACCTCTACATCTACCTTCGAGATTAGTTTTAGACCTGAATAATTGTTATTTGGTGCCAGCGTTGAGCATGAACATTATATCTGGATCTTGTTTGATGCGAGACGGTTATTCATTTAAATCAGAGAATATGGTTGTTCTATTTATATGAGTAATATCTTTTATGGTCATGCACCCTTGAAGAGTGGTCTATTTTTGTTGAATCTCAATCGTGGTGATACACATATTCATAATATTGATGCCAAAAGATGCAAAGTTGATAATGATAGTGCAACATATTTGTGGCACTGCCGTTTAGGTCATATTGGTGTAAAGCGCATGAAGAAACTCCATGCAGATGGGCTTTTGGAATCACTTGATTATGAATCATTTGATACTTGCGAACCATGCCTCATGGGCAAGATGACTAAAACTCCGTTCTCTGGAACAATGGAGCGAGCTAATGACTTATTGGAAATAATACATACCGATGTATGCGGTCCGATGAGTGTTGAAGCTCGCGGCGGGTATCGTTATTTTCTGCCCTTCACAGATGATTTGAGCAGATATGGGTATATCTACTTAATGAAACATAAGTCTGAAACATTTGAAAAGTTCGAAGAATTTCAGAGTGAAGTGGAAAATCATCGTAACAAGAAAAATAAAGTTTCTACGATCTGATCGCGGAGGCGAATATTTGAGTTACGAGTTTGGTCTTCATTTAAAACAATGTGGAATAGTTTCACAACTCACGCCACCTGGAACACCACAGCGTAATGGTGTTACCGAACGTCGTAACCGTACTTTATTAGATATGGTGCGATCTATGATGTCTCTTACCGATTTACCACTATCATTTTGGGGTTATGCATTAGAGACAGCTGCATTCACGTTAAATAGGGCACCATCTAAATCCGTTGAGATGACACCGTATGAACTATGGTTTGGCAAGAAACCTAAGCTGTCATTTCTTAAAGTTTGGGGTTGCGATGCTTATGTGAAAAAGCTTCAGCCTGATAAGCTTGAACCCCAATCAGAGAAGTGTGTCTTCATAGGATACCCAAAAGAAACTGTTGGGTACACCTTCTATCACAGATCCGAAGGCAAGATCTTTGTTGCTAAGAATGGATCCTTTCTAGAGAAGGAGTTTCTCTCGAAAGAAGTGACTGGGAGGAAAGTAGAACTTGATGAGGTAATTGTACCTTCTCTCGAATTGGAGAATAGCTCATCACAGAAAACAGTTCCCGTGATACCTACACCAATTAGTGAGGAAGCTAATGGTGATGATCATGAAACTTCAGATCAAGTTACTACCGAACCTCGTAGGTCAACCAGAGTACGTTCCGCACCAGAGTGGTATGGTAATCCTGTTCTGGAAGTCATGTTACTAGACCATGACGAACCTATGAACTATGAGGAAGCGATGATGTGCCCAGATTCCGCGAAATGGCTTGAGGCCATGAAATCTGAGATGGGATCCATATATGAGAACAAAGTGTGGACTTTGGTTGACTTGCCCGATGATCGGCAAGCCATAGAGAATAAATGGATCTTCAAGAAGAAGACTGACGCTGACGGTAATGTTACTGTCTACAAAGCTTGACTTGTTGCGAAAGGTTTTTGACAAGTTCAAGGGGTTGACTACGATGAGACCTTCTCACCCGTAGCGATGCTTAAGTCTGTCCGAATCATGTTAGCAATTGCCGCATTTTATGATTATGAAATCTGGCAAATGGACGTCAAAACTGCATTCCTTAATGGATTTCTCAAAGAAGAGTTGTATATGATGCAACCAGAAGGTTTTGTCGATCCTAAAGGTGCTAAACAAAGTGTGCAAGCTCCAGCGATCCATTTATGGACAGGTGCAAGCCTCTCGGAGTTGGAATATATGCTTTGATAGTGTGATCAAAGCATATGGTTTTATACAGACTTTTGGAGAAGCCTGTATTTACAAGAAAGTGAGTGGGAGCTCTGTAGCATTTCTAATATTATATGTGGATGACATATTGTTGATTGGAAATGATATAGAATTTCTGGATAGCATAAAAGGATACTTGAATAAGAATTTTTCAATGAAATACCTCGGTGAAGCTGCTTATATATTGGGCATCAAGATCTATAGGGATAGATCAAGACGCTTAATTGGACTTTCACAAAGCACATACCTTGATAAAGTTTTGAAGAAGTTCAAAATGGATCAGTCAAAGAAATGGTTCTTGCCTGTGTTTCAACGTGTGAAGTTGAGTAAGACTCAATGCCCGACCACTGCAGAAGATAGAGAGAAAATGAAAGTCATTCCCTATGCCTCAGCCATAGGTTCTATCATGTATGCTATGCTATGTACCAGACCTGATGTGTGCCTTGCCATAAGTTTGGCAGGGAGGTACCAAAGTAATCCAGGAGTGGATCACTGGACATCGGTCAAGAACATCCTGAAATACCTGAAAAGGACTAAGGATATGTTTCTCGTTTATGGAGGTGACAAAAAGCTCGTCGTAAATGGTTACGTTAATGCTAGCTTTGACACTGATCCAGATGACTCTAAGTCACAAACCAGATACGTATTTATATTGAATGGTGGAGATGTCAGTTGGTGCAGTTCCAAGCAAAGCATCGTGGCGGGATCTACGTGTGAAGCAGAGTACATAGCTACTTCGGAAGCAGCACATGAAGGAGTCTGGATAAAGGAGTTCATATCCGATCTAGGTGTAATACCTAGTGCATCGGGTCCAATGAAAATGTTTTGTGACAATACTGGAGCAATTGCCTTAGCAAAGGAATCTAGATTTCACAAGAGAACCAAACACATCATGAGATGCTTCAACTCCAACCACGACCAAGTCAAGGAGGGAGACATAGAGATTTGCAAAATACATACGGATCTAAATGTTGCAGACCCGTTGACTAAGCCTCTTCCATGAACAAAACATGATCAGCACCAAGACTCCATGGGTGTTAGAATCATTAGTATGTAATCTAGATTATTGACTCTAGTGCAAGTGGGAGACTGAAGGAAATATGCCCTAGAGGCAATAATAAATTGTTATTTATATTTCCTTATATCATGATAAATGTTTATTATTCATGCTAGAATTGTATTAACCGGAAACTTGATACATGTGTGAATACATAGACAAAACACCGAGTCCCTAGTAAGCCTCTACTAGACTAGCTCATTGATCAAAGATGGTTAAGTTTCCTAACCATAGACATGTGTTGTCATTTGATGAACGGGATCACATCATTAGGAGAATGATGTGATGGACAAGACCCATCCATTAGCTTAGCATTATGATCGTTAAGTTTTATTGCTATTGCTTTCTTCATGACTTATACATATTCCTTTGACTATGAGATTATGCAACTCCCGAATACCAGAGGAACACCTTGTGTGCTATCAAACGTCACAACGTAACTGGGTGATTATAAAGATGCTCTACAGGTGTCTCCGAAGGTGTTTGTTTGGTTGGCATAGATCGAGATTAGGAGTTGTCACTCCGAGTATCGGAGAGGTATCTTTGGGCCCTCTCTGTAATGTACATCATGACAAGCCTTGCAAGCAATGTCACTAATGAGTTAGTTATGGGATGATGCATTACGGAATGAGTAAAGAGACTTGCCGGTAACGAGATTGAACTAGGTACGAAGATGCCGACAATCGAATCTCGGGGAAGTAACATACCGATGACAAAGTGAATAACGTATGTTGTCATTACGATTTGACCGATAAAGATCTTCGTAGAATATGTAGGAATCAATATGAGCATCCAGGTTCCGCTGTTGGTTATTGACTGGAGATGTGTCTCGGTCATGTCTACATAGTTCTCGAACCCGTAGGGTCCGCACGCTTAACGTTCGATGACGATTTGTATTATGAGTTATGTGTTTTGGTGACCGAAGATTGTTTGGAGTCCCGGATGAGATCACAGACATGACGAGGAGTCTTGAAATGGTCGAGAGGTAAAGATTGATATATTACACGATAGTATACGGACATCGGAATGGTTCCGGAGTGTTTCGGGTATTTTTCGGAGTACCGGGAGGTTACAGGAACCCCCCGGGGAAAGTAATGGGCCACTATGGGCCATAGGGGAGAGAGAGGGCAGCCCACAAGGGGTGGTGCACGCCCCCCTCATGGGCAGTCCGAATTGGACAAGGGGAAGGGGTGCGGCCCCCTTTCCTTCCCCCTCTCCCTCTCCTTCCCCCTTTCCCCCTCCATGAGAAGGAAGGGGGAAACCGACTAGGACTAGGAGTCCTAGTGGGTTTCCCCCCACTTGGCGCGCCCCCTAGGGCCGGCCTCCTCCCCTCTCCTCCTTTATATACGGGGGCAAGGGGCACCCCAAAGCACATCAATTATTTTCTTAGCCGTGTGCGGTGCCCCCTCCACAGTTTACTCCTCCGGTCATATTGTCGTAGTGCTTAGGCGAAGCCCTGCGCGGATCACATCACCATCACCGTCACCACGCCATCGTGCTGACGAAACTCTCCCTCGACACTTTGCTGGATCAAGAGTTCGAGGGACGTCATCGAGCTGAATGTGTGCAGAACTCGGAGGTGCCGTACGTTCGGTGCTTGATCGGTTGGATCGCGAAGACGTTCGACTACATCAACCGCGTTAAGCTAACGCTTCCGCTTTTGGTCTACGAGGGTATGTGGACACACTCTCCCCCTCTCGTTGCTATGCATCTCCTAGCTAGATCTTGTGTGAGCGTAGGAATTTTTTTGAAATTACATGCTACGTTTCCCAACACTTGGGGTGAAGAAGCCTTGGCCTTCATGTGTTCTTGTTCCACCTTGAGAGCACCAATGTAGTTGTCATCTGTAGGAGATATGCCCTAGAGGCAATAATAAATGTTATTATTTATCTCCATGCTCATTATTATGTTTATGTTCCATGCTATAACTGCTGTGGTTCCCGAGCCCGTATATCCATAAAGGCTCTGGCGGAAACCCATGTGCACGTGTGGAATAATAAATGGTAAAATGTATTCCTAGTCATGCCTCTAAGACTAGCTCAAGTGTTGCATGATGATTATGTTTTCCCAATCATGGGCATGTCTATGCCAGCAGCTTTGAAGGCACAATGTTAGAAGAACATTTGTGTTGAATCGACCCGATTGATGTTATGCTATGAGTTACTTTTGTCACAAGTTAATGGTTAATAACACAGAGATGGTTAACGTTTGCATGATTCCTTAGACCATGAGAGTATCGAGTTTCTTCATGCTTGCTTCATGAACTTTGGGGTTTGTTAAACGTCATCCGTAAATGGGTGGCTATTACGGCGGCTTACGGGTTCATGGAAAAGTATGTCAAGTAACTTGATAGCTAAAGATTGGGATTTGCTCCTCCAACAATGGAGAGATATCTCTGGGCCCTCTCGGTGTTACGGTATCCATCATCGTCTGGCCAGACACTTTGTGATTTGATCACGGGGATGCCGGAACACAGTAACGAGAAAAGAGAACAATACCGGTAACGAGGTAACTAGCATAGTGGACAAGTTGTTGATCCACGGGAATGCCAAAATATCTCACCTCGGGTATTTGTAACATATCGCGAAGCAACAGGAATAGCACACGGCAACTGGAGGTTCACTCGAATATTCATTCGTGTGGTTATAGGGGTCAATATGGGTGTCCACGGCTCCGATGTTGATCATTGATCGGAAGGGGTTCCGTGTCATGTCTATACTTCACCGAACCTATAGGGTCACACGCTTAAGGGTCATCTATCTGCTGAATACTAGACAGGGAGTCTGAGAGAAAATCACCGAAAAAGCTTCGGACACCGGAAAAGTTTCGGACAGCGGAAAAGTTCCGCAGAGAGAGGTCACCGGATGAGTTCCGGTGAAACTAAAAAGTTGTTTCAGAGGATACCATAAAGTCAAATTGGTTTCGACACATGCCCAATAATTCTTGGAGGGTGCCAGAATCATTCAGGAAACTTTTGGGAATTTTCTGGAAGAAAAACCGGAAATGTTCCGGAGCTGCCGGAACCACTTCAGATGCTTTTCGCAGATGAAATCACTAAACTGGAATTGTTCCAGAACGCATTGAAAATTATTATGGTGGGTACTGGAAATGTTCTAAGCCCACATAAATATTTTCAATTCGAATGGACGCTGAAAAATGTCATCGTGAATAGTGAAAGTGCTTTTTTGGGTTTTTCTTCTAGAAGAAAATCACTTTTGGTGAGAGATAAAGGTGTGTGAAAGGTGGTGCCCCCCCCCTATGGGGGCAGCACCAAATATCGTCCATGGTGGTGTGTGGGGGCCCCCTTGGGGTTTCCTTCCACCTCATGGTGGATATGTTCTACACACACCCTTATGTGTCATTTGGGTGAAAAGATCTTGAGCCCCTTTTGGTCTTTTTACCCCTTGCCTCTACCCCTTGGCTTTCCTATAAATAGGAGGTGAGGGGGCTGCCCAAAACTCACTCCTTCTCACATACAAGTACCATGCAATGATCTGGCTTCTCTCTCCCTCCCCGCGAAATAGTTTTGTAGAGCCGAAAGGCTGTCTGGGTTCCGGCAGGAACTAGTTCTGGACGGCGAAGCCCTGCCGGATAGATGACACCGTATGTGTGCAACTCTATAGAGAGGTCGTAGTTTCGATCTTAGTGCTTGAGGGGCTGTTCGAGAGTGCCTCCCGAAGGGCTGTCCAAGTGACGGTCCGAGTTCTGTGAGTCCTCCCGAAGGGCTGTCCGAGTGACCGTCCGAGTTTCGAAGGTCCACCCGAAGGGCTGTCCGCGATGCCGTCCAGGGGACTGTTCGACCGCCTCCCGGAGGGCTGTCCGAGTGGCGGATGAGGGTATACATCCTCGTGGTTGGGAGGTCATAAATCCTAGCTGCGGGGATCTGCATCGCCGATCGTCATCGACTCTTCTTCCGCTGCGCTACGAGTCGGTAACGAAAATGATCAAACCTTGTATGCAGTCTCCATAGTGGTCCTGGGCTGGTGCGTAGGTCGGAATTTTTTTGTTTTCTGTTGCATTACCCTACAGTGGCATCATGAGCCGTGCTATGCGTAGATGCAGGTTGCGATCTAGAATACGTGAGATGTATGGGTGTTGCACAATATAATTAGGTAGTAGATGAGTTCTATTACTGAAAATTATTTGTGCGGGTAGCAGATGAAATCTATTACCCGATATTCTTGTTGCTTCCCTAGAATTTGCATATTTCTGATCTTGATAACAGCATGGTGGAGTTTCAATGTTCTGGTAATCCGTGATCCTGATTGATCAACGAAGTGCTAACAGTTCATTGAATTCCATCGTAGTTAAAAAGAAAGATGAAATTTCGCAGACGAAAGGGCAATGCAGATATGATCTGCACGGGGGTCATGCGTATGACGAAGTTCAGTATGGGGCTCGAGATTTTATTATCTCGTGTCTCATACACCCCGCGATGTTAATCTAGCGACTTGGATTATCATACTTGATGATGGACGTTGGTAGCTTCGGTTTGTTTCGAAACCTTAGAAGCCACGTAAAACAAGTTTTTGCTTGAACCGATTAGAGGCGTCTAACTTGGTTTTGCAGGAGGGTTTGCATGTGCATATGATGTGGTATAGCAGTGCTCATAATAATTTGATTATGTATGAGATGACTATATGATGTAAATTGATTAACATGACCTGCGTGTCATGATTCGGCATGATGGCTGGAGCCATATGATTGTCACTTTATTGACCTGCATGTCAACCTTAAGAAATGCATTATTTTATTAGCTATAGAGATAGCAATATTATCTAGTGCATCGACAAGGTGGTGGCAATCTTCGTGAAGGTGAACACCGACGCGAATACCGAAGACGAAGAAATACAAGACTTCTCCGTCAGAAAGGGCTATACCATATCATGCTATCATGAATTGCCTGAGATGTTTATCCCTTATGTTGCACCCTTCTTGATTGCGCGGTAGTCGCTTTTTATTAGGGTGATCTCTCACAAAAATATCAAGTAGTTAGTGTTCTCCCAAGTGTAGCACCGTCACGGCACCTAACTTTTCGGGGTATCACATGGATACATGGGTATGAACGATTAGGAATGTGTGTGGCGGGTGAGTTGAGACCTCGCAGCGTGATCACTTGGTTGTCTTGACATTCTAGCTTGAATGTCCTGAGCTCGGAACACGCCCATCGAAAGATGAACAAGAGTCACATAGAGATGTGATTGGCAAGTTGGCCTACCGATTGCAATTCTCGTCACTTGAGATGGATACATCCTTGGCGTTGAATTGTAATATGGATCTTGAATCGCTCACAATCAATTATGAGAGATATTGATTTGAGTGGGAGTGCACTGTAGAATTAACTTGTTTATTTCTTGGTGCAATTAATTTTGAACACTGTCCAAGTGTGATTTGCAAAATAGTTGTAGAATAATGGCTCGCGTTTCCACCTTCCCTGTTCAAATTGAATAGCTGTTAAATATCTGGTTAAAACTTTACGGTTGGTAACGTAATGTGAGGATTGTCCGCAAGAGTGCCGAGAAGGACTTTGTCCTATCGCATACTTTCGGTATTCTCTCGCTTATGCTATGGATCATGTGACTCTCGTCCTTCGATCCAAAAGCTAGAATTCCGTTTTATTCAAGTGCAATATGTTTGCTTCCATGAGAGCCGAACTTCGAAAGTTTGGATAGTTATGTGATATTCATGGAATCTGAAAATCATTTTCAGGGACAAACAAAGGCTAAAATATATGAGATATCCATAGCAATGTTTGTTTGCAAACTATTAGTAAAGGAGTTTACTATGCATTAGACTGATAAGAGAGGGATCCAGAAGAACGCCTGTCATATGATGAAAGGTGAATAAAACAACAACTTAAAGAGAAAGGAAGTGTCCGAAGGGTGTTAGTGAAACTTTCACGCCTAGGAAGTCCGGGGCTAACGCCACTCTTAAGTTGGGTGCTTCTTCTGAGAGTAGGAGAAATACTGAAAGTTAAACTGTTAGAAGTATAAAGGCAGAAAGAAAGAAGACTAGAATATCCAGCTCATGTATGAATGTCATACAAGTTTTTGATGTATAGAAGGCTGGTCAAAGATATAGTTCTTGGGAATTATGGTTAAACATGTTAATCACTAATTCTTGGGTATTGTGAGTTTATCAAAAAGATACCCGCTCGATTGCTTTCTGTTGCAACTCGATGTAAGAACTACTATGACTTGGAAGACTAGCCAGGAATGAGGTTTAAGTATACACAGGGAACATAGTAAATGTTACTATGCCTTCCATCAGTGTATTACCATCTATATTTATTTTCATAATTCATTTAGAGTTTCACAAACTCTAGCCCATTGCATAAGGTATCTTACAAGAAGGTTGTTCATAAGAGAACTTTTGATGTTCGGTGTTATGAATAACATAAGGGCCATACTTTCATTATGAATGAGATGTATGTTATGAATGTTGATAATAATACATTACCTCTATATTTACTTTCATAATTCATTTTAGAGTTTCATACACTCTAGCCCATTGCACAATGTTTGTTGCAAAAGAGTTGTTCATAAAAACAACAATTGTTGTTTAGTATTATGAATAACATGAAGGGCCATGCTTCCATCCAAGATGGGACGTATGTTATGAATATTGATGGTAATATGATACATCCATAACACTGACGCTAAATGTCGCAAGACTAAAAGAATACCACACAAGTGTGGCACTGCATTTGGTCACATTGGAGAAACCCGCATGGAAAATTCCATTATGATGGATTTTGAAGTCGTTTGATTTTGAATCATCTGACACTTGCAAATTTCCTCCGAAAAGTGAAGTGACTGAAATACCGTTCACAGGCCATAAGGAACGAACAACAAACTTATTGGTGATCATACATTTGATGTATGTAGTTCGATAAATGTTGCAAGTAGTGGATTTACTATCTTCAGAAATGACTCAAGTAGATATATGGATATTTGCTTGATGGGACGTAAGTCTGGATCTTTTGAAATCATTCAAAAGGTTTTCAAAAATGAGGTAGAAGTTATTGTAACAAGAAAATTATGTTTCTACAATTCGATTGCAGAAAGGAATATTTGAGTTACAACTTTAGCGAATGTCTGATGAGTTGTGAAAGGGGTTTCATAGCTTGCACCTCCCGGAACACCACTGCAAGTGGAAAGTCCGTGAAGATGTAATCGAACCATTTATGACATGGTAAGATTAAAGATGACATAAATAAATTTGCCATTATCCCTTTTAAAGTGATGCTTTAGAGAGTGCGGCTTTTACACTGAAAAGAGCTCCATCGGGTCTGTTGAAATGACACCATGGTATGGTACGCCCAACCATGTTATATCTTTTCTTAACATTTGGAATATGGGGCTTGTGTAAAAGGTTACAAACCTATTCCAAATCAGACAAGTGCTACTTTATAGGTTATCCCAAGTAATTGGGTATTCCTCCCTCACTATACCGAGGCAAATAGGTTTGCCACAAAGAACGGTATGCTTTTTGAAGAAAATGGTTCTTTCAAAAAGGTGAGTGGGAGAATAGTGCAACTCAATGAGATAAACAGTATCTTTGTCATCAGATCAAAGGAAAGAGACCTTCGAAGTAATTCTAGGTTTTCCTACTGCGACTGATACGGAAGTCTCTACAATAAAATGTATGGACTTCGGTCGAACTTGCAGCTGAACCACGTAGGCAAGGCTCGTGCAAACCTGTTAGGTGCGCAAACGAGATATTGTTGTTAGAAAACAGTATACCTACGATACACAAGGAAGCATTGATGGGCCCTGACTCCGAAATTGGCTAAATGCCAATACAACCCGAGTTAGTTTCCATATAAGTGATTCAAGATTAAAACCTTGATACACCTTTCGGAAGACTTAGAGTCTAACGAATATTTATGGAACTTAAAACTGATACGGATAAAAATGTTTTATCCATAAAGCTCGACTTGTTGAAATAACAAATTCAAGGAGTTGACTATGATGAGGTTGTTTCACCGTAGCGATGCTTAAAGTCGGTTCGGGTTGAACTAGCAATTAATACATATTTCAGTCATGAGATATGAAACATGGATGACAATAGGATTTCCATATAATGGAAATGAAACCAAGGACTTGCATGTGTTACAGTCCAAGGTATTTTGTCATTCCACATGATGCTAGTAAGTATGCAAACTTCAGAGTTCCAGCAATGGACAGAAGAGAGCAAAATGGAGTTGGAATCTTCGTGTTTTGATGAAATAGTCAAAGGGGTTTGACTTCATCAATGGGTAACGAAGACGCTTATGATTCAAGAAAGTAAGTGGGAGCATAATAGAATTTCTAAAAAGGTTTTGTGCTTGACACATTGTTAATTGGAAATAAATTTCTTGACACGAATTAGGACTTCATTTGAAAATAGTTTTTCGATGAAGTGCTTGGGCTAAATAGCCTTTATATTAGGCATGATGATCTATGGAGATAGATTTACCTAATGGGGCTGAGCAAAGATACATATTGACAAGATGCTAAAACCTTTTAGCATTAAAAACGTCAAGGAGTGATTCTTGCCGAAGTCACATGGAAAGAGTTTTTGCAAGACTCGTTGTCCCAAAACACTGATGAGCAAAATACATGATGGAGATTCCACACACCTTCATGTTTGGATTAATCATGTATTCCATGGTATGTAAAAACAACCAGATATGTCCAATACTCCAAAGTTGTTACGAGTATAGATACCAAAGTGATCAAAAGTTCTGATCATGGGACAACAGTGAAAAAGGGTCATTGAGTACTATAGTAGCACTGATGACATGTTTTCTCGCAAGCGGAGATCATGAAGAGTTCGTTGTGAAAGGTTACATCGATACAGTCTTCATCCATGCTCCAAGCGATTTTTGATTTAAATTAAGGGTTTTTGTGTAACACACAATATGGTGGCATGGTATTTGGAAATTGTTCCAAACAAGTTAATGTGGTGAATTCTATAATAGAGGCTAAGTATGTTACCGCTCTCGAAGCGACAAAGAAAATGTTGAATCATATAGTTCATTCATGAACTTAGTATGGTTCCAAGATGGCTTTTGTCAATGAGACACTACTGCAGGTAGTTGCTCCATAACTCAGTCTGAGGAATCTAGGTTCGACCTGTGATTCACATACATACAAAGCCAAGTCCACACAAAATATGAATTTTGTGAAAGCGTGAAAACGCGAGGATATGAAAAGATACACACGGAGCTGAAGTCGTCAGATCCGTTGGACATCAGGCTATACCACAAGCAAAGCATATTTACACCGGTGTGCCACAGGTGTAAAGTGCATTAGCATTAACTAGATTATTGACTCTAGTGCAAGTGGGAGTCTGTAGGAGATATGCCCTAGAGGCAATAATAAATGTTATTATTTATCTCCATGCTCATTATTATGTTTATGTTCCATGCTATAACTGCTGTGGTTCCCGAGCCCGTATATCCATAAAGGCTCTGGGGAAAACCCATGTGCACGTGTGGAATAATAAATGGTAAAATGTATTCCTAGTCATGCCTCTAAGACTAGCTCAAGTGTTGCATGATGATTATGTTTTCCCAATCATGGGCATGTCTATGCCAGCAGCTTTGAGGGCACAATGTTAGTAGAACATTTGTGTTGAATCGACCCGATTGATGTTATGCTATGAGTTACTTTTGTCACAAGTTAATGGTTAATAACACAGAGATGGTTAACATTTGCATGATTCCTTAGACCATGAGAGTATCAAGTTTCTTCATGCTTGCTTCATGAACTTTGGGGTTTGTTAAACGTCATTCGTAAATGGGTGGCTATTACGGCGGCTTACGGGTTCATGGAAAAGTATGTCAAGTAACTTGATAGCTCAAGATTGGGATTTGCTGCTCCGACGATGGAGAGATATCTCTGGGCCCTCTCGATGTTACGGTATCCATCATCGTCTGGCCAGACACTTTGTGATTTGATCACGGGGATGCCGGAACACGGTAACGAGAAAAGAGAACAATACCGGTAACGAGGTAACTAGCATAGTGGACAAGTTGTTGATCCACGGGAATGCCAACATGTCTCACCTCGGGTATTTGTAACATATCGCGAAGCAACAGGAATAGCACACGGCAACTGGAGGTTCACTCGAATATTCATTCGTGTGGGTATAGGGGTCAATATGGGTGTCCACGACTCCGATGTTGATCATTGATCGGAAGGGGTTCCGTGTCATGTCTATACTTCACCGAACCTATAGGGTCACACGCTTAAGGGTCATCTATCTACAGAATACTAGACAGGGAGTCTGAGAGAAAATCACCGAAAAAGTTTCGGACAGCGGAAAAGTTCCGCAGAGAGAGGTCACCGGATGAGTTCCGGTGAAACTGAAAAGTTGTTTCAGAGGATACCATAAAGTCAAATTGGTTTCGACACATGCCCGATAATTCTTGGAGGGTGCCAGAATCATTCTGGAAACTTTTGGGAATTTTCTGGAAGAAAAACCGGAAATGTTCCGGAGCTGCCGGAACCACTTCAGATGCTTTTCGCAGATGAAATCACTAAATTGGAATTGTTCCAGAATGCGTTGAAAATTATTATGGTGGGTACTGGAAATGTTCTAAGCCCACATAAATATTTTCAGTTCGAACGGACGCTGAAAAATGTCGTCGTGAATAGTGAAAGTGCTTTTTTGGGTTTTTCTTCTAGAAGAAAATCACTTTTGGTGAGAGATAAAGGTGTGTGAAAGGTGGTGGCCCCCCCCAAAGGGGGCAGCACCAAATTTCGTCCATGGTGGTGTGGGGGGGCCCCCTTGGGGTTTCCTTCCACCTCATGGTGGATATGTTCTACACACACCCTTATGTGGCATTTGGGTGAAAAGATCTTGAGCCCCTTTTGGTCTTTTTACCCCTTGCCTCTACCCCTTGGCTTTCCTATAAATAGGAGGTGAGGGGGCTGCCCAAAACTCACTCCTTCTCACATACAAGTGCCATGCAATGATCTGGCTTCTCTCTCCCTCCCCGCGAAATAGTTTCGTAGAGCCGAAAGGCTGTCCGGGTTCCGGCAGGAACTAGTTCTGGACGGCGAAGCCCTGCCGGATAGATGACACCGTATGTGTGCAACTCTGTAGAGAGGTCGTAGTTTCGATCTTAGTGCCCGAGGGGCTGTTCGAGAGTGCCTCCCGAAGGGCTGTCCAAGTGACGGTCCGAGTTCTGTGAGTCCTCCCGAAGGGCTGTTCGAGTGACCGTCCGAGTTTCGAAGGTCCACCCGAAGGGCTGTCCGCGACGCCGTCCGGGGGACTGTTTGACCGCCTCCCGGAGGGCTGTCCGAGTGGCGGATGAGGGTATACATCCTCGCGGTTGGGAGGTTGTAAATCCTAGCTGCGGGGATCTGCACCGCCGATCGTCATCGACTCTTCTTCCGCTGTGCTACGAGTCGGTAACGAAAATGATCAAACCTTGTATGCAGTCTCCATAGTGGTCCTGGGCTGGTGCGTAGGTCGGAAATTTTTTGTTTTCTCTTGCGTTACCCTACATCATCGAGGGACTTGTAGTTCTCGAGGAAGATAGTCTTGGAGATGTCGTTGTTCAATCCCATCACGAAGTGGAACTTCATCGAAATGGGGTCGTTAACGCCGGCTCATCGCAAGGCTTTCTTCATCTCCTTGAAGTACTCATCGATGGACTTGGATCCTTGGATGGTGTTCTGCAATTGGCATTGAAGATGTTCCGTGTAGGTGGAAGGCAAAAACTCTCGCTGCATAGCTTTCTTCATCCTGGGCCAGCTCATGTCGAGGCTCTTCGAAGGTGTGTGAAGCCACCATGTTGATGCGTAGTCATGGAAGTTTCTTGTCGCGCACTTCACTTGATCTTCGGAAGGGACTTGATGTAGCTTGAGGTAGTCGTCCATCTTGCGCTCCCACTTGAGATACTCCTCGGGGTCTTGAGTCCCATAGAAAGGAATCTCGTGCTCGGTGTCGAGGTCGTAATAGCTCGTGGAAGTCATAGACTTTGGCTTGGGGAGCTTCTCTTGAGCATAATCTTGAGGTTCTTGTTGGCAAAGATGCCGTATGTCCAAAGGAGAAGATTCCTTGAAGTCGCTTGGCAAAGGTGCCAAGGTAGAAGGTGAAGTCGTAGAGCGATGGTTGATGTTGAGCTCTTCACTTTCACATTCTTGTCGGTGATGGTGTCGATGCGGATGTGACCTTGCCGAAGATGGTAGCTCGGAAGCATGTGCACTTGAGCGTCTTCTCGAAGATGAGGGAGACCTCTTGGCGGTCTTGATGAGGGCTTTGAGCTTCTCCTTTAGAGCATCCATCTTGGCATCGATGTGTTCCTTCATGGCATCGAACTCGTCGTTGTTGTTGTAGACTGAAGGAGATGTGCTTTGCCTATCCATCACAAGACTCGAGCAATTGTGAGTGGAAGAAAGGAAAGAACTAGACCAAATGTACCTTTTTCCAATGTTGAAGATGGATCAATGATCGCTCAATAATGTATTATGGAAATAGCACAATTGGTACCGAATCTTGTTAATTCTCACGCCTACAAAAGTAAGGCTTATGGAGTAGCTTGGTGAGGATAGTGGCACCAAAACTTGATGCAAATTGTTAGCAAGATTCAATAATGTTGAAAGAGATTCACAAATTCACAAATGAAAAAAGTAGACCAATAGCAATATGTGGCACATGGAAACACACACATGGATAGATAAATGGGGTCGTCCAACCAAGGAACGAGCTCAAAATGTGGAATCCACGGAAAATGCTCTTATTTGCAGAACTCTAGAGAGACGCTAGCACGATTGCTCAATAGTAGGATACGACAATTGTGCACGACCTATAAGAGAAAAAATGCAATGACTTCTATCCCAAGTATGCTATGTATATATGATTCCCGATGCTGGGCACACGATGATCCAATATGATCAATATGGTAGTATGATATGCAATGTGGCGATGCTATGGCTATTGCTTACAGGTTCTTTGTTTCTCTTTGCTTAAAAGCTTATTCTTTCTTTATTTATTTTTTGTTATCGCCACTATGATAAATGCACAAACCAAGATAGCAATTGTGTATATGCAGGAACAATCTTGTGTCACAAGGGATGATATGATGATACCAAGATGATATGGTATGTATGCAATGGAATGTTCGTATCGACAATCACTAATGTGCACAAGTAACGTTGCCGGCTGTAGGATCGAAAGTAGGTCGAGAGGGGGGGTGATTAGACTACTTGACCAAATAAAAATCTAACCTTTTCCCAATTTTAGTTGTGGGCAGATTTTAGCAACTAGCACAAGTCAAGCAATCAACCTACACATGCAATTCTAAGAGTGTAGCAGCAGAAAGTAAAACATTGCATATGAAGGTAAAGGGAAGGGTTTGGAGAGTGCAAACGCAATGAAGACATGGAGATTTTTGGCGTGGTTCCGATAGGTGGTGCTATCGTACATCCACGTTGATGGAGACTTCAACCCATGAAGGGTAACGGTTGTGCGAGTCCATGGAGGGCTCCACCCACAAAGGGTCCACGAAGAAGCAACCTTGTCTATCCCACCAAGGCCATCGCCCATGAAGGACTTGCCTCACTCGGGTAGATCTTCACGAAGTAGGCGATCTCCTTGCCCTTACAAACTTCTTGGTTCAACTCCACAACTTGACGGAGGCTCCCAAGCGACACCTAACCAATCTAGGAGACACCACTCTCCAAAAGGTAATAGATGTTGTGTTGATGATGAACTCCTTGCTCTTGTGCTTCAAATGGTAGTCCCCCCAACACTAGACTCTCTCTCACAGATTTGGATATGGTGGAAAGATGATTTGAGTGGAAAGCAACTTGGGGAAGGCTAGAAATCAAGATTCTTGTGGTAGGATTGGTATATCTTGATATCAACACATGAGTAGGTGGTTCTCTCTCAGAAAATGTATGCTGGAAGTGTAGGCACGTTGTGATGGCTCTCTCACATATGGAGAAGGGGGTGGAGGGGTATATATAGCCTCCACACGAAATCCAACCGTTACAAACATTTGACCCAACTCGGTCAGACTGAAAAGATGAACTTGGTGAGACAGATTTAGTTCAAAATGTGAACGTTAGGAATCTCGGTGGGACCGACTGGAGCAACTCAGTGGGCCCGATGTGCTAGGGCTTAGGGCAAACCTCATCTCGGTGGCACCGATTTCACCAACTCAGTGAAACCAAAGTGAAGCAATAGGGCAACAAAGAGTTGGTCAAGCCATCTCGGTGCGACTGATTGCTATTTCGGTGGGACCAAAATAATTACAATGGGCAACAGAGAGTTGGCAAGGCCATCTTAGTGAGATCGAGATCCATATCGGTGTGGCCGAACAGTTAGGATTTCTGGCAGTGGCTATGCCATATGAACTCGGTGGCTCCGGATAGGATGAATCGGTGGGGCCGAGTTAGAGTTTAGGGTTTTGACATATTTGGAATGAGAAAGTGGTTGAGGCATTTTGAGCAATATCACTAAGCATTTGAGCAAGCAAGCCATTAAGAAATACCTAATCCCCTTCTAATAGTATTGGCTTTCCTATGGACTCAATGTGATCTTGGATCACTAAAAATGAAATGAAGAGTCTTGAGCTTTTGCCAATATGTGTCCTTAGCATTTTAAGGGGTCCACATCTCTAGTCCATGCCATGCCATTCATTGAACTTTCTGAAATATTAAACTTGAATGGTTATTAGTTCAATGAGCTATATGTTGTTATAAATTACCAAAACCACCCGGGGATTAGTTGCACTTTCAATCTCCTCCTTTTTCATAATTGATGACAACATATAGATCAAAGCTTCAACAAATTATAAAATGAATGAAATACATCGTCGCTTTGAGAAGTATGTGATAAGCAAGAGCTCCCCCTAAATTTGTGCATTATTTAAAATTTGTGTTTGAATGCAAATGCACAATCGATTAGGATCATGGGGCACTCTTCCATGTCACATACATCTTGGTGGTGCGCACAAAATGATAAGAATTAAATAACATGCACTCATCACCAATGATAAAAAAGTGATTGATCATACATAAACATTCATAGAGATAATCATGCAAGCACACATTAAGCGTAGTATGATCAAACACATGATCTCACATATTATCTCATGCGCATAACACACAAGTAGCATAAGGACCAACCAAAGGTAGCAAGGCAAATGAAACCAACAAAAGCAAAAGACACTCCCTCTCGAAGCCTATGATCTATACACTTTCTCCCCCTTTGGCAACAAGTTACCAAAAAGTTTGAAAATGTATAGTGCTATACGACACTCTAGGCACAATCTCTGGGAGCTCCTGAAGTGGTCTTCTCGCTTGTAGCTCTGGTGTGCATAGACGGCGTTGAGAGGAGTCCATCTGCAAATGCTTTAGCTAATGTCTGTGGATCTGGTGTTGTAGATACAGGAGGAGCAACTGTGGCTGTGGTGACAGGAGCAGAATGAGCAGGCCTCAAATCTGCAACTGGCTCAGCAGAAGACCTCTGTGCCCTTGGCACTAACTGGAATCTGTCTGTAGTGGGTCTATCATCATTGTCACCAGCATCATCTCTCAGCTTCTCAACTATAGTTTGAATCTCTATGACATTCACATCAAGGTTGTACATCTTATCCTCCACAACCCTCTCTAAGCTCTCCTGATTCTTAGTCAAGTTGGCCAGACTCTTCTCAATCCTCAGGGTTGCTTGTAGCAGATATGTGATTTGATCTTGTTTGGTCTTGAGATTCACAGTAGATGCATCTGGAGTACTTGCTACCTTTGCTGCTTTAGCAGCCTTTGCTTTCTCAATCTTCTCCTGGGCCTCAACAGATGTAGGATGTGTAGCATCCATGACAACTTCATTGTCCTCAAACTCTGGACTAAGAGGTAAATGCTCTTTGTCAAGTAGATATGTCCATGTTCCAACCTTGGAATTTGATCAACATCTGAATATGTGGAGCATATCCATATGACCTCTTTTGGTCTGCAGGTGTCCTCTTGATTGTCTCAACTATTAAGCTCATGACCTTGAACTTTTGAGGAACATCAAACAGGTGTAGCAAGTTGATGAAATGGCCACATATCATTTTGTGATCTCTAGACTTTGGCAACAATGTATGCCTCAAGATGTAGTTGATAGTGCCCAATCCAGCAAGCAGATATTATATGGATCCAAACTTGTGAGTCTCTAGAGCTTCTTCAGGAATAGGCTTATACATGTGAGCCATGGAGTTGTGATACTTCCTGGGTTTGCCATACACATCAAGATCATCTTCAACTTCTTCTGGAGCATTGATGAGCTCAGCCCATTCAGAGATAGATGACTGGTACCTAGTGCCCTTAGTCATCCACACTATCTTCCCATCTGGATAGAAGTGTGCTGTGGAGTAAAACTGCATAATCATCTCATCATTCCATTTGGTCAGCTCTTGCCCAACAAAAGCATCAACTTCATTCAGCCTGAAACTCTCATGAACATGGGAAAAGTAATCTTCATTGGCACCAATATACTTCCAGTCAACCCATTTCATGTCACACAAAATGGGCTTCTTGTCCAACAACACAGTCTCATAGAAGTCCTGTTGTTCTCTGGTGTGGAAACGGTAGTCAACAGCAGTCCTCCTCCTTGTGGCATATGGATCATTCTTTCCCCATTGTCTCAGACCAGCATCCTTTCTTAGCTTCATGTTCTCAGCCACTGGATGATCATCATTGTGGTCTGGAATCTTTGGCTTCAGTTTTCTGAGCACTTGGGGCTCATCATCCTCCTGGACCTCTGGCACTGGGGCCTTGTTCTTCTCCGCAGCTGATATGTTTCTAGTGGATCTCTTTCAAGCTGAAGTCTTGGGAGCAGACTTGGGCTTGGACTTGGAGGGAGCAGCACCAGTCTTGATGGCATCAGCCATCAACTTTTGAGACTTGGCAGGGGGTGCAACATGTCGTGGGAAAACACGGCCACCTATGGGGCTATCGGCCCCTTGTGGTTCGGCAGGGGGGAAGGACAGATTGCACAAAGAGCGGAGGACGCGGGGCAGCACGACAGCGATCACACGGGCAATTTTTACCTAGGTTCGGGCCGCTGTGAGGTGTAAAACCCTACTCCTGCTTTGGTGGATTGATGAGAGGACCGTGGTGGAGACGCAACGCTCTAGCCCGACAAGGTCGCCTCAAGGCGAGAGCAGCTACACACGTATGAGTGTATAGGGGTCCGAATCCTTTCTAATGTTGCCATGGCTCTCCTTTTATAGATCAAGGGGTCACCACAATGGAAAATAAGTCATTGTGTACTGATTAGATAGCAAACAGTGCCATCATACCTAACTCTGCAGACTGGGCAGAGCGCATTAAATGCGCCGCTTAGTGTCACATCGTAGTGTAGCCCGGCAAGCCTTGCCATGCTGTTTTGCCACCTTCTCACCTGCCTGCATGACACGTCCCTGGACGAGTGTCATTTGGAGGTGATTTCCTCTGGAAGTGGCCACCACATGCCAAATAGTGGCCACTTAGCATCTTGAAGGCTCGACAACGCACCGATTTGTGACTTGCGTAGCAGTGAGGTGGAGCGGTGGAGCCTTGGCGGGGTAATCCACCCTCAGCGTCCCCGGCAAGCCTGCCGGGGTAATCTGGAGACTCTTCTTCGGGGCAACGTCGTCCCCGCCAGGCTCGGCTGCCCGGCAAGGGAGGTTTTTCCATTGTGGTGTTTTACTCCTTGGGTTGGTCTTGGTCTTCTTGATCTGCCCCTTGATTCCTCAAAGAGCTGATCTCTTCTGCTTGGCCTTGTCCTGGATGCTGCAATCTCATTCTTGAGCCTATGTACAATATGGGCAACATACTTGGGGTTTGTTGCATTGACAGGAGCCCCCGGGCTTGGCCTGAACACGCTGCCGAGCGTCGTAGGGGTAGGCCCTATCCAGTACATAGGCGGGGAGGCCGTAGTAGCTCACCCCTTGAGATCTTCTTTGCTTCTTCATTGATCTGGGCTTGAATCAGTTTCCAGTTTTCTCGCGCGTCGTGTAACGCCAATTGTAGTGGGGCCATCCTTGTAATGGTCCGTGAATGACTTTAACACACGAGTGAGTAACTGCCAATTCACTCTTCCCACTACGTTCTTATCCCTTGCCACGTATGCTGCATGCATTGAGTGGGGTAGGTAACGGAAGCGCGTGGTGCGAGAGAGAGTGTCATGGCAGGGGCCCGGTCTTCCTGGGTTGGTGGAGAGGGGCGGCGGTTACCCGCCGAGGGATCAACCCCCAGCCTCAGCCCGCCTATAAAGAGGGGGTGAGGGGGAGCGGAAATGCTCATCCACGCAATTTTCTTCTTCTCTTCGTTGCTTCCTTCTCTGTTATGCTGAGGTGGGGAGGCTGTGGCCAGGCCCTGGGCTCTAGCTTAGGGTGGTTGACGCCGAACGCTTGTGTAAACGCCCGGGGAGTGAGTCTGGTCCGGGGCCGAAAGGGATGCAGATGTCGAGGATGTGGGTGTCGAGTTGCCCGTGGTGTGAGAGGTGTCGCGCTTCTCCGAAATGCTGAAACGCTTGTCTCCCTCACATGAGCCGGCTGTCTGGTGAGGAACACCAGCCCTCGCTGCGAGTCACTGAGGCTCGTTGCCCTAACGATGGGGCCCTTGGGGGTTCCGGTGCCTGTCTAGCGTGCAGCACTTGGGATCCTCGATAATCCCAGTGATGTTCCTTCCGGCAGAGTCGGGGCGAACGCTGAATACGGAGGCACCTTCCTGCCCTACAAGGTGGAGAGCGGCGCCACTGGCATGCCTCAGACGTCGCCGTCGCCTGCTGCTTCTCCGGGGGAGGTGTCGGCCCAAGGGGCTGGCATCCTCTTGGAGTGGTGGTGATGAAGAAAGAACGAGGGAAGATGGATAAGGCGGGTGGCAGGCCGTCAGGTCGGAGTACGATGGCACCGACGCCTTCATCTTGTTTTGCCGGCCTGCTGCCTCATCTTTCCGCTCTTCCCCTCCCTCCCCGGCACCATCATCACCGGACTCTTTAGGACGGTTGCCGGGAGGGGGGGGGGGTTGCTCTCTTGGTGCCTTCGCCTCCTCCAGCAGTCTTCTAGCTGAGCTCCGGCAGTTTCCCCTGTCGGTGCTTGTGCTGGGGCTTCTTGCTGGTCCTGGTGGTGGTGACCAAGGCACTGCCGAGCTGCTCCTTTTACCCCTCTCCTTCGCAGCCTCGCCACTCTCGATCTTGTCAGGCTGCGTCCGGCAAGCCCTGACAGGATTGGGCTAGGCTTCCGCTCAGGCACTCCTTTTTCCCTCTTCTCTTCCCACCGTAGTGCCTAGGAGGAGGAGAGGGACAAGAAAGGGATTACGGGGCACTTATATTTTTTCAGTTTAAAATGTGCAGGCATCGGCCAAACTTTAGTCTAAATAATGTAAACTTCTTTATCCATGTTTGTGTTCTATAAAATCTGTACTTGATTGTCAGCATATTAATGAAAAAGACAAGCTTTGCCGGGCACTTGTGCATGTACTATCTCAATGCAGAGGTGAAATGCCTCTATACATTTAAGTAAACAAGTTTCTCCGGCAAGCTATCCAGCCGGTACCCTTAGTTTGTTGCTGCGGGGCTAGGCCTACCAGGCACAACCATAAAAAAGGGTCCAGCCCCCCGCTAAGCCCTTTCTGTCAAAGGCCACTGCGACCACCCTGCCTGAAGCAGCGTTCAAGTCAATGGGTAGGAGCACCTATGTTTTGAAGGTGGCAGGGTTTTCATATGCACAAGTCTGCTAATCACAGAACAAATATGGATAAGAAGGAACTTAGCTGTTTGGCTTGCTGGGGATCGTCACGTGGGCTCGTCTTCATTCCTTTTCTTTGGGACCAAGTCCACGGCAAGAATCCTGCAACTTAATGCAGATGAAAACAATGCCACATGCGCCCTCTTCTATATGATCATGCTATGCTCATGATATGCTTATGCATGCATGCAAGTTTTGGGGGCCCCCCAGCGCTTCATTTATTTCTCTATTGCTCAGGGTCTGCGCTTGGCTTTGTACAAGGGTTACATGCAACTTCGGCAAAGCTTGTACAAAAGGGTGGCTGCCAGGCAGGGCCTGACAGCCGCGCCTTACGGGTAGAACTTATGGAGATGCTAAATATTCCATGAGTTTTGCAATTGAATGCCATCTCCGGTCTCCAGACGGACTGCGTCAGGTCTGGTGACTCGTACTACCCGGTAAGGGCCTTCCCTCTTCGGCGTCAACTTGTTTGCACCCTTGGCAGACTGAACGTGCCTAAGGACAAGCTCGCCTTCCTCAAAACTCCGGGCATGAACCCTGCGGCTGTGATAGCGACGCAGGGCTCGCTAGTAGCGTGCAGCACGCGTAGCAGCCCAGAGGCAGTTCTCCTCAAGTAGCACAGCGTCGTCACGCTGGTGCTGTTCCGGCGCTACTTCATCGTATGCAAGCAAGCACTCGAGGAGACTCGTATATGAGTTCCGTGGGGATAATTGCTTCTGCCCCATAGACTAGGAAGAAGGGAGTCTGCCCGGTAGTGCGATTTGGTGTCGTGCGGCGGGACCAAAGAACCACAGACAGCTCGTTGATCCATCGCCTGCCGCACTTCTGCAGCCTATCAAAGGTTCTTGTCTTGAGACCTCGCAGCACTTCAGCTTTCGCCCTCTCAGCTTGCCTGTTGCTTTTGGGATGGGCCACAGAGGCAAATGAGACCTTGCTTTCGAGGGCATGAACGTATTGCATGAAGGCGCGGCTTGTGAATTGGGTGCCTTTGTCGGTGATGATTCAGGCAGGTACCCCAAAGCGGCACACCAATCCTTTCAAGAACTTGATAGCTGACTGTGCGGTCACCTTCCTCACGGGCTCTACTTTTGGCCACTTTGTAAATTTTTCGATTGCGACGAACAAGAATTCAAAGCCCCTGGTAGCACGGGGGAAGGGGCCCAAGATGTCGAGCCCCCAGACCAAAAATGGCCATGACAAAGGGATTTTTTGGAGAGCTTGAGCAGGCTGATGGATATTCTTGGAGTGGAACTTGCAGGCTTCACACTTGTTGACTAGCTCAATTGCATCTTGGAGGGCAGTGGGCCAGTACAAACCTTGTCGGAAAGCTTTCCCAACCAAGGCCCTTGACCCGATGTGGGAGCCACACTTACCCTTGTGTATTTCTGCCAGCAGTTCCTTTCCTTCTTCCCAGCAAATGCACTTCAATTTCACATCGTTGGGCCTTCTTCTGTATAGTGTGTCATCAACGAACTGATACATACTGGCCCTCTAGGCTACTCTTTCAGCTTCTTCTTGTTCTTTGGGAAGTTCTCCTGTTTGGAGGAAACGAACATTGTGCCGTGCCCAAGTTGGAGCCCGGGGCTCAGCAACAAGGACTTGTGGCACCTCCTCATCGTGAGGAGCGCACGCCTCGACCGCAAAGACTGGTAACTCGGCGGGAGGGTGCAGCTCACTGATCGAAGGGGAGTTGTTCCCGCAAGCCTTCTGCCGGAGGCTTCGGGAAGCTCTGCCAGGAGAGGCTTGCCGGAGTTCAATTTCCTCCTTTTGCTGGCCATTGTTGCCGAGGATACGAAGGGTTGAGTCAGATGGAGAACAAAAGTCCCTCGTTCCATAGGGAGTTTTTGCGCAACGCACTTTGACAGATGATCGACAATGTTGTTTTCCAGACATGGTACGTGCTCTGTTTTCAACCCGTCAAAGCGCTCCTCCAACTTTCTCACTTCCTCGACGTATGCCTCCATCAATGGGCTTTGGTAGTCCTTATTGATTTGTCTCACCACCAGTTGTGAGTCTCCACGGATGATCAACTTCTTGATTCCCAACTCTGTCGCAATCCTAAGCCCGGCAAGGAGCCCTTCATACTCTGTAGTATTGTTGGTAGCCTCCTCCCGGGGGAAATGCATTTGAACGACGTACTTAAGGTGCTCCCAAGTGGGAGCAACAAGAAGCATGCCAGCTCCTACATCCTGTAGGGAGAAGGCGCCATCAAAATACATAATTCATTCTTGGGGCGCTTCCTTGCCGGGGATAATTGTTTCGAGTACTTCCTCATCAGGGGTTGGCGTCCACTCTGCAATGAACTCTGCCAGTGCTTTGCTCTGAATAGTTGACGTGCTTTCAAACCTAAAACCAAAGCTGGATAACTCCAAAGCCCATTCCACGATCCTGTTAGTAGCCTCGGGGTTTCGGAGTATGCGTTGCAAGGGGAAGCGGGTGACAATCGTGATCTCGTGGGCTTGGAAGTAGTGACACAGTTTCCTCGAGGCCATGATGAGGCCAAAAATCAACTTTTGCACGCCAGAGTACCTTGACCTAGCCCCCTGCAATAGGGAGCTGACGAAATACACTGGGCGCTGCACCACTTTTTTCCTTGTCATGATCTTGGCACTGTCTCTGCTGCCTTGCTCTTCTTTGTCTTGAACTGCATCTGATATTGTTGGGACTGGTTCACTTTCCTCTCCAGAGGGGATGGTGGTGGCGGTTGCTGCTTCATCTACCTCCCGTTGTGCCACCAGTGCTGCGCTAACCACTTGATTGGTCGCTGCTAAGTATAGCAACAACGGCTCTTGTGGTTTAGGAGCGACTAAGGTGGGAACAGAGGAAAGGTAGGTCTTCAAATCTTGTAGCGTAGCGTCTGCCTCCGAGGTCCACGCCATGGCCTCCGAAGCAGTGCTCGGCATGGATGACGACATAGACCGTAGCATCACCTGGCTTCTGACAGTGCCAGTTGTAGCAGCGCCGTGCTCCTGTCGCCGTGAGCCAGTCGCCAGGGCAGCGTGGAGGTGAGGTGGATGTGCTTGGGGATCGGCGGCTCTGTTAGGCGCATCAGCTTGGCCAGCCCATCCTAGGGGTGATGCATGCCGTGCAGCCACACCCACAGCCGGGGCAGTCGGAGGATTGCGGTTTGCCCCAGGGCGAGCATCACCGCTGTGGCCGCGTTCTTCGGCTGGGTGGAGAGGCATGGATGGAATGATCTCTCCTCCCGCACCTTGCGGAACATGGCCGTCGGGATGTTGTTGGCACTGTCCTTCTCCGGTTCCTCCTGCTCCCGTTTCAGCCATGGGGGAGGTGGTGACAACGTCGCCTGTGCCGGTCACGTCCCCCGCAGCATCCACGTCCCCTTGCGCCCCGTAGCCCCCACGGTGTTGGCAGCCGCACATGGAGGGGCCTTCGAGGTGGACGGGTGAGCTACGGCACTGGTTTTCTTCTTGGGCGCCATGGATGATGAAGCCATCGATGAAGAAAATGACGATGAAGATGACGCGCTGCGTACGCTCTCGAATTCGCGCAAGCGCTTCCCCCTACCTGGCGTGCCAAAAATGTCGTGGGAAAACACGGCCACCTATGGGGCCATCGGCCCCTTGTGGTTCAGTAGGGGGGAAGGACACATTGCACAAAGAGTAGAGGGCGCGGGGTAGCGCGGCAGCGATAACACGGGCAGTTTTTACCCAGGTTCGGGCCGCCGTGAGGCGTAAAACCCTTCTCCTACTTTGGTGGATTGATGAGAGGACCGTGGTGGAGACACAGTGCTCTAGCCCGGCAAGGTCGCCTCAGGGCGACAGCAGCTACGCGCGTATGAGTGTAAGGGGTCAGAATCCTTTCTAAGGTTGCCATGGCCCTTCTTTTATAGATCAAGGGGTCACCACAATGGAAAATCAGTCAGTGTGTACTGATTAGATAGCAAACAGTGCCATCATACCTAACTCTGCAGACTGGGCAGAGCGCATTAAATGTGCCGCTTAGTGTCACATCGTAGTGTAGCCCGGGAAGCCTTGCCATGCTATTTTGCCACCTTCTCACCTGCCTACGTGACATGTCGCTGGACGAGTGTCGTTTGGAGGTGATTTCCTCTGGAAGTGGCCGCCACATTCCAAATAGCGGCCACTTAGCATCTTGAAGGCTCGACAACGCACCGATCTGTGACTTGCGTTGCTGTGAGGTGTAGCGGTGGAGCCTTAGCTGGGTAATCCTCCCTCAGCGTCCCTGGCAAGCCTGCCGGTGCAATCTGGAGACTTGTCTCCAGGGCAACCTCGTCCCCGCCAAGCTCGCCTGCCCGGCAAGGGAGGTTTTTCCATTGTTGTGTTTTACTCCTTGGGTTGGTATTGGTATTCTTGATCCGCCCCTTGATTCCTCAATGAGCTAATCTCTTCTGCTTGGCCTTGTCCTGGATGCTGCAATCTCGTTCTTGAGCCTATGTACAGTCTGGGCAACAAACCTAGGGTTTGTTGCACCGACACAATAGCTTCCTCCTCCTCATCTTCTTCATCAGAATCTCTCATCATGGAAGGTCTACCAATGACTCTGGCAATAGTCTTCTTGATACTTTCCTTCCTTTTCTTCTTTCCACCAGCAGTTTCATCTTACTCTCTGGCTCAAGTGTGAACTCCATAGTCTCATGTGCAGCAACTGATTTCCTGGCTTTGGGCATGGGAGCTCTCTTGGTAGGAGGTTTCTTTTGTAGACCAGGCTTGGTGGTGGCAGCAGCACCAACATATTCTTTCTTGACCACTTTCTCCTTGGAAGTTACTTCTTCCTCAACAACAAAGTCCTCATCCTCACTGTCAGAATTTCTCTTCTTCCTCTGTCTGGTAGCAGCTTTAGGCAAGTTGCTAGGGGTGCTTCTACTGCCCTCATCATAGCTGCTGCTGGGACTAGTGCCCTGACTGAGGTTGACCAGTTCTTCTGATCTGTTCTGACTATCACTGGCTTCAGACATCTCTGCAAAATGACCCTGTGAATAGATGGATATGGGTAGAGTGGATGAGCATCACAAAAGCAGATTGTTGTTGCAAAAATTGAGACAAAATCTTAACTTTAGTTTTCTGCAGAAAGCATTTCGGATCTACCGATATGATGATCTCGGTGACAACGAAGCACTTAACAGAGTCTAAACATGCAGTTTTGGTCAGACCGAGTTGCAGTTCGGTAACTCCGAGATGCTAGGGTTTCACTAAGAAATTGCGTTCGGTCTCACTGATCAGTACATTTTGGTTAGACCGAGTTGTACTTAGTGTAATGGCCAGGGCCAATTGGTGGGACCGAAAACTTCATTTCGGTCGGTCCGAGATGAGCTCGGTGGAAACCTAACCCTAAGATTTTGCATCAAATCTAATCTACAGGAACTTTTCTGTGGATAGGAAGATTTCAATCATGGCAAGAATACAAGCAATAACTTTGTGCATTTAATCGGATAAAGGAGTTTGCACAAAGAGCTCGAACCATACCCTAACTCGGTGATGGTTCGCTATGGCGGCAACAGCGGAGGGGATTCCCGTTGACGGCGGCAGAGACCTGCGAGGACAGTGCACAGGGGGAGACGGCGATGATCCAGAGACCAAGAGCGGCAGCAATGGGGGGCGCGGGCTCGAGTGTTTGAAGAAATTTCCAAACATCAGGCCGCGGCATATATATACCCATTAGCTGTCGGTGGCACCCAGTGGAATGGTTCGGTGGCACCGAGATGCAAAACTGCTTGCAGTTGTTGTAACTTGGTGAGACCGAATAGTTCTAATCAGTGGCACCGAGGTGAAAACCAAGATCGATCTAGTGGTTTTGGTGGGACTGAATATGAGTGTATTGGTCTGACCAAAATTCACCAGAAGGTTCAGCCCTTGGTGGCTCTGAGTGCTCCTCACCCGGAGGGTCCGAAAAAGACTTGTTCAAATTTTGTGATGTAGCATGAAAAGAATTTGAGAAGAGAAAAAGCATAGATAGCTACAGGGAGTACTTAGGCATTCTTATCCATCCATTTGGTCAACAAAAACCAGACAATCAAAACTACAAATGGATGTCCTCGAATGGAGAAAATTATGCAACCAACATGCTCACACAGTAAGATAGCAAATGAAACATGTGACAAAGCAGGCACAAACACTCTAGCATCTATCAAGCAATTGGCGATGACTAAGTCATCTATATAGGAGTATATTGACTTAGGAGTCAAATGAGAACATTTGATCATAGTTCATACTCATCGTTTAAGCACAAGTGGGGTTACCACTTTTACATAAAGCATTGTTGTGTTCACACCATTAGAGTTGGTTTAGCTCAATTTTTAGAGCAAAGCTCCCCCTAGATGTGATATCCCCCCTAAGAGGGATGAACTAACCTTGGGTTTTGTCGATGACGACTTCATTTAGATGTTGAAGATGTGGATGGTTAATGTTGATGTAGATCTTTTGGAGCAATCCATTGGAGTGTTGCACTTTCAATACCTACATGGGTTAGTCCCATAAGGAACATACAAGGATATCCATAGACATAGATTGAAACACACATATGATGATGTCCATCAAAGCATTAGGTTACCTTGTCCCTTGTCTTACCAACAAGAGGGTTTGTGACTCCATGAACTAGTGCAGGATATGAAAGTTGATTGCACATGTTCTTGCCAAAATGAATATGAGTGAAGTATGTTGGTGGAGTCACCCTCAAGAACTCTCTAGTTCTTCTTCTTTCGGATCCACATCAACTTGATGAGAATCCTTGGAGTTGTAGTCGTACTTGATGAAGTAGAACTTGACATAGTCTTGGGAACCCACTTGACCATGGCCTTAGGAGCTTCTTCAAATGAATCAATCTCTTCTTGAAGCTTGTCCTTGCCTTTTAGCTTGTGGTCTTGTGGTGGAAGATCATCTTGAGCTTGTGTTCCCTTGAAAGAAGTGAGGTCATACTTCTCTTGTTGAGGAACAAACTTCGTCTTGGGGTATTGATCTTCTTCCCACTCAACTCCATTGGCATTGAACTTCCGTTGAAAACCAACACCTTGATTCTTCCGGTGCCTTCCTTGCTTGCGTACAATTTCCTCAAATTGCTTACTTCCGACAAGGCTCTTGTAAACACATTTCTCTATAATTCCCTTCAATAAGCTATTTTCTTGCTGAAGTCTAACTTGGCTAAGAGAATTATTAGTGGAATCAAGAGAACTACTAGAAGCAACAATACTGGATTTAACATGGTTATTGTTACTGCTAGAGGAAGAATCTTTCTTGCTCTTATTGCTAGATTTTACTTGTGGCATATAAGTACATAAGAGGAGATGTTTGGCAAGATAAGAAGAACTCTTCTTTCGAATATCATCATTGATAGCTTTTAGGAATTCATGTTCTTGCTCTAAATTTAGCTTCTCGAAGCATAGCTTATCATGAGTCCTTAGGAGCTCTCTATGATCCTTTAGAGTTGTTTCATGAGCCAACTTAAGAGTGTTTAGTTCTTTAGTTAGACGTTCAATCTCCTTCTTATCATTGTCATTCGTTTCATCTTCATTAGCATGATTACTAGCAAGTTCATCATAGTTTTCATCACTAGTGTTGTCAATAAGTAAATCATCATCACCTAGCAAATCATCTTCATCACTATTGAAATCAACATACTCGGGGTGTGATACTTTAGGGCCTTTAGCCATGAAGCATCTTCCAATTCCTTCATTTGGTGAGTCAAATATGTCGTAGGAGTTGGATGACACAAGTGCAAGACCGGCAACACCTTCATCTTGAGTATATTCGGGGTCGGAGTGATAGCTTCTCTCGGAGTAGTTGTTGGAGTCAGAACCGGATACCCATTCACCAACATGAGCTTGATGTCTTCATCTTGTGTAGCTTTTTGATGACTTTCCCTTCCTTTCCGAATCCTTGCTTCTACGAGAGGGTGTTCATTCATAACGATCATCTCTACTCCTTCTCTCTCTTTGAGGTGATTCATCCCTTCTACTCCTCCTTTTTGGTGAACCTTCTCTTTTCTTGTAGGGAGCCGTACACACATTGGAGTAGTGTCTGGGTCTTCCACAATTGTAGCAATTGCGATCACGGCTAGAAGATCTTTTGTCATTGTAGGATCTTGACTTGGAGCTTATCTCTTTGCTTATATTCTTGTAGAACTTGTTGAAGTTCTTCACCATTAAGCTCAATTCTTCATTGGAGACTTGCTTCTCACTTGATGTTGTAGGAGCATCACTTGAAGCTTTGTAGGCACCACTTGACTTGTTGTGGAGCTCTTCCTTATCCTTGAGTGACATCTCATGAGCAACAATTCTACCGATGACTTCTGTGGGCTTGAGATCTTTGTAATTGGGCATCATTCGGATCAAGGTGCACACGGTATCATATTTTCCATCCAAGGCTCTTAGGATCTTCTTGATGATGAATTTGTCGGTCATCTCTTCGCTTCCTAAGCTGGCAATCTCATTTGTGCTGAGAGCAAGCCTAGAGTACATCTCAGCGACTCCTTCACCATCCTTCATCTTGAACTTGTCAAGTTGACTTTGAAGCACATCCAATTTGGATTCCTTGACGGACCTTCATGCATATCAACCATAGTATCCCAAATTTCCTTTGCATTCTCAAGGCGGCTGATTTTGTTGAATTCTTCGGGACACAATCCATTGAAGAGTATATCGCAAGCTTGAGCATTGTATTACAACATCTTCATTTCTTCCATGGACGCTTCATGATCCGGTTCTTTTCCATCCTCGAAGAAATCACCTTGCAAGCCAATACGCACAATAGCCCAAATGGCGGGGTTATGACCAAGAATATGCATTTTCATCTTATGTTTCCAACTAGCAAAATTAGTACCATCAAAGTAAGGACCTCTACGGTGGTAATTTCCCTCGCTAGACGCCATACTCTCCTAGGTTGTAAAACCAAGGCTATGATCACCAAAGCTATGGAAATCAAGGCAAATGGAGACCAAAGCTCTGATACCACTTGTACGATTGAAAGTAGGTCTAGAGGGGGGGTGATTAGACTACTTGACCAAATAAAAATCTAACCTTTTCCCAATTTTAGTTGTGGGCAGATTTTAGCAACTAGCACAAGTCAAGCAATCAACCTACACATGTAATTATAAGAGTGTAGCAGCGAAAAGTAAAACATTGCATATGAAGGCAGAGGGGAGGGTTTGGAGGGTGCAAACGCAATGAAGACACAAATTTTTTTGGCGTGGTTCCAATAGGTGGTGTTATCATACATCCACGTTGATGTAGACTTCAAGCCACGAAGGGTAACGGTTGAGCGGGTCCAAGGAGGGCTCCACCCACGAAGAAGCAACCTTGTCTATCCCACCATGGCCATCGCCCATGAAGGACTTGCCTCACTCGGGTAGATCTTCACGAAGTAGGTGATCTCCTTGCCCTTACAAACTTCTTGGTTCAACTACACAACTTGACGGAGGCTCCCAACCGACACCTAACCAATCTAGGAGACACCACTCTCCAAAAGGTAATATATGTCGTGTTGATGATGAACTCCTTGCTCTTGTGCTTCAAATGATAGTCTCCCCAACACTCAACTCTCTCTCTCTCACAGATTTGGATATGGTGGAAAGATGATTTGAGTGGAAAGCAACTTGGGGAAGGCTAGAAATCAAGATTCTTGTGGTAGGATTGGTATATCTTGATCTCAACACATGAGTAGGTGGTTCTCTCTCAGAAAAGGTATGCTGGAAGTGTAGGCACATTCTGATGGATCTATCACATATGGAGAAGGGGGTGGAGGGGTATATATAGCCTCCACACAAAATCCAACCATTACACACATTTGACCCAACTCGGTCAGACCGAATAGATGAACTCGGTGAGACCGATTTAGTTCAAAATGTGAATGTTAGGAATCTCGATGGGACCGACTGCAACAACTCGGTCGGACCGATGTGCTAGGGCTTAGGGCAAACCTCATCTCGGTGGTGCCGATTTCATCAACTCGGTGAAACCGAAGTGAAGCAATAGAGCAACAGAGAGTTGGTCAAGCCATCTCGGTGAGACCAATTAATATTTTGGTGAGACCGAAATAATTGCAATGGGCAACAGAGAGTTGGCAAGGCCATCTCGGTGATACCAAGATCCGTATCGGTGTGACCGAATTGTTAGGGTTTCTGGCAGTGGATATGTCATATGAACTCGGTGGCTCTGGATAGGATGAATCGGTGGGGCCGAGTTGGAGTTAGTGTTTTGACATATTTGGAATGAGAAAGTGGTTGAGGAATTTTGAGCAATATCACTAAGCATTTGAGCAAGCAAGCCATTAAGCAACACCTCATCCTCTTTTAATAGTATTGGCTTTCCTATGGACTCAATGTGATCTTGGATCACTAAAAATGAAGTGAGGAGTCTTGAGCTTTTGCCAATATGTGTCCTTAGCATTTTGAGGGATCCACATCTCTAGTCCATGCCATGCCATTCATTGAACTTTCTAAAATATTAAACTTGAATGGTTATTATCTCAATTAGCTATATGTTGTTATAAATTACCAAAACCACCCGGGGATTAGTTGCACTTTCACCGGGCAACACTCTAATGGCTAGTATGATGCAGAGCATCCTTCCATCATCCCCATGTACCCTACACCAACACACCAAGCACCACCTAGGCCTATGACAAGAGCTTGAGCATGCGCCATTGAAACTGAGGTGGACTCACTCTTACTTGAGATAGATATGGACATGAATGGAACTTGGTTGCTACCTCACCAAAATATGCTATGTGTCATTAGGTACGAACACCAACGCCACCAAGCAGCTAAGGAACACCACAAAGGAGGAGGAGAAGCACCCCAGGCCTCAAGGAAGAAGAAGAAGACCAAGAGGAGCAAGACTGCACCTCCCAGGTGAACCAGTGACCACGAGCCCCCAAGACCCCGTGCGCACAGGCCGTCCAGGGAGCTTCTGGAAAGGAAACGCATCACCCCCTGCGCATGGCCTCCAGACCCCGTGCGCACGTGTCAGGACCGGTTTTCCAATAAAACATTTATTGAAAAATCGCCCCTTTCGTCAGACCAGTATAGAAAAATCTTGCTGGTAGACAAATCCTTGATACAGAAATCCAGAAGTACTAAATATTATACAGGGTTGAGCTGAGGCTGCTCAACAATTTATTACAAAGCACGCCAATATTACACATAAAGGCGGATATGACACAAAGGGTATGGTTGCATAACTACTGACTCGCAATAAAAGTGGTGGTGGATATGTCACAGTGAAGCGGGTGACATGACTCCAAAATCTTACAACTCATCAAGCGCCGGAGTGAGGCTCGATGATTTTATTAAGGTAGCGGAAGCGTATATAATACAGGTGACCAACTCCAGGATCGCAAGGGACTGACTGGGACTCCTCTAGGCGTCGGACTCGCTATCGTACTCTTCATCCATAAGATCGCCATCGTCAACATCTGGCCAAATCAACAAGCCAGGTGGGTACTTTGAATGTACTCGCAGGACAGTTTGGACATAAGATATAACAAATGCAAACATGATGCACATGAGCAGATTAGTAATGCACACTCAGGTAATAAATTTGCACCGCAAGATAAATAAAAAGGAAGTCAGGCGGTAGTCCTCCCGAAATCCCAATAAAATAGCTGAAGACCGATTGGGTGTCTGAAGCGACACCTCGAAAGGTAAAATAAATTAACATGCCATAGTCGGGCGTCAGGGCGACACCACATAAAGGGCTTATACTGAAAAGTAAATGACAGTACATGCCACAGTCGGACGTCTGAGCGACATCTCGGAAAGAGCTTATGATGGAAGTAAATAACAGGAATGCCACAGTCGGACGTCTGAGCGACATCTCATAAAGGGCTTATATCAAAAGTAAATAACAAGAATGCCACAGTCGGACGTCTGAGCGACATCTCATAAAGGGGTTATATCAAAAGTAAATAATAAGAATGCCACAGTCGGACGTCTGAGCGACATCTCATAAAGGGCTTATATCAAAAGTAAATAAACAAGAATGCCACAGTCGGACGTCTGAGCGACATCTCATAAAGGGCTTATATCAAAAGTAAATAACAAGAATGCCACAGTCGAACGTCTGAGTGACATCACATAAAGGGCTTATAATTCATCATTCGAATTCGAGTAGTCCGTGGAGGTAGCACCATCCCACGGAATACTCGATACATAATCATAAACAGGTTAGTCCATCCACAGGAATAACATTCAGCCGGGTTTACCACTGTCAGTTAACAAGTTTGTTCTCCAGAGACTGTTACTGGGACTGACACTGAGACTGACACTGATAGGTCAACCAACGTCCTTGACCGAGGACTTGGTTACTCGAATGGTTTTGACTCTGCAGAGTTTGTACTCTTTACCCACAGCCAACGGATTTCAGTAGTCACAGAGGACTAGTTCCGTTTACGGTATTTTAGAAGAAACACATCTAACCAGTACACACCCATTTCACATCCCGCTGCCAGGAATCACCCTAGACAACGTTCAAGAAAAACCCTAAGACGGGGAGGCCAACACCTCGAATAGCATGGGATCAAATTTATATCGCGCGCTCTAAGGGGTGCCCCCCTCTCGGTCCCAACCGGAAACACCCATGCCCCCTGACCGGATGACGGGCTTTAATCCAGGGCCATGGAACCCTCATTCCGGCCCCTCTATTTGGTGTGTACCTGGAAAGAGGTTTGCAACTTACTAAACCGCATTCTCTGCAGAAAACATGTGGTAGCACGAAAAGGGGACGAACGGGAACAAGACTTGATCCACGTCAATACTGGAGTTAAACAGTTGATATAGAACTGGCATGCTTCAACAATACCAGCTTGCAACCTATCATGCCACCACATGATCAGGTTGTCTCACCATCTTATGAACACATCAAGTTTCGAAGCTCACTTGCAGCTTGCTTTGCATGGAATATAACATTCAACAAATGCTTATATAAACATGCCATGAGAAAACCACTCAAGCAAACATGAAAAACACTCATCATATCAAAGGTTCAAACATGCTTGCCTAGTTCGGAGTAGTCGGAGTCTAGCTCGGCAAAGTTGGCGGCACCGTCACCTCCTTCGGTATCTACGTTATAAAGAAAAATCGGATACTAACGTAAATACCGTGCGTGCATAAAAATTGTTGCAAATATTTTTCAAATAATTATGATAAAAAACTAGACAGAAAAATAAAGATGACAGAAAAAGAATCAACTCAAAATCATATATTTTTTAAAAGTTATTAAGGTTTTAGTCCAGTGACTAATCTGTTATAAACAGAAAACTTTCCAGGGGCTAGTTTAAAAGAAACCGAAAACGATTCGGATGAAATACGTCACACTGAAGAGAAAACGCATTCTGCCCAAAGGCGTTTTCAGAAAATGGTTCGGAGAAGAAGAAAAGAGGCTGACAAGGGGGTCCCACCCGTCAGGTTTAAAAAGAGCTCGCCAGCGCCAGAAGCAAACGGGAACGCCGGCGATGATCGACAGCGAACTAGAGGAGGGCAAGCGGATGGTTGCACTCACGGGTCAGTTCCGCGTCGGTGGGTGGTGGAAGTAGGCGTCGGGGAGCACCATGTCGACGGCGGCTTCCACTCCGGCGGACAGCGGTTCGGGCGAGCACGGATTCGTCGGAGGAGAGCTGCCAACACCGAATTGAAGCTCGGGTTAGAAGAGGTGGTGGACTAGGAGGTTGCTGGCAAAGTTTGGGAAGCGGGGGCGCACTCACCAGAGAGGATTTTGCCGGAGCCCGAAGCGGATCGGGGCGGCCGGAGCTGGGGAAGAAGACCCTCCCGAAGCCCTCTGATGAGTGGGGCGTGGTTCTGAGGAGAGGTGGAGAGGTGCTGGGTCGATGGGTGGCTCGGGGCCTCTATTTATAGCCGGCCCGAGGCGGTTGCCGAAAGCGGGATTACTCCGGCGAGCAATTACGGTGAGGCAGAGGTTGGACGGGGGTTTTAGGCGACTGGGCAGTAGCGGATTGGCTCACCGGCACCATTCAAAGGTTAAACCTGGTTGGATTTGGCCTGCTCCCGTGGTCTCGGCGGGACGGAGCTCAAGGGCTCGTCGGCGGCAGAGAGCGCGCTCTGCGCTTCTCAGGCCATGGCGACGGTTCTGCAGTGTGCTCAGAGCAGGAGGTGAACACGCATAGGCCACCAGTTGCTCGGGCGGTGCGGATGACGGCGTTCTGCAACGCTGGCTTCTGCCAGCCGCCACAGGAGGTTCTGCCACTGCGGAAGGCGCCGGAGTTGACGCGACAAGTCGCCACCGACGCTCGCAACCGGCCAAGCAACCGTGCGGCACACTGGATAAGAAGGGGGAACAGGGAGCAAGGCGCCAACGCGTGCACTGGCTAGATCGACGACGAGCTGTGACGAAAAACGACACTGAACCCTCTGAACTTTCTGAATTTTGACAGGAACAGTGCACGCCAGCTGTTCGACGAAATGTTTGACGCACATGGAATTTTTTTTTGAGCTGAAACTTGGAGGGGTGGTCTCTTGATGCATCCAGAGACTACCTGAATTTTTTCAGAATTATTGGAAAAGGAAAAGAATGAATTTCACCAAAAATGGCAAATCTGGTCCAAACTTGCAGCAAGCAAATTTTGAAAAAATTGAACTGTGGACCAGCAGCTCTTGATGGATCTAGGTTGAGGGTACTAAGGAGTAGCTAGGGTAATTTATTTGGAACCAAAGCTCAAAGCAATCTGATACTTCCTTTGTAAACTTGAGGGGTCCAAAATAAATTACAGAAAAAGGTTTGAGGATAAAATCAATAGAAATAAAATCTAAAAGAGGTTGAAACTTGCTGGAATTGGATGCTTGGCTTGACCCAAAGTAGGGAGGAGGGTTTGAGAAGAAAATTTTGAAATGCAAGTCATGGTAAGAGGTTTGAATAGGGCATTCTTGAATGAGAAGGAATAAACCCCATTTCAAATAAATTCTTTTAGTGAGGAAAAGGACAAAACATCCAGAGAGTCTTTGTGTTGAACCAACCCATGTTGAAAAACTCTCAAGACCAGGATTCAAGAAAGGATCTCCACAATAATTTGTCATTAAAAGTTTTGAGAAGAAGAATCTTTTAGAAAGATTTAAATAACCTCCTTCCAATCAAAATAAAAAATTTGATAAAAATCAAAACCAAAATTTTTGGAGTGTTACAACACCTATCCCCTTAGGAAAAATCTCGTCCCCGAGATTTCAGCTGATCCTCAAATAGGTGTGGGTGCTCTGCCCGAAGAAAATCCTCTCTTTCCCATGTTGCTTCATCCTCGGTGTGATTGCTCCACGGAACCTTGAAAAACTTAATTGTCTTCTGACGGGTCCTTCTTTCAGACTCGTCCAATATTTTTATTGGACGTTCCCTGTAGGTGAGGTCTGGTTGCACGTCAATGTTCTCACGAGATACATGCTTCTCTGGGTTGCTTACACACTTCCTCAGCTGTGAGATGTGGAACACGTCATGGACGTCTGACAGTTCTTCAGGTAGGTCTAGCTGGTAGGCCACCGTGCCTCTTCGTGCAATCACACAGAAGGGCCCAATAAATCGTGGTGCTAGCTTTCCTTTAACTTTGAATCGTTGCAGGCCCCTCATAGGGGATACTCTTAGATACACATATTCACCGGGTTCAAAACTGACTTCATGATGTTTTTGATCGTAATAACTCTTTTGTCGGCTCTGAGCAGTCTTGAGTCGATCCTTGATTAGTTTAACTTTCTCCTCAGCTTCCTTGAGCATGTCTGGGCCGAAGATACGACTGTCTCCTGTCTCTGACCAATTTAATGGGGTACGACATCTTCGCCCATATAAGGCTTCAAAAGGTGCCATTTGTAGACTGGCTTGGTAACTGTTGTTGTACGCAAACTCGGCATACGGCAAGCTTTCTTCCCAACTGGTTCCATAGGTGAGAACACATGCTCTCAGCATGTCCTCTAGAATTTGGTTCACATGTTCAGTCTGTCCTCCAGTCTGGGGGTGGTATGCTGTACTGAATACTAGTTGAGTTCCCAGAGCTTGTTGTAAATGATCCCAAAATCTGGAGACGAATTGCGTGCCTCTGTTGGATATTATAGTCTTTGGAATTCCATGCAGACAAACAATACGGGAGAGATAAAGCCTGGCAAGCTTCTGAGTGGTGTGGGTTGTCTTTACTGGAATAAAATGTGCCACCTTGGTTAATCTATCTGTGATGACCCATATGGCATCATTTCCGTGTCGTGACCGACATAGTCCGACAATAAAATCCATTCCAATTTCGTCCCATTTCCATTCGGGTATCCTATTTGGCTGTAATAGTCCTGCTGGTTTTTGGTGCTCGGCCTTAATGCGTTGACATGAATCACAACATGCAATGAATGTGGCTATATCCCTCTTCATACCGTGCCACCAAAATTTTTCCTGAATGTCCTTGTACATTTTGGTTCCTCCAGGGTGGACTGAATATGGAGCAGTGTGGCCTTCAGCCAAAATTTGCTGTTTGAGGTCCTCTACATTTGGTACGCAAAGCCTGTCTCCGTACCATAATATTCCCTCATCGTCTATGACGAATTCTGAGGCCTTGCCCAGACTCACTTTTCTTTTTATGCCTTCGATGCTGGGGTGTCTATGCTGAGCTTTCTTAATCTGTTCCGTTAGGGTGGGCTGTATTTCCAAATTTGACATAGTGCCTTCAGTGACCAACACCATGTTGAGTTTGGCAAACTCCCTCTGAAACTCAGGTCTCAAGCTTTGTAGACCGTCGTTGGCCGAGCTTGGGTTTCGGCTGAGAGCATCTGCCACTACATTCGCCTTTCCTGGATGGTAGTGTATGCCAACATCATAATCTTTCACTAATTCCAACCAGCGTCGTTGTCGTAAATTGAGTTCTGGTTGTGTGAAAATATATTTGAGGCTTTTATGGTCCGTATATATTTCACAACGATTCCCAAGCAAAAAGTGTCTCCATTCTTTGAGAGCATGAATAACTGCTGCTAATTCCAAGTCATGAGTAGGATAATTTTCTTCATGCCTTCGTAGCTGCCTGGAAGCATATGCGACTACTTTGCCTTCTTGCATTAATACGCATCCGAGGCCCTTCCGGGACGCGTCGCAATATACTTCAAAAATTTTGCGTATGTCTGGTACGACCAATACTGGTGCTGTTGTTAATCTCCTTTTGAGTTCTTGGAAACTTTTCTCGCAAGCTTCAGTCCACACAAACTTCTTATCCTTCTTGAGTAGCTGTGTCATAGGTTTTGCTATGGTGGAGAATCCCTCAATAAATCTTCTATAATATCCAGCCATTCCCAGAAAACTTCGTACATCTGTAACGTTGGC
This sequence comes from Thinopyrum elongatum, assembly GCA_011799875.1. NCBI lineage: Eukaryota > Viridiplantae > Streptophyta > Magnoliopsida > Poales > Poaceae > Thinopyrum > Thinopyrum elongatum. Next base: position 282,932,554 of record CM022300.1, read on the forward strand.
TGGTGGTTTCCAGTCAAGTACGGCCTTGACTTTTTCCGGGTCCACGGCGACACCTTCTTGGGTTAATACGTGGCCTAGAAAACCAACCTGTTTTAACCAAAATTCACATTTGTGAATTTGGCGTACAATTTATGTTTCCTTAACTCTCCCAGTACAATTCTGAGATGTTCAGCATGTTCTTCTGGTGTCTTGGAATATACTAAAATATCGTCAATGAACACTACAACAAATTTGTCCATAAATTTCATAAATACTTTGTTCATGAGGTGGACAAAATATGCGGGGGCGTTTGTCAGTCCAAACGGCATTACTGTAAATTCATATAACCCGTATCTGGAGGTGAATGCTGTCTTAGGAATATCTTCTGTTCGTACTTTTAATTGATGATATCCTGACCTTAAATCAATTCTTGAGAAAACCTTGGCTTGTGCGAGCTGGTCGAATAAATCATTTATCCGTGGCATCGGATATTTGTTTTTGATGGTGACCATGTTGAGTGCTCGATAGTCTATACATAATCTCAGTGTCCCATCCTTTTTCTTGGCAAATAATACTGGTGAACCCCAAGGTGAGGAGCTGGCCCGGATAAATCCTTTGTCCAGTAATTCTTTTATTTGCTTCTTCACTTCTACAACTCGGAGGGTGCCATTCTATAGGGTTTCTTGTAAATGGGAGTGGTTCCAGGTGCTAGTTCAATGATGAACTCTATTTCCCGGTCAGGTGGCATGCCTGGTAGCTCTTCGGGAAATACATCAGGAAACTCACACACCACTGGAACTTTACTTAATTCTGAAATATCCACCTTGTTCAATCTTGGTCGCAGTGATATTGGTCTTTCTTGAGCTGCAATTTTTATTGTCTTCCCGTGATGATGGGTGAGGATCACAGTCCGATTGAAACAGTCGATAAATCCCTTGTTGGTGGTTAACCAGTCCATTCCTAGGATAACATCCAGTCCCTTATTTTCCAATACAATGAGGTTTGCCCGAAACTTTAATCCCTCAATCTCAATAACCACACCATGGCAGTAACTCTGAGTGATTTGCTTAATCCCGGGGGACTTGATGGTCATGGAATTTTCCAAGGGAAGAATCAGAAAATTATGTTGCAAAGCAAATTTCTTGGAAACGAACGACTGAGAAGCTCCAGAATCAAACAAAATCGTTGTAGGTATTGTGTTGACAGGGAACGTACCGAGTACGATATCCGGAGCATTCTGTGCTTCCTCCTTGGTCACATGGTTCACATGACCCTTCTTGTGATTGTTATTGGGGTTGAAGTTGTTATGCTTGGGGGCTGAATTATTTCCACTGTTGTTCGGCTTGAGGGTCGAGTTTCTTGGCTTTGGGCACTGCTTGGCATAGTGTCCTTCCTCACCACAGGCGAAGCAAGTAACGCCTGGGCGATACTTAAAATCCTTGTCCCTTGCATGAAAATTTTTGTTTGGGCGTAGAACATTGGTTGCGGATTTGTTCGCCCCATTTTTCTGGAAATCATTCTTGTTCCTGTTGTTGCGAGAATGAGTAGTCTTGTCCCTTTTTCGCTTGCAAAAATCCACCAAGCTGCGGCGCTCATTTTCCAACGTAATAGCCTTGTCCACAAGCGTTTTGAAATCTGGGAAGGTGTGTACGACCAGCTGGCATTTAAGTGCTGGTGCCAGACCGTCCAAGAATTTTTCCATCTTTTTATTTTCAGTCATATGTTCTTCGTTGGCATAACGAGATAATTGAGTAAACTGACTATTGTACTCAGTCACTGTCATGCTTCTCTGCTTGAGGTCATCAAACTCCCTTTTCTTGATTTTCATAACACTTCTGGGAATGTGCGCCCCACGAAAATTTTCCTTAAATTCCTCCCAGGTGATGTTGTTTTCATTGGGGTGCATGTGTAGGAAATTTTCCCACCATGATGCAGCTGCTCCAGTGAGGTAGTGAGGTGCATAAAGTACCTTCTCACGGTCCGAACATTGTGCAATAATTAATTTCCTCTCAATGTCTCGAAGCCAATCATCGGCCTCAAGCGGTTTATCAGTGTGAGAAAAAGTTGGGGGACGTGTCTTTTGTAGTTTAGACAATTTGGAATGCTGCTGGTATGGTTCGCGGTGATTTCCCATATTGATAATATGGTTCATCATTTCTTGATGCTGCTGCTGGCTTTGCTCATAAACGCGGCATACTTGAGAAAACGCTGCTTCACTGCCTTGTTGACTTGACTGCCCCTGTGTGAAATTGTTACTTGTCTGGGTACCATAATTTTCTTCTGGCGGACTTGGCATGGAACGAGTCCAGGGACGAGGCATTTCCACTCTGGGGTATTTTTGCAGAACTCATGAGAAAAAAAATCTGAGTAGCAAAAATAAATAATTTTGCAAAGGCAGAAATTTAAAAACTCTGAGATTTTTCAAGAAAATATTTGATTGCGCATGGAGAAGGACCGCTTAGTACATATCTTACATGCAAGCCGTAATTATACAATACATCACTCAGGATGTGCGTACACATTCCTGACATGTTATTAAGGCTAGTGCACTTCTCCGAGTTCCTACATGATGCGCACACAAACTACTTCTCATCAAACCTATATACATATAAACATATCATACAAGCTGGTACAACACACGATTGCTCAGCGCACTCAGTCGGAGATGGCAAAAACTTCCCTCGGCCTGCCGAGGGTAAGTCCCAGTGATGCTGGAGACTCCACCTCCTCCTCAATAATAGGCTTTAGGCCCGAAGCACTGGGCTGAGCAGCTGGTGCGGGTGTGGTAGGTGGTGCAACACTAACTGGGGTAGGAGCAATGACTTGGTCAAACTCCTTAGTGGTAGGCAGGCGGCGAGCGGTGGCTAAAATGGCAGGTGCATAGGATGCTGAGGACGAGATGTATGACAGTGGTGGTGCTGTATGGAGGAGTTCCCTCCTGTTGGCGGTATAGCCCTGAACTAAGTCCATACGAGCAGCCACAAAGTCGTCCACGAGGTTATCAAAAGCTGCTTCAAGAGCTTTGAGATACTCAACAAGCATCTCAATAGCCTCATCTCTCTCTCCCCTAGTGCAAGCGAATGCATAGTGACAAGTGTATGGCATGTGACATGGGAGGTAGCGGTAGCGACGAGCCTTCATTGAAGGAAGAGCATCCCGGAGACGAGCTATTGCCTCACGGGCAGCCACCTGCATGGCATGCCTCTCCGTAGGCATGGCCCTCCCAACAAATCGGAAGCAGTGTGACTCAGAGCATCCTCCCTTGAATTGCACCGCGGCTTGGTGCATAGACACGCTATCGCTGAACTTGTGCTTGTAGAGTGTGAACTCCGGACGAGTCGATGGCCCAATCGCGACCTTGGCGATGGAGGCGAGTAGCTTGATAAATCCCTCAGGTACATTGGCGAACACCTGTGACTCACAGTCGCTGCCAGCCATCTACAAAAGTAGAAAAAAATTCCAGATAGTCAAATCATATATTTATGATGACTAACAGAAAATTGCTACAATTTGCAAATTGCTAAAATAGCACCTATTACGCTAATAACCGATTAGCGATCGCACCTAGTGGCTTCCTACAGTCAGCCTGGCTCTGGTACCAAGGTTGTCAGGACCGGTTTTCCAATAAAACATTTATTGAAAAATCGCCCCTTTCGTCAGACCAGTATAGAAAAATCTTGCTGTTAGACAAATCCTTGATACAGAAATCCAGAAGTACTAAATATTATACAGGGTTGAGCTGAGGCTGCTCAACAATTTATTACAAGCACGCCAATATTACACATAAAGGCGGATATGACACAAAGGGTATGGTGGCATAACTACTGACTCGCAATAAAAGTGGTGGTGGATATGTCACAGTGAAGCGGGTGACATGACTCCAAAATCTTACTACTCATCAAGCGCTGGAGTGAGGCTCGATGATTTTATTAAGGTAGCGGAAGCGTATATAATACAGGTGACCAACTCCAGGATCGCAAGGGACTGACTGGGACTCCTCTAGGCGTCGGACTCGCTATCGTACTCTTCATCCATAAGATCGCCTTCGTCAACATCAGGCCAAATCAACAAGCCAGGTGAGTACTTTGAATGTACTCGCAAGACAGTTTGGACATAAGATATAACAAATGCAAACATGATGCACATGAGCAGATTAGTAATGAACACTCAGGTAATAAATTTGCACCGCAAGATAAATAAAAAGGAAGTCAGGCGGTAGTCCACCCGAAATCCCAATAAAATAGCTGAAGACCGATCGGGTGTCTGAAGCGACGCCTCGAAAGGTAAAATAAATTAACATGCCGTAGTCGGGCGTCAGGGCGACACCACATAAAGGGCTTATACTGAAAAGTGAATGACAGTACGTGCCACAGTCGGACGTCTGAGCGACATCTCGGAAAGAGCTTATGATGGAAGTAAATAACAGGAATGCCACAGTCGGACGTCTGAGCGACATCTCATAAAGGGCTTATATCAAAAGTAAATAACAAGAATTCCACAGTCGGACGTCTGAGCGACATCTCATAAAGGGCTTATATCAAAAGTAAATAATAAGAATGCCACAGTCGGATGTCTGAGCGACATCTCATAAAGGGCTTATATCAAAAGTAAATAACAAGAATGCCACAGTCGGACGTCTGAGTGACATCTCATAAAGGGCTTATATCAAAAGTAAATAACAAGAATGCCACAGTCGGACGTCTGAGCGACATCTCATAAAGGGCTTATAATTCATCATTCGAATTCGAGTATTCCGTGGAGGTAGCACCATCCCACGGAATACTCGGTACATAATCATAAACAGGTTAGTCCATCCACAGGAATAACATTCAGCCGGGTTTACCACTGTCAGTTAACAAGTTTGTTCTCCAGAGACTGTTACTGGGACTGACACTGAGACTGACACTGATAGGTTAACCAACGTCCTTGACCGAGGACTTGGTTACTCGAATGGTTTTGACTCTGCAGAGTTTGTACTCTTTACCCACAGCCAACAGATTTCAGTAGTCACAGAGGACTAGTTCCGTTTATGGTATTTTAGAAGAAACACATCTAACCAGTACACACCCATTTCACATCCCGCTGCCAGGAATCACCCTAGACAATGTTCAAGAAAAACTCTAAGACGGGGAGGCCAACACCTCGAATAGCATGGGATCAAATTTATATCGCACGCTCTAAGGGGTGCCCCCCTCTCGGTCCCAACCGGAAACACCCATGCCCCCTGACCGGATGACGGGCTTTAATCCAGGGCCATGGAACCCTCATTCCGGCCCCTCTATTTCGTGTGTACCTGGAAAGAGGTTTGCAACTTACTAAACCACATTCTCTGCAGAAAACATGTGGTAGCACGAAAAGGGGACGAATGGGAACAAGACTCGATCCACGTCAATACTGGAGTTAAACAGTTGATATAGAACTGGCATGCTTCAACAATACCAGCTTGCAACCTATCATGCCACCACATGATCAGGTTGTCTCACCATCTTATGAACACAACAAGTTTCGAAGCTCACTCGCAGCTTGCTTTGCATGGAATATAACATTCAACAAATGCTTATATAAACATGCCATGAGAAAACCACTCAAGCAAACATGAAAAACACTCATCATATCAAAGGTTCAAACATGCTTGCCTGGTTCGGAGTAGTCGGAGTCTAGCTCAGCAAAGTTGGTGGCACCGTCACCTCCTTCGGTATCTACGTTATAAAGAAAAATCGGATACTAACGTAAATACCGTGCGTGCATAAAAATTGTTGCAAATATTTTTCAAATAATTATGATAAAAAAACTAGAGAGAAAAATAAAGATGACAGAAAAAGAATCAACTCAAAATCATCTTTTGTTTAAAAGTTATTAAGGTTTTAGTCCATGGACTAATCTGTTATAAACAGAAAACTTTCCTGGGGCTAGTTTAAAAGAAACCGAAAATGCTTCGGATGAAATACGTCACACTGAAGAGAAAATGCATTCTGCCCGAAGGCGTTTTTAGAAAACGGTTCGGAGAAGAAGAGAAGAGGCTGAAAAGGGGGTCCCACCCGTCAGGTTTAAAAAGAGCTCGCCGGCGCCATAAGCAAACAGGAACGCCAGCGATGATCGATGGCGAACTAGAGGAGGGCAAGGGGATGGTTGCACTCACGGGTCAGTTCCGCGTCGGTGGGTGGTGGAAGTAGGCATCGGGGAGCACCACGTCGATGGCGGCTTCCACTCCGGCGGACGGCGGTTCGGGCGAGCACAGATTCGTCGGAGGAGAGCTGCCAACACCGAATTGAAGCTCGGGTTAGAAGAGGTGGTGGACTAGGAGGTTGCTGGCAAAGTTTGGGAAGCGGGGGCGCACTCACCAGAGAGGATTTTGCCGGAGCCCGAAGCGGATCGGGGCGGCCGGAGCTGGGGAAGAAGACCCTCCCGAAGCCCTCTGATGAGTGGGGCGTGGTTCTGAGGAGAGGTGGAGAGGTGCTGGGTCGATGGGTGGCTCGGGGCCTCTATTTATAGCCGGCCCGAGGCGGTTGCCGAAAGCGGGATTACTCCGGCGAGGCAGAGGTTGGACGGGGGTTTTAGGTGACTGGGCAGCAGCGGATTGGCTCAGCGGCACCGTTCAAAGGTTAAACCTGGTTGGATTTGGCCTGCTCCCGTGGTCTCGGCGGGACGGAGCTCACGGGCTCGTCGGCGGCAGAGAGCGCGCTCTGCGCTTCTCAGGCCACGGCGACGGTTCTGCAGCGTGCTCAGAGCAGGAGGTGAACACGCGTAGGCCACCAGTGGCTCGGGCGGTGCGGAGGACGGCGTTCTGCAACGCTGGCTTCTGCCAGCCGCCACAGGAGGTTCTGCCACTGCGGAAGGAACAGGAGTTGACGCGACAAGTCACCACCGATGCTCGCATCCGGCCAAGCAACCGTGCGGCGCACTGGATAAGAAGGGGGAATAGGGAGCAAGGCGCCAACGCGTGCACTGGCGAGATCGACGACGAGCTCTGACAAAAAACGACACTGAACCCTCTGAACTTTCTGAATTTTGACAGGAACAGTGCACGCCAGCTGTTCGACGAAATGTTTGACGCACGTGGAAATTTTTTTTTGAGCTGAAACTTGGAGGGGTGGCCTCTTGATGCATCCAGAGACTACCTGAATTTTTTCAGAATTATTGGAAAAGGAAAAGAATGAATTTCATCAAAAATGGCAAATCTGGTCCAAACTTGCAGCAAGCAAATTTTGAAAAATTCGAACTGTGGACCAGCAGCTCTTGACGGATCTAGGTTGAGGGTACTAAGGAGTAGCTAAGGTAATTTATTTGGAACCAAAGCTCAAAGCAATCTCATACTTCCTTTGTAAACTTGAGGGGTCCAAAATAAATTACAGAAAAAGGTTTGAGGATAAAATCAATATAAATAAAATCTAAAAGAGGTTGAAACTTGCTGGAATTGGATGCTTGGCTTGACCCAAAGTAGGGAGGAGGGTTTGAGAAGAAAATTTTGAAATGCAAGTCATGGTAAGAGGTTTGAATAGGGCATTCTTGAATGAGAAGGAATAAACCCCATTTCAAATAAATTCTTTTAGTGAGGAAAAGGACAAAACATCCAGAGAGTCTTTGTGTTGAACCAACCCATGTTGAAAAACTCTCAAGACCAGGATTCAAGAAAGGATCTCCACAATAATTTGTCATTAAAAGTTTTGAGAAGAAGAATCTTTTAGAAAAATTTAAATAACCTCCTTCCAATCAAAATAAAAAATTTGATAAAAATCAAAACCAAATTTTTTGGAGTGTTACAGCACGGGCCCTCGCTGCTGTAGCACCCCGTGCGCACGGACGTGTACCATGCACATGGGACCTCGTGCGCATGGGCCCAACTTACCCCGTGCGCACGGGCCCATCAGGATGGATGGCCGAGAGTGGCTGTTTGGGCCTCCACTTCGTCCCCCTCTCCCACCTACCTATATATTTCATACCTAGGGTCATGTTTAGGGTTAGCAAAGTATATGTAAGACATTGATAGAGCTTTGCTCCTTCTACCACTCCTCTTGGAGATCAAGACCTCTTAGGAGAGGATCCCAAGTGGATTTCAAGACCTCCTCTTTGGAGAAGACTATCATCAAGACCTCACCTCCTTAGGAGTGGGAAGAACCTTATCTTTGTGATTGTTTCCTTGGATTGTTCTTGTATACTTGTGGATCTCATGTGTTTGCTATTCTAGTGGATGTGTGATTGGGCTTTATTTGAGTGAATTCCTCTCTTGTGTTCTTGTTGTTCATCCTTTTCCCCCTCCAAGTGTGAAAAGATCTCACTTAGGGTTCCACCCTACAACATCTTGGTATTATGAGCCAAGGTTGATTGACATCTTGGAGTCCCTACCCCTCGTATTCTAGCCTAATTTTGCTGCTTTTTGTCCCAATTTGAAAATCCCCACCAAAAATAGCCCCAAAATTTTTCTTGCAATTTGTTGGATCTTGTGAGATTTTGTTGATTTGGTCCACGAAATTCGTATTTGGCAATTGGATCTACCCCTTACCACCATCCCCACCCATCCCACCATCGATTTTGGCTGGATTTTGCATAAATTCCATGGATCCGAAGGTGTTCTTGCGCAGCAGAGCACCCCATGCACACGGGTTTCACTTACCTCGTGCGCACGGGCCTTACAGAACTGTTCGGCCACTTCCATTTTTTGCACCATTTTTTCTTTCCACCACCAAATTTGGTCTTCCGCGCTACTTCCCGTGGGTGTTTGAGTTTTGGAGTTGCGGTTCACCATGTCCTAAGGTGTTTCGGCTACTTAGGGATGGTTCGACTTCGACATCACCGCCACTCGTCATCGACTCGGACTCCAATTCGACATCAACCACTTCATCTTCGTACCAACCGTAAGCAAGGATGGTAACCTCAACGACACCTTGTTCCTATGCTTGCCATTACTTTGATAGCTTCAAGCCATTTTGCGTCACTTTCCCATTGAGACTAGCAAGTTGAGTATTGCCGGGCCACGTTCTTTGTGCACCTTTAGTGACACGCCTATCCCCCGTAGCTACATTTAGCATGCATTCATCTTGTTATCATACTTGTGCCATAAGTCTCTCCTGTGCATACCATACTTGTTGTCTCATACTCCGGCTTGAATATCAAGCATTGTTGATGTGGAGTGTCGATGCAACAAACCTTCACGTATGTTGCCCAGACTGTACACAGGCGCAATGGCGAGGATACAATAGCACCAAGCTCCCAAGACGAGACCAAACCAGAGAGATAGCTCTTTGAGGAATCAATGGGCGGATCAAGAAGACCAAGACAAGCCAAGGGAACAAGATGTCATTGAGAAAAGACCTTCCTTGCCAGGCAGGCGAGCATGGCCAGGTCGAGGCCTCACCAAGAACAAGTCCCAAGATTCCCCCGGCAGGCTTGCCGGGGCCGCCAAGGGCGAATCTCCGCGCCAAGACTCCACTGCTCCACCACACAGCGACGCAAGTCACTTATCACTGTGGTGTCGAGCCCCCAGGTGATTAAGTGGCTGTCAATTGGCACGTGGCAGCCATTTGGAAGAGAGATTCCCCCTATATGACACCCGTCTAGAGGCGTGTCATGCAGATAGGTAGAAGATGGTTAAGCGGCGCGGTAGGCTTGCCGGGCTGCATCCTCGGCGTGACACCTAGCAGTGCATTTAATGCACTTTGTCCTAACTACCAGAGTTAGGTATGATAGCATTGTTGGCTATCTAATCAGCAGATAATGACTGTTTTGGCACTGTGGTAACCCGTTAGCCTATAAAAGGAGGGCCATGGCAACCTAAAAAAGGATTCAGACCCTTGTGTACTCATACACGTGTAGCTGCTCTCCCCGAGGCGACCTTGCCGGGCTTGAGCGACGCGTGACCACCACGGTCCACCCTTCAATCCACCAAAGCAGGAGCAGGGTTTTACGCTTCTCAGCGGCCCGAACCTGGGTAAAAACCACCAGTGTCACCACTGTCGTGCTGTTCCATGGCTTTCGCTCTTTGTGCTACATGATCTCCCCCTGCCGAACCACAAGGGGATGATGGCCCCATATGTGATCGTGTTCCACCATGACATCTTTGGCGCGCTAGGTAGGGGGAAGCGCTTGCGGGAACCCGAGGTCGTGAACAGCGTGTCAATCTTTATCATCAACCTCTTCATCATTAGCTTCATCATCCATGGCGCCCAAGAAAAAGTTCGACGCAATAGCTCACCCCTCCACCTCGAAATCCCCCTCACATGCAGCCACCGATACTATGGGTGCTGCAGCGGCGTTGGGGAACACGGACGCTGTGGGTGACGTGACCGGCGCAGGCGGCGCTGTCATTATTCCCGCTGTGGCCGAAGAGGGAGTGGAAGACGCCGGGGGATGGCGGCATCAACAGCGTCCCGACGGCCATGTTCCACAAGGTGCGGGTGGGGAGAATGTTTAGTCTCCACCTCCCCACCACGCTGGAGGGCACAGCCGCAGCGACAACACCCGCTCTGGCATGAGTCGCGACCCCCTAGCTGTCCCTGTTATAGGCACAGCTATGGGACACGCGCCTTCCCCAGGGCAGGGTAACTAAGACGAAGCGCTAAACAGGGTCATCAACCCCCAAGCGCACCCTTCTCGCCACCATGACACCGTGGTGGCTGGCTCACATCGATGAGAGCACGGCACCGTCACAACCGGTACTGTCAAGAGTCGAGCGACGCCACGATCTGCGTCGTCATCCATGCCAAGCACCGCTTCGGAAGCCATGGCGCGAGCCCAACTTCTGCTGAGGTTCCCGCCAGCGGCCTACCAAATGGATGAGTGCAGAGCCACCATTCAGAGCTTGATCAGTTTTGTTGAGGCAGAAGGATCACAACAGGCAGGCCCGCCACAGCGCCCGCAAGCAACAACCACGACCTGAGCCACTGACCTTATTGAGGGGGTGACACCAATGGTACAATCCCCTCCGCGACAGCCAGTGTAGAGGCTGTAGCCCGAACCACACAAACAAGAGCCCGACGAGGCATCAATGGCTTCATCTGATCCTCAGGCCCGTCGAGATCAGCGGCAGGTCCTGGAAGATCGGCAGAGGGAAGACGCACGCGTCACCATAGAATGACGTCGTGAAACCCGCCGCCAATCTGACAGGCGCAATGGCCCAGACGTCGACGAACCCGCGCGCAGTGAAGGCAGATACTTGCCTTTTGAGGTTGGGTGCCCTGCCTTCACTCGCGAGATGTGGCAAGTCCGTTGGCCATCCGCCCATGTTTTCAAACCAGAGATACTAGAGAAGTATGATGGAAGGCTGAACCCGGCAGAGTTCTTGAACATCTACACCATCGCTGTTCAAGCCGCCGGACGAAGAGATGAGAAGATGTTCGCGAACTACTTCCCTTTGGCACTCAAGCCAAACGTGAGGTCATGGCTGATGCACCTGCCGGAGAATTCCATTTCGTCTTGGGCTGACCTGTGCAATGAGTTTGTTGGTGCCTTCACGGGCGGCCATCAAGAACCAGGACGGCCCAGTGATTTGCAGCTCCTTCCGCAATAGGAAGGGGAGAGTTTGTGGAAGTATATACAGAGGTTTAGCCGGGTGCATAGGAACATTCCAGATATCCGCCCGGCAGCTGTGATTGGCGTGTTCCAGTCTAACATGCACAACATGAGGATACGTTCCAAGATGAACGTCCGGTTGCCCAAGAATGTGAATAAGCTATACACCTTGGCGGATAAGTGTGCCCGTACAGAGGAAGGGAGGCGACTCCCCAGGGAAGAGGACGGCGTCGAGGTCGACTCAGAGGATGATGACGATGCCACTAACCCGAAGAGGAAGAACAAAAAGCGCAACAAGAAGCGCAAGGAAAAGGCAGTACTGGTTGTTGAGGGTTCTGGCACTCCTAGTACTGGCAAGAAGGCCAAGACCGAAGCCCCCGGCAAGGAAGTTGCCATGTGCACTGATTGCCGGGAAGCTGCGGCAGGCGAAAAGGCTAGGAAGGCTGCCGGGCTGTACCACAAGATCCACCGGAACAAGGGCCATGACCTCCAAGAGTGTCAGCAAGTTGAGGAACTTGTCAAGAGGCAGAAAGCTGAGTACGAAAAGCGTGACAAGGAAAGAGACCAAGAAAGTGCTGGCGGGAAGGGCCGAGGTGGCAGAGGAGGCCACCGCGGCAAGATTCCCCAGCATCAAGAAAAACCTGCTGGAGGCCATGAGAAGAAGGAAGGTGATGATGAAAGTGATGAAGGGGATGAAGAGGAAACCAATGAGCAACAGTTCCAGAAAGCCACTGAGGCCCTGTGCATTAACGGAGGTGCATCTTTGCACTCCTCTCACTGCCAGCTTAAACAGTGGGCGCATGAGGTAAATGCCCTAGAGCCAGCGGCAGACTCCCAGAAACCGCTCAAATGGTCCAGCATGCCCATCATCTTTGACGAAGAGGATCACCCCGACCGCACCATCGCGCTAGGGTGCTTGCGGTTGTTGGTTTAATCGACAATCCACAACCTCAAGGTCACAAAGATGTTGGTTGACGGCGGGGCAGGGTTGAACCTGATTTCCCCCAAAGTACTCTGCAAGTTGCAAATATCAGATGAAGAGCTCAAGGTTACTGGCACTTTTAAAGGAATCAACCCCTGCAGGAGTCGTCCTAAGGGAAAGATCACACTGCCGGTGACGTTTGGAGGAGAATTGAACTACCGGATCGAGAAGATTGTGTTTGAAGTGGTCGAGCTTCCTTTGCCGTAAAATGGGATTCTTGGTCGTCCAGCTCTGGCAAAGTTCATGGCGGCATCTCACTATGCCAATAATACTCTGAAGATGCCAGGGCCGATGGGCGTCATCTCCATCCCGTCGAACAAGAAAGATGCAATCATATGCGTGGATAAGATGTACCAGGATGCGGTCACTGCCGAGGCCACCGAAGCCGTAGTTCCTGCCAAGGAAAACAAGAAAGGAAATAAAGCTAGCAGGGATGCCGGCAAAGAATCCGGGAAGCGCGCCTCTCCAGAGTGCGTCGCGCCCGTCGATGATTTGCCAGCGAGTTCCACTAGCAAGAGATCGAAAGTTGCCTCGCCTGCTATAAAGAAGGTCCCGGCAAGGCTGGGTGGCGTTGACGGTACGTTCACCATCAGCTCCACCCTAGATGACAAATAGGAAAGCGCGCTCGTTGCCTTCCTGTGGGCGAATGTCGATGTGTTTGCTTGGCAACCATCTAACATCCCTGGCGTTCCCAGGGAGGTAATCAAGCACCACCTTGCTGTCTGCCCTCATGCTTGGCCTGTCAAGTAGAAGGTCAGAAAACAAGCTATGGAACGGCAACAGTTCATTGCCGAAGAGATCAAGAAACTTGAAGCAGCTGGTTTGGCCAGAGGAGTTTTGCATCCAACATGGTTGGCGAACCCAGTGGTGGTGCACAAGGCGAATGGTTGCATAGACTTCACAGATCTATACAAGGCATGTCCGAAGGACCCTTTCCCCTTACTGCGTATTGCCCAGATTGTGGATTCCACTTCCGGGTGCGACTGTCGGATTCAGGGCTCCGCAGACCCAAGAAAGGTTTGAACTCTGGGGCGTGTGCGAAGAACTCAACCTATCTAGCCAACCAGCTCGTAGCCCTACAGCCTAGCTCGAGGAAGAAGGAAGGAGGTGAACACAACAGTTTACCTAGGTTTGGGCCACCTTGCGGTGTAAGACCCTACTCCTACTTTGTGGTGGATTTGCCTCACGAGGGGCTGAGGATGAACAAGTACAAGGGATGAACAACCTTGCGAGGCCTGCTCTGGTGAGGGTGGAAAGGATCCGATCCCGGGGGGTCCATCCTCCGATTTTGGTCCCGGTCCGGTCTCCGTCCCCTTCTATAGTGGTGGCTAACATATATTTATAGTGGCCTCGGTCCTCTTCCCCCAAATCGTAGGAGGGAAGGGATCCCACAGTGGCCAATTTGAAAGGGGACAAGTAGTCCATCTTATCCTGACGAAAGGTGGTCTTCGCCTGCAAAGATTCTGGCGTGACGCTGCGGTGGGCTCTGTGATGACATCTGTCCTGCCGTCCTGGTGGTCTTGGTCTTGTAGCACTAGAACGGAAACCTTTGCCTGAGTCCTTGGGAACCCACGCCTGCGCTTGCCTCCTTAGCACCAAAGAGGAAACTGTCTTCTCTACGCCCGCTGGCTCCCGCCTGGCCTTGGTCATCATGTCTTGCGTCACCACAACCTCATGAGGTTTGGGCACCTGCATAGGAATCTCTGCTCCTCAGGAGGCGGCCTTGTGACGGCCCGAGGCCGACGCTCTAGACGCCTTCCAGTTATTTCGTTGTTGCCATGTGTTTTATTTGCTTGTTGCACTTCATCATGGCATCATGCGCATTGCATCCGCATGTTTTCCTAAAACTTGCATCCGCTCGTAGATGTCCCTTCTGCCTTGTCCTTGTTGACCTTTCTTAGATTAACCAGATTTTTGCTTCCCTCTTGTCTGGCTGCCTAACCTCTCGGCACAACCCATTTTCCCCTCCTCACAACTTGTACGAAAACTTAACCGAACCCGACCCGCTCAGTGATCACCGATGGGTCCGGATCATCTTCAAACATCCCTAAAATATCTTCAGTTTCTTCTTTGGTCGACCTAACCTATTTATTCCGGGCCGTCCGATTACGATCGGAGGGACCGAATAGTCCCTAAGCTAATCCACCTGCTATATAAGAAGACCAACCCTAAAATCAAGGTAGATGTCCCATCCATCCCGTCTCGGCCGCCGCCACTGTCTTCCTCGGGATCTCATCCCGATCCAATCCCACAGCCAACCACCTCCCTCCTCGTCTTCCCCTCGATCCATTCCATGCCCGACCAACCATGTGGTGCCCCGCCTGAGTACCACTATAGCCAGACGGTCGCCACGCATACCAGCCCATGAAATCACTCTGGCATGTGCTTTTACAACAAGTATCATGAACACCAGCATTTCTATTAATGGACATATAAGTCTTACAGGATATATTACAAGAATGATGGCAGCGGAAAAGCTCTATCTAAGGCAGCTTGGTCTTGGTGCGGCTCCAATCCACAGGGATCTGACTGGGTTACTCTCCTAGCCCATGAACACTCTGGCTCCTCGACCACGGATCCTTACGTGAACCTGGCCACATTGAAGGCCACTTAGTACTTTTGAATGTACTCGCAAGCAAACCAAACTAACATATACACCAAGCAATGCAATCCATGGCATTCAAGCATGTATTAGTTATTAGAGTAACATTAATTATCATGACATGGCTTAGTATACCTATCTAGCAAGATTAACTATCAGTCATAACAGGTTTACCCATCAAGATAACTACTAAGGCAAAATGCAGTAAAGTAAAGCATATCAAGTAAATAATCCTTACTCCGAATAATCTCATGATCCAATCTGAATCTGATCCAAATTCCAATCCAAGTCTTTCGGTCATCTGACCATCTCTTCCATAGCCATCCCATGGCTAACATACCATACTCCTGATAACATCTGATGTCTATGCAAGACAAGTTCTTTCACCATTATTATCATCATTATTACGGTTGACCACCTAGTGAGGTCTGGACGGGCTGTCTAATACCGTGGACGTGGCTATTCGAATAGATTTTACACTCTGCAGAGGTTGCGCACTTTACCCACACTATGGAGCACTGACCTCGTGATCCCATTCGGGTGGACCAACATTGCTCCAATGAAACCTACCTGACCCGTGACTCTTCCATCGCACCACCGACAATCATCCTCCTCCGGAGTCAAGCCCTGGGTGGCCCCTGTGTAACCTCGTGACACCTGCCACCGTCGTGGCTAAACTAAACTGTCACAAACGGGGACCATGCGCAAACAACCAACTGGGCTCACAGGGTTATCGCCGTCTACCTGATCAGGGTAGCACGCACGCATAACCCTCCCTAGATGGAGGTACCGGTGAAAGAGCACGCTATCAGACCAAGTCAAGGCCGTCCCATACCGGCAAATGTGGTTGCACAAATAAGCCCAGACAGGTGACTCAAGATCAACCAACTATGTTCAGTTTTAGCAAGTATTTAACCGGCAGGTATATCCATCATGAATAACTTAACCTGGTGTTAAGCTGTCGTCACTGGACTCCGGAGAATCGCTGGGCTCGGGAGAGTCGCCGGATTCCCAGGAGTCGTCGCTGCTGCTGGAGGAGCTACCGGCGAGGCTGAAGGCGGGCTTGACATCCGCGGCCGCGCCACACGGACTGCCTCCCCCAGGGCAGCACTCCAGATGCCGGCGCTCCTCATCGAAGACCTTGAAGAACAATGTAGAGGCACCATCATACTCAAAGTGGATGGCGAGGGCCCCCTTTGGATGGCAGGCGCGGGCGACCTCGCCCAATCCTCGGGTCATGAAGATGTCGGCCGGGGGGACGACCTCGACCTCCGCCCCTTGGCTAGGCCGCAGCACCCGGCGTGCTGCAGCCACAGCTCAAGTGGCCCCCTCGGCGGCATCTCCTCGGCGAAGAACTTCCGGAGCCGGATCCATGTGCGCGGCGGCATTGCTACCCACACCACGAACTCGCACGAGGTCCCCTCGCCATGGGTTCGCCGGCCTGCTGGCCACGCAGCCTCGGTCAGTCTGCCGAGACCCCAGCCCGCGCGGCGCTGGGCATTACCGCCCTGTCCGGAGCCCTGCGCACGGGTGTACAGAGGAAGCGGGAAGTCAGGCGGAGGCCACTCGTACCAAGGCCGCGTCACCTCTTGCCTTTCGCCGGCGTCCTAAGGGCGGACGAGCCTCTTCTTCGGCGGAAGTGGCACCGGCTCCTCCCGAGGGGTTTTTCCCTTCTCCGCTGAAGAGAATCTCCTGATCAGTGCCATGGATGCTGCTGCAAGACGGCGAGACAAAGAAGAAGAAGAAGAAGAAGGAGCGGGCAGCGAGAAGATGGAGATGAGTGAGGGGGGCTTTGCCCCTCCCCTCATTTATAGCCGGAGGGAGGCCAACCGCCGGCCTCCATGATCCCGCGCAATGATGGGTTTCCTCTGCATGCAGCAGAGTCTCATGAAGTCAGACGGTTGCCGAGGCGGCATGGGGAAGCAGAGACGCCCACGTCCCATCAATCGCCATGCGTCAACCAAGGCCGCAGGCGGTTAGGGCCCGCGACGCTCCGCACTTGCGCCTTGGCTTCGCCTCGAAGCCAAGTTCGAGGGTGCCTTGGGCCCGGGGGCTATTGTCGGTGTTCTGGGAACGGGGGTACCCAGACTTGCCTGCCTGCGGCCCACGGCATGGCTCCATCGACGGCCTGGTATGGCCCAGCTTCAGCAACAACAACTCAAGACCCACGCAAGGGGCCAAGCCTCGCGAGGCGGACGACACCAAGACCTCCACGAGGAGCGGCCTCCTCAGGCTGGCTCTCGAGGAGCGGAGATCTCTATGCAGACCCTCACCTCGTGAGGTTCGGGTGACGCAAGCCATGACGACCAAGGCCAGGCGGGCGCCAGCAGGCTTAGTGTACCAGTTTCCTCTTTGGTGCTAAAGAGGCAAGCGCAGGCGTGGAGTCCCGAGGAATCAGCCAAAGGTTTCAATTCCCGTGCAACAAGACCAAGACCGCCAGGACGGCGGGACAGAGGTCATCACCGAGCCCACCACGCTGTCATGACCAGAGGCTTTTGCAGGCGAAGACTACTTTTGTCAGGATAGCATGTACTAGTTGTCTCCCTTCGAATTTGGCCATTGTGGGATCCCTTCCCGCCTTTCATTTGGGAAGAGGACCAAGGCCACTATAAATAGGACTTTGCCACCACCGTAGAGGGGGATCAGACCCCCAGACGGATCATTCAAATCACCCTCGCTCCCACCAGCTCACTCGGGCACAAGAACACCTCTCCTCCTGAGGCTGTTCGCTACTGTACTAGTTCATCCTCAGCCCCTCGAGGCCAATCCACCACAAAGCAGGAGTAGGGTTTTACACCGCAAGGTGGCCCGAACCTGGGTAAACTGTTGTGTCTCTTTTACTTATAGTTCATTGTGCTAGGCTGTGAGATTAGCAAGTAGGCAGACTGGGGAGGACGAGTTCTTCGCACGCACCCCAGAGATCGAACCTCTCAAGCGTTTGCGGAACCCAAAATCCGACACATACCTGCTCTGTAAGGTAAAAACTTGTGCATATGAAAACCTCGCTACCTTCGAAACATAGGTGCTCCCATCCTTTGTCCCGAACATTGCTTCGGGCAAGGTGGTCGCAGTTGCCTTTGATGGAGAGGGTTCGATGAGGGGCCGGTCCCTTTTTATAGTTTTATGCACGGCAGGCATCGCCCCACGGCAGCAAACTAAGGGTACCGGCAGGATAGTTTGCCGAGGGAAACTTTTTTACTTGAACGTATAGAGGCACATCACCTCTGCATGGACATGATACATGCACAAGTACCCGGCAAGGCTTGTCTTTTTCATTAATATGCTGATAAGCAAGTATAGATCTTACAGAGCACAAACATGGATAAAGAAGTTTACATAATTTAGACTAAAGTTCGGCAAGTGCCTACATATTTTAGATTGAAAAAAGATAAGTGCCCCGTAATCCCTTTCTTGTCCCTCTCCTCCTAGGCACTACGGTGGGAGGTGAAGAAGGCAAAAGGAGCGCCTGGGAAGAAGCCCAGCCTGACCCCGTCAGGCCCCATGGCGAGGCGCCCGACAAGATCGAGAGGGCGCGAGCAAAGGCCTTCCAGCCGCATCGGAAGAGCATAACAGGAGGAGCGGGGAAGTCCACATCCACCCGCATGCTGCCATTGCAGCAACCCCTCATGTGCAGCTTCAACGCGCGTGGCTATTCAAGCTCCATCACCCTCGCAAACGGAGTAGGGAGGCGGAGGCAGCCGCGCGGGGGCTTGTACAGCCTGATGATGAATTCCAGCGGCTGCTCTCCGGCGTGGCCCGCCGTTGGGGGTTGAGCGGCCGGCGGAGGGGCGGCCCGAGCGCCCCCTCGCCATCCTCGACCCCGAGCACCACGACAGCCACGACCTCACCCCCTCCTACCTCCTCTCGCAGCGGGCTCCGCCCCTGCATCTCCGGCGGGAGGAGGGAGGCACTGTCGAGCAGAAGCCCTCGTCGCCACTACTGGGATGCCACTGTATCCTCTTCCCCCCACCATGATGAAGAAATGACACCAGAAGGAAGAAGAAGGGAATGGATTTGAGCCTGCACCCCCACCCACGTCCCCTTTTATAAGGAAAACGAGGACGGGGGCTGGCTCCCTACTCAAGGGGAGCGACCGCCCTGCTCCGCCAATTTGGCTCCCTCCAGCACCACCAACGGCTCGTGGAATCAAGGCCGACCCCGTGCGCCAATCCATGGCGTCTGGATTTCTGCCATGGCACGCGTTTCCACGCTCTCCGCGTCCACCACCAACCCAGCAGAATGCATGCTACACACGTGGCGGAAACGATAGAAGCGGGAAAGATAGCGGAATGGTAGTTACCGCCCCGTGAACGTGGGGCGTGGGTAGCCCATGGATCGTGGCTTACTAACTTCCCCAGTATGTCTCGCATGACATGCGGAAAAACCGGAAACTGACTCCAGCACAAGTTAATGGAGTAGCAAAGAAGATCTCAAAGGATGAGCAACCGCAACCCGCTCGCCTATGTACTAGATAGGGCCTACCCCAATGACGCTCGGCAGCGCGTTCAGGCCAGGCCCGGGGGCTGCTATCGGTGCAACAAATCCCCAGGTGTGTTGCCCGGACTGTACACGAGCTCAAGAGCAAAGTTGCGACATTCAAGACAAGGCCAAGCAGAAGAGATGGCTCTTTGAGAAATCAAAGGGAGGATCAAGAAGACCAAGACCAACCAAATAAGCAAGATATCACTACGGAAAAACCTCCCTTGCCGGGCAGGCGAGCCTGGCGGGGTCGAGGTTACCCCAAGACAAGCTTCAAGACTACCCCGGAAGGCTTGCCGGTGACGCCAAGGGCGGATTACCCCGCTATCGGCGTTCTGGGAACCAGGGTACCCAGACTTGCCTGCCTGTGGCACACAGCGTGGCTCAATCGACGGCCTGGTACGGCCCAGTTTCAACACCGACAAGGCAAGACCCTCGCGAGGGGCCAAGCCTCGCGGGGCGGATGACGCCAAGACCTCCTGAGGGAGCGGCCACCCCTGGGCTGCTCCTGAGGAGCGGAGTTTCCTATGCAAGTGCTCAACCTCATGAGGCTGCGGTGACTTAAGTCATGACGACCAAGGCCAGGCGGGCGCCAGCGGGTGCAGAGGAGCAGGTTTCCTCTTTGGTGCTAAGAAGGCAAGCACAGGCGCGGGGTCCCGAGGAATCAGCCAAAGGTTTCTATTCCCGTGCAACGAGACCAATACCGCCGTGACGGCAGGACGGATGTCATCGCCGATCCCACCGCAGCGTCACGACCAGAAGCTTTGCAGGCGAAGACCACCTTTCGTCAAGATAAGATGTACTACTTGTCCCCTTTCAAATTGGCCATTGTGGAATCCCTTCCCGCCTCCGTGCTCGGGGAAGAGGACCGAGGCCGCTATAAATATAGGTTAGCCACCACCATAGAAGAGGACAACTCATTCTCACCAGAGCAAGCCCCGCGAGCTTGTTCATCCTCTGTACTAGTTCATCCTTAGTTCCTCGTGAGGCTAATCCACCACAAAGCAGGAGTAGGGTCTTACACCGCAAGGTGGCCTGAACCTAGGTAAACTGCCGTGTTCATCTTCTTCCTTGTCCATCTAGCTAGGCTGTAGGGCGACGGGTTGGTTGGCTGGAGGGGTTGAGTTCTTCGCACATGCCCTAGAGTTCGAACCTTTCTTGGGTCTGCGGAGCCCTGAATCCGACATTTGGCACGCCAGGTAGGGGGCGTGTCGAAGCTCTACCCCTCTCATCAGCCGTGCGCCGCCTGCACTACGTGCCTCCCATGGCGGGCGCCGCTCCATCCGCTGAGCCGCTGGGCGCACTCGGAGCAGCCGCGGGCCGCCGGGCCCTCTTCCGCGCCCTACGGCAGGTGCGGTGGCCGCCGAAGTTCAGGCCGACGCTGCCCCCGCGGTATGACGGTGCGGGGGACCCCGTTGTCGGCGTTCTGAGAACGGGAGTACCCAGACTTGCTTGCCTGCGACGCACGGCGTGGCTCCATCGACGGCCTGGTATGACCCAGCTTCAGCGACAACAACTCAAGACCCTCGTGAGGGGCCAATCCTCGCGAGGCGGACAACACCAAGACCCCCACGAGGAGCGGCCTCCTCAGGCTGGCTCCTGAGGAGCGGAGATCTCAATGCAAACCCTCACCTCGTGAGGTCCGGGTGACGCAAGCCATGACGACCAAGGCTAGGCGGGCGCCAGCGTGCGTAGTGCACCAGTTTCCTCTTTGGTGCTAAAGAGGCAAGCACAGGCACGGAGTCCCGAGTAATCAGCCAAAGGTTTCCATTCCCGTGCAACAAGACGAAGACCGCCAGGATGGCAGGATGGAGGTCATCACCGAGCCCACCACGGCGTCACGACCAGACGCTTTTGCAGGCGAAGACTACTTTTGTCAGGATAGCATGTACTGGTTGTCTCCCTTCGAATTTGGCCGTTGTGGGATCCCTTCCCGCCTTCATTTGGGGAGAGGACCAAGGCCACTATAAATAGGACTTAGCCACCACCATAGAAGACGACGGATCATTTAGATAACCCTCACCCCACCAGCTCAGTCGAGCTCAAGAACACCTCTCCTCCTGAGGCTGTTCACCACTGTACTAGTTCATCCTCAGCCCCTCGAGGCCAATCCACCACAAAGCAGGAGTAGGGTCTTACACCGCAAGGTGGCCCGAACCTGGGTAAACTGTTGTGTCTCTTTTCCTTACAGTTCGTCGAGCTAGGTTGTGAGATTAGCGAGTAGGCAGACTGGGGAGGACGAGTTCTTCACACGCACCCCAGAGTTCGAACCTCTCAAGGGTTTGCGGAACCCGAAATCTGACAATTGGCGCGCCAGGTAGGGGTGCGTAAAAACCTCGCCTCTCCGTCCGCCGCACTCCGCCTTCACCGTTCAGTTCTCATGGCGGGCGCCTCTTCTCCGACAGGATCGACGGGCGCGCACGGAGGCATCATGGGTCTCCGGGCCTTCACCCCTGCCTTACGGCGAGTGCAGTGGCCGCCCAAGTTCAGGCCAGAGATGCCGCATCGCTACAACGGCGCGGAAGACCCGGTGGGGTTTCTCCAGGCATATGAGGAGGCGGTTCTGGCAGCCGATGGCGACGACAAGGTCATGGCGAATTGGCTCCCCATGGCCCTCATGGGCGCGCCGCACGATTGGCTCCTGGGCCTGCTGGAATCTTCGGTGGCCTCCTGGGAGGAGCTGCGCGGCCTTTTCGTCACGCAATTCGCGGCGCCGGCACCTCACGTTGTCGCAGCCACCCTCGGCGGCTCGCAGGCGCCGCCCTCAGATCGCCACATCAAGCAGTTCTTTTGCCAGGCGGGTGATGCCCACGTGCAGCGGGCGGCGCCACCGGGTTGGGTGGCACCCAAGGCCGACCTCACCTTCGACTCCGGGGACCACCCCGCGGTCACGGCCGGCGCCGGTGCTCTCCCGATGCTCTGCACCCCCACCATCTGCAAGGTGGCGGTCACCAAGACCCTCATCGACGGAGGAGCCGGCCTCAATGTGCTCTCGGTGGAAGCATTCGGCTTGCTTCATGTGCCCCATGGCCGGCTCCGCCCCACGAAGCCCTTCTCTGGAGTCGTCAACGGCTCCACCAACCCCCTCGGGCAGATCCGCCTCCCCATCACCTTCGGCACCCGCGACAACTACCACACCGAGCTTATCGACTTCGACATCGCCCGCATCAGCCTCCCGTACAGCACCATCCTCGGGTACCCGGCCCTGGCCAATTTCATGGCAGCGACTCACCCTGCCTACAACCTCATGAAGATGCCGGGAAGCAGCGGCGTCCTCACCATGGCAGGAGACACCAAGGACGCGCTATTGGCCCTCAAGCTCGCCTTCAGGGCCGCAGCAGCCGCAAGGCCGACTGAGGAAGGGGCCCCAGAGGCTCCAGGGGCTGCGCCAGTGAAGAAGAAGCGGTTGCTCTCTCAAGATCGGGCCGAGACGAAGCAGGTGCCGGTCGATGAAGACGGGGTGTCGGGTGCCACCTTCACCATATTTGCCAGCCTTTCTCCAGATCAAGAAAAGGCCTTGGTCGACTTCTTACGTGCGAACAAGGAAGTGTTCGCATGGGAGCCCAAGGATATGGTTGGGATCCCGAGGGGAATAATTGAGTATCACCTGAGGGTGTGCCCTAACGCACGACCGGTAAAGCAGAAGGCGCGGCGGCAGTCCACAGAGAAGCAGTCATTCATCATCCAAGAGACCCGCATGCTGCAAGAGGCTGGTGTCATTCGGGAGGTGCTGTACCCAGAATGGTTGGCAAACTCGGTCATCGTCCCCAAGAAGGGCGGAAAGGAGCGTATGTGCGTCGACTTCACTAACCTCAACAACCCTTGCCCTCAAGACCCCTTTCTGCTTCCGCGTATCGATCAAATCATCGACTCCACCGCCGAGTGCGACCTGTTGTGCTTCCTGGATGCCTTCTCAGGCTATCACCAAATCAAGATGGCGGTGCAAGATGTTGAGAAGCCAGCTTTCTTGACCCCATGAGGGGTGTATTGCTACACCTGCATGCCGTTTGGGCTGCGTAATGCCGGAGCAACCTTCCAGCGGCTGATGCACATCGCTCTGGGCCAGCAGCTCGGGAGGAACACAGAGGCATACGTCAACGACATAGTGGTGAATTCTCGGGAGGCAAGGACCCTTATTGAAGACCTGGAGGAAACATTTGCCAGCCAGCGCAAGGTGGATCTGCGACTCAACCGGGAGAAATGTGTGTTCGGCGTCCCATCCGGCAAGCTGCTGGGTTTCTTGGTATCGCACAGAGGGATCGAGGCTAAACCAGAGAAAGTCAAGGCCATAGAAAGGATGAGCCCATCGCAGACTCTCAAGTAGATGCAGAAGCTGGCAGGTTGCGTGATCTCGCTGGGGCGTTTCATCACCAAGTTGGGAGAACGCGCCCTCCCGTTCTTCAAGCTGATGAAAAAGAAAGGACCATTCGAGTGGACTCCGGAGGCTGATGCGGCCTTCCAAGATCTCAAGAAGTACCTCACCAGCCCGCCGGTGATGGTGGCGCCACGTCCCCTTGAGCCCCTGGTGCTCTACTTGGCAGCCACGCCTCACTCAGCCAGCGCAGCGCTGGTGGCACTGAGGGAGGAGCGCCTGGCCAAGGGTTCATGATGGGGCACCCTGTCGGCAGATGGGGCACCGCGGTGTCAAGATGGCGCTCCTGAGGCTCCGGCTGCACCACCAGCCAACAACGCTCCTGAGACCTCAGCCAACCCCCCAGGTAGTGGGTCTCCTGAGGACGATACTCCTTAGGGCATGGCTGGCATGGTGGATGATAAGGCTCCTGAGGGACCACAGACTCAGGAGTTGCAAGACCTCACCAATGCCTCCTCCCTCGTCGAGCACCTAGTATACTTCGTCAGCACGATGTTGTGAGACGCGCGGGCATGCTACCCCATGCCACAGAAGCTACTGCTCACGCTCCTCGTCGCCTCCCGAAAGCTGCGCCACTACTTCCAGGGCCACCCCATCAAGGTTGTCACAGCTTACCCTCTGGAGAGGGTGCTCCAGAGTCCCAACGCTGTGGGAAGAGTCACCGAATGGAACATTGAGTTGCAAGCATTCCAGTTGGAGTTCAGTACCACCAGGATCATCAAGGGTGCGGCCCTCGCTGACTTCGTGGCGGAATGGACTGACATCCCTGACCGTGAAGTGTGCGAGGACCGCTCCCTCATACCCGGTGACGAGGCACCAGATGGTTGGATCATGTACTTCGATGGCGCGTTCTCACGCCAGGGCGCGGGGGCTGGAGCTGTGCTTATTTTGCCCGCCAAAGACAAGCGCTACTACGACGTGCAACTCTGCTTCCAACACGGCAAGAAGGTCTCCAACAACATTGGGGAGTACGAGGGCCTGACCGTAGGACTCAAGGCCGCCGCGGCACTGGGGGTCAGGCGACTCGCAGCTCCTCGCCAACTTCTCCAACAAGGAGTACACCCCGGAGGATGAGCACATGGAAGCATACCTAGGGGAGGTACGCAAAATTGAGAAACGATTCTTGGGCCTGGAATTGCAGCACGTGCCGCGAGGCACAAACAAGGAGGCGGATGACATCGCCAAGAGGGTGTCCCGGCGTCTACCTCAGGAGCCTGGCGTCTTCGAAGAGCGGCTCTTCAAGCCATCGGCAGCTCCACCCAATGCAGAACCAGCACCGCCTCACGAGGACCTCCCCCATGCTCCTCCGTCGGGCGCCCCGGCTTGTGGCCCAACCTCATGAGCTCGCCTCCTCCTCGCGATGGAACCTCAGGAGGGGTGTTGGACCGAGGAGTTCAAGGCGTACCTACTTCGGGGCACCCTGCCGGAGAAGGAGGAAGACGCGGAGCGTGTGGCCCGCCAGACCAAAGCATACTGCATCCAGGACGGTGAGCTCTATCGGAGGCGTCCAATCGATGTTTCTTTATGGTGCATCTCCAGGGAGCAGGGATGCGAGCTGCTAGCCGATATACATGGTGGGGACTGTGGGCATCACTCTTCATCGTGCACACTCGTGGGCAAGGCATTCCACAGCGGGTTCTACTGGACCACGACGCTCAATGATGCTACCGAGCTGGTGAAGTCCTGTGAAACCTGCCAGTTCCAGGCCAAGCAGATCCACCAGCCCGGTCAGGGCCTCCAGACCATCCCGCTCACATGGCCATTCGCGGTCTAGGGGCTGGACATCTTGGGGCCATTCCCACGGGCGCCCGGGGGCTACTGCTACCTCTACGTTGCCATTGACAAGTTCACCAAGTGGGCGGAGGTGGAAACCGTCCACACCATCCCGGCCAGCTCAGCCGTCAAGTTCATCAAAGGCCTCGTGAGCCAATTTGGGGTTCCTAACCGCATCATCACCGATAATGGCTCACAGTTTACCAGCAACCTTTTCAAAACATACTGTGCTAAACTTCGAATGTAGATATGCTACGCTTCGGTGGCACACCCCAGGAGCAATGGCCAGGCCGAGCGTGCCAACGCAGAAGTCCTGAGAGGCCTCAAGACAAGGACCTTCAAGAAGAAGCTCGAGGCCTGCGGCAGGGGCTGGCTCGACGAGCTCCAGTCCGTGCTGTGGTCCATCTGCACCACCGCAACCAAGACGACGGGCGAGACTCCGTTCTTCCTCATCTACGGAGCCAAAGTGGTTCTCCCTCATGAGGTCAAGCATCGCTCCACGCGGGTCTTGGCGTTTGACGAGGCACGGCGTGACGCCACGCGGGGGATGGACCTCGTGCTGGGGAAGGAATCCCGCCGTCAAGCCTCGCTCCGAGCGGCAAGGTACCAGCAGGCGCTGCGGCAGTACCACTGCCGTAGCGTCCGCTCTAGGATGCTTGAGGTGGGTGATCTCGTGCTGAGGCGGGTGCTCTCCAGGGAGGGGCTGCATAAGCTCTCACCCATGTGGGAGGGCCCGTTCAGGATCGCCCGTGTCTCCAGCCTGGCGCCGCGCGCCTAGAGATGCAGGACGGGATCCCCATCCAGAACGCTTGGAACATCCAGCACCTCCGGATGTTCTACACATGAAGCAAGGCCCCGTGCCTGTGAAGGTCTCCACTCGTGACACTCTCACGTAATAATGAGTGGGGCTGTACACACCCCGGAGTCTGCTGAGTGTCCTCATGGGGGCTCCCTCCCACGTCCTAGTGGCAGCACTTAGCTCCGCGCTGGTGAGAAGACTAGACTAGGTGCCGGACGCGGCTGTTCTTTTGCTTGCTTTCTGTAGTTGGTTTGCAACTTAATGGAATTTGGAGTTTTCGCGTTTCTCGTTTGCCAGAGCTGGAAGTTTCTTTTCCTCTTGTTCGTTTGCCTCTCCAGCCTTATCCTAGGAAGAGCGGCAGTTGCCTGTCGCTCCTCCTCACGCGTCCCGCATGCGGGGGCTAGGTAGGTGTGTGCTTGGTGCTCGCCCGCGACCACACCTCACCGAAGCCCTGTCGCCCCAGAGCTTCGGTCCTTAAATCCTTGTGAGATGCTCTCAAACGAGCTCGTGGGCACGCGTACCTTCTCATGTCCGTGCCTCCAGGCATCGCGATGTGGTGCACCAGCCACAACCAACCCACGCTCGGGGGCTCGCGCAAGGAAGGGCTTGACACCCTGTGAAGTTTTCTAATAATTCTGCAGCTGTACAATGCCTCCAGAGGCCCGACGGCTCCTGAGTTGTTAAGAAGCAAACTTCGCCAGATGTTGCTGGAGAGGCGCACCCTCGCGAGGCGGGAAACTACAACAAGCATATCAAGCTAAGTTATTCTAACCACACCTGATCGGAATATCGGTATCCCGGCACAATATCAAAATAACAAACATAGCATAATGGCACGAGTGCCTTGGTTCATTACACGCCCAGCGGGGCCCTCTACTTTTTTCAAATGCAGGAGAAAGGAAAGGTTAAACAAAAGTGGCCCGCACGACCGCAGCAGCTCCCGAGGCCAGGCTCCGGCGGCCCCCGGGCTCAGTCCGAGTCTTCCTCCCGCTTCACCGGAGCGCGGCGACGAGAGAACCCGTCGCCTTCCTTGATGCGAGCCCGACGGCGTGATGGTTGTTCGTAGCCGCCGCTACTGGTGCTCTCGCCGGAGGAGCCGCCACTGCTGAAGGAAGCGTGGCCATCGCCAAGGGCAAGCTCACCCTCGTCGCCGTCACGGCCATCGTTAAGGCCAAGCTCATCGTCGCCGCTGCCGTCTTCTGGGCAGCACCCTGCACGATGGCCGTCCTCCCCGAACACCCTCACGTAGAGGGTCGCGAGGCCGTCGTACTTGAAATGAAGGGTGTGCCTCCCGCTCAGGCCTTGCGCGCGGGAAAACGCCTGCCAACCGCGGGTCAAGGACACGCTGCCCGTCGCGGTGACTTCGACCCCAACCCACGAAGCCTTGCTGCAGCACCATCACCCTACAGCCAGAGGCCGTCAAGCCTCGCGACCGGCAGCTCACTGATGAAGAAGCGCGGGAGCAGGAGCCAGGTGCCGGCGGGCCTCTCTGACCACACGACAAACTCCGGGAGCACATCCGTCGAGTGGAAGCGCGGCCGAGGAGGCCGGGCAACCACGGTGCGCCGCCCCTCGTCGCAGGGGCTGCCTCGCCCTTGGTGGCCCCCGCCTCGAGAAGAAGCGCCGCCGTGGCCACCCAAAGCGATGCCGGCCCCCGAAGGAGCGCGCCCGCGCCCCCAAGGAGCTACCGCCGGGGTCGCAGCATGCTTGCGGGGGCGGCCACGCCCTCTCTTGGGTGGCGACAAACCTGGCCCCTCCTTGCGGGCCTTCCCTTTCTCGGTGGTAGAGAACCTTCTCGTCGGTGCCATGGAAGCTACGGCAGGACGGGGAGGTGAAGAAGAAGAGGGAGCGGGCAGCGAGAAGATGCAGATGAGTGAGGGGGGCTCTGCCCCTCCCCTCGTTTATAGCCGGAGGGAGGCCAACCGCCGGCCTCCACGATCCCATGCAATGATGGTTTTTCTCTGCATGCAGCAGAGTCTCATCAAGTCGAACGGTTGCCGAGGCAGCGTGGGGAAGCGGAGACGCCCACGTCCCATCAATCGCCATCCGTCGACCAAGGCCGCAGGCGGTTAGGGCCCGCGGTGCTCCGCACTTGCCCCTTGGCTTCGCCTCGAAGCCAAGTTCAGGCGCGCCTTGGGCCCGGGGGCTACTGTCAGCGTTCTGGGAACGGGGGTACCCAGACTTGCTTACCTGCGGCCCACGGCGTGGCTCCATCGACGGCCTGGTACGGCCCAGCTTCAGCGACAACAACTCAAGACCCTCGCGAGGGGCCAATCCTCGCGAGGCGGACAACACCAAGATCCCCACGAGGAGCGGCTTCCTCAGGCTGGCTCTTGAGGAGCGGAGAGTTCTATGCAAGCCTCACCTCGTGAGGTCCGGATGATGTGAGCCATGACGACCAAGGCCAGGCGGGCGCCAGAGGGTGCAGTGTACCAGTTTCCTCTTTGGTGCCAAGGAGGCAAGTGCAGGCGCGGAGTCCCGAGGAATCAGCCAAAGGTTTCCATTCCCGTGCAACAAGACCAAGACCGCCAAGACGGCAGGACGGAGGTCATCACCGAGCCCACCACGGCGTCATGACCAGACGCTTTTGCAGGTGAAGACTACTTTTGTCAGGATAGCATGTACTGGTTGTCTCCCTTCGAATTTGGCTGTTGTGGGATCCCTTCCCGCCTTCATTTGTGGAGAGGACCAAGGCCACTATAAATAGGACTTAGCCACCACCATAGAAGACGACAGATCATTCAGATCACCCTCACCCCACCAGCTCACTCGAGCTCAAGAACACCTCTCCTCCTGAGGTTGTTCGCCACTGTACTAGTTCATCCTCAGCCCCTCGAGGCCAATCTACCAAAAAAGCAGGAGTAGGGTCTTACACCGCAAGGTGGCCCAAACCTGGGTAAACTGCTGTGTCTCTTTTCCTTACAGTTCATCGAGCTAGGCTGTGAGATTAGCGAGTAGGCAGACTGGGGAGGATGAGTTCTTCGCATGCACCCCAGAGTTCGAACCTCTCAAGTGTTTGCGGAACACGAAATCCGACACCCGTGGAGTTCCTTCGCCTGTACGAGCTGAGCATCGAGACGACAGGTGGCGACGAGAAGTTCATGGAGAACTGGCTCCCCATGGCTCCCATGGGCGTGCCGCGTTCTTGGATGCTTAGCCTGCCGCAGTTGTCGGTGGCCTCCTGGAAGGAGCTGCGCAGTTAGTTCATCGTGCGCTTCGCGCCGCCGGCGCCCCATGCCGTTGCGGCTATCCTCGGTGGGTCGCAGGCGCCGGCCTTAGGACACCACGTCAAGCAGTTCTTCCGGCAGATGGGGGCCGCCCAGCCATGGCAGGGGGCTTTTCCAGGCCGGCTGGCGCCTGAAACCGACATCAGCTTCGAATCAAGGGATCACCCCAAGACTACGGTTGGGGCAGGTGTGCTTCCCTTGCTATGCATGCCCACCATCAGTAGCGTCGCGGTCACCAGGACCCTCATCAACGGCAGCGCTAGCCTCAACATCCTCTCCGTGGAAGCCTTCAACCTGCTCCAGGTGCCTTACAACCGGCTCACCCCCACCAGGCCCTTTTCAAGGGTCCTCGACGGCTCCATTGTTCCCCTGGGGTAGATCCGCCTTCCTATCACCTTCGGCATGCGCTGCAACTACCGCACCAAGCTCGTCGACTTCGACATCATCCGCATAGGCCTCCCATACAACGCCATCCTTGGGTACCCAACCCTTGCCAAGTTCATGGAGGCGACGCACCCCGGCTACAACGTCATCAAGATGCCTGGGAGTAGCAGCATCCTTACTATGGTGGGAGACACCAAGGATGCCCTCAAGCTCGCTTTCAAAGCCACGGCGGCTAGACGTGGACGGTGCTTCGAAGATCCCGGAGGCCGTGCCCATGAAGAAGCAGCAGCTATTCTCTCAGGACCGGGCTGAGACGAAGCAGGTTCGGGTCGACGATGAGGGCTCAAGCCTCACCTTCACCATAGGCACCGGCCTCCCACCAGACCAGGAAGAAGCGCTGGTTGGCTTCCACCATGCAAACAAGTATGTGTTTGCGTGGGAGGCGACGAACCTGGTTAATGTCCCGCGGGACGTGATTGAGCACCACTTGATGGTGTGCCCCGGCGCGTGCCCGGTGAAACAAAAGGCGCGGCGACTTGTCCCGGAGAAGCAATCATTCATCGTCCAGGAGGTCCGCAAGCTGCAAGAAGCTGGCATCATCTGAGAAGTGTGGCACTCGGAATGGCTGGTCATCCCGGTCATCATCCCCAAGAAGGGGCGAAAGGAGCGCATGTGTGTCGACTTCACGAGCCTCAACAAAGCTTGCCCTCAAGACCCTTTCCTTGTTTCGTGCATCGACCAGATCGTTGACTCCACCTCTGAGTGCGACCTGCTGTGTTATCTGGATGCCTTCTCGGGCTACCACCAGATCAATATGGCGGTGCAAGACATCGAGAAGATATCCTTCCTTTCCCCGTGCGGGGTGTACTGTTACACCTGCATGCCATTCGGGTTGCGCAACACCGGTGCGACCTTCCTGCGATTGATGCACATCGCCTTGGGCAAGCAGCTCGGGAGGAATGCCGAGGCGTACGTCGATGACATAGTGGTCAAGTCACGGGAAGCAAGAACCCTCATTGAAGACCTGGAGGAAACATTTGCCATCTTACGCACAGTAAACCTGCGCTTCAACCCGGAGAAGTGTGTGTTCGGCATTCCGTTGGGCAAGCTGCTGGGTTTCTTGGTGTCGCACAGAGGGATCGAGGCTAACCCAGACAAGATCAAGGCGATAGAGAGGATGATCCCGCCGCAGACTCTCAAGGAAATGCAGAAGCTCGCGGGCTGCGTGACCTCGCTGGGGCGTTTCATCTCCAAGCTTGGTGAGCGCGCCCTCTCGTTTTTCAAGTTGATCAAGAAGAAGGTCCTGTTCGAGTGGACTCCGGAGGCCGAGGAAGCTTTCCAAGACCTCAAGAGGTATCTCACCAGCCCTCTGGTGATGGTGGTACCTCGACCCCTTGAGCCCCTGGTGCTTTACCTGGCCGCCACACCCCACTCGGCAAGCGCGGCACTCGTGGAGGTCCGAGAAGAGCACGCGGGCGCAGGTGCGCGGTGCAGTACCCCGTCTTCAGCCATGCCATCGCCACCTCAGGATAGCACTCCTAAGGCATCGGTCACCCCGGCAGAGGGCAAGGCTCCTGAGGCCCCCACGCCTCAGGCAGGGCCAGACGCCGTCAGCGCCCCTTCTCTTGTTGAGCACCCTGTGTATTTCGTCAGCACGGTGTTGCGCAACGCGTGTGCGCGCTACCCCATGCCGCAGAAGCTTCTGCTCGTGCTCCTCGTCGCCTCCAGGAAGCTGTGCCACTACTTCCAAGGCCACCCCATCAAGGTCATTGTCGGTGTCCTGGGACCGGGGGTGCCCAGACTTGCCTGCCTGCGGCCCGTGACGTGACTCCATCGACG
This sequence comes from Thinopyrum elongatum, assembly GCA_011799875.1. NCBI lineage: Eukaryota > Viridiplantae > Streptophyta > Magnoliopsida > Poales > Poaceae > Thinopyrum > Thinopyrum elongatum. The sequence continues at coordinate 282,964,495 of CM022300.1, forward strand.
GCCTGGTACGGCCCAGCTTCAGCAACGACAACGCCCGACCCTCGCGAGGGGCCAAGCCTTGCGAGGCGGACGACACCAAGACCCCCACAAGGGGCGGCCTCCCCAGGCTGGCTCTCGAGGAGCGGAGATATCAATGTAAGCTGCACCTCGCGAGGTTCACCTGACGTGAGCCATGACGACCAGGACCAGGCAGGCGCCAGCGGGCACAGTGTACCAGTTTCCTCTTTGGTACAAAGGAGGCAAGCGCAGGTGCGGAGTCCCGAGGAATCAAGCAAAGGTTTCCATATCGGTGCAACAAGACCAGGACCGCCAGGACGGCAGGACAGAGGTCATCGAGGAGCCCACTGCAGCGTCACCACCAGAGGCTTTTGCAGGCGAAGACTACTTTTGTCAGGATAACTTGTACTAGTTGTCTCCCTTCGAATTTGGCCGTTGTGGGGTCCCTTCCCGCCTACATTTGGGAAGAGGACCAAGGCCACTATAAATAGGACTTAGCCATCACCATAGAAGGGGAGAACCGGAGCTGAATCAGATCCATTCCACCCTCACCACCTCATCAGCTCATCAAGCTCAAGAACACCTCACCTCCTAAGGTCGTTCCACCTCTGTACTAGTTCATCCTTAGCCCACCGAGGCAATCCACCACAAAGCTGGAGTAGGATAAACTGCTGTGTCTCTTGTTCCTTGGGTTCGTCGTGCTAGGCTGTGGAATCATTGAGCAGGCAGACTGGGGAGAGAGAGTTCTTCGCACGCACCCCAGAGTTCGGACCTCCCAAGGGTCTGCGGAACCCCGAATCCGACATTTGGCATGCCAGGTAGGGATGCATCAGAGTTTCGCCTCTTCGTCCGCTCTGCTCCTCCGTGCAGCTTTCATGGCGGGCGCCGCTCCACCAGCCGGATCGACAGGCGCGCATGGAGGCGCCATGGGCCTCCGGGCCTTCATCCACGCCTTACGACATGTGCGGTGGCCACCCAAGTTCAAGCCAAAGATGCCGCCTCGCTACAACAGTGCGGCAGGCCCAGCGGCATTTCTCCAGGCATACGAGGAGGCCGTTTGGGTGGCCGGTGGCGACGACAAGGTCATGGCTAACTGGTTTCCCATGGCCCTCGCTGGTGTGCCACGCGCCTGGCTGCTCAACCTGCCGGAATCTTCTGTGGCCTCCTGGGAGGAGCTGCGCGGTCTCTTCATCGCGCGCTTCGCGGCACCGGCGCCCCACGCCATCGCGGCCCTCCTCGGCAGTTCACAGGCGCCGCCCTCGGACCATCACGTCAAGCAGTTCTTCTGCCAAGTAGGTGCCGCGCACGTGCGGTAGGGAGCTCCTCCGGGATGGGCGGCGCCCAAGGCCGACCTCACCTTCAACTCGAGAGATCACCCAGCAACCACCACGGGCGCAGGCGCGCTCCCGATGCTCTGCACCCCAAGCATCTGCAATGTGGCGGTTACTAAGACCCTCATCGACGGTGGGGCTGGCCTCAACGTGCTCTCTGTGGAGGCTTTCTGCTTGCTCCACGTGTCACATGGCCGGCTCCGCCCCACCAAGCCCTTCTCTGGGGTCGTTGACGGTTCCACTAGCCCCCTAGGGCAGATCCGCCTCCCTGTTACCTTTGGCACCTGCGACAACTACCGCACCGAGCTTATCGACTTCGATATCGCCCGCATCAGCCTCCCATACAATGTTATCCTCGGGTACCCAGCCTTGGCCAAGTTTATGGCAGCGACTCATCCTGCCTACAACCTCATGAAGATGCTGGGGAGCAGTGGCATCCTCACTGTGGCCGGGGACATCAAGGAGGCCCTGACGGCCCTCAAGCTCGCCTTTAGGGCCACGGCAGTAGCACGCCCAGCAGGTGGGGAAGCCCCTGAGGCCCCGGGGGCTACGCCGATGAAGAAGAAGCAGCTGTTCTCCCAAGATCGGGCCGAGACGAAGCAGGTGCCGGTTGACGAGGATGGAGCGTCAGGAGCCACCTTCACCATAGGAGCCAACCTCGCTCCAGACCAAGAAAAGGCGCTGGTTGGCTTCTTGCGCGCAAACAAGGAGGTGTTTGCATGGGAGCCCAAAGATTTGGTCATAGTCCCGAGGGAGGTAATCGAGCATCACCTAAAGGTGTGCCCCAATGTGCGCCTGGTGAAACAGAGGGCGCGACGGTAGTCCACGGAGAAGCAGGCGTTCATCGTCCAAGAGACCCGCGAGCTGCAAGACACTGGTGTCATTCGGGAGGTGCGGTACCCAGAATGGCTGGCTAACCCTGTCATTGTCCCCAAGAAAGGCGGGAAGGAACGCATGTGCGTCGACTTCACCAACCTCAACAAGGCTTGCCCTCAAGATCCCTTCCCGCTCCCGCGCATCGACCAGATCGTCGACTCTACCGCCGAGTGTGACCTGCTGTGCTTCTTGGACGCATTCTCAGGATATCACCAAATCAAGATGGCGGTGCAAGATGTCGAGAAGACGGCTTTCTTGACCCCGTGCGGGGTGTATTGCTACACCTGCATGCCCTTCGGGCTACGTAACGCCGGAGCAACCTTCCAACGGCTGATGCACATCGCTCTGGGCCAGTAGCTTGGGAGGAACACCGAGGCTTACGTCGACGACATAGTGGTGAAGTCTCGGGAGGCAAGGACCCCTATCAAGGACCTGGAAGAAACGTTCACCAGTCTGCGCAAGGTGGACCTGCAGCTCAACCAGGAGAAGTGTGTGTTTGGCGTCCGCTCCGGCAAGCTGTTGGGCTTTTTGGTGTCGCACATGGGAATCGAGGCGAACCCCAAGAAGATCAAGGCGATAGAAAGGATGAGCCTGCCGCAGACTCTCAAGGAAATGCAAAAGCTAGCGGGCTGCGTGACCTCGCTAGGGCGCTTCATCTCCAAGCTTGGGGAGTGCGCACACCCGTTCTTCAAGCTAATGAAGAAGAAAGGGCTGTTCGAATGGACTCCGGAGGCCGACGTAGCGTTTCAAGACCTCAAGAGATACCTCACCAGCCCACCAGTGATGGTGGCGCCGCGACCTCTCGAGCCCTTGGTGCTTTACCTGGCCGCCACGCCACACTCTGCCAGCGCGGCACTAGTGGCGGTCCGGGAAGAGCACCAGGCCGGAACTCAACGGGCAGCGCCACACGCCAGGATGAGACGACGCAGCTTCGGGACTGTGCTCCTGAAGCCCCGGCGGCACCAGCAGATGACCAGGCTCCCCAGGACGGCGCTCCTGGGAGCCTGGCTATCCTTGCAAACAGCCGAGCCCCCAAGGACCCCCAGCCTCGCGAGGAACAAGACATCACCAGCACTCCGGCCCTCATCGAGCACCCGGTGTACTTCGTCAGCACGGCATTGCGTGACGCGTGGGCGCGCTATCCCATGCCGTAGAAGCTCCTGCTCGTGCTCCTTGTCGCCTCCTGCAAGCTGCGCCACTACTTTCAAGGTCACCCCATCAAGGTCGTCTCAGCTTACCCACTGGAGAGGGTGCTCCGGAGCCCGAATGCTGCAGGGAGAGTTGCAGAATGGAACATCTAGTTGCAGGCATTCCAGTTGGAGTTCAGCACCACCAGAGTCATCAAGGGTGCTGCGCTCGCCGACTTCGTGGCGGAAGGGGCTGACGTTCCTAGCCCTGAAGAAGGCGAGGACTGCCCACTCTCACCAGGAAGCGAGGCGCCAGATGGATGGGTCATGTGCTTTGACGGCACCTTCGCGCGTCAGGGCGCGGGGGCTGGAGCCGTGCTCATCTCGCCCACCCAGGACAAGCTCTACTATGCCATGCAGCTCTGCTTCTAGCGGGGTGAAAAGGTCTCCAATAACATCGCGGAGTACGAAGGCTTAATCGCCGGTCTGAAGGCTGCGGTAGCCTTGGGAGTGAAGCGCCTCACCATCAAGGGCGACTGCCAGCTCCTCATCAACTTCTCCAACAAAGTATACGAGCTGAAGGATGAGCACATGGAGGCATATCTCGTAGAGGTACGCAAAATTGAGAAACAATTCTTGGGCTTGGAACTGCAGTACGTGCCGCGCGGCACAAACAAGGAGGCCGACGACATCGCCAAGAGGCGTCCCGATGCCTGCCTCAGGAGCCCGGCATCTTCGAGGAGTGGCTCTTCAAGCCCTCGGCAGCCCCACCCACTGCAGAGGCAACGCTGCCTCAGGAGGAGCTCCCCCCAGCAGCAACCTCGGGAGCCCCAGCCTGCTGCCTGACCTCAGGGGTGCGTCTGCTCCTCGCGCTCGATCCTCAGGAGGGATGCTGGACTAAAGAGTTCAGGGCATATCTGCTCCAGGGAACCCTGCCGGAGAAGGAGGAAGATGCAGAGCGGGTGGCATGCCAAGCTACAGCATACTGCATTTGGGATGGTGAGCTTTATCGGAGGCGTCCAAACGACATCTCTCTACGATGCATTTCCAGGGAGCAGGGGTGCGACCTGCTGACGGATATACATGGCGGCGACTGCGGGCACCATTCTTCATCACGCACCCTCGTGGGGAAGGCATTCCGCAGCGGGTTCTACTAGCCAACAGCGCTCAACGATGTTGCAGAGTTGGTCAAGTCCTGCGAAGCCTGCCAGTTCCACGCCAAACAAACCCACCAGCCTGCTCAAGGCCTCCAAACCATTCCGTTCACGTGGCCGTTTGCAGTCTGGGGGCTGGACATCTTGGGACCATTCCCACGGGCGCCCGGGGGCTACCGCTACCTCTATGTTGCCATCGACAAGTTCACCAAGTGGGCGGAAGTGGAAGCTGTCCGCACCATCCCAGCTGGTTTGGCGGTCAAGTTCATCAAGGGCCTCGTGAGCCGCTCCGGGGTCCCTAATCGTATCGTCACCAACAACGGCTCGCAATTCACTAGCAATCTCTTCAAAACATATTGTGCTATCCTTGGAACGCAGATATGCTACGCTTCAGTGGTGCACCCCAGGAGCAACGGCCAAGCTGAGCGCGCCAACGCGGAGGTCCTGAGAGTCCTCAAAACAAGAACCTTCAAGAAAAAGCTCGAGGCCTGCGGCAGGGGCTGGATCGATGAGCTCTAGTCTGTGTTGTGGTCCATCCGCACCACCGCCACCAAGCCGACAGGCGAGACTCCATTCTTCCTCGTCTATGGAGCCGAAGCTGTTCTCCCACATGAAGTCAAGCATCGCTTGGGTCCTGGTGCTCGACGAGGCACTCCAGGATACCTCGCGGAGGATGGACCTCGTGCTGGGGGAGGAACGCCGCCGTCAAGCCTCGCTCCGGGCGGCAAGGTACCAGCAGGCGCTGCGTTGGTACCACTGTCGCAGCATCCGCTCCAGGACGCTCGAGGTGGCCGATCTCGTCCTGAGGCGGGTGCTCTCCAGGGAAGGGCTGCATAAGCTCTCCCCCATGTGGGAGGGCCTGTTTAGGATTGCCCGCATCTCCAGGCCTGGCGCCATGCGCCTGGAGACGCAGGACGGGATCCCCATCCAGAACGCCTGGAACATCCAGCACCTCCGGAAGTTCTACCCATGAAGCAAGGCCCAGTGCCTGTGAAGGTCTCCGCTCGTGACACTCTCACGTAATAATGAGTGGGGTTGTACATGCCCCGGAGTCTCCAGTGTGCCGCCCTCCGGCCTTGGGGGCTCCCTCCCACGTCCTAGTGGCAGCACTTAGCTCCGCGCTAGTGAGAAGACTAGACTAGGTGCCAGACGTGGTTGTTCATTTGCTTGCTTTGTGCAGCTGGTTTGCAGCCTTTTAATGGAATTTGGAGCTCTAGCGTTTCTCGATTGCCTAGTTGGTTTTCTCTTATTGCCTCGCTTGCTTTCTCTTTCTGGGTCAAGGAGAACGGCAGTTGGCCGTCGCTCTCCCTCGAGCGCCTCCCACGGGGGCGGGGCAGGTGTGAGCGTGCGTTGGGCTAGCCCAACCCGTGGACACACCTCACCAATGCCCTATTGCCCCAGGGCTTCGGCTTCCTTGATCTTCGCGAGGCGCCCTCGATTGAGCTCGTGATTTGCGCACCCTCTTAAGTCCGTGCCCCCCAGGTACCGCGACGCGGTGAACTTAGCCACGGCTAGTCATGACTGAGGGCTCACGCAAGGAAGAACAAGGCCTCCGAAAGGTTTTCTAACCAACCCTGCAGTTTTATGGTGCCTCCCAAGGCCGGCGGCTCCTAGGTCGGCAGCAAGGGGGCCTCTCCAGATGCTGAAGGACGAGCCCTCACGAGGAGGGAAGCTACCGCGGGTGTACCAAGCTAAGTTATCCTACCACACCTGCTTGGGACATGAACACCATAGCATAACACTAGAACAACAAACATAAGTGCCATGGTTCATTACACGCCCTAGCAAGGCTCTCTACTTTTTTCAAAATGCAGAAGAAAGGAAAGGTTAAACAAAGGCGGCCCGCGCGACTGCAGCTGTTCCTGAGGCTCGGCTCCGGAGGTTCTCCGGGCTCAGCCTGAGCCCTCCTCCTGCTTCACCAGGGCGTGGTGGCAAGAAGATCCGCCACCTCCCTTGAAGCGAGCCCGGTGGTGGGGCGGCTGGTCGTAACCACCGCTGCTTGTGCTCTCGCCGGAGGAAGAGCCGCCGCCGCTGAACGAGCTGCAGCCGTCGCGAAGGCCAAGCTCGTCGTCGCCGCTGTCGTCTTCGGGGCAGCACCCTGCGCGGCGACCATCTTCCCCAAGCACCCTCACGTAGAGGGTCGCAACGCCGTCGTACCTGAAGTGGAGGGTGCACCTCCCGCTCAGGCCACACGGGCGGGCGAACGTCTGCCAGCCGCGGGTCAGGGCCACGTTCCCGGCGATGGAAACCTTGACCCAACCCATGAAGCCTTGCAACAGCAGCCGTCAGCTCGCAGCCAGAGGCCGTCAAGACCTGCAACCGGCAGCTCGCCCGCGAAGAAGCAGGGGAGTGGGAGCCAGGTGCCGGTCGGCCCCTCCGACCACACGACAAACTCTGGGAGCACTTCCGCCGAGTGGAAGCGCGGCCGAGGAGGCCGGGCGACCACGGCGTTCCTCCCTCCATCACGGGGGCTGCCTCGCCCCTGGCGGCTCTCACCGTGAGAATAGGCGCCGCCACGACCACTCGAGGCGCGCCCGCGTCCACAAGGAGCCACCACAGGGGCTGCCGTATGCTTGCGGGGCGACCTCGTCCTCTCTTGGGCGGCAGCGAGCCGGGCCCCTCCTTAGGGGCCTTCCCCTTCTTGACGGCAGAAAACTTCCTCGTCAACGCCATGAACACCACGGCAAGACGGCGAGGCAAGAAGGAAGAAGAAGGAGCGGGTGGCGAGAAGACGAAGACGAGCAAAGGTGGCTTCGCCCCTCTCCTCATTTATAGCCAAGGGAAGGCCGATCGCCGGCCTCCATGATCATGTGTAATGATGATTTTTCTCTGCATGTAGCAGGTTCTCGTCAAGTCGAAGCAGTTGCCGAGGCAGCGTGGGGAAGCAGAGGCGCCCACGTCCCATCAATCGCCATGCGGTAACCAAGGCCGCAGGCGGTTAGGGCCCGTGGCACTCTGCACTTGCCCTTTGGCTTCGCCTTGAAGCCAAGCTCGAGCGTGCCTTGGGCCCGGGGGCTACTGTCGGCGTCCTGGGACCGGGGGTGCCCAGACTTGCCTGCCTGCGGCCCGTGACGTGGCTCCATTGACGGCCTGGTACGGCCCAGCTTTAGCAACAACAACTCAAGACCCTCGCGACGGGCCAAGCCTCGCGAGGCGGACGACACCAAGACCCCCACGGGGGGCAGCCTCCCCAGGCTGCCTCCCGAGGAGCGGAGATATCAATGTAAGCTGCACCTCGCGAGGTTCACCTGACATGAGCCATGAAGACCAGGACCAGGCGGGCGCCAGCGGGTGTAGTGTACCAGTTTCCTCTTTGGTGCAAAGGAGGCAAGCACAGGCGCGGAGTCCCGAGGAATCAAGCAAAGGTTTCCATATCGGTGCAACAAGTCCAGGACCGCCAGGACCGCAGGACGGAGGTCATCGAGGAGCCCACTACAGCGTCACCACCAGAGGCTTTTCCAGGCGAAGACTACTTTTGTCAGGATAACTTGTACTAGTTGTCTCCCTTTGAATTTGGCCGTTGTGGGATCCCTTCCCGCCTACATTTGGGAAGAGGACCAAGGCCACTATAAATAGGACTTAGCCACCACCATAGAAGGGGAGAACCGGAGCTGAATCAGATCCATTCAACCCTCACCAGCTCATCGAGCTCAAGAACACCTCACCTCCTGAGGTCGTTCCACCTCTGTACTAGTTCATCCTCATTCCCCCGAGGCAATCCACCACAAAGCTGGAGTAGGGTATTACACCACAAGGTGGCCTGAACTAGGATAAACTGCTGTGTCTCTTGTTCCTTGGGTTCGTCGAGCTAGGCTGTGGAATCGTTGAGCAGGCAGACTGGGGAGAGAGAGTTCTTCACACGCACCCCAGAGTTCGAACCTCCCAAGGGTCTGCGGAACCCCGAATCCGACAGTCATCTCCGCGTTCCCCTGGAGAGGGTGCTCCGGAGCCCTAAAGCTGCAGGCAGGGTTACTGAAAGGAACATCGAGCTGCAGGCGTTCCAGCTTTAGTTCGGCACCACTAGGGTCATCAAGGGCATGGCCCTCGCTGACTTTGTGCCAGAATGGACTGACGCCCCCGACCGAGGGGTTAGTGAAAACGGCTCCCTCGTGCCCGGAGATGAGGCGCCCGATGGCTGGGTCATTTACTTTGACAGCGCGTTCGCACGCCGGTGCGGGGGGGCTGGAGCCGTGCTCGTCTCGCCTACTCTGGACAAGCTCTACTACGTTGTGCAGCTCTGCTTCCAGCATGGCGAGAAGGTCTCTAACAACATCAAGGAACACGAAGGCCTGATCGCAGGCCTCCGGGCTGCGGCGGACCTGGGGATCAAGCGCCTGACCATCAAGGGCGACTCTCAGCTCCTCGTCAACTTCTCCAACAAGGAGTACACGCCCAAGTACGAGCACATGGAGGGATACTTGGAAGAGGTACGCAAAATTGAAAAACAGTTCTTGGGTTTGGAATTGCAGCATGTCCCGCCTTGCATGAACAAGGAGGCGAACAAAATCGCCATGAGGGCATCATGGCGCGACCCCCAAAAGCCTGGCATCTTCAAGGAGAGGCTCTTCAAGCTATCGGTGGCCCCCTCCGCTGCGAGCCCGGCGGTGCTGCGGGAGGAATTGCCCTTGGCCCCCTGCTCGGGCGCCCCAACCTGCGGTCCAACCTCCGGAGCCCGCCTACTTCTGGCCCTCGAACCTCAGGAGGGGTGCTGGACCGAGGAGTTCAAGGCGTACCTGCTCCAAGGCACCTTGCCAGAGAAGGAGGAAGAAGCAGAATGCGTGGCCCGCCAGGCCACCACCTACTTCTTGCAGGATGGCGAGCTCTACCGAAGGCGCCCAAATGACGTCTCTCTATGGTGCATCTCCAAGGAGCAGGGATGCGAACTGCTGGCTGACATCCACAGTGGGGACTGTGGGCATCACTCTTCGTCGCGCACCCTCATGGGCAAGGCGTTTCGCAGCGGGTTCTACTGGCCCACGGTGCTCAACAACGCCACTAAGGTGGTGAGATCCTACGAGGCGTGCCAATTCCACGCCAAACAGATCCACCAGCCCGCTCAGGGCCTCCAGACCATCCTGCTCTCATGGCCGTTCGCGGTATGGGGGCTGGATATCCTCGGACCATTCCCTCGAGCAGCTGGGGGCTACCGCGACCTCTACGTCGCCATCGACAAGTTCACCAAGTGGGCGGAGGTGGAGCCCGTGCGCACCATCCTAGCTGGCTCGGCCGTAAGTTCATCAAGGGTCTCATTAGCCACTTCGGGGTCCCCAACCGTATCATCACCGACAATGGCTCTCAGTTCACGAGCAACCTTTTCAAAACATATTGTCCTAACCTTGGAATGCAGATATGCTATGCTTCGGTGGTGCACCCACGGAGTAATGTCCAAGCCGAGCGTGCCAACGTGGATGTCTTGAGAGGCCTCAAGGCGAGGAACTTCAAGAAGAAACTCGAGGCCTACGGCAGGGGTTGGCTCGATGAGCTCCAATCTGTGTTGTGGTCCATCCGCACCACCGCAACCAAGCCTACCAGCGAGAACCCTTTTTTTCTCGTCTACGGGGCTGAGGCGGTCCTCCTACATGAGGTCAGACATTGCTCCCCATGGGTCTCAGTGTCGGGGTACGACACCTATGGGATCCCGAGAGACCCCTTTACGATTCGGCGGGGGGAGAGGTATACGCAAAGAGCAGAACCAGTGATCGACGCGGGAAGTTTTTACCTAGGTTCGGGCCGTTGATCAGCGTAAAACCCTACTCCTTCTTTGTGTTCTTATTGATGTTCTTGAGCCCAGCCTTCAGGAGCGCTCGCAATGAACAGTACGTTCAAAGAGCAGCTACGCATGCAGAATGGGCCAGAAGTCCTCCTCCTCTGTAGCAGTTGCCTTGGGCCTCCTTTTATATGCTCAAAGGGGTCTCCACAGTGGCAAAATGTACATACATTGAGGTGTAAAGTAGCTACAGGGTATCATACCTAACCCCTGACGGATTAGGACAAGCGCATTTAATGCACCGTGAGGTGTCCGTTTAGGTGTCCTCACTTTCTTGGGGATGGAAAAAGGAGCCATCCCATCAGCACCACTTAAGCTCTCCTCCACTAGCGCGTTGCCACGCATCCAGAGAAGGACCCAGAATGTCAGGTTTTGTCGCTGTGCCGAAGCGGTGGCACAGTGGCGGAATCTCGCCAGGCGCCGATCCTTGCCGGGCGCCAAGCCTTGCCGGGAACCAAGCCTTGCCGGGCGCCGAGGTTTGCCGGGCTCCACAGGCCATCCCGGCAAGGATCTTGCCGGGGAAGCTGGCCTTCGAATTCCAGCTTTGCTTATCTGCTGATCCTCAGATCTCTGACTTGATGATTTCCTTGATGGCTTGAATCGACCTCGAGCTGTTCCCGGCAAGCCTTGCCGCGAGGATGGCTACAACTGCCCGTGCACAAGTACAGGGTACTAGTGGCCCAATACTTATTACACCGACAGGAGCCCCCGGGCCTAGGCCATACACGAGTGCGAGGCGTTGTTGGGCTAGGCCCAAACAGTGCACGGGCACGCGTGGCAGGGGATTAACTGCCCGTAAATATGTCGTTTTACTGTGCCCCCCACTACACGCACGGAGCACACGACGTGGGAAGCGTGCCAAAAAGGCTACAACTGTCTCGCGCCTATAGAGGCGCATTCACATTGGGGAATAAAAAAGGTGGCCCCGCTCCTTCCCCATAAAAAGGAGAAGTCGCAGAGGCACAAACCTATTTACCCCCCTCTTCTTCTCAATCTGGCCATCGCCATCGCCTTCCTCCTCTCGAGCTTAGAGCGAAACCTTTTCCTCTTTCGCTCGCTGCTCCCGCGCTTGCTCCGCCCCCAGCTTCCGTTCTCACAGTCGTCATGCCGCCCAAGGCTAGCAAAGGCAAGGGCAAGGAGGCGAAAGCCAAAGTTCCGGAGAGCGAACTGGCGAAGATGCGGAAGAGGCTCGTCATCTTCCCTCCGACGCTCGATGCTGAAGCTCTGAAGGGGCGATACCAATGCATGTGGGTGAAGGGAACGCAAGCTCACCCCACCACACGCGTAATCCCAGGTGCTTGCTCCAAAGGTGGATCAGACAGATACCCTTTCTTCACTGCATATTTCTATTGCGGGCTCTGTCCCCCCTTTTCCGACTTCTTCAATGACATCATGTACACATACGGCTTCCGCCTTCTTGATTTCACGCCGAATGCAGTACTTTGCATGTCTATCTTTGCCCATCTCTATGAGAATTTTGTTGGCGTGATCCCCAATTCTGCTCTTTTTCGCCATTATTTCTTCCCTCGTATCCAGAAAGGAGAGGCTCTCTCTGGCTCTATTGCCTAGATTCCAAGGGCTTGGAATAAAGAAATATACCCAGAGGGAGTTTACTGCGAAAAGTGGGACGAGTGGCGGGCCGAATGGTGCTGGATCCAGGAAGCAGATCCCCATCCTTTTTGTCATCCCCGGCAATAGAAGGTGATCCGCGGCAAGGATTGGAGCGATCTCGCTGGGGAAGACGAGAGGCTCACAATCGTCACCACTAGGATCCTCCGCCTGAAGGCTGCCGGACTGACGATGGAGATGATCGGCTTCGACTTTCTCCGCCGCCGCATCGCCCCTCTGCAGAACAGGGGAAGGCCAGCCTGGGAATACAAGAATGCGGCAGATATCATGAGGTTGTGCCCTGGGCTGAACAACAATCTGACCACTATGCAGCTTGGCGCTCTCCGTCAGAAGTTATTCCAGCGCGAAGACAAGCACCGGCTGCCGGCAAGGATTGTCCCCTTGTGCAACAACTCTGCCTTGGGGTCAGTCATTGCCTTCCTGCCGATGTTCAACGCCCACGGCCTTGACCCGACCTGGGCCGAGCCAAGCGAGGAGGAAGCGCAGAAGTTCTTTGACAGCTTGACGGAGAGGCCTGTCCGGAAACAGTCAGATTTCATCCGAGCCACCACCGACCAAGAAGTAGCTTACATTGCTACTAGGGTGGAAGAGGCAAATCTTGCCGCAGAGGCCGGCAGCTTTGGCTTCACAGAGTGGGAAGCTAGCGACGCAGAGGTGGTAGTGGAGGTGAAGCCTGCCGGGGAGGGCGAGGTTGCCGGGGAGGAGAGCAGCGCAGCCGCTGAAAGCTCGTCCGACAAGGACTCGGTCGAAGAAGAAGAGACGCGAGAAGAGCCCTCACCCCCGAAGAAGAAGACGAAGCGTGTTCTTCGGAAGGCTGCATCTAGCATCCCGGCAAGCCAGCCCTCCTCGAGCGGCGAAGCCCCCGGCAAGAAAGTGGCCGGCAAGACTAGACCGCGGTAGGGGGCTCGTCAACAGCCTGCACGGCGCGCGAGACCCACACCAGCGGCCACTACCGGGGCGGCAGGAGGGTCTCGTACCACCGCACCGGAAGCTGCCCCGGCGCCTGCCACAGCCAAACGGCCTAGGACTCCTCCTCCGCCTCCCCACTCAGACACCGCAACGGAGGTCGACTTCGACATCTCCGGCTTTAGTCCGGAGCGAGAGGAAGAAGAGTAAGTACATTGCCACAGCTTTTACCTTCCAATCTTGCATCTTACTGACTTGCTTGTATTGTCTCTGCAGTGACACAGAAACCTTGCTGGAGAGGATGGCGAAGAGGTCAAGGACTTCTACGGGCGACGTGCCCCTGGCAGGCTCCACTAGCGTGCTAGAAACCGTCATTGTGAGCCCGGAGTCTAGTCCTCAACGCAGCCCCCAGCACAGCCCCCAGCGTAAGTTCATTGTTCTTTTTCCGCTGGCGGGTGCCGAGGTTTTCATTCTTGCCTACTAATATCTTTGGGTTCGCAGGAGAAGAACGACAACAAGGAGAAGACATCCCCATTGTGCCTCCTTCATCGACCGCTCCGCCCACAAGCACGTCCCCGACAAGAGATCTTGCCAACGAGCCCGTCCTAACTGAGGAGGAGCCGGCAAGCGCGGACTCTGGTGAGACGCCCCCGGCAACCGGAGTTGCCGGGAGGGGCGAAACCACCTCCCGACAGCCCGACGTAGGTACTCTATTGCCTCAGGGTGCTTGTTACTCTTTTTCCCTTATCTCTCTGTCTTTGGTCACTTCAAACTTCAACCTTGATCTTATTCTGTTTTCCTCCTTCGCCCTTCAGAGTTCCCTGTGATGGAACACATGGACGTCGACGTTGTGATCGAGGAGACCGCCAGGGATGCCGCCGCCGAAGTAGACAGGATCGCTGCCAGCGAGGCCACCAAGGATGACATTGTCGAGGCTGGTGGTGCTCTTGACGGGGAGGCCGCCAAGACAGCACAAGAGGAAACCGCCGAAGAACCTGCTGAAGGGGGCGACAGGGAGGCTGAGGACCGCACTGACAACATTCCTGCTGCAGGAGCGCCAGGCACTGCACCGGCCACAGAGCCCCCTGTCACTGGTGAGGCGGCCACTGAAGACCAGCCATCAACATCTGAAGGCCCCTCATCCAGCAAGTACCTCAAGGTTGCCGAGAACCTGTTCATCAACTTGCCGGGGACGGCAAGCGCTGGGGCACCAGCCGAAGGAGAAGTTTTCGAAGAAATCATCGCTGCTGCCGGGCTTGAAGTTGTCGATGATCCCAGCACTAGCAGCGGCAAATCTGAAGAGGATCAGCTCCTTCAGGCCATGGGCGAGAATTTCCGCAAACTCCAGGCTCTCCATCGCGCCCGGAAAGACAAAGCGGACTCCAGAATGGCAGTCGTCGAGGCGGCCGAAGCAGATTTCCAAAGGCGCGTCGCACAAATGCAGATCTGGCACGCCGAGGCCTTCCTAGAGCTGGTTGCCGGCCGGGAACAAGTGAGCCAGCAGTGGAACGAGATCCTCCTGAAGCAATCAGATATGGAGAAGGCGCATGATGAAGCTGTTCAAAGGATTGCTGCCGAAGATGCCCTCCTGATGGGGCGCTACGTTGCTCTTGATGCTCATGAGGAAGATCTCACTGCTCGTGAGCAGGCGCTCGCCGCCAAGCTTCGTAGCAAGGATGAGGATATTGAAAATCTTGTCGCGCGGCAGACCCAGGAGCTGGAGCAATAACATAAGGAGGCGCTCGAAGCTCTGACTGCAAGTCACGCCGGCAAGCTTAAGGAAGCCATCGATGCTGTCGAAGCTGCAGAGGCCGCCAAGAACGAGCTGAACGACAAAGTGAAGAGGCTGGAAACAGATCTCGAAGAGCACGGCAAGGAGCTCTCGACGCTCAAGGGGGACAGGGAAAAAACCCTCCACTCCTTGGCGGAGATGCAAGTTGCCCTGTCCGACAAGACCAAGCAGCTCTCCTCTGCCGCTGATAATATTGCGGTTCTGGAGCTGAAGCTAACCACGCTGCAGAAGTCTCTTGAGGCCGGCGAGGCCCGTGAGAAGGCTCTACTCAAGGATCTCCAAGGAGAGAGGAACCTGCTCAAGAGCGCTGCCACTGCCCAAAACAAGTACGAGAAGGGAGTGGCGATCTGGACTGGCCGTCTCATCGCCACCGCGGAGAAGCTTACCGTAGAACTGTCAACCATGGGCTTGTCGAACTTCAAGTATTCTTCCGAGGAAAGAATATCTCCAAGTGCCAGGTTGACGATGTTCTTTGAAACCATCATCAATGCATTGAGGGTGCTCCAGTCTAGCCGGGTGACCCAACTAGCGAACGAGACTCGCCGGCTTTGCCGGGCCGTCCTCCGCAAGGTGCTCATCAAGGTGGTGCACAGCAACCCCGGCATCGACCTCTCCAACGCGCTCGGCCATCTGCCAAACGATGCAAATGTTGAGGCGCTTGAAGAGTGCATCACGCCTATCCTTGAGAAGGTGGACTCCATCAGAAGGATCGAAGGCCAGCGCAGGGATTGAGTGCTTCCCCCTTTTCTTGCCGTATTATTCCATGTAAAAGACAATTAAGTCTCAAGTTAGAATTGCGGCAACTCATGGATGTAATACAATTTGCCCATGTTTAGGCTCATGCTTGCTCCTTTCCTTGTCTGATTCCTTTATGTATGGAGTTCATCCTATGCTTATTGAAAAACTTGCCGGCGCGCAACCTGCCACGAGCTCTGGGTGCGGGACTTCAGCAGCCTGCTGGAGGCGCAACGGCCAGCAAGACTCCTTGGTGTTCTCAGTGCAGCCACTTAAATCGCTGAGCGGGCTCGAAACAAAATAAGGGCGCGACCGATTACAACAAGGGTTCCTTCGCGTGCAGATTTTCCATACAAGAGTCGGAATCGTCCAAGGAAATAACTTGGTAAAAGAAAAACTTGCTCTGGGTTTTTAAGACTTAGCTTCCTGTCTTTGTTCTTCCTCCGGCAAGCGTCGATTCCGAACGTCGCCAACTGGTATTCATATCTCCCTTCCCCCCCCCGGCAAATGTGCACACGAGGAATCCTTCTGTCTTTTGAGAAAAAGAAAGAAGAGAAAATAAAGGCATGAAACCTTGGCGGTTCGTTAGAACTTACCGGGATCAGGTGTCATGCAATATCTTAGAAAAACATGCATATATATAAATATGAACATGGGAATCAATAAGGGAATGTACAACACTTAAATTTATTCATCTGTGCTCAGGGTCTGCGCCTGGCTTTCTATAAAGGATCACATGCCTTGCCGGCAAGATTTGTACTAAAAGGTGGTTGCCGGGAGCCCCTGGCAACCGCGCCTTATGGGTAGAACTTGCGAACATGTTCGATATTCCAGGAGTTACTCACTGGAACGCCATCTTCGGTCTCCAGGCGGACAGCGCCAGGCCTGGTGACTCGTACTACCCGATAAGGGCCTTCCCACTTTGGCGTCAACTTGTTTGAATTCTTGGCGGACTGAATCCGTCGAAGAACAAGGTCGCCTTCCTCAAGGCTTCGGGCATGAACTTTGCGGCTATGGTAGCGACGCAAAGCTTGCTGGTAGCGTGCAGCTCGCACAGCAGCCTGAAGACGATTCTCCTCAAGGAGCACAACGTCATCTTGCCACAGTTGCTCTTGCTCGAGCTCATCATAAGCGAGCACTCGAGGAGATCCGTATATGAGTTCTGTGGGGAGAACTGCTTCCGCTCCGTAGACTAGAGCGAAGGGCGTCTGGCCGGTGGCTCAATTTGGTGTCGTTCTGATTGACCAAAGAACCGCCGGCAACTCATCAATCCAGCATCTTCCACACTTTTTCAGCCTGTCGAAGGTTCTGGTCCTGAGACCGCGCAGCACTTCAGCATTGGCCCTCTCCGCTTGGCCATTGCTTCTTGGGTGAGCAACAGAGGCAAAACAAATCTTGCCGCCAAGGTCTTGGACGTACTGCATGAAGGTGCGACTTGTGAACTGCGTGCCATTGTCGGTGATGATCCTGTTGGGCACACCGAAACGGCAAACAATTCCCTGGAAGAACTTGACAGCTGACTGCGCTGTCACCTTCCTCACTTCTTCCACCTCCGGCCACTTTGTGAACTTGTCGATAGCAACGTACAAGTACTCAAAGCCCCCGATAGCACGGGGGAAAGGGCCCAGTATATCGAGCCCCCAGACTAAAAATGGTCAGGAGAGAGGGATTGTCTGAAGAGCTTGAGCTGGCTGATGTAATTTCTTCGAACGAAACTGGCACGCTTCACACTTGGTTACTAGTGTAGTTGCATCCTGGAGAGCGGTAGGCCAAAAGAAACCTTGCCGGAATGCTTTCCCAGCAAGCGCTCTTGACCCTATGTGAGAACCACATATGCCCCCATGTATCTCTGCCAACAGCTCTAGTCCATCCTCCTGAGGAATGCACTTCAATTTCACACCGTTTGGTCTCTTTCTGTACAGGACGTCATCGACGAACTTGTACATAATAGACCGACGGGCTACTCTCTCTGCTTCTTCCTGTTCCTCAGGGAGTTCACCTGTCTGAAGGAAATGGACAATGTGCTGCACCCATGCTGGAGCCTGAGGCTCGACAGCTAGGACTAAAGGCATCTCCTCTGCCGGGGAAACCTTTGTCTCGACAGCAAGGGCCTGAGGCCCTGCCGGAGCCTGTTGTTCCCCGGCAGGCATCTCGATCCCGGCAACTTCCTTGCCGGCGGCTCCGGGGAGCTCTGCCGGGAAGTACTGGCCAGATTTCAACTTTCTTCTCTTTTTTTGCCGCATCGATGGCACCACGGACGGTTGAGTCAATTGAAGCACAAAAGTTCTTGGTTCCACAGGCAACTTGAGGGCGGCACGCTTTGACAGGTCGTCAGCTATATTGTTCTCGGCACGAGGAACGTGCTCCATTTGGAGACCGTCAAAGCGCTCTTCCAATTTCCTCACTTCATCTACGTAGGCCTGCATCAATGGACTTTGATAACTCTTGTTAACTTGCCTGACAACAAGCTGTGAATCGCCTTTGATGATGAGCTTTCTGATACCAAGGTCTGCCGCAATCCTGAGACCGGCAAGCAAACCCTCGTATTCTGCAGTGTTGTTGGTTGAACTCTCCCGGGGAAAGTGCATTTGAACTACGTACTTGAGGTGCTCTCCAGTGGGTGCGACAAGCAGCACGCCAGCACCGGCGCCTTGCAGCGAGAAAGCCCCGTCAAAGTACATAACCCATTGCTGATCGATTTCCTTGCCGGGGAGAGTTGTTTCTTGAGCTTCTTCGTCTGGCGTTGGGGTCCATTCCGCAATGAACTCCGCCAAGGCCCTGCTCTGAATCGTCGAAGTGCTTTCAAACTTAAGGCCAAAGCTGGACAATTCCAACGCCCACTCCACGATCCTACCGGTTGCCTCCGGATTTTGGAAAATCAGTTGCAACGGAAAGCGAGTGACGACGGTGATCTCATGTGCTTGAAAATAATGGCACAGCTTCCTCGAGGCCATAAGGAGGCCGAAAAGCAACTTCTGCACACCAAAATATCTTGACCTAGCTCCTTGTAAAAGAGAGCTGACAAAATAAACTGGGCGCTGCACCACCTTCTTCTTCTGCACGGGTTCTTCTGTTTGGGCAGATCCTGTCTTGCCGGGATCAAACCTTGCCGGGGAAGATCTTGCCGCGTCATTTGGCGGTCCTGCCGCTGGCGTTGCTTCCTCATCAGCTTCTCTCTGCGCCACTAGCGCAGCGCTAACCACTTGATTTGTTGCTGCCAGATACAGCAGCAAAGGCTCTTGTTGTTTAGGCGCGACTAGCATCGGCGGAGAAGAAAGGTATTTCTTCAAATCTTGCAGCGCAGCCTCCGCCTCCGGAGTCCATTTCATTGGACCTGCCTTCTTCAAAATTTTGAAGAAGGGCAGGGTGCGCTTAGCAGATTTGGAAATAAACCTGCTTAGAGCAGCAACACAGCCGGCAAGACGACGCACATCTTTGACGCGTCTCGGCGCTTCAATTTGCTCAATAGCTTTGATCTTGTCAGGGTTCGCTTCGATCCCCCGGCAAGATACAAAGAATCCGAGGAGCTTGCCGGAAGGAACACCGAACACGCTTTTGTCAGGATTGAGCTTCAAGTTGATCTTGCGCAGATTTGCAAATGTTTCTTCTAAATCTTGAATGAGTGTCGCTTTGTCTTTGGTTTTGACCACTATATCATCCATATACGCCTCCATATTTCTATGGAGTTGTGGCTCAAAACCAATCTGGATTGCTCTGGCAAATGTTGAACCAACACTTTTCAACCCGAAAGGCATTCGTATGAAACAATACGTACCACATGGGGTGATAAAGGCGGTCTTCTCTTCATCTTCCTTTGCCATAAAAATCTGATGATACCCTGAATAGGCATCAAGGAAGGACAGGAGATCACAACCAGCGGTGGCATCCACAATCTGGTCGATGCGCGGCAAGGGAAAAGGATCTTTTGGACATGCTTTATTGATATCTGTATAATCGATACAGAGCCTCCATTTCCCATTCGCTTTCCGCACTACAACCGGATTGGCCAACCAGGTTGGGTGAAGTACTCCTTTGACCAGTCCTGCCGCCTCCAGCTTCTTAATTTCTTCGGCAATGAATTCTTGCCGCTCCAAGGCCTGCTTCCTGACCCTTTGCTTGACGGGCCGCGCATGAGGACAGACAGC
This sequence comes from Thinopyrum elongatum, assembly GCA_011799875.1. Classification (NCBI taxonomy): domain Eukaryota; kingdom Viridiplantae; phylum Streptophyta; class Magnoliopsida; order Poales; family Poaceae; genus Thinopyrum; species Thinopyrum elongatum. The sequence goes on from CM022300.1 coordinate 282,983,954, forward strand.
AAGGTGGTGCTCAATTACCTTCCTGTGAACACCGGGGATGTCAGACGGTTGCCATGCAAACACGTCGACATTCGCCCACAGGAAAGCAACGAGCGCGCTTTCCTATTTGTCATCTAGGGTGGAACTTATGGTGAAAGTTCCCCCCGTTTCGTCCTCCCTTGCAGGCACCTTCTTGGTTTCCGGCGGAGCAGCCTTGGACTTCTTGTTCTTGCTGGTGGAACTCTCTGGTACATCCTCGATGGAAGCGCAACACTCCGAGGAGGTGCGCTTGCCGGAGTTCACGCAAAGGTTCCTGCCAGTCTTCTTCTTCCCCCCGGGAGTTTCAGCGGCAGGAGCAAATGCCTTGACGGCAGTTGCTGCAACTGCTTCCCGGTAAAGTTGATCGGCACAGATGAGCGCATCCTTCTTATCAGAATGGATAGTGATGAAGCTCAACGGCCCAGGCATCTTCAAGACGTTGTACGCGTAGTGTGATGCCGCCATAAACTTAGCCAACGCTGGCCGACCAAGGATCCCATTATATGACATGGGGATTTTGGCAACATCAAACACCACCTTCTCGGTCCTGAAGTTATGCTCGCTGCCAAATGTTACCGGCACCGTAATCTTGCCCTTAGGCTGGGTTCTTCCCGGGTTGACCCCTTGAAACGTACCCGTTTCCTCGAGGTCCTCGTCGGGAATCTCAAGCCTTCTGAGCACATCCGGTGAGATTAAATTTAGGCCGGCCCCGCCGTCAACTAACATCTTCGTCACCTTGAGGTTGCGAATTGTTGGGGAGACCAACAATGGCAAACACCCGACCGCAGTTGTGCGATCAGGGTGATCCTCGGCGTCGAAGATGATAAGCGTGCTGGACCACTTCAGGGCCCTACGCGCATCTGGGGATGGCTCTGCCGCATTGACCTCCCGCACCCACTGTTTGAGTTGGCGGTGGGAGGAATGCAGCGAGGCACCCCCATCAATGCACATGGCCTATGTAGTCTTCTGGAATTCTTTTTCACTGGATTCATCATCTTCCTCATCATCATCTCCTTCTTTATCTCGGCCCCGAGCGGGCCGATCCTTTTGCTGCTTGGCCTTGCTGCGGCGACCTCCTCGGCCACCGCGCTTCTTACCGGACCCCTCAGCACCATCTTGGGCCTTCTCCTTATCTCGCCTCTCATATTTGGCCCTCTGCTTCTCGGCAAGCTGCTCGACTTGCCGGCAGTTCTGGAGATCGTGGCCCTTGGTGCGATGGATCTTGCAATACTGCTTGCCGGAGTTCTCCGACTTGTCGGCAGCCGCCAAGGCCTGACAGGAAGGGCACCTGGCAAGATCCTTGCCGGGGTCACCAACCTTGGCCTTCTTGGCGGTGCCGGGGTTGTCGGATTCCTCGACAGCAAGCACGGCCTTGCCTCCGCGCTTCCTGTTCCGCCGCCGGCCTTTCCTTGACGGGGCCGCGGCGTCTTCATCTTCGGACTCGCCCGCCGCGCCAACAGCCTCACGAGGGAGTTTCCTCCCTTCTTCAGCTCGAGCGCACTTGTCGGCTCGGCGATACTCCTAACTTTGTTCATTGCCAGCTCTTCCCGCATTTTGTGGTTACGCACGTTCTGATGGAATGCGCTAACAACAGCGGCAGGATGAACGTCAGGAATATTGTACTGCACCCGACTAAACCTCTGGATAAACTTGCGTAGGGACTCGCCCTCCTTCTGAGGGATGATGTGCAAATCGCTCTCTTGGCCAGGAGCTTGGTGGCCTCCAACGAAGGTGCCAACAAACTGATGGCACAAATCTGACCAGGAAGAAATAGAATTCTCCGGCAGATGCATCAACCACGACCTGACGTCGGGCTTGAGCACCAACGGGAAGTAGTTGGCAAGTATCTTGTCATCTCGGCCCCGGTAGCCTGCACCGCAATGGTGTAGATGCTCAGGAACTCAGAGGGATGGTTCTTGCCGTCATACTTCTCTGGGACTTCTGGCTTAAAGGTTCGGGAATTGGGCCACCGGACTTGCCGCAGCTCACGGGTAAACGCTGGAGTCCCTACCTCATAAGGCAAGTCTCCTACGTCCCCTGGCACAGGCTCATCAACAGCCGGCCCTGCGCGCTTATCAGACTGATAGCGCGCTTCCCGTCGTCGCTCGATGGTAGTTCGAGCGTCCTCCTTGCCTCGCTCCTGGAGAACTAGACGCTGATCGCGGCGCATCCGTGGATCGGACGACGCCGTGGAAACTTCTTCATGGCGGTCGACTTGCTGGGTTGTCGGCCGCCGCTGGTGCCGCGGAGGGGAGTGCACTGTGGTTGCACCACCTTCAGTTTTCTCTACATCGGCTCGCGCCGGATCGATGGTCCTCCGCTGCGAGGGCCCTGCCTCTTGCGGTCCATCTTTGTTGGCGAAGCCGATGAGGCTCTGGATGGTAGCTCGCCACTCCTCCATCTTCTCCGGGGCAGGAGGAAAATCGAGGAGCAGCTGCGCACGTGCCAAGGCTTCCGCTGGCGTAGGTGGCGGCGACAAGTGCGAGGTACGTGAGGTGCTCTGACTCCTAACCATGTTAGAAGGAGCACCACCACGGTCACGCGACCGTGCGCCACCTCCGCCGGCAGCTCGGTGTGCATGCTGGTCCCGCGCATCTTGGGATCTATGCGCAGAAACCTTTTCATGGGGACGCCCTGAACCACCAGAGCCATGACGTCGCTCATCATGCATGATCTGGGTGGGTCGTGAGGCTTGGGCCGGCGCGGGAGCTCCAGCAGGCGCCCTTCGATCTCTCGAGTTCGTTGTGCCACCCGTAGGCAACACAGCGCCATCTCTAGATCCAGGGGCGTGTAGGTTACCACTACCACTGCGAACGATACCGCTCGCCTGGCTCGGATCACCAGAACGCCATGGGGGTTCTAGTCCTCTTCCTTCTGCACCCACGCCGTCGCCAGTACGCGAAGGTGTAGGCAAAACGGACCCGGACGGTTGCGCTGTCGCAGCGCTCTTCTTCTTGGGTGGCATGATGATGATGATGATGAAGAAACTAAGGCGCCGATCACCAGATCAGGTTCACACAACCTTCAATCCCCCTACCTGGCGCGCCAAAGATGTCGGGGTACGACACCTATGGGATCCCGAGAGACCCCTTTACGATTCGGCGGGGGGAGAGGTATACGCAAAGAGCAGAACCAGTGATCGACGCGGGAAGTTTTTACCCAGGTTCGGGCCGCTGATCAGCGTAAAACCCTACTCCTGCTTTGTGTTCTTATTGATGTTCTTGAGCCCAGCCTTCAGGAGCGCTCGCAATGAACAGTACGTTCAAAGAGCAGCTACGCATGCAGAATGGGCCAGAAGTCCTCCTCCTCTGTAGCAGTTGCCTTGGGCCTCCTTTTATATGCTCAAAGGGGTCTCCAAAGTGGCAAAATGTACATACATTGAGGTGTAAAGTAGCTACAGGGTATCATACCTAACCCCTGATGGATTAGGACAAGCGCATTTAATGCACCATGAGGTGTCCGTTTAGGTGTCCTCACTTTCTTGGGGATGGAAAAAGGAGCCATCCCATCAGCACCGCTTAAGCTCTCCTCCACTGGCGCATTGCCACGCATCCAGAGAAGGACCCAGAATGTCAGGTTTTGTCGCTATGCCGAAGTGGTGGCATAGTGGTGGAATCTCGCCAGGCGCCGATCCTTGCCGGGCGCTAGAGCTTGCTGGGAACCAAGCCTTGCCGGGCGCCACAGGCCATCCCGGCAAGGATCTTGCCGGGGAAGCTGGCCTTCAAATTCCAGCTTTGCTTATCTACTGATCCTCAGATCTCTGACTTGATGATTTCCTTGATGGCTTGAATCAACCTCGAGCTATTCCCGGCAAGCCTTGCCGCGAGGATGGCTACAACTGCCCGTGCACAAGTACGGGGTACTAGTGGCCCAATACTTAGTACATCGACACTCGGCGTTTGACGAGTCACTCCAGGATGCCTAGCAGAGGATGGACCTTGTGCTCGAGGAGGAGGGCCACCGCCGAGCCTCGCTCCGTGCCGCGAGGTACTAGCAGGCGCTACGGCGGTATCACTGCTGCAGCATCTGCTCCAGGACCCTCGAGGTGGGTGACCTCGTCCTGAGGCGGGTGCTCTCTTAGGAGGGGCTTCACAAGCTCTCGCCCATGTGGGAGGGCCCGTTCAGGATCGCCCGTGTCTCAAGGCCTATCGCCGCATGCCTCGAGATGCAGGACGGGGTCCCCATCTAGAATGCCTGGAACATCCAGCATTTACCGAAGTTCTATTCGTGAACAAGGCCATGCACCTTTCAAGTCTCCGCCCGTGACACTCTCACGTAATAATGAGTGGGGCTGTACACGCCCCGGAGTCTACTGAGCGTCGCCCTTAGGCCTCACGGGGGCTCCCACCCACATCCTAGTGGAAGACCCATGCTCTGCGCTGGCGGGAAGACCAGAAGACTAGTATAGGTGCCGGACGCGGCTGTTTATTTGCTTGCTTTCTGTAGCTGATGTGCAACTTCTTGAAATGAAATTTGCAGTTCTCGCATCTTTATTTGAAAGGTTTGGGAATTTTTCTCCATGCAGCACTCGCATTTTTAGGCCTCATTTTAGGGAGAGTGACAATTGCCCGTCGCTCTTCCTCGCGCATCCCGCGCGTGGGGGCTAGGCACGGTGTGTACTGTTGGGCCTGCCCGCGAACGCACCTCGCCAAAGCCATGGCCTTTGGCGTCTTAATCCTCGCATGACGCCCTTAAACGAGCTAGCGGGCATGCACGCCCTCCTGAGTACGTGCCTCCGGGCATCGCGACGCGGCGTACCAGTGACCCCCGCTCGGGGGCTCGCGCGGGGAACGGCACCTCCAGAGGTCACCTGACCCCATAGCCACGCCTGAGGACTTTCGAGTCCACAAGAAGGAAATCTCTGGAGGACCTCTCTTGAACCAGGGACGTGCGGGAAGTACAAAGCTCCAGGGAAGCTCGTCCTCACGGCACAGGAGTCTACCGTAGGCACACTAAGCTAAGTCATTTCAATCACAATCAGTGGCAACACAGATACCAGGATGCAATATAAAAACGATAACATAATGGCGCAAGCGCCGCGGTCCATTACACGCCCCGACAGGGCTTTCCACCTTTTTGATGCAGGAAAAAAAGAGAAGCAAAAGCAGCCGCGCGACTATAGCAGCTCCCGGGACCCGCCTCCAGCAACGCCCGCGCTCAGTCGGAGTCCTCCTCCTGCTTCACCCGGGTGCGGTGGCGAGGCGGCTTGTCTCCCTCCCTGGTCCGAGCTTGGCAGCGTGGTGGCTCGTCATAGTCGCCGTCGCTCGTGCTCTCCCCGGAGGAGGAGCCACCGCTGCTGGAGGTGTCGCGGCCGTCGCCAAGGGCAAGCTCGCCACCGACATCATCGTCGCAGTCGCTCTTCGGGCAGCACCCCAGGTGCTGACCATCTTCCCCGAAGACCCTGACATAGAGGGTCGCGGCGCCATCATACCTGAAGTGGAGGGTACACCTCCACTGCAGGCCGCATGCGCGGCGAATGTCTGCCACCCGCGGTTCAGGAAGACGTTGCCAGCGGGGGTGACCTCGACCACCACCCAGGAGACCTTGCTACAGCAACCATCGGCCTACAGCCAGAGGCCACCATCGGCCTGCAGCTAGAGGCCGCCATGTCCCCCGGCCGGTAGCGCGCCCGCAAAGAAGCATGGGAGATGGAGCCAGGCATCGGCGGGCCTCTCCACCCACACCACGAACTTCGAGGATGCGTCGGCCGAGTGGAGTCGCGGGCGCGGTGGTCGCACGGCTGCCGCGTGCATTCCCCCTTCGTTGCAGCTGCCCCGGCCGTGGGAAGGAGCACCCCCACTACTGCCGGAGGCAGCGCCGGCCCTTGAGGGAGTGCGCCCATGCCCTTGGGGAGCCACCACTGGCGTCACGGCGTACTTGCGAGGGCGGCCGCGATCTCTCTTGGGCGGCGGCGAGTCCGGTCCCTCCTTGGGAGCCTTTCCCTTCTCCGCGGCCGAGAACCTCCTCACTGGCGCCATGGAAGCTTTGGCAAGATGGCGGGGGAACTAAGAAGAAGAAGGACAGGCGGCGAGAGGATGAAGACGAGCTGGGGGCTCTGCCCCCTCTCCCATTTATAGGCGGAGGGTGGCCAACCGCTGGCCTCCCACGCTCCCAGCAATGATGGCTGATCTGCATGCACCAGGCAGTTGTCAAGTCATGCAGTTGCCGAGGCGGCATGGGGAAGTGGAGACGCCCATGTCCCATCACGCGCTACGTGTCAGCCTGGCCCGCAGGCGATTGGGGCCCGCGGCGCTTCGTCCTTGCCCTTTGGCTTCGCCTCGAAGCCAAGTCTGAGTGCGCCTTGGGCCTGGGGGCTACTATCGGTGTTCTGGGAACCAGGGTACCCAGACTTGCCTACCTACGGGCCACAGTGTGGCTCCATCGACGGCCTGGTACGGCCCAGTTTCGACACCGACCAGACAAGACCTTCGCGAGCGGCCAAGCCTCGCGAGGCGGATGACGCCAAGACCTCCTGAGGGAGCGGCCACCCCTGGGCTGCTCCTAAGGAGCGGAGTTTCCTATGCAAGTGCCCAACCTCATGAGGTTGTGGTGACGTAAGCCATGAGACCAAGGCTAGGCGGGCACCAGCGGGCGCAGAGGAGCAGGTTTCCTCTTTGGTGCTAAGGAGGCAAGCGCAGGCGCGGGGTCCCGAGGAATCAATGAAAGGTTTCCATTCCCATGCAACGAGACCAAGACCACAAGGACGGCAGGATGGATGTCATCGCCGAGCCCAACGCAGCGTCACAACCAGAAGCATTGCAGGCGAAGACCACCTTTCTTTAGGATAAGATGTACCCTTGTCCCCTTTCAAATTGGCCATTGTGGAATCCCTTCCCGCCTCCGTTTTCGGGGAAGAGGACCGAGGCCGCTATAGATATAGGTTAGCCACCACCATAGAAGAGGACAACTCATTCTCACCAGAGCAAGCCCCGCGAGCTTGTTCATCCTCTGTACTAGTTCATCCTCAGCCCCTCGTGAGGCTAATCCTCCCCAATGCAGGAGTAGGGTCTTACACCGCAAGGTGGCCCGAACCTGGGTAAAGTGCCGTGTTCATCTTCTTCCTTGTCCATCGAGCTAGGATGTAGGGCGACGGGTTGGTTGGCTGGAGAGGTTGAGTTCTTCGCACACGCCCCAGAGTTCGAACCTTTCTTGGGTCTACGGAGCCCTGAATCTGACACCCACCAAAGCTCTACCGCTCCACCTCACAGCAAGGCAAGTCACCCATCAGTGCGGTGTCGAGCCCCCAAGTGACTAAGTGGCTGTTATTTTGTACGTGGCAGGCCATTTCTGAGGAAGATCATCCCTAAATGACACCCGTCCAGGCAACGTGTCGTGTGGGCAGGCGGAAAGGTGGCTGAATGGCACGGTGAGGCTTGCCGGGCTACACCACGATGTGACACTAAGCGGTGCATTTAATGCGCCCCGTCCTGTCCACAGAGTTAGGTATGATAGCACGGTGGCTATCTAATCGTTGGATAAATGACTTTTTTGCCATTGTGGTAACCCCCTGACCTATAAAAGGAGGGTCGTGGCTATCTTAGAAAGTATTCGGACCCTTGTACGCTCGTATGCACGTAGCTGCTCTCGCCCCGAGGCGACCTTGCCGGGCTAGAGCGCTGCGTCTCCACCACGGTCCTTTCACCAATCCACCAAAGCAGGAGTAGGGTTTTACGCCTCGCGGCGGCCCGAACCTGGGTAAAATTGCCCGTGTCATCGTTGCTGTGCTGCTCTATGCTTTCCGCTCTTTGTGTAATGCGCTCTTCCCCCTTGTCGAACCACAAGCGGCCGATGGCCCCATAGGTGGCCGTGTGATACCACGACAATGACGGAGGGCACCGGCAAGATAGCTTGCTGGGAAAACTTGTTTACTTAAAAGTATAGAGGCGTTCCTCCTTTGCATGGATAAGATACATTCATAAGTTCCCAGAAAGGCTTGTCTTTTTCATTAATATGCGGATAAACAATTACAAACCTTACAGAGCACAAACATGGGTAAAAGAGGTTACATATTTAAGACTAAAATTTGGCAAGCACCTGCATCCTTTGAAATATAAAAAGGGCAGATGCCTCATAATGCCTCTATTGCCCTCCTTCTCCCAGGGTTCGTCTCGAGCACAGAAAGGGCAAAAGGAGTGCCTAGGCGAGGTGCACGCGGCAGAAGGAACCAAGAGAGCTTCCCCCGGTAGCCGTCCGGAAGAGGCTGGTGATGATGGCGCCGGGGCGGGGAAGAATCAAAGAACAGAGCAACAAGCAGGCATTACGAGATGAAGGCGTCGGTGCCATCATACTCCAACCGGACGGCCTACCACCCACCTTCCTCGTCTTCGCCAGTTTCCTCCTCGTCACTGTCATCTCCTGGAAGTTGCCGGGCCCTTGGCCTGTCACTTCCCCCGGAGAGGCTGCTGATGGTGGTGGCGGCGCCCAAGGTGCGACGAGGACACCACCCCCACCTTGGCGGGCAGGAGGGCGTCACCATCTTCAGCATCGTCCCCGACCTCGCCAGAAAGGGAAGCGCTGGGATCACTAAAGATCCCGAGCACGGCGCCACAAGCGAGCACCAGAAGCCTTGAAGACTCCACCAACGGGTCTTCGAACTCTAGCAGCTTGCGGCAGAGGCGACACCCCCGCCCTGGACGGATAGCCCATATGGAGGGTGCGAGCGCTATGCAATTAAGGAAAGGCACGGCACCTTCCATACCGGAGCCGATGTGGTAGCCATGGGTGCACTGCCACCGACTGTGACTGCCCCAACTGCAGCCACTCCCGCGGTCGCGGACCAGACTCACTCCCCGAGTATTAGCACGAGCCTCCGGGATCATCACTCCCAAGCTGAGGCCCGGAGCCAGGCCCCGGCCTCTTTCCCTCGGCATAAAGAAGAAGAAGGTAAACTAGAAGAAGGAGAAGATGAGAGGATGAATGCCTCCGTTTCCCCTCGCGCTCCCTTTTATAGTCAAGCTGGGACTGGGGGTTGGTTCTCCACCCCCCCCCCCTTTTCCTGGGGGCTCCTTCAAATCTGACCCATTTATGCTGCTGACGGCGTCTGGACTCGTCGACCGCCCTCTTTGCACCAATCCGGGTCGATTGGATTTCTGCCACAACACTCTTTCCTGTGCCATGCGCATCCGTTACCTACCCCGAGCGATGCATGCGGCGTACGTGGCGGAAAGGACGAGCGTAGTGGGAAGAGTGAGATGGCAATTCTCTCCCCATGAATAAAAGTCATTCATAGGCCATTACAGAGATAGCCCCACCATGTTTGGCGTCCTGCATGATGCGTGGGAAAATCGGAAACTGACTCAAGCATAGGTTAATGAAGAAGCAAGGAAAATATCAAGATGAGAGCTACCGCAAGCGCCCCGCCTGTGTACCTGATAGGGCCTACACCAACGGTGCTCGGTAGCATGTTCGGGCCAGGCCCGGAGGCTCCTGTCGGTGCAACAAACCTTCATGTATGTTTCCCAGACTGTACACATGCGCAATGGCGAGGATACAACATCACCAAGCTCCCAAGACGAGACCAAACCAGAGAGATAGCTCTTTGACGAATCAAAGGGCGGATCAAGAAGACCAAGACAAGCCAAGGGAACAAGATGTCAATGAGAAATGACCTCCCTTGCCAGGCAGGTGAGCCTGGCCATGTTGAGGCATCACCAAGAACAAGTCCAAAGATTCCCCCGGCATGCTTGCCGGGGCCGCCAAGGGCGAATCTCCCCGCCAAGACTCCACCTTACATCATCTTGGTATCATGAGCCACGGTTGATCACGAATTTGGAGTCCCTACCCCTCATTTCTAGCCTAATTTTGTGTGTTCTTGCCCAATTTCAAAAATCCCCACCAAAAATAGCCCCAATTTTTTTTGTGATTTGTTGGTTTGATGAATTTTTTTGGATTTGATATGTGGATTTGTTATGTTGCAAGTGGATTTGCCCTTTCCCCACCATCCCCACCATGAAATCCACCCAAAATCCTCGAAATTTCTATTTTCCCCCTGATTTTTGAGTTCAACCCGAGCCTCACTGGCGCACAGCTAACCTGCCCGGATCATCCGGACCCTACCCAGATCATCCGGACACGCCTGGATTATCTGGCTCCGAGCCCGGATCATCCGGCTTCCCCTGACGAAACTGCATTTCTGTAGTTCTCCACCGCCACCATTTCTGCACTGCCACTTCGACCACCACCATTCCACTTCCACAAACCCCTCGACATATCCAACCGTACAACCGCTTTCCGCTACCACCTTTTGCCCATTTGCTTTGAGAATTTGAGCTGTGGTTTTCTGTTTCCAAGGGTGTTTCGGCTAACTAGGAATGGTTCAGCTTCGACATAACCACCGCTCATCTTCGCCAAGGACTCGACATCGACAACGACCATTGCACCATTTTGACACCATCAACCATATGCAAGGATGGTAACATCGATGACACCTTTGTGTACTCCCTTGCCTTTGCATTGATAACCCCATAGCCCATTTTGCGTCACTTTCCCATCAAGACTAGCCATTGATTATTGCCGGCAGCGTTACTTGTGCACATTAGTGATCATAGTTCTCATTGCATACATACCATATCATCTTGGTACAAGCATCATGGTATCATCTCTTGTGTCACAAGGTTGTCGCCGTATATACACAATTGCTATCTTGGTTCGTGAAGTTTTGCATAAGAGGCCAAAGAAAGAGATCAAAAGAGAAAGAGCCAAAAAGCTTTTAAGCAAAAGAGAAAGATAAGCAAAGAGCTTTTAAGCAAGAACCATAGCATCATACTACATTAAGATTGTCATATTCGATCATCTTGGATCATATCTCCGGAACATCATACATATATAGCATACTTGGGATAGAAGTCGTTGCATTTTTGCTTTCTAGGTTGTGCCAAGTCTCGTATCCGCCTATTGAGAAATTGTGCTAGCGTCTGTCTAGCGTTGTGCAACAAGAGCATTTTCCGTGGATTCCACATTTTGAGCTCTTTCTTTTGTTGCACGACCCCATTTATCTATCTGTGCGTGTGTTTTCGTGTGCCACATCTTGCTATTGGTCTACTTGTAGCATTTTTGAATTTGCGAATCTTTTTCAACATTATTGAATCTTGCTAACAATTGCATCAAATTTTTGTGCCACTATCCTCACCAATCTACTCCAAAAGCTTTATTCGTGTAGGTGTGAGAATTCAACAAGATCCGGTACCAATTGTGCTATTTCCTTGCTACACTATTGAGTGATCATTGATCCATTTTCAACATCGGACAAGGTACATTATGTATAGTTCTTTCCTTTCTTCACTCACACATTTGCTTGAGATGATGGATAGGCCAACTACCTATTCGAATCCACTCTTCATCGAGCAAGATGAGGACCCGAACAACTACGTCACCAAGAACCACCTCTTCGGCATGCAAAGAGCTTTGCATCAAGAGAATGAAGTGTTGAACGAGCGCATCTACCTACTCACCACCAACTTGCGACAATCTGAGCAAAGTACAAGAGACTACCTCGACCACAAGCTTTCCACACAAATGGACGAGATTCATGGCTTGTTAGTCAACCATTCTTCTACCTCCTCGATATCATCAAGCCAGCGCCATTCAAGCCGACATTCCTCATACACCTCTTCAGAAGCAAGTCCTCCACGAGCTTGTTCACAACATCGTCAAGATCAGGAAGCTCATCAAGATCCACAAAACCCATTTTATGGCAATGGTTTACAAGACCGCCTCCATGAATGTGAACGACAACAGCGACAAGCTAATGAACCTCCGATCCAAGAGCAACCTCCAATACGCCAAGATCAACAAGAACATCAAGATGGCGATGACCCTCGATAAGAGCAACACCGTCATGAGGAACAAGCCCTTGAAGCCCAACGTGCTCTTCGTGAAGTCACACAAGCCGTCAATGAGCACAACCGCCAAGTACGTCTAAAAGAAGAGGCCCTCCACTGAGAGTGACAAGAAGAAGCTGCATGCCTTGAGGAGCGCCAAGAAATGAGGAACCATGCAAGAAATCCACGCCCTGAATGTCAAGATAATCAAGCGGAGCACGAGGAGCAAGTGGCTCAAGACCATCCACCTCGGCAAGAGCGTCATCACCATCGACCCCAATACAATGAAGAGCAACACTACGGTAAGCTCAAGTTCACCATGCCTAAGTTCTCCGGAAGCAACGATCCCGAAGACTACCTTTCATGGGCATTGAAAGTTGACAAGATCTTTTGCTTGCACAACTATGAAGAAGAAAAGATGATCACCATGCCATCTCTTGAGTTCCAAGACTACGTCCTCATTTGGTGGGAGCAAGTCATTAAGATGCGAGAAGCAAAAGGTGACCCACCAATCACAACATGGGCTCAGATGAAGGATGTCATGCGAGCGTGCTTTGCACCCACGTACTATAGCCGCGACCTCTTCAAGAAATTGCAACTCCTCAAGCAAGGCACCAAGTCCGTTGAAGAGTATTACATGGAAATGGAGATAGCCATGATTCAAGCCAATGTCACGGAAGATGAGGAGTAAACCATGGCACCTTTCTTGAATGGACTCAACCATCCTATCAAGAAGATTGTAGATTTCCAACCGTACACGAACCTCCTCAATCTAGTGCACCAAGCTACCAAGGTGGAGCGACAAGTGCAAGATGACTACAAGTATGCCAAGTACTCTTCCAAGACATATGTGATGTAGGGTGGAACCCTAGGGGCCGATCTTTCACAATTTGAAGGGGGATTCCCGAAGAACACGACGAACACACGAGGGGAAACGAGAGGAAACACTCAAATCAATGAGAAACGGTCACACATGTGCTAGATCCATGAACACAAAGAGAGATACATGATTCAAATCCAACTAAGGATGATACAAATGGTAGCAAGTTCTTCCCAATCCTTGAGGAGATGGGGGCTTGAATCCACGAGGTGATCTTCCCTAGACTGGGTCTTGAATCCACTTGGGGGGACCTTCTCCTAGGAGGCCTCTGTCTCCAATGGACTATGTATAAAGTGGATGAGCAAATCTCTATCTCTAAAATGATCTAAACCAATGCTAAACCTAATTTGGAGCTAGGGGATGAGTACTTATAGTCCAAGGGGTAAGTTGGGGTTACTTGGGTCGTTACCCTATCACTACACACAGGAAGACCGGTTGTACCAGTTACATGAGCGGTTGTACCGCTGGGAGCTCAGGTACCAGTTTTTGGAGGTCTCTACGGAGGTATGGACTAGTTGTACTGGTGGTAGGGCCGGTTGTATCGATCAGGCTGACGCTGGGGGAATAACCGGAGCGGTACCGGTCTTGCGCCACTTGATTACAGAACATGGACCGGTAGTTGGACGGTAGTTGGGCGGTTGTATCGGTCGACTGGTAGTTACGCGGTAGTTGGGCGGTTGTACCTCTATCTCTGTGCTGGGAAAATCCCTCTCCATGCTCTTGGTGTCCATCTTGTGCCATTCCTTCTTATTGGTTCCTTGGTACCTAAGCACACAAAGTGTCTTCCTTTGAGGGATTAGCCATGTCTCATGTGGGTCCTAGGGAAGTTAAACAAGGAGAGAGTTCACCTTATGTCCAATGGCACATGCTCGAGCTCTTGTCGTAGGTGCACTTGGGGCTTGGGGAGTAGTTGAAGTGTACATGGGGATGACCGTAGGATGCTCTCCATCATCTATTGCCCCCCTTGGGAAAGATCCACTCTTAGATTGTGAACCTCATCACCATGGAAACAGGAGTCATGGATGGACTTGTAGTTGGACAAAGTGGGGGTCATGGCGCAATCCAAGTACTCCAAGGTGTCTCCGGAGTGGTATACATGCAAAAAGAGCAAACACAAACGACACTCAGAAATACAATGGTTAGCGCACAAAAGTTGTCCATCAAGTAAGCATGAATTTGTCCGATAAGATTGTTCATGGCAAGGCACAAGATGCTTATCCAAATGATGTATAATGATATGTAATGCATTCATGGGAGCAAATTCATTCATTGTGCACACAAATGTATTGTGAATGTGATCAATGCAACCGTTGTGCAAAATGATGTCATAATGGGACGGTGTATCAAAAGCATGAACATGGTAATTGGTGTTTAATGTGACTATGTGATCATGCTATTGATGATGGGCAATGTGATCATTATGTCTGAAGAGGCCATCAAGAAAGATCGCAACAAATTTGCTAAGAAAGTGTACAAGCTCATATATCATGGATGACATAGAAATACAAGATGCAACAAGGCAATCTTAATGTGAGTCAATCCATGCATAAGATGCAAATTTTTTATGGGAGGTGTTGTACCATGGCTCAATGTCGTGGTAGAAGTGGTGGTCCGGTGGTGCTTCCAAAGTAGGTGCATCCCCTAAGTTCGAGCACTCCTCAACTTGAAGGTCCATAGGGTCCATCTCTAATGTTGGTCCTCCATCCAATTGATGTATCATGTAGACAAGAAGAAGCAAACAACAATGAAAGAATGTCCCATCCCAATATTTGTATGTGAGGATGACTCAAAAGGAAGGAATTCACCTTTAGGAGTTTATCAAAAATGTTGTTGTCATGCATCCTGTATGCCGTCACATACCCAATATGTCTCATGATGGAACCACCTAATGAATCCTCAAAGTGAAAGAACATGACACACACTCGGAAAACAAATGATGTTAGCATGAAAGAAAAACCTACCATTCGTATGGTGAAATACCCAACAAGTGTTTTCATCATTCTTGTCATAAGAAAGGACAAGGGTGTAGGGCATGGTATGGAGGTATAAGATGCTATCACAACCAAAGACATTAAGCTCAATCAAATAAGCATGCATCACAAGTAAGATGTCTAAGTTTCCAAGATCAATAAGCATCGCATGGTTGCACTCAGTACACGTGAAGATGAGAGAGGCAACTAATGGAGACAAGTGACAATGATCAAGATAAATCATGTGAGAGGCAAGTGATCATAGGAATCAAGTCAATGCAATGAGAAATTATGTATAATGGGTGATGCGATAAAGCAAGTGATCATATGAATCAAGTCATGCAAGCTAGTAGTGCAAAGATGCAACATACTATAGGTAATCATGGTTATCATGTCATGTGTGCAAATTGTGGGCATATATAATGAACATGACATATCACAAGCAAGAAAACAAGATATGAGGAATGTATCATCATTGTATCGGCAAGAAGTCCTATGTAAATAGCAATGGAGCATCATGACTCTCCCAACGCAAGAATCAACAATAGCATGAGTTACAAGGTAAACATGGTAATAGCAACAGGGATCTCCACCAAGCATGCAAATACACATAGAAGTAGTATAATGGTGAATCATGTGTAAATGCAAGCAAGGGTCACAATTGCATGGCAACATCATAGAAGAAAGCATAACATGCAAAGTGAACATGGTAAAATGGGCATAAGGTGACAAGTGGTAAATAGCCCATAGTCGCATGAGAGCCAAGTAAAAGTAATGCGCCAAGTCCTTGCGCGAAGGGAATGGTGGTAAGGACAATCCACGGGATCCCAAATCGTCATTGCTCTCAAGAGCTCGTTTTGTCAACTCATGGGATTGTGAAGTTGACGAGTATTCATGAGTACCTACACAAACCAAAGGCAAAGGGAAAATTGTGTATGCGTGGTATATGTACACATCATCCATTATGATGCGCACGTGCATGTGTTGGTTAGCACAAAATATCCAATGCTCAAATAAATGAGACACATGATATAGAAACATGTCATCCATCATGATAGGTTTGTTGTTATGTATAGCATAATGGAGACTCAAATTGTGTAAAGCATCATGATAAACATCTAGAGCATTGTCATGGATGGTATGCATATGGTGCATGCAATGGATGCATTCATGCAATCTATAAGTATTCTCATGGCATGGAGTTTGGAATGCATCACCATATTCATGTGTAGCAATTTTATTCATGGGATGATGCACACAATGTATGGATTCATGCAATGTACACTCATTTTCATGGCATGACATATATGATGAATTGCACACATTTTGCAAAGGTAGCATGGCAATATCATCGCAAGAGAAACAAATACCAATAACCTTCCTCTCGTCATCTATGCCATAAGTGCAAATGGGATTTATTTTAATGGGGCATGCATAGTGACTATGTTGAGATTGTAATGATGCAATATGGGAGATCTCACTCATAGCATATGACAAATTTAATGGATTGTCAAACATAATGTGACCAATAGAATTTTCACATGATATCTTATGGAGCATAGCATCACAACTAGGAAAATCGACATGCTCAGCAATATATTCATCATAAATGGGTGTCATATCTAAGCATGTAGAAGACATAGTATGTGGTGAATCCATACGGTGATCAACATCATGCAAGCAATCGATGTCAAGAGAGTCCACTAGTGGGACAAGAGAATCATCATCACCTATGTTACCTTGAGAGCTCCGCTCTTGTGTTGTAGGTGAGGTTGCAAAAATTGATGCATGGTCAATAGCTTCATCAACTTGATGGTACCATGTGGGGGTGCATCATCATCCATCATGGCCATCGGTTTTCCCATTGGAGGTATGGACTCGTCGAGGATTGGCGCTTTTGTCTTAAAGGAGATCTAGCACCAAAAAGTAAAACACACTCGGAGTAGAGGTTAAGTCGTTAGAAATCATAGTGGCTTCACAAGCCCTCTCAACTACCTCACTCACTAAGTGTTGTGGCTCACTCACTCCCACTAGGATGCTCTCACTCATATGGTTGGTGGAGTCACTCAAATGGCTCTCAACCTCACATAGGATGTGTGGCATACTCTCGTGTGTGGGGCTAGTGGTGGTCACACTCATCCTCTCATAGGAAATGCACTCAATGTCATATATGGTGGAGTCACTCATCCCACTCATGGGATGGTGGCTCTCCTCACATGGAAATTGGGGCATCTCATCATATATAGGTGTTGAAGAGATGTAGGTGCAAATGTCTCCATACTCAACTCCTATCGCCGCCTTGATTGAAGGGATAGTCCCATGCTCAACCTCCTCATCCATAATGCCTCCAAAGATGAACGCCGTAGGAAGCGGAAAATCATCACTCTCCTCCGAAACTAAAGAGAGGATCTCATGTGCGGTCTCGTAGCTTGACTCGGAGTATGAGTCCCATTGGGGCATCGTCTTCGTGTTGTCGAAGAGGTTCATGCTCGTCGCCATGGTCCAAGGGGATGGCCCTTGCTCGACCGTCTTGTCGTTGTCTTGTATGAGGCCCATATGATGTGGCACCTCGTAGATCGTCTCCATGACCGAAGGGAATTTCCCATGCTCGGCCATCTTCCTTGAGAGGCTTCCGAAGATAGAAGTATCGCCCTCGGTTGTAGGTGGTTGCCTTGGACTTGATGATGTCGATGTAGGTATACTCCTGGGAAGTAGGCGAAGATGTTATACGCCCAAAGGCGAAGATGCCTTGATAACACTTGGCGAAGATGCCGAACTAGTGGTGGTAGCTGTAGCTTTCTCTTGGTGGTGCTCGTCTCTCGGTCTTCTCTTGTGCTTATGAAGGTTGGACGTAGCTTGATGTAGAGCTTGTTGGGACTTGTAGGTTTGTGCATCTTGAGCATCTTCATGTTGATGGTGTCGTTGTCGTGCTTGAACTCGTAGTAGACGTCGATCGTCATTGGCGCGCACATGATGCTTGGAGGTGACTTGCCCTTCATGATGATGTGGATCACGAATGTGATGATGGTCCTTGTGGAGATGTGGACGTGGACGAATTGCGCTTGCATCGCATGGGCGCTCCGAAGATTTGTGACTCGCTCGCCGCTGCCTTGAGGATGACGAAGGGGAAGAAGACTATCGGCGTTCTGGGAACCAGGGTACCCAGGCTTGCCTGCCTGCAGCCCATGGCGTGGCTCCATCGACGGCCTGGTACGGCCCATCTACAACACCTTCAAGACAAGACCATCGCGAGTGGCCAAGCCTCGCGAGGCGGACGGCGTCAAGACCTCCAGAGGGAGCGGCCTCACTAGGCTGGCTCCTGAGGAGTGGAGATTTCTATGCAGGTACACATCTCATGAGGTGAAGGTGACGCAAGCCATGACGACCAAGGCCAGGTGGGCGCCAGCGGGCGCAGAGCAGCAGCTTTCCTCTTTGGTGCTAAGTAGGCAAGCGCAGGCGCGAGGTCCCGAGGAATCACCCAAAGGTTTCCATTCCCGTGCAATGAGACCAAGACCACCAGGGCAGCAAGACGGTTGTCATCACCAAGCCCATCGTGACGTCACGACCAGAAGCTTTGCAGGCGAAGACCACCTTTAATTAGGATAAGATGTACTACTTGTCCCCATTCAAATTTGGCCGTTGTGGAATCCCTTCCCGCCTTCATTTTCGGCGAAGAGGACCAAGGCCACTATAAGTATAGGTTAGCCACCACCAAGGGTGGGGGATCGGACCCAGAACCGCTCATCCTCACCAGACCAAGCCTCGCGAGCTTGTTCATCCACTGTACTAGTTCATCCTCAGCCCCTCGTGAGGCAAATCCACCCCAAAGCAGGAGTAGGGTATTACACCGCAAGGTGGCCCAAACCTGGGTAAACTGCCGTGTCCTTCTTCTTCCTTATTCTTCGAGCTAGGCTGTAGGGCGGCGCGTTCGGTTGGCTGGTTATGTTGAGTGCTTCGCACACGCCCCAGAGTTTGAACCTTGTTTGGGTCTACGGAGCCCTGAATACGACATTTTGGTGCACCAGGTAGGGGGCGTGTCGAAACTCAACCTCTTCGTCAATCGCGTTCCGCCCTCACCTCGTTGCGTCCATGGCGGAGGATCCCCGAGCTCGCGCCGAGCATTGGGCTGCTCGCCCTGCCTAGGTGGCGCTCCCCGACCACAGAGCTCGCCGCCCCGCACTCCTCGCGGCAAGCACGGTCGCCGGCGTTGCCGAACGTCAGCGGTACGGGCCACCCCTGCCCTCTCCCGTGCGGCGCCGCAATCGTGTCACCGCGCGGCCTTCTGGCTATGTCGTGGCATCGGCCCTGCGCTCATCAAGAACAAGCGAACACGTGAGCCACACTCATCGTGGTGCGCGAGTTACTGCGATGTAGGTTGGCGGAAGGCGGCCTTGCTCGAACGGGTCGCCGAGCTGCTTGACGCTGTCTGCGAGGGCGCGGCGCCTTTCTGCATCCTGCCCACATTGCAGGGGACGCCCAGGGTTTGCGCCCGCCCCCAACACCGGCTAGCCCTTTCGAAGGGGGTCCGGAGGGCCTCACAGCGGCGGCCTGGCGTGCAACTGGGTAGGCAAGCCCTCCTGGAGCCGCGCCGAAGGATCGCCCCCTGACCGACATGGCTGGGCGCCAGGGATCACGGGCGGCGGGACAGAGGCACCAGGGGCTGGCCTCGGGATGATGGCCCCTGGAGCTTCCATGCCGCCACCGATGGGATCGCTGTACTGGCAGAGGAGAAGTCCGTGCACGTTCCCCTCATCAGCCTGGACGGCGGAGTCGCCAAGGTCACACGGGGCTAGGGCCCTCCACGAGCTGACCCAACACCCCGACGACACCCCCCCACAGCAACAGTTATCAGTTGCAACCCATGCCTTCGGGATATGCCACACTAACTTTGGATCGCAGGTAGATCGTGTCAAGACGGCGCGCCTCCAGGGGCTGGCCTCACCCTGGGCTGGCGGGGCGCACCAGGAGGTCGCACAGGGACGCGCCCCATATGCGGTGGGGGCCCGGTGCCAAGGCTCCCCTGTGTCGTGGGGCATGTGGCGCCAACACGACGGTGGTGTGTGCCACCCAGAAGCGGGTCCCCTCCTGGGGGAGGCATCGGCGAGCCCTCCCCCCAGGAGGAGGCCCACAGCCCCCTCACCACCGCTCGAGTAGTCCCTCGCCCCTTGGTCCTGTCTTGGTTTCCGGACACCCCAACAGTGGCCGGGGTATGCGTGGAGCGGGGTACCTGCCCAGGGGCAAGGAGCACCTCTCAAGATCTCCGCCCATGACACTCTCACGTAATAATGAGTCGGGCTATACCCGCCCCGGAGTCTCCTGAGTGCTGCCCATGAGCCTCACGGGGGCTCCCACCCACGTCCAAGTGGAAGCACCATGCTCCGCGCTGGCAGTCGACACTGCCCCCCAATGGCTATTCCCACGCCCAGTGGAGGCCCCATGCTTCGCGCTGGGGGAAGACTAAAAGACAAATGTAGACGCCGGACGAGGCCGTCTTTGTTTTGCCCTCTTTTGTAATCTGATTTGCTGCCTTTGGAATGAAATTTAAAACTTCTTGCACTTATTTAAAGAAAAAGGGGGGATTTTTTTGACTCGCAGTGTTTTCTTTTTCCTTCGATTCGTATTTTCGGAGGCGCGATTTCCGCCTGCTGCTCTCCCCCAGAGCGCCCCGCGAACGGGGGCTGGGTGTGGCGTGCACATCTGGGCTAGCCCGAGCGGCATCAGGGCCCCATCGGGGCCAAGCACATCTGCCACGGGCCCGCCCGTGCGCACACTTAGCCAAAGCTTTGGCATTTGGCTCCTCGCGCGGCGCTCTCGAGTGAGCCGGCAAACACGCGCCATGCCCGGTATTCAGCCCGGGCTTCAGGGGCGCTCAGCGTCGGGGGCTTCCCCCCACGCTCCCGCAAAGCTTGATGCCTGTCAAAGGCGCACCAAGAGGCCCTAAGCCCTCATGAGCCCCTCCCACGATCCCGCGGACTGGGGGCTACGGAGGACCCGTCTCAGAAAAAAGGCGTCCCTGCGGTACATGGACCCATCCAAGGTCGCGAGCACGAAAGCTAAGCCACGCCAACCACTCTAGTCGGGAGCTCACCGGCTCACGACGGCATATTTTCAAAAATAATTTAGATAGCACATCATTGTTTCGTACATTACGGGGAAGCCCCCCCAAAAAATTCTTTCACGCCCCGTGGGGCCATGTCCGAAATCTTGGCAGGAAAACAAGGAAATGCAAGCCTAGCGAGACGCGCTGCCGTTGGCGTCGCTATCATCATGATCAGCTTCATCCTCTTCGGCTGCGAGCGCGGCCACATCGTCGGCAGGGGAAAATTCTAAGATCAGGTCGTCCACGTGGTCATCAACCCAGCTCACCAGGTCGCCTTGAATTGCTCCGGGCACGGGGGCTATCGCGGCGCTGAAGTCGAAGTCGGGGTCGAGGCTAAGAAGGTGGCTGAAGACGCATGAGAACGCACGCCCGAGAAGGTCGCGGCTCTTCTCTTCAACGAGCTGGCGCGCCTTCGCGGCCCCACCTTTGAGGCAGGTCATGACCTGGGTGAAGAAGCGAAGGTAGCCGACATCATCAGCCTCGTACGGACGGGAGATGCTCTCGTCGCAGATAGTGCTCAGGGCCCAGTTGGCCCTGACCCTGAGGTCCTCGAACATCAAGGAGCGCTCACGTTGCAGCATTCGGCGATGGCCAGCCTCGTCCGAGGCCTTCTCCACGAGGGACGTAACACCATCGACCTGCTGAAGAAGGGAGGACAGCTCGGCCTCAGCGGTGGCCCGGGCCGCCTCGGCGGCTTTCTCGCGCCGCTCGGCCGTGGCCAGCTTCGCTTTGAGGGCATCGACTTCGCCCTGTAGTTCAGCGTGCCGTTGCTGGAAGCGAGCCTCCTGGAGCCCCATCTTCTGGCGATATTCCTCGGCAAGGGTCGCACGAATCTCCGCTGCCTTCTGCTTGACCTTCCGCCGGATGCTCGCCTCCCGAAAGTCAAAGGCCTCCTCGACCATGATCACCTGGCGCTCCATTACCTCCAGCCACTCGCGTTCCAGGCTCAGCTCCACCGCCTCCAGCGTCAACAAGTCGTCAGGCGTGCAGGGCTTCGTCGCGCTCGGGGACAACCCGGTTGTCGGGGCAGCAAGCCGCCATGCGCGCATGGACTCGTTGCTCGAGTAGGACGTTTGAGGCTTGAAGCTCCCTCTCGCGCTCCTCAGCCGCTGCACGACAGCGATCCACGGCCCGGGCCTCCTCCAGGGCGCGAGCGCAAGCCTCCTGAGAAACTGCAAGGGACTCCTCCGCCACCACACGGGCACGCTTGTGCTGCGAGCGCCCAAGGTTGATGGCAACCTTCAGTTGGTGCCATTCATGCGCCAGGCGGAGGCCTTCCGCCTCAAGGCGCATGTCGATGTCGGCAAGCTCTGCCCAGAGACGGCCTAAAGTGCCCGTCGCCTCCAGGAAAAGGTCATGACGAACGGCGCTGTGCCCGCGCACGAGCTCTGGCGCTCGGCCAGGCCCATCCACCGCGCCCCGGTCCGTCGGAGGGGAGCGAGATGACTCACCCATCTCTGGTAGGGGACCAGAGCCCACAGCTCCTTCGATCGCTCCCTGGGCCACAGACGCAGCGCGGCGCTGTCGAGACCCGCCGCTTGAAGACGGAGCTGTCGCGTGGATCGCCTGACCACCAGGAAGAACCAGAGGAGGAGCCCTCGGCACAGCCTCCGTGCGCCATGAGTTGCTCGGGAAGAAGGACACCGGGAGTGTGGGCCTGCGGCCCTCCACCAGCAACCTCAGCTCATGAGCTGGCACCACCTCATGCGCGGCCGACCAGCTCGGGAGGGCCGGCGTCGCTGCCAAACCAGGGGCCTCCTGAGGTCATGCACCGGGTGGGCTCACCACCTCGGCGGGAGGGATCCTGAGGAGCAAAAGTCAGAGGAGGACGCGATATGTGAAAATCTAGAAGGGCAAGGTACTTACTGATCCACGGCTATCCATTTCCTCTTTTTCATGGCCTTAGAGGTGTCGCCGTGATGGCTCCCGAGCTCTTTCCTCTTGCGGGGTACCCCGAGGTCTGGTAGGGGCGCGCAGTAGGCCGGTGACGAGCCCTTCCTGGTGGGGGTAGCGGATGTGTCTGTAGGCAGGGCTCCCACGCCGCCTGCACAGGAGTAGGCCACCACCTCAGGAGCACTCGGTGATGCTTGCTCCCCTGCGGCCTTGGCTGGAACGCGCGCTGCAGGGCTGGTGAGCACAGGAGCCACCAAGATGGGGTTCTCGTGAGGTGCTTCGTGGACCTCGAGGAGCATCCCCCACTCGTCGAAGCACGGCATCTTCTCGATAAAGGCCCTCTAGTTTGAGCAGTTGTAAAGAGGGCACCCCTCGGTAGGAAGCACAGCAGGAGCGGGGTCACCTGTCAGGAGCTGGAGCACTGTGCACAACGTCTTTAAAGGAAGCGAAGGCACCAGGAGCCTCATGGGATCATCAGGGCCGGTGAAGGCGCACATTGGGCGAGAATGGCGCTGGAGCGGAACGATGCACCGTCGGACAAACTCCCTCACCACCATCGCCGCCGCCACCCCTGCCTCCTTTAGCTTGCCCAGCCTGGACAAGACACGTGCAAGCCGACGGTCAATGAGCTCCGTGTGCCCCCAGCCAGAACTTGGCTTCGCCGGTGCCGATGGGAGAAGGAGCAGAGGGCTGCGCACGGTGGCGTCAACATACACCCAATGCTTTTGGAACTGTCGGATTCAGGGCTCCGCAGACCCAAGAAAGGTTCGAACTCTGGGGTGCGTGTGAAGAACTCAATCTCCCCAGTCTGCCAACTGGTTGATCTCACGGCCTAGCTCGATGAACTGGAAAGGAAAGGGACACAACAGTTTACCCAGGTTCGGGCCACCTTGCGGTGTAAAACCCTACTCCTGCTTTGTGGTGGATTGGCCTCGAGGTGGGCTGAGGATGAACTAGTACAGAGGGGGAACAACCTCAGGACGTGTGTTCTTGTGTTGGTGTGAGCTGGTGGGGGTGATCTGATTGATCCGTCCCCTTCTATGGTGGTGGCCTAGCTATATTTCTAGTGGCCTTGGTCCTCTTCCCCCAAAACGAAGGCGGGAAGGGATCCCACAACGGCCAAGTTTGAAGGGAGACAAGTAGTATATCTTATCCTAATGAAAGGTGGTCTTGGCCTGCAAAGCTTCTGGTTGTGACGTCGTGGTGGGCTCGGCGATGACCTCCGTCCTGCCGTCTTGGTCTTGTAGCACGGGAATGGAATCCTTTGGCTGATTCCTCGAGACTCTGCGCCTACGCTTGCTTCCTTAGCTCCAAAGTCCTGCTATACTGCGCCCACTGGCGTCCGCCTGGCCTTGGTCGTCATAGCTTACGTCATCTGAATCTCACGAGGTGGGGCTTGCATAGAAATCTTCGCTCCTCAGGAGCCAGCCTAGGGAAGCCGCTCCGTCTGGAGGTCTTGACGCCGTCCGCCTCGCGAGGCTTGGCTCCTCATGAGTGTCTTGTGTTGTTGATGCTGTAGATGGGCCGTACCAGGCCGCAGATGGAGCCACGCTATGGGCTGCAGGCAGGCAAGTCTGGGTACCCTGGTTCCCAGAACGCCGACAGTAGCCCTCGGGCCTAAGGCGCGCTCGGACTTGGCTTCGAGGCGAAGCCAAAGGGCAAGGGCAAAGCGCCGCGGGCCCTAACCGCCTGTGGACCCGGTTGACGCGTGGCACTTGATGGGACATGGGCGTCTCCGCTTGCCCACGCTGCCTTGGCAACCGTTCGGCTTGACAATAGCCTGCTGCATGCAAAAAGATCATTATTACCGAAGATCGTGGAGGCAGGCGGCTGGCCTCCCCCTGGCTATAAATGGACGGAGGGGCGGAGCCCCCTACTGATCTCTGTCTTCCAGCCGCTTGCTCCTTCTTTTTTCTTCTTGTCCCACCGTCTCGTCGAAGCATCATGGCGGTGGTGAGGAGGCTTTCCGCGGTGGAGAAGGGGAAGGCCCCCAAGGAGGGGCCCGACTCGCCGCTGCCCAAGA
Source organism: Thinopyrum elongatum (assembly GCA_011799875.1). Taxonomy (NCBI): domain Eukaryota; kingdom Viridiplantae; phylum Streptophyta; class Magnoliopsida; order Poales; family Poaceae; genus Thinopyrum; species Thinopyrum elongatum. The sequence goes on from CM022300.1 coordinate 283,008,657, forward strand.
GAGGCTATGGGAGACCCCAAAAGCACGCAGCGATTCCGGCAGCGGCCCCTCGGGGGCGCGGGCGCGCTCCTTCGATGGCCAGCGATACCTCCGACAGCTGCGGCGGAGCTTCTTCCTGCAGCAAGGCCTGCCGCGGATGGGGCGACCTCGATGATGAGGGCAGGCGCGCGGCGATCGTCCGGTCGCCAGAACTATGCTCCCACTCAGCCGACGCGCCCCCGGAGTTCATCGTGTGGTCGGAGAGGCCAGCGGGCATCTGGTTCCAGCTGTCGCGCTCCTTCAGGAGCACGCTGCCGGCCGGAGAGCCTGGTGGCCTCTGGCTGTAGGCCGACTGCTGCTGCAGCAAGGCATCATGGGTGGATGTCAAAGTCACCGCTGCCGGCAACGTGTTCCTGAACCGCGGGTGGCAGTCGTTTGCCCGCGCGCGCGGCCTGCATGGGAGGTGCACCCTCCACTTCAGGTACGACTGCGCTGCGACCCTCTATGTCAGGGTCTTCAGGGAAGGCGGCCGGCGCCTGGGGTGCTGCCCGGAGAGCGACAGCGACGATGATGACGACGACGACGGCGCCGTTGCTGGCGGTGAGCTTGCCCTTGGCAACGGCCGCGCCGGCTCCAGCAGCGGGGGCTCCTCTTCTCGGCAGAGTATGAGTGACGGCGACTACGACGAGCCGCCATGCCGCCGGGCTCGGACCGGGGAGGGCGACGAGCCGCATCGCCGGTGCGCCCCAGTGAAATAGGAGGAAGACTCCGACTGAGCTTGGGTGTTGCCTGGGTCGAGCCTCAGGAGTCGCCATAGTCGTGTAGAGCTTTGTTTCTTTCTTCCTCCTGCATTGAAAGAAGTAGAGGGCCCTATTGGGGCGTGTAATGAACCATGGCGCATGCACCGTTATGCTATGCTCGTTGTTTTCATATCATGTTGTGACGTCCATGTTTCTACTAGGTGCATTTAGGGTAACTTAGCTCGATGTGCTCGTGGTAGACTTCCATGTCGCGAGGGCATGCCTTTCCAGGGGTATCTTCCAAGGGCTTCCTTCTTGAAAACTCGGGAGTCGTTGAGCCTCGGGAGGCGCATGTAGCTTCATGGTTAGGAAACCTCATGAGGCGTCTCGCCCTACCTCGCGCAAGCCCCCGAGCGTGGGTTGGTTGCAGCTAGTACACCGCGTCGTGATGCCCGGAGGCATGGACTTAAGAGGGCGCACATGCCCGTGAGCTCGTTCTAGGGCGTCACACGAGGTTTTGGCGAGGTGTGGTCCCGGGCGAGCCCGGGCGCACACACACCGTACCTAGCCCCCGCGCGTGGGACGCACGAGGAGGAGCGGCAGGCAACTGCCGCTCTTCCCGGGACAGGGTTGGAAAGGCGAACACTGTGAAGAGAAAAAAAAGAGAAACCTTCCAACTCTTGCAAACGAAAGACACGAAAGCTCCTAATTTCATTCAAGAAGTTGCAAACCAGCTACAGAAAGCAAGCAAAAGAACAGCCGCGCCCGGCACCTAGACTAGTCTTCTTGTCTTCCCACCAGCGCGAAGCATGGGGCCTCCACTAGGACGTGGGTGGGAGGCCCCGTGAGGCCCAGGGGTGGCAATCAGGAGACTCTGGGGCATGTATAGCCCCAACTCATTATTACGTGAGAGTGTCACGAGCGGAGACCTTCACAGGCACGGGGCCTTGCTTCATGGGTAGAACTTCCGGAGGTGCTGGATGTTCCAGGCGTTCTGGATGGGGATCCCGTCCTGCGTCTCCAGGCGTGCGACGCCAAGCCTGGAGACACGGGCAATCCTGAACGGGCCCTCCCACATGGGCGAGAGCTTATGCAACCCTTCCCTGGAGATCACCCACCTCAGGACAAGATCACCCACCTCGAGCGTCTTGGAGCGGACGCTGCGGCAGTGGTACCGCTGCAGCGCCTGCTAGTACCTTGCTGCTCAGAGCAAGGCCTGGCGGCGTTCCTCCCCCAGCACGAGGTCCAACCCCCGTGAGGCGTCCTGGCGTGCCTCGTCAAATGCCAAGACCCACACGGAGCGATGCCTTACCTCGTGAGGGAGGACCACCTCGGCTCCGTAGACGAGGAAGAATGGAGTCTTGCCCGTAGGCTTGGTCGCGGTGGTGCGGATGGACCACAGCACGGACTGGAGCTCATCGAGCCAGCCCCTGCCGCAAGCCTCGAGTTTCTTCTTGAAGGTCCTTGCCTTGAGGCCCCTCAGGACCTCTGCGTTGGCGCGCTCAGCCTGGCCATTGCTCCGAGGGTGCGCCACCGAAGCGTAGCATATCTGCGTTCCAAGGTTAGCACAATATGTTCTGAAAAGGTTGCTGGTGAACTGCGAGCCGTTGTCGGTGATGATGCGGTTGGGAACCCCGAAGCGGCTCATGAGGCCCTTGATGAACTTGACAGCCGAGCCAGCTGGGATGGTGCACACGGCCTCCACCTCCGCCCACTTGGTGAATTTGTCGATGGCGACGTAGAGGTAGCGGTAGCAACCGGGCGCTCGAGGGAACGGGCCCAGGATGTCCAATCCCCAGACCGCGAACGGCCACGAGAGCGGGATGGTCTGGAGGCCCTGAGTGGGCTGGTGGATCTACTTAGCATGGAACTGGCAGGCTTCACAAGATCTCACCAGCTCGGCGGCATCGTTGAGTGCCGTGGGCCAGTAGAATCCGCTGTGGAACGCCTTGACTACGAGGGTTCGCGATGAAGAGTGGTGCCTGCAGTCCCCGCCATGTATGTCAGCCAACAGCTCGTGCCCCTGCTCCCTGGAGATGCATCGCAAAGAAACATCATTTGGGCGCCTTCGGTATAGCTCACCGTCCTGGATGCAGTATGCTGTGGCCTGGCGGACCACATGGTCCGCGTCTTCTTCCTTCTCCGGCAGGACACCCCAAAGCAGGTACGTCTTGAACTCCTCAGACCAGTACCCCTCCTGAGGCTTGAGCGCGAGGAGCAGGCAGGCCCCTGAGGTTGGGCCACAGGCTAGGGTGCTAGAGGGAGGCGCCGGGGGGAGCTCCACCTGAGGTGATGCCGGTCACACAGCGGGGGGAACTACTGACGGCCTGAAGAGCCGCTCCTCGAAGATGCCAGGCTCCTGAGGTAGGCACCGAGATGCCCTCTTGGTGATGTCGTCTGCCTCCTTGTTCATGCCGCGCGGCACGTGCTGCAATTCCAAGCCCAAGAATCATTTCTCAATTTTGCATACCTCTTCAAGGTATGCCTCCATTTGATCGTCCTTTGGCTTGTACGCCTTGTTGGAGAAGTTGACGAGGAGCTGGGAGTCGCCCCTGATGGTGAGACGGCTCACACCCAAGGCCGCCGCAGCCTTGAGGCCGGCGATCAGGCCTTCGTATTCCACGATGTTGTTGGAGACCTTCTCGCCATGTTGGAAGCAGAGCTGCACGGCGTAGTAGAGCTTGTCCTGGGTGGGCGAGATGAGCACGGCTCCAGCCCCCGCGCCCTGGCGCGCGAATGTGCCATCGAAGTACATGACCCAACTATCTGGTGCTTCATGTCCGGGCGCGAGGGAATGGTTCTCGCCCACTCCCCGGTCGGGGGTGTCAGTCCATTCCGCCACGAAATCGGCGAGGGTCGCACCCTTGATGATCCTGGTGGTGCTGAACTCCAACCGGAACACCTGCAGTTCAACGTTCCACTTGGCGACCCTTCCCGCAGCATTGGGGCTCCGGAGCACCCTCTCCAAGGGGTAAGATGAGACAACCCTTATGGGGTGGCCCTGGAAGTAGTGATGCACCTTTCGAGAGGCGACGATGAGCGTGAGCAAGAGCTTTTGCGGCATGGGGTAGCGCGCCCGCGCATCACGCAACACCATGCTGATGAAGTACACTGGGTGTTCGACGAGGGCGGAGGCATTGGCGGGGTACTGCATCTCTTGAGACCTGGGGGCCTCGGGAGTCTTGTCATCTGTTGGGGCGGCCGTGGCCTCAGGGGCACCATCCTCAGGGGCCTTGCTGACCAGTGGAATGGCCGAGGCCTCAGGAGCGCCGTCCTGAGGCTGCGGTGTTCCGACCGAGTGCGCGCAGCTGCTCCACGAGTCCTTGACAAGGCACTCCTCCCGGACCGCCACCAGTGCTGCGCTGGCAGAGTAAGGCATGGCAGCCAAGTAAAGCACCAAGGGTTCAAGGGGCGCGGTGCCACCATCACCGGTGGGCTGGTGAGGTATCTCTTGAGGTCTTGGAAGGCCGCATCAGCCTCCGGAGTGCACTCGAACAGGCCCTTCTTTTTCATCAGCTTGAAGAAGGGGAGGGCGCGCTCTCCTAACTTGGAGATGAAATGCCAGAGCGAGGTCACGCAGCCCGCTAGCTTCTGCATCTCCTTGAGGTTTTGCGGCGGACTCATCCTTTCTATGGCCTTGACCTCCTCTGGGTTGGCCTCGATCCCTCGGTGCGACACCAGGAAACCCAGCAGCTTGCCAGAAGGGACACCAAACACGCATTTTTCCGGGTTGAGCCGCAGGTTTACTTTGCGCAGGCTGGCGAACATCTCTTCTAGATCTTCGATAAGGGTTCTTGCCTCCTGAGATTTCACCACTATGTCGTCGATGTATGCCTCAGCGTTCCTCCCGAGCTGCCACCCCAGGGCGATGTGCATCAACCGTTGGAAGGTTGCTACTGCATTACGCAGCCCGAACGGCATGCAGGTGTAGCAGTATACCCCACACGGGGTCAGATAAGCCGTCTTCTCAACATCCTGCACCGCCATTTTGATTTGGTGATAGCCCGAGAAGGCGTCCAGGAAGCACAGTAAATCACACTCGGTGGTGGAGTCGACAATCTGGTCGATGCACGGGAGAGGGAAATGGTCTTGAGGACAGGCCTTGTTGAGGTTGGTGAAATCGACGCACATGCGATCCTTCCCGCCCTTCTTGGGAATGATAACTGAGTTCGCAAGCCAATCTGGATGCCGCACTTCCTGAATGACGCCGGCTTCCTATAGCTTGTGGGTTTCCTGGACGATGAACGATTGCTTCTCCGGGGCTTGCCACTGTGCCTTCTGCTTCACTGGGTGTGCGTTAGGGCACACCATCAGGTGGTGCTCGATTAGCCCACGCGGAACCCCGACCAGGTCCATAGCTTTCCATGCAAAAGCGCCATTGTTCGTGCAGAGGAAGCTGACCAGTGCCTCCTCCTGGTCTGGAGGGAGGCCGGCGCCTATGGTGAAAGTAGGGCCTGGTCCTCCGTCTTCGTCGACCGGCACCTGCTTCGTCTTAGCCTTGTCTTGAGAGAACAATTGCTTCTTCTTTGTTGGTGCAGCCCCCGGCCCTCCGGAGCCCCTTCCCCGCTCGGCCGTGCGGCTGCCGCGGCCCTGTAGGCGAGCTTGAGGGCCGAGAGCGCATCCTTGGTATCCCCCGCCATGGTGAGGACGCTGCTGCTTCCCGGCATCTTCATCAGGTTGTAGCTAGGATGGGTTGCCGCCATGAACTTGGCCAAGGCCGGGTACCCGAGAATGGCGTTGTACGGGAGGCCAATGCGGGTGATGTCGAAGTCGATGAGCTCGGTGCGGTAGTTGTCGCGCGTGCCAAAGGTGACGGGGAGGTGGATCTACCCTAGGGGGTAGGTGGAGCCATCATCGACCCTAGAGAAAGGTTTGGTGGGGAGGAGCCGGCCATAGGGCACATGAAGCAGGCTGAACGCCTCCACGGAGAGGACGTTGAGGCCGGCGCCACCGTCGATGATGGTCCTGGTGACTGCTATGTTGAAGATGGTGGGGGTACAGAGCATAGGGAGCACGCCGGCGCCGACCGTGGTCTTGGGGTGGTCCCTTGAGCCAAAGATGAGGTCGGCCTTAGGCGCCGCCCAGCCCGGAGGAGCTCCTCACTGCACGAGGGCGGCACCCACTTGGCGGAAGAACTGCTTGACATGGCGGTCTAAAGCCAGCGCCTGTGACCCGCCGAGGATGGCTGTGACGGCATGGGGCACCGGCACCATGGAGCGCACGATGGAGAGGTGGCCGGTGCTCACTGGTGTTATCTGTGCGATGTGGGCGGCGAGGGCGGCCCAGCGCTCAGCATGAACTCGACGAGCGTCAGCCAAATGTCGGGTTCAGGGCTCCGCAGACCCAAGAATGGTTTAAACTCTGGGGTGCGTGCGAAGAACTCAATCTCCCCAGTCTGCCAACTCGCCGATCTCACGGCCTAGCTCGATGAACTAGAAAGGAAAGGGACACAGTAGTTTACCCAGGTTCAGGCCACCTTGCGGTGTAAAACCCTACTCCTGCTTTGTGGTGGATTGGCCTCGAGGTGGGCTTAGGATGAACTATTACAGAGGGGGAACAACCTCAGGAGGTGTGTTCTTGTGTTGGTGTGAGCTGGTGGGGGTGATCTGATTGATCCGTCCCCTTCTATGGTGGTGGCCTAGCTATATTTATAGTGGCCTTGGTCCTCTTCCCCCAAAACGAAGGCGGGAAGGGATCCCACAACGGCCAAGTTTGAAGGGAGACAAGTAGTACATCTTATCCTGACGAAAGGTGGTCTTCGCCCACAAAGCTTCTGGTTGTGATGTCGTGGTGGGCTCGGCGATGACCTTCGTCCTGCCGTCTTGGTCTTGTAGCACGGGAATGGAAACCTTTGGCTGATTCCTCGGGACTCTGTGCCTGCGCTTGCTTCCTTAGCTCCAAAGTGGAAACCTGCTGTACTGCGCCCACTGGCGCCGCCTGGCCTTGGTCATCATAGCTTGTGTCATCTGAACCTCATGAGGTGGGGCTTGCATAGAAATCTCCGCTCCTCAGGAGCCAGCCTAGGGAAGCCGCTCCCTCTGGAGGTCTTGACGCCGTCCGCCTCACGAGGCTTGGCCCCTCGCGAGGGTCTTGTGTTGTTGATGCTGAAGATGGGCCATACCAGGCTGCAGATGGAGCCATGCTGTGGGCTGCAGGTAGGCAAGTCTGGGAACCCTAGTTCCCAGAACGCCGACAGGAACCCCATCGCGTCCAGGCGAAGCGTGACATCGATGCAGGAGCCGGCCATCGCCGCCACCACTTGGAACGACACGCACCCCGAGCATTGCCCGCCGTCGACCAGGTGGAGCAGGAAGAAATGGCGGAGCAGGGCCATGGACGGAGCGATGCCCCCGAAGGCCTCGCACAAGAAGGCAAAAGCAGAGAGGAGGATGATGGACCCAGGATCCAGATGCAGCGCGTTAATCTGGTAGTGCGAAAGCACTGCGTTGAAGATATCAGAGAACGGAGGCAGTAGGCCGGTGAAGAGAGTGTGGAGATGGAGGGGGATTTCGGTGGCCTCCATGTCGATCAAGGCCCGAGAAGCAGGCCAAACCATCGTCGCCTTCCATTCGTTGGAGTCAGCGGCAAGGGCATGCCGGACCTTGTCCACTACCTCACGATTTACCACCGTGGACCGGTCCAGCACCGGTTCCGGCCCGGCAAGGGCTCTACGGTCACCCGGGCTTTCCCTTTCTTCGTCTTGGGAGCCATGGCGGCAGAGCGGATGGGAGCTGGCGTGGAGCTTGGTGAGAAAGACGCGAACTCACAGGAAGGAAGGGGAGCGGAAGGCAAGCGCAGCGGGCAATGATGGCCGGGCCGCGTGCGCCAGGCAGTTGTGAAGTCATCCATTTGCCGAGGCGGCATGGGGAAGTGGAGATGCCCATGTCCCATCAAGCGCCACATGTCAACCTGGTCCGCAGGCGATTGGGGCCCGCGGCACTTTGCCCTTGCCCTTTGGCTTCGCCTTGAAGCCAAGTCCGAGTGCGCCTTTGGCCTGGGGGCTACTATCGGCATTCTAGGAAACAGGGTACCCAGACTTGCCTGCCTGCGGCCCACGGTGTGGCTCCATCGACGGCCTGGTACGGCCCATCTACAGCACCTTCAAGACAAGACACTCGCGAGGGTCCAAGCATCGTGAGGAGGACGGCGTCAAGACCTCCAGAGGGAGTGGCCTCCCTAGGCTGGCTCCCGAGGAGCAGAGATTTCTATGCAGGTACCCATCTCATGAGGTGAAGGTGACGCTGTCGGTGTACTAAGTATTGGGCCACTAGTACCCCGTACTTGTGCACGGGCAGTTGTAGCCATCCTCGCGGCAAGGCTTGCCGGGAACAGCTCGAGGTCGATTCAAGCCATCAAGGAAATCATCAAGTCAGAGATCTGAGGATCAGCAGATAAGCAAAGATGGAATCCGAAGGCCAGCTTCCCCGGCAAGATCCTTGCCAGGATGGCCTGTGGAGCCCGGCAAGGCTTGGTTCCCGGCAAGACTCGGCGCCTGGCGAGATTCTACCACTGTGCCACCGCTTCGCCACAGTAACAAGTCTGACATTCTGGGTCCTTCTTTGGATGCATGGCAATGCGCCAGTGGAGGAGAGCTTAAGCGGTGCTGATGGGATGGCCCCTTTTTCCATCCCCAAGAAAGTGAGGACACCTAAACGGACACCTCACGGTGCATTAAATGCGTTTGTCCTAATCCGTCAGGGGTTAGGTATGATACCCGGTAGCTACTTTACACCTCAATGTATGTACATTTTGCCACTGTGGAGACCCCCTTTGATCATATAAAAGGAGGCCCAAGGCAACGCCTACAGGGGAGGAGAACTTCTGGCCCATTCTGCATACTTAGCGGCTCTTTGAACGTATTATTCATTGCGAGCGCTCCTGAAGGCTGGGATCAAGAACATTAATAAGAACACAAAGAAGGAGTAGGGTTTTACGCTGATCAGCGGCCCGAACCTGGGTAAAAACTTCCCGCGTTGATCGTTGGTTCTGCTCTTTGCGTATACCTCTCCCCCCGCTGAATCATAAAGGGATCTCTCGGGATCCCATAGGTGTCGTGCCCCGACATCTTCGGCGCACCAGGTAGGGGGATTGAACGTTGCGTGAACCTGATCTAGTGATCGGCGCCTTAGTTTCTTCATCATCTTCATCATCATGCCACCCAAGAAGAAGAGCGCTGCGACGGCGCAACCGTCCACGTCTATTTTGCCTACACCTTCGCGTACGGGCGACGGCATGGGTGCAGAAGGAAGAGGATTAGAACCCCCACGGTGTTCTGGGGATCCGAGCTAGGCGAGCGGCATCGTTCGCAGTGGCAGTGGTAACCTGCACGCCGCTGGATCTAGAGATGGCGCTGTGTTGCCTACGGGTGGCACAACGAACTCGAGAGATCGGAGGGCGCCTGCTGGAGCTCCCGCGCCGGCGCAAGCCTCACGACCTACCCAGGTTGTGCATGATGAGCGACGTCATGGCACTGGTGGTTCAGGGCGTCCCCATGAAAAGGTTTCTGCGCATCAATCCCAAGATGCGCGGGACCAGCATGCACACCGAGCTGGTGGCGGAGGTGGTGCGCGGTCACGTGACCGTGGTGGTGCTCCTTCTAACATGGTTAGGAGTCAGAGCACCTCACGTACCTCTCACCTGTCGCCGCCGCCTACGCCAGTAGAAGCCTTGGCACATGCTCAGCTGCTCCTCGATTTTCCTCCTGCTCCGGAGAAGATGGAGGAGTGGCGAGCTACTATCCAGAGCCTTATCGGCTTCGCCAAACAAGATGGGCCGCAAGAGGCAGGGCCCTCGCAGCGAAGGCCCATCGATCCGGCGCGAGCCAATGTAGAGAAAACCGGAGGTGGTGCAACCACAGTGCACTCCCCTCTACAGCACCAGCGGCGGCCGACAACCCAGCAAGTCGACCGCCGTGAAGAAGTTTCCACGGTGTCATCTGACCCACGGATGCGCCGCGATCAGCGTCATGTTCTCCAGGAACGAGGCAAGGAGGACGCTCGAACTACCATCGAGCGGCGACGGGAAGCGCGCTATCAGTCTGATAAGCACGCGGGGCCGGCTGTCGACGAGCCTGCGCCAGGGGACGTAGGAGACTTGCCTTATGAGGTAGGGACTCCAGCGTTTACCCGTGAGCTGCGGCAAGTCCGGTGGCCCAATTCCCGAACCTTCAAGCCGGAGGTCCCGGAGAAATATGATGGTAAGACCCATCCCTCGGAGTTCCTGAGCATCTACACCATTGCGGTGCAGGCTGCCGGGGGCCAAGATGACAAGATACTTGCCAACTACTTCCCGTTGGTGCTCAAACCCAACGTCAGGTCGTGGTTGATGCATCTGCCGGAGAATTCTATTTCTTCCTGGTCAGATCTGTGCCATCAGTTTGTTGGTGCCTTTGTTGGAGGCCACCAAGCTCCTGGCCAAGAGAGCGATTTGCACATCATCCCTCAGAAGGAGGGCGAGTCCCTGCGCAAGTTTATCCAGAGATTCAGCCGGGTGCAGTATAATATTCCTGACGTTCACCCTGCCGCTGTCGTTAGCGCGTTCCACCAGAACATGCGTAACCGCAAAATGCGGGAAGAGCTGGCAATGAACAAAGTCAGGAGTATTGCCGAGCTTTACGCTTTGGCCGACAAATGTGCTCGAGCTGAAGAGGGGAGGAAACTCCCTGGTGAGGCTGTTGGCGTGGGGGGCGAATCAGAAGATGAAGACGCCGCGGCCCTGTCAAGAAAAGGCCGGCGGCGAAACAGGAAGCGCGGAGGCAAGGCCGTGCTTGCTGTCGAGGAATCTGATAACCCCGGCGCCGCCAAGAAGGCCAAGGTTGGTGACCCCGGCAAGGATCTTGCCGGGTGCCCTTCCTGTCAGGCCTTGGCGGCTGCCGACAAGTCGAAGAACTCCGGCAAGAAATATGGCAAGATCCATCGCACCAAGGGCCACGATCTCCAGAACTGCCGGCAAGTTGAGCAGCTTGCCGAGAAGCAGAGGGCCGAATATGAGAGGCGGGATAAGGAGAAGGCCCAAGATGGTGCTGATGGGTCCGGCAAGAAGCGCGGTGGCCGAGTGGGGCGCCGCAGCAAGGCCAAGCAGCAAAAGGATCGGCCCGCTCGGGGCCGAGACAAAGAAGAAGATGATGATGAGGAGGATGATCAATCCAGTGAGCAAGAATTCCAGAAGGCTACGGAGGCCATGTGTATCGATGGGGGTGCCTCGCTGCATTCTTTCCACCACCAACTCAAACAGTGGGTACGGGAGGTCAATGCGGCAGAGCCATACCCAGGTGCATGTAGGCCCCTGAAGTGGTCCAGCACGCCTATCGTTTTCGACGCAGAGGATCACCCTGATCGCACAACTGCGGTCGGGTGCTTGCCATTGTTGGTCTCGCCAACGATTCGCAACCTCAAGGTGACGAAAATGTTAGTTGACGGCGGGGCCGGCCTAAACTTAATCTCACCGGATGTGCTCAGAAAGCTCCAAATTCCCGACGAGGACCTCGAAGAAACGGGTACGTTTCAAGGGGTCAATCCGGGAAGAACCCAGCCTTAGGGCAAGATTACGCTGCCGGTAACATTTGGCAGCAAGCTCAACTTCAGGATCGAGAAGGTGGTGTTTGATGTCGCCAGGATCCCCATGTCATACAATGGGATCCTTGGTCGGCCAGCGCTGGCTAAGTTTATGGCGGCATCACACTACGCGTACAATGTCTTGAAGATGCCTGGGCCGTTGGGCGTCATCACTATCCATTCCGATAAGAAGGATGCGCTCATCTGTGCCGACCAACTTTACCGGGAAGCAGTTGCAGCACCTGCCATCAAGGCACCTGCTCCTGCCGCTGGAACTCCCGAGGGGAAGAAGAAGACCGGCAGGAACCTCGGCGCGAACTCCGGCAAGCGCACCTCCTCGGAGTGCTGCGCTTCCGTCGAGGACGTACCAGAGAGTTCCACCGGCAAGAACAAGAAGTCCAAGGCTGCGTCAATAAAGCTTGTCCAAAAGATCCCTTTCCCTTGCCGCGCATCGACCAGATTGTGGATGCCACCGCTGGTTGTGATCTCCTGTCCTTCCTTGATGCCTATTCAGGGTATCATCAGATTTTTATGGCAAAAGAAGATGAAGAGAAGACCGCATTTATCACCCCATGTGGTACGTATTGTTTTATACGAATGCCTTTCGGGTTGAAAAGTGCTGGTTCAACATTTGCCAGAGCAATCCAGATTGGTTTTGAGCCTCAACTCCATAGAAATATGGAGGCGTATATGGATGATATAGTGGTCAAAACCAAGGACAAAGCAACGCTCATTCAAGATTTAGAAGAAACATTTGCAAACTTGCGCAAGATCAACTTGAAGCTCAATCCTGAGAAGTGCGTGTTCGGTGTCCCTTCCGGCAAGCTCCTCAGATTTTTTGTATCTTGCCGGGGAATCGAAGCGAACCCCGACAAGATCAAAGCTATTGAGCAAATTGAAGCGCCGAGCCGCGTCAAGGATGTGCGTCGTCTTGCCGGCTGTGTTGCTGCTCTAAGCAGGTTTATTTCCAAATCTGCTGAGCGCGCCCTGCCCTTCTTCAAAATTTTGAAGAAGGCAGGTCCGATGAAATGGACTCCGGAGGCTGAGGCTGCGCTCCAAGATTTGAAGAAATACCTTTCCTCTCCGCCGACGCTAGTCGCGCCTAAACCACAAGAGCCATTGCTGCTGTATCTGGCAGCAACAAATCAAGTGGTTAGCGCTGCGCTAGTGGCGCAGAGAGAAGCTGATGAGGAAGCAACACCAGCGGCAGGACCGCCAGATGGCGCGGCAAGATCTTCCCCGGCAAGTGTTGATCCCGGCAAGACAGGATCTGCGCAAACAGAAGAACCCGTGCAGAAGAAGAAGGTGGTGCAGCGCCCAGTTTATTTTGTTAGCTCTCTTTTACAAGGAGCTAGGTCAAGATATTCTGGTGTGCAGAAGTTGCTTTTCGGCCTCCTTATGGCCTCAAGGAAGCTGCGCCATTACTTTCAGGCACATGAAATCACCGTCGTCACTCGCTTTCCGTTGCAACGGATTTTGCAAAATCCAGAAGCAATCGGCAGGATCGTGGAGTGGGCATTGGAGTTGTCCAGTTTTGGCCTCAAGTTTGAAAGCACTTCGACGATCCAGAGCAGGGCCTTGGCAGAGTTCATTGCAGAATGGAGCCCAACGCCAGATGAAGAGGTTCAAGAAACGACTCTTCCCGGCAAGGAAATCGATCAACAATGGGTTATGTACTTTGACGGGGCATTCTCGCTGCAAGGCGCCGGTGCTGGCGTGCTGCTTGTCGCACCCACCGGAGAGCACCTGAAGTATGTAGTCCAAATGCACTTTTCCCGGGAGAGTTCGACCAACAACACTGCGGAATACGAGGGTTTGCTTGCCGGTCTCAGGATCGCGGCAGACCTTGGTATCAAAAAGCTCGTCATCAAAGGTGATTCACAACTTGTCGTCAGGCAAGTTAACAAGAGTTATCAAAGTCCATTGATGCAAGCCTACGTAGATGAAGTGAGGAAAATGGAAGAACGTTTTGACGGTCTGCAGATGGAGCACGTTCCTCGTGCCGAGAACAGTGTTGCTGACGACCTGTCAAAGCGTGCCGCTCTGAAGTTGCCTGTGGAACCAAGAACTTTTGTGCTCCAATTGACTCAACCATCCGTGGCGCCATCGATGCGGCATGAAAAGAGAAGAAAGTTGAACTCTGGCCAGTACTTCCCGGCAGATCTCCCCGGAGCCGCCGGCAAGGAAGTTGCCGGGATCGACATGCCTGCCGGGGAACAACAGGCTCCAGCAGGGCCTCAGGCCCTTGCTGTCGAGACGAACGTTCCCCCGGCAGAGGAGATGCCTTTAGTCCTGGCTGTCGAGCCTCAGGCTCCAGCATGGGCGCAGCACATTGTCCATTTCCTTCAGACAAGTGAACTCCCTGAGGAACAGGGAGAAGCAGAGAGAGTAGCCCGTCGGTCTGTTATGTACAAGTTCGTCAATGGCGTCCTGTACAGAAAGAGACCAAATGGTGTGAAATTGAAGTGCATTCCTCGGGAGAATGGATTAGAGCTGTTGGCGGAGATACATGGGGGCATATGTTGCTCTCACATAGGGTCAAGAGCGCTTGCTGGGAAAGCATTCCGGCAAGGTTTCTTTTGGCCCACCGCTCTCCAGGATGCGACTGCACTAGTAACCAAGTGTGAAGCGTGCCAGTTTCATTCGAAGAAATTACATCAACCAGCTCAAGCTCTTCAGACAATCCCTCTCTCCTGGCCATTTTTGGTCTGGGGACTCGACATACTGGGCCCTTTCCCCCGTGCTACCGGGGGCTTTGAGTACTTGTACGTTGCTATCGACAAGTTCACAAAGTGGCCGGAGGTGGAAGCAGTGAGGAAGGTGACAGCACAATCGGCCGTCAAGTTCTTCAAGGGAATTGTTTGCCGTTTCGGTGTGCCCAACAGGATCATCCCCAACAACGGCACGCAGTTCACGAGTCGCACCTTCATGCAGTATGTCCAAGACCTTGGCGGCAAGATTTGTTTTGCCTCTGTTGCTTACCCGAGAAGGAACGACCAAGCGGAGAGGGCCAATGCTGAAGTGCTGCGCGGTCTCAGGACCAGAACCTTTGACAGGCTGAAAAAGTGCGGAGGACGCTGGATTGATGAGTTGCCGGCAGTCTTTGGTCAATCAGAACGACACCAAATCGAGCCATCGGCCAGACGCCCTTCGCTCTGGTCTACGGAGCAGAAGCAGTTCTCCCCACGGAACTCATATACGGATCTCCTCGAGTGCTCGCTTATGATGAGCTTGAGCAAGAGCAACTGCGGCAAGATGACGCTGTGCTCCTTGAGGAGAATCGTCTTCAGGCTGCTGTGCGAGCTGCATGCTACCAGCAAGCTTTGCGCCGCTATCATAGCCGCAAAGTTCATGCCCGAAGCCTTGAGGAAGGCGACCTTGTTCTTCGGCGGATTCAGTCCGCCAAGAATTCAAACAAGTTGACGCCAAAGTGGGAAGGCCCTTATCGGGTAGTACGAGTCCCCAGGCCCGGCGCTGTCCGCCTGGAGACCGAAGATGGCGTTCCAGTGAACAATTCCTGGAATATCGAGCATCTTCGCAAATTCTACCCATAAGGCGCGGTTGCCGGGGGCCCCCGGCAACCATCCTTTTGTACAAGTCTTGCCGGCAAGGCATGTGACACTTTGTACAAAGCCAGGCGCAGACCCTGAGCACAGATGAATAAATTTAAGTGTTGTACGTTCCCTTATTGATTCCCATGTTCATATTTATATATATGCATGTTTGTCTAAGATGTTGTACGACACCTACTCCCGGTAAGTTCTAACGAACCGCCAAGGTTTCATGTCTTTATTTTCTCTTCTTTTCTTTTCTCAAAAGACAGAAGGATTCCTCACGTGCACATTTGCCGGGGGGGGGGGGGGGAAGGGAGATATGAATACCAGTTGGCGACGTTCGGAATCGACGCTTGCCGGAGGAAGGACAGTGATAGAAAGCTAAGTTCTAAAAACTCAGAGCAAGTTTTTCTTTTATTACAAGGTTATTTCCTTGGACGATTCCGACTCTTGTATGGAAAATCTACACGCGAAGGAACCCTTGTTGTAATCGGTCAGACCCTTATTTTGTTTCGAGCCCGCTCAGCGATTTAAGTGGCTGCACTGAGAACACCAAGGAGTCTTGCCGGCCGCTGCGCCTCCAGCAGGCTGCTGAAGTCCCGCACCCAGCGCTCGCGGCAGGTTGCGCGCCGGCAAGTTTTTCAGTAAGCGTAGGGTGAACTCCATACATAAGGGAATCAGACAAGGAAAATAGCAAGCATAAACCTAAACATAGGCAAATTATATTACATCCATGAGTTGCTGCAATTCTAACTTGAGACTTAATTGTCTTTTACATGGAATGACGACGGCAAGAAAAAGGGGAGCACTCAATCCCAGCGCTGGCCTTCGATCCTTTTGATGGAGTCCACCTTCTCAAGGATAGGCGCGATGCACTCTTCAAGCGCCTCGACATTTGTGTCCCTTGGCAGATGGCCGAGCGCGTTGGAGAGGTCGATGCCGTGATTGTTGTGCACCACCTTGATGAGCACCTTGCGGAGGACGGCCCGGCAAAGCCGGCGAGTCTCGTTGGCCAATTGGGTCGCCCGGCTAGACTGGAGCACCCTCAAGGCGTTGATGATGCTTTCAAAGAACATCGTCAACCTCGCACTTGGAGATATTCTTTCCTCGGAAGAATACTTGAAGTTCGACAGGCCCATGGTTGACAGTTCTGCGGTAAGCTTCTCCGCGGTGGCGATGAGACGTCCAGTCCAGATCTCCACTCCCTTCTCGTACTCGGTTTGGGCGGCGGCGGCGCTCTTGAGCAGGTTCCTCTCTCCTTGGAGATCCTTGAGTAGAGCCTTCTCACGGGCCTTGCCGGCCTCGAGAGACTTCTGCAGCGTGGTCAGCTTCAACTCCAGAACCGCAATGTTATCAGCCGCAGAGGAGAGCTGCTTGGTTTTGTCAGACAGGGCAACTTGCATCTCCGCCAAGGACTGGAGGGTTTTTTCCCTGTCGCCCTTGAGCGTTGATAGCTCCTTGCCGTGCTCTTCGAGATCTGTTTCCAGCCTCTTCACCTTGTCGCTCAGCTCGTTCTTGGCGGCCTCTGCAGCCTCGGCAGCATCGACGGCCTCCTTGAGCTTGCCGGCGTGACTTGCAGTAAGAGCTTCGAGCGCCTTCTTATGTTTTTGCTCCAGCTCCTGGGTCCGCCGCGTGACAAGATTCTCAATATCTTCATCTTTGCTGCGAAGCTTGGCGGCGAGCGCCAGCTCACGTGCGGTGAGATCTTCCAAATGAGCATCAAGAGCAACGCGGCGCCCCGTCAGGAGGGCATCTTCGGCAGCAATCCTTTGAGCAGCTTCATCATGCGCCTTCTCCATATCGGATTGCTTCAGAAGGATCTTAGTCCACTGCTGGCTCACTTGTTCCCGGCTGGCAACCAACTCTTGGAGGGCCTCGGCGTGCCAGATCTGCATTTGTGCGACGCGCCTTTGAAAATCTGCTTTGGCCGCCTCGACAACTGCCATTCTGGAGTCCGCTTTGTCTTTCCGGGCGCGATGGAGAGCCTGGAGCTTGCGGAAATTCTCGCCCATGGCCTGAAGGAGCTGATCCTCTTCAGATTTGCCGCTGCTAGTGCTGGGGTCGTCAAAAACTTCGAGCCCGGCAGCAGCAATGATTTCTTCAAAATCTTCTCCTTCGGTTGGTGCCCCAGTGCTTGCCGTCCCCGGCAAGTTGATGAACAGGCTCTCGCCAACCTTGAGGTATTTGCTGGATGAGGGGCTTCGGATGTTGATGGCTGGTCTTCAGTGGCCGCCTCACCAGTGGCAGGGGGCTCTGTGGCCGGTGCAGCGCCTGGCGCTCTTGCGGCAGGAATGCCGTCAGTGCGGTCCTCAGCCTCCCTGTCGCCCCCTTCAGTAGGATCTTCGGCGGGTTCCTCTTGTGCAGTCTTGGCGGCCTCCCCGTCAAGAGCACCACCAGCCTCAACAGTGTCATCCTTGGTGGCTTCGCTGGCAGCGATCCTGTCTGCTTCGGCGGTAGCGTCCCTAGCGGTCTCCTCGATGACAACGTCGACGTCCATGTGTTCCATCACAGGGAACTCTGAAGGACGAAGGCGGAAAACAGAATAAGATCGAGGTTGAAGTTTGAAGTGACTAAAGACAGAGAGATAAGGGGAAAAGAGTAACAAGCACTCTGAGGCAATCGAGTACCTGCGTCGGGCTGTCGGGAGGTGGGTTCGCCCCTCCCGGTAACTCCGATTGCCGGGGGTGGGTTGCCGGAGTCCGCGCCTGCCGGCTCCTCCTCAATTAGGATGGGCTCGTCAGCAGGATCTCTTGCCGGGGACGTGCTTGTGGGCGGAGCGGTCGATGAAGGAGGCAGAATGGGGATGTCTTCCGACAGCTCTCCTTGTTGCCGTTCTTCTCCTGTGAACCCAAAGATATCTGTGGCAAGAATGAAAGCCTCGGCACCCGCCAGTGGAAAAAGAACAGTGAACTTACGCTGGGGGTTTGTGCTGGGGGCTGCGCTGGGGGCTGCGTTGAGGACTGGACTCCGGGCTGACAACGACGGTTTCTAGCACGTTTGTGGAGCCTGCCGGGGGCTTGTCACCCGTAGAAGTCCTTGACCTCTTCGCCATCCTCTCCAGCAATGTTTCTGTGTCACTGCAGAGACAATACGAGCAACTTAGTAAGATTGAGCTAGGATTGGAATATAAAGGCTGCGGCAAAGTACTCACTCTTCTTCCTCTCGCTCCGGACTAAAGCCGGAGATGTCGAAGTCGACCTCCGCTGCGAAGTCTGAGTGGGGAGGCGGAGGAGGAGTCCTAGGCCGCTTGGCTGTGGCAGGCGCCGGGGCAGCTTCCGGTGCGGTAGTACGAGACCCTCCTGCCGCCCCAGCAGTGGCCACTGGTGTGGGTCTCGCGCGCCGCGCAGGCTGTTGACGAGCCCCCTGCCACGGTCCAGTCTTGCCGGCCACTTTCTTGCCGGGAGCTTCGCCGCTCGAAGAAGGCTGGCTTGCCGGGATGCCAGATGCAGCCTTCCAAAGAACACGCTTCATCTTCTTCGGGGGTGGGAGCTCTTCTCGCGTTTCTTCTTCGGCCGTGTCCTCGCCGGACGAGCTCTCAGCGGCTGCGCTGCTCTCTTCCCCGGCAACCTTGTCCTCCCTGGCAGGTTTTACCTCCACTACCACCTCTGCGTCGCTGGCTTCCCACTCTGTGAAGCCGGCGCTGCCGGCCTCTGCGGCAAGATTTGCCTCCTCCACCCTAGTAGCAATGTAAGCTACTTCTTGATCGGTGGTGGCTCGCATGAAATCTGATTCTTGCCGGACAGGCCTCTCCGTCAAGTTGTCAAAAAACTTCTGCGCTTCCTCCTCGGTTGGCTCGGCCCAGGTCGGGTCAAGACCGTGGGCGTTGAAAATCGGCAGGAAGGCAATGATTGACCCCAAGGCAGAATTGTTGCACACGGGAACAATCCTTGCCGGCAGCCGGTGCTTGTCTTCGCGCTGGAATAATTTTTGACGGAGAGCGCCAAGCTGCATAGCGGTCAGATTGTTGTTCAGCCCGGGGCGCAATCTCATGACGTCTGCCGCGTTTTGGTATTCCCAAGCTGGCCTTCCCCTGTTCTGCAGAGGGGCGATGCCGCGGCAGAGAAAGTCGAAGCCGATCATCTCCATCGTCAGTCCGGCAGCCTTCAGGCGAAGGATCCTGGTGGTGGCGATTGTGAGCCTCTCGTCCTCCGCAGCGTGATCGCTCCAATCCTTGCCACGGACCACCTTCTGTTGCCGGGGATGACAAAATGGATGGGGATCTGCTTCCTGGATCCAGCACCATTCAGCCCGCCACTCGTCCCACTTTTCGCGGTAAACTCCTTCTGGGTATATTTCCTTATTCCAAGCCCTTGGAATCCAGACGATAGAACCAGAGAGGGCCTCTCCTTTTTGGATGTGAGGGAAGAAGTAATGGCGAAAAAGAGCAGAATTGGGAATCATGCCGACAAAGTTTTCATAGAGATGGGCAAAGATGGACATGAAAAGTACTGCATTCGGCATGAAATCGAGAAGACGAAAGCCGTATGTGTACATGATATCATTGAAGAAGTCGGAAAAGGGGTGACAGAGCCCGCAATAGAAATATGCAGTGAAGAAAGGGTATCTATCCGATCCACCTTTGGAGCAAGCACCTGGGATTACTCGTGTGGCGGGGTGAGCTTGCGTCTCTTTCGCCCACATGCACTGGTATCGCCCCTTCAGAGCTTCCGCATCGAGCGATGGAGGGAAGACGACGAGCCTCTTCCACATCTTCACCAGTTCGCTCTCCGGAACATTGGCTTTCGCCTCCTTGCCCTTGCCTTTGCTGGCCTGGGGCGGCATGGCGGCTGTGAGGACAGAAGCTGGGGGTGGAGCGAGCGTGGAAGCAGCGGGCGGAAGAGTAAAAGGCTTCGCTCTGAGCTTGAGAGGAGGAAGGCGATGGCGATGGCCAGATTGAGAAGAAGAGGGCGGTAAATAGGCTTGTGCCTCTGCGGCTTCTCCTTTTTATGGGGAAGGAGCGGGCTGCCTCTTTTATTCCCCAATGTGAATGCGCCTCTATAGGCGCAAGGCAGTTGCAGCCTTTTTGGCACGCTTCCCACATCGCGCGCTCGGTGCGTGTAGTGGGGGGCACAGTAAAACGAGATATTTACGAGCTGTTAATTCCCTGCCACGCATGCCCGTGCACTGTTTGGGCCTAGCCCAACAACGCCTCGCACCCGTGTATGGCCTAGGCCCGGGGGCTCCTGTCGGTGTACTAAGTATTGGGCCACTAGTACCCCGTACTTGTGCACGGGCAGTTGTAGCCATCCTCGCGGCAAGGCTTGCCGGGAACAGCTCGAGGTCGATTCAAGCCATCAAGGAAATCATCAAGTCAGAGATCTGAGGATCAGCAGATAAGCAAAGCTGGAATTCGAAGGCCAGCTTCCCCGGCAAGATCCTTGCCGGGATGGCCTGTGGAGCCCGGCAAGGCTTGGCGCCCGGCAAGGCTTGGTGCCCGGCAAGACTCGGCGCCTGGCGAGATTCTACCACTGTGCCACCGCTTCGGCACAGTAACAAGTCTGACATTCTGGGTCCTTCTCTGGATGCGTGGCAACGCGCCAGTGGAGGAGAGCTTAAGCGGTGCTGATGGGATGGCACCTTTTTCCATCCCCAAGAAAGTGAGGACACCTAAACGGACACCTCACGATGCATTAAATGCATTTGTCCTAATCCGTCAGGGGTTAGGTATGATACCTTGTAGCTACTTTACACCTCAATGTATGTACATTTTGCCACTGTGGAGACCCCCTTTGATCATATAAAAGGAGGCCCAAGGCAACGGCTACAGGGGAGGAGAACTTCTGGCACATTCTGCATACTTAGCGGCTCTTTGAACGTATTGTTCATTGCGAGCGCTCCTGAAGGCTGGGCTCAAGAACATTAATAAGAACACAAAGCAGGAGTAGGGTTTTACACTGATCAGCGGCCCGAACCTGGGTAAAAACTTCCCGCGTCGATCGTTGGTTCTACTCTTTGCGTATACCTCTCCCCCCGCCGAATCGTAAAGGGATCTCTCGGGATCCCATAGGTGTCGTGCCCCGACAGACGCAAGCCATGACGACCAAGGCCAGGCGGGCGCCAGCGGGCGCAGAGGAGCAGGTTTCCTCTTTGGTGCTAAGGAGGCAAGCGCAGGCGCAGGGTCCCGAAGAATCACCCAAAGGTTTCCATTCCTGTGCAATGAGACCAGGACTGCCAGGGCGGCAGGACGGATGTCATAACCGAGCCCACCACGATGTCACAACCAGAAGCTTTGCAGGCGAAGACCACCTTTCGCCAGGATAAGATGTACTACTTGTTCCCCTTCAAATTTGGCCATTGTGGAATCGCTTCCCGCCTTCATTTTCGGGGAAGAGGACCATGGCCACCATAAGTATTGGTTAGCCACCACGAAGGGAGGGGGATCGGACCCAGAATCTGTAACACCCTGGATTTTGCCCATTTCTTTTTCTTTTGATTTTGGTCCGTATTCGCTTTTCTGTGGCTTGATAGTCTTTTAACCTGGAAGGATCACCCTTCATTTTTCTTCTCGAGTGGCTTGCCAACCTCAAAATCATTCCAAGACCATGTCATTTCCATCTTCGACCAAACCCCAATATTCTTTTTCTCGGGAATATTCCTTTTTTCTATGAAAGGAATAACCCTGTTTGTCCTGGGTTGTGAAGCAACCCACATTTCCATCATTCCCAAAATTCACAAATAATTCTCATAAATTGTTTGGGTCAGATCTTCCACAAATATGTCCAATCCTTACTTGCCATGTTCAAAAATATTCCACAAATATTCCTTTTCTGATTCTGCCCTATCTGTCAGATTACGAAGCAAGTACCCTTTATATTTGCTTCCTTGCTCTCAAACTTTTTCGACACTCTTTCCTATCCATATCATTGCCACATGCCAAAATTCAACTTTATTTGGGTAATGAATCTCCCTTGGCTAATTTCCAAAGTTTCTGGGCAACTGGAATCTTTGTGAAGCAAGTACTAGCTAGGAGTATCCAAATGAGTTGAAATTTTTCAAGCATCTCCATATGCTCAAATAATGACTCTCCACCAAGTTTCAACCTAGTCCAATCATCTATGTGAGCACATCATTAAATCTTTGTTTCTGGTCATATTTTCACATTGTGAAGAAACTATATTTTATATTGCTCCATAATTGCTGAAAATTTACCAGATCATTCTTACACCCATATAACTTATCTCCACAAAATTTGGGCTCATTTCATCTTTCCAATAATTCTCTAGAATTTTTCTAAGATTCTGGTCAGAGAGGATAGCTGTGAAGGAAGTACTATTTTGGCTTGTCCAAATGGCATGAAATTTTAATGGCACTATCATATGACCAAATCATCATCCTATGCCCAATTTGAGCTCAAGTTGCTACTCTATGTAAGTGGCACATCAAAATCTAGTTTCTGGACCAGATTGGTCAGTTGCAAAGCAACCCTATCAAATCTTGGTCCATTTCCCTCCAAAATTCATAGGACTGTAGTAATTCCTACCCTAAACCTCCCAGACATCACCCTTGGCTCTTATCACTTCTCTGTTGATCACAGAAACATGGTCAAGTTTGCTGCTAGAAACTATTCAACCTTGGTTCAGTCACTTCAGACCTCTCCCGAGCCATCCAGCTGCATATGTTATCTTCATGAAGGAGGGAGAAGATGCTAGACCACATTTGGCATCGAGTGGGGCATGGCAACGCTGTGGCCACATGGTGACCACGGGCAGAGCATGCCAAATGCGTGCCCTGGCACTCTGGACGCTTCGGGAGCTCACTCCTACGAGCTCCGGCTTGTCCGGAAGCGCCGGCGAGCCCTCCACCGCACGCGTGTGCCCTCTGGAGCCTTCTCCCCCTCGTCCCCGAGCCCATGGCCGTTTCTGCCGACCGCCGGAATCCCGCCACCTCGCCGTACCTCTCGAAGCTCCACCGTCGTCTCGTAGCTCCTCCTCGAGCCTATTTAAGGCGAGCCCCGAGCTTGCCCTCTTCTCCAGCAACCTCTTCCCCTCCTCTCTAGCTCGCCGGAGCCACCCCTCCCTTCCCTGTCCGTCACCACTCGCCGTGTCCGCCGCGGCCTCGGGCTAAATTGAAGCTAACCGGAGCCCTCCTCATCCCCCTCTCCCCTTCAGCAGCCCCACCACAGTCCGGCGAGTCTCCCCAGCCCTCAACCCCATCTTCCCGTCGCCGGAAGCCCTTGCCCGGAGCTGACCCGAGCCGCCGCCGTGCCCTCTGTCCCCGCCTTGACCCAGCACCCCTCAGCCCTTCCCCGGCGCTGTAGAGGCCTTGGTGGATGCGGCGCTCCTCCCCGCACCTGCCAGCAGCCTCGCCCTGGCCGGAGGCCACCGGAGCCGGGAGCCCCATCGCCGGCGCCTCCTTCTCTATTCACCGCCGTCCGCCTCCACCTCGCCCGCTTGCTACAGAGCGTCCCCGCCGCCGCCACGGGTACCCACCGGCGCGTCAGGGAGCGCCGTTTCCGTCTGGCCCCTCGCCGCGGGCCTTCACCCACCGGAGCCGTGGCAACGCCGGCGACCGGTCGCCCCTGCTTCTGTCTTCGTGGAAGCAGATGACCAGGAAGGAGGAGGGAGATAAGGTGGGCCAGCCCACCAGAGCCCACTGGGTGTTTATAAAAAAGGGGAGGCAACAGTGGTGCGGGTCGGCCCAGAAGCAACAGCAGCAGCAGCGGTGAGATTCAGCCCGAGACAGCCCACGGCAACAGTGCCCTTTCTCCTTTTCGCAGAAAAAATCAGACAAGGACCTATATGTGAATAAAGTATTTATAGGAAGGTCCCTGGCAGAAGAACCACTGTAACTTTTCCTCCGTAACTCCGATCGAGGTGAATCCAACACCCACGTCTTCGTCTCGTCGAGCCCGTCGTGTTGGTGTCATTTTCACTATGTGGTCCCATAGTGAAAATGACCATTTTGCCCTTGTTCGTAAATAGCCCCCTTCGAGAGAGAACTGTTTTCGGCAATCGTTTCTGCGGACTCTCCACACTCCTTTCCGATGGTCCCTTCATCCCCAGGCAAGCCACAACTCTCATCTGCATCATCGCATTGCAATATGATAGTTTAACTATTTACTTTAACCGTAAGTATGAGTATTTGTGAGATGAATTGGATTATGCAATGTTGGAGTTAGTTCTCGGATAGGTGACTACTATGTTGAGTACCGGATTATTAGTGACTAGTAGCTTATCCAATTGTTGATGCTATGATGTTGAGATCACTGTCTATGATTATTCTGGATTTCATCCGGCAGTTCATGGAGATGAATTAATAGCAGTGGCTTAAGCATACTGGATACTGGAAGGTCAGCTATGACAGAAATATTATTCAGGGATTAGACATTTCATGGTTGACCTTGAGTCACCTGTCCGGACTTATTAGTGCAACCACATTTGCTGGTATGGGACGGCCTTGACTTGGTCTGATCGCGTGCTCTTTCACTGGTACCGCCCGATAGGGAAGGTTATGCGTGCGCACTACCCTGGCCCGGTAGGCGGCGATAACCTTGTGAGCCCAGTTGAGTTATTTGGATCCAGGTCCCCGTTTGGGACAGTTTAGTTTGGCCATGACGGTGGTAGGTGTCATGAGGTGACACAGGGGCCACCCAGGGCTTGACTCCGGGGGAGGATGATTGCCGATGGTACGATGAAAGAGTCACGGGTTAGGCAGGTTTAGTTGGAGCAACGCTGGTCCACCGAATGGGATCACGAGGTCAGTGCTCATGGTGTGGGTAAAGTGCGCAACCTCTGCAGAGTGTAAAATCTATTCGAATAGCCGTGTCCACGGTATTGGACAGTCCGTCCAGACCTCACTAGGTGGTCAACTATAGTAGTGGTAATGATGGAAGAACTCGTCTTATGTTCGGAAGTACTCGATGGATCGTGAGTATTCTGAGGGTTGTGAGACAACCCGGAAGAGAGTAAGTTTGTTAGACTTGCCGTGCAGATAGAATCAGGTATATGATATGGTAGCCATGGGATGGCTATAAGTTGAGTGGTCGGATGACCACATGCTTGGGGATTGGACTTGGTACAGGTTCTGATTGGAGTCTGAGATTATTTGGAGTATGGATTTAATACGCTTTACCTTACTGCAGTCATTTCAGTAGCTACCTTGCTAGATAACCATGCTGGTAAATTTTGGATTTCTATGATGTTGTCTTGCCTTAATGTTGATGTTTGTTGTGAGCTTGCGAGTACATTCAAAGTACTCACCTGGCGTGTCATGCCAGTCTGCAGGTCATGCCGTGATTGCTTGCTTGCCGAGGACCCTGAGTTTGCGACCTAGGAGACGCGTTCTAGCCAGAGTCCCTGCAGAGTGGAGTCCATCTCTGTCGTCGCTATTCTGCTGCCGAGAGAGTTTCTCCGCTGTTAGCATAGAGCTACCCCGGGCAGGCGTAGTGTCGCCGTGCCGATGTAATCCATGTACCCTTTGTAACCCTATCCATTGTAATAAAGAGCTGATTTGTTCTATGCCACAGTGCCGTATTCCAGAGGACTTGTCCCTGTGCTGGAATACGGGGCGTTCCGGTCTTCTCTGAGTCGGTGTGCCACAGAAGTTGGTATCAGAGCAAGGTCTGGCTATAGGACACGCTGTCTAGGTGCGAGCGTTAGTAACCGGTAGTATAGGATCCAGTTGGTTTGCTGGACTTGTTTGTTGCATTTGTTTGTGCATAGCATGCATATAGACTAGATATTTTATCCCTAACGATGGATCTGGTGAGTGTAGGTGGCATCGGTTTCGATTCACTACCTGCGCTCTCCCGTTTGCATATTTGTTTCTTGGTGTGGTGTCATCTTCGTCCCAGCGGAGAGATACCAAGGTGCTTGGTGGTATCGATCCCTTGTCGGATTGATGCACCGGTAACACACCAACTTATTCCCTTCAGCCACCCCTATCGTTTCGGTGATAGACACGTTTCTATCCCGGATCGTGCCATTCCTCTAGCCGTTTTGGCAACCCTTACTGATCCTGGTTATCAGAAAAGGGCAATGCCTATAAGCCTTTCTCTTCACCCCCATTTCATTCCACCGCCTATTCTTTGGACGTGTACGGTTTTCTTCCGTACACTTGATGATGATGTGGTCGTAACTTCTGTGTTCCAACCCCCGATCACCAAGTTTGTCCTCACCACCGGTTCCATCCGTGTTAAGCTCGTATTTGGTGTAGCCTTGTTTACACCAATTTTCTTCCACACATTGATTCACTTTCGTGCACATCGCCACAACATGTTAGACCGTAATACCGGAGTTCTTGCGAGATTTGTGTGCTTAAGTAGGAATGCATATTATTGCTATGAATAGCTATAGAATGTGTTATTGCTTGTGTGTGTGATCTTGCTACTTTGTGTGTTTTTATTTTGGTCGTTTCCTTTGCTTCTTTATTTGGGCCCTTGGTGTTACCTTATTTTCCCCTTAAGGAAGTTGCTCACCGACCCTGAACCCAAAGAGTCAGTGAAGAGACAGCCATTTGGAAGCTCAGCTCAGCAATATGGAATTTTCACCAGACTGTGTTATATCGGGAATATTGGGCCTGAATATAAATGATATCCTGACCAGATTGATTATCAACATCAAGTATACATCAGTGCAATTTTCACAGCAATAATGATCGCATCAGCAAGAAGGCAAAGATGTGTACATGATACACAGTGCATTCTGTGCCAAAGGTATGATTTATATACAAGGTTTGAGTCTGCTATGAGTATGATTTGAACCCTGCTATGTCTTGGAAGCAAGCCAGAATGTGCTCAGCAAGAAGGATAGTCGAACAATGTCCTTCCTACAACAAGTAACTGGCAGCAATAATATCAAGGAATACATATATATCTCTGCACTTAGAAGCTTCAGATGTAAGCAACCCAGTCTTTCCCTACAAGCTACCAGAGAAGCTTACAGCGCAAGATGCTTGCGTCTTCCTCGATACAACACATGGACATCTTCCGATGCAAGTTAGCAGCATATGACAATGCATCCCCAGGGTCAGATCCGCAACAGCTGATCCGAAGGCAAAGATCAGTCAGGACACAAGCTTGCCTCAGGAATCAAGTAGCCAGCTATACATGTTTCCATAGATATGGTGGACATGCTGCCAAGGTCATATGGGTTACTCGTACAGTGATGTCAGCCCGGTAAGGATCTGACTACTGCATGAGCTATGTAAGAAGAAGAGAACGCCAGTTATACACTTCCGTGTGATGACCAACAACCTATGGAGCAAGCTGACCATCTGGTATATATCTTATAGCATTGCTCTGTGTTATTCCAGCATGTTCAAATTATTATCATGTGCATAATAGTGAGCTGTATGGGACACGGATGAACCCTTGCCCATCTTTCTTTGGTAACGGCACCACGCCTGTGTTCTGAGCTATTTCCGGCCGTCTGGGGTGGATGCCGATTTTTATTTCTCTTGTCAGCAACTGGCCCTTGTTCTGAGCTGCTTTTCGGCCGTCTCGGGCAGCTGTTGAATTTGTCTTCGTAGCAATGACCCTATGCTCTGAGCTGTTTTTCGGCCGTCTTTGGGAGTTGCTACTTTCTTCTTATCGACACCGTCTCATGCTCTGAGCTGCTTTTCAGCCGTCTTGAGTCGGGGTTGAGTTACTCCAGTAATGTCCCAGATCTGAGTTGTAAAGACCGTTCTGGAGGCTATTGGTTTATTTGCTAGTTTTATCCAAGGGTTCAGACGATCGTTACCTTACAGCCACAACTTGTAAAGTAATATGCCTGCCGGAATATCGTACCTGACAACACCCATGGTCACCCGAAGAATCAAGAACACAAAAGGCCAAGTTCGTCAGCAAAGGATCCAGGAAAAAGAACTATAATGAAAAAGCAAGATTGGCCATATAGGTATGGTAATGGTTGCAAGAGCAACATGGTACAGATACTCAGAGAAGCCTGGCTCAATACACACCCACGAGGTCTATCCCATTTGCAAGGACCCTATACCGAGACAACCCGCCCAGCCAACCAGATATACTCGGAATTGTCAGAATAAGGCCACCAAGTCGGTCAGGTCAGCCGAAAGATTAACTCAGTAGCTCAAATTCAGCAACCGTGTTAAAGTATTACACGGCCTACCATCCAGATAGAGATGCCGACAGACTAAGTAATGAGAAGGATGAACAACAGTCTCCAAGCATGCTTCCTCACAGATGGGAATCAGCTAAAGGATAACCTATCATGAACAAGACTCCGCTGTCAGGACCACTGTCAGTCAAGTCTACGGATAATATCACAATAAGACCATAAATAATTATGCTGGTCACGACAGGTGACAATCAAATATTTGGTAGGAGCCTTATACCCAAGACAGTGAAGATATCCAAGATGGCCCATCAATTCGTGTGAGAAGTTATATTCCGCCAGGAGAACGGTATGATTCACAGTACTGTTGAACATGTAGGACACACATCCATTTGAAGTCACCCAATGCAAAGAGTAAAAGATTTCGTGTCCACCAAGAGAATCTGTTCACAACTCAATGAACGGTCGTTCGTATTGAAACTCGTCACGACACATCCATGAGGAATCACCCTCGGACTTACGAGCAAGGCACATTGTTTGTTCAGGATAATTTATTGCCCCAGACAGGTCAGCAGACACAAAAGGATTGGAGTCAGAGTAGCATATGAGGTAAGATTAGCCAGAAAAAAAAGGGGTCCAGTAAAGCAAACCACCCCGAAGCCAGGCAGCCAGTCATATGAAATTCACTGGGAACATTATACAAAGATAAAAAGGAAACCCGAGTTGGAAATGGTTTCCTCAAGTGGGAATATTCATGCCTGATCCGTGAGTAACCAAATCTCGAGGACGAGATTTCTTTAAGGGGGGTAGGTTTGTAACACCCTGGATTTTGCCCATTTCTTTTTCTTTTGATTTTGGTCCGGATTCGCTTTTCTGTGGCTTGATAGTCTTGTAACCTGGAAGGATCACCCTTCATTTTTCTTCTCGAGTGGCTTGCCAACCTCAAAATCATTCCAAGACCATGTCATTTCCATCTTGGACCAAACCCCAATATTCTTTTTCTCGGGAATATTCCTTTTTTCTATTAAAGGAATAACCCTGTTTGTCCTGGGTTGTGAAGCAACCCACATTCCCAAAATTCCCAAATAATTCTCATAAATCGTTTGGGTCAGATCTTCCATAAATATGTCCAATCCTTACTTGCCATGTTCAAAAATATTCCACAAATATTCCTTTTCTGATTCTGCCCTATCTGTCAGATTGAGAAGCAAGTACCCCTTATATTTGCTTGCTTGCTCTCAAACTTTTTGGACACTCTTTCCTATCCATATCATTGCCACATGCCAAAATTCAACTTTATTTGGGTAATGAATCTCCCTTCGCTAATTTCCAAAGTTTCTGGGCAACTGGAATCTTTGTGAAGCAAGTACTAGCTAGGAGTATCCAAATGAGTTGAAATTTTTCAAGCATCTTCATATGCTCAAATAATGACTCTCCACCAAGTTTCAACCTAGTCCAATCATCTATGTGAGCACATCATTAAATCTTTGTTTCTGGTCATATTTTCACATTGTGCAGAAACTATATTTTATATTGCTCCATAATTGCTGAAAATTTACCAGATCATTCTTACACCAATATAACTTATCTCCACAAAATTTGGGCTCATTTCATCTATCCAATAATTCTCTAGAATTTTTCTAAGATTCTGGTCAGAGAGGATAGCTGTGAAGGAAGTACAATTTTGGCTTGTCCAAATGGCATGAAATTTTTATGGCACTCTCATATGACTAAATCATCATCCTATGCCCAATTTGAGCTCAAGTTGCTACTCTATGTGAGTGGCACATCAAAATCTAGTTTCTGGACCAGATTGGTCAGTTGCAAAGCAACCCTATCAAATCTTCGTTCATTTCCCTCCAAAATTCATAGGACTATAGTACTTCCTACCCTAAACCTCCCAGACATCACCCTTGGCTCTTATCGCTTCTCTGTTGATCACAGAAACGTGGTCAAGTTTGCTGCTAGAAACTGTTCAACCTTGGTTCAGTCACTTCAGACCTCTCCCGAGCCATCCAGCTGCATATGTTATCTTCAGGAAGGAGGGAGAAGATGCTAGACCACATTTGGCATCGAGTGGGGCGTGGCAACGCCGTGGCCACATGGTGACCACGGGCAGAGCATGCCAAATGCGTGCCCTGGCACTCTGGACGCTTCGGGAGCTCACTCCTGCGAGCTCCGGCTTGTCCGGAAGCGACGGCGAGCCCTCCGCCGCACGCGTGTGCCCTCTGGAGCCTTCTCCCCCTCGTCCCCGAGCCCATGGCCGTTTCTGCCGACCGCCAGAATCCCGCCACCTCGTCGTGCCTCTCGAAGCTCCACCGTCGTCTCGTAGCTCCTCCTCGAGCCTATTTAAGGCGAGCCCCGAGCTTGCCCTCTTCACTAGCAACCTCTTCCCCTCCTCTCTAGCTCACCGGAGCCACCCCTCCCTTCCCCATCCGTCACCGCTCGCCGTGTCCGCCGCGGCCTCGGGCTAAATTGAAGGTAACCGAAG
This sequence comes from Thinopyrum elongatum, assembly GCA_011799875.1. Classification (NCBI taxonomy): domain Eukaryota; kingdom Viridiplantae; phylum Streptophyta; class Magnoliopsida; order Poales; family Poaceae; genus Thinopyrum; species Thinopyrum elongatum. The sequence continues at coordinate 283,038,987 of CM022300.1, forward strand.
CCCTCCTCGTCCCCCCTCTCCCCTTCAGTAGACCCACGGCAGTCCGGCGAGTCTCCCCAGCCCTCCACCCCATCTTCCCATCGCCAGAAGCCCTTGCCTGGAGCTGACGCGAGCCGCCGCCGTGCCCTCTATCCCCGCCTTGGCCCAGCACCCCTCGGCCCTTCCCCGGTGCTGCAGAGGCCTTTGTGGATGCGGCGCTCCTCCCCGCACCTGCCAGCAGACTCGCCCTGACCGGAGGCCACCGGAGCCGCGAGGCCCATCGCCGGCGCCTCCTTCTCTGTTCGCCGCCGTCCGCCTCCACCTCGCCCGCCTGCTACAGAGCGTCCCCGCCGCCGCCACGGGTACCCACCGGCGCGTCAGGGAGCGCCGTTTCCGTCCCGCCCCTCGCCGCGGGCCTTCGCCCATCGGAGCCGTTGCGACACCGGCGACCGGCCGCCCCTGCTTCTGTCTTCGTGGAGGCAGACGACCAGGGAGGAGGAGGGAGAAAAGGTGGGCCAGCCCACCAGAGCCCACCGGGTATTTTTAAAAAAGGGAAGGCAACAGTGGTGCCGGCCGGCCCAGAAGCAACAGCAGCAGCGGCGGTGAGATTCGGCCCGAGACAGCCCATGACAACAGTGCCCTTTCTCCTTTTCGCAGAAAAAATCAGCCAAGGACCCATATGTGAATAAAGTATTTACAGGAAGGTCCCTGGCAGAAGAACCACTGTAACTTTTCCTCTGTAATTCCGATCGAGGTGAATCCAACGCCCACGTCTTCGTCTCGTCGAGCCCGTCGTGTTGGTATCATTTTCACTATGTGGTCCCACAATGAAAATGACCATTTTCCCTTGTCCGTAAACAGCCCCCTTCGAGAGAGAACTGTTTTCGGCAATCGTTTCCGCGGACTCTCCACACTCCTTTCCGATGGTCCCTTCATCCCCAGGCAAGCCGCAACTCTCATCTGCATCATCGCATTGCAATATCATAGTTTAACTATTTATTTTAACCGTAAGTATGAGTATTTGTGAGATGAATTGGATTATGCAATGTTGGAGTTAGTTCTCGGATAGGTGACTACTATGTTGAGTACCAGATTATTAGTGACTAGTAGCTTATCCAATTGTTGATGCTATGATGTTGAGATTACTGTCTATGATTTTTCTGGATTTCATCCAGTAGTTCATGGAGATGAATTAATAGCAGTGGCTTAAGCATACTGGATACCGGAAGGTCAGCTATGACAGAAATATTATTCAGGGATTAGACATTTCATGGTTGACCTTGAGTCACCTATCCGGACTTATTCGTGCAACCACATTTGCTGGTATGGGATGGCCTTGACTTGGTCTGATCGCGTGCTCTTTCACCGGTACCGCCCGATAGGGAAGGTTATGCGTGCGCGCTACCCTGGCCCGGTAGGCGGCGATAACCTTGTGAGCCCAGTTGAGTTATTTGGATCCAGGTCCCCGTTTGGGACAGTTTAGTTTGGCCACGACGGTGGCAGGTGTCACGAGGTGACACAGGGGCCACCTAGGGCTTGACTCCGGGGGAGGATGATTGCCGGTGGTACGATGAAATAGTCACGGGTTAGGCAGGTTTCGTTGGAGCAACGCTAGTCCACCCGAATGGGATCACGAGGTCAGTGTTCCATGGTGTGGGTAAAGTGCGCCACCTCCGCAGAGTGTAAAATCTATACGAATAGCCGTGTCCATGGTATTGGACAGTCCATCCAGACCTCACTAGGTGGTCAACCATAGTAGTGGTACTGATGGAAGAACTCGTCTTATGTTCGGAAGTACTCGATGGATCGTGAGTATTCTGAGGGTTGTGACACAACCCGGAAGAGAGTAAGTTTGTCAGACTTGCCGTGCAAATAGAATCAGGTATATGATATGGTAGCCATGGGATGGCTATAAGTTGAGTGGTCGGATGACCACATGCTTGGGGATTGGACTTGGTACAGGTTCGGATTGGAGCCTGAGATTATTTGGAGTATGGATTTAATACGCTTTACCTTACTGCAGTCATTTCAGTAGCTACCTTGCTAGATAACCATGCTGGTAAATTTTGGATTGCTATGATGTTGTCTTGCCTTAATGTTGATGTTTGTTGTGAGCTTGCGAGTACATTCAAAGTACTCACCTGGCGTGTCATGCCAGTCTGCAGGTCATGCCGTGATTGCTTGCTTGCCGAGGACCCTGAGTTTGTGACCTAGTAGACGCATTCTAGCCAGAGTCCCTGCGGAGTGGAGTCCATCAATGTCATCGCTGTTCTGCTGCCGAGAGTGTTTCTCCACTGTTAGCATAGAGCTACCCCGGGTAGGCGTAGTGTCGCCGTGCCGATGTAATCCATGTACCCTTTGTAACCCTATCCATTGTAATAAACAGCTGATTTGTTCTATGCCAACAGTGCCGTATTCCAAAGGACTTGTCCCTAGGCTGGAATACAGGGCGTTCCGGTCTTCTCTGAGCCGGGGTGCCACAGAATTGCTCAACCTCACCAGAGCAAGCCTCGCGAGCTTGTTCATCCACTGTACTAGTTCATCCTCAGCCCCTCGTGAGGCAAATCCACCCCAAAGCAGGAGTAGGGTATTACACCGCAAGGTGACCCGAACCTGGGTAAACTGCCATGTCCTTCTTCTTCCCTGTTCTTCATGCTAGGCTGTATGGCGGCGCGTTCGGTTGGCTAGTTAGGTTAAGTTCTTCACACACGCCCTAGAGTTCGAACCTCCTTTGGGTCTGCGGAGCCTTGAATCCGACAAAGACTTGTAGTAGGCCACCATGTCTGGTAGTTGATCCTTTAGCTCGTGCAACTTGGTCTCGATGTAGTACATTTTCCTTACTTCGGAGTGACGTATGTCGATGGCGAGGTTGTCGATGCTCTCTCACAAGGTAGATTGTGCACCTTGCATTTCTTCGTGTAGTACGAAGTGGTAAGTGTTGATGTAGTTGTTCGTGCTGTCATTGTCATCAAAGACCGGAGATGAAATGCTTTGCCTATCCATCACAAGACTTGAGCAAATGTGAGTGGGAGAAAGAGAAGAACTGTCGGGGCCGGATTTTGGGGACACATAATTATCCAAGAAATTAACCCCTCGTGTTACCACCAACCTAGGATTACTGTTACTGGTGGACACATCCTTGTTACAGATTACCAAGCAATTACAAGAATTGGATACAAGACTATAAAGGTCTAATGATACAACAGTGTTTCCGGTGGTGGATGACGGAAATGACTCGTGGTTCTCCAACGTCGAAGGGGCTCCATTCCCACAGGAACAGCTAACCTGGATAATTCCTATCCGCGTGGCTGCTATCCTAGGCTCCGCACGGACGTCCCTGTGGTACTCCACATAGAACTCCTGACCTGGCCAAGTAAATAGCCAGGGACAAGCCTGTGAGTATGTTTGAATGTACTCACAAACATGATGAACAAAAGATATACCGAATGCATCAGATATTATGAGATCATGATGAATTAAATTATATGCGTATGCTCATGCTGGACTATATTAAATGCATGCTGACAGGAATTAAATCATGGCATGATAAAATATTAGCATTTGCAAAAATAAAAAATTGTTAGTGATAAACAAGGAGAGTTAAAGAAAAATAAAATAAAAGAAAAGAAATGCCTGTCGGATGTCTAAAGTGACACCATGGTAGGTCTTGAAGAGAAATGCCAAACGGGTGTCTAAAAGAGAATTCGGACGAGACAGGACCATTCGAGAACTCAGGCGACGCCACGAGAGGTCTTGAAGAGAAATGCTAGTCGGGTGTCAAGTGACGCCATGGTCGGACTTGAAGAGAAATGCCAAATCGGGTATCCACAAGAGTAGTGGCGTGATAAACCACCTGTGATCTCGAGGGACGCCACGAAGAGGTCTTGAAAATAAAATTGAGTGCCCGGGGTAGTCTAGCCAGCCCCTGAGACACTCAAGAAAATATAAAATAAGAGAAACAGGTTAGTCCACAATAATATTCATAAGGCAGTAATATTATTATGCATAACTATCTCATTCATGATAACAAAATATTCATGACAGCTTTAGTGGTGACAATAATTATCCTGCCAAGTAACTCATGCTTAGTTTAATTATTTCCTCCGAAGACCGACACTAAGACCGACACTTGACCAACCCATACTGTAGTCCTTAACTACGGACATGGCTATTCGAATAGGTTTAAACTCTGCAGAGGGTGTACTCTTTACCCACAAGTAAAGGATATCTTTAGTCAGTACCGTGACACTGACTAATTCCCATTACGGTCTTTGGGTTGAAAACACACCTAACCAGCACACACCAGATTAACTTTCTGGATGCCAGGAATCACCCAAAGCATCGTTCAAGAAAAACTTTAAGACGGAGAGACCAACGTCCTGCATGGGATCACTATTAATACGCGCGGATTACAAGGGGTGCCCCCCTCTCTGTCACAACTGGAAAAACCCATGCCCCCTGACCCGATGACAGGATTTAATCCACAAACATGGAAACCCTCATAGTAGCCCTCTATGTGGTGTGTGCACGGAAAGGGGTTAACAACTTACTAAACCATACCCCACCTGTGGCAGGGACAAGTGGCAGCACGAATCAAGTATGGGGGTTACCGGAACAAGACTCGATCTACAGTCGACTCAGGAGGTTTAAGTTGTTCCTAAAGTGGTTAGCTCAACAAGGTATACTTTTAATAGCAATACCAAACAGGGCCACAACCCTTGCATGCTTCAACATGCCCACACTGATCATTCTCGTCACAACGAGTTTTCAGTCTCATGGTCACTTTTCTCGTGACTTGTTCTTCCTGCAGATTAGTCTGGACCGGCACAGGCAAATGTGACATGTGAAAATAACCATGCTCACACATAATTCATGCTTAAACAGAGACAAAATATTGTCAGGGGATCATGCATGCAAAAATAGCCATATGTCAGTTTTATTTGAATTCAACATGTTCATGATGCATTTATTCTTGCAAACAAACAACTATGCAATTCACCATATCAAGTGTTCAAGATGCTTGCCTTGAGCATGCGGAAATATTGGGTGCACTCCAAAAGTTTGAAATATTTATCTCCCCCCCCCCATTTCCTATTTTCAAAAATATTTAAATTACCACATATAGCAACAAAAGTGCTAAAAAGTTGTCTAGAAAATTTTGAAATAAATAATAAAATAAACTAGATGAAATATAAGGAGTTACAGAAAAAGAATCGATTTATTTTGAGTTCATATGAATTACTTAGAGTATTTCTAAGTTGGAATAAATGATTAAAAGGACTATTTAATAGATCCAGTAGGAAAAATGTTCACCTAATCTATATAAATAGAGAATGATTTTATAAGACTGTATAAATTTGATTTCACTGGATTTAGATATGAAATGGTCACTGAGAATTTTTTTGAAAAATTGCTGGAAAATGATAAAGAAAAAGGCTGAGGAACGCCCTGTGCGTGTTTTAGTCGGACGGCGTCACTGGGCCGGGCCTAGTCGCCCAGCCGCACGGGAGCCGCGTGGGCATGACTTCCAATCACTGACGGTGGGCCCCGCCTCGCCCACCGGTCAGGTTTGACTGGTCCTCCCCGCCCTTCTCCCCGGCGATAGAACAGGGCGGGGCTCCGGCGATCGGCACCGGCGATTGGAGGCATCCCACGGCGAGTTGAGCCCACCATAGGGTCTACGAGACCAAGGTGGTTCCGCCGGTGTGCAGCTCATCCTTCGGGAAGCAAAGGGGTTGCCGGCGGCGAGCTTGCCTGAGAGACTCCGGCGAAGTGAATTGGGCGTTCCGCCCATGATCGATATCAGGAAAAATTGAATGGTGGAATGGGATCTGGGATAGGTAGGGAGCTACTAGGGAAGAAATGGAGGAGGGGGAAGGCTCTGGGGCATCGGAATTAACCGAGAGGCAGCGATGGCCGTGGTTATCGGGGAGGCAGAAGACAACCTCTCTCGGCCGGTTTTGTGCTTGGGGAGGCTCAGGGAGGGTGAAGGGAGACTGGTACCGAGTGGACGGAGCTCGGGGTAGCTTTATAAGGAGAAGGGAGGTCGGTGCGGTGGGTTCTGGAGATGGCCGAGGTGGCGGTGGCCATTAATGGCCAAGGAGGGCGGTGGCGAGGCCGTTAGGTTGGTGGAGTAGTCAACGAGTTGTGGATATGGTCAGGTAGGTGAGGCTTAAGGCGAGGGAGAGCTGGTGTTGGGGGATTGGCCAGGGGCTTCTGGACGATGCCGTGTCCATGACAGCGGCGGCCGTGGGTGGCCTGGTCGGCGATGGCCGGTGCAAACGGCCAAGTGAGGGTGTCGGCGGGGTCGGTGGTTGATCAGCGGATCCAGGGGAGGGCTAAGGTGATCGAGAAGAGCAGCAAGGGAGCAGCAGCAACTGATGCCAGAGCCTGCTGTTCGTGCACTCTAGCCGTGCTCTCTGCACGCACACAAGTCGTTCGACGAAATGCCAGGGTTAGCTACAGGAACCTAAATGGGCTACAAATTAACAGGATGGTGATTTTGGGTAAGAGAGGAGTAATGGACATGTTATTTTGGGGAGAGGGGCTAGTGCCCAGTGCAACTTAAAAAGATGCCCAACTTCTGTCATGAGCTGAAGGTCTTCAACAGAATGCTAGGCCAAGCTAGGGAACTCTTTTGATGATTAAAATTGGCAGGATGGGGTCTCTTTAGATTATAGATATGTTGGTGGTGTTAGTTTGATAAAAGGAAACACTTTCTTGTGCAAGTTTGGGGAAATTTCAATTCTGGACAGAAAATGGAGGGGATTATTTGGTGTAGTAAAATGTGGAAATTGGAGCTTATCTTCTGGAGTTAAGTGTTTGGTTGGAAGGACTATAAGTGGAAAAAATTTCAGAAACAATGGAGCAAAGAAAATTGGGGTTGTAGTTGAAACCTAGAAAATGGACAGAATTGAAAAGAGGATGGTTCACTCAAAATTTCCAAAGGACCAAGTTAGGTTTTTGCATAAAAGTGATATATAGGCATCACCTGACCTCTCATAATTTTTGTGGAATTTTAAAACAATTATTTTAAATGGTTGTAGTGCAATAGAGGCATTTAAAGTATTGAAAAAGCTATTAAAAGAATTATTTAGAGGCAAATTTTATTTTGAACTTAATTCCTACTGTTATTAAAATATAAATAAAATGTTTTGAGAAAACTACCAACGCCACAATATTATTTCCAAAATTTCTATATGGAGGGAAGAATTTTTGGGAGTTAGAAAACAGAAAAGGTTATGAAATTAAATAAAGACCTAGTATAATTCAAAATTTTATTTCTGGCCAATTGTTTTTATTTAGTAAAAACATGATTAAATTTTTGGGGTGTTACAAACTCTACCCCCCTTAAGAAAATCTCGCCCTCGAGATTTGTTAAGGGCGGAAGAAATAAATGCATATCACAACAATTGAAACACTCATATGCAAAATGCAATCATGGCAATACATTCATGACATACACCCTAAGAACGATATAAAGGTCACAGCATACAAATAAGCACTACACGCTACACAAACGCACTCGTGACCGTCTACGGTCCAGAAGTGAAATCTATGGGGTCGTGCAGAAGAATCCCTGGTGCGGGAACACATTCTTCTTCCCCTGGGGAAAGTGGATGGAGGAGTCGAAGAACGTTCCCTCCTTGGTCTGGCAACAGTGGTCCACCGATGGCGATCTGAGGATTCAGAACAGCAAGAGTATGGAGGAAGTCCATCACTTGCTGGGTCAAACGCTCTTGTGCAATGACATATTGAACAAGGTTGGCTAGCATTGGATCTCTCTTTGATTGTCTGCAGGGAAAAGATGCTTCTTCTCCGGGTGTTGCGCGGCTCGAAAAGTAGTAATACCCCCTTTCGCTGGCACGGGGCACTGCGTACCGGAGACAGGTAATTGCTTCATAGGCAGCAACTTCTATAGCCATTTCTGAAGTTGGCATAGATTTCCCGATGAAGACGACACTTGTAGGGCCTTGGTTTGGGTCTACTGGTGGGATGTGCACGACTGCCCAATATTTTGAGGCGTTGTGGTTGATCCTCGATTTGAACAGCTCGTACTGGGGGTGGTTGAGTGGAGCCAAGAGTGTTGCGGGTGAAATCCCACAATATCTTGACAAAACTGCCCGGGGTTGCATCTGGGGTTCTCAGATGAATCCCAAGGTGCGACATGGGGTAATGGTTATGTTGGCAGTGTACAAAGTGAGGGATGCAAATTATGGTCGCGAGGTGGTCTCTTATATAGTGCCTGGCTAGGGAACATATTTCAGTGCGGTTACAATTTCTGGGTATCGGCTCTGCTCTAGAGTGGCCGGGGTCAAAGTCACGGATACAAATCACAAAATGTGACGTATTACTATGGTTGTCGGTTAGGGTGGTAGGTTGGGCACCGATTATCAAAAGATGTCGGCTGGCCACTGTGTAGGCTTTATCGGATAGGATGGGCTTGACTGTGGACAAGAAATGATGTGGATGGTGTGGAAACCTAGGGATAGTGACTAGGCTAAGATAGGATTAGCCAATGGTCATCCTGGCTCTGATACCAAGGCTGTCGGGGCCGGATTTCGGGGACACATAATTATCCCAGAAATTAACCCCTTGTGTTACCACCAGCCCAGGATTACTGTTACTGGTGGACATGTCCTTGTTACAGATTACCAAGCAATTACAAGAATTGGATACAAGACCATAAAGGTCTAATGATACAACAGTGTTTCCGGTGGTGGATGACGGAAATGACTCGTGGTTCTCCAACGTCGAAGGGGCTCCATTCCCACAGGAACAGCTAACCCGAATAATTCCTATCCGCGTGGCTGCTATCCTAGGCTCCGCACAGATGTCGCGGTGGTACTCCACATAGAACTCCTGACCTGGCCAAGTAAATAGCCAGGGACAAGCCTGTTAGTACGTTTGAATGTACTCGCAAACATGATGAACAAAAGATATACCGAATGCATAAGATATTATGAGATCATGATGAATTAAATTATATGCGTATGCTCATGCTGGACTATATTAAATGCATGCTGACAGGAATTAAATCATGGCATGATAAAATATTAGCATGTGCAAAAATATAAAATTGTTAGTGATAAACAAGGAGAGTTAAAGAAAAATAAAATAAAAGAAAAGAAATACCGGTCGGATGTCTAAAGTGACACCATGGTAGGTCTTGAAGAGAAATGCCAAACGGGTGTCTAAAAGGGAATTCGGACGAGACAGGACCATTCGAGAACACAGGCGAAGCCACGAGAGGTCTTGAAGAGAAATGCCAGTCGGGTGTCAAGTGACGCCACGGTCGGACTTGAAGAGAAATGCCAAATCGGGTATCCACAAGAGTAGTGGCATGATAAACCGCCTGTGATCTCGAGGGACGCCACGAAGAGGTCTTGAAAATAAAATTGAGTGCCCGGGGTAGTCTAGCCAGCCCCTGAGACACTCAAGAAAATATAAAATAAGAGAAACGGGTTAGTCCACAATAATATTCATAAGGCAGTAATATTATTTTGCATAACTATCTCATTCATGATAACAAAATATTCATGACATCTTTAGTGGTGACAATAATTATCCTTCCAAGTAACTCATGCTTAGTTTAATTATTTCCTCTGAAGATCGACATTAAGACCGACACTTAACCAACCCAGACTGTAGTCCTTAACCGCGGACATGGCTATTCAAATAATTTTAAACTCTGCAGAGGGTGTACTCTTTACTCACAAGTAAAGGATTTCTTTAGTCAGTACTATGACACTAACTAATTCCCATTACGGTCTTTGGGTTGAAAACACACCTAACCAGTACACACCAGATTAACTTTCTGGATGCCAGGAATCACCCAAAGCATCGTTCAAGAAAAACTTTAAGACGGAGAGACCAACGTCCTGCATGGGATCACTATTAATACGCGCGGATTACAAGGGGTGCCCCCCTCTCAGTCACAACTGGAAACACCCATGCCCCCTGACCCAATGACAGGATTTAGTCCACCAACATGGAAACCCTCATCGTAGCCCTCTATGTGGTGTGTGCACGAAAAGGGGTTAACAACTTACTAAATCGTACCCCACCTGTGGCAAGGACAAGTGGCAGCACGAATCAAGTACGGGGGTTACCGGAACAAGACTCAATCTATGGTCGACTTAGGAGGTTTAAGTTGTTCCTGAAGTGGTTAGCACAACAAGGTATACTTTTAACAGCAATACCAAACAGGGCCACAACCCTTGCATCCTTCAACATGCCCACACTGATCATTCTCGTCACAACGAGTTTTCAGTCTCACGGTCACTTTTCTCATGACTGGTTCTTCCTGCAGATTAGTGTGGACCGGCACAGGCATATGTGACATGTGAAAATAACCATGCTCACACATAATTCATGCTTAAACAGAGACAAAATATTGTCAGGGGATCATGCATGCAAAAATAGCCATATGTCAGTTTTATTTGAATTCAACATATTCATGATGCATTTATTCTTGCAAACAAACAACTATGCAATTCACCATATCAAGTGTTCAAGATGCTTGCCTTGAGCATGCGGAAATATTGGGTGCACTCCAAAAGTTTGAAATATTTATCTCCCCTCCATTTCCTATTTTCAAAAATATTTAAATTACCGCATATAGCAACAACAGTGCTAAAAAAGTTGTCTAGAAATTTTTGAAATAAATAATAAAATAAACTAGATGAAATATAAGGAATAACAGAAAAAGAATCAATTTATTTTGAGTTCATATGAATTACTTAGAGTATTTATAAGTTGGAATAAATGATTAAAAGGACTATTTAATAGATCCAGTAGGAACAATGCTTAGAAAAAATGTTCACCTAATCTATATAAATAGAGAATGATTTTATAAGACTGTATAAATTTGATTTCACTGGATTTAGATTTGAAATGGTCACTGAGAATTTTTTTGAAAAATTGCTGGAAAATGATAGAGAAAAAGGCTAAGGAATGCCCTGTGCGTGTTTTAGTCGGACGGGGTCACTGGGCCGGGCCCAGTCACCCAGCCGCACGGGAGCCGCGCAGGAGTGACTTCCAGTCACTGACGGTGGGCCCCGTCTGGCCCACCGGGCAGGTTTGACTGGTCCTCCCCGCCCTTCTCCCCGGCGATAGAACAGGGCGGGGCTCCGGCGACCGGCACCGGAGATTGGAGGCGTCCCGCGGCGAGCTGAGCCCACCATAGGGTCCAGGAGACCGAGTTGGTTCCGCCGGTGTGCAGCTCGTCCTTCGGGAAGCAAAGGGGTCGCCGGCGGCGAGCTCGCCCGAGAGACTCCGGCGAAGTGAATTGGGTGTTCCGCCCATGATCGATATCAGGAAAAATTGAATGGTGGAATGGGATCTGGGATCGGTAGGGAGCTACTAGGGAAGAAATGGAGGAGGGGGAAGGCTCTGGGGCATCGGAATTAACCGAGAGGCAGCGATGGCCGTGGTTATCGGGGAGGAAGAAGACAACCTCTCCCGGCCGGTTTTCTGCTTGGGGAGGCTCAGGGAGGGCGAACGGAGACTGGTACCGAGTGGACGGAGCTCAGGGTAGCTTTATAAGGAGAAGGGAGGTCGGTGCGGTGGGTTCTGGAGATGGCCGAGGTGGCGGTGGCCATTAATGGCCAAGGAGGGCGGTGGTGAGGCCGTTAGGTTGGTGGAGTAGTCAGCAAGCTATGGATATGCTCAGGTAGGTGAGGGTTAAGGCGAGGGAGAGCTGGTGTTGGGGGATTGGCCAGGGGCTACTGGACGGTGCCGTGTCCGAGACAGCAGTGGCCGTGGGTGGCCTGGTCGGCGATGGCCGGCGCAAACGGCCAAGTGAGGGTGTCGGCGGGGTCGGTGGTTGATCAGCGGATCCAAGGGAGGGCTAAGGCGATCCAGAAGAGCAGCAAGGGAGCAGCAACAGTTGATGCCAGAGCCGGCTGTTCGTGCACTCTGGCCGTGCTCTCTGAACGCACACAAGTCGTTTGACGAAATGCCAGGGTTAGCTACAGGAACCTAAATGGGCTACAAATTAACAGGATGGTCATTTTGGGTAAGAGAGGAGTGATGGACATGTTATTTTGGGGAGAAGGGCTAGTGCCCAGTGCAACTTAAAAAGATGCCCAACCTCTGTCATGAGCTGAAGGTCTTCGACAGAATGCTAGACCAAGCTAGGGAACTCTTTTGATGATGAAAATTGGCAGGATGGGGTCTCTTTAGATTATAGATATGTTGCTGGTGTTAGTTTGATAAAAGGAAACACTTTTTAGTGTAAGTTTGGTGAAATTTCAATTCTAGAAAGAAAATGCAGGGGATTATTTGGTGTAGTAAAATGAGGAAATTGGAGCTTATCTTCTGGAGTTAAGTGTTTGGTTGGAAGGACTATAAGTGGGAAAAATTTCAGAAACAATGGAGCAAAGAAAATTGGTGTTGTAGTAGAAACCTAGAAAATGGACAGAATTAAAAAGAGGATGGTTCACTCAAAATTTCCAAAGGACCAAGTTAGGTTTTTGCATAAAATTGATATATAGGCATCACCTGACCTCTCATAATTTTTGTGGAATTTTAAAACAATTATTTAAAATGGTTGTAGTGCAACAAAGGCATTTAAACTATTGAAAAATCTATTAAAAGACTTATTTAGAGGCAAATTTTATTTTGAAATTAATTCCTACTGTTATTAAAATATAAATAAAATGTTTTGAGAAAACTACCAAAGCCACAATATTATTTCCAAAATTTCTGTATGGAGGGAAGACTTTTTGGGAGTCAGAAAACAGAAAAGGTTATGAAATTAAATAAAGACCTAGTATAATTCAAAATTTTATTTCTGGCCAATTTTTTTATTTAGTAAAAACATGATTAAATTTTTGGGGTGTTACAAGAACTAGACCAAATGTACCTTGTCCAATGTTGAAGATGGATCAATGATCACTCAATATTGAATAAGGAAATAGCACAATTGGTACCAGATCATGTCAATTCTCACATCTATAGAAGAAAAGCTTTTGGTGGAGCTTGGTGAGGATAGTGCCACAAAAATTTGATGTAATTGTTTGCAAGAGTCAATAATCTTGAAAGAGATTCACAAATTCGCAAGTGAGACAAGTAGACCCATAGCAATATGTGGCACACGGAAACACACACACGGATAGATAATTAAATGGGGTCGTGCAACAAAGGAATGAGCACGAAATGTGGAACCCACGGAAAACGCTCGTGTTGCACTACTCGAGAGAGACGCTAGCACAATTGCTCAATAGGCGGATATGACACTTGTGCACAACCTATAAGATGCAAAATGTATCAACTTTCTATCCCAAGTATGCTATTATGTATGATGTTCCGGTGTTTCGCACACGATGATCCAAGATGATCAATATGGTAGTATGATATGCAATGTGGCGATGCTTTGTCTATTGCTTACAAGCTCTTTGTTTCTCTTTGCTTAAAAGCTTATTCTCTTTTTTTATATGGCCACTATGCGAAATACTCTAACCAAGATACCAATTGTGTATATGCGGGAACAAACTTGTGGCACAAGAGATGATATGATGATACCAAGATGATATGGTATGTATGCAATGGAAGGTGCGGATCACTAATGTGCACAAGTAACATTGCCGGCAATACTCAATGGCTATTCTCGATAGGAAAGTGACACAAAATGGGCTCAGGGTTAACAATGCAATGGCAAGAATGAATGTACAAAGATGGTATACCACGATACCAAGATGATATAGAGGTTACCGTTCTTGCTTACGGTTATGGTGTCAAAATGGTGAAGGTGGTCAATGTCGAATCCTTGATGAAGTTGAGCAGCGGTGTTGTCGATGTCGAACCATTCCTAGTTAGCTGAAACACCCTAGGAAACGGAAAACCACAAACTCAAAATCTCCAAAGGCAAATGTCAAATGGTGGTAGCGGAATACGGTGGTGGTTTTGTGGAAGCTCAATGGGATTGCAGAAGTGCAATGATGGGCTTTGGAGTAGGCAATGTGGAAGTGGAGGTGGCTTGTTACGTGGAAGTTATGGTGGTGGTTGATGAAGAAGGAACCGTCCCTAAGTAGCTGAAACACCTTAGGAGACTCGAATCACTACTCAAGCAACCACAAATGCTATGGCAAGCAAAAAGGGTCATGTTGCGGAAGGCTATGGTGGTAATGCAGATGATGTGGTGAAGGCCCTAGGCAAAGATGCCAAATTTCCAAAAGTTTGATGGAGTCAAATGATGTTGGAAGTATTTTTTTGGGATGGAGGATGTCAATAGCTTCAAAACGAGCTAAAAAACATCAAAATCGGACTCTGGATGAATTAGTTATGGACAAAATGGCCAATCAATCTAGGCTGAAAATGTGAGGGGCGGTTGTACCGCTCCTGGAGCGTCCTGGGGTTTCAGTTCTGTGTCGGCGGAAGTATCAGGGGATGGGCGAGTGGTTGTACCGCCTTGGGGGCTGGTTAAACCACTTTTATCGGGAAAATTCTTAGATCTGGGTACGGGATGGACTTGGGGCGGACCAAACTCAAAATTTTGGTGACAAATCGAAGGGGAAAATAAAATTTGGGATGGAATTCATGGTGGGGAAGGTGGGGGAAAGCTAGATCCATTGAAAACACAACGAATCCATGGATCAAGTTCGACATGGCTCATGATACCAAGATGATGTAGGGTGGAACCCTAGGGGCCATTCTTTCATGATTTGGAGGGGGATTCCCGAACAACACGACGAACACATGAGGGAAAACACGAGGGAAACAAGAGAAAACAATCAAATCAATGAGAAACAGTCACACATGTGCTAGATCCATGAACACAAAGAGACATACATGATGCAAATCCAACAGAGGACGATACAAACGGTAGCAAGTTCTTCCCAATCCGTGAGGAGATGGGGGCTTGAATCCACGAGGGGATCTTCCCTAGACGGGGTCTTGAATCCACTTGGGGATCTTCTCCTAGGAGGACTCGGTCTCCAATGGAGTATGTATCAAGTGGATGAGCAAAGCTCTATCTCTAAAATGAGCTAAACCAATGCTAACCCTAATTCGGAGCTAGGGGATGAGTACTTATAGTCCAAGGGATAAGTTGGGGGTTACATGGGTCGTTACCCTATCACTGCACGCAGGCAGACCGGTTTGTACTGGTTACATGAGTGGTTGTACCGCTGGGAGCTCAGGTACCGGTTTCTGGAGGTGTCCGCGGAGGTATAGACCGGTTGTACCGATGGTAGGGACGGTTGTACCGGTCAGGCTGGTGCTGGGGGAACAACCGGAGCGGTACCTGTCTTGCACCACTTGATTACAGAACGTGGGCTAGTAGTTGGGCGGTTGTACCGGTCGACCAGTAGTTGGGCGGTTGTACCTCTATCTCTGCACTGGGAAAATCCCTCTCCATACTCTTGGTGTCCATCTTGTGCCATTCCTTCTCCTTGTTGGTTCCTTGGTACCTAAGCACACAGAGTGTCTTCCTTTGAGGTAGTAGCAATGTCTCATGTGGGTCTAGGGGAAGTTCAACAAGGAG
Source organism: Thinopyrum elongatum (assembly GCA_011799875.1). Lineage (NCBI taxonomy): Eukaryota > Viridiplantae > Streptophyta > Magnoliopsida > Poales > Poaceae > Thinopyrum > Thinopyrum elongatum. The sequence continues at coordinate 283,054,453 of CM022300.1, forward strand.
AGAGTTCAGCTTATGTCCAATGGCACATGCTCAAGCTCTCGTCGTAGGTGCACTTGGGGCTTGGGGAGTAGTTGAAGTGTACATGGGGATGACCGTAGGATGCTCCACATCAATATGGTTCATACAATCAAGCTTCAACGACTACAATGCCTTCTCCTTCAACCAAAACCCCTACAAGCAACGACGAGAAGTCAAGCTACAAGAAACCTTCGTCATCTTCGACATCGTCAAGTCGACCTACTACGAGCAACTTCAAGCCGAGAGCTTCATCATCATCTACTCCAATGGATGAGACCATCAAGACAAGTTCCATCAAATGCTTCACATGGCAAGGCCGAGGCCACAAGACATTTGATTGCCCCACTTGGTGCACCATGATCACCAATGACGACGTCACCTATGACTCGATGAGTGAGGAAGAAATGGAAGCGCTTGAGCATGTGTCCATGCACCAGAGCGTGAATGAAGAAGAAGATGACCAAGTCTTTTGTGACAATGATTCGAGCCCCGCTCTCGTTGTCTCCAAGGTCTTGACACTTCAACACCAACAAGAGGAAGTCCAACGTTGCCACATCTTCCACACCAAAAGCGGGCATCAACGGTCGTTCCATGAAGGTCATCATCGATGGAGGAAGTTGCCACAACTTGGCAAGTGAAGAACCATGCACCAAGCTCCAATTAGTCAAGATGAAGCATCCTCGCCCCTACAAGGTCCAATGGCTTAGTGACTCCGGCACCATTCAAGTGGAACACACCGTTCAAGTTTCCTTCAAGATCGGAGCATACGAAGACACCTTGGAGTGTGACGTGGTTCCCACGTCCGTTCGCCACATCCTACTTGGACGACCTTGGCAATTCGACCGCGGCATCATCCACAATGGGCGAACTAATCACTACAGCTTCAAGATGAAGGGAAAGGAGTATGTGCTATGACCTATGTCACTGAGCCAAGTGATCGCCGACAAGCAAGCATCCACCCATCATGGAGAGAATAGTGAGAGAGTGAACCGCCAAAAAGAGAGTGAGCGCCACAAGCCAAAATTGAGTGCCTCCAGGATGAGTAACAAGAAAAACTTAGTTCTCTTAGCCACCAAAAGAGAGATGAGAGAAGTGTGTGAGAACCCATATAGTGTCACCCTCTATGTCCTATTGTGCAATGATGAAGCGGCAAGGACTAACACCTCTCACCATCTACCTTTAGTGTTGTCTTCTCTGTTGCAGGAATTCAAGGACGTTTTCCCCGATGAGCTACCTCTGGGACTACCTCCACTACGTGGCATCAAACACTGCATCGACCTCATTCCCAGCGCACCTCTACCAAACAAGGCACTGTATCGTGTCAACCTAGACGAGACAAAAGAAATCCAAAGGCAAGTGCAACAACTCATTGACAACGGACATGTACGTGAAATCTTAAGCCCTTGTGTCGTCCCCGTTATTCTTGTGCCTAAGAAAGATGTTAGTTTTCGCATGTGTTCCGACTATCGTCCCATTAATGCTACCACCGTTCATTGTCGCTACCCCATTCCACACCTTGATGATATGCTAGATGAGCTTAGCGGAGCCATCATTTTCTCTAAAATTGATCTTAAAAGTGGCTACTACCAAATCAGCATTCAAGAAGGTGATGAATGGAAAACCGCTTTCAAAACCAAGTTGGTCATGCCTATGGGCTTATCCGAAGCACCCGGCACTTTTATGCGTGTGATGCATTATTTTCTTCGCCCCTACATTGGCGTATTTGTTTTGGTATACTTTTATGATATACTTGTGTTTAGTGAGTCTCTAGAAGATCATGTCACCCATCTTAGAACCATTTTGCAAACTCTTAGAAACGAGCGACTTTATGCTAACATGGAGAAATGCAAATTTGGTGTTGACAAGCTTGTTTTCTTGGGTTTTGTTGTGACATCTAAGGGTGTTTATGTCGATGAAGTTAAAATTGATGCTATTAAAACTTGGCCACAACCAACCAACTTGCAACGAGTGCGTAGTTTCCTTGGCTTAGCCAGATTATATCATAGATTCGTCAAAGACTTTAGCACTATTGCATAACCTTTGCATGCCTTGAATAAGAAGAATGCACCATTTGTTTGGGGACCATCCCAAGATACCACATTTAGTGAGCTTAAGAATTTGCTTACGCATGCTCCATTGCTTGCATTACCCAACTTTGATAAAACTTTTGAAGTTCATTGCAATGCTAGTGGTAATGGCATAGGAGGTGTGTTGATGCAAGAGAAGCGCCCAATTGCTTCTTTTAATGAAAAACTTTTCGGAGCGCAACTTAACTATCCCATTTATGACAAAGAGTTATATGCTTTAGTGAGAGTCTTGCATGTGTGGGAACATTATTTTCGCCCTCATGAATTTGACATCCATACGGATCATGAAACGCTTAAGTATCTTAGAGATCAAACTAAATTGAATAAGCGACATGACAAGTGGAGTGAGTTCATAGAGTCATTTCCTTATGTTATCAAGTGCATCAAAGGTAAGGAAAACATTGTGGTGGATGCTCTTTCCTGCAAATGCATGCTTGTTACCCAACTTGAATTGAATGCCATTGGTTTTGAGCACATAAAAGACTTGTATGCGCATGATCCTACTTTTGCTATTCGTTATGCCAAATGTTTGACGCATACATCTTGGGAACTCTATTACATCATGGATGATTATCCAATGAGAGCTAACAAGCTTTGTATTCCCGAGTCTTCTCTTCATTTTTTACTTTTGCAAGAAGCTCATGGAGGAGGACTTATGGGACACTTTGGACGCGACAAGACCTTCGCTACACTCTCCAAGAACTACTTTTGGCCCAAGATGTCCCGCGACATCTCCCGCTTCACCAACCGATGCTCTACATGTCGTAAAGCTAAGTCTAAAGCTCAATCCCATGGTCTCTATATGCCACTTCCTATTTCGTATCACCCATGGGAAGATATTAGTATGGAATTTGAGCTTGGTATGCCTAGAACTCAAAATGGCAAGGATTCCGTATTTGTTGTTGTGGATCATTTCTCTAAGATGGCACACTTTATACCATGCAACAAGATAGACGATGCTTCACATGTTGCCAATCTCTTTTGTAGGGAAATCTTGCGTCTACACAGAGTGCGAAAGATGATTGTCTTGGACCGTGACGTCAAGTTCCTAAGCTACTTTTGGAAGACCCTATACGCCAAGGTCGGAATCAAGCTCTTAATCTCTTCGGCATACCATCCACAAACCGATGGCCAAACGGAGGTCACGAACTGGACGCTATCCACTCTCCTACGTGTGTTGATCAAGTGGAACATTAAGGAGTGGGAGGAGTGTCTACCAATCGCCGAGTACGCCTACAACCGCTGAAGACATTCGACTACTGGCAAGTCCCCCTTTGAGGTCGTCTACGGCTTCAACCCTTTGTCCCCATTGGACATTCTACCGCTACCACTACAAGAGCGCATCAACATGGATGCGAGCGCGCGATCAACCTATCTCAAGAAGGTGCATGAAGATACAAGACAAGCAATCGAGCGCCAAGTACAACGCCTCGTGACCAAGCTCAATGTCAACAAGCAACCCATGATATTCAACATTGGAGATCTTGTGTGGCTACACCTTCGCAAGGACCACTTCCCCAATGAACGCAAGTCCAAGCTTCTACCTCGAGCCGATGGACCCTTCAAGGTGCTAGAACGCTACAACGATAATGCATAAATGATCGACATACCACGTGACAAGTACAACGTGAGCGATATCTTCAACGTCAAGAATCTCTATCCCTACCATGGTGATGAGGATTTCGATCCAAGGTCGGATCTTTCCCAGGGGGGAGATGATGTAGAGCATCCCAAGGTCATCCCCGTGGACCTACCATAGTCTCAACAAGTGCCAAGTGGACCCATGACATGTGCAGGTGCAAGAGCTCTCGAAACCGAGGTGACATCTCTCCTCTCGTAATTCCTCTTTGAAACACATGAGACATGGCTACTACCTCAAACGGAGACACTTTGCATACTCAGGTACCAAGGAGTTAGCCATGGAGAAGCTAAGGAGCAAGGCAGATTGAAAGAGGAAGACGAACGTGAAGATGAAGAAGGAAAAGGGCAAAATAGGAGTTGCCCGGATGATCCAGACCACCGTTCGGACGATCCGGACCCCGGCCTGGATGATCCGGAAAATGTGCCCAAAGGCACCCGAAGCCAGCTCGCCGAAGCCGAATCATCCAGACCCCGGCCCGAATCATCCGGATAGACCCAAATGTCCGGACCAGGTCCTAGACAACCAGACCTCCCGTAGCCTCCACGACACGTCCGGATCATCCGGACACCGACTCGGATCATCCAGACCCCCAAAGCCCGGATCATCCGGACCACCATCCGGATAGTGCCTGCGTGCATGAGTTGGGCCGAGGCCCATGTACCCCTTCGCCCCCTTAGACTACATATACGCCTCCTCCTCCACTTTTCTAGGGTTAGCATTTGTTTAGCTCATTTTGGAGAAAGATCATTGCTCATCCACTTGTACCCATACTCCTTGGAGATCAAGGCCTCCTAGGAGAATATCCCCCAAGTGGATTCAAGACCCCCTCTTGTGGGAAGATCCCCTAGTGGATTCAAGACCTCATTCTAGGAGATGAACGAATGACCTTTGTTCCCCCCTTTGTTGGATTTGAATCATGTATCTCTCTTTGTGTTCTTTGATCTAGCACATGTGTGACCCTTTCTCGTTGATTTGAGTGTTTCCTCTCGTTTCCCCTCATGTTTTTCCTCATGTGTTCGTCATGTTCTTCGGGAACCCCCCTCCAAATCGTGAAAGATCAGCCCCTAGGGTTTCACCCTACATCAATTGTGGCATAGTCAAAAAAAGCTTTTAAGCAAAAGAAGAGAAACAAAGAGCTTGTAGGCAATAGCATTGAGCCATTTTGCATAGTTCCATCATCTTGGTCAATACATACATAAGCATACTTGGGATTGTAGATGGCCCGTTTCTCTCATAGGTTGGTGCACAAGTGTATCTAGCCCATTTGAGCAATCGAGCTCGCGTCTCTCTAGCATCCGTACAACAAGAGCATTTTCCGTGGTTACACATTTTGAGCTCACTCCTTGGTTGTGCAGATCCCATCTATCTTCCGTGTGTGTGTTCCTAGTGATATCCTTGGGTTTGACCTATTTGCCTTACTTGCGATTTGTGCATCTTTTCAACATTTTCGACATCTTGACTAACATTTGCTTGACTTATTGTGCCACTTCTGTCGGATTCGGGGTTCCGCAGACCCTTGAGAGGTTCGAACTTTGGGGTGTGTTCGAAGAACTCTCCCTCCCCAGTCTGCCTGCTCAACGATTCCACGGCCTAGCTCGATGAACCCAAGGGATAAGAGACACAGCAATTTATCCTGGTTTGGGCCACCTTGCGGTGTAATACCCTACTCCAGCTTTGTGGTGGATTGCCTCAGAGGGCTGAGGATGAACTAGTACAGAGGTGGAACGACCACAGGAGGTGAGGTGTTCTTGGGCTCGATGAGCTGGTGAGGTGGTAAGGGTGGAATGGATCTGATCCATCTCCCCTCCCGTTCAAGGTTAAGGTCAAGGTCTAGGCTAAGGTTAACCTGCCCCCTATGGTGGTGGCTAAGTCCTATTTATAGTGGCCTTGCTCCTCTTCCCAAATATAGGCGGGAAGGGATCCCACAACGGCCAAATTCGAAGGGAGACAACTAGTACAAGTTATCCTGACAAAAGTAGTCTTCGCCTGCAAAAGCCTTTGGCGGTGATGCTGCAGTGGGCTCCGCGATGACCTCCGTCCTGGCGGTACTGGTCTTGTTGCACCGATATGGAAACCTTTGATTGATTCCTCGGGACTCCGCGCCTGCGCTTGCATCCTTGGCACAAAAGAGGAAACTGGTACACTGCGCCAGCTGGCGCCCACCTGGTCTTGGTCGTCATGGCTCACGTTAGGTGAACCTCGTGAGGTGCAGCTTGCATTGATATCTCCGCTCCTCGAGAGCCAGCCTGGGGAGGCCGCCCCTCGTGGAGGTCTTGGTGTCGTCCGCCTCGCGAGGCTTGGCCCCTCGCGAGGGTCTTGATTTGTTGTTGCTGAAGCTGGGCCATACCAGGCCATCGATGGATCCACGCCATGGGCCGCAGGCAGGCAAGTCTAGGCATCCCCGGTCCCAAGACGCCGACAGTAGCCCCCGGGCCCAAGGCGCGCTCGAACATGGCTTCGAGGTGAAGTCAAAGGGCAAGTGCGGAGCGCCGCGGGCCCTAACCGCCTGCGGCCTCGGTTGCCATGTGGCGATTGATGGGACGTGGGCGCCTCCGCTTCCCCACGCTGCCTCGGCAACTGCTCGACTTGACGAGACCCTGCTGCATGTAGAGAAAAATAATCATTACGCGCGATCATGGAGGCCAGCGGGCGGCCTCCCCTTGGCTATAAATGAGGAGAGCGGCGAAGCCCCCCTTGCTCGTCTCCGTCTTCTCGCCACCCGCTCCTTCTTCTTCCTTCTTGCCTTGGCGTCTTGCCAAAGTGCTCATGGCGCTGATTAGGAGGTTCTCCGCTTCGGAGAAAGGAAAAACCCTTCGCGAGGAGCAGGGACCACTTCCACCGAAGAAGAGGCTCACCCGTCCCTGCGACATTAGCGAGAGGCTGGAGGTGATGTGACCCTAGCTCGAGCGGCCTCCGCCGGGCTTCCCGCTCCCTTTGTACGCCCAAGTTCAAGGCTCTGGAGGAGGAGCCGACACCCCTCGCTGCGCAAGCCATAGCCGTGGTGGTCAGGCTGAGGTTGTACGGGCGACCGGCCCGCGAACCCACGCTGAAAGCTCTTCGCGCGAGTTCGTGTTGTGGGCGGCGATGCCACCACGCACGTGGATCCAGCTCCCGTGGTTCTTCGCCGAGGAGATGCCGCCGAGGGGGCCACTTGAGCTATGGCTGCAGCGCGTCGGGTGCTGCAGTCTGGCCATGGGGGCGGAGATCGAGGTCGTCCCCCCAGGCAAGATCTTCATGACCCGAGGATGGGGCGAGGTCGCCCGCGCCTGCTGCGCAGAGGGAGCCCTCGCCATCCACTTCGAGTACGACGGCGACTCCATGCTGTTCTTCAAGGTCTTCGACGAGGAGGGCCGCTGCCTGGAGTGCTGCCCCGGAGGAAGTGGCCTTTGTGGCGCGGCTACGGGCGTCGAGCCCGCCTCCGGGCCTGCCGATAGCTCCTCCAGTAGCAGCGATGGCTCCTGGGAGTCCAACGACTCTCCCGAGCCTAGCGAGTCTCCGGAGTCGAGCGACGATAGCTATGTGCCACCGAGCTCCCGCCGTGCCTGGAGCGCGGCAGCGGCGTCTGCTCGATGTCGATGATGATCTGGATGGGGTTGGTGTCGGCCTCACGTGGCCCACTGTTGATGAAGGCGTGGACGGCGATGCCCGCTGCCAGGGTTTCTCGAGGTTTTTTCTTCTTTTGTTCCCTGTGAGGAGTCAAGGCGAACCCCGTGGGGGTATGTAAGGAAATTGTAATGCTTTTGCTTCAATGTTTATTATTCCTGGTATAAGGTTACAGCTCCGTGTCTCGCTTCGGCATTGTTCCCCTTTTCGTTCTCGTGGTAGCTTTGAGCTCTACGCCGGAAGGTCCCAGTTCCCAGGCAGGCTTCGGCCGTTGCTGGTATGCCAGGTCGCGATGCCGTGGTCAAGGCCAGGAGGTGAGTGGCCCGAGGTCCGGTAAGAGCTCCTGAGGCGCGATGCTCAAGAGGTCCGATCTGCGCTTTGGCGGTGGTGCTATCAGGTAGGCCTCACGCCGGCCTCCCCTTTTCTCGCTTATCTGAATGCTCTGCGTCCTCGGGTCCCGACCCTCGAGCGAGGCTCAGCCGCCGCGGGTATGCCAGGTCACGATGCCATGGTCAAGGCAAGGGTGAGGGCTGGAGAGTCAGTAGGAGCTCCTGAGGCACGGTGCTTAGGAGCCCCCCCTTTAATGCGCAAGCGAATCACGTAAAAAAGGGGCGGCCGGCTGGACCGCCTGTAGTTAAGCTCTAGAGATTCCTGCGGGTTAGTCCAAGAGGAGGATATAACTTATAGTCGCGTTTGCTGTCCTGCCGCTGATCTTTCCACAAGAAGATGAAGGCACTGAGGATCTGGTGAGGTGACGTGCGCGGGGCGGGCCACGAGCCAGAGCTCGATCACTCAGGTTTGTCAGCGTTGCAGCTCCTCGGCCGCGAGAGCTCGATCCCCACGGTCGGCGCCATCCCCAGGCGGGCGATGTTGGCACCCAAGGCTGAAGGAGAAGCATGATGGTGGCGCTCGCTCCATTTTATTTCCTGCAATATGAACCGTGCCTCACGGAGGCGTAAGAACTCATGTTTGGTATTTTGGAGAAACAATATGTCTTGTAATAATTTGCTAGGATTTTGCGATTTCCTTCCTGTTTGCTTTAGTGTTCTGCGTCGGCAGGGCCCGGCCCCGCGCATACCTCAGCCACCATTGGGTCGTCTGGATCGCTAGGACGAGACCAAGGGGTGAGGGGCTACGTGACCAGTTAGGCCCTTGGGTCGCGATGCCCAAGGGTCCCCCTTGACATACAAATAGCCCTCAGGAAGGAGACGCGAGATTAGGCCTTAGCGTTCTGCGTCGGCAGGGCCCAGCCCCGCGCGTACCTCAGCCGCCATTGGGTCGTCCGGATTGCCAGGACGAGACCAATGGGTGAGGGGCTACGTGACAAGTTAGGCCCTTCGGTCACGATGCCCAAGGGTCCCCCTTGACGTACAAACAGACCTCATACCTGTCCTCGCCGGGCTCTTGCTCGGGTGGGTTGTGCGAAGACAAGGTCCGAGGGACCTGGCGAGGTGGCGTACGCCAGGCGTGACCTGAGCGTAGTCCCCGTGCCCAGCCCCCTCGTGCTACTCTCCCGGGGGAAAGCAGCGCGGTGAGGCTAAGCACCGAGCCTAGTGGCTCCCTGAGGTTACTGCGGCCGTGAGGCCACCCTCAGTTGTTTATCACCAGCGCGGAGCATGGCGCTACCATTCTTGCATGGGCATAGCCGCTCCTCGACCGTGTCGACTGCCAGTGCGGAGCATGGTGCTTCCACTGGTACGTGGGAGGGGTCTCCCTCTGAGGAGAGCCCCCAGGGCATGTACAGCCCTGACACGTGGCTTGCACGGCAGGGCTAGAGGAGGTGTGTCTGGGGACCCGTGAGCCAGTGCGGGACTCACAGGGCCCTACCTCAAGGCGGGTTGCGCCTGGTCTTGATTGAGAGCACTTGTAATGATCCTGCGAGATGGTTAGGCAACCTGCGCCGGGTGAATCTCCTAAGGTTACCACATGAGAAGGCCAAGCACCAACGGCCCCAGGAGGTGACGTGAACGGGGCCGGCCCGCCAGATAGAGCTCAGCCATTGGGTTTATCGACGCTGCAGGGACAGACCCGAGCACAGACGCCATGCCCAGTCTTCTCATGCGGATGTCCTGAAGAAAGACAGCCGGCGCGCGGCTCCCGCGGTGACGAGGCACCGTGTCGCGTGCCCTCACTCATCCGCCCATGATTAGCTCCTGCGAGGACAAGGCACCAAGGACCATGGGAGGTGATGTACACGGGAGCTAGCCCGTGAGCCAGAGCTCAGTCTCTTGGGTTTAGCGACGCTGCAGGAACGGACCCGAGCACAGACGCCGTGCCAGCCCTTAATCATGAGGCGATCGTGGGTGGGCTTGCAAGGGCATATGACGTTCATGGCAACGAAGTACCGGACAGGCAGATGATAATCATAAAGCGACCAATGGCAAGAATAAGGCTAGTTCTGATAGATGCAAAGCGATACATGCCACAGGGACGGACCCACGAGGCTTGGGGATGATGCAGCCCGAGGGGCGCCCCCAACTGAATAAACTGGAAAATGTCACCTGGTACCGTTGCTAAAGAGATGTTGGAGTAGCTGAAGATGTGTGCTGAAGAAGTCACTCCTCACGAGTCGCCTGGGTCCTGAACATCGGGAGGCTCTGGAGGCTCAGGGGGCTTGCGGAGAACCGTCGCCATCTCCACCAGGACCGCCTGGTGCCTAGTCTCCTGAGCCGCCAGGACGCGCCGCAGGTGGCGCTGGAAGGTGACAGCCGCATTCGGCAGGCCGTATGGCATGCGAACGTAGCTGTGAGGGGGTCCCTCGCACCGACCAACACGCGATGGCCAGAAGCACTCCTGAGACGCAGCCCTATTGAGCCCGAGGTAGTTGATGCACACGCGCAGCTCACTGTCCTCACCAGGACAAGGAGCCGAGCCAGGTGGCGGGCGGCGGTCGCCGCGCTTGGCTCTTGCCTCTTGAAGCTCCTCGGTTACCTTGGTGACGAACTCCTGAGCACCAGGCACCTCGTGCCTTGTGCCCTCTTGGCGGAAGCGCGCGCTGAAGCATGCCTCCACGTGGTGCCCGAGCGCCTCCCTCGTGATGTTGGCTAGTTCAGAGGCCCTCCAGAGGAGAGCCCCCGAGCCCAGCCTGGGAAGGGCGTCGGGCGCGCCTTCCTATGCAAGAGAGGGGGGCGCCCCATCCGAGGGCGCTGTCCTGAGGTAGTGCCGGTGGAGACACTGTTCTCCTGAGGCTCTTGGCGGAGCAGCTGTTTCTTCTTCTTGGGGATAGCCTCAGGAGGGTAGATGGTGCCTTCGTTGTCTGGGTCCTTAACCGCCGTGGCCTGGTTGGCGCACTCGAGAGAGCACACCACGTCCTTTTCCTCGCAGGCGATCGTGATGATGTCGCGGTTCCCTGGCATCTTGAGGACATTGTAGCCATGATGAGGCACCGCCATGAACTTGGCCAGGGCTAGGTACCCAAGGATGGCATTGTACGGAAGATGGATGTGTGCGACGTCGAAGTCGATGAGCTCGGTGCGGTAGTTGTCGTGCTGGCCGAAGGTGACAGGGAGGCGGATCTACCCTATCGGGGTGGTGGAGCCGTTGGTCACTCCTGAGAAGGGCTTGGGGGGCTACAGCTGATCATAGGGCACTTGGAGGCGATCGAACGTTTCGATGGAAAGGACATTGAGCCCCGCACCGCCATCAATGTGGGTCTTGGTGACAAGGACGTTGCTGATGACGGGAGAGCAGAGCATCGGGAGGGCGCTGGCGGTTACCGCGCACTTGAGCTGGTCTGACGAGCTGAAGGTGATGATGCACTTGGACCATCTGAGCAGGCATGTGGCCTCGAGCCTGGGGAGAGCCGCGTTCACCTCACGGGCGAACTGCTTGAAGATGCGCTGGGAGGCTGGGGCCTGAGCACCGCCCAGGATGCAAGCGACGGCGCGAGGCTCCTAGAAGCCCCCAGCCCCCTCATCCTGGTGGTGGTCGTCGTTCCTTCTTGGTGGCGGTGGCAGCGGAAGGAGGCCAGCGTTGCCCTGAGGATGGTCCTCACGAGGCAGATCTCTCCAGGCACCCTCACGAGGCTGGCCCTGCCAGCGGTCCTCATGAGGCTGGTCACGCCACTCCTGGCGAGGCCCGCGGTCGTCCCAGCGTCCTCCGCCTCGGCCTCCTCCGCGGCCGTAGCCTCGATCGTTGCGCTCGGGGCGTCGACCGAGGCGCCCATCGCGGATGGCTCTGAGCTCATGGCAGTCGTTGGTGTTGTGGCTGTGTACGTTGTGGAAGACACAGAAAGGACGGCAGCCCTTGGATGACTCTGGGTGGTCGCAGCCGCGCTTCATCTCTGGTTCGGCCGCAAGCACGGCCTCCCCCTTGCGTTTCATGTCCTTGGCCTTGGCCTTCTTGTCTTCTGGGTTGGCCGCTGGGAGCTCGAGGAGGGAGAGGCGTCCCTCCTCAGCTCTCGCGCACTTGGTCGCCATGTTGAACATCTCCAGAGCCATGCACAGGTCTTCGTGTATGGCGAGCTCCTCCTTCATCTTGACATCGCGGACGCCATCAGAGAATGCTGAGATGATGGCCTCGTCTGACACCTTGGGGATCTTGAGACGGACGTTGTTGAAGTGCTGGATGTACTTCTGCAGGGTTTCCCCTGGCTGCTGCTTGATGCGTCGCAGGTTGGCCGCGGCAGGCGGGCGGTCGCGGGTGCCCTGGAAATTGGCGACGAAACGCTCGCACATCTCGCCCCAGGAGGAGATCGATCCTGCGGGCAGGTTCAGGAGCCATGAGCGCGCGCCATCCTTGAGAGCCATGGGGAACCAGTTCGCCATGACCTTCTCGTCGCCGTTGGCCACCTCGATGCTCAGCTCATAGAGTTGTAGGAACTCAGCAGGGTCGGGGGTGCCGTCGTAGCGTGGAGGCTAGTCGGGCTTGAACTTCCCCGGCCAGACGACGCTGCGTAGCTCGGGAGTGAAGGCTCGGCAGCCCGCGGTGGTTACGGGAGCCCGACGTGGAGGTGGAGCTTGATCTTGGTGCTCACGCGCCACCACCACAGGTGGCGTGCGGTCTTGGCGTGGGGGTGCTGGGAGTGCAGGAGCATCTTCTTGCGGCCGCTGGACCTCATGGCAGCTTGCTTCTTTGCGCGCGGGTGCCCTGCGCGGTGGGTCACACCGTGGGGCCACGCGCCTTGGTGCGAGGGCGACGTCTTGACGGGGAGGTGGTGGAGGCGCTCCGTGGGCTACGTCGCCTGCAGCAGGTGGTGGGCGAGGCAGCGAGAGAGACGGCGCAGGCAAGCCCCCTGCGGCGCTCACAAGCTCGGCGATGCGCTCGAGCCAGTCCTCGTAGAAGTCGTCGACGGGGCAGTAGCGCAAGAGCTCGCGTGCCATGAGCAACACAGCTTGCGCGTCCGCCGGCCCGCGACGAGCGTGAGACGACGAACCAGCCGGAGTCAGCGACGGAGTGGCCGTGCGCCCATCACGCCGCACGGAGGGGTGCAGCGATGAAGCTTGCTACTCGTGCCCCGCCGGGCCGATGGCGGCGTTAGCAGCAGGTGATGGAGAACGGCGGGGAGCCCCGTCGACGGGCGCCGTATGGGCGACGCGAGCGGCGAGGGCGGCCCGACGCTCAGCACGGGCTCGACGGGCGTCAGCCATGGAAGCGGTGGAGCAGCGGTGGGTCGACCGACAGGAGAAAGGCTCCGACGCACCCCTACCTGGCGCGCCAAATGTCGGATTCGGGGTTCCGCAGGCCCTTGAGAGGTTCAAACTCTGGGGTGCGTGCGAAGAACTCTCCCTCCCCAGTCTGCCTGCTCAACGATTCCACAGCCTACCTCAACGAACCCAAGGCACAAGAGACATAGCAGTTTATCCTGGTTTGGGCCACCTTGAGTTGTAATACCCTACTCCAGCTTTGTGGTGGATTGCCTCGGAGGGCTGAGGATGAACTAGTATAGAGGTGGAACGACCTCAGGAGGTGAGGTGTTCTTGGGCTCAATGAGCTGGTGAGGTGGTCAGGGTGGAATGGATCTGATCCAGCTCCCCTCCCGTTCAATGTTAAGGTCAAGGTCCAGGCTAAGGTTAACTTGCCCCCTATGGTGGTGGCTAAGTCCTATTTATAGTGGCCTTGGTCCTCTTCCCAAATATAGGCGGGAAGGGATCCCACAACGGCCAAATTCGAAGGGAGACAACTAGTGCAAGTTATCCTGACAAAAGTAGTCTTCGCCTGCAAAAGCCTCTGGCGGTGATGCTGTAGTGGGCTCCGCGATGACCTCCGTCCTGCCGTCCTGGCGGTCCTGGTATTGTTGCACCGATATGGAAACCTTTGCTTGATTCCTCGGGACTCCGCGCCTGCGCTTGCCTCCTTGGCACAAAAGAGGAAACTGGTACACTGCGCCAGCTGGCGCCCACCTGGTCTTGTTCGTCATGGCTCACGTTAGGTGAACCTCGTGAGGTGCAGCTTGCATTGATATCTCCGCTCCTTGGGAGCCAGCCTGGGGAGGCCGCCCCTCATGGAGGTCTTGGTGTCGTCTGCCTCGCGAGGGTCTTGAGTTGTTGTTGCTGAAGCTGGGCCATACCAGGCCGTCGTTGGAGCCACACCATGGGCCGCAGGCAGGCAAGTCTGGGCACCCCCGGTCCCAGGACATTGACAACTTCCTAACCAAGATCTACCATAATCCTTCTACTTGTAGGTGTGAGAAAACAAAACTCGGTACCAATTCTACTATTATCGCATTCCGTTGAGTGATACTCGATACATCCACAATCTTCGAAAAAGGTAACTTTGGTATTGTTCTCTCATTTTCCGACTCACCACCACGTGATTATGATGGATAGGCCAAGTTCTTCGGCAAACCCACTCTTCGAGGAGTAAGATGATGACCGCGACTACGTCACCAAGAACCACTTCTTCATCACCCAAAGAGCTCTCCATCAAGAAAGTGAAGCTTTGGGTGATCGCATTGAGAAACTCGCCACCGACCTATGCCAATCAGAAGAACGACAACAGGACTACCTCGACGCCAAGATCAACACACAAATGAAAGAATTCCACAACATGATCGTGAGCCGCACGTCTTCCACCACTTCTTCACCAAGACGACACCACTCAAGTCGCCACTCTTCGACCTAGTCTTCCCCTGATGCAAGTCTTCCTCGAGCTCGTTCTCATCGACGTGACAACTCTCAAGATTGCCATGCTCAAGAAAATCAATTCCATGGCAATGGTTTGCAAGACCGAGTCTGAGCTCATGAAAAAGCGTGATGCCAAGCATGAGATGCCGAGGACCAGGAGCAACGCCCACAACCGCAACGTCAAGCATCTCAAGACGGCAACGCAATGCGACAAGAACAACTCCCCTTCGATCAGTGAGCTGCACCATCCCACCAGATCATCGGTCCCTGCGGTCGAGAAGTGCGCTCCTGCGAATGAGGAGGTGCCGCTGGTCCTTGTTGCCGGGCCCCTGGCCCCAACCTTGGCACGGCACATAGTCCATTTCCTCCAACTAGAGAACTCCCCGAAGAGCAAGAAGAAGCTGAAAGTGTAGCCCAAAGGGCCAGTATGTATCAGTTCATTGACGACACGCTGTACAGAAGGAGGCCCAATGGTGTGAAATTGAAGTGCACCCATTTTTACTTCCTTTGGTTTTTGCACATATGACACATGTATACATGAGTAACTTTGATAGTTCATAAAATATAATAAAGCCAAAATATTATCACAAGATGTAGAAGGCATGAAAATATTGCAACTCAGTTTGCACATATAAGTGAAGCTCTTATTCATATCAAAAGATTGACAATGTTCATCATTAAACCATCCCAACATTGGTGAATAAACCTTATTTGCATAAAATTTACATGCTACAACATGCTTAAATAAGCAAACATGCAATAAGTCATTTGACACAGAATCATCACCAATATTAGAGGTCATCTCAAAATGATTAAACATTGGTTCTTTTGCATCAACAGTTAATTCAATGGGTGCACTCAAAATTGTTGGTATTTCAGCTGTTTGATCACATGATGCATTCATGACAGTAACACGATTCTCTAAAATATTCAAATCAATAGGTAACTCAACACATGATGTATTCAAGTTAACTAGGCATGCATCGTTCTCATGTGAAAGTGGAAAATCTGTACATTTGTCCTTACCTCTTATGATCAACTCAGATGATGTAGGCACTCTCGGTGGTGATGTGTCACATGGTGCAGATGATGTAGTCCTCGCAATAACGGATGTAGTTGTCATAGTACGCCTAGTAGCTGAAGAAACATCTGTATCAACACTTGGAATGTGCACCTTGCGCTTGTTCTCCTTGTAGGCAACACGTCGTTTTATTCTCTGTTCAGCTTTGCAAGCAAGACTAAACAAACGGTTCATAGGATAACACTCTTCATGAATTAGTATCTCCTGAATATCACTGTTTAATCCTCCCCAAAATCTATCCATAAAATCTTCTTCACTTTCTTCTAAAAATGAGTGCAACAAGGTAGTTTGTAAATCATCATAATATTTTGTTACGGTGTCACTACCTTGTTTTAAATGTTGTAGTTTTTTAATCATGCCACGAGTATAATGAACATCTACGAATCTACCTCTCATGACATGTTTTAAACCGTCCCAAGTAGTAGGTATATAATTAGGGTTTAACCGACAGTATTCACTCCACCAAATTAAAGCAAAGCTACTGAAAGTACTAACCGCAGCTTGAAATTTTCCACGCTCATCAAAATTATGGGAAGCAAATATAGCATTAATTTCATACTCCCATTCAATATATAAATCAGGCCTAAAACGACCAGTAAATGGTGGCATGAAACATTAACCTGATTATGTGCATTCTGATGTTGTTGCTCCTCTTGTGATGGTTGTTGTATTTTCTTAGGTGATGGCAAATCTCCCACGATCGATGAAGTCCAAGAACTAACAACTCCGGAACCTGCCATAGTTAGTAGAAAACAAGAAACAAAATCCGAGAATAATGTTCCTATGAACTACTAGGATGTGGTGGTAAAACGCTCACAGTATAGCAAATATCAATATCTTACAAGTTCTTACCATGCAGCAGGTGGTGACAGGCAACCAGCGGTGTCCAATAACTCCGAAGATTGAGTAAAGGGATTGCCAGGGGAACGTACATATACACGGTGTAGAAATATGTGGAGCTTGGAAAGCTTAAATATTTGGTAGCAAAAGATTAGCAATAATCAATTCAGAGATGCAATGTTGAATAAACGCTCAATGACGATACTGTGCTGGTCCTAGGCTAGACCGGACTAGAGATGCGAGCCTAGAACACTAATGAGGTCACGGCATAGCACAACTAGCATCAATAAAGGATATGAAGTAGCTCTGGATAGTAAGATAAAAGTGAATACCACAATAGCAATAAAGATAATGATGTGAAATAACTGGCAAGCAGGATATACCAACAACTTTCTCTCCAACTTTCCTACGGAAAAGTTTTTGCCAATTTTCTGATAATTTTTCTCAAGAATGTCACTGGCTCAAGCTTTCAAACACAAAAAGAATCACTCAATTCTGAGTTGATATGAGGAGTCAAAAAAATCTAAAACTGGCCTGAAAAACTGGAACAAGCTGTGTTCGCCAACTTCGGAGGGCAAAAAGACCTATTTTGAAGCCGATTTTGAGGTGTCAAATATTGAACAAGCATCTGCAACTATTTAGATGTGGCTCGTTGCTATCTTTAATTTTTGTACTCACAGAGCCAAAACGGACTTCTTGTGAGGAAGATATGCCTGTTTTACTGAACGGTGCACAAAATAGATTCCAATCCGAATTCAGCTACGAGATTGACTCTAGATAGATCCGAATTTTGTTTTTTTTTCTTCTCTTTTTTTTTTCCTCACACTTTTTCTTTTCTTTTTCTTTCTCTCTTTTTTTTCTCTGACTGTTTTTACCTTTTTTCTCTCTTTTTTCTCTCTGCCTTTTTTGTTCTCTCTCCCTCTTTTCAAAACAAACTAGATAAGATGCAGATTGGATCAAGCAAAGATGTGAACGACCTCAACTATGATTATGACAAAGAACGGTGGGTAGCACGTGGTGGAAATTGATGGATGGGATGGTGGATAGCGGAAGGAATAATGATGCAGCGGTGGCGTGACTAATGTGAACAGAACTCGAAACTCTAAACGAACTAGACACTAAGACCAGCAACTCGACACGACGATGCAACCGATAATTCAACTATACAAGCACTGAAAAGAAAATTGCGAAGGCTCAGACTGGCTTGGACAAAGGATGAACATATCTAACTTTTTTTGTGGCTTTTTCTTTGGACAATAGGTAAGAAAATAAATCTAATCTAGGGATAACTGGAAATTCTCACCGTGCAACCTGAAAACTAATACCACTTGACAGAGGCAAAGGTGTAAAGAATTCAGAGTGTGCTCCTCCTTTGTTTACAGGCAGCATCGTGATTTTGTTAGTGTTCTAGGCTTGCGTCTCTAGTACGGTCTAGCCAAGGACCAGCACAGTACCGTCGTTGAGCGTTTATTCAACGTTGCATCTCTGAATTGATTATTGCTGCCCTTTTTGCTACCATATATTAAGCCTTCCCAGCTCCACATACATCTACATCATGCGTTTGACACCACCTGGCAATCGCTCTATCCAAGATTTTTAGAGTTTTGACTACAATGGTTGCCGATCACCACCTGCTGCTTGGTAAGAACTGGTAAGAATTTGAGATTCGCTTGACGGATTTGTGACACACCAACACCACTTCCTAGTAGTCTGTAGGATCATATTCTTGTGTGTTTCTATTGCTGCTCACCATGGCAGGATCACAAGCAGACGAGACTGACTGGGAGAACATGACGAACAAAGAGTTGCATGATAAGTTTTAGCAAATGGTGAGTGGACAGGTGGAAGATGTGCTAAACAGATTTGAAGAGGCCATGGAGAAGATAGATGGCATTGAGAAGGCGTTCGAAACAAAGCTCGATAACAAGTTTAATGAATTGCTCATGCGTCTTCCACAACCACCGCCCGCTGCACCTGTCGCACCTCTACTGCAACAACAACACCAACATCGCCTTCCAAATCAAGTGGGATGAGCACTGCGCGTTCCCCTTGAGCCTGGTCAAACTTCTGGTGCCGCTGTACCTACTGTTGATGTTTCTGTTGCTCCTGCTGCTACTGCAGAGTTGGAGGACTATTACGAGGATGAGGTTGATCAAAATCAGAACTACGTGCAACCACCAGCACCACCACCAGCAGGTCGACCTCATGCATATTATCGCAATGGTAGGGCTGCAGCACCACCTCAGGTACGAGATCATGACCATATTCCTAAACTGAAATTGAATATTCCACCATTTGAGGGTAGATATGTTCCTGATATATATCTTACTTGGGAGTTAGAAACTAAACAATGTTTTACATGTTTACAATATCCTGAGGAACGACGGGTTGTTGCTGCTGTTTGTGCTTTCACTAGTTTTGCATGTGTTTGGTGGTCCGAACATTGTAGATTATATCCTATTCCAGCTACTTGGGCTGCTTTGAAAACTGCTATGCGTACTCGTTGGGTTCCACCATATTATCAACGTGAATTACTTCAAAAATTGCAGCGTTTAAGACAAGGAAAAAATTCTGTAGAAGAATGTTATCAGGAATTACAAACTGGCATGATTAGATGTGGTATTGTTGAGGATAATGAAGCTATGCTTGCACGTTTTATGGGTGGATTAAATAAAGAGATTCAGACCATTCTAGAGTATAAGGAGTATAATAATATCACTCGTTTATTCCATCTTGCTTGCAAAGCTAAACATGAAGTGCAGGATCGACAGGCATTGGCGTGAACTAATTTTTCTGCAGGTCGATCTTCATCATGGACACCACGTGCATCCTCTACTCCCACACGTCCTACTGCAGCACCACTGACTTCAGCCGCCAATTCCAACCGAGATACAAGAAAATAGGCACCACCACCACCATCTGCCAGGAGTACACCTTCTCGGCCTGCCTAGAGCTCTTCTTCTTCTATGGCATCAATAGGGCACACTCATGATATTATTTGTCGTCGTTGTAAGGGTATAGGTCATTATGCGAGAGAATGCCAATCTCCGCGTGTTATGATTGCTACTGAGGCTGGTGGGTATGAGTCCACTAGTGACTATGATGAGGAGACTTTGGCTCTTATTATAAGTGAAGAACACGGTGGAGATGATTCTGATCATGAGACGCAATACATGGCTCCTGAAGATGCTGACAGGTATGAATATTTAGTTGCTCAACGTGTTTTGAGTGTGCAGGTCACACAAGCTGAGCAAAAAGAGAGACATAATTTGTTCCATACAAATGGAGTTGTGAAGGAACGTTCTATTTGCGTCATCATAGATGGAGGGAGCTGCAACAACTTGGCTAGCATGGAGATGGTGGAGAAGCTATCTCTCACCACAAGACCACATCCACATCCTTACTATATCCAATGGTTCAACAACAGCGGCAAGGTTAAGGTAACACATACTGTTCGTGTGCATTTTAGTATATCTACATATGCTGATTATGTTGATTGTGATGTGGTACCCATGCAAGCATGTTCATTATTACTTGGTAGACCATGGCAATTTGATTAAAATTCTGTACACCATGGTAGAAACAATCAGTATACTCTTGTTCATAAGGATAAACATATTAATTTTGCTTCCTATGACTCCTGATTCTATTTTGAAAGATGATATCAATAGAGCTAGTAAAGAAAAAAAGGAGAAAAATAAGAGTGAAAATCAGATTGTGGCAAAAGAATTTCAGCAACAAATGAAGCCTAATAATAAGCCATCTAGTGTTTCTTCTGAAATTAAATTGAAAAGTGCATGTTTACTTACCACCAAATCTGATATTGATGAGCTAGATTTCAGCAAATCTATTTGCTATGCTTTTGTGTGTAAAGAGGCATTATTTTCATTCGAGGACGTGCCTTCCTGTTTGCCTCCTACTGTCACTAACATTTTGCAGGAGTTCACTGATGTCTTTCCACAAGGCGTGCCACCGGGATTACCACCTCTTCGCGGGATTGAGCATCAGATTGACTTAATTCCCGGTGCTTCGCTGCCAAACCGTGCGCCATACCGTACCAATCCAGAGGAGACGAAGGAGATTATGCGTCAAGTACAGGAGCTGCTCGACAAAGGTTATATACGCGAATCTCTTAGTCCTTGTGCTGTTCCTATTATACTAGTGCCAAAAAAGGATGGTACGTCGCGTATGTGTGTTGATTGTAGAGGCATTAATAATATTACTATTCGCTATCGTCATCCTATTCCTAGGCTAGATGATATGCTTGATGAATTGAGTGGCTCTACAATATTCTCCAAAGTTGATTTGCGTAGTGGATACCATCAAATTCGTATGAAATTGGGAGATAATGGAAAACAGCATTTAAAACTAAGTTTGGTTTATATGAGTGGTTAGTCATGCCTTTTGGGTTAACTAATGCACCTAGTACTTTCATGAGATTAATGAACGAAGTTTTACGTGCTTTCATTGGACGATTTGTGGTAGTTTACTTTGATGATATATTGATTTATAGCAGATCTTTGGAGGAACATTTGGAACATTTATGTGCTGTTTTTATTGCTCTACGTGATGCACGTTTGTTTGGTAACCTTGGGAAGTGCACCTTTTGCACCGACCGAGTATCTTTTCTTGGCTATGTTGTTACTCCACAGGGAATTGAAGTTGATAAAGCCAAGATTGAAGCTATTGAGAGTTGGCCGCAGCCCAAAACGGCCACACAAGTGAGGAGTTTCCTTGGCCTCGCTGGTTTCTATAGGCGTTTTGTGAGAGATTTTAGCACCATTGCTGCACCTCTCAATGAGCTTACAAAGAAGGATGTGCCTTTTGTTTGGGGTACCGCACAGGAAGAAGCCTTCACCGTATTGAAAGATAAGTTCACACATGCTCCTTTACTCCAACTTCCTGATTTTAATAAGACTTTTGAGCTTGAATGTGATGCTAGTGGAATTGGATTAGGAGGTGTGTTATTACAAGATGGCAAACCTGTTGCATACTTTTCTGAAAAAATGAGTGGGCCTAGTCTGAACTATTCTACTTATGATAAAGAATTATATGCTCTTGTTCGGACCTTAGAAACATGGCAACACTATTTATGACCCAAAGAATTTGTTATACATTCTGATCATGAATCTTTGAAACACATTAAAAGTCAAGCAAAACTGAACCGTAGACATGCTAAATGGGTTGAATTCATTGAGACTTTCCCTTATGTCATTAAACACAAGAAGGGTAAAGAAAATGTTATTGCTGATGCATTGTCTCGTCGTTATACTATGCTTTCACAACTTGACTTTAAAATATTTGGTTTGGAGACCATCAAAGATCAAATTGTGCATGATCCTGAATTTAAAGATGTATTGCAGAATTGTAAAGAAGGGAGAACATGGAACAAGTTCGGCGTTAATGATGGATTTGTGTTTCGTGCTAACAAGCTATGCATTCCAGCTAGCTCCGTTCGTCTTTTGTTGTTGCAGGAGGCGCATGGAGGAGGATTAATGGGACACTTTGGCGTGAAGAAGATGGAGGATGTACTTGCTACACATTTCTTTTGGCCAAAGATGAGACGGGATGTTGAGCGCTTTGTTGCTCACTGCACTACATGTCAAAAAGCTAAGTCACGACTCAATCCTCATGGTTTATATATGCCTTTGCCTGTACCTAATGTTCCATGGGAGGATATATCTATGGACATTGTTTTGGGTTTACCTCGAACAAAGAAGGGAGGGATAGCATATTTGTTGTCGTGGATAGGTACTCGAAAATGGCACACTTTATACCATGTCATAAAAGCGATGATGCTGCTAATGTTGCTGATTTATTCTTTCGTGAAATTAGTCGCTTGCATGGTGTGCCAAATACTATTGTTTCAGATCGTGATACCAAATTTCTTAGCCACTTTTGGAGATGTTTATGGGCTAAGTTGGGGACTAAACAGCTTTTTAGTACTACTTGTCACCCCCAAACTGATGGACAAACTGAAGTAGTCAATAGAACATTGTCTACTATACTTAGGGCTATTTTGAAGAATAACAAGAAAATGTGGGAAGAATGCTTGCCTCATATTGAATTTGCTTATAATCGTTCGTTGCATTCTACTACTAAGATGTGCCCTTTTGAAATTGTATATGGTTTCCTACCTCATGCACCTATTGATTTGTTGCCTCTTCCATCTTCGGAGAAGGTTAATTTTGATGCTAAAAAACATGCTGAATTGATCTTAAAAATGCATGAGTTAACTAAGGAGAACATTGAGCGTATGAATGCTAAATATAAACTTGCTGGAGATAAGGGTAGAAAACATGTTGTGTTTGCACCTGGAGATCTTGTTTGGTTACATTTGCGTAAGGATAGATTTCCTGATTTGCGCAAATCAAAGCTAATGCCACGTGCTGATGGTCCTTTTAAGGTGTTAGAGAAAATAAATGATAATGCATATAAACTTGAGCTGCCTGCATATTTTGGGGTTAGTCCCACTTTTAACATTGCAGATTTGAAGCCTTATTTGGGTGAGGAAGATGAGCTTCCGTCGAGGACGACTTCATTTCAAGAAGGGGAGGATGATGAGGACATCAATACCATTGTTACACCCACAGCCCCTGCTCCTATACATACTAGACCAATTACTAGAGCTCGCGCACGCCAATTAAATTATCAGGTACTTTCGTTTCTTGGTAATGATTCTAATGTTCATGAGAATATGATGCTGCCTAAATTGGATACATTTGTCTTGCTTACAAATGAAGGGCCTAGCTTGGACAAGAAGGATGAACATTGGAGCAAGATCAAGCATGGAGATGATGGCATGCGCAAGGAGAACAAGAACGGAGTTACAAGTGATGATTTTAGGACTTTGAAGCCACCATAATGAGTGCATGAAGCCTTGGACGAAATATACAAGATGCCCCTTCATAAATTTCGTCCATAGCTTATTTTTAGGTGCTGCGCCACCTTATTTTTGGGCCAGGCCCATGTAATTTCGAAATACTTGAGTATAGGCTGTTTTTAGAGTCCGTATGTGTGGGGAAACAAGAGTTAGGGTTGGTTTCAGACCCCTCCTCCAAGGGCCACAAATTCCACCCCCCCTCTTCCTCCATATATACAACCCTTAGGGCGCCGTTTAGACTTTGGGTCTTGTTTAGATTAAAAGTTTGCCATAGCTGCAACTTCACGTACTTCGTTTGTGTTCAACGACCAGACCAAGACGTCACAGAACCCCACCTTGATCAATAAAGCTTTCATCTTATATTCGCAATATCCAGATTGCAATCTTAGTTTCTTGCTTGTTCTTCATTTGCTTGCAGGAAATAGACCTTCGTGGTCAGGTTGATCGTGCTCCGGCGTGGTCAATAACCTCTCGGAGTTGGTTTAGCGATTGCTAAGGTGCGATGTCCTCGCACATTCGTAGTCGGATCGTGAAAGTCTACTCCTCCGAAATGATAATCATCATCTCATCGAAAGACGGTACACCTTTGCCTCTGTCACTTGACATGGTGATGTTCGTAGGATGCTCCGCATCATCCCTTCCCCCTTGGGAAAGATCCGACCTCGGATCAAAAACCAAATCACCATGGGAAAGAGATGGCGTCGCCGTGTAGAAGTGAATGTTCACCAAGTACTCACAGTCTTCAAGCTCGAAATGGGCACTCTCTAATGTCGCACCGTCTAGTGATTCCTTCGAAAGGAGTAAGAACAACAAACACTTGGAAAAACAAACGTGGTTAGCATTAGTGCAAAACCAAGCATTCAAGTGGTGATTCACCGAACAAGTGTCGTCATCATGCATAGCATATGGTGTAACAAAGGATTGTGACATGGCATGAAAGCACATAAATTGAGCACAATCAAGGTCATCATGGAAAAAAGCATGTAAATGTGAGGTAGTGATGCAAATATGTGTGACAAGAGAATAAGTATCTACCACAAGTTCATAGCAAACATGCATTAAGCGCTCAACAAATGGTCTATGGTATGCATATGAATCATTCCCAATACCAAATAAAATGGTGTCTAAACAAATGGATCAAGTGCAAGACAATCCAAGCATAACGTGCATATGGTGTAGTGAAGATAGTGTGGCACACAACATAATAGAAAGAACAATTGTTCATCATGTATGAGGCAATCAAGTCAATCATGTGACAAGCATGAAAATGGATGCCATCAACAGCATGCAATGAGCAAGTATGAACCATGGGTGACGCAACATATATAGACAAGCATAGAAATCAAGTCGTGCAAGCTAGTAGTACGAAGATGCAACATACTAGAAGAAATCATGGAAATCATGTCATCTGAGAAAATAATAGGCATAGTAGAGAATGCGCCTGACATATCGCAAGCACGAACACAAAGCAAGATCAATGTATCATCATAGGAATGGTTCATAAATGGAACATGGTAATAACAACCAATACCTCCACCAGGCTTGCAAATACACATACAAGTACTAGAATCAATCATCATGTGTAATGCAATGCACGGGTCACAAATGCATGGAAAAGGTATAGAAATGAGTATATCATGCAAAGTGAACATGGCAATATGGGCATAAAGTGAGAAGTGATAAATAATCCATAACCATGTGAGGGCCATGTAGAAGAAATGCGCGAACTCCATGCGCGAACGGAGCGGTGGTAAGGACAATCTAGGGGGTCTGAAATCATCATTGCTCTCTAGATCTTGTTGGGTCAACTCATGGGATTGCAAGGTTGACGAGGAAGCATGTGTACCTACACAACAAGTAGACAAATGAAACAAAGTGTGTGCATGGTAAATGTACACATCATCCATCATGATGTGCATGTGCTCGTGAGAGTTAGCACAAGATAAGCAATCCTCAAAGAAATTTGAGGCATGGTAGAATATGGCATCCATCATGCAATGATAGTTATTGTGTTCAACATGATTGGGATGCAAACTATAGCAAGTGTGTGGCACAACAATAGCATTTTTACTCATGGGATCCATACGGTACACACAAACATGGGAATCATGCAATTGATAGGATGGGTCAAAATCTCGTGATATGTATGATGAAATTATGGGGGTCTCCTCAAGTGCAATAGCGGAAGCATAATATGGAGAAAATTTACAACATGGCAAACAATGCATGTATGAAGCTAGGTGGTCATGGCATGGCATGGCATATGAGAGAAAGTATGCAAAGGGAGCATATCAATATCATCACAAAAAAAACAAATGCCAATAACCATCGGCTTGTCATCTATGCCATATGTGCAAATTGGGTTTATTTTAATGTCATATGCATAGTTACTACGATGAGATTGCAAATGAGACATATTGTTGATCTCGTGCATAGCATATGACAAGTCAAGCGAATTGTTAAACATGATGTGACCGAGAGAATTATCACAAGAAATTATATCCAATGTGGCATCACAACTAATAGATTCCACATGAGAATCATCATACTCATCATAAATGGGCAATAAATCATCACATGAGGAAGTCGCACTAGCATGAAGCATGGTAATATGTAGATCAACATCATGCAAGCAATCAATATCAAGAATGTACGCTAGTGGGACAAGGGCATCACCTTCACCTATGTTACCTTTATCATTCCACTCATGTGGTGTAGGTGAGGTGTCAAAGACCAAATTGTGGTCATCTTCATCATGATGGAACCATGTGGGGGTGCATCATATTCCACCATGGCCATCATCATATCCATTGGATGTATGGACTCGTCAATGATTGGCGCTTCGTCATGTAGGAGATCTAGCACCAAAGAAAACACCCTCGGAAAAGAGTTTAAGTTGTTAGAAATCATAGTGGCCTCACGTGCCCTCTCAACTACCTCACTCACTAAGTGTTGTGTTTCACTCACTCCCGCTAGGATGCTCTCACTCATATGGTTGGTGGAGTCACTCAAATGGCTCTCAACCTCACATAGGATGTGTGGCATGCTCTCGTGTGTGGGGCTAGTGGTGAACACACTCATCCTCTCATAGGAAATGCACTCAATGTCATATATGGTGGAGTCACTCAACTCACTCATGGGGTGGTGGCTCTCCTCACATGGAAATTGGGGCATCTCGTCATATGTGGGCGTCGGAGAGATGTAGGTGCAAATGTCTCCATGCTCAACTCCTATCGCCTCCTTGGTTGAAGGGATAGTCCCATGCTCAACCTCCTTATCCATAACGCCTCCAAAGATGAATGTCATAGGATGTGGTAAATCAACGCTCTCATCCGAGACCAAAGATAAGGTCTCATGTGCGGTGTCGTAGCTTGACTCGAAGTAAGAGTCCCATTGGGGCGTTGTCTTCATGTTGTGTTGTTGGAGAGGTTTGTGCTCGTCGCTGTGGTCGAAGGGGATGGCCCTTGCTTAACCGTCTTGTTGCCATCTTGTATAAGGCCCATATGATGTGGCACCTCATAGCTCGTCTCCATGACCAAAGGAAATTTCCCATGCTCGGTCGTCTTCCTTGAGGGGCTTCCAAAGATGGAAGTGTCGCCCTTGCTTGTAGGTGGTCACCTTGGACTTGATGATGTCGAAGTAGGCATTCTTGTGGGAAGTATGCGAAGATGCCGTACGTCCAAAGGCGACGATGCCTTGAGAACACTTGGCGAAGATGCCGAAGTGGTGGTGGTAGACGTAGCTTCCTCTTGGTGGTGACGTTGTCGTTCTTGAACTTTTAGTCGATGGTGCTCTTCATCGTCATGCACATGTGTCTTGCAGGTTTCTTGGCGATCGCCCCGAAGATGATGATGGTGTCGTGTTGTACTTACATCGTGTGGCCACTCCGAAGATTTGTGACTTGAGCGTCTCCGCCTTGAAGATGACGAAGGGGAAGAAGACTTGTAGTTGGCCAACATGTGTCGGATGTGATCCATGTGTGCGTCCAACTTGTCGTCGAGGTAGGCCCTTTTCCTTGCTTCAGAGTGTCATATGTCGATGGCGAGTCGCTGGATGCGGTCGAGAACTGAAGATGTTGTGCATTGCCTATCCAACACAAGACTCGAGTAGAGGTGAGTAGGAAATGAGATAAACAATACCAAGATGCCTTTTCCCAAAGTTGAGGATGTATCCCATTTCACTCAATGTGAATTAAAAGAATAGAGGAATTGGTACCGGACTTGTCCACTCACACCTACAAAGTAAAGCCTATCGAGTGGCTTGGTTAGGACAAGTGGCACAAATTCATGCAAATTGATGTCCAAGATATTGTAAATGTTGAAATAAATCCAAAGGACTCAAAATGCAAAGCAAGTGATCACAAAAATAGAGGAGTGCAATAAAGAAACACACACGATGGGATAATGGGGCTTGTGCAACTCTAAGGATGAGCAAGACAAAATGGCCTAACGAAGACTAAGCTCGTGTTGCACAAACACTAGGAGAGCACTAGCTTGATTGCACACTTGGGCACGATTCACCAGTTGGCACCAACCTATATGTATGCAAGCATAATGTTTCACTAGCAGACGGCAAAGGACTAGGCCACCGACAGCAAACTGCTTTGCCGTGCGCCACGGAAGGCATACACTTCCAGCACTGAAAGTCACGATAATGACCTTGTTTGCCGTCTGCATAAGCACAACGGATGGCAAAGAAGTTTTCCGTCTGCTTTCCTGGTCAAGCTAACGACAAAGATCGTGGACGACAAAGAACAGCTCTTAGCCCCGTTAGGTGGCTAACGGCAGACTTTGCCATCTGCCGGTCGATGGAAAATATACACTTACCTTTGTCATCTGCCTTGTGACGTCAGCACACCCCTAGCTTGCTATCACTCCTTCTCAGTCTTTGCCATCTGCCAGTGGATGGTAGAATGAACAAACGGTTAGACCTGATGCTCTCAGGTTGCACAGGTTGCTGCCACATGGCGCCTTTGCCGTCCGCCTACCAACGGCAAAGGTCTCTGTCGTCCGCTCACAGATGGCAAAGTGCCTGTATTGCCACTGTTTTGTTTGTTTTCTCTTATTTCCCTGCATTTTCACAACACATATATGATATATATAGTCATATTGAACAAGTTGAAGCATATAGGCCATGTATCCAACATCATAGTAAAATGGTGTACATCATGAACGCATAGGCTATTAAAAGAACCAAGGCATACATAGTTTCACACTTTTCATCCATATAAACATACATAGTTTCACATTGTTCATCAATACAAATAAAAATAAAAACTAAACACTAGCAGTCCATCAATGCCAGCTTCCATGAAGTGAATCAAATCTGCAAAAATGGGAGTAATAAAGTTAGAAGAAGAAGAAGACTAGAAGAAGAAGAAGAAGAACAAAGAGCAAGAAATAGTAAAGACCGAAGCAAGAAGAAGAAGAAGCAAAGAAAAACTCAGCAAAAGAAAGCCAAAGAAGAAGTCCCAAAGAAGAAGAAGACAGCAAGAAAGAAGAAAGAAGACAGATAGAGATCAAGAGAGAAGAGAAGACAGAAAAGAAGTCAGAATGAAGACACCGAATAGGATCTAACATCCAAGAGAGAACTTCGAAAAGACTACACGGCAGACAGAAAGGCAACAACCCGAAACGAGCCATGACGGCCTGACCGAAAAGAAAGAACAAAGAAAGATGAAGTCTTAAGACAAGAAAAGACAAGACCATGACAAGGAAAATTCAAAGAAGAAAGCCATGAGAAAGAGAAGGAAACTGACGAAAAAGAAGAAGAAGAAGGAATAGAAGAGAGAAGAAGAAAAGAAAGAAGAAAGAGAAAGAAGAGAGAAAGAAAGGAAAGAAAGAGAAGAAGAACAATAAAGACAGAAAGAAGAAGGAAGAAGAAGAAGAGAAAAAAGAAGAAGAAGAAGAAAAGAAGAAAGAAAGAGAAGAAGAAGAGAGAAGAAGAAGAAGAAGAAGAAGAAGAAGAAGAAGAAGAAGAAGAAGAAAAAGAAGAAGAAAGAAGAAGAATAAGAATGAGAAGAAGGAGTAGAAGATGGAGAAAAACAAGAAGAGGAAAAGAAAGAATAAGAATATATTTTCTTTTTTCTCTTCTATCTTTTTATCCTTTTCCTTTCATTCTTCTTCTTTTATTCTTTCTATTTCTTCTCTTTCTTCTTCTATTCTTCTTGTTCGCCTCTTCCTTGTTTTTCTTCTTCTTATTCCTTATTTGTGTCATTTTAGAGCTAACTTAGGTAATTATGTCATTTTTGAGCTTGCTAAGCTTATTATGTCATTTTGGAGGAAATAAGCTAAGTATATGACATTTATGAGCTAACCAAGGTTATTATGCCATTTTTGATCTAATGTGCTAATTATGTCATAAATGAACTAAATAAGCTAATTATGTCATTTTGGAGGATAATTAGCTAAGTATGTCTTTTTTGGGGAAAATAAGCTAAGTATGTGGCATATTAGGGCTAACTAGCATGTACGAAGCTAAGTATGCTTTTGTTAAGAAAAACACTAGAGAAAACTTACCGTCGTTGTCATCACGGAGGTCAAGCACCGGGGTTGCTCTGGCTGTCACCTAGAGAAGGTTGCCCTGGAGAAGGCGTGTGCGATGCGGCTCGGGAGTTATGCTGCACCAAAGACCATTTGCAATGTCTCGTTAGCATGATGACACTCAAATGTTAACACTAGTAACTATGACCATTCAAATGAAACTCAATGTTCCCGATGCAGTAATGACTGGCATCGGCGGAGGGGTCCGGCCGATCTTCTCACACACAAACTGCACATTTGCCTTTGACGAGTCAGTCATATTAGTTAGTAATGAAACAAACATTACGTGCATGATTGGGCTAATATGCAGAAGAAACTTACCATGAGGAGCTCGTACATGGCCCGGTGAGCCGCCTCATTCCGTGCCCTCTCCTCCTCCAACAACCTAGCTGTCTTCTCCTCCGCCTGTAGTTCCTTCTCCACCACCACCCGGTCCCTCTCCTCCAGAAGCACCTGGGTTATCGCTCTCTCTTTCTAAAGAGGAGCCTGCAACACCACTCCTTGTTAGCATTGTAATCATCGATGGCCGCACACAATGTAATGGAGGAAAGATATCTGAGTCCGTAAAACTAACCTCGATGGCGAGATCGACTGGCCGTGGAGGAGTCCTTATCTTAGGACAGGAGCTCGTTTGGCGCACCTTGATCTCTGAGAGAGTGAGAGGACAACGTATCAGTCCATCTCCTGTGGCTATCGAGCCATGGGGCCTCCCGACACCAGGTATCATCAGCAGCTCTAGATCAATAGGATGATGGCTCGGGTTATAGTCCTCCCCTTTCTTCGCCTTCGCCTCCTTGTTGTACCTCAGGAGATTGTGGTGGGAGGAGATGTTGGTGAACATTTCTGGATGAGCGAGATCAGACTCAAAGAATGCCTTGGCCTTCTTGTAGGAGGCAGTATGGGCCATGGCATAGAGGTCGTACACCTCTGGTACCTCCATGTTAATATGTTGCACCTAAAAGAGAGGAACAAAGTATTAGTAAAGGGCTCAAGCTAGCATGAAGAATGAAATGCATGAATCATGAAGCAAACCACATACCCAGTTCCGCTCGAACTGATATAAGATGGCGCTGCCTTGATGGTGTAGCACACCAACCATTTGGGCATGCCGGTCCTTGGCATTGTCGTGGATGGCTCACCAGTGGTCTGTGCACCACTCATCCACCAACGCCTCCCAACAATCCATCTTATCCGCACACCATCTCGGGGCACCTAAGTTAGTAAAGAGAAATTTGAGTGCTACGCCTATGAATCAAATCAAGAAAACTAAGTACAAGGCCTTAAGAATAGGTAATTACCTTCATGTATAGATGCTTCTTCAGAAACTTTTCATGGCACAACGGCTTGTCCTTCTTAATACCACGCGTGGCGTAGTAGTCTCAAACAGCCTGTGGCCGAGCCTCGTGCCGTAAGTTTTGTAATAGGCGCTTGCACTCGGTATTGATAACCTTTGCTGCGTCCTCCTCGTATCCCTCCTCAGACCTGTAGAAGGTCTGTAATCAAACGAGACAACACTGATTAGTACAATAACTAGCTATTGTTAGTTTGTAATTGTGTAAAGGAGAAATTACCCAAAAGCTTCTAATCACCATCTCGGCCCTTGTGTGGCACAAGACACCGTCGATCATCTCCTCCGGCGGGGCCTGGGCAGCCAAGTAGTGCTCCCAGCTCAATCCTAGCTGTCGAAGCTGACCCTCACCGGGTAACGTGACAAACCACGCGAAATGTTGCCGGCAAAGCACACCAAGGATGGTGTTGGGCTTGCGGACCTCACTGGCATGTACCCAACCCCTACAGTATGACAAGGCCAACACATTAGATATTTGAAGAAACATGAAGGCAAAAGGCACAAAAAGAGTAAATGCACTTACTTCTCCCCATCAGGCCTAATCACCGGCCTCTGCTCGCGGGTCGTCGACCGGGGCGGGAGGCGTGTACCACCACGCCGGTACATGGTGACCCCCTCAACCACCTCGCCCTCACTATCAATAAACTGATCCCCGCCACCATCGCATGGCCACTCGGCCCCTTAGGAGGATCCGGCCAGGTACCCCATTTGAACATCTCCTGAGACGTAGCCTCATGGGCTGAAGTCTCATGGGCCGAAGCCTCTAGGACCGGAGTCTCGTGGGCCGAAGGCCCGTCGACCCGAGGCTCGTGGTCCGGAGTCCCCGTAGCCTCCACCTCAAACGGGTCCACCCTAGAAGTCCTATGCTCGGGTGATTGAGCTGGGGGTGACGGCGAGGAAGGCGTAGGAGGTTGCCTACCTCTCCCGCGGCCACATCCTGCTCTACCTCCTCTCTTCTTCCCTCCCCGACCTCCTCTCCCAGTGGGCAACGACACCGATGAAGAAGCGCCCGCCGGTGTCCACATACTGTCTAACAACACTCTCCGGAGATGTTGGGGTGGAACGGAAGTACCCCTCCTGCGGGCCGCCGACGAAGAAGTACCCATGGAGCACTTTGGACCCGCGCTCACCATCTTTCAACACCTTCCATGACAAAGAGTAAATGAAATTAGTGCAACATAAAAAAATTGATAACTGACATGAATAATAATATGTATATAATTTAAGTTGGGATACATACAAACTAATAGTAGTCTGGATCGTCTATATATGCTTCGAGATCAATAGATGCATCATCATCATCCTATCACACGTGTTGTCATGAATGACGTGCTCATCGGGTTCAGCGGCATCAACATGTGGAAGGCCTTTCTGTAATCGGTCAAGCATTG
This sequence comes from Thinopyrum elongatum, assembly GCA_011799875.1. Taxonomy (NCBI): domain Eukaryota; kingdom Viridiplantae; phylum Streptophyta; class Magnoliopsida; order Poales; family Poaceae; genus Thinopyrum; species Thinopyrum elongatum. Next base: position 283,086,952 of record CM022300.1, read on the forward strand.
ACAGGTCATCCGCAGTAGTAACCTCTTCTTGTTCCGGCTCTTCTTGTTCCGGCTTAGGGGTGAAGTCGGATTCACTATCGCTGTCTACTTCCATGTTCTGGGGTGAAGTAGAGCGATTCTTGAAATGTTTTTTGGAAAGACGTGTTTCTTGGAAGAATTCTCCTTCATATGTGTCTGGGTTAATGTGAGGTTCATAATCCTCTTCATTGGGGGGAGGTGGTCTAACACGTGGCGGCACTTCATAAAGACATCCCAACCATTCAGATTTGTATTAGTTCGGCAGGCCCACGGTAGATAGAAAACTTGGGTCGCCTGTTGAGCCGTAATATAGACATCGGGAACATCTAAATGGGTGCTTTGTTTGATTTTGACTAGCCTATATGTTCATGAGTCCTTCTAGTCTCCTTCGGCTGGAACCAATAACATATGAAGACTACAACATTCGGTGGGTTTTCACCATAGAATAGTAGTTCATAAATTGCTTCAACTCTTCCATAATACTCGTTACCTCCTTCATCGATAGCAGAGACACTACAATTTGTAGATTTTTGGTCGGCCATAGATAACTCTTTTCCAAAGGTACGAAAGCGATACTCGTTGATGTCGTATTTCTCAAATGAACGGACCTTATCGTCAAAACCATTAGCGGCTTGTCTCAATTCGGCGTCCATAGACTCTGAATTAGCCTACAAAAGTTTAATACGAAAGGATTGTTGCATTAACCACAAATTAGACCAAGAAATGAAATGGTCTATTAATGGTAATTACCGTTTGTTTGAACCAAGAGATGAAATCGGGATAGCCACCTTCATGCTTTGCCAGAAGCTCATACTCTTCGATGGAATCCTTTTGGATCACCGCTCCATCCAAGAATTTGGCGACGTATCAATTGTATCAAATATTCGGGAATAAGAGCAGTTCAAAGGAATTAGAAGCGGTGAAACAATGTACCGAGAACTTACTCGATGTACGGCCGCACTTCTGTTAGGTTGTTGAAGATATACAAAGAAATGGTCCGCCATTCTTCAACATCCAACACTATTGGTTTTGAAGCACCGGCTGGTGCAAGCTTCCCTTTGAATAGGTTGAGGTTGGATCCACTTTTTTTAGGGTCGCCAGCATTGTACCGAGGCTTCGGATTATGCAAATGACAATTTTTGGCTTCATAGTGTGCTGTCACGAAGTTTGCCGCCTCCTCGGTAATGAATGCCTCGGCCATTGATGCTTCAATTCTACGTTTATTTTTACATTTTGCTTGAAGCGTCTTATGCATCCTCTCAGTTGCATAGCACCAACGATTTTGCATGCCCCCCCCCCAATCTTGCCTCGGTCGGGACATGTAATATCAAATGCTGCAATGAATTAAAGAAGCCTGGTGGAAAGATCTTCTCTAACTTGCAGAGCAACTCCAGCGCCAACTTTTCCATGACATCTATCATGGTAGGCGATAGTTCTTTCGCACAAAGAACACAGAAGAAATAGCTCAGCTCTGCCAGTACTATCCATTCATCCTCAGTGATAAAGCCACGCAACATCATGACTCTTGAGACAAAATATTTCAATTTTTCAAGACTCGCTCCCCTCTTTAGATTCACTGCATACCCATCGGGGAACATCAACTGCATTTTCACCCACAAGATAATTTACCTCATAGCTGGCCTTCCAAGATTGAACCAGGCCTTTGGTTTCGATTCTTCTCTTTCTTCTTCTATTCTTCTTTTTCTCCTCTTCCTTGTTTTTCTTCTCTTATTTATTTGTGTCTTTTAGAGCTAACTTAGGTAATTATGTCATTTTGAGCTTGCTAAGCTTATTATGTCATTTGGAGGAAATAAGGCTAAGTATATGACATTATGAGCTAACCAGGTTATTATGCCATTTTTGATCTAATGTGCTAATTATGTCATAAATGAACTAAATAAGCTAATATGTCATTTTGGAGGATAATTAGCTAAGTATGCTTTTTGGGAAAATAAGCTAAGTATGTGGCATATTAGGGCTAACTAGCATGTACGAAGCTAAGTATGCTTTTGTTAAGAAAAAACACTAGAGAAAACTTACCGTCGGTTGTCATCACGGAGGTCAAGCACGGGGTTGCTCTGGCTGTCAACCTAGAGAAGGTTTGCCCTGGAGAGGGTGTGCGATGCGGCTCGGGGTAGTAGTATGCTGCACACAAAGACCATTTGCAATGTCTCGTTAGCATGATGACACTCAAATGTTAACACTAGTAACTATGACCATTCAAATGAAACTCAATGTTCCGATGCAGTAGTAATGACTGGCATCGGCGGAGGGGTCCGGCCGATCTTCTCACACACAAACTGCCACATTGCCTTTGACGAGTCAGTCATATTAGTTAGTAATGAACAAACAACCTACGTGCATGATTGGGCTAAATGCAGAAGAAACTTACCATGAGGAGCTCGTACATGGCCCGGTGAGCCGCCTCATTCCGTTGCCCTCCTCCTCCAACAACCTAGCTGTCTTCTCCTCCGCCTGTAGTTCCTTCTCCACCCACCCACCGGTCCCTCTCCTCCAGAAAGACACTGGGTATCGCTCTCTCTTTCTAAAGGGAGCCTGCAACAACCACTCCTTGTAGCATGTAATCATCGATGGCCGCACACAATGTATGGAGGAAAGATATCTGAGTCCGTAAAACTAACCTCGAGGCGAGATGACGGCGTGGAGGAGTCCTATCTTAGGACAGGAGCTCGTTTGGCGACCTTGATCTCTGAGAGAGTGAGAGGACAACGTATCAGTCCATCTCCGTGGCATCGAGCCATGGGGCCTCCCGACACCAGGTACATCAGCAGCTCTAGACAATAGGATGATGGCTCGGGTTATAGTCCTCCCCTTTCTTCGCCTTCGCCTCCTTGTTGTACCTCAGGAGAGTGTGGTGGAGGAGATGGTGGTGAACATTTCTGGATGAGCGAGATCAGACTCAAAGAATGCCTTGGCCTTCTTGTAGGAGGCAGTATGGGCCATGGCATAGAGGTCGTACACCTCTGGTACCTCCATGTTAATATGTGCACCTAAAAGAGAGGAACAAAGTATTAGTAAAGGGCTCAAGCTAGCATGAAGAATGAAAATGCATGAATCATGAAGCAAACCACTACCCAGTTCGCTCGAACTGATATAAGATGGCGTGCCTTGATGGTGTAGAACACCAACCATTTGGGCATGCCGGTCCTTGGCATTGTCGTGGATGGCTCACCAGTGGTGCTGCACCACTCATCCACCAACGCCTCCCAAAAATCCATCTTATCCGCACACCATCTCGGGGCACCTAAGTTAGTAAAAGAGAAATTTGAGTGTACGCCTATGAATCAAATCAAGAAAACTAAGTACAAGGCCTTAAGAATAGGTAATTACCTTCAGTATAGATGCTTCTCAGAAACTTTCATGGCACAACGGTTGTCTTCTTAATACACGCGTGGCGTAGTAGTCTCAAACAGCCTGTGGCCGAGCCTCGTGCCGTAAGTTTTGTAATAGGCGCTTGCACTCGGTATTGATAACCTTTGCTGCGGTCTCTCGTATCCCTCCTCAGACCTGTTAGAAGGTCTGTAATCAAACGAGACAACACTGATTGTACAATAAACTAGCATTGTTAGTTTGTAATGTGTGTAAAGGAGAAATACCCAAAAGCTTCTAATCACCATCTCGGCCTTGTGTGGCACAAGACACCGTCGATCATCTCCTCGGCGGGGCCTGGGCAGCCAAGTAGTGCTCCCAGCTCAATCCTAGCTGTCGAAGCTGACCCTCACCGGGTTAACGTGACAAACACGCGAAATGTTGCCGGCAAAGCACACCAAGGATGGTGTTGGGCTTGCGGACCTCACTGGCATGTACCCAACCCTACAGTATGACAAGGCCAACACATAGATATTTGAAGAAACATGAAGGCAAAAGGCACAAAAAGAGTAAATGCACTTACTTTCCCCATCAGGCCTAATCACCGGCCTCTGCTCGCGGGTCGTCGACCGGGGCGGAGGCGTGTACACCACGCCGGTGACATGGTGACCCCCTCAACCACCTCGCCCTCACTATCAATAAAACTGATCCCCGCCACCATACGCATGGCACTCGGCCCCTTAGGAGGATCCGGCCAGGTACCCCATTGAACATCTCTGAGACGTAGCCTCATGGGCTGAAGTCTCATGGGCCGAAGCCTCTAGGACCGGAGTCTCGTGGCGAAGGCCCGTCGACCCGAGGTCGTGGTCCGGAGTCCCCGTAGCCTCCACCTCAAACGGGTCCACACTGAAGAAGTCCTATGCTGGGTGATTGAGCTGGGGGGGTGACGGCGAGGAAGGCGTAGGAGGTTGCCTACCTCTCCCGCGGCCACATCCTGCCTCTACCTCCTCTCTTCTTCCCTCCCCGACCTCCTCTCCCAGTGGGCAACACACCGATGAAGAAGCGCCCGCGGTGTCCACATACTGTCTAACAACACTCTCCGGAGATGTTTGGGGGAAAGGAAGTACCCCTCCTGCGGGCCGCCGACGAAGAAGTACCATGAGCACTTTGGACCCGCGCTCACCATCTTTCAACACCTTCCATGACAAAGAGTAAATGAAATTAGTGCAACATAAAAAAAATTGAAACTGACAGATGAATAATATTTATAATTTAAGTTGGGATACATACAAATAATAGTAGTCTGGATCGTCTTAATATGCTTCGAGATCAATAGATGCATCATCATCATCCTATCACACGTGTTGTCATGAATGACGTGTCATCGGGTTTCAGCGGCATAAATGTGGAAGGCCTTCTGTAATCGGTCAAGCATTGACAGGTCATCCGCAGTAGTAAACCTCTTCTTGTTCCGGCTCTTCTTGTTCCGGTTGGGGTGAAGTCGGATTCACTATCGCTGTCTACTCCATGTTCTGGGGTGAAGTAGAGCGATTCTTGAAATGTTTTTGGAAAGACGTGTTTCTTGGAAGAATTCTCCTTCATATTGTGTCTGGGTTAATGTGAGGTCATAATCCTCTTATTGGGGGGGAGGTGGTCTAACACGTGGCGGCACTTCATAAAGACATCCCAACCATTCAGGATTGTATTAGTTCGCAGGCCCACGGTAGTAGAAAACTTGGGGCGCCTGTTGAGCCGTAATATAGACATCGGGAACATCTAAATGGGTGCTTTGTTTGATTTGACTAGCCTATATGTTCATGAGTCCTTCTAGTCTCCTTCGGCTTGGAACCAATAACATATGAAGACTACAACATTCGGTGGGTTTTCACCATAGAATAGTGTTCATAAATTGCTTCAACTCTTCCTAATACTCGTTACCTCCTCATCGATAGCAGAGAGCACTACAATTTGTAGATTGTGGTCGGCCATAGATAAACTCTTTCCAAAGGTACGACGAAAGCCGATACTCGTTGATGTCGTATTTCTCAAATGAACGGACCTTATCGTCAAAAACCATTAGCGGCTTGTCTCAATTCGGCGTCCATAGACTCGAATTAGCCTACAAAGTTTAATACGAAAGGATTGTTGCAAACCACAAATTAGACCAGAAATGAAATGGTCTATTAATGGTAACGTTTGTTTTTTGAACCAAGAGATGAAATCGGGATAGCCACCTTCATGCTTTGCCAGAAGCTCATACTCTTCGATGGAATCCTTTGGATCACCGCTCCATCCAAGAATTTGGCGACGTATCAATTGTATCAAATATTCGGGAATAAGAGCAGTTCAAAGGAATTAGAAGCGGTGAAAACATAGTACCGAGAACTTACTCGATGTACGGCCGCACTTCGTTAGGTTGTTGAAGATATACAAAGAAATGGCCGCCATTCTTCAACATCCAACACTATTGGTTTTGAAGCACCGGCTGGTGCAAGCTTCCCTTTGAATAGGTTGAGGTTGGATCCACTTTTTTTAGGGTCGCCAGCATTGTACCGAGGCTTCGGATTATGCAAATGACAATTTTTGGCTTCATAGTGTGCTGTCACGAAGTTTGCCGCCTCCTCGGTAATGAATGGCCTCGGCCATTGATGCTTCAATTCTACGTTATTTTTACATTTTGCTTGAAGCGTCTTATGCATCCTCTCAGTTGCATAGCACCAACGATTTGCATGCCCCCCCCCCAATCTTGCCTCGGTCGGGACATGTAATATCAAATGCTGCAATGAATTAAAGAAGCCTGGTGGAAGATCTTCTCTAAATTGCAGAGCAACTCCAGCGCACAACTTTCATGACATCTATCATGGTAGGCGATAGTTCTTTCGCACAAAGAACACAGAAGAAATAGCTCAGCTCTGCCAGTACTATCCATTCAATCCTAGTGATAAAGCCACGCAACATCATGACTCTTGAGACAAAATATTTCAATTTTCAAGACTCGCTCCCCTCTTTAGATTCACTGCATAACCATGGGGAACATCAACTGCATTTCACCCACAAGATAATTACCTCATAGCTGGCCTTCCAAGATTGAACCAGGCCTGTGGTTTCGCCAAGGGTCTGATTCATTTAATTTGGGGTCAGGAAGATGTTAGTGAAGGCGTATTGATGATGATTAGGTTGAGGAGGCTCGAGGAGTAGGAGGAGGAGGAGGAGGGGGAGGACAGGAAGTGAGTAGAGGCGTATGATGATGAGAGGAGGAAGAGTGGGACGCGTTGAGGGTAATTGGGCAGAGGAGGAGGAGAATGGTAGAAGAGGAGTATGGTCTGCTTCGTATGAGGATGCGGAGGAGTAGGCGCTCGGGCGATGTATGAGGGTGAGGAGGAGGAGCGAGGAGGGAGAGAGGAGGATGAGGAGGAGGAGGTAGGAGTAGTGAGGATGCGGAGCGAGGAGGAGGTTGTTGATTGATGGGGTGGTGTCGGCCCATCCGACTCCTTGCGTCTTCTTCTGATGTTGTATCATTCCTTCTGTTCCGTTTCAGAGGATGATGGTCTTCTGGGTTGGGGGTCATCTTTCTCCTCCTCCTCCTCCTCCTCTTCTTCTTCTTCTTCTTCTTATTCTTCCTTCTTTTCCTTTTTCCTCTTCTTCTTTTCTTCTTCTTTTTTTTCATCTTTCTTCTTCTTCTAATTATGACTAATTAACCTAATTCTTTTCGAACCTAATAACTTGTTATTTTCTAACCTAAACCTAGCACTAACAACCTAATAATTAAACAGGAGCAACTAAATGAAAAAATAGAGAAAAAAATATCACCGCCGGAGGGGGGCAGCGGAGCGCCAGAGCGGCGGGTGGCGGGGCGGCGTGGCGCCAGGGCGGCGGGGGTGGCGGGGATCTGGGGCCACCGGGCACCGGGGCGGCGGGGCGGATGGTGGTGGGGCGGCGGGTGGTGGGGGTGGCGGTGGTCGTCAGGGAGAGAGAGGAGAGGAAGAGATCAAGAGAGGGAGAGGGGGGCTGGGGCGGCCGTTAGTTAAGTCCATGCTTTGCCGTCTGCCCAACTTTGTCGTCTGCTTAAAGACCCTTTGCCGTCTGCTAGTAGACGGCAAAACATGTTCCGTTTGACCTAAGCATCCACACGGCACAGTGGGGCCTAGCTAAGCAATTTGCCATTTGCCTTTCGGATCTTTGCCGTCTGCTAGTTGACGGCAAAGAAGGGACTGACAGCAAAACTCTTCTTTGCCATGAGTCGTTTCTTTGTTGTCTGCTTCTAGGAAGCAGATGGCAAAGAGCATCTTTGTCGTCGGCTAGCAGACAGCAAAGAGCATCTTTGTCGTCGGCTAGCAGACAGCAAAGAAGGGACTGATGGCAAATTCTCCGGATGAATTAGTTATGGCCAAAACAGTTTTCGGAAGTGGGTTAAAACTTGGGGGTGCGGGCACACGGGGGTAAGAGGGTGCGGGTGCCCGCGGTGGTCAGGGAGTTGGGCAGGAAAGTTGCCCGGGGATCCGGGTGCACGGGGGTAAAGGGTGCGGGCGCCCGGGGTGGGCAGAGAGTTTGGGCGAAAGTTGCCCGGTGGTCCGGGTGCCTAGGGAAAAGGGGTCCAGGTACACGGGGTAGACCAAGAAGACTCAATTTTGGGAGAAATTTTTAGATCTCGAACTAGGGCGGAAAAACTTGATTCGAAGCTCCAAATTGTGTGGGTAAAAAGAAAAATTGAGGCTAGGGAATGCCAAGCGAGGTAGATCCACTTGCCAAACACTAGATGCACGGATCAAAATCAACAAAAACTCACAAGAACCAACAAAATGCAAGCAATTTTTTGGGGCTCTATTTGTGGGGAATTTTCGAATTGGGACAAAAACACACAAAATTAGGCTAAAAACGGTGGGGGAGACTCCAAATTTGTGATCAACGTGGCTCTAGATACCAAGATGTTGTAGGGTGGAGACCCTAAGTGGAAATCTATCACAAATTGGAGGGGGATCACCGAAGAACGCGAAGAACACAAATAACAAGAGGGGAAATCACAATAGGAACACTCAAGAACAAGCCCAATCACACATCCACTAGACTAGCAACACATGGATCCAAAAGATACATGAATAACAAAGGGAAAATAGCACAAGGTAAAGTTCATCCCAAATCCCAAAGGGAGATGATGTCTTGATGATCCTATGATGGGGATCCTTCCCTAGATGGGGTCCTGATTTCCACTAGGGATCTTCTCCTAGGAGGTCATGATCTCCATGGGAGAGGGTAGATAGGAGCAAATCTCTCAAGATCATATCATGTACTTTGCTAACCCTAACTAGAGGAAGGGGAAAGTCTATTCATAGTCTTGGATGATTTGGGGAGGAGATGAGAGTACATGGGTCATTTGACCCTAAGTGCACGCTGGCACAGCCGGAGGGGTCCGGGCACCCGGGGTAAAGGGACCGGGCAACCGGGGTGGTGCCTGGGAAGGAGGGCCGGGCACCCGGGGGTTATGGGTGCGGGCACCCGGGGTGGACAGAGGGATCGCGCCCTTTGGGGCCGCCGGACCGGGCACCCGGGGGTTGAGGGACCTGGCACCCGAGGTGGTCAGGGGTCGCGTCCGGTTGGTGGCTGGGGGTCTGGGCACCCTGGGCATAGGAGGCCGGGCACCCGGGGTGGTCCGAGGCCTCCGGTGCTTCGCGTCTTGAGGTCCCTCTTCCTCCTCCTTCTCCCTTCTTGGATGGTGTAGATGTTCTCTTGCACTTGAACTCCTCCTCCTCGTCGATGAAGGTCCAGTAATACCTATGCATGCACACAAGAGGGATGTCAAATAGTATACCATCCTCGAAGGGGTCAAGTGAACACGTGTAAAGGAGGTGATTAACCTTTATGTATGTGAAGTTGATGTCGCACATGTCACTTGCTGAATGGACTCTTGACATGGTGATGTCCGTAGGATGCTCCGCATCACAATGGCTTAGCAACTCTGACACAATTCAAGTGGAGCACAACATTCAAGTCTCTTTCAAGATCGGCGCCGACGAGGACACCTTGGAGTGTGATGTGGTTCCCATGTCCATGTGTCATCTTCTCTTGGGACGACCTTGGCAATTCGACCGCGACGTCATCCACAATGGCCTTACCAACCACTATAGTTTCAAGATGAAGGGGAAAGAGTACGTGCTACAACCTATGTCACCAAGCCAAGTGATCGTCGACAAGCAAGCAACCACCCATCATGGAGAGAATAGTTAGAGAGTGAACCACCCAAATGAGAGGGAGCACCAAAAGCCCAAAATGAGTGCCTCCACGATGAGCGACAAGAAAAACTTAGTGCTTTTAGCTAACAAAAGAGACATGAGAGAAGTGTGTGAGAATGCATCTAGTGCCATACACTATGTCCTAGTGTGCAAAGATGAAGCGGCAAGGACAAACACTTCTAACCATCTTCCTCTAGTGCTGTCTACTTTGTTGTAGGAATTCACGAACATCTTTCCCAATGTGCTACCTCCCGGCTTACCTCCTATACGCGGCATCGAGTATCGGATTGACCTCATCCCTGGCGCACCTCTACCAAACAAGGCTCCATACGGCGTCAACCCCGAAGAAACAAAGGAGATACAAAGGCAAGTACAACAACTGATGTAGGGTGGAACCGTAGGGGCCGATCTTTGACGATTTGGAAGGGGATTCCTGAAGAACACGAAGAACACGATGAACACAAGAGTGGGGAAACACTCAAATCAATGAGATCCGATCACACATATGCTAAATCCACATACACACGGAGAGATACACTATCCAAATCTAGCAAAGGACGATACAAACGGTAGCTAGTTCATCCCAATCCATGAGGAGTTGAGGTCTTGAATCCGAGATGGATCTTCCCTAAATGGGGTCTTGAATCCACTAGGGATCTTATCCAATGGAGGTCTTGAACTCCAATGGAGTGTATCAATCTCTCTCTCTCTCTCTCGAGAAGAGATATGGTAAGGAGCAAAGCTCACATACAAACGAGCAATTCTATTGGCTAACCCTAGAATGGAGGAGGGGGATGAGTATATATAGTGGTAGTCACGAAAGGGTAAGTGAGGGGCGAAAGGGTACATGTGCCTCGGCCCGAGTCTCTGTGCGCAGGCAAGCCGGAAGTTCCGGGGACGGCTAGAAGGTCCGGGTGCCAGAGGTTCTGGGCGAAGGTCCGGGTAGGGTCCGGGATATCCAGAGAGTTGGCACACTCTCGGACAGCTTCGATGCGTCGTAGCCGGAAGTTCCGGGATGGCCGGAAGTTCTGGGCACCGGAGGTTCCGGGCGAAGGTCCGGGCAGGGTTCGGGCTATCAAGAGAGTTGGGGCGCTCTTGTACGGCTTCGGTGTGGCAGGGCTAGAAGTTCCGGGATGGCCGGAAGTTCCATGCATCGGAAGTTCCGGGCAGGAGGTCGGAAGTTCCGGGCTTTCCAGAAGCTTGTCCATGCTTCTTCTTCCTTCCCTTCCACGCTTCCCTCACAGATGGTGTAGTTGTTCCTTGGCACTTGCACTCCTCCTCAACATCCGTGAAGCTCCAACAATACCTATGCATGCACACGGGAGAAGTGTCATGTAGTATACCATCCTTGAAGGGGCCAAGTGAGCATGTGTAAAGGAGATGATTCACCTTTATGTATGTGAAGTAGATGTCGCGCGTGTCACTTGCCAAGCAGTCTCTTGACATGGTGATGTCCGTAGACTTTTTGTGAAGTCAAACTTGGCCTTCATTAATGTCGGTGAAGTCAAACTTGGGAGCATCGTCTTGGAGCTTGTCGGGCTTGGACATCTTGGTGGTACTACCCTCATGCTCGTTGCCGTGGAGCTTGGTCGTCGTGAAGTGAGCTTGGGGTGAAGAATCCTTGGCCTTCATGAATTCTTTTTCCACCGTGTGAGCACCAAAGTAGTTGTTGTCAAGGGATGTGTAGTTCTCGCGGAAGATAGTCTTGTAGATGTCGATGTTCAATCCCATCATGAAGAGGAACTTCATAGAAATGGGGTCGTCCACGCTGGCTCGTCGCAAGGCTTTCTTCATCTTGTTGAAGTACTTGTCGATGGACTTGGATCCTTGTATGGTGTTCTCCAATTGCCGTAGAAGATGTTCCATGTAGGTGGAAGGCAAAAACTCTCGCCGCATGGCTCTCTTCGTCTTGGGCCAACTCATGTCGAAGGTCTTCGAAGGTATATGAAGCCACCATGTCGATGCGTAGTCGTGGAAGTTACTTGTGGGGCACTTAACTTGATCTTCGGGAGGGACTTGAAGTAGCTTGAGGTAGTCGTCCATCTTGCGCTCCCACTCGAGATACTCCTCGGGGTCTTGAGTCCCATAGAAAGGAATCACGTGGTTGGTGTCGAGGTCGTAGTAGCTCGTGGAAGTCACGAACTTGAGCTTGCGGAGCTTCTCTTGAGCATAATCTTGAGGTGCTTGTTGGCGAAGATGCCGCATATCCAAAGGTGAAGATGCCTTGAAGTCGCTTGGCGAAGATGCCAAGGTAGATGATGAAGTCATCGAGCGGTTGTTGGTGTTGAGCTCTTGACCTTCAGGTTCTCGTCGGTGATGGTGTCGATGCCGATGTGAACGTGCGAAGATGGTAGCTCAAAAGCATGTGCACTCAAGCATCTTCTCGAAGATGAGGGAGACCTCTTGCCGGTCCTGATGAGGGCCGGTCTTGATGAGGGCCGGTCTTGATGAGGGCATTGAGCTCCTCCTTTAGAGCATCCATCTTCGCATCGATGAAGTTTTTCAGGGCATCGAACCCGTTGTTGTTGTCATAGACCGAAGTAGATGTGCTTTTCCTATCCATCACAAGACTCGAGCAAATGTGAGTGGAGGAAAGGGAAGAGTTAGACCAAATGTACCTTTTCCAATGTTGAAGATGGATCAATGATCACCCAATATGGTATTATGGAAGTAGCACAATTGGTACCGGATCTTGTCAATTCTCACACCTACACAACTAAGGCTTATGGAGTAGCTTGGTGAGGATAGTGGCACAAAAATTTGATGCAATTGTTAGCAAGAGTCAATAATGTTGAAATAGATTCACAAATTCGCAAGTGAAACAAGTAGACCACTAGCAAAGAATGGCACACGGAAACACACACGCGGATAGATAAATGGGGTCGTGCAACCAAGGAATGAGCACAAAATGTGGAATCCACGGAAAACGCTCATGTTGCACAACTCAAGAGAGACGCTAGCACAATTGCTCAATAGGCGGATACGACACTTGTGCACAACCTATAAGATGCAAAATGTATCAACTTTCTATCCCAAGTATGCTATGTATGTATGGTTCCCGGTGTTTCACACACGATGATCCAAGATGATCAATATGGCAATTTGATATACAATGTGGTATGATGCTATGGCTCTTGCTTACAAGCTCTTTGTTTCTCTTTGCTTAAAAGCTTATTCTTTTTTTTGACATGGCCACTTTGCGAAATGCACAAACCAAGATAGCAATTGTGTATATGCGGGAACAATATTGTGACACAAGAGATGATATGACGAAACCAAGATAAGGATACCAAGATGATATGGTATGTATGCAATGGAAGGTGTAGATCGATGATCACTAATGTGCACAAGTAACGTTGCCGGCAATACTCAATGGCTAGTCTCGATAGGCAAGTGACGCAAAATGGGCTAGGGGTTATCAATGCAATGGCAAGGGGAATATACAATGGTTGGATACCACGATACCAAGATGATATAGAGATTGTCGTTCTTGCTTCTGGTTAGGGTGTCAAAATGGTGAAGGTGGTCGATGTCGAATCCCTTGCAAAGTTGAGCGGCGGTGTTGTTGATGTCGAACCATTCCTAGTTAGCCGAAACACCCTAGAAAATGGAAAAACCGCAAACTCAAAATCTCCAAAGGCAAATGTCAAATGGTGGTAGCGGAATGCGCTGGTGGTTGTGGAAAGGATTGGTGGAAACCCGGTCAAAATGGGTTAAGTTGGCAGAAGTGTATGATGGGCTATACACGGTGTCGGAGTTGAAGGCACGGTCCCTAATTAGCCAAAGCACCTTAGGAGACACAAACGACAACTCAAACAACCTCAAATGCAATGGGAAAACATGGGATAGGTTGCGGAAGTCGGTGGTGGTATTGCGGACGATATGGTGGAAGCCCTAGGCAAAGATGACAAATTTCCAAAAATTTGATGGAGTCAAATGGTGGTGAAACCAAGATGAGGTCCTTGGGCACGTCGATAGATTCAAAATGAGCCAAAGGACACTCAAATCGGAGTTTGGAGTGAAAAGTTGTGATGAAATGGTGAAGAAGGGCGATGCTGAAATTTCGGGGAAAGTTTCTGGTAGGCTAGAAGTTCCGGGGATAGGGCCGGAAGTTCTGGGCACCGGAAGCTCCGGGGGTCGCGGGAGACGTATGGGGGAAAATGGGGGATTTTTGGGTAAACTTTCTGTTTGGCCCGAAAGTTCAGGGTTAGGGTCGGAAGTTTCGGGGGTCATGGAATTTCTTCCGAGACGAACCCTAAATTCCAGATCTGAAAACGGGGGCGGAAAAACTCAATTTCTAGGGTCAAAATTGAGAAGATTGTTTGGATGGAAAGTGGAGAAAAGACGGGGAAAGCTAGATCCACTTGAAACACATCGAATCCATGGATCAAAATCAACAAAACATCATCAAACCAACAAATCACAAAAAATATTTGGGGCTATTTTTGTTGGGATTTTCGAAATTGGTACAAAAACACAACAAAATCAGGCTAGAAAATGATGGGGGAGACTCCAAAATTGTGATCAACGTGGCTCATGGTACCAAGATGATGTAGGGTGGAACCCTAGGGGCCGATCTTTCATGATATGTAGGGGGGTTCCCAAAGAACATGAAGAACACAAGAGAGGGGAAACACTCAAATCAGCGAGATCCGATCACACATATGCGAAATCCACATACACATGGAGACATACACGATCCACATCCAACAAAGGATGATACAAAAGGTAGCTAGTTCATTCCAATCCGTGAGGAGTTGAGGTCTTGAATCCGAGATGGATCTTCCCTATATGGGGTCTTGAATCCACTAGGGATCTTCTCCAATGGAGGTCTTTAACTCCAATGGACTGTATCAATCTCTCTCTCTGAAGAAGAGATATGGTAAGGAGCAAAGCTCACATACAAATGAGCTATCCTATTTGCTAACCCTAGAATGGAGGAGGAGATGAGTATATATAGTGGTAGTCACGAAGGGGTAAGTGAGGGGTGAAAGGGTACATGGGCCTCGGCCCGAGTCTCTGTACGCATGCAGGCCAGAAGTTCCGGAGATAGGCGGAAGGTCCGGGCGCTGGAGGTCTGGGCGAAGGTCTGGGTAGGGTCCGGGCTATCCAGAGAGTTGGCACGCTCTCAGATGGCTTCGATGCGTCGTGGTCAGAAGTTCTGGGATGGCAGGAAGTTCAGGCGCCGGAGGTTCCAGGCGAAGGTCCGGGTAGGGTTCGGGCTATCCAGAGAGTTGGCGCGCTCTTGGACGGCTTTCGTGTGGCAGGGCCGAAAGTTCCGGGATGGCCGGAAGTACCAGGCATCGGAAGTTCTGTGCAGGATGCCGGAAGTTCATTGCTTTCCAGAAGCTTGTTCGTGCTTCTTCTTCCTTCTCTTCCATGCTTCCCTCGCGGATGGTGTAGTTGTTCCTTGGCACTTGCACTCCTCCTAAACATCCGTGAAGCTCCGACAATACCTATGCATGCACACGGGAGAAGAGTCCAGTAGTATACCATCTTCGAATAGGCCAAGTGAGCACATGTAAAGGAGATGATTCACCTTTATGTATGTGAAGTAGATGTCGCGTGTGTCACTTGTCAAGCAGTCTCTTGACATGGTGATGTCCGTAGGATGCTTCGCACCAACAACTCATCGACAACAGACATGTATGTGAAGGCTTAAGCCCTTGTGACGTTCCGGTTATTCTTGTGCCTAAGAAAGATGGTAGTTTTCGCATGTGCTCCGGTTGCCGTCCCATAAATGCTATCACCGTTCGCTTAGGCATCCCATTCCATGCCTTGATGATATGCTAAATGAGCTTAGCGGCACCACCATTTTCTCGAAAATTGATCTTAAAAGTGGCTATTACCAAATTCGTATACAACAAGGTGATGAGTGGAAAACCGCTTTTAAAACTAAATTTGGGTTGTACGAGTGGTTAGTTATGCCTATGGGTTTATCGGAAGCACCTGGTACTTTCATGCATGTCATGCATTATGTTCTTCGCCCATACATTGGCATATTTGTTGTGGTCTACTTTCATGATATACTTGTGTTTAGAAAATCTCTCAAAGATCATGTCACTCATCTTAGAACCGTTTGGCAAACTCTTAGAAAAGAGTCTCTTTATGCTAACATGGAGAAATGCACATTTGGTGTTGACAAGATTGTTTTCTTGGGCTTTGTTGTGTCTTCTAAGGGTGTTCATGCAGATGAAGCTAAAATTGATGCTATTAAAACTTGGCCACAACCAACCAACTTGCAACAAAGTGCGTAGTTTCCTTGGCTCAGTAGGGTTCTATCATCGTTTCGTTAAGGACTTTAGCACTATTGCATCTCCTTTGCATGCCTTGAGTAAGAAGAATGCACCTTTTGTCTGGGGACCATCCCAAGATACCGCATTTCATGAGCTTAAGAATTGGCTTACACGTGCTCCATTACTTGCATTACCCAATTTTGATAAAACTTTCGAAGTCCATTGTAATGCTAGCGGTAATGGTATTGGTGGAGTTTTGATGCAAGAAAAGTGACCCATTGCATATTTTAGCAAAAAAACTTTCCGGAGCTCAACTTAACTATCCCATTTACGACAAATAATTATATGCTTTAGTGCGAGTATGAAACACTTAAGTATCTTAAAGGTCAAACCAAGTTGAACAAATGGTGTGCTAAATGGAGTAAATTTATTGAATCTTTTCCTTATGTGATCAAATACATTAAGGGTAAAGAAAATTTCATGGCGGATACCCTTTCCCGCAAGTGCATGTTAGTTACTCAACTTGAAGTGAATGTCATTGGCTTTGAGCATGTTCAAGATCTTTATGCACATGATCCTTCGTTTGCGATTCCTTATGCCAAATGTCTTGCTAACACTTGTTGGGAGAACTATTACCTCAAGAATGGCTATCTAATGCGCACTAACAAACTTTGTATACCCGAGTCTTCTCTTTGTTTGTTACTTTTGCAAGAGGCTCACGGTAGAGGACTTATGGGACATTTTGGGTGCGATAAGACCTTTGCAACACTCTCTTTCAAGTACTTTTGGCCAAAGATGTTCCATGATGTTGCACGCTTCACCAGTCAGTCGATGCTCTACATCCCGTAAAGCTAAGTCACAAGCTCAATCTCATGGTTTACATATGCCACTTCCTATTCCATATCAACCATGGGAAGATATTAGCATGGATTTTGTGATTGGATTACCTAGGACTCAAAATGGCAAGGATTTGGAATTTGTTGTTGTGGACCGATTCTCTAAAATGGCACATTTCATCCCATGCAATAAGATAGACGATGCTTCACATGTTGCAAATATTTTTTGTAGGGAAATCTTGAGGTTACATGGAGTTCCAAGGACCATCGTGTTGGACCGGGACATAAAGTTCCTAAGCTACTTTTGGAAGACGCTATGCGCCAAGCTCCGCATCAAGCTACTATTCACAACGGCCTATTGTCGAATTCAGGGCTCCGCAGACCCAAAGAAGGTTCGAACTGTGGGGCGTGTGCAAAGAACTCAACCTATCCAGCCAATTGAACGCGCCGCCCTACAGCCTAGCTCGAAGAACAGGGAAGAAGATGGACATGGCAGTTACCCAGGTTCGGGCCACCTTGCGGTGTAATACCCTACTCCTGCTTTGTGGTGGATTAGCCTCACGAGGGGCTGAGGATGAACTAGTATAGAGGATGAACTAGTATAGAGGATGAACGAGCTCGCGAGGCTTACTCTAGTGAGGGTGAATTGTTCTGAGTCCGATCCGATCTTCCCTTCTATGGTGGTGGCTAACCTATATATAGTGGCCTTGGTCCTCTTCCCCGAAAATGAAGGCGGGAAGGGATTCCACAACGGCCAATTTGAAAGGGGACAAGTAGTACATCTTATCCTGATGAAAGGTGGTCTTCGCCTACAAAGCTTCTGGTCGTGATGCCGCGGTGGGCTCGGCGATGACATTCGTCCTGCTGTCTTGGCGGTCTTGGTCTCATTGCACGGGAATGGAAACCTTTGGGTGATTCCTCGGGACCCCGTGCCTTCGCTGGCCTCCTTAGCACCAAAGAGGAAACCTGCTGCTCTGCGCCCGCTGGCGCCCGCCTGGCCTTGGTCGTCATGGCTTGCGTCACCTCAACCTCATGAGGTGGGCACCTGCATAGAAATCTCCGCTCCTCAGGATCCAACCTAGGGAGGCCGCTCCCTCTGGAGGTCTTGATGTCACCCGCCTCGCGAGGCTCGGCCCCTCACGAGGGTCTTGTCTTGAAGGTGGTGTAGATAGGCCATACCAGGCCATCGATGGAGCCACGCTGTGGGCTGCAGGCAGGCAAGTCTGGGCACCCTGCTTCCCAGAACGCCGACACCTATCATCCTCAAACTGATGTCCAAATGGATGTCACCAACCGGACACTATCTACTCTCCTATGTGTGTTGATCAAGAAGAACATCAAAGAGTGGGAGGAGTGCTTACCCATCGCCGAGTATGCCTACAACCGCGCAAGACACTCTACTACCGGCAAGTCCCGATTCGAAGTCGTCTACAGCTTCAACCCTTTGTCGCCCTTGGACATCCTCCCTCTACCGCTACTAGAACGAGCGAACATGGACGCAAGTGCAAGAGGAAGTTATCTCAAGAAGGTGCATGAAGATACAAGGGCCACGATCAAGCGTCAAGTACACCGCCTCGCCACTAAGCTCAACATCAACAAGACCCCAATGGTGTTCCAACCGGGAGATCTCGTATGGCTACATCTTCACAAGGACCGTTTCCCCAATTAGCGCAAGTCCAAGCTACTACCACGAGCCGATGGACCCTTCAAGGTACTAGCACGATACAACAACAACGCCTACAAGATCGACATCCCACGCAACAAGTACAATGTAAGCGACATCTTCAATGTCAAGGACTTTGATGTAGGGCGGAACCCTAGGCGGCCAATCTTTCATGATTTGGAGGGGATCCCATGAAGAATACGAAGAACACACAATGGAAAACATGAGGGGAAACGAGATGAAACACTCAAAGCAACGAGATTCGATTACACATGTTCTAGATCCAAGAACACAACGAGAGACATGATCCAAATCCAACAAAGGATGATACAAACGGTCAGTAGTTCTTCCCAATCTGTGAGGAGATGGGGTCTTGAATCCACGAGGGGATCTTCCCTAGACGGGGTCTTGAATCCACTTGGGGGATCTTCTCCTAGGAGGCCTTGATCTCCACATGAGTAGGTATCAAGTGGATGAGCAAAGCTCTATCTCCAAAACGAGCTACCACAATGCTAACCCTAAAACGGAGTTAGAAGAAGAGTATATATAGTCTAGGGGGCGAAGGGGTGCACTGGCCTCGGCCTAGAGTCACTGCGCACAGGCAGGCCGGAAGTTCCGGACAGGGCCAGAAGTTCCGGGCACCAGAGGTTCCGGGCTGGTTCCGGCTGGGTTCCGGGCTAACCAGAGAGTTGGCGCGCTACGGGGCTGGTCTAGGTGCCGGGAACCGGAAGGTCCAGGCTAGCCGGAAGTTTCGGGTACCGGAGGTTCCGGGCGGGGGTCCGGGCAGGTTTCGAGCTTAACAGAGAGTTTGCACGCCTGGGCTTGGCCTTGATTGTCAAGGTCCAAAGGTTCCGGGCGGTGGCAGGAAGTTTCGGGCTAGCCGGAGGTTCCGGACAGTGGCAGGAAGTTCCGGGCTGGACAGAGAGTTTGCACTCATGTCCCTTTCTTCTCCTTTAGCTCTCGGATCCTTGAGATGCTCATTGTACCTGATCATGCACATTGTCTCTGATTGAGGTAGCAACCATGTCTCGTTCACGTGTAAGGGAAGCTCAAGTAGGAGAGATGTCACCTCGGATTGAATAGCACATGCACGAGCTCTAGTCATGGGTCCACTTGGTGCTTGGGTAGTTGGGGTAGTGTCCATAGGGATGATCATGGGATGCTCCGCATAATCTCCCCCCCCCCCTTGGGAAAGATTCAACCTCGGATCGAAAGCCTCACCACCATGGTAGGTAGAGAGATCCTTGACGTTGAAGATGTCGCTCACGGAGTACTTGTCTCGTGGGATGTCGATCTTGTAGGGGTTGTTGTTGTCGCGTTCTAGCACCTTGAAGGGTCCGTCGGCTCGCGGAAGTAGCTTGGACTTGTGTTCGTTGGGGAAGTGTTCCTTCAAAGGTGTAGCCACACTTGATCTCCAATGTTGAATATAATGGGTTGCTTGTTGAAGTTGATGTTTTTCGCGAGTCGTTGTACTTGGCGCTCTATTGCTTGTCTTGTATGTTCATGCACCTTCTTGAGATAGCTCGCTCGCGTGCTTGCGTCCATGTTGATGCTCTCTTGTAGTGGTAGCGGTAGAATGTCCAATGGGGACAAAGGATTGAAACCGTAGATGACCTTGAAGGGGGACTTGCCAGTAGTCGAATGTCGTGCGCGATTGTTGGCGTACTCGGCGATAGGTAAGCACTCCTCCCACTCCTTGATGTTCCCCTTTATCAGCACGCGTAGGAGAGTGGATAGTGTCTAGTCAGTGTCCTCGCTTTGGCCGTCGGTTTGTGGATGGTATGTGGAAGAGAATAAGAGCTTGATTCCGAGCTTAGCGCATAGGGTCTTCCAAAACTAGCTTAGGAACTTGACGTCGTGGTCCAAGACAATCATCTTTGGCACTCCATATAGACGCAAGATTTCCCTACAAAAGAGATTGGCAACATGTGAAGCATTCTCTATCTTGTTGCATGAATAAAATGTGCCATCTAGTTCTAGGCAAATACGGAATCTTTGCCATTTCTAGTTCTAGGCAAACCAAGCACAGAGTCCATACGAATATCTTCCCATGGGTGATATGGAATAGAAAGTCGCATATAAAGACCATGGGATTGAGCTTTAGACTTAGCTTTGTGACATGTAGAGCATCGGTTGGTGTAGCGGAGATGTCACGGAACATCTTAGGCCAAAAGTAGTTCTTGGAGAGCATAGCGAAGGTCTTGTTGCGTCTAAACTGACCCATAAGTCCTCCTCCATGAGCCTCTTGCGAAAGTAACAAACGAAGAGAGGACTCGGGTATACAAAGTTTGTTAGCTCTCATTAGATAATCATCCTTGATATAATATCGCTCCCAAGATGCATGTGTCAAACATTTGGTATAAGGAATAGCAAAAGTAAGATCATGCGCATACAAGACTTTTATGTGCTCAAAGCCAATGACATTCAATTCAAGTTGAGTAACAAGCATGTATTTGTGGGAAAGAGCATCCGCCACAACATTTTCTTTACCTTTGATGTACTTGATAACATAAGGAAATGACTCAATAAACTCACCCCATTTGGCAGGTCGCTTATTCAATTTAGTTTGACCCTTAAGGTATTTAAGCGTTTCATGATCCGTATGATGACAAATTCATGAGGGAGAAGATAATGTTACCACACATGCAAGACTCTCACTAAAGCATATAACTCTTTGTCATAAATGGGATAATTATGTTGCGCTCCGGAAAGTTTTTCACTAAAATAAGCAATTGGGCGCTTCTCTTACATCAACACACCTCCTATCCCATTACCACTAGCATCGCAGTGAACTTCAAAAGTTTTATCAAAGTTGGGTAATGCAAGCAATAGAGCATGTGTAAGCAAATTCTTAAGCTCATGAAATGCGGTATCTTGGGAGGATCCCCAAACAAATGGTGCATTCTTCTTACTCAAGGCATGCGAAGGTGATGCAATAGTGCTAAAGTCCTTAACGAATCTTTGCCATGGTAAGTTATTAGTATGGACTTTGTGCTTGGTTTGCCTAGAACTAGAAATGGCAAAGATTATGTATTTGTTGTTGTGAATACACTAGGGGATCTTCCCACAAGGGGGTCTTGAATCCACTTGGGGGATCTTCTCCAAGGAGGCCTTGGTCTCCAATGGAGTAGGTATCAACTGGATGAGCAAAGCTCTATATCGAATATGAGCTATCACAATGCTAACCCTAAAACATTGGAGGAGAAGGAGTATTTATAGTCTAGAGGGGCGAAGGGGTACATGGGCCTTGGCTCGAGTGGCTGTGCACCGATAGGCGTCGGACGTCTGACTGTTACTGGTCGTCTGGAGGATCCCGAAGGTCTGGACGTCCGGTAATGCTCGGACTTTCAACATTTCGGCTCTAATTAGGTGGCGCCGGATATCCGGAGGTGGTCGGATGTCCAGTGCATCGGTCGTCCGGGAGACTTCGGATTTCCGTCATTTTGGCTCGGTGATGGTGGCACCGGATTTCCGGAGGGGCTCGGTCGTCCGGATGCTTACGGTCGTCTGGCCGCTGTAGTCCTCGTCGGCTGGCCCTTCAGGCTGGTGGGGTCTCCAGGCGTCGGACGTCCGGCATGGTCCGGTCGTCCGAAGGCTGTAGATTCCTGGCAGCTCTTGCTCGTCGTCCTTGTACTTGGTGTCCTCGCCATCTTGTCCATTGGATGTAGTTGCTCCGTGGCTATCCTCTAAGTACCTGATCACACATAGGGTCTCCGCTTCAGGTAGTAGTCATGTCTCACATTAAGAATGTGTAAGTTCGGGGAGGAATTATTTCACCTTATCTTCGATAGCCCTTGCTCGAGATCTAGTCATTGGTCCATGTGGTGTCGTGGGAGACGAAGGTAAGTCCATGGGGATGACCGTGGGATGCTCCCCATCATCTCCCCCCTGGGAAAGATCTGACCTCGGATCGAAAGCCTCATCACCATGGTAGGGAGAGAGATCCTCGACGTTGAAGACGTCGCTCACGGTGTACTTGTCGCGCGGTAGGTCGATCTTGTATGCATTGTTGTTGTAGCGTGCTAGCACCTTGAAGGGTCCGTTGGCTCGAGGTAGAAGCTTGGACTTGCATTCGTCGAGGAAGCGGTCGTTGCGAAGGTGTAGCCATAATATCATGGATTGCTTGTTGATGTTGAGCTTGTTTGCGAGACGATGGACTTGGTGCTCGATGGTGTGCCTTGTATCTTCGTGCACCTTCTTGAGAAAGCTTGCTCGTGCACTAGCATCCATGTTGATGTGTGCTTGTAGAGGTAGCAGTAGAATGTCCAATGGGGACAACGGGTTGAAACTGTAGACGACCTCAAAGGGGGACTTGCCGGTAATTGAATGTCTTGCGCGATTGTAGGCATACTCGGCGATTGGTAAGCACTCCTCCCACTCCTTGATGTTTCGCTTGATAAACACATGTAGGAGAGTAGATAACGTTCGGTTCGTGACCTCCGTTTGGCCGTCGGTTTGTGGATGGTATGCCGAAGAGAATAAGAGCTTGATTCCAAGCTTGGGCATAGGGTCTTCCGAAAGTAGCTTAGGAACATGACGTCGCGGTCCGAGACAATAGTCTTTGGCATGCCATGTACACGCAAGATTTCCCTACAAAAGTGTCAGATTCAGGGCTCCGTAGACCCAAGAAGGTTCGAACTCAGGGGCGTGAACAAAGGTGTCGTGGGAAACCACAGCCACCTATGAGGCCCTCAGCCCCTTTTGGTTCGGCGGGGGGATGGACATGTTGCACAAAGAGCGGAGAAGCATCGCGCAGCTCGGCAGAGATCACATGGGCAGTCTTTTACACAGGTTCAGGCCACCGTGAGGCATAAAACCATATTCCTGCTTTGGTGGATTGATGGTGGATAATGGTGGTGAAACGTAGCACACTCGCCCGGCAAGGTCGCTCTGGGGGCGAGAGTGGCTACGCGCATATGGATATGCGAGGATCCTACCCTTTCTACGATCGCCATGGGCCTCCTTTTATAGATTAAGGGGTCACCACAGTGGCAAATCAGTCTTTGTGTACTAATCAGATAGCTAACAGTGCTATCATATCTAACTCTGCAGGCTGACAGAGCACATTAAATGCACCGCTCTGTGTCACATCACAGCTCGCCCGGCAAGCCCTGCCAGGCTGTTTTGCCAGCTTCGCGCCTGCTTGCTTGACACGTCTCAGGACGGGTGTCATATGGAGGTGTTTGCTGTAGGAAGTGGCTGCCATGTGGTAGAAAGCAGCCACTTCGTCACCTAGGAGCTTGACACCGCTTCGATTACTGACTTGCGTCGCTTGTGAGGTGGAGCGATGGCGTGGCTTGCCTCCGCCAGCCCCGGCAGGCCTGCCGGGACGGTCTGGGAGCTTGCTACCGGGGCAAAACCCAACCCTGCCAGGCTCACCTGCCCGACAAGGTAGGCTCTTCCCTTAGCGATGCCTTGTTCCTCTGGCTCACCTTGGCCTTCTCGACTTGCTCTTGGATCCTTCAAAAGAATTGATCCTCCTTGTTTGGTTTGATCTTAGTCTTGCAATCTTGCCTCTGCGCTTTTTGGCTTGCCGTCCATGCACAGTCAGGGGAAAATGTATACCCCTATCTGTGTTCCCCGACAGAAGGATCTCGCTTCACCGCAACGCTAGCTCACCATGCCAATGACCTGATCTCGACGAGTACGCTGGATCGTGCGGAAGGAAACGACACAGAGATTTACCCAGGTTCGGGCCACCTTGCGGTGTAGAACCCTACTCCTGCTTTTGGTGGATTGGCCTCATGAGGAGGTATAGGATGAACTAGTACAGTGGATGAGTAGCCTCGCGAGGGCTCAAGTGGTGAGGATGGGTTGGTCAGGGGTTCGATTCAGGGAATCCCTTCTACGGTGATGGCTAGCCCATATTTATAGTGGCCTTGGTCCTCTTCCCTCATAGCTTAGGCGGGAAAGGATTCCACAACGGCCAATTTTGAAGGGGGACAAGGAGTACATCTTATCCTGACGAAAGGTGGTCTTCGCCTGCAAAGCTTCTGGCCATGACGCAGTGGTGGGCTTGGCGATGACATCCATCCTGCCGAGCTCGTGGTCTCGGTCTCGTTGCACCACAATGGAAAGCATTGGCGCCTTCCTCAGGAACCTGCGCCTGCCCTTGCTCCCATAGCACCGAAGAGGAAACTATCCCCTCTACGCCCGCTGGCGCCCGACTAGCCTTGGTCGTCATGGCTCACGTCATCACAGCCTCACGAGGCCGGAGAATTGATAGAGATCTCCGCTCCTCGGGAGGCAGCCTGGGGTGGCCGCTCCTATGGAGGTCTTGGCATCGCTCGCCCGGCGAGGCCTGGGTCCTCGCGAGGGTCTTGTCTTGGGGGTGTTGTAGCTGGGCCGTACAGGGCCGTCGATGGGCCCACGCGTCGGGTCGCAGGCAGGCAAGTCTGGGTACCCCCGATCCCAGAACACCAACAGTAGCCCCCGGTCCCAAGGCGTGCCTGGCCTGGCTTCGAGGCGATGGCAAGGAGCGAAGGGCGAAACACCGCGGGCCCCAATCACCTGCGGGCCAGGCTCGACATGTGGCACACGACGGGATGTGAACGCCTCCACTTTCGCACGTCGCCTCGGCAACTGCCCAGGCTGACAAAAGTCTTGGATGTGCATGCTGCGAGGCCATCATTGCATGAAGGTGGAGGGGCGCCTGTTGGCCCACGATCGCCTATAATAGGGAGAGGGGGCGGTGCCCCATCCCATCTTTGTCTTCTCGCCCTCTCTCCTCCTATCTCCACCGCAGCCAACACCTTGCCGAAGCAACCATGGTGCCAGTGAGGAGGTTCACCGTCGAAGAGAAGGGCAAGGCCCCCAAGGAGGGGCTAGAGGCGCCGCCGCTCAAGAGGTGGCGCGGCCGCCCGCGCAAGTCCACCGCAATGCCGGCGGCGGTTCCCCAGGGGTGTGAGCGCACCCCCACGGGGGTTTGCATTGCCTCCGGTGGCTGTGGGAAGGGTCCCTCCTGCGTAAACGGCCACGGAAGCCGTGGCGGCCGTGGTCGGGGTAGGAAGCCCACGGTGGCCGTTCGGCCACCGCACCCGCAATCCCACTAGGCCGACACGGCCCAAGAGTTTGTGGTGTGGGCGGAAAGGCTGGCAGGCACCTGGCTCCAGCTCCCGCACTTCTTCGTGGAGGCACTACCGGCCGGAGGACCTGCTGGCCCATGGCTACAGGCCGACGGCTGCTGCAACAAGGCCTCGTGTGTGGAGGTCAAGGTTACCCCCGCAGGCAACGTGTTCCTGAACCGTGGGTGGCAGACATTCGCCCGCACCCGCGGCTTGCAGGGGAGACGTACCCTACACCTTAAGTATGACGGGGTGGCGATGCTCTTCGTCAATGTAACACCCCAAAAATTTGGCCAGAAATAAAATTTTGATCTGTAATAAGTCCTTAAATAATTTTAGAGCCCTATTCTGTTTCTGACTTTCAAAATTCTTCCCTCCATATAGAAATTTTTGGAAATAATATTGTGGGCTCTGGTAGTTTTCTTAAAACATTTCTTTTATACTTTAATAATAGTAGGAATTATTTTCAGAATAAAATTCGCTCCAAAACAATTCTTTTAATAGCATTTTCAATACTTTAAATGCCTCTGTTGCACTACAACTACTTTAAATAATTCTGTCAAAATTCCACAAAAAATTATGGGAGGTCATATGATGCCTGTATATCACTTTTATGCAAAAACCTAACTTGGTCTTTTGAAAATTTTGAGTGAAACTTCCTCTTTTCAATTCTGTCCATTTTCTAGGTTATAACTACAACCGTAATTTTTCTTGCTCCAAAAATTCTGAAATTTTTCCCACCTATAGTCCTTCCAACCAAACCCTTAAGTCCAAAATTTTAGCTCCATTGGAATCTTTTAGTTCACCAAATATTCCTCTGAAGTTTCTGTCCAAAACTGAAATTCTTCTAAACTTGCACTAACAAGTTTTCACTTTCCACAAACCAACTCCACTGTCATCCCTACCATCTAAAGAGACACCATCATGCCAAAATTCAAATCCATCAGAGCCACCTAGATCACCAAAGCATTTTATCAAGCACATTGTGTGCATGACAGAAATTCTGCTCCTTCCCAAAATTTCGCTGATTAATCGGTCATTTGGCCAAACCAGCTTGTCCACAACCTCTAACACTCCCAGGAGCATCACTCTACCAAACTCATTTCACCAAAAATTTCTTGACCTCAAGTTCAAAATTCTCAAAATTCAATTTGAATTTTGGGTTAACTTTGCGGTTTGTGAAGAAACTTCATTTTCTACAATTCCAAAAATTCTGAAACTTTGCTAGCACCTCAGTTTTGATCCAAACCATCACCACAAAAATCTTAAAATTCAAATAAATTGCCTAGACCTGTTGGCATTTGCACGAACACCTTGCGGGCAGGAATTTGGTTAACCAAATTTTGGCAGAAGCTGAACTTCCTTGTCCCTCACTCCACCTGGTTCTTCAATGCTCTCATCTGGACCCCTCCCGCCAGTCCCATGTCGCTGCCAGCACAGTACCAGGCCGGTGCAACGGCCGCCGGCCAAATTCATGGCAGATCGATCGTTGACCACGACAGCTGACACGCCCGCACATGGTTGCACCGCCCACGGTACTCCCTCCTCCACGCGTCACCCCTTCGAGCTGTCTGTGCACCGTCCAAATTCCCTGTGGCCGTTCGTCAGTCGCCGGAGAAACAGAAAAGTGCGCCACTGCCATCGGGAAGCTTCACTGCCGATAGAAGGATCGAGCTTATCCCCAGCCCAGCCAGCACCCAGGGGAGGTTTCTTCGACTTCAATGAAGCCCACCGTCCCCGCCAATTGCCACCAACAAACTCCACCGGCCATCTTCATTTCACCGCGATCCGAGATCATCGGCCACCTCGCCCGTAGCTATTTAAGGCCACCCCGGGCTCTTCTTTGCATCTAAGTCATCCACACACATACTCAATTGATCGCCCGACCACTCAATGTAGCTTGAGAGGGTCTTCTTCCCTGTCTCAGGTAATACTCACCGCCACCACATCTCGGAAGAGATCGAGCAAACCAGTAGCTCAAACCCTGAACCCTTTTCATCCACAGCTTTCTCAAGACACCACCTACAAATGCTGCACTCCAATTTCATCTAGAAAACTCTATGACTGGAGATCAAATTTCCACTGCTACGGCCATCCGCCAAGTTCTAGACCACCGGAGCTCCACGGCTCCCCGGTGAGCGTGCCATGCGCCATAAGAAGCACATCATCGTCCCGAGCTCGTCCATATCCCCAACACAGTAAACAGTGGTCGGAGCCACCGGTAATCGCCATCAGCGTCGACGCGGATGTCCTGCACGGGAGGTGGAAGACGACTCCATTGAACCCGACAAAGTGGGGACCGCCCGTCAGCCTCACAAGTCACGGGCTCCACTGCTTAAGTGGAGACAGTTTTTCCCGAAATTGTGTTCGCGCGGAGAAGGCGTATTCCTGGGAATACGCCATCGACGTCGTCGGTCCTCCCGCACAGCTGAGTGGCTGGGCTTGGCCCAGTAGCGCTAGTCGGCTATACAGCGCTCAGGGCGCGTTTCTGTCCTTATCCTTTTCTTTTCTCAGCAGTTTTCAAATATTTCCACAGCAGTCATTTTGAATCCAAATATAATGATTCTAATTTCTGTAGGTACCTAAAATCATGCTCTATTTATCAAGACTAGGTGAACATTTTCCTAAAGTTTAGAATCTACTGGATCTATTAAGTAGTCCTTTTATTTATTCTTTCCATCTTAGAAATTCCATAAGTAATTCATATGAACTCTAAATAAATTGATTTCCTTTTCTATTATTTTTCATTTTTTTCATCTAGTTTATTTTAGTATTTATTTCAAAAATTTCCAAACAACTTTTTAGCACTGTTTTTGGAATATGTGGTGATTTCAATATTTTGCAAATAGGAAAAATGGAGGGAAGAGAATATTTCAAACTTTTGGAGTGCCCCAATCTTTCCGCATGCTTAAGGCAAGCATCTTGGACAATTTATATGGTGATTGCATGGTTGAATTAGTTGCAGGAATAATTAAATCTTGAGTATGTTGAATTCGAATAAATTTTGCATATAGCTAGTTATGCATGCATGATTCCTTGAGATTGCATCTGCACGAAGCATGAATGAGGATGGTTACTTTCACATGTCATATATGTCCATGTGATCCGGACTAATCTGCAGGAAAGAATCAGACACGAGAAAGGTGACCGTGAGTCCGAAATCTCGTTGTGACGAGAATGATCAGTAAGGGCATGTTGGGACATGCCGGGTGGTGATGCTGTTGGGTATCACCAAGGAATATATTGTGCTAACCACTGCATGAAATACTTAAGCCTCCTGAGTCGGCCGTAGATCGAGTCTTGTTCCGGTAACCCCCATACTTGTCCGTGCTACCACATGTCCCTGCCACAGGTAGGGTATGGTTCAGTAAGTTGTTAACCCCTTTCCGTGCACACATCACATAGAGGGCCACGATGAGGGTTTCCATGGCCATGGACTAAATCCTGTCATCGGGTCAGGCGGCATGGGTGTTTCCGGTTGTTTCTGAGAGGGGGGCACACCTTGGATTCCGCGCATATTAATAGTGATCACATGCTACTCGAGATTGTTGTCTCCCCGACTTAGAGTTTTTCTGAAATGATGCTTTGGGTGATTCCTGGCATCCGGGCGGTTAATCTGGTGTGTGCTGGTAAGGTGTGTTTTCAACCCAAAGCCCATAATGGGAATTAGTCAGTGCCACGATACTGACTAAGAAATCCTGTACTTGTGGGTAAAGAGTACACCCTCTGCAGAGTTTTAACCTATTCGAATAGTCGTGTCCGTGGTTAAGGACTACAGTCTGGGTTGGTCAAGTGTCGGTCCCGGTGTCGGTCTCCGGAGGAAAATAATTAAATTGAGCATGAACTATTTTGCAGGATATTGTTGTCATCACTAACACGGTCGTGGTTATTTTGAGTACTATTGCTGTGAATATTTTTATGGTTATGCATATTATTGAGGACTAACCCGTTTCTCTTATTTTATATTTCCTGAGTGTCTCAGGGGCTGGCTAGACTACCCCGAGCATTGAACTTTATTTTTAAGACCTCTTCGCGGCATCCCTCGAGTTTACAGGCGGTCCCGCCACTACTCTTCTGGACACCCGATTGGCATTTCTTTTATTTTTCTGAATGACACTTGGGCTGGTTAGACTACCCGTGGCATTCATTTGCTTTATCTCTAATAAGTTTGATTATGACTAACATGCTGTGTTCACGTCCATATCATTCTATTGTCATGTCATGATTTAAATTTCAGTCAGCATGAGCATAACATTTAATCCAACATGAGCATATGCATTCGCTATATCTTCTGTTCATGATGTTTGCGAGTACATTCAAATGTACTCACAGGCTTGTCCCTAGCTATTTACTTTGCCAAGTCAGGAATTCAGCGAGGAGTACCTCAGCGACGTCCGTGCGGAGCCTAGGATAGCAGCCACGTGGATAGGAATTATCCGGGTCAGCTGTTCCTTTGGGAATGGAGCCCCATCGACGTTGGAGAACCACAAGTCGCTTCCGTCACCCGTCACCAGATATCATTGTTGTATCATTAGACCTTTATGGTCTTGTACCCAAATTCTTGTAATAGCTTGGTAATCTGTAACAAGGACGTGTCCACCAGTAACAGTAATCCTGGGCTGGTGGTAACACGAGGGTAAAATTTTTGGGATATGTTGTGTCTCAGAAATCCGGCCCCGACAGCCTTGGTATCAGAGCCAGGCTGACCATTGGCTAAACCTATCTTAGCCTAGTCACTATCCCTAGGTTTCCACACCGTCCACATCCTTTCTTGTCCATAGTCAAGCCCATCCTACCCGATAACCGCACAGTGGCCAGCCGACATCTTTTTGATAGTCGGTGCCCAATCTATCAGCCTGTCCATAGGCCGTGTGCCTGTGGCCGACACCTGATTTATCCCATCCACAAGAGTGCGATGGAAGACTCTGCTAGCTTATAAAGGAAGCCCTGCCTCAACTCAGCACAGCACGACCTTCATTCTCACTTTAATCCAAACCACCAAGATGCCTCGTTCCCTCATCCACCACGAGACCACCGAGCCGGAGCTTGATGGCTTCGTCCGCATACTCTCTAACGTCACCTGACGTGCCCATGGTTTGAGAGAATCGCCACGATATGTGGTGTACCAAGCAAGGGATCGCAATGGCCTCACCCAGTTTTGGGCCACCGTATCTATTAATGGAAGGGCTTTGGCACAAGAACACTCTCACCGATTCACGGGAAGAGTAATTGCTGGTGAATATCAAGCCATTCAGTAAGCCGCTAGAGAAGCCGTTGCCCAACTTCGCCACCAAGATTCAAGAACTCACAATCGCTCATTTTTCTACTATCCATCCAGATCCAGCTACGATAGAGGGATGCATTTTGCCAACTCCGAGCACGAGCAAAACCCTGCCCTGGGAAACTTGGTGCATTTTGTGGCCGCACAAGAGTCACTGCTCACCCAAGTTGCCAGGGAACTCTCCATTACAAGGAGAGCCATTGCTCAACACCCACTAGTAAGGGGGAGTGCAGAACCATCAGTTACTCTGTCAGCAGTCCTAGGAAGTAATTCAAGAGTTCCAGGGGACGACCAGCAGAATGGCCCGTCCCTCTCTTCTGGCCACTCTCGTTGAGTGTTTGAAGAGTACATAGCCAGGGTCAGAGCTGGAACGTCTCATCCGGAACCGTAGATGGTCACGAGTATGGTTGTTGCTGTGTCTAATGCTAGTTTACATAACGCAACCGTTGTATGATATTTTAGGGCATACGTCATAAGTGCATTGCTATGTTTGCATTTTGCATATTATTGTTTGTTTTGATACGCATTGAATTCTTCCGCCCTTAACAAATCTCGAGGATGAGATTTTCTTAACGGGGGTTGAGTTTGTAACACCCCAAAAATTTAATCATATTTTTATTGAGTAAAATTTGGCCAGAAATAAAATTTTGATCTATAAAAAGTGCTTAAATAATTTTAGAGCCCTATTCTGTTTCTGACTTTCAAAATTCTTCCCTCCATATAGAAATTTTTGGAAATAATATTGTGGGCTCTGGTAGTTTTGTTAAAACATTTCTTTTATACTTTAATAACAGTAGGAATTATTTTCAGAATAAAATTCGCTCCAAAACAAGTCTTTTAATAGCATTTTCAATACTTTAAATGCCTCTGTTGCACTACAACTACTTTAAATAATTCTTTCAAAATTCCACAAAAAATTATGGGAGGTCATATGACGCCTATATATCACTTTTATGCAAAAACCTAACTTGGTCTTTTGAAAAATTTGAGTGAAACTTCCTCTTTTCAATTCTGTCCATTTTCTAGGTTATAACTACAACCATAATTTTTCTTGCTCCAAAAATTCTGAAAATTTTCCCACCTATAGTCCTTCCAACCAAACCCTTAGGTCCAAAATTTTAGCTCCATTGGAATCTTTTTATTCACAAAATATTCCTCTGAAGTTTCTGTCCAGAACTGAAATTCTTCTAAACTTGCACTAACAAGTTTTCACTTTCCACAAACCAACTCCACTGTCATCCCTACCATCTAAAGAGACACCATCATGCCAAAATTCAAATCCATCAGAGCCACCTAGATCACCAAAGCATTTTATCGAGCACATTGTGTGCATGACAGAAATTCTGCTCCTTCCCAAAATTTCGCTGATTAATCGGTCATTTGGCCAAACCAGCTTGTCCACAGCCTCTAACACTCCCAGGAGCTTCACTCTACCAAACTCATTTCACCAAAAATTTCTTGACCTCAAGTTCAAAATTCTCAAAATTCAATTTGAATTTTGGGTTAACTTTGTGGTTTGTGAAGAAACTTCATTTTCTACAATTCCAAAAATTCTGAAACTTTGCTAGCACCTTTGTTTTGATCCAAACCATCACCACAAAAATCTTAAAATTCAAATAAATTGCCTAGACCTGGTTGGCATTTGCACGAACACCTTGCGGGCTGGAATTTGGTTAACCAAATTTTGGCAGAAGCTGAACTTCCTTTTCCCTCACTCCACCTGGTTCTTCAATGCTCTCATCTGGACCCCTCCCGCTAGTCCCATGCCGCTGCCAGCACAGTACCAGGCCGGTGTAACGGCCGCCGGCCAAATTCATGGTGGATCGATGGTTGACCACGGCAGCTGACACGCCCGCACACGGTTGCACCGCCCACGGTACTCCCTCCTCCACGCGTCACCCCTTCGAGCTGCCGTCGGGAAGCTTCACTGCCGATAGAAGGATTGAGCTTATCCCCAGCCCAGCCAGCACCCAGGGGAGGTTTCTTCGACTTCAATGAAGCCCACCGTCCCCGCCAATTGCCACCAACAACCTCCACCGGCCATCTTCATTTCACCGTGATCCGAGATCATCGGCCACCTCGCCCGTAGATATTTAAGGCCACCCCGGGCTCTTCTTTGCATCTAAGTCATCCACACACATACTCAATTGATCGCCCGACCACTCAATTGAGCTTGAGAGGGTCTTCTTCCCTGTCTCAGGTAATACTCACCGCCGCCACATCCCGGAAGAGATCGAGCAAACCAGTAGCTCAAACTCTGAACCCTTTTCATCCACAGCTTTCTCAAGACACCACCTACAAATACCGCACTCCAATTTCATCTAGAAAACTCTATGACCGGAGATCAAATTTCCACTGCTACGACCATCCGCCAAGTTCTAGACCGCCGAAGCTCCACGGCTCCCCGGTGACTGTGCAATGCGCCATAAGAAGCGCATCATCGTCCCGAGTTCGTCCATATCCCCAATGCAGTAAACGGTGGTCGGAGCCGCCGGTAATCGCCATCGGCGTCAACGCGGATGTCCTGCGCAGGAGGTGGAAGACGACTCCATTGAACCCGACAAGTGGGGACCGCCCGTTAGCGTCACAAGTTGCGGGCTCCACCGCTTAAGTGGAGATGGTTTTTCTCGAACTGTGTATTCCTGGGAATACGCCATCGACATCGTCGGTCCTCCCGCACAGCTGAGTGGCTGGGCTTGGCCCAGTAGCGCCAGTCGGCTATACAGCGCTCAGGGCGCGTTTCTGTCCTTATCCTTTTCTTTTCTCAGCAGTTTTCAAATATTTCCACAACAGTCATTTTGAATCCAAATATAATGATTCTAATTTCTGTAGGTACCTAAAATCATGCTCTATTTATCTAGACTAGGTGAACATTTTCCTAAAGTTTAGTATCTACTGGATCTATTAAGTAGTCCTTTTATTTATTCTTTCCATCTTAGAAATTCCATAAGTAATTCATATGAACTCTAAATAAATTGATTTCCTTTTCTGTTATTTTTTATTTTTTTCATCTAGTTTATTTTAGTATTTATTTCAAAAATTTCCAAACAATTTTTTAGCACTGTTTTTGGAATATGTGGTGATTTCAATATTTTGCAAATAGGAAAAATGGAGGGAAGAGAATATTTCAAACTTTTGGAGTGCCCCAATCTTTCTGCATGCTTAAGGCAAGCATCTTGGACACTTGATATGGTGATTGCATGGTTGAATTAGTTGCAGGAATAATTAAATCTTGAGTATGTTGAATTTGAATAAATTTTGCACATAGCTAGTTATGCATGCATTATTCCTTGAGATTGCATCTGCACGAAGCATGAACGAGGATGGTTACTTTCACATGTCATATATGTCCATGTGATTCGGACTAATCTGCAGGAAAGAATAAGACACGAGAAAGGTGACCGTGAGTCAGAAATCTCGTTGTGACGAGAATGATCAGTAAGGGCATGTTGGGACATGCCGGGTGGTGATGCTGTTGGGTATCACCAAGGAATATATTGTGCTAACCACTACAGGAAATACTTAAGCCTCCTGAGTCGACTGTAGATCGAGTCTTGTTTCGGTAACCCCCATACTTCTCCGTGCTACCACATGTCCCTGCCACAGGTAGGGTATGGTTCAATAAGTTGTTAACCCCTTTCCGTGCACACATCACATAGAGGGCCACGATGAGGGTTTCCATGGCCATGGACTAAATCCTATCATCGGGTCAGGGGGCATGGGTGTTTCAGGTTGTGTCCGAGAGGGGGGCACCCCTTGGATTCTGCGTGTATTAATAGTGATCCCATGCTATTCAAGATTGTTGTCTCCCTGACTTAGAGTTTTTCTGAAATGATGCTTTGGGTGATTCCTGGCATCCGGATGATTAATCTGGTGTGTGCTGGTCAGGTGTGTTTTCAACCCAAAGCCCGTAATGGGAATTAGTCAGTGCCACGGTACTGACTAAAGAAA
The DNA here is from genome assembly GCA_011799875.1 of Thinopyrum elongatum. NCBI lineage: Eukaryota > Viridiplantae > Streptophyta > Magnoliopsida > Poales > Poaceae > Thinopyrum > Thinopyrum elongatum. The sequence goes on from CM022300.1 coordinate 283,121,558, forward strand.
TTATGTACTTGTGGGTAAAGAGTACACCCTCTGCAGAGTTTTAACCTATTCGAATAGCCGTGTCCGCGGTTAAGGACTACAGTCTGGGTTGGTCAAGTGTCGGTCCCGGTGTCGGTCTCCGGAGGAAAATAATTAAACTGAGCATGAACTATTTTGCAGGATATTGTTGTCATCACTAACACGGTCGTGGTTATTTTGAGTACTATTGCTGTGAATATTTTTATGGTTATGCATATTATTGAGGACTAACCCGTTTCTCTTATTTTATATTTCCTGAGTGTCTCAGGGGCTGGCTAGACTATCTCGGGCACTCAACTTTATTTTCAAGACCTCTTCGCGGTGTCCCTCGAGTTTACAGGCGGTCCCGCCACTACTCTTGTGGACACCCGATTGGCGTTTCTTTTATTTTTCTGAATGACACTTGGGCTGGCTAGACTACCCGTGGCATTCATTTGCTTTATCTCTAATAAGTTTGATTATGACTAACATGCTATGTTCACGTCCATATCATTTTATTGTCATGTCATGATTTAAATTTCAGTCAGCATGAGCATAACATTTAATCCAACATGAGCATATGCATTCGTTATATCTTCTGTTCATGATGTTTGTGAGTACATTCAAACATACTCACAGGCTTGTCCCTGGCTATTTACTTGGCCATGTCAGGAATTCAGCGAGGAGTACCTCAGCGATGTCCATGCGGAGCCTAGGATAGCAGCCACGTGGATTGGAATTATCCGGTTCAGCTGTTCCTGTGGGAATGGAGCCCCATCGACGTTGGAGAACCACAAGTCGCTTCCGTCACCCGTCACCAGATATCATTGTTGTATCATTAGACCTTTATGGTCTTGTACCCAAATTCTTGTAATAGCTTGGTAATCCGTAACAAGGATATGTCCACCAGTAACAGTAATCCTGGGCTGGTGGTAACACGAGGGGTAAAATTTCTGGGATATGTTGTGTCCCCGAAATCCGGCCCTGACAGTCAAGGTCTTCTGGGAAGACGACAGGTGCTTGGGGTGCTGCCCCGAGGGCGACGGTAGCGACAGCGACCACCTCTCCGACGACGACGGCCATCGCGACGGTGGCGTCCTCCGCGGTGAACTTGCCCTTGGCGATGGCCGTGACACCTCCGGAAGCAGCGACGCCTCCCCAGGGGAAAGCTCGAGTGACGATGACTATGACGAGTAGCCACATCGTGTCGGCGTTCTGGGAAGAAGGGTACCCAGACATGCCTACCTGTAGCCCATGGTGTGGCTCCATCAACGGCCTGGTACAGCCCATCTACACCACCTTCAAGACAAGACCCTCGCGAGGGGCCAAGCCTCGTGGGGCGGGCGACGTCAAGACCTCCGGAGGGAGCGGCCTCCTTAGGCTGGCTCCTGAGGAGCGGAGATTTCTATGCAGGTGCCCACCTCATGAGGTCAAGGAGACGCAAGCCATGACGACCAAGGCCAGGCGGGAGCTAGCGGGCGCAGAGCAGTAGGTTCCCTCTTTGGTGCTAAGGAGGCAAGCGTAGGTGCGGGGTCCCGAGGAATCACCCAAAGGTTTCCATTCCTGTGCAACGAGACCAAGACTGCCAGGACGGCAGGACGGATGTCATCGCCGAGCCCACCGCGGTGTCATGACCAGAAGCTTTGCAAGCGAAGACCACCTTTCGTTGGGATAATATGTACTACTTGTCCCCTTTCAAATTGGCCATTGTGGAATCCCTTCCCGCCTTCGTTTTCGGGGAAGAGGACCAAGGCCACTATATATAGGCTAGCCACCACCATAGAAGGGGAGATCCGATCGGACCCAGAACAACTCACCCTCACCAAAGCAAGCCTCGCGTGCTTGTTCATCCTCAGCCCCTCGTGAGGCTAATCCACCACAAAGCAGGAGTAGGGTATTACACTGCAAGGTGGCCCGAACCTGGGTAACTGCCGTGTCCATCTTCATCCCCATTCTTCAAGCTAGGCTGTAGGGCGGTGCGTTCGGTTGGCCGGATAGGTTGAGTTCTTCACACACGCCCCAGAGTTCGAACCTTCTTTGGGTCTGCGGAGCCCTGAATCCGAAATTTGGCGCGCCAGGTAAGGGCGTGTCGAAACTCGGCCCCTTCATCAATCACGTCCCGTTCTCACCTCGTCGCGCCCATGGCGGGGGATCCCCGAGCTTGCGCTGAGCATTGGGCCGCTCGCCCCGCCCAGGCGGCATTCCCCGGTCATTGAGCTCGTCACCCCGCGCTCCTTACGGCCAGCACGGCCGCCGGCGTCGTCGACCATCAGTGACACGGACCGCCCCCGCCCTCTCCCGTACGGAGCCGCAATCATGCCACCGCGCGGTCTTCTGGCTATGCTGTGGCATCGATCCTGCGTGCTCGCCGGGAGCAAGCGAACATGCGAGTTGCGCGAGTTACTGTGATGCAGGTTGGCGGAAGGCGGCCACGACGCCTTGCTTGAGTGGGTCGCCGAGCTGCTTGACGCCGCCTGTGAAGGCGCGGTGCCTTTCTGTATCCTGCCCACCACGCGGGTGACGCCCGGGGTTTGCGCTCACCCCCGCTGCGTCGACCAGCCTCTCTGGAGGGGGTTCGGAGGGTCTCGCAGTGGCGGCCTGGCACACGTCGAGGTAGGCGACGCCTCCTGGGGCCGCGCCGAAGGACCACCCCCTGGCCGGCACAGCCGGGCACCAAGGATGATGGGCGGCAGTGCAGAAGGACCGGGGGCTGGTCTCGGGTTGACGGCCCCCGGAGCCTTCATGCCGCCACCGACGGGCTCGCTGTACGGGCAGAGGAGAAGCTCGTGCGTGTTCCCCTCATCAGCTTGGACGACGGAGTCACCAAGGCCACACAGAGCCGGGGACCTCCATGAGCCGACTCAACGCCCCGACAACACTGCCCGCAGCAACAGCTGTCAGTTACAACCCATATCTTTGGGATATGCCACGCTAACTTTGGATCGCAGGTAGATCGTGCCAAGACGGCGCACCTCCGGGGGCTGGCCTCGCCCTGGGCTGGCAGGGCGCACCAAGAGGTCACGCAGGGACGCACCCCGTATGCGGCCGGGGCCTGGCGCCACGGCTCCCCCTGTATCGTGGGGCGTGTGGCGCCACCACTACGGTGGCATGTGCCACCCAGAAGCGGGTCCCCTCCTGGGGGAGGCACCGGCGAGGCCTCCCCCCAGGGGGATGCCCATGGCCCCCTCACCACCACTCGCGTAGTCCCTTGCCCCTTGGCCCTGCCCTAGTTTCCGGACGCCCAACGGTGGCCAGGTTATGCGCGGAGTGGGGTACCTGCCCAGGTGGCAAGGAGCGCCTCTCAAGACCTCCGCCCCTGACACTCTCACGTAATAATGAGTGGGGCTGTACACGCCCCGGAGTCTCCTGAGCGCTGCCCCTGAGCCTCACGGGGGCTCCCACCCATGTCCAAGTGGAAGCACCATGCTCCGCGCAGGCAGTTGACACTGCCCCCCAATGGCTATGCCCACGCCCAGTGGAGGCCCCATGCTCCGCGCTGGGGGAAGACTAGAAGACCAATGTAGACGCCGGACGCGGCTGTCTTTTTTGCCCTCTTTTGTAATCTGATTTGCTGCCTTTGGAATGAAATTTGGAACTTCTTGCACTTATCTAAAAAAAGGGGCGGACTTTTTTGACTCACGATGTTTCCTTTTCCTTCGATTTGTGTTTGGGAGGCACGGCTTCCGCCTACTGCACTCCCCCCGAGCGGGGGCTAGATGTGGCATGCATATCTGAGCTAGCCCGGGCGGCATCAGGGCCCCCTCGGGGCCAAGCACATCTGCCACGGGTCCGCCCGTGCGCACACTTAGCCAAAGCTTTAGCATTTGGCTCCTCATGCGGCGCTCTTGAGCGAGCCGGCAAGCACGCGCCATGCCCGGTATTCAGCCCTGGGCTTTAGGAGCACTCATCGTTGGGGGCTTCCCCCCCCCCACGCTCCCGTGAAGCTCGACGCCTGGCAGAGGCACACCAGGAGGCCCTAAGCGCTCACGAGCCCCTCCCGCGATCCCGCAGACTGGGGGCTCCGAAGGACCCATCTCACGAGAAATGCGTCCCTGCGGTACAAGAACCCATCCAAGGTCGCGAGCACAAAAGCTAAGCCATGCCAACTACTCTAGTCGGGACCTCACCGACTCACGATGGCATATTTTCAAAAATAATTTAGATAGCACATCATTATTTCGTGCATTACGGGGAAGCTCCCCCCAAAAAATGCTTTCACGCCCTGCGGGGCCATATCCAACATTTTGGCAGGCAAACATGGAAATGCAAGCCTAGCGAGACGCGCTGCTGTCGGCGTCGCTATCATCATCATCGTCATCAGCTTCGTCCTCTTCGGCTATGAGCGCGGCCACATCGTTGGCAAGGGCAAATTCTGCGATCAGGTCATCCACGTAGTCATCAGCCCAGCTCGCTAGGTTGCCCTGAATTGCTCCGGGCACGGGGGCTATCGCGGCGCTGAAGTCGAAGTCGGGGTAAAGGCTCAGAAGGTGGCTGAAGACGCGTGAGAACGCACGCCCGAGAGGGTCACGACTCTTCTCTTCAATGAGCTGGCGCGCCTTCGGGGCCCCACCTTCGAGGCAGGTCACGACCTGGGTGAAGAAGCGGAGGTAGCCTGCATCATCAGCCTCGTACGAACGAGAGATGCTCTCATCGCAGATAGTGCTTAGGGCCCGGTTGGACCTAACACTGAGGTCCTCGAACATCAAGGAGTGCTCGTGCTACAGCGTTCGGTGACGGCCCGCCTCGTCTGAGGCCTTCTCCACGAGGGACGTAACACCATCAACCTGCTGAAGAAGGGAGGACAGCTCGGCTTCAGCAGTGGCCCGGGCCGCCTCAGCGGCTTTCTCGCGCCGCTCGGCCGTGGCCAGCTTCGCTTTGAGGGCATCGACCTCGCCCTCCAGTTCCGCGTGCCGTCGCTGGAAGAGAGCCTCCTGGAGCCCCAGCTTCTTGTGATGTTCTTCGACAAGGGTCGCAGGAATCTCCACCACCTTCTGCTCGACCTCCCACGGGATGCTTGCCTCCCGAGAGTCAAGGGCCTCCTCGGTCGTGACCACCTGGCACTCCATCACCTCCAGCCGCTCACGTTCCAGGCTCAGCTCCACCGCCTCCAGCATCAGCAAGTCGCTGGGCATACAGGGCTTCGCCGCGCTCGTGGACGGCCCGATTGTCGGGGCAGCAAGCGCAGCCATGCGCGCCCGGACGTGTTGCTCGAGTAGGGCATTGGAGGCCTGGAGCTCCCTCTTGTGCGCCTCCGCCGCGTCATGCCGGTGATCCGCGGCTCGGGCGTCCTCCAGGGCGTGATCGCGAGCCCCCTGCGATGCCGCAAGCAACTCCTCTGCCTCCGCGTGGGCGTGCTCACGCTGCAAGCGGCCAAGGTTGAAGGTGACTTTCAACAGGTGCCATTCACGCGCCAGGCAAAGGCCCTCCGCCTTGAGGTGCGTGTCAACGTCGGCAAGCTCCACCCCAAGATGGCCCAGCGCGCTTGTCGCTTCCCGAAGGAGGTCGTGACGAACAACGCTGCGCCCACGCGTGAACTCCAAGGCTCGGCCGATGCCTTCCCCCGCGTTCTGGTCAGCCTGAGGAACGTGCGACGGCTCACCAACCTCCGGCGAGGGCCTGGGGGCTGGGCTCCCCCGACTGCCCCCCGGGCGGAGGACAGGGCCATCGCACAGGCCGCCCATTCACCAGCAAGGACCAACGGAGGAGCCCACGACACAGCCCCTATGCCCCAGAGGCTGCTCAGAAAGAAGGACAGGAGTGAAGGCCCGCAGTCCCCCAGGAGCGGTCTCGGCTCGTGGGCATACGCCACCTCGCACGCTGCATCCAGTCTCGCGAGGCCCAGGGTCCCAACCAGACCGGAAGCCTCCCGAGGTCGCGCTACAGGCGGGCTCGCCCCTGCGACGGAAGGGATCCTGAGGAGCAAAAGTTAGAAGAGGGCGCGATGTGCGGAAGTCAAAGGGGGCAAGGTACTTACTCATCTGCGGCTATCCACTTCCCCTTCTTCAGGGCTTGGGGAGCGGGGCCGCAGTGGCCCCCAAGTGTCTTCCTCTTGCGGGACTCACCGAGGCCAGGAGAGGGCACGCTGCGGGTCGATGCACGGCCTTTCACGGCAGTGGCGGCAGCTGCCCCCATGGACGGGGCTCCTCCCGTGCCGCTTGCGGGGGTGTAAGTCATCGCCTCGGGTGCGCGCGGTGGCGCTCGCTCTCCATCGGCCACCTCAGGAGTCCCCGATGGCACTCGCTCCACCGCGGGCACCTCTGGGGCGCGCACCACAGGACCGACGAGCACAGGAGCAACCAAGACGGGGTTCTCACGAGGCCCCTCGTGGCCCTCGGGGAGCAAGACCCACTCATCAAAGCGCGGCATCTTCTCGGGGAAGGCCTTCCGGTTCGAGCTGTTGTACAAGGGGCGCCCCTCAACGCGGAGCGCATCGGGATCCCCACCAGTAAGGAGCTGCAACACCCTGTGCAGTTTCTTTGAGGAGAGCGAGGGCACCTGGAGCCTTATGGGGTCGCCAGGGCCGGAGAAGGCCCACATTGGGAGAGTATGATGCTAGAGTGGAGCAATGCGCCGTCGGACAAATTCCTTCACAACCATTGCCATCGTCACCCCCTCTTGCTTAAGCTTGGCCAGCCTAGACAAGACACGCACAATTCATGGGTCAGCATGCTCCGCGTGCCCCCAACTGGAGCTCGGCTCCGTCGGTGCCGATGGAGGAAGGAGGAGGGGGCTGAGCACGGTGGCGTCCACATACACCCACTGCTTCCGGAACCCCCTCGTGTCCGGGCGGAGCGTGAAGTCGATGCCAGAGCCAGCAGTAGCCATCACCGCTTGGAACGACACGCACCCAGAGCATTGCCTGCCATCGACCAAGTGGAGCAGGAAGAAATGGCGGAGCAGGGCCACGGACAGAGCGATGCCCACGAAGGCCTCGCACAAGAAGGTGAAAGCAGAGAGGGGGATGATGGACCCATGATCCAGATGCAGCGCGTGGATCTGGTAGTGCGAAAGCACTGCGTTGAAGAAATCGGAGAACGGAGGCAGCAGGCCGATGAAGAGAGCGTGGAGATGGAGGGGGGTTTCGGTGGCCTCCATGTCGATCAAGGCCCCAGAAGCAGGCCAGACCATTGTCGCCTTCCATTCGTTGGAATCGGCTGCAAGGGCCTGCCGGACTTTGTCCACCCCCTCACGGTTGACCATCATGGACCGGTCCAGCGCCGGTTCCGGCCCCGGCGAGGGCTCCGAGGCCACTCGGGCCCTCCCCTTCTTTGTCCTGGGAGCCATGGCGGTGGAGCAGATGGGAGCTGGCATGGAGCTTGGTAAGGAAGACGCGAGTTCGCAGGAAGGAAGGGGAGCAGAAGGCAAGCGCAGCTGGCAATGATGGCTGGGCCGCGTGCGCCAGGCAGTTGTCAGGTCGTGGGTTTTGCTGAGGCAGCATGGGGAAGTGGAGATGCCCACGTCCCATCAAGCGCCATGCGTCGGCCTGGCTCGCAGGTGATTGGGGCCCACGGCGCTTCGCACTTGCCCTTTGGCTTCGCCTCGAAGCCAAGTCCGAGAGCACCTCGGGCCCGAGGGCTACTGTCGGTGTTCTAGGAACTAGGGTACCCAGACTTGCCTGCCTGTGGCCCATGGCGTGGCTCCATCGACGGCCTGGTACGACCCATCTACACAACCTTCAAGACAAGACCCTTGTGAGGGGCCAAGCCTCACAAGGCGGGCGACATCAAGACCTCCGGAGCCTTGTTCCTAGGTACACCCCTGGGGTCCCGAGGAGGCTCCCTCCTTATGGACCGGGTCGCTCCGGGGCTTCGAGGGGCTCGCATCCCGCAAGGTCCCTGGGGGACTTGCGAGATTACAGAACCTCCAGAGATGCCTCTGCCAGGTGTCGGACCTTGCGGAGATGTAAAGAGCACTTGACGTAGGATTCCTCAATAATGAGCCAGACAGTGGCTGCTTTTTCTCCATCCACTCTTCCTTGGCACCCATCTTGCGTCCGGAGCTCCCGAGAAAGGGGCGATCATCACTGGTTTGCCGGGTCACGATGCTCGGCAAGGCCAGGAGATAAGAGCTCCTGAGGCCAGGGGCCGAATGCGATTTGTGCCCGTTGGCTCGCTCGAGAGCGTCGCACAAGGATTCGAATGTCAAGGCCTTGGCGAGGTGTGCATGCGGGCAGACCCGCGGCCGTTGTGGCTTGGGACTCCAACGTCGTCGGGGCTAGCCCGAGCGTAACACCATGCCCAGCCCCAGCTCGCAGGATGCGCGGGAGGGAGCAACGGGCAAGCGTCACTTCCTCTAAGAATGAAATTCAAGGAGGAAAAACACTACAAGGAGGAAAAAGACAGTCCCACCCCTTTTCGAATAAAGACGTGAGAACTTCAAACTTCATTCCAAGAAGTGGCAAATTTTGTTACAGAAAAGGGTGAAAAAAAAAAACAGCCGCGTCCGGCGCCTATACTAGTCTTCCCACCAGCGCGGAGCATGGGGCCTCCACTAGGCGTGGGCATAGTCGCTGTTCGACCATGTCGTCTGCCAGCGCGGAGCATGGGGCTTCCAGTTGGGCGTGGGCAGGAGCACACCGGGAGACTCTAGGGCATGTACAGCCCCACTCATTATTACTTGAGAGTATCACGGGTAGAATTTGCAGAGATACTGGATGTTCCAAGCATTCTGGATGGTGACCCCTTCCTGCATCTCCAGGCGTGCGACGCCGGGCCTGGAGACATGGGCGACCCTGAACGGGCCCTCCCACATGGGCGAGAGCTTGTGGAGGCCCTCCTTGGAGAGGACCCACCCCAGGACATGGTCGCCAACTTCGAGAGTCCGGGAGCGGATGCTGTGGCAATGATAGCGCCGGAGCGCCTGCTGGTACCTCACGGCGTGGAGCGAGGCTTGGCGACGGGCCTCCTCCCCGAGCACGAGATCTGTTCCTGGCGAGGCATCCTGATGTGCCTCGTCGAATGCCAAGACCCGCGGGGAGCGATGCCTAACCTCATGCGGGAGGACCGCCGCAGCCCCGTAGATGAGGAAGAGCGGGGTCTCGCTGGTGGGCTTAGTCGCGGTGGTGCAGATGGACCACAACACGGACTGAAGCTCACCGAGCCAACCACTGCAGTAGGCCTCAAGCTTCTTCTTGAAGCTCCTTGTCTTGAGGCCCCTTAGGACATCCGTGTTGGCGCACTCAGCCTGGCCGTTGCTCAGCGGGTGCGCCACCAAAGCGTAGCACATCTGCGTTTCAAGGTTAACACAATATGTCATGAAGAGGTTGCTTGTGAACTGTGAGCCATTGCCAGTAATGATACGGTTGGGGACACCGAAATGGCTCATGAGGCCCTTGATGAACTTGATGGCCGAGCCGACGGGGATGGTGCGCATGGGCTCCACCTCCGCACACTTGGTGAACTTGTCGATGGCGACGTAGAGGTAGCGGTAACCGCCGGCCGCCCGAGGAAAGTGGCCCAGGATATCCAGCCCCCAGACCGTGAAGGGCCACGAGAGCAGGATGGTCTGGAGATCTTGCGCGGGCTGATGAATCTGCTTGGCGTGGAACTGGCAGGCCTCGCAAGATCATACCAGCTCGGTGGTGTCGTGGAGCGCCGTAGGCCAATAGAAACCACTGCGGAACACCTTTCCCACGAGGGTGCGCGATGAGGAGTGGTGTCCGCAGTCCCCATCGTGGATGTCGGCCAACAGCTTGGGCCCCTGCTCCTCGGATATTCATCGCAGCGAGACGTCATTGGGGCGTCTTCGGTACAACTCGCCGTCCTGCAAGCAATAAGCAGTGGCCTAGCGAGCCACATGTTTTGCATCCTCCTCTTTCCCTGGTAAGGTACCGTGGAGTAAGTATGCCCGGAACTCCTCGGTCGAGTAGCCTTCCTGAGGTTCCAGCGCCAGGAGTAGGTAGTCTCTTGAGGTTGGACCACAGGCCAGGGTGCCCGAGGACGGGGCCGATGGTGGCTCTTCTCGGAGCAGCGCTGGGCCTGCGACGGGGGGGCGCCGCTGTTGGGGTACACAAACAGGGGTGTATGTTTTCCCCTGACTTGTGCACGGACAGCACCGCTCCGGTCCGGCAACTCTCAGAACACAGGACAAGGGCAAGTGGAAGATATCACCTCTTTGAGGAATCAAACGGCGGATCAAAAAGACCAAGACCAACCCAAGGACTAAAACACCACTAAGGAAAAACCTCCCTTGCCAGGCAGGCGAGCATGGCGGGGAAGAGGTTGCCCCGAAGACAAGTCTCACAATTGCCCCGGCAGGCTTGCCGGGGACGCGAGGGCAGATTACCCCGCCAAGGCACCACTGCTCCACCTCACAGCAATGCAAGTCATCGATCGGTGTGGTGTCGAGCCCTCAAGATGCTAAGTGGCCGCTATTTGGCACGTGGCGGCCACTTCCAGAGGAAATCACCTCCAGACGACACTCGTCCAGCGACGTGTCATGCAGGCAGGCGACAAGGTGGCAAAACAGCATGGCAAGGCTTGCCGGGCTAGACTATGATGTGACACTAAGCGGCGCATTTAATGCGCTCTGCCCAGTCTGCAGAGTTAGGTATGATGGCACTGTTTGCTATCTAATTAGTACACAATGACTGATTTGCCACTGTGGTGACCTCTTGATCTATAAAAGGAGGGCCATGGCAACCTTAGAAAGGATTCAGACCCCTGTATACTAATACGCGCGTAGCTGCTCTCACCCCGAGGCAACCTTGCCGGGCTAGAGCGATGCGTCTCCACCACGGTCCTCTCATCAATCCACCAAAGCAGGAGTAGGGTTTTACGCCTCACGGCGGCCCGAACCTAGGTAAAAACTGCCCGTGTGATCGCTGCCGTGCTGCCCCTCACCCTCCGCTCTTTTTGCAATGCGTCCTTCCCCCCTCATGAACCACAAGGGGCCGATGGCCCCATAGGTGGCCGTGTTTTCCCACGACATCTTTGGCGCGCCAGGTAGGGGGAAGCGCTTGCGCGAATCCGAGAGCATACGCAGCACATCATCTTCGTCATCGTTTTCTTCATCGACGGCTTCATCATCCATGGCACCGAAGAAGAAAACCGGTGCCGCAGCTCACCCGTCCACCTCGAAGGCCCCTCCATGCGCGGCTGCCAATGCCGTGGGGGCTACGGGAGCGCACGGGGACGTGGACGCTGCGGGGGATGTGACCGGTGCAGGCGGTGTCGTCACCACCTCCCCCGTGGCCGAAACGGGAGCAAGAGGCACAGAAGAAGGACAGCGCCAACAACATCCCGACGGCCACGTTTCGCAAGGTGCGGTAGGAGAGATCATTCCATCCGTGCCTCTCCACCCCGCAGAAGGACGCAGCCACAGCGGTGATGCTCGCCCTGGGGCGAACCGCAATCCTCCGACCGCCCCTGTTGCGGGTGTGGCCGTAGGGCATGCATCACCCCCAGGACGAGCTGGCCAAGCTGATGCGCCTAACGGAGCTGCCGATCCCCAAGCACATCCACCTCGCCTCCACGCCGCCCTAGCGACTGGCTCACGGTGACAGGAGCACGTCGCTACTACTACTAGCACCGTCAGAAGCCATGCGACGCTATGGTCTACGTCGTCATCCATGCCTAGCACTGCTTCGGAGGCCAAGGCGTGGGCCCAAGTCCTGTTGAGGAATTACTGGAAATAGTTATCCCCGGCAAGGAAGTGCCCCAAGAATGGATTATGTATTTTAATGGCGCCTTCTCCCTACAGGGTGCAGGTGCTGGCGTGCTTCTCGTTGCTCCCACTGGGGAGCACCTTAAGTACGTCGTTCAAATGCATTTCCCCCAGGAGGAGGCTACCAACAATACTGCAGAGCATGAAGGGCTCCTTGCCGGGCTTAAGATTGCGACAGAGTTGGGAATCAAGAAGCTGATCATCCGTGGAGACTCACAACTGGTGGTGAGACAAATCAACAAGGACTACCAAAGCCCATTGATGGAGGCATATGTCGAGGAAGTGAGAAAGTTGGAGGAGCGCTTTGACGGATTGAAAACAGAGCACGTACCACGTGCGGAAAATAGCATTGCTGATCATCTGTCAAAGTGTGTTGCACCAAAAACTCCCTATGGAAACAGGGACTTTTGTTCTCCATCTGACTCAACCCTCCGTATCATCGGCAACAATGGCCTGCAAAAGGAGGAAGTTGAACTCCGGCAAGCCTCTCCCGGCAGAGCTTCCCGAAGCCTCCGACAGAAGGCTTGGCAGGAACAACTCCCCTTCGATCAGTGAGCTTCACCCTACCGCCGAATTACCAGTCTTTGCATTCGAGGTGTGCGCTCCTGACGACGAGGAGGTGCCGCTGGTCCTTGTTGCTGAGCCCCGGGCTCCAACTTGGGCACGGCACATTGTTCGTTTCCTCCAAACAGGAGAACTTCCCTAAGAACTAGAAGAAGCTGAAAGAGTAGCCCGGAGGGCCAGTATGTATCAGTTCGTTGACGATGCGCTATGCAGAAGAAGGCCCAACGGTGTGAAATTGAAGTGCATTTGCTGGGAAGAAGGAAAGGAACTGCTGGCAGAAATACACAAGGGTATGTGTGGCTCCCACATCGGATCAAGGGCCTTGGTTGGTAAAGCTTTCCAGCAAGGTCTCTACTGGCCCACTACCCTCCAAGATGCAATTGAGCTAGTCACCAAGTGTGAAGCCTACCAGTTCCACTCCAAGAATATCCATCAGCCTGCTCAAGCTCTCCAAACAATCCCTTTGTCATGGCCATTTTTGGTCTGGGGGCTCGACGTCCTGGGTCCCTTCCCCCGGGCTACCAGGGTCTTTGAATTCTTGTTCATCGCAATTGACAAGTTTACAAAGTGGCCGGAGGTGGAGCCTGTGAGAAAGGTGACCGCGCAGTCAGCTATCAAGTTCTTGAAAGGATTGGTGTGCCGTTTTGGGGTACCTTCTCGAATCATCACCGATAATGGCACCCAATTCACAAGCCGCGCCTTCATGCAATACATTCATGCCCTCGGAAGCAAGATTTCATTTGCCTCTATGGCCCATCCCAAAAGCAATGGACAAGTTGAGAGGGCAAACACTGAAGTGCTGCGAGGTCTCAAGACAAGAACTTTTGATAGACTGCAGAAGTGCGACAGGCGATGGATCGACGAGTTGCCGGTGGTTCTTTGGTCCCTCCGCACGACACCAAATCGAGCTACCGGGTAGACTCCCTTCTCCCTAGTCTATGGTGCAGAAGCAGTTATCCCCACAGAACTCATATACGGGTCTCCTCGTGTGCTTGCCTATGATGAAGTAGTGCAGGAACAGCACCGGCGTGACGATGCTGTGCTACTTGAGGAGAACCGTCTCTGGGATGCTACGCGTGCTGCATGCTACTAGCAAGACTTGCGTCGCTATCATAGCCGCAGGGTTCATGCCCGGAGTTTTGAGGAAGGTGACCTTGTCCTTAGGCACGTTCAGTCCGCCAAGGGTGCAAACAAGTTGACGCCGAAGTGGGAAGGCCCTTACTAGGTAGTACGAGTCACCAGACCTGGCGCAGTTCATCTAGAGACCGGAGATGGCATTCAATTGCAAAACTCATGGAATATTGAGCATCTCCTTAAGTTCTACTCATAAGGCGCAGCTGTTGGGCCCTGCCTGGCAGCCACCCTTTTGTACAAGCTTTGCCGAAGTTGCATGTAACCCTTGTACAAAGCCAGGCGCAGACCCTGAGCAACAGAGAAATAAACGAAGTGCTGGGGGGGGCCCAAAACTTGCATGCATGCATAAGCATATCATGAGCATAGCATGATCATATAGAAGAGGGCGCATGTGGCATTATTTTCATCTGCATTAAGTTGCAGGATTCTTGCCATGGACTTGGTCCCGAAGAAAAGGAATGAAGGCAAGCTCATGTGATGATCCCCGGCAAGCCAAATAGATAAGTTCCTTCTTATCCATATTTGTTCTATAATTAGCAGACTTGTGCATATGAAAACCCTGCCACCTTCGAAACATAGGTGCTCCTACCCATTGACTTGAACGCTGCTTCAGTCAAGATGGTCGCAGTGGCCTTTGACGGAAGAGGCTCGGCGGCGGACTTGTCCATTTTTTATGGTTGTGCCCGGCAGGCCTAGCCCCGCGGTAACAAACTAAGGGTACCGGCAGGATAGCTTGCCGGAGAAACTTGTTTACTTAAATGTATAGAGGCATTTGACCTCTGCATGGAGATAGTACATGCACAAGTGCCCGGCAAAGCATGTCTTTTTCATTAATATGCTGATAAGCAAGTACAGATTTTACAGAACACAAACATGGATAAAGAAGTTTACATTATTTAGACTAAAGTTTGGCCGATGTCTGCATATTTTCAACTGAAAAAGATAAGTTCCTTGTAATCCCTTTCTTGTCCTTCCCCTCCTAGGCACTACGGTAGGAGGCGAAGAGGGCAAAAGGGGTGCCTGGGCAGAAGCCCAGCCCAGCCCGACCCCATCGGGCCCCATGACTGGGAACCCAACAAGGTCGGGAAGGCATGGATGACGGTGATGGTGAAGAGGGCGGCGGAAGGGTCCCCCTGACCATCGCCACCAGGGCCAGCAGGACACAGCAGGGTGAACGAAGCTATAGTCCCATGACCCCACTACCCGCGGTAATTACGCGAAGTGGCTGTTGGATTGACTAGTCATCATGACAAACCGCTGCGTGCGCAGCGTTCTCTCTCCACGTGTCTATGCACTATTTGGGGCCTAACTCAACATGCCCAGTGACACGTATGGCTCAGGCCCGGGGGCTTCTATTGGGTACAAAAATAGGGGTGTAAGTTTTCCCCTGACTTGTGCACGGACAGCACCCCTCCGGTCCGGCAACTCTCAGCACCCAGGACAAGGCCAAGCAGAAGACATCAGCTCTTTGAGGAATCAAAGGGCCGATCAAGACCAAGACCAACCCAAGGAGTAAAACACCACTAAGGAAAAACCTCCCTTGCCAAGCAGGTGAGCCTGGTGGGGACGAGGTTGCCCCAAAGACAAGTCTCACTATTGCCCTAGCAGGCTTGCCGGGGACGCTAAGGGTGGATTACCCCACCAAGACACCACCGCTCCACCTCATAGCAATGCAAGTCACCGATCGGTGTGGTGTCGAGCCCTCAAGATGCTAAGTGGCCGCTATTTGGCACGTGGCGGCCACTTCCAGAGGAAATCACCTCCAGACGACACTCGTCCAGTGACGTGTCACGCAGGCAGGCGAGAAGGTGGCAAAACAGCACGGCAAGGCTTGCCGGGCTAGACTACAATGTGACACTAAGCAGCGCATTTAATGCGCTCTGCCCAGTCTGCAGAGTTATGTATGATGGCACTGTTTGCTATCTAATCAGTACACAATGACTGATTTTCCACTATGGTGACCCCTTGATCTATAAAAGGAGGGCCATGGCAACCTTAGAAAGGATTCGGACCCCTGTACACTCATACGCGCGTAGCTGCTCTTGCCCCGAGGCGACCTTGCCGGGCTAGAGCGATGTGTCTCCACCACGGTCCTCTCATCAATCCACCAAAGTAGGAGTAGGGTTTTACGCCCCACGGCGGCCCAAACCTGGGTAAAAACCGCACATGTGATCACTGCCACGCTGCCCCGCGCCCTCCGCTCTTTGTGCAATGCGTCCTTCCCCCTGCTGAACCACAAGGGGCCGATGGCCCCATAGGTGTCCATGTTTTCCCACGATAGGCGCCGACGGCTTGAAGAGCCTTTCCTCGAAGACACCAGGCTTCTGGGGCTCACGGCAAGATGCCCTCTTGGTGATGTCGTCTACTTCCTTGTTCGCGACGCGTGGGACTTGCTGCAATTCCAAGCCGAGGAACGGCTTTTCAATTTTACGTACATCTTCCATGTATGCCTCCATGTGCTCGTCCTTTGGTTTGTACTCCTTGTTGGAAAAGTTCACGAGAAGCTGGGAGTCACCCTTGATGGTGAGGCGCTTGACCCCTAGGGCGGCCACGACCCTAAGGCCAACGATCAAACCCTCGTATTCCGTGATGTTGTTGGAGACCTTCTCGCCCTGCTGGAAGCAAAGCTGCACAGCATAGTAGAGCTTGTTCTTGGTCGGTGAGATGAGTACGACTCCAGCCCCCGCGCCTCGCTACGCGAAGGCACCATCGAAGAGCATGTCCTAGCCATCAGGCGTCTTGTCGCTAGGCGTGAGGGATTGGCCCTCGTCCATCCCCTGGTCGGGAGCGTCCGTCCACTCCACCATGAAATCAGCAAGGGCCGAACCCTTGATGACCCTGGTCATGCTGAACTCTAGCTGGAAGGCCTGTAGCTCGATATTCCACTCTGCAACCCTCCTAGCGGCGTTGGGGCTGCACAGCACTTTTTCTAAGGGGTATGCGGAGACGACCTTGATGGGGTGGCCCTGGAAATAATGACGCTGCTTCCTTGAGGCAACAAGGAGTGCGAGCAGGAGCTTCTGCTGCATGGGGTAGCACATGTGCGCATCCCGCAACACTATGCTAACGAAGTACACCGGATGCTCGATGAGGGGTAAGGTATCGATGGTGCCTTGCTCTGTGTGGGGCGTGTCGTGGTTCAACACGGCCACCTATGGGGCCATCGGCCCCTTGTGGGTCGGCAAGGGGGAAGGGCGCGTTGCACAAAGAGCGGAGACCGTAGAGCAGCGTGGTAGTGACGACACGGGCAGTTTTTACCCAGGTTCGGGCCGCTGTGAGGCGTAAAACCCTACTCCTGCATTGGTGGATTGATGAAAGGACCGTGGTGGAGGCACAACGCTCCAGCCCAACAAGGTTGCCTCGGGACAAGAGCAGCTACATGCGTATGAGTGTACAAGGGTCCGAATACTTTCTAAGTTTGCCACGACCCTCCTTTTATAGGTCAAGGGGTTACCACAATGGCAAAACAGTCATTATCCAATGATTAGATAGCCACAGTGCTATCATACCTAACTCTGCAGACAGGACAGGGTGCATTAAATGCATCACTTAGTGTCACATCGCGGGGGAGCCCGGCAAGCCTTGCCGTGCTATTCATCCACCTCCTCGCCTGCCTGCGTGACACGCCTCTGGACGGGTGTCATTTGGGGGTGATCTGCCATAGAAATAGCTGCCATGTGCCAAATAACAGCCACTTAATCACTTGGGGGCTCGACACCGCACCGATAGGTGACTTGAGTTGCTGTGAGGTGGAGCGGTGGAGCCTTGGCGGGGTGATCCGCCCTTGTCATCCCCGGCAAGCTTGCCGGGGGAGTCTTGAGACTTGTCTTTGGGGTGACCTCGACCTTGCCAGGCTCGCCTGCCCGGCAAGGGAGGTTTTTCCTTAGTGAGATCTTGCTCGTTTGGCTTGTCTTGGTCTTCTTGATCCGCCCGTTGATTTCTCAAAGAGCTATATCTTCTGCTTGGCCTTGTCTTGGGCACTTGGTGCCGTTTGCTTTATTGTTGTCGTGCCGGAGATTTGCCTGTCCGGGCACAAGTCAGGGGGAAACATACACCCCTATTTGTGTACCCTGATAGATGCCCCCGGGCCTGAGCCATACGTGTCACCGGGCACGTTGGGTTAGGTCCAAAAATGGTGCACGAACATGTGTCGATGAGGTGCTGCGTGTGCAGCGATTTGTCATGATGACCAGTCAATCCAACGTCCACTCCGCGTAATTACCGCAGGTCATGGGGGCATGGGACTGTAGCAGTTAATGTAAAACGGTAACTTTATGAGAGGGAACAGCAAAGAGTCGTGCTTCCCCCCACGTTCCTTTCCCATAAAAAGAGAAAAAGGCGAAGGGGCACTGCTCATTCAGCGTCCGTTTCGCCCTCCACCATCTTCTTCCTCAAGCCAATTGACCGCCCTCTTTGCCCACATTCGCCACTGATCCCAGTCTAGCTCCCCTCTTTCCTTCCCCATCATAGCTTGCAAGGATGGGAAAGAAAACCGCCACTGCTAAGGGGAAGCGGGCGACCACCGCGAAGGAGGCGGCTGCGGAGGGGAGCAAGAAGAGGGTAGCAGAGCTGGATAAGAAGCGTGGTCTTCTTCCCGTTGAACTTGGACGAAGATGCCTTGGTTGCGAGGTATGGATATCTGTGGGGAAGGGAAGTTCCAAAGGGGCATGGAGCGCCCAAGGTCTTGTCAGAGGGAAAGAATGATCGGCCGGATTCATACCGATTTTTCTGCGCATATTTCATCTGCGGCCTCTGTCCTCCTTTTTCGGATTTCTTTTGAGGCGATGATGGTGGTGTATGGGTTCCACCTCTTAGACTTCACGCCAAATGCAATGGCGTGTATGGCAATTTTCGCTCACTTGTGCAAAAAATTTGTTGGAGTTGCCCCCAATGAGGATCTGTTCAGGCATTTCTTCGTCCCGCAGGTGGAGAACAAGGCCCACCATTCCGGGAACGTAAGCTGGATCCCACGAGTGGCGAGGGAAATTGGGATTACCTTCCTAGTCAGCAGCGTGGTAGGTGGGAGAAGTGCCAGGCAGACTAGTGCTGGATCCAGGACGAGGAGGCCCCAGAGTTTTGCTAGGCGCGGATGGAGTGCATTGTGCGCGGCAACGACTGGAGGGAATTTGGCCTTACTGACGACAGGATTCATCCGGCACTGAATAGGATCACCCATCTAAAGGCTGCCGGGTTAACCATCGAACATGTGGGAGCTGATTTCCTCCGTCGCCGCATTGCGCCGCTGCAAAAGAGGGACATGTTTGCTTGGCGGTATGGAGATGCGGGGGACAAGATGCGCCTATACCTGGGCCTGACCAACAACTTGTCAGCCTATGGCCACACTTGGCTATGCGAACAATTGTTCGGAAGCCTTGGGCCATTCAAATTGCTGGCAAGGGTTGTCCCATTGAATGTCAACTCCGCCCTGGACCAGATCTTGAAGTGGATGCCTGATTGCAACGCTTACGGGGTTGCGGGCGATTGGCAACAACCCGAGTTGGATGCAGAACTCGAATGGACCTCTAGCTTGGTGGAAAGGGTGACCAAGGCGGAGAACAACATGTTCAAGGGCACCTCCAAGGTAGAGGCGGAGTTTATCAAGAGGTGGGTTGAGGAGGACAAAGCGCTTCGGGCCGCCAAAAAGGCGAAGTTCGGAAGGGTAGAGGAAGAAGGGGAAGCCGAAGGCAAAGGCTTTTCCCATGACAGGGTGAGGCGCATACTATGGAGGAGGCTACCGGGGACGACCTTGCCGGGGCTGAACCTGCCAGGATCGAGGCCATATATGCCACGGCAGCAGAGCCCCAGGAAAAGGACGAGGCCGGGGATGCAGAGCAACCCAAGGCGGATTGGCTTACAACGGGTCCGCAAGCTCCCAAACCAAACTTGGAGTAGCGTCCGCATCGACAGCCCAGCCGAGGAACAGTGGCTCCTGCGCTCGCCGCCAAGAGGGTGAAGAAGATCTCTTCCAAGAGTGACAGGGTGGACGCGTCGCGCCGTCATTCTTCTCGCCTTTCCGAGGCCAAGACCCCTCCCGCTAAGCGACGGGCGGTCACAGGAGTCGACTCCAGCTCCCAATCAGATTCGAGTTCCTCACGCAGCTCGTTCTCGTCGGAGCCCCCTCCCTCCCAGCAGGGTCTGCAGTTGTCGGGAAGCATCGCCGCCCCGACCCTGAAGAGGAGTAGAGCACCTCCGCCAGCCATGGGCTTCGCATTGGGCTCCATGCTCATCGATTCAGAGTAAGGATAATGATTTCTCCTGTTGTTGAAATTTCGCGTGCTTGTTGGCTTGCTGATTCAATCTTGTTTGCTGCCCTTGACAAGGAAGAGGAGGAGGAGGAGGAGACCCTCATCCACTGGGCCAAGCGGCTCAGGCTGGCAGAGCCGCCAGTGTCCCCGGGAGGCAAGGGCTTGGCGGGGGGCAGCACGAATGATCCAGTGACAAGCCCCCAGCCCAGCCCCCGGCGTGAAGGCACGGGACCGATTCCCCCCGCCAAAGATGGTGTAGAAGATCACCCCCCATCTCCAACCGGAGAGGAGGGAGAATCCATCCAGGATGGGGCCTTCCAGGAGGGGTCCACTCTGCTTGCTGATCGAGCCGAGGGGACCCTGACGAGGACTCCTACGGATGGCCCCACCCAGGTTGACGCCATGGTTACCGGGGAAGGGGGTGGCGTTCATGCTTCGGCAACTGATGTAGCCAGGGAAACTGAAGACCCTCCACGGCAAACAACTCCCGGTAACTTATTTGTTTTCCTTTACCATCTTGCTCCAAGTTCTTGGTCCTCCAATGCTTCTACCTACTCATAATTGCTTGTTGCGTTTGCTCGCAGTATCATTGGCCAAGGAGCCCGAGTTGTTGGAGGAGGTGGCCAGCATCAAGAAAGCTGCTGCTGAGGAGGCCGCCAAGATTGCTCCCATGGAGGGGCAGGAACACGCCACGGGGGGGGGGCGCTCAGGAGCCCCCGAAAGAAGCAGAGAAAGCCCCTGATAGTTCGTCAAGGTCAGGGGCATTGGTTGAAGAGAAAATACCCCTTCGAACCATGAGCCCTCCTTCCTCGTTTGGCGCATCGGCAGGGATCCCACAGCCAACTTCGAGCCAACTAGCATTGGTGCTGGCCCAACCTGGTCTCGGAGCCCCCGGTTCTTCGGCAGCAGCGAGCGCAGAACTATATGAGGAGATCTAGCATATCATGGCGCCACTGTCTCAGCAAATCAGAGAAACTGATGGCTCCGTCGATGCAGTCTTGGACCTATCCTTCCTGGAGTCCGTGGCGGCGGGCATTAAGTAAATGCAGAACCGGTATGGCCAGAAGTGGCAGGCACTCAAGGAGCAGCGCAATTCGGCCAACCGCGTGGACCAGAAGCTGAGGGACAAGGGTAGTGAGCTGTGCGATTGGCACGGCAAGCAGTTCGAAGTTCTTTCGTGGCAACAGGAGAAGATCTCCATGGCGAAAGAGGATGTCGTCGCCCGGGAGGCCCGTTTGGTGGAGCGCACCGTGCTTCTAGATGCCAGGGAGAAGGGCATTTCCTCCCGGGAGGAGAACCTCTAGGCCACTCTTTGCGCAAAGACGAGCAACTGGAGGCCCTTTTCCAGCAACACACCAAGGAGCTGGAGGACAAGCACAAGGCGGCCCTCGGCACGCTCTCCACCGACTCTGCCGCTCAGCTGAAGAAGGTTGCTGATGACCATGCCGTGGCATCCATTGTCAAGGCTGATCTTGATCAACAGGTGGCTAAACTGACAGAGGAGCTTGCCGGGAGTACCAAGGAAACTGTGGCTCTCAAGAAGGAAGCGCAGAAGGAAGAGACCCTTCTGAAAGAGGTGCAATCACAGCTCTCCTCCAAGAGCCAGAACCTCAAGACTACCAATGGCACCATTGAAGATATGAAGGCAAGGCTTGGCACCCTGGAGAGCTCGATTGAATCTGGCGGGTTCCACGAGATGCAACTGATGAAGGATTTGGACAACGCAAGAGTCCTCCAAAAGGATACAGAGGACAAGCTAGCGAACCAATCCGAGCAGGTCGACCTTTGGATCAAGAGCCTGGTCGACATCGCCGAGCGCCTCACTGCCCTGATTGAAACAATGGGCATGGAGGGGCCAGTCTTCTCGGTTGACAGGCATGAGGTCCCGAGCGTCAAGTTAGAGCTATTCTTCGATGAGCTGATTGAAGGGTGAAGACCCATGAGGAAGGAAGAGGTGCTCTCTTTGCAAGTGAGTCTCGAAGGCTCGCCCGCAATGCCCTCTTCCTGGTCTTGAGTAACTTCACCTATCGCCATCCTGAACACAACCTTGCTGATGGCTTCAGGAAGCTCCCGGCAGGTGCCGATGTTGCTGCTGCTGAGAAGAAAGCTGGTCCCTTTCCCGACAGGGTCCTCTCCGTCCCCACGGCTCCATAAGGCCACCAAGTCGGGCCTCGAATCATCCATGTTGCTGTATTGCCCTATAACAAAACATGATGCATGCCTCATGTTTAGATCCCGCACTTCTCTTGCTCATGCTGAACTGATGTTTAATTAATTTCAAATGCATGCTATCCCTCCTGCGTTGCATCCATTGAAGTCCGTATGGCTAGTTTCTTTTTTTGTGCGCTTTTGGTTGCCAGCCGGTAGCATGCTGCCGCGATTGCTGCGAAGAGTGGGTCCTTAGCATTTAGCTGGCGAGGGCAAGTCCCGACAGGTTTTTCCTTAGGAGTCTTTGACGCAGCCACGCACTTCATTGAGCTGGCTCGAAACAAGGTGGGGGCGCAGACAAATACAACAAGGTGCCATTGCATAGAAAGGCTTAAACCATACGGAAAACATTGAATGACCGAGGGGAAAACAAATGCAAACTCGGGAGATACAATCAATGGGCAAGTTGACTTAGATTTTGTCCATGCTTCTTTTATTCTCCGATAGCAGCCATTCTCTATGTCCATCTGCCTTAGGAGGCTGGCATTTAGCTTGTCGTTTTCAGAACCCTGGCAAGGGCCGGAGGGGACCACAGGTCTTTCACAGGCGACAAAACATGGTGCAAGGTAGGGCCAGTTTTTCTCTCTCTTTCCCCTTACACTTTTGACGATCTTACGGCGGTCGGCACAAATGCCACACTGACGTGGAAGGCCTTGCCGGAGCATGCTTGCCGGGGCGTCAATCAACGGATTCGCACCAGTGCTCTGTTCAGGATTTTCCCATAGCAGGGCAAATGTTGAACCGAGTTTCGCGTGGGCTCATCGACGTCGATGACGGTGAACCCAGTGTAGATTGATCGTCGACCAGTGAAAGTGGCGGAGAGAGGAACCATGTACATTATCACCTTGCGCCTTTTTCCAAATGGGGCCCGCATGGTGACCATGCTACCTGAACCGTTCGGGGATGTCGCGTCGCCGTCATCCCTTGCTCCCGCCGCCGCGGCAGCCATGGCGGAGACAGATGATGGGAACTGGGCAGGGCGAGCGAAGGAGCGATGTCGCTTCCTTCCCGATTCGCTATGCCGCATTTTTTCTTGGGCGTCATGGATGATGAAGCCGTCGATGAAGAGGACCATGATGAAGATGATGCGCTGCCTACACCCTCAGGTTCACACAAGCGCTCCCCCTACCTGGCACGCCAAAGATGTCGTGGTTCAACACGGCCACCTATGGGGCCATCGGCCCCTTGTGGTTCGGAAAGGGGGAAGGGCGCGTTGCACAAAGAGCGGAGACCGTAGAGCAGCGCGGCAGTGATGACATGGGCAGTTTTTACCCAGGTTCGGGCTGCCGCGAGGCGTAAAACCCTACTCCTGCTTTGGTGGATTGATGAAAGGACCATGGTGGAGGCGCAGTGCTCCAGCCCGGCAAGGTTGCCTCGGGACGAGAGCAGCTACACGCGTATGAGTGTACAAGGGTCCAAATCCTTTCTAAGGTAGCCACGGCCCTCATTTTATAGGTCAAGGGGTTACCACAATGGCAAAACAGTCATTATCCAGTGATTAGATAGCCACAGTGCTATCATACCTAACTCTGCAGACAGGACACGGTGCATTAAATGCACCGCTTAGTGTCACATGGCGGGGGAGCCCGGCAAGCCTTGCCGTGCTATTCATCCACCTCCTCACCTGCCTGCGTGACAAGCCTTTGGACGGGTGTCATTTGGGGGTGATGTTCCTCAGAAATGGCTACCACGTGCCAAATAACAGCCACTTAATCACTTGGGGGCTCGACACCGCACCGATAGGTGACTTGCGTTGTTGTGAGGTGGAGCGGTGGAGCCTTGGCGGGGTGGTCCGCCCTTGTCATCCCCGGCAAGCTTGTCGGGGGAGTCTTGAGACTTGTCTTTGGGGTGACCTCGACCTTGCCAGGCTCGCCTGCCCGGCAAGGGAGGTTTTTCCTTAGTGAGATCTTGCTCATTTGGCTTGTCTTGGTCTTATTGATCCGCCCTTTGATTTCTCAAAGAGCTATATCTTCTGCTTGGCCTTGTCTTGGGCGCTTGGTGTCGTTCGCTTTGTTGTTGTCATGCTGGAGACTTGCCTGTCTGGGCACAAGTCAGTGGGAAACATACACCCCTGTTTGTGTACCCCGACAGGGCGCGAGGGACTCGGGAGCCCCGCTGGCTGGTGAAGTGACGAGAGCCTCAGGGGCACCGTCCTGAGGCAGCGAATGTTGCGCCACCCCTCGCGGGTCACCTTGCTTCGCGCCTGTGCTGGCGTGCTCCTCCTGGACCGCCACGAGCGCCGTGCTGGCCGAGTGGGGGGTGGCTGCCAAGTAGAGCACTAGGGGCTCACGAGGACGAGGCGCCACCATGACAGGTGGCCTTGTGAGGTACCTCTTGAGGTACTCTAAGGCCGCCTCTGCCGCTGGAGTCCACTCAAAAGGGCCCTTCCTCTTCATCAGCTTGAAGAAAGAGAGGGCACGCTCATCGAGCTTGGAGATGAAGCGCCCCAGGGAGGTCACGCAGCATGCGAGCTTTTGCATTTCCTTGAGGGTTTGCGGCGGGCGCATCTTTTCAATTGCCTTGATCTCCTCGTGGTTAGCCTCGACCCCTCGATGTGATACAAGGAAACCCAGCAGCTTGCCGGACGGGACCCCAAACACACACTTTTCTAGGTTGAGCCTCAGGTTCACTTGGCGCAGGTTGGTGAACGTCTCTTCCAGGTCTTCGATGCAGGTCCTTGCCTCCCGCGACTTGACCACGATGTCATCGACGTATGCCTCTGCATTTCTCCCCACCTGTGGCCCCAGCGTGATGTGCATCAGCCGCTGGAAGGTTGCACCAGTGTTCCGCAGCCCGGAGGGCATCCAGGTGTAGCAATACACGCCACACGGGGAGATGAAGGCTGTTTTCTCGACGTCCTCTGTCACCATCTTGATTTGATGATAACCTAAGAAAGAGTCCCAAAAGCACAACATATCACACTCGACGGTGGAGTCCATGATCTGGTAAATGCGCGGAAGCAGGAAGGGGTCCTGAGGGCAAGCCTAGTTGAGGCTCATGAAGTCGACGCACATGCGCTCCTTCCCCCCTTTTGGGGACAATTACTAGGTTGGCCGGCCAATCCGGGTGCTGCACTTCTCGAATAACACCGGCTTCTTGCAACTTGCGAACCTCTTGGACGATGAATGCTTGCTTCTCTTGTGCTTGATGCCGCACCTTTTGCTTCACCGGGTGCGCTCCGTGGCATACCATCAGGTGGTGCTCAATCACCTCCCTCGGGACACCGACCAAGTCTGACGCTTCCCACGCAAACACATCCTTGTTTGCCCGGAGGAAGCCAATCAATGCCTCCTCCTGCTCCGGGGGAAGGCCGGCGCCTATGGTGAAGGTGGGGCCTGAGCCCCCGCTGTCGACAGGCACCTGTTTTGTCTTAGCCCGGTCCTGAGAGAACAACTACCTTTTCTTCATGGGTGCGGCCCCCAGGGCCTCCTGGGCGTCCCTGGCGTCGGGGCAAGAGGCCGCCGCAGACCTGTAGGCGAGCTTGAGGGCCCGGACCACGTCCATTGTGTCTCCGGCCACCGTGATGATGCCACTGCTGCTCGACATCTTGATGATGTTGTAGCCCGGATGGGTCGCCGCCATGAACTTGGCGAGAGCTGGGTACCCCAGGATGGTGTTGTACGGGAGGCCGATGCAGGGCACGTCGAAGTCGATCAGCTCGGTGCGGTAATTATCACGCTTACCGAAGGTGACGGGGAGGCACACCTGCCCCAAGGGGGTGGCGGAACCGTTGGTCACCCCCGAGAAGGGCTTGGTGGGAGCGAGCTAGTCGTAAGGCACCTGGAGCACGTCAAAGGCCTCCAAGGAGAGGACGTTGAGGCCGGCGCCACCGTCAATGAGGGTCTTGGTGACTGCGACATTGCTGATGGTGGGCATGCACAACATGGGGAGTGCACCTGCAGCGGCCATCGTCTTCGGATGATCCCTGAAGTCGAAGGTGATGTCGGCCTCAGGCCTCGCGTGGCCCCGCAAAGCCTCATGCTGAGGCCGAGTTCCACTTGCCCGACAGAAAAACTGCTTGACATGGCAGCCAGAGGCAGGCGCTTGCGACCCACCGATGATGCATGCAACTGCGTGGGGTGCCAGTGCCGCGAAGCGTGTGACGAACTGGCCTTAGAGCTCCCCCCAAGAAGATATCAAGGCGTGCGGGAGGCCGTGGAGCCAAGACCGAGGGGCCTCCGTGAGGGCCAGGGGGAGCCGGTTTGCCATGGCCTTGTCATTGCCGCCCGCCGCTTGGACCGCCTGCCCGTACAGCTGGAGGAACTCCTCGGGGTCCGCAGCGCCATCATACCACGGGGCAGCACTGGCTTGAACTTCGCGGGCCACCGCACCCGGCACTGGCCAGGGGTGAAGGCCGGCAACCCGCAGCGCTCCCATAGGATTTGGTCAGCCAGACCTGTGGGACAGTATCCGCCATGGAAACTACGAGGCGAGGGCGAAGCATGGTTGGTGAAGAGGCAGAGCTTCGACACGCCCCTAGCTGGCGTGCCAAATGTCGGATTCAGGGCTCCGCAGAACCAAGAAGGTTCAAACTCAGGTGCGTGAATGAAGGATCTCGCTTCACCACGACGCTAGCTCGCCATGCCCATGACCTGATCTCGATGAGTACGCTGGATCGTGTGGAAGGAAACAACACAGAGATTTAACCAGGTTCGGGCCACCTTGCGGTGTAAAACCCTACTCCTGCTTTTGGTGGATTGGCCTCACGAGGAACTATAGGATGAACTAGTACAGTGGATGAGCAGCCTCACGAGGGCTCAAGTGGTGAGGATGGGTTGGTCAGGGGTCCGATTCGGGGAATCCCTTGTATTGTGATGGCTAGCCCATATTTATAGTGTCCTTGGTCCTCTTCCCTCATAGCTTAGGCGGGAAGGGATTCCACAACGGACAATTTTGAAGGGGGACAAGGAGTACATCTTATCCTGACAGAAGGTGGTCTTCACCTGCAAAGCTTCTGGCCATGACACAGTGGTGGGCTCGGCGATGACATCCGTCCTGCCGAGCTCGTGGTCTCGGTCCCGTTGCACCAGAATGGAAAGCTTTGGGGCCTTCCTCGGGAACCTGCGCTTGCCCTTGCTCTCTTAGCACCGAAGAGTAAACTGTCCCCTCCGCGCCTGCTGGCGCCAGCCTGGCCTTTGTCATCATGGCTCACGTCATCACATCCTCACAAGGCGGGAGGCTTGCATAGAGATCTTCGCTCCTCAGGAGGCAGCCTGGGGTGGCCGCTCCTCTGGAGGTCTTGGCGTCGCTCGCCCCGCAAGGCCTGGGTCCTCGCGAGGGTCTTGTCTTGGGGTTGTTGTAGTTGGGCCGTACAGGGCCGTCGATGGGCCCACACGCTGGGTCGCGGGCAGGCAAGTCTGGGTACCCGTGATCCCAGAATGCCGACAAAAAGAGATTGGCAACATGAGAAGCATCGTCTATCTTGTTGCATGGAATAACATGTGCCATCTTCGAGAAACGGTCCACAATAACAAATATGGAATCTTTGCCATTTCTAGTTCTAGGCAAACCAAGCACAAAGTCCATACTAATATCTTCCCATGGGTGATATGGAATAGTAAGTGGCATATAGAGACCATGGGATTGAGCTTTAGACTTAGCTTTGCGACATGTAGAGCATCGGTTGGTGTAGCGGGAGACATTGTGGAACATCTTGGGCCAAAAGTAGTTCTTGCAGAGCATAGTGAATGTTTTGTCGCATCCAAAGTGTCCCATAAGTCCTCCTCCATCAGCCTCTTGCAAAAGTAACAAACGAAGAGAAGACTCGGGAATACAAAGCTTGTTAGCTCTCATTAGATAATCATCCTTGATGTAATATCGTTCCCAAGATGTATGCGTCGAACATTTGGCATAAGGGATAGCAAAAGTAGGGTCATGCGCATACAAGTCTTTTATGTGCTCAAAGCCAATGACATTTAATTCGAGTTGAGTAACGACCATGCATTTGTGGGAAAGAGCGTCCGCCACATAATTTTCCTTACCTTTGATGTACTTGATAACATAAGGAAATGACTCAATGAACTCACTCCATTTGGCATGTCGCTTATTCAATTTAGTTTGACCCTTAAGGTATTTAAGCATTTCATGGTCCGTATGGATGACAAATTCATGAGGGCGAAGATAATGTTCCCACACATGCAAGACTCTCACTAAAGCATATAACTCTTTGTCATAAATGGGATAATTAGTTGCGCTCTAGAAAGTTTTTCACTAAAATAAGAAATTGGGTGCTTCTCTTGCATCAACACACCTCCTATGCCATTACCACTAGCATCGCAATGAACTTAGAAGATTTATCAAAGTTAGGTAATGCAAGCAATGGAGCATGTGTAAGCAAATTCTTAAGGTCATGAAATGCGGTATCTTGTGATGGTCCCCAAACAAATGGTGCATTCTTCTTACTCAAGGCATGCAAAGGTGATGTAATAGTGCTAAAGTTCTTAACGAATCTATGATAGAAACCGGCTAAGCCAAGGAAACTTTGCACTTGTTGCAAGTTGGTTGGTTGTGGCCAAGTTTTAATAGAATCAATTTTAGCTTCATCTACATGAACACCCCTAGATGAGAGAACAAAGCCCAAGAAAACAAGCTTGTCAACACCAAAAAGGAATTTCTCCATATTAGCATAAAGGTGCTCTTTTCTTAGAGTTTGCAAAACGGTTCTAAGATTGGTGACATGATCGTCTAGAGACATGCTAATCACAAGATATCATCAAAGTAGACCACAACAAATACGCCAATGTAAGGGCGAAGAACATAATGCATCGCACGCATAAAAGTACCGAGTGCTTAGGATAAGCCCATAGGCATGACCAACCATTCATACAAGCCAAACTTGGTTTTAAAAGTAGTTTTCCATTCATCACCTTTCTGAATGCTGATTTGGTAGTAGCCACTTTTAAGATCAATTTTAGAGAAAATTGTGGCTCTGCTAAGCTCATCTAGCATATCATAAAGGCGAGGAATAGGATATCTATATCAAACGGTGATAGCATTGACGGGACGGCAGTCAGAACACATGCGAAAACTACCATCTTTCTTAGGCACAAAAATCACCAGGACGGCACAAGGACTTAAGCTTTCATGTACATGCCCATTGTCAATGAGTTGTTGTACTTGCCTTTATATTTCCTTGGTTTCTTTGGGGTTGACGCGGTAGGGTGCCTTGTTTGGTAATGGTGCATCGGGGATGAGGTCGATTCGGTGTTCAATGCCTCGTAGTGGAGGTAGTCCCGGAGGTAGCTCATCGGGGAAAGCGTCCTTGAATTCCTGCAATAGAGTAGACAACACTAAAGGTAGATGGTGAGAGGTGTTAGTCCAGGCCGCTTCATCTTTGCACAATAGGACATAGTGGGTGACACTAGATGGGTTCTCACACACTTCTCTCATCTCTCTTTTGGTAGCTAAGAGGACTAAGTTTTTCTTGTCGCTCATCGTGGAGGCACTCAATTTGGGCTTGTGGTGCTCACTCTCATTTGGGTGGTTCACTCTCTCACTATTCTCTCCACGATGGGTGGTTGCTTGCTTGTCGGCGATCACTTGGCTTGGCGACATAGGTCGTAACACGTACTATTTCCCCTTCATCTTGAAACTATAGTGGTTGGTACGGCCGTTGTTGATGACGGCGGGGTCGAATTGCCAAGGTCGTCCCAAGAGAAGATGGCATACGGACATGGGAATCACATCACACTCCAAGGTGTCCTCGTATGCACCTATCTTGAAAGAGACTTGAACAGTGTGCTCCACTTGAATTGTGCCAGAGTCACTAAGCCATTGAACCTTGTAGGGGCGAGGATGCTTCATCTTAACCAATTGTAGCTTGGAACATAGCTCTTCACTTATTAAGTTGTGGCAACTTCCTCCGTCGATGATGACCTTCACGGAACGTCCGTTGATACCTGCTTTGGTGTGGAAGATGTGGCACCGTTGGTCTCCGTCTTGTTGGTGTTGAAGCGGCAAATACTAACACTTCTCACCATCTTCCTCTAGTGTTGTCTATTGCAGGAATTCACGGACATCTTTCCAAATGTGCTACCTCCCAGCCTACCTTCTATACGCGGCATCGAGCACCGGATTGACCTCATCCCCGGCGCACCTCTACCAAACAAGGCTCCATACCTCGTCAACCCCGAAGAAACTAAGGAGATACAAAGGCAAGTACAACAACTCATCGACAACGGACACGTACATGAAAGCTTAAGCCCTTGTGCCGTTCCGGTTATTCTTGTGCCTAAGAAAGATGGTAGTTTTCGTATGTGCTCCGATTGTCGCCCCATTAATACTATCACCATTCACTATAGGAATCCCATTCCACGCCTTGATGATATGCTAGATGAGCTTAGCGGCACCACCATTTTCTCAAAAAATGATATTAAAAGTGGCTATTACCAAATTCGCATACAACAAGGTGATGAGTGGAAACCTGCTTTTAAAACTAAATTTGGCTTGTACGAGTGATTAGTTATGCCTATGGGTTTATCGGAAGCACCGGGTACTTTCATGCTTGTCATGCATTATGTTCTTCGCCCATACATTGGCATATGTGTTGTGGTCTACTTTGTTGATATACTTTTGTTTACCAAATCTCTCAAAGATCATGTCACTCATCTTAGGACCGTTTTGCAAACTCTTAGAAAAGAGCGTCTTTCTGCTAACATGGAGAAATGCACATTTCGTGTTGACAAGCTTGTTTTCTTGGGCTTTGTTGTGTCATCTAAGGGTGTTCATGTAGATGAAGCTAAAATTGATGCTATTAAAACTTGGCCACAACCAACCAACTTGCAACAAGTGCGTAGTTTCCTTGTCTTAGCCGGCTTCTATCGTCATTTCAATAAGGACTTTAGCACTATTGCATCACCTTCGCATGCCTTGAGTAAGAAGAATGAACCTTTTGTTTGGGGACCATCCCAAGATAACGCATTTCATGAGCTTCAGAATTTGCTTACACATGCACCATTACTTGCATTACCAAATTTTGATAAAACCTTCGAAGTCCATTGTGATGCTAGTGGTAATGGTATTGGTGGAGTTTTGTGCAAGAAAAGTGACCCATTGCATATTTTAGCGAAAAACTTTCTGGGGCTCAACTTAACTATCCCATCTATGACAAATAATTATATCCTTTAGTGCGAGTATTGCATGCTTGGGAGCATTACCTTCGCCCACATGAATGTCATACATACCGATCATGAAACACTTAAGTATCTTAAAGGTCAAACCAAGTTGAATAAATGAGATGCTAAATGGAGTGAATTTATTGAATCTTTTCCTTATGTTATCAAATACATTAAGGGTAAAGAAAATGTCGTGGCGGATGCCCTTTCCCGTACGTGCATGTTAGTTACTCAACTTGAAGTGAATGTAATTGGCTTTGAGCATGTTAAAGATCTATATGCACATGATCCTTCGTCTGCGATTCCTTATGCCAAATGTCTTGCTAATACTTGTCGGGAGAAATATTATCTCAAGAATGGCTATCTTATGCGCGCTAACAAACTTTGTATACCCAAGTCGTCTCTTCATTTGTTACTTGTGCAAGAAGCTCACAACGGAGGACTTATGGGACATTTCGGGTGCAACAATACCTTTGCCACACTCTCCTTCAAGTACTTTTGGCCAAAGATATTTCGTGATATTGCACGCTTCACCAATCGATGTTCTACATGCCGCAGAGCTAAGTCACAAGCTCAATCTCATGGTTTACACATATGCCACTCCCTATTCCATCTCAACCATGGGAAGATATTAGCATGGATTTTGTACTTGGATTACCTAGAACTCAAAATGGCAAGGATTCGGTATTTGTTGTTGTGGACCAATTCTCTAAAATTGCACATTTCATCCCCATGCAATAAGATAGACGATGCTTCAAATGTTGCAAATCTTTTTTGTAGGGAAATATTGAGGTTACATGGAGTGCCAAGGACCATAGTGTCGGACCGCGACGTCAAGTTCCTAAGCTACTTTTGGAAGACGCTATGTGCTGAGCTCGGCATCAAGCTATTATTCTCGATGGCCTATCATCCTCAAACCGATGGCTAAACGGAAGTAACGAATAGGACACCATCCACTCTCCTACGCTTGTTGATCAAGAAGAACATTAAGGAGTGGGAGGAGTGCTTACCCATCTCCGAGTACGCCTACAATCGAGCAAGACACTCTACTACCGGCAAGTGCCCATTCGAGGTCGTCTACGGCTTCAATCCATTGTCCCCATTGGACATCCTACCGCTTCCACTTCAAGAACGAGCGAACATGGACGCAAGTGCAAGAGCAAGTTATCTCAAGAAGGTGCATGAAGATACAAGGGCCACGATCGAGCGTCAAGTACAACACCTCACCACCAAGATCAACATCAACAAGACCCCAATGGTGTTCCAACCGGGAGATCTCATATGGCTTCATCTCCGCAAGGACCGCTTCCCCAACAAGTGCAAGTCCAAGCTACTACCAAGAGCCGATGGACCCTTCAAGGTGCTAGCACGATTCAGTGACAACGCCTACAAGATCGACATCCCACACAACAAGTACAATGTAAGCGACACATTCAATGTCAAGGACTTGACCCCATACCACGGTGATGAAGATCACGATCTGAGGATGGATCTCACCCAAGGGGGGGGGAGATGATGTGGAGCATCCTTCCGTCATCCCCATGGACTCTACACTAACACATCAAGCACCCCGTGGACCTATGACAAGATCTCGAGCATGCGCCATTGAAGCCGAGGTGAACTCACTCCTACTCGAGATACATATGGACATGAACGGAACTTGGTTGCTACCTCACCAAAATATGCTATGTTTCATTAGGTACGAAGACCAACGCCACCAAGCAGCTAAGGGACACCCCAAAGGAGGAGGAGAAGCACCCCAAGGCCTCAAGGAAGAAGAAGAAGAGGGCCCAGAGGAGCAAGACTGCACCTCCCAGGCGACCCCGTGCGCATGGGCTACCCAAGGAGCTGGCGCTGTAGCTCCCCATGTGCATGGGCGTGTACCATGCACACGGGACCCCCGTGCGCATGGGCCCAACTTACCCCGTGCGCACGGGCCCATCAGGATGGTCGGCTGAGAGCTGCTGTTTGGGCCTCCACTTCATCCCAATCTCCCACATACCTATATATTTCATACCTAGGGGCATGTTTAGGGTTATCAAAGTATATGTGAGACATTGATAGGGCTTTGCTCCTTCTACCACTCCTCTTGGAGATCAAGACCTCTTAGGAGAGGATCCCAAGTGGATTTCAAGACCTCCTCTTTGGAGAAGACCACATCAAGACCTCACCTCCTTAGGCGTGGGAAGAACCTTATCTTTGTGCTTGTTTCCTTGGATTGTTCTTGTATGCTTGTGGATCTCATGTGTTTGCTATTCTAGTGTATGTGTGATTGAGTTTTGTTTGAGTGAATTCCTCTCTTGTGTTCTTGTTGTTCATCATCTACCCCTCCAAGTGTGAACAGATCTCACCTAGGGTTCCACCCTACAATAGGTAGTCTTCAGGATTGTTGCTTCCGAAGAACTTAGGCACGGTGAACTTGAGCTTGTCGTAGTGTTGCTCTTCATTGTGTTGATGGTGATGATGGTGATGCTCTTGCCATGGTATAGGGTCATGAAACAGTTCCTCCTCATGCTCAACTTGTTTAGCTTGCCGTTGAGGTTGTGGAATTCTTGCACAGTTCCTCAATTCTTGGTGTTCCTCAAGCCGTGCGGCTTCTTCTTATCGCTCTCGGCAAAGGGCCTCTTCTTGTAGACGTACTTGGCGGTTGCGCTCATTGACGGCTCTTGTTGATTCGCGTAGAGCATGTTGAGCTTCAAGGGCTTGTTCCTCATGACGGTGTTGCTCTTGTCGAATGGCATCGCCATCTTGTTGTTCTTGTTGATCTTGGCGTATTGGAGCTTGCTCTTAGACCGGAGGTTCATTAGCTTGTTGCCGTAGTGTAACACCCTGGATTTTGCCCATTTTCTTTTGCTTTTAATTTTGGTCCGGATTTGCTTTTCTGTGACTTAGTGGTCTTGAAACCTGGAGAGATCACCTTTGATTCCTCTCCCCAGTGGCTTGTCAACTTCCAAACCATCCCAAGACCATGTCATTTCCATCTTGGACCAACTCCCAATATTCTTTTTCTTGGGAATATTCCTTTTTCTATTAAAGGAATAACTCTGTTTGCCCTGAGTTGTGGAGCAACTCATATTTCCATCGTTCCCAAAATTCTCAAATAATTCCCATAAATCCTTTGGGACATATCTTATACAGATATGTCAAAATATTCCTTTCCATACCCAAAAATATTTCACAAATATTCCTTTTCCGATTCTGCCCTATCTGTCATATTGAGAAGCAAGTACCCTTTATATTTGATTGCTTGCTCTCAAACTTTTTGTGCACTCTTTCCAACCCATATCATTGCCACATGCCAAAATTCAACTTTATTTGGATATTAAATCTCTCTTGGCTAATTTCCAAAGTTTCTGGGCAACCGGAATCTTTGTGAAGCAAGTGCTAGCTAGGAGTATCCAAATGAGTTGAAATTTTGCAAGCATCTTAATATGCTCAAATCATGACTCTCCACCAAGTTTCAACCTTATCCAATCATCTATGTGAGCATAGCATCAAATCTTTGTTTCTGGTCATTATTCTGGGTTGTGAAGCAACTATGTTTTATGTTGCTCCATAACTCCTGAAATTTTACCAGGACATTAACCTATCTATATAACACCTCTCCACAAAATTTGGGCTCAATTCATCTACACAATAATTCCCTAGAATTTCCCTAAGATTCTGTCCAGTGGGGTGCTGTGTGAAGGAAGTACCACTTTGGTTTATCCAAATGGTATGAAATTTATACAGTATCCTCATATGACAAAATCTTCATGTTATACCAAATTTTAGCTCAAGTGGCTACTCCATGTGAGTGCTACTTCAAGATTTGAAATTCTGGCCAGTGTGGTCATTTGTACTGCAAGTGCTATTTCTCCTCATCCAAATGGGCTGCAACTTTGCAGAGATGACCACCTTAGTGTGTGATCACTCGCAGATAAAAGCCCTGAGTCTAGTTCCTGCTCAATCCCCCTCAAATCATATCAAACACCTTGCTAGTGCATTGTAACCAAGCTTCCTCTTGTCAACTCCTGGCTTCTATAGATGATCTTTCACTTCCAGAATGCCTTGAGGATCAAGGACTTGCTGCTAGACAACGAATTAGGCAACAGAGTGCACCGTGTACACCAGTGCACATGGTGACCACGCAGCCAATGTGCAGTACTGGCGCTCTGTGCAATGGGGTCCTCGGCCTCGGCCGTTTCCTCGCGGCCTCGCCACCTAGTTATGTCCAGCAGCTTCATTTCGTCATCGCCCACACTCTGGACCCCTCTCCCCCTCTCACGTCCCCTCCCTCGCAGTACACGACGGCTCCCGTGACATGGCCGCCCCCTGTCACCGACGGGACCGGTCGATGGAGCTCTCCCGAGCCATCCCGACCCTGCCTGAGCTCTCTCCGCCCCTCCCTGACCGTCCGGGAAGCTTCTCCCCTCCTCCAAGCAAGCTCTGGAAGTGCCAGGACGCCGGCACACGCGTCGCCGCGGCGGTGCTCGGCCCTCTCCGTCGCTCGCCTATAAATAGGCTGCCCCGAGCCCTCACAAGCTTACCATAGGCCTCCCCTAGTTCCCAGGACTCCGCCCCACTTCTTCCCCAAGCCGGAGAACCTCTCTCCGACCACCATCATCGTCATGGCCGCCGCGGCCCTTCTCCTAAATTGGAGCTCAGCCGAGCCCCTCTCCTCCTCCCGAACCCTCCACCGTGTTTCCCTCCTTCCGGCGAGCCGCCCCACCCCATCTCCCCTCGCCGGAGTTGGCTGCACCACTGAGTCCATCCACCACCGCCCGCTCCCTGTACCTCTACTGACGCCGCCCGTCCCCGCCTCCCCACTCCTTCCCGGCGCCCGCTTCGCCTCTGAACGGGTGCGGCTGGTCTTCCCACGCCCGTCGGTGCCCGCGCCGTGGTCGGAGACGGCCGGAGCCGGCCGGCCCCCTCGCCGCCTTCCCTCCCCTGGTCCTTCTCTGTCTCTCTGAAGAACAGGGCGAGCGGGAGGAGGGGGACGAGCGCCCGTGCCCCTCCCCTGCCCCTGGGCCCCGCCTGGAAGTGGCTCCAGCCACGGGTCCACGTGGATAAGTGGAGACGCCTTCTGCGGTTTCCGTTTGCTCCAAAGGAAAATGTATTCTGCGAAAGTGTGCGATCCGCCGAGCTGCCAGGGACCCCGTTGGAATTATTCTATTTGTAGATAGGTCCCTGACAGAAAAACCTTCATAACTTTTTGCTCAGAACTCCGATCGAGGTGATTCCAAAGCCCACGTCTTCGTCTCGTCGAGCCCGTTCCGATGGAGTCATTTTCATAATGTTTACACACTATGAAAATGACCATTTTGCCCTTGTCCGTAAACAGCCCCTCCGAGAGAGAACTGTTTCCGGCAATCACTTCCGCGACCATTCCGCACTTCTCCCCGGTGTATCCCTTCATCCCCAGGCAAGCCACAACTCTCATCTGCATCATCGCATTGCAATGTCATAGTTTGACTATTTGCTTTATCAGTAAGTATGAGTATCTGTGAAATGAATTGGATTATGCAATGATCGAGTTAATTCTCGGATAGGTGACTACCATGTTGAGTACCGGATTATTAGTGACTAGTAGCCTACCCACTTGTTGATACTGTGATGTTGAGATCACTGTCTATGATTATTTTGGAGTTCATCCGGCAGTTCGTAGAGATGAATTAGTAGCATTGGGTTAAGCATATTGGTTCTTGGATTGTTTATTCGGGGATTAGATATTTCATGGTTGACCTTGAGTCACCTGTCCGGACTTATCCGTGCAGCCACATTTGCCTGTATGGGACGGCCTTGGCTTGGTCTGATCGCGTGCTCTTTCACTGATACCGCCCGACAGGGAAGGTTATGCGTGCGCGCTACCCTGGCCCGGTAGGCGGCGATAACCTTGTGAGCCCAGTTGAGTTTTGTGCCGGCGTCCCCGTTTGGGACAGTTCAGTTTGGCCGCGACGGTGGCAAGTGTCACGAGGTGACACAGGGGCCACTCAGGGCTTGACTCCGGGGGAGGATGATTGCCGGTGGTACGATGGGAGAGTCACGGGTCAGGCAGGTTTCGTTGGAGCAACGCTGATCCACCCGAATGGGATAACGAGGTCAGTGCTCCATAGTGTGGGTAAAGTGCGCAACCTCTGCAGAGTGTAAAATCTATTCGAAGAGCCGTGTCCACGGTATTGGACAGTCCGTCCAGACCTCACTAGGTGGTCAACCATGGTAGTGATGATAATGATGGAAGAACTCGTCGTATGATCAGAAGTACTCGGTGGTTCATGAGTATTCTGAGGGTTGTGAGACAACCCGGAGGAGAGTAAGTTTGTCAGACTTATCGTGTAGATGGAATAAGGTATTTGATATGTTAGCCATGGGATGGCTGTGAGTTGAGTGGTCAGATGACCACATGCTTGGGGATTGGACTTGGTACAGGTTCGGATTGGAGCCTGAGATTATTTGAAGTATGGATTTAATACGCTTTACCTTACTGCAGTCATTTCAGTAGCTACCTTGCTAGATAACCATGCTGGTTAATTTTGGATTGCTATGATGTTGTCTTGCTTTAATGCTGATGTTTGCTGTGAGCTTGCGAGTACATTCAAAGTACTCACCTGGCGTGTCATGCCAGTTTGCAGGTCATGCCATGATTGCTTGCTTGCCGAGGTTCCTGTGCTTGCGATCTATGATACGCGTTCTAGCCAGAGTCCCTGCGGAGTGGAGTCCATCACCGTCGTCGTTGTTTCACTGCCGAGAGAGAGTTACTCTGCTGTTAGCATAGAGCTACCCCGGGCAGGCATAGTGTTGCCGTACCGATGTAATCCTTGTACCGTTGTAACCATATCTATTGCAATAAAGAGCTGATTTGTTCTATGCCAACAGTGCCGTATTCCAGAAGACTTGTCCTTGGGCTGGAATACGGGGCGTTCCGGTTTACTCTGAGCCGGGGTGCCACACGTAGGCGTTCACGTTCACGGAGGCGGCCTTGTAAACCATTGCCATGAAATGGGTTTTGTTGAGCTTGATGATCTTCATGGTACTGGTGATGACATGGACGAGCTCGTGGAGGACTTGCATCCAAAGAGGTGTACAAGGAATGTCGGCTCAAATGGCGCCGTCTTCAATATGATGAAGATGTAGAAGAAAGGTTGACCAACAAGGCACAAATCTCCTCCATCCTTGCATCATTCTCCACCTTGCGAGTAGATAGCCTTTCGTCGATCTCCTCCATTTGTGTGGAAAGCTTGTGGCCGAGGTAGTATCTTGTACGTAGCTCGGATTGTCGCAAGTCAGTGGCGAGTAGGTCGATGCGATCGTTCAACGCTTCATTCTCTTGATGCAAAGCTCTTTGCGCGCTGAAGAGGTGGTTCTTGGTGACATAGTTGTTCAGTTCCTCATCTTGCTCGATGAAGAGTGGATTCAAAGTAGTTGGCCTATCCATCATCTCAAGCAAATGTGTGAGTGGAAGAAACGAAAGAACTATACCAAATGTACCTTATCCGATGTTGAAAATGGATTAATGATCACTCAATAATGTAATAAGGAAATAGCACAATTGGTACCGGATCTTGTCGATTCTCACACCTACACAAATAAGGCTTTTGGAGTAGCTTGGTGAGGATGGTGGTACAAAATTTATGCAATTGTTAGCAAGATTCAAGTAATGTTGAAAAAGATTCACAAATTTGCAAATGCAACAAGTAGACCGATAGCAAAATATGGCACATGGAAACACACTCGCGGATAGACAAATGGGGTCATGCAACCAAGGAATGAGCTCAAAATGTGGAATCCATGGAAAATGCTCTTGTTGCACAACGCTAGAGAGATGCTAGCACAATTGCTCAATAGGCGGATACGAGACTTGTGCACAACCTACAAAGAAAAAATGCAACGACTTCTATCCCAAGTATATATATATATATGATGTTCCGGAGATATGATCCAAGATGATCGAATATGACAATCTTAAGGTAGTATGATGCTATGGTTCTTGCTTAAAAGCTCTTTGCTTATCTTTCTCTTTTGCTTAAAAGCTTTTTGGCTCTTTCTCTTTTGATCTCTTTCTTTGGCCTCTTATGCAAAACTTCATGAACCAAGATAGCAATTGTAGATATGCGGTGACAACCTTGTGACACAAGAGATGATACCTAGATGTTTGTACCAAGATGATATGGTATGTATGCAATGGGAATGATGATCACTAATGTGCACAAGTAACATTGCCGGCAATACTCAATGGCTAGTCTCGATAGGTAAGTGACACAAAATGGGCTATGGGTCATCAATGTAATGGCAAGGGAGTACACAAAGGTGTCGTCGAAGTTACCATCCTTGCTTACGGTTGAGGGTGTCAAAATTGTGAAGTGGTCGTTGTCGATGTCAAGTCCGTGGCGAAGATGAGCGGCGGTAATGTCGGTGTCGAACCGTCCTTAAGTAGCCGAAACACGTTAGGAAACGGAAAGAGCAACTCAAAATCTCAAAGAATAAAACATGCCAAATTTGTCGGAGGTGGTAGCAGGTAAGCGATGGTGGTTGCGGAAAGCGGTGGTGGCTATGCGGAAATGCAATGATGGGTTATGGAGTGGCGGTGCGGAAGAAGTAGTGGTGGCTGAAAATTTTTGAGCGAAAAAAATTCAGTTTCGTCAGGAAACGTCGGACGTCCGGTATGGGTCGGACGACCGGTATGCGTAACGTCCATTAATTGCCGGATGTTCGGTGCCTGGGAGATTTGGGGCTGCAGGAAGAACTCGAGGATTCCGTGGTGGAAAGAAAAATTAAGGTCAAAATTGGGCAGATTTTGCGGATGGAATTGAGGCAAAAGATGGGGAAAAGCTAGATCCACTCGTGGCAAAACAAATCCATGGATCAAATTCAACAAAACTTCATCAAACCAACAAATCACAAAAAAATTGTATAGCTATTTTTGTGGGGATTTTCGAAATTGGACAAAACACACAAAATTAGGCTAGAAAAAGGGGGTAGGGACTCCAAAAACGTGATCAACGTGGCTCATGATACCAACATGATGTAGGGTGGAACCCTAATGGTCGATCTTTCACGATTTGGAGGGGGGTTCCCAAAGAGCACGACGAACACATGAAGAACACACAAGAGGAAATCACTCAAACAACTAGATCCAATCACACATGTGCTAGATCCAAGTACACAAAGAGGGAAGCAAAGATACAAATCCAACAAATAAGGGATACAAGAGGAACTAGTTTGTCTCCATGAAGGAGGTCTTGAATCCACTAGGGGATCTTCCCACAAGGGGGTCTTGAATCCACTTGGGGGATCTTCTCCTAGGAGGCCTTGGTCTCCAATGGAGTAGGTATCATGTGGATGAGCAAAGCTCTATCTCCAAAACAAGCTATCACAATGCTAACCCTAAAACATTGTAGGAGAAGTATTATTTATAGTCTAGAGGTGCGAAGGGGTACATGGGCCTCGGAGCGAGTGGCTGTGCGCAGACAGGCGTCGGACGTCCGACCATTACCGGTCGTCCTACGGCTCGCGAGGGTCCGGGCGTCCGGTAATGCTTGGACTTCCGACATTTCGGCTCTGATCAGGTGGCGCCGGATATCCAGAGGCGGTTGGACGTCCGGTGCGTCGGTCGTCCGGGAGACTTCGGATTTCCATCATTTTGGCTCAGTGATGGTGGCACCGGATTTTTGGAGGGCCTCGGTCAACCGGGCACTGGGAGGTGTCGGACGTCTGGATGCTTACGGTCGTCCGACCGCTGTAATCCTCGTCGGCTGGCCCTTCAGGCTGTTGGGGTCTCCACGCGTCGGACGTCCGGCGTGGTCCGGTCGTCCGGAGGCTGTAGATTCCTGGCAGCTCTTGCTCTTGGTCCTTGTACTTGGTGTCCTCGCCGTCTTGTCCATTGGATGTAGTTGCTCCTTGGCTATCCTCTATGTACCTGATCACACATACGGTCTCCGCTTGAGGTAGTAGCCATGTCTCACATGAAGAATGTGTAAGTTTGGAGAGAAGCGAGTTCACCTTCTCTTTGCTAGGCCTTGCTTGAGCTCTAGTCATTTCTCCATGTGGTGTCGTGGGAGACGAAGGTAGGTCCATGGGGATGACCGTGGGATGCTCTGCATCACATGATCTTCTAGAGACATGCTAAACACAAGAATATCATCAAAGTAGACAACAACAAATATGCCAATGTAGGGGCGAAGAACATAATGCATGACACGCATAAAAGTATCGGGTGCTTCGGATAAGCCCATAGGCATAACTAGCCATTCATACAAGCCAAATTTGTTTTTGAAAGCGGTTTTCCATTCATCACCTTCTTAAATGCGTATTTGGTCATAGCCACTTTTAAGATCAATTATAGAGAAAATTATGGCTCCACTAAGCTCGTCGAGCATATCATCAAGGCGGGGAATAGGATATCTATAAGGAATGATGATAGCATTGATGGGACAGCAGTCGGAACACATGTGAAAACTACCATCTTTCTTAGGCACAAGAATAACTGGAACAACACAAGGACTTAAGCTTTCACGTACATGCACATTATCAATGAGTTGTTGTACTTGCCTTTGTATTTCCTTGGTTTCTTCAGGGTTGACGCGGTAGGGTGCCTTGTTTGGTAACGGTGCACCGGGTATGAGGTCGATTCAGTGTTCGATGCCTCGTAGTGGAGGTAGTCCCGGAGGTAGCTCATCGGGGAAGACGTCCTCATATTGCTGCAATAGATTAGACAACACTAAAGGAATATGGTGAGAGGTGTTAGTTCTTGCCACTTCATCTTTGCACAATAGTACATAGTGGGTGAAACAAGATGGGTTCTCACACACTTCTCTCATCTCTCTTTTGGTAGCTAAGAGGACTAAGTTTTTCTTGTCGCTCATCGTGGAGGCACTCAATTTGGGCTTGTGGCGCTCACTCTCTTTTTGGTGGTTCACTCTCTCACTATTCTCTCCATGATGGGTGGTTGCTTGCTTGTCGGTGATCACTTGGCTTGGTGACATAGGTTGTAGCATGTACTCCTTTCCTTTCATCTTGAAGCTATAGTGATTGGTTCTCCCATTGTGGATGACACCATGGTCGAATTGCCAAGGTCGTCCAAGTAGGAGATGGCAAACGGACATGGGAACCACGTCACACTCTGAGGTGTCTTCATATGCTCCTATCTTGAATGAGACTTGAACGGTGTGCTCCACTTGAATGGTGCCGGAGTCGCTAAGCCATTGGACCTTGTAGGGGCGAGGATGCTTGATCTTGACCAATTGTAGCTTGGAACATAGCTCTTCACTTGCCAAATTGTGGCAACTTGCTCCATCAATGATGACCTTCACGGAACGTCCGTTGATGCCCGCTTTGGTGTGGAAGATATGGCATCTTTGGTCTTCGTCTTGTTGATGTTGAAGTGTCAAGACCTTGGAGACAACAAGAGCGGGGCTCGAATCATTGTCACAAAATACTTGGTCATCTTCATCTTCATTCACGTGCCGTTGCATGGCCACGTGCTCAAGCATTTCCATTTCTTCTTTACTCATTGAGTCATAGGTGTTGTCATCGTTGGCGATCATGGTGCGCCGAGTGGGGCACTCAATTGTCTTGTGGCCTTGCCCTTGACATGTGAAGCATTTGATGGAACTTGTCTTGACGGTCTCATCCGGTGGAGTTGTTGATGATGAATCTCTCATCTTGAAGTTGCTCGTAGTAGGAGGACGACTTGAAGATGTCGAAGTTTTTTTGAAACTTGACTTGTCGACGTTGCTTGTAGAAGGTTTGGTTGAGGTAGAAGGCGTTGTAGTCGTTGAAGCTTGAGTGTATGAACCGTATGTCTTGGAAGAGTACTTGGCATACTTGTAATCATCTTGCACTTGTCACTACGCCTTGGTAGCTTCGTGCACTAGCTCGAGGAGGTTCGTGTACGGTTGGAAATCCGCAATCTTCTTGACAGGATGGTTAAGTCCATTCAAGAATCGTGCCATGGTTTTCTCCTTATCTTCTGTGACATTAGCTCATATCATGGCTATCTCCATTTCCTGGTAGTACTCTTCAATGGACTTGGTGCCTTGCTTGAGAAATTGCAATTTCTTGAAGAGGTCACGGCTATAGTACGTGGGTACAAAGCGCGCTCGCATGACATCCTTCATTTGATTCCACTGGGTGGGTCACCTTTTGCTTCTCTTCTCTCAATGACTTGCTCCTACCAAATGAGGACATAGTCTTGGAACTCAAGAGATACCATGGCGATCTTCTTTTCTTCATCAT
Organism: Thinopyrum elongatum; assembly: GCA_011799875.1. Lineage (NCBI taxonomy): Eukaryota > Viridiplantae > Streptophyta > Magnoliopsida > Poales > Poaceae > Thinopyrum > Thinopyrum elongatum. Next base: position 283,164,696 of record CM022300.1, read on the forward strand.
AGTTGTGTAAGCGAAAGACCTTGTCAACCTTCAATGGCCATGAAAGGTAGTCTTCGGGGTCGGTGCTGCCGGAGAACTTAGGCATGCTGAACTTGAGCTTGCTGTAGCGTTGCTCTTCATTGTGTTGTGGGTGATGATGGTGACGCGCTTGCCGTGGTGGAGGGTCTTGAAGCACTTGCTCCTCTTGCTCAACTTTATTAGCTTGCCGTTGAGGTTGTGGAATTCTTGCATGGTTCCTCAATTCTTGGCGTTCCTCAAGGCGTGCGGCTTCTTCTTGTCGCTCTTGGCGAAGGACCTCTGCTTGTAGACGTACTTGCTAGTTGCGCTCATTGACGGCTTTTGTTGATTCATGTAGAGCATGTTCGGCTTCAAGGGCTTGTTCCTCATGATGATGTTTCTCTTGTCGAGGGGCATATCCATCTTGATGGTTGTGTTCACCTTCCCGGAGGCGGTCTTGTAATCCATTGCCATGAAATGGGTTGTGTGGAGCTTGATGATCTTGATGGTCTTGGCGACGATGCGAACGAACTCGTGGAAAACTTGCATCCAAAGAAGATTCCACATAATGTCAACTTTAATGGCGCCGGCTTGAGTATGATGAACAGGTAGAAGAGCGATTGGGCATCATGCCTTGTATATCTTCCTTGACAGATGCCATCGACGTGTCGAAGTAGTATCTTGTTCGTTGCTCGGATTGTCGCAAGTCGATAGCGAGTATGTCGATGTGTTTGCTCAATGCATCTTGTGCTTGATTCAAAGCTCTCTGTGCGCCGAAAAGGTGGTTCTTTTGGGAGGGCTATTTTTGTGGCTATTTTCAAAATTGGGACACAAGAAAACAAAATTAGGCTAGAAAACGAAGGGAGGGACTCTAGAATTGTGATCAACCTTGCTCATGATACCAAGATGATGTAGGGCTGAACCCTAGGGGGCGATCTTTCATGATTTGGAGGGGATCCCACGAAAAAGACGAAGAACACACAAGGGAAAACACGAGGGGAAACGAGAATAAAAACTCAAATCAACGAGATTCGATTACACATGTGCTATATCCAAGAACACAATGAGAGAAACGATCCAAATCCAACAAAGGATGATACAAACAGTCGGTAGTTCTTCCCAATCCATGAGGAGATGGGGTCTTGAAGCCATGAGGGGATCTTCCCTAGACGGGGTCTTGAATCCACTTGGGGGATCTTCTCCTAGGAGGCCTTGATCTCCAAAGGAGTAGGTATCAAGTCGATGAGCAAAGCTCTATCTCCAAAACGAGCTATGACAATGCTAACCCTAAAACGGAGGTAGAAGAAGAGTATATATAGTCTAGGGGGCGAAGGGGTACACAGGCCTCGGCCCAAAGTCACAACGCACATGTAGGCCGAAAGTTTCGGACACCGAAGGTTCCGGGCTGGTTCCAGCCGGGTTTCGGGCTAACCGGAGAGGTGGCGCGCTCCGGGGCTGGTCTGAGTGCCGGGGGCCGGAAGCTCCGGGCTAGCCGGAAGTTCCGGGTGCCAGAGGTTCCGGGCTTAATAGAGAGTTTGTACGCGCCGGATTGGCCTTGATCGTTAGGGGCCGGAAGCTCCAGGCTGGCCGGAGGTTTCGGGCGGTGGCCGGAAGTTTCAGGCTAGACAGAGAGTTTGCACTCCTGTCCCTTTCTTCTCCTTTAGCTCTCGGATCCTTGGCATGCTCGTTCTACCTGATCATACACATTGTCTCTGATTGAGGTAGCAACCATGTCTCGTTCACATGTAAGGGAAGCTCAAGTAGGCGAGCTCTAGTCATGGGTCCACTTGGTGCTTGGGTAGTGGGGGTAGTGTCCATGGGGATGACCCTGGGATGCTCCGCATCAGACTTGGCCCATACCATGGTGATGAAGATCACGATCCGAGGACGGATCTCTCCCCAGGGGGAGATGATGCAGGGCATCCTTCCATCATCCCCATGGACTCTACACCAACACACCAAGCACCACATGGGCCTATGAAAAGAGCTCGAGCACGCGCCATTGAAATCGAGGTGAACGCACTCTTACTTGAGATAGATATGGACATGAATGGAACTTGGTTGCTACCTCACCAAAATATGCTATGTGTCATTAGGTACGAAGACCAACGCCACCAAGCAGCTAACAAACACCCCAAAGGAGGAGGAGTAGCACCTCAAGGCCTCGAGGAAGAAGAAGGAGACCAAGAGGAGCAAGACTGCACCTCCCAGGCGACCCCGTGCGCACGAGCCCCCAAGACCCCGTGCGCATGGGCCATCCAGGGAGCTTCTGGAAATGAAATGCATCACCCTGTGCACACGGCCTCCAGACCCCGTGCACACGGGCCCTCACCGCTGTAGCACCCCGTGCGAATGGGCGTGTACCATGCCCACGGGCCAACCTTACCCCGTGCGCACGGGCGTGTACCGTGCCCACGGGCCAACCTTACCCCGTGCACACGGGCCCATCAGGATGGACAGCCGAGAGTGGCTGTTTGGGCCTCCACTTTGTCCCCCTATCCCACCTACCTATATATTTTGTACCTAGGGTCATGTTTAGGGTTAGCAAAGTGATGTGGAGCATCCTATGGACATCACCATGTCAAGAGTCCATTTGGCAAGTGACACGTGCGACCTCTACTTCACATACATAAAGGTGAATCATCTCCTTTACACATGCTCACTTGACCCCTTCGAGATGGTATACTACTTGACATTCCTCTCGTGTGCATGCATAGGTATTGCCGGAGCTTAACGGACGACGACAAGGAGTGCTAGCGCCAAGGAATACCTACACCATCCGCGAGGGAAGCTTAGAAGTGAAGACGGAAGAATACTGAGCTGCAGCAAAGCTACAACCACCAGAGGTCCAATGATCCACCAGACGTCCGACACGACCATGCCCAGGCCAGCCACAAGAACCATGGCCACTGCATGCTACAGCGGCCGGACGACCAACATGACACCGGACGTCCGACACACTACAGCCACCAGACGACCGACAGCTACCGGAAATCCGACGATGCCTCTCCAGAGAAGAAACGTCGGAAGTCCGATGCCCTCCGAACGACAAGACCCCTGCGACCGACCGGACGACCGACAACCGTCGGACATCCAACACTGCCTGTGCGCAGCCGGGCCTTTGGCCTTGTATCCCTCTCCCACTTACCCCTTCGTGGCTTAGACTATAAATAGACTACCCCCTCCTCATTTCTAGGCTTAGCAAATAGGATGCTCATATGTATGTGAGCTTTGCTCCTTACCTACTCTACTCTTGAGAGAGAGAGACCACTCCCATGGAGTTCAAGACCTCCATGTGAGAAGATCCCTAGTGGATTCAAGACCCCATCTAGGGAAGATCCATCTCGGATTCAAGACCTCAACTCCTCACGGATTGGGATGAACTAGCTACCATTTGTGTCATCCTTTGTTGGATTTGGATCGTTTATCTCGTTATGTGTATGTGGATCTAGCACATGTGTAACCGTTTCTCATTGATTTGAGTGTTTCCTCTTGTTTCCCTCGTGTGTTCTTCGTGTTCCTCATGGGACCCCCTCCAAATCGTGAAAGATCGGCCCCTAGGGTTCCACCCTACATCATCTTGGTATCATGAGCCACGTTGATCATGAATTTGGAGTCTCCCCCACCATTTTCTAACCTATTCTGCTTTCTTTTGTCCTAATTTCGAAAATCCCCACAAAAAATAGCCCCTAATTTTTTTTGTGATTTATTGGTTTGATGATGTTTTGTTGAATTTGATCCATGGATTTGCTGTGTTTCGAGTGGATCTAGCTTCCCCACTTTTCATCTAGGAAATCTCCTCAATTTTGACCCGAAATTCCCAATTTCAGCCCAAAATCGCATCCCGGATCTGAAATCCCGAGTTGGCCCAGACTCGTCAGACGTCCGACACTTTTTCGGACGTCCGGAGCCTTCTGAACCACTGGATGACCAGTATTTACCAGAAATCTGACACCCCTAACCAGAGAATAATCCTCGGAATTCCGACAATTCTCGGACGTCCGACACCTGTAGAAACTGACTCGGCTGGAATTTTGTTTCGGCCATAACATAACTAATTCATCTGGACTCGGATTTTGATGTTCTATAGCTCATTTTGAAGTTATTGACACCCCCCATCCCACAAAAATACTTCCAACATCATTTGACCCCATCAAATTTTTGGAACTTTGGCATCTTCGCCGAGGGCTTCTACCATATCATTCGCATACCACCATAGCTTTCCGTAACCTAACCCATTTTGATTGCCATTGCATTTGTGGTTGCTTGAGTTGTGAATAGAGTCTCCTAAGGTGTTTCGACTACTTAGGGATGGTTACTTGTTCATCAACCACCCCCATAACTTCTGCATAACCTTGCCCACCATACATTTTCGCCGCCTCAATTTACCAAATTTTGTTTGAGCTTGTTTGACTCGTGGTTTGTGTCTCCTATGGTGCTTTGGCTAGTTAGGGACGGTGACCTCAACTTTGACTCGCATAACCACCTCCACTTCCACATTGCCTACTCCAAAGCCCATCTGTCATGGGAAACCACGGCCACCTATGGGGCCAAGGGCCCCTTTTGGTTCAGCAGGGGGACTAAGCGCATTGCACAAAGAGCAGAGGAGCGGAGCGTAGTGCGACAGAGATCACACGGGCAATTTTTACCCAGGTTTGGGCCACCGCGAGGCATAAAACCCTACTCCTGCTTTGGTGGATTGATGGTGGATGGTGGTGGAAATTCAATGCTCTTGCCCGGCAGGGTTGCCTCGGGGCGAGAGCAGCTACGCGCGTATGGGTGTACAGGGGTCCGAATCCTTTCTATGGTTGCCATGGGCCTCCTTTTATAGATTAAGGGGTCACCATAGTGGCAAATCAGTCATTGTTACTGATTAGATAGCGAACAGTGCTATCATATCTCCTCTGCAGACAGAGCAGTACGCATTAAATGCACCGCTCAGTGTCACATCATGGCCTGCCCGGCATGCCTTGCCGGGCTGTTTGGCCACCTTCTCTCCTGTCTGCATGACACGTCGCAGGACGGGTGTCATCCGGAGGTGATTCCTGTAGGAAATGGCTACCATGTGGCAAAAGGCAGCCACTTAGTCATCTCGGGGCTTGACACCGCACCGATCGGTGACTTGCGTCGCCGTGAGGTGGGGCGATGTAGCCTTGGCGGGGCATTTTGCCTTCGTATGCCCCGGCAGGCCTGCTGGAGCGGCCTTGAGGCTTGCTTCCGTGGCAACCTTGACCTCGCCAGGCTCTCCTGCCCGGCAAGGGAGATTTTCCCTTAGCAGTGTCTTGCTTCTTGGCTTGACTTGGTCTTCTCAACTTGCCCTTTGATTCCTCAAAGAGCCTATCTCTTTTCCTTGGCCTTGTCTTGGATGTTGCAATCTTGGTCTTGGGCCTGTGCACGGTTTGGGCAACAGACCCAGGGTTTGTTGCACCGATAGGAGCCCCCAGGCCTGGCCTGAACGAGCTGTCGGGCGTCATTGGGGTAGGCCCTAACTTGTGCACAAGCGAGGGGGAAATAGCCGCTCGCCCTTTGAGATCTTCTTTGCTTCTTCATTAATCCGAGCTCGGATCAGTTTTCGGTTCTTCCGCCCGTCGCGTAACGCCAACTGCAGTGGGGCCACTCTTGTAATGGCCTGTGAATGACTTTAACGCACGGGCAAGTAACTGCCAATTCACTCTTCCCACTACGCCGTTATCCCCAGCCACGTATGCTGCATGCACCGAGAGGGGTAGGTAACGGGGGCGCGTGGTGCGGGGGAGCGTTAAGGCAGGGGCCTGGTCCTGATGGATTGGTGGAGGAGGACGGCGATCCCCCGCAGAGGGAGCGGCTCCCAACCCTGGCCCGTCTATAAAAGGAGGGACGGGGGAGGAGTGGGAGTATTCGTTCGCTCACCTCCTTTATTCTCTGCTCCCTCCTGAGGTATGCCGAGGAGGAGAGCTTGGGGCCAAGCCCCGGGCCCCAGCTTGGGGTCGACGGCATCGAGTGCTCGGACACAATCCTCTTCCTGTCTTCGCGCAGGCTTCAAGGGGGTGCGCGGGCGGCGCGGTGATAGCACCGGAGGTAGCGACTCTGGTGTGCTCGTCGCCGGGCTGCCCGTAGCTCCAATCTTAGTGAGGGGCGATGCAAGCGACACCACGCCGAGGGCCATAATGGACACGAGGCATGGTAGTCGATCGTGGCCTAGTCCTTCTTTTCTTGTGATGCCGAAGGGAGGCTGCAAAGGAGGTTCGGTACCGGTAGCGGTGGATTCCTCCTCTCAGGGCACCGCCTGCCCGGCGTATGGGCGGGCTCCTCGTCTCCATTTGTACTTCCCTAAAGGGTGGCGGCCCCTTGCGTTCAGGTCATTGGAGACGACCATGCTCTCTGTGGAGCTACCCGAAGCGCTTGGTGTTCGCCCTGGTTGGCGTGGCGGAAGCTTCGAGCGACAGTGGTAAAGGAGGTGGTGGCGACCCACGATCCGTCAAGAGCGGGGGCGGCTGCTCCGGCCAGGCGTGCTTGCCGGCAACACCATCACCACTGGTTGAGCTTCCGTCAGCGTCACCATCCACACCTGCCCTCCGGTTTCTTCCTCCTAGCCCAGGAACGGCGTCCTCCTGATCCTGGGGAGGCGTCGAATCCCAGCCGGGCCTTCCCTCCGTCTTCTTTGTTTCCCCCTGTAGTTTCGAAGAAGGGAAGGACAGAGTAGAAAAGGGGATCATGAGCATTTATCTTTTTCCAATCTAAAATATGTAGGCACTTGCCAAACTTTAGTTCAAATTATGTAATCTCTTTTATCCATGTTTGTGTTCTGTAAGGTCTGTACTTGTTGATCAGCATATTAATGAAAAAGATAAACCTTGCTGGGCACTTGTGCATGGAACATGTCCATGCAGAGGGAGAATGCCTATTTACGCTCAAGTAAACAAGTTTTTCCCTGGTAGGCTATCCTGCCGGTATCCTCAAGTTGCTGCCATGGGGCTAGGCCTGCCGAGCACAAATTGTGAAGAGGGACCAACCCCACTTTCTCGCCAAAGGCCACTGTCGGATTTCGGGTTCCGCAAACCCTTGAGAGGTTCAAACTTTGGGGGTGCATGCAAAGAACTCGTCCTCCCTAGTCTGCCTACTCACTAATCTCATAGCCTAGCTCGACAAACTGTAAGGAAAAGAGACACAGCAGTTTACCCAGGTTCGGGCCACCTTGCGGTGTAAAACCCTACTCCTGCTTTGTGGTGGATTGGCCTCGAGGGGCTGAGGATGAACTAGTATAGTGGCGAACAGCCTCCGGAGGAGAGGTGTTCTTGAGCTCGAGTGAGCTGGTGGAGTGAGGGTGATCTGAATGATCCGTCGTGAACTTGTCCCTCTCTACGGTGGTTGCTAAGTCATATTTATAGCAGCCTTGGTCCTCTTCCCAAATGAAAGGCGGGAAGGGATCCCACAGCGGCCTAATTCGAAGGGAGACAACTAGTACATGCTATCCTGACAAAAGTAGTCTTCGCCTGCGAAAGCCTCTGGTTGTGACGCCGTGGTGGGCTCGGTGATGACCTCTGTCCTGCCGTCCTGGCGGTTTTGGTCTTGTTGCATGGGAATGGAAACCTTTGGCTGATTCCTCGGAAATCCGCGCCTGCGCTTGCCTCTTTAGCACCGAAGAGGAAACTGGTACTCTGCGCCCGCTGGCGCCCGCCTGGCCTTGGTCGTCATGGCTCACATCATCCGGACCTCATGTGGTGAGGCTTGCATAGAGATCTCCGCTCCTCGGGAGCCAGCCTGAGGAGGCCGCCCCTCGTGGAGGTCTTGGTATCATCCGCCTCGCGAGGCTTGGCCCCTCGCGAGGGTCTTGAGTTGTTGTCGCTGAAGCTAGGCCGTACCAGGCCGTTGATGGAGCCACGCCATGGCCTGCAGGCAGGCAAGTCTGGGTACCCCCATTCCCAGAACGCCGACAGCCACTACAACCTCCCTGACCAAAATAATGTTTGAGTCAAGGGACGGGAGCACCTAAGTCTTGAAAGCGGTGAGGTTTTCCTATGCACAAGCTTTACTTACAGAACTCATATGGATAAGAGAGAGAACTTATCTGTTTGGGCTTGCCGGGGATCGCGATGTAGGCTTGTCTTCTCTTCTCCTTTTTCGGGACCGAATCCATGGTAGGAGCCTGCAGTATGATGCAGATGAAAATGATGCCCCATGCGATCTTATCTACATGAACATGCAATGCTCATAATATGCTTATGCATGCATGCAATCTGTTGGGGGCCCCCCAGCGCTTCATTTATTTCTCTGTTGCTCAAGGTCTGCACCTGGCTTTGTAAAAGGGGATACATGCAACAGAGGCAAGGCCTGTACAGAAGGGTGGCTGCCGGGCAGGGCCCGACAGCCGTGCCTTACGGGTAGAACTTGCGGAGATGCTCAAAGTTCCATGAGTTTTGCAACTGAATGCCATCTCCGGTCTCCAGACGGACTGCGCCAGGTCTGGTGACTCGTACTACCCGGTAAGGGCCTTCCCACTTCAGCGTCATCTTGTTTGCACCCTTGGCAGACTAAACGCGCCTAAGGACAAGGTCGCCTTCCTCAAAACACCGGCCACGAACCCTGCAGCTGTGATAGTGACGCAGGGCCTGCTGATAGTGTGTTGCACGCGTAGCAGCCTGAAGATGGTTCTCCTCGAGTAGCACAGCATCGTCACACCGGTGCTGATCTTGCGCTACTTCATCATAGGCAAGAACTCGAGGTGACCGGTAAATGAGCTACGTGGGGATAACTGCTTCTGCCCCATAGACTAGGGAGAAGGGAGTCTGCCCGGTAGCTCGATTTGGTGTCGTTCTGAGGGACCAAAGAACCACCGGCAGCTCATCGATCCACCGCCTGCCGCACTTCTACAGCCTATCGAAAGTTCTTGTCTTGAGTCCTCACAACACTTCAGCGTTCGCCCTCTCAGCTTGCCCGTTGCTCTTTGGATGGGCCACAGAGGCGAACGAGATTTTGCTTCCGAGAGCATGAACGTATTGCATGAAGGCACGACTCGTGAACTGGGTGCCGTTGTCTGTGATGATCCAGGAAGGAACTCCGAAGCGGCACACCAATCCTTTCAAGAACTTGATAGCTGACTGAGCAGTCACCTTTCTCACGGGCTATACTTCCGGCCACTTTGTAAACTTGTCAATTGCAACGAACAAGAATTCAAAGCCCCTGGAAGCATGGGGGAAAGGGCCGAGGATATCGAGCCACCAGACCGAAAATGGTCATGATAAAGGGATTGTCTGAAGAGCTTGGGCAGGCAGGTGGATGTTCTTGGAATGGAACTGGCAGGCTTTACACTTGGTGACAAGCTCGACCGCATCTTGGAGGGCTGTGGGCCAGTAGAATCCTTGCCGGAAAGCTTTCCCAACCAACGCCCTTGATCCAATGTGGGAGCCGCACATACCATTGTGTATCTCCGCCAGCAGTTCCTTTCCTCCTTTCCGGAAAATGCACTTCAACTTCACACCATTGGGCCTCCTTCTGTACAGTGTGTCATCAACAAACTGATACATACTGGCCCTCCAGGATACTCTTTCAGCTTCTTCTTACTCTTTGGGAAGTTCTCTAGTTTGGAGGAAATGGACTATGTGTCATGCCCAAGGCGGAGCTTGTGGCTTGGCAACGAGGACTAACGGCACCTCCCCATTCGTGAGAGTGCAATCCTCGACCGCGCGGACCGATGGCCTTGCGGGAGGATGTAGCTTAGCGACCGAAGGGGAGTTGTGCCCAACAAGCTTTCTACTGGGATCCTCGAGGGGTTCTACCAGGAGAGGCTTGCCAGAGTCTAGTTTCATCCTCTTTCTGGCCATTGTTGCCGAGGATACGGAGGGCTGAGTCAGATGGAGAACAAAAGTTCCTGGTTCCACAGGGAGCTTCTGCGCAGCGCACTTTGACCGATGATCAGCGATGCTGTTTTCCGCATGGGGTATGTGCTCTGTTTGCAATCCGTCAAAGCGCTCCTCCAACTTTCTCACTTCCTCAATGTATGCCTCCATCAATGGACTTTGGTAATCCTTGTTGACTTGTCTCACCACAAGTTGTGAATCTCTGCAGATGATCAGCTTCTTGATCCCCAGTTCTGTTGCAATCCTGAGCCCGGCAAGGAGCCCTTCATACTCTGTTGTATTGTTGGTAGCTTCCTCCCATGGAAAATGCATCTGGACGACGTACTTCAGGTGCTCTCCGGTGGGATCAATGAGAAGCACGCCAGCCTCTGCACCTTGTACGGAGAAGGCACCATCGAAATACATGATCCATTCTTGGGGTGCTTCCTTGCCGGGGATAACTGTCTCCAATACCTCTTCATCAGGAGTTGGCGTCCATTCTGCAATAAACTCTGCCAATGCTCTGCTCTGAATGGTTGATGTGCTCTCAAACTTCAAACCAAAGTTGGATAACTCCAAAGCCCACTCCACTATCCTGCCGGTAGCCTCAGGGTTTCAGAGTATCCATTGCAAAGGGAAACGGGTGACAACTATGATCTCATGGGCTTGGAAGTAGTGGCGCAGTTTCCTTGAGGCCATGACAAGGCCAAAGATCAATTTTTGCATGCCAGAGTACCTGGATCTAGCCCCCTGCAATAGGGAGCTAACGAAGTATACTGGGTGCTGCACCACTTTCTTCTTTGTCGTGACCAGAGAACTGCTTCCGTTGTTCTGCTCTTCTCTAACTTGATCTGGATCTGACCCTACCGGGGTGTGTTCACTTTCCTCCCCGGAAGGGACACCAGCTACGTTTGCTGCTTCATCCACTTCCCTCTGCGCCACCAGTGCTGCGCTAATCACCTGATTAGTTGCTCCCAAATATAGCAGCAACGGCTCTTGAGGTTTGGGAGCAACCAAAGTGGGCACAAAGAAAAGGTAGGTCTTCAAATCTTGTAGTGCGGCGTCTGCCTCGGGGGTCCACTCCATGGGCCCTGCCTTTTTGAAAATCTTGAAGAACAGCAAGGCAGGCTCGGCAGACATGGAAATGAACCTGCTAAGTGCGGCAATACATCCAGTGAAACGCCTCATGTCCTTGACTGTCTTGGGTGCTTGAATCTGCTCGATATCCTGGATCTTGTCGGGGTTGGCCTCTATCCCTCGGTGGGACACAAAGAAGCCAAGTAGCTTGCCAGAAGGTACGCCAAACACACACTTCTCCGGATTTAGCTTCAAGTTAATCTTGTGCAGATTAGTGAACGTCTCTTCCAAATCCTGGATGAGGGTTGATCTGTCCTTGGTCTTGACTACAATATCATCCATGTAGGCCTCAACTTTCCTGTGGAACTGTGACTCAAAACCAATCTGGACTGCTCTCGTGAAAGTAGACCCTGCGCTCTTCAACCTGAGAGGCATCCGCACGAAGTAGTATGTGCCACATGGGGTGATGAACACGGTCTTCTCTTCGTCTTCCTTGGACATGAAGATCTGATGATATCCAGAGTAGGCATCCAGGAAGGAAAGCAGGTCAGACCCGGAGGTGAAATCCACAATCTGGTCGACGCGCGGCAAAGGAAATGGGTCCTTCGGGCATGCCTCGTTCAGATCCGTAAAATCTATGCACAACCTCCACTTCCCATTGGCCTTGCGTACCACCACTGGATTTGCTAACCACGTTGGATGTAACACTCCTCTAACCAGACCAGCTGCCTCAAGTTTCTTGATCTCCTCGGCAATAAACTGTTGCCGCTCCAAAGCTTGCTTCCGGACCTTCTGCTTGATGGGTCGGGCATGTGGGCAGACAGCAAGGTGGTGCTTGATTACCTTCCTAGGAACACCGGGGATGTCAGATGCTTGCCAGGCAAACACATCGACATTCGCCAGCAGGAAGGCAACGAGCGCACTTTCCTATTTGTCATTGAGGGTGGCGTTGATGGTGAAAGTACCACCAACGCCATCCAGCCCTGCCCGGACCTGTTTCACAGCGGGTGCACAGGCCTTGGATCTCTTGCTATTGGAACCCTCCAGCGAGTCATCAACAGGCGCAGCATACCCCGGAGAGGTGCGCTTCTCGGATTCCTTGCCGGCGTCCTTGTTAGCCTTGTTCTTTCCATTACTCTACTTGGCGGGGATTGCAGCTTCAGTGGCCTCCGCCGCGACTGCATCCCGGTACATCTTGTCCACACAAATAATTGTGTCCTTCTCGTCTGATGGAATGGAAATGATGCCCACCGGCCCTGGCATCCTCAAGGTGTTGTAGGCATAGTGGGATGCCACCATGAATTTGGCCAAAGCTGGGCGACCAAGGATTCCATTGTATGGCAGGGGGAGGTCAACCACATCAAACACGATCTTCTCAGTCCGGGAGTTCAACTCTCCCCCAAATGTCACTGGTAATGTGATTTTCCCCTTAGGATGACTCCTGCCGGGGTTGATCCCTTGAAATGTACCAGTAACTTTGAGTTGTTCTTCTGCTATCTGGAGTTTGCTGATGACCTTTGAAGAAATCATATTCAACCCGGCCCCGTCGTCAACCAGCATCTTTGTGACTTTGAGGTTGCGGATTGTTGTTGATACCAACAACGGCAAGCACCCTACCACGATGGTGCGGTCAGGCTGGTCCTCTTCGTCGAAGATGATGGGTGTGCGGGACCACTTGAGCGGCCTTCGAGAGTCTGCCGCTGGCTCCACGGCATTGACTTCACGTGCCCACCGTTTAAGTTGGCGGTGAGAGGAGTGCAAAGATGCACCCCCGTCAATGCACAGGGCGTCAGTGACCTTCTGGAATTCGTGCTCGCTGGTCTCCTCTTCATCTCCTCCATCACTCTCATCATTGCAATCCTCCTTCTCACGGCCTCTGGTGGGTTCCCCTTGGTTTTGAGGAGCCTTGCCGGGGCGGCTTGCTCCACCACCCAGGCCCTTTCCGCCAGGGCCTTTCTGACCTTTCTCTTTATCTTGCTTCTCATATTCAGCCCTCTGCTTCTTGACAAGCTTCTCAACCTGATGACACTCCTGGAGATCGTGGCCCTTGGTCCGATGGATCTTGCAATACGGGCCATCACCTTTCCCAGCCTTCTCGGCAGCCGCGGCTTCCTAGCAGTCAGTGCATGCAGCAACCTCCTTGTCGGGTATCTCAGCCTTGGCTTTCTTGCCAGTACTAGGCAGGCCCGATCCCTCAACGGTCATCACTGCCTTATCCTTGCGCCTTTTGTTGCGCTTCTTGTTCTTCGTCTTTTGTCTGGTGGCCTCGTCATCATCCTCTGAATCGATGTCGATGTCATCCTCTTCTCTGGGGAGCTTCCTCCCCTCCTCTATCCGAGCACACTCATCCACCAGAGTGTAAAGTTCCTTCACAGTCTTGGGCAATCGAACGTTCATCTTGGAACGTATCCGACGATTGCGCACGTTGGACTGGAACGCAGCTATCACAGCTACCGGATGGATGTCTGGAATTTTCCTGTGGACTCTGCTGAATCTCTAGATGTATTTCCGCAGGCTCTCACCTTCCTTCTGCGGGAGGAGTTGCAAGTCGCTGGGCCGCCCTGGTTCTTGATGGCCGCCTGTGAAGGCGCCAACGAACTCATGGCACAGGTCAGCCCAGGTTGAAATGGAGTTCTCCGGCAGGTGCATCAGCCAAGCCCTCACATTTGGCTTGAGTTCCAAAGGGAAGTAGTTGGCGAATACCTTCTCATCTCTTCCCCCGGTAGCTTGAACAGCGATGGTGTAGATGCTCAAGAACTCTGCCGGGTTCAGTCTTCCATCATACTTCTCTGGTATCTCTGGCCTGAACGTGCGAGTGGACGGTCAACGGACTTGCCGCAGCTTGCGGGTGAAGGCACGGCACCCATCCTCGAAAGGCAGGTACCCGCCGTCACCAAGTGCGGGCTCGTCGACGTTGGGGCCATCGCGCCTGTCGGAATGGTCGTGGGCGTCGCGGTGTCGCTCGCTGTTGACACGCGCGCCTTCCCTACGCCTGTCCTCCAGGACTCGCCGTGGGCCTTGACGCACTAGAGGGTCGGACGAAGCCATCGAGACGTCGTCAGGTTCTTGGTCGCGCGGCTCCCACGCACGGCCAGCAGCGTGGGCCGTTGCCGCTGCCTGGGGAGGCCGTGGCGGGCTAGCCCGCTGCGATCCTCCCGCCTCGGCGAAGCCAATCAGACTCTGAATGGTGGCTCTCCACTCATCCATCTGATCGGGTGCCGGCGGAAATTTCAACAGTAGCTAAGCTCGCGCCATGGCCTCCGAAGCGGTGCTTGGCATGGATGTCGATGAAGACCGTAACGTCTCCCGGCTCCTGACGGTGCCGATAGCGGTCGCGCCGTGCTCTCATCATCGTGAGCCAGCCGCCTGGATGGCGTGTGGACGAGGTGGAGGCACTTGAGGACCAGCGGCTCTGTTTGGCATAGCGTCTGGGTTGGCTCGCTCCGGGGGTGGCGCATGTTGTACGGCCGCTCCCGTGGCTGGAGCGGTCGGGGAGTTGCGATTCCCCCGAGAGCAAGTACCCCCGCTGCGGCTGTGCCCTTCGGCCAGACGAGGAGGTGTAGATGGAATGATCTCTCCTCCCGTACCTCGTGGGACGTGGCCGCTGGAATGTAGTTGGTGTTATCCTTCTCCGGTGCCTCCTGCTCCTGCTTCAGCAGCAGGGGAGGTGGTAATGACGCCGCCCATGCCGACCATGTCCCCCGCAGCATCCGCACTTCCAGGCATCCCCGTAGCCCCCGCGGTGTCGGCGAGCGCGTGTGGTGGGGCCTTTGAGGTGGATGGATGAGCTACGGCGCCGGGCTTCTTCTTGGGCGCCATGGACGATGGAGCCGTTGACGAAGAAGATGGCGGTGAAGATGACGCGCTTCGTACAGTTCTCGGGTTTGCGCAAGCGCAGCACCCTACCTGGCACGCCAAAGATGTCGTGGGAAACCATGGCCACCTATGGGGCCAAGGGCCCCTTTTGGTTTGGCAGGGGGACTGAGCGCATTGCACAAAGAGCGGAGGAGCGCAGCGTAGCACGGTAGAGATCACACGGGCAGTTTTTACCCATGTTTGGGCCGCCAGGAGGCGTAAAACCCTCCTCCTACTTTGGTGGCTTGATGGTGGATGGTGGTGGAAACGCAGCGCTCTTGCCCGGCAGGGTTGCCTCGGGGTGAGAGCAACTATGCGCGTATGGGTGTACAGGGGTCCGAGTACTTTCTATGGTTGCCATGGGCCTCCTTTTATAGATTAAGGGGTCACCATAGTGGCAAATCAGTCATTGTGTACTAATTAGATAGCGAACAGTGCTATCATATCTCCTCTGCAGACAAAGCAGTATGCATTAAATGCGCCGCTCAGTGTCACATCATGGCCTACCCGGCACGCCTTGCTGGGCTGTTTGGCCACCTTCTCTCCTGTCTGCATGACACGTCGCAAGACGGGTGTCATCTGGAGGTGATTCCTGTAGGAAATGGCTGCCATGTGGCAAAAGGCAGCCACTTAGTCATCTCGGGGCTTGACACCACACTGATCGGTGACTTGCATTGCCGTGAGGTGGGGCGGTGAAGCCTTGGCAGGGCGTTTTGCCTTCGTATGCCCCGGCAGGCCTGCTGGGGCGGCCTTGAGGCTTGCTTCCGGGGCAACCTTGACCTCGCCAGGCTCTCCTGCCCGGCAAGGGAGGTTTTCCCTTAGTGGTGTCTTGCTTCTTGGCTTCACTTGGTCTTCACAACTTGCCCTTTGATTCCTCAAAGAGCCTATCTCTTTTCCTTAGACTTGTCTTGGATGTTGCAATCTTGATCTTGGGCCAGTTCATGGTCTGGGCAACAGACCCAGGGTTTGTTGCACCGACACCATCATTGCACTTCCGCAATCCCATTGAGCTTCCGCAAAACCACAACCGCATTCCGCTACCACCATTTGACATTTGCCTTTGAGATTTTGAGTTCACGGTTTTTTGGTTTCCTAGGGTGTGTAGGCTAACTAGGAACGGTTCGACATCGACAACACCGCCACTCAACTTCGCCAAGGATTCAACATCGACCACCTTCACCATTTTGACACCCTAACTGTAAGCAAGAACGATAACCTCTTTATCATCTTGGTATCATGGTATCCCATCATTGTACATTCATTCTTGCCATTGCATTGTTAAGCCCGAGCCCATTTTTCATCACTTGCCTATCGAGACTAGCCATTGAGTATTGCTGTCAGTGCAACAAACCCCCAGGTGTGTTGCCCGAACTGTACACAGGCTCAAGAGCAAGGTTACGATGTTCAAGAGAAGGCCAAGTAGAAGAGATGGCCCTTTGAGAAATCAAAGGGCGGATCAAGAAGACCAAGACCAATCAAACAAGCAAGATATCACTAAGGAAAAACCTCCCTTGCCAGGCAGGCGAGCCTGGCGGGGTTGAGGTTACCCCAAGACAAGCCTCAAGACTCCCCCGGCAAGCTTGCCGGTGACGCCAAGGGTGGATTACCCTGCCAAAGCTCCACCGCTCCACCTCAGAGCAACGCAAGTCACCCATCGGTGCGGTGTTGAGCCCCCAAGTGACTAAGTGGCTGTTATTTGGTACGTGGCAGGCCATTTCTGAGGAAGATCATCCCTAAATGACACCCGTCCAGGCGATGTGTCGCGCGGGCAGGCGAAAAGGTGGCTGAATGGCACAACAAGGCTTGCCGGGCTACGCCACGATGTGACACTAAGCGGTGCATTTAATGCACCCTGTCCTGTCTGCGGAGTTAGGTATGATAGAATTGTGGCTATCTAATCAGTGCATAATGACTGTTTTGCCATTATGGTGATCCCTTAACCTATAAAAGGAGGGCCGTGGCTACCTTAGAAAGGATTCGGACCCTCATACGCTCGTACGCGCGTAGCTGCTCTCGCCCCAAGGCGACCTTGCCGGGCTAGAGCGATGCGTCTCTACCACGGTCCTTCCATCAATCCACCAAAGCAGGAGTAGGGTTTTACGCCTCGCGGCGGCCCAAACCTGGGTAAAACTGCCTTTCTCATCGTTGCCGTGCTGCTCTATGCTTTCCGCTCTTTGTGCAATGCGCTCTTCCCCCTTGCCGAACCACAAGGGGCGATGGTCCCATAGGTAGCCGTGTGATACCATGATATCTTTGGCGCGCCAGGTAGGGGGAAAGGTGCTTGTGCGAACCGAGAGTGTGAGCAGCGCACTGTCTTCATCATCATTTTCTTCATCAAAGGCTTCATCATCCATGGCGCCCAAAAAGAAATCCGGTGCTTCAGCTCACCCGTCTACCTCGAAGGCTCCCTCGCATGCGGCCACTAATGCCATGGGGGCTGCGGGGGAACATGGGAACACCGACGCCGCACGGAACGTGACTGGCACAGACGGTGCCATCTCCGTTCCCCATGCGGCCGAAGCAGGAGCAGGAGGCATCGGAGGAGGGCGACACCAACAACAACCCGGCAGCCATGCTCCGCAAGGTGCGGGTGGGGAGAATGCTCCGTCTCCGCCTCCCCACCTCGCCGAGGGACACAGCCGCAGCGGTGGCACTCGCCCTGATGCGGATCGCAATCACTTAGCTGCCCCCGCCGTGGGTGCGGCTACAGGGACCGTGCCACCCCCAAGGCAAGCTAGCCGAGACAATGCGCCAAATGGGGTCGTCAACCCCCAAGCGCATCCGCCTCGTCATCACGCCGCCCTCGCGACTGGCTCGTGGCGCCGAGAACATGGCGCCGCCACTACAGGCACCATCGAAAGTCGGGCGACGTCACGAACCGCATTGTCGTCCATGCCAAGCACCGCTTCGGAGGCCATGGCGTGGGCCCAGCTCTTATTCAGATTTTCGCCAGCGGCCAATCAAATGGATGAGTGGAGGGCCACTATCCAGAGCTTGATTGGTTTCACTGAGGCGGGAGGATCACAGCAGGCAGGCTTGCCACGGCCTCCACCAACGGCGGCAACGACCCAAGCTGCTGGCCACACTGAGGGAGCCGTTCCGATGGTGCAGTCCTCTCCACGGCAGCCAGCGCAGGGGCCGCAGCCAGGGCCACACGACCAAGAACCCGACGATGTATCAATGGCTTCGTCTGATCCTCAGGCACGTCGAGACCAGCGACTGGTCCTGGAAGACAGGCAGAGGGAAGATGCGCGCGTCACCATCGAGTGACGCCGCTAGACCCGCCGCCAGTCTGATAGGAGCAATGGCCCCGACGTCGACGAACCCATGCCCGGTGGGGGCGGGTACCTGCCTTTCGAGGTTGGGTGCCCCGCCTTCACTCGTGAACTACGACAAGTCCATTGGCCATCTGCTCGTATGTTCAAACCAGAGAAGTGTGTGTTTGGCGTTCCTTCCGGCAAGCTGCTTGGCTTCTTTGTGTCCCACCGGGGGATAGAGGCCAACCCCGACAAGATCAAGGCAATTGAGCAGATTCAAGCATCAAAGATAGTTAAAGACGTGAGGCGTTTGACTGGATGAGTTGCCACGCTAAGCAGGTTCATTTCCAAGTCCGCCGAACGTGCCCTGCCGTTCTTCAAAATCTTGAAGAAGGCTGGGCCCATGGAATGGACCCCGGAGGCAGACGCTGCGCTGCAGGATCTAAAGACCTATCTTTCCTCTGTCCCCACCTTAGTCGCTCCAAAACCACAAGAAGCATTGCTGCTATACTTAGCGGCAACCAATCAAGTGGTTAGCACAGCGCTGGTGGCACAGCGGAAAGTAGATGAAGAAGCAGTTGCAACTGCCGTCCCCTCTGGAGAAGGAAGTGAACTCACCCCGGAAAGTTCAGAGGCAGATCAGAACAAGGAGGGGCAGGGTAATGGAGACAGCCCCAAGGTCGCGGCAAGGAAGAAAGTGGTGCAGCGGCCAGTGTACTTCGTCAGCTCCCTATTGCAGGGGGCTAGGTCGAGGTACTCTGGCATGCAAAAGTTGATTTTTGGCCTCATCATGGCCTCAAGGAAACTGCGCCACTACTTCCAACCCCACGAGATCATGGTTGTCACCCGCTTCCCCTTGCAATGCATAATGAGGAACCCTGAGGCCATTGGCAGGATAGTGGAATGGGCTTTGGAGTTATCTAGCTTTGGTTTGAAGTTCAAGAGCACGTCAACCATTCAGAGCAGAGCACTGGCGGAGTTTATTGCGGAATGGACGCCTACCCCTGACGAAGACGTGTTGGAGACAGTTATCCCCGGCAAGGAAGCGCCCCAAGAATGGATCTTGTACTTTGATGGTGCCTTCTCCCTACAATGTGCAGGAGCTGGCGTGCTTCTTGTTGCTCCCTCTGGGGAGCATCTCAAGTACATGGTTTAAATGCATTTCCCCCGGGAGAAGGCTACCAACAATACAACAGAATATGAAGGACTCCTTGCCGGTCTCAGGATCACAACAGAACTAGGAATCAAGAAGTTGATCATTCGTGGAGATTCGCAACTTGTGGTGAGGCATGTGAACAAGGATTATCAAAGCCCATTGATGGAGGCATACGTCAAGGAAGTGATAAAGTTGGAGGAGTGCTTTGATGGATTGCAAATAGAGCACATACCGCGTGCAGAAAACAACATTGCTGATCATCTGTCAAAGTGTGCTGCGCAAAAACTCCCTGTGGAACCAGGGACTTTTGTTCTCCATCTGACTCAACCCTCCGTATCCCCGGTAACAATGGCCAGGAAGAGGAGGAAACTAGACTCGGGCAAGCCTCTCCGGACAGAGCTTCCCGAAGCCCCTGGCAGAGATCTTGGCGGGAACAACTCCCCTTCGATCAGTGAGTTGCACCCTCCCGCCAAACTACCAATCTGTGCGGTCGAGGAGTGTGCTCCCATGAATGAGGAGGTGCCGCTGGTCCTCGTTGTCGAGCCTCAGGCTCCAACTTGGGTGTGGCACATAGTCCATTTCCTCCAAACAGGAGAACTTCCCGAAGAGCAAGAAGAAGCTGAAAGAGTAGCCCGGAGGTCCAGTATGTATCAGTTCATTGATGACACGCTATACAGAAGAGGCCCAACAGAGTGAAATTGAAGTGCATTTGCCGGGAAGAAGGAAAGGAACTATTGGCAGAGATACACAAGGGTATATGCGGCTCCCACATTGGATCGAGGGCCCTGGTTGGAAAAGCCTTCCGGCAAGGTTTTTACTGGCCCACGGCCCTCCAAGCTACAATTGAGCTAGTCACCAAATGTGAAGCCTGCCAGTTCCACTCCAAGAATATCCATCAGCCTGCTCAAGCTCTCCAGATGATCCCTTTGTCATGGCCCTTCTCGGTCTGGGGGCTCGACATCTTGGGCCCCTTCCTCCGTGCTACCAGGGGCTTCGAGTTCTTGTTCGTCGCTATCGACAAGTTCACAAAGTGGCCAGAGGTGGAGCCCGTGAGGAAGGTGACCACACAGTCAGCTATCAAGTTCTTGAAAGGATTGGTGTGCCCTTTCGGAGTACCCGCCAGGATCATCACTGACAATGGCACCCAATTCACAAGCCGCGCCTTCATGCAATATGTTCATGCCCTCAGAAGCAAAATCTCATTTGCCTCTGTTGCCTATCCCAGAAGCAATGGAAAGCTGAGAGGGCAAACGCTGAAGTGCTGCGAGGACTTAAGACAAGAACATTTGATAGGCTGCAGAACTGCGGTAGGCGATGGATCGATGAGCTGCCGGTGGTTCTTTGGTCCCTCTGTATGACACCAAATCGAGCTACCGGGTAGACTCCCTTCTCCCTTGTCTATGGGGCAGAAGCAGTTATCCCCACAGAACTCATATACGGATCACCTTGAGTGCTTGCCTATGATGAAGTAGCACAGGAACAACACTGGCGTGACGACGCTGTGCTACTTGAGGAGAATCGTCTCCGGGCTGCTACGCGTGCTGCACGCTACCAGCAAGCCCTGCGTTGCTATCACAGCCGCAGGGTTCATGCCTAGAACCTTGAGGAAGCCGACCTTGTCCTTAGGCATGTTCAGTCTGCCAAGGGTGCAAACAAGTTGACGCCGAAGTGGGAAGGCCCTTACCGGGTAGTACGAGTCACCAGACTGGGCGCAGTCTATCTAGAGATCAGAGATGGCATTCAGTTGGAAAACTCATGGAATATTGAGCATCTCCGTAAGTTCTACCCGTAAGGCGCGGCTGTCGGGCCCTGCCCGGCTGCCACCCTTTTGTACAAACCTTGCCGATGTTGCATGTAACCCTTTGTACAAAGCCAGGCGCAGACCCTGACCAACAGATGAGTAAACGAAGCGTTGGGGGGCCCCTGACAAGATTGCATGCATGCATAAGCATATCATGAGCATAGCATGATCATGTAGATGAGGTCGCATGTAGCACTATTTTCATCTACACTAAGTTGCAGGGTTCTTGCTGTGGACATGATCCTGAAGAGAAGAAATGAAGACAAGCCTACACAACGATCCCCAGCAAGCCAAACAGATAAGTTTCTTCTTATCCATACCTGCTCTGTAAGGTAAAAACTTGTGCATATGAAAACCTCGCTACCTTCAAAACATAGGTGCTCCCATCCTTTGTCCTGAACGTTGCTTCAGACAAGGTGGTCGCAGTTGCCTTTGATGGAGAGGGTTCGACGAGGGGCCAGTCCCTTTTTATAGTTTTATGCCCGGTAGGCCTAGCCCCACAGCAGCAAACTAAGGGTACCGGCAGGATAGTTTACCGGGGGAAACTTGTTTACTTGAATGTATAGAGGCACCTCACCTCTGCATGGACATGATACATGCACAAGTACCCGGCAAGACTTGTCTTTTTCATTAATATGCTGATAAGCAAGTACAGATCTTACAAAGCACAAACATGGATAAAGAAGTTTACATAATTTAGACTAAAGTTTGGCAAGTGCCTACATGTTTTAGACTGAAAAAAAGATAAGTGCCCCGTAATCCCTTTCTTGTCCCTCTCCTCCTAGGCACTACGATGGGAGGTGAAGAAGGCAAAAGGAGCGCCTGGGCAGAAGCCCAGCCTGACCCCGTCAGGCCCCATGGCGAGGAGCCTGACAAGATCGAGGGGGCGCGGGCGAAGGTGATGGTGAAGAGAATGGGGAAAGGGTCCCCATGGCCACCGCCACCAGGCCCAGCAGGACGCGGCAGGGCAAACGAAGCTGCAGCCCGAGAGGAAGCCTGTCGGGGTCCAGCTGGAAGGCTGCTGGAGGAGCCGAGGGCACCACCCCCACCTCTGCATCCAACTCCCCGGAAAATTGCCTTGCCGAGAAGGAGATGCAGGTGCAGATGATGGTGCCGCCACCTGGCGGTGATGGCGCGGCTGGTGTTCAGCCGGAGTCGGAGTCGTCGTCCTCCCCATCGGCGGCGTCGTCATCGCCATCACTGTCCTCCTCGTCGCTATCGCTCGAGGAGGAGCTTTCGTCGTCGGTCGAGCTCTCCGCGCAGCACCCTAAGCGAGCACCTGAAGACCTTGACGGAGAGCAAATCGGCCTCCATTAGTTTAAAATGGAGGACGTGCCCCTCCGACAAGCTGTGGGCGCGAGCAAAGGTCTTCCAGCCGCGTCGGAAGAGCATAACATGAGGAGCGGGGAAGTCCACATCCACCCGCATGCTGCCATTGTAGCAACCCCTCATGTGCAACTTCAACGCGTGCGGCTATTCAAGCTCCATCACCCTCGCAAACGGAGTAGGGAGGCGGAGGCGGCCGCGCGGGGGCTTGTACAGCCTGATGATGAATTCCAGCGGCTGGTCTCCGACGTGGCCCTCCGTTGGGGGTTGGGCGGCCGGCGGAGGGGTGGCTCGGGCGCCCCCCGCCCTCCTCGAAACCGAGCACCACGACGGCCGTGACCTCGCCCCCTCCTACCTCCTCCCGTAGCAGGCTCCGCCCCTGCAACTTCGGCGGGAGGAGGGAGGCGCTGTCGAGCAGAAGCCCTCATCGCGACTACTAGGGTGCTAATGCGTCCTCTACCCCTCACCATGATGAAGAAACAACACCAGAAGGAAGAAGAAGGGAATGGATATGAGCCTACACCCCCGCCCGCGTCCCCTTTTATGAGGAAAACGAGGCTAGGGGCTTGCTCCCTACTCAGGGGGAGCGACCGCCCCGCTTCACCAATTCGGCTCCCTCCCGCGCCACCAACGGCTCATGGAATCGAGGCCGACCCCGTGCGCCAATCCATGGCGTCTGGATTTCTGCCATGGCACGCGTTTCCACGCTCTTCACGTCCACCACCAACCCAGCACAATGCATGTTGCACACATGGCAGAAACGACAGAAGCGGGGAAGATAGCGGAATGGCAGTTACCGCCCCGTGAACGTGGGGCGTGGGTAGCCCACGGATCGCGGCTTACTAACCTCCCCACTACGTCTCACACGACATGCGGAAAAACCGGAAATTGACTCCAGCAAAGGTTAATGGAGAAGCAAAGAAGATCTCAAAGGACGAGTTACCGCAAACCGCTCGCCTGTGTACTACACAGGGCCTACCCCGACGACACTCGGCAGCGTGTTCGGGCCAGGCCCGGGGGCTCCTGTCGGTGCAACAAACCCCGAGGTGTGTTGCCCGGATTGTACATAGGCTCAAGAGCAAGGTTACGACGTTCAAGACAAGGCCAAGCAGAAGAGATGGATCTTTGGGAAATCAAAGGGCAGATCAAGAAGACCAAGACCAACCAAACAAGCAAGAAATCACTAAGGAAAAAACTTCCCTTGCCGGGCAGGCGAGCCTGACGGGGTCGAGGTTACCCCAAGACAAGCCTCAAGACTCCCCCAGCAGGCTTGCCAGGGACGCCAAGGGCGGATTACTCCGCCAAAGCTCCACTGCTCCACCTCACAGTAACGCAAGTCACCCATCGGTGCCGTGTCGAGCCCCCAAGTGACTAAGTGGCTGTTATTTGGTACGTGGCAGGCCATTTCTGAGGAAGATCATCCCTAAATGACACCTGTCCAGGCGACGTGTCGTGTGGGCAGGCGAAAAGGTGGCTGAATGGCACGGCAAGGCTTGTCAGGCTATGCCATGATGTGACACTAAGTGGTGCATTTAATGCACCCTATCCTGTCTACGGAGTTAGGTATGATAGCACTGTGGCTATCTAATCAGTGCATAATGACTGTTTTGCCATTGTGGTGACCCCTTGACCTATAAAAGGAGGGCCGTGGCTACATTAGAAATGATTCGGACCCTTGTACGCTCGTATGCCTGTAGCTACTCTCGCCCCGAGGTGACCTTGCCGGGCTAGAGCGCTGCGTCTCCACCAAGGTCCTTCAATCAATCCACCAAAGCAGGAGTAGGGTGTTACGCCTCGCGGCGGCCCGAATCTGGGTAAAACTGCCCGTGTCATCATTGCTGTGCTGCTCTATGCTTTCCGCTCTTTGTGCAATGCGCTCTTCCCCCTTGCCGAACCACAAGGGGCCGATGGCCCCATAGGTGGCCGTGTGATACCACGACAATTGCCGGCAACGTTACTTGTGCACTTTAGTGATACTCGACCTGCACCTTCCATTGCGTACATACCATATCATTTTGGCATCCTCATCTTGGTATCAGCATCTCATCTCTTGTGTCACAAGATTGTTCTCGCATATACACAATTGCTATCTTGGTTTGTGCATTTCGCATAGTGGCCATAGGAAGAAAAAAAGAATAAGCTTTTAAGCAAAAGAGAAAAACAAAGAGCTTGTAAGCAATAGCCATAGCATTGCCACATTGCATATCATGCTACCATATTGATCATCTTCGATCATCATGTGCGAATCACCAGCAACCATATATACATAGCATACTTGGGATAGAAGTGTTGCATTTTTGTATCTTATAGGGTGTGCACAAGTGTCATATCCGCCTATTGAGAAATCGTGCTAGCGTCTCTCTAGAGTTGTGCAACAAGAGCATTTTCCGTGGATTCCACATTTTGAGCTCATTCCTTGGTTGCACAACCCCATTTATCTATCTGTGTGTGTTTCCGTGTGCCATTCATTGCTATTGGTCTACTTGTTTCACTTGCGAATTTGTGAATCTCTTTCAACAATATTGACTCTTGCTAACAATTGCATCATTTTTTTTTGTGTCACTATCCTCACCAAGCTACTCCATAAGCCTTACTTGTGTAGGTGTGAGAATTGACAAGATCCGGTACCAATTGTGTTATTTCCATACTACATTATTGGGTAATCATTGACTTCAACATTGGAAAAGGTACATTTGATCTAGTTCTTCCCTTTCTTCCACTCACATTTGCTCGAGTCTTGTGATGTATAGGGAAAGCACATCTACTTCAGTCTACAACAACGACAAGTTCGACACCACGAAAAACCACATCAACGCCAAGATGGATGCTCAAATGGAGGAGCTCAAAGCCCTCATCAAGGCCTACAAGCGGTCTTCCTCTTCTTCGAGAAGACGCCTAAGGGCACATGCTTCCAAGCTACCATCTCCAGAAACGTCACATCAGCATCGACACCATCACTGACATGAATTTCAAGGTCAAGAGCT
This sequence comes from Thinopyrum elongatum, assembly GCA_011799875.1. Lineage (NCBI taxonomy): Eukaryota > Viridiplantae > Streptophyta > Magnoliopsida > Poales > Poaceae > Thinopyrum > Thinopyrum elongatum. The sequence goes on from CM022300.1 coordinate 283,189,964, forward strand.
CAACACCAACCATCACTCTATGACTTCACCATCTACCTTGGCATCTTCGCCAAGCGACTTCAAGGCATCTTCACCTTCGGGCATACGGCATCTTCGCCAACAAGCACCTCAAGATTATGCTCAAGAGAAGCTCCCCAAGCTCAAGTCCGTGACTTCCACGAGCTACTACGACCTCGACATCGACCACGAGATTCCTTTCTATGGAACTCAAGACCCCAAGGAGTATCACGAGTGGGGGCGCAAGATGGACGACTACCTCAAGCTACTTCAAGTCCCTCCTGAAGATCAAGTGAAGTGTGCCACAAGGAACTTCCACGACTACTCGTAGACATGGTGGCTTCACACACCTTGGAAGACCTTCGACATGAGTTGGCCCAAGATGAAGAAAGCTATGTGGCGAGAGTTTTTACCTTCCACCTACACGGAACATCTTCTATGCCAATTGGAGAACACCATACAAGGATCCAAGTCCATCGACGAGTACTTCAACAAGATGAAGAAAGCCTTGCAACAAGCCAGCATGGACAACCACATTTCGATGAAGTTCCACTTCATGATGGGATTGAACAACGACATCCACAAGACTATCTTCCGCAAGAACTACACGTCCCTCGACGATAGCTACTTTGGTGCTCTCAAGGTGGAAAAAGAATTCATGAAGGCCAAGGCTTCTTCATCCCAAGCTCACTTCCCGATGACCAAGCTCCACGGCGAGCATGAGGGTAGTACCACCAAGATGTCCAAGCCCGACGAGCTCTAAGATGATGCTCCCAAGTTCGACTTCACCGCCATCCCTATTTGTGGCATTGATGATGCCGAGTCTACCACGACTCTTTTTGAAGACGGTGCGGCGACGACTACGACTACGGAGTCTCTCAAGGAACATGCTTTGGAGGCGAGCGACAAGGTGGCGAGCAAGGATGACGCTTCCATCTTTGGAGGCGAGAGTGATGATGTGCCATCTTCGGCCTTCATCCATGGCGACGGTGATGATATGGTTGAGCATTTCACCTTGACAACGGCGGCGTTTCGAGATGACTTGAGTGACTTGTGCCACCATATTGAGAGTGAGAGCGAGTTCACCACTAGCCCCATACATGATGAGTTGCCCCAATTCCCATGTGAGGAGAGCCACAACCCCCACCACTTGAGTGAGACGAGTGACTCCACCATATGTGACTTTGAGTGCACCTATTTTGTGGGAGTGAGTGAGCCACCACATAGAGAGAGTGTGATAGTTGATAGGTCTTGCGAGGACATTTTGAACTCTAACGAGTTAACCTCTACCTCTATTGTGTCTTCTCATTTGGTGCTAGGTCCCATTTATGATGACGTGTTGATCCTCGACGACTTCGTCCTCCCTTTGGACAAGACGATGGCCATGGTGGAATATGATGCACCCCCCACATGGTACCATCAAGATGAAGATGATGACAACAATTTGGTCTTTACCACCTCACCTACACCACTTGAGTGGAATGAGAAAGGTAACAACGGTGAAGGTGATGCTCTTGTCCCACTAGTGGACTATCTTGACATTGATTGCTTGCATGATGTTGATCGACCTATTACCATGCTTCATGCTAGTATGATTTCCTCGTGCGATGATTTACCCATTTATGATGAGTTTGATGATTGCCATGTGGATTCTATTAGTTGTGACGCCATGTTGCATAGGATTTCTTGTGATAATTCTCTTGGTCACATCATGTTTGACATTCTGCTTAACTTGTCATATGCTATGCATGAGATCAACAATATGTTATATTTACAATCTCACCGTAGTGACTATGCATATGCCTTTAAAATAAACCCAATTTTTACTTATGGCATAGATGACAAGCCCATGGTTATTGGCATTTGTTTTTCTTGTGATCATATTGATATGCTTCCATTACATCATTTCCATCATATGCCATGCCATGACCACCTAGCTTCGAATATGCATTGCTTTGGATGTTGTCCATTTTCTCCATATGATTTTCTGATATTGCTCATGAGGAGACCCCCATAGTTTCCTCATACATGTTAGGAGATTTTGATCAATCCCATCCATTGCATGATCCCAATAATTATGTGCACAGTATGCTCCCCATGAATGAAAATGATATTGATGTGCCATATACTTGTATGCTCAATTTGCGCCCCCATCGTGTCATACATAACAACTATTCCTTCATGATTGATGACATGTTCATATACCATGCTTCAAATTTCTTTGAGCATTTCTTATCTTGTGCTAACTCACATGTGCTCATACACATCATTATGGATGATGCGTACCTTCATCACGCACACACTTTTTTTGGTTTGTGTCTCTTTTGTGTAGGTACCCGTGAATACTTGTCAACCTCACAATCCCATGAGTTGATGAAATGAGCTCTAGAGAGCAACGATGACTTGGGATCCCGTGGATTTTTTTTACACCGTTCCCACTGCGCAAAAACTTTGCGCATTTCTTCTACATGACCCTCACATGGTTATGGATTATTGTCCATTACATATTCGACGCCCATCTTGCCATGTCCACTTTGCATGATATGCTCATTTCCATTTGGATGACATGCTTCGGTGACCCATGCTTTGCATTTCACATGATCCATGATTCTAATACTTGTATGTGTATTTGCAAGCTTGATGGAGATATTGCTTATTATTGCCATGTTCCATTTGTGACCCATGCCTATGATGATACATTGATCTTGCTTTGTGTTTGTGCTTGTGATATGTCATGTGTATTGCCTATGCCTACTATTTGCTCACATGACATGATTGCCATGATTTCTTCTAGTATGTTGCATCTTCACACTACTAGCTTGCACAACATGACTACTATACTAGCTTTGTGTATTGCATCACTCATGATTCATACTTGCTCATTTCATGCGGTTGATAACCATGATTTCCATGCTTTGCACATGATTGCTATTGCTTCTAGTCATATATCTCCATATGTTGCCTCTATCATGCTAGATTATTTTCCATGTATTGAGTGCAACAATGATTTTAGTCTTTCTAATGAGATTTCCCCCATAGGATTCTTGCATATATTTGGAGTTTTTGACATATTTCTTGTGAAGCATGCTTGTCTTACCTCTTTTCACTATATGCCTAGTGCCATAAATATATCCATCATTGCAGCATATTATTCATGCACTTTTGCTTCTAATGGTTATGTGCAAGAGAAGAGAACCATCATGATGGATGATATGTTTATCTACCATGCGCATATGTTCTTTGTTTTGTTGTGTGCATGTGTAGGATACTTAGACTTCGTGTCGACTTCCACTTCACGTGAGTTGACCATTCGAGCTCTTGAGAGCGAGCCACTTTTGACCGATGCGATTCTACAACACATTTGCTACCACTTTGGCATTGTGAAGGATGCATAAGGACATGCTTTCAAGGTGATATCCTTCTCTTTTGAGAACCCCCAAACCATGAGCATGAATATTGTGGATCCTACTTCATGTGTTCCTTGCACCTTAACATATTGCACACATGCTAGAGATCTTGCTTCGACTTATCATTGCCACATTACCATGCCTCGTGACATATATACCTTGTGTGTTGCATCAAATTCATGGATTACTTGCTCCTATCATATGTTTGGTTGCAATAATGTCACCTCTTCACATATGCCATGTCCCACTGCTTGTCACATGATTGACTTGATTGCCTCATACATGATGAACAATTGCTTTTTCTATTGTGTTGAGTGCCACACGATTTTCAATACACCCTATGCATATTATGCTTGGATTGTCTTGCACTTGACCCATGTGTTTAGACACTTCACTTTTTTTGTGTGGTGAATGCTTACTATGCCTCCCATAGACCTTTCATTGAGTGCTTGATGCATTTTTGCAACAACCTTGAGGTAGAAGCTTGTTCAATTGTCAAACATATTTGCATCCCTACCTCCCATTTGCATACTTGTTTCCATGATGTCCTTGATTGTGCTCAATTTATGTGCTTACATACCATGTCACAATCCTTTGTCACACCTTATGCTATGCTTGATAATGACACTTTGTCGTGGTATCACACGGCCACCTATGGGGCCATCAGCCCCTTGTGGTTCGGCAAGGGGGAGGATCGCATTGCACAAAGAGCGGAAAGCACAAAGCAGCACAGCAACGATGACACGGGCAGTTTTACCTAGGTTCGGGCCGCCGCGAGGCGTAAAACCCTACTCCTGCTTTGGTGGATTGATGGAAGGACCGTGGTGGAGACGCAGCGCTCTAGCCCGGCAAGGAAGCCTCGGGGCGAGAGCAGCTACGCGCATACGAGCTTACAAGGGTCCGAATCCTTTCTAAGGTAGCCACGGCCCTCCTTTTATAGGTCAAGGGGTCACCACAATGGCAAAAAAGTCATTATGCACTGATTAGATAGCCACAGTGCTATCATACCTAACTCTACAGACAGGACATGGTGCATTAAATGCACTGCTTAGTGTCACATCATGGCGTAGCCCGGCAAGCCTTGCCATGCCATTCAGCTACCTTTTGGCCTGCCCACGCGACACGTCGCCTGGACGAGTGTCATTTAGGGATGATCTTCCTCAGAAATGGCCTGCCACATACCAAGTAATAGCCACTTAGTCACTTGGGGGCTCGACACCGCACCGATGGGTGACTTGCGTTGCTGTGAGGTGGAGCGGTGGAGCTTTGGCAGGGTAATCCGCCCTTGGCGTCCCCGGCAAGCCTATTGGGGGAGTCTTGAGGCTTGTCTTGGGGTAACCTCAACCCAGCTAGGCTCGCCTGCCCGGCAAGGGAGGTTTTTCCTTAGTAATATCTTGCTTATTTGGTTGGTCTTGGTCTTCTTGATCCGCCCTTTGATTTCTCAAAGAGCCATCTGTTCTGCTTGGCCTTGTCTTGAATGTCGTAACCTTGCTCTTGAGCCTGTGTATAGTCCGGGCAACACGCCTAGGGGTTTGTTGCACCGACAGGAGCCCCCGGTCCTGGCCTGAATGCGCTGCCAAGCGTCGTTGGGGTAGGCCATGTCTAGTACACAGGCGAGCGGTTTGTGGTAGCTCGTCCTTTGAGATCTTCTTTGCTTCTCCATTAACCTGTGCTTGAGTCAGTTTCCGGTTTTCCCGTGCGTCGCGTGATGCCAATTGCAGTGGGGCCACCTTTTGTAATGGCCCGTGAATGACTTTAATGCACGGGGGAGTAACTGCCAATTCACTCTTCCCACCACGTCCTTGTCCTCTGCCACATATGCTGCATGCATTGGGTGGGGTAGGTGACGGAGGTGCGTGGTGCAGGAGTGAGAGCCAGGGCAGGAGCTCGGCCTTCCTTGGTTGGTGTAAGGGGACGGCGATCGGATTCTGCCGTCGGCGGTAGCTTGGATGGGTCGGATCAGAAAGAAACCCCTCTGGGGCGGGGGCGAAGGATCAGCCCGCAGCCCCAGCATGCCTATAAAAGAGGGGGCAAGGATGAAGCAGAGGTGTCCATCCACGCACCTCTCTTTCTTTATTTCTTACCTTCTTCTTTATTGTGTAGAGGGGGAGAGGCCGGGGCCGGGCCCCAGGCTCTAGCTTGGGGTTGATGATGCCGAATGCTTGTATTGACACTGGGGAGTGAGTCTAGTCCGGGGGCGCAGGAGATGCAGTGGTCAGGGGTGTGGGCGCCAAACTGTCCACAATGTGGGAGGCGTTATGCTCCTCTGAGATGGTGAGGCGCCCGCCTCTCCCACACGAGCCGGTCACTTGGTGGAGAGTGCTTGCCCTAGCCACAAGACGCCGAGGTTCGCCAACTTGACGACGAGGCTCCTGGGGCTTCCGGCGCCTGCCTGGGGTGCAGCGCTCGGGATCTTTGGTAATCCCAGCACTGCTCCTTCCGGCGGAGTCGGGGCGATCCTTGAAGAGGGCGACACCTTCCTGCCCTCCAAGGTGGGGAGCGATGCTCCTTGCATGCCTTGGACACCGCGGTCGCCTGCTGCTTCTCCGGGGGAGGTGTCGGCCCGAGGGGCCGGCGTCCTCCTGGAGTGGTGGTGATGAAGAAGGAACGAGGGAAGACGGAGAAGGCGGGTGGCAGGCCACCAGGTCGGAGTACGATGGCACCGACGCCTTCGTCTCGTATTGCCGGCCCGCTGCCACATCTTTCTGCTCTTCCCCTCCCTCCCCGGCACCATCATCACGGACCTCTTTAGGACGGTCACCGAGGAGAGGGGTGCTCTCTTGGTGCCATCGCCTCCTCCAGCAGTTTTCCAACTGAGCTCTGGCGGTTCTCCCCGCTGTTGCTTGTGCTAGGGCTTCTTGCTAGCCCTGGAGGTGGTGACCAGGGCACCACCGAGCTGCTCCCTCCAGCCCTCTCCTTCGCAGCCTCACCACTCCCGATCTTGTCAGGCTGCGCCCGGCAAGCCCTGACGGGATCGGGCTGGGCTTCCGCTCAGGCACTCCTTTTGCCCTCTCCACCTCCCACTGTAGTCCCTAGGAGGAGAGGGACAAGAAAGGGATTACAGGGCACTTATCTTTTTTTCAGTCTAAAACATGTGGACACTTGCCAAACTTTAGTCTAAATTATGTAAACTTCTTTAGCCATGTTTGTGCTCTGTAAGATCTATACTTGCTTATCAGCATATTGATGAAAAAGACAAGCCTTGCTTGGTACTTGTGCATGTATCATGTCCATGCAGAGGTGAGGTGCCTCTATACGTTCAAGTAAACAAGTTTCCCCCGGCAAACTATCCTGCCGGTACCCTTAGTTTGCTGCTGTGGGGCAAGGCCTGCCGGGCATAAAACTATAAAAAGGGACCGGCCCCTCGTCGAACCCTCTCCATCAAAGGCAACTGCGACCACCTTGTCCGAAGCAACGTTTGGGACAAAGGATGGGAGCACGTATGTTTCAAAGGTAACGAGGTTATCATATGCACAAGTTTTTACCGTATAGAACAAGTATGGATAAGAAGAAACTTATCTGTTTGGCTTGCCGGGGATCGCTGTGTAGGCTTGTCTTCATTTCTTCTCTTCGGGATCAAGTCCACGGCAAGAACCCTGCAACTTAGTGCATATGAAAACAATGCTACATGCGACCTCATCTACATGATCATGCTATGCTCATGATATGATTATGCATGCATGCAATCTTGTTGGGGGCCCCCCAATGCTTCGTTTATTCATCTGTTTCTCAGGGTATGCGCCTGGCTTTGTACAAAGGGTTACATGCAACATCGGCAAGGCTTGTACAAAAGGATGGCTGCCGGGCAGGGCTCGACAGCCGTGCCTTACGGGTAGAACTTACGGAGATGCTCAATGTTCCATGAGTTTTGCAACTGAATGCCATCTTCGGTCTCCAGACGGACTGCGCTGGGTCTTGTGACTCGTACTACCCGGTAAGGGCCTTCCCACTTTAGCGTCAACTTGTTTACACCCTTGGCGGACTGAACACGCCTAAGGACAAGGTCACCTTCCTCAAGGCTCCAGGCATGAACCATGCGGCTGTGATAGCGACACAGGGCTTGCTGGTAGCGTGCAATACACGTAGCAGCCCGGAGACGGTTCTCCTCAAGTAGCACAGCGTCATCACGCCGGTGCTGTTCCTGCACTACTTCATCATAGGCAAGCACTCGAGGTGATCCGTATATGAGTTTCGTGGGGACAACTGCTTCTGCCCCATAGACTAGGGAGAAGGGAGTCTGCCCGGTAGCTCGATTTGGTGTCGTACGGAGGGACCAAAGAACCACCGGCAGCTCGTCGATCCATCGCCTGCCGCACTTCTGCAGCCTATCAAATGTTCTTGTCTTGAGTCCTCGCAACACTTCAGGGTTTGCCCTCTCAGCTGGTCCGTTGCTTCTGGGATGGGCAACAGAGGCAAATGAGACTATGCTTCCGAGCACGTGAACGTATTGCATGAAGGCGCAGCTTGTGAATTGGGTGCCATTGTCAGTGATGATCCTGGCGGGCACTCTGAAATGGCACACCAATCCTTTCAAGAAATTGATAGCTGACTGTGCGGTCACCTTCCTCACGGGATCCACCTCTGGCCACTTTGTGAACTTGTCGATAGCGACAAACATGAACTCAAAGCCCCCGGTAGCACGGGGGAAGGGGCCCAAGATGTCGAGCCCCCAGACTGAGAAGGGCCATGACAAAGGGATCGTCTGGAGAGCTTGAGCAGGCTAATGGATATTCTTGGAGTGGAACTGGCAGGCTGCACATTTGGTGACTAGCTCAATTGCATCTTGGAGGGCCGTGAGCCAGTAAAAACCTCACCGGAAGGCTTTTCCAACCAGGGCCCTCGATCCAATGTGGGAGCTGCATATACCCTTGTGTATCTCTGCCAACAGTTCCTTTCCTTCTTCCCAGCAAATGCACTTCAATTTCACTCCGTTGGGCCTTCTTCTATATAGCATGTCGTCAACGAACTGATACATACTGGCCCTCCGGGCTACTCTTTCAGCTTCTTCTTGCTCTTCGGAAAGTTCTCCTATTTGGAGGAAATGGACTATGTGTCGCGCCCACGTTGGAGCCTGAGGCTCGGCAACAAGGACTAGCGGCACCTCCTCGTTCACGGGAGCGCATGCCTCAACCACAGGAACAGGTGGTTCGGCGGCAGGGTGCTGCTCACCGGGCGAAATGGAGTTGTTCCTGCCAACCTCTCTGCCGGGGACCCAGAGGGCTCTGCCGAGAGAGGCCTGCTGGAGTCCAGTTTCCTCCTCTTCCTGGCCATTGTTGCCGGGGATATGGAGGGTTGAGTCAGATGGAGAACAAAAGTCCCTGGTTCCACAGGGAGTTTTTGCGCAGCGCACTTTGACAGATGATCAGCAATGCTGTTTTCCGCACATGATATGTGCTCTGTTTGCAATCCATCAAAGCGCTCCTCCAACTTTCTCACTTCCTTGACGTATGCCTCCATCAATGGGCTTTGATAATCCTTGTTCACTTGCCTCACCACAAGTTGCGAATCTCCATGAATGATCAACTTCTTGATTCCTAGTTATGTTGCGATCCTAAGCCCGGCAAGGAGTCCTTCATATTCTGTTGTATTGTTGGTAGCCTTCTCCCAGGGGAAATGCATTTGAACCAAGTACTTGAGGTGCTCCCCAGAGGGAGCGACAAGAAGCACGCCAGCTCCTGCACCTTGTAGGGAGAAGGCACCATCAAAGTACATGATCCATTCTTGGGGCGCTTCCTTGCCGGGGATAACTGTCTCCAACACGTCTTTGTCAGGGGTAGGTGTCCATTCCGCAATAAACTCCGCAGTGCTCTGCTCTAAATGGTTGACGTGCTCTCGAACTTCAAACCAAAGCTGGATAACTCCAAAGCCCATTCCACTATCCTGCCAGTGGCCTCAGGGTATGCGTTGCAATGGGAAGCAGGTGACAACCGTGATCTCGTGGGCTTGGAAGTAGTGGCGCAGTTTCCTGGAGGCCATGATGAGGCAAAAAATCAACTTTTGCACGCGAGAGTACCTCGACCTAGCCCCCTGCAACAAGGAGCTGACGAAGTACACTGGCCGCTGCACCACTTTCTTCCTTGCCGCGACCTTGGAGCTGTCTCCATTACCCCGCTCCTCCTTGTTCCGATCTGCATCTAACCTTGCCGGGGCGAGTTCACTTCCTCCTCCAGAGGGGACGGCAGTTGCAGCTGCTTCTTCATCTACTTCTCGCTGCACCACCAGCGCTGTGCTAACCACTTGATTGGTTGCTGCTAAGTATAGTAGCAACGGTTCTTGTGGTTTTGGAGTGACTAAGGTAGGGACAGAGGAAAGATAGGTCTTCAGATCCTGTAGCGCAGCGTCTGCCTCCGGGGTCCACTCCATGGGCCCAGCCTTCTTCAAGATTTTGAAGAATGGCAGGACACGTTCGGCGGACTTGGAAATGAACCTGCTTAGCGCAGCAACACATCCAGTCAAACGCCTCACGTCTTTAACTGCCTTAGGTGCTTGAATCTGCTCAATTTCCTTGATCTTGTCGGGGTTGGCCTCTATCCCCCGGTGGGACGCAAAGAAGCCAAGCAGCTTGCCGGAAGGAACGCCAAACACACACTTCTCAAGGTTCAGCTTCAAGTTAATCTTGCATAGATTTGTAAAGGTCTCTTCCAAGTCCTGAATGAGAGTTGATTTGTCCTTGGTTTTGACCATGCATATTCCTATGCAACTGGGACTCAAAGCCAATCTGTACTGCTCTCACGAAAGTGGATCCAGCACTTTTTAACCCAAAGGGCATACATACAAAGCAGTACGTGCCACATGGGGTTATAAACGCGGTCTTCTCTTCGTCTTCGTCGGACATGAAAATCTGGTGGTACCCAGAGTAGGCATCCAAGAAGGAAAGTAGGTCACATCCAGAGGTGGAATCCACAATCCGATCGATGCGCGGCAAGGGGAATGGGTCCTTTGGGCATGCTTTATTTAGATCTGTGAAATCTATGCAAAGCCTCCATTTCCCATTCGCCTTGCGTACCACCACTGGATTCGCCAACCAAGTTGGATGCAACACTCCTCGGACCAATCCAGCAGCTTTGAGTTTCTTGATCTCCTCGACAATAAACTGCTGCCGCTCCAAAGCTTGCTTTCAGACCTTCTATTTGATGGGTCGGGCATGTGGGCAGACAGCAAGGTGGTGCTCGATTACCTCCCTGGGAACACCGGGGATGTCAGATGGTTGCCAAGCAAACACATCGACATTCACCCGCAGGAAGGCAATGAGCGCGCTTTCCTATTTGTCATCAAGGGTGGAGCTGATAGTAAATGTACCATCAGTGCCAACCAACCCTGTCGGGACCTTCTTCACAGCAGGCGCAGCAACCTTTGATCTCTTGCTATTGGAACTCTCCGGCAAATCATGAGCAGGCGTAGCGCAATCCGAAGAGGAGCGCTTCCCGGATTCTTTGCTGGCGTCCTTGCTAGCTTTCTTCCCTTTCTTGCTTTCCTTGGCGGGAGCGGTAGCTTCCGTGGCCTCTGCAGCGACTGCTTCCCGGCACATCTTATCCATGCATATGACTGCGTCCTTCTTGTCTGATGGAATGGAAATGACACCCATCGGTCCTGGCATCTTCATAGTGTTGTAGGCATAGTGGGATGCTGCCATGAATTTTGCCAGGGCAGGGCGGCCAAGGATTCCATTGTATGGCAGGGGGAGGTCGACCACATCAAACACGATCTTCTTGGTCTGGTAGTTCAGCTCCCCCCCCCCCCCCAATGTTACCAGTAGTGTGATCTTCCCCTTAGGACGACTCTTGTCGGGGTTAATGCCTTGGAAAGTACCGGCAACCTTGAGCTCTTCATCTGCTATCTGGAGCTTGCTGATGACCTTGGGAGATATCAGATTCAACCCGGCCCCGCCGTCAACCAATATCTTTGTGACTTTGAGGTTGCGAATCATTGGTGAAACCAACAATGGCAAACATCCTACTGCAGTGGTGCGGTCAGGGTGATCCTCTTCATCAAAGATGATGGGCGTGCGGGACCACTTGAGCGGCTTCGGAGAATCTGCCGCCGGCTCCACGTCATTGACCTCACGTGCCCACTATTTGAGCTGGCGGTGAGAGGAGTGCAAGGACGCACCTCCGCCAATGCACAGGCATCAGTGGCCTTCTGGAATTCCTGCTCGCTGGTTTCCTCTTCATCTCCATCATCACTCCCATCATCGCATCCCTTCTTCTCACGGCCTCTGGCCGGTTTCCCTTGATACTGAGGGGCCTTCCCGGGGCGGCCTCCTCTACTACCTCGGCCCTTCCCGCCAGCACCATCTTGGTCTCTCTCTTTGTCACGCTTCTCGTACTCAGCTTTCTGCTTCTTGACGAGCTGCTCAACTTGATGACACTCTTGAAGATCATGTCCCTTAGTCTGATGGATCTTGCAGTATGGCCTGTCAGCCTTCCCAGCCTTCTCGGTAGCCGCGGCTTCCCGGCAGTCAGCGCACACGGCAACTTCCTTGCCGGGAGCCTCGGTCTTGGCCTTCTTGTCGGTACTAGGAGTGCTCGCTCCTTCAACAGCCATCACTGCTTTATCCTTGCGCTTCTTGTTGCGTTTCTTGTTCTTCTCCTTCTGATTGGTGGCATCGTCGTCGTCCGCTGAGTCAACGTCGACACCATCTTCTTCACTGGGGATTCGCCTCCCCTCCTCTGTTCGGGCACACTTGTCTGCCAGAGTGTATAGCTCATTCACAGTCTTGGGCAACCGAACGTTCATTTTGGAATGTATCCTGCGGTTGCGCACGTTGGACTGGAACGCAGCTATCACAGCTGCTGAATGGATGTCTGGAATGTTCGTGTGCATCTGGCTGAACCTCTCCATATACTTCCGCAAACTCTCTCCTTCCTTCTGTGGGAGGAGCTGCAAGTCGCTGGGCCGCCCTGGTTCTTGATGGCCACCCTTGAAGGCGCCAATAAACTCATGGCATAAATCAGCCCAGGTCGAGATGGAGTTCTCTGGTAAGTGCATCAGCCATGACCTCACGTTTGGCTTGAGTGCCAAAGGGAAGTAGTTGGCGAACACCCTCTCGTCCCTTCCTCCGGCAGCTTGAATAGCGATGGTGTAGATGCTCAAGAACTCTGCCGGGTTCAATCTTCCATTGTACTTTTCTGGTATCTCTGGCTTGAACGTACGGGCAGATGGCCAATGGACTTGCCGTAGCTCACGAGTGAAGGCGGGGCACCCAACCTCGAAAGGCAGGTACCCGCCCCCACCGGGCATGGGTTCATTAATGTCGGGGCCATTGTGCCTATCAGACTAGCGGCGGGTGTCACGGCGTCGCTCGATGGTGACGCGCGCGTCTTCCCTCCGCCTGTCTTCCAGGACCCGTCGCTGGTCTCGACGTGTCTGAGGATCAGACGAAGCCATTAATACGTCGTCGGGTTCTTGGTCACGTGGCCTTGGTTGCGGCCCCTGCACTGGCTATCATGGAGGGGACTGCATCGTTGGAACGGCTCCCTCGGTGCGGCCAGGGCCGTTGCCGCCGTTGGTGGAGGCCATGGCGGGCCTGCCTGCTGTGATCCTCCCTCCTCAGCGAAACCAATCAAGCTCTGGATAGTGGCCCTCCACTCATCCATTTGATTGGCCGCTGGCGGAAATCTCAACAAGAGCTGGGCCTGCGTCATGGCCTCCGAAGCGGTGCTTGGCATGGACGACGATGCGGTTCGCGACGTCGCCCGACATCTGATGGTGCCTGTAGTGGCGGCGCCATGTTCTCGCCGCCGTGAGCCAGTCGCCAGGGCGACGTGACGACAAGGCGGATGCGCTTGGGGGTTGACGACCCCATTTGGCGCATCGTCTCGGTTAGCTTGCCCTGGGGGTGGCGCGGCCCCTGTAGCCGCACCCGCGGCGGGGGCAGCTAAGTGATTACGATCCGCATCAGGGCGAGCGCCACCGCTGCGGCTGTGTCCCTCGGCGAGGTAGGGAGGCGGAGACGGAGCATTCTCCCCACCCGCACCTTGCGGATCATGGCCGCCAGGTTGTTGTTGGTGTCGCCTTCCTCCGGTGCCTCCTGCTCCTGCTTCAACCACAGGGGGAATGGTGATGGCGCCTGATACGTCTCCAACGTATCTATAATTTTTTATTGTTCCATGCTATTATATTATCCATCTTGGATGTCTTATATGCTATTTTATATGATTTTTGGGACTAACCAATTAACCTAGAGCCCAGTGCCAGTTTCTGTTTTTTTCCTTGTTTTTGAGTTTCGCAGAAAAGGAATATCAAACGAACTCCAAATGAGCTGAAAATTTATGGAGATTTTTTATGGACCAGAAGAAGCCCCCGAAGCAAAAGAGTTGGGCCAGAAGAGCCATGAGGTCTCCACAAGGGTGGAGGGCGCGCCCTCCGGTCTTGTGGGCTCCTCGTGGACCCGCCTGATTTGTTCTCGACGCCAAAAATTCCTATAAATATAGAAACCCCCAGAAATAAACCTAGATCGGGAGTTCCGCCGCCGCAAGCCTCTGTAGCCACGAAAAACCAATCGGGAGCCCATTCCGGCACCCTGCCGGAGGGGGGAAACCATCACCAGTGGCCATCTTCATCATCCCGGCGTTCTCCATGATGAGGAGGGAGTAGTTCACCCTCGGGGCTGAGGGTATGTACCAGTAGCTATGTGTTTGATCTCTCTCTCTCTCGTGTTCTTGATTTGGCACGATCTTGATGTACCGCGAGCTTTGCTATTATAGTTGGATCTTATGATGTTTCTCCCCCTCTACCTTCTTGTAATGAATTGAGTTTTCCCTTTGAAGTTATCCTATCGGATTGAGTTTTTAAGGATTTGAGAACACTTGATGTATGTCTTGCATGTGTTTATCTGTGGTGACAATGGGATATTCATGTGATCCACTTGATGTATGTTTTGGTGATCAACTTGCGGGTTCTGTGACCTTGTGAACTTATGCATAGGGGTTGGCACACGTTTTCGTCTTGACTCTCCGGTAGAAACTTTGGGGCACTCTTTGAAGTTCTTTGTGTTGGTTTGAATAGATGAATCTGAGATTGTGTGATGCATATCGTATAATCAAACCCGCGGATACTTGTGGTGACATTGGAGTATCTAGGAGACATTAGGGTTTTGGTTGATGTGTGTCTTAAGGTGTTATTTTAGTACGAACTCTGGGGCTGTTTGTGACACTTATAGGAATAGCCCAATAGATCGATCACAAAGAATAACTTTGAGGTGGTTTCATACCCTACAATAATCTCTTCATTTGTTCTCCACTATTATTGACTTTGGAGAGACTCTTTGCTGCATGTTGAGGGATTGTTATATGATATAATTATGTTATCATTGTTTAGAGAACTTGCACTAATGAAAGTATGAACCCTAGGCCTTGTTTCCAAGCATTGCAATATCGTTTTCGCTCACTTTTACTACTAGTTACCTTGCTGTTTTTATAAATTCAGATTACAAAAACCTATATCTACCATCCATATTACACTTGTATCACCATCTCTTCGCCGAACTAGTGCACCTATACAATTTACCATTGTATTGGGTGTGTTGGGGACACAAGAGACTCTTTGTTATTTGGTTGCAGGGTTGTTTGAGAGAGACCATCTTCAACCTACGCCTCCCATGGATTGATAAACTTAGGTCATCCACTTGAGGAAAATTTGCTACTGTCCTACAAAACTCTACTCTTGGAGGCCCAACACGAGTCTACAAGAAGAAGGTTGCATAGTAGACATCAAGCTCTTTTCTGGCGCCGTTGCTGGGGAGGTTAGTGCTTGAAGGTATATCTTTAGATCTTGCAATCCAATCTTTTAGTTTCTTGTTTTATCACAAGTTTAGTCTATAAAAGAAAACTACAAAAAAATGGAATTGAGGTTGCCTCATATGCTTCATCTTTTTAATGTCTTTCGTGAAAATGATGGAAAGGAAAATTGTGCCAAAGTGTTAGAGGAAGAAGTCAATAAAATGTTTGGCACTAAATTTTTGAATGATGAGCATGATTGCAATGTTGTTAATGTGAATTCTTTGAATATCCATGATGCTAATGATATGCAAAGCCATAAGCTTGAAGATGCTATGTTTGATGCAGATGATATTTTTAGTCCCCCAAATTTTGTTGAGAAAATTTATTATGATGAAAGCATGCCTCCTATTTATGATGATTATATTGATGAAAGTGGGTTTGGAAGAGTGTCAACTCTAGGTAGTGTTGATCCCACTATTTTGGAGGGTGTTGAATCTTTTCACAATATTGATAAAAGTGGATTCGGAGAGATGACTTTATTTAGTGATGAATCCACTATTTCGGAAGAGGTTCCAATTGATTATGAGAGCAAAGTTGCTATCTATGATGATAATTGTGATGACATGTATGCTATAAAGAATAATGATAACCATGAAACTTCTCATCATGATTTTAATTTTCAATTGGATTATGCCTTACATGATAGTTATTTTGTTGAGTTTAATCCCACTACTATTCATGAGAATAAATTTGCTTATATGGAGAGTAATAAAATTTCTATGCTTGTGGATCATGAAAAGAATGCTTTATGTGATAGTTATATTGTTGAATTCATTCATGATACCACTGAATATTATTATGAGGGAGGAATATATACTTGTAGGAATTGCAATAATATCAAGTTTCCTCTCTATGTGTTGAGAATTTTGAAGTTATACTTGTTTTGCCTTCCTATGCTAGTTGATTCTTGTTCCCATAAGTTGTTTGCTCACAAAATCCCTATGCATAGGAAGTGGGTTAGACTTAAATGTGCTAGTCATATTCTTCATGATGCTCTCTTTGTGTTTCAATTATTATCTTTTATGTGAGCATCATTGAAATCATCATGCCTAGCTAGAAAGGCATTAAAGAAAAGCGCTTGTTGGGAGACAACCCAATATTTATACCCACTGTTTTTGTGTGTTCACATGATTAAGTTACTGTAGTAATCATGTTTTATAGCTTTTGTTTGAATAAAGTGCCAAGTAAAGCCTTTGGGATAGTGTGGTTGATAGTTGACTTGATTCTGTGAAAAAATAGAAGCTTTTGCGTCCAGTACAGAAATTCCTATCTTTTACTGGAACGTGGAAAACTTCTGAAATTTTTACAGTTGATTGGTATACAAATTGTCTATGTTGTCCCATTGTTTCAGAATATTTGGAGTTACATAAGTATGACCTTAATTCAGATCTTTACAGACTGATCTGTTTTTGACAGATTCTGTTTTCGATGCATATTGCTTGTTTCCTAGCTTCTATGGATTATATTGCTCAATATAAATTGTAGAAATGATAGGGTACAGTAGGTATCATGTGATAAAAAAATTGAATCTTGTCTTGACAGTACCAAAGTGAATGATTTGTTTTATCATACTAACGGATCTCACGATGGTTTTGTTAAGTTTTGTGTGATTGAAGTTTTCAAGTTTTGGGTGAGATATCGATATGAGGAGAATAAGGATTGACAAGACCCTAAGCTTGGGGATGACCATGGCACCCCAAGGTAATATTCAAGGAAGATCCAAGCAACTAAGCTTGGGGATGCCCCGGATGGCATCCCCACATTTGTCTCCAACATTATCGGTAACCTTACTTGGAGCTATATTTTTATTCGTCACATGATATGAGTTTTGCTTGGAGCGTCATTTTATTTTATTAGGATTTGCTTGCTGTTATTTAGAGTAATGTTTTGCATCTTTTAGTTCAATAAAAATGTTAAGTATAGCCTTTACCATGCTTATTTTGCATGTCTATATGTTGCTGTTTTGAAAACAGAAAGTTTTCTATCATTGTATGAATTCTTCTGGAAACTTAGAACGTGCTAAAATCTTGAAATTTTTACAAAATTAGTAGCAACATATTTTATACAGTATGGTAATTTTTCAGAATTTTTGGAGCTATAGAAGTATGATTACAATTGCACTCTTTACAGACTGTCCTGTTTTGACAGATTGCTGTTATGTTTGCATTGTTTGCATATGTTTGCTTGTTTAATGATTCTATTTGAGGATAGGAGTTTTAAATATGCAGATGCATTTAGTATGAAATGTTAAATAATAATTTTAGTGATTTTCTACAGTAGAGAATGATAAGGTTTTGCATTTGATTTATACTAACTTATCTCACGAGTTCTTGTTGAGTTTTGTCTGGATGAAGTTTTTAAGATTTAGGGAAACCGTGATATAAAAGGAATTAAGGAGACACAAAAGCTCAAGCTTGGGGATGCCCAGGGCATCCCTAGTTAATATTTCAAGAAGTCTCAAGCATCTAAGCTTGGGGATGCCCAAGGCATCCCTAGTTAATATTTCAAGAAGTCTCAATCATCTAAGCTTGGGGATGCCCCGGTTGGCATCCCACCTTTCTTCTTCAACAATGATCGGTTAGTATCGGTTGAGCCTAAGTTTTTACTTCTTCACATGATGTGTGATATTTTTAGAAAGTCATTTTATTTTGTTTTGCTTGCTGTTTAAATAGTATCCCAAGATCTGAAATTCTTAAATGTTAGAGAGTCTTCACATAGTTACATAATTATTCGACTACTCATTGATCTTCACTTATATCTTTTGGAGTAGTTTGTCAGTTGCTCTAGTGCTTCACTTATATCTTTTTAGAGCACGACGGTGGTTTTATTTTGAAGAAATTGATGAACTCTCATGCTTCACTTATATTATTTTGAGAGTCTCTAAACATCATGGTAATTTTCTTAGGTTATGAATTTAGTCCTAATATGATGGGCATCCAAGAGGGATATAATAAAAACTTTCATATAAAGTGCATTGAATACTATGAGAAGTTTGATTCCTTATGATTGTTTTGAGATATAAAGATGGTGATATTAGAGTCATGCTAGCGAGTAATTGTGAATTGGAGAAATACTTGTGTTAAGGTTTGTGAGTCCCGTAGCATGCACGTATGGTGAACCGTTATGTAACGAAGTTGGAGCATGAGATATTTTTTGATTGTCTTCCTTATGAGTGGCGGTCGGGGACGAGCGATGGTCTTTTCCTACCAATCTATCCCCCTAGGAGCATGCGCGTAGTACTTTGTTTCGATAGCTAATAGACTTATGCAATAAGTATGAGAGTTCTTTATGACTAATGTTGAGTCCATGGATTATATGCACTCTCACCCTTCCACCATTGCTAGCCTCTCTAGTACCACGCAACTTTCGCCGGTACCATACACCCACCATATACCTTCCTCAAAACAGCCACCATACCTACCTATTATGGCATTTCCATAGCCATTCCGAGATATATTTCCATGCAACTTTTCACCATTCCGTTTATTATGACACGCTTCATCGTTGTCATATTGCTTTGCATGATCATGTAGTTGACATAGTATTTGTGGCAAAGCCACCGTTCATAATTTTCATACATGTCACTCTTGAGTCATTGCACATCCCAGTACACCGCCGGAGGCATTCATATAGAGTCATATTTTGTTCTAGTATCGAGTTGTAATTTTTTTGAGTTGTAAGTAAATAGAAGTATGATGATCTTCATTATTAGAGCATTGTCCCATGTGAGGAAATAAAAAAAGAGGCCAAAGAAGCCAAAGAAAAAAAAGAGAAAGAAAAAAAAGGAGAAAGAAAAAAAGAGAAAAAAAGAGAAAAAAAGAAAAAAAAAGGAAAAAGAAAGAAAATGAGAGAAAAAGAGAGAAGGGGCAATGTTACTATCATTTTTCCATACTTGTGCTTCAAAGTAGCACCATGATCTTCATGATAGAGAGTCTCCTATGTTGTCACATTCATATACTAGTGGGAATTTTTCATTATAGAACTTGGCTTGTATATTCCAACGATGGGCTTCCTCAAATTGCCCTAGGTCTTCATGAGTGTCGGCGTGCGACACCTATGGAATCCTAAGGGACCCCTTTACGATTCGGCAGGGGGAGAGGTATGCGCAAAGAGCAGAACCAACGATCGATGCGGGGTGATTTTACCCAGGTTCAGGCCGCTAATCAGCGTAAAACCCTACTCCTGCCTTGTTTTATTATCGATGTTCTTGAGCCCAGGCTCCAGGAGCGCTCGCAGTGAACAGTACGTTCAAAGAGCAGCTACGCGTGCAGAATGGGCCAGAAGATCTTCCTCCTCTATAGCAGTTGCCTTGGGCCTCCTTTTATACCACAAAGGAGTCACCACAGTGGCAAAATGTACATACATTGAGGAGTAAAGTAGCTACAGGGTCATCATACCTAACCCCTGATGGGTTAGGACGAACGCATTTAATGCACCGTGAGGTGTCCGTTTAGGTGTCCTCACTTTCTTGGGGATGGAAAAAGGGGCCATCCCATCAGCACCACTTAAGCTCTCCTCCACTGGCGCGTCGCCACGCATCCAAAGAAGGACCCAGAGTGTCGGGTTTGTTGCTGTGTCAGAGCGGTGGCACAGCAACAAAACCTTGCCGGGTGCTGAACCTTGCCGGGCGCCGAGCCTTGCCGGGAGCCGAATCTTGCCGGGCTTCGCAGGCCACCCCGGCAAGATCTTGCCGGGGAAGCTGGCCTGCGGATTCCAGCTCTTCTTATCTGCTGATCCTTAGATCTTTTACTTGAGAATTTCCTTGATGGCCTGAGTCAATCTCGAACTGTTCCCCAACAAGCCTTGCCGCGAGTATGGCTACAACTGCTCGTGCACAAGTACGGGGTACTAATGGCCCAATACTTAGTACACCGACAATGAGCAAGCAAGTTGGATGCACACACACTTAGTTTTCTTTTTGAGCTTTCATAAACTTATAGCTCTAGTGCATCCGTTGCATGGCAATCCCTACTCACTCACATTGATATCTATTGACGGGCATCTCCATAGCCCATTGATACGCCTAGTTGATGTGAGACTATCTCCTTCTTTTTGTCTTCTCCACAACCACCATATTCTATTCCACCTATAGTGCTATATCCATGGCTCACGCTCATGTATTGCGTGAAAGTTGAAAAGGTTTGAGAACACCAAAAGTATGAAACAATTGCTTGGCTTGTCATCGGGGTTGTGCATGATTTGAATATTTTGTGTGATGAAGATGGAGCATAGCCAGACTATATGATTTTGTAGGGATAACTTTCTTTGGCCATGTTATTTTAAGAAGACATGATTGCCTTATTAGTATGCTTGAAGTATTATTGTTTTTATGTCAATATTAAACTTTTGTTTTGAATCTTATGGATCTGAACATTCATGCCACATTAGACAAGATTACATTGATAAATATGATAGGTAGCATTCCACATCAAAAATTCAGTTTTATCATTTACCTACTCGAGGACGAGCAGGAATTAAGCTTGGGGATGCTTGATACGTCTACAATGTATCTATAATTTTTTATTGTTCCATGCTATTATATTATCCATCTTGGATGTTTTATATGCATTTATATGCTATTTTATATGATTTTTGGGACTAACCTATTAACCTATAGCCCAGTGCCAGTTTCTGTTTTTTTCCTTGTTTTTGAGTTTCACAGAAAAGGAATATCAAACGGAGTCCAAATGAGCTGAAAATTTACGGAGATTTTTTATGGACCAGAAGAAGCCCCCGAAGCAAAAGAGTTGGGCCAGAAGAGCCACGATGCCTCCACAAGGGTGGTGGGCGCGCCCCCCCTAGGGCGCGCCCTCCGGTCTTGTGGGCTCCTCGTGGACCCACTGACTTGTTCTCGACGCCAAAAATTCCTATAAAGAAACCCCCCCAGAAATAAACCTAGATCAGGAGTTCCGCCACCGCAAGCCTCTGTAGCCATGAAAAACCAATTGGGAGCCCGTTCCGGCACCCTGCCGGAGGGGGAAACCATCACCGGTGGCCATCTTCATCATCCCGGTGTTCTCCATGACGAGGAGGGAGTAGTTCACCCTCGGGGCTGAGGGTATGTACCAGTAGCTATGTGTTTGACCTCTCTCTCTCGTGTTCTTGATTTGGCATGATCTTGATGTACTGCGAGCTTTGCTATTATAGTTGGATCTTATGATGTTTCTCCCCCTCTACCTTCTTGTAATGAATTGAGTTTTCCCTTTGAAGTTATCGTATCGGATTGAGTCTATAAGGATTTGAGAACACTTGATGTATGTCTTGCATGTGTTTATCTGTGGTGACAATGGGATATTCACGTGATCCACTTGATGTATGTTTTGGTGATCAACTTGCGGGTTACGTGACCTTGTGAACTTATGCATAGGGGTTGGCACATGTTTTCGTCTTGACTCTCCGGTAGAAACTTTGGGGCACTCTTTGAAGTTCTTTGTGTTGGTTTGAATAGATGAATCTGAGATTGTGTGATGCATATCGTATAATCAAACCCGCGGATACTTGTGGTGACATTGGAGTATCTAGGTGACATTAGGGTTTTGGTTGATGTGTGTCTTAAGGTGTTATTTTAGTACGAACTTTAGGGCTGTTTGTGACACTTATAGGAATAGCCCAATAGATCAATCAGAAAGAATAACTTTGAGGTGGTTTCGTACCCTACAATAATCTCTTCGTTTATTCTCCGCTATTAGTGACTTTGGAGAGACTCTTTGTTGCATGTTGAGGGATTGTTATATCATCTAATTCTGTTATCATTGTTGAGAGAACTGGCACTAGTGAAAGTATGAACCCTAGGCCTTGTTTCCAAGCATTGCAATACCGTTTTCGCTCACTTTTACTACTAGTTACCTTGCTGTTTTTATAAATTCAGATTACAAAAACCTATATCTACCATCCATATTACACTTGTATCACCATCTCTTCGCCGAACTAGTGCACCTATACAATTTACCATTGTATTGGGTGTGTTGGGGACACAAGAGACTCTTTGTTATTTGGTTGCAGGGTTGTTTGAGGGAGACCATCTTCATCCTATGCCTCCCACAGATTGATAAACCTTAGGTCATCCACTTGAGGGAAATTTGCTACTGTCCTACAAAACTCTGCGCTTCGAGGCCCAACACGAGTCTACAAGAAGAAGGTTGCGTAGTAGACATCAGCGCCGCGTGCGCCAGTCACGTTCCCCATGGCGTCGGCGTTCCCATGTTCCCCCACAGCCCCCACGGCATTAGTGGCCGCATGCGAGGGAGCCTTCGAGGTAGACGGGTGAGCTGAAGCACCGGATTTCTTTTCGGGCGCCATGGATGACGAAGCCGTTGATGAAGATGGCGCGCTGCTTACACTCTCGGGTTCGCGCAATCAACTTACCCCCAACCTGGTGCGCCAGAGATGTCGTGGTATCACACGGCTACCTATGGGGCCATCGGCCCCTTGTGGTTCGGCAAGGGGGAAGAGCGCATTGCACAAAGAGCGGAAAGCATAGAGCAACATGGCAACGATGACACGGGCAGTTTTACCCAGGTTCGGGCCGCCGCGAGGCATAAAACCCTACTCCTGCTTTGGTGGATTGATGGATGGACCGTGGTGGAGATGCAGCGCTCTAGCCCGGCAAGGTTGCCTCAGGGCGAGAGCAGCTACGCGCGTACGAGCATACAAGGGTCTGAATCCTTTCTAAGGTAGCCACGTCCCTCCTTTTATAGGTTAAGGGGTCACCACAATGGCAAAACAGTCATTATGCCCTGATTTGATAGCCATAGTGCTATCATACCTAACTCTGCAGGCATGACAGGGTGCATTAAATGTGCCGCATAGTGTCACATCATGGCGTATCCCGGCAAGCCTTGTAGTGCCATTCAACCACCTTTTCGCCTGCCCGCGCAACACATCGTCTGGACGGGTGTCATTTAGGGATGATCTTCCTCAGAAATGGCCTACCACGTACCAAGTAATAGCCACTTAGTCACTTGGGGGCTTGACACCGCACCGATGGGTGACTTGCGTTGTTGTGAGGTGCAGCGGTGGAGCTTTGGCGGGGTAATCCGCCCTTGGCATCCCCGGCAACCGGCAAGCTTGCCAGGGGAGTCTTGAGGCTTGTCTTGGGGTAACCTCGACCCCGCCAGGCTCGCCTGCCCGGCAAGGGAGGTTTTTCCTTAGTGATATCTTGCTTATTTGGTTGGTCTTGGTCTTCTTGATCCGCCCTTTGATTTCTCAAAGAGCCATCTCTTCTGCTTGGCCTTGTCTTGAATGTCGTAACCTTGCTCTTGAGCCTGTGTATAGTCCGGGCAACACACCTGGGGGTTTGTTGCACCGACACACTTGTTGGATGAATCACCTCCTTAATGCTTGGTTTCGCACTAACGCTAACCACATTTATTTTTCCAAGTGTGTGTTGTCCTTAATCCTTTTGAAGGAATCACAAGACGGTGTGACATTGGAGAGTGCCCATTCCAAGCTTGAAGATGATGAGTACTTGGTGATTGTCCATTCCTACATGGCGAAGCCATCTCTTTCCCATGGTGATTTGGTTTTCGATCCGAGGTCGGATCTTTCCCAAGGGGGGAGATGATGTGGAGTATCCTACGGACATCACCATGTCAAGAGTCCATTTGGCAAGTGACACATGTGACCTCTACTTCACATACATAAAGGTGAATTATCTCCTTTACACGTGCTCACTTGACCCCTTTGAGGATGGTATACTACTTGACATTCCTCTCGTGTGCATGCATAGGTATTGCCGGAGCTTAACGGACGATGACGAGGAGTGCTAGCACCAAGGAACACCTACCACATCTGCGAGGGAAGCTTCGAAGCGAAGATAGAAGAAGAAGGAGCTGCAGCAAATCTACAACCACCAGACATCCGATGATCCACCTGATGTCCAACGCGACCATGCCCAGGCCGGCCAGAAGAACCGTGGCCACCGCACGCTACAGCGGCTGAACGACCGACATGACACCGGACATCCGACACACTACAGCCACCAGACGACCGACCGCTACCAGAAATTCGGCGATGCCTGTCCAGAGAAGAAACATCGGAAGTCCGACGCCCTCCGAACGACCGGACCCCCGCGAGCGACCGGACGACCGACCACCGTCGGACGTCCGACACTGCCTATGCGCAGCTGGGCCTTTGGCCTTGTATCCCTCTCCCACTTACCCCTTCATGGCTTAGACTATAAATAGACCACCCCCTCCTCATTTCTAGGGTTAACAAATAGGATAGCTCATATTTATGTGAGCTTTGCTCCTTACCTACTCTACTCTTGGGAGAGAGAGACCACTCCCATGGAGTTCAAGACCTCCATGTGAGAAGATCCCTAGTGGATTCAAGACCCCATCTAGGGAAGATCCATCTCAGATTCAATACCTCAACTTCTCACGGATTGGGATGAACTAGCTACCGTTTGTATCGTCCTTTGTTGGATTTAGATCGTGTATCTCATTATGTGTATGTGGATCTAGCACAGTGTAACTGTTTCTCATTGATTTGAGTGTTTCCTCTTGTTTCCCTCGTGTTTCCCCTCATGTGTTCTTCGTGTTCTTCATGGGGTCCCCCTCCAAATCGTGAAAGATTAGCCCCTAGGGTTCCACCCTACATCACAAAGTATATGTGAGACATTGATAGAGCTTTGCTCCTTCTACCACTCCTCTTGGAGATCAAGACCTTTTAGAAGAGGATCCCAAGTGGATTTCAAGACCTCCTCTTTGGAAAGACTATCATCAAGACCTCACCTCCTTAGGAGTGGGAAGAACCTTATCTTTATGCTTGTTTCCTTGGATTGTTCTTGTAGACTTGTGGATCTCATGTGTTTGCTATTCTAGTGGATGTGTGATTGAGTTTTGTTTGAGTGAATTCCTCTCTTGTGTTCTTGTTGTTCATCCTTTTCCCCCTCCAAGTGTGAAAATATCTCACTTAGGGTTCCATTATACAACATATTCTCGGTAGGAAAGTGACACAAAATGGGCTTTGGATTAACAATGCAATGGCAATAATGAATGTACAATGATGGGATACCACGATACCCGGATGATATAGAGGTTACCGTTCTTGCTTACGGTTAGGGGGTAAAAATGGTGACGGTGGCCAATTTTGAATCCTTGGCGAAGTTGAGTGGTGGTGTTGTTGATGTCGAATCGTTCCTAGTTAGCCGAAGCACCTTCGGAAACGGAAAAACCGCGAACCCAAAATCTCAAAGGCAAATGTCAAATGGTGGTAGCGGAAAGCGGTGGTGGCTTTGCGAAAGCTCAAAAGGATTGCGGAAGTGCAATGATGGGTTTTGGAGTAGGCAATGTGGAAATGGAGGTGGTTATGCGAGTCAAAGTTGAGGTCACTATCCCTAATTAGCCGAAACACCTTAGGAGACACAAACCACAACTCAAACAAGCTCAAACAAAATTTGGTTAAGTTCGAGTGGTGGAAGTGTATGGTGGACAAGATTATGCGGAAGTAATGGTGGTGGTTGATGAAGAAGTAACCGTACTTAAGTAGCCGAAACACCTTAGGAAAATCAAATCACAACTCAAACAACCACAAATGCAATGGGAACCAAAATGGGTTACGTTGCGGAAGGCTATGGTGGTATTGCGGATGATATGGTGGAAGGCCTAGGCAATTTTGCCAAAGTTCCAAAAAATTGATGGTGTCAAATGGTGATGAAACCAAGGTCAGGTCCTCGGGCACGTCGATAGCTTAAAAACGAGCCAAAGAACACTCAAATTGGAGTTCGGAGCCAAAAGTTGTGATGAAAACGGTGAAGAAGGGCAATGCTGAATTTTGGGGAATGTTTCTGGTTAGGCTGGAAGTTCCGGGGTTAGGGCCGGAAGTTCCAGGCTCCGGAACTTCCGTGGGGTGGCCAGAAGTTCTAGGGGCTGCGGAAAAAGTATAGGGGAAACCGGGGGATTTTTGGTAAACTTTCTGTTTAGCCCGAAAGTTCCGGGGCTTGGACGGATGTTCCGGGGGAGTCCGGAAGTTGAGTTGTGAAGGAACAATATGTTCACATCATCATAGATGGAGGTAGTTGCAATAACTTGGCTAGTATGGAGATGGTGGAGAAGCTGTCTCTCACCACAAGACCACATCTGCGTCCTTACTACATCCAATGGTTTAACAACAGCGGCAAGGTTAAGGTAACACGTACTGTTCGTGTGCATTTTAGTATAGCTACGTATACTCATTATGTTGATTTTGATGTGGTACCCATGCAAGCATGTTCCTTATTACTTGATAGACCATGTCAATTCGATAAAAAAATTCTACACCATGGTAGAAACAATCAGTATACTCTTGTTCATAAGGATAAACATCTTACTTTGCTTCCTATGTCTCCTGATTCCATTTCGAAAGATGATATTAATAGAGCTAGTAAAGCAAAATAGGAGCAAAATAAGAGTGAAAATCTGATTGTCGCAAAATAATTTGAGCAACAAATTAAGCCAAATAATAAACTATCTAGTGTTGCTTCTGAAATTAAATTGAAAAGCGAATGTTTACTTGCCACCGAATCTGATATTGATGATCTAGATTTCAACAAATCTGTTTGCTATGCTTTTGTGTGCAAAGAGGCATTATTTTCATTCGAGGATGTGCCTTCCTCTTTGCCTCCTGCTGCCACTAACATTTTGCAGGAGTTCGCTGACATTTTTCCACAAGACGTGCCATCGGGATTACCATCTATTCGAGGGATTGAGCATCAGATTGACTTAATTCCAGATGCTTCACTACCAAACCGTGCACCATACCGTACCAATCCAGAGGAGACGAAGGTGCATCAAGTATAGGAGCTCCTCGACAAAGGTTATATACGCGAATCTCTTAGTCCTTGAGTTGTTCCTATTATACTAGTGCCAAAAAAGGATGGTACATCGCGTATGTGCGTTGATTGTAGAGGAATTAATAATATTACTATTCATTATCGTCAGCCTATTCCTAGGCTAGATGATATGCTTGATGAATTGAGTGGCTCTACAATATTCTCCAAAGTTGATTTGCGTAGTGGATACCATCAAATTGGTATGAAATTGGGAGATGAATGGAAAACAACATTTAAAACTAAGTTTGGATTATACGAGTGGTTAGTCATGCCTTTTGGGTTAACTAATGCACCTAGTACTTTCGTGAGATTAATGAATGAAGTTTTACGTGCTTTCGTTGGACGATTTGTGGTAGTCTATTTTGATGATATATTGATTTATAGCAGATCTTTGGAGGAACATTTGGAACATTTACGTGATGTTTTTATTGCTCTATGTGATGCACATTTGTTTGGTAACCTTGGGAAGTGCACCTTTTGCACCGACCGAGTATCTTTTCTTGGCTATGTTGTTACTCCACAGGGGATTGAAGTTGATAAAGCCAAGATTGAAGCTATTGAGAGTTGTCCGCAGCCCAAAACGGTCACACAAGTGAGGAGTTTTCTTGGACTCGCTGGTTTCTATAGGCGTTTTGTGAGAGATTTCAGCACCATTGCTGCACCTCTCAATGAGCTTACAAAGAAGGATGTGCCTTTTGTTTGGGGTACAGCACAGGAAGAAGCCTTCACAGTATTGAAAGATAAGTTGACACATGCTCCATTACTCCAACTTCCTGATTTTAATAAGACTTTTGAGCTTGAATGTGATGCTGGTGGAATTGGTTTAGGAGGTGTGTTATTACAGGATGGCAAACCTGTTGCATACTTTTCTGAAAAATTGAGTGAGCCTAGTCTGAACTATTCTACTTATGATAAAGAATAATATTCTCTTGTTCAGACTTTAGAAACATGGCAACATTATTTATGTTCCAAAGAAATTGTTATACATTCTGATCATGAATCTTTGAAACATATTAAAAGTCAAGCCAAACTTAATTGTAGACATGCTAAATGGGCTGAATTCATTGAGACTTTCCCTTATGTCATTAACCACAAGAAGGGTAAAGAAAGTGTTATTGTTGATGCATTGCCCCGTCGCTATACTATGCTTTTACAACTTGACTCTAAAATATTTGGTTTGGAGACCATCAAAGATCAATATGTGCATGATGCTGATTTTAGAGATGTAATGCAGAATTGTAGAGAAGGAAGAACATGGAACAAGTTCGTCGTTAATGATGGATTTGTGTTCCGTGCTAACAAGCTATGCATTCTAGCTAGCTCTGTTCGTCTTTTGTTGTTGCAGGAGGCGCATGGAGGAGGATTAATGGGACACTTTGGCGTGAAGAAGATGGAGGATGTACTTAATACACATTTCTTTTGTCCAAAGATGAGACGGGATGTTGAGCGTTTTGTTGCTCGCTGCACTACATGTCAAAAAACTAAGTCACGACTCAATCCTCATGGTTTATATATGCCTTTGCCTGTACCTAGTGTTCCTTGGGAGGATATATCTATGGACTTTGTTTTATGTTTACCTCGAATAAAGAAGGAGAGGGATAGCATATTTGTTGCCGTGGATAGATTCTCGAAAATGGCACACTTTATACCATGTCATAAAAGCGATGATGCTGCTAATGTTGTTGATTTGTTCTTTCATGAAATTATTCGCTTACATGTTGTGCCAAATACAATTGTTTCAGATCATGATACTAAATTTCTTAGCCACTTTTGGAGATGTTTATGGGCTAAGTTGGGGACTAAACTGCTTTTTAGTACTACATGTCACCCATAGACTGATGGACAAACTAAAGTAGTCAATAGAACATTGTCTACTATGCTTAGGGCTATTTTAAACAATAACCTTAAAATGTGGGAAGAATGCTTGCCTCATATTGAATTTGCTTATAATCGTTCGCTGCATTCTACTAGTAAGATGTGCCCTTTTGAGATTGTGTATGGTTTCCTACCTCGTGCACCCATTGATTTGTTGCCTCTTCCATCTTCGGAGAAGGTTAATTTTGATGCTAAACAATGTGCTGAATTGATCTTAAAAATGCATGAGTGAACTAAGGAAAATATTGAGCGCATGAATGCTAAATATAAACTTGCTGGAGATAAGGGTAGAAAACGTGTTGTCTTTGCACCTGGAGATCTTGTTTGGTTACATTTGCGTAAGGATAGGTTTCCTGATTTGCGCAAGTCTAAGCTAATTCCATGTGTTGATGGTCCTTTTAAGGTGTTAGAGAAAATAAATGATAATGCATATAAACTTGAGCTACCTGCAGATTTTAGGGTTAGTCCCACTTTTAACATTGCGATTTAAAGCCTTACTTGGGTGAGGAAGATGAGCTTCCGTCGAGGATGACTTCATTTCAAGAAGGGGAGGATGATGAGGACATCAATACCATTGTTACACCCACAGCCCCTGCTGCTATACATACTGGACCAATTACTAGAGCTCGCGCACGCCAATTAAATTACCAGGTACTCTCTTTTCTTGGTAACGATTCTAATGTTCATGAGAATATGATGCTGCCTAAATTGGATACATTTGTTTTGCTTACAAATGAAGGGCCTAGCTTGGACAAGAAGGATGAATGTTGGAGCAAGATTAAGCATGGAGATGATGGCATGCACAAGGGGAACAAGAACGGAGTTACAAGTGATGATTTCAGGACTTTGAAGCCACCATAATGAGTGCATGAAGGATTGGACAAAATATACAAGAAGCCACTTCATAAATTTTGTCCAGAGGCTATTATAGGTGCTGCGTCACCTTATTATTGGGCCACACCCAAGTAATTTCGAAATACTTCAGTATATGCTATTTTTAGAGTCCGTATGTGTGGCGAAACAGAGTTAGGGTTGGTTTCGGACCACTCCTCCAAGGGGTCACAAAATTCCCCACCTCTCCCTCCATATATACAGCCCTAAGGGCGTTATTTAGAATTTGGGTTTTGTTTAGATTAAAGTTTGCCATAGCTGCAACTCGCATACTCCGTTTGTGTTCAATAACTAGACAAAGACGTCACAGAACCCCACTTTCATCAATAAAGCTTTCCTCTTATATTCGCAAATATCTAGATTGCAATCTCAGTTTCTTGCTTGTTCTTCATTTGCTTCCGGGAAATAGACCCTCATGGTCAGGTTGATCATGTTCCTATTTGGTCAATAACCCAAGGAAGTTGGTTTAGCGATTGCTAAGGCGCGACATCTCGCACGTTTGTAGTCGGATCATCAAAGTCAACTCCCACAGAAAACGATAGCTATCTCATGGAAACATCAGGACACCTTCGCCTCTATCAGGTCTAAGACACTTGTTAGGGTTAGCAAAGTATATGTGAGACATTGATAGAGCTTTGCTCCTTCTACCACTCCTCTTGAAGATCAAGACCTCTTAGGAGAGGATCCCAAGTGGTTATCATGACCTCCTTTTGGAGAAGACTATCATCAAGACCTCACCTCTTTTGAAGTGGGAAGAACCTTAATTTTATGCTTGTTTCCTTGGATTGTTCTTGTATTCTTATGGATCTCAACTTGGCTATTCTAGTGGATTTGTTATTGGGTTTTGTTTGAGTGAATTCCCTCTTTGTGTTCTTGTGTTCATCCCATTTCGCCCTCCAAGTGTGAAAAGATCCCCACTTAGGGTTCCACCTTACAACATCTTGGTATCATGAGCCATGGTTGATTCACATCTTGGAGTCCCTACCCCTCATATTCTAGCCAAATTTTGTTTCTTTTTGTCCCAATTCGAAAATCCCCACCAAAAATAGCCCCAAAATTTTTCTTGCAATCTGTTGGATCTTGTGAGATTTTGTTGATTTGGTCCACGAATTTCATGTTTGACAAGTGGATCTACCCCTTACCACCATTCCCCATCCATCCCACCGTTGAGTTTGGCCGAATTTGAGAGATTTTCCACGGATCCAAAGATGTTCTTCCGCAGGCGGAGCACCCCGTGCACATGGGCCGTCGGGAGCCCGTGTCCACGGGACCCCGTGCACACGGGGACTACTTACCCCGTGCGCACGGACCATAGAGGGACTTCGGCCATCACCCTTTTTGCATCTTTTTGACATCCACCACTACGATTTGCCTTCCGCGCTACTTCTTGTTGGTGTTTGAGATTTTGAGTTGCAGTTCACCGTCTCCTAAGGTGTTTTGGCTACTTAGGGATGGTTCGACTTCGTCATCTCCTCCACTCATCATTCGCCTTGGACTCCACATCGACATCGACCACTTCATCTTCATACTAACCGTAAGCAAGGACGGTAACCTCGACGACATCTTCTACTCTTACCTTGCCTTTGCATTGATAGCCTCGAGCCTTTTTGCGGCACTTACCCATCGAGACTAGCGAGTTGAGAATTGCCGGGCCACGCTAATTGTGCACCTTTAGTGATAAGTCTCTCCCGTGCATATCATACTTGTTGTCTCATACTCCAGCTCGAATATCAAGCATTCTGGCATAGTCAAAAAAACTTTTAAGCAACATAAGAGAAACAAAGAGCATTTTCCGTGGTTCCACATTTTGAGCTCACTCCTTGGTTGTGCGGATCCCACTTATCTTCCATGTGTGTGTTCCTAGTGATATCCTTGGGTTCGATCTATTTGTCTTACTTGCCATTTGTGTATCTTTTCAACATTTGTTACATCTTGACTAACATTTTCTTGAATTATTGTGCCACTCCCTAACCAAGATCCTCCATAAGCCTTTTACTTGTAGGTGTGAGAAAACAAAACCCGGTACCAATTCTCCTATTATAGCATTCCGTTGAGTGATACTCGATACATCCACAATCTTCGGAAAAGGTAACTTTGGTATTGTTCTCTCATTTTCCTACTCGCCACCACATGGTTATGAAGGATAGGCCAAGTTCTTCGACGAACCCACTCTTTGATGATTAAGATGAAGAACGTGACTACGTCACCAAGAATCACTTCTTCATCGCCCAATGAGCTCTCCATCAAGAAAGTGAAGCTTTCGGTGATCGCATTGAGCAACTCGCCACCGACCTACGCCAATCGGAAGAAAGACAACGGGACTATCTTGACGCCAAGCTCAACACACAAATGGAAGAATTTCACAACATGATCGTGAGCCGCACATCCTCCACCACTTCTTCACCAAGACGGCGCCACTCAAGTTGTCACTCTTTGATCTACTCTTCTTCCAATGCAAGTCCTCCTCGAGCTCACTCACCTCAACGCAACGACAACCAAAACCCATTCCATGGCAATGGTTTGGAAGACCGAGTCTGAGCACGTGAAAGAGTGAGACGTCAAGAGCAAGACACCGAGGACCAAGAGCAACCTCGACGGCCACAATATCCACGTCAAGCACCTCAAGATAGCGATGCGAGTTGGAAAGAACAAAGACGTCGTGAGGAACAAGCCCTCGAAGCACAACACGCACTCCGTGAGGCCACTAGAGCCGTCGCTGACCGCAACCGTCATGTACGTGAACAAGAAGAAGCACTTTGCCAAGAACGACAAGATGAAGCCGCTCGCCTTGAGGAGCAACAAGAGAGAAGGAACCGGACACGTATACCTCGTCCTCCTCCACGATAAGAGCGCAAAATTGAATACCCTCCTCCACGACAAGCGCGACATCACCATCGTCCACATGATGAAGAACTATGCTATGGCAAGCTCAAGTTCACAATGCCCAAGTTTTCTAGAAGCATTGATCCCGAGGAATATCTCTCATGGGCATTGAAGGTCAAAAAGATATTTCGCCTTCACAACTATGAAGAGGAGAATAAAATCTCCATGGCCTCCCTCGAATTTCAAGACTACGTCCTCATTTGGTGGGAACAAGTGCTGGCAAGACAATGAGAGAGAGAGGCGAACCACCCATCACGACTTGGACACAAATGAAGGATGTCATGAGATCTCACTTAGTGCCTACACATTACACCCGTGATTTCTTCAACAGGTTGCAACTTCTCAAGCAAGGCACGAAGACGGTGGAAGAATACTACCAAGAGATGAAGATTGCCATGATACGGGCCAATGTCAAGGAAGATGACGAGCAAACTATGGCATGATTCTTGAACTGCCTCAATCACCCAATAAAGAAGATTGCCAAGTTCCAACCATACTCCAACCTTCTCGAGCTAGTTCACCAAGTGACCAAGGCCGAGCGATAAGTACAAGATGACTTCAAATACGCCAAGTACTCTTCCAAGACCTCCAGCTTATACACTCAAGCTCCCATGACTTCGGCACCTCCTACCTCGACTAGAGCATCACCAAGCAATGGCGACAAGTCAAGTAACAAGAAAACTTCGACATCTTCAAGTCGTCCTCCTACTACAAGCAACTTCAAGACGCAAGCTTCACCATCATGTACTCCAACGGATGAGACCGTCAAGACGAGTTCCATCAAATGCTTCACATGTCAAGGCTGAGGCCACAAGACATTTGAGTGCCCCACTCGGCGCACCATGATCACCAACGACGACGGCACCTCTGACTCGATGAGTGAGGAAGAAATGGAAGCCCTTGAGCATGTGGCCATGCACCGGCACGTGAATGAAGATGAAGATGACCAAGTCTTTTGTGACAATGATTCGAGCCCCGCTCTCGTTGTCTCCAAGGTCTTGACGCTTCAACACCAACAAGAGGAAGACCAACGTTGCCACATCTTCCACACCAAAGCCGGCATCAATGGACGTTTCGTGAAGGTCATCATCGATGGAGGAAGTTGCTATAATTTGGCAAGTGAAGAGCTATGTTCCAAGCTACAATTGGTCAAGATGAAGCATCCTCGTCCCTACAAGGTCCAATGGCTTCGCGACTCCGGCACCATTCAAGTGGAACATACCATGCAAGTTTCCTTCAAGATCGGCGCCTATGAAGCCACCTTGGAGTGCGATGTGGTTCCTATGTGCGTGTGCCATCTCCTCTTAGGAAGTCCTTGGCAATTCGACCGCGACGTCATTCACAACGGAAGAACAAACCACTATAGCTTCAAGATGAAGGGCAAGGAGTACGTGCTACGACCTATGTCACCAAGTCAAGTGATCGCTGACAAGCAAGCATCCACCCATCATGGAGAGCATAGTGAGAGAGTGAACCACCACAAAGAGAGTGAGCTCCACAAGCCCAAATTGAGTGCCTCCACGATGAGCAACAAGAAAAACTTAGTGCTTTTAGCCACCAAACGAGAGATGAGAGAAGTGTGTGAGAAATCATCTAGTGTCCTACACTATGTCCTAGTATGCAAAGATTAAGCGGCAAGGACTAACACCTCTAATCATCTACCTCTTGTGTTGTCTAATCTTTTGCAAGAGTACGCGGACGTATTTCCCGATGAGTTACCTCCCGGCTTTCCTCCTCTACGTGGCATCGAGCACTGCATCGACCTCATCCCTGGTGCACCCCTATCAAACAAGGCTCCATACCGCGTCAACCCCGAAGAAACTAAGGAGATACAAAGGCAAGTACAACACCTCATTGACAATGGACATGTATGTGAAAGCTTAAGCCCTTGTGCCGTTCAAGTTATTCTTGTGCCTAAGAAAGATGGTAGTTTTCACATGTGTTCCGATTGCTGTCCCATAAATGTTATCACCGTTCACTATAGGCATCCCATTCCACGCCTTGACGAGATGCTAGATGAGCTTAGAGGCACCACCATTTTCTCAAAAATTAATCTTTAAAGTGGCTATTACCAAATCCGCATTCACCAAGGTGATGAATGGAAAACCTCTTTTAAAACTAAATTTGGCTTGTACGAGTGGTTAGTTATGCCTATGGGCTTATCGGAGGAACATGGCACTTTCATGCGTGTGATGCACTATCTTCTTCGCAAATACAGTGGCATATGTGTTGTGGTCTACTTTGACGATATACTTGTGTTTAGCGAATCGCTAGAAGATCATGTCACTCATCTTAGGGACGCTTTGCAAGTTCTTAGAAACGAGCGTCTTTATGCTAATGTGGAGAAATGCATTTTTGGCATTGACAAGCTTGTTTTCTTGGGCTTTGTTGTGTCTTCTAAGGGTGTTCATGTTGATGAGTCTAAAATTCAAGCAATTAAAACTTGACCACAACCCACTAATTTGCAACAAGTGCGTAGTTTCCTTGGTCTAGCCAGCTTCTATCGTCGCAATGAGTTTGTTGGCGCCTTCACAGGTGGCCACCAAGAGCCTGGACAGCCCAGTGACTTGCAAGCCCTTCCGCAGAGGGAAGGGGAGGATTTGTGTAAATATATATATATAGAGGTTCAGTAGAGTACACACCGTAACATTCCAGAGATACACCTAGCAATCGTGATTGTCGCGTTCCATTCGAACATGTGCAACAGGAGGATGTGAGCCAAAATGAATGTCCGACTGCCCAAGACCGTCAACGAGTTATACACCTTGGCAGATAAGTGTGCTCGGGCTGAAGAAGGAAGGTGACTCCCCGGAGAGGAGGCTGGTGTCGAGATTGATTTAGATGATGATGACGATGCCGCCAATCTGAGGAGGAGAAGCCGGAGGCGCAATAGGAAACGCAAAGAGAAGGCAATGTTGGCCGTTAAGAGATCTGGTGATCTTAATGTTGGCAAGAATGCTAGAACCGAAGCCCCCAGCAACGGAGCTGCCACGTGCGCTGATTGCCGGGAGGCCACGGTAGCGGAGAAAGCCAGGAAATCCGACGGGCCATACTACAAAATCCACCGCACCAAGGGTCATGATCTCCAAGAGTGCCGCCAAGTCGAGCAGCTTGTTGAGAAACAAAAGACAGAATACGAGAAGCATGACAGGGAGAGAGGCCAAGAGGGTGCTGGCTAAAAAGGCCGTGGTGGTAGAGGGGGCCACCGCGGCAAGGCCCCACAGTAGAAGGAAAAACTTGCTAGAGGCCGTGAAAAGAAAGAAGGAGATGATGGGAGTGATGAAGAGGATGAGGAAGAAACCAGCGAGCAAGAATTCCAAAAGGCAACCGAAGCCATGTGTGTTGATGGGGGTGCATCTTTGCACTCCACTCATCGCTGGCTCAAACAGTGGGCGTGTGAGGTCAATGCCATGGAGCCAGCTGCAGACTCCCAAAAGCCACTTAAATGGTCCTGCACGCCTATCATCTTTGACGAGGAGGATCACCCTGACCGTACCACTGCGGTTGGGTGTTTGCCGTTGTTGGTATTCCCGACAATCCGCAACCTCAAGGTAACAAAGATGCCAGTTGACGGTGGGGTTGGGCTGAACTTAATCTCCCCTAGAGTGGTTGGCAAGCTGCAAATCCCTGATGAGGAGCTCAAGGCTATGAGTACGTTCCAAGGAATCAAGCCCGGTAGGAGCCGGCCTAAGGGGAAGGTTACATTGCTGTGACATTTGGCGGGGAACTGAATTATCGGCCGAGAGGGTCGTGTTTGAGGTTGTTGAACTTCCTTTGCCTTACAATGGAATTCTTGGTCACCCATCTCGGGCAAAATTCATGGCAGCATCCCATTATGCCTACAACACCTTGAAGATGCCAAGGCCGATGGGTATCATTTCCATTCCGTCAGATAAGAAAGATGCAATTATATGTGTGGACAAGATGTATCGGGACACGGTAGCAGCTGAGGCCACAGAAGCCCCAGCTCCCGCCAAAGAAACAAAGAAGGGGAAGAAGGCTAGCAGGGATGCCGGCAAGGACTCTAGGAAGCGCGCCTCTCCGGAGTGCGCTGTGCCTGTTGACGACCTGTCAGAGAGTTCTACTAGCAAAAGAACCAAGGTTGCTTCACCTGCTGTGAAAAGGGTCCCAGCAAGGTAGGATGGCATTCGTGGTACATTCACCATTAGCGCCACCCTTGATGACAAATAGGAAAGCGCGCTCGTTGCCTTCCTGCCGGCGAATGTCGGTGTATTTGCTTGGCAACCGTCTGACATCCCCGGTGTTCCCAGGAAGGTAATTGAGCACCACGTTGCTATCTGCCCTCATGCTCGGCCCTCCAAGCAGGAGGTCAGAAAGCAAGCTTTAGAATGGCAGCAGTTCATTGCCGAGGAGATCAAGAAACTTGAAGCAGCTGGTTTGGTCAAAGGGGTGTTGCATCCAACTTGGTTAGCAAATCCAGTGGTAGTGCGCAAGGCAAACGGGAAATGGAGGCTCCGCATTAATTTCACTGACTTAAACAAAGCATGTCCAAAACCACCTTTCCCCCTACCACGCATTGATCAAATTGTTGATTCCACTTCCGGGTGTGATTTGCTTTCCTTCTTGGATGCGTACTCCGGGTACAATCAGATATTCATGGCCAAGGAAGATGAAGAGAAAACCGCGTTCATAACTCCATGTGGCACGTACTGCTTTCTGCGTATGCCTTTCGGGTTGAAGAGCGCTGGATCCACTTTTGCGAGGGCAGTACAGATTGGTTTCGAACCCCAGCTGCACAAAAATGTGGAAGCTTATATGGATGATATAGTGGTCAAAACCAGGGATAGATCTACACTCATTCAAGACTTGGAAGAGACCTTTGCAAACTTGCGCAAGATCATTTTGAACCTAAACCCCGAGAAATGTGTGTTTGGTGTCCCACCCGGCAAGCTCATTGGTTTCTTTGTGTCCCAATAGGGAATAGAGGCCAATCCCGACAAGATCAAAGCAATCGAGCAAATACAAGCGACCAAGACTGTCAAGGACATAAGGCGTTTGGCTGGATGCATTGCCGCACTGAGTAGATTCATCTCCAAGTCTGCCAAGCGCGCCTTACCTTTTTTCAAAATCTTGAAAAAGACTGGCCCGATGAAGTGGACCCCGGAAGCAGAAGCAGCGCTGCAAGACCTGAAAACTTACCTTTCCTCAGCTCCCACCTTAGTCGCGCCTAAACCGTAAGAACCGTTGTTGCTATACTTAGCTGCAATGAATCAAGTGGTTAGTGCAGCACTGGTGGCACAGCGAGAAGTGGATGAGCAAGCAGCCACAGCAACTGACCCCTCCGGAGATGGAGCCGAAGCACCCACGGCAGGACTTGACACAAACCAGGGGGAGGCGAGGCAAGCCAGCGAAGGCAATCCCAATACCGCGGCAAGGAAGAAACTGGTGCAGCGGCCAGTGTACTTTGTCAGCTCCCTGTTATAGGGGCCAGGTCGAGATACTCTGGAGTACAAAAGTTGATCTTTAGCCTTATCATGGCCTCGAGGAAGCCGCGCCACTACTTCCAAGCCCACGAGATCACAGTTGTCACCCGTTTTCCACTGCAGCACATATTGAGGAACCATGAAGCCACCGGCAGAATAGTCGAGTGGGCACTAGAGCTGTCAAGCTTTGGCTTAAAATATGAGAGCACCTCAACTATTCATAGAAGGGCATTGGCGGAGTTCATTGTAGAATGGACGACCACTCCAGACGAAGAAGCACCAGAGACAGTTCTCCCCAGCAAAGAGGCGCCTGAGGAGTGGATCATGTATTTTGATGGTGCTTTCTCGTTGCAGGGCGCCGGAGCCGGCGTGCTTCTTGCCATGCCCACCGGAGAGCATCTCAAGTATGTTGTTCAAATGTACTTTTCCCGGGAGAAGGCCACCAATAACACTGCTAAGTATGAGGGGCTCCTTGCCGGACTCAGAATTTCAATGGAGTTGGGAATCAAGAAACTGATTATCCGTGGAGACTCTCAACTCATGGTCAGGCAAGTCAACAAAGATTATCAGAGTCTGTTGATGGAGGCATATGTGGAGGAGGTGAGAAAGCTGGAAGAGCACTCTGATGGATTACAAGCAGAGCACGTGCCACGTGCGAAAAATAGCATCGCTGATCAGTTGCCAAAGTGCGCCGCGCAAAAGCTCCCTGTGGAACCAGGGACTTTTGTCGTCCATCTAACTCAGCCGTCAGTATCCATTTCAACGATGACCAAAAAAAAGGAGAAAGTTGGACTCCGACAAGCATTTCCCAGCAGGATTTCCCGAAACTGCTGGTAAAGAGGCTACCGGGGACAACCTCGCTTCGATTGGTGAGTAGCACCCTCCTGCAGAACCACAGGTTCTTGCAGTCGAGGTGAGCGCTCCCACGAATGAGGAGGTGCCTTTAGTCCTTGTTGTCGAGCCACAGGCTCCAACTTGGGCGCAACACATAGTCCATTTCCTTCAAACGGGAGAGCTTCCCGAAGGGCAAGAAGAAGCTTAAAAAGTAGCCCGATGGTCCAATATGTACCAGTTTGTCGACAACACACTATACAGAAAAAGGCCAAACGGTGTGAAATTGAAGTGCATTTGCCGGGAAGATGGGCTGAAGCTGTTGGCAGAGATACATAGGGGTGTGTGTGGCTCTCACATTAGATCAACAACCCTAGTCAGAAAAGCCTTTCGGCACGGTTTCTATTGCCCACAGCCCTCCAGGATGCAACTGAGCTAGTCACCAAGTGTGAAGCCTGCCAGTTCCATTCCAAAAACATTCATCAACCAGCTCAAGCTCTCCAGACGATCCCTTTGTCCTGGCCATTCTCAGTCTGGGGGCTCGATATCTTGGGTCCCTTCCCCCGTGCTACCGGGGGCTTTGAATTCTTGTACGTAGCAATCAACAAGTTTACAAAGTGGCCTGAGGTGGAGCCAGTGAGGAAGGTGACCGGACAATCAGCTGTCAAGTTCTTGAAAGTATTGGTGTGCCGCTTTGGAGTACCCAATAGAGTAATTACCGATAATGGCACCCAGTTCACGAGCCGCACCTTTATGCAGTACATCCAAAGCCTTGGAAGCAAGGTCTCCTTTGCCTCTGTTGCTCATCCGCGAAGCAACGGGCAAGCTGAGAGGATGAATGTTGAAGTGCTACACGGCCTCAAGACGAGAACTTTTGATAAGTTGCTAAACTGCGGCAAGCGCTGGATTGATGAACTGTCGGTGGTGCTTTGGTCCCTCCGGACGACACCAAATCGAGCTACCAGCCAGACTCCCTTCTCCCTAGTGTATGGGGCAGAAGAAGTACTCCCCACGGAACTCATATACGGATCACATTGAGTACTTGCCTACGACAAAGTAGAGCAAGAGCAGCTAAGGCATGACGATGCCGTGCTCCTCGAGGAAGATCGTCCCCGGGCCGCTGTGTGTGTTGCACGCTACCAGCAAGCCCTGCGCCGCTATCATAGCAGCAGGGTTCGTGCCCGGAGCCTTGAGGAAGGCGACCTTGTCCTTAGGCGCGTTCAGTCCTCCAAGGGTACCAACAAGTCGACGCCGAAGTGGGAAGGCCCTTACCGAGTAGCACAAGTCACCAGACCTGGCGCAGTCCATCTGGAGACCGAAGATGGCATCAAAATGCAAAACTCATGGAATATTGAGCATCTTCGTAAATTCTACCCGTAAGGCGCGGCTACCGGGCTAAGCCCCCGGCAACCACCTTTTGTACAAGCCTTGCCGCTGAGCATGTAACACCTTGTACAAAACCAGGCGCAGACCCTATGCAAAGATAATAAAACGAAGCGTTGGCACCAAAGATTTGTATGCATGTTTAATTAAGTATTCATTTTGATTACAATAACCTTAGCACGAGCTAATTGATCCTTCACAAAAAGGTTATATGCAGCTGGTTTCTACCTTGCACTTCCTTTTGATCAACAGTAGGGCCCCCGCCATGGGTGAACTTCCTGAAAGGAAGAGCGGGAACAAGCCAGCGCTTTGATCCCCGGCAGTCCCCGTGCTATCGGGAACAACAAGAAGGACAACCAACACAGATAAGTTTGCCTTACCATCCATGTTCTATTCAGAGTATGAAAGACTTATGCGATTGGAGAACCTTTCCACTTCCATCATCTGTGCTCCCATTTTGCCGAAATGGTTGTAGTGACATTTGAGGGGAATTGACGGGGGGCGTCCCTCATCCTCGCTGCTAGCCCAGCGACAGGGTCCGGTAGAAGGTGTGGTGAGGGGGCTGGCGGGATGTGTTACCGGGAGAACTTTTGCTTACTTAAGAGTACTAAGGGACTTTTTCCTTAGCGTGTTGAAAGACACGTGCATGAGCGCCCGACAAACATTTTTTCCATTTGTGCAGAATAAGTGCAGATCATACAAAGTACAAACATGGATGGAAGATTACATAATTTAAGCTAAAGTTCGGCAGATGCCTACATCTTTTAATTTGAAAAAAGATAAGTGCCCCGTAATGCCTTTCTTGTCCCTCCCCTCCTACGAGTTGCATCAAAGTGGAAAGTGGGCGAAAGGAGCGCCTGGCAGAAGCCCAGCCCGACCCTGTCAGGGCCTGTGGGACGCAGCTTGACAAGATCGGGAGAGCAAGGACGAAGTCGGAAGGACAGAAGGAGCGTCTAGGCGATGCCCTGGTCACCACCGCTAGGACCAGAGGAATGCGGTAAGAAGGACACCGGCAGGGAAGATGAAGCCGGAGTCCACGAGAAAGCCTGCCGGGGTCCAGCTGGAAGAGGCGAAGGCATCCACACCCAACGCCCCGGCAAATCCTCTGCCGGGGAGAAGACCAGGTGCAGATGATGGTGCTGCCGGTGCCTGGCTGACGGTGATGGTGTGTCCGGTGTTCAGCTAGAGTCCATGTCATCGCCTTCACGCTCGGCTACCGAGGGCTCGCTGTCATCGTCCTCCCCACCAGTGTCCTCCTCGTCGCTATCGCTCGAGGAGGAACTTTCATCATCAGTCGAGCTCTCCACACAGCACCCTAAATGAGCACCCAAGCGTCCAAAGATCTTGATGGAGAGCAGATCAGCCTCCACTAAATTAAAATGAAGGACGTGCCCCTCCGCCAAGCTATGGGCACGTGCGAAGGTTTTCCAGCCGCGCCGGAGAAGCATAACATGAGGTGCAGGGAACTCAACATCCACCCGCATGTTCCCATTACAGCAACCTCTCATGTGCAACTTCAAACCTCGCGGCTGTTCAACCTCCATCACCCTTGCAAAAGGGGTAGGAAGCCGAAGACGGCTGCGTGGGGGCTCGCGCAGCCTAACAAGGAACTCCATCGCCGTATCTCCGACATGGCCCTCCCATAAAGTCGAAGCGGCCGGGGGAGGAGTAGCGGGGGCACCACCACGTCCTCCCCCGCCCCGAGCGCCTCACCGGCCATGACCACGTCCTGCGGATTCGCCTTGTGCATTGGATCATGCCCCTGCGTCCATAGCAGAGGCAGGGATATGGTGCCGAGAGGAAGCCCTTGTCGCCGCCGCCGGAGCTCGACCGCGCCCTCTTCCCATCACCATGGTGGAAGAAGGATACAAGAAGAAGGAGGATAGGATGCGTGGGTGAGCCCCTCCCGTCATCTCCGCGCCTCCTTTTATAGCGGAGTGTGGCCGGGGGCTGGCTCCTCACCACCCAAGGGGAAACCACCCCGCTTCGCCTATCTGGTTTGCCTGCGTCACTGACAGCATCTAGATTCGCCAACCGCCCTCCTGCGCCAATCCATGGCACCTTGCTTTCTGCCATGGCACTCCTTCCCGTGCCCTACACATCCGTTACCTACCCTGCACAATGCATGCAGCGTACGTGGCGGAAACGGCAGGCGTGGTGGGGGAGTAAAATGGTAGTTACATCCTCCTCCCCCGGGGTCGTGCGCGAGCACTTCAATTAACTTCCCATGAACGTGGACATCCCCTGGCCCTTTACGCGGGTAGCCCCATGGCGTTTGACATCGCACGACTCGTGGGGGAACCGGGAATTGATTCAATTCTAGGTTAATGAAGAAGCAAAGAAGATATCAAGGAAGACATGGATCCCACTGCGGCATGGTCGAGGTACCCGCCTTTGTATTTGTTAGGGCCTACCCCAACAATGCCGGGCAGCACGTTTGGGCCAAGCCCGGGGGCTCCGGTCGGTGCAACAAACAACTGTGTTTGTTAACCGGACTCATACACAGGCGTGCTGGCGATCATACATCCAGCACCAACGTGTAACGCAAGGCCGAGCCAGAGAAGCCGCTCTTCGTGAGATCAAGGAGCGTATCAAGAAGACAAAGCCAACATACAAGACAAAGATTCCAAGGGAAGTGTTCTTTGTTGGTCAGACAAGGCCGGCAAGATCGATGCAGCAGATAAGAGCAGGACCAAGCCGCCCCAGCCGCATCTCCGGGATGACAGGAGACCAAAGCGTGCACCTCTCCACGAAGACCCAGCAAGCCCTACCCCCGGCAGGCACAGGCCAGTTACCACCGCTCCACCTCACCACGACGCCAGTCACTTATCGATGCGGTGTCGAGCCCCCAGGCGACTAAGTGGCTCTCACTAAGCACGTGGTGGTTTGCTGGAAGACAGATCACACCCATTTAACACCCGTCCAGGGGCGTGTCAAGATGATAAGCAGAAGCTGGCTAAGCGGCGATATAAGCTTGCCGGGGATGCATCCCCGAACACCACCTATGGTAGCATTTATGGCATTTTGTCCTAAGTGCCAGAGTTAGGTATGATAGGACTGTTGGCTATCTAATCACAAGATAATGTCTGTTTTGCCAGTGTGGCTACCCCTTGAGCTATAAAAGGAGGTCCAAGGCAACCTAGACAAGGATTCGAATCTTCTCACACTTGTACTCGCGTAGCAGCTCTCCCCGAGGCCACCTTGCCGGGTTTGGGCGCTGCGCATCGTTGTGTTCCTCTATCCAATCCACCAAAGCAGGAGTAGGGTTTTACGCTTCTCAGCGGCCCGAACCTGGGTAAAACCACCAGAGTCTCGTTGTCGTGCTGCCTCACGGCCTCTGCTCTTTGTGCAATGTGATCTCCCCCCTGAGGAACCACAAGGGCCCCGTGGCCCTATAGGTGATCGTGTCCACCCACGACACTCGTCGTGTGTGAAGCACCAATAACACCTTTGTATGCATGAAGTAGATGTGGCATGTGTCACTTGCCAAACGGACTCTTGACATGGTGATGTCCATAGGATGCTCCGCATCATCCCCTCCCCCTTGGGAAATATCCGTCCTCAGATCAAAAACCAAATCACCATGGGAAAGAGATGGTGTCGTCATGTAGAAGTGGACGGTCACCAAGCATTCATCATCTTGAAGCTCGAAATGGGCGCTCTCCAATGTCGCACCATCTAGTGATTCCTTCAAAAGGAGCAAAGACAACAAACACTTGGAAAATCAAATGTGGTTAGCGTTAGTGCAAAACCAAGCATTGGAGAGGTGATTCGCCCAACAAGTGTCGTCATCAAGCATAGCATATGGTTTGACAAAGAAGTGTGGCATGGCCTTTAAGCATATAAATGGAGCACAATCAAGGACATCATATAAACAAGCATGCAAATGGGAGGTAGATATGCAAATATGTGTGACAAGAGAGTAAGCATCTACCTCAAGGGCATAACAAGCATGCATAAAGCGCTCAACAAATGGT
Organism: Thinopyrum elongatum; assembly: GCA_011799875.1. Lineage (NCBI taxonomy): Eukaryota > Viridiplantae > Streptophyta > Magnoliopsida > Poales > Poaceae > Thinopyrum > Thinopyrum elongatum. The sequence goes on from CM022300.1 coordinate 283,234,244, forward strand.
CTATGGTAGGCATAGGAATCATTCACAACACCAAATAAAATGAAGTGTCTAAATACATGGGTCAAGTGCAATACAATCCAAGCATAACGTGCATAAGGTGTAGTGAAGATAGTGTGGCACTCAACACAATATAAAGAGCAATTGTTCATCATGTGTGAGGCAATCAAGTCAAACATGTGACAATCAAAGGTGCATGTCATAGGTGAAGAAATGACATTGTTGCAACGAAGCATATGATAGGAGAAAGTAATCCAAGAATTGGATGCAACACACAAGGTATATATGTCATGAGACATGTAAAGGTGAAAATGACGAGTCAAAGCAAGATCTCTAACATGTGCGCAATCAAGTGGTCCAAGATGAACAATAAGTCTCATGGTGCAAGCAACACAAGTAGTATGATCCATGATATCCATGGTCATGGTTTTGGGGTTCTTGAAAGAGAAGGATGTCACCTTTAAAGCATGTCCTTGTGCGTCCTTCACAATACCGAAGCACAAGCAAAAGCGGTGTAGAAGCGAGTCGTGGTCGAAAGTATGAGGCTCGCTCTCAAGAGCTCGAATGGTCAAGTCACGTGAATTAGAAGTTGACATGATGTTGAAAGATCCTATACATGCATAAACAAAGCAAAGAACGTATGTGCATGGTAGATAAACACATCATCCATCATGATGGTCTCTTCTCTTGCACATAACCATTAGAAGCAAAAGTGCATGAATAATATGATGAAATATTGCTATACTCATGGCACTAAGCATATGGTGCAAAGAAGGAAGATAAGCATGCTTCACAAGAAATATGTCAAAATCTCCAAATATATGTGAGAATGCTATGGGGGCAATCTCATTAGCAAGACTAGAATAATTGTTGCACTCAATACATGGCAAATTATCTATCATGAGAGAGGTAACTATGGAGACATGTGACAAGTAGCAATAGCAATCATGTGCAAAGCATGGCAATAGTGGCTATCAACCGCATGCAATGAGCATGTATGAATCATGGGTGATGCACTACACGAAGCAACCATAGTAGTCATGTCATGCAAACTAGTGAGCAAAGATGCAACACACTAGAGGAAATCATGGCAATCATGCCATGTGAGCAAAATGTAGATATAGGCGATGCGCATGACATATCGCAAGCATGAACACAAAGTGAGATCAAAGTTTAATCACAGGCATGGGGCACAAATAGAACATGGCAATAACAAGAGATATCTCCACCAAACATGCAAATACACATACAAGTACTAGAATCATGGATCATGTGTAATGCAAAGCATGGGTCACAAATGCATGGCAAAGGCATAGGAATGAGCACATCATGCAAAGTGAACATGGCAATATGGGCGTAAAGTGAGAAGTGGAATATAACCCATAACCATGTGAGGGCCATGTAGAAGATATGTGTGAAGTCTTTGCACGAAGGGAGTGGTGGTAAGGACAATCCACGGGATCCCAAATCATCATTGCTCTCTAGAGCTTGTTTCGTCAACTTGTGGGCTTGCGAGGTTGACGAGTATTCATGGGTACCTACACAAAAGAGTCACAAACCAAAGAAAGTGTGTGCGTGGTAAATGTACACATCATCCATCATGATGTGTATGTGCATGTGAAAGTTAGCACAAGATAAACATTGCTCAAAGAAATTGGAAGCATGGTATATGAACATGTCATCCATCATGAAAGAATAGTTGTTATGTATGACATGATGGGGACACAAATGGAGAATGCAAGTATATGGCACATCAATAGCATGTTTATTCATGGGGAGCATATGATGCACACAATCATTGGAATCATGCAATTCATAGGATGTAGCAAAATCTCCTAATAGGTATGTGGAAACTATGGGGGTCTCGTCATGTGCAATAGCGGAAGCATAATATGGAGAATATTGAAAACATGGCAAACAATGCATGTCCGAAGCTAGGTGGTCATGGCATGGCATATGATGGAAATGATGCAAAGGGAGCATATCAATATCATCACAAGAGAAACAAATTCCAATAACCATGGGCTTGTCATCTATGCCATATGTGCAAATTGGGTTTATTTTAATGGCATGTGCATAGTTACTACGATGAGATTGCAAATGTGACATATGGGTGATCTCATGCATAGCATATGACAAGTCAAGAGGATTGTCGAACATGATGTAACCAAGAGAATTATCACAAGAAATCCTATGCAACATGGCATCACAACTAATAGACTCCATGTGGCAATCATAAAACTCATCATAAATGGGTAAATCATCGCATGGGGAAATCATACTAGCATGAAGCATGGTAATAGGGGGATCAACATCCTGTAAGCAATCAATATCAAGAATGTCCACTAGTGGGACAAGAGCATCACCATCACCTATGTTACCTTTCTCATTCCACTCTGGTGTAGGTGAGGTGGCAAGGACCAAATCATGGTCAATGTCATCATCATGATGGAACCATGTGGGGGTGCATCATATTCCACCATGACCATCGTCTTGTCCAAAGGAAGGACGAAATCATCGAGGATCAGCGCGTCATCATATATGGGACCTAGCACCAAATGAGAAGACACAATAGAGGTAGAGGTTAAGTTGTTAGAAATTGAAATGGCCTCCCAAGACCTATCAACTACCTCACTCTCTCTATGCAGTGGCTCACTCACTCCCTCAAAATAGGTGCACTCAAAATCACATATGGTGGAGTCGCTCATCTCACTCAAGTGGTGGGCGTCATGGCACTCCTCACATGGGAATTGGGGTAGCTCACCATATATGGGGCTAGTGGCAAAGTCACTCTCACTCTCAATATGTTGGCAAAAGTCACTCAAGTCATCATACGTCGCTGTGGTCGAAGGGAAAATCCCAAACTCAACCATCTCGCTGTCATTGTCGTGGATGAAGACCGAAGATGGCACATCATCTGATGTGGAGCATCTTATGATCATCCCCATGTCCACTTCGACTACTCCCCAAGCCCCAAGAGGACATACGATGAGACCTTGACCATACACCATTGGACACAAGGTGAACTTGCTCCTCTCCGAACTGTCACTTTCCACATGTGAGACATGGCTACTACCTCAAACATATGTGCTATGCATGACCAGGAACCAAGAGGAAGACCATGGAACAACAAGGAGCATTGGACAAGACGGCGAGGACACCAAGCGCGAGGAACAAGAGGAAGGGCTGACTGCAAGTCACAGCCACCGGATGACCGGTCCAGACCTGACGTCCGAAGCCTGGAGCTTCAGCCAGCCAGGACAACTACAGCCGAAGACCAAGTCTACAGCGGCCGTACGACCAACTAAGATCAGACGTCCGACCACCCTCAGCCACCGGATGACCGACACCGACCGGAAATCCGAAGCCTCATGTCCAGAGAAGAATCATCGGAAGTTCGGCCTCCTCCGGACGACTGGACGCTCGTGAGCGACCGGACGTCCGACACTTGTCGGACGTCCGACACTGCCTGTCTTTGCACAGTGTCATGGGCCGAGGCCCATGTACCCCTTCGCCCCTTAGACTATATATATACTCCTTCTCCCCCAACGTTTTAGGGATAGCAAAGTGATAGCTCATTTGTATGTGAGCTTTGCTCCTATCTACTCTTCTCTTGAGAGAGACAGAGACCACTCCATTGGAGTTCACGACCTCCTTTGGAGAAGATCCCATAGGGGAATCAAGACCCCTTCATGGGAAGATCCTTTTAGGATTCAAGACCTCAACTCCTCCAAGGATTGGGATGAACTAGTTACCTCTTGTTACCATCTTGTGTTGGATTTGGACCTTTGTATCTCTCTTTGTGTATGTGGACCTAGCACATGTGTGATTGGATCAAGTCAATTTGAGTGTTTCCTCTTGTTTTTTCCTTGTGTTCTTCGTGTTCTTCAGGAATCCCCCTCCAAATCGTGAAAGATCGGCCCCTAGGGTTCCGCCCTACATCATCTTGGTATCATGAGCCACGTTGATCACGAATTTGGAGTCTCTCCCATCGTTTTCTAGCCTAATTTTGCTTGATTTCGTCCTAAATTTCAAAAATCCCCACAAAAATAGCCCCAAATTTGTTTGTGATTTGTTGGTTTGATGATGTTTTGTTGAATTGGATCCATGGATTTGCTGTGTTTCGAGTGGATCTAGCTTCCCCACAAGTTTCCCCACTTTCCATCCATGAAATGTCATCAATTTTGACCCCGAAAACCCCATTTTCTGCCCAAAATCGCGTCCCGGATCTGAAATCCCTAGTTGACCCAGACTCGTCGAACGTCCAACACTTTTCCAGACGTCCGGAGCCTTCCGAACCACCGGACGACCGGTACTTACCGGAAATCTGACACCCCTAACCAGAGAAGAAACCTCGGAAGTCTGACAATTCTCGGACGTCTGACACCTATAGAAACTGACTTCGGCTGATTTTTATTTCGGCCATAACTAATTCATCCGGACTCGGATTTTGACGTTCTTTAGCTCGTTTTGTAGCTATTGACATCCCCCATCCCACAAAAAATACTTCCAACATAATTTGACTCCATAAAATTTTGTGAATTTTGGCATCTTTGCCTAGGCCCTCCATCATATCATCCGCTATACCACCACCGACTTCCGCAACCTAACCCATTTTGTTCCCCGTAGCATTAGTGGTTGCTTGAGTAGTGATTCGAGTCTCCTAAGGTGTTTTGGCTACTTAAGGATGGTTACTTCTTCATCAACCACCACCATAACTTCTGCATAACCTTGCCCACCATACACCTCGACCACCCCAACTTAACACAATTTTGTTTGAGCTTGTTTGAGTTGTGGTTTGTGTCTCCTAAGGTGTTTTGGCAATTTAGGGACGGTGACTTCAACTCCGACTCGCATAACCCATCATTGCACTTCCTCAATCCCATTGAACTTCCGTAAAACAACCACCGCATTTTGCTACCACCATTTGACATTTGCCTTTGGACACTTTGAGTTTGCGGTTTTTTCGTTTCCTAGGGTGTTTCGGCTAACTAGGAGTGGTTTAACATCGACAACACCGCCGCTCAACTTCGCCAAGGATTCGACATACCACCTTCACCATTTTCACACCCTAACTGTAAGCAAGAACGGTAACCTCTATATCATATTGGTATCATGGTATCCCATCATTGTACATTCATTCTTGCCATTGCATTGTTAACCCCGAGCCCATTTTGCGTTACTTGCCTATCGAGACTAGCCATTGAGTATTGCCAGCAAACGTTACTTGTGCACATTAGTGATCATCGATACACCTTCCATTGCATACATACCATATCATCTTGGTATCCTTATCTTGGTATCATCATATCATCTCTTGTGTCACAAGATTGTTCCCGCATATACACAATTGCTATCTTGGTTTGTGTGTTTCGCATAGTGGCCATAAAAAAAGAATAAGCTTTTAATCAAAGAGAAACAAAGAGTTTGGAAGCAATAGCCATAGCATTGCCACATTGCATATCATACTACCATATTGATCATCTTCGATCATCGTGTGCGAATCACCGGGAACCATATATACATAGCATACTTGGGATAGAAGTCATTGCATTTTTGTCCCTTATAGGGTGTGCACAAGTCTCGTATTCGCATATTGAGCAATCGTGCTAGCGTCTCTCTAGAGTTGTGCAACAAGAGCATTTTCCGTGGATTCCACATTCTGAGCTCATTCCTTGGTTGCACGACCCCATTTATCTATCCGTGTGTGTTTCCTTGTACCATTCATTGCTATTGGTCTACTTATTTCACTTACAAATTTGTGAATCTCTTTCAACATTATTGACTCTTGCTAACATTTTGCATCAAATTTTTGTCCCACTGTCCTCACCAAGCTACTCCATAAGCCTTACTTGTGTAGGTGTGAGAATTGACAAGATCCGGTACCAATTGTGCTATTTCCATAATACATTATTGAGTGATCATTGATACATCTTCAACATTGGATAAGGTACATTGGTCTAGTTCTTTCCTTTCTAACACTCACATTTGCTCGAGTCTTCCGATGGATAGGCAAAGCACGTCATCTCCGGTCTTCGATGACAACGACGGCGCGAACAACTACGTCACCAACACTCACACCATCGAACTACAACGAGCAATGCAAGGCGCACAATCTACCTTGCGAAAGCGCATCGACAACCTCGCCACCAACATACGACAAACCGAAGAACGGACAAGGCGCAAACAAATGGACGACACATACAACGAAAGGATGGACAAACACATGGAGGAAATCCGATGAATGTTGTACAACTACAAGTCTTCTTCCCCTTCGTCGTCCTCAAGGCGGCTGTAGGATAGAAAGTAGGTCTAGAGGAGGGGTGATTAGACTACTTGACCAAATAAAAATCTAGCCTTTTCCCAATTTTAAGTCTTGGCAGATTTTAGCAACTTAGCACAAGTCAAACAATCAACCTACACATGCAATTCTAAGAGTGTAACAGCGGAAAGTAAAATATTGCATATGAAGGTAAAGGGAAGGGTTTGGAGAAGGCAAACGCAATGTAGACACGAAGATTTTTGGCGTGGTTCCGATAGGTGGTGCTATCGTACATCCACATTGATGGAGACTTCAACCCACGAAGGGTAACGGTTGCACGAGTCCACGGAGGGCTCCACCCACGAAGGGTCCACGAAGAAGCAACCTTGTCTATCCCACCATGGCCATCGCCCACGAAGGACTTGCCTCACTCGGGTAGATCTTCACGAAGTAGGCGATCTCCTTGCCCTTACAAACTCTTTGGTTCAACTCCACGATCTTGTCGGAGGCTCCCAAGTGACACCTAACCAATCTAGGAGACACCACTCTCCAAAAGGTAATAGATGGTGTGTTGATGATGAACTCCTTGCTCTTGTGCTTCAAATGATAGTCTCCCCAACACTCAACTCTCTCTCACAGATTTGGATATGGTGGAAAGATGATTTGAGTGGAAAGCAACTTGGGGAAGGCTAGAGATCAAGATTCTTGAGGTAGGAATGGAATGTTTTGATCTCAACACATGAGTAGGTGGTTCTCTCTCAGAAAATGAGTAGTGGAAGTGTAGGCATGTCTGATAGCTCTCTCTTGAATAGAGAAGGGGGTGGAGGGGTATATATAGCCTCCAGACAAAATCCAACCGTTACACACATTTGACTCAACTCGGTCATACCAAATAGAGGAACTCGGTGAGACCGATTCAATTCAAAATGTGAACATTAGGAATCTCGGTGGGACCGATATACTCAACTTAGTGGAACCGATGTGCTAGGGTTAGGGCAAAACCTCATCTCGGTGTGACCGATTGCATGAACTCGGTGAGACCGATTTCAGCAATGAGCAAACAGAGAGTTGGTCAGGCAAACTCGGTGGGACCGATCGCTCCTTTCGGTAAGACCGAAATATTACGAAAGGGAAACAGAGAGTTTGCATTGCGAACTCGGTGGGACCGATCACTCATTTCGGTGAGACCAAAACGTTATGAAGGGAAACAGAGAGTTTGCAATCCCATCTCGCTGAGACCGAAATCCCTATCGGTGAGACCAAACTGATTAGGGTTTCTGGCAGTGGCTATGTCAAAGGAACTCGATGGCGCCGGATAGATCCAATCGGTGGGGCCGAGTTTGACTTTAGGTTTAGGACATATTTGGATATGGGAAAGTGGTTGAGGGTTTTGGAGCATATCACTAAGCACTTTGAGCAAGTAGACCATTAAGCAACACCTCATCCCCTTTTAATAGTATTGGCTTTTCCTATGGACTCAATGTGATCTTGGATCACTAAAATAGAAATGTAGAGTCTTAAGCTTTTGCCAATATTTGTTCTTAGCATTTTGAGGGGTCCACATATCTACTCCATGTGCCATGCCAATCATTGAACTTTCTGAAATATTTAACTTGAAAGGATATTAGTTCAATGAGCTATATGTTGTTATGAATTACCAAAACCACCCGGGGATTAGTTGCACTTTCAACGGCGGTGAGCGAGTCACAAATCTTTGGAGTGCCCATGCGATGCAAGCGCAATTCGTCCACGTCCACATCTCCATGGCGACCATCATCACATCCGTGATCCACATCGTCATGAAGGGAAAGTCACCTCCAAGCATCATGTGCATGCTGACGATGAACGACATCTACTACGAGCTCAAGCACAACAACGACACCATCAACATAAACATGCTCGAGACGTGCAAACCTACAAATCCCAACAAGCTCTACATCAAGCTACGGCCAACCTTCATGAGCATAAGAGAAGACCGCGAGACAAGCACCACCAAGAGGAAGCTACGGCTACTACAACCACTTCGGCATCTTCGCCAAGTGTTCTCAAGGCATCTTCGCCTTTGGACGTACGGCATCTTCGCCTTTGGACGTACGGCATCTTCACCTACTTCCCACGAGTATGCCTACGTCGACATCATCAAGTCCAAGGCGACCACCTACACACGAGGGCGACACTTCCATCTTCGGAAGCCCCTCAAGGAAGATGGTCGAGCATGGGAAATTCCCTTCGGTCATGGAGATGAGCTACGAGGTGCCACATCATATGGGCCTCATATAAGATGACGAAAAGACGGTCGAGCAAGGGCCATCCCCTTAGACCACGGCGGCGAGTGCGAACCTCTTCAACAACATGAAGACGGCACCCCAATGGGACTCATACTCCAAGTCAAGCAACGAGACCGCACATGAGACCCTCTCTATGGTCTCGGAGGAGAGCGATGATTTGCCAAATCCTAAGGCATTCATCTTTGGAGGCGTTATGGATGAGGAGGTTGAGCATGGGACTATCCCTTCAACCAAGGCGGCGATAGGATTTGAGCATGGAGACATTTGCACCTACATCTCTCTGACACCTATATATGATGAGATGCCCCAACTGCCATGTGAGGAGAGCCACCACACCATGAGTGAGATGAGTGATCCCACCATATGTGAGATTGAGTGCATTTCCTATGAGAGGATGAGTGTGACCACCACTAGCCCCACACACGAGAGCATGCCACACACCCTATGTGAGGTTGAGAGCCATTTGAGTGACTCCACCAATCATATGATTGAGAGCATCCTACCGGGAGTGAGTGAACCACAACACTTAGTGAGTGAGGTAGTTGAGAGGGCACATGAGGCCACTATGATTTCTAACGACTTAACCTCTACTCCTAGTGTGTTTTCCTTTTTGGTGCTAGATCTCCCACAACACAAAGCGCCAATCCTCGACGAGTCCATACCTCCATTGGGCAAACCGATGGCCATGATGGACGAAGATGCACCCCCACATGGTACCATCAAGTTGATGAAGCTATTGACCAAGCGTCAATTTTTGCTTCCTCACCTACAACACATGAGCGGAGCTCTAAAGGTAACATAGGTGATGGTGCTTCACTTGTCCCACTAGTGGACTATCTTGACATCGATTGCTTGCATGATGTTGATCACCTTATGGATTCACCACATGCTATGCCTTCTACATGCTTAGATGTGCCACCTATTTATGATGAATATGATGATGAGCATGTTGAATTGCCTAGTTGTGATGCTATGCTCCATAGGATATCATGTGAAAATTCTATTGGTCACGTCATGTTTGACAATCCTTTAAACTTGTCTTATGCTATGAGTGAGATCTCCAATTGCATCATTACAATCTCAACATAGTAACAATGCATGCCCCATTAAAATAAATCCCATTTGCACTTATGGCATAGATGACGAGATGATGGTTATTGGTATTTGTTTCTCTTGCGATGATATTTCTATGCTACCCTTGCAAAATTTGTGCAATATATCCCATATGCCATGCCATGAAAATGATTGTACATAGCATGATCCCATACATTGTGTACATCATCCCATGAATAAAATTGCTACACATGTATACGGTGATGCATTACAAATTCCTTGCCATGAGAATAATTATAGATTGCATGAATGCATCCATTGTGTGCACCATATGCATACCATTCATGACAATGCTCGAGATATCACTCGTGATGCATTACACAATTTGAGTCTCCATTATGCTATACATAACAACAAACCTATCATGATGGATGACATGTTTCTATATCATGCATCTCATTTATTTGAGCATTAGATATTTTGAGCTAACCAACACTTGCACGTATGCATCATAATGGATGATGTGTACCTATACCATGCACACACAACTTTTCCTTTGCCTTTGTTTTGTGTAGGTACTTATGAACACTCGTCAACCTCACAATCCCATGAGTTGATGAAATGAGCTCTTGAGAGCAACGATGATTTGGGATTCCATGGAGTATCCTTACCACCGTTCCCTTCATGCAAGGACTACGCGCATCTCTTTTACTTGGCTCTCACATGACTATGGGCTATTTAGCACTTGTTTCTTTATGCCCATTGTACCATGTTCATGTTGAATGTTAAGCCTCTTTATATACCATTGCCATGCAATTGTGACCCTTTCTTGCATTTACCCATGAGTCACCACTATACTACTTCTATCTGTATTTGCATGCTTGGTGGAGATCTTTGTTGCTATTACCATGTTTACCTTGTACCTCATGCTATTGTTGATTCTTGTGTTGGGAGATTCATGATATTCCATTGCTATTTACATCGGACTTCTTGCCAATACAATGATGATACTTTACTCATATCTTGTTTTCATGCTTGTGATATGTCATGTGCATTATGTACGCCCACTATTTGCACACATGACATGATTTCCATGATTACCTCTAGTATGTTGCATCTTCGCACTACTAGCTTGCATGACTTGATTCATATGATTACTTGCTTGGTTGCATCACCCATGATCCATTCTTGATCATTTCATTGGGTTGATGACATATATATTCATGCCTATCACATGATGTATCTTGATCATTGTCTCTTGTCTCCATTAGTTGCCTCTCTCATATTCACATGTAGTGAGTGCAACCATGCTATGTTTATTGATCTTGGAGAGTTGGACAACTTACTTGTGAAGCATGCTTTTTTGATTGTGCTTAATGCATTTGGTTGTTCTAGCATCTTATGCCTACATACCATGCCCTACACCCTTGTACTTTCATATGATAAGCATGATGAAAGCACTTGTTGGATATCTCACCATACGAATGATAGGTTTTGCATTTCCGCTAACCTCATTTGTTTTTTTGAGTGTTTGTCATGTTCTTTTGTTTTGAAGGATTCACTAGGCGATCCCGTCCTAAGACAACTTGGTCATGTGAAGGCGTACATGATGTGTGACACCAACATCTTTGAGGACATTCATAAGGTGACCTCCTTCCCTTTGAGCCATCCTCACATACGCATATCGGATGGGCTATACTTTCATTGTTGTCTCCTTCTTGTCTGCATGCTACATATATTGGATGGAGGACCGACATTGGAGATGGAATCTACAGACCTTCAAGTTGAGGAGCGCTCAAACTTAGTGGATGCACTTACTTTGGAAGCACCACCGTACCACCACTTATACCACAACATCGAGCCACGGTACAACACCACTCATAACAAATTTGCATCTTATGCATGGATTGACTCACATTATGATTGCCTTGTTGCATCTTGTATTTCTATGTCATCCATGATATATGAGCTTGTGCACTTTCTTAGCAAATTTGTTGTGATCTTCCTTGATGGCATATTCATACATAATGATCACATTGCCCACCATCAATTTCATGATAACATAATCACATTGAGCACCAATTACCATGTTCATGCTCTTGATAAACCATCACACTATGATATCATTTTGCACAATGGTAGCATTTTTAGCTTTGTGCACCATGACCCCATGAATGCTTTGCATATCATTCTATATCTTTTGGCTAAGCATCATGTGCCTTATCACAAACAATCTTGTCGCATGGACTTATACTTACTTGATGAACACCTTATGTGCGCTAACCATTGTATTTCCAAGTGTCCTTTGTGTTTGCTCATTTTTCATGTATACCATCCTAAGACATCTTGAAGTACTTTGATTGCGCCATGAAATACAAGTCCGTCCACGACAACCGTTTCCATGGTGATGAGGATTACGATCCGAGGTCGGATCTTTCCCAAGGGCGGAGATGATGCGGAGCATCCTACGATCATCCCCATGTCCACTTCGACTACTCCACAAGCCCCAAGAGGACATACGATGAGACCTCGACCATACGCCATTGGACACAAGGTGAACTCGCTCCTCTCCAAACCGTCACTTTCCAGATGTGAGACATGGCTACTACCTCAAACATATGTGCTATGCATGACCAGGAACCAAGAGGAAGACCATGGAACAGCTAGGAGCATTGGACAAGATGGCGAGGACACCAAGCGCGAGGAATAAGAGGAAGGGCTGACTGCAAGTCACAGCCACAGGACGACCGGTCCAGACCGGACGTCCGACGCCTGGAGGTTCAGCCAGCCAGGACAACTACAGTCGAAGACCAAGTCTACAGCAGCCGGACGACCAACTAAGACCGGACGTCTGACCACCTTCAGCCACCGGATGACCAACACTGACCAGAAATCCTAAGCCTCATGTACAGAGAAGAATCGTTGGAAGTCCGGCCTCCTCCAGACGACCGGACGCTCGCGAGCGACTGGACGTCCGACACTGCCTGTCTCTGCACAGTGTCATGGGCCGAGGCCCATGTACCCCTTCGCCCCTTAGACTATATATACTCCTTCTTCCCCAACGTTTTAGGGATAGCAAAGTGATAGCTCATTTGTATGTGAGCTTTGCTCCTATCTACTCTTCTCTTGAGAGAGAGAGAGAGACCACTCCATTGGAGTTCAGGACCTCCTTTGGAGAAGATCCCATAGGGGAATCAAGACCCCTTCATGGGAAGATCCTTCTAGGATTCAAGACCTCAACTCCTCCAAGGATTGGGATGAACTAGTTACCTCTTGTTACCATCTTGTCTTAGATTTGGACCTTTGTATCTCTCTTTGTGTATGTGGACCTAGCACATGTGTGATTGGATCAAGTTAATTTGAGTGTTTCCTCTTGTTTTTCCCCTTGTGTTCTTCATGTGTTCTTCAGGAATCCCCCTCCAAAATGTGAAAGATTGGCCCCTAGGGTTCCACCCTACATCATCATCACTCTCGCCTCCCAAGATGGAAGCATCATCCTTGCTCGTCACCATGTCATTCGCCTCCAAATCTTGATCCTTGAGTTGCTCCATAGTCGTAATCGTTGCCACGCCATCTTGAAAAAGAGTCGTGGTAGACTCGGCATCGTCAATGCCACAAAGAGGGATGGCGGTGAAGTCAAACTTGGAAGCATCATCTTGGAGCTCATCAAGCTTGGACATCTCGGTGGTACTAGCCTCATGCTCGCCGTCTTGGAGTGTGATCGTCGTGAAGTGAGTTTGGGGTCGAGTAGACTTGGCCTTCTTGGGTTCTTTCTCAGCCTTGAGAGCACCAATGTACATGTTGTCGAGGGACTCGTAGTTATTAGTGAAGATAGTCTTGGCGATGTTGTTGTTCAATCCCATAATGAAGTAGAACTTCATCCAAATTGGGTCATCCACACCGGCTCATCACAAGGCTTTCTTCATCTTCTTGAAGTACTTGACGAGGGACTTCAATCCTTGTATGGTGTTCTCCAATTGGTGAAGAAGAAGTTTCGTGTAGGTAGAAGGCACAAATTCTCTCCGCATAGCTTTCTTAGTCTTGGGCCAACTCATGTGGAAGTTTCTCGAAGGTGTGTAAAGCCACCATGTCGATGAGTAGTCGTGGAAGGTACTTGCGGCGCACTTCACTTGATCTTCAGAGGGGACTTGGTGTAGCTTGAGGTAGTCGTCCATCTTGCGCTCCCACTCGAGGTACTCTTCGGGGTCATGAGTCCCAAATAATGGAATCTCATCATCGTCGGTGAAATCGAAGTAGCTCGTGGAAGCATTGGACTTGCACTCGTGGAGTAGGCGAAGATGCCATACATCCAAAGGCAAAGATGCCTTGAAGTCACTTGGCGAGGATGCCTATGTTGTTGAAGAAGCCGCAGCCTTGGGATTGGAGGTGATGTTCTATATGTCCCGTGCGCACGGGGGTGCAGGAGGCCGTGTGCATGGGGGTCACAGGCCTGTGTGCACAAGGGTTGTTAGAGCAGCTAACTGTCGTCTGGAAGGTTGCTCTTCATGGTCTTGTCGGTGTCGATGCTTGTGTGTACTTGCCGGAGATGGTAGCTCGGGAGTCTTTGTACTTGAGCATCTTCTCGTAGATGAGGAAGACCTCTTGCGGTTCTTGATGAGGGCCTTGAACTCCTCCATGTGCTTGTCCATCTTGGCGTCTATGAAGTTCTTCATTGCATCGAACTCGTCGTCGTGGTTGTAGACCGGAGATGATGTGCTTTGCCTATCCATCACAAGACTCGAGCAAAGGTGAGTAGGAAATGAGATAAACAATACCAAGCTACATTTTCCCAAAGTTGAGGAAGTATCCCGTGTCACTCAATGTGAAATGAAAGAATAGTGGAATTGGTACCGGACTTGTTCACTCACACCTACAAAGTAAAGTTTATCGAGTAGCTTGGTTAGGACAAGTGGCACAAATTCATGCAAATTGAAGTCCAAGATATTGTAAATGTTGAGATAAATCCAAAGGACTCAAAATGCAAAGCAAGCGATCACAAATATAGAGGAGGGCAAAAAAGAAACACACACGGTGGGATAATGGGGCTTGTGCAACTATAGGGATGAGCAATACAAAATTGCCAAACGAAGACTACACTCATGTTGCACAAACACTAGAAGAGCACTAGCTTGATTGCACACTGGGGCACGATTCACCACTTGGCACCAACTTATATGTATGCAAGCTAAATGTTTCTTATTCCATGTATCCTCATGCACAAGTATCTCTTTTCATGCTCAACTCTCTTTTGCTTATAGGCTTATGATCATTCTTTTCTTGCTTAGAAGATTTTTTTTTGCTCTTCTCTTCCTTTCCACTATGCTTATTGAGCCTCAACAAATCACATGAGATAAGTATCGCAAGATATGCACGAGAGCAAGCAATTGCACAATATGATATGTCAAATGATGCAACAATATGATAGTGTATCACTATGGTGCACAAGTTTTCGCGTAGCCCGGCAATACTCGGATAGCTAGTCTCAATAGGTACGAAGGTATGCGCAAAGATGGTGGGGATATCAAGATGTAATGGAAAGGAAGGAAATGTGTATGATGGAAAGGATACCTTCGTTGCACTTAACCTTTCATGAAGTCGGGGGTAACCGGCCCTGCTTCCGGTTGAAGATGGTCTCAAAGGATGGATGACCGTCGTCGGTGCGGAAGCTCGTAGGGATGTAGTCGATGGAACAATATAAGTGCCCGGTGGTGGATGAAGATGTAACCGTCCCTAAGTAGCCGAAACACCTTAGGAGACTCAAATCACAACTCAAACAACCACAAATGCAATAGGGACCAAAATGGGTTAGTTTGAGGAATTTATATGTGGTGGTGCAGAAGTTATGGCGGAGGGCCTATAAAAAGATGCGAAAATGTAAACAAATTGATGGAATCAAATGGTGGTAAAACCAAGATGAGCAGCTTGAGCACGTCGCTAGCTTTCCAACGAGCCAAAGAACACTTAAATCGGGGTTCGGAAGTGGGAGATATGGGCTAAACAGTGAAACGGTGGCGGCTGAATCTGGGAAGGCCGTGCGCACGGGGTCTAAGGCCCGTGGACACAGGGTCTCATGCACACGGTACATGTGCCATGGACACGGGGTCACCTGGAACTTTGCGGGGGCCCGTGGGCATGGGATTGGGAGCCCGTGGACACGGGGGTGGCGGAAAATGCGCGATTTCGAGGTCAAATTCGAAGGGGGTGAAGAAAAATTAGGCTATGGGGACGCAATAGAAGGTGGATCTACTTGCTAAACACCAGATCCATGAATCAAAATCAACAAAAACACACAAGGAACATCGAATCACAAAAAAAATTGTATGGCTCTTTTTGTGGGGAATTTTCGAATTGGACAAGAACAAACAAAATTAGGCTAGAAAACGGTGGGGAAGACTCCAAATTTGTGATCAACGTGGCTCTAGATACCAAGATGTTCTAGGGTGGAGACCCTAAGTGGAGACTTTCATGAATTGGAGGAGGATCCACGAAGAATGCGAAGAACATGAAGAACAAGAGGGGAAATCACAAGAGGAACACTCAAGAACAAGTCCAATCACACATCCACTAGACCAACAATCACACAAGATCCATAAGGTACATGAACAATCAAAGGGAAATAAGATACATGATAGAGTTCATCCTAAATCCTATGAAGGAGATGAGGTCTTGATGATCTAGATAGATCCTTCCCTCAAGGGGGTCTTGAATCCCTAAGGATCTTCTCTCTCTCAAGAGGAATCCCACAAGGGGAGGTACATGAGCTAAGCTCTAATGTCTAGGTCTATTCTTAGCTATCCCTAAATGGAGGAGGAAGAGGAGTATATATAGGTCCAAGGGATTAAGGGGTAAGGAGGGGAGAAATGGGAATACATGGGCAAAGCCCAACAACCACACGCAGGAGGCCCCGTGCGCATGGGGTAAGTAGAGCTCGTGCGCACGGGGTATCCAGAGACCCGGCGACTTAGCCCGTGTGCATGAGCTTGTACCGTGGGCATGGGGGTCCCGTGTGCATGGTGTCCAGGGGCCCGTGTGCATGGGGTGTCCTGAAGCTCGCAGTCAGCCTTCTTGTGGACGCCTGTCGACGCATGTGGAACCTTGCCTTCTTCTTGACTGTTCCTTCTCTACTTCCAAGCTTCCCTCTTAGATGGTGTAGTTGTTCTCTTCTGTATGAACTCCTCCTCATCGTGTGTGAAGCTCCAATAACACCTTTGTATGCATGAAGTAGATGTGACACATGTCACTTGCCAAACAGACTCTTGAAATTGTGATGTCCATAGGATGCTCTGCATCACTTTGTTTGGGGACCCTCTCAATCTACCGCATTTGATGAGCTCAAATCTTTGCTTACACATGCCCCAATACTAGCATTGCCTAATTTTGACAAGACATTTGAGGTCCACTGTGATGCTAGCGGTAATGGTATTGTTGGATTTTTGATGCAAGAAAAGCGACCCATTGCATATTTTAGCGAAAAACTTTCCAGAGCTCAACTTAACTATCCCATCTATGACAAAGAATTATATGCTTAAGTGCGAGTATTGCATGTTTGGGAGCATTATCTTCACCCACATGAATTTGTCAAACATACCGATCATGAGACGCTTAAATACCTTAAAGGTCAAACAAAGTTGAATAAACGGCATGCTAAATGGAGTGAATTTATTGAATCTTTTCCTTGTGTGATCAAGTACATTAAGGTCTTGCCAGTGATTCAATATATAATAAGCTTGTTCCACATAAATTATTAATTCATGTGAAAACATGACAGATGCATAGAAATGCAAATGATACACACGGATCTGAAGTTGTCAGATTCGATAGGACGAAGTCCAAACCACAAGCAAAGCATGGAATTACACCAAATTGCCATTGGTGTAAAAGTTAAAAGTGCTAACTAGATTATTGACTGCAGTGCAAGTGGGAGACTGTTGGAAATATGCCCTAGAGGCAATAATATTTGTATTACTATATTTCCCTATTCATAGTTAAGAGTTTATATTTCATGATATAACTGCTATTATCCTGGAATATGCGATGCAGTGGAAAACTCAAAAGCACGTGTGAAATGATAAATAGTAAACAATAGGTTCCCGGTCTCGCCTCTAAGACTGGCTCAAGTGTTGTTGGCGATGACAGTTTCTGAATCTTAGGATATCGTTAAGTGTAACAATAGTCCTAAAACAACATTGAGGGTATGACGTTAGAAGAACGATCATATTGAATCGACCCAATACTTGTCTGTTATACTATGTGATTATATCGTCTGAAATCATCTGTTATAACACGGAGTGTAAGCATGTGTTTTAGTTCCTCAGACCATGAGAGTGTCTCAGGTCACTTCTTACCGGACGGTGGGCTTTGGGGTTTCTCAAACGTCATATGTAACAAGGTGATCATAACGACAACTTTCAGGCACACCAGAAAGTTTGACAAGTGACCGGACAGCTCGAGAGTGGGATTTGCTCCTCCGATGATGGATATATATTCTTAGGGCCCTCTCAGTGTGACAGCATCCATCATCGTCTGGCCAGACACAGGTGATTATGTCACGGGGATGCCGGAACACGTCAACGAGAAAGAAGAACAAAACTGGTAACGGGAGCAACGGTGTAGTGAGCATGGTGATGATTCAGGAGGATGCTGATGCACACCGAGCTTTGTAAAGTATCACGAAGCCAAGGGAACATCACATAATAACCAAAGGTTCACTCGAATATCATTCATGTAATCATAGGGACCGATATGGATGTCCACGGTTCCGCTATGAGTCATTGAACGAAGGAGGTCTCGTTCATGTCTATGGTTTACCGAACCTATGGGGTCACAAGTTTAAGGTAATCACGATCTGCTGAGTGTTAGTGGGACAGGAGTGATTAGAATATATTTTTGTAATTGTTTCATTAATATCCAGAATAGTTCCGAGAGGTTCCAGAAGCGTTTCAGGGTCACCAGAAGCGTTTCGGTGAATATCGGATAATACCGGGTATTAGCAATTAATATATATAGGTGGAAATGTTTTTGGGGATGTTAAATTATATATATAATGCTCTGAAAATGTTGAGAACGAATATATATTTAATTTAATATCAATGGGCCTAATAAGGCCAAGAGGTGGAAGGAAACTTGGGCCAAAAAGGCCCAAGTGGGAAAGTGCCTCCCTTCCCTTGGGAAAGGGGCCGAATAGGAGTAGGGGAGGAGTCCTACTCCTCCTCCCCATAGTTCGAATCCCCAAGGAGGGCTTCCCTCCTCTCTCTCCCCTATAACCTATATATAGTGGAGGTTTGGTGCCCAATTGATACACACAAGTTTTGGAGCCTCCACTAGTTGATCTAGTTCTAGTTCTTGTTGGTCCTAGTTGACTAATTAGAGACAGCCCTAGCCACCTCTAATCCTCATAATTAGAAGCCCCATGTGGTTCTAATCTCCTCCCTCTAATTCTCCAGCAACGATTAGTAGAGAGGTCGTGCTTTCGATCTTCCGTTTGAGGGATCTTTCGAGGGCAGTTCGTGGGATCGTCATTGACGTTCGAGGGTCTCCAAGTATGATCTACACCGACTCTTCTACTTCCGCTGCACTCGCGGAGTCGGTAACGATCATTGATCGCAACCCGTTATGCATCTTCATATTGTTCCTGGGTGATCGTAGGGCAAAAATTTGTGTTTTCTACTATGTTTCCCAACACACGCTCCAAGACGGTGAGCATGAGGCTGGTACCACCAAGATGTCCAAGCTGAGGAGCTCCAAGATGACGTTCCCAAGTTCGACTTCATCAACATCCCTCTTTGTGGCATTGACGATGCTGAGTCTACTACGACTCTTTTTCAAGATGGCGTGGCAATGACTATGACTACGGAGCAACTCAAGGATCGAGATTTGGAGGCGAGTGACACGGTGATGAGCAAGGATGATGCTTCCATCTTTGGAGGCGAGAGTGATGATGCGCCATCTTCGGCCTTCACCCACGGCGACGACTTCAAGATGGTTGAGCATGGGATTTTCCCTTTGACCAAGGAGGCGTACGGTGATGAGTTGAGTGACTTTTGCCCCCATACTGAGAGTGAGAGTGACTTCACCAGTAGCCCCATATATGATGGGCTGCCCCAATTCCCATGTGAGGAGAGCCACAACCCCCACCACCTGAGCGAGTTGAGTGATTCCACCATATGTGACTTTGAGTTCACCTATTTTGAGGGAGTGAGTGAGCCACCACATAGAGAGAGTGAGATAATTGATAGGGCATGTGAGGCCATTTTTATTTCTAACAACTTAACCCCTACATCTATTGTGTCTTCTCATTTGGTGCTAGGTCCCATATATGATGATGCACCGATCCTCGATGACTTCATCCTTCCTTTGGACAAGACGATGGCCATGGTGGAATGTGATGCACCCCCCACATGGTTTGATGCGGAGCATCCTTCCACCATCCCCATGGACTCTACTACCACTCATCAAGCACCATGTGGACCAATGACAAGATCCCGCGCACGTGCCATTGAAACTGAGGTTAACTCTTTCCTCTTCGTGCTTCCTTTGGATTCACATGAGAATTGGCTTCTACCTCAAATGGAAACGTTATGCATTCTTAAGTACCAAGAAGAAGTCCAAGCACCCATGGAGGAGGACAAGGAAGAAGGACACTCAAACGCGAAGCAACGGAGGCCTCGGACCACACCAGGTGCCCGGCCACAAACACCCCCGGGTGCCAGGCCCCTAGCCGCTGGCTGGTTGAGGCTCTGACCACCCCGGATGCCCGGCCCCTCTGCCCCCGGGTGCCCGGGCCTTTGGCCGCCACCCGGGTAATGCACCTGACTGCCCCGGGTGCCCGACCTCCTCAGCCACCAAGGGCACGGCCCCCTGACCGCCCCGGGTGCCCGGCCCCCCTCCCCCCGGGTGCCCGGACTTCACCACCGGGTGCCCGGCCCCCCTCCTCCCGGCGACCCCCTGGTGCCCGGACCACATTACCCCGGGTGCCCGGACCGTCCAACTGATTCATGCGCGCATTTTGGCTTAAAAGACCCTTGTACCCCCGTTTTCCTCTCATTTCGTCCCTAGGCTATAAGTACTCCACATCTAGCTCATTTCTAGGGTTAGCAAAGCATATGTGAGACATTGATAGAGCTTTGCTCATCTACCACTCCTCTTGGAGATCAAGACCTCCTAGGAGAAGATCCCCTTGTGGATATGAAGGCCTCCTCTTGGAGAAGACTATCATCAAGACCTCATCTCCTTTGGAGTGGGAAGAACTTTATCGTAGTGTTATTTTCCTTGAATTGTTCTTGTATTCTTGTGGATCACATGTGTGCTACTCTAGTGGATGTGTAATTGGGTTTTGTTTGAGTCATCTTCCCCTTGTGTTCTTGTGAGTTCATCCTCCCCCCCCCCCTCACTCCAAGTATGAAAAGATCTCAATTAGGGTTCCACCCTACAACATCTTGGTATCATGAACAAGGTTGACTCACATCTTGAAGTCCCTACCCCCCCCCCCCATTTGGTAGCCTAATTTCAATGTTTTTGGTCCCAATTTGAAAATCCCCACAAAAATAGCCTAAAACTTTTCTTGCAATTTGTTGGTTCTTATGAGATTTTGTTGTTTTGGCCCGTGGATTTGTTATTTGGCAAGTGGATCTAGCCTCTCCCCAACCATCCACACCTTTCCCACCACGAAATTCACCCACTTTTGCTTTTTCCACAAAATTTCCGCCCAAATCGACCACCACCGGGCACCCGAACCACAACCCCCTGGGCAAATTTTGGCCCAACCTCACTGACCACCCCGGGCACCCACACCTCAACCCCCCGGGTGCCCGCACCCCCAGTTTCAGCCCAAACCTAACTCTGTTTTCATCACAACTTTCACTCCCGAAGTCCATTTTTCGTGTTCTTTAGTTTTTTTGTAGCTCTTGACATCCCTCGTCCATTTAGATCATTGCCACCACCATTTGCTTCCATCAAATTTTTCTCCATAAAAGCATCCACCTTCCGCTTTTGATCGATTTTGAGTTGCGATTTCCGTTTCCTAAGGTGTTTCGGCTAATTAGGAACGGTGTGACATCGACAACACCGCTATTCATCATGGCAACGGACTCGACATCGACAATGACCACTTCATCCTCATACCATACGTAAGCAAGGACGGTAACCTCGATGACATCTTGTACATTTCCTTGCCATTGCATTGATAACCCGAGCCATTTTGCGTCACTTACCTATCGAGACTAGCGATTTGAGAATTATCGGGCCACGCTCTTTGTGCACCTTATTGATACGCTTACTCCGCATAGCTATATTTAGCATGCAAATCATCTTTCTATCATCATTGTGCCATAAGTCTCTCCTGTGCATACCTTACATCATTGTCTCATACTTTGGCTCGCAAATCAAGCATTGTGGCATAGTAAAAAAAAGAAGCTTCTAAGCAAAAGAGCAGAAACAAAGAGCTTGTAAGCAATAGCATTGAGGCATCATTACATCATATCAGATCTTACATACATAGCATAATAGGATTGAAGATGGCACATTACTCTCATTGGTTGGTGCACAAGTGTATCTAGCCCATTTGAGCAATTGAGTTATTGTCTCTCTTGTATCCGTGCAACAAGAGCATTTTTCGTGGTCACACATTTTACGCTCATTCCTTGGTTGTGCGGATCCCTCTTATCTTTCGTGTGTGTGTTTCCAAGTGTTATCCAAGGCTTTGGTCTATCTGCTTTACTTGCAATTTTGTGAACCTTCTCAACATTATCGATATCTTGACTAACATTTGTTTGAAATTTTGTGTCATCTATCCTAACCAAGCTCCTCCATAAGCTTTTCTTTTGTAGGTGTGAGAAACAAACCCGGTACCAATTCTACTATTGTAGCATTACATTGAGTGATACTCAATACATCCTCAATCTTCGGAAATGGTGACTTTGGTATTGTTCTCTCATTTCCTACTCACCACCACTTGTATATGGTGGATAGGCCAAGCACTTCGGCGAACCCACTCTTTGAGGATCACAATGAAGAACGTGACTACATCACCAAGGATCATTTCTTCGTCACCCAACAAGCTCTCCATCAAGAAAGTGAAGCTTTGGGAGACCGCATCGAGCAAATCGCCACCAACCTACGCCAATCGGAAGCAAGAAACTGGGACTACCTCGACGCCGAGCTCAACATCCAAATGGAAGAATTTTGCAACATGATCGTCAGCCGCGCATCCTCCACCACCTCTTCATCAAGACGGCGCCACTCAAGTTGACAATCTTCAGACTCTTCTCTCGATGCAAGTCCTCCTCGAGCTCGTTCTCATTGATGCGACGAACCTCAAGATCACCAAGCTCAAGAAAATCCATTCCATTGCAATGGTTTGCAAGACCGTGTACGAGAACACGACCGGCTTCGTCGCCAACAACAAGATGCAATGAACTGAGTGCAACCTCGGCAATCACCACGTCAAGAACCTCAAGATGGCGACGCACTTCGACAAGAGCAATAATGCCGTGAGGAACAAGTGCTCGAAGCTCAACATGCCCTTCGAGAGGCAACTCGTGCCGTCGACGAGCGCAACCGTCGCGTGCACGAACAAGAAGAAGCACTTTGACAAGAACGACAAGATGAAGCCGCTAGACTTGAGGAGCAATAAGAAAGGAGGAACCGGTCACACATACCTCGTCCTCAATGTCAAGCACATCAAGTAGAGCAAGAGTTTGAGGATCCTCCTCCACGCCAAGAGCGACATTACCATCATAACCATGATAAAGAACAACGATACGACAAGCATGATCCCGAAGAATATCTCTCATGGGCATTGAAGGTCGACAAGATATTCCTCCTTCATAATTATGAAGAAGAGAAGAAAATAGCCATGGCATCCCTCGATTTTCATGACTATGTCCTCATTTGGTGGGAAAAAGTAATTGAGCGACGAAGGGAAAAAGGCGAACCACCCATCACAACTTGGAACCAAATGAAGGACATCATGAGAGCTCGTTTCGTGCCTACACACTATAGCCAGGATGATACGGGGCTAGACCCAGTTTCGGCCGATATTTCATGATTGGAGTGGATTCCCGCAAAGAACATGAAGAAAACGATGAACACGGGGAAGAACGGAGAGAAATCACAAGGGGAAACACTCAAGAAACAGTCCAATCACACATCCACTAGACTAACAAACACATGGATCCACAAGGTAATGAACAACCAAAGGGAAAGATACAAGGTAGAGTTCATCCCAAATCCAAAGGAGATGGGGTCTTGATGATCTAGGTAGATCCTTCCCACAAGGGGGTCTTGAATCCCTCGGGATCTTCTCACATGCTCACATGGAGGTCTGGAACTCCATGGGAGTGGTCTCTCTCTCTCTCTCAAGAGGACTAGTGGTAGGAGCAAAGCTCAACTAAGATGAGCTATCATATTTGCTAACCCTAGAAATGAGGTGGGGGAGGATATATATAGTTTAGCCACGAAGGGGTAAGTGGGAGAGCGATACAAGGCCATAGGCCGCGGCTGCATACACACAGGTTCCAGACGTCCGGAGGACGTCGGTCGTCCGATGGCTCAGGAGGGTCCGAATGTCCGGAGAGTGTCGGACGTCTGGCAATTCGGCTCGGGTGTCATGGCACCGGATTTCCGGACAAGGTCGGTCATCCGGTGGCTGGACATCGTCGGACGTCCAGTGGACGCCGGTCGTCCGAGCGCTATAGAGTGTCGGATGTCCGGTGTCTTCCGGTCGTCCAGCCGCTGTAGACTCCGCAGCTCCGTCTTCTTCCGTCTCCGCTTCCAAGCTTCCCTCACAGATGGTGTAGCTGTACACTTGCACTCACACTCCTCCTCGTCCTCTGTGAAGCTCCGACAATACTTATGCATGCACACGAGAGGAATGTCAAGTAGTATACCATCCTCGAAGGGGACAAGTGAACACGTGTAAAGGAGATGATTCACCTTTATGTATGTGAAGTAGATGTCACATGTGTCACTTGCCAAATGGACTCTTGTCATGGTGATGTCTGTAGGATGCTCTGCATCATCCCCTCCCCCTTGGGAAAGGTCCGACCTCGGATCAAAAACCAAATCACCATGGGAAAGAGATAGCGTCGATGTGTAGAAGGGGACGTTCACCAAGTACTCATCGTCTTGAAGCTCGAAATGGGCACTCTCCAATGTCGCACCATCATGGGTTTCCTTCAAAAGGAGCAAGAACAACAAACACTTGGAAAAACAATGCGGTTAGCGTTAGTGCAAAACCAATCATTCAAGTGGTGATTCACCGAACAAGTGCTGTCATCATGCATAGCATATGGTGTAACAAAGGATTGTGACATGGCATGTAAGCACATAAATTGAGCACAATCAAGGTCATCATGGAAACAAGCATGTAAATGTGAGGTAGTGATGCTAATATTTGTGTCAAGTGGACAAGCACCTACCTCAAGGTCATGGCAAACATGCACAAAGCGCTCAACAAATGGTCGATGGTAGGCATAAGAATCATTCACAACACCAAAGAAGAGGATATGGCTAAACACATGGGGCAAGCCAAAGTGCGAGACAATCCAAGCATAATGTGTACATGGTGTAGTGAAGATAGTGTGGCACTCAACACAATGGAAAGAGCAATTGTTCATCATGTGTGAGGCAATCAATGCAAGCATGTAGCAATCAATGGGACATGGCATATGTGAAGTGATGACATTGTTGCAAGCAAACATATGATAGGAGCAAGTAATCCAAGAATTGGATGCAACACACAAGGTATATATGTCATGAGGCATGGCAACGTGGCAATGACAAGTCGAATCAAGATCTCTAGCATGTGTGCAAAGTGTTATGGTGCAAGCAAAACATGAAGTATGATCCACAATATTCATGCTCATGGTTTTGGGATTCTCAAAAGAGAAGGATATCACCTCAAAAGTGTGCTCTTGTGCGTCCTTCACAATGCCGAAGTGGTAGCAAATGCGTTTTAGAAGCGATTCGGTGTAGAATGTATGAGGCTCGCTCTCAAGAGCCCGGATGGTCTAACTCACGTGAAGTGGAAGTTGAAACAAAGAATGATCCTACACAAGCACAAACAAAAGCAAAGAATGTATGTGCATGGTAGATAAACACATAATCCATCATGATGGTTCTCTTCTCTTGCACATAACCATTAAAAGCAAAAGTGCATGAATAATATGATGCAACAATGGCGATATTCATGGCACTAGGTATATGGTGCAAAGAAGTAAGACAAGCATGCTTCACAAGGAATATGTCAAAATCGCCTAACATATGGGAGAAAGCTGTGGGGGCAATCTCATTAGTAAGACTAATAGCACTGTTGCATTCAATACATGGCAAATCATCTAGCATGAGAGAGGCAACATATGTAGATATATGACAAGAAGCAATAACAATCATTTGCAAAGCATGGCAATGGGTGCTATCAACCACATGAAATGAGCAACTATGAATCATCGGTGATGCAACATAGGCAAGCATAGAAATCATGTCGTACAAACTAGTTGTGCGAAGATGCAACATACTAGAAGAAATCATGGCAATCATGTCATGTGAGCAAACAATAAGAATAGACAAAGCGCATGACATATTGCAAGCACGAACACAAAGGAAGATCAAAGTATCATCATAGGTATGGGTCACAAATTGAACATGGCAATAACAAGTAATGTCTCCACCAAGTTTGCAAATACACATACAAGTATGAGAATCAATCATCATGTGTAATGCAAAGCATGGGTCACAAATGCATGGCAAAGGCATAGGAATGAGCATATTATGCAAAGTGAACATGGAAATATGGGCAAATGATGCATAATGGACAATAACCCATAACCATGTGAGGGCCATGTAGAAGAAATGCGCGAAGTCTTTGCGTGAAGGGAGCGGTGGTAAGGAGAATCCACGACATCCCAAATCATCATTGCTCTCTAGAGCTCGTATAGTCAACTCATGATCTTGCAAGGTTGACAAGGAAGTATGGGTACCTGCACAACAAATACACAAATGAAAGAAATTGTGTGTGTGGTAAATGTACACATCATCCATCATGATGTGTATGTGCATGTGTGAGTTAGCACAAGATAAGTATCGCTCAAAGAAATTTGATGCATGGTATAGGAACATGTCATCCATCATGAAAGAACAGTTGTTATGTATGACACGATGGGGACACAAACTGAGCATACAATTATATGGCACATCAATATCATAGTCATTGATGGGGAGCATATTGTGCACACAAGTCATGCAATTGATGAATAGATCAAAATCTCCTAAAGTGTATGACAAAACTATGGGGGTCTCCTCATGAGCAATATCGGAAACATGATATGGAGAATATGAACAACATCCAAAACAGTGCATATCCAAAGCTAGGTGGTCATGGCATGGCATATGATGGAGATGATGCAAAGGAAGCATAGCAATATCATCACAAGAAAAACAAATGCCAATAACCATGGGCTTATCATCTATACCATATGTGCAAATTGGATTTATTTTCATGGCATATGCATAGTTACTACGATGAGATTGCAAATATGACATATGGTTGATCTGATGCATAGCATATGAAAAGTCAAGTGGATCGTCAAACATGATGTGATCGAGAGAATTATCACAAGAAATCCTATGCAACATGGCATCACAACTAATAGACTCCACATGGCAATCATCAAAATCATCATAAATGAGTAAATCATCGCATGGGGGAGTCGCACTAGCATGAAGCATGGCAATAGGTGGATCAACATCATGCAAGCAATCAATGTCCACTAGTGGGACTAGAGCATCACCTTCACCTATGTTACCTTTCTCATTCCACTCATGTGGTGTAGGTGAGGTGGAAAATACCAACTCGTGGTCATCATCATCTTGATGGAACCATGTGGGTGGTGCATCATATTCCACTATGGCCATCATCTTGTCCATAGGAGGGATAAATCATCAAGGGTCGGCGCGTCATCATATATGGGACCTAGCACCAAATGAGAAGACACAATAGAGGTAGAGGTTAAGTCGTTAGATTTCAAAATGTCCTCACATGACCTATCAACTATCACACTCTCTCTATGTGGTGGATCACTCACTCCCTCAAAGTAGGTGCCCTCAAAGTCACATAGGGTGGAGTGACTCATCTCACTCAAGTGGTGGGGGTTGTGGCTCTCCTCACATGGGAATTGGGGAAACTCATCATATATGGTGCTAGTGGTGAACTCGTTCTCACTCTCAATATGGTGGCACAAGTGATGCGGAGCATCCTTCCATCATCCCCATGGACTCTACACCAACGCATCAAGCACCACGTGGGCCTATGATAAGAGCTCGAGCACGCGCAATGGAAACAGAGGTGAGCTCCTTCCTACTTGACATGCATATGGACATGAATGGAACTTGCGTGCTACCTCACCAAAATGCACTATGTATCATTAGGTACAAAGAGGAACACCCCCAAGCAACTAAGGAGCATCACCAAGGGGTAGGAGAACCACCCCAAGGCCTTGAGGAAGAAGAAGGAAGTGCAAAGGAGCAGGACAGAAGGTCCCAGGCGACCCCATGCGCACGGGCCCCCAAGACCCCGTGCCCACAGGCTACACAGGGAGCTACGGTTGTAGCACCGTGTGCGCACGGGCGTGTACCGTGCGCACGGGCCCAACTTACCCCATGTGCACGGGCCCTACAGGATGGCCGCCTGAGTTCGGGTTTTGGGCCTCCACTTCATCCACTTCTCTCCCAAGCCTATATATTCCGTACCTAGGGTTATGTTTAGACTTAGCAAAGTATATGTGAGATATTTGAGATCTTTGCTCCTTCTACCACTCCATTGGAGATCTATACCTCTTAGGAGAGGATCCACTTGTGGATTTCAAGACCTCCTTTTGGAGAAGACTATCATCAAGACCTCACCTCCTTAGGAGTGGGAAGAACTTTACCTAGTGCTTGTTTCCTTTGATTGTGCTTGTAATCTTGTGGATCTATGTGTTTGCAATTCTAGTGGATGTGTGATTGGGTTTTGTTGGAGTGAATTCCTCTTTGTGTTCTTGGTGTCACTACTACAGGATGCTACTAACGCGACACTACAATCAGAGACCCTTCGACAAAACTGTGTGCGATACATTAATCGCAAACGGTGATGTAAAAAAACCGTCAAAAAATATGCAAAACGTTTCCGATGGTGGATACATCAAACACGGTTCAGATTTTAGATGCGTGTGCGATGCGAGGCATATGGTTGATCCATACAAATTGTTTGCGATGAGATAGAACAACATAAACGGGCAGCCAGATCAAGGTGTGTGCGATATACGGCAGACAGTTCACCCTAATAAACTATTTGCGATAAGGCGGAACAACAGAAACGGGCAGGCAGATGAAGGTGTGTGCGATATACGACATACAGTTCACTCAGATGAACTATTTGTGATTAGGCAACACAAAAGAAATGGTCAGCCAGATGAATGTGTGTGCGATATACGGCATATAGTTCACTCGGATGAACTGTTTGTGTTGAGCCAAGAGAACAGAAACGGTTCAACTTAACAAGATATGTGTGATACGCGGCAAATGGGTCTGTAATTGGAAATGTGTGGGAAGACCGATAACAACACAGACGATTCCTATTAACAAGCCGTGTGTGTTGTGAGCAAACGATTGCTGGTATACAATTGTGAGTGATTGATGAAAACATCACCGACGGGTTCCATTGTTTAGTCCGTGTGCGATGTGATTTGCTCTATCTGCACAACATCTACGCTTTGTCTACAGAGCATCAACATATATACTTAAAAAGACAGCATTGCATAACCAAATTAAGCATACAATTACACAAGTGACTACACACATAACATTTCCACACACCAAAATAAGCAATTACATGCATACTAAACTAGGAGAAATGAGGATCTAATCATCTACTTCTTGTTGCGATGACGCTTGCCATTGCTCTGCTTCCGGCTGGATCCCTGGCCGTTTTGGGGAAGGAGGCACTTCCTCATGTCAACGATCCACCTGTACATCTCGTAGCTCGTGTACGCCTCCTTGGCCGCGTACACGACGTGAGCTTTGTCGAGTTTGTCCATCCATGCCGAGTGCCAGGCATGCTTGTCCTTGTTGTAGGAATCCTTCATGTGTCTGTAGTAGGGGTCGATGATGGCCTCGGTGAGGTAAACTAGTGAGTCCTTCTCATGCTCGTTGCTGCCCCAGATCTTGTATTGGCCCTGGATGTTGACAAGATTCTAGCAGGCGATGTCCGAATTCTTGAGCACCTTTACATTGTTGGTGATGTCCACCGTAGCAAACATGTAGTGGGGGCTGTTGACAAACCTGGCGAAATGCTCGCAAGGCCTTTTGACCACGCAGTAGTGGTAGACGAGGACGTGATTGCGCATGCACACCTGGGCGACGGCGACCTTGGGACAAGACCCGGCACGAGCGCGGGTGTACTTGAGGTCGAACCCGACCACCTTGTACTTCTCCTCAGCAAGCAACAGGTCCATGATGTGGATGGAGTGCCCCACCTAGACCGAGTTGTTGGTGTACACCACCGAGAGCTCCGTGAACCTTCTGTGGGTGTCCACCACGGCATGAATGGTGAACTGCTACTCGTTGTCGGCAGCCGCCCGGAGCGCCATTGGAGCCGCGCAGGATACCCTCTAAGAATTTGTCGTGGTGGGTGTGCTTCTTGCAATAGTGGGGCGTGATCGAAAGGTTGAAGAGACAAAAGGGTTAAATGGCCGCTGTAAGAAATGGGGGCCGGCCGGACTGTAATCGTCACGTCTTGTCACCGTGTTCATAGCGGAGGATTCCAGTGCATGCTTGAGAACACCGCACGCGTTTTGTTTGACCACGCATGGGCTTGAAGAGGCGCCAAATGTATCGTTGGTGAGCCTATTTCCACGTAATCGCGCAGTTTACCATGCAAGCTTCCCGCCCAGCTAGTTTGGCCACGCATCAGCTAGAAGAGGGACAAATTGTGGGCGTTTATTGGCAAAAAGCTTTGTAGAAACGAAGTGTGTGGAATGAATTCGGTTATAAGTTTACCTGTGGATGATGAGGTCAGAGTTACACAGAAGGGTGATGATGGACACTCGAGTGCCATAATTAATTCTGCGCTCTACAGGGCACACGGTTGAAGAAACCAACTATGTGCAATAATGTCAAAGATCGCAGTTGAGTTAGCTATACAGATCGTGTGCTATGAGATCAACAAGGTAAACACATTCGAGAATGGATAATAAAATCTAAGTCCATCACATATTAAGGTCAAAATAGTGCTACCAATATATGAGTCTCATACGATGCAATTTCAACGATTGTACCACAAAAGCTCGAGATATTACAAGGTTCAAATTCCAGAGTTATATGGCTCAAATTCGAAGATTACAAGGTTCAAACTGATATTAGAAATGAAATTCAGCTCATCAACTCCAAACGCCCATGCTGATCCGCTGAACATGGATATAAGAGAGGTTAAAACTAATATTACCACTTGTAAGGCTGGTTTCGAAACCTCATAATTTTTGCAAAGGGGTTAGCCACTGAGAAGTCATGTATGGGGTTGACATGATGACTTTCGATTACTCTGTCATCTGAAGTTCCAAAATAAAATTCAGCTTTTTCAGAGCCTATTCCATTCTGCCACAGTCGTCGGCGCTGATCAACAAACCATTCATTTTTGTGAAATAAATGTAGGGCAAACCACATTACCTTCAGCACCCTTGCTCTAACAACAAAGAACCTGGCGAATATAATCTCCGATAAGGTTTCGCGGTAGGAGTTCAAAGTAATTTCTGAGAAATGCAGATCTAGGCATTCGATGTGATTGTTATATTGTATCACATTATCCACCACCGGGCCTAATCTTATCTGCAAAAGAAGAAAACATGTTAGTGTCTACATGCAGTTTTGAACACTACTACAGGCCTATTTGGTTTGCAGGATTTGTAAAATGCACTAACGTGCCATCTTCGATCCGACATGATTAACATGGGCATTTGATTACAATCTAGAAAAATGTAGCCTTCTTCACAAGAGGTTGGAGTGGATGAAAAGTTCCCTAAGAAAACTAGTACAGATGAATCCAAAGGAGAAATGCTTCTGGATTGTAACCATATGGATCAAGCAACCAATATGGGGGGGAAACATGTATGTACTGAAATCCTCTGAAAATCCTTCAGAAATCGTGGTACATTGTCATTGTAAACTTGGAAAAAGGTGTCAAAAATTGAACTCCCTTATGGTTAACATTTAATAGGAAAGGAACATCACCTCGATATATAGCTTCTCCAGGCATGGAAAGCATCTCAGGAAACTGACAACTTGGTCCAGGTTGGGGCCAATAGATTCTAGTGCCAAGACCTTCACTATGCACAGTTTTGGGGTCAAGCTTGTCAGAATCATTTTCTGGATGACAGATGAACATACATCTTCAAAATTAGAAACAATGTTAATTTCTAAAAGGAGAGGTAGAAGGCGGCTGTTG
Organism: Thinopyrum elongatum; assembly: GCA_011799875.1. Classification (NCBI taxonomy): domain Eukaryota; kingdom Viridiplantae; phylum Streptophyta; class Magnoliopsida; order Poales; family Poaceae; genus Thinopyrum; species Thinopyrum elongatum. The sequence continues at coordinate 283,266,315 of CM022300.1, forward strand.
TACCTGAATGGGTGTGGATCCAATAACAAGTTCAGAGTATTTGTCAGACGAGTAGCCCACCACTGTCAATTTCGGCATAGAAATGACATTGATTCTTGTTGGACCTTCCTGATCAACTACAAGTAATCTCTCAAGTGAAGGTGTGTCCTCAATGACCATACCGTGGTACACATTTTGTGATGTCTTCTTACAGCACCAGCAACACACATAAATGTCATGGTATAACACGGCCACCTATGGGACCATCGGCCCCTTGTGGTTCGGCAAGGGGGAAGAGCACATTGCACAAAGAGCGGAGAGTGTAGAGCAGCACGGCAGCAATGACACGAGTAGTTTTTACCCAGGTTCAGGCCACCGCGAGGTGTAAAACCCTACTCCTGCTTTGGTGGATTGATGGAAGGACCGTGGTGGAGACGCAACGCTCTAGCCCGGCAAGGTCGCCTTGGGACAAGAGCGGCTACGCGTGTATGTGTGTACAAGGGTCCCAATCCTCTCAAAGGTTGCCACGGCCCTCCTTTTATAGGTCAAGGGGTTACCACAATGGCAAAACGGTCATTATCTAGCGATTAGATAGCCACAGTACTATCATACCTAACTCTGCAGACAGGACAAGGCGCATTAAATGCACCGCTTAGTGTCACATCGTAGGTGTAGCCCGGCAGCCTTGCCGAACCGTTCAGCCACCTTCTCGCCTGTCTGCGTGACACGTCTCCTGGACGGGTGTCATTTAGGGGTGATCTTCCTCGGAAATGGCTGCCACGTGCCAAATAACAGCCACTTAATCACTTGGGGGCTCGACACCGCACCAATAGGTGACTTGTGTTGCTGTGAAGTGGGGCGGTGGCGCCTTGGTGGGGTAGTCCGCCCTCGGCATCCCCGGCAAGCCTGCCGGGTGAGTCTTGAGACTTGTCTTTGGGGTAACCTCGACCCCGCCAGGCTCGCCTGCCTGGCAAGGGAGGTTTTTCCTTAGTGGTATCTTGCTCACTTGGTTGGTCTTGGTCTTCTTGATCCGCCCTTTGATTTCTCAAAGACCTATCTCTTCGGCTTGCTCTCGTCTTGGATGTTGCAACCTTGCTCTTGAGCTTGTGTACAGTCCGGGCAACACACGCCTGGGGTTTGTTGCACCGACAATAAATAGTCCGGAGAGTCATGGAGGTGATGTGGAAGCTACTCAACCCATTGATCGCCTAAAGACGAAGGTACTCGAGTGCAGTCTAACAACGGAGCTGGCGCTCCATGTCACCATTTGGGAGGCAGACGGCGACGAGCTCGAGGTGCTTCAGTCATGGTAGAATAAGAGCGGGCGCGTCATTAGGGGGGAATGGCAGTTCATGAACTTGGCGATGCGCAGCGTGGGCGCGAGGCGGAGCGCAGACGTTGGCAGCGAGCGCATATGCCCATCATCAAAAGTGAGCTCCTCGAGCTGATCTTGGGCGGGGGATCGGAACCACTCGTCAAGCTTGGCTCGGTCCTTGCCATTGGAACGGAACTTGCCCATGCTAAGGCCTCTGGTTGGGCCATGGTGACTGGCGAGGATCTGGGAGAATGCATCCAAACTTTTGTGATAGCCATGGCAGAGCTCGTGGATGTCGATGAGGTCGAGAGGGGTGGAGTGCCATAGGGGGTGCCACCGCCGAGAAAGGACGGTTGTCTGCGCCCCATATTTGATTGGGAGGAGGGAGATGATGACTATCAACATATCATCGGGGAGGCTGCTGATGAAGTCTAGGCCTGCTGGAGTCGCTTGCGGTTCTTGCTCGACCCGCCTCCGCTTGTTGGCAGCCCCGTTCTCCACCTCCGTAGTCTCTTTGTCAGCAGTGCTTTCTGATAGAAGTGGGAGTACAGGGAATATTTAGTTAAAACAGGGCAATAGAAAAGTGTATTGCTAACTAGAAGTTAGTAGGTAGGAATAGAGTAAGAAAATGGAATAACAATTGGTTGCTTAAATACTACACAATTCCTTTGATATTGCTGGGTAAGTCAACATGCAGATACTTGAAAAGAACACTTACTTCAAACAAAGTCTGGACGGATGATATTCTCGGGGAAGTTAGTATATTTCTCATCACCACGCTCTTTTATGTGCAGTGCAATTTTAGTGCCAGCTTTCAGTACATAAAACTTAGAAATTTCTGTCCAAAGGCCCGTGGCAAAATAGGAGTGACCACATTCATCAAGTCTTACAGAAGCAACGATTGTAAATCCATGGTTTGTGTTCAGTGTGACATCCCTGCAGTCTTGATTTATGTAAAGGGCAAGATTGTGTACTTCAGATTCTGTTGCATAGCAAGGGACGCGCTGCAGAAAATGGTAGGATTGTTAAAGAATATGGTAACATGCAAATATGGGCGAAATTGAAAGAATTGTACAGCAGTTGAAATCAAAGGACAAAAATCTATAATTAAACAGATACGGTAACCATAATGTCATGGAAATATGAGAGTAATCGAAAGAAGAACACATCATTAATTTGCCCAATATAGAAAGCAGAGGAAAAAATCCCCTTTGACGTATATGCTGCATGTGGCACCTTTTATCCAAATGCAGCAATATATAGTATATGTTCAGGAAAGTAGGCCATGCCAACCGATTTAGGGTGAGATTGAACATACCGCGCGCATCCTCAATTCATCTGGTACGGTGAGATGGAACTCCATGGATGTATGGTCGAGGCCACAAAGTCCTAATGTGTCTGCGCACTGTACACTCTATGAATGAAAGAAAATCCTCAAATCAACTCGAATAAAAATGAATTCACGGCGATTTCGGCCGGGTGATTAAAGGAGGCAGATGAACTGGGATAAGAGATGAGATAATATCTCATTAAATTAGTTATCTTGTTGTCCATGATAAAAAAAACCTCAATACGAAGGATTCCCCAATCGAGCGGAGCTGGGTCGACTGCGAGCAGCGTCGAGAAAGTCGATGGCGATAGGCGGCGGCAAGCGGAAGTGGCGAAATGCGGTGGGGTTTGCCGGCAGCCTGGCGGCGGTTACAGGCGGCAAGCTAAGTGGTTGCCGTGGCGATAGGCGGTGCCATGCAGAGTCACGGAGGAGCTTGTGCAAGTGTGATTGGGGACCGGAGGGGGTGGCGGGTGGGGTGAGGGTTTTTGTGACGTGGGGATGGTGAGGGTTTTCTTTTTTCTTTTTTGAATTGGGTGGTGAGGGTTTTCTGTCCCACAAAGAGTTTCGGAGGCAACGGTTTGCTAGAGCCAACCGTGTGTGGTTGACATAACAGGGAAAATGAAAGTCATTGCACGCGGTTCCAATTTTGGGAACCGTGTGTGATTGACGTACTACCTCCGTCCTGGTTTATTGGTCCCCTTTGTAATTTGTGCCAAATTTTGACCAAAGATTTAACTAACAAATGTTTATGCATGTCACCAAAAATTATATCATTGAACACTATGTTCAAATACGTATCCAACGATATAATTTTTGCTAACCTGCATTAACATTTTGTCAGTTAAATTTTTGGTCAAAATTTAACACAAATTACAAAGGGGACCAATAAACCAGGACGGAGGTAGATTCCATCAACCGAACTTCCATATCCCACATTTAGACATAAGTAAACATAGATTAAACATACTTAGACATAGATAATAAGCGTACACAAGCATAGTTCAACCATAAGTATATAGTTCAATCATCATTAAGCATACTCAAGCGCATTTATAATTAAGACACTACATAGCCATACATAGTTCAATCCCACATCTCATCTCATCTGCCGGCACGATCCTGAAGCTTCTCCAGGTACTCGGCGTATGCGGCGTGCACCACCCTGCGAGAATACTTCTGCTTGAAGGAGCAAATGGCTCATCCTCTTGCATGTGCCAGCACACTTTGATACGCGTGATGAAGCTTTTGGTTGCAAAATGGGCATCGATAGCCCAGTTCCAGGTCCTAATATGCCTGTTATGCATTCCTGCATAAAGCTCCCTGACGATTTGCCTCTTGTACCTCCTCTGGCCATCTTCATCCTCGTTGTCGACATCGTCAGATAGCACCTATACATATAGTAAAAAAATGTGGCGTCAAATTTGGAATACAAACTAATCTCTAGCGAACATTTGGCAGTTGCCAAAATTTGGCATCAAATCAATGTTTAAATGCCGTAAAGTATGATTAGGAATTTATGGCTATTTTTTTAGACATATCGAGAGATTATGGTTTGATTTTTAAGCACAATCATCTATGTACAGACCAATCTGGAAGAAAATAATGGCACAAACATACATGTAGGTCATTCAAAATCAATTGACAAGACCTGGCTAGGAATTATTAGCACGAACACTAACCCTAGTTGGATTATTAGCAGAAATCATTTGCACAGATGAAACAACTAATCACTTATCACTTGTACCATTCAAACAATCAATACACTACATGGATCTAATGAAACTTACTCAGATTTCATGGATTGGGAGAACATAACCATAGGATTTCTATTCCAAAAAGTGGGAGGCAGGACGCAGGAGTAACCAGAGAAACCCTAGGATGTATTTGACACATAAATGGGTATAGATGACTAACCGGTTCTCCGTCGTCGTCGGAGTCGTCACCGGAGTCGTCGCCCGAGTCGTCACTGGAGTCGGTGTGGAAATCCGGCTCCGGCTGTGGAAGCACGACGCCGTCGACGACGTTAGGGTGCAGCGATACCTCGTCGGCGGCGATGGCAACCTCTGTCTCCATCTCCACGCCATGCTCCGGTGCTTCAGCAGCCCCAGCGTCGCCACTCCCTCCGATGGGGCGCTTCGGCGGCATCCTCATACACTGACGGCTTTGAGGACTGAGAGCAGTGTTGAGGATGCAAGCGAAGAGAGAGGATTGTGTGTGTGGCGAGGATGGAGGGTGCGGCCGCTCAGGCATGCCATTAATATGGAGTAGTGGGAGATAGGCGAGCGGCGGTCAAACCGCTGGCTTGCCTCCCGGTGAGCCTGTGCACCGGACTGCTGGCATGCCTACCGTCATTTTACACAGCTACTCGCATGCCTCCCGATGACACTGCGCAGCGAGCACGCCTCCCATCAATTCACACACCTGCACGCACACCTCCTGGTCTGCCTGCGCGGCAGACTGCTCGCATGTGTCCCATCAACTCACGCCTGCTCGCACGGCACACGGGTCGCGTGGCAGCACGTATATTGTTTTTCTATTTTGATGATTAATGCTGCCGCTTTATTGCTTAACCGAAGCACGACATGTATCCATTGTTGGTCTAACACCCACGGTTTGAATAAATAATCCGTTTGCGATATTGGTTCCAATTATTAATAATCTCCCGTTTGTAAGAAGATAAAGATTACACCAAAACTTGTCTCAAATTTGACCCAAAAAAGTACAATGCCACTATGTATTGGTGTCCATATGACAACACGATAAGTTTCATGAATTTCAAATAAGCTTTGGATGTACTGGATTTTAAAAATCAAGATTTTCAATGTTTGAAATTTCTTGCATGGGGAGTAAACTTGCACCCAGTGAGACACATCTGTTTTTCCAATCCATTTAGGTGCACTGTCACATGTGCATGTAGCTCAAATTTGATTTTTGCACATTATACCCCTAGAAAATCAATCAATGTACTAAAACATCTTAATGATCTCTGGGTTTTTTTCAAAATTAAAACGTCCCTCCTTTGGTAACATATGTTCACCGCGGGAAAATTTAACATGCATCATAGTTGCGGTGGATGCGCGGTGTGTGTGTCTGTGTGTCTGTGTGTCTGTGTGTGTGTGTGTGTGCGCGCGTCTGGGGGGTGGCTGGCAGTACACTACGATTCGTGAGCCACCATGTGGGTTGGCCGTTTTGTGAGGCAAGTGCCACATCAGAGTCGTGAATTCGTTATTTAAAACATTACACAACCCTTTCATACATACATGTTTTGGCCACATGCAGTCGGTGGTTGTCCTACATGACACTCACTCGCGTGTGACGCTTTCTGTGGGCCCGCGAGGTCGTCGTCCATCACTTTGACCAACAGCCGGCAGAGAGGTTAATTTGACCAGCAAGGTAGAATCTTTTTTGTTTATGTTATGGTGGGAGTATATAGTACGCGTCGAAGAGGTGGGAGGGGACTAGCATATATACTACGTACGCGCCCGTGAACACGTACACCTCACTCAGTGTCGGGACTTTTCGGTTTCCGAGGCACGTGCCACATCAAAGTTGTGCATTGGCTATTCAAACATCACACAACACCTCTTTGGGCCACATGCATGCAGGCGGTGGTTATCCTAGGACACTCACATGTGATGCTTCCATCTGTGGGCCTGCGAGGTCATCGTCGATGCATGCATGACTTTGACCTACATCGAGAAAGGTTAATTAATTTCACCATCAAGGAGGATTCTTTTTGGTTTGTATTACGGTAGGAGCATATAGTATGCGTCGAAGAGGGGGAAGGGGACCAGCATATGTAGTACGCTTCATGAACCTTGCTCTGTGGGGACTTTATGGTTTTCGAGGCATGTGCCATATCAAAGTTGTGCATTTTGGGTATTCAACATATGTTTGGCCCACATGCAAAACGATGGTGTGGTTGTCCTCTGGGACCAACTCACACGGTTATCAGCGATATCGATGCTTTCCATCTATGGGCCCGCTTGGTCCATCACTACTTTGCTTGACAACGAGAGAGGTTAATTTGACTTAGGAGGGGATTTTTTTGTATTACGGTATATATATAGGTCATGCTCTGGGATGACATGATACAGTTTGAGCACGCATGCATGTGTATGCATGAATCCCTCCCATCGAGTCAAAGTGGCCAGTACCACGACACATCATGAACCGATCTCGCTCTGTGTGGGGACTGTACGATTTTTTACGCACGCACCACATCAATGTTGTGAATGGTATTCAAACATGCATGCACACGCATCACCTCCATACATACATATGCATGTAGTGGTTGTCTTCGAACGGTACACTCCCTCGCATGGTTATCGGCAACAAGCCTATATATTCATCGGCCCGCGTGGACATCCATGATCACTTTGACCGACAACAAGATAGGTTACCATGGCGGATTCTTCCTTTGGTTCGTGTTATCGTAGTAGGTCATGGTGAGATTCAGACCTAATTAAGTTTGAGCGCGTACTATGCATGCATGCATGCATGAATCCCCGTCATCGGCTCGAAGTGTGGTGTGACATACATATGCATCGTCAACTAACCCTTGCTCCGTGTGGGGATTTTTGGTTCCAAAGCACGGTGCCACATCAAAGTTGTTCCATTGTGTATTCAAACATCAACAGCTCCATACATATGTTTAGGCCACGCGCAGGCAGTGGTTGTCTTCGGGGACTAGCTACTTGCGTGATTATTGGCGAGCTAGCCCATCTCTGGGGTCGCATGGATGGCCATCACTTTGACCAACAACAAGAGAGAGGTTGTACGACCAAGGTGGATTATTCTTGGTTCGTTTTACGATACATCTTGGTGAGATGCCCTCTCCCACCGACTGGAAGTGTGTGTGTGTGTACGCGCACGCGCGCACGTGTGTGTGTGTGTGTGCGCGCGCACGTGTGTGTGTGTGCATGTGTGTGTGTGCGTGTGTGTGTGTGTGATGGGGGGACTGCTACTTCGCACTTTGCTAGGTGAACCTCCATGGGGGCGAGCATGCGTTCATAGCTTAGGATTCCCCTCCTGCCGACACGAGGGGGGCAAGCAATACCATGCGCTTTGCGAGATAGGTGCCACATCGAAGTTGCATTTGGTATTTGAACATCAAACCACCCTTTTCATACATATATTTGGTCCACATGCAAGTGTGTTCGTGTTCTGATCCTTTCCCGCGTCATTTTCGTCAAATTTATGAACATTAGACAAGTCGGATGACGCAACAGACACGGTTCACTCACACTAACCGTGTGCCACGCCGGTGCCCCTATCACGCACATCTGCACAGTACATTGGGCTCCATGAGGCTTCCCCTCTCAAAAATATCTACCTGCCTGCAGGTTTTTTCTATTTGATAACACACGGTTATTATGTTTTGACCGTGAGTGATGTTTGTTGTTCCCGCTCCCGCATGCATCCCTCGAAAATATCTGCCCGGCTCGAGGGTTTTTCTGTTTCATAACACACGGTTGTTATTTCCGAACCGTGTGCGATGCACCATCATCCAAATTTTCAATAGCCCCGGCATTTCACTCCCGTGTTTGACTACCGCATAGTAAAAAATTTAGTGGCTGCGTCATTTCCTCAAACACCCCCCCCCCTCCACACACACACACACAGCCCAAAACCTCCTCGGGCATGCGCGCGCGCGCACACATACACACACCACAACCCCTCCCTCGCTCGAAACCCTAGCAAGGTCACCGCCGCCGCTGCAAGGCCTCCATTGTCAACATCTGCCGTTTTGCCCGTGCAGCTTACCAACCGATCTCCATACCCAGGCCGCCCTGAGTTTCTTAGATGACGCCTTCCAAACGCCCCCTTTCCCACAGATCCCCATCCCCATCCCCCACTCCAGAGCGTCTCAGCCTAAGCCCGGCTATGCTTCCCGTGGAGCTCGAGGAGCGACTGACCCAAAAGAGGTGTATTGCGGCCTCTTCGCCCAACATCGCCGAGGTGGCCGCCGAGGAAGCTGATGACCATTACAGGCTACAGGCACTCAATCAGCGGGCTAGAGTACATGCGGGTATGTCGTGGACGCCGGCTACGACATCGAGGTCGTCGACAGCGACGGCCTGACGCGGGCTATGTCACAGGTTAAGTAGCCCATCCCCAACCCCTCGGGTTCAACCGCCGTCGATCTCATCCATGGCCCCGCCGCAAATCTCCTCTGGCTCGCTGTCAAGAATTTGCCATCCTACATCGCCATCGAGCCCCTTTTGTCATTTTTGAAGGACATGTTCTGCGACGTTGGCTTGGGATCCACAGCTTCCAAGTCAGACCTCATCGACGGCGACCACGAGGAGGGCGCCCTCTCCGGCTCTTCCAAGGGGAAAGAGCCCATATGCTCTTCCAAGGGGAAAGAGCCCGTCTGTGACATCAGGGAGGGCACCCTACAGTCGTGCTCTTCCAAGGGGAAGGAGCCCATTTGTGACAACATGGAGTGCACCCAGGGTCCGTGCTCTTCCCACGGGAATGAGCCCATCTGTGACAAGTGAGGAAACCCATGATTTGTTTTGCCATGCCTCTTCATAGGGGGGAACCCATGATTTGTTTTGTCGAGTCCCTTTTGTAGTGTAGTGAGAATATGTCCAGTTTTAATTGCTATATTTGGTTGTTTGCAGTATGCCTTGTTTATTTCAGTTGTTCACAATGTGATGCTCTATATGTGCAACTACTTACTGTGCAGTACATTTTCATCAATACCAATTTTAAACATACCGATAGGAATGCATATATTTGCTTGTTGTTAAGCCTGTTATAGCTAGCATATGCCTCTTTTAAAGTTTTTTGGTTGTTCGGTTGTTTGTAGTTAGCATATGTCCAGTTTCAAATGCTATCTTTGGTTGTTCGTAGTATGCCTTGTTTATTCCAATTATTCACAACGTGATGTTCTATATGTGCAAGTATGAACTGTGCAGTTCAATTTCATCAATGCCAGTTTCAACAATACCACTATGAATGACTACATTTGGTTGCTGCATGTTGTAGTTAACACGTCTTTCCATTTTTATTTAACAATAACCAGTGTACTTAGACCGACACAATACCAGTTTGAATGACTATGTTTGCTTGTTGTTAAATGTTAGGCCTGTTGCAGTTAACACACCTTTCTACTTGTTTTGCTTAACTAGCGTGCTTAAACCTGCACACTGAAGCTATCTTTTGGAGATTATTTTGTCTGCCATGGATATATTTGGTTGATGTTTAGCCTGTTGTGCTTAACATGCCTCTCGATGTACTTACACAGGACAATTTTGGGAACGACTGTTGTTTTCCATTGAGGTTAGTTTCATCCCATGGCTTATATATACTCACTGTTCAGGATATCGGTAGCTGGTACCATATAGGCCGGGGGCTGATAAGGGACTAATTGGTGAATCGGACTTTTAACTGCATATATCTGTAACCCATTTATTGTTAGGTTAACTAGGTCCATATGTAAAATATCTGAGGCTACATAGCAACATGCACTGTACTGAATGTCTAAATATGCAATCCTAGGCTACATAGCAACAAGGAAGAGTGTTACCTTAATGTTCTGATGATGTCTAGATATACATAGAAGAGCAGTAGCAACAACAACAATGACACAGCAGTAGTTAATCAGCCAATAATTTGTAAAAATTCAATAAACTCCCTCTGGCCCATAATATAAGATGTTAATTCATCCAATATGTGAGTATATTGGATGTTATAAGATATTATATAATGGGACGGAGGCAGTGTTGTACTACATCATTGTGCAATTGTTGTTTAGCTTCTAATATTAACTTGGTGCTTTTAGGTACATATGTCATTGGTAAAGATCCGCGCTTCGACCCTTTCTGCGTATGGGGCTACGAGATATTGATGAACCAGCATCAAGTGAGGAAGCTGATAAAGATTGTTAGTAAAATGGGTCAAAAGATGGCAATTAAACTATGTGTTTGCACTTTATCCAAGACAACAACGAACTGCAGGATGGTAAGTAAGAACTCTGCAGCCTTATTTTTACTGCCCATAATTAGTTGTGTTAGATGACAATGTCTGAATCTTTTTCCTTTGCAGTGGTTCCCAAAGCAGTTTGCTCAAGATTACCTCTCAAACTACATGATTGGTGGGCATACAAAGGTTAAAGTATTTCTACCAGAACACAATGATTATCTAGATGTTTTCATGAAGACAGTGAAGGATGGGCGGTCGGCCATCACAAGGGGTTGGACTAGAGTCGTGCGTGCCATCTGCATGGAGGAGGGCACAATATGGGCATTCCGCTTCACCTTGTTCAGCAACCAGAATGTATTTCGCCTCTTTCTTTACCGTCTTTAATAGTACGAGTATAAAACTATGGTTCATCATTCTTTATTTGGTGCTTATGTAATTCTTGAACATATGTACCTGTGAATCGAATAATGCATTGGTTGTTTGAACCTGATGGATATGAATAAAGCTATAGCATACTTTCAAATTCAAATCTGGTACAATTTGAAATAGCAGCAATTAAATTACGGTGAAATTATGTTCTGCAGGTCGTTACGGCGCACATGGTCGGTAAAACACAAATGTTTGTGATACACACCATAATCTGACATGGTTCACAGAGAGGAAATGTGTGCAAGCATGCACACAGTTGCCGTTTGCAAACCGTGTGTGATGTCAGACAATATCAGAAACGGTGCGGGCAAACTAAACATTTGTGATAGTTGCCTTATCGTACACGATTCGCAACCATGAACTGTTTCTGATGTGGTACGCATCGTAAACGCTGCACCACAGAATAGCATGTGCGATAGTTATCATGTATGACGATGTTACGATGATCCGATGTTTCGTAATCCTATCCGACACTCATACGATGATTAGCTAATCTTCTTAATTAGTTATCGCATACGGTTCGGGAAAAGTGAATGTGTGTGATTGTCTGCTTATCATACACGTTCTATAATCGTGAACCGTTTGTGATGGGCCGCGCATCGTAAACATAGCACCATAGAATACCGACTGCGATGGCAATGCGAGCACAAATGAGTAGCAAGGATGAAGCATTTGGCATATTTGAGATATCAGAAACAGTTTTATAGGGACAACTGTATGCATCAAGGCTCCCTATCCCCGACGGTTTCTGGGTCGTGTGGGAAGGACCCCCGTATCGCACACACCCACTTGGCGATGGTTCAAAACGCTGTCGTGGAAAGGGGTTAAAAACCATTTGTATAGCACCTCGTTGTACCAGTGTGTTCATCCCTTTTCCCCCTCCAAGTGTGAAAAGATCCATCTTAGGGTTTCACCCTACAACATCTTGGTATCATGAGCCAGGTTGATTCACATCTTGGAGTCCCTACCCCCCCCCCCCCCCCCCCCCCCATTTGCTTGCTTGATTTTGTTGTTTTTCATCCTAATTCGAAAATCCCCACCAAAAATAGCCCCAAAATTTTCTTGCAATTTGTTGGTTCTTGTGAGATTTGGTTGATTTGATCCACGAATTTGGTGTTTGACAAGTGGATCTACCCCTTACCATCTTTCCCCACCCACCCAACCATTGATTTTGGCTGGAATCATGAGAAATATCCATGGATCAGAGGTGTTCTTGCATTTCCAGAACACCCCGTCCGCACGGGCCATCGGGACCCCGTGCACATGGGCATCACTTACCCCGTGCGCACGGACCATACAGAGCAGTTCTGTCATCCTCATTTTTCCACCATTTTGCATTTCTACCACCACCTTTGATCTTCCGCACTACTTCTCATGAGTGTTTGAGTTTTGGAGTTGCAGTTCTCAAGTGTCCTAAGGTGTTTCGGCTACTTAGGCGTGATTTGTCTTCATCATCACACCACTCGTCATCGACTCAGACTCCACTTCGACATCGACCACCTCATCTTCATACCAATCGTACACAAGGACGGTAACCTTGACAACACCATTGTATTACCCTTGCCATTACCTTGATAGCCTCGAGTCTCTTTTGCGTAGCTTACCCATCGAGACTAGAAAGTTGAGAATTGTCGGGCCACGCTTTTAGTGCACCTTTAGTGTTTCGTCTCTCCCGTGCATATACTACTTGTTATCTCGCATTGTGGCTCGCATATCAAGCTTTGTGGCATAGTCAAAAAAAAGTGAAGCTTTTAAGCAAAAGAAAAAGAAGAGAAGCAAGAGCTTGTAAGCAATAGCATCGGGCCTCATAGCATAGTTCATCATCTTGGCTCATACATACTTAAGCATACTTGGGATAGTAGATGACATGTTTCCCCTCTTAGGTTGCTGCACTAGCGTATCTAGCCCATTAGAGCAATCAAGCTAGCGCCTCTCTAGTATCCGTACAACAAGAGCATTCCCGTGGTTCCACCTCTTAGAGCTCATTCCTTGATTGTGCGGATCCCATCTATCTTTCGTGTGTGTGTTCCTAGTGATATCTTTGGGTTTGATCTATTTGTCTTACTTGCGATTTGTGCATCTCTTCAACTTTTTCAACATCTTGACTAACATTTGCCTGAATTATTTGTACCACTTCCTAACCAAGATCCTCCATAAGACTTTTACTTGTAGGTGTGAGAAAACAAAACCCGGTACCAATTGTACTATTATAGCATCACATGGGATCGTACTTGATACATCCACAATCTTCAGAAAAAGTTATCTTGGTATTGTTATCTCATTTTTCCTACTCACCACCACTTCCACATGATGGATAGGCCTTCTTCTTTGGCAAACCCGCTCTTCAAGGATCACGATGATGAACGCGACTACGTCACCAAGAATCACTTATTCATCGCACAACGAGCTCTACATCAAGAGAGTGAAGCTTTGGGTGATCGCATCGAGCAACTCGCCAATGACCTACGACAATCGGAAGCAAGACAATGGGACTACCTCGACACCAAGCTCTCCAAACAAATGGATGAATTCCGCAACATGATTGTGAGCCGCGCGTATTCCTCAACCTCTTCACCAAGACGGCGTCACTCAAGTCGCCACTCGTCGTCATATTCTTCTTCCAATGCGAGTCCTCCTCGACACGATGAAGCACAAGAAAATCTGTTCCATGGCAATGGCCTACAAGACTGAGTTCAAGCACGTGAAAAGGCGCGACCCCAAGAACGAGAAGTCATGGATCAAGAACAACTACCACCACATCGGCCACGTCAAGCATCTCAAGACGGCGATGCACTTCGGCAAGAGCAACAAAGTCGTCAAGCACAAGCTCAAGCGGCTCAAGACGCACTCCGAGAGTCCACACAAGCCGTTGCCCAATGCAATCTTCAAGCACGTGAGCAAGAGGAAGTACTTCATCAAGCACGACAAGAAGAAGCCGCCCGACAGGAAGAGCAACAAGAACGGAAAAACCAGGCACACATGACTCGCTCTCCTCCTACTCGGCAAGAGCGGCACCAAGTGGAACGAGTACTCAAAGACCCTCCCCCCATGCCAAGAGTGCCATCAACACCGTCACTATGATGAAGAACTCCGCTACGGAAAGCTCAAGTTCACCATGCCCAAGTTCTCCGGAAGCAACGATCCCCAAGAATACCTCTCATGGGTATTAAAGGTCGACAAGATATTCCGTCTTCACAACTACGACGAGGAAAAGAAGATCGCCATGGCATCTCTCGAGTTTCAAGACTACGTCCTCATTTGGTGGGAACAACTGATCGAGCGACGTCGCGAGAAGGACGAACCACCCATCACAACTTGGACACAAATGAAGCATGTCATGAGAGCTCGCTTCGTGCCTACATACTACACCCGTGATCTCTTCAAGAAGTTGCAACTCCTCAAGCAAGGCACGAAGATGGTGGAAGAATACTATCAAGAAATGGAGATTGCCATGATAAGAGCCAATGTCAAAGAAGATGATGACCAAACAATGGCACGCTTCTTGAACGGCCTCAACCACCCAATAAGGAAGATTGCCGATTTCCAACCCTACTCCAACCTTCTCAAGCTAGTTCATCAAGCGACCAAGGTGGAGCGACAAGTACAAGAAGACTTCAAATACGCCAAGTACTCATCCAAGATCTATGGCTCATACACTACAGCTACATCTACTACGACTTTGGCACCCCCTACCTCGACTAGAGCATCACCAAGTACCGGCGACAAGTCAAGTTCCAAGCAACCGATGCCTTCCTCGACTCGTCCTCCAACAAGCAACTACAGGAACAAGATTACCTCTTCATCGGCACCATCGGATGACCCCGTCAAGATACCAACTTGTGATGCCCCCGACTCAATCGTGCACTAATCATACACGCAAATGCACACGATCAAGCCTAAGGACTCACGGGAAGATATCACAACACAACTCTAAAACATAGATAAAGTCATACAAGCTTTATATTACAAGCCAGGGGCCTCGAGGGCTCGAATACATAAGCTCGCATACAAGCGTCAGCGGAAGCATCAGATATCTGAGTATAGATATAAAATAAAACACAGATAGGCCCTTAAAAGGTAGGGCAAGAGAAAACACTATGATCGAAAGGCGCAGGCCTCCTGCCTGGGACCCTCCGATCCTACTCCTGGTCGTCGGCCAGCTCGTAGTAGTATCCACCCTCAGGGTAGTAGTAGCGATCGTCGGCGTGGACAGCTGTATCCGGGGCTCCGTCATCTGGTTGCATCAACTTCAGCATCTTTAGCTTGCGCATTCTTAACAGCTTTCTCAAGATCTGGTTGTATCACAAGGTTAATAAGAGAACCCTGTGAAAAAATACACAGATTCATCTTGCACAGTTCTTCAAAAAGACGAGGTTGAGCTCGCCTAACCATGAGGTTGTCGCAATAGGACTTGCGGCTTAAGGCATCAGCCATCACGTTAGCCTTGCCAGGGGCATAAGAAATACCCAAATCATAGTCCGTAATGGTCTCCATCCATATTTGTTGATGGAGGTTTAGAGATGGTTGAGTGAAAAAGTACTTCAGACTTTTATGATCCGTGTAGATCTCGCAATGATTACCAAGAAGGTAATGTCACCACAACTGCAATGCATAGATGACAGCAGCTAGTTCTAGATCATGTACTGGATAGTTCTCTTCATGCGGACGCAACTGTCGAGAGCCATAAGCAGTCACCTTACGCTCTTGCATTAGGACACAGCCTAATCCTTCACGGGATGTGTCACAATAAATCACAAAGTCTTTGTGGGAATCTGGAGGAGCAAGTACTGGGGCAGATGTTAGCTTGTCTTTGAGGGTCTGGAAACTTTCCTGACATTTGTCTGTCCATTCAAACTTAACGCCCTAGTGAAGCAGATCAGTCAGGGGCTTAGCAATCTTGGAAAAGTTCTCGACAAATCGACGGCAATAGCTTGCAAGGCCGAGAAAACTTCTCACTTGCTTGACGTTCTTCGGAGGAGTCCAATCCAGAATAGCCTGAACCCGCTCTGGGTTAACAGCAATTCCATCTTTGGAAATCACATGACCAAGGTAGGTTACTTTAGAAAGCCAGAATTCACATTTGGAGTATTTGGCATACAACTGGTGTTCTTGGAGCCTTTCTAGAACAAGACGGAGGTGTTTAGCATGTTCTTCTTTATTCTTTGAAAAGACCAGAATATCATCTAGATATACCACGATGAACTTGTCGAGGTAATCCATGAAGATGTAATTCATCAGACGGGAGAATGTGGCTGGAGCATTTGTTAAGCCAAATGACATGACAGTGTACTCATAAGAGCCATAGCGAGTAACAAATGCAGTCTTTGGAATATCCTCTTCGCGGACACGGATCTGATGGTATCCCAATCTCAAATCAAGCTTAGAGAATACTGAGGAACTGGCAAGTTGATCATACAGATCGTTGATTCTGGGAAGCGGATACTTGTTCTAGATTGTGGCTTGGTTAATGGGGCGATAATCCTAAACCAACCGGTTAGTTCCATCCTTCTTCTTAACGAAGAGTGAAGGTGCTCCCCAAGCAGAGGAACTGGGGCGGATGAAACCCTTTTTAAGTGATTTGTCGATTTCCTCCTTAAGTTCAAGAAGGTGGTGCGGAGGCATCTTATAAGGACGCTTTGCAATAGGGGTAGTGCCAGGTTTCAAGTCGATGACAAACTCGATAGCTCTAGCAGGGGGTATTCCTGGAAGTTCTTCTGGAAAGACATCTTGAAAATCATGAACAACTGGAACGTTCTCAATGCCTTCAAGAGGTGAGGCGTTCAAAGCATTCAGAGCATATATCTGAGCTTCGGCGTTCTGAACTGTTTGAGCTGAGTATCTGACTATTTGGCCAGAAGGGTGTGTGATGCAGACTGATTCAGTGGCACAGTCAATCAAAGCTTTATGAGGTTTCAACTAGTCCATACCCAGAATAATGTCTATGTTGGAGGTCTTGAGAGCAATGAGAGAAACGGGGAACATCAATCCTCCAATCACAATGTGATTATCGTGGCTCACCATGGTAGTTTGCCAATTAGCCCCAGGTGACTGGATTACTAATGGGGTGGACATCTCCTCGAAAGGTATATCATGGCTTCGCGCAAAACTTTCGGACATGAAGGAGTGCGATGCTCCAGAATCAAAGAGGACTAAAGCTAGGATTGAATTCACTAGAAGGGTGCCCATCACAATTTTGGGGTCCTGTCGAGCTTCTTCAATGTTGACTTGGTTGACATGAACAAGCTGATTAGCAGGTGGTCTGGTTTCAACGTTCCTGGAAGGATGTTTTCGATGGCTCTTGCTGCAACCAACAGAAAGACATGATGCGTGTTGAGGCTGACTCTGACGGCAGTTGATAGCACGGTGCCCTGGCTGTCCACACTGGTGGCACAAACCATCATTATGGGAAGAAACATCAACATTGGGCTGTCCACTTGCAATGTTCAGTTGTCTTGGTGGTGGAGGCAGACGAGGTGCAGCATAAGATGGCCTGGGTACAGGGGTAGGTCGGTGATGAACATTGTGCGGAATCCACACTCGACGTTTCTGAACAGGCTGACCCGAGGATGAGCCAACATCACGAGTGCGCTTGAGTGACTCCTGGTACTTAGCCAGACCAGTTTCATCTCGAAAGGCTTGACTGATAAGCGTCGCAAAGTCCTCACAATCAAGGGCAACAAGTGCGAGGTTTATATCAGTACGCAGTCCTTCATGGAATTTCTCCTACTTGCGAGTGTCAGTGTCGACGTCATCCGTAGCATAGCGGGATAATTCAAGGAATTTCCTCTGATATTCATCCACAGTCATTGTGCCCTTTGAGAGTTTGCGGAACTCCTGCTTCTTCTGGTCGATCAGACCTGGAGGGATGTACCTTGCACGAAAGGCCGACTGAAATTCCTGCCAAGTGGTTACTGTTTCAGCAGGCAACATACCCTTGTGGCTTTCCCACCATTGAGCAGCTGAACCCCTCAGGTGATATGTCGCATAGGTGACGTAACTGTCAGGGATAACATTGGCCGACTTCATCTGGAAGGCAATGTCACGGAGCCAATCATCAGCATCCATTGGATCAGTCGAGCTGTGAAAAGTGGATGGATTGAGGCGCACGAATTCCGGCAGAGTTATTGGTGTATGCCGTTGATGAGCATTCTGGTTTGGGAACTTAGCCAATATCCCGGTCATAACCTGGCGGTTCAGTTCAAACTACTGCATCATTGCGGCAATATAAGGTGGAGGTGGAGGATCGTCAGCCATCCTGCCAAATCAACAGGGGCAGTTTAGAAATAACAACTGCATGTGTATGGAGTTATTCATGAGGTAACACGGGAAATGAACAGGAAAGGCATTAGATATATGATAGTAGTCGTTAAAGACATACCATTCCATGCATAGAGTTAGATTCAAACAAATAGTACGCGCTCGGGAACGCTCGCAGCTAGACAAACTAGGCGGCACGCAGGCACGCGGTGAGGATTACAACAACGTGGCATAGCAAAGGCTACATCATGTTGGAGAAAGCTGCTGGGGCAAGGAATCTGCTAGTGACAACACAGGGTGCCCTCGATAAAAGGATCCTGTAAGCAGAACCTGGCCCACAATCTTGAAGTAAGGGGGGATATTTTAGAACTCCGGGTGGATGTGATCACGAGAACCTAATGTTGGAGTTAGTAAAATTTTAACCTGAATAGAAGAGAGATCAGAGTCCCAGAGTATAGACGAGAAATAAAAGATCCTAATACCACCCAATTGGCGACATGGGCCCATAAGACACACAACCAAGTTAGTAAACTAGTTTTGGACCACTAGACTCAACTCGGCCAAGGAGTTGAAAAAGGGGGGGTTCCTAGAGGCAGTTGGCTCTGATACCAACTTGTGACGCCCCCGGCTCAATCGTGCACTAATCATACACGCAAATGCACACGATCAAGCCTAAGGACTCATGGGAAGATATCACAACACAACTCTAAAACATAGATAAAGTCATACAAGCTTTATATTACAAGCCAGGGGCCTCGAGGGCTCGAATACATAAGCTCGCATACAAGCGTCAGCGGAAGCATCAGATATCTGAGTATAGATATAAAATAAAACACAGATAGGCCCTTAAAAGGTAGGGCAAAAGAAAACACTATGATCGAAAGGCGCAGGCCTCCTGCCTGGGACCCTTCGATCCTACTCCTGGTCGTCAGCCAGCTCGTAGTTGTATCCACCCTCGGGGTAGTAGTAGCGATTGTCGGCATGGACAGCTGTATCCGGGGCTCCGTCATCTGGTTGCATCAAAAGGATATGGGGGAAAAGGAAAGCAAAGCAACCGTGAGTACTCATCCGAAGTACTCAGCAAGCAAGGATCTACACTACATATGCAACATTATCAAAGGTGGGCTGTATATGTGGACTGGGCTGCAGAAATGCCAGAATAGAGAGAAGGCCTAGTCCTATCGAAGACTAGCATCTTCAGCGGTCTTGCAGCATTAGAAGAGTGTAGATTAGTACAGCATAAAGTAGTATTATCATTAGGTCTCAACCTCAGCCAGAGATCCTTCCTCGACTCCCTGCGAGAAAGCAATCCCAGAGCCATATAGTCATAAACCTCGGCCAGAGATCCTTTCTCGACTCCCTGCGAGAAAGTAATCCCACAGCCATAATATCCATATCTCATCACAAGTATCCAGTTCTAGTTGTATCGATCGGGATACAACTCCGAGTGTCCGTTACTGTAGGACAGGCTATCGATAGATGTTTTCTTCCCTATAGGGGTGCACCAACTTACCCACCACGCTCGCTTAACTCCGGCCGGACACACTTTTCCGGGTCATGCCCGGCCTCGGCTAAACGACACACCGCAACCCTACCTAGAGCTCAGCAGAGAGGTCCCCGCCGGTCTACATCCTAAGCGCTCGGGGGTCTTGGGCCGTCGCCCCTCGCCCTTCGGGTCGTTGCGCACATGGCTCAGATCCAAGCACCACCTCTGTCGTGAATGGCGCCAATCACTCCATGCCGCACTGCTGAACTGGACGTCTGACAGAGCTTTCGGCTGATGCTATGATGCAGAGTGCCCATAACTGATCCCACGTGATGGTTAGTGCTATGGGGCCAGAGGCCCACTTAGATCAAATATCCAAATCGTTAGTGTAATGGTAGTGCGGTAACGAGCAGAGACTCATGATCGATGTGACCCCGTCGCCCCGTCTCGAGGACTGGCGGCAAGGGCTAAGAATGCCCGGCCACGCCACGTATTCATATCTCGGGCACCTTCCTGGTCAACCCGTATCCACAACACTCGCCACTTAGGCTCACACGGGTACCCCTCAGGGTCGACCCGCCTTTCCAAGTAACAGTGTAAAGTCCAAATATCCGTGTGTCCATAACATCAAGGGAATCCGAGGTATCACCCTCGTTGGATTCCTACTCGATGTATCCATCAAGGTGAACTCAGAGGAATCACCCTCGACGGGTTCACACTTGAGGTGTTGCACGACAGCGTCGTTATCGGAAGTGGTGAAGGAGGAATCACCCTCGAGGACCACGGCCGAATAACTACTCTACGGAGTTAACATCAGAAGTGCTACATGAGGTATCACCCTCGGCACTCGATAGTAACGCTGCAGTGTCGTACACTAAGGGGGGGTGATGTGCGGTGCCGGGGCCTGGTCTTCAATCCCGTTGATCGGGTCTTCCGATAATCCAGCGGGGCAGTTGGGTCAGAGTGGGTCTCTGATGGGTCACTAACCAGCCTATACTAAGCAGTTTGAAATAGGCATGTAAGGTAACAACAAGCAGGTTACAAAAGCAGGCTATGCATCAGAATAGGAGCAATCAATTACAGTAGCAAAATCTAATGCAAGCATGAGAAAATAGAATGGGCGATATCGGGATGATCAAAGGGGGGGCTTGCCTGGAAGCTCTGCTGAAAAGGAAGAAGAGTCGTCGGTGACGTAGTCGATCACAGCGGCATCAGCAGCAGTCTCGGGATCTACCAGAGAGAAGAGGGGGAAGAAATGGTAAATATAAAGCAAACAAGAGCATGACATGACAATACGCAGAGCTAGGGGTGTTCTGACGCGGTGCTACACGATATAGGTGAAGAGGGAAAACATCCGGGAATGTTTTCCTGAAGTTTGGCATTTTCGGACAAATGAAACGGAGGGGGACGGTTGCATGTTCACTATGTTAGGGACGTGTACGGACGAACGGACTGCGTATTCGGATTCGTCTCGTCGTTCTGAGCAACTTTCATGTACAAAGTTTTTCGATCCGAGCTACGGTTTATTTTGTATTAATTTATAAAGATTTAATCAATTTCTGGAAATAACAGATTTAATTTAATTCAAAAATGTTTATTGCGTCATCATGACGTCAACATGATGTCAGCAGTCAACTGTACTGTTGACTGGGTCAACCTGACAGGTGGGTCCCACCTGTCAGTGACTATTTTCTAATTAGCAGAATTAATTAGACTAATTAGGTTGTTAGTTAGTTAATTAAGTAAATAAATGGTTAATTAATTAATTTCATTTATTATTATTATTATTTATTTATTTTTAAGGGCGGGCCCCATCTGTCAAAGGCCCATAGGCCATCGCGGGCGCTGGACTATCGGGCGGGCGCCCGTGGAGGTCGGCCCCGGGCACGCACGGCACCAGGGGGCTCGGGCTCCGCGGCCGAGCACAGCCTCCGGCGAGGCCACCGGCCAGCGCAGAGTGGAGGGGGACCGCGGCCAGCGGCAGGAGCCCCGAACGCTGGGGAGCGGCGACGGCGGCGTCAAAGCGGGGCTGGGCGGAGGCGGGGTTGGCGCGGCTGCGCGCGGACAGCAGTCGCAGCAACGGCGCGGCGAGGGCAGTGGCTGGGCGCGGGCGGCCGATGCGGGCTTGGGATGGCCAGCGCGGCGGGCGCGGCAAGGCGACGGGCAGGGGCTGGCGGGGTCGGACGGGCGCGGCGTGCGTGGAGGCAGCAGCGGGCACGGGGCCGCGGCGAGCGGGGAGCTGAGGGGCGCGGCGACGAATCCATCAGGGAGGGAGAGGGGAAAGGAAGAGGGCTCACGGGGCCCTGAAGATGTGCTATAGTGGGCTCGGGGCAGCGCTGGAGCTTGGGGCAGCGGTGGTCGACGACGAGATGGTGGTGTCGGGTGATGGCGCGCGACAGAGGAGGACACGAGGAAGAAGCGGTCCGGCGAGGGGCGGTCGAGGTGGAGGGCGATGGTGGCGGCTCCGGCGAGGTGGCGAGGTGACAAGCGGCGCGGTCGGCGGTGATTTCCCTTCCCGATCCAAATCGGGATCTAGAGGTGGGGGCAGACGAGGGAAATGGGGGAAGTGGGGGATCGGGGGTTAGGGTTTCGGGGTGTGGGGGGGTTAAGCACGGTAGGGGTGGTGGGCTGGGCCGATCGGGTGGCCGAGGCCCAGGTGGGGGTTGGGGCCTTTTGTTTTGTTTTGTTTGTTTTGGCTTTTCTCTCTTTCTTATTTTTTTTCTTTTTCTATTTCTTTTCTTATCTACTGTTTTGCTAATTGTTAGGCCACTAATTGACTTTTACAAAATGTGTGACTTAGCCCATATAACAAAGTGCATTATTTAACACTGCTAGAAATTGGTTTGGAGGCAAATGAATTTCATTTGGATTTTAATTAAATGAATATGGATTAAATACTCCTGTTTTGTTGCTGTTAGAGTCACTTCATTAATTTAGTAAATGTTGATTATAATGTTAGAATTGTCTCTGGATTATTTACAGCCTTATGAACATTTTAGTTATCAAACTTGAACAACTTTTATTTGCACTTTCAGTTTGAATTTCCATTTGAATTTGAAAAGAGATAGAATCTAAATGATGTTTAAGCACTATTGATCATGATGACATGTCATTATCAAAAGTGGGATTACTGTAGCTAACCACTGGGGGTGTTACAGTTCCAAGCTACAATTGGTCAAGAAGAAGCATCCTCGCCCCTATAAGGTCCAATGGCTTAGCGACTCCGGCTCCATTCAAGTGGAGCACACCGTGCAAGTTTCTTTCGAGATCGGAGCCTACGAGGACACCTTGGAGTGTGATGTGGTTCCCATGTCCGTGTGCCATCTTCTCTTGGGTAGACCTTGGAAATTCGACCGCGGTGTCATCCACAACAGGAGAACAAACCACTACAGCTTCAAGATGAAGGGAAGAGAGTACGTGCTACGACCTATGTCACCAAGTCAAGTGATCGCCAACAAGTAAGCATCCACCCATCGTGGAGAGACTAGTGAGAGAGTGAACCACCATAAAGAGAGTGAGAGCCATAAGCATAAAATGAGTGACTACACATCAAGAGAGAAGAACTTGATCCTCCTAGCCACAAAAAGAGAGATGAGAGAAGTGTGTGAGAACCCATCGAGTGTCATACACTATGTCCTAGTGTGCAAAGATGAGGTGGCAAAGACTAACACTCCTAACCCTCTTCCACTAGTGTTGTCTAATTTGTT
The DNA here is from genome assembly GCA_011799875.1 of Thinopyrum elongatum. NCBI lineage: Eukaryota > Viridiplantae > Streptophyta > Magnoliopsida > Poales > Poaceae > Thinopyrum > Thinopyrum elongatum. The sequence goes on from CM022300.1 coordinate 283,289,750, forward strand.
CCAGGAATTTGCGGATGTCTTCCCCGATGAGCTACCTCCCAGTCTTCCTCGTCTACGTGGCATCGAACACCGGATCGACCTCATCCCTGGCACACCTCTTCCTAACAAGGCTCCATACTGCGTCAACCCCGAAGAAACCAAAGAAATCCAAAGGCAAGTCCAACATCTCATAGACCATGGACATGTGCCTGAAAGTTTGAGTCCTTGTGTCGTGCCGGTCATTCTTGTGCCAAAAGAGATGGTAGTTTTCGCATGTGTTCCGATTGTAAACCCATAAATGCTATCACCGTTCGCTATAGGCATCCTATTCCATGCCTACATGATATGCTAGATGAGCTTAGCGGTGCCACCATTTTCTCAAAAATTGATCTCAAAAGTGGTTATTATCAAATCCGCATACAAGAAGGTGATGAATGGAAAACCGCTTTCAAAACAAAATTTGGTTTGTACGAGTGGTTAGTTATGCCTATGGGTTTATCGGAAGCACCCGGAACTTTCATGCGTGTTATGCATTATGTGTTGCGTCCTTACATTGGAGTGTTCGTTGTGGTCTACTTTGACGATATTCTTGTGTTTAGCAAATCCCTCAAAGAGCATGTAAATCATCTTAGGGCCATTTTGCAAAATCTTTGAAGAGAGCAACTTTATGCCAATATGGAAAAATGCACTTTTGGTGTTGACAAGATTGTTTTCTTGGGCTTTGTTGTGTCTTCAAAGGGTGTTCATGTTGATGAGTCTAAAATTGAAGCAATTAAAACTTGGCTACAACCCACTAATTTGCAACAAGTGCATAGTTTCCTTGGTCGCGGGTTTTTATCATTGCTTTGTGAAAGATTTTAACCCTATTGCCGCACCTTTGCATGCCTTGAGTCCAAAGCCCAATCTCATGATTTACATAAGCCACTTCCAATTCCATATCAACCATGGGAAGATATTAGTATGGATTTCGTGCTTGGTTTGCCTAGGACTCAAAATGGAAAGGATTCCGTATTTTTTGTTGTGGACCGATTCTCAAAAATGGCACATTTCATCCCATGCAATAAGATAGACGATGCTTCACATGTTGCAAATCTCTTTTGTAGGGAAATCTTGAGGTTGCATGGAGTGCCAAGGACCATCGTGTCGGACCGCGACGTCAAGTTCCTAAGCTACTTTTGGAAGACAATATGCGCCAAGCTCGGCATCAAGCTAATATTCTTGATGGCCTATCATCCCCAAACCGATGGCCAAACGGAAGTCACCAACCAGACGCTATCAACTCTCCTATGCATGTTGATAAATAAGAACATCAAGGAGTGGGAGGAGTGCTTACCCATAGCCGAGTACGCCTACAATCGAGCTCGACACTCTACTACCGGCAAGTCCCCCTTCGAGGTTGTCTACGGCTTCAACCCATTGTCTGCATTGGACATTCTACCTCTTTCACTCAAAGAACGCGCAAACATGGATGCGAGTGCAAGGGCAAGTTTTCTCCAGAAGATACATGAAGATACAAGGGCCACGATCGAGTGTCAAGTACATCGCATCGCCACCAAGCTCAACATCAACAAGACACCAATGGTGTTCCAACAGGGAGATATCGTATGGATTCATCTTCGCAAGGACCGCTTCCCCAACGAGCGCAAGTCCAAGCTACTACCATGAGCCGATGGACCCTTCAAGGTGCTAGCACGCTACAATGACAACACCTACAAGATCGACATCCCACGTGACAAGTACAACGTAAGCGATATCTTCAATGTCCAGGACTTGACCAAGTACCATGGTGATGAAGATCACGATCCGTGGGCGGATCTCTCCCAAGGGGGGGAGATGATGCGGAGCATCCTTCCATCATCCCCATGGACTCTACACCAACGCATCAAGCACCATGTGGGCCTATGACAAGAGCTCGACCACGCGCAGTGGAAACCGAGGTGAACTCCTTCCTACTTGACATGCATATGGACACGAATAGAACTTGGGTGCTACCTCACCAAAATGCACTATGTATCATTAGGTACGAAGAGGAACATCCCCAAGCAGCTAAGGAGCACCACTAAGGGGTAGGAGAACCACCCCAAGGCCTTGAGGAAGAAGAACGAAGCACAAAGGAGTAGGACAGAAGGTCCCAGGCAACCCCGTGCGCACGGGCCCCCGAGACCCTGTGCCCACAGGCTACACAGGGAGCTACGGCTGTAGCACCCCATGCGCACGGGCGTGTACCGTGTGCACGGGACCCCCGTGCACACAGGCCCTACAGGATGGTCGGCTGAGTTCGGGTTTTGGGCCTCCACTTCATCCACTTCGCCCCCAAGCCTATATATTCCGTACCTAGGGTTATGTTTAGACTTAGCAAAGTATATATGAGATATTTGAGAGCTTTGGTCCTTCTACCACTCCATTGGAGATCTAGACCTCTTAGGAGAGGATCCACTTGTGGATTTCAAGACCTCCTTTTGGAGAAGACTATCATCAAGACCTCACCTCCTTAGGAGTGGGAAGATACCTAGTGCTTGTTTGCTTTGATTGTGCTTGTAATCTTGTGGATCTATGTGTTTGCTATTCTAGTGGATGTGTGATTGGGTTTTGTTGGAGTGAATTCCTCTTTGTGTTCTTGGTGTTCATCCCTTTTCCCCCTCCAAGTGTGAAAAGATCCATCTTAGGGTTTCACCCTACAACAACAAGTCACTCAAGTCATCTCCAAACACCGCCATGGTCGAGGTGAAGTGCTCAACCATCTTGTCACCGTCGCCATGGATGAAGGCCGAAGATGGCACATCATCACTCTCGCCTCCAAAGATGGAAGCATCATCCTTTCTCGCCGCCATGTCGCTCGCCTCCAAAGCATGTTCCTTGAGAGACTTCGTAGTTGTAGTTGTCGATGTACCGTCTTCAAAAAGAGTCGTGGTATACTCGGCATCATCAATGCCACAAAGGGGGGTGGCGATGAAGTCAAACTTGCGAGCATCGTCTTGGAGCTCGTCGGGCTTGGGCATCTTGGTGGTACTATCCTCATGCTCGTTTTTGTGGAGCTTGGTCGTCGCGAAGTGTGCATGGGGTGGACAAGCCTTGGCCTTCATGAGTTCTTGTTGCGCCTTGAGAGCACCAATGTAGTTGTCATCGAGGGTCTTGTAGTTCTCGAGGAAGATAGTCTTGGAGATGTTGTTGTTCAATCCCATCATGAAGTGAAACTTCATCGAAATGGGGTCGTCCGGGCCGGCTCGTCGCAAGGATTTTGATGTGGAGCATCCCAAGGTCATCCCCATGGACCTACCTTCATCACCCCAAGTGCCAAGTGGACCGATGACACGTGCACATGCAAGAGCTCTCGACACCGAGGTGACATCTCTCCTCTCGCAAATCCCTTTCGTACCACATGAGACATGGCTACTACCTCATGCATGGACCTTGTGTATCTCAGACACAGTCGAGACGACCATGGAGAATCAAAGGACCAAGGCCAAGCATGGAAGAGGAGCAGGAAGAAGAAGAACGGATAAGACTGGACTTGCCCGGATCATCCGGACCTCCACTCGGAAGATCCGGGTAATGTGCCCCAAGACACCCAAAGCCTGCTCGACAAAGCCGGATCATCCGGATGGTCGCCCGGATCATCCGGACCCCCGACGCCCGGATCATCCGAACCACGCCTGCGTGTGCGACTTGGGCTGAAGCCCATGTACCTCTTCGCCCCCCTAGCCTATATATACTCCTCCTCCTCCACCATTTTAGGGTTAGCATTGTGATAGCTCATTTTGGAGATAGAGCCTTGCTCATCCACTTGTACCCCTATTACTTTAGAGATCAAGGCCTCCTAGGAGAAGATCCCCCAAGTGGATTCAAGACCCCCTCTTGTGGGAAGATCCCCTAGTGGATTCAGGACTTCCTTCATGGAGATGAACTAGTTACCTTTGTATCCCCCTTTGTTGGATTTGGACCCTTGTTTCCCTCTTTATATACTTGGATCTAGCACATGTGTGATTGAGTCTAGTTGATTTGAGTGTTTCACCTCTCTTGTGTTCATCGTGTTCTTTGGGAATCCCCCTCCAAATCTTGAAAGATTGGCCCCTAGGGTTCCACCCTACATCATCTTGGTATCATGAGCCACGTTGATCACGAATTTGGTGTCCCTACCCCTCGTTTTCTAGCCTAATTTTGTTGATCACGTCCTAAATTCAAAAATCCCCACCAAAAATAGCCCCAATTTTTTTTGTGATTTGTTGGTTTGATGATGTTTTGTTGGATTTGATCCATGGATTCGTTGTGTTTCGAGTGGATCTAGCTTCCCCACAACTTTTTCCCATTTCCATCCACAAGATCTTCTCAATTTTGACCCACAAGATCAAAAAATTTGCCCAAAAATTCATCCCCGAGAGGAAATCCCGAGTGGATTGACCTGCCCGGATCATCCGGACAAGGTCCCGGATCAGCTGGACCCTTTCCCGGACGTCCGGACACCCCACGCGCCCGAATCTGGTTGACTTACCCGGATCATCCGGACCAACTCCCGGATGTCCGGATAACCCTGAAACTAACAGGGACAAATTTTTGGTTTGGCCATATCAAATTCATCCGGAGTCTGTTTTCGATGTTCTTTAGCTTGTTTTGTAGCTATTGACATCCCACATCCCACAAAAATAGTACCACCATAATTTGAGCCCATCAAATTTTGTTAATTTTGGCATCTTTGCCTAGGCCCTCCACCATATCATCCGCATAACCACCACAGCATTCTGCAACCTAACCCATTTTGTTCCCCATTGCATTTTTGGTTGTTTGAGTTGTGACTTGAGTATCCTAAGGTGTTTCGGCTACTTAGGGATGGTGACTTCACCTCCACTTCCGCATTGCAAACTCCGGAGCCACCACCGCATTCCGCTACCACCATTTGACATTTGCCATTTGAGATTTTGAGTTCGCGGTTTTTCCATTTCCTAAGGTGTTTTGGCTAATTAGGAATGGTTCAACATCGAGAACACCGCCACTCATCATCGCCACAAAGTCATGATCAACATTGACCACTTCATCATTTTGACACCATCAACTATATGCAAGGACAGTAACTTCGACGACACCATTGTATATTCCCTTGCCATTGCATTGTTAACCCCTAGCCCATTTTGCGTCACTTGCCTATCGAGACTAGCCATTGAGTATTGCTGGCAATGTTACTTGTGCACATTAGTGATCTGCACCTTCCATTACATACATAACATATCATCTTGGTATCATCATATCATTTGTTGTGTCACAAGATTGTTCCCGCATATACACAATTGCTATCTTGGTTTGTGCATTTCGCATATGGCCATGCAAAAAAAAGAATAAGCTTTTAAGCAAAGAGAAACAAAAGAGCTTGTAAGCAATAGCCATAGCATCGCCACATTGCATATCATATACCATTATTGAACATTTTGGATCATCGTGTGCGAAACACCGGGAATCATACATAATAGCATACTTGGGATAGAAAGTTGATACATTTTGCATCTTATAGGTTGTGCACAAGTGTCGTATCCGCCTATTGAGCAATCATGCTAGCGTCTCTCTTGAGTTGTGCAACACGAGCGTTTTCCGTGGATTCCCCATTTTGTGCTCATTCCTTGGTTGCACGGCCCCATTTATATATCCGTGTGTGTGTTTCCCTATGCCACATATTGCTATTGGTCTACTTCTTTCACTTGCGAATTTGTGAATCTCTTTCAACATTATTGACTCTTGCTAACAATGGCATCAAATTTTCATGCCACTATCCTCACCAAGCTCCACCAAAAGCTTTACTTGTGTAGGTGTGAGAATTGACAAGATCCGGTACCAATTGCGCTATTTCCATAATACATTATTAAGTGATCATTGATCCATCTTCAACATTGGATAAGGTACATTGGTCTAGTTCTTTCCTTTCTTCCACTCACATTTGCTCGAGTCTTGTGATGGATAGGCGAAGCATTTCATCTCCGGTCTTCGACGACAACAACGGCGCGAACAACTATGTCATCAAAACTCCAATCTTCGGATTACAATGAGCAATGCAAGGCATTGAGCGACTCGCCATCGACATTCGCCAACATGAAGCAAGGAAAAAGGACTACATCGACAAACACATGGATCAAGTACGAGACATGGTGGCCAACTACAAGTCTTCTTCCCCTTCGTCATCTTCAAGGCGGCGACGCTCAAGTAGCAAATCTTCAAAGCGTGCATCCGAGGCAAGCGCAACTCGACCACATCCTCATCTTCGAGATGACGAGCACCATCACATACAAGGTCAAGCGTGACAATGGCACCATCGACATGAAGATGCTCGTGATGTGTACATCTTCAAGTCCCAACAAGCTCTACATCAAGCTACGACCAACCTTCATGAGCACAAGAGAAGATCGCAAGACGCACACCACCAAGAGGAAGCTACGGCTACCACCACCACTTTGACATCTTCGCCAAGTGTTATCAAGCCATCTTTGCCTTTGGACGTATGACATCTTCGCCTACTTCCCACGAGTACGCCTACATCGACATCATCAAGTCCAAGGCGACCACCTACAAGTGAGGGCGACACTTCCATCTTCGAAAGCCCCTCAAGGAAGATGGCCAAGCATGGGAAATTCCTTTCGGTCATGCAGACGAGCTACGAGGTGACACATCATATGGGCCTCCTCCAACAAGATGGCGACAAGACGGTCGAGCAAGGGCCATCCCCTTCGACCATGGCGGTGAGCACGAACCTCTTCGACAACACGAAGACGGCGCCCCAATGGGACTCATACTCCGAGTCAAGCTACGAGACCGCACATGAGACATTCTCTTTGGTCTTGAAGGACAGTGATGATTTTCCACTTCCTACGGCATTCATCTTCGGAGGCGTTATGGATGAGGAGGTTGAGCACGGGACTATCCCTTAAAACAAGGCGGCGATAGGAGTTGAGCATGGAGACATTTGCACCTACATCTCTCCTGACACCCACATATGACGAGATGCCCCAATTGCCATGTGAGGAGAGCCACCACCCCATGAGTGAGATGAGTGACTCCACCATATATGACATTGAGTGCATTTCCTATGAGAGGATGAGTGTGACCACCACTAGCCCCACACATGAGAGCAAGCCACACATCCTATGTGAGGTTGAGAGCCATTTGAGTGACTCCACAAATCATATGAGTGAGAGCATCCTACCGGGAGTGAGCGAGCCACAACACTTAGTGAGTGAGGTAGTTGAGAGGGCTTATGAGGCCACTATGATTTCTAACGACTTCACCTCTACCCCTAGTGTGTTTTCCTTTTTGGTGCTAGATCTCCCACAAGACAAAGCACCAATCCTTGATGAGTCCATACCTCCAATACGCAAACCGTTGGCCATGGTGGACGATGATTGAAAGGATCGAGAAGAGGGGTCTAGAGGGGGGTGATTAGACCCTCAACAAACAAAAGTGGCGATTTTTAAGTTCCTCAAGTTGAGGTGGAGTTTTAGCACAAGTTTAAGCATTCACAATACATTTCAAGCAAGCATGGCAAGAGTATGAGCAGCGGAAAGAGTAAAGCATGCTAATTGCAAGAAAGTAAAGGGATGAGATTGGAGTGTGCAAACGCAATGAAGACACGGAGATTTTTGGCGTGGTTTCGATAGGTGGTGCTATCATACATCCACATTGATGGAGACTTCAACCCACGAAGGGTAACGGTTGCGCGAGTCCACAGAGGGCTCCACCCACGAAGGGTCCACGAAGAAGCAACCTTGTCTATGCCACCATGGCCATCGCCCACGAAGGACTTGCCTCACTCGGGTAGATCTTCACGAAGTAGGCGATCTCCTTGCCCTTACAAACTTCTTGGTTCAACTCCACAATCTTGTCGGAGGCTCCCAAGCGACACCTAACCAATCTAGGAGACACCACTCTCCAAAAGGTAATAGATGTTGTGTTGATGATGAACTCCTTGCTCTTGTGCTTCAAATGATAGTCTCCCCAACACTCAACTCTCTCTCACAGATTTGGATATGGTGGAAAGATGATTTGAGTGGAAAGCAACTTGGAGAAGGCTAGAAATCAAGATTCTTGTGGTAGGATTGGTATATCTTGATCTCAACACATGAGTAGGTGGTTCTCTCTCAGAAAATGTATGCTGGAAGTGTAGGCACATTCTGATGGCTCTCTCACATATGGAGAAGGGGGTGGAGGGGTATATATAGCCTCCACACAAAATCCAACCATTACACACATTTGACCCAACTCGGTCAGACCGAATAGAAGAACTCGGTGAGACCGATTCAGTTCAAAATGTGAATGTTAGGAATCTCGGTGGGACCGACTGGAACAACTCGATGGGACCGATGCGCTAGGGCTAGGGCAAAACCTCATCTCGGTGAAGCCGATTGCATGAACTCGGTGAGATCGATTTCAGCAAAGAGCAAACAGAGAGTTGGTCAAGCAAACTCGGTGTGATCGATCACTCATTTTGGTGAGACCAAAATGTTACAAAAGGGAAATAGAGAGTTTGCAGGGCCATCTCCATGAGACCGAGATCCGTATCAGTGTGACCGAACTCTTAGGGTTTCTGGCAGTGGCTATGTCAAATGAACTCGGTGGCTCCGGATGGAAGATTTTGGTGGAGCCGAGTTTGACTTTGGGTTTTGGACATATTTGGAAATGAGAAAGTGGTTGAGGGCTTTGGAGTAATATCACTAAGCATTTTGAGCAAGTAGACCATTAAGCAACACCTCATCCCCTTTTAATAGTATTGGCTTCCCTATGGACTCAATGTGATCTTGGATCACTAAAATATAAATGAAGATTCTTGAGCTTTTGCCAATATGAGTCCTTAGCATTTTGAAGGGGTTCCACATCCTCTTGTCCTTTCCACGCCATTGTTGAACTTGTCTGAAATACACTAGATAAAACCATTAGTCCAATAAGAGATATGTTGACATTAATTACCAAAATCACCCAGGGAGCACTTGTGCTTTCAATCTCCCCCTTTTTGGTAATTGATCACAACATACATCTAAGCTTTAGATAAAAGATATGAAGAGTAACAAGTAAAGCTTTGGGAAGACATGTAACATGGATAAGCTCCCCCTACATGTATGCAATCATGTGAAGTTATAATATAAGAACATGTGAATCCATAAGCATGATAGAGCAAGCAAAGAGTTACATGTATCTTGGCTATATGCATCAGTGCAAATGATGTGATTAAGGAGTGTACCTCCATGCTTACGAATCCTTCTTGCAAACAATACGTACATCAGCAAGAGATCATCATGCACATGAGTGTGATGAATATACTTACCTTGTGGTCTTGAGCTGGCTTTGGAATAGGTGGACTTGAGAAAACAGGGTTAGATAACACAAGAGCACTCTTAAGTAAAGCAATTTCAGGAAACCACAAGAGTACCAAGACTGGAATGACATGTAATGGGTGAGTACTAAGTACTTCATTTAGATATTGACATGTCCCCAAAGATCTAAAGATATGCAATGAATTCCAAAGATTTTTCTCCCCTAGACATAGACTCTTTCTCCCCTAGACATAGACTCTTTCTCCCCCTGAATCAGATATTGGATAATGGGAGAAGGTAGGGTGAGAGTAAGAAAGGGTAATATTAACCACAATTAGAGCAACAAGAATATTCAATGGCAATAACTAAGATCAAACATATTGACATGTCTTTCCCCTCTAAAAGACATGTGACTTCTCTCCTCTTTGTTTTACTAGCATCTGGAGAAGAGCTTATGAGCTCATATGATAAGCTTTGATGGTCTCTCTCCCCCTTTGACATCCATTTCCAAGAAGGGCACTTCTGGATCATGAGTCAAATAGGTGTGGTCCTCGAGAGTCACTACAAAGCAACAGGTAGTCTAAGATGATGATAGAGGATAGAATCATTGAGTGGAGCTAAAGAAAATAGTCAATAAGAAATGGCAAAACATTTTCTCAGAGTTGAAATTGGTGACGCCGATTGTCTTCCCTCAGTGACGCCGAGATACTACAGTCACAGACAGTCCCGATCGGTGAGACCGAATTAGTCCATGTCGGTTGTACCGATGAACTATTCACAAGGAGACCTTGTGTTTCGGTCGAGCCGATGGGTTTGGATCGGAGGGACCGAGTTCAACAGAGAGTAAATATTTTGTCAACTCAGCTCACTTGGCAAATTAAATCTCACAAGGATTTGCAAGGAATTAACTGAACATTTTGCAATGAATTAATAACAGGGTCACAGAAGAAAATTAGAAAAAAAAAAGATCTAGATGAAGTTAGAGGGAGACAAAATAGCAAAGGAAATATGCAAATAGAAAGAGCAAATGAGCAAAAAGGCACTAGCGAACTTCATCTAGAAAGGGGGGTCAGCGACAATGTCACCTATGTTAGAGTATATTGACTTAGGAGTCAAGTGAGACCACTTGATCATAGGTCATACTCATCGTTTAAGCTCAAAATGGGGTTACCATTTTTCGTTTAAGCATTTTGATGTATTCACATCTTGTTGAGTTGCTTTGACTCATGACTTGGGTCAAAGCTTCTCTAATATGGAATGACATACCTTGGGTTGTGGTGTTGATCTTGATCATGTAGTCGAACTTGTGTTGGATGCTCAAGGTTGATGTAGTTCATCAAGAGTTGGGAGCACCACTAGTAGTTTGACTTCATTTTCCTACATGGGTTAGTCTTGCAAGGAAGATCACTTGTGTATCCAAAATGACAATCATGAAACTTGATACCAAATGAAATTTGATATATTGAAATTGTCAAAGGATATGTTGAGTGAGTTCATGCTTCCTTGTATTCAACAACCATATAGTAGGAACTTGATGATGTAGAGATTGCTCAAAATGTGAGTGACTTGCAATCTCATAGATTTGGGTTCATCCAAGTACCTACAAGGGTTAGATAACATGCAAGGGTACAAGTATAGATCCAAGACATATGATCAACATCATAAGAGAAATATCAAGGATTAGTCATAAAAGCCTCATGCCTTGCATGTATCCAAATGGAGCTTCTACTCCAAGTTTGAGGCATCAATGATATTCAATTCACCTCTCAAATGGCAAAATACTTTCTCATCAAGCGGTTTGGTGAATATATCCACCAATTGCTTATCGGTACGAACATGCTTAAGACTGATGTCTCCTTTAGCAACATGATCTCGAATGAAATGATGACAAACTTCAATATGCTTAGTTCAAGAATGTTACACGGGATTGTGAGCAATCTTAATAGCACTTTCATTGTCACAAAGCAGTGGAACATGTCTCACATGTATCCCATAATCCTTAAGGGTTTGGGTTATCCAAAGTAATTGAGCACAACATGATCCGGCGGCAATGTATTCCGCTTCGGCAGTAGATAAGGATACCGAGTTTTGTTTCTTGGAGGACCAAGACACAAGGGATCTACCAAGAAATTGACAAGTACCCGAAGTGGACTTTCTATCAACCTTGTCACCGGCATAGTCCGAATCGGAGTAGCCAACAAGATCAATAGATGACCTCTTAGGATACCAAATGCCAAAGTTTGGTGTATGAATTAAGTATCTCACTATCCTTTTCACAGCCTTAAGATGACATTCTTTAGGGGCCACTTGATATCGTGCACACATGCACACACTTAGCATAATATCGGGATGGGAGGCACATAGATATAACAATGAACCAATCATAGAGCGGTAAACCTTTTGGTCAACCGGTTTGCTATCCTTAGTCAAGTCAAGATGTCCACTAGTAGGCATGGGTGTTTTCATACCTTTGCTTTCTTGCATGTTGAACTTCTTAAAAAGATCCTTGGTAGACTTTGTTTGAGAAACAAAGGTACCTTCCTTAGTTTGCTTGATTTGCAAACCAAGGAAAAATTTGAGTTCACTCATCATAGACATCTCAAACTTCTCTGACATTAGCCTTCCAAACTTTTCACTAAAATGGGGGTTAGTTGAACCAAATATGATATCATCCTCATAAATTTGGCACACAAATAATTCACCATTAACCCTTTTAGTAAAAAGTGTAGAATCAATCTTCCCAATTTCAAAGCCTTTTTCAATAAGGAACTTGGTCAAGCATTTATACCATGCTCTAGGAGCTTATTTTAGACCATAAAGAGCTTTGTGGAGTTTGTAGACATGATTAACAAAGCCGGGAGGTTGTTTAACATAGACTTCCTCCTCAATTTCTCCATTTGGAAAAGGACTTTTAATGTCCATTTGGTATAAAGTGATATCATGGTGATTGGCATAAACAAGTAAGATGCGTATGGACTCAAGTCTAGCAACGGGGGCATATGTCTCACCATAGTCCATACCTTCGACTTGAGTGTAGCCTTGGGCGATGAGACGGGCCTTGTTGCGTACAACTTGTCCATCCTCATCTTGCTTATTCCAAAACACCCACTTGGTTCCAATGACATTGTGGTTTTCATCCGGCTTTTCAATCAATGTCCACACTTGATTCCTCTCGAAGTTGTGTAGCTCTTCGTGCATAGTATTCACCCAATCCGAATCCTCAAGAGCTTCTTCAACCTTCATAGGTTCAATACTAGAAATGAATGAGTAGTGTTCGCAAAAGTTAGCTAAATGAGTTTTAGAGCGAGTGATTCTCCCGGTTTGAATGTCATCAAAGATTTGTTCGACGGGATGGTCTCTTGTGACTCTTGCTCTAACTCGTCAGAGCTTTTGTTTGGGTTGAGGTGGAACATCCTCTTCATTGTCTTCTTCTTCTTGTCCTCCTTCATTGTTGTTGGCATTGTCGTCCTCTTGTGGAGGTGGAGAGGGAGGTCGATGTGGTTCATCTTGTTGTACTTCCTCATTTCCTCCGTCTTGACGTGTTCCACTTGTGGATGCCTCCAAATTAACTTGTGGTTCACCTTGATGTGAAGTTGAGGCTTCCACTTGAACGGACGATGTACTCTCCTTCACCTCCTTTGGGCGAATCTTGCCAATAGACAAATCTTGGATTGCTTCTGAAGGATCTTTGTCTCCTATATCAATTGGCAATTGCTCTACTTGCGAGCCGTTAGATTCATCAAACTTCACATCTACCGTCTCTTCAACCTTTCGGGTGAAATTGTTGTAGACATGTTAAGTGTGAGAATTTAAGCCATAACCAAGTAGGAAACCTTCATGAGATTTAGGAGAAAATTTCAAGCAACGATGCTTATCAAGAATGTAACACTTTGAGCCAAATACTTGAAAGTATCCAACTTGGGGTTTGTTACCGGTGAGAAGCTCGTATGCCGTCTTGCCGAGAAGCTTGTGAAGATATAGTCGATTCATAGCATGACAAGCTGTCTCAACTGCTTTCGCCCAAAAGTGTCTTGGCGTCTTGTATTCATCAATCATCGTTCTTGCCATCTCAATAAGTGTCCGGTTCTTCCCCTCAACAACTCCATTTTGTTGAGGTGTGTACGTAGCCGAGAACTCATGTGAAATCCCTTCTTCGTCAAGAAAGGTATCCACATTGGTGTTCTTGAACTCCGTTTGTCGGTGCAACAAACCCCAGGTGTGTTGCCCAGACTGTACACAGGATCGAGAACAAGGTTCTAGCATCCGAGACCAGACCAAGCAGAAGAGATCAGCTCTTCGAGAAATCAAAGGGCGGATCAAGAAGACCAAGACCAACCAAAGGAGCAAGATATCACTAAGGAGAAACCTCCCTTGCCGGGCAGGCGAGCCTGGCGGGGACGAGGTTGCCCCGAAAATAAGTCTCAAGATTGCCCCGGCAGGCTTGCCAGGGACGCCGAGGGCGGGTTACCCCGCCAAGGCTCCACAGCTCCACCTCACAGCAACGCAAGTCATCGATCGGTGCGGTGTCGAGCCCCCAAGTGGCTAAGTGGCCGTTATTTGGCATGTGGCAGCCACTTCCAGAGGAAATCACCTCCAAATGACACTCGTCCAGGGACGTGTCACGCAAGCAGGCAAGAAGGTGGCCGAATGGCACGGCAAGGCTTGCCGGGCTACGCTATGATGTGACACTAAGTGGTGCATTTAATGCGCTCTGTCCTGTTTGTTGAGTTAGGTATGATAGCACTGTTTGCTATCTAATCAGTACGCAATGACTGATTTGCCATTGTGGTGACCCCTTGATCTATAAAAGGAGGGCCATGGCAACCTTAGAAAGGATTCGGGCCCCTTGCCGAACCACAAGGGGCCGATGGCCCCATAGGTGGCCGTGTGAAAACCGCGACATGTTTCGCGCGCCAGGTAGGGGGAAGCACTTGCGCGAACCCGAGAGCGTACGCAGCGCATCATCTTCATCATCATTCTCTTCATCAATGGCTTCATCATCCATGGCACCCAAGAAGAAATCCGGTGCCGCAGCTCACCCGTCCACCATGAAGGCCCCTTCGCAGGCAGCCTCCGATGCCGTGGGGGCTACGATGGCGCACCGGGACATGGACGCTGCGGGGGACGTGGCCGGTGCAGGCGGCGTCGTCACCACCTCCCCTATGGCCGAAACGGGAGCAGGAGGCATCGTAGAAGGACAGCGCCAACAACATCCCCGTGGCCACACTCCACAAGGTGCGGGAGGAGAGATCATCCCGTCTGTGCCTCTCCACCCCACCGAAGGACGCAGCCACAATGGTGGCGCTCACCCTGGGGCGAACCGCAACCCTCCGGCCGTCCCCGCTGCGGGTGCAGCCGCAGGGCACGCGCCACCCCCGGGATGGGCTGGCCAGGCCGATGCGCCGAACGGAGCCGCCGATCCCCAAGCACATCCACCTCGTCACCATGCCACCCTGGCGACTTGCTCACGGCGATGAGAGCACAGCACTGCCACTACCGGCACCGTCAGAAGCCAGGCGACGTTGCGGTCTACGTTGTCGTCTATGCCGAGCACTCCTTCGGAGGCCATGGCGCGGGCCCAACTCATGTTGAGATTTCCGCCGTTAGCCGATCAGATGGATGAGTGGAGAGCCACCATTCAAAGCCTGATTGGTTTCGCCGAGGCGGGAGGATCACAGCGAGTGGGCCCGTCACGGCCTCCACAGGCGGCGACAATGGCCCGAGCCGCTGGACGTACCGAAGGGGCCACCCCCACGGTGCAATCCCCTCCGCGGCAGCTAGCGCAGGGGCCGCATCCAGATCCCCGCGACCAAGAACCCGACGACGTATCAATGGCTTTGTCCGATCCTCGAGCACGGCAAGACCAGCGGTGAGTCCTGGAAGACAAGCGGAGGGAAGACGCGCGCGTCACCATCAAACGACGCCGCGAAACCCAACGCCATTCTGATAGGCGCAATGGCCCCGACGTCGATGAGCCCACGCCCGATGAAGGTGGGTACCTACCTTTCGAGGTTGGGTGCCCCGCCTTCACTCGTGAGCTGCGGCAATTCCGTTGGCCATCTGCTCGCACGTTCAAGCCAGAAATACCAGAGAAGTACGATGGAAGATTGAACCCGGCAGAGTTCTTGAGCGTCTACACCATCGCTGTTCAAGCTGCCGGGGGAAGAGACGAGAAGGTATTCGCCAACTACTTCCCTTTGGCACTCAAGCCAAATGTGAGGTCTTGGCTGATGCACTTACCAGAGAATTCCATCTCGACTTGGGCCAACCTGTGCCATGAGTTTGTTGGCGCCTTCACGGGCGGCCATCAAGAATCAGGGCGGCCCAGCTACTTGCAGCTCCTTCCGCAGAAGGAAGGAGAGAGTCTGCGGAAGTACATGCAGAGGTTCAGCCAGGTGCACAGGAATATTCCAGACATCCACCCGGTGGCTGTGATAGCCGCGTTCCAGTCCAACATGCGCAACCGTCGGATACGTTCTAAAATGAACGTTTGGTTGCCCAAGACTGTGAATGAGCTGTACACTCTGGTGGATAAGTGTGCCCAAGTAGAAGAGGGGAGATGACTCCCCGGTGAAGAAGATGGCATTGACATCGACTCAGAGGACGACGACGACGCCACCAACCAGAAGAAGAAGAACAAGAAGCACAACAAGAAGCGCAAGGATAAAGCGGTGATGACCGTTGAAGGATCAAGTGCACCTAGTACTAGCAAGAAGGCCAAGACCAAGGTTCCTGGCAAGGAAGCTGCCGCGTGCACTAACTGCCGGGAAGCTGCGACTGCCGAGAAGGCTGGGAAGAGTGATGGGCCGTACTTCAAGATCCATCGGACCAAGGGCCACGATCTTCAGGAGTGTCATCAGGTTGAGCAACTCGTCAAGAAGTAGAGGGCCGAGTACGAGAAGCGTGATAAGGAGAAAGACCAAGATGGCGCTGGCGGGAAGGGCCGAGGCGGCAGAGCAGGTCACCCCGGCAAGGCTCCTCAGCATCAGGGGAAACCCGCCAAAGGCCGTGAGAAGAAGGATTGCGAGGACGAGAGTGATGAAGGAGATGAAGAGGAAACTAGCGAGCAGGAGTTCCAGAAAGCCACTGACACCCTGTGCATTGACGGGGGTGCATCTTTGCACTCCTCTCACCGCAACTTGAAAAGTGGGCGCATGAAGTCAATGCCGTGGAGCCAGCGGCAGATTCTCGGAAGCCGCTCAAGTGGTCCCGCACACCCATCATCTTTGATGAGGAGGATCACCCTGACCGCACTACCCCGGTAGGGTGTTTGCCATTGTTGGTTTCACCAACGATCCGCAATCTCAAGGTCACAAAGATGTTGGTTGACAGCGGGGCCGGGTTGAATCTGATTTCTCCGAAGGTCATCTGCAAACTCCAGATAATAGATGAAGAGCTCAAGGTTACTGGTATGTTCCAAGGGATCAACCCCGGCGGGAGTCGTCCTAAGGGGAAGATCACACTGCCGGTAACATTCGAGGGGGAGTTAAACTACCGGACTGAGAAGATCGTGTTTGATGTGGTTGACCTCCCCCTGTCATACAACAGAATCCTTGGTCGCCCTGCCCTTGCCAAATTCATGGCGGCATCCCACTATGCCTACAACACTTTGAAGATGCCAGGGCCAATAGGCGTCCTTTCCATTACATTAGACAAGAAGGACGCAATCATATGCGTGGACAAGATGTACTGGGAAGCAGTCGCTGCAGAGGCCGCGGAAGCCACTGCTCCCGCCAAGGAAAGCAAGAAAAAGAAGAAAGCCAGCAAGGATGCCAGCAAGGAATCCGGGAAGCGTACCTCTTCGGAGTGCGCTGCGCCTGTTGATGACTTGCCGGAGAGTTCCAATAGCAAGAGATCCAAGGCTGCTGCACCCGCTGTGAAGAAGGTCCCCGCAGGGCTGGCTGGCACTGATGATACGTTTACCATTAGTGCCACCCTCGATGACAAATAGGAAAGCGCGCTCATTGCCTTCCTACAGGCGAATGTTGATGTGTTTGTTTGGCAACCATCTGACATCCCCGGTGTTCCCAGGAAGGTAATCGAGCACCACCTTGTTGTCTGCCCACATGCCCGGCCCATCAAGTAGAAGGTCTGGAAGCAAGCTTTGTGTTTGGTGTTCCTTCCGGCAAGCTACTTGGCTTCTTCGTGTCCCATCGGGGGATAAAGGCCAACTCCGACAAGATTAAGGCTATCAAGCAGATACAAGCACCCAAGATAGTTAAAGACGTGAGGCGTTTGACTGGATGTGTTGCCGCACTGAGCAGGTTCATTTCTAAGTCCGCCGAACGCGCCTTGCCATTCTTCAAAATCCTGAAGAAGGCAGGGCCCATGGAGTGGACCCCGGAGGCAGATGCTGCGCTACAAGATTTGAAGACCTACCTTTCCTCTGTTCCCACCTTAGTCACTCCTAAACCACAAGACCTGTTGCTGCTATATTTAGCAGTGACCAATCAAGTGGTTAGCGCAGCGGTGGTGGCACAGCGGGAGGTAGACGAAGCAGCAGCCGCCAGCACCGTCTCCTCTGGAGGGGAAAGTGAACCCGTCCCGGCAAGGTCAGATGCAATTCAAGACAAGGAAGAGCAAGGCAACGGAGACAGTTCCAAGATCACGGCAAGGAAGAAGGTGGTGCAGCGCCCAGTGTACTTCATCAGCTCCCTGCTGCAGGGGGCTAGGTCGAGGTACTCTAGCGTGCAAAAGTTGATTTTTCGCCTCATCATGGCCTCAAGGAAACTCCGCCACTACTTCCAAGCCCTTGAGATCACGGTTGTCACCCGCTTCCCCTTGCAACGCATACTCCGAAACCCTGAGGCCACCGGCAGAATCGTGGAATGGGCTTTGGAGTTATCCAGCTTTGGTTTGAAGTTTGAAAGCACATCAACTATTCAGAGTAGAGCACTAGCAGAGTTCATTGCGGAGTGGACGCCAACCCCTGATGAAGAAGTACTAGAGACAGTCATCCCCGACCAGGAAGCGCCCCAAGAATGGATTACGTATTTTGATGGTGCCTTCTCCCTACAAGGTGCAGGAGCTGGCGTGCTTCTCGTTGCTCCCACTGGGGAGCACCTTAAGTACGTCATTCGAATGCATTTTCCCCGGGAGAAGGCTACCAACAATACTGCAGAGTATGAAGGGCTCCTTGCTGGGCTCAGAATTGCAACAGAACTGGGAATCAAAAAGCTGATCATCTGCGGAGATTCGCAACTTGTGGTGAGGCAAATCAACAAGGATTATCAAAGCCAATTAATGGAGGCATACGTCGAGGAAGTGAGGAAGTTGGAGGAGCACTTTGATGGATTGCAAACAGAGCACGTGCCATGTGCAGAAAATAGCATTGCTGATCATCTGTCAAAGTGCGCTGAGCAAAAACTCCATGTGGAACCAGGGACTTTTGTTCTCCATCTGACTCAACCCTCTGTATCCCCAGCAACAATGGCCAGCAAGAGGAGGAAATTGAACTCCGGCAAGCCTCTCCTGGCAGAGCTTCCCAAAGCCCCGGCAGAGAGCTTGGCGGGAACAACTCCCCTTCGATCAGTGAGCTACACCCTCCCGCCGAACTACCAGTCTTTGCAGTCGAGGCATGCGCTCCCATCAACAAGGAGGTGCCGCTAGTCCTTGTTGCAGGGCTCTAGGCTCCAACTTGGACGCGGCACATTGTTCATTTCCTCCAAACAAGAGAACTTCCCGAAGAACAAGAAGAAGTTGAAAGAGTAGCCCATAGGGCCAGTATGTATCAGTTCGTTGACGACACGCTATACAAAAGAAGACCCAACAGTGTGAAATTGAAGTGCATTTACCGGGAAGAAGGAAAGGAACTGCTGGCAGAGATACACAAGGGTATGTGTGGCTCGCACATCAAATCAAGGGCCTTGGTCGGGAAAGCTTTCCAGCAAGGTTTCTACTGGCCCACAGCCCTTCAAGACGCAATTGAGCTAGTCACCAAGTGTGAAGCCTGCCAGTTCCGCTCCAAGAATATCCATTAGCCTGCTCAAGCTCTCAGAACAATCCCTTTGTCATGGCCATTTTCGGTCTGGGGGCTCAACATCTTGGGCCCCTTCCCCCGTGCTATCGGGGCTTTGAATTCTTGTTCGTCGCAATCGACAAGTTTACAAAGTGGCCAGAAGGAGAGCCCGTGAGGAAGGTGACCACACAGTCAGCTATCAAGTTCTTGAAAGGATTGGTGTGCCGCTTCGGGGTACCTGCCCGAATCATCACCGACAATGGCACCCAATTCACAAGCCGCGCCTTCATGCAATACGTTCATGCCCTCGGAAGCAAGGTCTCATTTGCCTCTGTGGCCCATCCCAGGAGCAACGGGCAAGCTGAGAGGGCGAACGCTAAAGTGCTGCAAGGTCTCAAGACAAGAACCTTTGATAGGCTGCAAAAGTGCGACAGACGATGGATCGACGAGCTGCCGGTGGTTCTTTGGTCCCTCCGTAAGACACCAAATCAAGCTACCGGGCAGACTCCCTTCTCCCTAGTCTATGGGGCAGAAGCAGTTATCCCCACGAAACTCATATTCGGGTCTCCTTGAGTGCTTGCCTATGATGAAGTAGCGTAGGAACAACACCGGCGTGACGACGCTGTGCTACTTGAGGAGAACCGTCTCCGGGCTGCTACGCGTGCTGCACGCTACCAGCAAGCCCTGTGTCGCTATCACAGCCGTAGGGTTCATGCCCGGAGCTTTGAGGAAGGCGACCTTGTCCTTAGGCGTGTTCAGTCCGCCAAGGGTGCAAACAAGTTGACGCCAAAGTGGGAAGGCCCTTACCGGGTAGTACGAGTCACCAGACCTGACGCAGTCCGTCTGGAGACCGGAGATGGCATTCAATTGCAAAACTCATGGAACATTGAGTAACTTCGTAAGTTCTACCTTTAAGGCGCGGCTGTCGAGCCCTTCCCGGCAGCCACCCATTTGTACAAGCTTTGCCGAAGTTGCATGTAACCCTTTGTACAAAGCCAGGCGCAGACCTTGAGCAACAGAGAAATAAACGAAGCGTTGGGCGGGCCCTGAAACTTGCATGCATGCATAAGCATATTATGAGCATAGCATGATCATTTAGATGAGGTCGCATGTGGCATTGTTTTCATCTGCACTAAGTTGCAGGGTTCTTGCCGTGTACTTGATCCTAAAGAGAAGAAATGAAGACGAGTCTACGTGACGATCCCCAGCAGACCAAACTGATAAGTTCCTTCTTATCCATACATGTTTTGTAATTTGAAAACTTGAGCATATGAAAACCCCGCCACCTTCGAAACATAGGTGCTCCTACCCTTTGACTCGAACACTGCTTCGATCAGGGTGGTCGCAGTGGCCTTTGACAAAAAGGTTTGGCGGGGGGGTGGTCCCTTTTTGTGGTTTTGTGCCAGGCAGGCCTAGCCCCGCGGCAACAAACTGAGGGCACCGGCAGGATAGCCTGCCGGGGAAACTTGTTTACTTAAATGTATAGAGGCATTTCACCTCTGCATGGATATGATACATGCACAAGTGCCCGGTAAAGCTTGTCTTTTTCATTAATATGCTGATAAGCAAGTACAGAACACAAACATGGATAAAGAAGTTTACATAATTTAGACTAAAGTTTGGCCAATGCCTACACATTTTAAACTGAAAAAAGATAAGTGCCCCATGGTGCCTTTGCTTCGTCCCTCTCCTTCTCGAAATCGCAGGGGAAGACGAAGAAGACGGAGGGAAGGCCTGGCTAGGATTCGGCGCCTCCCCAGGATCAGGAGGGCGCCATTCCCGAGTTGGGAGGAAGAAACCAGAGGGGCAGGTGCAGGTGGTGGCGCTGCCGAGGCCCAGCCGGTGATGATGGTGTTGACGGCAATCATGCCACATCAGAGCAGTCGTCCTCGCTGTTGACGCGTCGTGGGTTGCCGCCTCCCTCCTCGTCACTATCGCTTGAAGAGGCACACCTACCGTCGCACGAGCCCCGTCACGGTGACCGGGGCAGGCGCCAAATGCCCCAGGAGATCCCACAGAGAGCATGGTCATCTCCATCGACCCGAAGCTATAAAGATGCCATCCCCTGAAGAAGCATGCACGGGCACAAGGAACCCGCCCGTACGCAAGATAAGCAGCACCCAAAAAGGGGAGATCTGCCATAACCAATGGCGAACCACTTCTGCGATCTCCCTTCAACATCACGGGCAAAGGGAGGATAGGCCATGTTTGACTACCACGCTTTGTGCCTAGCATGGACTTCGACGTGGTGTCGCCCACGTGCCCCTGATGCGGCTTGAAGCTACGTTGGTATTTCCCCAAAGAGGAAGGGATGATGCAGCATAGCGGCGGTAGGTATTTCCCTCAGTGATGAAACCAAGGTTATCGAACCAGTAGGAGAACCAAGCAACACTACGTAAACAGCACCTGCACACAAATATCAAATACTCGCAACCCGACGTGTAAAAGGGGTTGTCAATCCCTTACGGGCAACGGCGCCAAAAATTGGCAAACGGACGTGAGAGAGTATTAAATATTGATAGATTAAACGCCAAATAAAATAAAGTGCAGCAAGGTATTTTTGTATTTTTGGTTTCATAGATCTAAAAATAAAAGTTGCAAATAAAGAAAAGAGCGAATAGCAAAACAGATCTTGAAAGCAAATATATTGGAAAAGAGACCCGGGGGCTGTAGGTTTCACTAGTGGCTTCTCTCGAGAAAAATAGCAAATGGTGGGTGAACAAATTACTGTTGAGCAATTGATAAAACTTCAAATAATCATGACGATATCCAGGCAATGATCATTATATAGGCATCACGTCCAAGATTAGTAGACTGACTCCTGCCTGCATCTACTACTATTACTCCACACATCGACCGCTATCCAGCATGCATCTAGTGTATTAAGTTCATGGAGAAACGGAGTAATGCAATAAGAACGATGGCATGATATAGACAAGATCTATTTATATAGAAATAAACCCCATCGTTTTATCCTTAGTAGCAACGATACATACGTGTCGGTTCCCCTTCTGTCACTGGGATCAAGCACCGTAAGATCGAACCCACTACAAAGCGCCTCTTCCCATTGCAAGATAAATAGATCAAGTTGGCCAAACAAAACCCAAATATCAGAGAAGAAATACGAGGCTATAAGCAATCATGCATATAAGAGATCAAAGAAGACTCAAATAACTTTCATGGATAAAAAGATAGATCTGATCATAAACTCAAAGTTCATCGGATCCCAACAAACACACCGCAAAAAGAGTTACATCATATGGATCTCCAAGAGACCATTGTATTGAGAATCAAACGAGAGAGAGAAAGCCATCTAGCTACTAACTACGGACCCGTAGGTCTACAAAGAACTACTCACGCATCATCGGAGAGGCACCAATGGAAGTGGTGAACCCCTCCATGATGGTGTCTAGATTGGATCTGGTGGTTCTGGACTCTGCGGCGGCTGGAATTGATTTTTGTCGACTCCCCTAGGGTTTCTGGAATATTGGGGTATTTATAGAGCAAAGAGGCGGTTCGGGGGGCACCCGAGGTGGGCACAACCCACCAGGGCGCGCCTGGGTCCAGGCGCGCCCTGGTGGGTTGTGCTCCCCTCGGAGCACCCCCCAGGCGCTTCTCCGGCCCACTGGATGTCTTCTGGTCCAAAAAATCCACAAAAAGTTTTGCTGTGTTTGGTCTCCGTTTGGTATTGATTTCCTGCGATGTAAAAAACATGAAAAAAATAGCAACTGGCACTTGGCACTATGTCAATAGGTTAGTACCAAAAAAATGATATAAAATGACTATAAAATGATTGTAAAACATCCAAGAATGATAATATAACAGCATGGAACAATCAAAAATTATAGATACGTTGGAGACGTATCAGCCCCCTTTCTAAGTTTGGGACCGCGGACAGCCCGATGGCGAGCACGACAGAGTCGCTACCCCTGGTGCTGCCACCACGCCGCCCGCACGCCCACCTAAGGCCTTCTTCACCCACACTAAGCATCGGGCCGCCACTCCAAGCCAGACACTTTGTGCGGGGACGGGGAGGGGACCCTATCTTGACAAAGGCGCGGCCGCGCCCTTCTTCCTCTTCCCTCGCCATGATGAAGACACGACGCCAGAAGGCAGGGGATGGGGAGAAGGGGTGCGTGCACGAGCACTTCCGCTCCCCCTCACCCCCTCTTGTATAGGCGGGCTGAGGCTGGGGGCTGATCCCTCGGCGGGTAACCGCCGCCCCTCTCCACCAACCCAAGAAGACCGGGCCCCTGCCATGACTCTCTCTCCCGCACCACGCGCCTCCGTTACCTACCCCAATCAATGCATGCAGCATACGTGGCAAGGGATAGGACCGTGGTGGGAAGAGTGAATTGGCAGTTACTCACCCGTGCTTTAGAGTCATTCACGGGCCATTACAGGGATGGCCCCACTACAATTGGCATTACACGATGCGCGGGAAAACCGGAAACTGACTCAAGCTCAGATTAATGAAGAAGCAAAGAAGATCTCAAAGGGTGAGCTACCGCAGCCTCCCCGCCTGTGTACTGGACATGGCCTACCCCGACGACGCTCGGCAGCGCGTTCAGGCCAGGCCCGGGGGCTCCTGTCGGTGCAACAAACCCCAGGTGTGTTATCCAGATTATACACAGGCTCGAGAACAAGGATGCAGCATCCGAGACCAGACCAAGCAAAAGAGATTAGCTCTTTGAGAAATCAAAGGGCGGATCAAGAAGACCAAGACCAACCAAAGGAGCAAGATATCACTAAGGAGAAACCCCCCTTGCCGGGCAGGCGAGCCCGGCGGGGACGAGGTTGCCCCGAAAATAAGTCTCAAGATTGCCCCGGTAGGCTTGCCGGGGACGCCGAGGGCGGGTTACCCCACCAAGGTTCCACCGCTCCACCTCACAGCAATGCAAGTCATCGATCGGTGCGGTGTCGAGCCCCCAAGTGGCTAAGTGGCCATTATTTTGCATGTGGCAGCCACTTCCAGAGGAAATCACCTCCAAATGACACCCGTCCAGGGACGTGTCACACAGGCAGGTGAGAAGGTGGCCGAACGGCACGGCAAGGCTTGCCGGGCTACGCTACGATGTGACACTAAGTGGTGCATTTAATGCGCTCTGTCATGCCTGCAGAGTTAGGTATGATAGCACTGTTTGCTATCTAATCAGTACGCAATGACTGATTTGCCATTGTGGTGACCCCTTGATCTATAAAGGAAGGCCATGGCAACCTTAGAAAGGATTTGGACCCCCGTACTCTCGTACGTGTGTAGCTGCTCCTGCCCCGAGGCGACCCTGCCGGGCTAGAGCGCTGCACCTCCACCACCATCCATTCATCAATCCACCAAAGCAGGAGTAGGGTTTTATGCCTCGCGGCGGCCCGAACCTGGGTAAAACTGCTCGTGTCATTGCTGCCGTGATGCTCTATGCTTTCTGCTCGTCGTGCAATGTGCGTGTCCCACTTGCCGAACCACAAGGGGCCGATGGCCCCATAGGTGGCCGTGTGAAAACCACGACACCATTCCGTTGTCGCTTCGAACCTTCTTGATCTTCACTTCAAATTGGTTTTGGGCCTTCCTAGCGAAGTTCTTGAAGATCTTTTGAACCTGTGATTTATCATCAAGAAAGAACACCCACGTAAATCTTGAAAAGTCGTCAACAATGACCAAACCAAACGAGTTACCACCGAGGCTCTTGTAGGCGTTGGGACCAAAAAGATCCATGTGAAGTAGATGAAGCGGTCTTCTTGTGGTCATGATGTTCTTCATGGGATGACTTCCTCCAACTTGTTTTCCTGCTTGACAAGCACTGCAAAGTCTATCCTTGTCAAATATGACATCTTTAACACCAAGGATATGATCACCTTTAATAAGCTTATCAAGATTTCGCATACCCACGTGACCTAATCTTCTATGCCACAACCAACCTTTAGAAGATTTAGCAATTAAGCAAGTACGAGGTTGAGCTCTCTTAGTGAAATCAACAATGTATAGATCACCTCTACGAATACCGGTAAAGACCATATTATGATTATCTCTTCGAAACACTTGGCAATCTATTTCAGTAAATAGAACATTGAAACTGAAGTCAGCTAGTCTAGATACGGAAAGTATATTATAACCAAGGGATTCAACGAGCATGACATTTTGGATAGAGCTATCATGGGAGATGGCCACCTTACCAAGGCCAACTACCTTACACTTTGAGTTATCACAAAAAGTGACATACTTCCGGGGACCGTCGTTTTCAGCAAGCTCACAAAACATGTCCTTATCTCCGATCATATGATCCGTACATCCACTATCAAGAACCCATTCCTTTCCGCTGGCCATGTAGCCACGAAGGTTAGCCAAAAGACCAAAGTGTCTCATTTACTCATCAAGATCAAAGTCACCATCATCATCCTCATCATAATATCCATGCTCAACATCATCATGTGAATGATCATCACCTAGAGAGAGTGATTCATTAGATGTATGACCATGACAATGTGCATGTTTATGAATTCTAATGACTTGTGAAATGATGCTACTAATGACTCCAACATCTCCTTTGGCATGCATAAGGTCACGAAGCTCAAATAGACAATCATCAAATTTAGGATCACTAGGATTCATTTTATGAAAAGCAATGGACTTTTGAAGAATCTCATCTAGATTTTTCAAGGAATAGTTTGGAAAACGCTCCTCAAGATATTTCCAAATAGTATAAGCACATTCAAATGTAGGCAAGCATACAAGCAAATTCCTAGGCAATCCTCTCATGATAAGATCAATAGTTCTAAGATTGCGGGTCATGTCAGGATACTCATCGGGGGTAGGATGCAAGGGATCAATGGGGGGCACATAAGGGCTAGTAATATACTTGTTCAAGTTATATTCATCGAAAATCTCAAGCATCTCATTCTTCCAAGAGCTATAGAACTCTTCGTTAAGCATAGGTACTCTACGTCTAATACTCCCAATCGTAGACTCATCTATCTTCCTCCAATGGTGATTAAACCAAAGCAATGGAGACCAATGCTCTGATACCAATTGAAAGGATCAAGAAGAGGGGTCTAGAGGGGGGTGATTAGACCCTCAACAAACAAAAGTGGCAATTTCTAAGTTCTTCAAGTTGAGGTGGAGTTTTAGCACAAGTTTAAGCATTCACAATACATTTCAAGCAAGCATGGCAAGAGTATGAGCAGCAGAAAGAGTAAAGCATGCTAATTGCAAGAAAGTAAAGGGATGCGATTGGAGTGTGCAAACGCAATGAAGACACGGAGATTTTTGGCGTGGTTCCGATAGGTGGTGCTATCGTACATCCACGTTGATGGAGAGTTCAACCCACGAACGGTAACGGTTGCGGGAGTCAACGGAGGGCTCCACCCATGAAGGGTCCACTAAGAAGCAACCTTGTCTATCCCACCATGGTCATCGCCCACGAAGGACTTGCCTCACTCGGGTAGATCTTCATGAAGTAGGCGATCTCCTTGCCCTTACAAACTTCTTGATTCAACTCCACAATCTTGTCGGAGGCTCCCAAGCGACACCTAACCAATCTAGGAGACACCACTCTCCAAAAGGTAATAGATGTTGTGTTGATGATGAACTCCTTGCTCTTGTGCTTCAAATGATAGTCTCCCCAACACTCAACTCTCTCTCACAGATTTGGATATGGTGGAAAGATGATTTGAGTGGAAAGCAACTTGGAGAAGGCTAGAAATCAAGATTCTTGTGGTAGGATTGGTATATCTTGATCTCAACACATGAGTAGGTGGTTCTCTCTCAGAAAATGTATGCTGTAAGTGTAGGCACGTTCTGATAGCTCTCTCACATATGGAGAAGGGGGTGGAGGGGTATATATAGCCTCCACACAAAATCCAACCGTTACACACATTTGACCCAACTCGGTCAGACCGAATAGAAGAACTCGGTGAGACTGATTCAGTTCAAAATGTGAACGTTAGGAATCTTGGTGGGACCTACTGGAACAACTCGGTGGGACCGATGTGCTAGGGCTAGGGCAAAACCTCATCTCGGTGGAGCCGATTGCATGAACTCGGTGAGACCAATTTCAGCAAAGAGCAAACAGAGAGTTGGTCAAGCAAACTCGGTGTGACCGATCGCTCATTTCGGTGAGACCAAAATGTTACAAAAGGGAAATAGAGAGTTTGCAAGGCCATCTCCATGAGACCGAGATCCGTATTGGTGTGACCGAACTGTTAGGGTTTCTGGCAGTGGCTATGTCATATGAACTCGGTGGCTCCGGATGGAAGATTTCGGTGGGGCCGAGTTTGACTTTGGGTTTTGGACATATTTGGAAATGAGAAAGTGGTTGAGGGATTTGGAGCAATATCACTAAGCATTTTGAGCAAGTAGACCATTAAGCAACACCTCATCCCCTTTTAATAGTATTGGCTTCCCTATGGACTCAATGTGATCTTGGATCACTAAAATATAAAGAAGAGTCTTGAGCTTTTGCCAATATGTGTCCTTAGCATTTTGAAGGGGTTCCACATCCTCTTGTCCTTTCCGCGCCATTGTTGAACTTGTCTGAAATACACTAGATAAAACCATTAGTCCAACAAGAGATATGTTGACATTAATTACCAAAATCACCCAGGGAGCACTTGTGCTTTCAATGATGCACCCCCACATGGTACCATCAACTTGATGAAGCTATTGACCAAGCGTCCATTTTTCTACCTCACCTACAACACAAGAGTGGAGCTCTAAAGGTAACATAGGTGATGGTACTTCTCTTGTCCCACTGGTGGACTATCTTGCAAATGATTGCTTGCACGATGTTGATCACCTTATGGATTCATCGCATATTGTGTCTTCTACATGCTTTGATATGCCACCCATTTATGATGAACATGATGATGAGCATGTCGATTTGCCTAGTTGTGATGCTATGCTCCGTAGGATATCATGTGAAAATTCTATTGGTCACATTATGTTTGACAATCCATTAAACTTGTCATATGCTATGAGTGAGATCTCCCATATTGCTTCATTACAATCTCAACATAGTAACTATGCATGCCCCATTAAAATAAATCCCATTTGCACTTATGGCATATAGATGACGAGATGATGGTTATTGGCATTTGTTTCTCTTGTGATGATATTGCTATGCTCCCTTTGCAAAATGTGTGCAATCCATTCCATATGCCATGCCATGAAAATTGTTGTGTATCACATGATTCCATACATTGTGTGCATCATCCCATGAATAAAATTGCTACACATGAATATGGTGATGCATTCCAAACTCCATGCCATGCGATTGGTTTTAGCTTGCATGATTGCATCAATTGTGTGCACCATATGCATACCATTCATGACAATGATCTAGATATTACTAATGATGCATTACACAATTTGAGTCTCCATTATGCTATACATAACAACAAACCTATCATGATGGATGACATGTTTTTATATCATGCATATCATTTATTTGAGCATTGGATATTTTGTGCTAACCAACACATGCACGTGCGCATCATAATGGATGATATGTACATATACCACACACACACAATTTTCCCTTTGCCTTTGTTTTGTGTAGGTACTCATGCATACTCGTCAACCTCACAATCCCACGAGTTGACGAAATGAGCTCTTGAGAGCATCGATGATTTGGGATCCCGTGGATAGTCCTTCACACCGTTCCCTTCGTGCAAGAACTTCCCGCATTTCTTTTACATGGCTCTCACACGGCTATGGGCTATATACTATTTGTCACCTTCTGCCCATTGTGCTATGTTCACTTTGCATGTTATGCCTCTTTCTACGCCTTTGTCATGCAATTGTGACCCTTGCTTGCATTTACCCATAATTCACCATTATACTACTTCTATGTGTATTTGCATGCTTGGTAGACATACTTGTTGCTATTGCCATGTTCTATACATGCTCCATACTATTGTTGATTCTTGTGTTGGGAGAGTCATGATGTTCCATTGCTATTTACATAGAACTTCTTTCCAATACAATGAACCTACTTTGCTCATATCTTGTTTTCATGCTTGTGATATGTCATGTGCATTATGTATGCCCACCATTCGCACACATGACATGATTTCCATGAATACTTCTAGTATGTTGCATCTTTGCACTACTAGATTACATGAATTGATCGCTATGATTGCTTGCTTTTTGCATCACCCATGATCCATTCTTGCTTGTTTCATTGGGTTGATGGCGCATATATTCATGCCTCTCACTTGATTAATCTTGATCATTGTCACTTGTTTCAAATAGTTGCATCTCTCATATTCCCTTATAGTGAGTGCAACCATGCTATGCTTATTGATTTTGGAGACTTGGACATCTTACTTGCGAAGCATGCTTGTTTGATCGCGCTTAATGTATTTGGTTGTGCTAGCATCTTATGTCTACATACCTTGCCCTACACCCTTGTCCTTTATTATGTTAAGATTTATGAAAACACTTGTTGGGTATTTCACCACATGAATGATAGGTTTTGCTTTCACGCTAACCTCATTTGTTTTTCCGAGTGTTTGTCATGTTCTTTCGTTTTGAAGGAATGACAAGGCATTACCATCACGAGAAATATTGGTTATGTGAACGCGTACATGATGTGCAACTCCAACATCTTCGGGAACATTCATAAGGTGAACTCCTTCCCTTTGAGCCATCCTCACGTACGCATATTGGATGGGTCATTCTTTCATTGTTGTCTCCTTCTTCTTGTCTACATGATGCATATATTGGATGGAGGACCGACATTGGAAATGGAACCTTTGGACCTTCAAGTTGAGGAGTGCTCGGACTTAGTGGATGCACCACCGAACCACCACTTATTCCACGACATCGAGCCATGGTACAACACCACCCATAACAAATTTGCATCTTATGCATGGATTGACTCACATTATGATTGCCTTGTTGCATCTTGTATTTCTATGTCATCCATGATATATGAGCTTGTGCACTTCCTTAGCAAATTTGTTGTGATCTTCCTTGATGGCATATTCATACATAATGATCACATTGCCCACCATCAATTGCATGATAACATAGTAACATTGAGAACCCATTGCCATGTTCATGCTATTGATAAACCGTCTCACTATGACATCATTTTGCACAATTGTAGAATTTGTAACTTTGTGAACCATAACAATTGCCACACCCTTGTGTGCACAATGAGTGAATTTGCTCTCATGAATGCTTTTCATATCATTCTATATCATCTTGATAAGCTTCATGTACCTTGTCCCAAACAATCTTGTCGCACGGACTCATACTTACTTGATAGACACCTTATGTGCACTAACCATTGTATTTCCATGTGTCCCTTGTGTTTGCTCATTTTGCATGTATACCATCCCGACGACACCTTGGAGTACTTGGATTGCGCCATGACTTCCACTCCTTCCAACTACAAGTCCATCCATGACTACCCCTTCCATGGTGATGAGGTTCATGATCCGAGCTCGGATCTTTCCCAGTGGGGAGATGATGCGGAGCATCCCAAGGTCATCCCCATGGACCTACCTTCATCGCCTCAAGTGCCAAGTGGACCAATGACACATGCACGTGCAAGAGCTCTCGAGACCGAGGTGACATCTCTCCTCTCGCAAATCCCTTTTGTATCACATGAGACATGGCTACTACCTCATGCATGGACCTTGTGTATACTCAGACACAACCGAGACGACCATGGAGAATCAAAGGACCAAGGCCAAGCATGGAAGAGGATAAGGAAGAAGAAGAAGAAGAAGAAGAAGAAGAAGAAGAAGAAGAAGAAGAAGAAGAAGAAGAAGAAGAAGAAGAAGAAGAAGAAGAAGAAGAAGAAGAAGAAGAAGAAGAAGAAGAAGAAGAACGGACAAGACTGGACTTGCCTGGATCATCCGGACCCCCAGCCAGACGATCTGGACCAAGCCCGGATGATCCAGACCTCCACCCGGACGATCCGGGTAATGTGCCCCAAGACTCCCGAAGCCTGCTCGACGAAGCCGGATTATCCGGACGATCGCCCGGATCATCCGGACCCCCGACGCCCGATTCATTCGGACCACCGCCCGGATCATCCGGACCACGCCTGCGTGTGTGACTTGGGCCGAAACCCATGTACCTCTTCGCCCCCTAGCCTATATATACTCCTCCTCCACCACCATTTTAGGGTTAGCATTGTGATAGCTCATTTTGGAGATAGAGCCTTGCTGAAAGATCGTGGATGTCACGTAGAGGGAGGGTTAATAGGCGCTTTAAAATAATTACGGTTTAGGCTTGAACAAAAGCAGAATAAAACTAGCATCTAATTTGTCAAGCACAAAACCTAAAACAACTAGGCTCACCTATGTGCACCAACAACTTATGCTAGGCAAGATAAACAACTAGGTGATAGCAAGATATATGACATGAAACACTATGGCTATCACAAAGTAAAGGGCTCGGGTAAGAGATAACCGAGGCACGCGGAGACGATGATGTATCCCGAAGTTCACACCCATGCGGATGCTAATATCCGTTTGGAGCGGTGTGGAGGAACAATGCTCCCCAAGAGGCCACTAGGGCCACCGTAATCTCCTCACGCCCTCGCACAATGCAAGTTGCCGTGATTCCACTAAGGGACCCTTGTGGGCGGTCACCGAACTCGAACAAATGGCAACCCTTGGGGCGGTCACCGAACCTGTACACTTTGGCAACCCTTGGGGGCGGTCACCGGTACCCGTCAAATTACTCGAGGCGATCTCCACAACCTAATTGGAGACCCCAACGCTTGCCTAGAGCTTTACACCACAATGATTGAGCTCCGAACACCACCAACCATCTAGGGCGCCCAAGCACCCAAGAGGAACAAGCTCAAGGGTACCAAGCACCCAAGAGTAAAAAGCTTCTCAACTTGTAAATTCCACGTATCATCATGGAGAACTCAAACCTATGCACCAAATGCAATGGCAAGGGCACACGGAGTGCCCAAGTCCCTCACTCTCAAATCCCAACAAAGCAATGAAAGCTATGGAGGAAAAAGAGACGAAGAACAAAGAAGAGAACATGAAGAACTCCAAGATCTAGATCAAAAAGGGTTCCCCTCACATAGAGGAGAAAGTGATTGGTGGAAACATAGATCTAGATGTCCTCTCTCTTTTCCCCCAAAAAATAGCAAGAATCCATGGAGAGATTGAGAGATAGCAAGCTCGAAGAAGGTCAACAATGGGGGAAGAACACGAGCTTAAAGGATAAGGTTCAATGGGGAAGAAGACCCCCTTTTATAGGTGGGGAAAAACCCAACTGTTACCTCCGTGCACAGCCCGCACCGCGTAGTACTACCGCTCACGCGAGCGGTACTACCGTGGGCTGCAATGGGCGGTACTACCTTGGCCGCAGCGGCACTGCCGCTTGCCCCAGTGGTACTACCGTTGGGGACAGAGCACACAGGGGAGAGACGGAGAGCAGGAAGCCACGAGAGATAGTGGCAGCGGTGGTAGCCGCGGTACTACCGCTTATGGGTTAGGCGGTATTACCGCCCTACTACCGCTGCTACTGCCGCTCCTCGATTGGGTCTATGTGGGGTCAGCGGTAGTATGCCAGAGGGACCACCGCTAGACTACCGCTAAACCAGACACGAGAAAAGCAAGCCCCAAATCAAGGCGGTAGTACGAGCGGTACTGGAGTGGTACTACTGCCTGCCGCTACAGGCGGTACTACCGCTGCCAGCCGCGGTACTACCGCTGGTGCAACAAGAAAGCCCCAAGCAAAGCAGATGCAACAAGAAAAACCAGAACTGCCATAACTTCTGCGTATGAGCTCCGAATTGAGCAAACTCAAGCTGGTTGGATAGATGACGACAAATACTATCCAACAGTGACAGTAAGAAGAATGCCAAAGGTATAGAGATGTGAAACCTCTATGAAAGAAGAACCGGCAAAAACCCCAACATCGAAAACATCATAGAAGATGCATACGTGAACTCCGTCTTCGATGAACTCGAGCTTGTCATGAAAATGACCATAAGCTCCAAATCTCACAAGGAGAAGAACCAAACAAGAACCAATAAAGATGATGCAAGGATGCAATGGTTTGAGCTCTCTATGAACAATATGATCAAGCTACCAACTTGAGAGCCCCCCTTGATAGTAGGGCAATCGATCCTATAACCCGGTCTCCCAGCTACCACCATGAGACCGGTAAAATAGAAAACCTATCAAGGGAAAACCTTTGCCTTGCGCATCGTCCACTTGAGCTAGATGATGACGAACTTGCCCTCCTCAAGATGGACCACCTTTCTTGATTGCGTTGGGTCGATGAAGACTAGTTGATTTCTCCCCCATACTCCACTATGGGTGAGCCACTCTTCGGCACATCTTCACAAGTCCATTGACACCACAATGGACGGCAAGCTTCAAGCACTTGATCTCTTCGTGATGCTCCACTTGAACTTGCACACCGCGATCTTGATGACGATCACCACTTGATGTCATCCTCTCCATGGGTTGTATGATATCTTCCTCTTGACGCAAGCCCATGGAAACATACCTAACCCCACATAGAACTCTCACGTAGACCATGGGTTAGTACACAAAGCACAATGGACAAAGCTTACCATACCATGGGATCACTTGATCCCACTCGGTACATCTTGTACGCTTTGTGTGTTGATCAACCTGAATCACTCTCTGTTCTTATTCTTGATCAACCTTGAATCTTTCCAACTCTCTTCATTTGGATGATGTCTTGAAGGTAAACATGAATGATCACACAATCTTCTTCTTCAAGACATGCTTGCAATAAGCTCAACACTGACATGACCAATCTTTGGATAATTCCTTGAAAAGCACCTTGGTCAACACATAAACTCCTTGAAACCAACACATGGACTTCAAGACAAGCCTATGGAAAAATCCGTCAACTATAACTCAAGGCAACCATTAGTCCATAGAGAATGTCATCAATTACCAAAACCAAACATGGGGGCACCGCATGTTCTTTCACTTGCTCATCCCCTTATACCCCTACTCCTTTGGAGATCAAGGCCTCCTAGGAGAAGATCCCCCAACTAGATTCAGGACCCCCTCTTGTGGGAAGATCCCCTAGTGGATTCAAGACCTCCTTCATGGAGATGAACTAGTTACCTTTGTATCCTCCTTTGTTGGATTTGGACCCTTGTGTCCCTCTTTATGTACTTGGATCTAGCATATGTGTGATTGAATCTAGTTGATTTGAGTGTTTCCCCTCTATTGTGTTCATCATGTTCTTCGTGTTCTTCGGGAATCCCCCTCCAAATCATGAAAGATCGGCCCCTAGGGTACCACCCTACATCAGCTTTCTTCATCTCTGTGAAGTACTCGTCGATGGATTAGGCTCCTTGGATGGTGTTCTCCAATTGGCGTTGAAGATGTTCTGTGTGTGTGGAAGGCAAAAACTCTCGCCGCATAGCTTTCTTTGTCTTGGGCCAACTCATGTTGAAGCTCTTCGAAGGTGTGTGAAGCCACCATGTCGACGCATAGTCGTGGAAGTTTCTTGTGGCGCACTTCACTTGGTCTTGATGTAGCTTGAGGTAGTCGTCCATCTTGCACTCCCACGCGAGATACTCCTCGGGGTCTTGAGTCCCATAGAAAGGAATCTCGTGCTCGGTGTTGAGGTCGTAGTAGCTCGTGGAAGTCGCGGACTTGAGCTTGGGGAGCTTCTCTTGAGCATAATCTTGAGGTGCTTGTTGGCGAAGATGCCGCATGTCCAAAGGCGAAGATGCCTTGAAGTCGCTTGGCAAAGATGCCATGGTAGATGGTGAAGTCATAGAGCGGTGGTTAGTGTTGAGCTCTTGACCTTCACGTTCATGTCGGTGATGGTGTCGATGCCGATGTGACCTTGCCGGAGATGGTAGCTCGGAAGGATGTGCACTTGAGCGCCTTCTCGAAGATGATTAAGACCTCTTGCGGTTCTTGATGAGGACTTTAAGCTCCTCCTTTCGAGCATCCATCTTGGCGTCGATGAATTTTTTCGTGGCATCGAACTCGTCGTTGTTGTTGTAGACCGAAGTAGATGTGCTTTGCCTATCCATCATAAGACTCAAGCAAAGGTGAGTAGGAAATGAGATAAACAATACCAAGCTACATTTTCCCAAAGTTGAGGATGTATCCCGTTTCACTCAATGTGGAGTGAAAGAATAGCGGAATTGGTACCGGACTTGCTCACTCACACCTACAAAGTAAATCTTATCGAGTGGCTTGGTTAGGACAAGTGGCACAAAAATTTGATGCAATTGTTAGCAAGAGTCAATAATGTTGAAAGAGATTCACAAATTCGCAAGTGAAACAATTAGACCAATAGCAATGAATGGCACACGGAAACACACACACGGATAGATAAACGGGTCGTGCAACCAAGGAGTGAGCTCAAAATGTGGATTCCATGGAAAATGCTCTTGTTGCACAACTCTAGAGAGGCACTAGCACGATTTCTCAATAGGCGGATACGAAACTTGTCCACAACCTGTAAGAGACAAAAATGCAACGACTTTCTATCCCAAGTATGCTATGTATGTATGGTTCCCGGTGTTTCGCTCACGATGATCCAAGATGATCAATGATGTTATATGATATGCAATGTGGTGATGCTATGGCTATTGCTTACAAGCTCTTTGTTTACTCTTTTGCTTAAAAGCTTATTCTTTTTTTATATGGCCACTTATGCGCAATGCTCGAACCAAGATAGCAATTATGTATGTGCGGGAACAATCTTGTGACGCAAGAGATGATATGATGATACCAGGATGAGGTATGTATGCAATTGAAGATGCAGATCAATTATCACTAAAGTGCACAAGTAACGTTGCCCGTCAATACTCAATGGCTAGTCCCGATAGGAAAGTGACGCAAAATGGGCTTGGGGTTAACAATGTAATGGCAAGGGAGATATACAAGTGATGTTGCCGAGGTTACCGTCCTTGCTTACGGTTGCCGGTGTCAAAATGATGAAGTGTTCGTACAAAATTGGGTTAAGTTGAGATGGCGAAAGTGTATGGTGGGCAAGGTTATGCGGAAGTTATGGTGGTGGTTGATGAAGAACTAACCATAGTAGCCTAAACACCTTAGGAGACTCAAATCACATCTCAAGCAACCACAAATGCAATGGAGATCAAATGGGTTAGGTTGCGGAAGGCTATGGTGGTAATGCGGATGATATGGTGGAAGCCCTAGGGAAAGATGCCAAAGTTCCAAAATTTTGATGGAGTCAAATGATGGTGGTAGTATTTTTGTGTGAAGGGGGGTGTCAATGGCTACAAAACAAGCTAAAGAACGTCAAAATCCGACTTCGTATGAATTAGTCATGGCCGAAACAAAAATCAGCCGAACTCAGTTTCTATAGGTTACGGATGTCCGGCAGACGGACGTCCGGAAGTGATCGGAAATCCGTGATTTTGGTACTAGTATGGGGGTTCCGGATTTCTGGAAGGTTCTAGACATCCGGTGCTTCGGAAGAGTCCGGACGTCCCTAAAGTGCCGGTCGTCCGGTAGGTCGGGATCAACGCGGGATTTCAGATCCGGGACACGATTTTGGGCGGAAATTGATGATTTCGGGGGTAAAATTGAGGAGATTTCATGGATGGTAGGTGGGGAAGCTAGATCCACTCGAAACACAGCGAATCCATGTATCAAATTCAACAAAACATCATCAAACCAACAAATCACCAAAAAAAATTGGGGCTATTTTTGGTGGGGATTTTTGAATTTAGGACGAAATCAAACAAAATTAGGCTAGAAACGGAGGGGGAAGACTCCAAATTCATGATCAACATGGCTCATGATAACATATGATACGGGGCTAGACCCGGTTTCGGGCGATCTTTCAAGATTAGAGTGGATTCTCGCAAAGAACACAAAGAACACGATGAACACGGGGAAGAACGGAGAGAAATCACAAGGGGAAACACTCAAGAACAAGTCCAATCACACATCCACTAGACTAACAAACACATGGATTCACAAGGTACATGAACAATCAAAGGGAAAGATACAAGGTAGAGTTCATCCCAAATCCAAAGGACATGGGATCTTAATGATCTAGGTAGATCCTTCCCACAAGGGGGTCTTGAATCCCTCGGGATCTTCTCACATGCTGATGTAGGGTGAAACCTAGGGGCCGAACTTTCAGATTTGGAGGGGGGACTCCCGAAGAACACACAAGAGAAAACACGAGGGGAAACGAGAGGAACACTCAAATCAACGAGATTCGATTACACATGTGCTAGATCCAAGAACACAACGAGGTACATGATCCAAATCCAACAAAGGACGATACAAATGGTCGATAGTTCTTCCCAATCCATGAGGAGCTGGGGTCTTGAATCCACGAGGGGGTCTTCCCTAGGCGAGGTCTTGAATCCACTTGGGGAATCTTCTCCTAGGAGGCCTTGATCTCCAAAGGAGTAGGTATCAAGTGGATGAGCAAAGCTGTGTCTCCAAAACGAGCTATCACAATGCTAACCCTAGAATGTTGGGGAAGAAGGAGTATATATTGTCTAGGGGATGAAAGGGTACAAGGGCTTCGGCCCGAGTGTCTGCACGCAGGCACGGCCGGAAGTTTCATGGTCGGCTGGAAGGTCCGGGCGCCGGAGGTTCCGGGCGAAGGTCTGAGCAGGGTCCGGGCTATCCAGAGAGTTGGCACGATCGGGGCTGGTCTGGTTTCAGGAGGCCGGAAGTTCCGGGGTCCGGAAGTTCCGGGCGAGGTTTCGGGCGTGTTCCGGGCTTAACAGAGAGTTGGCACGCCCGGGCATCGTCTGGAGTGGCGAGGGCCGAAGGTTCCGAGCTGGCCGGAAGGTCCAGTGGCCGGAGGTTCCGGGCTGTGGCCGGAAGGTCTGGGCTGGACAGAGAGTGTGCACTCTTGTCCCTTTCTTCTCCCTTAGCTCTCGGATCCTCGGGATGCTCGTTGTACCTGTTCATACACAGTATCTCTGACTAAGGTCGCAACCATGCCTCGTTCATATGTAAGGGAAGCTCAAGTAGGAGAGATGTCACCTCGGATTGAATAGCACGTGCGCGAGCTCTTGTCATGGGTCCACTTGGTGCTTGGGTACTTGGGGTAGTGTCCATGGGGGTGACCATGGGATGCTCCGCATCATCTCCCCCCCCCCCACCCCCCTTGGGAAAGATCGGACCTCGGATCGGAAGCCTCATCACCATGGTAGGGAGAGAGATCCTTGACGTTGAAGATGTCGCTCACAGAGTACTTGTCTCGTGGGATGTCGATCTTGTAGGCGTTGTTGTTGTAGCGTTCTAGCAACTTGAAGGGTCCGTCGGCTCACGGAAGTAGCTTGGACTTGCACTCGTTGGGGAAGCGTTCCTTTCGAAGGTGTAGCCACACTAGATCTCCAATGTTGAATATCATGGGTTTCTTGTTGAATTTGATCTTGGTCGCGAGTCGTTGTACTTGGCGCTCGATTGCTTGTCGCGTATCTTCATGCACCTTCTTGAGATAGCTCACTCGTGCGCTCGCGTCCATGTTGATGCGCTCTTGTAGTGGTAGCGCTAGAGTGTCCAATGGGGACAAATGATTGAAATCGTAGACGGCCTCGAAGAGGGACTTGCCGATAGTCGAATGTCTTGCGCGATTGAGGCATACTCGGCGATGGGCAGGCACTCCTCCCACTCTTTGATGTTCTTCTTGATCAACACGCGTAGGAGAGTGGATAGCGTCTGGTTAGTGACTTCCGTTTGGCCGTCAGTTTGTGGATGGTATGTCGAAGATAATAAGATCTTGATTCCGAGCTTGGCGTATAGAGTCTTCCAAAAGTAGCTTAGGAACTTAACGTCGCGGTCCGAGACAATCGTATTTGGCACTCCATGTAGATGCAAGATTTCCCTACAAAAGAGATTGGCAACATGTGAAGCATCATCTATCTTGTTGCATGGAATAAAATGTGCCATCTTAGAGAAACGGTCGACAACATCAAATATGGAATGTTTACCATTTCTAGTTCTAGGCAAACCAAGCACAAAGTCCATACTAATATCTTCCCATGGGTGATATGGAATAGTAAGTGGCATATAGAGACCATGGGATTGAGCTTTAGACTTAGCTTTGTGACATCTAGAGCATCGGTTGGTGTAGCGGGACATGTCGCGGAACATCTTGGGCCAAAAGTAGTTCTTGGAGAGCGTAGCGAAGGTCTTGTCGCGTCCAAAGTGACCCATAAGTCCTCCTCCATGAGCCTCTTGCAAAAGTAACAAACGAAGAGAAGACTCGGGTATACAAAGTTTATTAGCTCTCATTAGATAATCATCCTTGATATAATAGTGCTCCCAAGATGTATGCGTCAAGCATTTGGCATAAGGAATAGCAAAAGTAAGATCATGCGCATACAAATCTTTTATGTGCTCAAAGCTAATGACATTCAATTCAAGTTGAGTTACAAGCATGCATTTGCAGGAAAGAGCGTCCGCCACAATATTTTCCTTACCTTTGATGTACTTGATAAAATAAGGAAAAGACTCAATAAACTCACTCCATTTGGCATGTCACTTATTCAATTTAGTTTGACCCTTAAGATATTTAAGTGTTTCATGATCCGTATGGATGACAAATTCATGAGGGTGAAGATAATGTTCCCACACATGCAAGACTCTCACTAAATGTCATGGGAAACCACGGCCAACTATGGGGCCATTAGCCCCTTGTGGTTCGGCAGGGGGATGAGCACATTGCACAACGAGCGGAGAATCGTAGCGCAGCACGACAGAGATCACATGGGCAGTTTTACCCAGGTTCGGGCCGCCGCGAGGCATAAAACCCTACTCCTGCTTTGGTGGATTAATGGTGGATTGTGGTGGAAATGCAGCGCTCTTGCCCGATAGGGTTGCCTCAGGGCGAGGGCAGCTACGCACGTACGAGTGTGCCAGGGTCCGAATCCTTTCTCTGGTTGCCATGGCCCTCCTTTTATAGATCAAGGGGTCACCACAGTGGCAAATCAGTCATTGTGTACTGATTAGATAGCGAACAGTGCTATCATACCTAACTTTGCAGTCAGAGCAGGACGCATTAAATGCGCCGCTTAGTGTCACATCGTGGCATGCCCGGCAAGCCTTGCCAGGCTGATCGGCCACCTCCTCGTCTGTCTGCTTGCCATGTCGCTGGACGGGTGTCATTTGGAGGTGATTTCCATAGGAAGTGGCTGCCACGTGCCAAATAATAGCCACTTAGTCACTTGGGGGCTTGTCACCGCACCGATCGATGACTTGCGTCGCTGTGAGGTGGAGCCTTGGCGGGGTAGTTTGCCTTCGTAGCGCCCGGCAGGCCTGCTGGGACGGTCTTGA
This sequence comes from Thinopyrum elongatum, assembly GCA_011799875.1. NCBI lineage: Eukaryota > Viridiplantae > Streptophyta > Magnoliopsida > Poales > Poaceae > Thinopyrum > Thinopyrum elongatum. The sequence goes on from CM022300.1 coordinate 283,330,229, forward strand.
GGCTTGTCTTCGGGGCCACCTCGTCCTCGCCAAGCTCGCCTGCCCAGCAAGGGAGGTTTCTTCTTAGTGGTGTCTTGCTCATTTAGCTTGTCTTGATCTTCTTGTTCTGCCCTTTGATTCCTCAAAGAGCTGATCTCTCCTTGCTTTATCTGGACTTGGATGTTGCAACCTTGCTCTTTTAGGCCTGTGCACGGTCTGGGTAACAGACCCAGGGTTTGTTGCACCAACAGGAGCCCCCGGGCCTGGCTCGAACGCGCTGCCGGGCGTCGTCGGCGTAGGCCCTATCCAGTGCACAGGCAAGAGGGGAGCAGTTGCTCGTCCCTTGAGATCTTCTTTGCTTCTTCATTAATCTGAGCCCGGGTCAATTTCCAGTTCTCCCGTGCGTCGCGTAACACTAATTGTGGTGGGGCCATCCTTGTAATGGCCCGTGAATGACTTTAATGCACGGGCGAGTAACTGCCAATTCACTCTTCCCACCATGCTCTTATCCCTGGCCATGTATGTTGCATGCATTGAGTGGGGTAGGTAACAGAGGCGCGTGGTGCGGGAGAGCGTCAAGGCAGGGGCCCGGCCTTCTCGGATTGGTGGAGATGGATGGCGGTTACTCGCCGATGGAACAGCCCCAGCCGCCAGCCCACCTATAAAAGGGGGTGGGAGGAAGCAGAAGTGCTCATCCACGCACCTCTTCTTGCCATTTCCTTCCTTCTCCTAGTAATGTTGAGAGGGAGAGACTGGGGCCAGGTCCCGGGCTTGAGCTTGGGGAAGATGACTCTGAAAGCTTATGTAGGTGCCCAGGGAGTGAGTCTGGTCCGGGGCCGAAAGGGATGCGGCGGTCGAGCCACTCACAGCGCAGGAGGTACCAAGCTTTTCCACTATGGTGGAATGCTTGTCTCCTCTGCTTGAATTGGCCGTCTGGCGAGGAGCACTGGATCTTGCCGCGAACCATTTCCGCTTCCTGCCCTGACGCTGGAGCTCCGAGGGCTTCCGGCATCTGTCTGGGGTGTAGCGCTCGGGTCCCTTGGTAATCCCAGCACTGCCCCCTTTAGTGAAGTCGGGGCGAATGTCGAAGACGGTGGCATCTTCCTGCCCTCCAAGGTGGGGAGCGATGCTCCTCGCGCGTCTCGGATACCGTCGTCGCCCACAGCTTCTCCGGGGGAGGCAACGGCTCGAGGAGCTGGCACCCCCCGGGAGTGGTGGTGATGAAGAAAGAATGAGGGAAGACGGAGAAGGCGGGTGGCAGGGCATCAGGTCGGAGTACGATGGCACCGACACCTTCATCTCGTATTGCCGACCTGCTGCCTCGTCTTTCCATTCTTCCCCTCCCTCCCCGGCACCATCATCACCGGCCTCTTGGTTTCCGGGGAGGGGGCCGCTCTCTTGGTGCCTTCGCCTCCTCCAGCAGTCTTCCAGCTGAGCTTCGGCAGTTCTCCCCGCTGGTGCTTTCGCTGGGGCTTCTAGCTAGTCCTGGAGGTGGTGACCAGGGCACCGCCGAGCTGCTCCTTCCGCCCCTCTCCTTCACAGCCTCGCCACTCTCGATCTTGTCAGGCTGTGCCCGGCAGGTCCTGATGGGATCGAGTGGGGCGTCTTGCTCAGGCACTCCTTTTGCCCTCTTCCTCTTCCATCGTAGTGCCTAGGAGGAGAGGGACAAGAAAGGGATTATGAGGCACTTATCTTTTTTCAATCTAAAATACGTAGGCACTTGCCAAACTTTAGTCTAAATAATGTAATCTTCTTTATCCATGTTGGTGTTTTGTAAGATCTGTACTTGTTCATCAGCATATTAATGAAAAAGACAAGCTTTGCCAGGTACTTGTGCATGCATCATACCCATGCAGAGGTGAAATGCCTCTATACGTTCAAGTAAACAAGTTATCTCCGGCAAGCTATCCTGCCGGTACCCTCAAATTGTTGTCGTGGGGCTAAGCCTGCCGGGCACAAATCGCAGAGAGGGACCAGCCCCCCGCCAAGCCTTCTCCGCCAAAGGCCACTGCGACCATCCTGACCGAAGCAACGTTTGAGTCAAAGGATGGGAGCACCAAAGTTTTGAAGGTGATGAGGTTTTCATATGCACAAGTTTCTACTTACAGAACACGTAAGGATAAGAAGAGAACTTATCTGTTTGGCTTGCCGAGGATCATCACGTAGGCTCATCTTCATTTCTCTTCTTCAGGAACGAGTCCTCGGTAAGAACCCTGCAACCTAGTGCAGATGAAAATGATGCCATGTGCGATCTGATCTACATGATCATGCTATGCTCATGATATGCTTATGCATGCATGCAAGTTTTGGGGGGCCCCCAGCGCTTCGTTTATTTCTGTTGCTCAGGGTCTGCGCCTGGTTTTGTACGAGGGGTTACATGCAACAGCTGCAACGCCTGTACAAAAGGGTGGCTGCTGGGTAGGGCCCGACAGCCGCGCCTTATGGGTAGGACTTATGGAGATGCTCAATGTTCCATGAGTTTTGTAACTGAATGCCATCTTCAGTCTCTAGACAGACTGCGCTAGGTCTAGTGACTCGTACTACCCGGTAAGGGCCTTCCCACTTCGGCGTCAACTTGTTTGTACCCTTGGCGGACTGAACACGCCTAAGGACAAGGTCGCCTTCCTCAAAACCCCGGGCACAAACCCTGCGGCTGTGATAGCGACGCAGGGCTTGCTGGTAGCGTGCAACACGCGTAGCGGCCCGGAGACGGTTCTCCTCAAGTAGCACAGCGTCGTCACGCCGGTGCCGTTCCTGCGCTACTTCATCGTAGGCAAGCACTCGAGGAGATCCGAATATGAGTTCTGTGGGGATAACTGCTTCTGCCCCATAGACTAGGGATAAGGGAGTCTGCCCGGTAGCTCGATTTGGTGTCGTTCTGAGGGACCAAAGAACCACCGGCAGATCGTCGATCTATCGCCTGCCACACTTCTGCAGTCTATCAAAGGTTCTTGTTTTGAGACCTCGGAGCACTTCAGCGTTCGCCCTCTTTGCTTGTCCGTTGCTTCTAGGATGGGCGACAGAGGCAAATGAGATCTTGCTTCCGAGGGCATGAACATATTGCATGAAGGCGCGGCTCGTGAATTGGGTGCCGTTGTCGGTGATGATTCGGGCAGGCACCCCGAAGCGGCACACCAATCCTTTCAAGAACTTGATTGCTGACTGTGCGGTCACCTTTCTCATGGGCTCCACCTCTGGCCACTTTGTGAACTTGTCGATAGCGACGAACAAAAACTCAAAGCCCCCGGTAGCACGCGGGAAGGGGCCCAAGATATCGAGCCCCCAGACCGAGAAGGGCCATGACAAAGGGATCGTCTGAAGAGCTTGGGCAGGCTGATGGATGTTCTTGGAATGGAACTGGCAGGCTTCACATTTGGTGACGAGCTCAACTGCATCTTGGAGGGCTGTGGGCCAATAGAAACCTTGTCGGAAGGCTTTTCCAACCAGAGCCCTTGATCCAATGTGTGAGCCACACATACCCTTGTGTACCTCTGCCAATAGTTCCTTTCCTTCCTCCCGGCAAATGCACTTCAATTTCACACCGTTGGGCGTCCTTCTGTACAGCGTGCCATCGACGAACTGATACATACTGGCCCTCCGGGCTACTCTTTCAGCTTCTTCTTCCTCATCGGGGAGTTCTCCAGTTCAGAGGAAATGGACTATGTGCCATGCCTAGGTTGGGGCCAGGGGCTTGGCAACAAGGACCAGCGGCACCTCCTCATTCGCAGGAGCGCACTTCTCGACCGCAGGGACCGGTGGTCTGGCGGGATGGTGCAGCTCACTGATCGAAGGGGAGTTGTTCCCGCCAAGCTCTCTGCCGGGAGCCTCGGGAGGCTCTGCCTGGTGAGGCTTGCCGGAGTCCAGTTTCCTCCTCTTTCTGGCCATTGTTGCCAGGGATACGGAGGGCTGAGTCAGATGGAGAACAAAAGTCCCTATTTCCATAGGGTGTTTTTGCGCAGCGCACTTTGACATATGATCGGCATTGTTGTTTTCCGCACGGGGCACGTGCTCTGTTTGCAATCCGTCAAAGCGCTCCTCCAGCTTTCTCACTTCCTTGACGTATGCCTCCATCAATGGACTTTGGTAATCCTTATTGACTTGTCTCACCACAAGTTGTGAATCTCCGCGGATGATCAGCTTCTTGATTCTCAGTTCTGTTGCAATCCTGAGCCCGGCAAGGAGCCCTTCATACTCTGTAGTATTGTTGGTAGCCTCCTCCCGAGGAAAGTGCATCTGGACGATGTACTTAAGGTGCTCCCCAGTGGGGGCAACAAGAAGCATGCCAGCCCCTGCACCTTGTAGGGAGAAGGCACCATCGAAATACATAATCCATTCTTGGGGCGCTTCCTTGCCGGGGATGATCATCTCCAATACTTCTTCATCAGGAGTTGGTGTCCACTCTGCGATGAACTCTGCTAGTGCTCTGCTCTGAATAGTTGACATGCTTTCAAACTTCAAACCAAAGTTGGAAAACTCCAAAGCCCATTCCACAATCCTGCCGGTGGCCTCGGGGTTTCGGAGTATGTGTTGCAAGGGGAAGCGGGTGACAACTGTGATCTCGTGGCCTTGGAAGTAGTGGCGCAGTTCCCTTGAGGCAATGATGAGGCCAAAAATCAACTTTTGCATGCTAGAGTACCTTGATCTAGCTCCTTGTAACAGGGAGCTGACGAAGTACACTGGGCGCTGCACCACTTTCTTCCTTGCCGCAACCATAGAACTGCTTCCGCTGCCCTGCCTTTCTTCGCTCTGGACTGACTCTGGTCTTGCCGGGATGTGTTCGCTTTCCTCTTCAGAGGGGACAGTGGTTGTGGCTGCCGCGTCATCCACTTCCCACTGCGCCACCAGTGTCGCACTAACCACTTGATTGGTTGCCGCTAAGTATAGCAGCAACGGCTCTTGTGGTTTGGGAGCGACCAAGGTGGGCACAGAGGAAAGATAGGTCTTCAAATCTTGCAGTGCAGCGTCTGCCTCTAGGGTCCACTCCACGGGTCTTGCCTTCTAAAAGATTTTGAAGAACGGCAGGGCACACTCGGCATACTTGGAAATGAACCTACTCAGTGCAGCCACGCATCCAGTCAAACGCCTCATGTTCTTGACTGTCTTGGGTGCTTGAATTTGCTCGATAGCCTTGATCTTGTCGGGGTTGGCCTCTATCCCTCGATGAGACACAAAGAAGCCAAGTAGCTTGCCGGAGGGAACCCCAAACACACACTTCTTCGGGTTCAGCTTCAAGTTGATCTTGCGCAGATTAGCAAAGGTTTCTTCCAAATCCTGGATGAGGGTTGATCTGTCCTTGGTCTTGACCACAATATCATCCATGTAAGCTTCAATGTTTCTGTGCAGCTGGGATTCAAAGCCAATCTGTACTGCTCCTGCAAAAGTGGATCCGGCGCTCTTTAACCCAAAGGGCATCCGTACGAAGCAGTACGTGCCACATGGGGTTATGAACGTGGTCTTCTCCTCGTCTTCCTTGGACATGAAGATCTGGTGGTATCCGAAGTAGGCATCCAGAAAGGAAAGCAGGTCACACCCGGAAGTGGAATCCACAATCTGGTCAATGCGCGGCAAGGGGAACGGGTCCTTCGGGCATGCCTTGTTTAGATCTGTGAAGTCTATGCAAAGCCTCCATTTCCCATTCGCCTTGCACACCACCACTGGATTTGCTAACCATGTGGGATGCAACACTCCCCTAACCAAACCAGCGGCTTCAAGCTTCTTGATCTCCTCAACAATAAACTGTTGCCACTCCAAAGCTTGCTTCTGGACCTTCTGCTTGACGGGCCTGGCATGTGGGCAGACAGCAAGGTGGTGCTCGATTACCTCCCTGGGAACACCAGGGATATCAGATGGTTGCCAAGAAAACACATCGATATTCGCCCGTAGGAAGGCAACGAGCGCGCTTTCCTATTTGTCATCAAGGGTGGCACTGATGGTGAAGGTACCATTAGCGCCAGCCAGCCCTGCTGGGACCTTTTTCACAGAAGGTGCAGCAGCTTTGGATCTCTTGCTATTGGAACTCTCCGGCAAGTCATCAACAGGTGCAGCACACTCTGGAGAGGCACGCTTCCCGGATTCCTTGCTGGCATCCTTGCTAGCTCTCTTCATTTTCTTACTTTCCTTGGCGGGAACAGTGGTTTCTGCAGCCTCAGCAGCCACCGCCTCCCGGTACATCTTGTCCACGCATATGACAGCGTCCTTCTGATCTGACAGAATGGAAATGACTCCTATCGGCCCTGATATCTTCAAGGTGTTGTAGGCATAGTGGGATGCCGCCATGAACTTGGCCAGAGCTGGGCGACCAAGGATTCCGTTGTACGGCAAGGGGAGGTCAACCATGTCAAACACGATCTTCTTGGTCCGGTAGTTTAACTCCCCTCCGAACGTCACCGGCAGCGTGATCTTTCCCTTAGGATGACTCCTGCCGGGGTTGATTCCTTGGAATGTGCCAGTAACCTTGAGCTCCTCATCTGCTATCTGAAGTTTGCTAATGACCTTTGGACATATCAGATTCAACCTGGCCCCGCCGTCAACCAACATATTTGTGACTTTGAGGTTGCGTATTGTTGGTGAGACCAACAACGGCAAGCACCCTACCGCAATGGTGCGGTCAGGGTGATCCTCTTTGTCAAAGATGATGGGCGTGCGGGACCACTTGAGCGGCTTCCGAGAATCTGCCGCTGGCTCCACGGCATTGACTTCACGCACCCACTATTTAAGTTGGCGATGAGAGGAGTGCAGAGATGCACCCCCGTCAATGCACAGGGCGTCAGTGGCTTTCTGGAATTCCTACTCGCTGGCTTCCTCTTCATCTCCTCCATCGCTCTCATCATTGCAATCCTCCTTCTTACGGCCTCTGGCGGGCTTCCCTTGATTCTGAGGAGCCTTGCCAGGGCGACTTACTCCGTCGCCTCGGCCCTTCCCGCCAGCACCATCCTGGTTTTTCTCCTTATCACGCTTCTCATACTCAGCCCTCTGCTTCTTGACGAGCTGCTCAACCTGATGACACTCTTGAAGGTCGTGGCCCTTGGTCCTATGGATCTTGCAGTACGGCCCCTCACTTTTCCCAGCCTTCTCGGCAGCCACAGCCGCCCGGCAGTCAGTGCACACGGCAACCTCCTTACCGGGGGCCTCGGCCTTGGCCTTTTTGCCGGTACTAGGTGTGCTTGATCCTTCGACGGCCATCACAACTTTCTTCTTGCACTTCTTATTGCGCTTCTTGTTCTTCTTCTTCTGACTGGTGGCATCATCGTCATCGTCTGAATCGATGTCGACGCCATCCTCTTCGCCTGGAAGTCGCCTTCCCTCCTCTATGCGAGCACACTTATCCACCATAGTGTATAACTCATTCACAGTCTTGGGCAACCTCATGTTCATTTTGGAACGTATCATGCGGTTGCGCATGTTGGACTGGAGTGCAGCTATCACAGCTGCCGGGTGGATATCTGGGATGTTCCTGTGCACTCGACTGAACCTTTGCATGTACTTCCGCAGACTTTCTCCTTCCTTCTGTGGGAGGAGCTGCAGATCGCTGGGCCGTCCTGGTTCTTGATGGCCGCCATAAAGGCGCCAACAAACTCATGGCACAGGTCAGCCCAAGTTGAGATGGAGTTGTCCGGGAGGTGCATTAGCCAAGACCTCACATTTGGCTTGAGTGCCAAAGGATAGTAGTTGGCGAACACCTTCTCATCTCTTCCCCCGGCAGCTTGAATAGCGATGGTGTAGATGCTCAGAAACTCTGCCGGGTTCAATCTCCCATCGTACTTCTCTGGTATCTCCGGCTTGAATGTGCGGGAAGATGGCCAACGGACTTGCCGTAGTTCACGAGTGAAGGCGGGGCACCCAACCTCGAAAGGTAGGTACCTACCCTCACCGGGTGCAGGCTCGTCGACGTCGGGGCCATTGCGCCTATCAGACTGGTGGTGGGTGTCGTGGCGCCACTCGATGGTGACGCGTGCATATTCCCCTCGCCTGTCTTCCTGGGCATGCCGCTGGTCTCGACGTGCTCGAGGGCCGGACGAAGCCATCGAGATGTCGTCGGGTTCTTGATCGCGTGGCTCCGGTCGTGGCCCCTGCGTAGGCTGCCGCGGAGGGGACTGCACCATGGGGGTGGCCCCTTTGGCACGGCCAGCAGTGCGGGTCGTAGTCGTCGCCTGGGGAGGCCGTGACGGGCCAGCTCGCTGTGATCCTCCCGCCTCGGCAAAACCAATCAAGCTCTGAATGGTGGCTCTCCACTCATCCATCTGATCGGCTGCTGGTGGAAATCTCAACAGCAGCTGGGCCCGCGCCATAGCCTCCGAAACGGTGCTTGGCATGGATGATGACGTAGACCGTAGCGTCGCCTGGCTCCTCATGGTGCCGGTAGTAGCTGCGTCATGTTCTCGTCATCGTGAGCCCGTCGCCAGGGTGGTGTGGTGACGAGGTGGAGGCGCTTGAGGGCCAGCGGCTCCGTTTGGCACATCGGCTGGGGCAGCTCGTTCCGGGAGTGGCGCACGCCCTGCGGCCGCGCCCGCGACGGGTGCGGCTGGAGAGTTGCGATTCGCCCCAGAGCGAGTGCCACCACTGCGGCTGTGCCCTTCAGCTGGGTGAAGAGGTGCAGACGGAATGATTTCTCCACCCATACCTCGTGGAGTGTGGCCGCTGGGATGCTGTTGGTGCTGTCCTTCCCTGGTGCCTTCTGCCCTCGTTTCGGCCACAGGGGAGGTGGTGACGATGACGCCTGCGTCGGCCACGTCCCCTGCAGCGTCCATGTCTCCGTGTGTCCCCATAGCCCCCACGGCATCGGCAGCCGTGTGCGACGGGGCCTTCGAAGTGGACGGATGGGCTGCAGCACCGGGCTTCTTCTTAGGCGCCATGGATGATGGAGCCGTCGATGAAGCAGGTGATGAAGATGACGCGATGTGTGCGCTTCTCGGGTTCACGCAAGTGCTGCCCCCTACCTAGCGCGCCAAAGATGTCATGGGAAACCACGGCCACCTATGGGGCTATCATCCCCTTGTGGTTCGGTAGGGGGATGAGCACATTGCACAAAGAGCGGAGAATCATAGTGCAACATGGCAGAGATCACACGGGCAATTTTACCCAGGTTCGGGCCACCGCGAGGCGTAAAACCCTACTCCTACTTTGGTGGATTAATGGTGGATTGTGGTGGAAATGCAGCACTCTTGCCCGGCAGGGTTGCCTCGGGGCGAGGGCAACTACGCGCGTACGAGTGTGCCAGGGTCCGAATCCTTTCTCTGGTTGCCATGGCCCTCCTTTTATATATCAAGGGGTCACCACAGTGGCAAATCAGTCATTGTGTACTGATTAGATAGCGAACATGCTATCATACCTAACTCTGCAGTCAGAGCAGGGCGCATTAAATGTGCCACTTAGTGTCACATCATGGCATGCCCGGCAAGCCTTGCCAGGCTGACCGGCCACCTCCTCGTCTGTCTGCTTGCCACGTCGCTAGACGGGTGTCATTTGGAGGTGATTTCCATAGGAAGTGGCTGCCACGTGCCAAATAATAGCCACTTAGTCACTTGGGGGCTTGACACCGCACCGATCGATGACTTGCGTCGCTGTGAGGTGGAGCCTTGGCGGGGTAGTTTGCCTTCGTAGCGCCCGGCAGGCCTGCCGGGACGGTCTTGAGGCTTTACTTTGGGGCCACCTCGTCCTCGCCAGGCTTGCCTGCCCGGCAAGGGAGGTTTCTCCTTAGTGGTGTCTTGCTCATTTAGCTTGTCTTGGTCTTCTTGGTCTGCCCTTTGATTCCTCAAAGAGTTGATCTCTCCTTGCTTGATCTGGACTTGGATGTTGCAACCTTGCTCTTTTAGGCCTGTGCACAGTCTGGGCAACAGACCCAGGGTTTGTTGCACCGACACTAAAGTATATAACTCTTTGTCATAAATGGGATAATTAAGTTGCGCTCCGAAAAGTTTCTCACTAAAGTAAGCAATTGGGTGCTTCTCTTGCATTAACACACCTCCTATGCCATTACCACTAGCGTTGCAATGTACCTCAAAAGTTTTATCAAAGTTTGGTAATGCAAGCAAAGGAGCATGAGTAAGCAAATTCTTAAGCTCATGAAATGCGGTATCTTGGGATGGTCCACAAACAAATGGTGCATTCTTCTTACTCAAGGCATGCAAAGGTGATGCAATAGTGCTAAAGTCCTTAACGAATCTACGATAGAAACCAGCTAAGCCAAGGAAACTACGCACTTATTGCAAGTTAGTTGGTTGTGGCCAAGTTTTAATAGCATCAATTTTAGCTTCATCTACATGAACACCCTTAGATGACACAACAAAGCCCAAGAAAACAAGCTTGTCAACACCAAATGTGCATTTCTCCATATTAGCATAAAGGCGCTCGTTCAAAGAGTTTGCAAAGCGGTTCTAAGATGGGTGACATGATCTTCTAGAGACTCGCTAAACACAAGTATATCATCAAAGTAGACCACGACAAATATGCCAATGTAGGGGCGAAGAACATAGTGCATCACAAGCATGAAAGTACCAGGTGCTTCGGATAAGCCCATAGGCATAGCTAGCCATTCATACAAGCCAAATTTGGTTTTGAAAGTGGTTTTCCATTTATCACCTTCTTGAATACGTATTTGGTAATAACCACTTTTAAGATCAATTTTAGAGAAAATGGTGGCTCCGCTAAGCTCATCTAGCATATCATCAAGGCACGGAATGGGGTAGCAATAACGAACGGTGATAGCATTAATGGGATGACAATCAAAACACATGCGAAAAATACCATCTTTCTAAGGCACGAGAATAAGCAGAACGGCACAAGGACTTAAGCTTTCACGTACATGCCCGTTGTCAATGAGTTGTTGTACTTGCCTTTGTATTTTTTTGGTCTCTTCAGGATTGACGTGATATGGTGCCTTGTTGGGTAACGGTGCACCAGGGATGAGGTTGATGCGGTATTCGATGCCTCGAAGTGGAGGTAGTCCTAGAGGTAGCTCATCAGGGAAGACGTCCTCATATTCCTACAATATATTAGACACCACTAAAGGAAGATGGTGAGAGGTGTTAGTTCTTGCCGCTTCATCTTTGCACAATAGGACATAGTGGGTGACACTTGATGGGTTCTTACACACTTCTCTCGTCTCTCTTTTGGTAGCGAAAAGCACTAAGTTTTTCTTGTCGCTCATCGTGGAGGCACTCAAGTTGGGCTTGTGGCACTCACTCTCTTTTTGGTGGCTCACTCTCTCACTATTCTCTCCATGATGGGTGGTTGCTTTCTTGTCGGTGATCACTTGACTTGGTGACATAGGTCGTAGCACGTACTCCTTGCCCTTCATCTTGAAGCTATAGTGATTGGTTCGCCCGTTGTGGATGACGCCGCGGTCGAATTGCAAAGGTCGTCCAAGTAGGAGATGGCAAACGTACATGGGAACCACGTCACACTCCAAGGCGTCTTCATATGCTCCAATCTTGAAGGAGACTTGAACGGTGTGCTCCACTTGAATGGTGCCAGAGTCGCTAAGCCATTGGACCTTGTAGGGACGAGGATGCTTCATCTTGACCAAATGTAGCTTGGAACATAGCTCTTCACTTCCCAAATTGTGGCAACTTCCTCCGTCGATGATGACCTTCACGAATGTCCATTGATGCCCGATTTGGTGTGGAAGATGTGGCAGCGTTGGTCTTCGTCTTGTTGGTGTTGAAGTGTCAAGACCTTGGAGACAAAGAGAGCGGGGCTCGAATCATTGTCACAAAAGACTTGGTCATCTTCATCTTCATTCACGCGCCAGTGCATGGTTATGTGCTCAAGGGCATTCATTTCTTCCTCACTCATCAAGTCATAGGTGTCGTCGTTGTTGGCGATCATGGTGCACCGAGTGGGGCACTCAAAGGTCTTGTGGCCTTGGCCTTGACATGTGAAGCATTTGATGGAACTTGACTTGACGGTCTCATCCGGTGGAGTTGTAGATGATGAAGCTCTCGGCTTGAAGTTGCTTGTAGTGGTAGGGTGACTCGAAGATGTCGAAGTTTTCTTGTAACTTGACTTGTTGCTGTTTCCTGTAGAAGGTTTGGTTGAGGTAGAAGAAGGCGGTGTAGTCATTGAAGCTTGATTGTATGAGCCATATGTCTTGTAAGAGTACTTGGCATATTTGTAATCATCTTGCACTTGCCGCTTTGCCTTGGTGGTTTGGTGCACCAGCTAGAGGAGGTTCATGTGCGATTGGAAATCCACAATCTTCTTGATAGGATGGTTGAGTCCATTCAAGAATCATGCCATTGTTTGCTCCTTGTCTTCATTGACATTTGCTCGAATCATGGCAATCTCCATTTCCTTGTAATACTCTTCAACGGACTTGGTGCCTTGCTTGAGAAGTTGCAATTTCTTGAAGAGGACGCGGCTATAGTACGTGGGTACAAAGCGCGCTCGCATGACATCCTTCATTTGATTCCAAGTTGTGATGGGTGGATCACCACTTGCTTGTCGACACTTAATGACTTGCTCCCACCAAATAAGGACATAGTCTTGGAACTCAAGAGATGCCATGGCAATTTTCTTCTCTTCTTCATAGTTGTGTAAACGAAAGATCTTATCAACCTTCAATGCCCATGAAAGGTAGTCTTCGGGGTCGGTGCCGCCAGAGAACTTAGGCATGTTGAACTTGAGCTTACCGTAGCGTTGCTCTTCATTGTGTTGTGGGCGATGGTGATGATGCTCTTGCCATGGTGGAGGGTCTTGAAGCACTTGCTCATCATTCTCAACTTGATTAGTTTGCCGTTGAGGTTGTGGAATTCTTGCATGGTTCCTCAATTCTTAGCGTTCCTCAAGGTGTGCAGCTTCTTCTTGTCGTTCTCGTCAGAGAGCCTCTTCTCGTAGACATACTTGGCGGTTGCGCTCATTAACGGCTTTTGTTTCTTCACGTAGAGCGCATTGGGCTTCAAGGGCTTGTTCCTCACAATTTAGTTGTTCTTGTTGTAGGGCGTCACCATCGTGTTGTTCTTTTGGATCTTGGCGGATTGGAGCTTGCTCTTGGACCGGGGGATCATTAGCTTGTCGACGTAATCGTTCACGTTCCCGGACGCGGCCTTGTAAACCATTTCTGTGAAATGGATTTTGTGGAGCTTGATGATCTTCATGGTCTAGACAACGTTGTGGACGAGCTCGAGGTGGACTTGCATTTGAGGACGTGTCCGAAGAGTGACAACTTGAATGGCGTCATCTTGAGTATGACCAACTTGTAGAAGAGCGATTGGCCATCAAGTCCCGTATGTCTTCCTTGAGAGATGCCATCGATGCGTCGAAGTAGTCTCTTGTACGTTGCTCGGATTGTGGCAAGTCGGTAGCAAGTATGTCGATGTGTTTGCCCAATGCTTCTTGTGCTTGATGCAAAGCTCTTTGTGCACCGAAAAGGTGGCTCTTGGTGACGTAGTTGTTCGGATCCTCATATTTCTCGATGAAGAGTGGATTCAAAGAAGTAGTTGGCCTATCCATCATCTCAAACAAATATGTGAGTGGAAGAAAGGAAAGAACTAGACCAAATGTACCTTATCCGATGTTGAAAATGGATCAATGATCACTCTATAATGTAACAAGGATATAGCACAATTGGTACCGGATCTTGTCGATTCTCACATCTACACAAATAAAGCTTTTGGAGTAGCTTGGTGAGGATGGTGGCACAAAATCTTATGCAATTGTTAGCAAGATTCAATAATGTTGAAAAGATTCACAAAGTTCGCAAATGCAACAAGTAGACCAAAGCAATATGTGGCACACGGAAACACACGCACGGATAGATAAATGGGGTCGTGCAACCAAGGAGTGAGCTCAAAATGTGGAATCCACGGAAAATGCTCTTGTAGCACAACACAAGAGAGGCGCTAGCATGATTGCTCTATAGGCGGATACGAGACTTGTCCACAACCTATAAAGCAAAAATGCAACAACTTCTATCCCAAGTATGCTATATGTTTGATGTTCCGGTGATATGATCCAAGATGATCGAGTATGACAATCTTAAGTGTAATGTAGTATGATGCTATGGCTCTTTCTTAAAAGCTCTTTGCTTATCTTTTTCCTTTGCTTAAAAGCTTTTTGGCTCTTTCTCTTTTGATCTTTTCCTTTGGCCACTTACGCAAAACTTCACGAACCAAGATAGCAATTGTGTATAGGCGATGACAACCATGTGACACAAGAGATGATATGATGATACCAAGAAATGGATACCAAAATGATATGGTATGTATGCAATGGGGGACGATGATCACTAATGTGCACAAGTAACATTGTCGGCAATACTCAAAGGCTAGTCTCGATGGGAAAGTAATGCAAAATGGGCTATGGGTTATTAATGCAATGGCAAGGAAGAATGTACGAGAGTGTTGTCGAGGTTACCACCCTTGCTTACGGTTGATGGTGTCAAAGGTGATGTGATCATTGTTGATGTCGAATGCGTAGTCAGATGACATGATTGAGTAGCAATGGCATGCTGCATGGTCTCCAGTGTGTTGGTGAAGATGTCGCTACACCGTGGTCGAGGTTGGCGAACTTGCGGAAGCAGTTGATAATGCGCAGACTTTCTTTCTAGGCCGTAAGTTCTGGGGGAGACAGAAGGTCTGGGAGCCGGAAGTTCCGGGGAGGGCCGAACGGTCCGATGGCCAGAAGTTCTGGGGGTCGCAAAAACAGATGAACAGGGAAATCTCAGATCGGGGATTTGGGCGGAAAAATTTGGAGAAAACCCAAACTGAAAGGGGGAAAAGAAAATTTTGGGTGTGGGGAAGGGTGGGGAAGCTAGATCTATGTGCTACACACGAAATCCACGGATCAAATCCAACAAAACCTCATCAAACCAACAAATCACAAAAAGTTTGGGAGGGCTATTTTTGTGGGGATTTTCAAAATTGGGACAAAAGAGAGCAAAATTCGGCTAGAAAACGAAGGGAGAGACTCCAAAATCATGATCAACGTGGCTCTAAATCCAAGATGATGTAGGGTGAAACCCTAGGGGCCGATCTTTCACGATTTGCAGGTGGGGTTCTTGAAAAACATGAAGAACACACAAGGGAAAACATGAGGGGAAACGAGAGGAAACACTCAAATCAACGAGATTCAATTACACATGTGCTAGATCCAAGAACACAACAAGGTACACGATCCAAATCCAACAAAGGATGATACAAATGGTCGGTAGTTCTTCCCAATCCGTGAGGAGATGGGGTCTTGAATCCACGAGGGGATATTCCCTAGACGGGGTCTTGAATCCACTTGGGGAATCTTCTCCTAGGAGGCCTTGATCTCCAAAGGAGTAGGTATCAAGTGGATGAGCAAAGCTCTATCTCCGAAACAAGCTATCACAATGCTAACCATAGAACGTTGGGGAAGAAGGAGTATATATAGTCTAGGGGACGAAAGGGTACATGGGCTTCAGCCCGAGTGTCTGCGTGCAAGTAGGGCCGGAAGTTCCGGGGACGGCCGGAAGGTCCGGGCGCCGGAGGTTCCGATGAAGGTCCGAGCAGGGTCCGGGCTATCCAGAGAGTTGGCACGGTCGGGGTTGGTCTGGTTTCCGGGGGCCGGAAGTTCCGGGCAGGCCGGAGGTTCCGGGGTTAGGAAGTTCTGGGCGTGTTCCGGGCTTAACAAAGCGTTGGCATGCCCGGGCATCGTCTGGAGTGGTGAGGCCCGGAGGTTCCGGGCTGTGGCCGGAGGTTCCAGGCTATGGCTGGAAGGTCCAGGCTGGACAGAGAGTGTGCACTCCTGTCCCTTTCTTCTCCTTTAGCCCTCGGATCCTCGGGATGCTCGCTGTACCTGATCATACACAGTATCTTTGATTGAGGTAACAACCATGTCTCGTTCATATGTAAGGGAAGCTCAAGTAGGAGATATGTCACCTCGGATTGAATAGCACATGTACGAGCTCTTGTCATGGGTCCACTTGGTGCTTGGGTAGTTGGGGTAGTGTCCATGGTGTGAGCATGGGATGCTCCGCATCACATGCTCACATGGAGGTCTTCAACTCCATGGGAGTGGTCTCTCTCTCTCAAGAGTAGTGGTAGGAGCAAAGCTCAACTAAGATGAGCTGTCATATTTGCTAACCCTAGAAAGGAGGTGGGGGAGGAGTATATATAGTCTTAGCAATGAAGGGGTAAGTGGGAGAGAGATACAAGGCCATAGGCCGCGGCTGCATACACACAGGTTCTGGACGTCCGGAGGACGTCGGTCGTCCGATGGCTCGGGAGGGTCCGGATGTCCGGAGAGTGTCGGACGTCCGGCAATTCAGCTCGGGTGTCATGGCACCGGATTTCTTGACAAGGTCGGCCATCCGGTGGCTGGAGGTCGTCGGACGTCCGGTGGACGCCGGTCGTCCGGGCGTTGTAGAGTGTCGGACGTCCAGTGACTTCCGGTCGTCCGGCCGCTGTAGACTCCGCAGCTCCGTCTTCTTCCGTCTCCACTTCCAAGCTTCCCTCGCAGATGGTGTAGGTGTACGCTTGTGCTCACACTCCTCCTCGTCCTCCGTAAATCTCCGACAATACCTATGCATGCACACGAGAGGAGTGTCAAGAAGTATACCATGCTCGAAGGGGTCAAGTGAACACGTGTAAAGAAGATGATTCACCTTTATGTATGTGAAGTAGATGTCACACGTGTCACTTGCCAAATGGACTCTTGTCATGGTGATGTCCGTAGGATGCTCCGCAGCATGACATCTCTTCAAGAAGTTGCAACTACTCAAGCAAAGCATGAAGACAGTGGAAGAATACTACCAAGAAATGGAGATTTCCATGATACGGGCCAACGTCAAGGAAGATGACGAGCAAACCATGGCTCGCTTCTTGAATGGACTCAACCATCCTATCAAGAAAATTGTGGATTTCCAATCGTACTCCAACTTACTCGAGCTATTCACCAAGCGACCAAGGCGGAGCGACAAGTGCAAGACGACTACAAATACGACAAGTACTCTTCCAAGTCCTACGGTTCATACAATCAAGCTTCAACAACTACGATGCCTCCTACCTCGACGAAAGCTACACAAAGCATCGGCGACAAGTCAAGTTACAAGAAAACTTCGACGTCTTCAAGTAGTCCTCCTACTACAAGCAACTTCAACCCAAAAGCTTCATCATCAAATAATACTCCGGATGAGACCGTCAAGACAAGTTCCATCAAATGCTTCACATGCCAAGGCCGCGGCCACAAGACATCTGAGTGCCCCACTCGATGCACCATGATCGCCAATGACAATGGCTCCTATGACTCCATGAGTGAGGAAGAAATGGAAGCACTTGAGCACATGGCCATGCACCGACGAGTGAATGAAGATGAAGATGATCAAGTCTTTTGTGACAATGATTCAATCCCCGCTCTTGTTGTATCCAAGGTCTTGAAGCTTCAACACCAACAAGACGAAGACCAACGTTGCCACATCTTCCACACCAAAGCGGGCATCAATGGACATTCCATGAAGGTCATCATCGATGGAGGAAGTTGTCACAATTTGGCAAGTGAAGAGCTATGTTCCAAGCTACAATTGGTTAAGATGAAGCATCCTCGCCCCTACAAGGTCCAATGGCTTAGCGACTCCGGCACCATTCAAGTGGAGCACACCGTGCAAGTTTCCTTCAAGATCGGCATATACGAAGACACCTTGGAGTGTGATGAGGTTCCCATATCCGTGTGCCATCTCCTTTTAGAAAGACCTTGGCAATTAGACCGCGGCGCATCCACCATGGACGGACCAATCACTATAGCTTCAAGATGAAGGGCAAGGAGTACGTGCTATGACCCATGTCGCTAATGATGGGGAACGAAGCATGAAAATCAAAAAATTCCCTACGAACACCCAAGATCTATCTTGGAGAAGCATAGTAACGAGAGGGGAGAGTGTGTCTATGTACCCTCGTAGACTGAAAGCGGAAGCGTATATAGCGCGGTTGATGTAGTTGTACTCTTCGCGATCCGATCATGATCCAACCGATCTAGTGCCGAACGGATGGCACCTCCGAGTTTAGCACATGTGCGGCTCAATGATGCCTCCTCCTCCTTGATCCAGCAAGAGAAGGCGGAGAAGTAGATGGGATCACTACTAGCACAACGACATGGTGGTGATGGTGGTGGTGGAGCTAGTTCAGCAGGGCTTCGCCAAGCGCTACTAGAACGAGGATGGAGGAACTATGGAGTAACGGGAGAGAGAGGGGCGCCAAGGGCTTGGTGTGTGCTCTTGGGGTGCCCCCTCCCCTCTATATATAGGTGGAGGGGCGTGGGGAACAGCCCCTCCAAGTCCTAGGGTGCAGCCAAGGGGGAGAGGACTTGGACTCCAAGTCCAATCCTATTCCTACTAGGACTCCCTTTTTTCCCTTCCCTAGCCACATGGGCTTTTGAGAACTTGGTGCGCCTAGCCCAATAAGTCCAGGGTGCCTCCCCTCAGCCCATGGGTCATGGTGGACCCACTTGTGGACTTCTGGACCCCTCCGGAATCCTTCGGAACCTTCTAGAAGCTTCACGGTACAATACCGAAAAAACTGCACCTTTTTTCGGAACCCAAAATATGACTCCCATCTATAAATCTTTACCTCTCGACCATTCTGAGACTCCTCATGACATCCGGGATCTCATCCGGGTCTCCAAACAACATTCGGTTACCAATCATCAAATATCCCAATACTACTCTAGCGTCAACGAACATTAAGCGTGCGACCCTGCTGGTTCAGGAATCATGTAGTCATGACCGCGACACCCCTCCGGTCAATAACCAATAGCAGGACCTGGATGCCCATATTGATTCCTACATATTCCAAGAAGATCTTTTATCGCTTGAACCATGATGTTAAGGATTCGGTTAATCCCGTATGCAATTCCCTTTGTCTGGCATTATGTTACTTGCCCGAGTGATAGAGGCAAAGGTGTCCCGTCTTTCGATAAGATGGTGGTTATCGTTTTTGGTGGAGTAGACTTTCATGATCCGACTATGAACATGCGAAGACGTCACACCTTAGCAATCGCTAAACCAACTCCGAGAGGTTATTGACCACGCCGGAGCACGATCAACCTGACCACGAGGGTCTATTTCCTGCAGGCAAACGAAGAACAAGCAAGAAACTGAGATTCAATCTGGATAATTGCGAATATAAGATGAAAGCTTTATTGATGAAAGTGGGGTTCTGTGATGTCTTGGTCTGGTCGTTGAACACAAACGAAGTACGAGAGTTGCAGCTATAGCGATCTTTAATCTAAACAAAACCCAAAGTGTAAACGACGTCCTAAGGGTTGTATATATGGAGGAAGAGGGGGGAATTCCGTGACCCCTTGGAGGAGGGATCCGAAACCAACCCTAACTCTTGTTTCCCCACACATACGGACTCTAAAAACAGCCTATACTCAAGTCTTTTGGAATCACATGGGCCTGGCATGAAAATAAGGTGGTGCAACACCTATTATAAACTATGGACGAAATTTATGAAAGGGCATCTTGTATATTTCGTCCATGTCCTTGTATGTCATCAAGGAGGCTTCAAAGTACTGAAATCTGCACTAGAAACGCCATTCTGGTTCCCTTCGCGCGCGCCTTCATCTCCATGCTTGTTTATGCTCCAGCGTTCATCCCTCTTGTCCATGCTAGGCCCTTCATTAGTAATCAACACAAATGTATCCAATTTAGGCAGCATCATATTCTCATGAACATTAGAATTGTTACCAAGAAACGAAAATACCTGGTAATTCAATTGGCGTGCACGAGCTCTAGTGATTGGTCCAGTATGTATAGTAGCAGTGGTTGTAGGTGTAACAATGGTATTGATGTCCTCATCATCCTCCCCTTCTTGAAATGAAGTCATCCTCGACGGAAGCTCATCTTCCTCACCCAAATAAGGCTTCAAATCTGCAATGTTAAAAGTGGGACTAACCCCAAAATCTGCAGGCAACTCAAGTTTATATGCATTATCATTTATTTTCTCTAACACCTTAAACGGACCATCGGCACGTGGCATTAGCTTTGATTTGCGCAAATCAGGAAATCTATCCTTACGCAAATGTAACCAAACAAGATCTTCAGGTGCAAAGACAACATGTTTTCTACCCTTATCTCCAGCAAGTTTATATTTAGCATTCACATGCTCAATGTTCTACTTAGCTAACTCATGCATTTTTTAAATCAATTCAGCATGTTGTTTAGCATTAAAATTAACCTTCTCCGAAGATGGAAGAGGCAACAAATCAATGGGTGCATGAGGTAGGAAACCATACACAATCTCAAAAGGGCACATCTTAGTAGTAGAATGCAGCGAGCGATTATAAGCAAATTCAATATGAGGCAAGCATTCTTCCCACATTTTCCTATTATTCTTCAAAACAGCCCTAAGCATAGTAGACAATGTTCTATTGACTACTTCAGTTTGTCCATCAGTTTGGGAGTGACATGTAGTACTAAAAAGCAGTTTAGTCCCCAACTTAGCCCATGAACATCTCCAAAAATGGCTAAGAAACTTAGTATCACAATCTGAAACAATTTGGCACACCATGCAAGCGAATAATTTCACGAAAGAACAAATCAGCAACATTAGCAGCATCATCGCTTTTATGACATGGTATAAAGTGTGCCATTTTCGAAAATCTATCCATGACAACAAATCTGCTATCCCTTCTTTGTTCGAGGTAAACCTAAAACAAAGTCCATAGATATATCCTCCCATGGAACACTAGGTACAGGCAAAGGCATATATAAACCATGAGGATTGAGTCGTGACTTAGCTTTTTGACATGTAGTGCAGCGAGCAACAAAACGTTCAACATCTCGTCTTAAATGTTGTTTGCCCTGTTGATGCCATGGATGAAGAAGAGCTCTGTGCAGGCCCAGAAGGTGTTCTCTTGGTAGATAGTGGTGGTTGTGCCTGCTTTCTTGTATCACGGTTGGAGGTGGCAGCGGATGGAGGTACCGGCATAGCAGAATGTGTGGAAGTAGAGGATGCACGTGGTGTCCATGATGAAGTTCGACCTGCAGAAAAGTTAGTCCACGCCAATGCCTGTCGATTCTGCACTTCATGTTCAACTTTGCAAGCAAGATGGAATAAACGAGTGATATTTTTATACTCCTTATACTCTAAAATGGTCTGAATCTCTCTATTTAACCCACCCATAAAACGTGCAAGCATAGCTTCGTTATCCTCAATAATACCACATCTAATCATGCAAGTTTGTAATTCCTGATAATATTCCTCTGCAGAATTTTTTCCTTGTCTTAAACGCTGCAATTTTTGAAGTAATTCACGTTGATAATATGGTCGAACCCAACGAGTACGCATAGCAGTTTTCAAAGTAGCCCAAGTAGCTGGAATAGGATATAATCTACAATGTTCAGACCACCACACACAAGCAAAACTAGTGAAAGCACAAACAGCAGCAGCAACACGTCTCTCCTCGGGATATTGTAAACATGTAAAACGTTGTTCAGTAACTCCCAAGTAAGATATACATTAGGAACGTATCTACCCTCAAAAGTCAGAATATTCAACTTTAGTTTAGGAAGATGTTCATGATCTTGTACCTGAGGTGGTGGGGCAGCCCTACCATTGCGATTATGTGCATGAGGACGACCTGGTGGTGGTGGTGGTGCTGGTGGTTGCAGATAGTTCTGATTTTGATCAACCTCATCCTCATAATAGTCCTCCTCCTCTGCAGTAGTAGCAGGAGCTACAGAAGCATCAACAGCAGTAGCAGCGGCACCAGAAGTTTGTCCTGGCTCAAGAGGAACATGCTATGCTCGCCCTGCTGGATCGCGACGTGGTTGTTGTTGATGTTGTTGCAATGGTGCAGCAGATGCGGGTGGTGGTTGTGGTAGACGCGCGAGTACTTCATCAAACTTGGCTTCCAACTTGGTGTCAATTGTCTTCTCCATGTCATCAATCCTCTCCAGTGCCTTTCCAAAGCTGGCCATCACGTCTTCCACCTGTTGACCTAACATTTGCTGAAATTTATCATGAAGCTCCTTCTTCGTCATGTTCTCCCAATCAATCTCGTCGGCTTGTGATCCTGCCATGGTTAGCAGCAATAGAAACACACAAGAATATGATCCTACAGACTACTAGAAAGTGGTGGTGGTGGGGTGTCACAAATCCATCAAGCAAATCTCAAATTCTTACCAGTTCTTACCCAGCAGCAGGTGGTGATTGGCAACCGTTGTAGTCAAAACTCTCAAAGCTTGGACAGAGCAATTGCCAGGTGGTGTCAAACGCATGATGTTGATGTATGTGGAGCTGGGAAGGCTTATGATATGGTAGCAAAAATGTCAACAATAATCAATTCTAAGATGCAAAGTTGAATAAACGCTCAACAACGGTACTATTCTGGTCCTAGGCTAGACCGTGCTAGAGACGTGAGCCTAGAACACTAAAAAATCATGGGGCTGCACGTAAACAAGGGAGGAGCACACTCCAAATCTCTTTTTTTTCTTTTTTCACTTTTTTGCACTTTTTTCCTCTCTTTTTTTGCTCCGCAACAATTTTTTTTTGAAAAAGTCTACAAATGGCCTAAAAACTGCCTAGCCAGAATTTTCCAGACTTAGTTTTTGTTTTTTTTAAACTGGAACTATTTTTCTTCTGAGGGTGCACGGAAGTTGGGGATTCTGACTTGGTCACGACTAGTAGTTGGACGTGACCTGGAAATCAATAACGGGGAAGTAAATACTAGACTCGGAAAAGGATTGGTGGCGGAGATGAATCTGGTGGAACTCGGACTGGTGATGGTATATGACGGTGTTATATGCGGACTCGGATTGGTGGTGGTATATGGCGGTGGTATATGTGGACTCGGATTGGTGGTGGTATATGGCGGTGGTATATGTGTACTCAGATTGGTGGTTGTATATGGTAGCAGCGATGTATATGGTGGGGATGGTGGTATATGGCAGCGGCGATGTATATGGTGGGGTGGTGGTATATGGCAGTGATGAAGGTGGTGCGGCAGCGACGTGACAACCTTTGACCAGAACTCAAAACTCTAAAAGACTAGACGCTAAGACCAGCAACTAGACACGACGATGCAACCGCAAAATCAACAAAGCAAAACACTGAAAAGATTATGCAAAGGCTCAGATTGGTTTGGATATGATGAACTAACCCTAATTTTTTTGGCTTTTTCGTGGACTGTAGGTATGAAGAACGGATGCGATCTAAACTATGAAAAACAGGAAAATCTCACCGAGCAACCTGGAAATCTGATACCACTTGATAGAGGCAAAGGTGTTCCGTCTTTCGATGAGATGATGGTTATCATTTTTGGTGGAGTAGACTTTCATGATCCGACTACGAATGTGCAAAGACGTCGCGCCTTAGCAATCTCTAAACCAACTTCGAGAGGTTATTGACCATGCCGGAGCACGATCAACCTGACCACAAGGGTCTATTTCCTGCAGGCAAACTAAGAACAAGCAAGAAACTAAGATTGCAATTTGGATAGTTGCGAATATAAGATGAAAGCTTTATTGATGAAAGTGAGGTTCTGTGACGTCTTGGTCTGGTCGTTGAACACAAACGAAGTACGTGAGTTGCAACTATGGCGAACTTTAATCTAAACAAAACACAAAGTGTAAACGACGCCCTAAGGGTTGCATATATGGAGGAAGAGGGGGGGAAATTTCGTGACCCCTTGGAGTAGGGGTCCAAAACCAACCCTAACTCCTGTTTCCCCACACATACGGACTCTAAAAACAGCCTATACTCAAGTATTTCGAAATTACATGGGCCTGGCACAAAAATAAGGTGGCGCAACACCTATTATAAACTATGGATGAAATTTATGAAAGGGCATGTTGTATATTTTGTCCATGTCCTTGTATGTCATCAAGGAGGCTTCAAAGTACTGAAATCTGCACTAGAAACACCGTTTTGGTTCCCTTCGCGCACGCCTTCATCTCCATGCTTGTTTATGCTCCAGTGTTCATCTCTCTTGTCCATGCTAGGCCCTTCATTAGTAATCAACACAAATGTATCCAATTTAGGCAGCATCATATTCTCATGAACATTAGAACTGTTACCAAGAAACGAAAATTCCTGGTAATTCAATTGGCGTGCGCGAGCTCTAGTGATTGGTCCAGTATGTATAGTAGCAGGTGATACACCATCGTATCTACTTTTCCTAACGCTTTTCCTCTTGTTTTGGACTCTAATTTGCATGATTTGAATGAAACTAACCCGGACTAACGTTGTTTTCAACAGAACTACCATGGTGTTGTTTTTGTGCAGAAATAAAAGTTCTCGGATTGGAACGAAACTTTTTGGAGAATTTTTATATAATAAAAGAAAAATACTGGAGCCAAGAACCACCGGAGGGGGGCCCCTGGGTGAGCACAACCCACCAGGGTGCCCCCCCCCTCAGGCGCGCCCAGGTGGGTTGTACCCACCTGGTGGCCCCGCAGACCCTGATTCCAACGCTATAAAATCCTATTTTTCCAGAAAAATTCTGGGAGGAAGAATTATCTCGTTTCTTGATACGGAGTTGCTGTCACCTCCTGTTCTTCATCGGGAGGCCGGATTTGGAGTCCGTTTTGGGCTCCGGAGAGGGGGATCTCCGATCTTCGTCATCACCAACCCTCCTTCATCGCCAATTCCATGATGCTCCCCACCGGGAGTGAGTAATTTCTTCGTAGGCTCGCTGGTCGGTGAGGAGTTGGATGAGATTCATCATGTAATCGAGTTAGTTTTGTTAGGGCTTGATCCCTAGTATCCACTATGTTCTGAGATTGATGTTGCTATGACTTTGCCATGCTTAATGCTTGTCACTTTGGGCCCGGGTGCCATGATTTCAGATCTGAACCGTTTATGTTATCACCATTATATCTATGTTCTAGATCTGATCTTGCAAGTTATAGTCACCTACTATGTGTTATGATCCGCAAACCCCGGAGTGACAATAGTCGGGATACTTTCCGGTGATGACCGTAGTTTGAGGAGTTCATGTATTCACTATGTGCTAATGCTTTGTTCCGGTTCTCTATTAAAAGGAGGACTTAATATCCCTTAGTTTCCTTATGGACCCCGTTGCCACGGGAGGGTAGGACAAAAGATGTCATGCAAGTTCTTTCCATAAGCACGTATGACTATTTACGGAATACATGCCTACATTATATTTATGAACTGGAGCTAGTGCCGTATCGCCCTAGGTTATGACTGTTATATGATGAATATCATCCAACGAATTCACCGATCCAATGCCTACGAATTTTTCATATATTGTTCTTGCTAAGTTACTACTGTTGCTGCTACTATTACACTCGCTACAAAATCACTGCTATCATTGTTACCGTTACTGTTACTGTTACTACTGCTATCAAAACTATCGTACTACTTTGCTACTGATCACTTTGCTACAGATAATTAATCTCCAGGTGTGGTTGAATTGACAACTCAGCTGCTAATACTTGCAAATATTCTTTGGCTCCCCTTGTGTCGAATCAATAAATTTGGGTTGAATACTCTACCCTCGAAAACTGTTGCGATCCCCTATACTTGTTGGTTATCAAGACCTTTTTTCTGGCGCCGTTGCCTGGGAGCATAGCTATATTTGTTGAGTCACTTGGGATTATTATCAATTTATCACTATGAAGAATCTGAAGGATACAAAGACTAAGATTTTTCCCTCTAAGACGAGGGGAGGTAAGGAACTGCCATCTAGCTCTGCACTTGATTCACCTTCTATTTTGAGTAGACTTGCAACACCACCACATGCTATTAATCCTGATATGTCACAAGTTATTGATGATGCCACTTCTATGAATGCTACTCTTGATGATGCTAGTACCTTGCTTGATGATGGTGTGCCACTAGGTAATTTTCTTGATGAACAAATTGCTAGAGCTAAAGATATTGAGAATGCTGAAAGTGATGAAATTATTGAAACTGATGAAGTACTTGAAACTGAAAATCTTGAAACACCTATTAGGCCTAGCTCTCCTAGATATGAATTGCCTAAGGTACCTGAAGGTTATGTTATGGATGAGGAGACAACTAGAGATTTTCTTGCTTGCAATGATAGAGATGATCTTAAGAAATTATTATGCAAACTGAAGGAGAAATCTTTGAATGCTAGAATGAAATGTGATCCAAAGTTTGCTACTTCACCTATCTTTGTTGATGATAAGGATTATGAATTCTCTGTCGACCCAGAGTTAATTACTTTGGTTGAATCTGATCCTTTCCATGGTTATGAAACTGAAACTGTTGTGGCACATCTTACTAAATTGAATGATATAGCCACCCTTTTTGCTCATGATGAGAAGATTCGCTATTATTATATTCTCAAATTATTTCTGTTCTCATTAAAGGGTGATGCTAAGATTTGGTATAATACTCTTGCTCCTGGTTGTGTGCGTAGTCCCCAGGATATGATTTACTACTTCTCTAAAAAATATTTTCCTGCTCATAAGAAACAAGTTGCCTTACAGGAAATATTTAACTTTATGCAAATTGAAGAAGAGAGTCTCCCACAAGCTTGGGGGAGGCTTCTCCAATTGCTGAATGCTTTGCCTGATCATCCTCTTAAGAAAAATGAAATACGTGATATCTACTATAATGGACTAACTGATGCTTCTAGGGACTTCCTAGATAGTTGTGCTGGTTGTGTTTTCAAGGAACGAACTGTTGAACAAGTTGAGGAATTATTGAATAATATATTGAAAAATCATGATGATTGGACTCTTCCTGAACCACCGCATAAACCCACTCCGAAGAAGAGGGCTATCTTATATCTCAGTCCGGAAGATATGCAAGAGGCAAAGAAATCTATGAAGGAAAAAGGTATTAAAGATGAGGATGTCAAAAATTTACCTCATATTGAAGAGATACATGGGCTTGATACACCACCACCCAAGGTGGTAGAGGTAAATTCTTTAATGAAATTTAATGATAATGACAATCCTTATAATATGCATCCTACTCAATGCCTTCATGAGTTTGATAACTATATTAGAAAACAAGATCACTTCAATGCAAATGTTATGAAACAATTGAAATACAATTCTGATATGATTGCTCGCTTGAGTGACTTGTTATTTAGAATCTCCAATGATGTTAGAGGTGTAGGAAAACATGCCTCTATGGTTCAAACACAACTAGAACAAGTTGCTAAATCTCAAAGAGAATTGCTTGATGAAATGAATAATAATATCAATGATCATGTTGTCAGAGTAATGACTAGAGGAGGTAGAATGACTCAAGAACCACTTTATCCTGAGGGACATCCTAAAAGAATTGAACAAGACTCTCAAAGAATTAACACTGGTGCACCTAGTCCTTCTAAGAAGAAGAATAAGAAGAAGAAGAAGAAAAATGATAGGACTTTGCATGCCTCTAGTGAACCTGAAATAGAAAAACCTCCTGATAATGATAATGATGTTTCTATGTCTGATGCTAAAACTCAATCTGGTAATGAACATTCACCTAGTGATAATGAAAAAGATAATGATGATGTTCATGAAGATACTCAACCAGACAATGATAAACAACCAGATAATGATGTTGAGATAGAACCAGCTGTTGATCTTGATAACCCACAACCTAAATATAAAAGATATGATAAAAGATACTTCGTTGCTAGAAAACATGGAAAGGAAAGAGAACCATGGGTTCAGAAACCCATGCCCTTTCCACCAAAATCAACTAAGAAGAAAGATGATGAAGAATTTGAACGCTTTGCTGAAATGATTAGGCCAGTCTTTTTACGCACTCGCTTGACTGATATTTTAAAGATGGCCCCTTATGCAAAGTATATGAAAGACATCATCACTAATAAAAGAAAAATACCGGAAGCTGAAATCTCCACTATGCTTGCCAATTATTGTTTTAAGGATGGAGTACCTAAAAACTTGGAGATCCGGGAATACCAATTATACCTTGCTCCATAAAAAGAAATTATGTCAAAACTACTTTGTGTGATTTAGGAGCTGGTGTTAGTGTTATGCCTTTCTCTTTATATAAAAGACTTGATTTGAATAAAATCACACCTACTGAAATATCTTTGCAAATGGCTGATAAATCAACTGCCATACCTATCGGTATTTGTGAGGATGTGCCTGTTGTTGTTGCTAATGTTACTATTTTGACTGACTTTGTTATACTTGAGATGCCCGAGGACGACAACATGTTGATTATCTTTGGTAGACCCTTCTTGAATATAGCAGGGGCTGTTATTGATTGCAATAAAAGCAAGGTCACTTTTCATATCAATGGTAATGAGCATACGGTGCACTTCCTGAAGAAACAATTCCAAGTGAATGGTATTAATGTTATTGAAAAATCTCCGACACTCACTATTGGAAGTTTTCAACTACCTCTACCTACTGCCAAAAAGAAATATGAAATGCTTATTGTTGGGGACACGCATATCCCCGTTGAGGTAACTTAGTGTTTTATGAAAGTTCTTCGGTTTCATGCTAATCGAAGGTGGTTGTTAATAAGACTTGATCAACCTTATTAATGGATCACTTTTGAGAGGTATGAAGTTGATGAATTTAGTAGGCACCACCTTCTGTCCTTACCTTTTGTCTTCTGTTTTTCTTAGTTAAATAAAATAAAATGCCATGTTTTGTCTGTTTTCTGAATTTTCCGTGCAATAAAAAAATGACCCAAAAATAAAAGTTCTCAGAATGCCCTGAAAATTTAATACGATTTTTTCTGAATATTTAAGAATTTTTGGTGCAAATAACATCGGAGGGGGTGCACCAGGTGGGCACAACCCACCTGGGCGCGCCAGCACCCCCAGGCACGCCCTGGTGGGTTGTGGTCCCCACATGGGCCCCCTCACTTATCTCTTTAGCCCATGTCACCACCTACCTCCAGAAAAAATTCACTATTGCTCTCTCTCTCTCTCGTGTTCTTGCTCTCAAACCCGCAGATTACGATCTCTTTGCTCGAAGCTCCGTTTCCGAAAGTGTTTTGGGGGATTGCTACTTGGTATGTGACTCCTCCATTTGTCCAATTAGTTTTTACTTTAGTGTTTTATATTTTGAATAATTAGCTACTCTTGGTGCTGCTATAGATGAGCTTGCATGATGAATTCTTAGATTTCTAAGAAGTTTGAATGCTCAATATAGCCTCTATGAATGTCTATGAGTAGTTGCTATCAATCTTGTGATTTTTGTTGACAAAAATTTTGAGAACTAAAATTTTCAAAATTTTATTCATAGGAATAAGATGAGTTTCTTTAGGAGTTCTTTGAGGAGGAGGTCTTCGGAGGCATCATCTAGTAGTGATTCGGTGCGCCGATCTTATGTTGAACCAAGCGCAAGTTCGATACGAGAAGCAGCTACCAAATCCTGCCTATGGCCATGCAACAATTTTATGGTGAGAGCAGGTATTAAAGAAGAATTTGAGCAATATGTTCACAACACCGAGCTCGGTCCCTACCTGGAAGATAAGTCCAACCAACATCTCAGCCTCACAGAATCATTTACTAAAGAATTTAGATTTCATCATCGTGAGTCTAGAGTGTCGTTTAAACTGTATGACAATCCATTTACCATATCTCTAGAGAGATTTGCTTACTACTGCAAAATCCCATTTTGGGGCTCGCTAGATGAACCACCTAGATTTGAGTACGAAACATTCTTGACTAGCCACTGCTATGGTGAAACTAGAGGAGTGACACAGGGTAGAATAAAGAGCACTCATTTCCCATCGATTCAATATTTTGCACTCTTTAATGGCAAATGCATTGTAGGCAAGCAGGATTGCAGCATACTTTGTGCTCCTGACTTGAGTCTTTTACACACTGCTCTCACCGGTAATAGGTGTTATAATCTTGGAGCGATTGTTGCACGCAGATTGCAACACAACGCTGGTAGTGGATATTTTTACGGTGCGATTTATGCCTCACGTCTAGCAAGGGGACTAGGTGTATCACCTTGGCCTATTGACCCTATCCTGCCCACCCAGTACTTATACTTTGAGGCCATGAAGTGCCATAAAATCCTCAAGGGCGAGACAACTGATTATATTTATAACCTATTGTTTAATAAACATCTTGTGGTGCACACCTTTTTGCCTGCTCCTGCTCTCTTTGATTATCACAGCAAGGGAAGATATTATGTTCTTGAGGGCGAGGCCCGCGCGCACAACGTTGAGATTGTAGCTGTTCGGCGAGCTGAGGAGGCCGCACCTAGAGCCTCCGTGAGCTATCATTCCGACTACTACGCAGGCTATTGATGATGATTACCAAGTTAGGCAAAAAGCCTAAGCTTGGGGGAGTACATATTTTCACCGACATTACATTCATGTTCACACATTTCATTCCAGTTGTCGGTGTCCACACTTTTTCATTGTATTATC
Organism: Thinopyrum elongatum; assembly: GCA_011799875.1. Taxonomy (NCBI): domain Eukaryota; kingdom Viridiplantae; phylum Streptophyta; class Magnoliopsida; order Poales; family Poaceae; genus Thinopyrum; species Thinopyrum elongatum. The sequence continues at coordinate 283,360,471 of CM022300.1, forward strand.
CATGCTGGATTTATTTTCTTGCTTTCTTCTTGTGTGTTTGAAAAACTTTGAGAAAACCCAAAAATATTTCCTGCTTCTTTTTGTTTTTTTCTAGTTTAATTAGCTATAGTATTAAAAGAAAAACCCAAAAAGATTTCTCGATTCTTCTTCTTGTTTGTTGGGAGCTTTCCCGTGTAAATAGTTTTTCTCATTTTTGTTCTTCCTTCTTTAATTTGCTTTCTTCTAGAAAAACTAAAAACTCCAAAAATATTTCAGCGTGTTTCCCTGAATTTCTTTTCCGTTTATTGAGTCATACCAAGGAGAAGACCATGATGAAAATGTTGAATGGCTCTCATGTGCATTATTGTTGACCTAATGAAGAACCCAAATTACCTTGCCTTCTCCTTTGAATAAAATGTTTGCAGATTCCAGCTTAGTCCATGGCACTCTTGCACTATTATTATTTTCAAATTGTTCGGTTGTGCAAGTGAAAGGCAATAATGACGATATTTGGTGAACTGGCTGTGGCAGAGAGAAACAGGTATGAACTCAACTTGTTCGGTTTTTGTAAATATGTTTAACCTAGTATCCATGATTCAGCATATTATGATCAAACATGTTTGCAATGACAATTAGAGATTGTAGTTTCTCATGCCATGCTTAAGTAGCTAGGAGTGGATAATGATTTATCTTGGATGTCAACATTGCGCTAAAATGATTGTGATGTAGTATGATGATATGGTATCCTCCTCCGAATGTTCGAGTGGCTTGACTTGGCACATGTTCATGCATGTAGTTGAATCAAAACAACATAGCCTCTATGATATTTATGTTCATGGTGTTCATATCCTACTCATGCTAGTATCCAATGTTCATTATGCATAATGCATGTTCATGACCGTTTTCGCTCTCTAGCTGGCCGCTTCCTAACCTATTTGCTAGCCTTCGCATGTACTAAGCGGAAATGCTGCTTGTACATCAAAATCCTAAAACCCAAGTTGTTCCAGATGAGTCCACCATACCTACCTATATGCGGTATTACCCTGCCGTTCTAAGTAAATTTGCATGTGCCACCTCTAAAAACTTCAAATAAATATCCTTTTTGTGTGCCTGGATTGTTCATAGAGTGACAGGAGGTAGTCGGTATCTTCCATGCTAAGCGGGTTATTCTCATGATGAGTGTTTATTCACTCGTCCTTGCACGAGAGGGGCGGTAATAGGGATTCCCAGTCCCGAAATCAAATTGCAAATAATTAAACAAAACTCCCCCAGGACTGATGTTGGTTTGGACGGTACCCGTGGATATGGCTAGCCGTGGAGTGTGTTTGTTGGTGGAGGGGGAGAAACCTTTACTTTTATCGCTTGGGAACCGCCACTGATGTGTTTAGCATGGAAGATATCGATAACTGATGATCACGAAGTAAACAAGAAGGGTGCATTTCTCAAAATTTCATTTACCTCTGTTTTAAAAATTGAGCTCTGGCACAGCAGTAAATCCCTGCTTCCCTCTGCGAAGGGACTATCTATTTAATTTTATGTTGAGTCATCACCTTCTCAAATAAGCGCCAAATCCTGGGAGCACTACTGTCATCCTCATGCATTGTGTATAGTTAATGTTGGATGCATCATGACTAGATCTTTTCTACCATGAATTACAATGTTTAGTCGCTGCTTGAACTTTGGAGGTGCTCTGCATTTATGTTTTGCGGTCTCAGAAAGGGCTAGCGAGATACCACTGTTGTCATATTATATCATGATTGTTTTGACAAGGTGTTGTCATTTGAGATGTTTTATTATTGCTTGCTAGTTGATTATGTCATTGATATGAGTTAATATAATTTTTAAGAGTTATTGTCGACATGGTTAGTTATAATCTTTGCTGAAAACCTGGGTGCTACTTAAGCTTATTTATGTAAACAAGAGCAAAAGAGTTCGTAAAAGTTTTTCTTTTTCACTTTCAGTTTATCAACTGAATTGCTTGAGGACAAGCAAAGGTTTAAGCTTGGGGGAGTTGATACGTCTCTGTTGTATCTACTTTTCCTAACGCTTTTCCTCTTGTTTTGGACTCTAATTTGCATGATTTGAATGAAACTAACCCGGACTAACGTTGTTTTCAACAGAACTACCATGGTGTTGTTTTTGTGCAGAAATAAAAGTTCTCGGATTGGAACGAAACTTTTTGGAGAATTTTTTGTATAATAAAAGAAAAATACTGGAGCCAAGAACCACCGGAGGGGGGCCCCTGGGTGAGCACAACCCACCAGGGCGCCCCCCCCCCCCCCCCTCAAGCGCGCCCAGGTGGGTTGTGCCCACCTGCTGGCCACGCAGACCCTGATTCCAATGCTATAAAATCCTATTTTTCCAAAAAAAATCTGGGAGGAAGAATTATCTCGTTTCGCAATACGGAGCCGCCGTCACCTCCTGTTCTTCATCGGGAGGCCAGATCTGGAGTCCGTTTTGGGCTCCGGAGAGGGGGATCTACGATCTTTGTCATCACCAACCCTCCTTCATCGCCAATTCCATGATGCTCCCCACCGGGAGTGAGTAATTCCTTCGTAGGCTCGCTGGTCGGTGAGGAGTTGGATGAGATTCATCATGTAATCGAGTTAGTTTTGTTAGGGCTTGATCCCTAGTATCCACTATGTTCTGAGATTGATGTTGCTATGACTTTGCCATGCTTAATGCTTGTCACTTTGGGCCCGGGTGCCATGATTTCAGATCTGAACAATTATGTTATCACCATTATATCTATGTTCTAGATCCGATCTTGCAACTTATAGTCACCTACTACGTGTTATGATCCACAAACCCCGGAGTGACAATAGTCGGGATACTTTCCGGTGATGACCGTAGTTTGAGGAGTTCATGTATTCACTATGTGCTAATGCTTTGTTCCGGTTCTCTATTAAAAGGGGGCCTTAATGTCCCTTAGTTTCCTTATGGACCCCGCTGCCACGAGAGGGTAGGACAAAAGATGACATGCAAGTTCTTTCCATAAGCACGTATGACTATTTACGGAATACATGCCTACATTATATTTATGAATTGGAGCTAGTGTCGTATCGCCCTAGGTTATGACTGTTATATGATGAATATCATCCAACGAATTCACCAATCCAATGCCTACGAATTTTTCATATATTGTTCTTGCTAAGTTACTACTGTTGCTGCTACTGTTACACTCGCTACAAAATCACTGCTATCATTGTTACCGTTACTGTTACTGTTACTACTACTATCAAAACTATCATACTACTTTCCTACTGATCACTTTGCTGCAGATAATTAATCTCCAGGTGTGGTTGAATTGACAACTCAGCTACTAATACTTGCAAATATTCTTTGGCTCCCCTTGTGTCGAATCAATAAATTTGGGTTGAATACTCTGCCCTCCAAAACTGTTGCGATCCCCTATACTTGTGGGTTATCAAGAGCAGGGGATGTGGGTGTAACAATGGTATTGATGTCCTCATCACCGAGATTCGATCGTCGGTATCTCCATACCTAGTTCAATCTCGTTACTGGCAAGTCTCTTTACTCATTCCGTAATACAAGATCCCGTGACTAACTCATTAGTCAGATTGCTTGCAAGCTCTTTAAGATGTTGTATTACCGAGAGGGCCCAGAGATATCTCTTTATCATACGGAGTGACAAATCCCAGTCTTGATCCATGCCAACCCAACAAACACCTTCGGTGATACCTGTAGAGCACCTTTATGATCACCCAGTTACGAAGTGACGTTTGGATACACACTAAGTATTCCTCTGGTGTCAGGGATTTGCACGATCTCATGGTCTTAGGAATAGATACTTGACATGAAGAAAGCTATAACAATAAACTGATACAATCAACTGCTAAGCTTACGGTTGGGTCTTGTCCATCACATCATTCTCCTAATGATGTGATCCCGTTATCAAATGACAACTCATGTCTATGGTTAGGAAACCCTAACCATCTTTGATCAACGAGCTAGTCTAGTAGAGGCTCACTAGAGACACGGTACTTGTTTATGTATCCACACATGTATTTAAGTTTCCGGTCAGTACAATTCTAGCATGAATAATAAACCTTTATCATGAATAAGGAAATATGATAATAACCAATTTATTATTGCCTCTAGGGCATATTTCCAACAGCCAAATCAAGTGATCGCCGACAAGCAAGCATCCACCCATCATGGAGAGAATAGTGAGAGAGTGAACCACCAAAAAGAGAGTGAGTGCCACAAGCCTAAATTGAGTGCCTCCACGATGAGCGACAAGAAAAATCTAGTGCTCTTAGCCACCAAAAGAGAGATGGGAGAAGTGTGAGAGAGCCCATCTAGTGTTCTACACTATGTCCTATTATGCAAAGACGAACCAGCAAGAACTAACACCTCTCACAATCTACCTCTAGTGTTGTCTAATCTTTTGCAGGAGTTCGCGGACGTATTTCTTGATGAGCTACCCCCCGGCCTACCTCCTCTACGCGGCATCGAACATCGCATCGACCTCATCCCCGGTGCACCCCTACCGAACAAGGCTCCATACCGCGTCAACCCCGAAGAAACTAAGAAGACGCAAAGGCAAGTACAACACCTCATTGACAACGGGCATGTACGTGAAAGTTTAAGTCCTTGTGCTATTCCGGTTATTCTTGTACCTAAGAAAGATGGTAGTTTTCGCATGTGTTCCGATTGTCGTCCAATAAACGCTATCACCGTTCGATATAGGCATCCCATTCCACGCCTCGACGATATGCTAGATGAGCTTAGCGCCGCCACCATTTTCTCAAAAATTGATCTTAAAAGTGGCTATTACCAAATTCGCATTCAACAAGGTGATGAATGGAAAACCGCTTTTAAAACTAAATTTGGCTTGTACGAGTGGTTAGTTATGCCTGTGGGCTTATCGGAAGCACCCGGCACTTTCATGCGTGTGATGCACTATGTTCTTCACAAATACATTAGAATATGTGTTGTGGTCTACTTTGACGATATACTTGTGTTTAGTCTTTCTGTTGAATATCAAGTTAAACATCTTAGGGACGTCTTGCAAGTTCTTAGAAATGAGCGCCTTTATGCTAACATGGAGAAATGCACTTTTGGTGTTGACAAACTTGTTTTCTTGGGATTTGTTGTGTCTTCTAAGGGTGTTCAAGTAGATGCAACTAAGATTGATGCTATTAAAACTTGGCCACAACCCACCAACTTGCAACAAGGGCGTAGTTTCCTTGGCTTAGCCGGTTTCTATCGTTGATTCGTTAAGGACTTTAGCACTATTGCATCACCATTACATGCTTTGAGCAAGAAAAATGCACCCTTCATATGGGGACCCTCTCAAGCTACCGCATTTGATGAGCTTAAATCTATGCTTACACATGTTCCAATACTTACATTACCTAATTTTGACAAAAAAAATTCAAGTGCATTATGACGCTAGTGGCAATGGTATAGGTGGCGTGTTAATGCAAGAGAAGCGCCCAATTGCATATTTTAGTGAGAAACTTTCCGGCGCACAACTTAACTATCCCATCCATGACAAAGAATTGTATGCTTTGGTTCGAGTCTTGCATGTTTGGGAGCATTATCTCTGACCACGTGAGTTTGTCATACATACCGACCACGAGATGCTTAAATACCTTAAAGGTCAAACCAAGTTGAATAGAAGGCATGCCAAATGGAGTGATTGCATTGAGTCTTTTCCTTATGTCATCAAATACATTAAGGGTAAAGAAAATGTTGTGGCAGACGCTCTTTCTCACAAATGCATGTTAGTTACTCAACTTGAATTGAATGTTATTGGCTTCAAGCACATTAAAAACTTGTATGCACATGATGCCTCATTTGCGATTCCTTATGCCAAATGTCAATCTAACACTTATTGGGAACAATATTATCTCAAGGATGGCTATCTTATGAGGGCTAACAAACTTTGTGTTCCCGAGTCTTCTCTTCGTTTGTTGCTTTTGCAAGAGGCTCACGGTGGAGGACTCATGGGACATTTTGGCCGTGACAAGACGTTTGCCACACTTTCCTCCAAGTACTTTTGGCCAAAGATGTTTCGTGACGCCGCATGTTGTACAAACCGGTGCTCTACATGCCGCAAAGCTAAGTCTCAAGCACAATCTCATGGTTTACATATGCCACTTCCTATTCCATATCAACCATGGGAAGATATTAGTATGGATTTTGTGCTTGGATTACCTAGGACTCAAAATGGAAAAAGATTCATCATTTGTTGTTATGGACCAATTCTCTAAAATGGCACATTTCATCACATGCAATAAGATAGATGATGCTTCACATGTTGCAAATCTTTTTTGTAGGGAAATCTTGAGGTTGCATGGAGTGCCAAGGACAATTGTGTCAGACCGCGACGTCAAGTTCCTAAGCTATTTTTGGAAGACACTATGCGCCAAGCTCAGAATCAAGCTACTCTTCTTGACGGCCTATCACCCCAAAAACGATGGCCAAACGGAAGTCACCAACCTGACGCTATCTACTCTACTACGCGCGTTGATCAAGAAGAACATCACGGAGTGGGAGGAATGCTTACCCATCGCCGAGTACGCCTACAATCGAGCACGACACTCTACTACCAACAAGTCCCCCTTCGAGGTTGTTTATGGCTTCAACCCGGTGTCACCCTTGGACATCATTCCTCTACCACTCCAAGAACGCGCGAACATGGACGTCAGTGCAAGAGCCACTTACCTCAAGAAGATGCATGAATATACAAGGTCCACGATTGAGCGTCAAGTACATCGCTGTCCCGCCCAATATGTGATCCTATCCGAGAGTAACTCGAAGGTCCCACCAAGGATAGAGCCGCATATTGAAGACGCTTTTGCAAGGTGGATATCATTACATCGTACCATATACAACACAAATGGGGATACATACAAAGGCGTACAATCGCCACATGAATACAGCAAACATCATACAAAAGAGCAACATCCGACTACGGATGAAACACAAACAAAAAACTCAAACGACATCCACCCTGCTAGTCCAGGCTGCCGACCAGGAACTTATCCCCTGATCGAAGAAGAAGAAGCAGAAGAAGAACTCCAAAACAAGCAAATGTTGCTCTCACGTCAGATCATCACATTACCTGTACCTGCAACTGTTGTTGTAGTAATCTGTGAGCCACGAGGACTCAGCAATCCCATTACCATGGGTATCAAGACTAGCAAAGCTTAATGGGTATGGAAAGGATAAGTGGTGAGGTTGCAGCAGCACTAAGCATTGTCTGGTGGCTAACTTACGAGTACAAGAGTAAGAAGAGTTACTATGCATAACGGTCGCAACTAGTAATGATCAATAAGTGATCCTGAACTACTTACGAGCCAAACATAACCCCACCGTGTTCTCTTCACGAACTCACTCGAAAAGAGACGGTCACGGTTACACACGCGGTTGGTGTATTTTATTTCGGATCTGGTGTCAAGTTCTCTACAACCGGATATTAAAAATTCCCATCTGCCACATAACCGCGGGCATGGCTTTCGAAAGATCAAACCCTGCAGGGGTGTCCCAACTTAGTCCATCACAAACTCTCATGATCAGCGGAGGAAAATCCTCCTCCCGGAACAACCCGATCAAGCTCGGAATCCCGGTTCACAAGACATTTCGACAATGGTAAAACAAAACCAGCAAGACCTCCCGACGTGCCGACACCCTGATAGTAGCCGTGCGTATCTCGTCTCAGGCCACGACGGATGAGCTAAGCTTACGATCGCTGAGACCCAAGTTGCCCAGGGGGCGCCGCAAGGTGCTCTAGTTTGGACCAACACTCATGAGGAGCACTGGCCCGGGTTGTTGATTAATTATCCTCGGGGCCTGGGAAGTCCCTATGCAAGTTTTAGTTGTTATTAGGCAAATGGTAAAACCAATTTTGGGCCTTGCTGGAAGAGTTTTATTCAAAGCGAACTGTGAAGGGGGGCCCATAAACCCCGACCATGTTAGGAACGCAAAATCAAGGAACATAACACTGGTATGACGGAAACTAGGGCGGAAAGAGTGGAACAAAACACCAAGCAAAAGGCCAAGCCTTCCACCCTTTACCAAGTATATAGATGCATTAATTAAATAAGAGATATTGTGATATCCCATGATATCCATGTTCCAACATGGAACAGCCTGCAACTGCACCTGCAACTAACAACGCTATAAGAGGGGCTGAGCAAAGCGGTAACATAGCCAAACAATGGTTTGCTGGGAGGGTGAAGAGGTTAGAGGCTGTTTCATGGCAACTGGGGGCTTGATAAACAAGTGGTAGGTAGCGCGACATAGCGATAGCATCGAGACAACTAGCAAAGCAAAGATAGTAGTGGTATCTGGGATAATGATCATCTTGCCTGAAATCCCGCTAGGAAGAAGACTGAATCCATGAAGAAGATGAACAGGCGTAGTCGAACGGATCCTCACAATCGCAACGTAACCGGAACTATCAAGGAGAAGTGCAACCGGAAAGAAGCGAACATCATGGTAAACAACCATCACATAAACATGACATGATGCACAGCCAAGAATGATGCATGTCTGGTTTAATGAGGCATGGCAATTTGCAACGAACAATACTACAAATTAAGTGGAGCTCAATATGCAACGAGTTGCATATTGACGAAACTTCACAACAATTATTTAGTTCATTTTCGTTTATGCTACCCAACAATATTAAATGTTGTTAACCATGGCAAGAGGTGAAGCATAAGTAAACTAACTATTTAGGCAAGTTTAAATGAGGCGGGAAACAACAAACAACAATTCCGGTAAATCCCCACATGTCATTTAGCAATTTAATGCAAACAACAATTTTAAACATTTTAAATGTTGTTATCATGATGCGGATGACATATACAAGTTTTATGCAATTTTAAGAAAAAGTTGACATGAGCGTGTTATGCAAGGATGGTGGGGTGATCCCAGATACCGGGTTCCCACATGTCGGTGGCATGGAAAACGAGGAACGTGCAAGCGGCGATTCGAACATGGTGCAAACATGGGCATCTCATACAACACATGCATATGTCGACGGATCATCGTCTCGGCGGTTATACCTTTGAAGCGTGCATTTACGGAGCGGATCGAGTCTGTGCAATGTAGAAGAAGTAGACGTTCTCGGGACGGTCGTAGTGGAAGTGGTGGTACACGGCGACGGTAGTGGAAGTAGTGGTACACGGCGACGGTAGTAGTACTCGCGATCTTGGCGACGGTAGTCGAACTTGACGCTTGCGTTACACGGGTCTTCGGCGACGGTAATGGTACATCTCGTAGTGGAACTTGGTGGCCTTGAAGAACCGAAATGGTACAAGGCGATGATACACTCCCGCGAGAGGTAGACGTTCTCATGATGGAAGTTGAACTTGACGCATCTCCGGATGTAGCCGTATGGGTACTGTGGTCGAGGTCTTGGCCTTGGTGGTCTTGCATGCCTTGGCGATTCCGGAGGCACTCGGATTGGACAAGCCATCGGGCTGGTCGTTGGAAACGAGCCGAAGCAGTGGAGGTCAAAGCAGCGGCGGCAGCAGCATAGTTGGTCGAAGGAGACGGCTCAGGCAGAAGCTCCATGGCCACGGCGGAGCTCCTGCGGCTACTGACTCGATCTCAAGCAACAGCTCGTTGCAGGGGGCTGAGGATGTGTGCGCTCGAACTCGAGCAGCAGGGGCCGATGCGGATGGACATGGGGCGGAGCGGATGGGAGGAACCGGTCACGGGGAAACGGATCCGGCCGGCAGCAAGGTCCGGCAGCGAAGAAGCCGGCGGCGGCTGGAGTATTTGGCGAGGCAGAGACATGAGGGGAATAGGGGCGCCATGGGGATCGGGCGTGAGGTCCTTCCTGGCACTGGCGGTGTGCGTGCGTGGGTGGCGGCGGAGGGGAACAAGAGGGGGTGAGGGGTCGAGCAGCTAGGGTTATAGGGTTGGAGGGGTGCGGCTGGGCCTTGGGCCAAATTGGGCTGGGCTCTCTCTCTCTCTCAAAACCATTTTCATAACAGAAAATAAAAAAAGGAAGAAAAGGGAAGAAAAGAAAAGATTAGAGAAAGAGTTTGGGCATGGGGATTATATTTTCCGGACTCACAAAATGAGCTTGAACCAGGAAGAATAGAAGTGGGCATGATTGAAAGTCTAAATTCAAACTCATTTGAATTTAATTCAAATGGGTTTGAACTAGGACTTGGTAAAAGGAAGGTCCTAAATGCTCGGATTTTGGTGGAGCTTGGAAAGTGATGCAAGATTTTACAGGCAAAGTTTGAGGCCAACAAGTGAGATAGAAGAAGCCATGGAATTAAATTGCACGTGTGTTATGGTGAATTCCAAATTAATAGAATATTTTATTATAGCTCCTTAATAATATTGGGAGACTTTGTATATGTTATAAAGAGAAATCACCATTGTGAATATCCCTCGATTTAAATGGACCAAAGATCCATACGATTTGTTTATTTGAGTTGCAAAAGTTAATGAGATAAAGCATGATGACATGATGCAATGCAAATGATGCTATGATGAAATGCAGCAAGCAAATAAAACACACGGCAACAACGAAAATAACTGGAAGGCGTCTGGAGCGTCGGTCTCGGGGTGTCACAACTCTCCCCCACTTACTAGAGATCTCGCCCAGAGATCTAAGGATGGCACCGGAGAGAAGCGGAAGAGGAAGAGGTAAAACAAAGTTGCTTCTTTAACAAACGAGTGAAACCACGAGCCTTGAGAGGTTGAACAAATTGAAAGAAAGAATACAATGGAGATGAACGAGATTGCAAACACTCCATTAGCAAAGAGGAACAAGGAATACGACAAGAACCAAGAGCTCAAGGAACAATATAGACTTTGAACCCACTTTGGTTGAAGAGAAGCAAGGAAAGAAGAATTCGGCAGCACTCCGACTGAAAAGAGGGGCAAACCTTGATAAGATAAAAGGAACTTGGATAGAGGACACAACACTCTTGTTGAACGGAAAAGCAAGGAAAAGAACATGATCTTGAGAAAACGATATGATTGGTCGAAGAGAGCAACATCACAATGCCTCCGAAACAAACGAATAGATGCTAGATCGTCGGAATAAGAGAACGGAGAAGGAAATGACAACTTCTACCACAATTGAATTTGGAAAGCATCCTTGCAAGAAGGTTAGAACAGAGTTGTTGAAAAATCAACAACAAAAGAATAAGCTTGTTGTGGGCTTATGAAAAAACATCTCAAAATCATGAGGCGACAACCGGCCACTAACGGAAACAATTGATTGGATGAGATCAACGAAAAGATGAAAAGCCTCTTTCACCGCGAAGGATATGGAGAAAGCTTGGATCATTGATAAGCACCACAAATAGCAACATTCCCAATGGAAGGCTTTAGGTGAAATCTGTACCAAGATAACATCAACGAAGAAATTGTTGGGTTGAAAGAACTAATGAAAGAAGGGGAAAATGGTTTTAAAATATCTCATTCCTGACAACTTGTGAATCATGAAACACCAAGATAAATTTTTCCAAGGATGACATAACACCACCTCAAAAGATAAGGTAGAAAGAAATGCATTTCGGAATGCACGATGAAGAATGCTTGATCTCCTCCAACAAGAATCTTGATGAAAACTTTGAGAAGGAATGAAATCTTTGATGAACCACCATGTAGAGCCTCCATGAAGAACTCCAGTAGAAAAGGATAATAGAAAAGAATTGAAGGTTGAAGCAAACAAGATTTAAGCCTTGCAATGATTAGATGGAACTTTGTGACGATATAACCGATAAAACTTGGAACTCCAGAAAAAGAAAGGTGAAACAATTGAAACCGAGAATTTTGATGAACCTCCGGAATAAGGAATTGAATTTACTCGATGAAACAAGAATAAGAATTACATTATGCTTATCCTTCATCAATTAAATTGATGACCCACAATGGATTTGGCATCCTACTCATTCTCGTTGAAAAGGATTAAAGATAGATATATAGCGCAAATTTGGGAAAATATTCAACGAATCACCGGTAGGATTTAGGAAAGAACGAATGAATTGATATGATAACAAGAGGAAAGGAATCTTGAATGGACCACCGTAAGAATCTGAAACGAACGAAGAAAAGAGAACGAAACACCGGGAAGAATTAGAGAACGAACGTAGATACTTGAGGGAATTTAGATACGAGAGAACGAAGAGATCACAAGCTGGCTAGAGAATACTTGAACGATGCACCGGAAGAATTTGGAGATGAAAGAAGAAACACAATTTAGGAGGATTGGTGAACGAGAGCTGAAAGCTGAGAGTGAATAAATCTTCTGAAATGATGACCTTCAGATGATCGAGAGAGGAAAGCAACTCCTGAAATGCTCCGGATGGGTATGAAAAGAATTTCTCACAATCAAAACCGATTTGAGAGGATGGCATCAAGCTTGAACTATGAATCTTCTAGAGAACGGAAAAGATTTAGAGGAAACACTTCTTCGGTCTTCAAACGCTGAGAATGACGATGGGAAACACCACCATGAATTGTTGAGACACTCCAAAACAATGAATAAGGAAATGTTGAGCGAAGGATGAAAAGATTCGAAAGAGAACTTGGAGACATTTGACCGACGAGAATTCATTCTTACGTCAAACTTGGAAATGGATTTGAGAATAACTCCGAAAATTTAGAAGAGTCAGGTAAGATCCTGGGAAAAGACCTGTGGGTTATGGGCCCACTCAAAAGAAAACACTGTTGACCGATTTTGAAAGATAGAATGCACCGGTTGAATTAAATGGCTTGAATGAGATAATAACCATGAAATAGCTTGAACGGATTAAGAATGGAAACACCTTCTGAGATATCTTCAATACTCCGGATATGAATAGAGAGACATGGATGATTAAGAGGTGCACCGGCATGAGAAAGCATTTGAAATGAGGAAAGGGATATGGTCTAACACCGAAAGCTTGAATTGAATACACCAGAAAGAAAACGAGACGAAGAACGATGAGCTAGAGAAGAATTCACCGGTTGAAACATTTAAGGAAAGAATGAAGAGGTTTCGCACGAATGAAATGGGCGCCCGATTCGAGACTTCAACCTCCATGAAGAAAAAGGGCGGGTGGGTGGGAAAACAAAGGCAACTTGGGACGAAGGGAATGGCCACCGTTGAGAAGAACTGAGAACCGATCTTACAAAAGATGACGAGGGTCGAATGACTCAAAGAGAAGTGCGTCGGATGAAAAGAGCTGACATCACAACGATCGGAAAACTAGCTGCGTGATCCTAAAGAAAATTTGAAGTGGAAGAGGACTAGAATCAAACACCTACGTCATGATTCCTCACCAGAACGACGAAGGGGATAAGGAGTAAAAGAATTCCTACTCTTCGATATAACTAGACTACGAAAATGGTTTTTCTTCTAGACTCGACAACGGCCAAACCTACGATCAATCAAGGGGGCTCCTATGGTCGGTCGAGGCTCTGATACCAACTTGTAGCGTCCAAGATGCGATCCTATCCAAGAGGAACTTGAAGGTCCCACCAAGGATAGAGCCGCATATTGAAGACGCTTTTGCAAGGTGGATATCATTACATCGTACCATATACAACACAAATGGGGATACATACAAAGGCGTACAATCGCCACATGAATACAGCAAACATCATACAAAAGAGCAACATCCGACTACGGATGAAACACAAACGAAAAACTCAAACGACATCCACCCTGCTAGTCCAGGCTGCCGACCAGGAACCTATCCCCTGATCGAAGAAGAAGAAGAAGCAGAAGAAGAACTCCAAAACAAGCAAACGTCGCTCTCACGTCAGATCATCGCATTACCTGTACCTGCAACTATTGTTGTAGTAATCTGTGAGCCACGAGGACTCAGCAATCCTATTACCATGGGTACCAAGACTAGCAAAGCTTAATGGGTATGGAAAGGATAAGTGGTGAGGTTGCTGCAGCACTAAGCATTGTCTGGTGGCTAACTTACGAGTACAAGAGTAAGAAGAGTTACTACGCATAACGGTCGCAACTAGTAATGATCAATAAGTGATCCTGAACTACTTACGAGCCAAACATAACCCCACCGTGTTCTCTTCTCGAATTCACTCGAAAAGAGACGGTCACGGTTACACAGCGGTTGGTGTATTTTATTTCGGATCTGGTGTCAAGTCCTCTACAACCAGATATTAAAAATTCCCATCTGCCACATAACCGCGGGCATGGCTTTCGAAAGATCAAACCCTGTAGGGGTGTCCCAACTTAGTCCATCACAAACTCTCACGATCAACGGAGGAAAATCCTCCTCCCGGAACAACCCGATCAAGCTTGGAATCCCGGTTCACAAGACATTTCGACAATGGTAAAACAAAACCAGCAAGACCTCCCGACGTGCCGACACTCTGATAGTAGCCGCGCGTATCTCGTCTCAGGCCACGACGGATGAGCTAAGCTTACGGTCACTGAGACCCAAGTTGCCCAGGGGGCGCCGCAAGGTGCTCTAGTTTGGACGAACACTCATGAGGAGCATTGGCCCGGGTTGTTGATTAATTATCCTCGGGGCCCGGGAAGTCCCTATGCAAGATTTAGTTGTTATTAGGCAAATTGTAAAACCAATGTTGGGCCTTGCTGGAAGAGTTTTATTCAAAGCGAATTGTCAAGGGGGCCCATAAACCCTGACCGTGTTAGGAATGCAAAATCAAGGAACATAACACTGGTATGACAGAAACTAGGGTGGCAAGAGTGGAACAAAACACCAAGCAAAAGGCCAAGCCTTCCACCCTTTACCAAGTATATAGATGCATTAATTAAATAAGAGATATTGTGATATCCCATGATATCCATGTTCCAACATGGAACAACCTGCAACTGCACCTGCAACTAACAACGCTATAAGAGGGGCTGAGCAAAGCGGTAACATAGCCAAACAATGGTTTGCTGGGAGGGTGAAGAGGTTAGAGGCTGTTTCATGGCAACTGGGGGCTTTATAAACAAGTGGTAGGTAGCGCGACATAGCGATAGCATCGAGACAACTAGCAAAGCAAAGATAGTAGTGGTATCCGGGATAATGATCATCTTGCCTAAAATCCCGCTAGGAAGAAGACTGAATCCATGAAGAAGATGAACGGGCGTAGTCGAACGGATCCTCACAATCGCAACATAACCGGAACTATCAAGGAGAAGTGCAACCGGAAAGAAGCAAACATCATGGTAAACAACCATCACATAAACATGACATGATGCACAGCCAAGAATGATGCATGTCCGGTTTAATGAGGCATGGCAATTTGCAACGAACAATACTACAAATTAAGTGGAGCTCAATATGCAACGAGTTGCATATTGACGAAACTTCACAACAATTATTTAGTTCATTTTTGTTTATGCTACCCAACAATATTAAATGTTGTTAACCATGGCAAGAGGTGAAGCATAAGTAAACTAACTATTTAGGCAAGTTTAAATGAGGCCGAAAACAACAAACAACAATTCCGGTAAATCCCCATATGTCATTTAGCAATTTAATGCAAACAACAATTTTAAACATTTTAAATGTTGTTATCATGATGCGGATGACATATACAAGTTTTATGCAATTTTAAGAAAAAGTTGACATGAGCGTGTTATGCAAGGATGGTGGGGTGATCCCGGATACCGGGTTCCCACATGTCGGTGGCATGGAAAACGAGGAACGTGCAAGCGGCGATTCGAACATGGTGCAAACATGGGCATCTCATACAAAACATGCATATGTCGACAGATCATCGTCTCGGCGGTTATACCTTTGAAGCGTGCATTTATGGAGCGGATCGAGTCTGTGCAATGTAGAGGAAGTAGACGTTCTCGGGACGGTCGTAGTGGAAGTGGTGGTACACGGCGACGGTAGTGGAAGTAGTGGTACCCGGCGACGGTAGTAGTACTCGCGATCTTGTTGACGGTAGTCGAACTTGACGCTTGCGTTACACGGGTCTTCGGCGACGGTAATGGTACATCTCGTAGTGGAACTTGGTGGCCTTGAAGAACCGAAATGGTACAAGGCGATGATACACGCCCGCGAGAGGTAGACGTTCTCATGATGGAAGTTGAACTTGACGCATCTCCGGATGTAGCCATATGGGTACTATGGTCGAGGTCTTGGCCTTGGTGGTCTTGCATGCCTTGGCGATTCCGGAGGCACTCGGATTGGACAAGCCATCGGGCTGGTCGTTGGAAACGAGCCGAAGCAGTGGAGGTCAAAGCAGCGGCGGCAGCAGCATAGTTGGCCGGAGGAGATGGCTCAGGCAGAAGCTCCATGGCCACGGCGGAGCTCCTGCGGCTACTGACTCGATCTCAAGCAACAGCTCGTTGCAGGGGGCTGAGGATGCGTGCGCTAGAACTCGAGCAGCAGGGGCCGATGCGGATGGACTTGGGGCGGAGCGGATGGGAGGAACCGGTCACGGGGAAACAGATCCGACCGGTAGCAAGGTCCGGCAGCGAAGAAGCCGGTGGCGGTTGGAGTCTTTGGCGAGGCAGAGGCGCGAGGGGAACAGGGGCGCCATGGGGATCCGGCACGAGGTCCTTCCTGGCGCTGGCGGTGTGCGTGCGTGGGTGGCGGTAGATGGTAACGAGAGGGGGTGAGGGGTCGAGTGGCTAGGGTTATAGGGTTGGAGGGGTGCGGCTGGGCCTTGGGCCAAATTGGGCTGGGCTCTCTCTCTCTCTCTCAAAACCATTTTCATAACAGAAAATAAAAAAAAGGAAGAAAAGGGAAGAAAAGAAAAGGTTAGAGAAAGAGTTTGGGCATGGGGATTATATTTTCCGGACTCACAAAATGAGCTTGAACCAGGAAGAATAGAAGTGGGCATGATTGAAAGTCTAAATTCAAACTCATTTGAATTTAATTCAAATGGGTTTGAACTAGGACTTGGTAAAAGGAAGGTCCGAAATGCTCGGATTTTGGTGGAGCTTGGAAAGTGATGCAAGAATTTACAGGCAAAGTTTGAGGCCAACAAGTGAGATAGAAAAAGCCATGGAATTAAATTGCACGTGTGTTATGGTGAATTCCAAATTAATGGAATATTTTATTATAGCTCCTTAATAATATTGGGAGACTTTGTATATGTTATAAAGAGAAATCACCATTGTGAATATCCCTCGATTTAAATGGACCAAAGATCCATACGATTTGTTTATTTGAGTTGCAAAAGTTAATGAGATAAAGCATGATGACATGATGCAATGCAAATGATGCTATGATGAAATGCAGCAAGCAAATAAAACACACGGCAACAACAAAAATAATTGTAAGGTGTCTGGAGCGTCGGTCTCGGGGTGTCACAACCGCCTCGCCACCAAGCTCAACATCAACAAGACCCCAATGGTGTTCAAACCGGGCGATCTCGTATGGCTACACCTCCGCAAGGAACGCTTCCCCAACGAGCGCATGTCCAAGTTACTTCCGTGAGCCGATGGACCCTTCAAGGTGCTAGTCCGTTACAATTACAACGCCTACAAGATCGACATCCCACGTGACAAGTACAACGTAAGCGACATCTTCAACGTCAAAGACTTGTCCCAATCCCATGGTGATAAAGATCACAATCCGCGGACGGATCTCTTCCAAGGGGGGGAGATGATGCGGAGCATCCTTCCACCATCCCCATGGACTCTACTAAGACTCATCAAGCACCACGTGGACCAATGACAAGAGCCCGCGCACGTGCCATCGAAACCGAGGTTAACTCTTTCCTCTTTGAGCTTCCTTTGGATTCACAAGAGAACTGGCTTCTACCTCAAATGGAAACGTTATGCATTCTTAGGTACCAAGAAGAAGTCCATGAAGAGGCTAGGAGGGAGACCCAAGCACCCATGGAGGAGGAGAAGGAAGAAGGACACTCAAAACACGAAGCAACGAAGGCCTCGGACCACCCCGGGTGCCTGGCCACCAACACCTCCGGGTGCCCGGCCAATAGCCGCCGGCTGGCCGAGGCTCTGACCGCCCCGGGTGCCTGGCCCCTCTGCCCTAGGGTGCCCGGGCCTTTGGCCGCCACCCGGGCGATACCCCTGACCGCCCCGGCTGCCCGACCTCCTCAGCCGCCAAGGGCGCGGCCCCCCTGACCGCCCCGGGTGCCCGAGCCCCCTCCTCCCGGCGACCCCCGAGTGCTCGAACCCCATTACCCCGGGTGCCCGGACCGTCCAGTTGACGCCTGCGCGCATTTTGGGTTAAAAGACCCTTGTACCCCTGTTTTCCTCTCATTTCGTCCCTAGGCTATAAGTACTCCACATCTAGCTCATTTCTAGGGTTAGCAAAGTATATGTCAGACATTGAGAGATCTTTGCTCATCTACCACTCCTCTTGGAGATCAAGATCTCCTAGGAGAAGATCCCCTTGTGGATATCAAGGCCTCCTCTTGGAGAATACCAAGACCTCACCTCCTCTGGAGTGGGAAGACTTTTACCCTAGTGCTATTTTCCTTGAATTGTTCTTGTATTCTTGTGGATCTCATGTGTGCTACTCTAGTGGATGTGTAATTGGGTTTTCTTTGAGTGATCTTCCCCTTGTGTTCTTGTGAGTTCATCCTTTTCCCCCCTCCAAGTGTGAAAATATCTCAATTAGGGTTCCACCCTACAACACGGTTCTATCACGATGATGACTTTGACCACGATTTGGTCCTTGCCACCTCACCTACACCACATGAGTGGAATGAGAAAGGTAACATAGGTGAAGGTGATGCTCTAGTCCCACTAGTGGACATTCTTGATATTGATTGCTTGCATAATGTTGATCCAGCTATTACCATGCTTCATGCTAGTGCGACTTCTCATGCGATGATTTACCCATTTATGATGAGTTTGATGATTGTCATGTGGAGTCTATTAGTTGTGATGCCATGTTGCATAGAATTTCTTGTGACAATTCTTTAGGTCACATCATGTTTGATAATCTTCTTAACTTGTCATATGTTATGCATGAGATCAACTATATGTCATATTTGCAATCTCATTGTAGCGACTATGCATATGCCATTAAAATAAACCCAATTTGCACTTATGACATAGATGACAAGCCAATGGTTATTGGCATTTGTTTTTCTTGTGATGATATTGATATGCTCCATTTGCATCATTTATCTCATATGTCATACCATGACCACCTAGCTTCGGACACGCATGGTTTGCCATGTTTTCAATGTTCTTCATGTTATGCTTCCGCTATTGCACATGAGGAAACCCCCATAGTTTCCTCTACATTTTAGGAGATTTTGATCCACTCCATCCATTGCATGATCCTAATACTTGTGTGCACAATATGCTTCCCATGAATGATGTGTCATATAATTGCATGCTCAATTTGTGTCCCCATCATGTTCTTGTTTCCCTTTGATTGTTCTTGTACCTTGTGAATCTCATGTGTTTGTGAGTCTAGTGGATGTGTGATTAGACTTGTTCTTGAGTGTTCCTTTGTGATTTCCCCTCTTGTTCTTCGTGTCCTTCACATTCTTCGTGGATCCCCTCCAATTCGTGAAAGATCTCCACTTAGGTTCTTCACCCTACAACAACTAGCTCTTCGAGGGCCTAGAGACAAAGGACGGCAATGATGCCAAGGAGACATTCATCGTCAACTCTGCCTCGTTCGTGCTTGCCAGTAGTAGAGCTGGATTTTTAGTTGTTTTTATTGTTATTTTTTTATGCAAAATAAAAATTAAATGAATGAAATGTATATGTCGCCTTTTATTTGGTAATAACTCCCGTTGTGTGGCGGCAGCTATCCGTAGACATGTTTGAACTGTTCGAACATGCCAGCAAACATTCGTCCATTTGGTGATCCACGTTGAAATTGCCCGCACCACCACGTCTCCGGACCAGCCGGCTATCCACAGAAATGTTCAAATGTGACAGCAAACATTCGTTCATTTGGTGATCCACGTTGGAGTTGCCCGCACCACCACGTCTCTCGTCCATTTGGTGATCCACGCCTTGAAGTTGACCACAGCAGGGAAACCTGCTCAAAGCATCTCCAGCCACGCTCCCAACAGGCCCCCCAAGGCCATTTTTTAGCGTCGGCGCTGAAAAAACGGCTCAGTCGCGCCCTCAGGAGCCCAATTTTCGCCGGTTAGACCCGAAATTGGCGCCGACGGACCCAGGCTGAATCCGGCGCGTTGGGGGGCGCCCGGGGGCGCCGGGGGAATCGTTTTTGGCGCGAAAGAACGGCGGGCCCGCCGAGTCAGCGACCCCCGCGCATCATCGTCCTCATCGCCTCGGTTTCCCGCGGGGAATCAATGCCAAGGCTGCCGCCGGTCAGCCTTCCATTGATTCCTCACGGGCGGCGCGGTGCAGCGACGCGCCCCCTCCCGCCACGCGTACACACGTTTGCCGTCCCCCGACCACTATAAAAGCCGCCCCCCTCCCTCGCCGATGGACGCACCCGCCCGCAGCCCCCCTCTCTCGCCGCCGACGCCCTCTCTTCCCCTCTCTCCCCGTCTAGCCACCGCGTGCACGCCCCGCCGATGGGTGAACGGTTCCCCGACGACGCGGCGGCGGCCAACGGCTTCGGCCGCCGCTCTCTGCACGAGTGGGAAGCCCACCTCCTCCACGAGGCGAACTACCCGGCGCCCCCTGACATGCGCGTGTCGGGGCGGTGGAGACTCAGCGCCGGGGGCGTCCCAGTCCCCCCGCTGCCCGACGTCGACCACCCCGCCTACTTCCACGCCGAGATCGAGCGTGTTCGGGCCTCTCTGCCGGAGGAGGAGCGGGACCTCCCAGAGTACGACGCCGGCAACCACGCGCACTGGGCGGCGTACTTCGAACGCTGGCACACGGAGCGGCTCGCCTCCATCAACAACGCGCCGGTGGTAAGGGGGCGCAACAACAGCGACGGCCGCCGCCTGTGGTGGGGCGCCCCCGGCCGCACGCTCCACGCCGTCCTCGAGTACCTCGAGGGCGGCAACGATCCGCCGCTCGAGTACCCGGCGGCCCCGGCCCTCCGCCGGAGTGGCGGCCCGTGGCTGCCGAGGCGCATGCTGGGCGGGTCCTCCTCCTCTCGATCCTCCTCCCACTCCTCCGGGTCGCCGGCGCTCGTCAGCGTCAAGGCCGAACCCGTGGAGACGCCGCTCGGCCGGCGCACCCGCGGCGCCGCCCTCGTCATCAACGAGGGCGGCCGCGCCTCCTCGGCTCCTACCTCCCGCCTCGTCAAGCCGAAGACGGAGCCGGGGCTCGCCCCCGTGAAGAGTGAGCACGATGACATGGCCGCGCTCGACGGCGAGGCCGCCATGAAGTGGGCGCGGGAGGACTGGGCCCGGCTGGAGATGGAGCGTCAGCGCCGCGCCCTAAAGGAGATCGCCGCTCGGCGCTGTGGCCGCGACGAGGGAGGCGTCATCGTCCTCGAGGACAGCGATGACGAGGCGCCGCCGCCGGCCAAACCAGTCCGCCAGGGCGACCCCGGGCAGGGGTCCAGCAGGGACGGCCGCGGTGTGAAGGAGAAGGACGACGACGACGGCGACTACGACGCCTTCAGCAAGTTCTTCGACCTGTAGACGCGGCAGCAACAGTTTTTTTTTTCTTCTTTTAGTAGATTATGTTTTTAATATGCAAAAAAAAACTATGAAACGTCGAATCTATGTCGTGTTTGCCGAATTTTGGCCAAGTATGTTTTTAAAAATATTTACAAAAAGGGCGTCTAGGGACGGCGGCTGGAAACCCGATCGCCCAGCCACCGCCCCCACGCCGAAAATATCGCCGGTTCGCCCCCAAGAGGCGCTTTTTTCTAGCCCCTGGGGGGGGGGGGAGGGGGGGCGAACGGCTGGAGATGCTCTCAGTCGGAGTAGCAGCCACACCAGGCGGCGGCAACAGCTCTTCTACATCAATCAAAAACCCTAGGCCTAATTACCATCATTATATGAACTGATATCAAGAAAAATAATACAGTTAGCACAAAACTCAAATCCTGAAAAGCCTCCTAGATTATTGTGACTTGTACGTACTCACATTATCGCTCAAATTACAATACATAAATCTAATACAGAAAAATTGCGCAACGCCAATGTTCCAGCTGTCCTCTGGAATATCTATGTTCGAATTGGAGAAGTTATCATTGCAGAAGCTTCTGTACATGCCTCCTGCATATAACCTGATCAAGGTTCAAACAGGTGGCATATGGAGGCATGTTCTTTTGACAGGACCATACGTTTTTGCATGCCTTGGTTCGGCCTTCAGCAACTCAAGTTCCGTTGTTACCCTGTGAGACAACACCACCCAGTTGCCCATAAAAATGAAGGTAGGGTCACTATTCCAACCAGCCAACGATTATATCAGGTCAACCTTGCTCCACGCCCTTTGACACGGCATTTTCTTCGTCCATCTTGTCCTTGGCCACATTGGCATTTACTTCCACTATGTTGTTCTCAATAGCCACTTCAGCAGTAGTTTCCACCATCTTGTCCTTAGCCTCATCAGCACTTTCTTCCCCCATCTTGTCTTCTATAGTCACATTACCTTCATCCATCTTGTTTAGTTCCTGCACCATATCATCTTTTGACTCAACAGTATCTTCCTCTATCTTGTCATTGTTCACAGCATCAGTTGCCTCACCATTTTCTTTCTCTGTGCCATCATTCGCATTATCCAAAACAATATCACCATTGCCAGTTTCAGGAGGGGCTGCATCAGCATTTGCATGGGGTGCATAATATTGCATGGATTGCATCTGTTGCAGAGAGATATGGAGGTTGGGTTGTCAGTTTTTAAATGTGTCAAATATATGCCGCATAATTAAATTTTACCAAGCAAAGGCTCTACTAGAGAATGTAGTACTAAAGTACCTGGCGAAGATGTTCCAGTCTGAAGGTCACCAAGTGTCCAATATCTTCAACATCAGTAATATAATGAATATCTCCAGCTTCTCCCAAAGGTCGCTCTGTAAACGGAGTGCACTCTTCAAGATTCAAGGCAAGCTTATCGGGCCTTTGGAGTAGAAGCTGGAATGTTGGCTGCAGTTCATAGCATTGTTCAAACAGAGAACGGCGGCAGAACACATACAAACCCAAACGAGCACGGGACATTGCCACAATAAGCCTTCTGACATCACGAAGATGACCCACAAATCGGGTCCGTACAAGAGACAGTAAAATAAAATCATTTTGTTGACCCTGGAATTTGTCCACCGTAGTAACCTAAATAATACATATTGAAGTTAAGTTTCAGCACAATAGCTGCAAAATGATCAAATATTTGATTGGAAAATTCTGGATTGTTCTAAATTACCTTGCAAGGTGGCTCAATATTCCATGGCTTGCATCGTCTGCTGATAACATCACGAATAAGAAGCTTCTGACCATTGTAAGTGGTTAATATTGAAATCTTATTGGCAGGGTATCCAATCAGACGCATGTAAATATAGACACTAACAATATACTCAGCCTCCCCTTCATTCTGGTAGAACCAAGGAGAAGGAGCAGACTCGCCTCTGCCACGGTAATCAGGAACATCAACCAGCTGATACTCGTAAGAGAACCCAGAATTAGCTTTATGGAATATAGCTCCCTCATGTACATAAGGCAGATCTCCCAGTTCTCTGTATCTCCAATTATAAAGCTGAGCAATACTAGGTCTGGCACGACCCTGAGCATTGAGTTCAATATAAGGGACACCAAGGCGAACAAACCTTGTGAAGAGACTCTGGTCCATGTGGCTGTACTTCTGAAAAGCCATGTTCTTCACGACAGGGGGTAACTGATGGTGATCACCAATTAAAATGCAACGTTTGAGACGAGCATAGCCATCTTCCTGCCGTTGCAGGAGAGTTGGTATAAAAGTCTCTATCTCCAATATCTGTGCACTTTCTTCCATCAGTAAATTGTCATATTTGAAACCCAATTGAAGAAAGTCTCTTCTCTTCAATGCTGCATGAGTACAAGTCATGGCAACAATCTTAGCTTGTTTAGTCATTAGATAATTTGCTCGCTCAGCTGTTGACTTCAGTAACTCAAAAGCCCTGCACTCTTCCAGCTCTTGGAATATCGTAGAAAGATGTTTGAAACATCCTTTGGCTGCATGCATATCTTTCTCAAAGGACTCACCAGTAAACACAGGCTGTGGGGTATCCGAAAAGAACTCGGAAAATGGAAAATGGTCTTTAACAAAAGAGGGATTCTCCTTATTTGGCACACAGGCAGCCAAGAATTGTTCCCAGCGGGCATAAACATGTAATAACCAAAAATATGCAGCATTTTCACATGTGTAGCTCACATCTTCAGGAAGATGAAGGGATCTTGCCAGTTTTGCAACTTCACCAAGCAGCTCTAGTCGCCGAACCAGCATAGCATTTACACGACCTTGACGGCTAAAATCAAGATCAGTTGCCAGTTCTTGCTCACCCTGACCAAGACGAAGAAGGTACCTAGCAGGCACATCCCTCTGAAGAAAGAGTTTACATCAGACAATCAGACGAAAAATAAACATGCAGCAAAACAAGTACACAGAGCACCCTATATGTTTTGATACGTATATTTGATACATTCATCATCATGAAGTGTAACTCAAACTCCAGCAGTCAGAACACTTGGAATAAGTCAAGAATCAACAGTAGCACAACACTGCATCGACATGAGGCATACATAATCGTTTCATCTAGAAGCCCTCAAGGACCAAGAGATGATATCTATTCTTCTATTCAAACTCAGTTGATACAACATGTGTTCTATAGCAAGGTGCAAATTTTGAATCTTGCACTTCAAAGTGATGGCTACTCAAGTAATTTCCAGTCATACATTGCAGCACCGATAGCTAGTAACTCATCCATATTAAAGAACATCATTTTCAGATAAACAACCACTGATTCGCACTATCTCTACAAAAGTACAAATATATGACAAGAGTTGAGACAATATTTGGTGCAGTGGCAATACCTGCATTATCTTCTCGAACAAGTCATTCAAAGCTTGATTCGAATGGGTTATAATAAGTGTTCTTTGTGAAGGACAGTTATGATATAGAACATTTAATATCTGCACAGCTGTATCTGTTTTTCCCGTTCCAGGAGGACCAACAACCATCGTCAACCCAGGTTGAATACCAGATATTATAGCGCCGACCTACAAATCAAAATTTAAAGTCAAATCAGATATTCATTTATCTTCAAAGCAGCTGTTGTAGTGTCATTGCCTGCGCCGCTTTCTGCAACTCGTAGTTACAAAACCTTATTAATTTAAGTGATTCTTGTCGACAGATCGCTATCCATCAAACCCCTTCCTGAGATATGTTTCACACCCCTCTCCCTCTCCCTCTCTCTGTTGGAGCTGAATGACTCGCCTTCTCTCTGTTGTTTCTCACAACATGCAAGTACACAAGCTGTTTCTGTGGTTTGCTGCCTCACACAGCCAAAGCCATCTCTATTGTTGATGCACTACAAGCTTACACTATTCTACATATAGCATCTTCTTATATAGAGGTGTTAGGTCAGTGCTACAGTAGCCAACCGAGACAGCTCATACCTAACAAGATCTGGAAACTACAGCTATTACAGCTCACCTTATCTAATCTTCCTCAACTACTAAGTCAGACCAAAATATCCTAAAAGGGCTGCTACTACATGACACAAGGACTATCCTAACATTCTCTCCCTAATCCTTGTGTATCTACTCTCTCCCCCATAATCTTGTTATATGCACTCGCCAAAATCTTTATGCGGATCGCCTGCAAACTCTTGCCTTGAATGACACCTTGTCATGTTGTACTAAGTGGCACGTACTAAAAATGTTTTCCCCCAATAACCATATATCTACAATGTTCAATTTGTTTCTACGAGGTGCATGCATGTGATAAGGGCTAAAGACACTGTATTTCTCACAAGAAATGCTTTTAAGGTATCCTGGTATGTTCTGTTTCAAGGATATGCACCACCGAAAATGATGGCTTAGCTTAAGGGCTTGTTCGGATCCACTCCACTCCACAACTCTGCTCTGGGAGCGGGCGGAGCCGACCCGAACGCTGCAACTCCCTGGAGTCGAC
Organism: Thinopyrum elongatum; assembly: GCA_011799875.1. Lineage (NCBI taxonomy): Eukaryota > Viridiplantae > Streptophyta > Magnoliopsida > Poales > Poaceae > Thinopyrum > Thinopyrum elongatum. The sequence goes on from CM022300.1 coordinate 283,386,368, forward strand.
AGAGTGGAGCGGAGCGATCTACAGATGGAAATCGCAGAGCAGGGAATGAGGTGCTCCGTAGATCCTGGAAACGAAGGAGTTCGTCAAATTTACAGCACACTGCCACCAATAAGTGGCGTACGGATTCGTTCACGTTATGTCTCTCGTGCCTTCTCTATCCTACCACATCCCCTCCATATGGGCCCCAGGCCAGATTGGGCTTTCGGTCCATCTCATAAACTGGAGCGGATTTTCTCAAAAAAAAAAAAAAAACTGGAGCGGAGTGAACAAGCCGAACAGTTTCCTCGCTCCCACGATCGATGAAGGAGCTGGAGCTCGCTTGGAGGAGCCGGAGCGTAGGATTTCGTGGAGCCAGTGGATTACCGAACAGGCTCTAAGTATCATCCTATCCTGCTGTATTCAGATAAAAAAGTTTTAGTTGAGGACCTAAAAAGTACCTGAGTGGGTGTAAACCGCACTGAGTTCTGGTTAGGTTTATCTTGAGGATATGGCACTGGGTCAGCAGGAATGTAAGTCTCCACCCTTAGTTTTTCTTTCTGAGACCCTTCATCATCAACCATGTTATTCTTGCTTGCGGTATCAGAGGCTACATTGCCGGGTAGAGCATGACTTATTTCCCTCAATTTCTTGGACAACTTGATCCTAAAGGGAGGGCTTGGATGCATGTTTTCTGTACCATCAGTATTGATGAATGTGACCTTCAAATAATGTTGAGTTAGACCAAATAGATAGAAAAGAACATCCACCTCGAGATAACTAGAATTGGATTACAGTAATTACCTGGAAAGCTGGAAAGCTTTGCACAACGTGGCTAGCATCAAGAAAAGTGTCCTTAAAATCTATAGTTTCCAGAAGATCAGGCATATTTATCCACTGTGCGGCAGAAGGATTTCCGTAACCCAAGAATATGTTATGCAACCATTCAGGAACTACACATGTTTCATTCATTAGATCACGTATGGATTCTAGGATTGCTTTGAAATTATTTTCCTTGGGTTTCCTTCTCATTATAATATTAAATGTCCCATAAACATTTTCTGCACCCTTCTCTGCTAACTCAGTAGCATCAATGTGATACTGTGCTGTATCTAAGGCAATTTTAACTGTACGAATCTCACCCTTTGGAGGTTTCCACTCATCCCTCTTTACCCTTCCTGTATAGTCATTCATGAGTCCCCCTTCCTCATCACGGATTTCAATCACCTCACAACCACGTACATATTGCAATCCTAACCTTTCAGGCACAGTTGATTTTGCAGCCTCCTCGGCACTAAGAGGTTCAAAAGATGGGCGGATTGATAACAAAAATAACACATCATGCTCTTTCAGAGCATTCCACTCAGATTTTATCTGTGGTCTGTAGCTTGATATGCTAAAAGTAACATCAGCAGTTACAGCAGAAGGCTTAACCTCTCCAATGTTTGGTTGCTTCACTTGTGTGATCCTAAATTCTTTGATTGGAACAGCCATCCTTGACCATCCACGAAAGGAAGTGTCCCCCTCATTGTTGATGTAAGCATGTAGATGAGGAACAGCTTCCTGAATATCTTCACGAATTTCATATGTTGATTCAAGACGAAAGAGATTAAAATTCCTCAGCAAATAATCATGAAGTGTCAGAAATTGGAGATTGAGTTTTGGGAGCGCAAGACAGCCTTCTCCAGAATAATTGATGCTAGGAACAAGGCTCTCATCCCACATGATCTGTTCATTTGGATAAAGAGGAAGTGCATTAACTGCATCTTTCTGGGATTGACGCTTCTCAAAAAAAGCAACTAGGAACTCGATAAGGAAATCACGCCTTCCAGTCCATGGATCCTTCTCTGAAATTATTTTAAGCTGTTTATAGAAGATATTAGTACATCAAATGACTGTTTTCCAACTTTGTACGCATAACATGTCCAAGTCTAGCACTGATAAGCAATGAGAAATAAAGGAACTACGGAGTGCTTTTTACTTTTTAAAGCTAAATATATGCAAGCATCCACATTTTACTATGTCATTTAGTAGTGCATGCAAACAAGGTAATGGTTGCTGCCATGACGACGACTTCTCTGATCTACGTGTTCTTTACATTACGTTTACTTGATTGCAGTTGCCATTTAATCTGTTTTGAATGATGAGGAACATGTATAAAGATGTTTTGTCCTTTTATCCGAGCAGTGGTCTTGTAGGTATGCATGCATTCCATCAGAACTTTCGCGTTAACACTGAACAGCACAACCCAAAAAATAGACCTTCAGTAACAAATAGCAAAAGAGGAAATATATCCAGCTTAAAACCATCTACAGTGCAAGGTGCTTGGAGAGGTACTTACAAAAATAGACCGGTTTTTGTTTAAGCACCGGTGCTTATTTGTAGAGGGCAGATGCTTAATTAGGCACCTCTGCTATAGAAATAAGCACTGGTGCTTAAGAAAAAAAAGTCTATTTTATTAAGCACCTTGCGTTGTACATGGTCTAATGTATTTGAAGGGAATAATACCCAGATAATATTTACAACTAACAGTCACAATCTGGTAGTTATTTTTAAAGAAACAAGAAGCACAGAGAAATGAAATGAACATATAAATTTCTCACCTTATTGCAAACCAGATCTTGCAGTTCCATATCTGACAAGACAAGCAGCTTCTTTGTTAAATCAGCACGCTTATGTATTGAACCAATATTACACAAGGCAAGGTCTCGCAACTGCATCAATCGACAAATGAAGAGAAATTTTACTATTTGCCTTCAGCAATAACTAGTACCCACCGGCCACCCCTTCCCAAAATGTAGTCTTATGTTTGTCATAAGTGAAACCTTTTTATGTTGTGTTAGAACTAATCTTGTCATATACCAAAGAGATGCATGCGTGAGAAGGAAAAAGTCAAATTGAGTTGGATGTTGAGGGACATCATGTAACCTTAGCCAAGAAGAATATGATGTCATGTCATATGTCATCACTCAATAGTTATCCCTAACTATATATGAGTTGTCATCTACTTGGGTACGAGTTGTGCAATAGGTGAACTAGCTATGAGCTGTACCACTGTAGCAATGTTGGTTGCTGTAGCAGGCCGGTCGCTGTAACCCTGTCCCTACAGCCTCTACATAATGAGAGTCCTGGGTGAGAGCTAGTAGCAATTGAGATATCTAATAAAGCTTCCCACTAGTAGTAGCTCTTTGTGTGTGTGTGAAGCACATCTCTTTAGAGAGTCCTGGGTGAGAGCTAGAGAGAAGCTAGTGATTCTAACAATTGGTATCATAGCTAGAGCTAGCAGTTGTAACATGTTGGACCAAGTGTGTAGAAAAAAAATCAGCATCTATAATACCAAACCAATACCAATAGATACATCATGAAATATATTCTCAGTGTATTTATTTCGTATTACAGATATCTATATTTATTTCTACAAACTCGGTCAAACTTTAAAAAGTTTGACTTAACACAACAAATAAGTCTTGCATTTTGGATGGAGGGAGTATTATCAAGGAAATCAGTGTAAAGAATTTGTAACAGCATAAATAATAAGGCAGACACCTTAGGCACTTGTTTGAATGCTAGCAGCTGAAAAGCTTGGAAACGAGAATAGTGAGCTTGCAAGACATCATCATCACTAAGCTGTGTCCCAGAATGATCATTAATCTCAAAGCCTTCGTAGAACTGAAGTAAGTCCACCAATTGTGCAAAAAGACGCCCCTTTTCATGAGCATAAAGCATGCTTAAGTGGCACTTGGCAACAACAGCAACATCAGCGATAACCGGCCTTAGAAATCTGCATATTAAACAACATTAGTGGAGAACATATATACATAATTACAATATTACATACAGAATACATTATACATGGAAAATTAAAATTTGGCTAACACTGTCAGTTGCCAGCAAGATTTAACAGAACCAAGATGTTTCACTTTATGAATGCAGTTAGATGTTGCTAGATAAAGAAAGGAAGTACCTTCACAAGAAGGTAAAAGAAATACAAATGAGAACATGTTTATGTTATGTGCATGGTTAAAAAAGGGTGCAACGACCAAGGGGCCACCTGCCCTTGCTTGGCAGGACTTGGAGCTCTTCCCCCATGTCACGCCTCAAGGCTCCAAGGCATGGATGAGAAGAGAGAGAGAGACTAGAGAACTTCTAACTATTATTTCCTTGTCCAGATGCACATGCATGAATCTCCCAATGAAGAGACTTACCAAACAATCTTGGCAAACCAAGAAAAGCACCTCTTAGTGAGATCTAATCAAATAAGTAATGCAATTGTATCTCGAGTATGAAACCAAAAGGTGACAGTTCAATCTTATCTAATCAAAACAGCTGAACAGTACTGTAGTCTATAACAGTTTCATGGATATGAAAAAAGCAATCACAAATAGCAAATCACAAAATGATGTCTAGTTGTCACAATACATGGATAAAGAACAGCAGGAAGATTAACACCATAGACAAGAGTAAAATATCTGGAGTTACAAATGCTCGTGGTGGAAAGAATCATGATAACTTATGTGTATGACTTTATTTCATATGCATGGGGACTTTGAAATCTGTATTGCCAAAGGAGAGAGACAGTTATTCTGAAATAAATTGCACCTGAGTCTAACTCAAATGGGACACCGTTTAAATTAACTTGAGAGATGAAAATCCCTAGGCCTCTAACACATAGATTGCACCTTAGTCCTTAACATAGATGCTATGTTTCATAAGGACCTGCAAGTCTGACCTGAATCAATCAGACCAAGTGAAGAAGGATGTTGAGTTCCCAGGTTCTTTGATCTAAGTGGAACACACTTGAAGGGCTGAATAACCTAGAGTGCAATTTGCTCGCATATACTAGTCAAAGATGCAGCTTGATGCTACCAGTGACAAAAGTGTACGCATACCTTCTCGTAGGAAGCTGGCTCAACATATCAATCAGAAATTCCATGAATCTTTCACAATACAAGACACTAGAATCATCAACCTGCCCACTAAGTGATTCATTAAAGACAGATTCTTCTCCACCATCTTGACTAGATAATATGACCTTTGAATCAAGAATCTACAGAAGTTTCATGGTGGGGGTTAAGCACAATCCATATGTAGAAACACCGTATTAAATTAGAACAGATTTCAAGGTGTACCTCCAGGAATTCTTCCATTAGGTTCCTAAGGAATTTATTCTCGAGCATTTCTGAAGAATTACCAGTTTTCCCAGCCTTTTTTCCTTCCTTTGCTTCTTTTCTTTTAATTTTTGTCCACTTCTTAATCAATTCAGGATTAAGGCAAAGCTCCATCTGTAGATGTTTGAAACAATAAGGAACTATGAGAAGCACAAACAAGCTAGTCTGAGGGGAGAAAAACTTTGAATTACCTGAAGTCGTCCAAAAGAAAGAGTATGCCACAACTTTAAGCTTACTACCTGGAGTATAGTTTCCCGGACAATTTCATCCTCCAAACTCTGCAGTAAAGCATGAGTTAAGGGGGCACGGAGAGCATGCGCAAATTAAACAACAAACAGTACATAAATGAGCAGCCTCCACACAGCCAATTTTGAAGTCATTGGAGCAGGGATTCATAACCTTTAACAACCAGTGCATATATAACAATTTGATAGAAAGTTATGAAGAAATACATGTCAAACAACATAGCAACCCACATTATGGTATTTGAAAGATAATCCTAATTTCCCTTCGTTTTCGTAGAGGCATCTACATGTGAGCGTGTAGTAAATACCTGAAATGCGTTTATCATAAACAAGAGGTAGTTTGTCTTCTCTGCCATACTAACATCCCTATCCTGCAAAAAACATAAGGACAAGACAAAATTCAGAAAAAAATGTGGGAAGATATCCATTTGTTCATTTGAAAAAACATAAACATAAGATTCAGCATGGAACTGAATAGGCGATAAAACTGTTTGCCTCACAGAAAGCACAAGTATGGAAAAAAGTAAGTAAACAGATACAGAGACCAATCAACCCATGGTTTACATTGAATCTACAAAAAATCAACACCAAGCATCAGGAAAAACTTCAGTCCACAATTAACAGGTGCTCAGGGGACAAACACATCATTCCATATACTACTAACTTCTCATGTTTTGTCAGGATATTCCACATTCCCAAGAACACTGAGAAAATACATTCTAGCCAGTGACTACTCACTAAATCTCATAAATCAAACACAATTCTGGTAGTTGCAGCACACAAAATGCAAGTTTAGTCCCACTGAGCCTATGACTACCTCTACTGACTGCTACCAACCACTGAGCTCGTCCTAACAAAATCTCGCCCAGAGCAATCTGCTGAACATAGACCAAAACCGCCTTTGTTGAAAAAGTTCCACCAAAAACTACTGAAAGTAGAGACCAAAGAAGAGAAACTAAATTTCATTGTTTTGCTAATTATGCTTCTCCAGCCTACAGAGGCTCTGTTTTACTAGAAATACATTCATAGGCAAAGCATAGTGAGCAAATGGACAAGTGCATCAAAAAAAAATTGAGAGTGACAAGTGCATCAAATTGAACACACCTCTTCCTTTAGCTTGAGAACGCGCCATAAGAAGCCTTTGAACGCTTCCTTCCGGCCATGGAAGGATGTCCATGCCGCCACATTCTCTCGAAACTGCACACAAAATCCAAAACCATGTCAGACCCTACAAATAGCACAGAGAAATAAGCTACCATTGATTGGTAAATTCGAGTGTATGTGAGGGGGGAGAGACCTTTTCGTTCACCATGAGGATCATGGACATGACGTGCTCAAAGGACGCGTCATCTGGATCGAAGTGTGGCCAAAGGTAGTTCTCGAGGTACTGGCTGACCTCGAGGATCATGACACGGTGAAGCGGGACCGTCTTGCGACCGCGGCCCTCCACACGGAGCTCAGTGGCGTAGATCTCCCTTACGAGGTCAGCGTCGAAGGCGGCGGCGGCTGCTGGCGAGCCCCAGTGCTCCGCGGCAGCGCGGGTGAGGCGGTCGCGCTGGATGTCGAGGAGTGTGATGGAGACGCCAGTGGAGGCGGGGGGCTCGTCAGGTGCCGCTGAGGTGGAGACCTCGGCGGGGAGCGGGTACTCGGCGGCGCGGGGGTGCCGGAACTCGAAGACGCCGGTGCCGTAGACCTTCGGCATGGCCGCAGTTTGCGAGGTTTAGGGTTTCTGTGACAGGTTGATGCGAACTGCGGAAGGAGGGTATGGGTGAGAGAGAGAGAGATTCGAGAAGGCCTAGGGCAACTCCAACGCGGGGTGAGGTGATCGTACAGAAATAAATCAGGGTTTCTTATCTATCTATCTACCATCTATCTATCTACTACCCCTGTAAAAGCACAAAGTGCGGAGATCCAAAACAATCATCTATCTATCTACTATCTATCTACTATCTATCTATCTACTACCCCTATAAAAGCACGAAGTGCGGAGATCCAAAACAATCACATCCATCCACACATGAGATCCTACAGCCCATAATGCTCAGATCTTTAATGTTAATTGCAATTAGCGCTCTCCTCAATCGCACGCCCGCATCCCACTTCCCCACCTCCAACGCACGGTTACGATTGCTAACCCAGCCCCACCGTTTAAAAAAAAACGTTCGCAGCGCACGACCTCTCTCTCCGCCCGCACGACCTCTCGCCACATCCTCCTCCTCCCGCACCGTTCGCCGCCTCCTCAAACTCCCGCAGTCGTTAGCCACCGGAGCCGCCGCAGGAGCCTCCGCGGCAGTCGCTCGCCGCTGGAGCCGCCGCGGGTCGCCGCTAGAGCCGGAGCCGCCCGCCCCGCGCCCTTCACCGCAGGTCGCCGCCGGAGCCGCCCGCCCCTGGAGCCGCTCGCCGCTGGTCGCCCTCTGCCCGTTGACGGATGTGAGGGCGGTCCTCTTCTGCTTCCCCGCAGCGGTCACCATCCGGGACGCTCGCGCCGCCATCGACAGCTTCCTCTACTGCCTCGACGCGCCCGCCGCCGTGCCGTCCGACAGCGATCAGCCTATGGCAGATGGCGGCGAGGCGGGGGAGCCGATGATCGGGAAGGTGGAGGACGGGCTCCGGGAGTGCGCTCTGCAGGGGAACAAGCGCCGGAAGCGGCCCTCCCGCCTTCGTGGCCCCTCGGGCCCCGTTCGAGTGGCGCTTGCGTGGCACCGGAGGCCACCACCGAGCCGGCGCTGGACGTGCAACTGCGGCGGGGCACTGCCATGGATCTCTTGCTGCAGTTCCATGCGTAGGATGAAGGTGACTCTTGGTGCTTTGGCGTGGTGATGGGAATTTAATTGATTTACTACTAGGTTACTTTGGATTAGACATAGATGCAGAAGCCTTGTGAATAATTGTGTGCTTGGGCTGTGTCGATCAGAGGGGAATGGCCGAATGAGCATTGTGACAGAATGATTGCGTTACTGTTGTGCCGGCTGATGTTCAGCATATATGTCAGCAATGTAGTCCGCTCAGATAAACCAAAATTTCTCTTTATAAAACAATGACGCAATCAAACCTGGATGACCAAGATACTGAAATTACTCTTCGCCAGTATCCTACCAATTTACGTTCACTCTCTTCTGAAGAACATTTGTTGTTATTTGCTTGATCTGAATTGTTCATCAATTTAATCATGAAAATTTATGTGAATTATTTAATCAGGAAGAAACTTGGGTACTCTTCCCACTCTACTTTGCACAATCCTTCTTTGGTTGAACTGGCTGTTTCATGTCCTTTTGAATTGTTTGTGGATACTGCCACATAGTGCATGACGACATGGTTCCAGTGGAATGGTAAATTGCAGGCAACCACTGCATTTTATATTTCTTTTGATTGACTGCCAAAACTCCGGCACCCATTATGTATTTTCAAATCGTCCAGACACACATGTTTGTGTAATAAGTAGTGGCACACCATGGGGATTTTATTCATAATCAATGGTTACTCTTAATTGAACATACACGATTCATTTTGTGAAGTCACTTTTAAGGTACATGATGCAACTTTCCTGGTTCACCATCTATAATTCAAAAAAAAATTGATCAGAATATTCCTTTTTTGACATTATAGTGATAACAGATTATGTGGTTGAAGAATATATGTATGTACGTAAAGGGTGGATAGTTTGACTGTTTTAGTTGCTTCTCCATACTTGTGTTTCATCTGATCCAAATTCTTGCCTTCAAGTTGGCCTATGATGTGCTATGACTGATGGTAGAAATTAACCATGCTCTGATCTGTGTGTATCAGTTCTCTTGGTAGGAATTAAGCAGCCTTACGTAACCAATTAAATGTCACTGGTACCATATTTAACCATGCTCTATCCATTCTGATTTGCATGTATGTGCAAGTCCTTTTTTTCCATGAAAGTAGCAGGAGCTGCTTTTTTATTGGCAATATGAGGAAATGGCTCATATGAGAAAAACAGAGCTGGAAAATACAGGGACTGCAATCATGTATAAAAATTATAGATGTGAACATACAGAGAATTAGACATATATGTACTCTAAAGAAGGTGCATGTATCATTTGTTGTCGATTGTCTGTAATTTGCATTTGTCTTTTTCGTACAGAAAACGGTGTATCGCATATCTATATCAACCGGGGGCATCTTCTTCTCGATCTGATGAGGGTGACCCTGCTAACAAAGATTATACTGCTTGCTCAAATGTGAAATGACATGTTCTCCACACAAGTATATTATTTTTCTCCCTTTTATATTTAGTGATTATAGTGTTTCCCTATGATTTTATATTAGACTTTTTTTTATCGCAACCATTGCGCATGAATAGTGTACTACTGAGACAATAAATTAATTCTACTGCAAATGTGTCAATAGACCATGGCATGATGATCACTGAGATTAGAGGGTGAGAGTTTCCAAAGTTATTACTTTAACTGGTGTTCATATGCTTCAACATTATGGCCATACATGGTTTAAAATCAATGTAAGAAATTTTTTCTCATGTATAATATATAGGTAACAGATATCGCATAATTTCTATTGATAATGCTGACAATGAGCCCAAAATTCTTGTGATATTTTATCATGATAGAAATTTCATATTATACATATTTTGTGGAAGTAAACATTGGGTGGTGTATATATACCCTATGAGGGCATGTTTTTTGCCACGATGACAACGTGCATTTGCACGTGCTCGATTACTAGTTTGTACAAGGTGGACACTTAATTAGGTGTCTCTTATGTATAAATAGGTATTAATGTTTTAGAAAAATTTGATTTATTTTTCTAAGCACCTCGTTAAGCACTTAGCATTGTACAAGGCCTTAGGAGAGGTTATCACAGCATCTAAACGCGTCTCAAACCGGTCTCAAACACGCGAGCGGACGAGCTCCTCATACCGGCCCTAAGGTCGGCACCCTCATATCCAGCCCAAACTTAGGGTGGATATTGGGCGGCCTAGACGCGTCCAGGCGCGTCTGCCACGTCGGACTAACGATTGGGTCCCACACGAAATCGTTCGAAAACCCAACGGTCCGACGGGTGTCTCCTCCGGGGGGTTGCCGCCTGAGGGCCAAAGTCCGGCTATTTAAGCCGGACGGTGACCCCAGCCCTGGCCACATCCGCTTTCTCCCTCTCTGTGCCGCTAATCCGAGCCAAATCCACTCCTCTCCCTCTCCGCCTCCCTCTCCACTCGTCGATCGCGCCCGCCATGACATGGCATAGGGTGACCTACGCGATGCAGATGCCGGAGCGGCACCTCCAGATGCTCGAGGAGATCCGGGCTAGGCGCCCCGTCCGGATCGCAGCTGGCCTACCTCCTGACTCGCCGGAGCCGGAGGAAGAGGGGAAGCCGCAACCGAAGACGGAGCAGCAGCCGGAGCCCATGCAGGGGGCGGATCAGGAGGAGGAGCCGGAGCCAGTTGCGGGCGTCGCCATGGACACCATGGCGGAGTTCGAGGTCGCCCAAGCGGCGGAGCAGACCGTCATCCTGGAGTCCATCTAGGATGAGGCCTATGTGGAGGCCAACCGGCGCTTCATTCGGCAAGGAAGGACGGAGATCAATGAGCTTTTCGCCAGACTGGAGGCGGAGGAGGAGGCGGAGGCCGACGCGAAGTTGGGGGAGGAGCAGGAGTTGCGATTGTCGCCCATGTACCCGGAGCCCGGCACGGAGATCATAGACAACTCCGACGATAACGAGTAGTGTAGTGTAGGTTTTAGTTGATCTACGTGGTACATAGGTTTTCCTTTTGCATGTTGTGTATGGCTTTAAAGTTTGAAATCTAAGGTATTCGTATGCAGACAAGGAAATCTGAGGCTGCCTGGTCACTGCCCAAGGACGCGCCCGGGCACGTCTGCGAGCGTTTAAGGGGTCGGATATGATGTCTGCGACTGTAGATGCTCTTACTTATTAGAGTGTCTCCAATAGTTGCCATATTTCAGGGTAGCTGACATTTTTAGGGTAGTCGAAGGAAAAAAAACAGTCACCAACAGCTACCTTATCATAAATTGTTCGTAAAATAACTTGGGTAGCACTAAAATGCAGCGCCAAGTGCTCGAAATATACAACACTTGGGTGGCTGCCGTAAATTCATGTGATGCCCAACCATGGTCATTTTCCTCCCACGCGCGGTTGGATCTCCACCCCTTAGAAGCCCGTCGTTGTTGCTCCGTCTCTCGCCCCCGACTCTATCTTGACGCCGTCGCCCCCCCCCCCCCCCTCCCCCACCCCCCACCTTGGATGACGGCCGTCGCACCAATTTTGTTGGAGATATGCCCTGAAGGCAATCATGTGTGATGATATTTCCTATGCGTTTATGAATAAAGATTGTCCTTGGACATTATCAATGATGTGTATCAGTAAGTACGTGACTTGTTTGTGGGACTATGCATTCTATGATGACTGTCCTAAAAGGTCCCTAGTCGAAAGAACTATGTAGACGCGCAACTGTCTAGACTAGCATATGACACGGTGGATGGCTGTAACACCCACGTAATTAAGCTACAGTGATCTCTGACTAATGATGACATGTCACCTCCTTTTGCTAAGCTTAATTGTCACTTAGTTGAAAAACCAAATCAAATTGAAATTCAAATGCAAGTCAAATTATTAGATTTTCAAACTGTAAAATAAAAATGTTTGTTGGGTTCCAAATATTCACTAACTAAATGTCATGTAAGAACCAACATTATTTGAATATTTAAAATGCCCTTAACCCAATTAAAATTGGATCAGCAGCATTTGTTTGGACCAATTTGAATTAATCAAATATTTAAACTATACCAAATAACTTGAAACTTGGTGGGCTAGCTCCAATTGTTCCCTAGTATTTATGTGCCACATTTCAGCTTCAACAAAATTCATTTGGTACAGTAATAAAGTGCAAACAAAAAAATTAAGAAACAGAAAAAGAAAAAGGAAAAAGAAAAAAAAGCACTGTGCACTTTGGCACAACACCCTGATGTAGGGTGGAACCCTAGGGGCCGATTTTTCACGAAATGGAGGGGATCCCGCGAAGAACACGAGGGGAAACACGAGGGAAATCACGAGAGAAACACTCAAATAGACAAGATGCAATCACACATGTGCTAGATCCATGAACACAAAGAGGGATACATGATTCAAATCCAACAAAGGGGGGGTACAAGAGGAACTAGTTCATCTCCAAAGAGGAGGTCTTGAATCCACTAGGGGATCTTCCCACAAGGGGGGTCTTGAATCCACTTAGGGGATCTTCTCCTAGGAGGCCTTGGTCTCCAATGGAGTAGGTATCAAGTGGATGAGCAAAGCTCTATCTCTCATATGAGCTAAACCAATGCTAACCCTAAAATGGTGGAGGCTGTAACACCCCCAGTGGTTAACTACAGTAATTCCATTTTGATAATGCCAAGTCAGCATGATTAACAGTGCGTGATCATCATTTGCATCATAATGCATTTCAACTCCTAACTCAAAATTCAAATTTAGATGAAAGTGAAAAATAAAAGTTGTCCAACATAGAAACTAAATTGTTCATTAAATAGCAGATAAATCAGAGGCTATGTTAAAATTGTAAACAACATTATTAAAATTGGATAAGTGACTCAAACAACTTAAAACAGTGGCTGAGAATAACATTTGGTAACCTTTTAATTTTTTAAAACAAATATGAAATGATGTTTTGCCCAAACTAGTTTTTGGTGTTAGGGAATAAAGCACTGGTATTTGTGGACTAGGTCTCCCTTTTTACAAAAACCATTTGGGGCCTAAACAATTAACAGAATAAAAAAAAAAGAAAAAGATAAAAGAAAAACAAAACAGAAAAAGAAAGCAAAAGAGAAAATAAAAAGGCCCCCCCTCCTCCCGGGCCTCGGCCAGCACATTGCCAGGCCGGCCCATCCCCACTCCTTAACCCCCTGGTGCCGAAACCCTAGCCCGACACCCCCATTCCCCCCCCCATCATCCCCACGCCTCGCTCTCTCTCTCCCCCTCTGGATCGAGATCGAGGGCCCGACGCCCGTCGCCACCCCGACCTCGACGCCGCCCCGGACCACCGTCGCCCGTCGCTGGCCGAGGCCACCTCACCGCCGCCCGCCTCCTCAACCCTCCCTCCTGCGTGGATCCGTTCGGGGCAGTCGACGCCCCCGACGCCCTGCGCCCGCGCCACCACCGGACCCCGTCGTCACCATCCCCGCTGTCGCCGGCGTTCGCCTCCCCGACCTCCTCCCCGCGCCCACTGTCGTGTCCCTACGCCTCGCGGTGAGGCCCGGCCTCTCCTTCCCCCTGTCCCCGTGCGCACGCACGCGCACGCGCCCGTTGGCCGCCATCGCCCGCGCTGCCCCGCGCCCGTTCCCTGCTCGCGGCCGCGCCCGTAACCGCGCTCCCGTGCGCCTGCTGCCCTTTCCCCGTGGCCTCGCTCGCCCCGCACTGTGCTGCTGTGGCTGCTCGCGCCGACCCCGTCCGCCCGCCGCCGCAGCCGCTGCGCCTCCCCGTGCCCGCGCCTTCGGCCTCGCCTCCTGCGCCGTGCCTGCTGCTCTGCAGAGCTCGCCGTCGCCGCCAACCGCGGCCCCGGCCGGTCGGCGCCCAGGTCCGGCGCCCCGGGGCTCTGTCCGCCGCGCTCGGGTCAGCCCCGGCGGGCGCCCACGCCCGTTACCACGCGCCCGCCCCGATTGGCCTCCTGGGCCACTGCCCAGTGGGGCCCGACGCCCTGAGCCACTGACCTTGAGGGCCCACCTCAGAACGGTTTAAAAATGAAAATAAAAATTATTAAAAATAAATATTAATTAATTAATTAAATAATTAACTTAATTTATTCTGTTTAATTAATCTAATTAATTAATTAGTCTAATTAAACTGTAATTAACATAATCAAACCCTAATTAGCCTAATGTGAGAATGACAGGTGGGACCCACTGGTGCTGACGTCATGCTGACGTCAGCAGACACTGTTTCGGATAATGTTAATTTAAATAATTAATTAAATTCCAGAAATTAATAAAAACTTTAGAAAATCATATTAAATAATCCGTAACTCCGATGGAAAAACTTTGTACATGAAAGTTGCTCAGAACGACGAGACGAATTCGAATACGCGCTCCGTTCGTCCGTCACGCGTCCCTAACTATCCGAACATGCAACCGTCCCTCTCCGGTCATCTGTCTGACAAATGTCCGGAACCGGAAAAATATTCCCGGATGGATTCCTCCTTCCTCGGTGACGTGCAACCATACGTTAGGACACACCCGGCACTGCATATTGTCATGCCGTACTTTGCGTTGCTCATGTTTGCTCTATATTTATACTGTTTCCTCCCCCTCTTCTCTCTCGATAGATCCCGAAGCAGCTCTGGAGACCGAAGTCACCATTGACGACCTTGCCCTTGCCGCCGAGCAACCAGGCAAGCCCCCCCTTTGATCATCCCGATATCGCCCATTCTAATTTCCCATGCTTGCATTAGAATTGCTGCTGCTGCTGCTTTACCTATTCTGATGCATAGCCTGTTTATTGAAACCTGCTGTTGATAATTACCTGCATACCCTAAACTGTTTAGTATAGTCTGGGTAGAGACCTATCAGTGACCCCACTTATCCCGACTGCCGCGCTGGATCGTCAGAAGACCCGATCAACGGGATTGAAGACCAGGCCCCGACACCGCACATCACCCCCTTTAGTTGTAACGACATTGCAGCGTTACTATCGAGTGCCGAGGGTGAAACCTCTTGTAGCACTTCTGATGTTAACTCTGTAGAGTAGCTATTCGGTCGTGGTCATCGAGGGTGATTCCTCCTTCACCACTTCCGGTAACGGCGCTGTCGTACAACACCTCAAGTGTGAACCCAACGAGGGTGATTCCTCCGAGTTCACCTTGACGGATACATCGAGTGGGAAATCAAACAAGGGTGATACCTCAGATTCCCCTGATGTTATGGACACACGGATACTTGGACTGTACTGTTGATTACTTGGAAAGGCGGGTCGACCTTGAGTGGTACCCGCGTGCGCCTAAGTGGCGAGTGTTGTGAAGACGGGTGCTAGTGTGGTGCCCGAGTGGTGAATACGAGGCGCGGCCGGGCATTCTTAACCCTTGCAGCAAGTCCTCGAGACGGGGCGACGGGGTCACATCTTTCGTGAGTCTCTGCTCGTTACCGCAAGCCCCTAGTCCACTACGATTTGGATATTTGATCCGAGCATGCCTCTGGCCTGATAGCACTAACCATCACGTGGGCATAGTATGGGCGTTCTGCATCGTATGCATCAGCCGAAAGCTCTGTCAGACGTCCAGTTCAGCACTGCGGCCGGGCTGGGCCAGCACCATCCTGAGGGGTGGAGCCTGGTTCGCCCGGCACGCAACGACCCGGAGGGCGAGGGGCGATGGCCAAGACCCCCTTGCGCTTAGGATGTAGACCGACGGGGACCTCTCTGCTGAGCCGTAGGTAGGGTTGCGGTGTGTTGTTTGGCCGAGGCCGGGCATGACCCAGGAAAGTGTGTCCGGCCGGAGTTAAGCGAGCGTGATGGGTAAGTTGGTGCACCCCTGCAGGGAAGAACACTTCTATCGATAGCCGGTCCTACGGTAAAGGACACTCGGAGTTGTATCCCGATCGATACAACTAGAACTGGATAACTGTGATGAGACCTATATGTATGGCTCTGGGATTGCTTCTCGCAGGGAGTCGAGAAGGGATCTCCGGACGAGGTTGATGACTGTATGGCTCTGGGATTGCTTTCTCGCAGGTAGTCGAGAAAGGATCTCTGGGTGAGGTTGAGACTTAATGTTACTACTACATTATATTGTACTGTTCTACCCTCTTCTATTGCTGCAAGACCGCTAAAGATGCTAGTCTTCGATAGGACTAGGCCTTCTCTCTATTCTGGCATTTCTGCAGCCCAGTCCACATATACAGCCTCCCTTTGAAAATGTTGCATATGTAGTGTAGATCCTTGCTTGCTGAGTACTTCTGAGTACTCACGGTTGCTTTGTATACCTTTTCTCCCCATATCAGTTTGTCGTAACAAGATGACGGAGCCCCTGAGACAGCTGTCCTCGTCGACAATCGCTACTACTTCCCAGAGGATGGATTCTTCTACGAGTTGACTGACGACCAGGAGTAGGATCGGAGGGTCCCAGGCAGGAGGCCTACGCCTTTCGATCGTAGTGTTTTATTTTGCCCCGCCTTTCTAAAGGCCTTTCTGTTTCTGTTTCATATCTGTACACAGATATCTGATGCTTCCACTGATGCTTGTTCGCAAGCTTATGTATTCGAGCCCTCGAGGCCCCTGGCTTGTAATATAAAGCTTGTATGACTTTATTTATGTTTTAGAGTTGTGTTGTGATATCTTCCCGTGAGTCCTTAGGCTTGATCGTGTGCATTTGCGTGTATGATTAGTGCACGATCGGGCCGGGGGCGTCACAAGTTGGTATCAGAGCCGACTGCCTCTAGGAATCCCCCTTTCCAACTCCTTGGCCGAAGTTGAGTCTAGTAACCGAAAATCGTTTTACTAACTTGGTTGTGTGGCTTACGGGCCCACGTCGCCAATTGAGTGGTATTAGGATCTTTTATTCCTTGTCTATACTCTGGGACTCTGACCTCTCTTCTATTCGGGTTAAAATTTTACTAACTCCAACATTAGGTTCTCGTGATCACATTCACCCGGAGTTCTGAATTATCCCCCCTTGCTTCAAGATTTTGGGCCAGGTTCTGCTTACAGGATCCTTTTATCGAGGGCACCCTGTGTTGTCACTTGCAGATTCCTCGCTCCAATAGTTTTCTCCGATGTTGATGTAGCCTTTGCTATGTCTCGTTGTGTACTTCCCTACCGCGTGCCTGCGCGCCGCCTAGTTGTCTAGCCCTCCCTTTTCTACTGTCGTAATGCCGGATTCTAACCGAGACTAGGTGTGGATTTGAATGTCTGGTGTGACTATGATGAAGTATCTATTGCACTTCCTTCTGTCGTGCGTGCTACTTCATGAATAATTCCATACATCTGCATTTCTACTTGTTGAACTGCCCTTGTTGATTTGGCAGGATGGCTGACGATCCACCACCTCCACCCTATATTGCCTCAATGATGCAACAGTTTGAACTCAACCGTTAGCAGTTTGAGCTTAACCGTCAGTTTATGACCGGAGTATTGGCTCAATTCCCAACTCAGAATGCTCAGCAACAAAATGTTCCAATAACTCTGGCAGAATTTGTGCGCCTCAATCCGTCCACTTTTCGCAGCTCGACTGATCCAATGGATGCTGATGATTGGCTCCGTGACATTGCCTTTCAGTTGAAGTCGGCTAATGTTATCCCTGATAGTTACGTCACCTATGCGACGTATCACCTAAGGGGTTCAGCTGCTCAATGGTGGGAAAGCCACAAGAGTATGTTGCCTGCAGAGACAGTAACCACTTGGCAGGGATTTCAGTCAGTTTTTCGTGCACGGTACATTCCTCAAGGTCTGATGGACCAGAAGAAGCAGGAGTTCCGCAAACTTACCCAGGGCATAATGACTGTGGATGAATATCAGAGGAAGTTTCTTGAATTGTCCCGCTATGCTGAAGATGACGTCTGCACTGACGCCCGCAAGCAGGGTAAATTCCGTGAAGGACTCCGTACTGACATAAAACTCGCACTTGCAGTCCTTGATTGCACAGACTTCACAACGCTTGTCAGCAAATCTTTCCAAATTGAAACAGCTCTGACTGAATGCCAGGAGTCGCTCAAGTGCACTCATGAAGCTGGCTCATCCTCGGGTCAGCCTGTTCAGAAACGTCAAGTCTGGATCCCACACAATGTTCATCACCGACCTGCCCCTGCACCGAGGCCGTCTTATGTTGCACCTCGTCTGCCTCCACCGCCGAGACAGCTAACGATTCAGGGTGGACAACCCAATGTTGAAGCTCCTCCCCATAATGATGGTTTATGCCGCAAGTGTGGACACTCAGGGCATCGTGCCTTCAACTGTCCTCAGGGTCAGCCGCAAAATTCATCACGTTGTTCCGTTAACCGTAAAAAGGGCCAACGAAACCATCCTAGCAGAAATCGTAATGCCAGACCACCTGCTAGTCAGCTTGTTCATGTCAACCATGTTAAAACTGAAGAAGCTCGACAGGACACCAACATTGTGATGGGCACCCTTCTAGTGAATTCAATCCCAGCTTCAGACCTCTTTGATTCTGGAGCATCGCACTCCTTCATGTCCGAAAGTTTTGCGCGAAGCCATGATATCCCTTTCGACAAGATGTCCACCCCATTGGTAATCCAGTCACCCGGGGCTAATTGGCAAACTACCAGGGTAAGCCACGGTAATCACATTGTGATTGGAGGATTGATGTTCCCCGTTTCTCTCATTGCCCTTAAGACCTCCAACATTTACATTATTCTGGGTATGGACTGGTTGAAGCCTCATAAAGCTTTGATTGACTGTGCCACTGAATCAGTCCGCATCACACACCCTTCCGGCCAGACAGTCAGATACTCAGCTCAAACAGTTCAGGACGCCGAAGCTCAGATTTATGTTCTGAATGCATTGAATGCTTCACCTCTTGAAGGCATCGAGAACGTTCCAGTTGTTCGTGATTTTCAAGATGTATTTCCAGAAGAACTTCCAGGGATACCCCCTGCTAGAGCTTTTGAGTTCGTCATCGACTTGAAACCTGGCACTACCCCTATTGCGAAGCGTCCTTATAAGATGCCTCCGCATAATCTTCTCGAACTTAAGGAAGAAATCGACATGTCACTTAAGAAAGGTTTCATCCGCCCCAGTTCCTCTGCTTGGGGAGCACCTTCACTCTTCGTTAAGAAGAAGGATGGAACTAACCGATTGGTTCAGGATTATCGGCCCATTAACCAAGCTACAATCCAGAATAAATATCCGCTTCCTCGGATCAATGATTTGTATGATCAACTTGCCGGTTCCTCGGTATTCTCTAAGCTTGATTTGAGATTGGGATACCATCAGATCCGTGTTCGTGAAGAGGATATTCCCAAGACTGCATTTGTTACCCGCTATGGTTCTTATGAGTACACTGTCATGTCATTTGGCTTAACAAATGCTCCAGCCACATTCTCCCGTCTGATGAATTACATCTTCATGGATTACCTCGACAAATTTGTCGTGGTATATCTGGATGATATTCTAGTATATTCGAAGGATAAGGAAGAACATGCTGAACACCTCCGTCTTGTACTGGAAAGGCTCCGAGAACACCAGTTGTATGCCAAATACTCCAAATGTGAATTCTGGCTTCCTGAAGTAACGTACCTTGGTCATGTGATTTCAAAAGATGGCATTGCTGTTAACCCAGAACGAGTTCAGGCTATTCTGGACTGGACTCCTCCGAAGAATGTCAAGCAAGTGAGAAGTTTTCTCGGCCTTGCAAGTTATTGCCGTCGATTTGTCGAGCACTTTTCTAAGATTGCTAAGCCTTTGACTGATCTGCTTCACAAGGGCGTTAAATTTGAATGGACAGAAAAATGTCAGGAAAGTTTTCAAGCACTCAAAGACAAGCTGACATCTGCCCCAGTACTGTCTCCTCCAGATACCCGCAAAGACTTTGTGATTTATTGTGACGCATCCCGTGAAGGATTAGGCTGTGTCCTAATGCAAGAGCGTAAAGTGATTGCTTATGGCTCTCGTCAGTTGCGCCCACATGAAGAGAATTATCCGGTACATGATCTAGAACTAGCTGCTGTCATCTATGCACTGTAGTTGTGGCGACATTACCTCCTCGGTAATCGTTGCGAGATATACACGGATCATAAAAGTCTGAAGTACTTGTTCACTCAACCTTCTCTAAACCTCCGTCAGCAAAGATGGATGGAGGCCATTGCGGACTATGATTTGGGTATTTCCTATACCCCTGGCAAGGCTAACGTGATGGCTGATGCCTTAAGCCGCAAGTCCTATTGCGACAACCTCAGGGTTAGGCGAGCTCAACCTCGTCTTTTTGAAGAACTGCGCAAGCTGAATTTGCGTATTGTTCCACAGGGATCTCTTAATAACCTTGTGATACAACCAGATCTTGAGAAAGCTGTTAAGAGTGCACAAGCTAAAGATGCTGAAGTTGATCTGATGAAGAAAGACCTTCACCTTGCAAAGTATAGGGATTTCTTGCTGTCTGAAGATGGAACCATGTATTTCAGAAACCGCATTGTCGTACCTCGTTTCGAACTCATGACTGACAAAGTCATGAAGGAGGCACATGACACACCATTGTCTATTCATCCGGGTAGCACCAAGATGTATCGTGATCTCCGTCAAAGGTACTGGTGGTCTAAAATGAAGCAGGACATTGCTCGTTATGTTGCTGAATGTGATGTGTGTCGTCGCGTTAAAGCAGAACATCAGAAACCAGCTGGAATTCTGCAACCACTTCCTATTCCTCTATGGAAATGGGATAAGGTTCAGATGGATTTCGTTACAGGACTTCCCAGGTCACAGAAAGGTCACGATGCTATTCTTGTCGTCATCGACCAACTCTCTAAAGTTGCACACTTTCTGCCTGTCAAAGAGACTATCACTGCTAGTCAGTTAGCAGAGTTGTATATCTCCAGAATTGTATCACTCCACGGTATTCCGAAGGAGATCAGTTCGGACCGTGGCGGCCTTTTCACTTCCAAATTCTGGGAAAGTTTCCAAACAGCTATGGGAACTCATATTACTTGGAGTTCAGCTTATCACCCTCAATCTCAAGGCCAAGTCGAACGAGTCAATCAAGTGCTTGAAGACATGCTTCGGGCTTGTGTTATTTCTTTCGGCAAGAAGTGGGAAGAATCTCTCCCGTATGCCGAGTTCTCTTATAACAACAGCTATCAAGCCAGTTTGAAAATGGCCCCCTTCGAAGTACTATATGGACGTAAGTGTCGAACCCCTCTGAATTGGTCAGAAACTGGGGAACGACCGCTCGTGGGTCCGGATATTATTCAACACGCCGAAGAACAAGTTCGTATTGTCCGAGAAAATCTCAAGGCGGCTCAGGACCGCCAGAAGAGCAACTATGATCGCAAACGATGGGGTTTGACTTATCAACCTGGTGATCAGGCTTATCTGCGAGTCACCCCGATGAAGGGCACTCACCGTTTTGGAATCAAGGGCAAGCTAGCTCCGCGCTACATTGGTCCTTTCCGCATTATTGCTAGACGTGGTCAGGTGGCATATAAATTGGAGTTGCCGCCGCAATTCTCCCATATCCACGACGTCTTCCATGTGTCGCAACTTCGTAAATGCTTCAAGGAATCTCTGCACCGAGCTGTGGATCACGAGATGCTCGAATTACATGATGACCTTTCTTATAAGGAACATCCGATCCGCATTCTCGATGAAGCTGAACGTCGGACCCGTCAGAAGGTTACCAAGTTCCTCAAAGTGTAGTGGTCAAATCATACTGAAGATGAAGCCACTTGGGAACGCGAGGATAATCTTCGTGCAGAATACCCCGAACTTTTTCCTTCTACCTCTTAATTCTCGGGACGAGAATTCTTGTTAGTAGAGGAGATTTGTAACACCCCCAGTGGTTAACTACAGTAATTCCATTTTGATAATGCCAAGTCAGCATGATTAACAGTGCGTGATCATCATTTGCATCATAATGCATTTCAACTCCTAACTCAAAATTCAAATTTAGATGAAAGTGAAAAATAAAAGTTGTCCAACATAGAAACTAAATTGTTCATTAAATAGCAGATAAATCAGAGGCTATGTTAAAATTGTAAACAACATTATTAAAATTGGATAAGTGACTCAAACAACTTAAAACAGTGGCTGAGAATAACATTTGGTAACCTTTTAATTTATTTAAAACAAATATGAAATGATGTTTTGCCCAAACTAGTTTTTGGTGTTAGGGAATAAAGCACTGGTATTTGTGGACTAGGTCTCCCTTTTTACAAAAACCATTTGGGGCCTAAACAATTAACAGAATAAAAAAAAGAAAAAGATAAAAGAAAAACAAAACAGAAAAAGAAAGCAAAAGAGAAAATAAAAAGGCCCCCCTCCTCCCGGGCCTCGGCCCAGCCACATGCCAGGCCGGCCCATCCCCACTCCCTTAACCCCCTGGTGCCGAAACCCTAGCCACCGACACCCCCATTCCCCCCACTCATCCCCACGCCTCGCTCTCTCTCTCCCCCCCTCTGGATCGAGATCGAGGGCCCGACGCCCGTCGCCACCCCGTCCTCGACGCCGCCCCGGACCACCGTCGCCCGTCGCCGGCCGAGGCCACCTCACCGCCGCCCGCCTCCTCAACCCTCCCTCCTGCGTGGATCCGTTCGGGGCAGTCGACGCCCCCGACGCCCTGCGCCCGCGCCACCACCGGACCCGTCGTCACCATCCCAGCCGTCGCCGGCGTTCGCCTCCCCGACCTCCTCCCTGCGCCCACTGCCGTGTCCCTACGCCTCGCGGTGAGGCCCGGCCTCTCCTTCCCCCTGTCCCCGTGCGCACGCACGCGCACGCGCCCGTTGGCCGCCATCGCCTGCGCTGCCCCGCGCCCGTTCCCCGCTCGAGGCCGCGCCCGTAACCGCGCTCCCGTGCGCCTGCTGCCCTTTCCCCGTGGCCTCGCTCGCCCCGCACTGTGCTGCTGTGGCTGCTCGCGCCGACCCCGTCCGCCCGCCGCCGCAGCCGCTGCGCCTCCCCGTGCCCGCGCCTTCGGCCTCGCCTCCTGCGCCGTGCCTGCTGCTCTGCAGAGCTCGCCGTCGCCGCCAACCGCGGCCCCGGCCGGTCGGCGCCCAGGTCCGGCGCCCCGGGGCTCTGTCCGCCGCGCTCGGGTCAGCCCCGGCGGGCGCCCACGCCCGTTACCACGCGCCCGCCCCGGTCGGCCTCCTGGGCCACTGCCCAGTGGGGCCCGACGCCCTGAGCCACTGACCTTGAGGGCCCACCTCAGAACGGTTTAAAAATGAAAATAAAAATTATTAAAAATAAATATTAATTAATTAATTCTGTTTAATTAATCTAATTAATTAATTAGTCTAATTAAACTATAATTAACATAATCAAACCCTAATTAGCCTAATGTGAGAATGACAGGTGGGACCCACTGGTGCTGACGTCATGCTGACGTCAGCAGACACTGTTTCGGATAATGTTAATTTAAATAATTAATTAAATTCCAGAAATTAATAAAAACTTTAGAAAATCATATTAAATAATCCGTAACTTCGATGGAAAAACTTTGTACATGAAAGTTGCTCAGAACGACGAGACGAATTCGAATACGCGCTCCGTTCGTCCGTCACGCGTCCCTAACTATCCGAACATGCAACCGTCCCTCTCCGGTCATCTATCTGACAAATGTCCGGAACCGGGAAAATATTCCCGGATGGATTCCTCCTTCCTCGGTGACGTGCAACCATACGTTAGGACACACCCGGCACTGCATATTGTCATGCCGTACTTTGCGTTGCTCATGTTTGCTCTATATTTATACTGTTTCCTCCCCCTCTTCTCTCTCGATAGATCCCGACGCAGCTCCGGAGACCGAAGTCACCATTGACGACCTTGCCCTTGCCGCCGAGCAACCAGGCAAGCCCCCCCTTTGATCATCCCGATATCGCCCATTCTAATTTCCCATGCTTGCATTAGAATTGCTGCTGCTGCTGCTTTACCTATTCTGATGCATAGCCTGTTTTTATTGAAACCTGCTGTTGATAATTACCTGCATACCCTAAACTGTTTAGTATAGTCTGGGTAGAGACCTATCAGTGACCCCACTTATCCCGACTGCCGCGCTGGATCGTCAGAAGACCCGATCAACGGGATTGAAGACCAGGCCCCGACACCGCACATCACCCCCTTTAGTTGTAACGACACTGCAGCGTTACTATCGAGTGCCGAGGGTGAAACCACTTGTAGCACTTCTGATGTTAACTCTGTAGAGTAGCTATTCGGTCGTGGTCATCGAGGGTGATTCCTCCTTCACCACTTCCGGTAACGACGCTGTCGTACAACACCTCAAGTGTGAACCCAGCGAGGGTGATTCCTCCGAGTTCACCTTGACGGATACATCGAGTGGGAAATCAAACGAGGGTGATACCTCAGATTCCCCTGATGTTATGGACACACGGATACTTGGACTGTACTATTGATTACTTGGAAAGGCAGGTCGACCCTGAGGGGTACCCGCGTGCGCCTAAGTGGCGAGTGTTGTGAAGACGGGTGCTAGTGTGGTGCCCGAGTGGTGAATACGAGGTGCGGCCGGGCATTCTTAACCCTTGCAGCAAGTCCTCGAGACGGGGCGACGGGGTCACATCTTTCGTGAGTCTCTGCTCGTTACCGCAAGCCCCTAGTCCACTACGATTTGGATATTTGATCCGAGCAGGCCTCTGGCCTGATAGCACTAACCATCACGTGGGCATAGTATGGGCGTTCTGCATCGTATGCATCAGCCGAAAGCTCTGTCAGACGTCGAGTTCAGCACTGCGGCCGGGCTGGGCCGGCACCATCCTGAGGGGTGGAGCCTGGTTCGCCCGGCACGCAACGACCCGGAGGGCGAGGGGCGATGGCCAAGACCCCCTTGCGCTTAGGATGTAGACCGACGGGGACCTCTCTGCTGAGCCGTAGGTAGGGTTGCGGTGTGTTGTTTGGCCGAGGCCGGGCATGACCCAGGAAAGTGTGTCCGGTCGGAGTTAAGCGAGCGTGATGGGTAAGTTGGTGCACCCCTGCAGGGAAGAACACTTCTATCGATAGCCGGTCCTACGGTAAAGGACACTCGGAGTTGTATCCCGATCGATACAACTAGAACTGGATACCTGTGATGAGACCTGTATGTATGGCTCTGGGATTGCTTCTCGCAGGGAGTCGAGAAGGGATCTCCGGACGAGGTTGATGACTGTATGGCTCTGGGATTGCTTTCTCGCAGGTAGTCGAGAAAGGATCTCTGGGTGAGGTTGAGACTTAATGTTACTACTACATTATATTGTACTGTTCTACCCTCTTCTATTGCTGCAAGACCGCTGAAGGTGCTAGTCTTCGATAGGACTAGGCCTTCTCTCTATTCTGGCATTTCTGCAGCCCAGTCCACATATACAGCCTCCCTTTGAAAATGTTGCATATGTAGTGTAGATCCTTGCTTGTTGAGTACTTCTGAGTACTCACGGTTGCTTTGTATACCTTTTCTCCCCATATCAGTTTGTCGTAACAAGATGACGGAGCCCCTGAGACAGCTGTCCTCGCCGACGATCGCTACTACTACCCAGAGGATGGATTCTTCTACGAGTTGACTGACTGACTACCTTTTCGATCGTAGTGTTTTATTTTGCCCCGCCTTTCTAAAGGCCTTTCTGTTTCTGTTTCATATCTGTACACAGATATCTGATGCTTCCGCTGACGCTTGTTCGCAAGCTTATGTATTCGAGCCCTCGAGGCCCCTGGCTTGTAATATAAAGCTTGTATGACTTTATTTATGTTTTAGAGTTGTGTTGTGATATCTTCCCGTGAGTCCTTAGGCTTGATCGTGTGCATTTGCGTGTATGATTAATGCACGATCGGGCCGGGGGCGTCACAGAGGCGGAGGAGTATATATAGTCTAGGGCCACGAAGGGGTAAGTGAGGGGCGAAACGAGTACATGGGCCTCGGCCCGTGACACTGTGCACAGACAGGTGTCGGTCGTCCGGACGTTACCGGTCGTCCGGTGTCTCGTGAGGGACCGGTCGTCCGATAAGGTTCGGACGTCTGGCGTTTTGGCTCTGTTGAGTCATCGTCGGATTTCCGGACGGGGTCGGACGTCCGGTGGCTGAAGGTGGTCGGACGTCCGGTCTTGGTCGATCGTCTGGTCGCTGTAGACTTGGCCTTCGGTTGTAGTTGTCCTGGCTGACTGAACCTCCAGGCGTCGGACGTCCGGTCTGGACCGGTCGTCCGGTGGCTGTGACTCTCTGTCAACCCTTTCTCTTGTTCCTCACGCTTGGTGTCCTCGCCGTCTTGTCCAATGCTCCTAGTTGTTCCATGGTCTTCCTCTTGGTTCGTGACCATGCATAGCACATATGTTAGAGGTAGTAGTCATGTCTCACATGTGGAAAGTGACGGTTCGGAGAGGAGCGAGTTAACCTTGTGTCCAATGGCGTATGTTCGATGTCTCGTTGTATGTCCTCTTGGGGCTTGGGGAGTAGTCGTAGTGTACATGGGGGTGATCGTAGGATGCTCCGCATTATCTCCCCCCTCCCCCCTTGGGAAAGATCCGACCTCGGATCGTGTACCTCATCACCATGGAAACGGTTGTCGTGGACGGACTTGTAGTTGGATGGAGTTGAAGACATGGCGCAATCCAAGTACTCCAAGGTGTGCAAATGGTGAGCATACATAATGCACATAACATATCACAAGCATGAAAACAAGATATGAGTAATGTATCATCATTGTATTGGCAAGAAGTCCTATGTAAATAGCAATGGAACATCATGACTCTCCCAACACAAGAATCAACAATAGCATGTGGCATGTATAGAACATGGCAATAGCAACAAGTATCTCCACCAAGCATGCAAATACACATAGGAGTAGTATAATGGTGAATCACGGGTAAATGCAAGCAAGGGTCACAACTGCATGGCAAAGGCATAGAAGCAAGCATAACATGCAAAGTGAACACGGTAAAATGAGCATAAGGTGACAAGTGGTATATAGCCCATAGCCGTGCGATAGCCAAGTAGAAGAGATGCGTGTAGTCCTTGCGCGAAGGGAACGGTGGTAAGGATAATCCACGGGGTCCCAAATCATCGTTGCTCTTAAGAGCTCGTTTTGTCAACTCATGGGATTGTGACGTTGACAAGTATTCTTGAGTACCTACACAAAACAAAGGCAAAGGAAAAATTGTGTGTGCGTGGTACATATACACATCATCCATTATGATGCGCACGTGCATGTGTTGGTTAGTATAAAATATCCAATGCTAAAATAAATGAGATGCGTGATATAGAAATATGTCATCCATCATGAAATATTTTGTTGTTATGTATAGCATAATGGAGACTCAAATTGTGGAATGCATCACTAGTAGTATCTAGAGCATTGTCATGAATGGTATGCATATGGTGCACACAAAGGGATGGAATCATGCGATACACAATAATTTTCATGGCATGGCACAGGAGATGAATTGCACAAATTTTGCAAAGGTAGTATAGCAACATCATTGCAAGAGAAACAAAATACAATAACCATGATCTCGTCATCTATGCCATAAGTGCAAATGGGATTGATTTTAATTGGATATGCACAGTTACTACGTTGGGATTGTAATGATGCAATATGGGAGATCTCACTCATAGCATATGACTAGTTTAATGGATTGTCAAACATAATGTGACCAATAGAATTTTCACATGATATCCTATGAAGCATAGCATCACAACTAGGCAATTCAACATGCTCATCATCATGTTCATCATAAATAGGTGGCACATCTAAGCATGTAGAAGACATAGTATGTGGTGAATCCATAAGGTGATCAACATCATGCAAGCAATCGGTGTCAAGATAGTCCACTAGTGGGACAAGAGAAGTACCGTCACCTATGTTACCTTTAGAGCTCTTCTCATGTGTTGTAGGTGAGGTTGCAAAAATTGAGACTTGGTCAATATCTTCATCAACTTGATGGTACCATGTGGGGGGGTGCATCATCGTCCATCATGGCCATCGGTTTGCCCATTGGCGGTATGGACTCATCGAGGATTGACGCTTCATCTTGTAGGAGATCTAGCACCAAAGTAGAAAACACACTAGAGTAGAGGTTAAGTCATTAGAAATCATAGTGGCCTCACATGCCCTATCAACTACCTCACTCACTAAGTGTTGTGGTGCTACTTCTTGAGCTTGCGTTGGTTTTTCCCTTGAAGAGGAAAGGGTGATGCAGCAAAGTAGAGTAAGTATTTCCCTCAGCTTTTGAGAACCAAGGTATCAATCCAGTAGGAGACAACGCTCAAGTCACCGAATACCTGCACAAACAAACACCAACCTTGCACCCAACGCGATAAAGGGGTTGTCAATCCCTTAACGGTTATTTGCAACGTGAGATCTGATAGAGATGATAAACGGTAAAGTAATATTTTTGGTATTTTTGGTTTATGGAACGGAAAGTAAAGATTGCAAAGTAAAAGAAATAGGAAACGGAAATTGTAGATTGGAAACTTATATGATGGAAAATAGACCTGCGGACCATAGGTTTCACTAGAGGCTTCTCTCAAGATGGAAATTATTATGGTGGGTGAACAAATTACTGCCGAGCAATTGATAGAAAAGCGAAAAGTTATGACGATATCTAAGGCAATGATCATGAATATAGGCATCACGTCCGTGTCAAGTAGACCGAAACGATTCTGTATCTACTACTATTACTCCACACATCGACCGACTCCTGCCTGTATCTAGAGTATTAAGTTCATAAGAACAGAGTAACGCATTAAGTAAGATGACATGATGTAGCGGGATAAACTCAAGCAATATGATGAAAACCCCATCTTTTTATCCTCGATGGCAACAATACAATACGTGCCTTGCTGCCCCTACTATCACTGGGAAAGGACACCGCAAGATTGAACCCAAAGCTAAGCACTTCTCCCATTGCAAGAAAAACCAATCTAGTTGGCCAAACCAATTCGATAGTTCGAAGAGACTTGCAAAGATATCAAATCATGCATATAAGAATTCAGAGAAGATTCAAATAATATTCATAGATAAGCTGATCATAAATCCACAATTCATCGGATCTCGATAAAAACACCGCAAAAGAGTATTACATCGAATAGATCTCCAAGAACATCGAGGAGAACTTTGTATTGAGAATCAAAGAGAGAGAAGAAGCCATCTAGCTACTAGCTATGGACCCGTAGGTCTGAAGTAAACTACTCACGCTTCATCGGAGAGGCAATGGTGTTGATGTAGAAGCCCTTCATGATCGAATCCCCCTCCGGCAGGATGCCGGAAAAGGCCCCAAGATGGGATCTCACGGGTACAGAAGGTTGCGGCGGTGGAAAAGTGGTTTTGTTCCTCCCCTGGATGTTTTTGGGGTATAAGAGTATATATAGGCAAAAGATCTAGGTCAGAGGGGCTACGAGGGGCCCACAAGGTCGGGGGGCGCACCCTACCCCCCTGGGCGCGCCCTCCACCCTTGTGGCCGCCTCGCGGCTCTTCCGACTTCCACTCCAAGTCTCCTGGGTGTCTTCTGGTCCAAGAAAAATCATCACAAAAATTTTATTCCGTATAGACTCCGTTTGGTATTCCTTTTCTGCAAAATCTAAAACAAGTAAAAAAAAGGGAAAACTAGCACTGGGCTCTAGGTTAATAGGTTAGTCCCAAAATCATATAAAATAGCATATTAATGCATATAAAACATCCAAAACAGATAATATAATAGCATGGAACAATCAAAAATTATAGATACGTTGGAGACGTATCAAGCATCCCCAAGCTTAATTCCTGCTCGTCCTCGAGTAGGTAAATGATAAAAACAGAATTTTTGATGTGGAATGCTACCCAATGTTGGGGATATCGCTTATCGGGAACTTATCGGTCGACCCATGATAAGGGGTAAATCGGTCAGTTTATCGGCATATCGGCTGATTTATCGCCGTATCGGCTGATTTATCGGCCAATTTATCTTATCGGTCAGACAACGATAAGCGATAAATCGGCCGATTTATCGGAATATCGGAAGATATCTTGAACAGTGATGCTACCTAACATATTTATCCGTGTAATTCTATTTATTGTGGCATGAATGTTCATATCCGTAAGATTCAAAACAAAAGTTTAATATTAACATAAAAACAATAATACTTCAAGCATACTAACAAAATAATTATGTCTTCTCAAAATAACATGGCCAAAGAAGCTTATCCCTACAAAATCATATGGTCTGGCTATGCTCCATCTTCATCACACAAAATATTTAAATCATGCACAACCCCGATGACAAGCCAAGCAATTGTTTCATACTTTTGACGTTCTCAAACTTTTTCAACTTTCACGCAATACATGAGCGTGAGCCATGGACATAGCTTGGTGAGGATAGTGGCATAAAAATTTGATGCAAAATGTTAGCAAGAGTCAATAATGTTGAAAGAGATTCACAAATTCGCAAGTAAAACAAGTAGACCAATAGTAATGAATGGCACACGGAAACACATACACGGATAGATAAATGGGGTTGTGCAACCAAGGAATGAGTTCAAAATGTGGAATCCACGAAAAATGCTCTTGTTGCACAACTCTAGAGAGACGCTAGAACGATTGCTCAATAGGTGGATACGACACTTGTGCACACCCTATAAGAGACAAAAATGCAATGACTTCTATCCCAAGTATGCTATGTATATATGATTCCCAGTGTTTCGCACACGATGATCCAAGATGATCAATATGGTAGTATGATATGCAATGTGGCGATGCCATGGCTATTGCTTACAAGCTCTTTGTTCACTCTTTTTCTTTTTCTTAAAAGCTTATTCTCTCTCTCTCTCTCTCTCTTATATATATATTGATATGGCCACTATGCGAAATGCACAAACCAAGTTAGCAATTGTGTATATGCGGGAACAATCTTGTGACACAAGAGATGATATGATGATGATACCAAGATAAGGATACCGAGATGATATGGTATGTATGCAATGGAAGGTGTAGATCGATGATCACTAATGTGCACAAGTAACGTTGCCGGCAATACTCAATGGCTAGTCTCGATAGGCAAGTGATGCAAAATGGGCTAGGGGGTATCAATGCAATGGCAAGGGGAATATACAATGGTGGGATACCACGATACCAAGATGATATAGAGGTTACCGTTCTTGCTTACGGTTAGGGGGTCAAAATGGCGAAGGTGGTCGATGTCGAATCCTTGGGAAAATTGAGCGGCGGTGTTGTTGATGTCGAACCGTTCCTAGTTAGCCGAAACACCCTAGGAAACGGAAAAACCGCAAACTCAAAATCTCCAAAGGCAAATGTCAAATGGTGGTAGCGAAATGTGGTGGTGGTTTCGAAAGTTCAAAGGGATTGCGGAAGTGCAATGATGGGTTATGTGAGTCGGAGTTGAAGGTCATCGTACATAAGTAGCCAAAACACCTTAGGAGACACAACTCACAACGCAAGCAAAATTGGGTTAAGTTGGGGCGGCGGAAATGTATGGTGGGCAAGGTTCTACGGGAAGTTATGGTGGTGGTTGATGAAGAAGTAACCGTCCCTAAGTAGCTGAAACACCTTAGGAGACTCAAATCACAACTCAAGCAACCACAAATGCTATAAGGATCAAAATGGGTTAAGTTGCGGAAGTCGGTGGTGGCAATGCGGAAGATATGGTGGAAGCCCTAGGCAAAGATGCCAAAAACTCCAAAATTTTGATGGAGTCAAATGATGATGGAAGTATTTTTGTTTGACGGGGGATGTCAATAGCTTCAAAACGAGCTAAAGAACATCAAAATCAGACTCTGGATGAATTAGTTATGGCCGAATCAAAATTTCAGCGAAGTTAGTTTTTCAGGTGTCGGACGTCCGAGAATTGTCGGACTTCCGAGGATTCTTCTCTGGTTAGGGGTGTTGGATTTCCGGTAAGTACCGGTTATCCGGTGGTTTGGAAGGCTCCGGATGTCCGAAAAAGTATCGGACATCCGACGAGTCTGGGTCAACTCGGGATTTCTGATCCGGGACACGATTTTGGGCGAAAAATGATGATTTTGGGGTCAAAATTGATGAGATTTCGTGGATGGAAGTTGGGGAAACTTGTGGAGAAGCTAGATCCACTCAAGACACAACAAATACATGGATCAAAATCAACAAAACATTATCAAACCAACAAATCACAAAAAAATTGGGGCTATTTTTGGTGGGGATTTTTGAAATTTAGGACAAAATCAAGCAAAATTAGGCTAGAAAACGGTGAGGGAGACTCCAAATTCGTGATCAACGTGGCTCATGATAACAAGATGATGTAGGGTGGAACCCTAGGGGCTGATCTTTCACGAAATGGAAGGGATCCCGTGAAGAACACGAAGAACACAAGGGGAAACACGAGGGAAATCACAAGAGAAACACTCAAATAGACAAGATGCAATCACACATGTGCTAGATCCATGAACACAAAGAGGGATACATGATTCAAATTCAACATAGGGGGATGCAAGAGGAACTAGTTCATCTCCAAAGAGGAGGTCTTGAATCCACTAGGGGATCTTCCCACAAGGGGGGTCTTGAATCCACTTGGGGGATCTTCTCCTAGGAGGCCTCGGTCTCCAATGGAGTAGGTATCAAGTGGATGAGCAAAGCTCTATCTCTCATATGAGCTAAACCAATGCTAACCCTAAAATGGTGGAGGTGGAGGAGTATATATAGTCTAGGGCCACGAAGGGGTAAGTGAGGGGCGAAACGGGTACATGGGCCTTGGCCCGTGACACTGTGCGCAGACAGGCGTCGGTCGTCCGGACGTTACCGGTCGTCCGGTGTCTCGTGAGGGACCGGTCATCCGGTAAGGTTCGGACGTCTGGCGTTTTGGCTCCATTGAGTCATCGTTGGATTTTTGGACGGGGTCGGAGGTCCGGTGGCTGAAGGTGGTCGGACGTCCGGTAGCTATAGACTTGGCCTTCAGTTGTAGTTGTCGTGGCTGGCTGAACCTCCAGGCGTCGGACGTCCGGTGGTTGTAACTCTATGTCAGGCCTTTCTCTTGTTCCTCGTGCTTGGTGTCCTCGCCATCTTGTCCAATGCTACTAGTTGTTCCATGGTCTTCCTCTTGGTTCTTGATCATGCATAGCACATATGTTTGAGGTAGTAGCCATATCTTACATGTGGAAAGTGACGGTTCAGAAAGGAGCGAGTTAACCTTGTGTCCAATGGCGTATGTTCGAGGTCTCATCGTATGTCCTCTTGGGGCTTGGGGAGTAGTCGTAGTGTACATGGGGATAATCATAGGATGCTCCGCATCACACCCCTATAGTGCGGCCTGGCCCATTAGCGCCGACCTTTCTCCTACCTTTCGACCGAGAGGGACAGAGGCCAGGGCGTGGATGCCGCGCGACCGCACACCCAGAGATGGCCACACGCCGGCCATCCATTGGGCCCCCGCGAGGATAAGGACGTCGCCAGAAACCCTAAACCCTAACCCTCCTAACCCTAGCTCTCCATTCCCCCTCGCTCGCCCCTCTCCCTCTCGTTTTACCTTACCCGAACGCCACCGTCACCATGTACCCGCCGTAGGCACGGCCACCGAGCTTCTCTCGTCACCTCTCTATGTCCAGAAGCACCACCGGTGACTGTTACTTCCTCCTCGACCATGCGTTCGAGCCGGAGACCACCACATCGTTTAGATCAAGCCGTCGTCCACCTCGGGTCACCGCAGCTCCGCCTCTCCGATTCGCCGCGTCTGCAACTCCTAAGTCTCCGACGGGCCACCATGCACCTCCTCGACGAGCCTCCGCTTCCTTCCCCTCTCCCTTGCGCTTGATTCCATGGCATAGATGCCCCTGCTGCCATGGCCGAAAGCTCGCGCCGCCATGCTCCATCGCCACCATAGTTAGGGTCATCGTCATGCCTCCCTGAGCAGTGCATCGTGCTTGGTGCACCTCCAGGGAGCCGTAGCACCCTCTTGCTCTCCCTCCCGTGCATCATGTCGACGAATCTGAGCTCGCCTGACTCCGGCCACCGCCTCTGCTTGTCGCCGGCGTCGTTTCCGACCATCCCCGTATGAACGACCACCACCACATGACACGCCTCGTCGCGCTTGTTCGAACGCGCCGAGCGCCACCCCAATACGTGGCCCATAGCTGTTTTCCGGCGAGGCCAGTGGCCCTTCGCCGCGTATATGGACGTAGGAGCTCCACCGTCAGCGCGCCACCGCGTGGGTCGCTGCCATGTGGGACCCCCATGCCAGGGGGTTAATTAGCCCCTAACCCGCCTCCTAATTACCCACTGACTGGTGGGCCGTCCTCTGTAGCAATAGGATTAGCACTAATTAATTGCACCAGTTAACTTAATTGCTCGCTGACAGCCCAGGCCCACCATCTAATTAGTCTAATTAGGTTTGAATAAAACCTGTTTAGCCTTGAGCCTATGACAGGTGGGACCCAATCATTGTTTCGGTGGATAAGGTCCAGCCCAGTCAGCAGTTGACTATTGACCTTGGCCCCACTGTTGGTCTCTGCTGCAAATAACTGGGTACACTTCTGTGTACCCCTAGCATTTAGTATTTAAATGAATATTGAATTAAATTAAATCAAGTAAATCCAGAAATTCTATTAAACTTTAGAAAATCATATAAAATAAACCGCAGGTCAGATGAAAATAATTTATATATGAAAGTTGATCAGAAAAATATGAAGAATCTGAATATGCCATCCACATACCTGTCACACCCCTCTAACATAATGAACATTGACATTTTGCCCCTGTTTCAATATATGAAAAAATACCTGGAGCTGGGAAAATATTACCAGATATTTTTCCCTCTTCTTTTAAAATGTTTTGGGATGCATTAGTGCATATCACCATCACATTTTGACATGACATGCATTTATGTTGCATTTGATTGCTCTGTTATTTATCTGTTCCCCTCTCGTCCCTTCTTATCGGTAGATCTCGAGACCGCTGCTACCCCCGAGTATGACTATGACGACCCTTCCTTCTCGGTAGATCTTCCAGGCAAGCAAACCCCCCTTGATCATCCAAATATCGCCCATTCTTTCCCTCTTATTCTTGCATTAGATTTTGCTACTGTTGTGGTTCTGATAATGTCGGGGCTCGACACCTATGGGATCCCGAGGGACCCCTTTACGATTCGGCGGGGGGAGAGGTATACGCAAAGAGCAGAACCGGTGATCGACGCGGGGTTTTTACCCAGGTTCGGGCCGCTGATCAGCGTAAAACCCTACTCCTGCTTTGTGTTCTTATTGATGTTCTTGAGCCCAGTCTTCAGGAGCGCTCGCGATGAACAGTACGTTCAAAGAGCCGCTACGCATGCAGAATGGGCCAGAAGTTCTCCTCCTCTGTAGCAGTTGCCTTGGGCCTCCTTTTATATGCTCAAAGGGGTCTCCATAGTGGCAAAATGTACATACATTGAGGTGTAAAGTAGCTACAGGGTATCATACCTAACCCCTGACGGATTAGGACAAGCGCATTTAATGCACCGTGAGGTGTCCGTTTAGGTGTCCTCACTTTCTTGGGGATGGAAAAAGGGGCCATCCCATCAGCACCGCTTAAGCTCTCCTCCACTGGCGCGTTGCCACGCATCCAGAGAAGGACCCAGAATGTCAGGCTTTGTTACTGTGCCGAAGCGGTGGCACAGTGGCGAAATCTCGCCAGGCGCCGATCCTTGCCGGGCACCAATCCTTGCCGGGCGCCAGGGCTTGCCGGGTGCCGAGCTTTGCTGGGAACCAAGCCTTGCCGGGCGCCAAGGCTTGCCGGGCTCCACGGGCCATCCCGGCAAGGATCTTGCCGGGGAAGCTGGCCTTCGATTTCCAGCTTTGCTTATTTGCTGATTCTCAGATCTCTGACTTGATGATTTCCTTGATGACTTGAATCGACCTCGAGCTGATCCCGGCAAGCCTTGCCGCGAGGACGGCTACAACTGCCCGTGCACAAGTAAGGGGTACTAGTGGCCCAATACTTAGTACACCGACAGGAGCCCCCGGGCCTGGGCCATACACGAGTGCGAGGCGTTGTTGGGCTAGGCCCAAATAGTGCACGGGCACATGTGGCAGGGAATTAACTGCTCGCAAAGATCTTGTTTTACTGTGCCCCCACTACGCGCACGGAGCGCGCGATGTGGGAAGTGTGCCAAAAAGGCTGCAAACTGTTTCGCGCCCATAGAGGCACATTCATTTTGGGGGATAAACAAGGTGGCCCCGCTCTTTCCCCATAAAAAGGAGAAGTCGTGGAGGCGCAAACCTATTCACCCCCCTCTTCTTCCCAATCTGGCCATCGCCATCGCCTTCCTCTGCTCGAGCTCAGAGCGAAACCTTTCTTCTCTTCTGCTCGCTGCTTCCGCGCTCGTTCCGTCCTCCGGCTTCCATCTCCACAGTCGCCATGCCGCCCAAGGCCAGCAAAGGCAAGGGCACGGACAAGGAGGCGAAGGCTGAAGTTTCGGAGAGCGAACTGGTGAAGATGTGGAAGAGGCTCGTCGTCTTCCCTCCGACGCTCGACGCCGAAACTTTGAAGGGACGATACCAATGCATGTGGGCGAAGGGAACGCAAGCTCACCCCGCCACACGCGTAATCCCAGGTGCTAGTTCCAAAGGCGGATCGGACAGATACCCCTTCTTCACTGCATATTTCTATTGCGGGCTCTGTCCCCCCTTTTCCGATTTCTTCAACGACATCATGTATACATACGGCTTCCGTCTTCTTGATTTCACGCCGAACGCCGTATTTTGCATGTCGATCTTTGCCCATCTTTGTGAAAATTTTGCTGGCGTGATCCCCAATTCTGCTCTTTTCCGCCACTATTTCTATCCTCGAATCCAAAAAGGAGAGGCTCTCTCTGGATCTATTGCTTGGATTCCAAGGGCCTGGAACAAAGAGATATACCCAGATGGAGTTTACCACGAAAAGTGGGACGAGTGGCGGGCCGAATGGTGCTGGATCCAGGAAGCAGATCCTCATCCTTTTTGTCATCCCCGGCGACAGAAGGTGGTCCGCGGCAAGGATTGGGGCGATCTCGCCGCAGAAGACGAGAAGCTCACAATCGCCACTACCAGGATCCTCCGCTTGAAGGCTGCCGGGCTGACAATGGAGATGATCGGCTTCGACTTCCTCCGCCGCCGCATCGCCCCTCTGCAGAATAGGGGGAGGCCAGCCTGGGAGTATAAGAACGCAGCAGATGTCATGAGGCTGCGCCCCGGGCTGAACAACAACTTGACTGTTATGCAGCTTGGCGCTCTCCGCCAGAAGTTATTCCAGCGCGAAGACAAGCACCGGCTGCCGGCAAGGATCGTCCCCTTGTGCAACAACTCTGCACTGGGGTCGATCATTGCCTTCTTGCCGATGTTCAACGCCCACGGCCTTGACCCGACCTGGGTCGAGCCAAACAAGGAAGAAGCGCAGAAAATCTTCGACAATCTGACGGAGAAGCCTGTCCGGCAAGAGTCAGATCTTATTCGCGCCACCACAGATCAGGAGGTAGCATACATCGCTACCAGAGTGGAGGAAGCGAATCTTGCCGCGGAGGCCGGCAGCATTGGCTTCACAGAGTGGGAAGCCAGCGATGCAGAGGTGGTGGTGGAGCCAAAATCCGCCGAGGAGAGCAAGGTTGCCGGGGAGGAAGGCGGCGCAGTCGCTGAAAACTCATCCGGCGACGACACGGCCGAAGAGGAGACGCGAGAAGAGCCCTCGCCCCCGAAGAAGACAAAGCGTGTCCTTCGGAAAGCCGCATCGGGCGTCCCGGCAAGCCAGCCTACGTCGAGCGGCGAATCCCCCGGCAAGAAAGTGGCCGGCAAGACCGGACCGCGGCAGGGGGCTCGTCAACAGCCCGCGCGGCGCGCGAGACCCACTCCAGCGACCACCGCCGGAGCGGCAGGAGGGTCTCGTACAACCGTGCCAGAGGCTGCCCCGGCGCCTGCCACAGCCAAGCGGCCCAGGACCCCTCCTCCGCCTCCCCGCTTAGACATCGCAACGGAGGTCAACTTCGACATCTCCGGCTTCAGTCCGGAGCGGGAGGAAGAAGAGTGAGCACCTGTCACAACTTCCACCTTCCAATCTGCATCAGTCTTACTGACTTACTTGTATTGTTTCTGCAGTGACACAGAAACCTTGCTGGAGAGAATGGCGAAGAGGTCAAGGACTTCTACGGGCGACGAGCCCCCGGCAGGCTCCACTAGCGTGCCAGAGACCGTCATTGTGAGCCCGGAGCCTAGTCCTCAACGCAGCCCCCAGCGTAAGTTCATTGTCCCTTTTTTCTGTTGGCTGGTGCCGAGGCTTTCATTCTTGTCGCTAATATCTTTGGGTTTGCAGGAGAAGAACGGCAACAAGGAGAAGATTGCCCCATTATGCCTCCTTCATCGACCGCTCCGCCCACAAGCACATCCCCGGCAAGAGATCCTGCCGACGAGCCTGTCCGGATTGAGGAGGAGCCGACAAGCACGGACTCCGGCAACCCATCCCCGGCAACCGGAGTTGCCGGGAGAGGTGAAGCCACCCCTCGACAGCCCGACGCAGGTACTCGATCGCCTCAGAGTGCTAGTTATTCTTTATATTTGGTCACTTCAAAATCTAAAAACTCGATCTTATTCTGACCTCCTCCTTCTCCCTTCAGAGTCCTCTGCGATGGAACATATGGACGTCGACGCCGTCATCGAGGAGACCGCCAGGGATGCTGCTGCCGAAGCGGACAGGATCACTGCCAGCGAGGCCACCAAGGATGATGTTGCCGGGGCTGGTGATGCTCTTGACGGGGAGGCCGCCAAGACAGCACAAAAGGAAATCGCGGAAGAACCTGCCGAAGAGGGCGACAGGGAAGCTGGGGACCATACTGATGGCATTCCTGCCGCAGGAGCGCCAGGCGCTGCATCGGCCGCGGAGCCCCCTGTCACTGGTGAGGCGGCCACTGAAGACCAGCCATCAACATCCGACGAGCCCTCATCCAGCAAGTATCTCATGGTTGTCGAAAACCTATTCATCAACTTGCTAGGGACGGCAAGCACCGAGGCACCAGCCGAAGGAGAAATTTTCGAGGAAATTATTGCCGCTGCCGGGCTTGAAGTCGTTGACGATCCCAGCGCTAGCAGTGGCAAGTCTGAAGAGGATCAGCTCCTTCAGGCCATGGGCGAAAACTTCCGCAAACTCCAGGCTCTCCATCGTGACCGAAAAGAGAAGGCGGACTCCAGGATGGCAGTTGTCGAGGCAGCCAAAGCGGATTTTCAAAGGCGTGTCACACAAATGCAAATCTGGCACGCTGAGGCCCTTCGAGAGCTGGTTGCCGGTCGAGAACAAGTGAGCCAGCAATGGAATGAGGTCCTCCTGAAGCAATCAGACATGGAGAAGGCACATGATGAAGCTGTTCAAAGGATCGCTGCCGAGGATGCTCTCCTGACGGGGCGCCGCGTTGCTCTTGACGCTTTCGAAGAAGATCTCACCGCACGTGAGTAGGCGCTCGCCGCCAAGCTTCGTAGCAAGGATGAAGACATTGAAAATCTTGTCGCGCGGCAGACCCAGGAGCTGGAGCAGAAGCACAAGGAGGCGCTCGAAGCTCTAACTGCAAGTCACGCCGGCAAGCTCAAGGAGGCTGTCGATGCTGCCGAAGTTGCAGAGGCCGCCAAGAACGGGCTGAGCGACAAAGTGAAGAGGCTGGAGATAGATCTTGACGAGCACGGCAAGGAGCTCTCGACGCTCAAGGGGGACAGGGAAAAAACCCTCCACTCCTTGGCAGAGATGCAAGTCGCCCTGTCCGACAAGACCAAGCAGCTCTCCTCTGCAGCTAATGATATTGCGGTTCTGGAGCTGAAGCTGACCACGCTGCAGAAATCTCTCGAGGCCGGCAGGGCCCGTGAGAAGGCTCTACTCAAGGATCTCCAAGGAGAGAGGAACCTGCTCAAGAGCGCCGCCGCTGCCCAAAACGAGTACGAGAAGGGAGTGGAGATCTGGACTGGTCGTCTCATCGCTGCCGCGGAGAAGCTTACCGCAGAACTGTCAACCATGGGCTTGTCGAACTTCAGATATTCTTCCGAGGAGAGAATATCCCCAAGCGCCAGATTGACGATGTTCTTTGAAAGCATCATCAACGCGTTGAGGGCGCTCCAGTCTAGCCGGGCGACCCAACTGGCGAATGAGACTCGCCAGCTTTGCCGGGCCGTCCTTCGCAAGGTGCTCCTCAAGGTGGTGCACAGCAATCCCGGCATCGACCTCTCCAGCGCACTCGGCCACCTGCCAAAGGATGCAAATGTTGAGGCGCTTGAGAAGTGCATCGCGCCAATCCTTGAGAAGGTGGACTCCATCAAAAGGATCGATGGCCAGCGCAGGGATTGAGTGCTCCTCTTTTATTCTTGCCGCCATCATCTCATGTAAAAGACAGTTAAGCCTCAAGTTAGGACCGCGGCAACTCATGGATGTAATATAATTTAACTATGTTTAGGCTCATGCTAGCTACTTTCCTTGTCTGATTCCTTTATGTATGGAGTTCACCCTACGCTTACTGAAAAACTTGCCGGCGCGCAACCTGCCGCGAGCGCTGGGTGCGGGACTTCAGCAGCCTGCTGGAGGCGCAGCGGCCGGCAAGACTCCTTGGCGTTCTCAGTGGAGCCACTTAAATCATTGAGCGGACTCGAAACAAAATAAGGGCGCAACTGATTACAACAAGGGTTCCTTCGCGTGCAGATTTTCCATACAAGGGTCGGAATCGTCCAAGGAAATAACTTGGTAATAAAAGAAAAACTTGCTCTGAGTTTTTAGGACTTAGCTTCCTGTCACTGTCCTTCCTCCGGCAAGCATCGATTCCGAACGTCGCCAACTGGTATTCATATCCTCTTCCCCCCCGGCAAATGTGCACACGAGGAATCCTTCTGTCTTTAAGAAAAAGAAAGAAGAGAAAATAAAGAGATGAAACCTTGGCGGTTTGTTAGAACTTACCGGGATCAGGTGTCATACAACATCTTAGACAAACATGCGTATATGAATGTGAACATGAGAATCAATAAGGAAATGTACAACACTTAAATTTATTCATCTGTGCTCAGGGTCTGCGCCTGGCTTTGTACAAAGGATTACATGCCTTGCCGACAAGACTTGTACAAAAAGGCGGTTGCCGGGAGCCCCCAGCAACCGCTCCTTATGGATAGAACTTGCGAAGATGTTCGATATTCCAGGAATTACTCACTGGAACGCCATCTTCGGTCTCCAGGCGGACAATGCCAGGCCTGGTGACTCGTACTACCCGATAAGGGCCTTCCCACTTTGGCGTCAACTTGTTTGAATTCTTGGCGGACTGAATCCGTCGAAGAACAAGGTCGCCTTCCTCAAGGCTTCGGGCATGAACTTTGCGGCTATGATAGCGGCGCAAAGCTTGCTGGTAGCGTGTAGCTCGCACAGCAGCCTGAAGATGATTCTCTTCAAGGAGCACAGCGTCATCTTGCCGCAGTTGCTCTTGCTCGAGCTCATCATAAGCGAGCACTCGAGGAGAACCGTATATGAGTTCCGTGGGGAGAACTGCCTCCGCTCCAT
The DNA here is from genome assembly GCA_011799875.1 of Thinopyrum elongatum. Lineage (NCBI taxonomy): Eukaryota > Viridiplantae > Streptophyta > Magnoliopsida > Poales > Poaceae > Thinopyrum > Thinopyrum elongatum. The sequence continues at coordinate 283,427,837 of CM022300.1, forward strand.
ACACCAGAGCAAAAGGCGTCTGGCCGGTGGCTCGATTTGGTGTCGTTCTGATTGACCAAAGAACCGCCGGCAACTCATCAATCCAGCGTCTTCCGCACTTTTTCAGCCTGTCAAAAGTTCTGGTCCTGAGACCGCGCAACACTTCAGCATTGGCCCTCTCCGCTTGGCCGTTGCTTCTCGGGTGAGCAACAGAGGCAAAACAAATCTTGCCGCCAAGGTCTTGGACGTACTGCATGAAGGTGTCGATCCCGGCAACTTCCTTGCTGGCGACTCCGGGGAGCCCTGCCGGGAAGTACTGGCTAGAGTTCAACTTTCTTCTTTTTTCTTGCCGCATTGATGGTGCCACGGATGGTTGAGTCAATTGGAGCACAAAAGTTCCTGGTTCCACAGGCAACTTGAGGGCAGCACGCTTTGACAGGTCGTGAGCAACGCTGTTCTCGGCACGAGGGACATGCTCCATTTGGAGACCGTCAAAGCGCTCTTCCAATTTCCTCACTTCATCTACGTAGGCTTGCATCAACGGACTTTGATAGTTCTTGTTGACCTGCCTGACGATAAGCTGTGAATCACCTTTGATAATGAGCTTTTTGATACCAAGGTCTGCCGCGATCCTAAGACCGGCAAGCAAACCTTCGTACTCTGCAGTGTTGTTGGTTGAACTCTCCCGGGGAAAATGCATTTGGACTACATACTTGAGGTGCTCTCCGGTGGGTGCGACAAGCAGCACACCAGCACCGGCGCCTTGCAGCGAAAAAGCCCCGTCAAAGTACATAACCCATTGCTGATCGGTTTCCTTGCCGGGGAGGCTTGTTTCTTGAACTTCTTCGTCTGGCGTCGGGGTCCATTCTGCGATGAACTCCGCCAAGGCCCTGCTCTGAATTGTGGAAGTGCTTTCAAACTTAAGGCAAAAGCTGGACAACTCCAACGCCCACTCTACGATCCTGCCGGTTGCCTCCGGATTTTGCAAAATCCGTTGCAACGGAAAGCGAGTGACGACGGTGATCTCATGTGCTTGAAAATAATGGCGCAGCTTTCTTGAGGCCATAAGGAGGCCGAAAAGCAACTTCTGCACACCAGAATATCTTGACCTAGCTCCTTGTAAGAGGGAGCTAACAAAATAAACTGGGCGCTGCACCACCTTTTTCTTCTGCACGGGCTCTTTTGTTTGCGCAGATCCTGTCTTGCCGGGATCAACCCTTGCCGGGGAAGATCTTGCCGCGTCATCTGGCGGTCCTGTCGCTGATGTTGCCTCCTCATCAGCTTCCCTCTGCGCCACCAGCGCATCACTAACCACTTGATTTGTCGCCGCCAGATACAACAGCAACGGTTCTTGTGGTTTAGGTGCGACTAGCGTCGTCGGAGAAGAAAGGTATTTCTTCAAATCTTGCAGCGCCGCCTCCGCTTCCGGAGTCCATTTCATTGGACCTGCCTTCTTCAAAATTTTGAAGAAGGGCAGGGCGCGCTCAGCAGATTTGGAAATAAACCTGCTTAGAGCAGCAACACAGCCGGCAAGACGACGCACATCCCTGACGCGTCTCGGCGCTTCAATTTGCTCAATGGCTTTGATCTTGTCGGGGTTAGCTTCGATTCCCCGGCAAGATACAAAGAATCCGAGGAGCTTGCCGGAAGGAACACCGAACACGCACTTCTCGGGGTTGAGCTTCAAGTTGATCTTGCGCAAGTTCGCAAATGTTTCTTCTAAGTCTTGAATGAGCGTTGCTTTATCCTTAGTTTTGACCACTATGTCATCCATATACGCCTCCATATTTCTATGGAGTTGTGGCTCAAAACCAATCTGGATTGCTCTGGCAAATGTTGAACCGGCACTTTTCAACCCGAAAGGCATTCGTATAAAACAATACGTACCACATGGGGTGATAAAGACGGTCTTCTCTTCATCTTCCTTTGCCATAAAAATCTGATGATACCCTGAATAGGCATCAAGGAAGGACAGGAGATCACAACCAGCGGTGGCATCCACAATCTGGTCGATGCGCGGCAAGGGAAAAGGATCTTTTGGACAAGCTTTATTGATATCTGTATAATCGATACAAAGCCTCCATTTCCCGTTCGCTTTCCGCACTACAACCGGATTGGCCAACCAGGTTGGATGAAGCACTCCTTTGACCAGCCCTGCCGCCTCCAGCTTCTTAGTTTCTTCGGCAATGAATTCTTGCCGCTCCAAAGCCTGTTTCCTCACCCTTTGCTTGACGGGCCATGCATGAGGACAGACAGCAAGGTGGTGCTCAATTACTTTCCTGGTAACGCCGGGGATGTCAGACGGTTGCCATGCAAACACGTCGACATTCGCCCACAGGAAAGCAATGAGCACGCTTTCCTATTTGTCATCTAGGGTGGAACTTATGGTAAAAGTTCCCCCCATCCCGTCCTCCCTAGCAGGCACCTTCTTGGTTTCTGGCGGGGCAGCCTTGGACTTCTTGCTCTTGCCGGTGGAACTCTCTGGCACGTCCTCGACGGAAGCGCAGCACTCCGAGGAGGTGCGCTTGCCGGAGTTGGCGCCAAGGTTCCTGCCGGTCTTCTTCTTCCCCCCAGGAGTTCCAGCGGCAGGAGCAGATGGCTTGATGGCAGGTGCTGCAACTGCTTCCTGGTAAAGTTGGTCGGCACAGATGAGCGCATCCTTCCTATCGGAATGGATAGTGATGACGCTCAACGGCGCAGGCATCTTCAAGACGTTGTATGCGTAGTGTGATGCCGCCATAAACTTAGCCAGCGCTGGCCGACCAAGGATCCCATTGTATGACATGGGGATCTTGGCGACATCAAACACCACCTTTTCGGTCCTGAAGTTAAGCTCGCTGCCAAATGTTACCGGCAGCGTGATCTTGCCCTTAGGCTGGGTTCTTCCCGGGTTGACCCCTTGAAACGTACCCGTTTCCTCGAGATCTTCATTGGGAATCTGAAGCTTTGTGAGCACATCTGGTGAGATTAAATTTAGGCCGGCCCCGCCGTCAACTAACATCTTCGTCACCTTGAGGTTGCGAATTGTCGGGGAAACCAACAATGGCAAACACCCGACCGCAGTTGTGCGATCAGGGTGATCCTCGGCGTCAAAGATGATAGGCGTGCTGGACCACTTCAGAGGCCTACATGCATCGGGGGACGGCTCTGCCGCATTAACCTCCCGCACCCACTGTTTAAGTTGGCGGTGGGAAGAATGCAGCGAGGCACCCCCATCAATGCACATAGCCTCCGTAGCCTTCTGGAATTCTTGCTCACTGGATTCGTCATCTTCTTCATCATCATCTCCTTCTTTATCTCGGCCCCGAGCGGGCCGATCCTTCTGCTGTTTGGCCTTGCCGCGGTGACCCCCTCGGCCACCGTGTTTCTTGCCGGACCCCTCAGCACCATCTTGGGCCTTCTCCTTGTCTCGCCTCTCGTATTCGGCCTTCTACTTCTCGGCAAGCTGCTCAACTTGCCGGCAGTTCTGGAGATCGTGGCCCTTAGTGCGATGGATCTTGCAGTACTGCTTGCCGGAGTTCTCTGACTTGTCGGCAGCCGCCAAGGCCTAACAGGAAGGGCACCCGGCAAGATCCTTGCCGGGGTCGCCAACCTTGGCCTTCTTGGCGGCGCCAGGGTTGCCGGATTCCTCGACGGCAAGCACGGCCTTGCCTCCGCGCTTCCTATTCCGCCGCCGGCCTTTCCTTGATGGAGCCGCGGCATCTTCTTCTTCTGAGTCGCCTGTCGCACCAACAGCTTCACCGGGGAGTTTCCTCCCCTCTTCAGCTCGAGCACACTTGTCGGCCAAAGTGTAAAGCTCGGCAATACTCCTGACTTTGTTCATTGCCAGCTCTTCCCGCATCCTACGGTTACGCACGTTCTGATGGAACGCGCTAATGACAGCAGCAGGATGAACATCAGGAATATTGTACTGCACCCGGCTGAATCTCTGCATAAACTTGCGCAGGGACTCGACCTCCCTCTGAGGGATGATGTGCAAATCACTTTCTTGGCCAGGAGCTTGGTGGCCTCCAACATAGGCCCCAACAAACTGATGGCACAGATCTGACAGCAAGAAATAGAATCCTCCGGCAGATGCATCAACCACGACCTGACGTTGGGTTTGAGCACCAACGGGAAGTAGTTGGCAAGTATCTTGTCATCTTGGCCCCCGGCAGCCTGCACCGCAATGGTGTAGATGCTCAGGAACTCCGAGGGATGAGTCTTGCCGTCGTATTTCTCCGGGACCTCTGGCTTGGAGGTTCGGAGATTGGGCCATTGGACTTGCCGTAGCTCACGGGTAAACGCCGGAGGTCCTACCTCGTAAGGCAAGTCTCCTACGTTCCCTGGCGCAGGCTCGTCGACAACCGGCCCTGCGCGCTTATCAGACTGATAGCGCGCTTCCCGCCGCCGCTCGATGGTTGTTCGAGCGTCTTCCTTGACTCTTTCCTGGAGAACCAGACGCTGATCACGGCGCATCCGTGGATCGGACGACGCCGTGGAAACTTCCTCATGGCGGTCGACTTGCTGAGTCGTCGGCCGCCACAGATGTCGAGGAGGAGAGTGCACTGTAGTTGCACCACCTCCGGTTTTCTCTACACCGGCTCGCATCGGATCGATGGGCCTCCGCTGAGAGGGCCCTGCCTCTTGTGGTCCATCCTTGTTAGCGAAGCCGATAAGGCTCTGGATAGTAGCTCGCCACTCCTCCATCTTCTCCGGGGCGGGAGGAAAATCGAGGAGCAGCTGCGCACGTGCCAAGGCTTCCGCTGGCGTAGGTGGTGGCGACAGGTGCGAGGTGCGTGAGGTGCTCTGACTCCTAACCAAGTTAGAAGGAGCACCGCCACGGTCACGCGACCGCGCGCCACCTTCGCCGGCAGCTCGGTGTGCATGCTGGTCCCGCGCATCTTGGGATCTATACGCAGAAACCTTTTCGTGGGGACGCCCCGAACCACCAGCGCCATGATGTCGCTCGTCTCGCACGACCTGGACAGGTTGTGAGGCTCGCGCTGGCGCGGGAGCTCCAGCAGGCGCTCTTCGATCCCTAGAGTTTGTTGTGCCACCCGTAGGCAACACAACACCATCCCTAGATCCAGCGGCGCGCAAGTTACCACTGCCACTGCGAACGATACCGCTTGCTTGGCTTGGTTCACCAGAACGCCGCGGGGGTTCCAGTCCTCTTCCTTCTGCACCCACAGCATCGCCTGTCTGTGACGGCGCGGGCAAAACGGACCCGGGCGGTTGTGCTGCCACAACGTTCTTCTTCTTGGGCGGCATGATGATGAAGATGATGAAGGAACTAGGGCGTCGACCACCAGATCAGGTTCATGCAACCTTCAATCCCCCTACCTGGCGCGCCAAAGATGTCGGGGCTCGACACCTATGGGATCCCGAGGGACCCCTTTACGATTCGGCGGGGGGAGAGGTATACGCAAAGAGCAGAATCGGTGATCGACGCGGGGTTTTTACCCAGGTTCGGGCCGCTGATCAGCGTAAAACCCTACTCCTGCTTTGTGTTCTTATTGATGTTCTTGAGCCCAGCCTTCAGGAGCACTCGCGATGAACAGTACGTTCAAAGAGCCGCTACGCATGCAGAATGGGCCAGAAGTTCTCCTCCTCTGTAGCAGTTGCCTTGGGCCTCCTTTTATATGCTCAAAGGGGTCTCCACAGTGGCAAAATGTACATACATTGAGGTGTAAAGTAGCTACAGGGTATCATACCTAACCCCTGACGGATTAGGACAAGCGCATTTAATGCACCGTGAGGTGTCCGTTTAGGTGTCCTCACTTTCTTGGGGATGGAAAAAGGGGCCATCCCATCAGCACCGCTTAAGCTCTCCTCCACTGGCGCGTTGCCACGCATCCAGAGAAGGATCCAGAATGTCAGGCTTTGTTACTGTGCCGAAGCGGTGGCACAGTGGCGAAATCTCGCCAGGCGCCGATCCTTGCCGGGCACCAATCCTTGCCGGGCGCCAGGGCTTGCCGGGCGCCGAGCTTTGCTGGGAACCAAGCCTTGCCGGGCGCCGAGGCTTGCCGGGCTCCACGGGCCATCCCGGCAAGGATCTTGCCGGGGAAGCTGGCCTTCGATTTCCAGCTTTGCTTATTTGCTGATTCTCAGATCTCTGACTTGATGATTTCCTTGATGACTTGAATCGACCTCGAGCTGATCCCGGCAAGCCTTGCCGCGAGGATGGCTACAACTGCCCGTGCACAAGTAAGGGGTACTAGTGGCCCAATACTTAGTACACCGACAGATAACTCCTATTTTGATGCATAGCCTGTTTTGATTAGGGGTGGAAATGAATCCGATGCGGATCGGATAGTGCTCTTACCACTTCCATTTTCATATTTTCAAAACAGATATGAATGCGAATAAGGATGTTATCGGATACAGATGCGGCTCGGATGTTATTTGAATGCGGATACGTATCGGATATTTACTCAATTCGGAATGGATGCGGATAATAGTGACATATTGCTTAAGTAAATTAGTCAATAGCTATGTGACATGAAATAATCAACTTCTGATATACAATAAATCAATCATAAATAGGTTTATGCATAAATACTATTGTAATGCATAACGATTTCTAGTTCGATCATACAAAGAGTAAAATTTGACCACTCCTTTGGCTTTTATGTTGGATAATTAGAAGAGTGGGGATAGAATTTTGAAAATTACCTCCCATAATTTTATTCGGATATGGATATATCCACTTCCATATCCATATTTGTGTCAAAATCTCATACCATATTTATTTTTCTATCTGTTTAATAAATTCAGATACGGATAATTTCCATTTCCATTTTGGTTCGGATGCGGATGTTTCAGATACGAATAGGCATTTTGTTGAATACGAATATCGGATATTTTGGATTATCCACTACCAATTTCCACCCCTAGTTTTGATAACCTGCTATTGATACTTTATTTGTTAACCTATATGCTTAGTATAGGTGACATAGTGTCCCATCAGTGGCCCTACACCCTTGTCCATATCGCCATGCCATTCTATCTGGGTTGACCGAGATGATGGATCACTGTATCGAGACCAAAACACACCTAAAGGCCCTTACAATTGTACGACTCTACCAAGCTGTATCAAGTGTGATCTACCGAGGGTGATTCCTTGTATTTCACTCTCGATCATGACTCTGTAGTGTAGCACATCTAGTGTGATCTACTGAGGGTGATTCCCCGTATTTCACTCTAGGTGATGACTCTGCCGTGAAGTATATTAAGGTAAACATGTCGAGGGTGATTCCTCCGGTTTCACCTTGATGGTATGGACCTGAACCCCGACTGTTACAGTGATAAAGACGGGTCAGCCCCAAGGGTACCACGAGTGATTCACTGTTGGCGGAACGACAGGGTAGCCAGAGACCACCTAGGAGAGAGGTGGGCCTGGTCCCTGCTCGGAGTCTATGGTTACTTCTTAATAACACGCTTAACGAGTTTGGTGAATTTGATTTGAGACCGCCATTGGCATATATGCACTAACCGTCGTGCGAGATAATGGTTTATGGGGCCCTCGGCTTCGTACGATTTCTCCCGAAAGCTCTACAGATGTCACAGTTGAGCGGCACGCGCCCGGGTGATCCGTAACTGCCTGCTTTGTATAAAGAGGTATGCTAGGATTGGCCCCGGACGTCCTTGCAACACACAAGAGTGCTTAGGACGATAGGCCCATGACCCCTTCGCACTTAGGATGTAGACCAGCGTGCTGACCTCTCTGGAGACCCTAGGTAGGAGTACAGCGTGTCGATTATCCAAGGCCAGGCATTACCCAGAAAAGTGTGTCCGGCCAGAGGTAATCGAGCGTATCGGGTAATGTGGTGCACCCCTCTAGGGAAGTAATCTATTCAAATAGCCATGTCCACGGTAACAGGATGACTTGGAGATGTATCCCGACCTTATACTACTTAAATTGGATACTTAATAAAACACACCCAAATAAGTGATAGATACCCCCGAAGATCGCTTTCCCCGAGGGAGACGAGGAGAGGATCTCTGGGCAGGTTATTGCTATATGTTTTGTGCAAGATGATACCATATGTGCGCCTCCCTTATACTGCTGTAAGATGATGGCCAAAGAAGATGTAGTCTTCGATAGGATGAGCTCCTCCCCCTTATTCTAGCATTTATGCAGTATAGTCCACAGATACTACCCCGTTCCTTTGATACCGATGCATATCTAGTGTAGATCTGATGTAAGTCTTGTGAGTACTTTGGATGAGTACTCACGGTTGCTTTGCTACCTATTTTATTTTTCCCGGATGCTGTGACCAGATGATGGAGCCTAGGAGCCAGAGGATCCCGAGCTTGGCTACTACGTGGAGATCTAGGGCCAGGAGTAGTCTGGAGGTCCCAGGTAGGAGGCCTCGCCTTTTGATCTAGTGTCATTGTTTTGCTCAGCCTTCTTAAGGCAAAACTTGTCTAACTATGTCTGTACTCAGATAATATTTACTTTGATGACTTATATATTATGGGTCCTCATGACCCAAGCTTGTAATATAAAGATTTATGTTTAAATTCGTGTCATAGAGTTGTGTTGTGATATTGACGTGAGTCAACGTTTGTGATCGTGCATGATGCGTGTATGATTAGTGCATGATTATAAATGGGGGCATCACAAGTTGGTATCATAACCGACTGCCTGTAGGAGCCCCCTTCCAAACTCCTTGGTCGATGTTGAGTCTGGACTTGAAAGAAAAACTATTTTACTAACTGTGTTGTGTGGCTTATGGGCCCACATCACCTATAGATGGGATTAGGATCTTTTATTCCGCTCCTTTACTCTGGGATTCTGATCTCTCTTCTCTTCGGCTTAAAGATTTTGCTAATTCTAACACTAGGTTCTCGTAATGACTTCCTTCCGGAGAGCCACTTGTTCCCGATCATCCCTGGACATATCAAGACATTCTGGAGCACTCTTCGAGTTTCTCCCGAGACCCTTGTGCCCACCACCTTTGCAATCCCATACCACCAATAAATCCCTATGGATATTTGCATATCCTTGCCATTCATATCCTATGGATGACTCACCCTTGTACTAAACTCTAAGGGCTCGTTTGGTACCCCATGATCCCGGGGGGATCCCCGTCATAACCCAGGGTGCAGAGCCCACGGCGCAAATCGGCCCGTGGAAAACCACAGCGGCATTTGGTCGCTCGCTCGCTGGGGATATTCGGCCCCAATCCTCGCCCTTTCCCTGGGTGAGAGATACACGCCAAGAGAGATCAGGGAGAAAAGCCACGACTGGCCGCGCGAGAGGCTAGCGATCTCCTTCACCCAGCGATTTCCTCCGGTGACTAAGCTGAGCGCTACACCTAGCGATCTCCACCCCCTCCCCTGTCATCCAAACTGACGTGGTGATCTCCCCGTGATGGGAGGAGAGGATCCTCGTTGGCCATGGAAATCCCCCCGTCGAGGATTGGAGCCCTGGGATGCTATCCCCTTGCAACCAAATTAGGCCTAAGTATGACCCCTTTCATAAGACATGATTACCACTAAGTATTCCGTCACATTCCCCTTACTTTGTTGTCTTACTTGCCTGCCATTACAACTGTTAACATGTCCATGTTGTTCTATTCAGAATGGCCGGGAGAGGTAACCGTGGTCGTGTTCATGGTCGCGGAGGTGACAATCCACCACCCCGCCTTATGTTTCCGTAATGATGGAACGGTTTGAGCTGAACCATCAGTTTATCGAAGGAATCATGCACCAGTTCCCAAACCCCAATAACCAGCACCAGCATGGACAAGTCACACTTCAGGACTTTGTGCGTCTCAACCCAACTATCTACCGCAGTTCCACCAACCCACTAGATGCTGATTACTGGCTTCGTGACATCACCTTCGAGTTGGAGTCTGCCAACGTTGCCCCTGCTAACTATGTCACTTTTGCGGCATAGCACCTGAAGGGTCCAGCTGCACAATGGTTGGACAGTCACCAGCGTATGCTGCCTGTCAGGACCGTCATCACTTGGGCTAAATTCCAGACTGCCTTCCAGGCACGTCACATCCCCCGGGGATTGATGGATAGAAAGAAAAGGGAATTGCGCAACCTCGTTCAGGGCAAGATGGCCATTGATGCGTATCAGAGGGAATTTCTCAACTTGTCTCGCTACGCTGAAGACGATGTCTCCACTGATGCATGCAAGCAGGAGAAGTCCTGTGATGGATTGACCCTGGACCTGAAGCTTGCACTCTGCCTCCATGAGTTTAACAACTTCGCCACTCTTGTCAACAAGGCCATTCAAGCTGAGACCACTTGTATTGAGCACTAGGAGACCATCAAGCGCACTCATGACGTTGGCTCATCTTCGGGCCCGTTTGCTCAGAAGCGTCATATCTGGATCCCCAACAATGTTTACCACCAACCTACCCCAGCACCGAGGCCTTCTTATGTTGCACCTCCTCTGCCCCCGGCACCACTAATACTGCCTAGAATTCAAGGTGGGCAGCATGATGGGGAACGAAGCATGAAAAAAAAATCCTACAAACACCTAAGATCTAATCTAGGAGATGCATAGCAACGAAAGGGAATGTGTCTACATACCCTTGTAGGCCGAAAGCGGAAGCGTATATAACGCGGTTGATGTAGTCATACTCTTCGCAATCTGATCATGATCCAATCCGATCTAGCGTCGAACAGATGGCACCTCCGCGTTCAGCACACGTGCGGCTCGATGACGTCTCCTCCTTCTTGATCCAGCAAGCAACAGAGGATAAGTAGATGGGATCTCAACCAGCACGAAAGCATGGTGGAGATGGTGGTGGTGCAGTGCCGGCAGGGCTTCGCCAAATGTTGCCGGAACCAATCTGAGGAGAAAACGGAGTTATGGGAGAGGTAGGGCTACCGCCGGGGCATGGGAATTGGTGTGTTCAGCCCTCCCTCTCCCCCACTATATATAGGAGGCAAGGGGGAGAGCTGGGGCACAGCCCTAGCCCCTCCTCCAAGGAGGGGGCGCCGACCTAGGGAGGTTTCCTCCCTCCCCAAGGCACCTAGGGGGTGCCTTCCCCCCTTAGGACTCTTCCTCCTCATCCCCTCTTGACGCATGGGCCTTTTGGGGCTGGTGCCCCTGGCCCATATAGGCCAAGGCGCACCCCCTAAAGCCCTTGTGGGCCCCGGGAGCAGGTGGACCCCCCAGTGGAGTCCCGGACCCCTTTCGGCACTTCCTGCCAGTAATGCCCGAAACTTTTCCGGCGACCAAAATGGGGACTTCCCATATATAAATCTTTACCTCTGGACCATTCCAGGGCTCCTCTTGATGTCCGAGATCTCATCCGGGACTCCGAACAACATTCGGTTACCAATGCACATATCCCAATACTACTCTAGCATCATCGAACGTTAAGCATGTCGACCCTACGGGTTCGAGAATCATGTAGACATGACTGAGACATCTCTCCGGTCAATAACCAATAGCGGGACCTAGATGCCCATATTGGTTCCTACATATTCCACAAATATCTTTACCGGTTGAACCATAATGTCAAGTATTCAGTTAATCACGTATGCAATTCCCTTTGTCTAGCGATATGTTACTTACCCGAGATTCGATCGTCAGTATCTCCATACCTAGTTCAATCTCGTTGCCGACAAGTCTCTTTACTCGTTCGTAATACAAGATCCCATGGCTAACTCATTAGCCACATTGCTTGCAAGCTCTTAATGATGTTGTATTACCGAGAGGGCCCAAAGATATCTCTCCATCATACGGAGTGACAAATCCCAGTCTCGATCCATGCCAACCCAACAGACACCTTCAGAAATACCTGTAGAGCACCTTTATGACCACCCAATTACGAAGTGACGTTTGATAGCACACAAGTCATTCCTCTGGTGATAGCACACAAGTCATTCCTCTGGTATCCGGGAGTTGCATGATCTCATGGTCTTAGGAATAGAACTTGACATGAAGAAAGTTGTAGCAAAAACTAAAGTGATATGATCATATGCTAAGCTTACGGTTGGGTCTTGTCCATCACATCATTCTCCTAATGATGTGATCCCGTTATCAAATGACAACTCATGTCCATGTTAGAAAACCTTAACCATCTTTGATCAACGAGCTAGTCTAGTAGAGGATGACTAGGGACACGGTGTAGTTTATGTATTCACACATGTATTTAAGTTTCCGATCAATACAATTCTAGCAAGAATAATAAACATTTATCATGAATGGGAAATATGATAATAACCATTTTATTATTGCCTCTAGGGCATATTTCCAACAGTCTCTCACTTGCACTAGAGTCAATAATCTAGTTTACATAGTTATGAATCTAACACCCATGGAGTCCTGGTGCTGATCATGTTTTGCTCGTGGAAGAGGTTTAGTCAACGGGTCTGCCACATTCAGATCTGTATGTACTTTGCAAAGTTCTATGTCTCCCTCCTTGATGTAATCGCAGATGGAGTTGAAGTGGCGTTTGATGTGCTTGGTCTTGTTTTGAAACCTGGGCTCCTTGGCTATGGCAATTGCACCATTGTTGTCACAAAAGATAGTCATTGGATCTGATGCACTAGGCACCACTCCTAGATCGGATATGAACTCCTTCATCTGGACTCCTTCATTTGCCGCTTCTGAAGCAGCCATGTATTCCGCTTCACATGTAGATCCCGCTACAACACTTTGCTTGGAACTGCACCAAATGACTGCACCGCCATTCAAAATAAATACGTATCCGGTTTGAGACTTCGAGTCATCCGGATCAGTGTCAAAGCTAGCATCGACGTAACCCTTTACGACGAGCTCTTTGTCACCTCCATAAATGAGAAACATGTCCTTAGTCCTTTTTAGGTACTTAAGGATATTCTTGACCGCTGTCCAATGATCCACTCCTGGATGACTTTGGTACCTCCCTGCCAGACTTATGGCAAGGCAGACATCAGGTATGGTACACAACATGGCATACATTATAGAGTCTATGGCTGAGGCATAGGGATGACTTTCATTGATGTAGGGTGGAACCCTAATGGCCGATCTTTCATGATTTTTAGAGGGATTCTCGAAGAACATGATGAACACAAGAGAGGGAAAACAATCAAATCAACAAGATCCAATCACACATGTGCTAAATCCACATACACAAAGGGGAAACCCAAGATCCAAAGTCAACAAGGGACGATACACAGTAGCTAGTTCATCCCAATCCGTGAGGAAAGAGGTCTTGAATCCACTAGGGGGATCTTCTCCGTTAGGAGGTCTTGAATCCACTTGGGGGATCTTATGGACAAGTGGATGAGCAAAGCTGATGCGAAGCATCCTATGGACATCACCATGTCAAGAGTCTGTTTGGCAAGTGACACGTGCCATATCTACTTCACATACATAAAGGTGAATCATCTCCTTTACACGTGCCCATTTGTATCCTTCGAGGATGGTATACTACTTGAACCCTCTCTCATGTGCATATATAGGTGTGATCGGAGCTACATTCATCAAGGAGGAGTCCAAGCTCAAGAGTACATGTACACCTTCAGCGAGGAGTATGCACGGAAGAACCCCAATGCCACAGGAAGAAGGAGGCAGCCACCAAGACGAAGGCAGCAGCTCCTAGGCAACCCCGTGCGCACGGGCCTCCCCGACCCTGTGCCCATGGGCCACCTAGAAGCCTTCTGGAAGTGAAGACACGCACCCCCATGCGCACGGGCTCCTGGACCCCATGCACATGGGACCCCCGTGCCCACAGTACAAATGCACGGGCTAAGTTGTCAGGTCACTGGATACCCCGTGCGCACGGGCTCCACTTACCCCATGCACATGGGGCTGCCTGTGTGCAGCTGTTGGGCTTGCCCATGTAATTCCTATTTTGCCCCTGCTTACCCCTTCATCCCCTAGGGCTATATATACTCCTCCTTCTCCTCCATTTAAGCTTAGCTAAGAATAGATCTAGACATTAGAGCTTAGCTCATGTACCTCCCCTTGTGGGATTCCTCTTGAGAGAGAGAGAGAGAGAAGACTCCATTGGAGTTCAAGGCCTCCATTCGAGAAGATCCTTAGGGATTCAAGAACCCATCTAGGGAAGGATCTATCTAGATTATCAAGACCTCATCTCCTTCATAGGATTTGGGATGAACTTTACCATGTATCTTGTTTCCCTTTGATTGTTCTTGTACCTTGTGAATCTCATGTGTTTGTGAGTCTAGTGGATGTGTGATTGGACTTGTTCTTGGATGTTCCTCTTGTGATTTCCCCTTTTGTTCTTCGTGTTCTTTGTGGATCCCCCTCCAAATCATGAAAGATCTCCACTTAGGGTTCCACCCTGCAACATCTTGGTATCTAGAGCCACATTGATCATGAATTTGGAGTCTTCCCCATCGTTTTCTAGCCTAATTTTGTGTATTTTTGTCCCAATTTGAAAATTCCCCACAAAAAGAGGCATACCAATTTTTTTTGTGATTTGTTGTTCCTAGTGCATTTTTGTTGATTTCAATCCATGGATCTGGTGTTTAGCAAGTAGATCCACCTTCTATTGTGCCCCCATAGCCTAATTTTTCTTTATCCCCTTCGAATCTGAGCTTGAAATCATGAATTTTCCGCCACCCTCGTGTCCACGGGCCCCCGAAAAGTTCCTGGACACCCTGTGCCCACGACCTTGTACTGTGCGCACAGCACCCTGTGCCCACGGCCCTCCCAGAATCAGCCGCGACCGCTTCACGTTTTCGGCCATATCTTCCACTCCTGAACTCTGATTTGGGTGTTCGTTGGCTCATTCGAAAGCTAGCAACGTGCCTGAGCTGCTCATCTTGGTTTTACCATCATTTGACTCCATCAAATTTTGTGCATTTTCACATCATTGCACCGGCCCTCCGCCATAACTTCTGCACCACCACATAAAATTTCCGCAACCTAACCCATTTTGGTTCTTATTGCATTTGTGGTTGTTTGAGTTGTGATTTGAGTCTCCTAAGGTGTTTCGACTACTTAGGGACAGTTACATCTTCATCCACCACCGGACGCTTGTATCGTTCCATCGACTACATCCACTACGAGCTTCTGCATCGACGACGACCATCCATCCTTTGAGACCATATTTAACCGGAAGCAAGGCCGGTTACCCCCGACTTTGTGAAAGGTTAAGTGTGACGAAGGTATCCATCCCGTCATAAACATTTCCTTCCTTGCCATTACATCTTGATAGCCCCACCATATTTGCGAATATCTTCATACCCATTGAGACTAGCTATCCGAGTATTGTCGGGCTTCGCGAAAACTTGTGCACCATAGTGATACGATCATCTTGCTGCATTATTGGATATATCATATAGTGCAATTGCTTGCTCCCATGCATATCTTGTGATAATTATCTCATGTATTTGGTTGAGGCTCAAAAAGCATAGTGGAAAGGAAGATAAGATCAAAAAAGAGAGAGAAAAAAAGAGATAAAAAAGCTTATAAGCAAAAGAGAGTTGAGCATGAAAAGAGATACTAGTGCATGAGGATACATGGAATAGGGAACATTTAGCTTGCATGCATATAGGTTGGTGCCAAGTGGTGAATCGTGCCCAAGTGTGCAATCAAGCTAGTGCTCTCCTAGTGTTTGTGCAACACGAGCTTAGTCTTTGTTAGGCAATTCTATATTGCTCATCCCTATAGTTGCACAAGCCCCATTATCCCATCGTGTGTGTTTCTTTATTGCCCTCCTCTATATTTGTGATCGCTTGCTTTGCATTTTGAGTCCTTTGGATTTATTTCAACATTTACAATATCTTGGACTTCAATTTGCATGATTTTGTGCCACTTGTCCTAACCAAGCCACTCGATAAGCTTTACTTTGTAGGTGTGAGTGAACAAGTCCGGTACTAATTCCACTATTCTTTCATTTCACATTGACTGGTATGAGATACATCCTCAACTTCGGGAAAAGGTAGCTTGGTATTGTTTATCTCATTTCCTACTCACCTTTGGCCGAGTCTTGTGAAGGATAGGCAAAGTACATCATCTCCGGTCTACAACCACGACGACGAGTTCGATGCCATGGAGAACTTCATCGACGCCAAGATGGACAAGCACATGGAGGAGCTCAAGGTCCTCATCAAAAACCGCAAGAGGTCTTCCTCATCTTCGAGAAGACGCTCAAGTGCAAAGACTCCCGAGCTACCATCTCCGGCAAGGACACACCGACATCGACACCGACAAGACCAGGACACTCAAGTTCATCAAGGGCATACCAGAAGAATGGAAGAGCAGCCTTCCGAGAGCATGTTGGCTTCTCTGCCAACCCTGTGCACATGGGCCTGTGACCCCCGTGCACACGGCCTCCTACAACCCCATGCACACGAACCATACAGAACCACGACAGCGACGCCAAGGCCGCGGCTCCTTCAACACCATTGGCATCTTCGCCACATGACTTCAAGGCATCTTCGCCTACTCCACGAGCTCAAGTCCACTACTTCCACGAGCTACTATGACTTTGACATCACCGATGAGATTCCATTCTTTGGGACTCATGACCCCGAAGAGTACCTCATGTGGGAGCGCAAGATGGACGACTACCTCAAGCTACATCAAGTCCCCTCCAAGAAGTGTGCCACACGTACCTTCCACGACTACGCATCGACATGGTGGCTTCACACACCTTCAACAAACTTCAACACGAGTTGGCCCAAGATGAAGAAAGCGATGCGGTGAGAATTTGTGCCTTCCACCTACACAGAAATTGGAGAACACCATACAAGGATCCAAGTCCCTCGACGAGTCCTTCAAGAACACGAAGGAAGCCTTGCTACGAGCCAGTGTGGACGACCCCATTTGGATGAAGTTCTACTTCGCGATGGGATTGAACAACAATATCGCCAAGACTCTCTTCATCAACAACTACGAGTCCCTCGATGACATGTACTTTGGTGCTCTGAGCAAGAACTCAAGAAGGCCAAGTCTACTCGATCCCAAGCACACTTCACGACGACCATGCTCCAAGACGGCGAGAATGAGGCTAGTACAGCCGAGATGTCCAAGCTCGACGAGATCCAAGATGATGCGCCAAGTTCGACTTCACCGTCATCCTTCTTTGTGGCATTGACGATGCCGAGTCCACCACGACTTTTTTTCAAGACGGCGCGACAACAACTATGACTATGGAGCAACTCAAGGACCAAGATTTGGAGGCGAGCGACACGGTGATGAGCAAGGATGACGCTTCCATCTTTGGAGGCAAGAGTGATGATGTGCCATCTTCGGCCTTCATCCATGATGACGACTACGAGATGGTTGAGCATGGGATTTTCCCTTCGACCGAGGAGGCGTATGGTGATGAGTTGAGTGACTTGTGCCACCATATTGAGAGTGAGAGTGTCTTCACCACTAGCCCCATATATGACGAGTTGCCCCAATTCCCATGTGAGGAGAGCCACCATCACCCCCACTTGAGTGATTTGAGTGACTCCACCATATGTGACATTGAATGCACCTATTTTGAGGGAGTGAGTGAGCCACCACCACATAGAGAGAGTGAGGTAGTTGATAGGGCATGTGAGGCCATTTCAATTTCTAACAACTTAACCTCTACCTCTATTTTGTCTTCTCATTTGGTGCTAGGTCTCATATATGATGATGCGCCGATCCTCGATGACTCCGTCCTTCCTTTGGACAAGACGATGGCCATGGTGGAATATGATGCACCCCCCAGATGGTTCCATCATGATGATGATGTGTCACGCCCAATATGTGATCCTATCCGAGAGGAACTCAAAGGTCCCACCAAGGATAGAAGCGCATATTGGAGATGCTTTTGCAAGGTGGATATCATTACATCGTACCGTATACAACACAAATGGGGATACATACAAAGGCATACAATCGCCACATGAATACATCATACAGAAGAGCAGCATCCGACTACGGATGAAATCAAACGAAAAACAAAAAACGACATCCACCCTGCTAGCCTAGGCTGCCGACCAGGAACCTATCCCACGATCGAAGAAGAAGAAGTAGAAGAACTCCAAAACAAGCAAGCATCGCTCTCATGTCATATCATCGCATTACCTGTACCTGCACCCGTTGTTGTAGTAATCTGTGAGCCACGAGGACTCAGCAATCCCATTACCATGGGTATCAAGACTAGCAAAGCTTAATGGGTATGGAATGGATAAGTGGTGAGGTTGCAGCAGCACTAAGCATTATATGGTGGCTAACTTATGAGTACAAGAATAAGAAGAGTAACTACGCACAACGTTAGCAACTAGTAATGATAAGTGATCCTGAACTACTTATGAGTCAAACATAACCCCACTATGTTCTCTTTTCGAACTCACTCAAAAAGAGACGGTCACGGTTACGCACGCGATTGGTGTATTTTAGTTTGGGTTTAGTGTCAAGTTCTCTACAACCGGATATTACAAATTTCCAATCTGCCACATAACCGCGGGCACGGCTTCCGAAAAGATTTAACCCTGCAGGGGTGCTCCAAGTGGTCCATTATAAATTCCACGCCCATCCGATGGAACATCCTCACACCATGAAGAACACGATGCTCACGATAAGGAATTCCGATGGACCTGCCTCTCCTCAAAGGTAAAAACTAAACCAGCAAGACCGCCCGATGTGCCGACAAATCCCGATAGGAGCCGCGCGTATCTCATTCTCAGGGCATACCGGATGGGCAAGATGTCGGGTTGGCTGAGAGGAGAGAATAGAAGAGCGGCCCGGCATAGGTTTTTGGATACCGAAAACATTCGACGTTTTTGACCGACTATATTGCCGCTACAGTTATCCACTGGGGTATCAAACGGACTCCAAATGCGATGAAATTTGGCAGGCGGTCTACGTACAATAAAACAAGACCGCACGCCAACTCTCAACCCATTCCGAGAACATTTTTATCCCACTTATAAAATAATATTTCGGAGATGCCGCGACGCGTGCGAGTGTGATTGGTCTCAGAACGGTCAACGGAGAGAACTCGAAGACCCGGCAACTATGAACGGATGCAAGTTTTGAAAAGAATGATGGCACAAGTGCCGATGCAATTCCAATGATGCAATTATGAATGCAACAAACAAATGAAACACACAGTCAACAACGAAATAGATGGAAGGCAACTGGAGCATCGGTCTCGGGGCGTCACATGATGACCACAAGTTGCTCCTTGCCACCTCACCTACACCACATGAGTGGAAATAGAAAGGTAACATAGGTGAAGGTGATGCTCTAGTCCCACTAGTGGACATTCTTGATATTGATTGCTTGCATGATGTTGATCCACCTATTACCATGCTTCATGCTAGTATGATTTCCCCATGCGACGATTTACCCATTTATAATAAGTTTGATGATTTCCATGTGGAGTCTATTAGTTGTGATGCCATGTTGTATAGGATTTCTTGTGATAATTCTCTCGGTCACATCATGTTTGACAATCCGCTTGGCTTGTCATATGCTATGCATGAGTTCACCCATATGTCATATTTGCAATCTCATCGTAGTGACTATGCATATGCCATTAAAATAAACCCAGTTTGCACATATGGCATAGATGACAAGCCCATGGTTATTGGCATTTGTTTTTCTTGTGATGATATTGATATGCTCCCTTTGCATCATTCCTCTCATATACCATGCCATGAACACATAGCTTCAGACATGCATTGTTTGCCATGTTGTCAAAATTCTCCATATTATGCTTCCGCTATTGCTCATGAGGCGACCCCCATAGTTTCCTTATACATTCTAGGAGATTGTGATCCATCCCATCCATTGCATGATTCCCATGATTGTGTGCACCATATGCTCCCCATGAATAAACATGTTATTGATGTGCCATATACTTGCATTCTCAATTTGTGTGCCCATCGTGTCACACATAACAACTATTCTTTCATGATGGATGACATGTTCTTATACCATGCATCAAATTTCTTTGAGCAATGCCTATCTTGTGCTAACTCTCGCGCGCACATGCACATCATGATGGATGATGTGTACATTTACCACGCACACACTTTGTTTCGTTTGTCTGCTTGTTGTGCAGGTACACATGCTTCCTCGTCAACCTCGCAATCCCATGAGTTGACGAAACAAGCTCTAGCGAGCAATGATGATTTGGGATCCCGTGGATTGTCCTTACGACCGCTCCCTTCACGCAAAGACTTCACACATTTCTTCTACATGGCCCTCGCATGGTTATGGGTTATATACCACTTCTCACTTTATGCCCGTATTGCGGCATGTTCACTTTGCATGATATGCTCATTTCTATACCTTTGCCATGCATTTGTGACCCATGCCTTGCATCTCACATGACACTTGATTCTGTGACTTGTATCTGTATTTGCATGCTTGGTGGAGATATTTCTTGTTATCGCCATGTTTGTTTTGTGCCCAATGCCTATGATGACCCTTTGATCATAGATTGGTTTCATGCTTGTCCTATGTCATGCGCATTACATATACCTATTATTTGCCCACATGCCATGCTTGCCATGATTTCCTCTAGTATATTGCATCTTCGCACTACTAGTTTGCATGACATGATTGATATGCTTGCCTATGTTGCATCACCGATGATTCATACTTGCTCGTTTCATGCGGTTGATGGCATCCATTTCCATGCCTGTCACATGATTAACTTGATTGCCTCACACATGATGAACAATTGCTCTTCCTATTGTGTTGAGTGTCACACTATCTTCACTACACCCTATGCACATTATGCTTGGATTGTCTTGCCCCATGTGTTTAGACACTTCATTTTCTTTGGTGTTGTGAACAATTCATATGATTACCATAGACCATTTGTCGAGCGCTTGATGCATGCTTTCTATGAACTTGAGGTCGATGCTTGTTCACTTGTCACACATATTAGCATGTCTCCTCCCATTTGCATGCTTGTTTACATGATGCACTCCATTATGCTCAATCCATATGCTTACATTACATGCCACAATCCTTTGTCGCACCATATGCTATGCTTGATGACGACACTTGTTGGGTGAATCACCTCTTGGATGCTTGGTTTTGCACTAATGCTAAACACATTTGTTTTTCCAAGTGTTTGTTATCTATGCTCCTTTTGAAGGAATCACTAGACGGTTCGACATTGGAGAGTGCCCATTTCAAGCTTCAAGATGATGAATGCTTGGTGATCGTCCACTTCTACACGACGACACCATCTCTTTCCCATGGTGATTTTGTTTTTGATTCGAGGACAGATCTTTCCCAAGGGGGAGGCGATGATGCGGAGCATCCTGTGGACATCACCATGTCAAGAGTCCGTTTGGCAAGTGATACGTGCCATATCTACTTCATATACATAAAGGTGAATCATCTCCTTTACACGTGTCCATTTGTATCCTTCGAGGATGGTATACTACTTGACCCCTCTCTCATGTGCATACATAGGTGTGAGCGGAGCTACATTCATCGAGGAGGAGTCCAAGCTCAAGAGTACATGTACACCTTCAGTGAGGAGTACACACAGAAGAATCCCAAGGCCATAAGGAAGAAGGAGGCAGCCACAAGACAAAGGCAGCAGCTCCCAGACAACCCCGTGCGCATGGGCCTCCCCGACCCCCTGCCCATGGGCCACCCAGAAGCCTTTTGAAAGTGAAGACGCACAACCCCGTGCGCACGGGCCCCTGGACCCCGTGCCCACGGGACAGGCCCATGCGCACGGGCTAAGTTGTCAGGTCGCTAGATACCCCGTGCGCACACTACTAGGGGAAAGCTTATAGATAGAATCTTAGCAGTAGCGCGGGCTAGGGGAGAAGCGCCACTCATACTTAGTGGTAGTGTGGTGATGCGGAGCATCCTACGGTAATCCCCATGGACCTACCTTTGTCTCCTACGACACCACATGGACCAATGGCTAGAGCTCGAGCAAGGGCTATCGAAGCTAAGGTGAACTCGCTCCTCTCTGAACTAACACATTCCACACATGAGACATGGCTACTACCTCAAGCGGAGACCCTGTGTGTGATCAGGTACTTGGAGGAAAGCCCCGGAGCAACTACACCCAATGGACAAGACGACGAGGACACAGAGTGCGAGGGCCAAGAGGAAGAGTTGTTAGGAGTCTACAGCGGTCGGACGACCGTAAGCCTCCGGACGTCTGACACCTCCCAGTGTCCGGACAACCGACAAGATCCGGACATCCGACACGCTCCAGCATCCGGACGACCGGACCCCTCCGGCCATCTGGCATCCCCATAACATAACCCAAATGACGAAAATCCGAAGCCTTCCGGACGATCATTGATCAGATGTCCGACCCGCGCCGAAAATCCGACAGTGCCGTCCCCGAGCCGAATTGCCAGAAGTCCGGACGACTACGGACGTCCGGACCCTCATGAGCCTCTGGACGATCGTAACCCTCCGGACGTCCGACGCCTGTCTGCGCACAGTGACTAGGGCCGAGGCGCATGTACCCCTTCGCCCCTCTAGACTATATATACTCCTCTGCCTCCCCCATTTTAGGGTTAACATTGTGATAGCTCATTTTGGATATAGAGCTTTGCTCATCCACTTGTCCTCCTACTCCATTGGAGACCGAGGCCTCCTAGGAGAAGATACCCCAAGTGGATTCAAGACCCCGTCTAGGGAAGATCCCCTCATGGATTCAAGCCCCCATCTCCTCACGGATTGGGAAGACCTACCTACAATTGTATCATACCTTGTTGTGTTTGGATTGTGTGTCTCTTTGTGTACTTGGATCTAGCACATGTGTAATCAAATCTCGTTGATTTGAGTGTTTCCTCTCATTTTCCCTCTTGTGTGTTCATCGTGTTCTTCGGGAAATCCCCTCCATTTCGTGAAAGAACGGCCCCTAGGGTTCCACCCTACATCATCTTGGTATCATGAGCCATGGTTGATCACAAATTTGGAGTCCCTACTCACGGATTGGGAAGACCTACCTACAATTGTATCATACCTTGTTGTGTTTGGATTGTGTGTCTCTTTGTGTACTTGGATCTAGCACATGTGTAATCAAATCTCGTTGATTTGAGTGTTTCCTCTCATTTTCCCTCTTGTGTGTTCATCATGTTCTTCAGGAAATCCCCTCCATTTCATGAAAGAACGGCCCCTAGGGTTCCACCCTACATCATCTTGGTATCATGAGCCATGGTTGATCACAAATTTGGAGTCCCTACCCCCTGTTTTCTAGCCCAATTTTGTGTGTTTTTGTCCAATTTCTAAAATCCCCACAAAAATAGCCATACCAATTTTTTTTGTGATTTGTTGGTTTGATGAAGTTTTGTTGGACTTGACCCATGGATTTGATGTGTTTCAGGTGGATCTAGCTTTCCCTCATCCTTCCCATCACTTCCATCCACAAAATTCGTCCAATTTTGACCAAAATTTTCTTCTTCCCCACGAACCCTTGAGTTCATCCCCATGAAGGGAAAATACCACATGCTACAGTTGCTTGCGGATCCTTTTGGTGGCGAGATGTGATGAATATTAGTGATATTTATAGAGGGATCACAACAATAGAAGTCGGAGACGGGAGTTTGATCTTATTCTGGAAAGATATGTCGCAAGATCAGCTGCTGGAAACGTCACACCCGAGAGCCTTCTTGTTTTCCAGGGATGAGGATGTCTCGCTGGATACCTTCTTGGCCATCACAACTCCCCAGGAAGGTTTCCATTGGCCTGTCTCCGTGCAAGCTAGGGAGGAGATCAGAAACTTGCAACAGATCACCGCATCCACAACTCCAGACCCTGCCCTAAACGATCAATGGAACTGCGTGTGGGGGGCCAAGTACTCGGCCAGAAAATTCTATGCATTCTACTTCAAGGACGTACAAGCGGATGATGTATTTCGCTGGATATGGAAATCTAGATGTACAATGAAGATCAAAGTGTTTGCCTGGTTGATGGCCGCGGATCGCATCAATACTAGGAACATGATCAAAAGGTGACACTGGAATGTGGGAGGGGGAGTTAATTGTGCGCTATGTGACGCCGGAACAGAGGAAACAGTGGATCACTTGTTTTTTGACTGTCCATTCAGTGCCAGTTGCTGGGTCTTGATCAACATGCACTGGGGGAGTGGCACGGACCGTCTCACAAAAATGCATGCAGGAAAGGAAATGTGGACGAGGCCTATGTTCATGGAAATCTTTTTGACGACGGCTTGGAGCATTTGGATGGAACGTAACGACAAAATATTCATAAGGATCCCACACTCCCTCCCCTCCTGGAAGAATAGACTGAGAAAGGACTTAGAGCTATTGGCTCATAGAGTTAAACCCTCCCTAGTGGAGTTTGTAAAAACCTTTGTAGAATCCATCACTTAATACTTGTACTGGTAGCTAGGCCAAAAAACTCTCCTCTGTGTAAAACTGATGAGCCCTTTCCCTGGGATGTGGTGGGCCTCGCTGGAATTTTGCACAAAAAGGGTGACTGCCATGTAAATGTGTGATTGAGAAAAGTGTAAGTGGGAGCCTCTCCCATTGTCTTTGGTTGTTCAAAAAAAAACCTAGAGTTCATCCCGCAACCCAAAATCGCCCAGGCTCCGGACGTCCGACCGCCTCCGATCGTTCGACCCCCGGACGTCCAACAACCTTCGGTCATCTGACGAAACTGAATTTTTTTCACCCAAAAATTTTCAGCAACCCTTCTTTCTTCCACACTGCCACTCCGATAACCCATCATTGCGTCTCCCGCATAGCCTACCACCACTTTCCGCAACTACCAATCTTTCCCCGATCCATCCGATTTTGACATGTTTGCTTTGAGAATTTGAGTTGCGGTTCTCCATTTCCTAGGGTGTTTCGGCTAACTAGGAACAGTTCGACACCGACACGATCGATGCTCATCTTCGCCAAGGACTCGACATCGATAACGACCACTTCACCATCTTGACACCACCAACCATAAGCAAGGGCGGTAACTGCGACGACACCCTCATACATTCTCCCTTGCCATTGCATTGTTATCCCCGAGCCCATTTTGCGTCACTTTCCTATTGAGACTAGCCATTTGAGTATTGCCCGACAATGTTACTTGTGCACATAAGTGATCATCGATTCCTTTGCATACATACCTCATCTTGGTATAATCATATCATCGTGTCACAAGGTTGTTCCTGCATATACACACTTGCTATCTTGGTTCATGATTTTTTTGCATAAGTGGCCAACGAAAGAGCTCAAAAGAGAAAGAGCCAAAAAGCTTTTAAGCAAAAGAAAAGATAAGCAACGAGCTTTTAAGCAAGAACCATAGCATCATACTACATTGCACTTGAGATTGTCATACTCGATCATCTTGGATCATATCACCGGAACTTCATACATAATAGCATACTTGGGATAGGAAGTCGTTGCATTTTTGCTTTGTAGGTCATGCACAAGTTTCGTATTCACCTATCGAGCATGCTAGCATCTCTCTAGCATTGTGCAACAAGAGCATTTTCCATGGATTCCATATTTTGAGATCACCCTTGGTTGCACGACCCCATTTATCTTTCCGTGCATGTGTTTTCATGTGCCACGTATTGCTATTGGTCTACTTGTTGCACTTTCGAATTTGCAAATCTTTTTCAACATTATTGAATCTTGCTAACATTTGCATAAATTTTGTGCCACCATCCTCACCAAGCTACTCCAAAATCTTTAATTGTGTAGGTGTGAGAAATCGACAAGATCTGGTACCAATTGTGCTATTTGCTTGCTACATTTTGAGTGATCATTGATCCATCCCCAACATTGGATAAGGTAGATTTGGTATAGTTCTTTCCTTTCTTCCACTCACATATTTGCTTGACATGATGGATAGGCCAACTACTTCTACCAACCCACTCTTCATCGAGCAAGATGAGGACCCGAACAAGTACGCCACCAAGAACCACCTCTTCGGCGTGCAAAGAGCTTTGCATCAAGAGAATAAAGCGTTGAACGATCACATCGACCTACTCGCCACTGACTTGCGATAATCCGAGCTATGTACAAGAGACTACCTCGACCACAAGCTCTCCACACAAATGGAGGAGATCGATGAAAGGTTGTCGACTCAAAAGTCGGAGAACGATGCAAGGATGGAGGAGATTCGTGCCTTGTTGGTCAACCGTTCTTCTCCATCTTCGTCCTCATCAAAACGGAGCCATTCAAGCCGACATTGCTCGTACACCTCTTCGGATGCAAGTCCTCCACGAGCTCGTCCGCATCGTCGCTGTAGCGACCCGACCTCAAACAGTCAAGCCTCTGTGTATCTGTGCCATCCCTGGATCACTATGCTGGCACACACAGTACATTAATGTATATATCAAAGTGCAATCACATGTATAAATAACGTAAAACTGATATATACCTCATAAGTCTTAGCGAAAACATTCAAACGGGGGTGGAGTCCCATCAACGCCATCGGCAAGTTGAGTGTAGACCATAACCCTGTACTGTACTCTTACTCATCGAAAGAAAAATATCTGCAACATGAGATGTTGCAGCCGTGTAGGTCAGTACATTGAATGTACCGGCAAGATCACCATAAGAAAAACAGATGATAAAACTATTCTATATGCAATATGGCTTTGTGGCTCTGTGTCTGAGGTTTTTGGGAAAAGCTGGTTTTATTTTCCCTACAACAAAGGAATATCAGGAGTCTTCACTATGGAGTTATCTACTATGACATGGTTCTGCCAACCGATGTATCATAGCCAAATCATCATAAGTTGCCCATAATTAAGTTATCAATCTGGTGTTGAGAGTTCCGAGATAGATCCAAGTCCAGAGGCTCAAATTATCCATAACCGTGGACATGGCTAATCGATTAGGTTTTAACTCTGCAGAGCAGAGGCGGAACCAGGATTTCTCAAAGCCTAGGGCTAAAACTAACTGACTAAATATAACATCAAATATTACGCACATCAATGTGTGTTATAAGTATGACACAAAATCACATTCAAGACGAAATTAAAATTCATTATTATCAGGAGAGGAAAATCCATAAAACAAATAGTTTAACAAAGTGCATCATTGGAAACATGGTTTGGTATCAAATTAGTGAAGACTTGCTTAATTCAAGGCCCTTGTTTCTTCACCAGCGATAGTAGAAGGACCTGGATCTGCAAACATAAAATCAAGTATTTAAAATCAAGACACTGGACATAGACTAAATCAATTGTTCGTATGAAATTTTGCAAAAAAAAGAACATGTTACACCATTAACACGAAGTCCACGAGGTAATAGCCCCTTGCGTTTCCTCATTTTCTGATAGCATTGTATAATCTTAATATCATCAATGCTTGCAAATACATCACGCTCAATATAGCACACCAAACGGTGATTCATCCATTCATCATTCATCATGTTTCGTAGATCAGTTTTGACAATGCTCATAGCTGAGAAAGCTCTTTCTACGGTTGTCGTTGCGACGGGCAGAATTAAGGCCAATTCAATGAGACGATATACCAATGGAAAATGTGTGTGCCTATCTGTTCGAACCATCTTTATAGCAAGCTAGCCAAGATCAATGCAACTTAAAAAATCAGTATCAGCTCTAGCTTCAGTAACAAATGTCTCAAGTTGGTCCCTAAGAACTCTGCACTCATATTCTGAGAAATCCGCGCCATAAATCTGAGCAAGTTCAACCAGCTTATTTATATCAAAGTTGGCAAAAGAATTTCTTGGCTCAAGACAAGCGATGCATCTCAATAGTTGGGTAGATTGCCCAGCAAAATGATTGTTGAACTCAACAATAATCTGGTCAAGCACCACATTAAATATTTCATGATGGAAATAACGTAAGTGAGTTACCATCTGGCCGCCATGACCCCTCAAACGACCTCCAATAGCTAATGTTTCCGTCATGTTTGGAATAATGATGTTATGTTTGAGACAAAAGGCATTTACCTCTTCAAATAGCTCATCCCACCCCTGATGCCTCATCTCATTAAGTTTCTGCAATGTGGTCTGAATCAAGGCCATAGCACGAACGATGTTCTGGTTCTTCTTTTGCAAGCACTGTGATAGATCATTAGTTTTTCCCAACAATTTCATCATAAGATGTAGTATAAACATAAACACAAACTCAAAGCTCTCCATATGATGTATCAAACCTCGTGCTGTGGTTTTTTGTGATGTGTTAGTGGCATCATCAGACATATTCTCCAATACCTCTAGCACTGCATACCACATGAGATGAAGACAGCACAAGGTTTTATGATGTGAGCCCCACCTAGTATCACAGGGTCTTGTCAGGTTAGTTTGTTGGTTCCTCCCTCTCCCTGTAAAAATGTCTCTGGTCTCTAATTTCTGCACAAGATCATCATCTTGTGCTTGGGCTAACTGGTCATGTCTCTTACAAGAACCATTAACACTGTTGACAATCATAGAAGTGTACCTAAAGAAATCCAAGACAGAAGGCCAACACTTGGCAACGGTAACAACCACTAACTGCAACTGATGTGCAAATCAATGTATATAAAAAGCATAAGGATTCTCATCTAGTACCCTTCTTTGTAGCCCATGAAATTCACCTCTCATGTTCGATGCTCCATCGTATCCTTGGCCTCGCATTCTATGGATAGATAGGCCATGTTTAAGAAACATAGCATCCAAGGCTGCCTTCAATGAAGATGATGTGGTGTCGGTAACATGTTTAATCGCAAAAAATCTCTCAATCACTTCCCCATGACTATTCAAATACCTACATGAGATAAGAAGAAAATCAATATGAGCATACTTCATAACAAAGAATCAATAAAAAATCAATTCATGGCATACAAACCTCAAAGCCATAGCCATTTGCTCCTTGAGAGATGCATCTCGAGCCTCATCAACAAGGACGGCGAATTTTTTATCCCCAATATCCTTCACAATTGCTTTAGTCATCTCTTCTCCACAAGATTTGCACAAATGCTTTTGTATTTGTGCAGATGTTAACAAGTTATTTCCAGGAGCACAATCTAACAACTTAGCGGCATTCAGATCCTTTTTTTATACCACTGCACTATCTCTAAGAAATTCCCCTTATTGTTTGAGTTAGCAGACTCATCATGTCCATGAAAAGCAAGAGCTTGCAATAAAAGAAACCTCACAACACCTAACATGATAGTGAGATGACCCAAGTACTCTTCCTCCTCCTTCTTCTTGTCTGAACCGACCCATACATGTTCCACATTTTGCCTCGGGTTTTGAAAAGCTTGACATTGTCTTCTTGCTCTATTATGAGCACTGTTAACATTACCAACATGAGTATCAAAAGATGCAATAGCATTTTTCCAGTTACTAAAACCTTTCTTTGTATATGCTTCTATTCCATAGTTTTCAGCTCTTGGTTGCTTAAAGAGAAAACAATGAAAACAGAAGGCAGCCTTTTTAGCAACACTATATTCCAACCAATCATGCGATTTGTACCACTCTTCACGAAAGCCTCTCATCTGCTTCCCAATTCTTTCATGTTCATAAATATGTCCTGTTGGTCAACATCCTCCCATGGCCAAATACTCTCTTCTAGTGGCATCCCTAACATCTGGATGCAACTCTTCAACTGGTTTTCGGAGGCTGGGATCAGGATTAATGTCATCCGAATTAAGCTCCACACGTGGTTCACTTTATTTTGCATTACTAGCTCCCACTGGTACAGATTTTGTAGGTGACACATCAGTGTTGGTATTGTTGGCTGCAGGCTGGTTGGATGTTGACTGAAAGAAAGATTCAATTGTACGGATCCTCTTCATCTTGTATTTCTAAATTTCCTGACAACAATGAAATAAAATTGACTAAATAAATATAACTCACTGAGTTTGGCTAGTATAAAGGAATTAGAGAAAATAAAATTTGATGATATATATTAGATATTACCTGTGCAGCACAGAGTGCATTGTCCTAGGTGTGTGCACTGCAATTCAGAAATAGATTGTGAAGAACAAGATGCGGGAGGCAGGACACTGGACCCGGCCACCGGCGCAGCGGGGAATCGCCAATCATGGGTTAACGAGGGCGGCGGGCGGCGGCACAGCACTTGGGCGCTTTATTCGAGCGAGGCGAGGGTTGTTGCCGCGATCAGGCATCCTTTCTTGATTGACGAACGATCAGGCTACAGATCGAAGCATAAACTGGGCGATTGGTTTTACATGGGCCACGTGCAAGTAAAAGGCCTGTACGTGAAGCCTTGAAGGGCTGTAAGTGAAGCCTGGGGCTGATCTTCTATGTAGCCCAAATTCTAAAAAATTTCCTACTATGTGTACAGGTGCTACTTGGGCCACGCCTGGGGCTACAGCCCCAGTTGCACCAGGCCCAGTTTCACCCCTGCTGCAGAGTGTTGAGAACAAGGTGACCGAAACATGGTCTTCCGAAGAGTTCCTTTGACCACTGTCCAGTGCCCATCCAATCCTACCGTAGTTCTACATCTGTTGGCATTGTCCCAACCAGAGTCACATCTAACGTCAACCAAGCCAGTGCCCATAGTGACTTGCGGTTGCACAGGTAAGCTTCCGGGCATGAAGTATTCTTCTGTCTCTTTGAGTGTAGGATCGAAAGTAGGTCTAGAGGGGGGGTGATTAGACTACTTGACCAAATAAAAATCTAACCTTTTCCCAATTTTAGTTGTGGGCAGATTTTAGCAATTAACACAAGTCAAACAATCAACCTACACATGCAATTCTAAGAGTGTAGCAGCGGAAAGTAAAACATTGCATATGAAGGTAAAGGGAGGGTTTGGAGAGTGCAAACACAATGATGACATGGAGATTTTTGGCGTGGTTCTGATAGGTGGTGCTATCGTACATCCACGTTGATGGAGACTTCAACCCATGAAGGGTAACGGTTGCACGAGTCCACGGAGGGCTCCACCCACGAAGGGTCCACAAAGAAGCAACCTTGTCTATCCCACCATGGCCATCGCCCACGAAGGACTTGCCTCACTCGGGTAGATCTTCACGAAGTAGGCGATCTCCTTGCCCTTATAAACTTCTTGGTTCAACTCCACAATCTTGTCGGAGGCTCCCAAGCGACACCTAACCAATCTAGGAGACACCACTCTCCAAAAGGTAATAGATGTTGTGTTGATGATGAACTCCTTGCTCTTGTGCTTCAAATGATAGTCTCCCCAACACTCAACTCTCTCTCACAGATTTGGATATAGTGGAAAGATGATTTGAGTGGAAAGAAACTTGGGAAGGCTAGAAATCAAGATTCTTGTAGTTGGATTGGAACATCTTGATCTCAACACATGAGTAGGTGGTTCTCTCTCAGAAAATGTAGGCTAGAAGTGTAGGCACGTTCTGATGGCTCTCTCACATATGGAGAAGGGGGTGGAGGGGTATATATAGCCTCCACACAAAATCCAACCGTTACACACATTTGACCCAACTCGGTCAGACCAAATAGAAGAACTCGGTGAGACCGATTCAGTTCAAAATGTGAACGTTAGGAATCTCGATGGGACCGACTGGAACAACTCGGTGGGACTGATGTGCTAGGGCTAGGGCAAAACCTCATCTCGGTGAAGCCGATTGCGTGAACTCAGTGAGACCGATTTCAGCAAAGAGCAAACAGAGAGTTGGTCAAGCAAACTCGGTGTGACCGATCGCTCACTTCGGTGAGACCAAAATGTTACAAAAGGGAAACAGAGAGTTTGCAGGGCCATCTCGATGAGACTGAGATCCGTATCGGTGTGACCGAGGTGTTAGGGTTTCTGGCAGTGGCTATGTCAAATGAACTCGGTGGCGCTGGATAGAAGATTTCGGTGGGGCCAAGTTTGACTTTGGGTTTTGGACATATTTGGAATGAGAAAGTGGTTGAGGGCTTTGGAGCAATATCACTAAGCATTTTGAGCAAGTAGACCATTAAGCAACACCTCATTCCCTTTTAATAGTATTGGCTTTCCTATGGACTCAATGTGATCTTGGCTCACTAAAATAGAAATGAAGAGTCTTGAGCTTTTGCCAATATGTGTCCTTAGCATTTTGAGGGGTCCACATCTCTAGTCCATGCCATTCCATCCATTGAACTTTCTAAAATATTAGACTCGAATGGATATTAGTTCAATGAGCTATATGTTGTTATGAATTACCAAAACCACCCGGGGATTAGTTGCACTTTCAATCTCCCCCTTTTTGGTAATTGATGACAACATATAGATCAAAGCTTCGACAAATGATAATATGAATGAAATACATCATCGCTTTGAGAAGTATGTGATAAGCAAGAGCTCCCCCTAAATTTGTGCATTATTTAAAATTTGCTTTTGAATACAGAAGCACAATCGATTAGGATCATGGGTCACTCTTCCATGTCACATACATCTTGGTGGAGCACTCAAAATGATAAGAATTAAGTAACATGCACTCATCACCAAGGATACAAGTGATTGATCATACACAAACATTCATGGATATAATCATGCAAGCACACATTAAGCATAATATGATCAAACACATGATCACATAAGTATCTCATGAGCATAACACAAATTGTAGCATAGGATGACAACCAAATGACCAAAGTAGCAAATGAAACCAACAAAAAGCAAGAGGCACTCTCTCTCTCTCTCTCTCTCTCTCTCTCTCTCTCGAAGCCTATGATCTATACACTTTCTCCCCCTTTGGTAACAAGTTACCAAAAAGTTCAAAAACTTATAGTGCTATACGACACTCTAAGCACGATCTCCGGGAGCTCCTGAAGTGGTCTTCTAGCTTGTTGCTCTGGTGTGCGTAGACGGCGTGGAGAGGAGGGCATCTGCAAATGCCTCGGTAGAAGTCTGTGGAGCTGGAGGAGTTGATACTGGAGGGGCAACTGTGGCAGTGGCTGTAGGTGCTGAAGTGGTTGTCCTGGAGTCTCTAGCAACTGGCACAGCTGATGATCTTTGTGCCCTTGGCACTCTCTAAAATGTGTCTGTTGTGGGTCTATCATCCCTGTCCTCAGCATCCTCTTGAAGCTTCTCCACAATGGTCTGAATCTCAGTGACCTTCACATCTAGGTCATGGAACTTTGTCTCAATAATCCTCTCAAGACTTTCCTGATTTTGAGACAAGGTGGCCAAGCTCTTCTCAATTCTCATGGTAGCCTCAAGCAGATAGCTGAGTTGATCTTGCTTGGTCTTGAGATTCGCAACTGAAGCATCTGGGGCACTTGCTGCCTTTGCTGCTTTTGCAGCCTTAGCTCTCTCTATCTTCTCTTGGGCATCTGCACAAGTAGGATGTGAAGCATCCATGACAACATCATTGTCCTCAAAGTCTGGCCTCAAGGGAAGATGCTCTCTGTCTAATAGATATGTCCCAGTTCCCACCTTGGAATTGATCAATGTCTGAATGTGTGGGGCATATCCACAAGACCTCTTCTGGTCTGCTGTTGTCCTCTTCACTGTCTCTACAATCAAGCTCATGACCTTGAATTTTTGTGGGACATCAAACAAATGGAGCAAATTGATGGAATGACCATGTATCATCCTATGATCTCCTGACTTGGGCAATAGAGTGTGCCTCAAGATAGTGTTCATGGTGGTCAGACCAGCAAGCAGATAGTATATAGAACCAAGCTTGTGTGTCTCCAATGCTTTGTCAGGGATTGGCTTGTACATATTAGCCATGGAGTTGTGATCCTTCCTAGGCTTGCTGTACACATCAAGATCATCTTCAGCTTCTTCAGGAGCATTGATAAACTTTCAGAGATTGTTGACTGATATCTGGTTTCTTCTGTCATCCACACTATCTTACCATCAGGGTAGAAGTGGGCAGTGGAGTAGAATTGCATTATCATCTCATCGTTCCACTTTGTCAGTTTCTAACCAACAAACTTGTCAACTCCATTCATTCTGAAGCTCTCATGCACATGAGGAAAGTAATCTTCATTCTCATCAATATATTCCCAGTCCACCCATTCTATGTCACAAACAATGGGTTTCTTGTCCAATAGGACAGTCTCATAGAAGTCATGCTGCTCTATGGTGTGAAAGCGGTAGTCCACAACAGTCCTTCTCCTAGTGGCATAAGGATCATTTTGCCTCCACAGTCTCAGACCATGATCCTTTCTCAATTTCATGTTCTCTGCCACAGGATGATCATCATTATGATCTCAGATCTTGGGCTTGAGTTTCCTAAGCACTAGTGGCTCATCATCTTCCTGAACTTCAGGCACTAGGGCCTTGTTCTTTTCAGCAGCTGATATATTCCTTGTTGATCTCTTGGGAGCTGTTGTCTTGGGGGCTTGAGTTGGAGCTGAGGGCTTGGGGGCAGACTTGGGCTTTGAAGGAGCAGCCCCAGTCCTGATGGCATCCCCCATCAGCTTCTGTGTCTTGGCAGGAGGTGCAACAGGCTCTTCTTCTTCTTCTTCTTCTTCTTCTTCTTCTTCTTCTTCTTCTTCTTCTTCTTCTTCTTCTTCTTCTTCTTCTTCATCCCTCATCATGGATGGTCTGCCAATCACTCTGGCAATGGTCTTCTTGACCCTTTCCTTCCTCTTCTTTCCACCAGCAGCTTCTTCTTCCTCTCCAGGCTCAAGTGTAAACTGCATTGTTTCTTGAGATGAGGCTCTAGCCTTGGACATTGGAGTCCTCTTTGTAGGAGCCTTCTTGGAGAGGCCTGACTTTGTGGCAGCAGCAACATACTCTTTCTTGAGCACCTTCTTCTTGGAGGTCACTTCCTCCTCAATCACAAAATCTTCATCTTCACTTTCAGAAGTTCTTTTCTTCCTTTGCCTAGTAGATGCCTTAGGCAAGTTGTTGGGAGTGCTTCTGCTCCCCTCATCATAGCAGCTATTGGGACTAGTGCCCTCACTAAGGTTGAGCTGCTCTTCAGACTTGTTCTGACTATCACTGGCTTCTAACATAGCTGCAACTAATCCTGTGAAGAGTTGGGTGTGGATAGAGTAGATGAGCATCACAAAGTACAACTTGTTTTTGCAAAAATTGAGACAAAAACTTAACTTTAGTTTTCTGCAGAAAGCATTTCAGAGCTACCAATTTGACAAACTCGGTGACACCGAAGCACTAACAGAGTCTAAACATGCAGTTTTGGTCAGACCGATATGCAGTTCGATGACTCTGAGATGCTAGGGTTTCACAGAGAAAGTGATTTTGGTCTCACCGATCAGTACACTTCGGTCAGACCGAGTTGTAATTGTGCAATGGCCAGGGCCAATCGGTGTGACCGACATCCTCAGATCGGTCGGTCCGAGATGGGTTCGGCGGAAACCTAACCCTAAGTTTTTTATCAAATCTATTCTAAGGAATTTATTTGCCGGATAGATTGATCTCATACGTGGGAAGAACAAAGGCATTATACTTTGTGCAAGAATCGGAGTAATGGATAACACAAAGGGTCAAATCCGTACCGTAACTCGGTGACGGATCTCTACGGCGACAACAGCGGTGAAGAAACCCGTTGACGGTGACGGAGACCAGCGGCGGAGGGTCACTGGCGAAGACGGCGATGATCCGGAGACCAAGGGGGCGGCAGTGCTGGGGCGCGAGCTCGTGCGGTTTGAAGTAATTTTCAACCGTACGGGTACGTGAGATATATATACCCAGGCGCTGTCGGTGGCGCCGAGTGGAATGTCTCGGTGGCACCGAGATGCAAAACTGCTAGCAGTTGCTGCAACTCGGTGTGACCGAATCGTTCTAATCGGTGGCACCGAGATGAAAACCTATATCAACTTACTGATTTCGATGAGACCGGGTTGGATAAGTTGGTCTGACCAAAAATCATTAAGAGGTTTTGGAAGTTAAGCCCTTGACGGATCGGTGGCTCTGAGTGCTCCTCACCCGGAGGGTCCAAAAGTGACTTGTTCAAACTTTGTGATGTATCATGAGTAGAGTTTGAGACGAGAAAAATCATAGATAGCTAGAGGAAGTACTTAGGCATTCTTCTCCATCCATTTGGCAAAAGAAAAAAACCAAACAATCAAAACAACAAATGGATGTCCTCGAATGGAGAAAATCATGCAACCAACATGCTCACACAATAAGATAGCAAATAAAACATGTGACAAAGGATGCACATACACTCTAGCATCTATCAAGCAATTGGTGATGACTAGGTCATCTATATATGAGTATATTGACTTAGGAGTAAAATGAGAACATTTAATCATAGGTCATACTCATCGTTTAAGCACAAGTGGGGTTACCACTTTGTCGTGGTGGAACACGATCACCTATGGGGCAATCGGCCCCTTGTGGTTCAGCAGGGGGGATCACGTTGTACAAAGAGCGAAGGCCATGGGACAGCACGACAGAGGTGATGCTGGTGATTTCTACTCAGGTTCGGGCCGCTGTGAAGCATAAAACCCTACTCCTACTTTGGTGGATTGAAGAGAGGACCGTGGTGGTCGCGTAGTGCTCGAACCTGGCAAGGTCGCCTCGGGGGGAGCAACTACGCACGTATGAGTGTACAAGGGTCCGAATCCTTTCTTAGGTGGCCATGGCCATCCTTTTATAGGCTAAGGGGTTACCACAGTGGCAAAACAGTCATTATCTACTGATTAGATAGCCAACAGTGCTATCATACCTAACTCTGGATGCAGCCCGGCAAGCCTGCCGTGCCGCTTAACCATATTCCACCTGTCTGCATGACATGCCTCTGGACGGGTGTCATATGGAGGGAATCTCCCTTCCAAATGGCTGCCACGTGCCAAATAACAGCCACTTAATCACTTGGGGGCTCGACACCGCACTGATAAGTGACTTGCGTTGCTATGCGGTGGAGTCTTGGCGGGGAGATCTGCCCTTGGCGCCCCCGGTAAGCCTGCCGGGGGGGGGGGGTGGGATCTTGGGACTTGTCCTTGGTGAGGCCTCGACCTGACCAGGCTTGTCTGCCCGGTAAGGGAGGTCTTTCCTTAGTGGCATCTTGTTCCCTTGGCTTGTCTTGGTCTTCTTGATCCGCCCTTTGATTCCTCAAAGAGCTATCTCTCTGGCTTGGCCTTGTCTTAGAAGCTTGGTGCCATTGTATCTTCGCTATTGCGCCTGTGTACAGTCTGGGCAACATACATGAAGGTTTGTTGCACCGACAGGAGCCCCCAGGCCTGGCCCGAACATGCTGCCGAGCACCGTTGGGGTAGGCCCTGTCAAGTACACAGGCTGGGCACTTGTGGTGGCTCACTTCTTGATATTTTCCTTGCTTCTTCATTAACCTGTGCTTGAGTCAGTTTCTGGTTTTCCCATGCGTCATGCAAGACGTCGTGGGGGGGGGGGGGGATTTATGCCACGATCTGTGGGCTGCCCATGTCCCATGTTCACGGGGCAGTAACTGCCATTCCACTAGTTCCCCTTCCCCTGCCGTTTTCGCCATGTATGCCGCATGCATTGCACAGGGATGGTGGTGGACACGGAGGGCACGGGAATGAGTGCCATGGCAGAAAGCCAGTCGTCGCGGATAGGCGCAGGAGGTCGGTCTTGATTTTGTGCGCTGTTGGTGACGCAGAATAGTCAGATTGGTGGAGCGGGGCGGTTGCCCCCTGGGTGAGGAGCCAGCCCCCGGCCCCGCTTGCTTATAAAAGGGGACGTGGGCGAGGTGCCTGCTCACACCCAACTCCTCCTTCCTTCTGACATCTTCTCTCCACCATGGTAAGGGGGAGAGGGCGTGGTGGTACCCCAGCAGTGGCGATGAGGGTTTCCGCTCGTTAACGCCTCCCTCCTCCTGTTGGGGACGCCGGGGCGGAGCCCGTCATGAGAGGGGGTGGCAGAGGACGTGGACGCGGCCGTCGTGGCGCCCGGGGGCGAGGAGGACGGGGCGGTGCTTTAATCGCCCCTCCTCCAGCTGTTCCGGGTCTGGACGAAGGCCACGTTTGCGACCAGCCACTGGAATTCATCGTAAAGCTGCACGGGCCCCCATGCAACCGTCTTCGGCTTCCAACTCCATTCGCAAGGGTGATGGAGGTTGAACAACCGCCGGGGTTGAGGCTGCACATGAGGGGCTGCTGTAACGGCAGTATGCGAGCGAACGTAGAGTTCCCCACACCTCATGTCATGCTTCTCCGGTGTGGCTGGAAAACCTTCACTCGTGCCCACAGCTTGGCGCCAGGGCACGTCCTTCATTTCAAGTTAATGGACGCCACCCTGCTCTCCGTCAAGGTCTTCGGGCGTTCGGGTGCTCGCTTAGGGTGCTGCGCGGAGAGCTCGACCGACGACGAAAGCTCCTCCTCGAGCGGCAGCGATGAAGAGGACAGTGACGGCAATGACGGCGGCACCGATGGGGAGGACGACGGCTCCGACTCCGACTGAACACCAGCCGCACCATCACCATCAGCGGGAGGCCGGCGGCACCACCATCTGCACCTGCATCTTCTCCCCGGCAAGGTGGTTTGCCAGGGTGTTGGGTGTGGATGGTGTCTCCACCTCCTCCAGCTGTCTTCCAGCTGGACCCCGACAGGCTTCCTCGTGGACTCCGGCTTCGTCTTTCCTGCCGGTGTTCATGCTGCCGCGTCCTACTAGCCCTGGTGGCGGTGACCAGGGCATCGCCTAGCCGCTCTCCCCGCCCATCACCTTCGTCCGCGCCCTCTCGATCTTGTCAGGCTGCGTCCTGCGGGACTTGACGGGGTCAGGCTAGGCTTCTGCCCAGGCACTCCTTTCGCCCTCTTCACCTCCCACCATAGTTCCTAGGAGGAGAGGGACAAGAAAGGGATTACGGGGCACTTATCTTTTTTTAGTCTAAAACATGTAGGCATTTGCCAAATTTTAGTCTTAAATATGTAATCTCTTTTATCCATGTTTGTGTTCTGTAAGGTCTGTACTTGTTTATCTGCATATTAATGAAAAAGATAAGCCTTGTCGGGTACTTGTGCATGTGTTTTATCCATGCAGAGGAGGAACGCCTCTATATTTTTAGGTAAACAAGTTTTCCCGGCAAGCTATCTTGCCGGTGCCCCCCGTTGTTGCCTCCTCCCGGGGCTAGAAACTACGGAAGGGAACCGGCTCCTTGTCGATCCTTCTCTATCAAATGCCACTACAACCATCTTGACCGAAGCAACATTCAGATCAAAGGATGGGAGCACAAATGCTTTGAAGGTGACAAGGTTTCCCTATGCACAAGTTTTCTTTTTACAGAGACACGTATGGATAAAAGGAAACTTATCTGTTCGACTTGTTGGGGATCGATATGTAAGCTTGTTTCCGTCTCTTCTTCCCAGGATCAAGTCCGCGGTAAGAGCGCTGTAATTAGTTGCAGGGGAAAACATAGCAGCATATGTGTCGGGGCACGACACCTATGGGATCCCGAGAGACCCCTTTTACGATTCGGCGGGGGGAGAGGTACACGCAAAGAGCAGAGCCGGAGACCAACGCGTGAGGTTTTTACCCAGGTTCAGGCCGCTGATCAGCGTAAAACCCTACTCCTGCTTTGTGTTCTTATTGATGTTCTTGAGCCCAGCCTCCAGGAGCGCTCGCAATGAACAATACGTTCAAAGAGCAGCTACGCATGCAGAATGGGCCCGAAGTTCTCCTCCTCTGTAGCAGTTGCCTTGGGCCTCCTTTTATATGCTCAAAGGGGTCTCCACAGTGGCAAAATGTACATACATTGAGGTGTAAAGTAGCTACAGGGTATCATACCTAACCCCTGACGGATTAGGACAAGCGCATTTAATGCACCGTGAGGTGTCCGTTTAGGTGTCCTCACTTTCTTGGGGATGGAAAAAGGGCCATCCCATCAGCACCGCTTAAGCTCTCCTCCACTGGCGCGCCGCCACGCATCCATGGAAGGAGCCAGAATGTCAGACTCGTCACTGTGCCGAAGCGGTGGCACAGTGGCAGAACCTCGCCAGGCGCTGAAACTTGCTGGGCGCCAGGCCTTGCCGGGCACCGATCCTTGCCGGGCGCCGAGCCTTGCCGGGCGCCGATCCTTGCCGGGTTCCTCAAGCCACCCCGGCAAGGATCTTGCCGGGGAGGCTGGTCTTCGATTTCCAGCTTTGCTTATTTGCTGATTCTCAGACCTCTGACTTGATGATTTCCTTGATAACTTAAATCGACCTCGAGCTGATCCCGGCAAGCCTTGCCGCGAGGATGGCTACAACTGCCCGTGCACAAGTAAGGGGTACTAATGGCCCCATACTTAGTACACCGACAATATGTCCTCATCTAAATGATCATGGCAAGTCTTAAGCTAAGCTAATCATGCATGCATGTTTTTAGGGCGCCAACGCTTCATTTTATTATCTGTGCTCAGGGTCTACGCCTTGCTTTGTACAAAGGTTACATGCGCATCGGCATGCCTTGTGCAAAAGGGTGGCTGCCAGGGCAGGGCCCGACAGCCGCACCTTACGGGTAGAACTTGTGAAGATGCTCAATATTCCATGAGTTTTGCATTTTGATGCCATCTTCGGTCTTCAGACGGACTACGCTAGGTCTGGTGACTCGTACTACCTGGTAAGGGCCTTCCCACTTCGGCGTCAACTTGTTGGAACCCTTGGCGGACTGAACGTGCCTAAGGACAAGGTCGCCTTCCTCAAGGCTTCGGGCATGGACCCTACGGCTGTGGTAGCGGTGCAGGGCTTGCTAGTAGCGTGCAGCACGTACAGCAGCCCGGAGACGGTTCTCCTCAAGGAGCACGGCATCGTCATGCCGGTGCTGCTCTTGCTCTACTTCATCATAGGAAAATACTCGAGGTGACCCGTATATGAGTTTCGTGGGGATCACTGCTTCTGCCCCATAGACTAGGGAGAAGGGAGTCTGGCCGGTAGCTCGATTTGGTGTCATACGGAGGGACCAAAGAACCACCGGCAGCTCGTCGATCCAGCATCTACCGCACTTCCGCAGCTTATCAAAAGTCCTTGTCTTGAGCCCACGCAGCACTTCAGCGTTCATCCTCTTAGCTTGTCCATTGCTCCTGGGATGAGCAACAGAGGCGAATGAAACCTTGCTTCCGAGGGTTTGAAGGTATTGCATGAAGGCGCGGCTTGTGAATTGGGTGCCATTGTCAGTGATGACTCTGGCGGGTATTCCGAAATGGCACACCAATCCTTTCAAGAACTTGATAGCTGATTGTGCGGACACCTTCCTCACAGGCTCCACTTCCAGCCACTTTGTAAACTTGTCGATTGCAATGTACAAGAATTCAAAGCCCCCGGTAGCACGAGGGAAGGGGCCCAAGATGTCGAGCCCCCAGACCGAAAATGGCCATGACAAAGGGATCGTCTGGAGAGCTTGAGCAGGTTGATGGATATTCTTGGAGTGGAACTGGTAGGCTTCACATCTGGTGACTAGCTCAATTGCATCTTGGAGGGCCGTGGGCTAGTAGAAACCTTGTCGGAAAGCTTTTCCAACCAAGGCTCTTGATCCAATATGGGAGCCGCACATGCCTTTGTGTATCTCTGCCAACAATTCCCTCCCCTCTTCCCGGCAAATGCACTTCTATCGGTGTACTAAGTGTTGGGTTTTTAGTACCCCGTACTTGTGCACGGGTAGTTGTAGCCAAGCCCGCGGCAAGGCTTACCGGGGGAATATTTGGAGATTAGTGCGAGATCATCAAGGGAGCGCTCAGATCAAGGATCAAAGGATCAGGAGTTAATAAGAGCTGAAGGCCGATGTCCAAAACCCCGGCAAGATCTTGCCGGGGTGACTCGCGAAACCCGGCAAGGCTTGGGCCCGACAAGATTTGCGTCCCGGCAAGATTCTGCTACTGTCCCACCGCTTCGGCACAGCAATCAGCCTGGCATTCTGGGCCCATTCCTGGATGCGTGGCAGAGTATCAGTGGAAGAGACCTTAAGCGGTGCTGATGGGACACCACCTTTTTCTATTCCCAAGGAATGAGGACACCTAAACGGACACCTCACGGTGCATTAAATGCATTTGTCCTAAACCGTCAGTGGTTAGGTATGATAACCCTGTAGCTACTTTACACCTCAATGTATGTACATTTTGCCACTGTGGAGACCCCTTTGAGCATATAAAAGGAGGCCCAAGGCAACTGCTACAGGGGAGAACACTCTCGGCCCATTCTGCATATGTAGCTGCTGCTTGAACGTAC
The DNA here is from genome assembly GCA_011799875.1 of Thinopyrum elongatum. Taxonomy (NCBI): domain Eukaryota; kingdom Viridiplantae; phylum Streptophyta; class Magnoliopsida; order Poales; family Poaceae; genus Thinopyrum; species Thinopyrum elongatum. The sequence continues at coordinate 283,469,640 of CM022300.1, forward strand.
TGTTCATCGCAAGCGCTCCTGGAACTGGGACGAACACCCCAAATAACAAACTAAGGCAGGAGTAGGGTTTTACGCTGATTAGCGGCCCGAACCTGGGTAAAAATTCCCTCGCGTTGATCGCTGGTTCTGCTCTTTGTGCACGCCTCTCCCCTCTGCCGAACCATAGAAGGGATCCCCGCGGTCCCATAGGTATCGTACGCCGACATCTTTGGCGCGCCAGGAGGCGCTCGAAGCTCTAACTGTAGATCATGCCGGCAAGCTCAAGGAAGCCGTCGATGCTGCCGAGGCTGCAGAGGCTGCCAAGAATGAGCTGAACGACAAAGTGAAGAGGCTGGAAGTGAATCTTGAAGAGCACGGCAAGGAGCTCTCGACGCTCAAAGGTGACAGGGAGAAAACCCTCCACACCTTGGCGGAGATGCAAGTTGCCATGTCCGACAAGACCAAACAGCTCTCTTCAGCCAATGATGCCATTGCCGATCTGAGGCTGAAACTGACCACGCTGGAGAAGTCACTTGAGGACGGCAGAGCTCGCGAAAAGGCCATGAGCAAGGATCTCCAAGACGAGAAGAACCTGCTCAAAAGCGCCGTCGCCGCCGCCCAAATTGACTATGAAAAGGGGGTGGAAATCTGGACTGAACGCGTCGACAACTGCAGCTCTAGAATCCACCTTCTCATTTTGAGCACGGTGGAGCGCTTGGAGCTTGCGGAAGTTATCGCTCATGGCTTGGAGGAGCTGATCTTCTTCAGATTTGCTGCTGCTGGCCTTTGGTTCATCGACGATCTCAAGCCCGGCAGCAGTGATGATCTCTTCGTCAAAAGTTCCCCCTTCGGTCGACGCTCCAGTGCTTGCCGTCCCTGGCAAGTTGATGAACAAGTTGTCGCCAACCTTGAGGTATTTGCTCATTGGAGGGGCTTCGGATGTCGATGGCTGATCCTCGGCAACCGCCTCACCGGTAGCTGGGGGCTCTGTGGCCGGCGCAGCGCCTAGCGCTCCTGCGGCAGGAATGCCGTCAGTGCGGTCACCAGCCTCCTTGCTGGACCTCTCAGCAGATTCTTTGGCGGCCTCCTCTTGAGCAGCCTTGGCGGCCTCGTCGCCAGCATTCTTGCCGGCCTCAGAAGTGGTGTCCTTGGCGGCCTCGCTGGCGGCGATCTCGTCGGCTTCGGCGGCAGCATCTCTGGTGGTCCCCTCGATGACAGCATTGACATCCAGGTGTTCCATCACAGGGAACTCTGAAGGGTGAAGGAGGGAAGGACAAAATAAGATCAAGAATGAAGTTCAGGAAGACAAAAGAAAGAGAGATAAAGAAAAAAATAGCAAGTGCTCTGAGGCAAATAGTTACCTGCGTCGAGCTGTTGAGAGGTGGCTTCGCCCCTCCTGGCAACCTCAGTTGCCGGGGGAAGGTTGCCGGTGCCCATGCTTGCTGGCTCCTCCTCAACCAAGATAGGCTCGTCGACGAAGGGTCTTGCCGGGGATGCGCTTGCGGGCGGCGTAGTTGACGGAGGCGGCATGACGGGGGCATCTTCCAGTGATCCTCCCTGATGCTGTTCTTCTCCTGCAAGCCCAAAGATATCAGCGGCAAGAATGACACCTCAGCATCTGCCAGCAAAAATCAAGTAGTAAACTTACTTTGGGGGCTGTGCTGGGGGCTGCGACGAGGGCTAAGCTCTGGGCTGATGGTGATAGTTTCTGGCACGCTCGTGGAGCCTGCCGGAGGCTCGTCGCCCATGGAAGTCTTGGCCCTCTTCACCCCCCTTTCCGCCAAGGTCTCTGTGTCACTGCAGGGACAAGACAAAGCAAAATGATAAGATCAACTGAACTCAAAGTTTGAAAGATAAAAGCTGTCACAGGGTACTTACTCTTCCTCTTCATGTTCCGGGCTAAAGCCGGAGATGTCGAAATCGACCTCCGTTGCCGTGTCCATATGAGGAGGTAGAGGAGGAGTCCTGGGCCGTTTGGCTGTGGCGTGTGCATGGGGTTGGCGCGGCTCCGCTGCCTCAGTTCCTGGCACGGTCGTATGAGACGACCCCGCCGCCCCACTGTCTGCCGCGGGTGTCTGTCTCGCCCGCCGCACGGGTTGCTGCCTAACGCCTTGCCGCGGTGCAGCCTTGTTGGTCGCCTTCTTGCCTGGAGCTTCGCTGCTCGAAGAAGGCTGGTTTGCCGGGATGCCAGAGGTGGCCTTACGAAGGACGCGTTTTGTCTTCTTCAGGACCGGGGGCTGCTCCTGCGGCTCTTCTTCGGTTGCGACTCCGTCGGATGAGCTCTCAGTGGATGCGCCGCTCTGTTCCCTGGCAACTTTGCCCTCCCCGGCAAGATTTTCTTCCACCATAACTTCTGCGTCACTGGTTTCCCATTCTATGAAACCAACGCTGCCGGCCTACGTGGCAAGAGCTGCCTCCTCTGCCCTAGTAGCGATATATGCCAGTTCTTCATCAGTGGTGGCCCGGACGAGGTCTGCTTCTTCCCGGACGGCTCTCTCCGTCAGGTTATCAAAGAACTTCTGTGGCTCCTCCTCAGATGGCTCGACCCACGTCGCGTCAAGACTGTGGGCATTGAATGCTGGCATTATAGTGATGATTGACCCCAAGGAGGAGTTGTTGCACAGAGGAACAATCCTTGCCGGCAACTGATGCTTGTTGTCGCGTTGGAATAGCCTTTGGCGGAGGGCGCCAAGCTGCATAGCAGTCAAATTATTGTTTAGCCCGGACACAGCCTCATGACGTCTGCAGCATTCCGGTGCTCCCAAGCTGGTCTCCCCCTGTTTTGAAGAGGGGCGATGCGGCGGCGGAGGAAATCAAAACCGATCATCTCCATCGTGAGCCCGGCAGCTTTCAGATGGAGGATTCTGGTGGTGGCGATCATGAGCTTCTCGTCTTTAGCAGCAAAGTCGCTCCAATCGTTACCACGAACCACCTTCTGCCGCTGGGGCGAACAGAACGGATGGGGATCCGCTTCCTTGATCCAACACCACTCGCCTCGCCACTCATCCCACTTCTCGTGGTAAGCTCCTTCTGGATAAATCTCCTTGTTCCAGGCCCTTTGAATCCAGGCGATAGAACCGGAGAGGGCTTCCCCTTTTTGGATTCGGGGATAAAAGTAGTGGTGGAAAAGAGCAGTGTTGGGAACTACTCCGACAAAGTTTTCGCAAAGATGGACATGCACATTATGGCATTCGGAGTGAAATCGAGAAGACGAAAGCCATATGTGTACATAATGTCATTAAAGAAATCAGAAAATGGAGGACAGAGCCCGCAATAGAAGTAAGCGACGAAGAAGGGATATCTGTCTGATCCGCTTTTGGAACAAGAACCTGGAATTACGCGAGTTGCGGGGTGAGCTTGCGTCTCCCTCGCCCACATGCACTGGTACCGGTTCTTCAAAGCTTTCGCGTCGAGCGACGGGGCGAAGACGATGTACTTCTTCCGCATCTTCACCAGCTCGCTCTCCGGGACATCGGCTTTCGTCTCCTTGTCCTTGCCTTTGCTGGTCTTGGGCGGCATGGTGACTGTGGGGGCGAAAGCCGGAGATGGAGCGGGTGTGGAGGCGATGAGCGGATGAGGAGAAACTTTGCTCTGAGCTCGAAAGGAGGAAGGCAATGGCGGATTTCAGATTGAAAAGAAGAAGAAGAGGGGGGTAAATAGGCAGCGCCTCTACAGTTTCCTTTTTATGGGGAAGGAGCGAGGCCGCCTCTTTTACTCCCCAATGTGAATACGCCTCTACAAGCGCGCTGCGGCCGTGGCCGTTCAGCGCACGCGCCCCACATCGCGCATTCAATGCGCATAGTGGGGGGACGCAGTAAACGAAATCATCACAAGCAGTTAATCCCCTGCCACGCGTGCCCGTGCACTGTTTGGGCCTAGCCCAACAACGCCTCGCGCTCGTGTATGGCCTAGGCCCGGGGGCTCCTATCGGTGTACTAAGTGTTGGGTTTTTAGTACCCCATACTTGTGCACGGGCAGTTGTAGCCAAGCCGGCGGCAAGGCTTACCGGGGGAATATTTGGAGATTAGTGCGAGATCGTCAAGGGAGCGCTCAGATCAAGGATCAAAGGATCAGGAGTTAATAAGAGCTGAAGGCCGATGTCCAAAACCCCGGCAAGATCTTGCCGGGGTGACTCGCGAAACCCGGCAAGGCTTGGGCCCGGCAAGATTTGCGTCCCGGCAAGATTCTGCTATTGTCCCACCGCTTCGGCACAGCAATCAGCCTGGCATTCTGGGCCCATTCCTGGATGCGTGGTAGAGTATCAGTGGAAGAGACCTTAAGCGGTGCTGATGGGACACCACCTTTTTCTATTCCCAAGGAATGAGGACACCTAAACGGACACCTCACGGTGCATTAAATGCATTTATCCTAAACCGTCAGTGGTTAGGTATGATAACCCTGTAGCTACTTTACACCTCAATGTATGTACATTTTGCCACTGTGGAGACCCCTTTGAGCATATAAAAGGAGGCCCAAGGCAACTGCTACAGGGGAGAACACTCTCGGCCCATTCTGCATATGTAGCTGCTGCTTGAACGTACTGTTCATCGCAAGCGCTCCTGGAACTGGGACGAACACCCCAAATAACAAACTAAGGCAGGAGTAGGGTTTTACGCTGATTAGCGGCCCGAACCTGGGTAAAAATTCCCTCGCGTTGATCGCTGGTTCTGCTCTTTGTGCACGCCTCTCCCCTCTGCCGAACCGTAGAAGGGATCCCCGCGGTCCCATAGGTGTCGTACGCCGACAACTTCAATTTCACACCGTTGGGCCTCCTTCTGTATAATGTGTCATCGACAAACTGATACATACTGGCCCTCTGGGCTACTCTTTCAGCTTCTTCTTGCTCTTGGGGAAGTTCTCCAGTTTGGAGGTAGTGGACTATGTGTTGTGCCCAAGTTGGAGCTTGAGGCTCAACAACAAGGATAAATGGCACCTCCTCACTTGTGGGAGCACCTACCTCGACCGCAAGAACCTGTGGTCCTGTGGAAGAGTGTAGCTCACCAAGCGAAGTGGAGTTGTTCCCGGCAGCTTCCCTACCAGGGACCTCTGGAGGTCCTGCTGGTAATGGCTTGCCGGAGTCCAGCCTCCTCCTTTTTCTGGCCATCGTTGTTGGGGATACAGAAGGTTGAGTCAGGTGGAGAACAAAAGTCCCTGGTTCCATGGGAAGCTTTTGTGTAGCGCATTTTGACAGATGATCAGCGATGCTGTTTTCCGCACGTGGCACGTGCTCTGTTTGCAATCCATCAAAACGCTCCTCCAACTTTCTCACTTCTTCAACGTACGCCTCCATCAATGGACTCTGGTAATCCTTGTTCACTTGTCTTACTACAAGCTGCGAATCTCCACGGATGATCAACTTCTTAATCCCCAATTCCGTTGCAATTCTGAGGCCGGCAAGGAGTCCTTCATATTCCGCAGTGTTGTTGGTAGCTTTTCCCGGGGAAAATGCATTTGGACCACATACTTGAGGTGTTCTCCGGTGGGTGCGACGAGGAGCACGCCAGCCCCTGCACCTTGCAATGAGAAGGCACCATCAAAGTACATGACCCATTCTTGGGGAGCCTCTTTGCCGAGGATAACTGTTTCCGGTGTCTCTTCGTCTGGAGTGGGTGTCCATTCTGCAATGAACTCCGCTAGCGCTCCGCTCTGAATGGTTGAGGTACTTTCATACTTCAGACCAAAACATGACAATTCTAATGCCCATTCAACTATCCTGCCGGTGGCCTCAGGGTTCCTCAGTATGTGTTGCAAAGGGAAACGGGTGACAACTGTGATCTCGTGGGCTTGGAAGTAGTGGTGCAGCTTCCTCGAGGCCATGATGAGGCCGAAGATTAATTTCTACACTCCAGAGTACCTTGACCTAGCCCCCTGCAACAGGGAGCTAACAAAGTAAACTGGTCGCTCCACCACCTTCTTCTTTGCCGGGGTCCTGGGATTGCCTTCACCACCCTGCTCTTCTTTCTCCTGATCTATACCCGAGCTTGCCGCGACTGGTTCACTTCCTTCTCTGGGGAGGACAGTAGCTACAACTGCTCCTTCATCCACTTCCCGCTGCGCCACCAGCGTTGCACTAACCACTTGATTTGTTGCCGCTAAATATAGCAGCAACGGCTCTTGTGGTTTAGGAGCGACCAAGGTGGGAGCAGAGGAATGATAGGCTTTTAAGTCCCGCAATGCTGCTTCTGCCTCCGGGGTCCACTTCATGGGCCCTGCCTTCTTCAGAATTTTGAAGAACGGCAGGGCGCGCTCGGTAGACTTAGAAATGAACCTACTCAGCGCGGCAACACATCGAGTTAAATGCCTCACATCCTTGACTGTCTTGGGTGCTTGAATCTACTCGATCGCCTTGATCTTGTCGGGGTTGGCCTCTATCCCCTGATGAGACACAAAGAAGCCAAGTAGCTTGCCGGAGCGAATGCCAAACACACACTTCTCAGGATTCAACTTCAAGTTGATTTTGTGCAGGTTTGCAAAGGTCTCTTCCAGGTCCTCAATGAGCGTTGATATGTCCTTGGTTTTGACCACTATGTCATCCATGTAAGCCTCAATATTCCTGTGCAACTGAGGTTCAAACCCAATTTGCGCTGACCTTGCAAAGGTAGACCCGACGCTCTTTACCCGAAGGGCATTCGCACAAAGCAGTATGTGCCACATGGGGTAATGAATGCGGTCTTCTCCTCGTCTTCCTTAGACATGAATATCTGATGGTACCCGGAGTATGCATCCAAGAAGGAAAGAAGATCGCACCCGGAAGTGGAATCCACAATCTGGTCGATGTGCGGCAAGGGGAAAGGGTCCTTCGGGCATGCCTTGTTCAGATCTGTGAAGTCTATGCAAAGCATCCATTTCCCATTCGCCTTGTTAACCACCACCAGGTTCGCCAACCATGTTGGGTGCAACACTCCCCTGACCAAACCAGTTGCTTCAAGTTTCTTGATCTCTTCGGCAATGAATTGCCACCGCTCCAAAGCCTGTTTTCTGACCTTTTGCTTGATGGGCCAAGCATGAGGGCAGACAGCAAGGTGGTGCTTGATTACCTCCCTGGGAACATCGGGGATGTCAGATGGTTGCCAAGCAAACATATCGACATTCACCCGTAGGAAGGCAACGAGCGCGCTTTCCTATTTGTCATCGAGGGTGGAGCTGATGGTGAACATACCATCAGCGCCACCCAGCCCTGTTGGGACCTTCTTCACAGCAGGCGAGGCAACCTTGGATCTCTTACTAGTGGAACTCTCTGGCAAATCATCGACGGGTGCGGCGCACTCTGGAGAGGTGCACTTCCCAGATTCCTTGCCGGCATCCCTGCTAGCTTTCTTTCCTTTCTTGTTTTCCTTGGCGGGGACTGCAGCTTCTGTGGCCTCGGCAACGACTGCATCCTGATACATCTTATCCACGCATATGACTGCGTCTTTCTTGTCCGATGGGACAGGGATGACGCCCATCGGCCCTGGCATCTTCAGAGTGTTGTAAGCATAGTGAGATGCCGCCATGAACTTTGCCAGAGCTGGACGTCCAAGAATCCCATTGTACGGCAAAGGAAGCTCGACCATGTCGAACACAATCTTTTCGTTCCGGTAGTTCAACTCTCCTCCAAACGTCACCAGTAGTGTGATCTTCCTGTTTGGACGACTCCTGCCGGGGTTGATCCCCTGAAATGTGCCAGTAACTTTGAGCTCTTCATCTGATATTTGCAGCTTGCTGAGTACCTTGGGGAAAATCAGATTCAACCCTGCCCCGCCGTCAACCAACATCTTCGTGACCTTGAGGTTGCAGATTGTTGGTGAAACCAACAACGGCAAGCACCCTACCATGGTGGTGCGGTCGGGCTGATCCTCTTCATCAAAGATGATGGGCGTGCAGGACCATTTGAGTGGTTTCCGAGAGTCCGCCGCTAGCTCTACGACATTGTCCTCATGTGCCACTGTTTAAGTTGGCGGTGAGAGGAGTGCAAAGATGCGCCTCCATCAACGCACAGGGCCTCAGTGGCTTTCTAGAACTCTTGCTCACTGGTTTCCTCTTCATCCCTTTCATCACTTTCGTCATCACCTTCCTTCTTCTCGCGGCCTCTAGCAGGTTTCTCTTGATGCTGGGGAACCTTGCCGTAGCGGCCTCCTCTGCCGCCTCAGCCCTTCCTGCCAACACCTTCCTGGTCTCTTTCCTTGTCACGCTTCTCATACTCAGCTTTCTGCTTCTTGACAAGTTGCTCAACTTGGTGACATTCTTGGAGGTCATGGCCCTTGGTCCTGTGGATCTTGCAGTACGGTCCGTCGGCCTTCCTAGCCTTTTTGGCCGCTGCAGCCTCCCAGTAATCAGTGCACGCGACAACTTCATTATGGGGGGCTTCGGTCTTGGCCTTCTTGCTGGTATTGGGGGCGCCAGAACCCTCAACAGCCAGTACTGCCTTTTCCTTGCGCTTCTGGTTGCGCTTTTTATTCTTCCTCTTTGGGTTAGTAGCATCGTCGTCATCTTCTGAGTCAACTTCGATGCCATCCTCTTCTCCGGGGAGTCGCCTCCCTTCCTCTGTACGGGCACACTTATTCGCCGAGGTGTACAACTCATTCACAGTCTTGGGCAACCGGACGTTCATCTTGGAACGTATCCTTCTGTTGCGCACGTTGGACTGGAACACGCCAATCACAGGTGCCGGGTGGATATCTGAATGTTCCTGTGCAACCGGCTAAACCTCTGCATGTACTTCCGCAAACTCTCCCCATCCTTTTGTGGAAGGAGCTGCAAATCGCTGGGCCGTCTTGGTTCTTGATGGCTGCCCGTGAAGGTGCCAACAAACTCATTGTACAGGTCGGCCCAAGTCGAGATGGAATTCTTTGGTAGGTGCATCAGCCATGACCTCACGTTTGGCTTAAGTGCCAAAGGGAAGTAGTTGGCGAACACCTTCTCATCTCTTCCTCCGGCGGCTTGAACAACGATGGTGTAGATGCTCAAGAACTCTGCCGGGTTCAGCCTTCCATCATACTTTTCTGGTATCTCTGGCTTGAAAACACGGGCAGATGGCCAACGGACTTGCCGCAGCTCGCGAGTGAAGGCGGGACACCCAACCTCGAAAGGCAAGTATCCGTCGTCACTGGGTGCGGGTTCGTCGACGTCTGGGCCATTGCGCCTGTCGGATTGGCGGCGGGTTTTGCGGCATCATTCTATAGTGACACGCGCGTCTTCCCTTCGCCGATCTTCCAAGACCTGCCATTGATCTCGCCGGGCCCGAGGATCAGATGAAGCCATTGATGCCTTGTCGGGCTCCTGGTCACATGGCTCGGGCCGCGGCCTCTACGCTGGCTGCCGGGAGGGGATTGCACCGTTGGAGTGGCCCCCTCGACACGGCCTGCATCTCGGACCATGGTCGTTGCTTGCGGGCGCCATGGCGGGCCTACCCGCTGTGATCCTCCCGCTTCAGCAAAACCGATCAAACTCTGGATTGTGGCTCTCCACTGATCCATTTGATCGGTCGCTGGCGGGAATCTCAGCAGGAGTTGGGCTCGCGCCATGGCTTCCGAAGCAGTGCTTGGCATAGATGATGACGCAAACCGTGATGTCACTTGACTCCTGATGGTACCAGTAGTGGCGGCGCCGTGTTCTTGTCGCCGTGAGCCGGCCGCTGCGACGGCACGGTGGCGAGAAGGGTGCGCTTGGGGGTTGACAACCCCGTTTGGCGCTTCGTCTTGGTTACCCTGCCCTAGGGATGGTGCGCGCCTCGTAGCTGCGCTTGTAGCAGGGACAACTAGGGGGTCGCGACTCGCACCAGAGCGGGTGTTGTTGCTGCGGTTGTGCCCTCCAGCGCGGTGGGGAGGTGGAGACTGAACATTCTCCCCACCCGCGCCTTGTGGAACATGGCCGTCGGGATGCTGCTGGTGTCGCCCTCCCCCAGCGTCTTTCGCCCCTGCTTCAGCCGCGGGGGGAACGATGACAGCGCTGCCTGCGCCGGTCATGTCCCCCATGGCGTCCGCGCCCCCCAATGTCACCACAGCACGCCAGGACGCCTCGCAGGGGATGGACCTCGTGCTCGGGGAGGAGGGCCGCCGCCAAGCCTCGCTTCGTGCCGCGAGATACCAGCACGCGCTGCGGCGGTATCACTGCCGCAGCATCCGCTCCATGACCCTCGAGGTGGGTGACCTCTTCCTGAGGCGGGTGCCCTCTAGGGAGGGGCTTCACAAGCTCTCGCCCATGTGGGAGGGCCCATTCAGGATCGCCCGTGTCTCCAGGCCTGGCGCCGCGCTCCTGGAGATGCAGGACGGGGTCCCCATCCAGAATGCCTGGAACATCCAGCACCTTCGGAAGTTCTATCCGTGATCAACGAGCGCCATGCGCCTCTCAAGTCTTCGCTCGTGACACTCTCACGTAATAATGAGTGGGGCTGTACACGCCCCGGAGTCTCCTGAGTGCTGCCCCTGAGCCTCACGGGGGCTCCCACCCACGTCCTAGTGGAAGCCCCATGCTCCGCGCTGGCAGGAAGACCAGAAGACTAGTGTAGGTGCCAGACGCGGCTGTTATTTTGATTGCTTTCTGTAGCTGATTTGCCACTTCTTGGAATGAAATTTGAAACTCTCGCGTCTTTATTTGAAAGGGTGGGAATTTTTCTCCTTGTAGTGTTTTAATCTCTCGAGTCTCGCCTTAGGGAGAGTGGTAGTTGCCCGTCGCTCTTTCCCACGTGTCTCACGAGCAAGGGCTGGGTACGGTGTGTACGCCTGGGCTCGCCCACGAGCACACCTCGCTAAAGCCTTCGTGTCCTAATCTTTGGCGTCCTAATCCTCGCACAATGCCCTTAAACAAGCCAACGGGCATGTACACCCTCCTGAGTCCACACCTCCTGGCCTCGCCGGGCATCACGACCCGGCGTACTAGCGACGGTTGGTCCTCGCTCGGGGGCTCACGCAGGGCATGGCGCCCTAAGGGGCAGCTCCGGAGGCCCCATATCCTCATGACCCACTGGAGACCCCGTGACCACTGAGCGCTTCCTGAGGCCGGAGAACCTTCGGGTCCATGAGAAGGAAACCCCCAGCAAGATCTCTCTGGAACGAGAGGCACGCAGAGGACCCAAGCTCCGGAGGAACACGCCCTCGCGGCACAGGAGTCTACCACAAGCACACTAAGCTAAGTTATCCTAATCACGATCAGCAAGAACCCGTCGATTAGTAGCAACACGAATGCTAGGATGCGATATAAAAACGTTAATATAACTGCGCAAGCGCCATGGTTCATTACATGCCCCGGCAAGGCCTTCTACTTCTTGATGCAGAAAAAAGAAGAAGAAGCAAAAGCGGCCTCGCGACCACCACGGCTCCTGAGACCCGGCTCTAGCGACGCCCGCGCCTAGTCAGAGTCCTCCTCCTGCTTCACCGGGGTGCGATGGCGAGGTGGCTCGTCACCCTCCCCGGTCCGAGCTCGGTGGCGTGGCGGCTCATCGTAGTCGCCGTCGCTCGTGCTCTCCCCATAGGAGGAGCCGCCGCTGCTGGAAGCATCGCGACCGTCGCCAAGGGCAAGTTCACCACCGGAGATGCTACCGCCCCTCTGGCCATCGTCGCCGGAGGGGTGGACGTCATCGTCATCGCTGTCACTCTCCGGGCAGCACCCCAGGCGCCTGCCGTCCTCCCCGAAGATCCTGATGTAGAGGGTCGCAGCGCTGTTGTGCATGAAGTGGAGGGTACACCTCCCCTGCAGGCCGCGCGCGCGGGCGAACGGCTTCCACCCGTGGTTCAGGAACACATTGCCGGCGGGGGTGACCTCGACCTCCACCTACAAAGCCTTTCTGCAGCAACCGTCGGCCTGCAGCCAGAGGCCGCCAGGTCCCCCGACCGGCAGCGTGCCCGCGAAGAAGCGCGGGAGCTGGAACCAGACGCCTGCAGGCCTCTCCGCCCACACCATGAACTCCGAGGGCACATCGGCCGAATGGGATCGCGGGCGCGGTGGCTGAATGGCTGCCACATGCCTCCCTCCTTGGTCGTGCCCACCTCGGCCACGACAGCTTCCGGTGCGGGAGGGAACCCTCCCAAGACCACCAGAAGCGGCACCGACCTTCGAGGGGGTGCGCCCGTGCCCCCGGGGAGCCACCGTCGGCGTCGCGGCGTGCTTGCGGGGACGGCCGCGGCCCCTCTTGGGCGGTGGCGCGCCTGGTCCCTCCTTGGGGGCCTTTCCCTTCTCGGTGGCCAAGAACCTCCTCACTGGTGCCATGGATGCTCTGGCGAGATGACGACGCGGCGAAGAAGAAGAAGGAGCAAGCAGCAAGAAGATGAAGATGGGCTGGGGGCTCCGCCCCCTTCCCCCCATTTATAGCCGAAGGAAGGCTAACCGGTGGCCTCTCACGTTCCAAACCATGATGGCCCTGCTGCATGCGCCAGGCGGTTGTCAAGTCGGACAGGTGCCGAGGCGACGTGGGAAAGCGAAGACGCCCACGTCCCATCAAGCACCACGCGTCAGCCTGGCCCGCAGGCGATTGGGGCCCGCGGCGCTTCGCCCTTGCCCTTTGGCTTCGCCTCGAAGCCAAGTCCGAGCGCGCCTTGGGTCCGGGGGCTACTGTCGGCATTCTGGGAACTAGGGTACCCATACTTGTGCCTGTGGCCCATGGCGTGGCTCCGTCGATGGCCTGGTATGGCCCACCTCCAAGTCCACCAAGACAAGACCCTTGCGAGGGGCCAAGCCTCGCGAGGCGGAGGGCACCAAGACCTCCCGAGGGAGCGGCCTCCCCAGGCTGCCTCCTGAGGAGCGGAGATTTCTATGCAGGTACCCAACCTCAGGAGGTTGCGATGACGCAAGCCATGATGACCAAGGCTAGGCGGGCGCCAGCGGGCGCAGAGGAGGCAGTTTCCTCTTTGGTGCTAAGGAAGCAAGCACAGGCGTGGGTTCCCAAGGAGCCCGACAAATGTTTCTATTCCGGTGCTACAAGACCAAGACTGCTAGGACGGCAGGATGGATGTCATCATCGAGCCCACTGCTGCATCACAACCAGAGGCTTTGCAGGCAAAGACCACCTTTCATCAGGATAAGATGTACTACTTGTCCCCTTTCAAATTGGCCACTATGGGATCCCTTCCCGCCTACGATTTGGGGGAAGAGGACCGAGGCCACTATAAGTATAGGCTAGCCACCACCGTAGACTAGATCGGATCCATTCCACCCTCACCCTCAGAGCCCTTGCGAGGTAGCTCATCCTCTATACTAGTTCATCCACAAACCTCCTCGTGAGGCCAATCGACCACAAAGCAGGAGTAGGGTCTTACACCGCAAGGTGGCCCGAACCTGGGTAAACTGCCATGTTCATCTTCTTCCTTGTTCGTGTGCATCGAGCTAGGCCATAGGGCGACAAGCTGGTTGGCCGGATAGGTTGAGTCCTTTGCACACGCCCCAGAGTTCAAACCTTTCTTGGGTCTACGGAGCGCTGAATCCGACAAGACTGAATAGAAGAACTCGGTGAGACCGATTCAGTTCAAAATGTGAACATTAGGAATCTTGGTGGGACCGACTGGAACAACTCGGTGTGACCGATGTGCTAGGGCTAGGGCAAAACCTCATCTCGGTGAAGCCGGTTACGTGAACTCGGTGAGACCGGTTTCAGTAAAGAGCAAACAGAGAGTTGGTCAAGCAAACTCGGTGTGATCGATCGCTCACTTCGGTGAGACCGAAATGTTACAAAAGGGAAATAGAGAGTTTGTAGGGCCATCTTAGTGAGACCGAGATCCGTATTAGTGTGACCGAGGTGTTAGGGTTTCTGGCAGTGGCTATGTCAAATGAACTCGGTGGTGCTGGATAGAAGATTTTGGTGGGGCCGAGTTTGACTTTGGGTTTTGGACATATTTGGAATGAGAAAGTGGTTGAGGGATTTGTAGTAATATCACTAAGCATTTTGAGCAAGTAGACCATTAAGCAACACCTCATCCCGTTTTAATAGTATTGGCTTTCCTATGGACTCAATGTGATCTTGGATCACTAAAATAGAAATGAAGAGTCTTGAGCTTTTGCCAATATGTGTCCTTAGCATTTTGAGGGGTCCACAATTCTAGTCCATGCCATGCCTTCCATTGAACTTTCTGAAATATTAGACTCAAATGGATATTAGTTCAATGAGCTATATGTTGTTATGAATTACCAAAACCACCCGGGGATTAGTTGCACTTTCATTGAGCCTGGGTGGAGCTTTCCGCATGATATCACGACGCTTCTCCGGAATCACTGAGTACTGGATGCACCATATGTACCCTTCTTAACCATTCTCCACCTAGAGGTATATTGAATTCTTGTCTCGAGTCTTGAAGTCTTGAGGCCTTGAAGATGCAGTCCTTGAAGATGCCATCATGAAGTTGTCATCATTGATGTAGAGTCCTCCTTCTCACACCACTCCTGAACACTCATACCAAACCCCGTCTACTATGGCGTAGCATTATAACTGTATAACGTCTCGGGCTTGATAACAGGGAGATGGGTTCCTACCTCATGCATTCTACTCAACTAGAAGAAGTCAATATCACTACTGGAGGGATTATGAATGGTGACACTAGATGCAATAAAAACATAGGTATGAATAACATGGTCAAAGCGAACTTGCGTGGTAAGTTGATGAAGATAATATCGCTCTCAGAAAATGAACTTGATAGATCTATTCGCAACTCTCCAATGAAATCTATAATAACAAACATGACATTCACATAAGCATACATTCTAGCAAGCAAATCCTATCACCCAAATTATTATTCAACAAATAAAAGTAGCAAAGAAAATCAATGTGGAACACCAAATAAAATCCAAGGTAAAACTACACAAGAATCTATAAAGAACCTACTAAGAAACCTTTTAACTCAACTACAAAATAATTTTATCCTAAGTAATTTAACAATAAAAAAAATACTAAACTAATAACTTAACAGAAAAGGAAATATAAAACAACTAAGTAACAGAAAGTATTTTTCATAAAACTTTATTTGCAAAAAGAAACAAATAAAAAGCTACTATATAACTCTATTTATGACCTAATCAGTTTTCTTACAAAACTAAAGAAAATATTTTTTTAAATAAGAATAAAATTGTCTACTGTTAAATAACAGAAACAAAACTAAATTTGTCAAAAGTGACAAAAAGTTTTAATTAAAACATATAAATACTACGGAAAAAGAAAACAACACTAAACTATGTAAAACAGTACTGTTTTGCCTAAAACCATAATTTAGAATAAACAAAAACTAATTTTCAAAAGTACACTGTTTATACAAAAGATCAAGTGATCACTAGCAAAAAGAATCACTCAAAAATCTATTCTAGAATTCAAACTAGAGCCAAAACAGTGCTTGAAGGATATTTGAAATAATTCAAATTTAAACTATTCAAATTTGAAAACTAAGTATAGCATCAGAAACTTCATAAAATTATGAAACTAATGCAAAAAGAATCACTCAATTTGGACTTAAAACATAAAAGATAGTAACAATCTAAAAACAGAACTAATCTGTAAATAAAAAAATAGAAAAAAAACTACCTAACGGACAGAGGCCACGTGTCGCTACGGGATTGGTCTAGAGCAGTGGCCGAGAGGTGCAAACGGGCGGATGACCTAACGCTAGCAGAACCGCATTGGTCAACTAAATAAAACAGAAAAGCCAATAGTTCACTTAAAATAAACCGCATCTACCGAAGCGGTACTCTAAGATCTAATATGTGCCGTTGATTCAGATCGAACGGTTGAAAGCTCATCGCGGCGGCGACCGGCGGCGATGGGGTCAGTGGTGAGGGTTCTGGCGGCTCCGATGATCCGCCAGCAATGGCGATGGCACCAGGCGATGCAGGAGACGAGGGCGAGTCTGACGGTGGTCGGAGGTGGGTTCGGGGACGACAGAAACGGTCGACGATGAGCTCGGGGCGGAAACGGCATCGGGTGGTTGTCGGTGGTGGTGCTCCAGTGGGTTTTGGGCTCAGTCGTGGGTACGGGAAGGTGTGGACGAGGACGGCGAGTACTTAGGTGGTGGTGGCGGGTTTCGGGGAGGTAGGAGTCGACGACGGTGAGCTAGCACGGGTGGCGGTAGAGAGCTTCTCCGGCGAGGAATTGCGGGTGGTGCAGGGGGTCTCCGGGGTCGAGGAGGGGTGGGATCGGATGAGGCCCTCGGCTTTTATAGCCGGGGTGACTTGGAGGAGGGGGGTGGTGTATAGAACGACATGGGAGCGCGACGGGGATTCAGTCGCCGGCGAGGGAAGGAAAGGAGGGGCGCGAGGAGGAAGGTGATCGCCAGGGGGTGCGATCGGGTACTGGGCCCAGGTGGTCAGCGAGAGAGGGAGGGCGGTAATAGATCAGACGCCCGATTCGATC
Source organism: Thinopyrum elongatum (assembly GCA_011799875.1). Lineage (NCBI taxonomy): Eukaryota > Viridiplantae > Streptophyta > Magnoliopsida > Poales > Poaceae > Thinopyrum > Thinopyrum elongatum. Next base: position 283,485,919 of record CM022300.1, read on the forward strand.
TGGATCCGGTGTTGGCAGTGGGCGCACGCAGCTGGACTGGGCCACAGAGCGAGTGAGGGAGATGGGCCGTGCTGGCGCCCGTGGGCCTGGGCAGTGGCTTCGGCCAAATTTGCTTTTTTAAAATAAAACACAGAAGAAAAACCAAATCAAGGAAAATAAATAAAACTTTATATAGACATAATATATATCAAAATTTTCAGAAAAGGATTTTCTAAAACATGGGCATATTTCCAGAGGCAAATAAATTCTACAAAAAATCACAAAAGTCAAACAGTGCCGCTGTTGCAATAAAACCCAATAAAAATCTTTTTTAAAATACCAATATGATTTCAAATTTATTTTCTCCTAATTTTCCATTGAAGGGAATCATTTTACACTTATTTCAATTTATTTATTTATAAGAGAAAAATAATTTGAATAAAACCCAAATAACTCTTAAATGGTTTTGAATTTGAATTTCAAGCCACTTCCAAATCTTTTCTGTTTTTCCTCATGGCCAAAATATTTCAAATGCCTCTGAATATTTGAAGTGTTATATTACTTCTCTCTTTTTGAATATTTCCAGAGGTTTTGAATTTTGAATATTCAAGCAATTCCAAATTGAAGGTGGGTTTCAAATACCTTCAAAGGAACTTTCAATTTGATTCTTTTAAACTTCCAACTCATATTTCATATAATTTGAAGAAGTCATTTTACCTTCTCTCATGAAAATCATTGAGTTGCATAAAGTTTCTGAATTTGAAATATTTTCAAATGGAATTCAAATCTTTTCAAAAAAACCTTTTCATTTCTTTTAGTGGAAGAAGTCATATCATCTTCACTCTAGGGTTTTGTGATGAAATGAATTTGAATTCATGGAGATCATAAATGCAAAGTGAAATTTTGGGAAAGTCAATTCATTCCCTCTCATTCAACTTTCAAAAGTTTGAAATTTCACTGAATTTCACTCAATAAATCACACAACAATTCAACAAACAAACATAGTTATTTATTTAATATAACATTCCAAAATTTAGAATTTTGGGATGTTACAAACTACCACACTTAAAATGAATCCCGTCCTCGAGATTCGAGGAGGCTAGAAAGAAAGGTTAGGGCTTGGGGTCTTCTAGCAAATCCATTGATCGGTATGGTCTAGTGTGCTACCACACTGAAGAGCAGGGTTATCGTTCCGACCAAAACTCATGTACTCCATTCCTTTGGGTTGACAATGTCGGTCTTCTCATTTCTTCGGGCTAACTCCTACTCTGGGGTTCTTCCGATAGAGGCATGCCTTTTCCTCAATTCTTGTGTCATTCCATCATGGTAAGGTTCTTCCGAGGCTGAGTATTCTTAGTTTGGCAGGTCTGTTGCCAATACTAAACAAATATCGAATATCTCATGGTGGTCAACGATTTGTGGTTTCTGCAGGAAATTGGTCCGGGTTGAATCTCACTGTATATCCTACGATCGGCAACGGTTGCCTGTACAGGGTTCCATCATCCTGCCATTTCTAAGGTTTTTTTGGCTTGTCGTGTCAATACTCTTCTAGGGTTTTCAGGGCTCTCTGATTTTCCATCAACATATGATAGTTCATGATAGAAGTCTCCGGTATGGGAGCCAATCCATCCCGTACTTGAACCATTACTACATACGCAGACAGTGAATCACGTAAGCTAACACTTGGGCATCCTCACAAGCATTGCAGAATTTCTCTTGTCGCCAAACTTAGTTCAGATAATTCCATTTACTCTGCAAGCTGAACAAGACATCTACCATTTCATCACAACTCTCGAGTTTTTCGTACCCTCCTAAGTAATGCTTGCTGACGGAATCACAGCTTCTTCCAAATTTCTTCTTGAAGGGAGTGCTTGATCCTTATTAACTCTTGGGCCTATGGGTAGTCGCCCACTTCAACATTTGCACAACTCTAACTCATCCTTTGAGTTAGTATTGTTCTATATTCCAACCTTGCACCCCTAATAGTGCTTCATTCCATCATATCAAAAACAATACTCCGACTTATTTTGTTCAAACTCCACTCTGTGGAATATCATCACCCTTTCCATGGTTCAAGTGTCCTCACAGGGTACTACCACCCTTGAAATGCACAAATTCTTCCATAGACTATATTTCTCATATCCTCGAAACTGGTCCAAATATGTGTTCATAGAGTAACAACTCAGACAATTCAATATATCCAATTAGGACACTTTAACTTTATTTATTCATGAACCATTATAATATCCGAGACTTCCTTACATAAATTCAACTCCATATCCTTATGAAAATAAAAGCTTCCTACTACACTTATTACCAGTATTAAAATTTTCAACTACTTAGTTCCAGCTTTCATCTTGTCGGGACATTTAGTAGCATAATGTCCAGCTTCGTTGCAACGAAAAGAGATGACTTCCGACAAGTCTCGGGGCTTCTTGAGGATCGTATCTGCTCCTTGGGCTTTAGGCTTCTTTCCTGGACATTTATCAGCGTAGTGACCTAAATCCCTGCACCTAAAACAAGTGATATAACTTAGGTCCTTTTCTGTAGAAATCGAGTTGTTCTGGGGATGTCTTCGTTTTCTCCTCCTAGATTTCTCTGTAATGATCAGAGCTTCTATTTCCTAAGGTTCAAACTTCACTTTTGTTGTCAGGAAGTCTCCAAGATACTCTTTTCTTTCCTTTGTGCAATACTGGGAATAATGTCCTTCTTCTCCACATGAATAGCAAGCGTTGGAGTAAAATTTGATTAGGCCTTCTTCTTTAGGGTCTTCATCAACTTTCTTCATCACAGGTTCTTCTAAACTTTTCCTGAGGCCTTCTTTCTGCTGCTCGGTAATTTCTGGTATCTTCGGGTAAATGTGACACTGAGCTGGGTAGTGCGTAGTTCCTTCACATAATAAACAAGTAATCTGCCCAGTCGGGCATTCTTCGGCTGGGTGATTTCCCCCACAATGAGGGCATCCATCCTTGTGTTCTTCCTGGGTGTGTCCTATTTGTCCTCAAATCCTGCAAGCACAAGGTTTCTTCATCGGGTTATCACAGTGCTTCCGGATGAGACGTGATCTCAACAGAGTCTTCTTGAATTCCTCCCAAGTTTTGCTCCATTACATCCTTGTATGGCTTGATGCATTTTACACCAGGTTGCATCACTTTCTGTAAAGTACCGAAGTGCGTATTGAACCTCATACTTCCTTGCAATCAATTTTTTTCTGAAGTGATGCTCCATGTTTCGAATCCATAGCTCTGCCTCCGGCTGAGTCATCGGTCCAGAGAATACAAGTCCATCCTCATTCATCATCTATTGAGTCCAAGGTTTTTTGGGGTGAGATAAGAGATAGAAGGGTACCCATACAAATAATCAACAAACATATCCTAGCTCGGAATTTCTACCGTCTGTAATGGGCCGATTTACTATGGTTTCATTACGACGTCTTCATTTCTTTAGTTCTTCAATGCTCAGGAGTTTCCAATTCCTTATGCTTTTCCCATACGAAGGCCTTCTGCTATTCTTCCGTAACTTACGTCTCTCAAGGTTGAAATAACTACAAACCTACAAAAAACATTTATATCCAACTACTCTATGAACACAAAAGATCTATCATTCAAGCATTCATTTATTCATTGAATACTATAGTATCGCCACCCACATAAGTTGGTATGGTCAGATACTTAATCGCAAAACATTCATCTTTATTTCTCTCATGGTGGGGCTACTACTAAGCTAACTTATCGGGGATCTGATCCTTATCTCCACTGGGCTTCTTCTGTGTGGACTTGATCTCCTCCAATTCTTCTGCTAGATTATCCCGGTTGACGCGGAGTTTCTTGTGACGTCCCTGTATATCCTGGAGTTGGTCCTTGAGCTTCTGGATCTCAACGTCCTTGGCATGAGCCATGATCCTGCTGCCCTTCAGTTCTTGATGCTTCTTTGGGATCTCGAGACTGTCCTCCTCCAGCTTGATTACCTTCAGCCTCTAAGTCTCGACCTCTTCTCGTAGTGCTTCATTGTCAAACAGGGCTTCGAGAAGATCCATCTGAAGATTCTTGATGTATTGCTCTAGATCTTGGTTATACACCAACAGCGGGGAAAACTTCATCTTCTGCGCATCCGTTAGGGCAATGGTGGCTCCATCAACCTTCTGCCATCCAACCTTTCCAAAGTAGTAGGGATTTAGTGTAGCACGATGATGATAGCATAAGTGTGCAATCGCATCATGGACGGCAGTGTTTATGCCCATATCACAATCACCATTTATCGTTCCAAAGATGATGTCTACAGTCTTGGGGTCTTCTTTACGGCCAAAAACTTGAGTCTTGATTCCCCATGATCTCGACGTCCTCTTGGTTGCCTTGATCTCTGGTATCGACAGTTTCAGTAGTCTGACCAGCTCCACAAGGAATGGGCCTCCAAGAACCTTCTTGTAGTGTTCCCTTTTGTTCGGAATGTAGCTCTCCATCTATGATTTGAAATAAGGAAGGTTTAGTATAAGGTTCAAGAGTTACGAGAGCAGTACAAAAGTCATTCCTATCGGTGTCTTGATACTACGAAGTCATTTCCTAGGGTCACGTCCTACAGTCAACATGTGCTCCGATACCATATCTGTAGTGACCCGACCTCAAACGGTCAAGCCTCTGTGTATCTGTGCCATCCCTGGATCAGTATGCTGGCACACACAGTACATCAATGTATATATCAAAGTGCAATCACATGTATAAATAACGTACAACTGATATATACCTCATAAGTCTTAGCGGAAACATTCAAACGGGGGTGGAGTCCCATCAACGCCATTGGCAAGTTGAGTGTAGACCGTAACCCTATACCGTACTCTTACTCGCCGGAAGAAAAATATTTGCAACATGAGACGTTGCAGCCGTGTAGGTCAGTACATTGAATGTACCAGTAAGATCACCATACGAAAAATAGATGATAAAACTATTCTATATGCAATGTGGCTCTGTGGCTCTGTGTCTGAGGTTTTTGCGAAAAAGTTGATTTTATTTTCCCTACAACAAAGGAATATCAGGAGCCTTCACTATGGAGTTATCTACTATGACATGGTTCCGCCAACCGATGTCTCATAGCCCAAATCATCATAAGTTGCCCACAGTTAAGTTATCAATCCGGTGTTGAGAGTTCCGAGATAGATCCAAGTCCAGAGGCTCAAATTGTCCGTAACCATGGACACGGCTAATCGATTAGGTTTTAACTCTGCAGAGTGTTGTGCACTTTACCCTGTGCCTCCTTGACTGCTTCCGCAATTTCAACAACCTCGACTACTATGCAACGGCATCTTCGCCAAGGTACTGGAGACCGTGCACCACGCCATTGACTACTCATTCACGTCATCCGACTACGCATTCGGCATCAACAATGATCACATCAACTTTGACACCATCAACCGTAAGCAAGGGCGGTAACCTCGACAACACTCTTGTACATCCTTCCTTGCAATTGCATTGTTAACCCAATAGCCCATTTTGCGTCACTTTCCTATCAAGACTAGTCATTGAGTATTGCCGGCAACGTTACTTGTGCACATTAGTGATCATCATCCACATCGTATACATACTACATCATTTTGGTATACATATCTTGGTATCTTCATATCATCTCTTGTGTCACAAGGTTGTCATTGCATATACATAATTGCTATCTTGGTTCATGAAGTTTTGCATAAGAGGCCAAAGAATGAGCTCAAAAGAGAAAGAGCCCACAAGCTTTTAAGCAAAAGAGAAAGATAAGCAAAGAGCTTTTAAGCAAGAACAATAGCATCATACTACATTAAGATTATCATACTCGATCACCTTGGATCATATCACCGGAACATACTACACATAGCATACTTGGGATAGAAGTCATTGCATTTTTGCTTTGTAGGTTGTGCACAAGTCTCGTATCCGCCTATTGAGCAATCATGCTAGCATCTCTCTTGTGTTGTGCAACAATAGCATTTTCCATGGATTCCACATTTTGAGCTCCTTCCATGGTTGCACGACCCCATTTATCTATCCGTGTGTCTGTTTCCGTGTGCCACATATTGCTATTGGTCTACTTGTTGCATCTGTGAATCTTTTTCAACATTATTGAATCTTGCTAACGATTGCATCAAATTTTTGTGCCACTATCCTCACCAAGCTACTCCAAAAGCTTTATTCGTGTAGGTGTGAGAAATCGACAAGATTCGGTATCAATTGTGCTATTTCCTTGCTACACTATTGAGTGATCATTAATCCATTTTCAACATCGGATAAGGTACATTTGGTATAGTTCTTTCCTTTCTTCACTCACACATTTGCTCGAGATGATGGATAGGCCAACTACGTCTTCGAATCCACTCTTCATCGAGCAAGATGAGGACCCGAACAACTACGTCACCAAAAACCACCTCTTCAGCGCGCAAATAGCTTTGCATCAAGAGAATGAAGCGTTGAACGATCACATCGACCTACTCGCCACCGACTTGCGATAATCCGAGCAACGTACAAGAGACTACCTTGACCACAAGCTCTCCACACAAATGGACGAGATCGACACAAGGATGTCTACTCAACCGGAGGAACTTTTTACCTTGTTGGTCAACCGTTCATCCACATCTTCATCATATTCAAGACGACACCATTCAAGCCGACATTCATCGTACACCTCTTTGGAAGCAAGTCCTCCATGAGCTCGTTCACAACATCATCAAGATCATGAAGATCATCAAGCTCCACAAAACCCATTTCATGGCAATGGTTTACAAGGCCGCCTCTGGGAACGTGAATGACTACGTCGACAAGCTAATGATCCTCCGACCCAAGAGCAAGCTCCAATACGTCAAGAACAACAAGATGGCGACGCCTTACAACAAGAACAACAAGATGTCGATGCCCCTCGACAAGAACAACATCATCGTGAGGAACAAACCCTTGAAGCCCAACGTGCTCTACGCGAAGTAACACAAGCCATCGACGAGCGCAACCACCAAGTATGACTACAAGAAGAGGCCCTCCGCCGAGAGCGACAAGAAGAAGCCGCACGTCTTGAGGAGAGCCAAGAGATGAGGAACCGGGCAAGAATTCCACACCCTCCCCATCAAGCTAATCAAGTGGAGCATGAGGAACAAGCGGCTCAAGATCCTCCTCCACGACAAGAGCGTCATCACAATCACAATTGTCCCAACCACAATGATGAACAACGCTACAACAAGCTCAAGTTCACCATGCCCAAGTTCTCTGGAAGCAACGGTGCCGAAGACTACCTTTCATGGGCATTGAAGGTTGACAAGATCTTTCGTTTGCACAATTATGAAGAAGAAAAGAAGATCGCCATGGCATCACTTGAGTTCCAAGACTATGTCCTCATTTGGTGGGAGCAAGTCATTGAGCGGCGAGAAGCAAAAGGTGACCCACCCATCACAACATGGAATCAAATGAAGGATGTCACGCGAGCGCACTTTGTACCCACGTACTATAGCCGCGACCTATTCAAGAAATTGCAACTTCTCAAACAAGGTACCAAGTATGTTGAAGAGTACTACAAGGAAATGGAGATTGCCTTGATTCGAGCAAATGTCAATGAAGATGAGGAGCAAACCATGTCATGTTTCTTGAATGGAGTCAACCATCCTATCAAGAAGATCACCGACTTCCAACCTTACTCCAACCTTCTCGAGTGTCGGTGCAACAAACAGGTGTGTTTGCCGACCTGACTTATGCACCGACGTACGACCGACCATACATCAAGTACCAAGCCATGGCACGATATGAGCCAGAGAAACCGCTCTTCGTGAGATCAAGGAGCGCATTAAGAAGACCAAAGTAACCAGAGGATATCCCAGGAAGGCCTCCCTCGCCGGGCAGGCGAGTCGAGCAGGGTCGAGGATACGCCTGGGGCCAAGTCCAAACCGCCCCGGCAAGGTCCCCGGGGCTGCCAAGACCACAAGACAGAGTCCTGGCAGGCTCCGTGCCGGCAAGCCTCCGCCAAGACACCACCGCTTAACCTCATCATACGCCAGTCGCTAATCAATGTGGTGTCGAGCTCCCAAGAGGCTAGGTGGATCCTGTCGAGCACGTGGCAACCTATTGGAGAAGAGATTAATTTTATTGACACCCGTCCTGATGGCGTGTCATGCTAATAAGAGGTAGATGGATAAGCGATGCGACAAGCTTGCCGGGCTTTAACCTCAGCATGACACCTAGCAGTGCATTTAATGCACTTTGTCCTAACTATCAGAGTTAGGTATGATAACACTGTTAGCTATCTAATCATACCGTAATGACTATTTTGCCACTGTGGTCACCCCTTAAACTATAAAAGGAGGCCCGAGGCAACCTAGCAAGGGGTTCGGATCCTTGATCCCTCAACACTTGTACGCATGTAGCTGCTCTTCCCGAGGCACACTTGCCAGGCTTGAGCGCTTCGTGTCTTTGTGTTCCTCCATATCAATCCACCATAGCAGGAGTAGGGTTTTATGATGCAAAGCGGCCGGTACCTGGGTAAAAGAGAGTAGTCCATTGCCATGCTGCTCTGTTGTTTCTGCTCTTTGTGCAATGTGATTGCTGCCCCGCCGAACCACAAAGGGGCAACCCTGCCCCATAGGTGATCGTGCATCCCACCACAACATCTTTGGCACGCCAGGTAGGGGGCTTCGCTTGCGCGAATCTGAAGCAATAACCAGTGTGTTGATCTTCATCACCTTCTACATCATCAATGGCTCCCAAGAAGAAGAGCGGTGCAGCAGCACAGCCCTCTACTTCGCATGCTCCTTCATCCACGGCTGCGGGCGCTGCGAGCAGGACAAGTGGAGTGGGCGCCACAGGTGGCGCAGTCACCACAGACGGTGCGACTATTGCCCCCACCACAGTTGGAAAGGGAACTGTGACCACTGGAGGTGCCCAGCTCCCTCATCCTTCTGGCGAACACGCTCACACTGGTGCGGGTCATGGCGATGCTCCGCCTCCACCTCCCCGCCGCACCGATGAGTGCAGCCAGCGCAGTGATGACGCCCGCTCTGGAGCAAGCCATGACCCTCTGGCTGCACCGACCAGGGGGCGATGTCAAGACATGCACTCCGCCCCGCGCAAGGCGAGCACGACAAGACCCCGAGCGGCGCTGTCGACCCACAATGACCGCGCCCGCATGGAAAAGGCCCAGCTGATCAAGAGCTCGGCCACCAGGATCAACATCAGCTGCGCCAGACTGCCCTTGTGATTGGTCCAAGGCGGCGGGAGCACAACGACGCTCCTTCTGGCTCGACCAGGAGTCGACCAACGTCGCGTTCCACTTCCCACGCCATGCTAGGGACGGTGGCCGAAGCAATGGCGAGGGCTCAACTGCTGCTGAAGTTTCCCCCAGCGGCAGAAAAGGTGGACGAGTGGAGAACCACCATTCTAAGCCTCATCGGATTTGCTGAAGCCAACAAGTCGCAACGCGTAAAACCTTCGCGATGCCTACAGCCCATGGTGGTGGCCACGCGGAGACAACTACACCCACGGTGTAGTCTCCTCTGCGGCAACCCGCCCAGGAGCGGGCTCGGTGGACTCAGCAAACCCAATGTATTGAAGAGCCTGACGAGATACCGATGGCCTCATCGGATCCACAGCTCCAGCAAGATCAATGACAAGTGTTGAAGGACAGGAGGAAGGAAGACGCCCGCATCACCATCGAATGGTGCCGCGAGGCATGCCGTCAATCACATAGGCGTAATGGACCCAATGTTGACGAACCCACACCCAGTGCTGGCAGGTACTTGCCTTACGAGGTAGGGTGCCCCGCCTTCACTTGTGAGCTGCGACAAGTCCGTTGGCCGTCATCTCGCACCTTCAAGCCTGACTTGCCGGAGAAATATGACGGAAAACTGAACCCGGCAGAGTTTCTGGGTATTTATACGATTGCTGTCCAAGCGGCTGGGGGAAGGGATGAAAAAGTGTTCACCAATTATTTTCCATTGGCACTTAAGCCCAATGTGAGATCTTGGCTGATGCACCTGCCTAAGGATTCCATCTCCTCCTGGACAGACCTGTGCAATGAGTTCATTGGCGCCTTTACGGGCGGTCATCAAGAGCCCGGGCAGCCCAGTGACCTGCAAGCCCTTCTACAGAAAGAAGGGGAGAGCCTGCGCAAGTATCTTCAATGTTTCAACCGAGTGCACCGCAACATTCCAAAGATACACCCGGTAGCTATGATTGCTGTGTTCCATACGAATGTGCGGAATCAAAGGATGCGCGCCAAGATGAATGTTCGGCTACCCAAGATCGTCAATGAGCGCTATACGTTGGAGGACAAGTGCGCTCGTGCTGAAGAGGGGAGAAGACTTCCAGGGGAGGAAGCCGGTGTCGAAGTCGACTCAGAAGATGAGGACGACGCCGCCACCCTGTCACACCCCTAGTTAGCACTTGCATTAGGACTAGCCTGAGTGTTGCATCATGTTTAATTTTTTCCTGAAACTTGAAATGGGGATGACATAAACCCCTAGCACCACTTAAATCAACTAGGGTTTACTAAAATAAATTTCAATGAACCCAAAATGCCCTTCATAAATATTCATCATCTTTGAATTGGTCCAGAACCTCTGCCAAAAATGGTGCACATCTTTCTAGGTCACTCTGGATTCTTGAATTAATTCATAAGTATTTGAATTTGGACATTTAAAATCCTATAAATATTTTTAAATGTCCAAATGATCTTGAAGGTATTTTTGGGCTGTTGGAATTAATTTCAGAAGTGCCCATGAATATTTTTAGCATTTATTAAACTGATTTAGTACATCTACTAAATCAAAACAAACAGCAGAAAAATAAAAAAAACAGAAAACAGAAAAAGAGAGGGAGAGAAAGGCCAGAGGCCACTTACCTGCACTGGGCCGGCCCACCTGGCCCATGCCAGTCATCACCCACCTCTGCCAGCAGGCAGAGGAGGGACACGCCGCACGCTACCGAGCTCGCCACGCCACCACCCTGCCTGCCTGCATCCCTCCAGGCCACCTCGACGCCTCGAAGGGCCTCCTCGGCACCGTCCCGAGCCCCTGGACACCTCACTCTCCCCCTGCTCTCTCCCTCGCCTCTCCTCGCCATGGCCGACGCTGCCGCGCCCGTGGCGCCGTGAAGCTCGCAGCCACCGTCGCTCCCTCATCGCCTCGTCGTGTCCACGAGCATCCCCGACGACCGCTGCATCGGGCCAGCCGAGCCCCGAGCGCTCGCATGCCCCGGAGACGCCTCACCGAGCTCATCGCCGACCGCCGTCATCGGAGATCCCCCTCGACGCCCCGACTGCCTCAGCCCCTCCCCGAGCTCGCCGTACACTCCACGATGATCGCCGTGAGCTGCTGCCTGTCCTCCTCCTCTCCGTTCTCTTACTCGTGCGCCGTATCCACCGCACCGGGCTCACCCGCATGCGCCGCCGTCTGCGCTCGCCGCCGACGCGCCTCCGGCGACCAAATGGTCCGCCCGGCATGTCCATCGCCCTCGCCGCATCGTGCATGCACACCTAGCTCTTCAGCTTGCTCGCTCGGGCACCGCAGCGCCGCCCGTGCCTCACCCAAGCTCCGGCCGCCACGGCCGAGCTCCTTGCCGTTGCCTCCGGCCACCCCAGGCCCGGCTGGCACCACCGCCTGACGCGCGCTAGTCTGGGCTCCCGAACGAGCCCAGCCACGCTGCGAACGGGGCACCACCGCCCGTTCCCGCGGTGCTCCGCCGCGTCTGGTCGCCGCCGATGGGTAAACGCCGGTGGTTTAGCCCCAGTTGACCAGGGATTTGACCCCCCTGGGTCTATGACATGCGGGCCCTGCTCGGCTAACTAAACTAGGTTAGTGTGAGTTAAATTAGGTTAGTTAGTTTAGTCACTGACATACGGGACCCACTGGCCAGTTTGACCTGGGCTGCCCCGTTGACTTGCTGACGTCATCCTGACATAGTGCTGATGCAGTAATTCCTTTTCTGGAATTATTTTAATTCTAATTAAACAGAAAATCCAGGAAAAAGGTTTAAACTTCAATAAATCATAGAAAATAATCCATAGCTCAGAATGAAAAGATTTATATATGAAAAATGATCAGAAAAATCCAATCTATCCATTGGTACTGGTTTCATGCATGAAAAAGCAACTTAACCTTGCTGTATAGAACAAAACATGATAATGCACATTGTAAATTCATAACTTGAGTTTGAATTTGAACCCTTGGTTCAAATAAGCTCAAACCCTTCTGTTCTTAGTTGCATTAGCCCAATACACTCATTTTGCCATATCATGTGCATGCATCATATTGTCGCATATTGCCATGTATTGATTATGTTACCGGTGTGTTCTCCGCGGTAGGTTCTGCTCCCGAGGATATTCACGAGTATCCAGTTGAAGGACAGTGCCCCTCGACCACTCTGTCAGGCAAGCAATCCCCCATTGATCATCTCGATACAATCCCATCTTCTTGCTCCTGCTCTCATTTACTGCATTAAGACAACAACGTTTCAAACTGCCGTGTGCTGAGGTAGTTGAACCCCTTTCCTCTGCATGACCTGTCTTTGCCACAGTAACTAGATGAAACCCACTAGCATGTGTAGGAGTTGATTGAGCCATATTGTGTTTCCTACCATGCTATGCCTGCTATGCCTAGAGTTGTGTCAGGTCTGGTTCATCTGGGTGATGGATTGGAGTGAAATGGTTGTGTGGGTAATGAGAGTGAAGTGTGAACATGTTTTGGTAAAGGTATCGATGAGAGGCCATGTAGGAGTACATGGTGGGTTGTTTCATTGGAACCGTCCCTAGGACCTGAGTTCTGTGTGTGTGATTCAAGATCAGCTACTACCACACATTGGGCCCTGAAATATGACCCCGCTCGACTTATTAACCCCCCTGTCCTCTATCCAGGAGTTGCAAGTAGTTTCTGGTGTTTGTAGTATACTGGAGGCCGTGCACAACGCTGACCCTAGGGGTGGGCTGTGATGCGGCAGGTACGTGGCACGGTGTACCGAGTCGCCCGTTTGGTGATTCGGGAACCCTGCACACATCGTTCGGGGCCGTAGTGGAAACCTCGGCCGGACTCCCTGCGGATGGAACCTGAATAGGCGATAAACCTGGACTAGAGACTTGTGTGGTTAGTCAGGTCGTGGTCTACACCCACGTCGGCTTTCGCTTGAAGTCTGCCGAGCACATGTCGTGTGCAGACGCTAAGTGGTGGAAACATGTGTGAAGAAGTACACCCCTGCAGGGTTATCAAACTATTCGAATAGCCGCGTCCGCGGTAAAGGACTACTTGGTTGCTTATGCAGTTCATAGACAAGCTAATGGTTACTCATAAAAGACTCAAGACAAGTGTGAGTGCCGTGGATGGCCCTCTCATAGGATGACGGGAGAGGATCCACGGTAGAGTATTGTATTGTTGATTAGTGGACTCGTGTGCGCAAAATCATTTACAAACTACTATCAATCGTAGGATAGAATAGCCAAGAGTCAAAGCTGGCTTGCTGTAATAAACTCCACTACCCTTGTTGATAATGTTGCATGTATGGTAGGATCTGATGTAAGTCTTCCTGAGTACCTTTGTACTCATGTTTGCTTAATAAACTGTTGCAGAGGAGAACACTGCCCCCTCTGATGGGTTCTATGTAGATCTCGATGTTGACGAGTAACTTGCCGCCCAGGTGGTGACCCTGAGCTTGTGAAAGGCCTATGTAGATAGACAGGCTTCATCAAGCCTTCTTTCTTTCTAGTTGTCTGTACTCGGACAAGTTCGCTTCCGCATGTGCTTGTATGTTTGTATGACTTGAGTGTCAGGTCGTGTGACCCCTACCTGTATGAATATGTTATGTATGGCTCTCCGGAGCCTTTTAAATAAATACTTTGAGTTGTAGAGTTTTGTTGTGATGCCATGTTGTATTTGCACATATCGAGCATATTGTGTGTATGTGTTGAAATGCTTGGTATGTGTGGGATCCAACAACCTAGTTGTTTATTCTTGGTAGCCTCTCTTATGGGGAAATGTCTCCTAGTGCTTCCACTGAGCCATGGTAGCTTGCTACTGCTCCGGAACACTTAGGCTGGCCGGCATGTGTCCTTCTTCGTTCCTGTGTCTGTCCCTTCGGGGAAATGTCACGCGTTGTTCCTTTAAGTCCTTGTAGCTTGCTACGACTTGGGTTCATACGTTGATGATTGACACGTTCGTTGCTGGGTCATGTATGCCTGTCCCTATAAGTTAGTGCCACTTTGGGTTTATGACTAGTCATGTCGGCCCGGGTTCTCTGTCATATGGATGCTAGCGACACTATCATATACGTGAGCCAAAAGGCACAAACGGTCCCGGGCCAGGTAAGGTGGCACCCGTGGGGATACCGTGCGTGAGGTCGCAAAGTGATATGATGTGTTACATGCTAGATCGGTGTGACTTAGGATCGGGGTCCTGACACACCCCAGGAAGAAGAACATAAAGCACAACAAGAAGCGTAAAGGGAAAGCAGTGATGGCTATTGAGAGCTCCAGTGATCTTAGCGTCGGCAAGAAAGCAAAGAACAAAGCGCCCGACAAGGAAGTTGCTACATGCGCTGATTGCCGGGCAGCAGTGGTAGCCGAGAAAACCGGCAAATCCGACGGGCCATACTGCGAGATCCATATGACCAAGGGTCATGATCTTCAAGATTGCAAGCAAGTCAAACAGTTGGTCGAAAGGCAGAAGGCTGAATATGAAGGCGTGATAAGGAGAGAGGCCAGGATGGCACTAACGGGAAAATCCATAATGGCCGCGGTGGTCATCGCGGCAAGGTCGATCAGCAGAAGGAGAGGCCCGCCAGGGGCCGCGAGAAAAAGGAAAATGAGGAGGACAGTGAAGAGGAGGAGGATGAAACCAGCGAACAGGAATTTCAGAAGGCTACTGAGGCAATGTGCATTAACGGGGGCGCGTCCGTGCACTCCTCTCACCGCCAACTTAAGCAGTGGGCGCGTGAGGTCAATGCGGCAGAGCCGGTAGCAAGCGCTCGAGAGCCACTTAAGTGGTCCCGCACGCCCATCATTTTTGACGTTGAGGATCACCCAGATCGCACCACTGTGGTTGGGTGTTTGCCGTTGTTGGTCTCACCAACAATTCACAACCTCAAGGTCACAAAGATATTGGCTGACGGCGGGGCAGGATTGAATTAGATTTCCAATCACGTGCTCAAGAAACTTGAAATTCTTGACGAAGATCTGAAGAAGACTGACACTTTCCAAGGGATCAACCAAGGAAGGAGCCAGCCTAAGGGGAAGATTACGTTGCCAGTGACATTTGGCGGGGAACTAAACTACAGGACTGAGAAGGTTGTGTTTGATGTTGTTAAGCTTCCCCTTACATTAAATGAAATCCTTGGTTGTCCAGCTCTGTCTAAGCTTATGGTAGCGTCCCATTATGCATATAACACCCTGAAGATGCCGGGCCCTATGGGAGTCATCTCCATCCCATCAGAGAAGAAGGATGCAGTCATATGCGACGACAAGATGTACAGAGTGAAGGAAATATGCCCTAGAGGCAATAATAAAGTTGTTATTTTATATTTCCTTATTCATGATAAATGTTTATTATTCATGCTAGAATTGTATTGATCAAAAACCTAAATACATGTGTGAATACATAGACAAACATTGTGTCCCTAGTGAGCCTCTACTTGACTAGCTCGTTGATCAAAGATGGTTAAGGTTTCCTAACCATAGACATGTGTTGTCGTTTGATAACGGGATCACATCATTAGGAGAATGATGTGATGGACAAGACCCATCCGTTAGCTTAGCATAATGATCGTTCAGTTTATTGCTATTGCTTTCTGCATGTCAAATACATATTCCTTCGACTATGAGATTATGCAACTCCCGGATACCGGAGGAATACCTTGTGTTCTATCAAACGTCACAACGTAACTGGGTGATCATAAAGATGCTCTACAGGTATCTTCGAAGGTGTTTGTTGAGTTGGCATAGATCGAGATTGGGATTTGTCACTCCGAGTTTCAGAGAGGTATCTCTGGGCCCTCTCGGTAATACACATCATAAGAAGCCTTGCAAGCAAATGACTAATGAGTTAGTTACGAGATGATGTATTATGGAACGAGTAAAGAGACTTGCTTTTAACGAGATTGAACTAGGTATAGAGATACCAACGATCGAATCTCGGGTAAGTAACATACCGATGGACAAAGGGAATTACGTATGTTGTCATAAAGGTTCGAACGATAAAGATCTTCGTAAAATATGTAGGAGCCAATATGGGCATCCAGGTTCCGCTATTGGTTATTGATCGTAGAGGTGTCTCGGTCATGTCTACATAATTCTCGAACCCGTATGGTCCGCACGCTTAACTTTCATTGACGATATAGTACTATATGAGTTATGTATGTTGGTGACCGAATGTTGTTCGGAGTCCCGGATGAGATCACGGACATGACGAGGAGCTTCGGAATGGTCCGAAGGTAAAGATTGATATATAGGATGATATGGTTCGGCCAAGGGGTAAAGCCCATGGGGCTTTAGGTCGGTGCAAAAGGAGTTTTGTGGAGGCCAGGGGGCCAAATGCCAGAGACCCTGGCGTCTGGCCCTGGGACAGACGCCGAGGCCCATGGCATCTGGGCCAGATGCCAAGGATTATGGCATCTGGTCCTGGAAGTCCGAGAAGGACTCTTCCTTGCGGGCAAAACCGACTTTGAGGAGGCTTTTACTCCAAGTTTCGACCCCAAGGCTCAACATATAAATAGAGGGGCAGTGCTAGCACCTAGGAGACATCAAGAAACACCAAGCCGTGTGCCGGCAACCCCGTCCCTCTAGTTTATCCTCCGTCATAGTTTCCGTTGTGCTTGGCGAAGCCCTGTGGAGATTGTTCTTCACCAACACCATCACCACACCGTCGTGCTACCGGAACTCATCTACTACTTCGCCCCTCTTGCTGGATCAAGAAGGCGAGGACGTCATCGAGCTGAATGTGTGCTGAACGCGGAGGTGCCGTACGTTCGGTACTTGATCGGGACGGATCGTGATGGTGTACGACTACATCAACCGCATTGTCAAACGCTTCCGCTTTCGGTCTACGAGGGTACGTAGACATACTCTCCCCCTCTCGTTGCTATGCATCTCCATGGATAGATCTTGCATGAACGTAGGAAATTTTTGAAATTGCATGCTATGTTTCCTAACAGTGGCATCCGAGTCAGGTCTATGCATAGATGATATGAACGAGTAGAACACAAAGAGTTGTGGGCGGTGATCGTCATACTGCTTACCACCAATGTCTTATTTTGATTCGGCGGTATTGTTGGATGAAGCGGCCCGGACCAACCTTACATGACCACGTTCATGAGACTGGTTCCACCGACAGACATGCAACTAGTTTTGCATAAAGGTGGCTGGCGGGTGTCTGTTTCTCCTACTTTAGTTGGATCGAATTTGACTGCGGCTGGTCCTTGTTGAAGGTTAAAAAGCAAACTTGATAAATCACCGTTGTGGTTTTGATGCGTAGGTAAGAACGGTTCTTGCTAGAAGCCCGTAGCAGCCACGTAAAACTTGCAACAACAAAGTAGAGGACGTCTAACTTGTTTTTGCAGGGCATGTTGTGATGTGATATGGTCAAGACATGATGTGATATACATTGTTGTATGAGATGATCATGTTTTGTAAAAATTATCGGCAACTGGCAGGATCCTTTTGGTTGACGCTTTATTGTATGAAATGCAAATGCCATGTAATTGCTTTACTTTATCACTATGTGTTAGCGATAGTTGTAGAAGCAATAGTTGGCGAGACAACCATGACGCAACGATGGAGATCAAGGTGTCGAGCCGGTGATGATGGAGATCATGACGATGCTTTGGAAATGGAGATCAAAAGCACAAGATGATGATGGCCATATCATGTCACATATTTTGATTGCATGTGATGTTTATCTTTTATGCATCTTATTTTGCTTAGTACGGCGGTAGCATTATAAGATGATCCCTTATCTAAATTTCAAGGTATAAGTGTTCTCCCTGAGTATGCACCGTTGTGACAGTTCGTCGTGTTGAGACACCACGTGATGATCGGGTGTGATAGACTCTATGTTCAAATACAACGGGTGCAAGACAGTTTTGCACATGCGGAATACTCGGGTTAAACTTGACGAGCCTGGCATGTACAGACATGGCCTCGAAACACTGGAGACTGAAAGGTCGAACGTGAATCATACAGTAGATATGATCAACATAGAGATGTTCACCATTGATGACTACTCCATCTCACGTGATGATCGGACATGGTTTAGTTGATTTGGATCACGTATCATTTAGATGACTTGAGGGATGTCTATCTAAGTGGGAGTTCTTAAGTAATTTGATTAATTGAACTTAATTTATCATGAACTTAGTCCTGATAGTATTTGCATACCTATGTTGTAGATCAATAGCTCGCGTATAGCTCCCCTGTTTTATTTTGATATGTTCCTAGAGAAAACTAAGCTGGAAGATGTTAGTAGCAATGATGCGGACTGGTTCCGTGATCTGAGGATTATCCTCATTGCTGCACAGAAGAATTATGTCCTTGATGCACGGCTAGGTGACAGACCTATTGCAGGAGCAGATGCAAATGTTATGAATGTTTAGCAAGCTCAATATGATGACTACTTGATAGTTTAGTGTGCCATGCTTTACGGCTTAGAACCGGGACTTCAAAAACGTTTTGAACGCCATGGAACATATGAGATGTTCCAAGAACTGAAATTGGTATTTCAGACTCATGCCCGTGTCGAGAGGTATGAGACCTCTGACAAGTACTTTGCCTACAAGATGGAGGAGAATAGCTCAACCAGTGAGCATGTGCTCAGAATGTCTGAGTACTACAATCGCTTGAATCAAGTGGGAGTTAATCTTCCAGATAAGATAGTGATTGACAGAGTTCTCTAGTCACAATCACCAAGCTACTAGAACTTCGTGATGAACTATAATATGCAAGGGATGACGAAAAAGATTCCCGAGCTCTTCGCGATGCTAAAATCGGCGAAGGTAGAAATCAAGTAAGAGCATCAAGTGTTGATGGTTAACAAGACCACTAGTTTCAAGAAAAAGGGCAAGGGAAATAAAGGGAACTTCAAGAAGAATGGCAAGCAAGTTGCCGCTCCCATGAAGAAGCCCAAAGCTAGACCCAAGCCTGAAACTGAGTGCTTCTACTGCAAAGGAAATGGTCATTAGAAGCAGAACTGCCCCAAATACTTGGCGGATAAGAAGGATGGCAAAGTGAACAAAGGTATATTTGATATACATGTTATTGATGTGTACTTTACTAGTGTTCATAGTAGCCCCTGGGTATTTGATACCGGTTCAGTTGCTAAGATTTGTAACTCGAAACAGGAGTTGCAAAATGAACAGAGACTAGTTAAGGGCAAGTTGACGTTGTGTGTTGGAAGTGATTCCAAGGTTGATAAGATCACCATCGCAGACTCCCTTTACCTTCGGGATTAATGTTGAGCCTAAATAAATGTTATTTGGTGTTTGCGTTGAGCATGAATATGATTGGATCATGTTTATTGCAATACAATTATTCATTTAAGACAAAGAATAATTGTTGTTCTGTTTACATGAATAAAACCTTCTATGGTCTTACACTCAATATAAATGGTTTATCGAATCTCGATCATAGTGATACACATATTCATAATATTGATGCCAAAAGATGCAAAGTTGATAATGATAGTGCAGCATGTTTATGGCACTGCCGTTTAAGTCATACTGGTGTAAAGCGCATGAAGAAACTCCATACATATGGACTTTTGGAATCACTTGATTATGAATCATTTGATACTTGCGAACCATGCCTCATGGGCAAGATGACTAAAACTCCGTTCTCCGGAACAATGGAGCGAGCTAATGACTTATTGGAAATAATACATACCGATGTATGCGGTCCGATGAGTGTTGAAGCACGCGGCGGGTATCATTATTTTCTGACCTTCACAGATGATTTGAGCAGATATGGGTATATCTACTTAATGAAACACAAGTCTGAAACATTTGAAAAGTTCAAAGAATTGCAGAGTGAGGTGGAGAATCATCGTAACAAGAAAATAAAGTTTCTATGATCTGATCGTGGAGGTGAATATTTGAGTTACGAGTTTGGCCTTCATTTAAAACAATGTGGAATAGTTTCACAACTCACGCCACATGGAACACCACAGCGTAATGGTGTGTCCGAACGTCGTAACCGTACTTTATTAGATATGGTGCGATCTATGATGTCTCTTACCGATTTACCACTATCATTTTGGGGTTATGCATTAGAGACAGCTACATTCACGTTAAATAGGGCACCGTCTAAATCCGTTGAGACGACACCGTATGAACTGTGGTTTGGCAAGAAACCTAAGCTGTCGTTTCTTAAAGTTTGGGGTTGCGACACTTATGTCAAAAGGCTTCAACCTGATAAGCTCAAATCCAAATCGGAGAAGTGCGTCTTCATAGGATACCCTAAGGAAACAATTGGGTACACCTTCTACCACAGATCCGAAGGCAAGATCTTTGTTGCCAAGAATGGAACCTTTCTAGAGAAGGAGTTTCTCTCGAAAGAAGTGAGTGGGAGGAAAGTAGAACTTGATGAGGTAATTGTACCTTCTCTCGAATTGGACAGTAGCTCATCACAAAAAACCGTTCCTGTGATTCCTACACCAACTAGAGAGGAAGCTAATGATGATGATTATGAAACTTCAGATCAATTTACTACAGAACTTCGTAGGTCAACCAGAACACGATCCGCACCAGAGTGGTACAGGAATCCTGTACTGGAAGTCATGTTACTAGACCAAGGCGAACCTACGAACTATGAAGAAGCTATGATGAGCCCAGATTCCGACAGATGGCTTGAGGCCTTGAAATCTGAGATAGGATCCATGTATGAGAACAAAGTGTGGACTTTGGTGGACTTGCCCGATGATCGGCGAGCCATTGAGAATAAATGGATCTTCAAGAAGAAGACTGACGCCGATGGTAATGATACTATCTACAAAGCTCGACTTGTCGCAAAAGGTTTCCGACAAGTTCAAGGAGTTGACTACGATGAGACTTTCTCACCCGTAGCGATGCTTAAGTCCGTCCGAATCATGTTAGCAATTGCCGCATTTTATGATTATGAAATCTGGCAAATGGACGTCAAAACTGCATTCCTTAATGGATTTCTTAAAGAAGAGTTGTATATGATGCAACCAGAAGGTTTTGTCGATCCTAAAGGTGCTAACAAAGTGTGCAAACTCTAGCGATCCATCTATGGACTGGTGGAAGCATCTCGGAGTTGAAATATACGCTTTGATGAGGTGATCAAAGCATATGGTTTTATACAGACTTTCGGTGAAGCCTGTATTTACAAGAAAAGTGAGTGGGAGCTCTGTAGCATTTCTGATATTATATGTGGATGACATATTGTTGATTGGAAATGATATATAATTTCTGGATAGCATAAAAGGATACTTGAATAAGAATTTTTCAATGAAAGACCTCGGTGAAGCTGCTTATATATTGGGCATCAAGATCTATAGGGATAGATCGAGACGCTTAATAGGACTTTCACAAAGCACATACCTTGACAAAGTTTTGAAGAAGTTCAAAATGGATCAGTCAAAGAAGGAGTTCTTGCCTGTATTACAAGATGTGAAGTTGAGTAAGACTCAAAGCCCGACCACGGCAGAAAATAGAGAGAGAATGAAAGTCATTCCCTATGCCTCAGCCATAGGTTCTATACGATATGCCATGCTATGTACCACACCTGAGGTGTGTCTTGCCACTTATCTGGCAAAGTGGGTACAAGAGTGATCCAGGAGTGGACCACTGGACATCGGTCAAAATTATCCTTAGTTACCTAAGAGGACTAAGGAAATGTTTCTCGGTTATGGAGGTGATAAAGAGTTCATCGTAAAGTGTTACGTTGATACAAGCTTTAACACCTATCTGGATGACTCTGAGTATCAATCTGGACACATATTGAAAGTGGAAGCAATCAGCTAGAGTAGCTCCATGCAGAGCATTGAAGACATAAAAATTTGCAAAATACATACGGATCTGAATGTAGCAGACCCATTGACTAAACTTCTCACACAAGCAAAACATGATCACACCTTAGTACTCTTTGGGTGTTAATCACATGGTGATGTGAACTAGATTATTGACTCTAGTAAACTCTTTGGGTATTGGTCACATGACGATGTGAACTATGGGTGTTAATCACATGGCGATGTGAACTAGATTATTGACTCTAGTGCAAGTGGGAGACTGAAGGAAATATGCCCTAGTGGCAATAATAAAGTTGTTATTTTATATTTCCTTATTCATGATAAATGTTTATTATTCATGCTAGAATTGTATTGATCGGAAACCTAAATACATGTGTGAATACATAGACAAACATTGTGTCCCTAATGAGCCTCTACTTGACTAGCTCGTTGATCAAAGATGGTTAAGGTTTCCTAACCATAAACATGTGTTGTCATTTGATAATGGGATCACATCACTAGGAGAATGATGTGATGGACAAGACCCATCCGTTAGCTTAGCATAATGATCGTTCAGTTTATTGCTATTGCTTTCTTCATGTCAAATACATATTCCTTCGACTATGAGATTATGCAACTCCCGGATACCGAAGGAATACCTTGTGTTCTATCAAACGTCACAACGTAACTGGGTGATCATAAAGATGCTCTACAGGTATCTCCGAAGGTGTTTGTTGAGTTGGCATAGATCGAGATTGGGATTTGTCACTCCGAGTTTCGGAGAGGTATCTCTCGGCCCTCTCGGTAATACACATCATAAGAAGCCTTGCAAGCAAATGACTAATGAGTTAGTTACAAGATGATGTATTACGGAACGAGTAAAGAGACTTGCCGGTAACGAGATTGAACTAGGTATAGAGATACCGACGATCGAATCTCGGGTAAGTAACATACCGATGGACAAAGGGAATTACGTATGTTGTCATAAAGGTTCGACCGATAAAGATCTTCGTAAAATATGTAGGAGAAAATATGGGCATCCAGGTTCCGCTATTGGTTATTGACCGGAGAGGTGTCTCGGTCATGTCTACATAGTTCTCGAACCCGTAGGGTCCGCACGCTTAACATTCGTTGACGATATAGTTCTATATGAGTTATGTATGTTGGTGATCGGATGTTGTTCGGAGTCCCAGATGAGATCACGGACATGACGAGGAGCTCCGGAATGGTCCAGAGGTAAAGATTGATATATAGGATGATATGGTTTGGCCAAGGGGTAAAGCCCACGGGGCTTTAGGTCGGTGCAAAAGGAGTTTTGCGGAGGCCATGGGGCCAAACGCCGGAGACTCTTGGCGTCTGGCCCTTGGCCAGACGCCAAGGCCCATGGCATCTGGGCTAGATGCCAAGGATTATGGCGTCTGGTCCTGGAAGTCAGAGAAGGACTCTTCCTTGCGGGCAAAACCGACTTTGAGGAGGCTTTTACTCCAAGTTTCGACCCCAAGGCTCAACATATAAATAGAGGGGCAGGGCTAGCACCTAGGAGACATCAAGAAACACTAAGCCGTGTGCCGGCAACCTCGTCCCTCTAGTTTATCCTCCATCATAGTTTTCGTTGTGCTTGGTGAAGCCCTGCGGAGATTGTTCTTCACCAACACCGTCACCACACTATCGTGCTGCCGGAACTCATCTACTACTTCGCCCCTCTTGCTGGATCAAGAAGGCGAGGACGTCATCGAGATGAACGTGTGCTGAACGCGGAGGTGCCGTACGTTCGGTACTTGATCGAGACGGATCGTGAAGGTGTACGACTACATCAACCGCGTTGTCAAACGCTTCCGCTTTTGGTCTACGAGGGTACGTAGACATACTCTCCCCCTCTCGTTGCTATGCATCTCCACGGATAGATCTTGCATGAGCGTAGAACATTTTTGAAATTGCATGCTACGTTTCCCAACACAGAGATGCGGTAGCAGCTGAGGCTGTCCATACCCCAGCTCTCGCCAAGGAAGAAAAGAAAGTTAAGAAAGCTGGCAAGGACACCGACAAGGACCCCGTGAAGCGCGCCTCTTCGGAGTGCGCTGCACTCGGCAGCGACCTACCGGAAAGTTCGGCCAACAAGAGATCCAAGGCTGCTCCCCCTGCGACAAAGAAGGTTCCGGCAAGGCAGTATGTCACTGATGGTACTTTCACCATTAGTTCCACCCTTGATGACAAATAGGAAAGCGCGCTCGTTGCCTTCCTGCGGGTGAATGTCGATGTGTTTGCATGGCAACCATCTGACATCCCCAGTGTTCCCAGGGAGGTAATCGAGCACCACCTTGCTGTCTGCCCTCATACCCGTCCCATCAAGCAGAAGGTCAGAAAGCAAGCTGTAACACCCCAAAAATATTTCTTTTGGATTTTCAAAATCTTTTCCTTAAAATAAAATACTTTGAATTGTTTTTGGCCTTATTCTCTTTCTAGTTCTTCTACTCTGGAAATTATTTTAATTTTTAACTGGGTTTCAAATTTTTTGAATGGTTCTGCTCTGGGTGACATATTCATTGGGTAATTATTTTTTAGGGATCAAAAATAATTTTATTTTAGAATAGTTTTGAAGAATTAAAATTATTTCAAGAATATGGCCTTTCCTTTTCTCTCTAGCACTTCCAAAATTCATCCAATAATTTTTCTACCACCCCTCAATTATCCCACAAGTCATTCACACCTTCTAGGACAGTATCCAACCCCTTTCCACCCCACAAAAATATTTCTCATATTTAAGATAAATTCCAAAGTTGGAATTTACAATATTCTTGGTTTCCTTGAATTACAAAGGAACTATATTTTCTATAATTCTCCTGCTCCCACCAAAATTATCCCAGCAACTAGATAGTACCCACAACCCATTTTACAAAAAACATTGGGTTCCATAGTTAAAAAATTTCAAATGCTATTCAATTCAAATTTGGACTAGATTCAATATTTCTGATCCAAACCTATTTTTAAATGCTCCAAAACTTCTGAAACTTTGCCAAACTCATTTTTGAGCATCAACACCTTACCACAAAAATTCACACAAATTCCTAAAATGCCTAGAGCTCTCTGGCATTTCCTCAAACACCTCATGTGCACTGTTGGTCACTGTCGAAAATTTCAGAAAATTTAGAAAGTTTAGGGGATGGAATCGGGACCGCAGTACCATGCCTTCCACTCCTCCTCTTCATCGCTGCTTCACTCCAAACCATCAATGTGCCCTTGGGCCCTCTCGTCATCTGGCCACCACCGACAGCACAGGAGGTGGCCGGTGCAACGGCTGCCGTCCTCGTCAGCGGTGAGCCGAGGGGATCAGCATCGCGCCCACCTCCTTCACTGCTGCTGCTGCTCTTCTCACCTACCTGCTCCACGCGGCACCCCCTCCGCACCTTCTCCACGCCAACCACGTCGTCTGGACCCCGCCTGGTAGTCGTCGGAGCTGGCGTCGCCGCCGCACCCGTACGGGCCACCTCACCATGGATGAGGCACTCGAGCCCGACTCCATCCACGATAAGGCTTCTGGATAGCTCCACCTTCATCCCTAAGCATGCACCACACCTCGCCACCGCCCAAACCTACCACGGCGGCCGGAATTTACTCCGGCGTCGCCCGCAAGCCTCTGACCACCTCGAGATCGCCTATATAAAGGGCCCCGAGCTCCGCGCAGTCACCTCACCACCTCCCAATCGCCCCCTATGCCACTCCCCTGACCCCGAGGAGGTCTTCTTCCTCCTCTCCGACCACCGCTCTGCCGTCACTGTCCACGAAGCGTTCATCGCCACCACTCCACCTCCACCGCTAAAAACTTGCCAGTAACCTCACAGCACACTCATAGATCGGAGCCGCGCTCCAATTCCACCTCTCGAGCTCTCTCCGGCGAATCCCAAATCCACCCGAACCACCGTCCGCCGTCGCAGACCTCGCCGGCGTTCAGGTGCTCGCCGGCGACCACCACCACCACCCTCCGACGCGGCACTCCACCCCGATCACGTTCCGACCATCGCCGCCCACTGGAACCACGGGGATCGTCGCTGGTGACCGCCGCCACCTCTCTGTCTCGCGCGTGTGCGCGCCCTAATTCAAACCTGATGGGTGGACCCCACCCGTCAGCTTTTTATTATTTTCTCTGTTAAACCGAAAGCGTATTCCGCTGTTTACGCTTTCCACGCTGAAAAGCGTATTCATGCCCGAAGCGTTTTCTTTATAAACGCACATGGACTGGATTTTTGCAGAAAAACCCCTGGTTTTGAAAGTTTAATAACTTTTAAACCACAACTCTGTTTGAGTTGATTCTTTTTTTGAAATTCTTATTTTTCTCTCTAGTTTTTTTAGTATTTAATTAAAAATGTTTTGAGACAACTTTTTGTACTATTGCCAAAATTGTTAATTGAGTTCGAATACGATTTTTTCAGAAAAAGAAGAGGCGAACTTTGCTGGGAATTTCGAAGAGTTTTCTCCTGACTACCTTGGACAAGGCAAGCATTATTGAACTTGGGATACGGTGATTGCATTTGCATTTGCATGTTTGCATTGGTTTGGAGTTTGCACCACATATGTCACAAGTGCATGCATGTATGGTCATGTCATTTCTTTCTCACTTGCTTGCCTCCTACTCAAGCACCTCACTGACATATATGGAGAATCTGAGATTTTTGGAGAAAAATCCCTTGTTTTGAAAGTTTAATAACGTTTAAACCACAACTCTGTTTGAGTTGATTCTTTTTTTGAAATTCTTATTTTTCTCTCTAGTTTTTTTAGTATTTATTTAAAAATGTTTTGAGACTACTTTTTGTACTATTGCCAAAAAATTTAATTTGAGTTCGAATTTGAATTTTTCAGAAAAAGAAGAGGGGAACTTTGCTGGGAATTTCGAAGAGTTTTCTCCTGACTACCTTGGACAAGGCAAGCATTATTGAACTTGGGATACGGTGATTGCATTTGCATTTGCATGTTTGCACTAGTTTGGAGTTTGCACCACATATGTCACAAGTGCATGCATGTATGGTCATGTCATTTCTTTCTCACTTGCTTGCCTGCTACTCAAGCACCTCTCTGACATGTATGGAGAATCTGAGATTTCAGAAGTGTTTCTTCTGCTTTGGATATGCCGGTGGGCACGGGCTATTTTCTGACACGGTGGTGTCACGGTAACAGATATGGAGTATGCCAGTCATATTAACAACACCTCCTGAGTCGGCCTAGATCGTGTCTTGTTCCATTACACCTAGCTGGACACCGTGCTGCCACGGGTCCTTCTGCATGGAAGGTATGGCTTAGTAAGTTGTTAACCCCTGTCCTGGTACACACCACCTAGAGGGCCACGATGAGGGTTTCCACGGCCATGGACTAAATCTTGTCATCGGGTCAGGGGGCATGGGTGTTACCGGTTTTAGCCGAGAGGGGGTCCCCCCTTGGAATCCGCGCGTAATAATAGTGATCCCATGCTACTCGAGATTGTTGTCTCCCCGACTTAGAGTTTTTCTGAAACAATGCTTTTGGTGATTTCGGGCATCCGGACGGTTATTCTGGTGTGTGCTGGTCAGGTGTGTTTTCAACCCAAAGACCGTAATGGGAATTAGTAAGTGTCACGGTACTGACTAAGGAAATCCCATACACGTGGGTAAAGAGTACACACTCTGCAGAGTTTAAACCTATTCGAATAGCCGTGTCCTCCGTCAAGGGCGTAGCTGGGTGGGTCAAGTGTCGGTCCCGGTGTCGGTCTCCGGAGGAAATAATTATAATATGCTGAAATATTTTGCAGGATAATTATTGACACCCTGATGCTACCATGAATATTTTATGCATATTAATATTATTATGGTTATGCATATTATTGAGGACTAACCCATTTCTCTTATTTTATATTTCCTAAGTGTCTCAGGGGCTGGCTAGACTACCCCGGGCACTCAATTTGATTTTCAAGACCTCTTCGTGGCGTCCCTCGAGTTCACAGGCGGTTTTTCACGCCACTACTCTTGTGGATACCCGATTGGCATTTCTCTTCAAGTCCGACCGTGGTGTCACTTTTGACACCCGACAGGCATTTCTTTTCAAGACCTTTCGTGGCGTCGCTTGAGTTTTCGAGCAGTCACCCGACTCTCCTTTAGACACCCGATTGGCATTTCTCTTATTTTTTCTGAATGTCACTTAGGTTGGCTAGACTACCCGTGGCATTCATTTGCTTTTATTTTAATAAGATTGATTATGACTAACATGCTTTATTTACTTCCGTATCATTTTATCATTGTCATATCATGACCAAGATTTTAGTCAGCATGAGCATGTTAACATGATCCAACTTGAGCATAGGCATTCATTATATCTTTTGTTCATTATGTTTGCGAGTAGATTCCAATGTACTCACTGGCTTGTCCCTGGCTATTTACTTGGCCAGACTTGGATTAGGACGAGCTTGTGGAGGAGGATTGTGCTAGCGAGCCCAACGCTTAGAGGAGTCCCAGCCAGTCATCCGGTGAGATAGGAGTCTACCACATGTATCATCCGCTGAGCTTCCGCTACACAAATAAAATAGTCAAGCCTCACACTGACGCTTGGCTCTATCTTAGTGTACCAGTATTGTATCACCACCACACCACTGTCATATTCCGCCACTGCCATATATGGGCAAGTTTGTAATAATTCTGTTGAGACCTCAGACTCAACCTTGTGTAATATTATATTGTACTGGTTATCTGTATCAAGGAAGTCCACCAGTTCTGTTGATCTTGGGGCTGGTGTGATTTGGGGCTTTTCGATGATTTATTCCAGAAAGGGGCCCGACACAAGCCTTGGAGCGGCAACAGTGCATTGCCGAAGAGGTTAAGAAACTTGAAGCAGCAGGCTTGGTCAGGGGAGTGTTGCACCCAACTTGGTTAGCAAATCCAGTGGTGGTGCGCAAAGCATATGGGAAGTGGAGACTTTGTATTGACTTCACTGACTTGAACAAAGCATGTCCAAAGGATCCCTTCCCCTTGCCGCACATCAATCTTGTCAATTCCACTTGGGGATGTGATTTGCTCTCCTTCCTTGATGCATACTCCGGCTATCATCAGATCTTCATGGCCAAAGAAGACGAGGAGAAAACCATGTTTATTACCCCATGCGGCACATACTGCTTTGTACGTTTGCCCTTCAGGTTGAAAAGCACCGGTTCTACGTTTGCAAGGGCTGTGCAGATTGGTTTTGAGCCTCTGCTTCACAGAAACATAGGAGCCTACATGGATGATATAGTGGTCAAGACCAAGGACAAGTCCACGCTAGTTGCAGATTTGGAAGAGACCTTTGCGAACCTATGAAAGATCAAATTGAAGCTCAACCCGGAGAAATGTGTGTTTGGCATTCCGTACGGCAAGCTCCTTGGAATTTTTGTGTCTCAGCGAGGTATAGAAGCCAACCCCGGCAAGATCAAAGCAATAGAGCAGATTCAAGCCCCAAAAACCGTCAAGGATATGAGGCATCTGGCCAGCTGTGTTGCGCACTGAGTAGGTTCATTTCAAAATCTACCGAGCATGCCTTACTGTTCTTCAAAATTTTGAAGAAGACTGGCCCAATGAAATGGACCCCGAAAGCAGAGGCTACACTGCGGGATTTGAAAACCTAACTCTTGTCTGCGCTAACTTTGGTCGCACCTAGACTGCAAGAACCATTGCTGTTGTACTTAGCAGCGACAAACCAAGTGGTTAGCGCTACGTTGGTGGCGCAGAGGGAGGTGGGTAGCGAAGAAGCCAAAGCAACAGAGCCACCCAGTGATGAACCAAACCTATCCCCGGCAAGGCCTGACATTGACAACAACGGAGGGCCACAAACAAATGCTGATAATCAGAAGGTGGTAGCAAGGAAGAAAATGGTGCAGTGACTAGTCTACTTTGTCAGCTCCCTCCTGTAGGGGGCTAGGTCAAGGTACTATGGGGTGCAAAAATTGATCTTCGGCCTTCTCATGGCCTCGAGGAAACTGCGCCATTACTTCCAAGCTCACGAGATCACTGTTGTGACTCGCCTTTCGTTGCAGCGTATTCTAAAAAACCCCGAGGCTACCGGCAGGATAGTGGAGTGGGCGCTGTAATTGTCAAGTTTTGCTTTGAAGTTTGAAAGCGCGTCAGCTATCCAAAGTAGGGCACTGGCAGAGTTTATTGCAGAATGGATGCCAACGCCTGATGAAGAAGTGCTAGAAACAACTCTCCCTGGCAAGGTGACCCCCAAGGAGTGGTTAATGTACTTTGATGGAGCTTTCTTGCTGCAAGGCGTCGGGGCTAGAGTGCTACTTGTCGCACCCACCGGGGACCACCTCAAGTATGTTATCCAGATGCACTTCCCCAGGGAAGATGCTACCAACAATACTGCCGAGTATGAGGGGCTACTTGCCAGCTAGGATTGCAATGGAACTGGGGGTCAAGAAGCTAGTCATCCGTGGTGATTCTTAGCTCATCGTGAAGCAAGTAAATAAGGATTATCAGAGTGCGCTGATGGAAGCATATGTGGAAGAAGTGAGAAAGTTGGAGGAACACTTTGACGGGCTACAAATAGAGCACGTGCCCCTTGCAGAGAACAGCATTGCTGACCACCTGTCAAAGTGCGCCGCACAGAAGCTCTGTCAGCGTGGAAGCACGATCACCTATGGGACATGGCTGACCCTTTGTGGTTCGGCAAGGGGGCTGGTGTGACTTGGGGCTTTTCTGTGATTTATTCCAGAAAGGGGCCCGACAGACCTTGGTATCAGAGCTAGGCTGACTGTAGGAAGCCCTAGGTGCGATCGCTAGTAGTAAGGTCAGTTCTAACTTTTTTTAGCAGCGCGCTAAGAGGACAGAGTAGTATACTAACCTTAATAGGCGGTCATGTAGTATACCACCACGACGAGCATATAGTATAATTAAATCTTGCATGTATAATTAATCCTGCATGTATGATATAACATGCGACTTTTGTGCACCTACATTTTGGGGGGTAAAATTATTTCCAGTTCTTCAAAAATTTATTTTGTTTCTTTTAAATTTCTTTTCTTATCGGTGTTACACAAATACCCCAGAAAGAAAATACATCGTCCCTGGACTCGTTCTATGCCCAACCCACCAGAGGACAACTTTGCACAGATGGGAAATAATTTCACAGCAGGACAGACAAGTCAGCAAAGCAATGATTCAGCATACTCACATGTGTGTTGTCTTTACGACCAAAACCAGCAGCAGCACCAGGAAATGATGCAGCATTGAATAAATATGGAAAAAGGATATGTCCGACCCAGCTCATCACCATGGGGATCGCCAGTTTTATTTGCTAAGAAAAAGGATGGTACCCTAAGGCTATGTATTGATTACAGGGCACTCAATATGGTCACCATAAAAAATAAATACCCGCTGCCTAGAATAAATGACTTGTTCGAACAGCTAGCAGAAGCCCAGGTTTTCTCAAAAATAGATTTGAGGTAAGGATACCACCAATTAAAGATCCGATCGTCAGATATACCCAAGACTACCTTTACTACCAGATATGGATTATACGAGTTCACAGTGATGCCTTTTGGCGTAACCAACGCTCCTGCTTATTTTGTGCATCTCATGAGCAAGGTCTTCATGAAATATTTGGACAAGTTCGTGGTTGTATTTATTGATGACATACCTATTTATTCCATGACACCCGAGGAACACGAGCAACACCTACAAATAGTCCTGGAAGAATTAAGGAAAAATCAACTATATGCCAAATTCAGTAAATGTGAATTTTGGTTATGAGAAGTTGGCTTTCTGGGACACGTACTGACACAGGATGGGATAGCAGTGGACCCAAGTAAAGGTTGTCCAAGAATGGAAGCAACCCACAAACGTGACAGAGGTCAGGAGTTTTCTTGGATTGGCTGGCTACTATAGGAGATTTATTGAAGGATTCTCCACCATAGCTAAACCCATGACCCAATTACTCAAGAAAGATAAGAAGTTTGAATGGACCAAAGCCTGTGAGAAAAGTTTCCAAGAATTGAAAAAGAAGCTAACAACGGCACCCATTCTGGTCGTGCCCGATGTGCATAATTTTTTTGAGATATATTGTGACGCGTCCATGAAAGGCCTTGGATGTGTATTGATGCAAGAAGGAAAAGTCGTGGCATATGCCTCAAGACAGCTACGACGACACGAGGAGAATTATCCTACTCATGATCTAGAGCTAGCTGCAGTAATACATGCACTCAATGAATGGCGACACTTTCTTCTCAGTAAACGATGTGAAATATACACAGACCACAAAAGTCTTAAGTATATCTTCACCCAGCCAGAATTAAACTTGAGACAGCGTCGCTGGCTTGAGTTAATAAAGGATTATGACATCGGAATTCATTACCATCTGGGTAAAGCAAATGTTGTGGCAGACGCCCTCAGCCGGAATCCCTGCACCAATAATAATAGTGTGCAATTCTCACAACATGAGTTCAACCAGGAATTTGCCAAACTCAATATGGTCCTAGTCACAGAAGGAACCATTAATCAACTGGAAATAAAACCAACATTAGAGGATCAGATCAAAGAAGCCCAAAAAGGACACCCAAGCATTAAGGGGATTAAAAGTAAAATAAATTTGGGCAAGGCGTCCGAATTTACCATTGACAGTCAGGGAATTTTATGGTTCGGAAAAAGATTATGCGTGCCTAATAAGGAAGAGTTAAAGCAACAAATTTTGGCAGAGGCCCATACCACTCCATATTCTATTCATCCATGAGGAACAAAGATGTATAAGGATCTACAAGAAAATTATTGGTGGCACGAGATGAAAAGAGATATAGCCGTATATGTCGCACGTTGTGATTCATGCCAGCGTATAAAAGCAGAACACCAGAGGCCAGCAGGACTATTGCAGCCACTCAGAGTGCCTGAATAGAAATGGGATGTAATAGGAATGGATTTTATCGTCGGATTGCCAATGTCACGACATAGAAATGATGCTATCTGGGTTATAACAGATTATTTAACCAAGGTGGCACATTTCATTCCGATAAAAACCACATACTCCACACAGAGGCTTGCCAGATTATACCTCTCCCGGATTGTTTGCTTACACGGAGTACCCAAGACCATAGTCTTTGATAGAGGCACCCAATTTGTCTTTAGATTTTGGGAGCACCTACAGCAAGCCCTAGGGACTCAACTGACGTTCAGCACAGCATACCACCCGCAGACTGGAGGACAAACTGAGCGGGTAAATCAAATATTGGAGGACATGCTGAGAGCATGTGTGCTCACTTATGGAGTTAGCTAGGAAGACAGTTTACCATACGCGGAGTTCTCATATAACAACAGTAATCAAGACAGTTTGAAAATTTCACCTTTTGAAGCCCTGTACGGACGAAGGTGCCGTACCCCACTCAATTGGTGTGAGACCGGAGACAGTCGAATCTTTAGTCCTGAAGTTCTTAAAGAGGCAGAAACAAAAGTGAATCTTATTCAGGACAGACCGAGAGCGGCTCAGAGCCGTCAAAAGAGATCAAAAACACTGCCAAATCAGTTTTGAGCCCGATGAATATGTGTATCTCAGAGTATCTCCAACAAGAGGACTACAGAGATTCAAAGTCAAAGGAAAATTGGCAACGAGGTTTATTGGACCATTCAGAGTAATCGCAAGGAGAGGCAAGGTTGCCTATCAACTAGAGCTACCGGCAGAATTATAAGATGTTCATGATGTGTTTCACGTGTCACAGCTAAGGAGATGTGTCAGTAACCCAGAAAAGCAAGTCCAGTATCAAGACCTGGATATCCAACCAGATCTTACCTATAGGGAACGTCCTATAAAGATTTTAGAGGAGTCTGAACGGAGGACCCGGCGGAATGTGATAAAATTTTACAAGGTCCAGTGGAGTAATCACACCGAGGAAGAAGCAACCTTGGAAAGAGAGGATCACCTGAGGACTGAATATCCATACCTGTTTGAGGGACAGCTAAAATCTCGGGGACGAGATTTTTCCTAAGGGGGGTAGGTGTTGTAACACCCCAAATATATTTCTTTTGGATTTTCAAAATCTTTTCCTTAAAATAAAATACTTTGAATTATTTTTGGCCTTATTCTCTTTCTAGTTCTTCTACTCTGGAAATTATTTTAATTTTTAACTGGGTTTCAAAAATTTTGAATGGTTCTGCTCTGGGTGACATATTCATTGGGTAATTATTTTTTAGGGATAAAAAATATTTTTCTTTTAGAAAAGTTTTGAAGAATTAAAATTATTTCAAGAATATGGCCTTTCCTTTTCTCTCTAGCACTTCCAAAATCCATCCAATAAATTTTCTACCACCCCTCAATTATCCCACAAGTCATTCACACCTTCTAGGACAGTATCCAACCCCTTTCCACCCCACAAAAATATTTCTCATATTTTAGATAAATTCCAAAGTTGGAATTTACAATATTCTTGGTTTCCTTGAATTACAAAGGAACTATATTTTCTATAATTCTCTTGCTCCCACCAAAATTATCCCAACAACTAGATAGTACCCACAACCCATTTCACCAAAAACATTGGGTTCCACAGTTCAAAAGTTTCAATGCTACTCAATTCAAATTTAAACCAGATTCAATATTTCTGATCCAAACCTATTTTTAAATGCTCCAAAAATTCTGAAACTTTGCCAAACTCATTTTGAGCATCAACACCTTACCACAAAAATTCACACAAATTCCTAAAATGCCTAGAGCTCTCTGGCATTTCCTCAAACACCTCATGTGCACTGTTGGTCACTGTCGAAAATTTCAGAAAATTCAGAAAGTTCAGGGGAGGGAATCGGGACCGCAGTGCCGTGCCTTCCACTCCTCCTCTTCGTCGCCGCTTCACTCCAAACCATCAATGCGCCGCCCTTGGGCCCTCTCGTCAGCTGGCCACCACCGACAGCACATGAGGTGGCTGGTGCAACGGCTGCCGTCCTCGGCAGCGGCGAGCCGAGGGGATCAGCATCGCGCCCACCTCCTTCACTGTTGCTGCTGCTCTTCTCACCTACCTGCTCCACGCGGCACCCCCTCCGGACCTTCTCCATGCCGACCACGCCGTCTGGACCCCACCTGGCAGTCGCCGGAGCTGGCGCAGCCGCCGCACCCGTACGGGCCACCTCACCGTGGATGAGGCACTCAAGCCCGACTCCGTCCATGATAAGGCTTCTGGAGAGCTCCACCTTCATCCCTAAGCATGCACCGCACCTCGCCACCGCCCAAACCTACCACGGCAGCTGGAATTTACTCTGGCGTCACCCGCAAGCCTCTGACCACCTCGGGATTGCCTATATAAAGGGCCCCTAGCTCCATGCACTCACCTCACAACCCACACCACCTCCCAATCGCCCCCTATGCCACTCCCCTGACCCCGAGGAGGTCTTCTTCCTCCTCTCCGACCACTGCTCTGCCGCCACTGTCCATGAAGCTTTCATCGCCACCACTCCACCTCCACCGCTGAAAACTTGCCAGTAACCTCACAACACACTCATAGATCGGAGCCGCGCTCCAATTCCACCTCTCAAGCTCTCTCCGGCGAATCCCAGATCCACCCAAACCACCGTCCGCCATCGCAGACCTCACCGGTGTTCAGGTGCTCGCCGGCCACCACCACCACCACCCTCCGACACGGCACTCCACCCCGGTCATGTTCCGACCATCGCCGCCCACTGGAACCCCGGCGATCGTCGCCGGTGACCGCCGCCACCTCTCTATCTCGCGCGTGTGCGCGCTCAAATTCAAACCTGACGGGTGGATCCCACCCGTCAGCGTTTTATTATTTTCTCTGTTAAATCGAAAGCGTATTCCGCTGTTTATGCTTTCCACGCTGAAAAGCGTATTCATGCCCGAAGCATTTTCTTTATAAACGCACAGGGACTGGATTTTTGGAGAAAAATCCCTTGTTTTGAAAGTTTAATAACGTTTAAACCACAACTCTGTTTGAGTTGATTCTTTTTTTGAAATTCTTATTTTTCTCTCTAGTTTTTTTAGTATTTATTTAAAAATGTTTTGAGACTACTTTTTGTACTATTGCCAAAAAAAATAATTTGAGTTCGAATTCGAATTTTTCAGAAAAAGAAGAGGGGAACTTTGCTGGGAATTTCGAAGAGTTTTCTCCTGACTACCTTGGACAAGGCAAGCATTATTGAACTTGGGATACGGTGATTGCATTTGCATTTGCATGTTTGCACTAGTTTGGAGTTTGCACCACATATGTCACAAGTGCATGCATGTATGGTCATGTCATTTCTTTCTCACTTGCTTGCCTGCTACTCAAGCACCTCTCTGACATGTATGGAGAATCTGAGATTTCAGAAGTGTTTCTTCTGCTTTGGACGTGCCAGTGGGCACAAGCCATTTTCTGACACGGTGGTGTCATGGTAATAGATATGGAGTATGCCGGTCATATTAACAACACCTCCTGAGTCGGCATAGATTGAGTCTTGTTCCGTTACACCTAGCTGGATGCCGTGCGGCCACGGGTCCTTCCGCAAGGAAGGTACAGCTTAGTAAGTTGTTAACCCCTGTCCGGGTACACACCACCTAGAAGGCCACGATGAGGGTTTCCACAGCCATGGACTAAATTCTGTCATCGGGTCAGGGGGCATGGGTGTTACCGGTTTTAGCCGAGAGGGGGCCCCCCTTGGAATCCGCGCGTATTAATAGTGATCCCATGCTACTCGAGATTGTTGTCTCCCCGACTTAGAGTTTTTCTGAAATGATGCTTTGGGTGATTCCTGGCATCCGGACGGTTATTCTGGTGTGTGCTGGTCAGGTGTGTTTTCAACCAAAAGACCGTAATGGGAATTAGTCAGTGTCACGGTACTGACTAAGGAAATCCCATACACGTGGGTAAAGAGTACACCCTCTGCAGAGTTTAAACCTATTCGAATAGCCGTGTCCTCGATCAAGGGCGTAGCTGGGTGGGTCAAGTGTCGGTCCCGGTGTCGGTCTCCGGAGGAAATAATTATAATATGCTGAAATATTTTGCAGGATAATTATTGACACCCTGATGCTACCATGAATATTTTATGCATATTAATATTATTATGGTTATGCATATTATTGAGGACTAACCCCGTTGTATCATTTTATCATTGTCATATCATGACCAAGATTTTAGTCAGCATGAGCATGTTAACATGATCCAACTTGAGCATATGCATTCATTATATCTTTTGTTCATTATGTTTGCGAGTAGATTCCAACGTACTCACTGGCTTGTCCCTGGCTATTTACTTGGCCAAACTTGGAGGAGGATGAGCTTGTGGAGGAGGATTGTGCTAGCGAGCCCGACACTTAGAGGAGTCCCAACCAGTCAACCTGTGAGATAGGAGTCTACCACATGTATCATCCGCTGAGCTTCCGCTACACAAATAAAATAGTCAAGCCTCACACTGACGCTTGGCTCTATCTTAGTGTACCAGTATTGTATCACCGCCACACCACTGTCATATTCCGCCACTACCATATATGGGCAAGTTTGTAATAATTCTGTTGAGACCTCAGACTCAACCTTGTGTAATATTATATTGTACTGGTTATCTGTATCAAGGAAGTCCACCAGTTCTGTTGATCTTGGGGCTGGTGTGACTTGGGGCTTTTTGGTGATTTATTCTAGAAAGGGGCCCGACACAAGCCTTGGAGCGGCAACAGTGCATTGCCGAAGAGATTAAGAAACTTGAAGCAGCAGGCTTGGTCAGGGGAGTGTTGCACCCAACTTGGTTAGCAAATCTAGTGGTGGTGCACAAAGCATATGGGAAGTGGAGACTTTGTATTGACTTCACTGACTTGAACAAAGCATGTCCAAAGGATCCCTTCCCCTTGCCGCACATCGATCTTGTCGATTCCACTTCGGGATGTGATTTGCTCTCCTTCCTTGATGCATACTCCAGCTATCATCAGATCTTCAAGGCCAAAGAAGACGAGGAGAAAACCACGTTTATTACCCCATGCGGCACATACTGCTTTGTACGTTTGCCCTTCAGGTTGAAAAGCACCGGTTCTACGTTTGCAAGGGCTGTGCAGATTGGTTTTGAGCCTCTGCTTCACAAAAACATAGGAGCCTACATGGATGATATAGTGGTCAAGACCAAGGACAAGTCCACGCTGGTTGCAGATTTGGAAGAGACCTTTGCGAACCTGTGAAAGATCAACTTGAAGCTCAACCAGGAGAAATGTGTGTTTTGCATTCCGTACGGCAAGCTCCTTGGAATTTTTGTGTCTCAGCGAGGGATAGAAGCCAACCCTGGCAAGATCAAAGCAATAGAGCAGATTCAAGCCCCAAAAACTGTCAAGGATATGAGGCATCTGGCCAGCTGTGTTGCGCACTGAGTAGGTTCATTTCAAAATCTACCGAGCATGCCTTACTGCTCTTCAAAATTTTGAAGAAGGCTGGCCCAATGAAATGGACCCCGAAAGCAGAGGCTACACTGCGGGATTTGAAAACCTACCTCTTGTCTGCGCTAACTTTGGTCGCACCTAGACTGCAAAAACCATTGCTGCTGTACTTAGCAGCGACAAACCAAGTGGTTAGCGCTGCGTTGGTGGCGCAGAGGGAGGTGTGTAGCGAAGAAGCCAAAGCAACAGAGCCACCCAGTGATGAACCAAACCTATCCCCGGCAAGGCCTGACATTGACAACAATGGAGGGCCACAAACAAATGCTGATAATCAGAAGGTGGTAGCAAGGAAGAAAATGGTGCAGTGACTAGTCTACTTTGTCAGCTCCCTCCTGTAGGGGGCTAGGTAAAGGTACTGTGGGGTGCAAAAATTGATCTTCGGCCTTCTCATGGCCTCGAGGAAACTGCGCCATTACTTCCAAGCTCACGAGATCACTGTTGCGACTCGCCTTTCGTTGCAGCGTATTCTAAGGAACCCCGAGGCTACCGGCAGGATAGTGGAGTGGGCGCTGTAATTGTCAAGTTTTGCTTTGAAGTTTGAAAGCGCGTCAGCTATCCAAAGCAGGGCACTGGCAAAGTTTATTGCAGAATGGACGCCAACGCCTGATGAAGAAGTGCTAGAAACAACTCTCCCTGGCAAGGTGACCCCCAAGGAGTGGTTAATGTACTTTGATGGAGCTTTCTTGCTGCAAGGCGCCGGGGCTAGAGTGCTGCTTGTCGCACCCACCGGGGACCACCTCAAGTATGTTATCCAGATGCACTTCCCTAGGGAAGATGCTACCAACAATACTGCCGAGTATGAGGGGCTACTTGCCAGCTAGGATTGCGATGGAACTGGGGATCAAGAAGCTAGTCATCCGTGGTGATTCTCAGCTCATCGTGAAGCAAGTAAATAAGGATTATCAGAGCGCACTGATGGAAGCATATGTGGAAGAAGTGAGAAAGTTGGAGGAACACTTTGACGGGCTTCAAATAGAGCATGTGCCCCTTGCGGAAAACAGCATTGCTGACCACCTGTCAAGCTGCGCCGCACAGAAGCTCTGTCAGCGTGGAAGCACGATCACCTATGGGACATGGCTGACCCTTCGTGGTTCGGCAAGGGGACGGTCACAGCACAGAAAGAGCAGAAATAGCAGGGCAACGCAATGATGGACGGCTCTCTTTTACCCAGGTTCAGGCCACTTTGCAGCATAAAACCCTACTCCTGCTGTGGTGGATTGAAAGACGAAGGCGCAGAGTGCTCAAGCCCGACAAGTGCGCCTCGGGGGAGCAGCTACGCACGTACAAGTGTTGGGGGACCAAGTTTTTGAACCCTTTGCTAGGTTGCCTCGGGCCTCCTTTTATAGGTTAAGGGGCGACCACAATGGCAAAACAGTCATTTTAGTATGATTAGATAACTAACAGTGCTATCATACCTAACTCTGGCAGTTAGGACAAAGTGCATTAAATGCACTGCTATGTGTCAT
This sequence comes from Thinopyrum elongatum, assembly GCA_011799875.1. Taxonomy (NCBI): domain Eukaryota; kingdom Viridiplantae; phylum Streptophyta; class Magnoliopsida; order Poales; family Poaceae; genus Thinopyrum; species Thinopyrum elongatum. The sequence continues at coordinate 283,525,666 of CM022300.1, forward strand.
GCTGATGCCCGGCAAGCCTGCCGCGCCGCTTATCCATCCTCTCCTTATTAGCATGACACGCCATCTGGACGGGTGTCAATAAAGCTAATCTCTTCTCTAGCAGGTTGCCACGTACCCAACAGGGTCCACCTAGTCACTTGAGAGCTCGACACCGCATCGATTAATGACTTGTGTGCGATGAGGTGGAGCGGTGGTGTCTTGGCGGAGGCCTGCTGGCACGGAGCCTGCCGGGCTCATGCCTTGGAGTCTTGGCGGCCCCGGGAACCCCGATGGAGCGGCTTTTGGGTTGATTCCCCAGTCGTAGCCTCAACCCTGTCGGGCTCGCCTGCCCGGCAAGGGAGACCCTCCCAGGGAGTTCTCTGGTCACCTTGAATCTTGTTATTCTTAAGCTTTATGTGCCCGACAGGGTCAGTTTATCCCGGAGGCCGCACACGTCTGTGCACAAGTCAGGGGAAAACAAATACCCTTGTTTGTGTACACCGACAGGAGCCCCCGAGACTGAGTCACATGTGCCGCAGACATCGTTGGGTTAGGCCCAAAACAGTGCATCGACACATGGCGAAGATCCGCTGTCCACGTATTAATGACCTTGCTGACCCGTCAATCACACGTCCATCCCACGTAGTTATTGCGGAACATGGAATCATGGATTTATAGCAGTTACTGGGTAGTGCACCTGTTAAAGGCGGTTTTTGGCAGGGAAAATAGTGGAGAGCCAGCCCCTTCACGTGGTCCCAATAAAAAAGGAAACGCGAAGGAGCGCTGCTCATTTGCACCCTTCTCCCCTTCCGCTTCATCTTCTTCCTTGCGAAGGAAACCACCTCCGCCGCCACCATCTGCCCCACGCCACGCAAGATCCTTCTTCCTCCTCCGTCTGAAGAAATGGGGCGCAAGAAGAGCATCGTAAAGGGGAAACAGGCGACCAAGCCTGAGGACCCGAGAGCAGAGGAGAAGAAGAAAGAGGCGGAGGAGCTGGCCCAGCGGCGGCGGGAGAACGTGGTTTTCTACGCATACTTTTACTGCGGGCTCTCTTCCCCCTTCTCTGATTTCTTCAACGCCATGATGTATGCCTTCAGATTCCACTTGCTAGATTTTACATCGAATGCGATGACGTGCATGGCGGTATTTGCTCATCTGTGTGAAAATTTTGTCGGGGTTGCTCCCAACATGGATTTGTTCCGCCACTTCTATACCCCCTGCATTGAGGACAAATCCCTTTTGGGGAATATATCTTGGATTCCGTGAGGGAAGAAAGAGGGCATAACTTGGAGGGCAGTTACGCGGCAAGTGGAGGGAGTGGAGGGGCGATTGGTGTTGGATTAAGGATTTAGATGCCCCTTTGTACTGCTCGCCGAGAACCAAATGCATGGTGCGCGGCAAGGATTGGAGTGACCTGGGCACTACTGACGAGAAACTTTGCCCGGCACTGAACAGGATCACCTGCCTCAAAGCTGGCGGGCTAACCATTGAACATGTGGGGGCCGACTTCCTCCAGTGCCGCATCGCGCCACTACAACGGAGGGACATATTTGCTTGGGAATACAAGAACGCCCGAGACTGGATGCGGCTTTATCCAGGCTGCGGCAACAGCCTGACAGTCATGAGCCACGCCTGGTTATGTGAGCAGCTGTTTCACAAAGCCGACACCTTTCACCTGCCTGCAAGAATCGTTCCACTGCACATCAATTCTGCGACGGACCAAATCCTCAAGTGGATGCTGGATTGCAATGCCGATGGGGTCAAAGAAGATTGGGAGTTGCCCAGCTTGGAGGATGAGATGGAGTGGGCCTCTGGTTTAGAGGAGAAGGCTACCAGGAAGGAAAAGGACTTCACCAAGGGCACCGCCGAAGAGGAGCAGAAGTACATACGCAACAGGCTTGAGGAAGCTTGCAGGCTCAAGGCTGCCGGGGCAGCCAGCCATGAGGGTGATGATGATGATGAGAATTCCTCAGACAAGGAACGTGTTGATGAAGAGATCGTCGATCTTGAGGTGATAGGGGTCGCGGCTGCCGAGGTAGAGGCTGCCGGGGCAGAGGAAGCCGAAGCGCCAGAGGAAGAGGAAGGGTTCAATGTGGGTCCTCAGGCTCCCGAGCAATGGCACCGCCTTTGCAAGAGAGGCACCTGAGAGCCGGTGGTTCCTTCGTCATCTCGGGCTGGACCCAAGGTGAAGAAGACGACCGCTAGAGGTAGCAAGGATGATACAACGCGCCGCCACTCAGCCCGCCTTGCTCAAACCTTGACGCCGCCTCCCCGGCAATGGGTTGCCCAAGGCGTTGACCCCATGCCACCGTCAAGCCCAGTTCTAACAGTGAGCAGGACCCCGCCACCACTCAAGAGAGCTAGGGAATCGCCTCCCTCCTCATGTACTAGATGGATGCCATCCTCGATGACCCAGAGTAAGGGAAACCTTTTCTCCTCTTAATTTTGACTAGATCATTCAAGGCGCGCGTTGCTGCACCCGTTCATTTTTACAATAGATTGGTAGAAATTTATAAAGTGAAAATAAAATTTCGATGAAGTTTGTCTTCAAAGTAATGCAGATAGCGATGCCCGTCCATTTTTACAATGGAATAATGGATTTTATTCTAAATAAGCTGATACACGGAACATAAAAGTTTGATTTGCATAAAGTTACTGACATATTAAGAGTGATTCAAGTGAATAATCAATGGTTTTACAAAAAAGAGAGATTTGTATTGGTATTTCAATAGAAAAAAGGAGACATGCATTATGCACTCAGGTAAACGATATTCTCATTTTCTTTTTATTTCTATCACATCATTAGTGAATGTCCAAATCTTAGATAGTAGCATAATGATGTCAAACACTATAAATAATACACAAGAATAAGAATAGCAGCAAAGCTCGGCATGAATAGTATGAGACCTCTACAGCAAACAAGCCCTCAACCTGTAGCACAACATTGTATAACCAGCATTGATGCCATCCTTATCAAAAGAGCAGAAGGGTACATGAATAATTAACATAGTGAGATGGAAGATGGTTAAGTAGATAAAAATATGGCACCTTTATAACCGATATCTAAGTGCCTTTTTGCTGGATGCCATCCTTGATCCATCTTTGGTTTCTCTAGCACCCTCTTTCTTTGAGCATCACTCATCTTGTACCTCTTTTCATTCGATTGTTTCTACTTCTTTACCTGAAAGTCAGAATTGATGTAGCCCGATCAATGCCAACGGTGTGCAACAACAGTGACAATTACAGAGTTGCGAAGCTCACCCGACCAAAAGCACTCATGGAAGGTTCCTTGACTTTGCCTTTCATCTACTGAAAGGAAACAAGCAAGATGCGATGATTAAAGGTGTGAATTTCGGCATATTAGCAAGAGTTGTTTTTGGCCAATTACCAATTGTGTTGCTAAGCCTAAGATGTTGGGAGCATCAATGAAGATGACTTCTTCTAAATAAAACAGTAGGAGCGTTGAGCGACAGTTTTATCTTGTATGTCATTATTCTCTAGATCGACATGCAACAACCATCCCCGTGCCTTCTTTGCACAAGAAGCCTTCCTGCAGTCAATAGATTAGAAATATTCCAATTGGTTCATGATAGATTAATACAATCTCTTTGATACATTAAACAAAATTATATGAACACATGCAAAAACTAAAAAACTAATCTAACAGTTCATGTGTCCTATCAACGTTAACACATGCTAACAATAAAAAATAATCTAACAGTTCCTGTGTTGTATCAACATTAACTGTTTATGAAACTATTTCTAGCAACCGGATATAAAATCAGTAAATGTTCTGGCTTGCAACTACAATCGAGTGCAAATACATTAGTAAGCGATAGATTCTTCAACTTTCTATTGTGCGGTACCATCAGATAAAGAAATCTTTGGTTCTAGTCTACCAATCATGAATTTTATTTCCATTAGGTGCAGGTGTTCTACAATAAAAAAGATAGGAACAAAGAAATTTGCAAACAACATGCAATGAACAATGGAGATAAAAAATGGTTATTATTTCAGATAGCCAACTAATGCTAAACATAAAGAAACAAGGTATGGCAGTCGACATGAACAAATTAACTGCCCGACAGCCAATGGAGAAGAACTCATGCATATATAATTTATAATCTTTTACTGTGACATGCATAAGAGCAATGTTGAGGATATCGCTTATCGTTAGAGTCTATCAGCCGAGGAATAGAGATTAATTGGAAATCGGCTGATTAATCAATTTTATCGGTTGACTATTAATCGGCCATTTTTTGCAAATCCCAGGCTTTCAACACTAAAATATGCTATATTCACAAAAAAAAATATTGGATAGAAGTGTTACCTTGATTCTTAGCCTTTGAATCCTCATATAATGACAAACAAAATAGGACAATATTACATATTGCATAACAAGGTCCACAAAACACAAACAAACATAGTTTTTTTCAAAAAAAATGTGGTAGGAATAGGCTCCATTTATCAGTAGATTCTCAATAAATCGCTTGTTAGAGCGATAAATCGGCCCAAACGGTAAACGATGTAGATAAGGCATAATCTTGTCGGTCACCCCAGGAGTAGCGATTAATCAGATGATAAATCGCTGAATCGAAAGATTTTTTGAACAGTGCATAAGAGTAACAAAACAAAGAGTGCCATCTAAAGAAAAGAAAAATCGGCAGACAACTTTTCTTCTGGGAAAACTAACACGCTGTATCACACCACAATCATACTTATGGTTTGAACATTGGGAAGGAAATAAATACCATATGCCAGTGCTGAGGCCAACGCCACGGTGGGCGACCAGGACACACCGCGTGCCGGATGGCGCGCTCTTCTTGGTGTCCTTCTGGTCCGCTGATGAGCCGGTGCTCGCGGCGGACATAGGGTCTGCCCTAGGTTGAGGTCGAGGTTGGAGAGGACACCTAGGATCTGCAAGTGGGAGGGGTTGAGCGTGCCTTGCCGTGGGTGCCGCCGCTGAAAGTCGTGATCTACAGAAGGACACCAAGGTTTGCGTCCATAGGTCGTGAGAGAGAGGAAAGGTCGGGAAGGAAGACCATGGAAAGACGCCGCCATGCAAGGCTGCGAGCGAAGAGAGAGCAGGGGTCGTCAGCGACTCGCGAGCATCCAGTGTTATAGGTTTTACCTGTTTTGCGTCACCCGCCTGGTACAGGCCCAGTAGGCCCAATTGAATCTGGGATGCCAAAAAAACCACCAGAGCAGCGGCTCGATCAGGCTATTGCTCATTCAGATCGGAACGAAGCATTGATGTGGGATTAATAGGTAATCGGACGGGGAAAACTTCCTAAAGTGACAATCCAATGGATAGAAACGCTAATAGCCTGAGAGGGCAGGAAAAGTGCTAAGTTATAATGTATCTAAATTGCCTTTTCCTCGATTCTAATCTTGTGTTCCTGGTTCTAACAGGGATGAAGAGACCCTTGTGCACCGGGCCAAACGTGCCAGGCCAAGAGCGGCAGGATTGGGCACTTCGTCAGGCATCGGCCTGGCGGGGAGCACCGTGGACGCCGCAACGCACAGCCCCCAGGGCAGCCCTCCTCACGAGGGCATGGGACAAACCTTGGTCACTGGCGAGAACATCGACGTTTCTCCTCCGTCTCCCGCCAAGGAAAAGGAAGGAGATCACCAGGAAGAAATCCACCAAGGAGGGGCAGTTCCTCCGCCGCCTCCCTTGATCAATATCCAAGGAAAAGATTCTCCAGCAAGGGCTCCTTCTGCGGGATCGGCTCGCCTTGGAGCCATCCCCCTAAAGAGGTGGTTGTTGATCGCCCCCCGGCAGTAAAAGTTGCCGGGGAAGGAGAAGTCTATTCCTGACAGCAGCCATCGAGTAAGCCACTTGTTTTCTGAATCTCTCTCCAAGGAATTTTTGCTTTCTTGATCCTCAAATTAAGCTTCCGGATTTCATATTTTTCTTGCCTCCAATTTCCTTCACAGCCCCCATGCTCGAAGAGAAGGAACTTTTGGAGGAGGTGGCTGACATAGGAAAGGACACCACTGTGGAGGCCGTCAAGATCGCCACTGAAGAGGGTCACACAGAAGCCCCCAGGGATATCCAAGAAGCCCTAGAAGGAATGGAGAAAATCCCCGGTAGCATGCTTGACTCCATCATGGAGGTTGAGGACAAAGCACCCTTCTAGTGTGATGTCTCAAACATGAGGGTGGCTCCCCCCGCAAGCAGCTTAGCGATGATCTGAGCTCACCCTGCACCCACAGCCCCCAGCTCATCAATTATTGCCGGGGTGACCTTTGATGAGGAGATCAGTCGTATACTGGCTCCGTTGACCCAAAGAGCCAAAGAAGCAGGCGATCCCGTCGACCGTTCCAAAGACTTGGCTTTCCTAGAGACGATGGCTGCCAGGCTCAAAGATGTGCAAGAGAGGTATGGCCAAAGGTGGCAAGTAGTTCAAGAGGAACACCAGGCTCAGGATGTGGCCACCCATCAATTGAAGGAAAAGGCAGAAGAATTGTGCGCTTGGTACAACACCTGATCCCGTGAACTCAGGGACCAGGAGTAGAAAATGGCTGCTGTTGCAGAAAGAGCAAGAACTCGCGACGGCAGGCTGACGGAGTGCAAAGCGCAGCTCAACGCCAAAGCCAAAGATGTTGCCGCTCGTGAGCAGGCCATGGCTGACACTTTTCGCAGCAAGGATGAGGAGCTGGAAAGCCTTGTTAAGTCGCGGACCAAGGACCTGGAGGATAGCCACAAGAAAGCCATCGACGCGCAGACCCAAGACGCAGCAGCTAAACTCAAGGAGGTCGCTGATAACCTTGCCGCGACTTCGAAAGCCAAAGGGGATCTCGAGGTCCAAGTGGGAAGGCTGGAGAAAGAGCTTGCCGAGAGCAAAAAGGAGACCGAGGCTCACCGGGAAGAAGCGCGAAAGGTAGCCACCACACTAGAGGGGCTGCAATCACAGCTTGCATCCAAGGACCAGGATCTGTCCACTACTTCCGGCACCATCGAGGACTTGAACACCAAGCTTGCCACTCTGGAGAAAGACCTTGAGCTGGCCAAGGATCGAGAGAGGGTCTTGACGGAAGAAGTTAACACCGCAGGGGCTCTCTGGAAGGATGTGTTGGAAATATGCCCTAGAGGCAATAATAAATTGGTTATTATCATATTTCCCTGTTCATGATAATTGTTTATTATCCATGCTAGAATTGTATTGATTGGAAACTCAAGTACATGTGTGTATACATAGACAACAACGTGTCCCTATTGAGCCTCTACTAGACTAGCTCGTTGATCAAAATATGGCTATGGTTTCCTAGTCATAGACATGAGTTGTCATTTGATAATGGGATCACATCATTAGGAGAATGATGTGATGGACAAGACCCAAACTATAAATGTAGCATATGATCGTGTCAAGTTTATTGCTATCATTTTCTGCATGTCAAGTATATGTTCCTATGACCATGAGATCATGCAACTCACTGACACCGGAGGAATACCTTGTGTGTACCAAACATCGCAACGTAACTGGGTGACTATAAAGGTGCTCTACAGGTATCTTCGAGGGTGTCCATTGAGTTGGCATGGATCATGACTGGGATTTGTCACTCCGTATGGCGGAGAGGTATATCAGGGCCCACTCGATAATACAACATCACAGTAAGCTTGCAAGCAATGTGACTAATGAGTTAGCCACATGATCTTGTATTATGGAACAAGTAAAGAGACTTGCCAGTAACGAGATTGAACTAGGTATGGAGATACAGACAATCGAATCTCGGGCAAGTAACATACCGATGGACAAAGGGAACTGCATACGGGATTAGCAGAATCCTTGACATCGAGGTTCGACCGATAAGATCTTCGTAGAATATGTAAGAACCAATATGGGCATCTAGGTCCCGCTATTGGTTATTGACAGCAGAGGTGTCTCGGTCATGTCTGCATAGTTCTCGAACCCGCAGGGTCTACACACTTAACGTTTGGTGACGATATAAGTATAGTTGAGTCATTATGGTGGTTACTGAAGGTTGTTCGGAGTCCCGGATGAGATCCCGGACATGACGAGGAACTCCGGAATGGTCTGGAGGTGAAGATTGATATATTGGACGAAGGGTATTGGAGTCCGGAATTGTTCCGGGGGTACCGGGTGATGACCAGCATGACCGAAAAGGGGTTTCGGGGGGGGGGGGGGGTCCCGGCAAGTGTTGGGGGGCCTCATGGGCCAATGGGAGGGGGCAAACCAACCCACTAAGGGGCTAAGCGCCCCTCTTACCCCATCCCACATGACCAGGGGAGGTGGGGCGCCTCCTGGCTTGGGAGGCAAGCCTCCACCTGGCTTGGGAGGCAAGCCTCCACCTGGCTTGGGGGGCAAGTCACCCTAGGGTTTCCCTAGGGTAGATCCCATCTGCCCTGGCCGCCGCCCCCTAGGGGAAACCCTAGGGGTGCCACCCCCCTCCTCCCTTCTCCTATATATTGAGAGGTAGAGAGAGGGCAGCCGCACCCATACAGATCTATTCGTGCCATGGCGCTGCTCCTCCTCTCCCTCATAGCCATCTTCTTCTCCGTAGTGCTTAGCGAAGCTCTGCTGAGATTCCGCCACCACCACCGCCACCACACTATCGTGCTGCCGGAGGACTCGAGCTACTACTTCACCATCGCTCGCTAAATCGAGGAGGTGAAGGCGTCATCAAGCCGTACGTGTGTTGAATACGGAGGTGCCGTCCGTTCGGCACTTGGATCGGGAGTTCGCGGGACGGATCGTGATTGGATCGCGAAGACGTTCGACTACATCAACCGCATTTCTTAACGCTTCTGCTTAGCGATCTACAAGGGTATGTAGATCCAATCTCTCCTCTCGTAGATGGTCATCTCCTAGATTGGATCTTGGTGAGCGTAGGAATTTTTTTGTTTCCCATGCAACGTTCCCCAACAGTGGCATCAGAGCTAGGTCTATGCGTAGATGACATCATGATTAGAACACAAAGGAGTTTGTGGGCGTTGATATTCAGATTGCTTCCTTCCTTGGTCTTTTCTTGATTCAGCAGTATTGTGGGATGAAGCGGCCCGGACCAACCTTACATGTCCATGTACATGAGACCGGTTCCATTGATAGACATGTGACTTTGTTGCATAAAGATGGCTGGCGGGTGTCTGTCTCTCCCACCTTAGTTGAATCGGATTCGACAAAGGCAATCCTTGTAGAAGGTTAAATAGAAACTTGCATATCACCGTTGTGGCTTTGCGTAGGTAAGAATCATTCTTGCTAGATACCCATAGCAGCCACGTAAAACATGCAACAACAATTAGAGGACATCTAACTTGTTTTTGCAGGGTATGTTGTGATATGATATGGCCAAAGACATGATGAAATATATTTGATGTATGAGATGATCATGTTTGTAATAGTCTATATCGACTTGCATGTCGATGCATATGACAACCGGCAGGAGCCATAGGGTTGCCTTTAATTATTGTATGACCTACATGTCAGTCATTAAGAGCTATGTAATGCTTTACTTTATCGCTAAATGGTAGCAATAGTAGTAGAAGCATGGTTGGCGTGACAACCCCGATGGCGACATGATGATGGAGATCATGCTGATGGAGATCATGGTGTCATGCCGGTGACGATGGAGATCATGCCGGTGCTTTGGAGATGGAGATCAAAAGCACAAGTTGATGGCCATATCAGGTCACTTATGATTTGCATGTGATGTTAATCCTTTTATGCATCTTATTTTGCTTAGGACAACGGTAACATTATAAGGTGATCCCTCACTAAAACTTCAAGATAAAATTGTGTTCTCCCCAAGTGTGCACCGTTGCGGAAGTTCGTCATTTCGAAGAACCACGTGATGATCGGGTGTGATAGACTCTACGTTCACATACAACGGGTGCAAGCCAGTGCTGCACATGCGGAACACTTGGGTTAAACTTGATGAGCCTAGCATGTACAGACATGGCCTCGGAACACAAGAGACCGAAAGGTCGAACACGAGTCATATAGTAGATATGATCAACATGGAGATGTTCACCATTGAAACCACCTCATCTCACGTGATGATCGGACTTGCGTTGGTGAATTTGTATCGTGTTACACTCGGACAACCAGAGGGATGTTGATTTGAGTGGGAGTTCTTAAGTAATATGATTAGTTGAACTCATTATCATGAACATAGTCTAAATTGTCTTTGCAATTTGTGTTGTAGATCAATAGCTCACGCTGTAGCTCCCTGTTTTAATACGTTCCTAGAGAAAGACTAAGTTGAAAGATATTGTAAGCAATTATGCAGACTAGGTCCGTAGTCTGAGGATTGTCCTCACTGATGCATAGAAGGCTTATGTCCTTGATGCACTGCTTGGTGTGCCAACCCCTCTAGCGTTGTCTGTGGATGTTGTGAACATCTGGCATACACGTTCTGATGACTACTTGATAGTTTAGTGCGCCATGCTTTACAGCTTAGAATCGGGGCTCCAAAGACGTTTTGAACGCCATGGAACATATGAGATGTTCCAAGAGCTGAAATTGGTATTTCAGGCTCATGCCCGTGTTGAGAGGTATGAGACCTCTAACAAGTTCTTTGCCTACAAGATGGAGGAGAATAGCTCAGCCAGTGAGCATGTGCTCAGAATGTCTGGGTGCTACAATCACTTGAATCAAGTGGGAGTTATTCTTCCAGATAAGATAGTGATTGACAAAGTTCTCCAGACGCTATCACCAAGCTACTAGAACTTTGTGATAAACTATAACATGCAAGGGATGGAGATGATCCCGGAGCTGTTCACCGTAGGCCGCGGAGGTAGAAATCAAGAAGGAGCATCAAGTGTTGATGGTTAACAAGACCAGTGGTTTTAAGAAGGGCAAGGGCAAGAAGGGAAACTTCATGAATGGCAAGCCAGTTGCCGCTCCAGTGAAGAAAACCAAGGTTGAACCCAAACCCGAGACTAAGTGCTTCTATTGTAAGGGGAATGGTCACTGGTAGCGGAACTACCCCAAATACTTGGTAGATAAGAAGGCTGGCAACTTCAACAAAAGTATATTTGATATACGTGTTATTGATGTGTACCTTACTAGTACTCCTAGTAGCACCTGGGTATTAGATACCAGTTCAGTTGCTAATATTGGTAACTCGAAACAAAAGCTACAGAATAAACGAAGACTAGCTAAGGGCGAGGTGACGATGTGTGTTGGAAGTGTTTCCAAGGTTGATGTGATCACCATCGCACGCTCCCTCTACCTTCGGGATTAGTGCTGAACTATTATTTGGTGTCTGCGTTGAGCATGAACATGATTAGATCATGTTTATTGCAATACGGTTATTCATTGAAGTCAGAGAATAATGGTTATTCTGTTTACATGAATAATACCTTCTATGGTCATGCACCCAATGTGAATGGTTTATTGAATCTCGATCGTAGTGATACACATGTTCATAACATTGAGGCCAAAAGATAGTTGATAATGATAATACCACTTTCTTGTGGCACTGCCGCTTAGGTCATATTGGTGTAGAGCACATGAAGAAACTCCATGCTGATGGACTTTTGGAGTCACTTGATTTTGAATCACTTGACACATGCGAACCATGCCTCATTGGCAAGATGACTAAAACCCCGTTTTCCGGAACAATGGAACGGGCAAGTGACTTGTTGGAAATCATACATGCTGATGTGTGCGGTCCGATGAGTGTTGACGCGTGCGGTGGATATCATTATTTCCTCACCTTCACCGATGATTTGAGTAGATATGGGTATATTTACTTGATGAAGCATAAGTCTGAAACGTTTGAAGAGTTCAAGCAATTTCAGAGTGAAGTTGAGAATCATCGTAACAAGAAGATCAAATTCCTACGATCTGATCGAAGGGGAGAATATCTGAGTTATGAGTTTGGCAATCACTTAAGATAATGAGGAATTGTTTCACAGTTGACGCCACCTGGAACACCACAGTGTAATGGTGTGTCCAAATGTCGTAATCGTACCTTATTGGATATGGTGCGTTCTATGATGTCTCTTGCCGATCTACCACTATTGTTTTGGGGTTATGCATTAGAGACAACTACATGCACTTCAAATAGGGCACCATCTAAGTCCGTGGAGACGACACCGTATGAACTGTGGTTTGGCGAGAAACCTAAGTTGTCATTTCTTAAGGTTTGGTGTTGCGATGCTTATGTCAAAAGGCTTCAGTCGGAAAAGCTCAAACCCAAAGCGGAGAAATGCGTCTTCATAGGATACCCAAAAGAGATGGTTGGGTATACCTTCTATCTCAGATCCGAGGGCAAAGTGTTTGTCGCTAAGAATGGGTCCTTTCTCGAGAAAGAGTTTCTCTCGAAAGAATTGAGTGGGAGGAAGATAGAACTTGATGAGTTTGTTGAACCTTTACTTCAACCAGAGAGTAGCGCAACACAGAAAGATGTTTCTGTGGCACCTACGTCAGTTGAAGAGGAAGCTAATGATGATGATCATGAAGCTTCAGCTCAAGTTACTGTCGAACCTCATAGGTCGACAAGGGTACGTACATCTTCTGAGTGGTACGGTTACCCTGTCTGAGAGGTCATATTGTTAGACAACAATGAACCTACGAGCTATGGAGAAGCGATGGTGAGCCCAGATTCCAACAAATGGCTAGGAGCCATGAAATCCGAGATAGGATCCATGTATGAGAACAAAGTATGGACTTTGGTGGACTTGCCCGATGGTTGGCAAGCCATTGAGAATAAATGGATCTTTAAGAAGAAGACAGACGCTGATGGTAATGTCACCATTTATAAAGCTCGACTTGTCACAAAGAAGTTTCCGACAAGTTCAAGGAGTTGACTATGATGAGACTTTCTCACTCATAGCGATGCTAAAGTCTGTTGGAATTATGTTAGCAATTGCTGCATTTTCAATTACGAAATCTGGCAGATGGATGTCAAAACAAAGTTTCCTTGATGGTTTCCGTGAGGAAAGGTTGTATGTGATACAACCAGAAGGTTTTGTCGATCCTAAGGATGCTAAAAGGTATGCAAGCTCCAGCGATCCTTCTATGGACTGGAGCAAGCATCTCGGAGTTGGAACATTCGCTTTGATGAGGTGATCAAAGTGTTTGGGTTTATACAAAGTTTGCAAGAAACTTGTATTTACAAGAATGTGAGTGGGAGCACTACAACATTTTTGATAAGTATATGTGGATGACATATTGTTGATCGGAAATGATGTAGAATTTCTGGAAAGCATAAAGGGTTGTTTGAAAGAAGTTTTTCAAAGGAAGACCTGGATAAAGCTACTTACATATTGGGCAACAAGATCTATAAAGATAGATCAAGATGCCTGATAAGACTTTCACAGAGCACGTACCTTAACATGATTTTGAAGGAGTTCAAAATGGATCAGTCAAAGGAGTTCTTTCCTGAGTTGTAAGGTGTGAAGTTCAGTAAGACTCAAAGCTCGACCACGGCAGAAGAAAGAGAAAGGACGAAGGTCGTCCCCTATGCCTTAGCCATAGGCTCTATACAATATGCCATGCTGTGTACCGCACCTGATATCTGCCTTGCCACGTGTCTGACAAGGGGGGTACAAGAGTGATCCCGGAGTGGATCACAGGATAGCGGTCAAAATTATCCTTGGAGGAATAAGGAAATGTTTCTCGGTTATGGAGGTGATAAAGAGTTCGGCGTAAAGGGTTACGTCGATGCAAGCTTTAAAACCTATTCGGATGACTCTGAGTAGCAAACCGGATACGTATAGTGGAGCAACCATTTGGAATAGCTCCAAGTGGAGCGTGGTAGTAGCATCTACAATATGACATAGAGATTTGCGAAGTATACGCGGATCTGAATGTTGCAGACCCATTGACTAAAACCTCTCTCACAAGCAAAACATGATCAAACCCCAGAACTCATTGAGTGTTAATAACATGGTGATGTGAACTAGATTATTGACTCTAGTAAACTCTTTGGGTGTTAGTCACATGGCGATGTGAACTATGAGTGTTAATCACATGGCGATGTGAACTAGATTATTGACTCTAGTGCAAGTGGGAGACTATTGGAAATATGCTCTAGAGGCAATAATAAATTGGTTATTATCATATTTCCTATTCATGATAATCGTTTATTATCCATGCTAGAATTGTATTGATTGGAAACTCAAGTACATGTGTGGATACATAGACAACAATGTGTCCCTAGTGAGCCTCTACTAGACTAGCTCGTTGATCAAAAGATGGCTATGGTTTCCTAGTCATAGACATGAGTTGTCATTTGATAACGGGATCACATCATTAGGAGAATGATGTGATGGACAAGACCCAAACTATAAACATAGCATATGATCGTGTCAAGTTTATTGCTATCATTTTCTGCATGTCAAGTATATGTTCCTATGACCATGAGATCATGCAACTCACTGACACCGGAGGAATACCTTGTGTGTACCAAACATCGCAATGTAACTGGGTGACTATAAAGGTGCTCTACAGGTATCTCCGAGGCTATCCGTTGAGTTGGCATGGATCAAGACTGGGATTTGTCACTCCGTATGACAGAGAGGTATCTCAGGGCCCACTCAGTAATACAACATCACAGTAAGCTTGCAAGTAATGTGACTAATGAGTTAGCCATGGGATCTTGTATTACGGAACGAGTAAAGAGACTTGCCGGTAACGAGATTGAACTAGGTATGGAGATACCGACGATCGAATCTCGGGCAAGTAACATACCGATGGACAAAGGGAACTGCATACGGGATTAGCAAGAACCCTTGACATTGAGGTTCGACCGATAAGATCTTCGTAGAATATGTAGGAACCAATATGGGCATCAAGGTCCCACTATTGGTTATTGACCATAGAGGTGTCTCGGTCATGTCTGCATAGTTCTCGAACCCGCAGGGTCTACACACTTAACGTTTGGTGATGATATAAGTATAGTTGAGTCATTATGGTGGTTACCGAAGGTTGTTCGGAGTCCCGGATGAGATCCCGGACATGACGAGGAACTCCGGAATAGTCTGGAGGTGAAGATTGATATATTGGACGAAGGGTATTGGAGTCCAGAATTGTTCCGGGGGTAGCGGGTGATGACCAGCATGACCGAAAGGGGTTTGGGGGGGTCCCGGCAAGTGTTGTGGGGACTCATGGGCCAAGGGGAGGGGGCAAACCAGCCCACTAAGGGGCTGCGCACCCCTCTTACCCCATCCCATGTGACCAGGGGAGGTGGGGCGCCTCCTGGCTTGGGAGGCAAGCCTCCACCTGGCTTGGGGGGGGGCAAGTCACCCTAGGGTTTCCCTAGGGTAGATCCCATCTGCCCTGGCCGCCGCCCCCTAGGGGAAACCCTAGGGGCGCCACCCCCTCCTCCTTTCTCCTATATATAGAGAGGTAGAGAGAGGGCAGCCGCACCCATACAGATCTATTCGTGCCATGGCGCTGCTCCTCCTCTCCCTCATAGCCATCTTCTTATCCGTAGTGCTTAGCGAAGCTCTGCTGAGA
The DNA here is from genome assembly GCA_011799875.1 of Thinopyrum elongatum. NCBI lineage: Eukaryota > Viridiplantae > Streptophyta > Magnoliopsida > Poales > Poaceae > Thinopyrum > Thinopyrum elongatum. Next base: position 283,541,079 of record CM022300.1, read on the forward strand.
TTCCACCACCACCACCGCCACCACGCCGTCATGCTGCCGGTGGACTTGAGCTACTACTTCACCGTCGCTCGCTAGATCGAGGAGGTGAAGGCGTCATCAAGCCGTACGTGTGTTGAACACGGAGGTGCCGTCCGTTCGGCATTTGGATCGGGAGTTCGCGGGACGGATCATGATTGGATCACGAAGACGTTCGACTACATCAACCGTGTTTCTTAACGCTTCCGCTTAGCAATCTACAAGGGTATGTAGATCCAGTCTCTCCTCTCGTAGATGGTCATCTCCTAGATTGGATCTTGGTGAGCGTAGGAAACTTTTTGTTTCCCATGCAACGTTCCCCAATAGGATGCAGAGCTCAAGCTTAAGGACCAGGTTGATCTGTATGACCTTTGGTCGAAGAGCCTGGTCAATATAGCCGAACGCATATCCTCACAGACCGGTAAGATGAACGTGAAGAGCTGGACCTTCTCCGTCAATGAGCACGAGGCCCCAAGCATCAAGCTGACACACTTCTTTGAGGGCCTTATCAATGGCTTGAAGACATATGAAGATGACAGATCCGCCTGCTTCGCCAGTGAGTCCCGGAAGTTTGCTCGGGATGCCATCTTCACCATCCTTGTCAACTTCGCATAGCGCCACCCTAACGTTGATATCTCCGATGCCTTCAAGAAGCTGCCGGCTGGAACAGACACTTCTGCTATCGCACAAGTTGCGGGCCTTTGGTCGACAAGGTTCTTTGGGTGCCCCGGGTCCAAGGAGGCCGCTGGGACTAATTTCTCTTGCTCCATTTGCTGCAACGCTGTCAAACAATGGAGACATATTTTGGCCTAATGTTAGGTCTCGCTACTCTGTGGGATGTAATAGTACTTTTAAGTAGTTGTATGAACTGATGCTATCCTTTAAGTTTATCTTGCCCATTTCTCTTGTATGATTATGGATCCTGCGCATGCTGGGAGCTTGGCGGGGCGAACACTAGCTGTGGTGCTCTGGGGGCGGACCCCTAGCATCCTACAGGCGTAGGTGCCATCGGCAAGTTTCCCTTCGACGTTCTCGATATGGCTGCCTGGACTATTGAGCGGACTCGAAACAGACGAGGGCGCAAGCGAGCACGGAAGGGTCCCTTTGCATTACGGACATCTCATATAGCGCTAGGGTTTAAACTAAGGGACAACTAAAGGAGTCACAAAGGATAAATAAAAGAGCCTGAAACTAAAAAGGTTCCACAACTTATCTTTTCTCAATTTTGTTATTGCTGCTGTCGTGAAGGCGCGAATCCCTTCTTTCCTTGGAAGTCTCGCACACAGAGGCCAGTACTTAATCCACATGCAATATGCTTGCAATGTACCGCGACCTGTGGCGAGACTTGCCGGGATAGGATGGAATATGCCTTGCCGCGATTCCTTTCTACAATAATGCTGCTCCGCAGAGTTGGGCGGAGACCCGATGGATTAGCCGTGGCCCGCGGCTTAGGTGGAAGTTCATCCCTGCAAGGTGAACGCTCGCGCTGCCATGGGTGGCTCATCGACAATTAGATCATCCGCCCCTGTGTCGCTGTTGCCATGCTCCATGCCTAAAAGGGGCTGCGGCGGGAGCGACAGCCGCGCTGTCAACGGCGACCGCGCCACCCATGGCGTCCACCCCATCCGGCATGGCTGTGACGCCCGCAACCATGCGCGAAGGGACCTTCGAAGGAGGGAACGGTGTCGCCGCTCCCCCCTTCTTCATGGGATCGAAGGACGATGCAGAAGGACAATCAAGATTGAAGCGCTGGCTACTGCTTCAGGTTCTCACAGGTGACGCCCCCTACCTGGCACGCCAAAGATGTTGACGTGGAAGCACAATCACCTATGGGGTAGGGCTGCCCCTTTGTGGTTCGGCAAGGGGACGGTCACATCGCACAAAGAGCAGAAACAGCAGGGCAACGCAATGATGGACAAATGTCTTTTACCCAGGTTCGGGCCGCTTTGCAGCGTAAAACCCTACTCCTGCTATGGTGGATTGATTGGGAGGAACATGAAGGCACAGAGTGCTCAAGCCCGGCAAGTGCCTTGGAGGAGCAGCTACGTGCGTACAAGTGTTGGGGGGATCAAGTTTTTGAACCCTTTACTAGGTTGCCTCGGGCCTCCTTTTATAGGTTAAGGGGTGGCCACAGTGGCAAAAGAGTCATTTTAGTATGATTAGATAGCTAACAATGTTATCATACCTAACTCTGGCAGTTAGGACAAAGTGCATTAAATGCACTGCTAGGTGTCATGCTGATGCTGAAGCCTGGCAAGCTTGCCGCACCGCTTATCCGTCCTCTCCTTATCAGCGTGACACACCATCTGGACTAGTGTCAATAAAGCTAATCTCTTCTCCAGCAGGTTACCATGTACCCAACAGGGTCCACCTAGCCACTTGAGAGCTCGACACCGCATCGATTAACGACTTGTGTGCCATGAGGTGGAGCGGTGGCGTCTTGACGGAGGCCTGCCGGCACGAAGCATGCCGGGCTCATGCCTTGGAGTCTTGGCGGCCCCGGGAACCCCGTTGGAGCGGCTTTTGAGTTGATTCCCCAGTCGTAGCCTCGACCCTACTGGGCTCACCTGCCCGGCAAGGGAGACCCTCCCAGGGAGTTCTCTGGTCACCTTGAATCTTGTTATTCTTAAGCTTGATGTGCCCGGCAGGGTCAGTTTGTCCTGGAGGCCGCAAACATCTGTGCACATGTCAGGGGAAAACAAACACCCCTATTTGTGTACACCGACAAGCTCCCTATTGAACCAGGAACTTTTGTACTCCATCTAACTCAACCGTCAGTTTCCCCATTAGCGTTGGCCAGAAAGAGAAGAAAACTAAACACTGGCAAGCATTTCCCGACAGAGCTACCGGGAACTGCTGGTGAGAAGGTTGCTGGAGAGAGCACCATGTTGGTGGGTGAGCTAAATCCTCCAGCGGAACCCCGAGTTCTCGCTGTTGAGGCTAGCGCTCCCACAGTAGAGGAGATGCCTTTGGTCCTTGTCGTCGAGCCACGAGCTTCGGCATGGGCACAACATATAGTCCAATTCCCGTAGACAGGAGAACTTCCCGATGGCCTGGAGGAATCTCAAAAAGTAGCCCGCCAGTCGAGTATGTACCAGTTTGTGGATGACACTCTGTATAGAAAGAGGTCGAACAGTGTGAAGTTGAAATGTATCAGCCAGGAAGATGGACTAATGCTGCTGACAGAAATTCATGGAGGTGTGTGTGGTTCACACCTAGGATCAAGTGCACTTGTCGGGAAAGCCTTCTAGCAAGGATTCTACTGGCCACCGCCCTCTGAGATGCAACTGAGCTCATCACTAAGTGTGAAGCCTGTCAGTTCCATTCCAAGAACATTCATCAACCTACTCAGGCCCTTCAAACAATCCCTTTACCCTGGCCTTTTGTGGTCTGAGGGCTCGTCATCTTGGGCCCCTTTCCCCGTGCCACTGGAGGCTTTGAATTCTTGTATGTAGCAATCGATAAGTTTACAAAGTGGCCAAGGTGGAGCCAGTAAGGAAGGTGACTGCGCAATCAGCTATCAAGTTCTTTAAAGGATTGGTGTGCCATTTTGGAGTACCCAACAGGGTGATCACCGACAATGGCACACAATTCACAAGCCGCACCTTCATGCAGTACATCCAAAGCCTTGGAAGCAAGGTCTCTGTCGCCTCTGTTGCCCACCCTAGGAGAAACGGACATGCTGAAAGGATGAACGCTGAAGTGCTGTGAGGGCTTAAGACAAGAACTTTTGGTAAGTTGTGAAGATGAGGCAAGTGCTGGGTTAACGAGTTGCCCGTGGTTCTTTGGTCAATCAGGACAACACCAAATCGAGCTACTGGCCAGACTCCCTTCTCCCTAGTATATGGTGTAGAAGCAGTGCTCCCCACATAACTCACATAAGGGTCACCTCGAGTACTTGCCTACGATGAAGTAGCGCAAGAGCAGCTGCGGCATGACAATGCCGCGCTCCTCGAGGAAGATCGTCTCCGGGCAGCTGTATGTGCTGCACTATACCAGCAAGCCCTGCGCCGCTATCATAGCCGCAGGGTTCATGCCTGAAGCCTTGAGGAAGGTGACCTTGTCCTTAGGCGCGTTCAGTCCGCCAAGGGTGCAAACAAGTTGACACCAAAGTGGAAAGGCCCTTACCGAGTAGTACGTGTCACCAGACCTGGCGCAGTCTGTCTAGAGACCGAGGATGGCATCCCAATGCAAAACTCATGGAATATTGAGCATCTTGGAAAGTTCTACCCGTAAGGCGCGGTTGCTGGGCCTAGCCTCGACAACCTGTTTTGTACAAGCATAGTCCCCGGGAATTGTAACCCTTTGTACAAAGCCAGGCGCAGGCCCTGTGCATAGTCGAATAAAATGAAGTGTTTTCACAAAACCCGCGTATATGATTTCCTGTTTGCTTAAGTATGATCTTATTGTGATTACACTAATTTCTAGATGAAATGACTAACATGCTGAGAACGGCCATGTGCTATCGTCCCTTCTTAGTTTCCTTTGATAACCACAGAAGGATTTTTTTCCTGGAAGGAAGGATAAATGCGAGCTCGCACACTTGGCCCCCGACAACCTATCCTAATCTAAGATGATAAGAAGGACAACAAAGAAAGATAAGTTCACATCCCATCATTCTGTGTTGTACTTATGTATGGAAAACTTGCATGTAAGGAAACCTTGCTGCCTCTTCCACTCGTGCTCCTATCTTTGACTCGAGTCTGCTCGACAAGGTTGGTTGTAGTTGCACATAGAGGGGTTAGCGAGTGTCCAACCTTCGTTCGCGCTCCTAATCCATTTTTAGGCTTGCTAAAATGATGTTGTAGTAGCAACCGCGTTGAAGGCCGGCAAGATATCTTGCCGGAAAGCTTTGTTTACTGAGAGTATTAAAGGCTCGTCTTTCAGTATGTTTAAATACATACACGGGTGTCTGGCAAGCTCTTCTTTTCAAAATACGTGAACAAACAAGTACAGATCATATGAGTACTAACATCGATGAAGGATTACATAATTTTGATTCAGATATTGGCAAGTGCCTACATTTTTTCTGGTTAAAAAGATAAGTGCCATGTAATGCCTTTCTTGTCCCTCTCCTCCTAGGAGTTACATTGAAAAGAAAAGAGGGCAAAAGGAGCGCCTGGGCAGAGCCCAGCCTGACCCCGTCAGGACCAGCGGGACGCAGCCTGACAAGATCGGGAGGGCGCCTCCCCGGCAAGGAAGAAGAGGCCGGGGATGGGGAGAGCGGCTAGGCGATGCCCTGGTCACCCCCGCCAGGACCAGAGGGACGCGGCTCAGCAGGGACACTGGCAGGGAAGACGAAGCTGGAGTCCACGAGCCTGCCAGGGTCTAGCTGGAGGTGGCGGAGACAGCCAGGTCAAGCACCCCCGGCAAATTGCTCTGTCGGGGTCCAGCCACATATGGCGGTGCTGCTGGAGCCTAGCTGATGGTGACAGTGTGTCCGGTGTTCAGCCGGAGTCCGAGTCATCGTCCTCATGCTTGATGACCAGGGGCTCGCCGTCGCCATCTTCGCCGTCAGTGTCCTCCTCATTGCTGTCGCTCGAGGAGGAGCTTTTGTCATCGCTCGAGCTTTCCGCGTAGCACCCTAGGAGAGCACCTGAATGCCCGAAGACCTTGATGAAGAGTGTATCGGACTCCACCAACTTGAAGCGGAGAACGTGCCCTTCCGCCAGATAATGGGCACGAGCGAAGGTTTTCCAGCCATGCCTAAGAAGCATGATGTGCAGTGCGGGGAACTCAATGTCCACCCACACAACACCATTGCAGCAGCCACTCATATGCAGGCCTAGCCTGAGCGGCTGATCGACCTCCATCACCTTGGCGAAGGGACGATGGAGCCGGAGACAACTGCGTGGAGGATCGCGTAGCTTGACGATGAACTCCAGCGCCGTGTCCCCCACATGGCCTTCTGTCGGCTTTGAAGCAACTGGAGGAGGAGCGGTGAGTGCACCACTTCACCCGCCTCGACCATGGGTGCTGCGTTGACCCCTACCCGTGGCTGCACCTTGTGCACTGGATCCAGCCTCTGCAGCTGCGGTAGAGGCAGGGGCGGGATGCCGAGAAGAAGTCCTTATCGCTACCGCTGGAGCACAGGCTCGGCCCCTTCTCCTCGCCTTGGTAGAGGCAGAGGCAGGAAAGGAGAAGGAAGAGATGATGGATGAGCATCGCTACTCCCTCATGTCTCCTTTTATATCGGAATAAGAGAAGGAGGGGGAGGCTGGCTCTCCACTACTTGGGGTAATCGCCCCACTCCTCCAACCCAGCCTCCTGCATCCCTGACGGCGTTCTGATTCATCGGCCACCCCACTATGCCAATCCGGGGCGCTGTGTATTCTGCCAACGGCACACGTTCCCGCACCCTGCGCGTCCACCACCAACCCTGCGCAGTGCATGCAGCATGCGTGGCGGAAACGACAGCCGTGGTGGGTGAACTTAAGGTAATGTGGCAGTTATCACAATTCAAGCACAAACGTCGTAATGGGCTCTCTTGGGCATGGACACCTCTGGCTTGCGACATGAACAACACACGCCATATGGATGTGAAGGCGCCGCGGGATCCCTAGAAACTGACCCAAGTCCAGATTAATGAAGAAGCAAAGAAGATCTCAAAAATACAAGTACCAGCCCCGGCAAGATCTCTGTGCACGCCTATGCATTGGTTGGGCCTACCCCCAACGATGCCCGGCGACACGTGTGGACCAGGCCCGGGGGCTCCTATCGGTGCAACAAATAGGTGTGTTTGCCGACCTAACTTATGCACCGGTGTACGACAGACCATACATCATGTACCAAGACATGGCACGATATGAGCCAGAGAAACCGCTCTTCGTGAGATCAAGGAGCGCATTAAGAAGACAAAAGTAACCGGAGGATATCCCAGGAAGGCCTCCCTCCCCGGGCAGGCAGTCGAGGCTAGGCCTGGGGCCAAGTCCAAACCGCCCCGGCAAGGTCCCCGGGGCCGCCAAGACCACAAGACAGAGTCCCGGCAGGCTCCGTGCCGGCAAGCCTCCGCCAAGATGCCACCGCTCCACCTCATCATACGCCAGTCGCTAATCAGTGCAGTGTCGAGCTCCCAAGAGGCTAGGTGGATCCTGTCGAGCACGTGGTAACCTGCTGGAGAAGAGATTAACTTTATTGACACCCGTCCTGATGGCGTTTCATGCTAATAAGAGGTAGATGGATAAGCGGCGCGGCAAGCTTGTCGGGCTTCAACCTCAGCATGACACCTAGCAGTGCATTTAATGCACTTTGTCCTAACTGTGAGAGTTAGGTATGATAACACTATTAGCTATCTTATCATACCGTAATGACTATTTTGCCACTGTAGTCGCCCCTTAAACTATAAAAGGAGGCCCGAGGGAACCTAGCAAGGGGTTCGGATCCTCGATCCCTCAACACTTGTACGCGCGTAGCTGCTCTCCCCGAGGCACACTTGCCGGCCTTGAGAGCTCCGTGCCTTCGTGTTCCTTCATATCAATCCACCATAGCAGGAGTAGGGTTTTACGCTACAAAGCGGCCCAAACCTGGGTAAAAGAGAGTAGTCCATTGCCATGTTGCTTGGTTGTTTCTGCTCTTCGTGCAATGTGATTGTCCCCCCGGTGAACCACAAAGGGGCAACCCTGCCCCATAGGTGATCGTGCATCCCACCATGACATCGAGCAAGTGCATCAAGCTACCAAGGCAGAGCGACAAGTGCAAGATGGCTACAAATATGCCAAGTACTCTTCCAAGACATATGGCTCATACAATCAAGCTTCAACGACTACAACACCTTCTATCTCAACCAAACCTTCTACAAGCTACGACGACAAGTCAAGTTACAAGAAAACTTTGACACCTCCGAGTCATCCTCCTACTAAAAGCAACTTCAAGCCGAGAGCTTCATCATATACAACTCCAACGGATAAGACCGTCAAGACAAGTTCCATCAAATGCTTCACATGTCAAGGCCGAGGCCACAAGACATTTGAGTGCCCCTCTCGGCGCACCATGATCGCCAATGATGACGGCACCTATGACTCGATGAGTGAGTAAGAAATGGAAGCGCTTGAGCACGTAGCCATGCACCGGTGCGTAAATGAAGATGAAGATGAACAAGTCTTTTGTGACAATGATTCGAGCCCTGCTCTCGTTGTATCCAAGGTCTTGACACTTCAACACCGACAAGACGAAGACCAACGCTGCCACATCTTCCACACCAAAGTAGGCATCAACGGACGTTCCGTGAAGGTCATCATCGATGGAGGAAGTTGCCACAATTTGGCAAGTGAAGAGCTATGATCCAAGCTACAATTGGTCAAGATGAAGCATCCTCGTCCCTACAAGGTCCAATGGCTTAGCGACTCCGGCACCATTCATGTGGAGCACACCGTTCAAGTCTCCTTCAAGACCGGAGCATATGAAGACACCTTGGAGTGTTATGTGGTTCCCATGTCCGTTTGCCATCTCCTACTTGGACGACCTTGGCAATTCGACCGCGATGTCATCCAAAATGGGAGAACCAATCACTATAGCTTCAACATGGAAGGAAAAGAGTATGTGCTACGACCTATGTCACCAAGCCAAGTGATCACCGACAAGCAAGCAACCACCCATCATGGAGAGAATAGTGATAGAGTGAGCCACCAAAAGGAGAGTGAGTGCCACAAGCCCAAATTGAGTGCCTCCACGATGAGCGACAAGAAAAACTTGGTGCTTTTCGCTACCAAAAGTGAGATGAGAGAAGTGTGTGAGAACCCATCTAGTGTTATGCACTATGTCCTATTGTGCAAAGATGAAGCGGCAAGAACTAACACCTCTCACCATCTACCTGTCGTGTTGTCTACCCAATTGCAGGAATTCAAGGATGTTTTCCCCGATGAGCTACCTTCGGGACTACCTCCACTACGAGGCATCGAACACCGAATCGACCTCATCCCCGGTGCATCGTTACCAAACAAGGCACCCTACCGCGTCAACCCCGAAGAAACCAAGGGAATACAAAGGCAAGTACATTAACTCACTAACAATGGGCATGCACGTGAAAGCTTAAGTCCTTGTGCCATCCCGGTCAGTCTTGTGCCTAAGAAAGATGGTAGTTTTCGCATGTGTTCCGACTACCGTCCCATCAATGCTATCTCCATTCGTTATAAATATCCTATTCCTCGCCTTGATGATATGTTAGATGAGCTTAGCGGTGCCACAATTTTCTCTAAAATTGATCTTAAAAGTGGCTATTACCAAATCTGCATTCAAGAAGGTGATGAATGGAAAACCGCTTTCAAAACCAAGTTTGGTTTGTATGAATAGTTAGTTATGCCTATGGGCTTATGCGAAGCACCCGACACTTTTATGTGTGTGATGCATTATGTTCTTCGCCCCTACATTGGCGTATTTGTTGTGGTCTACTTTGATGATATTCTTGTGTTTAGCATGTCTCTAGAAGATCATGTCACACATCTTAGAAACATTTTGCAAACTCTAAGAAAAGAGCGCCTTTATGCTAATATGGAGAAATGCCTTTTTGGTGTTGACAAGCTTGTTTTCTTGGGCTTTATTGTCTCCTCTAAGGGTGTTCATGTAGATGAAGCTAAAATTAATGCTATTAAAACTTGGCCACAACCAATCAACTTGCAACAAGTGCGAAGCTTCCTTGGCTTAGCTGGTTTCTATCGTAGATTCCTTAAGGACTTTATCACTATTGCATCACATTTGCATACCTTGAGGAAGAAGAATGCACCATTTGTTTGGGGGACCATCCCAAGATATTGCATTTAATGATGTTAAGAATTTTCTTACACTTTCTCCATTGCTTGCATTACCCAACTTTGATAAAACTTTTGAAGTTCATTGCAATGCTAGTGGTAATGGCATAGGAGGTGTGTTGATGCAAGAGAAGCGCCCAATTGCTTATTTTAGTGAAAAACTTTCCAGAGCGCAACTTAACTATCCCATCTATGACAAATAATTATAAGCTTTAGTGCGAGTCTTGCATGTGTGGGAACATTATCTTCGCCCTCATGAATTTGTCATCCATACGGATCATGAAACACTTAAATACCTTAAGGGTCAATCTAAATTGAATAAGCGACATGCCAAATGGAGTGAGTTCATTGAGTCATTTCCATATGTTATCAAGTACATCAAATGTAAGGAAAATGTTGTGGCGGACGCTTTATCCCGCAAATGCATGCTTGTTACTCAACTTGAATTGTATGTCATTGGCTATTCCTTATACCAAATGTTTGACACATACATCTTGGGAATGATATTACATCAAGGATGATTATCTAATGAGAGCTAACAACCTTTGTATACCCGAGTCTTCTCTTCATTTGTTACTTTTGCAAGAGGCTCATGGAGGAGGACTTATGGGTCACTTTGGACGCGACAAGACCTTCACTATGCTCTCCAAGAACTACTTTTGGCCCAAGAGGTTTCGCGATGTCTCTCGCTACACCAACCGATGCTCTACATGTCGCAAAGCTAAGTCTAAAGGTCAATCTCATGGTATCTATATGCCACTTCCTATTCCATATTACCCATGGGAAGATATTAGTATGGACTTTGTGCTTGGTTTGACTAGAACTAGAAACGACAAAGATTCTGTATTTGTTGTTATGGACCGCTTCTCTAAGATGGCACATTTTATCCCATGCAACAAGATAGACGATGCTTCACATGTTGCCAATCTCTTTTGTAGGGAAATCTTGCGTCTACATGGAGTGCCAAAGACGATTGTCTCGGACCGCGACGTCAAGTTCCTAAGCTACTTTTGGAAGACCCTATGCACCAAGCTCAGAATCAAGCTATTGTTCTCTTTGGCACACCATCCACAAACCGACGGCCAAACGGAGGTCACTAACTAGACGCTATCCACTCTCCTATGCGTGTTGATCAAAAGGAACATCAAGGTGTGGGAGGAGTGCTTACCCATTGCCGAGTACGCCTACAATCGCGCACGACATTCGACTACCGGCAAGTCCCCCTTCAAGGTCGTCTATGGTTTCAATCCTTTGTCCCCGTTGGACATCCTACCGCTATCACTACAAACGCGCATCAACATGGATGCGAGCGTGCGAGCGAGCTATCTCAAGAAGGTGCATGAAGATACAAGACAAGCAATAGACCGTCAAGTACAATGACTCGCGACCAAGATCAACTTCAACAAGCAACCCATGATATTCAACATCAGAGATCTCGTGTGGCTACACCTTCGAAAGGAATGCTTCCCCAACGAACGCAAGTCCAAGCTACTTCCGCGAGCAGACGAGCCCTTGAAGGTGCTAGAACACTACAACAACAATGCCTACAAGATCGATATCCCATGAGACAAGTACTCCGTGAGCGACATCTTCAACGTCAAGGATCTCTCTCCCTACCATGGTGATGAGGTTTTTGATCCGAGGTCAGATCTTTCCGGGGGGGGGGGGGGGGGGAGAGGGGGGGGGGGGGGGAGATGATGCGGAGCATCCCACGGTCATCCCCATGGATGCTACATCGACCACCCAAGGACCAAGTGGACCCATGACAAGAGCTCGCGCACGTGCTATTCAATCCGAGGTGACATCTCTCCTACTTGAGCTTCCCTACATGTGCACGAGACATGGTTGCTACCTTAATCAGAGACACTGTGTATGATCAGGTACAACAAGCATCCTGAGGATCCGAGAGCTCAAGAAGAGGAGAGGGACAAGAGTGCAAACTCTCTGCCAGCCCGGAACTTCCGGCCACCACCCGGAACTTCTGGTGCCCGGAACCTTCGGCCAGCCCGGAACTTCCAGCCCCTAGCGATCTAGACGAGCCCGGGCGTGCAAAGTCTCTGTTCAGCCCGGAACCAGCCCGTAACATTGCCCGGACGTTCTGGCCCCCGGAACTTCCGGCCGACGCGGACCTTCCGCCCCCCGGACTCTAGCCCAGCTCCAGCCATGCCAACTCTCTGGGTATCCCGGACCCTGCCCGGACCTTCGCCTGGAACCTCCGGTGCCAGGAACTTCCGGCCCTGCCTGCGCGCAGTGACTCGGGCCGAGGCCCATGTACCCCTTCGCCCCCCTATACTATAAATATTCTTCTTCTACCTCCGTTTTAGGGTTAGCATTGGTTTAGCTCATATGGGAGATAGATCTTTGCTCATCCACTTGATACCTACTCCATTGGAGGCCAAGCCCTCCATCTAGGAGAAGATTCCCAAGTGGATTCAAGACCTCTTCACGGAGAAGATACCCTAGTGGATTCAAGACCTCCTTCCAGGACATGAACTAGTGACCTTTGTATCCCCCTTTGTTGGATTTGAATCATGTATCTCTCTTTGTGTTCATGGATCTAGCACATGTGTGATCGTGTCTCGTTGATTTAAGTGTTTCCTCTCGTTTCCCCTCGTGTTTACCCTCGAGTGTTCATCGTGTTCTTTGGGAATTCCCCTCCAAATCATGAAAGATCAGCCCCTAGGGTTCCGCCCTACATCACCCAGCAATACTTGGATATGTAGTCTCAATAGGTATGAAGGTATGCGCAAAGATGGTGGGGCTATCAAGATGTATTGGAAAGGAAGGAAAAGTTTATGATAGAATGGATACCTTCGTCGGACTTAACCTTTCATGAAGTCAGGGGTAATTGGCCTTGCTTCCGGTTGAAGATGGTCTCAAAGGATGGATGGTCGCCGTCGATGCGGAAGCTCATAGTGGATGTAGTCGATGGAATTAGTCGTTACTCGTATCATTCCACGTGGTGATTGCTGAAGAAGTAACCATCCCTAAGTAGCCGAAACACCTTAGGAGACTCAAATCACAACTCAACCAACCACAAATGCAATAAGAACCAAATGGGTTAGTTTGCGGAAGTTTTATGTGGTGGTGCGGAAGTTATGGCGGAGGGCCTATTCAAAGATGCAAAAATGCAAAAAATTTGATGGAGTCAAATGATGGTAAAACCAAGATGAGCAGCTCGGGCACATCGGCAGCTTTCCAATGAGCCAAAGAACACCCAAATCAGAGTTCGGGAGTGGGAGATATGGGCAAAAAGGTGGAACTATGGTGGCTGAATCTGGGAGGGCCGTGCACACGGGGTTCCGTGCGCACGGTACAAGGCCATGGGCATGGGGTGTCCAGGAACTTTTCGGGGGCCCGTGGACACGGGGGTGGCGGAAATTGCATGATTTCGATGTAAAATTCAAGAGGGATAAAGAAAAATTGGGCTATGGGGACGCAACAAAAGGTGGATCTACTTGCTAAACACCAGATCCATGGATTGAAATCAAGAAAAACTCACTAGGAACAACAAATCACAAAAAAATTGGTATGGTTCTTTTGTGGGGAATTTTTGAATTGGGACAAAAAGCAACAAAATTAGGCTAGAAAACGGTGGGGAGGACTCCAAATTCGTGATCAACGTGGCTCTAGATACCAAGATGTTGTAGGGTGGAGACCCTAAGTGGATATCTTTCATGGATTGGAGGGGGATCCACGAAGAACGTAAAGAACACGAAGAACAAGAGGGGAAATCACAAGAGGAACACTCAAGAACAAGTCCAATCACACATTGACTAGACTCACAAACACATGAGATTCACAAGGTACAAGAATAATCAAAGGGAAACAAGATACATGGTAAAGTTCATCCCAAATCCTATGAAGGAGATGAGGTCTTGATGAATTCCTAAGGATCTTCTCCAATGGAGGCCTTGAACTCCAATGGAGTCTTCTTTCTCTGAAGAGGAATCCCACAAGGGGAGATACATGAGCTAAGCTCTAATGTCTAGATCTATTCTTAGCTAAGTCTAAATGGAGGAGGAGGAGGAGTATATATAGGTCCAATACATGAAGGGGTAAGGAGGGACAAAATGTGGATACATGGGCAAAGCCCAACAGCGACACGCAGGAGGCCCCGTGCGCACGGGGTATCCATAGACCCAGCGACTTAGCCCATGCGCACAGGCTTGTACCATGGGCACGGGGTCCCGTGTGCATGGGTTCCAAGGGCCCGTGCGCACGGGGTATCCAGAGGCTCGCAGCATGTCGCCTTCTCATGGACACCCATCACTGCAGGAGGAACCTCGCCTTCTCCTTGATGGTTCCTTCTCCATTTCCAGGCTTCTCTCATGGGTGGTGTAGGCGCTAACTTGTGGATGACCTCCTCCATGGCACGTTCATCATTTGGCTCAAACCTATATGGGCACATGGTAGGACGGTCAAGTAGTACACCATCCTCGAGGGAACTAAGAGGACACGCATTAAGGATGGAATTCACCTTAGTATGATTGAAGTAGGAGTTGGGTGTGTCTCTTAGCAATGGAACTCTTGACATGGTGATGTCCGTAGGATGCTCCGCATCATGACATCTCTCCTGCTTGAGCATCCCTTACACATGAACAAGACATGGTTGCTACCTCAATCAAAGACAATGTGCATGATCAGGTACAACAAGCATCCCGAGGATCCGAGAGCTAAAGGATAAGAAAGGGACAGGAGTGCAAACTCTCTGTCCAGCCCGGAACTTCTGGCCACCGGAACCTCCGGCCAGCCCAGAACTTTCGGCCCCTGGCGATCAAGGCCAAGCCCGGGCGTGCAAACTCTCTGTTAAGCCCGGAACCTGTTCGGACCCCCGCCTGGAACCTAAGGCACCCGGAACTTCCGGCCAGCCCGGACCTTCCGGCCCTCGGCACCCAGACCAGCCCCGGAGCGCGCCAAATCTCTGGTTAGCCCATAACTCGGCCGAAACCAGCCCGGAACCTCTGGTGCACGGAACTTCCGGCCCTGCCCGGAACTTCCGGCCTGCCTATGCGTAGTGACTCTCGGCCGAGGCCCGTGTACCCCTTCGCCCCCCTGGACTATATATACTCTTCTTCTACCTCCATTTTAGGGTTAGCATTGTGATAGCTCATTTTGGAGATAGAGCTTTGCTCATCCACTTGATACCTACTCCTTTGGAGATCAAGGCCTCCTAGGAGAAGATCTTCCAAGTGGATTCAAGACCCCGTATAGGGAAGATCCCCTAATGGATTCAAGACCCCATCTCCTCACGGATTGGGAAGAACTACTGACCATTTGCATCATCCTTTGTTGGATTTGGATCGTGTCTCTCATTGTGTTCTTGGATCTAGCACATGTGTAATCGAATCTCATTGATTTGAGTGTTTCCTCTCGTTTCCCCTCGTGTTTTCCCTTGTGTGTTCTTCGTGTTCTTCATGGGATTCCCTCCAAATCGTGAAAGATCGCCCCCTAGGGTTCCGCCCTACATCACCATGCCATGAAAATGATTGTACATCGCATGATTCCATACATTGTGTGCATCGCCCCATGAATAAAATTTCTACACATGAATATAGTGATGCATTACAAATTCCTTGCCATGAGAATAATTATTGATTGCATGAATGCATCCATTGTGTGCACCATATGCATACCATTCATGATAATGCTCTAGGTGTTTCACATGATGCATTACACAATTTGATTCTCCATTATGCTATCCATAACAACAAACCTTTAATGATGGATGACATGTTCATATATCATGCATAGCATTGGATATTTCGTGCTAACCAACAAATGCACGTGCGCATCATAATGGATGATGTGTACATATACCACACACACACAATTTTCCCTTTGCCTTTGTTTTGTGTAGGTACTTATGAACACTCATCAACCTCACAGTCCCATGAGTTGATGAAACAAGCTCTTGAGAGAAAGGATGCTTTGGGACTCCATGGAGTATCCTTACCACCGTTCCCTTCGCACAAGGACTACGCGCATTACTTTTACTTGGCTCTCACATGATAGACGCAAAGGTGTCTCGTCTTTCGGTGAGATGGTGGTTTTCGTTTTTGGTGGAGTAGACTTTCACGATCTGACTACGAACGTGCGAAGACGTCGCACCTTAGCAATCGCTAAACAAACTCCGAGAGGTTATTGACCACGCCAGAGCATGATCAACCTGACCACGAGGGTCTATTTCCTGCAGGCAAACGAATAACAAGCAAGAAACTGAGATTGCAATCTAGATATTGCGAATATAAGAGGAAAGATTTATTGATCAAGGTGGGGTTTTGTGACGTCCTTGTCTGGTCATTGAACACAAACGAAGTACGCGAAGTTGCAGCTATGGCAAACTTTAATCTAAACAAAACCCAAAGTCTAAACGATGCCCTAAGGGCTGTATATATGTAGGAATTGATGCAGAGCATCCTATGGTCATCCCCATGGACCTACCTACATCTCCCAAAGTGCCACGTGGACCTATGACAAGAGCTCATGCCCGTGCTATCGAAACCGAGGTGAACTCGCTCCTCTCCAAATAACCACTTGATGCATGTCAGACGTGGCTACTACCTAAAGTAGAGACCCTATGTATGATCAGGTACCTGGATGAGGGACACAAAGATGCTACGACCAATGGGCCAGACGGCAAGGCCACTAAGTACAACGACCAAGCGAAGGAGCTGCCAAAAGCCTACAGCCATGGGACGACCAGTCTGGACCAGACGTCCGATGCCTGGAAGCCCCAATGGCCAGAAGGCCCAGCCAGCGAGCGCTATAGCGACCGAACGCCCGACAAGGACCGGATGACCGACACTCTCCAGTCACTGGACATCCGACATCGACCGGATACCTGACACCGTCCGACCAGAGCCGAAACGTCAGAAGACCGATGCCCTCCAGACGATCGACCCACCAGACATCCAACATCGACCAAAAATCCGACCGCACCCACACCGAGCCAAAATATCAGAAGTCTGAACCTTACTAAATGTCCGGACCCTCGTGAGCCACCGGACGACCGGTAACGGTCGGACATCCGACGCCTATCTGTGCAGAGCGTGTTGGGCCGAGGCCTATGTACCCATTCGCCCCCCTAGACTATATATACTCCTCCCTCACTCTTGTTAGGGTTAGAATTGGTTTAGCACATTTTAGAGATAGAGCTTTGCTCATCCACTTGATACATACTCCATTGGAGACTGAGGCCTCCATGGAGAAGATCACAAGTGGATTCAAGACCCCGTCAAGGGAAGATCCCCCTCGTGGATTCAAGACCCCATCTCATCACGGATTGGGAAGAACTACCGAACGCTTGTATCGTCCCTTGTTGTGTTTGGATCGTGTATCTCTCTTTGTGTTCATGGATCTAGCACATGTGTGATCGTTTCTTGTTGATTTGAGTGTTTCCTCTCGTTTCCCTTCTCGTGTGTTCTTCGTGTTCTTCATGGGATTCCCTCTAAATCGTGAAAGATCGGCCCCTAGGGTTCCACCCTACATCATCTGGGTATCATGAGCCAAGATTGATCATGAATTTGGAGTCCCCACCCTCTTTTTCTAGCCTAATTTTGTGTGTTTTTGTCCAATTTGGAAAATCCCCACAAAAATAGCCTCCCAATTTTTTTTGTGATTTGTTGGTTTGATGAAGTTTTGTTGGATTTGATCCATGGATTTTCTTTGCCATGAGTGGATCTAGCTTTCCCCTATCTTTTGCCTCAATTCCATCCGCAAAATCCGTCCAATTTTGAGCAAAATTTTCTTTCCCCAAGAAATCCTTGAGTTCTTTCCGGAGCCCGAAATCGCCCAGGCACCGGACATCTGGCAGTTACCGGACGTCCGACACATACCGATCGTCCGACCCATACCGGACGTCCGACGTTTCCTGACAAAACTGAATTATTTCACCCGAAAATTTTCAGCCACCACTACTTCTTCCGCATAACACCACCACTTTCTGTAACCACCATTGCTTAACGCTACAACCTCCGACAATTTTGACATGTTTTGTTCTTTGAGAATTTGAGTCGCGGTTCCCGTTTCCTAACGTGTTACGGCTACTTAGGGACAATTCAACACCGACATCACCGCCACTCATCTTCGCCACGGACTCGTCATCGACAATGACCACTTCACAATTTTGACACCCTCAATCGTAAGCAAGGATGGTAACTTTGATGACACCTTTGTATACTCCCTTGCCATTACATTGATAACCAATAGCCCATTTTGCGTCACTTACCTTTCGAGACTAGCCATTGAGTATTGCCGGCAATGTTACTTGTGCACATTAGTGATCATCATTCCCATTGCATACATACCATATCATATTGGTACAAACATCTTGGTATCATATCTTGTGTCATAAGGTTGTCACCGCATATCTACAATTGCTATCTTGGTTCGTGAAGTTTTGCATAAGAGGCCAAACAAAGAGATCAAAAGAGAAAGAGCCAAAAAGCATTTAAGCAAAAGAGAAAGATAAGCAAAGAGCTTTTAAGCAAGAACCGTAGCATCATACTAACTTAAGATTGTCATATTCGATCATCTTGGATCATATCTCCGGAACATCATACATATATAGCATACTTGGGATAGAAGTCGTTGCATTTTTGCTTTATAGGTTGTGCACAAGTCTCGTATCCGCCTATTGAGCAATCGTGCTAGCGTCTCTCTTGTGTTGTGCAACAAGAGAATTTTCCGTGGATTCCACATTTTGAGATCATTCCTTGGTTGCACGACCCCATTTATCTATCCGTGTGTGTGTTTCCATGTGCCACTTATTGCTATTGGTCTACTTGTTGCATTTGCGAATTTGTGAATATTTTTCAACATTATTTGAATCTTGCTAACAATTGCATAAATTTTGTGCCACCATCCTCACCAAGCTACTCCAAAAGCCTTATTTGTGTAGGCGTGAGAATCGACAAGATCCGGTACCAATTGTGCTATTTCCTTGTTACATTATTGAGTGAGCATTGATCCATTCTCAACATCGGCTAAGGTACATTTGGTATAGTTATTTCCTTTCTTCCACTCACATATTTGCTTGAAATGATGGATAGAACAACTACTTCTTCGAATCCACTCTTCATCGAGCAAGATGAGGACCCGAACAACTATGTCACCAAGAACCACCTCTTTGGCGCACAAAGAGCTTTGCATCAAGAGAATGAAGCATTGGGCGACCGCATCGACCTACTCGCTACCGAATTGTGACAATCCGAGCAATGTACAAGAGACTACTTCGACACATCAATGGTATCCGTCAAGGAGGACATAGTAGCCATGATGGTCAACCGCTCTTCTACCATGTCGTCCTATTCAAGATGAAGCCACTCAAGTCAACATTCTTCGCAATCTTCTTCGGATGCAAGTCCCCCTTGAGATCGTACGCATCATCGCCAAGACCATGGAGATCATCAAGCTCCACAAAACCCATTCCATGGCAATGGTTTACAAGTCTGTCTCCATGAACATGAACGCCTACGGAAACAAGCTAATGAACCTCCGCTCCAAGAGCAAGCTCCAATACGCCAAGATCAACAAGAACAACAAGATGGCGATGCCCTTCGACAAGAGCAACAACGCCGTGAGGAACAAGCCCTTGAAGCCCAACATACTCTACGTGAATCCACTAAAGCCATCAACGAGCACAACTGCCAAGTACGTCTACAAGAAGAGGCCCTCCGCCAAGAGCAACAAGAAGAAGACGCACGCCTTGAGGAGCGCCAAGAGATGAGGAACCGTGCATGAATTCCACACCCTCAACGTCAAGCTAATCAAGCGAAGCATGAGGAGCAAGTGGTTCAAGATCCTCCTCCACATCAAGAGCGTCATCACAATCACAATCATCCCAACCAAAATGATGAGCAACGCTACGGCAAGCTCAAGTTCACCATGCCCAAGTTCTCCGGAAGCAACGATCCCGAAGACTACCTTGCATAGGCATTGAAAGTTGACAAGATCTTTCATTTGCACAACTATGAAGAAGAAAAGAAGATTGCCATGGCATCTCTTGAGTTCCAAGAATATGTCCTCATTTGGTGGGAGCAAGTCACTGAGGAGCGAGAAGCAAAAGGTGACACACCCATCACAACATGGAATCAAATGAAGGATGTCATGCTCGCGTGCATTGTGCCTACATACTATAGCCGCGATGATGCGGAGCATCCTACGAACATCACCATGTCAAGAGTCCATTTGGCAAGTGAAACGTGCGACATCTACTTCACTTACAAAAAGGTGAATCATCTCCTTTACACGTGTTCACTTGACCCCTTCGAGGATGGTGTACTACTTGACACTCCTCTCGTGTGCATGCATAGGTATTGCCGGAGCTTCCCGGATGATGAGGAGGAGTGCAAGCGTCAAGGAACAACTATGTCACAACCCTAGTTAGTGCTTGCATTAGGACTAGCTAGAGTGATGCATCATGTTCAATTTTTCCTGAAACTTGAAATGGGGATGGCATAAACCCCTAGCACCACTTAAATCAACTAGGGTTTACTAAAATAATTTTCAATGAACCTGAAATGCCCTTCATAAATGTTCATCATTTTTGAATTGGTCCAGAACCTCTGCCAAAAATGGTGCACATTTTTCTAGGTCACTTTGGATTATTGAATTAAATCATAAGTATTTGAAATTGGACATTTAAATGCTATTAATATTTTTAAATGTCCTAATAATTCTGGAAATGTTTAAGGGCTGTTGGAATTAATTTCAGAGGTGCCCATAGGGTTTAGTATTTTTGCTAAATCAAAAACAACAGCAGAAAAAGAAAAATAGAAAAACAAAAAATAGGGGAGAGAGAGAGAAAAGGCCAGAGGCCACTCACCTGGCTGGGCCGGCCCACCTGGCCCGTGCCAGTCATCACCTACCTCTGCCAGTAGGCAGAGGAGGGAGACAGCGCCAGCGCGCCCGCGGCGCCACGCACCTCCCTGCTCGCCTACGTCACCGAGGCCACCGTGACGCCTCGGGCCATCTCCTCGGCGCCACCCCGACCCCCCTGGACGTCTCACTCTTCCCCTCTGTCCTCTCTCTTGCCCTCTCCTCGCCATGGCCGCAACCGCCAAGTGCTCTCCACCGTGAAACCGCAGCCACCGTGCTCCCCTCGCCTCTTCGACCTGCCCACGGGCTCCGCCTCCATCGCCCGCGCCTCTCCGTCAACTCGTGCGACGCCGGACGCCCTGCATCACCCTCTACACCGCCGTCTTCGCCGCCTCTGCCTCGAGATTGCCGGCGCCCGCACGACCTCATCAGCCCCTCCCCGAGCTCGCCAAGACCACCGTCGACTCCGCCGTGAGCTTCTGCTCCTCCTCCCCCTCTCCGTTCTCTCCCTCGTGCACCGTAGCCACTGCACCGTGCTCACCCGCATGCGCCGCCGCCTATGCTCGCCGCCGACGTGTCTCCGGCCACCTAACGGCCCGGCCGTCGTGCCCAGCTTGCTCCCCGCACCGTGTAGAGCCCGTAGGTGCCCCGCACGAGCCGCCTCACTCACCGTAGCCTCGACCCTGAGCTCACCCGAGCTTCGGCAACCGCCAAGGTCGACGCCGGCGACAACTCCGGCCAACCCTGGCCCAACAACCGCCACCACTCGATGCGGATGAGCGTCCGCATCACGTAGATACCCTCCACCAGCCATTTGGTCGCTGGAGGAGGAAACCCGCACCTCGCCGCCGCGTCTGGCCTCACCGGCATCGCGCCGCCGGTGGATTAGCCCCGGTTTGACCCCTTGGGTCACTGGCATGCGGGCCCCGCCCTGCTAATTAACCTAGGTTAGTGCTATTAAATTAGGTTAGTTTAGTTAGACACTGACAAGCGGGCCCCACTGGTCAGCTTGACCTGGGCTGACCCATTGACTCACTGACGTCATCCTGACGTAGTGCTGACGCGGTAATTCATTTTCTGGAACTAGTTTAATTCTAAATAATTAGAAAATCCAGAAATATGCCTAAACTTCTAAAAATCATAGAAAATCAACCGTAACTCCAAATGGAATAATTTATATATGAAACATTATCAGAAAAATCCAATCTATCCAATGGTACCGGTTTCATGCATGATAAAGCAACTTAATCTTGCTATATAGATCAAAACATGTTAATGCACTTTGGAAATTCATAGTTTGAATTTGAATTTGAACCTCTGGTTCAAATCAACCCAAACCCTTCTGTTGCTAGCTGCATTAGCTCAAATCACAGCATATTGCCATGTCACATTCATGCATCATATTGTTGCATTGCATTGATTGTGTTCCTTCTCTGTTTGCCGGTGTTGTTCCCTCTCAGTGGACGTTGTTCCGACGTTGTGATCGTTGGCACCGATGAAGTGCAATACTATCTTCAGAATTCCAGGCAAGCAGAACCCACTTTGAGCATTCTGATACAATCCCACCCTCTCGCTCCTGCTCTCTTTTATTGCATTAGGACAACAATGATTCAACTGTTACATGCTGCGGTAGTTGAACCCCTTTCCTCTACATGACCTGTCATTGCCACAGTAAATAGTTGAAACCCACTAGCATGAGTAGGAGTTGTTTGAGCCATGATGTGCCTACTCATTCATGTTTTGCTTGTTATGCCTGCTATGCTTAGAGTTGTGCCAGGTCTGATTCATCTGGGATGGATTATAATGGTGTGAACATGTCCTACTGTTGGGAGCTAAGTGTGTGAACACGATTTGGTAAAGGTAGCGATGAGAGGCCATGTAGGAGTACATGGTGGGTTGTCTCATTGAAACCGTCCTCATGAACTGAGTTCTGTGTTTGTGATCCAAGAACAATTACTACCACGCGTTGGGCCCAAAACTAATGGACCCTCTCAGCTTATTAATCACCTTGTCCTCTGTGCAGGAGTTGCAAGTAGTTTCTGGTGTTTGTAATATACTGGAGGTCGTGCGCAGCGCTAACCCTAGGGATGGGCTGTGACACGGTAGGTACGTGGCCCGGTGTACCGAGACGGCCGTTTGGTGCCTCGGGAACCCTGCACACATCGTTCGGCGCCGTAGTGGAAACCTCGGCCGGACTCCCTGCGGATGGAACCTGAATAGGCGATTGTCGGGGACGAATCCACGATCACCTATGGGACCCAGGGAAGGACCCCTTTTACGTTCGGCAGGGAGAGACGGTCGCACGAAGAGCAAATCTAGTGAAGAACACGACAGCGCACGCGAGAGATTTACCCAGGTTCGGGCCGCACGGATGCGTAAAACCCTACTCCTGCTTTTTGGTGTATTATCTGGATGATTGTTCTAGCTCCAGGAGCGCTACAGTACAGAGCAGCTGCGTACAATACTGGAGTTCTCAATCTCCGAGTTCCTAACCTCCCCCACGTTGCCCATGGGCCTCCTTTTATACGCATAAAGGGGTCACCAACAGGTGGCAAACAGTAAAGGTAGAGGTGGAAAGTTGCTACAGTAAGGCTATTATTACTAGGATGACATGTCCTACCTACCACTGACGGCAGGGGACAAGGGCATTAAATGCCCATGCCTTAGCTGTCCAGATACATGTATCTGGACGTCTTGGACGTGGGAAAAGCCTATCCCACCTGCTCCTGCACCGCTAGCTACAGAGTACCGCCGTCTACACAGTGCCCTGCCACGCAAGCTTGGAAGGACCCAGAGCGCCACGCTGGCAGAGGCACTGGAGCAGCAGCACAGTAGCACAGTGGTACAGTAACGCTTGCCGCGGCAAGACCTTGCCGCACTTGATAGCTTGCCGCAACCAATAGCTTGCCGCGCAAGGTAACTTGCCGGGGCAAGTACCTTGCCGCAGCTGCTATCTTGCCGCAGCCAATACCTTGCCGCAGCCAATGACTTGCCGGGGCAAGTACCTTGACGCGGCAAGTACTCTGCTACATCAAACCTCAGGCTGGGCCTCAACTGTCCCTCCCGGCAAGCTCCTCTTGCCGGGGCCTTGACTCTTGCTTTGTATACTTTGTTCTTGAATGGCTTAATAATCTTGAGCTTCTCTCTGGCTGTCCTCCCGTAAGCCTGGCCGCGGGATGCTGCTACTGCCCGTGCACAAGTACGGGGTACTAGGGTACCCCTATTCTAGTACACCGACAGGAGCCCCCGGGCCTGGGCCACACAAGGTGCCGGGCGTTGTTGGGCCAGGCCCAAACAGTGCACGGGCACGCGTGGCTGGGATAAGCCGAAACGTCTCTACGCTGTTTAATTGCACGCTCTCCCACGCGTCGCGCGTTGAATGCGGAGCATGGGAAGCGTGCGCAGTTATCTCGAATGACGAAGAGGCGGATGGTTCCGCATCTTTCCCCATAAAAGGAGGGACCTGCAGAAGCACTCACACACTCCTCTCACCATTCTCGATCTCCAAATCTCCGCCTTCTTCTTCCTCCGCTCCAAAACAAAGCGGTTTCCCAATCCTCCGCCACCGCGCGCGTCCGCATCCCCCTTAGATCTCAGCTCCGCCTTCGCCATGCCACCCAAAGGAGAAAAGGGGAAGACGGGGAAATCCTCAAGGACGGAGACACAGGCGCAGTTGAAGAGGCAGAAGTACGCGCTCTGCGCTCCGACGCTCACGGGGGCGGATCTGAAGGCCAAGTTCCAAGGCATGTGGGCCGTGAGGACCAAGGCACATCCGGCCACCCGCGTTCGTCCAGCCACCGACGAGAGCAAAGTGAGCAAGTACCCCTTCTTCGCTTGCTACTTTTGGTGCGGGCTCTGCCCGCCGTACTCGGATTTCTTCAGCGACGTCATGTACACGTTCAATCTCCGTCAGCTGGATCTCACACCGAATGCCGTATCCATCATGGCAATATTCGCGCATCTGTGCGAGAACTTCGTCGGCGTCGCACCCAACACCGCGCTGTTCAGGCATTACTTCACTCCCCGTGCTAAAAAGGGGGAGCCTCTCTCTGTCGGCGTCTCGTTCGTTTCAAGATTGGGCGCCAAGGAGCATTATCTGAAGGGGGATCTCCGCCCAAGATGGGGAGAAATCCGGTCTGAATGGTGTTGGATCATTGACGACGACCCGCCACCATACTGTGAGCTTCGCAAGACCCCAGCAGCGCGTGGCACGAACTGGAGCGATCTGGATCCCCAGGACAAGAAGCTGGAGATTGCCGCTACCAGGATCATACGGCTCAGGGAGGCCGGGCTCACCATAGGGATGGTTGGCGCAGACTTCCTCCGCCGCCGCATTGCTCCTCTGCAGCAGAGAGGAAGGCCGGCCTCTGATTGGAAGAACCCAGCCGATATCATGCGGCTGCGCCGGGGACTGATCAACAACTTCATAGTTCTGCAGCGCGACTTCTTCATGCGAGAACTGTTCAAGCAAGAGATAGATCCAGAGAAGCGCGACAAGGCGTTCGCGCTGCCGAAGCACATCGTGCCCCTTTGCAACAACTCCGCATTGAGTGCAATCATCGCTATGATGCCGCTCTGCAATGCGCACAGCGTTGAAGCAACTTGGGACGTGCCGCTCGAAGAAGACGTGCGGCGATTCTTTACCTCCACAGTCGAAAAGCAAGTCCGCGTGGAGGAGTGGCTCGTCCGCAACACCACTGAGCAAGAAATAGAATTCATTGCTCGAAGAGTGGAGGAGGACAGGCTCGCCAGGGAAGCTGGCGATTTTGGTTATACTTTGGCGGAGCTCGACGAGGCACAAAAGGAGAGCCTTGCCGAGCAGGGGATGCTTGCCGGGGAGGGCGAGCTCGCCGCACCCGGCAAGGATGTCGGGCCAAGCCAGCTTGCCGACGAGTCAAGCAGCTTGGAGGATGAGGGCTCCTCTTCCGAGGAGGGCATCGAAAGCCCACCGCAGTCAGAGTCCCCAGCCCTTCTGAGGAGGAAACGCCTCCGCAGGCTTGGCGAAGTGGCTGAGCGGCAAGAAGTTCAACAACCGCCGGAGCGCCATTCGACGCGCTCGACCGCGGCAAGGGCTGGTGCCGCGGGAGCATCTCACGCGGCCCCGGCAACTGGAGCAGGGTCATCAAAGACCGCTGCTACTACCTCCGCCAAGCGGCCAAGGAGCCCAGCTCCCCCTCCTCCCCCCCCTCACACGGAGGCGGACTTTGATTTTTCCGCTCTCAGCGAAGAGGACGACGAGGAAGAGTAAGTTCCCTTGCCGCGACCCTCAATCTTTGTAAGATTTTGTTTCTATCCTCACTTGTCGCACTCCGGCCTTGCTTCCGCAGGGAGGAAACCTTGGCGGAGAGGATGAGGAAGAGAGCTAAGGTCTCGACGAGCAAGGCCGTGGTGGTCGTCGAAGATGAGCCCACGGCAACCATCGGGGGAGCGTCTGAGACCATCCCGACCAGCTCGGAGCCCAGCCCTTGTCGCAGCCCCCAGCGCAGCCCCCAGCGTAAGTATTCCAACTACCTTTCACTGGCGGTCGCTGAGGAACAAGCATTTGTCGCTGACATCTTTGGGCGTGTAGGAGAGGAGCAGCAAGTGGAGCCATCTGAAGGTACTCCAGAAGTACCACCCCCTCGACCACACCGCCAAGGAGAAGATCTCCGGTAAGGGCTCCCACTAGCGAGCCGAGCCACGAAGAGGAGCCGGCAAGCGCCGAAGCGCCAAGCACCAGCGCTGGCGACCCCACCCCAATGACAAACGTTGACGGGGGAGGGGAGCCCACCGCTCCTGAGCTCAACACGGGTAAACCCACTTGCCACAAAACTCTTTCTGCTTTCTTTCTTTTGTCTTCTTGAATTTCTTCCTGAAGCTCTTTTTGCTTTACTTCTCGGGTTGGCAGAGCCCTCCTCGGTAGAGCCAATGAACATTGACTCTTCTGCCGAGGAGAACACCGCAGGGGCCGTCGACGACGAGGCCGCCAAGGCCGCCGCTGCCAAGGCCGACAAGCTGGCAGCCGACAAGCTTGCCGACGAAGAAGCTGCCAGGGCTGCCGAAGAGGCCGGCAAAGCCGCCGAGGATAATACTGCCAAGGCGCCCACCGATGAAGCCGCCAAGGCTGCTGAAGCTGAGGCCGCCCAGAAGGCTGCTGAGGAGGCCGGCGAGGGAGCCGGTGGTCGTACTGACGGCCCTGAGGCCACAGGAGCGCCAGGCGCTACTCCGACCACGGGTCCCTCAACCACTAAAGAGGCGGCAGCGCCCAACTCGCCTCCGCCAAGCAAATACATCCGGGTCGGCGAGAACGTCTACGTCAGCCTCCCCTGGACGGCGGGCTCCAGAGCGCCAACCGAGGAGGATGTTGTGGACGAGGAGATCCTTGCCGCTGCCGGGCTCCAGCTTGTGGATGCGCCAGGCGCCAGCAGCAGCAGCACGTCTGAAGAGGAGCAACTGCTCCAAAAGCTGCTGAATCTTCATCGCGCCCGACGGGAGAAGCTAGCTTCCAGGGAGGCGCTCATCGAGAAGGCCGAAGCTGACATGTTGAGGCGCGCGGAGATCTTGGCGGACGTCCGCGCGCGATCTCTTAATGCGTTAGAGGTCAAGCGGGCACAGCTGGCCGAAGAACGGCAGGCCCTCCTCCTGATGAAGCAAGACATTGAACAAAAATAGGAGGAGACCGCCAAGGAGTTGTCTGCTCAGGCCGGTGATCTGAACCAGCGGAAAGTGGACCTCGATGCCCATGAAGAGGAACTTGCCGAGCGCAAGAAGAAACTTGCCGAAACCCTCCAGTAGAAAGACGAGGAGGTGGCAAGACTTGTCGCAGAGCGAACCCAGGGGCAGGCACAAAAACACCAGAAGGAAATCGAAGCCTTGGCCCAAGAGTACGCCAGCAAGTTGGTGGAGGCCACCAACGCTGTCGCTGCTGCAGAAGTGAGCAGGAAGGAAGCGGAGGAGAAGGTGGCAAGACTAGAGGCCGCCCTTAAGGCAAACGGTGACAAGCTCTCAACGCTTGAAAGTGAGAGGGCAAAGGTGACCCACACTTTGGCGGAGATGCAAGTTACCATAGCCAAGAAGAACAATCTGCTTGCCGCCGCCAACGACTCCATAGCAGACCTGAAGCTGAAGCTGTCCACGCTGAAGGAGACGCTCGACACCACCAGAAAGCGCGAAGGGCTTCTAATGACAGAGCTCCAGAAGGAAAAGGGTCTGCTTCAAGACGCTATTGCAACCCACAAGAAGTTCAGGGATAACATGGGGATCTTCACAGACAGGCTTGCCAGCGCCGCCGAGGGCATCGACAAGGAGCTGACTGCCCTGAAGGTGCCGGACTTCGGGTACTCCACCGACAAGAACACGCAAACTAGCGTCAAGCTAGCCGAGTTCTTCGACGGAGTAGTAGAAGCACTCCAACAGCTCCAAGTCAATCAAAAGGCTCAACTGGCCGATGAGTCACGCAGGCTTTGCCGGGGAGTTCTCCGGAGGTTGTTGGTGAAGATAGCATACAGAAACCCGGGCGTCGACTTCAGCAACATCTTCAAAAGCTTGCCGAAGGGATACGACCCCGCGCCACTAGAGGCCCTTGTCGCGCCCATCGTGGAGAGGGTGGACCATATCCAGAGAGTCGAAGGCGAGCACCGCAATTAGAGAGCCCATTCTTCTCCCTCCTTGCCGCCGCTAGACATGTTAAAGAACAATCTGTTTAAGCCGTGGCAACTTATCTTGTAATATAACTTGCAATATTTTGGAGTTAATGCATGTAATCTCCCTTGAGCAATTTCTTTCTTTGTGTGTATTTGCCCTACGCTTATAGGGAACTTGCCGGTGCGCGCACCATTGCCGCGAGCGCTGGGTGCGGGACTTCAGCAGCCTGCTGGCGGTGCCGCTGCTTGCAAGCAACCTTGTCGCGCTCAGTACAGCCACTTAGGTTGTTGAGCGGACTCGAAACAAGATAAGGGCGCGACCGATTACGCTTAGGTTCTGTCGCGCACAGGTTTTCCATACAAAGAGTAATATCGTTCAAGGAAAATAACCTTGAAAATAAAAAAGAATTTAATTGCTCAAACTTTGGCACTTAGCTTTGTCGTTGATCTCTCCGCGGCAAGGTCTTGTCACTGCTTGCCGCTGCCTTCTTCCCGGCAAGGCAAAGTTTCTTTGAACGACGCCTGGTCCATATCATTATCCCATCCCCCCCGGCAAACTTGTGTGCGAGGGAAGCTTCTGTCTCTTTGAGAAAAAGAAAGAAGAGAAAATAAAGATATAGGAGCTTGGCGGCTCGTTAATGCTTACCGGGGAGGCTGTACTGTACAGTATGTCAGATAATCATGCAAAATAAAAGTAAACATGAAATCATCAAAAACTGCGAAATACAAAAGCTTTATTTATGCACAGGGTCTGTGCCTGGCTTTGTACAAAGGATTACATGCAACAGCGGCAAGACTTGTACAAAAGGTGGTTGCCGGGGAAGGGCCCGGCAACCACGCCTTATGGGTAAAACTTATGAAGATGCTCAATGTTCCAGGAGTTGATCACTGGAATGCCATCCTCGGTCTCCAGGCGGACAGCGCCAGGCCTGGTGACTCGTTTCACCCGATAAGGGCCTTCCCACTTCGGCGTCAACTTGTTTGAATTCTTGGCCGACTGAACGCGCCGAAGAACAAGGTCGCCTTCCTCGAGACTTCTGGCATTAACTTTGCGGCTATGGTAGCGACGCAAAGCTTGCTGGTAGCGAGCAGCTCTCACAGCAGCCTGAAGACGATCCTCCTCGAGGAGCACAGCGTCATCTTGCCGCAGTTGCTCTTGCTCAAGCTCATTGTAAGCGAGCACTCGAGGTGACCCGTATACGAGTTCCGTGGGGAGAACTGCCTCTGCTCCATAGACTAGAGCAAAAGGCGTCTGGCCAGTAGCTCGATTTGGCGTCGTCCTGATCGACCAAAGAACCACTGGCAGCTCCTCGATCCAGTTCTTACCGCACTTGCACAGCCTGTCAAAAGTTCTCGTCTTGAGCCCACGCAGCACTTCAGCATTTGCCCTTTCAGCTTGACCGTTGCTTCTCGGGTGATCAACAGAAGCGAAACAGACCTTGGCACCAAGGTCTTCGACATACTGCATGAAGGCGTGGCTCGTGAACTGGGTACCGTTGTCAGTGATGATCCTGTTAGGAACACCAAAGCGACAAACAATTCCCTTGAAGAACTTGATGGCTGATTGTGCTATCACCTTCCTCACTGCTTCCACTTCCGGCCACTTCGTGAACTTGTCGATGGCCACATACAAGTACTCGAAGCCCCTGGTGGCACGGGGAAAGGGTCCGAGGATGTCGAGCCCCCAGACCGAAAATGGCCAGGAGAGAGGGATTGTCTGGAGAGCTTGAGATGGCTGATGAATCTGCTTGGAATGAAACTGGCACGCTTCACACTTGGTTACTAGTGCAGTTGCATCCTGGAGGGCGGTGGGCCAAAAGAAACCTTGCCGGAAGGCCTTTCCAGCAAGGGCTCTTGACCCTATGTGGTGACCACATATGCCTCCATGAATCTCCGCCAACAGCTCCTGTCCTTCTTCCCGGGGAATACACTTCAATTTCACACCGTTCGGTCTTTTTCTGCATAGCATGTCATCGACAAATTGATACATATTGGACCGACGGGCTACTTTCTCCGCTTCTTCCTGCTCTTCGGGAAGTTCTCCTGTCTGAAGGAAACGGACGATCTGCTGCGCCCACGCTAGAGCCTGTGGCTCGACAACGAGGACTAAAGGCATTTCTTCTGCTGCGGGAACATCAGGCCCTGCGGCAAGAGCTTGTCGCTCTACCAGAGCCGGCCGTTCCCCGACGAGCTTGGCGGGAACAGCTGCTTCAACGACAAGAGCCTGGGGCCCTGCTGGAGTGTGCTGTCCTTCAACAAGCTCGTCGGGAGCAGTTGCTTCAACGACGGAAGCCCAAGGCCTCGCCGGAGCATCTTGCCTAGGAGCACCCGCTTCAACGACAAGAGCGTGAGGCCTTGTTAGAGCAAGTTGCCCCTCTGCATCTTTGACGCTGGCTTTGGCAGCCTTCTTGCCGGCGGCTTCGGGGAGCTCTGCCGGGAAGTAGTCGCCAGAAGCCAACTTCCTCTTCCTGCCTTGCCCAACCGATGGCGTCACGGATGGCTGAGTTAGTTGGAGCACAAAAGTGCCTGGTTCCACAGGCAATTTGAGTGCGGCACGCTTTGACAAACCATCGGCAATGTCATTCTCAGCACGTGGGACGTGCTCCATTTGTAGGCCATCAAAGCGTTCTTCCAACTTCCTCACCTCATCTACATAAGCTTCCATCAATGGGCATTGGTAGTTCTTGTTCACTTGCCTGACGACAAGCTGCGAATCTCCCCTGAAAATAAGCTTCTTGATCCCAAGGTCTGCCGCGATCCTGAGACCGGCAAGCAACCCCTCATACTCTGCAGTATTGTTCGTCGCCTGTTCCTTGGGAAAGCGCATTTGGACCACGTACTTGAGGTGCTCTCCGGTGGGTGCGACAAGCAGTACGCCAGCACCGGCGCCTTGCAGCGAAAAGGCACCATCAAAGTACATAAACCACTCTTTGCTTGTGTCCTTGCCGGGGAGAGTCGTCTCTGGGATTTCTTCGTCTGGCGTTGGTGTCCATTCTGCGACAAACTCTGCCAAAGCTCGGCTCTGTATGGTTGATGTACTCTCAAACTTGAGACCAAAGCTTGACAACTCCAACGCCCACTCGACAATCCTGCCTGTCACTTCTGGATTTTGCAAAATCCTTTTCCGCGGGAAGCGAGTAACGACGGTAACTTCATGTGCTTGAAAGTAATGGCGCAGCTTTCTCGAGGCCATGGGAAGGCCGAAAAGCAGCTTCTGCACACCAGAATACCTTGACCTAGCTCCCTGCAGAAGAGAGCTGACAAAGTAGACCGGGCGCTGCACCATTTTCTTTTTTTGTATCACTTCGCCTGACTGCGTAGACGAATCCTTGTCGGCACCAAAACTTGTCGGGGGAACCCCCAGCTTGTTGCTAGACGTGCTTGCCGCAGTTACTGCCTCCTCATCCACCTCTCTCTCCGCTACTAGCGCAGCACTAACCACTTGATTGGTTGCCGCTAGATACAGCAACAACTTCTCTTGTGGTTTAGGTGCGACAAGTATTGGAGGAGAGGAGAGGTATCTCTTCAAGTCTTGCAGCGCTGCCTCCGCCTCCGGAGTCCATTTCAATGGACCTGCCTTTTTTAAGATTTTGAAAAATGGCAGGGCGCGCTCAGCTGACTTGGAGATAAACCTACTGAGAGCAGCAACACAGCCGGCAAGTCGTCATACATCCTTGACGCGCTTCGGTGCTTCAATTTGCTCAATGGCTTTGATCTTGTCAGGATTGGCTTCAATCCCACGTTGAGACACAAAGAACCCGAGAAGCTTGCCGGAGGGAACTCCAAACACGCACTTCTCGGGGTTGAGCTTCAGGTTGATCTTGCGCAGATTTACAAAAGTTTCTTCTAGATCTTGAACCAAAGTAGCCCTGTCCTTGCTTTTGACCACTATATCATCCATATAGGCTTCCACATTTCTGTGCAGCTGAGGCTCAAAAGCAATCTGGACGGCTCTTGCAAATGTTGAACCAGCATTTTTCAAACCAAATGGCATACGTATGAAACAGTATGTGCCACAGGGTGTGATAAATGCGGCCTTTTCCTCATCTTCCTCAGCCATGAAGATTTGATGATACCCTGAATATGCGTCAAGAAATGAAAGCAAATCACATCCTGCCGTGGAGTCAACAATCTGGTCTATGCGGGGCAAAGGAAATGGGTCTTTGGGACAAGCTTTATTGACATCAGTGAAATCAATACAAAGCCTCCATTTTCCATTCGCTTTGCGCACGACAACAGGATTGGCCAACCACGTAGGATGGAGCACTCCTCTGACGAGGCCTGCTGCTTCCAACTTCTTGATTTCTTCCACAATAAACTCTTGCCGCTCCACAGCTTGCTTTCTGGCTTTCTGCTTGACGGGCCTCGCGTGGGGACAGACGGCAAGGTGGTGCTCAATTATTTTCCTGGGAACACCGGGGATGTCGGACGGTTGCCATGCAAACACGTCGACATTCGCCCGCAGGAAAGCAACGAGCGCGCTTTCCTATTTGTTGTCAAGTGTGGCACTGATGGTGAAGGAACCACCAGTGTCGTCCTCCTTGGCGGGCACCTTCTTTGTCGCCGGCGGAGCGGCTTTGTTCTTCTTGCACTTGCCGGTGGAGCTCCCAAGCTATCAAGTGCGGCAAGGTCTTGCCGCGGCAAGCGTTACTGTACCACTGTGCTACTGTGCTGCTGCTCCAGTGCCTCTGCCAGCGTGGCGCTCTGGGTCCTTCCAAGCGTGCGTGGCAGGGCACTGTGTAGACGGCGGTACTCTGTAGCTAGCGGTGCAGGAGCAGGTGGGATAGGCTTTTCCCACGTCCAAGACGTCCAGATACATGTATCTGGACAGCTAAGGCATGGGCATTTAATGCCCTTGTCCCCTGCCGTCAGTGGTAGGTAGGACATGTCATCCTAGTAATAATAGCCTTACTGTAGCAACTTTCCACCTCTACCTTTACTGTTTGCCACCTGTTGGTGACCCCTTTGTGCGTATAAAAGGAGGCCCATGGGCAACGTGGGGGAGGTTAGGAACTCGGAGATTGAGAACTCCAGTATTGTACGCAGCTGCTCTGTACTGTAGCGCTGCTCCAGTACTGTACAGAGCAGCTGCGTACAATACTGGAGTTCTCAATCTCCGAGTTCCTAACCTCCCCCACGTTGCCCATGGGCCTCCTTTTATACGCACAAAGGGGTCACCAACAGGTGGCAAACAGTAAAGGTAGAGGTGGAAAGTTGCTACAGTAAGGCTATTATTACTAGGATGACATGTCCTACCTACCACTGACGGCAGGGGACAAGGGCATTAAATGCCCATGCCTTAGCTGTCCAGATACATGTATCTGGACGTCTTGGACGTGGGAAAAGCCTATCCCACCTGCTCCTGCACCGCTAGCTACAGAGTACCGCCGTCTACACAGTGCCCTGCCACGCACGCTTGGAAGGACCCAGAGCGCCATGCTGGCAGAGGCACTGGAGCAGCAGCACAGTAGCACAGTGGTACAGTAACGCTTGCCGCGGCAAGACCTTGCCGCACTTGATAGCTTGCCGCAACCAATAGCTTGCCGCGCAAGGTAACTTGCCGGGGCAAGTACCTTGCCGCAGCTGCTATCTTGCCGCAGCCAATACCTTGCCGCAGCCAATGACTTGCCGGGGCAAGTACCTTGCCGTGGCAAGTACTCTGCTACAGCAAACCTCAGGCTGGGCCTCAACTGTCCCTCCCGGCAAGCTCCTCTTGCCGGGGCCTTGACTCTTGCTTTGTATACTTTGTTCTTGAATGGCTTAATAATCTTGAGCTTCTCTCTGGCTGTCCTCCCGTAAGCCTGGCCGCGGGATGCTGCTACTGCCCGTGCACAAGTACGGGGTACTAGGGTACCCCTATTCTAGTACACCGACAGCGATAAACCTGGACTAGAGACTTGTGTGGTTAGTCAGGTCATGGCCAACACCCTCGTTGGGCTTCCGCTTGAAGGTTGCCGAGTACATGTCGTGTAAATGGTGATAAGTGGTGAGAGCGTGTGTGAAGAAGTACACCCCTGTAGGGTTATAAATGATCTATTCGAATAGCCGTGTCCGCGGTAATGGACTACTAGGTTGCTTATGCAGTTCATAGACAAGTGAAAGTGGATACTCTAAAATGCACAAAATAAGCATGAGTGCTATGGATGGCCTTCTCGTAGGGAGATGGGAGTGGATCCATAGTGGTGTATTGATATGGTGAATATGTGGACTCGTGTGTGCCACCTCAAAAGAGTTACCAGCAGTCGTAGTACATGATAGCCACTGAGTCAAAGCTGGCTTGCTGCAGTTAAACTCCACCACCCCTTTGTTGATACTGATGCATATGTAGCTAGTTCTGATGTAAGTCTTGCTGGGTACATTTGTACTCACATTTGCTTAATTTACGTTTTTGCAGAGGTGACTTCAGTCTCACTAGTAGTTCCGCATGGACTTCGATGTTTAGCTTGTTACCTCAGCTCTGATCTTGTACCCTTGGGAGGGTCTTGTAGGTAGTCAGGCTTCTCAGCCTTTTCCATTTGTAGTTGTCTATACTCAGACATGTTATGCTTCCGTTGCCTGTATTCTCTGTATGTTGGGTCATGTGACCCCTGTTTGTAATAAATGCTATGAGGCTCTTCTGGGCCTTTATCTATAAGAGTTGTTATGTTGTGATGCCATGTTGTATCTATACATATCGTGCATGTTATGCATACGTGTAACGTGTATTGGTATGTGTGGGATCCGACAATCTAGTTGTTTATTCTTGGTAGTCTCTCTTATGGGGAAATGTCTCCTAGTGCTTCCACTGAGCCATGGTAGCTTGCTACTGCTCCGGAACACATGGGATGATCGGCATGTGTCCTTCTTTGCTCCTGTGTCTGTCCGTTCGGGGAAATGTCACGTGCTGTTTTACTGGAGTCCTTGTAGCTTGCTACGACTCGGTTGCACACGCTGTTGACTGCCACGTATATTGCCGGGTCATGTATGCCTGTCCCTGTAAGTTAGTGCCACCTTGGGTTTACGACTAGTCATGTCGGCCCGGGTTCTCTGTCATATGGATGCTAGCGACACTATCATATACGTGAGCCAAAAGGCGCAAACGGTCCCAGGCCAGGTAAGGTGGCACCCGTGGGGATACCGTGCGTGAGGCCGCAAAGTGATATGATGTGTTACATGCTAGATCGGTGTGACTTAGGATCGGGGCCCCAACAAACTACACCATCCGCGAGGGAAGCATGGAAGAGAAGGAAGAAGAGGAATCTTCCCAGCACAGAGATAGAGGTACAACCGCCCAACTACGTCCACCGGTACAACCGGTCCACTACCGCCCAACTACCGGTCCGTGTTCTGTAATGAAGTGGTGCAAGGCCGGTACAACCCCGGTTGTTCCCACAGCTGCAGCCTGACCGGTACAACTGGTCCCTACCTCCACGAACACCTCCACGAAAGTGGTACAATCACCCAAGCGGTACAACCGCTTGGGTGACCGGTACAACCTGCCTGCCTGCGCGTAGTGAAAGGGCAACGACCCGTGTAACCCCCAACTTACCCCTTGGACTATAAATACTCACCTCCTAGCTCCGAATTAGGGTTAGCAAATATGATAGCTCATTTGTATGTAAGCTTTGCTCCTTACCCCATCTCCTCTTAAGAGAGTGGGATTGATACACTCCATTGGAGTTCAAGACCTCCATTGGAGTTCAAGACCTCCATTGGAGTTCAAGACCTCCATTGGAGAAGATCCCATAGGGGAATCAAGACCCCATCATGGGAAGATCCTCCAAGGATTCAAGACCTCTACTCCTCCAAGGAGTGGGATGAACTAGTTACCTCTTGTTACCATCTTGTGTTGGATTTGGACCTTTGTATCCCCTTTGTGTATGCGGATTTAGCATATGTGTGATTGGATCTTGTCAATTTGAGTGTTTCCTCTTGTTTTTCCCCTTGTGTTCTTCATGTTCTTCGGGAATCCCCCTCCAGATCATGAAAGATCAGCCCCTAGGGTTCCATCCTACATCATTGTCACACCCTGGTTTTTGGCCCTTTCTTTTTCTTTTGATTTTCTGAGATTTTTTGCTTGAGTTTTCTTTTTCTGTGGCTATGTGGTCTGGAAACTGGAGAAGATGATCTCTTCTTCCTTTCCAGAGTGGCTTGTCATCCTCATATCCATCCCAAGACCTTGCCATTTCCATCTTGGACCAACCTCAATATCCTCTTTGTTGGGAACATTCCTTTTTCTATTAAAGGAATAACCCTATTTGCCCTAGATTGTGAAGCAACCTATATTTCCATCACTCCTAAAATTCCCAAATAATTCTCATAAATTGTTTGGGTCATATCTTGCTCAAATATGTCAAAATCCTTCCTTGGCATCATCAAAGACAATTCACAAATATTCCTTTTCTTATTCTGCCCTCAGTGGCTTTTTGAGAAGGAAGTGTCATTTATGTTTGCTTGATTGACCCCAAACTTTTTGGACACTTTTTCATGTCCAAATCATTGCCTCATGCCAAATTGTGAAGGAAGTACTAGCTAGGATAACCCAAATGAGTTGAAATTTTGCATGGTACTTCATATCATTAAATCATGACTCTCCTCAAAATTTGAGCTCATTTCATCCATCCATGTGAGCATACCTTCAATTCTTTGTTTCTGTTCAAATTTCAGTTAGTGAAGCAAGTATATTTTATCTTTCTCCATTATGGCTGAAAATTTTCCTAAGCCTTCTCCTATCCATATAACTTATCTCCACAAGATTTGGGCTCACTTCATCTAGCCATTTTTCCTCAGGATTTTTCCCAAGATTCTGTCCAGAGAGATGCATTATGAAGGAAGTACCATTTTGGCTTGGTCAAATGGCATGAAATTTTTATGGCACTCCCATATGCCCAAATCATCCTTCCATGTCTATTGTCAGCCCAAGGCATCACTCTATGTGAGTGCTTCTTCCTGTTCTTGTTTCTGGATCAATTTATGTAGTTGTAAAACAACTATATTAAAACTTGGTCCAAATCACCTCAAAATTATCAGGACTATAGTCCTTCCTACCCTAAACCTCCCTGACATCAAGTTTTTCACTTAACCTCACTAAGTTGATCACATCAGAGTGGTCAAGATTGCTACAGAAAACTTCAGAGGTCACTTCCCATCTAACCACAGCGTTTTTAATTGAGCTTTACACTCAGTTGTAACCTACCCTGGAGGGACTTCACCCCAAACAACTCTTTGCAGTCCCTCTTGTCCTCTACATGCCAGTCTACGCGGTGACCACCGTTTTGGCATGCTATGAGCGTGTCCAGAACATCATTTTGCTCGGGCCCTGCCCGTGTTCGTTGTTCCAGCGCGCCCATGCATGTCTAGCAGCTCACCCTCGCCGTCCTCTTCTTCCCTGACCTCACTCCCCCTCCTGTAGCTCGCTCATCAGAGCTCGTCGCCGCGCGCCCATGGGCAAACTGTAGCCGGCCGTCGTTTCCTCCTCTGTCCGCTTCCTCCCCGTGCCCCCTTGGCCTCCTCTACTCCGTGATCACTGCAGCCCTGCTTCGTTGCGTTCCCTCGTCCTCCCGTGCTCGCTGAGCCCAGCCAGAATGTTGGCCGGACCCGAGCGGCGGCAACTGGCTCGGCACCTCACCCCCGCCTATAAATGGCCATCCCCAAGGCCACTCGACCACACCAGCAGCCTTCCCACACACCCATCTCCCTCCTAGCCTCTCAACCTCTCGCCGGAGCCGCTCTGCCCCTCCCATCGCTGCCATGGCGGCCGCCCCCTCCGGCTGAAATTCGAGCTAGGCCGACCACTCATCTCCTCTCTGACCTCACCAGTGGATCCTCTCAACCCCGGCGGAGCCCCCCAAGCCTCTACCTCATCATCCCACCACCGGAGCGCCGAGCCCATCTCCACCCGAAGACCCCTCCACCGTGGGCACTCCTGCGTTTCTTCCCGAGCTCCTCGGCGATTTCCAGCCCATGAATGGATGCGCCTCGTCTCCCCGAGCTCGCCGGCAGTCGAAACGTGGCATATGGTGGCCTGTAGCATCGGCAGTCGTCGCCGGAGTGCTCGGCCTCGCCCCTGCCTCTGAGCGCCGTCAGGAGGAGGAAGAAGGAAGAGAAGGGAGGAGAGAGAAGGAGGCGGGCCCCACCAGTCAGCGTCCTAGAAGCCCGGCCCCGCCTCTGCTGACTGGGATAAGTGGAAGCGCATCCTGCGCTTTATGCTTTCCCCGTGGGAAAGCGTATTCTGCTGCAGTGCGCAACCCGCCGAGCTGTCAGGGACCCCTTTGTGAATATTTTCTTTGCAAATAAGTCCCTGGCAGAAAACCCCTCGTATCTTTTTGCTCGAAACTCCGATAGAGGTGATTCCAATGCCCACGTCTTCGTCTCGTCGAGCCCGTTCTGTTCTTATCATTTTCATGATGTGCTCACATTTTGAAAATGACCATTTTGCCCTTACCCTTATCTAGCCCCCTCTGGGAGAGAACTGTTTTTGGCGATTCCTTCCACGATCTTTCGGCACTTCTTCCCGGTGTATTCTTCATCCCCAGGCAAGCTGCGACAACCACTTGCATGATAGTCATGTAGTAGCCATGGTTTTCTACTTGAACATTTAATAAGTGTTTGTTTGTCTGCAACTGCTATCGTTGTTTTGGTAATGCTTATAGATCTGTGTTCACCTTCATGCTATGCTCTTCGGCATCTTGTTATCTTGTACTTCTTGCTAGTATTATTGTTACATGTCATGTTTGGTAGTAGTACATGCTAGTAGTAGTGAGGTTCGTTCTGATGCATGCTTATCGTCTGTTACCGGGTACCGTTGATATGCATGTTCCTTTGCATCTAGCTGGTTATATGCTTACTTGGTAATATTACCGTTATGTTCTTGCATGGTAGTTATTTCCGTTGCTAGTGGTCATGTTATGCTATGAGTAGTGTTATACTTGTGATATTCATGCTTGTCAGTATGCCATGTTCAATCGGATATATGATTTATTGTTGTCGATATGCTTGATGATTATGTTGCACCCCCATGCTTATATTGATATCATGCTCATGTATTTTAGTTGCATCATGTTATTTTAATATGGCTCAGCTTATTGCATTCAAGTTTTAACCAGACTTAAATGAACTTGAACAACTGTTGGTTGAGTCATGGTGCCACCAAATCGAGCTGACCAGTGCAGCCACCCTTGCCTTCTGGGGGGTCCTAACTGGCTCTATTGTCATGTCTCTCGCCGATGCCTCCAACGAGGAAAGGTTATGCACGGGCGCTATCTTGGCCGGGTAGGACAGCATAAGCCTTGTGAGCCCGAGTTTGGTTATGTGCACATGTCCCCGTTTGGGACTGTGTATGTTTTGCCACGACGGTGGTCGGCCACGTAGATGGCGGATGTCACGAGTTGACATCAGGGCCACCCAGGACTTAGCCCAAAGGGGAGTTTGTCGGAGTGGCTGGGACGGTGTGATGGCAATAGATCGGTTTTGTCAGAGCGCCGTTGGTCCACCCGAATGGGAGTGCGAGGCCATGGGTTCCGTGGTGTGGGTACAGTGTACTAACCTTTGCAGAGTGTGTGTTTAATCTATCGATAGCCGCGCCCACGGATATGGGCCCAGTTCATAGTCGGTCACACTATGAGTCAACAGTAATAATAATAATGTGCTTAATAACAACCCTGGTTTGATGATGAGAAAGAGTTTGGTTGTGATCGAGAGAGGATCACGGAGGTATCGTGGATACCGAAGTTGGTTGATTTTTATGTGATCATGAGAGGATCACGATGGTATCGTGGATACCAAGTTGATGGATATTTGTGATATTGTGCGAGAATCACGGGTAAAGGTCAAGCTCCTTGTGGTCATGTAATGATTACTACGGTAATGTAATACCAAGCTTGGTTGGATCCTGAGATGATCGTGTGACATTCGTGATGGTAAGCTTATGCATGTGATGGTTACGAGGTAACCCGAGCAGAGTAAATGGGTGCATGATAGCGTCATCATGTTGCATGCTAGTATCATCATGTTCATATGTTCATGTCATGCTCGTATTGTTCTAGCTGTATCATGTTGTACATGCCATGTTGTTCTGATAGTATCGTGTTCATCATTGTTAAGTAACCTGTAATTGCCATGCTGTTGTTTGTCTTGATTGCCTTTGGTTGCTGTGAGCTTGCAAGTACATTCAATGTACTGACCTGGCGTGTCATGCCAGTTTGAAGATCATGCCGGATTTGATTGCTTGTTTGCCGTGGATCCCTTGTTTGCGAGCTAGGATAAGCGTTCCAGCCAGAGTCCCTGTTTAGTGGAGTTCATCACCGTCGTTGCTGTTCCACTGTCAGTAGTTATTCCGCTGCTTCGTGTCGTTCTGCTGCTGACATAGAGCAACCGTGGCAGGCATAGGGTCGCCGTGCCGATGTAATCCCCTTGTACCCATATAGCTTGTAATAAGGAGCTGATTTGTTCTATGCTAAGCAGTGTCGTATTCCAGAAGACTTCTCCTTGATCTCTGGGCTGGAATACGGAGCGTTCCGGTTTCTCTGAGCCGGGGTGCCACAATCATCTTGGTATTATAAGCCACGTTGATCACGAATTTGGAGTCCCTACCCCCTACTTTCTAGCCTAAATTTGTGTGTTTTTGTCCAATTTTGAAAATCCCCAAAAAAAAGAGCCATACCATTTTTTTGTGATTTGTTGGTTTGATGAGATTTTGTTGATTTTGATCCATGGATTCATTGTGTTTTGAGTGGATCTAGCTTTCCCCCACCTTCCCCACCATGAATTCCATCCCAAATTTTCTTTTCCCCTTCGATTTGGCACCAAAATTTTGAGTTTGGTCCGCCCCAAGTCCATCCCGTACCCAGATCTGAGAATTTCCCCGAGAAAAGTGGTACAACAGGCCCCCAAGGTGGTACAACCGCTCCCCCATCCCCTGGTACTTTCGCCAGCACAAAACTGGAACCCCAGGACGCTCCAAGAGCGGTACAACCGCCTCTCCCAGTTTCAGCTTCGGCTGATTGACCGTTTTGTCCATAACTAATTCATCCGGAGTCCGATTTTGACGTTCTTTAGCTCGTTTTGGAGCTATTGACATACCCATCCCACAAAATACTTCCAACATCATTTGACTCCATCAAAATTTTGGAACTTTGGCATCTTTTCCTAGGGCCTTTCCCACATCATCCGCTGTACCACCATAGACTTCCGCAACCTAACCCATTTTGTTCCCCATTGCATTTGAGATTGTTTGAGTTGTGATTTGTGTCTCCTAAGGTGTTTCGGCTACTTAGGGACCGTTCCTTCAAATCTGACACTGTGTATAGCCCGTCATACCCTTCCACCACCTTAACCCATTTTGACCGGGTTTCCGCCAATACTTCCTCAACCACCACTACATTCCGCTACCACCATTTGACATTTGCCTTTGCAATTTTGAGTTCATGGTTTTTTCCTTTCCTAAGATGTTTCATCTAATTAGGAATGGTTCTAAATTGAGAACACCGCCACTCATCATTGCCACGAGGTCATCATTGACATTAACCACTTCATCATTTTGACACCCATACCGTAAGCAAGGACGGTAACCTCGACGACGTCATTGTATATTCCCCTTGCCATTGCATTGTTAACCCCTAGCCCATTTTGCATCACTTGCCTATCAAGACTAGCCATTGAGTATTGCCAGCAACTTTACTTGTGCACTTCAGTGATAATCGATCCGCACCTTCCATTGCATACATACCTCATCTTGTGTCACGAGATTGTTCCCGCACATATATAATTGCTATCTTGGTTTGTGCATTTCACATAGTGGCCATATTAAAAAGCTCTTAAGCAAAGAGAAAACAAAGAGCTTGTAAGCAAGAACCATAGCATCATGCCACATTGCATATCAAATTTCCATCATTGATCATCTTGGATCATCGTGAGTACAACACCGAGAACCATACATACATAGCATACTTGGGATAGAAAGTTGATACATTTTGCATCTTATAGGTTGTGCACAAGTGTCGTATCCGCCTATTGAGCAATCATGCTAGCGTCTCTCTTGAGTTGTCCAACATGAGCGTTTTCTGTGGATTCCACATTTTGTGCTCATTCCTTGGTTGCACGACCCCATTTATCTATCAGTGTGTGTGTTTCCGTGTGCCATTCATTGCTATTGGTCTACTTGTTGCACTTTAAAATTTTCGAATCTGTTTCAACATTATTGACTCTTGCTAACAATTGCATCAAATTTTCGTGCCACTATCCTCACCAAGCTCCACCAAAAGCTTTACTTGTGTAGGTGTGAGAATTGGCAAGATCCGGTACCAATTGTGCTATTTCCATAATACATTATTGGGTGATCATTGATCCATCTTCAACATTGGATAAGGTACATTTGGTCTAGTTCTTTCCTTTCTTCCACTCACATTTGCTCGAGTCTTGTGACGGATAGGCAAAGCACATCTACTTCGGTCTACAACAACAACGATGAGTTCGATGCCATGAAGGACCACATCGACGCCAAGATGGATGCTCTAAAGGAGGAGTTCAAAGCCCTCATCAAGACCGACAAGAGGTCTCCCTCATCTTCGAGAAGACGCTCAAGTGCACATGCTTCCGAGCTACCATCTCCATCAAGTTCACATCGGCATCGATACCATCACCGACAAGAACGTGAAGGTCAAGAGCTCAACAACAACAACCGCTCAACGACTTCACCATCTACCTTGGCATCTTCGCCAAGCGACTTCAAGGCATCTTCACCTTTGGACATGCAGCATTTTTGCCAACAAGAACCTCAAGATTACACTCAAGAGAAGCTCCACGAGCTCAAGTCAGTGACTTCCACGAGCTACTACGACCTCGACACCGACCATGATATTCCATTCTATGGGACTCAAGACCCCGAGGAGTATCTTGAGTGGGAGCGCAAGATGGACGACTACCTCAAGCTACATCAAGTTCCCTCCGAAGATCAAGTGAAGTGCACCACAAGAAACTTCCACGACTACGCTTTGACATGGTGGCTTCACACACCTTCTAAGAGCTTCAACATGAGTTGTCCCAAGACGAAGAGAGCTATGCAGTGAGAGTTTTTGCCTTCCACGTACACATAACATCTTCATCGCCAATTGGAGAACACCATCCAAGGGTCCAAGTCGATCGACGAGTACTTCAAGGAGATGAAGAAAGCCTTGCGATGAGCCGGCATGGACGACCCCATTCGGATGAAGTTGCACTTCATGATGGGATTGAACAACGGCATCTCCAAGACTATCTTCCTTGAGAACTACAAGTCCCTCGACGACAACTACATTGGTGCTCTCAAGGCACAACAAGAACTCTTGAAGGCCAAGGCTTCTCCACCCCAAGCACACTTCGCAGCGACCAAGCTCCATGACAACGAGCATGAGGATAGTACCACCAAGATGTCCAAGCCCGACGAGCTCCAAGATGATGCTCCCAAGTTTGACTTCATCGCCATCCCTCTTTGTGGCATTGAGGATGCTGAGTCTACCACAACTGTTTTTGAAGATGCTGCGGCCATGACTACAACTACGGAGCCCCTCAAGGAACATGCTTTGGAGGCAAGCGACACGGTGGCGAGCAAGGATGATGCTTCCATCTTTGGAGGCGAGAGTGATGATGTGCCATCTTCATCCTTCATCCACGACGACGGTGACGAGATGGTTGAGCACGGGATTTTCCCTTCGACCACGGCGGCGTACGATGATGAGTTGAGTGACTTGTGCCACCATATTAAGAGTGAGGGTGAATTCACCAGTAGCCCCATATATGATGAGTTGCCCCAATTCTCATGT
The DNA here is from genome assembly GCA_011799875.1 of Thinopyrum elongatum. Taxonomy (NCBI): domain Eukaryota; kingdom Viridiplantae; phylum Streptophyta; class Magnoliopsida; order Poales; family Poaceae; genus Thinopyrum; species Thinopyrum elongatum. Next base: position 283,585,056 of record CM022300.1, read on the forward strand.
GAGGAGAGCCACAACCCCCACCACTTGAGTGAGATGAGTGACTCCACCATATGTGACTTTGAGTGCACCTATTTTGATGGAGTCAGTGAGCCACCACATAGAGAGAGTGTGATAGTTGACACGTCATGTGAGGACATTTTGAACTCTAATGACTTAACCTCTACCTCTATTGTGTCTTCTCCTTTGGTGCTAGGTCCCATTTATGATGACGCGCTGATTCTCGACGAATTCGTCCTTCCTTTGGACAAGATGATGGCCATGGAAGAATATGATGCACCCCCCACATGGTTCCATCACAATGAAGATGACCATGAGTTGGTATTTACCACCTCACCTACACCACTTGAGTGGAATGAGAAAGGTAACATAGGTGAATGTGATGCTCTAGTCCCACTAGTGGACATTGATTGCTTGCATGATGTTGATACACCTATTAGCATGGTTCATGCTAGTATGTTTTCTCCATGCGATGATTTACCGATTTATGATGAGTTTGATGATTGCTATGTGGATTCTATTAGTTGTGATGCCATGTTATAGGATTTCTTGTGATAATTCTCTAGGTCACATCATGTTTGACAATCCGCTTGACTTGTCATATGCTATGAATGATATCAAACATATGTCATATTTGCAATCTCATCGTAGTGACTATGCATATGCCATTAAAATAAACCCAATTTGCACATATGGCATAAATGACAAGCCCATGGTTATTGGCATTTGTTTTTCTTATGATGATATTGATATGCTCCCTTTGCATGATTCCTCTCATTGAGGAGACCCCCATAGTTTCCTCATACATGTTAGGAGATTTTGATCAATCCCATCCATTGCATGATCCCAATAATTGTATGCATAATATGCTCCCCATGAATGAAAATGCTATTGATGTGCCCTATACTTGTATGCTCAATTTGTGTCCCCATCATGTCATACATAACAACTATTCTTTCATGATGGATGACATGTTCTTATACCATGCTTCAAATTTCTTTGAGCGATGGTTATCTTATGCTAACTCACACGTGCACATACACATCATGATGGATGATGTGTACATTTACCACACACACAATTTCTTTGGTTTGTGTCCCTTTTGTGTAGGTACCCATGAATACTTGTCAACCTCACAATCCCATGAGTTCATGAAACGAGCTCTAGAGAGCAACGATGACTTGGGATCCCGTGGATTGTTTTTCACACCGTACCCATTGCGCAAAAACTTCGTGCATTTCTTCTACGTGGCCCTCACATGGTTATGGGTTATTGTCAATTACATATTCTATGCCCATCTTGCCATGTTCGTTCACTTTGCATGATATGCTCATTCCTATGCCTTTGCCATGCATTTGTGACCCATGCTTTGCATTACACATGATGATTGATTCTAGTACTTGTATGTGTATTTGCAAGCTTGGTGGAGATATTGCTTGTTATTGCCATGTTTGATTTTTACCCCATGCATATGATCATACTTTGATATTGCTTTGTGTTCGTGCTTGTGATATGTCATGTGCATTATCTATGCCTATTATTTGCTCACATGACATGATTGCCATGATTTCCTCTAGTATGTTGCATCTTTGCACTACTAGTTTGCACGACATGATTACTATGCTTGCTTTGTCTAGTGCACCACCGATGATTCATATTTGCTCATTTAATGCGGTTAAATGCCACTATTGCCATGCTTAGCACATGATTGCTATGGAATGTTTTCCAATTGCTCCATATGTTGCCTCTCTCATGCTAGATGATTTGCCATGTATTGAGTGCAACAATGCTTTTAGTCTTGCTTATGAGATTGCCCCCCTAGCAATCTCGAAGATATTTGCACCATACACCTAGTGCCATGAGTATCGCCATTTTTGCATCATATTATACATGCACTTGTGCTTCTAATGATTATGTGCAAGAGAAGAGAATCATCATGATGGATGATGTGTTTATCTACCATGCGCATACGTTCTTTGCCTTGTTGTGTGCATGTGTAGGACGCTTCGACTACATGTCAACTTCTACTTCTTGTGAGTTGACCATTCGAGCTCTTGATAGCGAGCCTCATACATTTGACCATGACTCGCTTCTACACCACATTTCCTACCACTTCGGCATTGTGAAGAATGCAAAAGGACACACCTCCAAGGTGACATCTTTCTTGAGCATGGATATTGTGGATCATACAGCTTGTGTTGCTTGCACCATGAGACTTATTGGTCTTGGACCATTTGATTGCGCACATGTTAGAGATCTTACTTCGACTTGTCATTCTCACCTTTCCATGCCTCATGACATATATACCTTGTGTGTTGCATCCAATTCTTGGATTACTTGCTCCTATCATATGCTTGGTTGCAACAATGTCATTTCTTCGCATATGCCATGTCCCATTGATTGCTACATGCTTACATTGTTTGCCTCACACATGATGAACAATTGCTCTTTCCTTTGTGTTGAGTGCCACTCGGTTTTCACTACACCATATGCACATTATGCTTGGATTGTCTTGCATTTTGGATTGCACCATGTGTTTCGATATCTCATCCTCTTTGGTGTTGTGAATGATTCTTATGCTTACCATAGACCATTTGTTGAGCGTTTTATGCATGCTTGCTATGACTTTGAGGTACATGCTTATTCTCTTGTCACACATATTAGCATATCTACCTCCCATTTGCATGCTTGTTTCCATGATGCATTCCATTATGCTCACTCCATATGCTTACATGACATGCCACAATCTTTTGTCACACCATATGATATGTATGATGACGACACTTGTTGGGTGAATCACCACTCGAATGTTAACCAAATTTGTTTTTCCAAGTGTTTGTTGTCCTTGCTCCTTTTGAAGGAATCAATAGACGGTGCGACATTGCGGAGTGCCCATTTCGAGCTTGAAGATGATGAGTACTTGGTGATCGTCCACTTCTACATGGTGATGGCATCTCTTTCCCATGGTGATTTGGTTTTTGATCTGAGGTCCGATCTTTCCCAAGGGGGAGGGGACGATGCGGAGCATCCTACAGACATCACCATGTCAAGAGTCCATTTGGCAAGTGAAACGTACGACATCTACTTCACTTACAAAAAGGTGAATCATCTCCTTTACACGTGTTCACTTGACCCCTTCGAGGATGTTGTACTACTTGACACTCCTCTCGTGTGCATGCATAGGTATTGCCGGAGCTTCCCGGATGATGAGGAGGAGTGCAAGCATCAAGGAGCAACTACACCATCCGTGAGGGAAGCATGGAAGAGAAGGAAGAAGAGGAATCTTTCCAGCGCAGAGATAGAGGTACAACCGCCCAACTACCAGTCCACCGGTACAACCGGTCCACTACCGCCCAACTACCAGTCCGCGTTCTGTAATCAAGTGGTGCAAGGCCGGTACAACCCCAGTTGTTCCCACAGCTGCAGCCTGACCGGTACAACCGGTCCTACCACTGGTACAACCGGTCCCTACCTCCACAAACACCTCCAGGAAAGTGGTACAATCACCCAAGCGGTACAAGCGCTTGTGTGACTGGTACAACCTGCCTGCCTGCGCGTAGTGAAAGGGCAATGACCCGTGTAACCCCCAACTTACCCCTTGGACTATAAATATTCGTCTCCTAGCTCCGAATTAGGGTTAGCAAATATGATAGCTCATTTGTATGTGAGCTTTGCTCCTTACCCCATCTCCTCTTGAGAGAGTGAGATTGATACACTCCATTGGAGTTCAAGACCTACATTGGAGAAGATTCCATAGGGGAATCAAGACCCCATCATGGGAAGATCCTCCAAGGATTCAAGACCTCGACTCCTCCAAGGATTGGGATGAACTAGTTACCTCTTATTACCATCTTGTGTTGGATTTGGACCTTTGTATCCCCTTTGTGTATGTGGATTTAGCATATGTGTGATTGGATCTCATCAATTCAAGTGTTTCCTCTTGTTTCCCCCTTGTGTTCTTTAGGAATCACCCTCCAAATTGTGAAAGATCGGCCCCTAGGGTTCCACCCTACATCACACGACCTCCTCAAGAAATTGGAACTCCTCAAGCAAGGCACCAAGTCCGTTAAAGAATACTACAAGGAAATGGAGATTGCCATGATACGAGCTAATGTCACGGAAGATGAGGAGCAAACCATGGCACGTTTCTTGAATGGCCTCGACCATCCTATCAAGAAGATCGCCGACTTCCAACCTTACTCCTACCTCATCGAGCTAGTGCACCAAGCTACCAAGGCGAAGCATCAAGTGCAAGACGACTACAAGTATGCCAAGTACTCTTCCAAGACTTATGGATCCTATAATCAAGCTTGAACGACTACGACACCTTCTACCTCGACCAAAGCTTCCCCAAGCAACGACGACAAGTCAAGTTACAAGAAAACTTCGACAGCCTCAAGTCGTCCTCCTACTACTAGCAACTTCAAGCCGAGAGCTTCATCCTCTACAACTCCACCGGATGAGACCGTCAAGACAAGATCCATCAAATGCTTCACATGTGGATGCCGAGGTCACAAGACATTCGAGTGCACCAATCGGTGCACCATGATAGCCAACGACGACGGCACCTACGACTCCATGAGTGAAGAAGAAATGGAAGCCCTTGAGCATGTGGCTATGCACCGACAAGTGAGTGAAGATGAACATGACCAAGTCTTTTGTGACAATGATTCGAGCCCCTCTCTTGTTGTCTCCAAGGTCTTGACACTTCAACATCAACAAGAGAAAGACCAATGATGCCATGTCTTCCACACCAAAGCAGGCATCAACGAACATTCCGTGAAGGTCATCATCGACGGAGGAAATTGCCACAATTTGGCAAGTGACGAGCTATGTTCCAAGCTACAATTGGTCAAGATGAAGTATTCTCGCCCCTACAAGGTCCAATGGCTTAGCGACTCCGCCACAATCCAAGTGGAGCACACCGTTCAAGTTTCCTTCAAGATTGGAGCATACGAAGACACCTTGGAGTGTGATGTGGTTCCCATGTCCGTTTGCCATCTCCTACTTGGATGACCTTGGCAATTTGACCGCGGTGTCATCCACAATGGGGGAACCAATCACTATAGTTTCAAGATGAAGGAAAGGAGTACGTGCCACGACCTATGTCACCAAGCCAAGTGATCGCTGACAAGCAAGCAACCACCCATCATGGAGAGAATAGTGAAAGAGTGAACCACCAAAAAGAGAGTGAGCGCCACAAGCCAAAATTGAGTGCCTCCACGATGAGCGACAAGAAAAACTTAGTCCTCTTAGCCACCAAAAGAGAGATGAGAGAAGTGTGTGAGAACCCATCCAGTGTCACCCACTATGTCCTATTGTGCAAAGATGAAGCAGCAAGGACTAACACCTTTCACCATCTACCTTTAGTGTTGTCTACTCTATTTCAGGAGTCCAAGGACATTTTCCCCGATGAGCTACCTCCGGGACTACCTCCACTATGAGGCATCGAACACCGAATCGACCTCATCCCCGGCGCACCCCTACCAATCAAGGCACCCTACCGCGTCAACCCCGAAGAAACCAAGGAAATACAAAGGCAAGTACGACAACTCATTGACAATGGGCACATACGTGACAGCTTAAGTCCTTGTGCCGTCCCGGTAATTCTTGTGCCCAAGAAAGACGGTAGTTTTCGCATGTGTTCCGACTGCCGTACCATCAATGCTATCACCGATCGTTATAGATATCCTATTCCTCGCCTTGATGATATGCTAGATGAACTTAGCGGAGCCAAAATTTTCTCTAAAATTGATCTCAAAAGTGGCTACTACCAAATCCACATTCAAGAAGGTGATGAATGGAAAACCGCTTTCAAAACCAAATTTGGCTTGTATGAATGGTTAGTTAGGCCTATGGGCTTATCCGAAGCACCCGGTACTTTTATGCGCGTGATGCATTATGTTCTTCGACCATACATTGGCGTATTTGTTGTGGTCTACTTTGATGATATACTTGTGTTTAGCATGTCTCTAGAAGATCATGTCACCCATCTTAAAACCATTTTGCAAACTTTAAGAAAAGTGTGCCTTTATGCTAATATGGAAAAATGCCTTTTTGGTGTTGACAAGCTTGTTTTCTTGGGCTTTGTTGTCTCATATAAGGGTGTTCATGTAGATGAAGCTAAAATTGATGCTATTAAAACTTAGCCACAACCAACCAACTTGCAACAAGTGTGAAGTTTCCTGGGCTTAGCCGGTTTCTATCGTAGATTTGTTAAGGACTTTAGCACTATTGCATCACCTTTGCTTGCCTTGAGTAAGAAGAATGCACCATTTGTTTGGGAACCATCCCAAGATACCGCATTTAATGAGCTTAACAATTTGCTTACACATGCTCCATTGCTTGCATTGCCCAACTTTGATAAAACTTTTGAAGTTCATTGCGATGCTAGTGGTAATGGCATAGGAGGTGTGTTGATGCAAGAAAAGCGCCCAATTGCTTATTTTAGCGAAAAACTTTTCGGAGCGCAACTTAATTATCCCATTTATGACAAAGATTTATATGCTTTAGTGAGAGTATTGCATGTGTGGGAACATTATCTTCGCCCTCATGAATTTGTCATCCATACGGATGAAACGCTTAAATACCTTAAGGGTCAAACTAAATTGAATAAGTGACATGCCAAATGGAGTGAGTTCATTTAGTCATTTCCTTATGTTATCAAGTGTGGGGACCCCGACTCATAGGTCGTGATCACCGAATGCACGTGTACAGTGATCCCAGAGATCAATGCTCACTGAACACACAGAAACTGAATAACAAGAGTCTTACATCCAATACATACTGTTTTACTCAAATATGGCCTTTATGGCCACGCCTTCATAAACTCGAAGCGGAAATCTTCAACGATAGCGTGAACCCATGCCATCTGCCTTAACCCTACAAGCATTATGACTAGGAAGCGTCCTAGCTCGCATGTTCGTCACCAAGGTACTCTTCATTATATCCTGTTCTTTCATGCCTGGCCAATAAAATAACTAGTGGCAAGCCAATGAGTACTTTGAATGTACTCGCAAGCAACCCATGTTTTGGAACAAGGTACAACAATGCATGATATAGCACTAAGTAGGTAATTTTGAAGAAAGCTAGTTTTGAGTGCAATGACATGTCCTAACAACTTGTAGTGCATGCATCATAAGAATTGAGATATCCATGTGATCAGGTTACAGATATCAACATATACAGAGTTTAGATCAACTCCAACTTAATCAACATGTCAAGTCATTCAACTCGACTCAAGTAGTTCTCTCCCATATGCACAGCAAGTTTTTGTAAACAATGGACATAGCCCAAGAGCGGTCATCCAACTGTCCTTGACCGTGGACACGGCTATTCGAATAGTTTTACACTCTACAGAGGTTGCACACTTTACCCACAAGACTCGAGGAACCTTCGTGTCATTCCATGGCCCGCGGCACATCAAGTACCCGAGGTAGGCACCCGAACATTATCTTTCCCTTGACAATACCAACAAAGAGTCCACCTGTTGGCCCATGTCCTCATGATGTACATCACATGAGATTCGCTCAAGATCGCACCATCCAAGAGGGGACACAACGGTGTGCCTGGTGTCTATAAAAATAGTCATAGTTGCCCTACTAGGCACGACCCCGTATCAAGAGAGTAACTCATACTCTCCCGCCACTAGTAATGCGGGCTCTCTGCTAGCATTGACCAAGGTAATCAACAGAGCCCCGTCCCATATAGGGGTAGAGTGGTTGTACATGTAAGGTTAGAATAACAGTCGCAACTTAAACCAATCCGTTTTCGAAAACAACACACTCACTGGCCTCAGTACACCACTTCTTTGTCAAGTGGTCATCTAGCTCAACATCTCCCTCGGGCATTAGTGGCACCCAACGGGGTTTTCGAAAAAGTCATACTTTTGTCTCCATCACCATGCATATAGTTGTCCCATTTGCGTAGCAACTACTTTAGCATCCTATCTACTCCCACCCGCATAACCCTCATAGGAAGGTAGGGTCATGCACAATGCAAGTATTAACAAGGAAGTAACGGAGGCAACCCACCAAGTGGTTACCATCTCATCATGATTCCGATGCAACATAATAAAGTGCTACATGACATGCATAAAAAGGTTTTCATAGACATGGTCAAGGGGCTGCTTGCCTGGCTCAGCAAAGTCTTCATCTCTTCTGGTTCATCTCCAAGTAACCCGTCTACTTCGTCAACTATCGTCGAAAGCAATCACAATAAGCAACACAACAAGGCAGAAGATAAAAGTGCTATAAAAATACGAATTCCACTTTTCTAGGACATATCTGGTTATATGAAAAATAACCAGAGTGGTTTCATTGGATTTGGATTCATATATATTTTTGAACATTTCAATATGATGGAAACAAGGGATTTAATGGATCTAAAAGGAGTCTACAGAAACATTATTTTGCAAAATGAGCAAGGGCACCCATTTAACAAGGCATGATTTTAGAAGCATCTAGAGTTGGTTTCACAGGATTTGGAGTTGAGATGAATTTCCTAGGGATTTGCAAAGTTGACCCTATATGATAAAATGGTTCAATAATTTATGAGGTAGAGAAAGCATAATGAAAACTGTTCATAAACTAAGTTATGAACTTAGAAGTATCTAGGAATTTGAATCAGTGCATTTTGATCAAATATGAGCCCTCTGTGATTTTTCCAAAATACATCACAGAAATAGGAAAATGGGTTTTTATAAATAAGTGCAAGGAAATGTTTCCTGGAAAAATGTGCAAATAGTACCCAGTGGTAGAGCATGATTTTAGGAACACCTAGGATTTTGAATCATCAAATTTGGAGCTAATATGAATATTTGGGAGATTTTACAAATCTCTGGAAAAAGAAAAGGAGAAAGGAAAGGGGTTATACCTAATAATACGCACTGAGCGCAATTTAGCTGGGCAGCACACTGGGCCTAGCCCAGCTCCTCGCGCGCACCCGCTAGGAGGCTACGCCGAAGGCGCATTCCTGGCGGACGTTTCCACCGTGGAGAGGCGGGGACCGATTGGCCCGTGTCCACTTAAATGACATGGCTGGCCGACGGGGTCGCTGACCCGCGGGGCCCACCCGTAGGGTTTTCTCCCTCCTCCCGCACTCGCGACAGGAGGGGATCAAGCCCCAGCTGTGCGCCCGCCAGTGCTTGCCCTCGACGGCACAGGCCACCCCCATGCAAAGATCCGGCCACCAGAGGGTTCGCCGGGGAGCGGCGCATCAGGGGCACCCTCGGGGACGGCAGGGGGATGGCCGAGGCGTGCTCGACACTGGCCATGGTGGGCAGACACCCGGGCGATGATGGTCAGGGGGGTACAGTGCCTCGGCGGACAGGGCGATGGTGGGAAAGGGTCGCCGGACCCTGGCAGCTCTTTTGGTGGGGAGAGGAGGAGAGGGGAAGACCGCCCTTGCCCGAATCGGAGTGGAGGCCGGCGGCGGCACTCCAGCCATGGAAGGTGTTGGAGGGCACGAGAGGGAGAGGGAAGCTGTCTGGGAGGTGTACGGGAAAGAGGGGGACCCAACCAAGGCGAGAGAGAGCTCGGGGGTAGCTTTATATGGAGGAGGCGCTCGTGCACCGTGGGCAGCGTCCGTGGACACGCTCGGTGAGCTCTGCAGAGGGAGAAGGAGGGCAAGGGAGGAAGGGCCCAACAGAATTGCGTGTCATGGACATCGAGGCGACCTCGGGAGACACGGCCCCGGCGCCCAAGGTTGTCGAGTTCCTCGAAATGGGCAAGCTACAGTGTGGGAGTGCACTGTAGCATGCTCCAGAGCGCATCCATGGCATGCCATGGCATTTTAATAGTGCCATGGGCATGTCCTATAGTATCTGGGGATTTTGGGGGTGAGTAAACAACGCTGAGATGGCCTTGGTTGCCCTGGTGAACCACTGGGAGAGAGGTGGGGTTGAGAGAGAGATAGTGAGAAATGTGTTGTCCAGAAGAGTAAAATGGGGTTTTACCCCCTTCAATCATTGAGATGAGGAGGAGAGGGAGTCCCTGGAGGTAGAGGCTGACTAGGGGAGGCTCTGGTAAAAATTTGAGCTCAAGGAGAATAGTGGAAGGGGTCAAAACAGTGGTTTTGGTAAAATAGCAGAAGGTGTTTGGTGATGTTTTGGGCTAGAAAAAATTATCTCCTTGACAAGAGATTTGGCAGGAGTAAGGAATAGGACCAAATGAGCTTGATCACAAGTTTTGAGCTCATTTAGAGAAAGTTGCCAATGTATCTTTTGCAAACCCTAGAAATCAACAGAAATGGGTTTTTCCAGATCTAGCTATGAAAATCTATTCTCCTTGATGCACTACTTGGTGTAGTGTCCTCATTTGGGTATTAGAGAATGTCCAGAAAATTTGAGATCAAAAGGAGACAGTTGGCAATGTAGAGTTGGTCAAATTTGGATCTGGACAGGAATGGTTTTGGGGCACTTTTGTGAAACAAAACTAATTTCATTGGGATGAAACTTTGCAAGATCATCACATTAGGCATATGTGACTTGCTAGAATTTTCTTGGATTTATCTGACAATATTTCTTACAAAAATATTTCAAATGCTTGAAATTTGCAGAAATGGTTTTGGAGGGTTTTGTCCAATATTTTGAACATGACCATGTGTTGAAACTCATATATATGGAAAACATATGTCCCCTGTGTTTCCCTAAATTTTCTTAAATACTTTTGAAACTTTAAAATATTTTTCCCTATAAAAGACCATTTCTGGCTTTAAGAAAAAGCTTTTAAATAAAATATGAAAATAACCTTTAAAAATTATATTTTCTGTTTTTGGAAAGTCTTATATGTAATGGGCTCCAAATAAAGTCTTTGGGGAAAAACATTCTCCCTGATTTGAGGACTTGTAGTACAACCCTCAATTCAGGGGTTTTTGAAAACCTAAATTAAATAAATGATTTTTTGGCCAAAATAATATTCTCCAAAAATAGTTGTATGTCCTATGTACATGGTATGATCATTGGGCAAGGTTCTTGGATCAAGGAGATGAGTTTTGAGAGTAGGAGGATTATTATGAATTGAAGCACATACAACCAAACAAGCAAAGGCAAGGCAATCAAGCATACACAAGCAAGCAAACAACAATCAAGCCAAGCATCAGTTGCACATAAAAGTTTTAATTGGTCCCAATTTTCATGCTTAATTAACTTAACTGATCTGGTATGAAAATCAGGGTGTGACAGACCTACCCCCCTTACAAGAATCTCGTCCCCGAGATTCCTAGGCTAGGCGTTGAAGAGGTACAGAAATTTGGGTCTGTGGTAGTCTTCACGTTCCCGTGTTGCTCCTTCTTGGATGTGGTTGTCCATTGGATCTTGAAGTGCCTCATGATAAGGCCTTGAATGCATTGCTTTGGCTTTGTCCGGGATGTGAACATGGTCCTAGCAATGCGTTTGTCCCGACTAAGGGTCAAGGGCTTGATGAACAAGGTTCGAGTAAGGGGTCTGGCTTGGTTGTTTATTCCAAAATCGGAATATGTGGCAAGGTAGTGTGTCTGCATGCTTGCCCTGGGGTTTACACGTGTTGGTTAGTGGCATCATAATGTATCGTGTTAGTCTAGAAGTGCCAGAGTCTTGGTGTAGCTTTCCGCTGACGGGGGAGTCGTTGACTTCCATAAGGCAGGTGATCTCCAGTCGCATGTGGCCTTCATCTTTGAGAGTGTTGAAGCATGTCAATCTAGGCTTCTCATCGAGTTCTTCCACTTAAGTAAGCTGTCCAGGTACGTCCTTCAGCCACCTTTGGCTATTTGTCTTCGTAATCACGGACACACATCTCCGGGTGTCTTGAAGCGTTTGGTTCACTCATTTCTTCACGTCCATAGTGGCAAGGGTTTGGGTTGAGTCTCGCCCCTAAGGCTATCTCAGAGACTTGGTGGAAAAATGGGTTCTTCCATCTAGGAAGGTTTCTGAGGGGTTCTACTTCTTCAAGGTAAAACTTTACACTTAGAAACTTGGCAATCGGTGCTTCTGGGGCTTATCCAAATAGGACTAAGGTGTTCCTTTCTCTCATTGGGTAAATAAGAATGTCATCCATGGGGATGACAACGTATTTCTCCGAGTACCACATAAATGCTTCGCTTATGGGACATGTGAGAGAAGCGGGCACTTGTTCCGGGTGGTCACTAGCCTAGAGGTTTGTGGTCCTTAGTGGACTAGATTTTTGTGTCCACCTTCCTTATGGACAGGGCTGGTGGTAGTCAAGGCGGAGTATTGGCCAAAGTCTTTTGACTTAGAACCAAAGCCAATGGTCATAATCCGTTCATGTTATGGCTGGGCAAGGCTTAAGGGTTTCAGGAATCTTAGGATGGGAGTGAACGTTTATCACCTTATTCTTGAGCGCAGTCCTTAGATGCCAATCGTCCTATCTGAACCTCCAAACAAAATCATCTTATACCACTGAAAGCATTGTCTCATATAATTCATCTCTAAACCTCATCCATGCTATTCATACCTCCCTTATTCTCGAGAGAAGGACTAAAAAAATCACATGTGTCATCGATAACCATCTCGCTAGTATCCCTATGTAAAAATCCTCGGAGGGAGCATACAAGCTACTAAGCTTGAATGAAACACTACAAATCTGAGTGCTCGGCTAATCGATCCAAGGTCTAAGGTATTGCATCTCTATGTCAAGGAAACACACATTATACCAATCCAAGATCTTGTTTCCCTCCTACGAATCCAACCAAGTGGTCCTCAAATGCCATCAACCATTGCATGATCCACTACTCCTATAAATCCAATATCTACGGTGTTCCACTTAATCTTCTAGAGTTCCTATTATTCCCAAATTCTAGAAAGAACTACCTTATCACATCATTTCCACAAATTTTCCATTATCATTGTCAAGTAAACTCCAAGGTCAGGTGCATATAGACCCTTAAATCTGACAACAACCCAATATCCCTAGTTTATTATCCACCGAGAAACATGGTATCATGATCGAGATCATCAGTCTAAATCCAATTTACTCCGAACCATGTAAACTCACTCAACATCTATACTCCACTAGGATCACCTATTTAATCCAAATCTCATGTCCTACGAGAATTCCTACCTATCCCCCCAAGTCATTATCGTAATGTTAACAACCTCCAACTGATATCATCTGGTCAAGTCAAATTATTACACCACCAAGAATTTCAGCTTGTGATCACAATTGTCCTACTAAATCCAATTTACTCAAGAGAGAGGTAAGTTATGCTACTCCACCAAGTTCACCTATCATCATGAAAATCTCGTAATCCACCAAAGGGTCTCAACTACTTCCTCAAGACATCTATTATAGCCTCATCAAATCATTAGCCTACTAATCATGTATCCTCAAAAATGATCTTCCCTATGGCATCGCTAGTTCAAGTGCTAGCTTAAGAATGTAATGTGTTTGTTCACCATGATCGCTAGTTCCATAATGAGCCCAGTGCTAAGCAAGGGTCGTCGAAGCTCAACTAGTTCTTTTGCAAATCTGCGGGTTAAGAACATGGTTAGGGGTTCGAGCTAGGGTAACTTGTGTGGTCTAGAGTAGGCTAGGGAAGGGTTTTCAATCTTGAAGGGAGGCATAATTCTACGGGGTTGCACTTACTTTGATAGGTTGTCGCAAAAGTCTTTAGTGCTAGTTGTTGGTCGAGGTGGAATCCTTGGCACATCTTGTCTTGCTGATATTCATTTGACGAGATAGGTAAGAGGGGAAAAGTATCATAAGGGGAGTGCCTATAGGTGGTGTATAGTGCAAGCATAATCAAACAAGTGACGTAAAGGCCACACAATTATTAGAATCAGCTAGGCGATATAGTCGCGTAATTGTTGCCTAGGGCAAAAGTGTGACTTATATCAAGGCACAAACAAGTAAAAGAAGCAACACACAATGATGGTTCTATTTGAACCATCACACGGACTCGACTTCGCATAGGGGATACACGACTCATCCTACCCTAGGGGTTCTCAGACTCAATAGTCATGCTTGCTTTGTGTGTCGAAGAGAAGGACTTTCAGTCTTCTGGATCTTCCTCACGTGTCGCTGCGTCTCTTGTAGTTGTTCGATGAAACGATCCGGGTTGGGCATGAAGAATCTCCAAGAACTTCTCACCTGATGAGCTGACGGGGTGAAGGCGGTTCCTCGTTGCTGCCATTGACTCGGTCTTCTGTTGTCTCCTTAATCATGACAGTCCCTTTTGCCTTCTAAGGTGTCAAGGGTTCCAGGTAGGCAATCCTTTATGCAATGACATTAACAAGGTATAGTAGAAGTCCAACCTGTCGGTCATGTTGATGTCAACTTTGTCACCAAGAGCGCATGCAGAGAACTGTTTTCCTGCTCACTATACTGAGGCAGACCAAATGGCGATGTTCTCATCCATCGGTGGTTGCTGATACAACAACGGTAAGGACAGGGTTGCTCTATTAGCGATGTATATCATGATCTCGCATATATTATGCCATGTTCATCGTAGGCCAAGGTTGCATCATCCTGGGGTAGTGTCGAGGGTGTCACCATCTTCTGGGTCTTGATGTCCCCATTCCTCGAGAAGGTATCTGCTGTTGGTATCCTCTTGTCGTGGTGTCGCCCAACTTGTGTTCAGAAGATGTGGGCGAATGTCTGGCAAGGCGTCTTCCTTCTTGGTATCCACGAGGATTACAGGGAATCCAGTGGTCAGGGGCATAAGGGTACTAGCGACCATTTGCAAGATTTTGAAAAGCGGATGAGGAGAGCCAAGAGAAAAATGGTGGAAGCGTTAAGCCATAATCCAGCGGTTTCTTTTGAAAACTTAGAAGAGGTGAGAATTATAAAGGTTTTGAAAACAGTTTTACCCTATCTAACGACCATGCTAACTAAGGCTTCCTACAGTCAGGATGGCTCTGATACCAGCTCTGTGGGACCCCGACTCATAGGTCGTGATCACCGAATGCACGTGTACAGTGATCCCAGAGATCAATGCTCACTGAACACACAGAAACTAAATAACAAGAGTCTTACATCCAATACATACCGTTTTACTCAAATATGGCTTTTATGGCCACGTCTTCATAAACTCGCAGCGGAAATCTTCAATGATAGCGTGAACCCATGCCATCTGCCTTAACCGTACATGCATTCTGACTGGGAAGCGTCTGTCGGTGTACTAAGTATGGGGCCATTAGTACCCCTTACTTGTGCACGGGCAGTTGTAGCCATCCTCGCGGCAAGGCTTGCCGGGAGGAGCTCGAGGTCGATTTAAGTTATCAAGGAAATCATCAAGTCAGAGGTCTGAGAATCAGCAAATAAGCAAAGCTGGAAATCGAAGACCAGCCTCCCCGGCAAGATCCTTGCCGGGGTGGCCTGAGGAACCCGGCAAGGATCGGCGCCCGGCAAGGATCGGTGCCCGGCAAGGCCTGGCGCCCAGCAAGTTTCGGTGCCTGGCGAGGTTCTGCCACTGTGCCACCGCTTCGGCACAGTGACGAGTCTGACATTCTGGCTCCTTCCATGGATGAGTGGCGGCGCGCCAGTGGAGGAGAGCTTAAGCGGTGCTGATGGGATGGCCCCTTTTTCCATCCCCAAGAAAGTGAGGACACCTAAACGGACACCTCACGGTGCATTAAATGCGTTTGTCCTAATTCGTCAGGGGTTAGGTATTATACCCTGTAGCTACTTTACACCTCAATGTATGTACATTTTGCCACTGTGGAGACCCCTTTGAGCATATAAAAGGAGGCCCAAGGAAACTGCTACAGAGGAGGAGAACTTCTGGCCCATTCTGCATGCGTAGCTGCTCTTTGAACGTACTGTTCATTGCGAGCGCTCCTGGAGGCTGGGCTCAAGAACATCAATAAGAACACAAAGCAGGAGTAGGGTTTTACGCTGATCAGCGGCCTGAACCTGGGTAAAAACCTCACGCGTCGGTCTCCGGCTCTGCTCTTTGCGTGTACCTCTCCCCCCGCCGAATCGTAAAAGGGGTCTCTCGGGATCCCATAGGTGTCGTGCCCCGACAGCGTCCTAGCTCGCATGTTCGTCACCAAAGTAATCTTCATTATACCCTGTTATTTCATGCCTGGCCAATAAAATAACCAGTGGCAAGCCAATGAGTACTTTGAATGTACTTGCAAGCAACCCATGTTTTGGAACAAGGTACAACAATGCATGATATAGCACTAAGTATGTAATTTTGAAGAAAGGTAGTTTTGAGTGCAATGACATGCCCTAACAACTTGTAGAGCATGCATCATAAGAATTGAGATATCCATGTGAACAGGCTACAGATATCAACATATAAAGAGTTTAGATCAACTCCAGCTTAATCAACATGTCAAGTCATTCAACTCGACTTAAGTAGTTCTCTCCCATATGCACACCAAGTTTTTGTAAACAATGGACGTAGCCCAAGAGCGGTCATCCAACTGTCCTTGACCGTGGACACGGCTATTCGAATAGTTTTACACTCTACAGAGGTTGCACACTTTACCCACAAGACTCAGGGAACCTTCGTGTCAATCCACGGCTCGCGGCACATCAAGTACCCGAGGTAGGCACCCGAACATTATCTTTCCCTTGACAATACCAACAAAGAGTCCACTCGTTGGCTCATGTCCTCATGATGTACATCACACGAGACTCGCTCAAGATCGTACCATACAAGAGGGGACACAACAGTGTGCCCGGTGTCTATAAAAACAGTCATAGTCGCCCTACCAGGCACGACCCCATATCGAGAGAGTAACTCATACTCTCTCGCCACTAGTAATGCGGGCTCTCTGCTAGCATTGGCCAAGGTAATCAACAAAGCCCCGTCCCATATAGGGGTAGAGTGGTTGTACATGTAAGGTTGGAATAATGGTCGCAACTTAAACCAATCCGTTTTCGAAAACAACACACTCACTTGCCTCGGTACACCACTTCTTTATAAAGTGGTCACCTAGCTCAACATCTCCCTCGTTCATTAGTGGCACCCGACGGGGTTTTCGATAAAGTCTTTGAAAATACTTTTGTCTCCATCACCATGCATATACCCGTCCCATTTGCATAGCAACTACTTTAGCATCCTATCTACTCCCACCCGCATAACCCTCATAGGAAGGTATTGTCATGCACGATGCAAGTATCAACAAGGAAGTAACGGAGGCAACCCACCAAGTGGTTACCATCTCATCATGATTCCGATGCAACAATAATAAAGTGCTACATGACATGCATAAAAAGGGTTTCATAGACATGGCCAAGGGGCTGCTTGCTTGGCTCAGCAAAATCTTCATCTCTTCTGGTCCATCTCCAAGTAACCAGTCTAATTCGTCAACTGTCGTCGAAAGGAATCACAATAAGCAACACAACAAGGCAGAAAATAAAAGTGCTCTAAAAATATGAATTCCACTTTTCTAGGACATCTCTGGTTATACGAAAACTAACCAGTGTGGTTTCATTGGATTTGGATTCATAGATATTTTTGAACATTTCAATATGATGGAAACAAGGGATTTAATGGATCTACAAGGAGTCTACAGAAACATTATTTTGCAAAATGGGCAAGGGCACACATTTAACAAGGCATGATTTTAGAAGCATCTAGGAGTTGGTTTCACAGGATTTGGAGTTGACATGAATTTCCTAGGGATTTGCAAAGTTGACCCTATATGATAAAATGGTTCAATAATTTATGAGGTAGAGAAAGCATAATTAAAATTGTTCATAAACTAAGTTATGAACTTAGAAGTATCTAGGAATTTGAATTAGTGCATTTTGATCAAATATGAGCCCTCTGTGATTTTTCCCAACATACATCAGAAAAATAGGAAAATGGATTTTTATAAATAAGTGTGAGGAAATGTTTCCTTGAAAAATGTGCAAAAAGCACCAAGTGGTAGAGCATGATTTTGGGAACACCTAGGATTTTGAATCATCAAATTTGGAGAAAGAAAAGGACAAAGGAAAGGGGTTATACCTAATAATACGCACTGAGTGCAATTTAGCCAGGCAGCGCACTGGGCCTGGCCCAGCTCCTCGCGCACACCCGCTGGGAGGCCACACCGAAGGCGCATTCCTGGCGGACGTTTCCGCCGTGGAGAGGCGGGGACCGACTGGCCCGTCTCCACTTAAATGTCATGGCTGCCGGCGGGGTCGCTGACCCGCGGGGCCCACCCACAGGGTCGTCTCCCTCCTCCCGCGCTCGCGGCTGGAGGGGATCGAGTCCCGGCTATGCGCCGACCGACGCTTGCCCCCGGCGGTACAGGCCACCCTCGGCCAAGATCCGGCCACAGAAGGGGTCACTAGGGAGCGGCGCATCAGGGGCGCCCTCGGGGACGGCAGGGGGATGGCAGAGGCGCGCTCGGCACTGGCTGAGGCGGGCAGACGCTCGGGCGATGATGGGTAGAGGGTACAGTGCCCCGGTGGACAGGGCGATGAGGGGAAAGGGTCGCCGGACTCTGGCGGCTCTTCTGGTGGGGAGAGGAGGAGAGGAGAAGACCGCCCTTGCCCGAATCGGAGTGGAGGCCGCCGGCGGTACTCCAGCCATGGAAGGTGCTGGAGGGCACAAGAGGGAGAGGGAGGCTATCTGGGAGGTGTACGGGAGAGAGGGGGACCCAACCAAGGGGAGAGAGAGCTCGGGGATAGCTTTATATGGAGGAGCCGCTGCTGCACCGTGGGCAGCGTCCATGGACACGCTCAGTGAGCTCTGTAGAGGGAGAAGGAGGGCAAGGGAGGAAGGGGCCCGACAACATTGCGTGTCGTGGACGTCGAGGCGACCTCGAGAGACACGGCCCTGGCACCCAAGGTTGTCGAGTGCCTCGGAATGGGCAAGCTACAGTGTGGGAGTGCACTGTAGGATGCTCCAAAGTGCTTCCATGGCATGACATAGCATTTTAATAGTGCCATGGGCATGTCCTATAGTGTCTGGGTGTTTTGGTGGTGAGTAAACAATGCAGAGATGGCCTTGGATGCCCTGGTGAACCACTGGGAGAGAGGTGGGGCTGGGAGAGAGTGAGAAATGTGTTGTCCAGAAGAGTAAAATGGGGTTTTACCCCCTTTAATCATTGAGATGAGGAGGAGAGGGAGTCCCTGGAGGTAGAGGCTGACTAGGCGAGGCTCTGGTAAAAATTTGAGCTCAAGGAGAATAGTGGAAGGGGTCAAAACTGTGGTTTTGGTAAAATAGCAGAAGGTGTTTGGTGATGTTTTGGGCTAGTAAAAATTATCTACTTGACAAGAGATTTGGCAGGAGTGAGGAATAGGACCAAATGAGCTTGATCACAAGTTTTGAGCTCATTTAGAGAAAGTTGCCAATGTATCTTTGGCAAACCCTAGAAATCAACAAAAATGGGTTTTCCATATCTAGCTATGAAAATCTATTCTCCTTGATGCACTACTTGGTGTAGTGTCATCATTTGAATATTAGAGATTGTCCACAAAATTTGAGATCAAAAGGAGATTGTTGGCAATGAAGAGTTGCTCACATTTGGATCTGCACATGAATGGTTTTGGGGCACTTTTGTGAGACAAAACTAATTTTATTGGGATGAAACTTTGCAAGATCATCACATTAGGCATATGTGACTTGCCAGACTTTTCCTGGATTTATTTGACAATACTTCTTACAGAAATATATCAAATGCTTGAAATATGCAGAAATGGTTTTGGAGGGTTTTGTCCAATATTTTGAACATGGCCATGTGTTGAAACTCATATATATGGAAAATATATGTCCATTGAGTTTCCCTAAATTTTCTTAAATACTTTTGAAACTTTAAAATATTTTTTCCCTATAAAAGACCATTTCTAGCTTTAAGAAAAAGCTTTTAAATATAATATGAAAGTAACCTTTAAAAATAATATTTTGTGTTTTTGGGAAGTCTTATATATAATGGGCTCCAGATAATACTTTGGGGAAAAACATTCTCCCTGATTTGAGGACTTGTAGTATAACCCTCAATTCAGGGGGTTTTGAAAACCTAAATTAAAGAAATGATTTTTGGCCAAAATAATATTCTCCAAAAATAGTTGTATGTCCTATACACATGGTATGATAATTGGGCAAGGTTCTTGGATCAAGGAGATGAGTTTTGAGAGTAGGAGGATTCTTATGAATTGAAGCACATACAACCAAACAAGCAAAGGCAAGGCAACCAAGCATACACAAGCAAGCAAACAACAAACAAACCAAGCATCAGTTGCGCACAGAAGTTTTAATTGGTCCCAATTTTCATGCTTAATTAACTTAAATGATGTGGTATGAAAATCAGGGTGTGACATCAAGTACATCAAAGGTAAGGAAAATGTTGTGGCGGACGTTCTTTTCCGCAAATGCATGCTTGTTACTCAACTCGAATTGAATGTCATTGGCTTTGAGCACATAAAAGACTTGTATGTACATGATCCTACGTTTGCTATCCCTTATGCCAAATGTTTGACGCATACATCTTGGGAATGCTATTACATCAAGGATGATTATCTAATGAGAGCTAACAAGCTTTTTATTCCCGAGTCTTCTCTTCATTTGTTACTCTTGCAAGAGGCTCATGGAGGAGGACTAATGGGTCACTTTGGATGCGACAAGACATTCGTTACACTCTCCAAAAACTACTTTTCGCCCAAGATGTTCCGCGACGTCTCTCGCTACACCAACCGATGCTCTACATGTCGCAAAGCTAAGTCTAGAGCTCAATCCCATGGTCTCTATATGCCACTTACTATTCCGTATCACCCACGGAAGATATTAGTATGGACTTTGTGCTTGGTTTGCCTAGAACTAGAAATGTCAAAGATTCCGTATTTGTTGTTGTGGACCATTTCTCAAAGATGGCACATTTTATTCAATGCAACACGATAGACGATGCTTCACATGTTGCAAATCTCTTTTGTAGGGAAATCTTGCGTCTACATGGAGTGCCAAAGACTATTGTTTCCGACCGCGACGTCAAGTTCCTAAGCTACTTTTGGAAGACCGTATGCGCCAAGCTCAGAATCAAGCTCTTATTCTCTTTGGCATACCATACCCAAACAGACGGCCAAATGGAGGTCACAAACCGGACGCTATCTACTCTCCTACATGTGTTGATCAAGAGGAACATCAAGGAGTGGGAGGAGTGCTTACCCATCGCCGAGTATGCCTACAATCACGCAAGACATTCGACTATCGGCAAGTCCCCCTTCGAGGTCATCTACGGTTTCAACTAGTTGTCCCCATTGGACATTCTACCACTACCACTACAAGAGCGCATCAACATGGACGCTAGTGCACATGCAAGCTATCTCAAGAAGGTGCACGAAGACACAAGGCACACTATCGAGCGCCAAGTCCATGGTCTCACCAACAAGCTCGACATCAGCAAGCAACCCATGATATTCAACATTGTTGATCTTGTATGGCTACACTTCCACAAGGACCGCTTCCCCAACGAACGCAAGTCAAATCTTCTACCTTGAGCCGACGGACCCTTCAAGGTACTAGCATGCTACAACAACAATGCATACAAGATCGACCTACCGCGCGACAAGTACACCGTGAGCGACATCTTCAATGTTAAGGATCTCTCTCCCTACCATGGTGATGAGGCTTTCGATTCGAGGTCGGATCTTTCCCAAGGGAGGGGAGATGATGCGGAGCATCCTATGGTCATCCCCATGGACCTACCTACATCTCCCAAAGTGCCACGTGGACCTATGAAAAGAGCTCGTGCCCATGCTATCGAAACTGAGGTGAACTCGCTCCTCTCCGAATTACCACTTGATGCATGTGAGACGTGGATACTACCTAAAGCAGAGACCCTATGTATGATCAGGTACCTGGATGAGGGACACGAAGATGCTACAACCAATGGGCAAGACGGCGAGGCCACTAAGTGCAACGACCAAGCGAAGGAGCTGCCAAAAGCCTACAGCCACCGGACGACCGGTCTGGACCGGACGTCCGACGCCTGGAAGCCCCAACGGCTAGAAGGCCTAGCCAGCAAGCGCTACAGCGACTGGACGCCTGACAAGGACCGGACGACCGACACTCTCCAGCCACCGAACATCCGACATCGACCAGATATCCAACACCGACCGGCCAGAGCCAAAACATCAGAAGACCGACGCCCTCTGGAAGACCGACCCACCGGACGTCCGATATCGACCGAAAATCCGACCTCACCCACACCGAGCCAAAACGTCGGAAGTCCGAACCTTACCGAATGTCCGGACCCTCGCGAGCCACCGAACGACTGGTAATGGTTGGACGTCCGACTCCTGTCTGTGCACAGCGTGTTGGGCCGAGGCCCATGTACCCATTCGCCCCTAGACTATATATACTTCTCCTCCCTTTTATTAGGGTTAGCATTGGTTTAGTTCATTTTAGAGATAGAGCTTTGCTCATCCACTTGATACATACTCCATTGGAGAACGAGGCCTCCGCGGAGAAGATCCCAAGTGGATTCAAGACCCTGGCAAGGGAAGATCCCCCTCGTGGATTCAAGACCCCATCTCACCACGGATTGGAAAAAACTACCGACCGCTTGTATCGTCCCTTGTTGTGTTTGGATCGTGTATCTCTCTTTGTGTTCATGGATCTAGCACATGTGTGATCGTTTCTCGTTGATTTAAGTGTTTCCTCTCATTTCCCCTCTCGTGTGTTCTTCATGTTCTTCATGGGATCCCGTACAAATCATGAAAGATCGACCCCTAGGGTTCCACCCTACATCAGGAATAGGGGGGAATTTCGTGACCCCTTGGAGGAGGGGTCCGAAACCAACCCTAACTCTTGTTTGCCCACACATACGGATTCTAAAAACAACCCATACTCAAGTATTTCGAAATTACATGGGCCTGGCCCAAAAATAAGGTGCCGCATTACCTATTATAAGCTATGGACGAATTTATGAAAGAGCATCTTGTATATTTCGTCCATGTCCTTGTATGTCATCAAGGAGGCTTCAAAGTACTGAAATCTGCACTAGAAACGCCATTCTGGATCCTTCACGCGCGCCTTCATCTCCATACTTGTTTCTGCTCCAGTGTTCATCCCTCTTGTCCATGCTAGGCCCTTCATTAGTAATCAACACAAATGTATCCAATTTAGGCAACATCATATTCTCATGAACATTAGAATTGTTACCAAGAAACGAAAGTACCTGTTAATTCAATTGGCGTGCGCGAGCTCTAGTGATTGGTCCAGTATGTATAGCAGCAGGGGCTATGGGTGTAACAATGGTATTGATGTCCTCATCATCCTCCCCTTCTTGAAATGAAGTCATCCTCAACGGAAGCTCATCTTCCTCGCCCAAATAAGGCTTCAAATCTGCAATGTTAAAAGTGGGACTAACCCCAAAATCTGTAGGCAGCTCAAGTTTATATGCATTATCATTTATTTTCTCTAACACCTTAAAAGGACCATCGGCACGTGGCATTAGCTTTGATTTGTGCAAATCAGGAAATCTATCCTTACGCAAATGTAACCAAACAAGATCTCCAGGTGCAAACACAACATGTTTTCTACCCTTATCTCCAGCAAGTTTATATTTAGCATTCATACACTCAATGTTCTCCTTAGTTAACTCATGCATTTTTAAGATCAATTCAGCACGTTGTTTAGCATCAAAATTAACCTTCTCCGAAGATGGAAGAGGCAACAAATCAATGGGTGCACGAGGTAGGAAACCATACACAACTTCAAAAGGACACACATTAGTAGTAGAATGCAGCGAACGATTATAAGCAAATTCAATATGAGGCAAGCATTCTTCCCACATTTTCCTGTTATTCTTCAAAAGAGCCCAAAGCATAGTAGACAATGTTCTATTGACTACTTCAGTTTGTCCATTAGTTTGGGGGTGACATGTAGTACTAAAAAGTAGTTTAGTCCCCAACTTAGCCCATAAACATCTCCAAAAGTGGATAAGAAACTTAGTATCACGATCTGAAACAATTGTATTTGGCACACCATGCAAGCGAATAATTTCACGAAAGAACAAATCGGCAACATTAGCAGCATCATCGCTTTTATGACATGGTATAAAGTGTGCCATTTTTGAAAATCTATCCACGACAACAAATATGCTATCCCTCCCATTCTTTGTTCGAGGTAAACCTAAAATAAAGTCCATAGATATATCCTCCCATGGAACACTAGGTACAGGCAAAGGCATATATAAACCATGAGGATTAAGTCGTGACTTAGCTTTTTGACATGTAGTGCAGCGAGCAACAAAATGCTAAGTATCCCATCTCATCTTTGGCCAAAAGAAATGTGTAGCTAGTACGTCCTCCATCTTCTTCATGCCAAAGTGTCCCATTAATCCTCCTCCATGCGCCTCCTGAAATAACAAAAGACGAACGGGGCTAGCTGGAATGCATAGCTTGTTAGCACTGAACACAAATCCATCATTAAGGACGAACTTGTTCCATGTTCTACCTTCTTTACAATTCTGCATTACATCTTTAAAATCAACATTGTCAGTGTTTTGGGAACCAGGGTACCCAGACTTGCCTGCCTGCGGCCCATGGCGTGGCTTCATCGACGGCCTGTTACGGCCCATCTACAAGACTACCAAGACAAGACCCTCGCGAGGGGCCAAGCCTCGCGAGGCAGATGACGCCAAGACCTCCCGAGGGAGCGGCCTCCCCAGGCTGCCTCCTAGGGAGCGGAGATTCTTATGCAGGTGCCCAAACCTCATGAGGTTGCGGTGACGTAAGCCATGACGACCAAGGCCAGGCGGGCGCCAGCGGGCGCAGAGAAGACAGTTTCCTCTTTGGTGCTATGGAGGCAAGCGCAAGCATGGGTTCCCGAGGACTGAGGCAAAGGTTTCCATTCCAGTGCTACAAGACCAAGACCGCCAGGACGGCAGGACGGATGTCATCGTCGAGCCCACTGCTGCATCACAACCAGAGGCTTTGCAGGGAAGACCACCTTTCATCAGGATAAGATGTACTACTTGTCCCCTTTCAAATTGGCCACTGTGGGATCCCTTCCCTCCTACGATTTAGGGGAAGAGGAACGAAGCCACTATAAATTTAGGTTAGCCACCACCATAGAAGGGGACAGAGACCGGACCGGGACCGAAATCGGAGGAAGAACCCCCCGGGATCGGATCCTTTCCACCCTCACCAGAGCAGACCTCGCGAGGTTGTTCATCCCTTGTACTTGTTCATCCTCAGCCCCTCGTGAGGCAAATCCACCACAAAGCAGGAGTAGGGTCTTACACCGCAAGGTGGCCTGAACCTGGGTAAACTACCATGTTCATCTTCTTCCTTGTTCCTCGAGCTAGGCCGTAGGGCGACGAGCTGGTTGGCTAGATAGGTTTAGTTCTTCCCAAAACGCCCCAGAGTTCGAACCTTTCTTGGGTCTGCGGAGCCCTGAATCCGACATTTGGCACGCCAGGTAGGGGCGTGTCGAAGCCTCTCTTCCACCGTTCGCTCCGCCGCCGTTCCGTCGTTCCTATGGCCGACGCTCGCCGTGTCCGTGCCGAGCACAGGGCCGCTCGCGTCGCCCAGACGGTGCCTGTGGGCAATGGCGCTCCTCGCCGCTCTGCCTCCCCGGTGGCTAACGCCACCACTGACCCTGCTGCTCGCGAACAGCAGGATTCGTCGCTGCCACCGTCCGTGCAGTGCGATGGCCGCACTGCAACTCCATCACCCACTCTAGCCGCGGCGTCGTCTTCTCATGTTCGTCGTGGGCCGGCAAACGCGCAGGCTACGCTGCTCATGGCACAAGAGCTTCTGCGCTACCGCCTGGCCAACAACCTCTACGACGACTGGCTCGGCCGCATCATCGAGCTCGTCAACGCCGCCGATGAGGCCCCTACGCGGGCGATGTGGCTCACGGCGCACCTCCTCCTCCTCCTCTGCATGGCGTGGACCCCGAGCCTAGGCGAGAGGCACCCCAACGCGACCCACCGCGCAAGGCACGGGCATGCGATGAAGAAAGCTGCCAGGTGGTGCAGCGGCCCCAAGGAGAAGCGCGTGCGCTTCCAGCACCGCTGCGTCAAGACTTCATGCCGCCGGAGGCGGTGGCGCGTGGGCGACAAGATCAAGCTCCCCTAATGCGACCGATACCTGTGAGTGCGATAGGCTACCGTGCTTTCACCCCAGAGCTGCGCCGCGTCGTTTGGCCTGGCAAGTTCAAGCCGGATCTGCCTCCACGCTACGATGACACCCCCGACCCCGCTGAGTTCCTCCAGCTCTACGAGCTGAGCATCAAGGCGGCGAACGGCAACGACAAGGTCATGGCGAACTGGTTCCCCATGGCCCTCAAGGATGGCGCGTGTTCTTGGCTCCTGAACCTCCTGGTGGGGTCGATCTCCTCCTGGGACGAGTTACGCGAGCACTTCATCACCAACTTCCAGGGCACTCGACAGTGGTCGAGAACTCAGATGGCGAGGGTGCCATCCTGCCTCATGAGGCCATCCCCAAGAAGAAGAAGCAGCTCCTCCCAAAGGGCCATCAGGAGGCTGGGGCGCCCGACAGTCGGGCCTCAGGCCCCGAGCCCTCTGCTGGGGCATCTTTCCCACTCGCATAGGAAGGCGTGCCCGACACCACTATCAGGACGGGCTCGGGGGCTCTCATCTGGAGGGCCTCTGACCTGACCAGCGTCATGAGGGAGGCGTTCGGGCACCATGTGGGGGCGTGCTTTGACGCGCGCCTCCGTGAGCAAGGCGCAAGGCGCGGGGCACCAGGCGCTCAAGATTTCATCACCAAGGCAATCGAGGAGCTTCGGGAGGTGCGAGCCATGCGTGGCGAGCGTCGCCCCGCGCCATCCAGTGCAGCTGCCGCCCATGACATGGGTGGCGAACTGCGCGTCAGTGTCAACATCCCAGGCCTCAACAGGACTGCTTCGCAGGACCTCTTCTGGCCGTCCCACGTTGGCCAGAGTAGGGGCTACCCCTGCAGCTACGTCCACATGTCGTTCGGCCTGCTGAACGTGGCTGCCTCGTACCAGTGCCTCATGCAGGGAGCTTTGGCGGCTCAGGAGGCCAGGCGCTAGGCGGTCCTGACCGAGGAGGTGACGGACCTTCGCAAGTCCCCGGACCTCCGGAGCCTCCCGGGGCTCAGGAGCCGGTCGGCTCATGAGGAGTGATCTCTACAGTACGCGTCTTCAGCTACTTCAACGCTTCTACAATGATGGTGCCAGGTCACTTTTTGGTTTGTTCAACTGAGGGCGCCCCTTGGGCTGCATTATCCTCAGGAAGAACTGGCTTTGCCTTCATGAGTTTCCTAAGTATCTCAACTGCCTGTCCGGTGCTTCGTCACTATGATGTCGCTGCGCCCTCACGAATCTGCCCGCGACTGCCTCATGATTAAGGACTGGCACGGCGTCTGTGCTCGGGTTCATCCCTATAGCGTCGACAAACCCAAGCGACCGAGCTCTGTCCCGCGGGCCAGCTCCCGTGAGTGTCACCTCCCGTGGTCCTTGGTGCCTTGTTCTTGCATGAGCTAATCACGTGTGGGCAAGTGCGGGCGCACGGCCCGGTTCGTACAACTGCAGTTCGGCGCTTCGCCGCAGCGGGAGCTGTGCGCCGGCTGTTTTTCCGTGGGATCATTGCATGAGAAGACTTGGCACGGTGTCTATGCTCGGGTTCGTCCCTGAAGCATCGATAAAACCAATGGCTGAGCTCTGTCTGGCGGGCCGGCCCCATTCACGTCACCTCTTGGGGTTGGTGTCCGGCCTTCTCAAGCGATAACCTCTGGATGGGCATTCGGCGCAGGACCTCCCATCGCCCCGCAGGTTTCTTACGCGCGCCCCGCGGTGCAAAAATCAGGCGCAACCCGCCTTGAGGTAGGGCCTCGTGAGTCCCGTGCTGGCTCACGAGTGCCCAGACACACCTCCTCCAGTTCTGCCTTGCTAGCCACGTGTACGAACAGGGTTGTACACGCCCCAGAGTCTTCCCCAGCGGGAACTCCCACCCACGTACCAGTGGAAGCCCCATGCTCCGCGCTGGCGGATGACACGGTCGAGGAGCGACTATGCCCACGATAAAGTGGAAGCACCATGCTCCGCACTGGTGAATAAACAACTAAGGGTGCCCTCGCGGCCGCACCAACCTCAGGATAGCCTCTCGGCTTTACGATCGGCAACACCCCACAGCTTCCCCCTCCAGAGGATCGCGTGAGGGGGCTGGACACGGGGGTTGTGCTCAAGCCCCGCCTGCACACGCTACCCTACCTGGTCTGGGTACCTGGTCTTCTCGCGTTCCCCCTAGGTGAAAGCTGGTGGTCAAAGGCATGAGGGCTGCTCGCACGTCAAGGGGGACCTCCTGAGCATCGTGACTCAGGGGCCTCACTAGTCACGTAGCCCCTCGCACCTTGGTGTCGTCTTGGTGATCCGGACGCCCTAACTGCGGTCGAGGTATGGGCAGGGCTGGGCCCTGCCGACGCAGAGTGTGAAGTCCTACACCCCGGCGTCCACGTTTCCTTCATGAGGGCTGATCGCACGTCAAGGGGGACCTCCTGAGCATCGCGACTCAGGGGCCTCACTAGTCATGTAGCCCCTCGCCCCCTTGGTGTCGTCCTGGTGATCCGGACGCCCCAACGGCGGTCGAGGTATGCGCGGGGCTGGGCCCTACCGACGCAGAGCACAAAAGCAAGCATGAAGGAAACTTGGCGCAATAAGGAAACCACGGGGTCTTAATAATTATTACAAGCACAGATTGTTCCACAAGCTTAAACACAAGTCTTACGCCTCCACGAGGCACGGTAAATGTTGCAGGGTAAAACTAAGAAGGAACGCCACTGCCGCCACCTGCCCCGCTCGTTGGAAGCCCCTCGTCGACAACGCTGCCACCATCCTCACCGCTTTTGACTTCTGCTATTGGAGCCTCAGAGATGGGAACCTCCAGAGGCAGGATCATGAGCAGCTTTGCCAACACCTCGCCACTGCGGAAGGATACCACGCTACGTGCCATGGGGCGCAACCCCTCCTAGGTACCCCCTAGGAGCCAGCCACTCTTTTCTCGTGCAAGTCGCTTACATGTTAAAGGGGGGCCCTTGAGCACTGCGCCTCAGGGGATCCTACCGGCCCTCGAGCCCTCACCCCCTGGCCTTGACCACGGCATCGCGACCTGGCATACCAGCGGTGGCCGAGCCTCGCTCGAGGGCCGGGTCCCGAGGATGTAGAGCACCCTGACGAGCAGGAGAGATGTAGTCGGTAGGAGCCCTGCGGGGGGTGGGGGGGGGGGCGCCATCAGGAGAAGGGCGCAGCCTAACGTCGCACAAGAAGCTCGCCCTCGCGACAAGGAAACCACTGCAGGCTCGCCAAGATAAGTCGCTTCGCACACTCGGGCGCGAACCCCATAATTGGCGTTTCATCTCTCGTGATTTCGCTCGGGCAAGGGAACTCCCCTTTCAGTCCTTCGGGAGCCGCTTGTGCGCCAAAGGGGACCTCCTGAGCATCGCGCCTCGGGGGCTCTTACCGGACCTCAGGCTGCTCACCTCCTGGCCTTGACCACGGCATCGTGAAATGGCATACCACCGACGGCCGAAGCTTGCCTGGGGACTGGGTCCTGTCGGCGTAGAGCACTAAGCTACCATGAGAATAAAAAGGGGGAACCATGCCCAAGCAAGAGACGCAAACACAACATAAGTTGGGGACGCTAACATTAAGGCAAAAGTGTCACGATCTTTACACACCCCCGCGTGGCCCTTCATGATTTTTGCGCAGGAATGAAACGAAAGGAAAGGACCTCCTGAGGATCGCGACCTAGGCGGTGTCGCCCATGATGCCTGTCCGGCGCCATTCCTCCCTCAAGCACAAGCATGGCGGCGCGGCGGATCGTAGCTGTCGTCATCGCTTAAGCTTGGTGATACCCCAGAAGTATAGGGGATCGTAACAGTTTTCGAGGGTAGAGTATTCAACCCAAATTTATTGATTCGACACAAGGGGAGCCAAAGAATATTCTCAAGTATTAGCAGCTGAGTTGTCAATTCAACCACACCTGAAAGACTTAATATTTGCAACAAAGTATTTAGTAGCAAATTAGTATGGAAGTAACGATAACGGTGGCAAAAGTAACAGTAGCAGTTTTGTAGCAATCGTAACAGTGGCAACGGAAAAGTAACAAAGCAAAGATCAATATGTGAAAAGCTCGTAGGTAATGGATCAATGATGGATAATTATGTCGGATGGCATTCATCATGCAACAGTTATAACATAGGGTGACACAGAACTAGCTCAGTTCATCAATATAATGTAGGCATGTATTCCGAATATAGTCATACGTGCTTATGGAAAAGAACTTGCATGACATCTTTTGTCCTACCCTCCCGTGGCAGCGGGGTCCTATTGGAAACTAAGGGATATTAAGGCCTCCTTTTAATAGAGTACCGGACCAAAGCATTAGCACTTAGTGAATACATGAACTCCTAAAACTACGGTCATCACCGGGAAGTGTCCCGACTATTGTCACTCCGAGGTTGCTGGATCATAACACGTAGTAGGTGACTATAACTTGCAAGATAGGATCAAGAACACATATATATTCATGAAAACATAATAGGTTCAGATCTGAAATCATGGCACTCGGGCCCTAGTGACAAGCATTAGGCATAGCAAAGTCATAGCAACATCAATATTAGAACATAGTGGATACTAGGGATCAAACCCTAACAAAACTAACTCGATTACATGGTAAATCTCATCCAACCCATCACCGTCCAGCAAGCCTATGATGGGATTACTCACACACGGTGTTGAGCATCATGAAATTGGTGATCGAGGATGGTTGATGATGACGACGGCGACGATTTCCCCTCTCCGGAGCCCTGAACGGACTCCAGATCTGCCCTCCCGAGGAAGAACAGGAGGTGGCGGCGGCTCCGTATTGTAAAACGCGATGAATCCTTCTCCCTGATTTTTTTTCTCCCCGAACGTGAATATATGGAGTTGGAGTTGAGGTCGGTGGAGGTCCAGGGGGCCCACAAGGACGGGTGGCGCGCCCTCCACCATTGTGGACAGGATGTGGCCCCCCTTTAGTTGATTCTTTCACCAATATTTTTTATTTATTCCAAAACTGATCTCCGTGAAGTTTCAGGTCATTCCGAGAACTTTTATTTCAGCACAAAAATGACACCACATGGCAATTCTGCTGAAAACAGCGTCAGTCCGGGTTAGTTCCATTCAAATCATGCAAATTAGGGTCCAAAACAAGGGCAAAAGAGTTTGGAAAAGTAGATACGATGAGACGTATCAACTCCCCCAAGCTTAACCCATTGCTTGTCCTCAAGCAATTCAGTTGACAAACTGAAAGTGATAAAGAAAAACTTTTACAAACTCTGTTTGATCTTGCTGTTGCAAATACGCAAAGCCAGCATTCAAGTTTTCAGCAAAGATTATGAACTAACCATATTCACAATAACATTTAGGTCTCACGTTTACTCATATCAATGGCATAATCAACTAGTGAGCAATAATAATAAATCTCGGATGACAACACTTTTTCAAAACAATCATGATATGATATAACAAGATGGTATCTCGCTAGCCCTTTCTGAGATCGCAAAACATAAATGCAGAGCACCCCTGAAGATCAAGGACTGACTAGACATTGTAATTCATGGTAAAATAGATCCAGTCACAGTCATACTCAATATCAATTAATAGCAAAGAATACAAATGACAGTGGTGCTCTCTAACTAGTGCTTTTTATAAGAGAATGATGACTCAACATAAAAGTAAATAGATAGGCCCTTCGCAGAGGGAAGCAGGGATTTGCAGAGGTGCCAGAGCTCGAGTTTTTAAAACAGAGATGAATATAATTTTGAGCGGTATGCTTTCATTGTCAACATAACAACCAAGAGATCTCAATATCTTCCATACTACATACATTATAGGTGGTTCCCAAACAGAATGGTAAAGTTTTTTACTCCCCCTCAACCAACAAGCACACTTCACGGCTGGTCCGAAACAACGGGTACCGTCCATACAATCAACAATCCTAGGGGAGTTTTGTTTTAATTTATTTTGATTTGATTTGAGCATGGGACTGGGCATCCCGATTACCAGCCATTTTCTCATGAATGATGAGCGGAGTCCACTCATAGCGAGAATAACCCACCTAGCATGGAAGATACTGACAGCCCCCAGTTGCTACATGAGCGATTCAGGCATAAAAAACAGATTATCATTTGAAGGTTTAGAGTTTGGCACATGCAAATTTACTTGGAACGGCAGGTAAATACTGCATATAGGAAGGTATGGTGGACTCATATGGAATAACTTTGGGCTTATGGAAGTGGATGCACAAGCAGTATTCCCGCTTAGTACAAGTGAAGGCTAGAAAAAGACTTGGAAGCGACCAACTAGAGAGCGACAACAGTCATAAACATGCATCGTGATTAACCAACATTGAATGCAAGCATGAGTAGGATATAAATCACCATGAACATAAGTATCATGGAGGCTATGTTGATTTTGTTTCAACTACATGCGTGAACATGTGCCAAGTCAAGCCACTCGAAACATTCAAAGGTGGATACCATCCTATCATACTACATCACAACCATTTTTAAAAGCATGTTGGCACGCAAGGTAAACCATTATAAACTCCTAGCTAATTAAGCATGGCATGGATAACTATAATCTCTAATTGTCATTGCAAACATGTTTCATTCATAATAGGCTGAATCAAGAACGATGAACTAATCATATTTACAAAAACAAGATAGGTTGAGTTCATACCAGCTTTTCCTCATCTCAATCATTTCATCATATATCGTCATTATTGCCTTTCACTTGCACGACTGAACGATGTGAATAATAATAATAGTGCACATGCATTGGACTAAGCTAGAGTGTGCAAACATTTATTCAAAGGAGAAGACAATATAATATGGGCACTTTGTTAGATCAACAATAATGCATATGAGAGCCACTCAACATTTTCATCGTGGTCTTCTCTCTTCGACCCCCGAAGAAAAGAAAATAATTTCAAAGAAACACACTGAAATGTTTTTGGAGTTTTTGTTTTTCTGAAGAAAGTAAAACAAGAACGAGAAAAACTATTTACACGGGAAAGCTCCCAACAAGAGAAAGAAGAACGAGAAATCCTTTTGGGTTTTCTTTAATACTATAACTAAGCATGGAAAGTAAACTAAGCTACAACTAATTTTTTTGTTTTTCTCAAAGGTTTTCAAACACACAAGAAGAAAGCGAGAAAAAGAAAGTAAACTAGCATGGATAATACAATGAAAAAGTATGAACACCGACAACTGGAATGAGTGTGTGAACATGAATGTAATGTCGGTGAGAAATACGTACTCCCCCAAGCTTAGGCTTTTGGCCTAAGTTGGTCTATGCCCATGGATCAAAGTAGCCCTCTCCGGTGTACTGAGGAGGATCCTAGGGGTTCCACTGGTTAGCGAGCTCCTGTGGCTCCCACTGATAAATAGACTCCTGATATGGATCAGGTGATGGCTCTGGCTCAGGAGCTGGGGATCGCGTCCCCTCCCAGTATGCGTAAATGTCCGCGGGCATGATGAAGTACCTGCCTGAATGAATATCGAACAAAGAAGGTGCAGGTAAGGTAATAATCTGAAAAGTATCCTCGCTAAATATCAAGTTATAAAGGAGTCTCTTTTCCTCATCATAGCGAATAAACCTATGTGCTACCATGCTGTCATAATCTAGGTATATAGTGGGTAGCAATTTCTCCTCTTTCTCATTATGCCTAATGGGTATCTCAAAGCGTCTAGCAAGTCGAGAGGCGTAGATACCTCCAAAAATAGGACCCTTAGTACGGTTGAGACTCAACCATCTAGCAACCGTAGCGCCTAAACTGAAAGTTTTATCGCGAAGTAAAGCATGGCGTAAAATGGCAAGGTCAGGAGCACTAAGGCCTCCACTCTCCCCACGACCAATTAAACATCTCCCAGCAAATAATGAGTAGTAGCGCAAAACAGGAAAATGTAAACTAGCTACTCTCGCTTCCGACACCTTTCTCCTTTCCCCTACGGTAACTTCATTAATAAAATCTTCCACATCACTAGGACGTGGTTCCTCGACGCTACCCTCAAAAGGTAATTTACAAACCTCACAAAAGTCATAAAGCGTCATCTCCTTATGCTCATCATATAAGTGAAACTCTACCGTGGGTGGTGATCTCCTAGCATGAAAATGAAAATTTTGCACGAAAGTATTAGTGAGTAGGAGATACTGATCACACTGGTTGTGGAGGAAGTCGGTGATGCCTGCATTCTCAGCCAAATAATAGAAATCCTCATAAATTCCGGCCGCTTCCAAGAATACATCACATGGCCATTCACACGGCTGAATCTCCGCGGCACGAGGAAGATTGTACTTGGGCTTTTCCTTCTCCTGATTTTATTTTTCCTTTGAACCCCGGCTCGAAGAGCCTCTCAACAATCACCTCATCATTTTCTTCCTCTGAAATTTTTCTGAATTTTTTACTAACTCAAAATAAAAGTGAACCAAACTCAACAAAACTGATAGCAACTACTCCTACAAGTGCCTAGAGGCTATATCATTCATCAAAACTAATTTGGACCATATAAATTTGACATGCAAGCTCAAGAACAGGGTCACTACAGCAGCAAAAATTTGCAATATATAAAGCACTAGAACAAAAACTAATTGGACCATTGGAGGAGTCACATACCAAAGAACAATCCCCCAAAACAGTTTTGCAAATGGAGCTTTACACAAGGAGATCGAAAATGGCAGCAAAATGAGCAAGAACACGAGTTTCAGCTATGGGATGATTTTTTTATGGAGGAAAACGAAATGGATGGGTGCTGGAATAAGTGGAGGAGGGCCACGTGGGACCCACAAGACTGGGGGGCGTGCCCAGGGGGGTAGGGCATGCCCTCCGTGCTTGTGGACAGGTGGTGGGTCCCCCTGGTGTGTTCTCAGTGCCAGAAATTCTCAAATATTCTATAAAAAATCATACTAAATTTTCAGGGTATTTGGAGAACTTTTATTTTCGGGACATTTTTATTTCACGGATAATTCAGAAAACAGACAGAAAATACTATTTTTGCTTTATTCATTCTAAATAACAGAAAGTAAAAAGGTAGGTACAGAAAGTTGTGCCTTCTAAATTCATCCACATCATGCTCATCAAAAGGAATCCGTTAACAAGGTTGATCAAGTCTTATTAACAAACTTCTTCCGAATGACATGAAACCGGAGAATTTTCGAATAACACTAGGTTACCTCAACGGGGATATTTATGTCCCCAACAATAAGAATATCATATTTCTTTTTAACAGTAGGGAGAGGGAATTCAGAACCTCCGATAGTAATAGTTGAATTTTTTCCAATAGAATTGATACTATGAACTTGAGGTTGTTTCTTCGGAAAGTGTACCGTATGCTCATTACCATTAACATGAAAAGTGACATTGCCTTTATTGCAATCAATAATAGCTCCTACAGTATTCAAAAAGGGTCTACCAAGGATGATCGACATACTACCGTCCTTGGGAAT
The DNA here is from genome assembly GCA_011799875.1 of Thinopyrum elongatum. NCBI lineage: Eukaryota > Viridiplantae > Streptophyta > Magnoliopsida > Poales > Poaceae > Thinopyrum > Thinopyrum elongatum. Next base: position 283,620,411 of record CM022300.1, read on the forward strand.
ATCTAGAATAACAAAGTCTGTTAAGATAGTAACGTTTGCAACCACAACAGGTACATCCTCACAAATACCGATGGGTATAGCAGTTGATTTATCAGCCATTTGCAAAGAGATTTCAGTAGGTGTCAACTTATTTAATTCAAGTCTACGATATAAAGAGAAAGGCATAACACTAACACCGGCTCCAAGATCACATAAAGCAGTTTTAACATAGTTTCTTTTAATGGAGCATGGTATAGTGGGTACTCCTGGATCCCCAAGTTTCTTTGGTATTCCACCCTTAAAAGTGTAATTAGCAAGCATGGTGGAAATTTCAGCTTCCAGTATCTTTGTTTTATTTCTGACAATATCTTTCATATACTTAGCATGAGGAGGCATTTTAAGCATATCAGTTAAACGCATACGCAAAAAGATAGGTCTAATCATTTCAGCAAAGCGCTCAAAATCCTCATCATCCTTCTTCTTGGATGGCTTAGGAGGAAAGGGCATGGGTTTCTGAACCCATGGTTCTCTTTCTCTACCATGTTTTCTAGCAACAAAGTCTCTCTTATCATAACATTGATTCTTTGATTGTGGGTTATCAAGATCAACAACAGGTTCAATCTCTACATCATTATCATTACTAGGTTGAGCATCAACATGAACATCATTATTAACATTATCACTAGGTTCATGTTCATCACCAGATTGTGTCTTAGCATCAGAAATAGAAATATCATTTGGATTCTCAGGTGTGTCTATAATAGGTTCACTAGAAGTATGCAAAGTCCTATCAATTTTCTTTTTCTTTTTATTACTAGGACTAGATGCATCAGTATTAATTCTCTGAGAATCTTGCTCAACTCTCTTAGGATGGCCCTCAGGATACAAAGGTTCCTGAGTCATTTTACCACCTCTAGTCATAACTCTAACAGCATTATCATTGTTCTTATTATTCAACTCATTAAGCAAATCATCCTGTGCTTTAAGTACTTGTTCTACTTGAGTTGTAACCATGGAAGCATGTTTACTAATAAGCTTAAGATCATTAACAGTTCTACTCATATAATCACCCAAGTAATCAAGCATGTGAGCATTACGTTTCAATTGTCTACTAACATAAGCATTGAAATTTTCTTGTTTAACAATAAAATTATGAAACTCATCCAAGCATTGACTAGCAGACTTATTATGAGGAATATCACCTTCATCAAATCTATAAAGAGAATTTACCTCTACTACCTATGTCGGGTTATCAAGACCATGTATTTCTTCAATAGGCGGTAAATTCTTAACATCTTCAGCTTTAATACCTTTTTCTTTCATAGATTTCTTTGCCTCTTGCATATCTTCAGGACTGAGAAATAGAATACCTCTTTTCTTCGAAGTTGGCTTAGGAGTTGGTTTAGGAAGTGTCCAATCATTATCATTACTCAATATATTATTCAAAAGCAATTCAGCTTGCTTAACAGCTCGTTCCCTGAAAATACAACCAGCACAACTATCTAGGTGGTCCCTAGAAGCATCGGTTAGTCCATTATAAGAGATATCAAGTATTTCATTTTTCTTGAGAGGATGATCAGGCAAAGCATTAAGTAATTGGAGAAGCCTCCCCCAAGCTTGTGGGAGACTCTCTTCTTCAGATTGCACAAAGTTAAATATTTCCTGTAAGGCAGCTTGTTTCTTATGAGCAGGGAAATATTTTTAAGAGAAGTAATAAATCATATCCTGGGGACTACGCACACAACCAGGAGCAAGAGAATTAAACCATAACTTAGCATCACCCTTTAACAAGAAAGGAAACAATTTAAGAATATAATAGTAGCGAATTTTTTCCTCATGAGCAAATAGGGTGGATATATCATTCAGTTTAGTAAGGTGTGCCACAATTGTTTCAGATTCATAACCATAGAAAGGATCAGATTCAACCAAAGTAATTAACTCAGGATCGACAGAGAATTCATAATCCTTATCAGTGACAAAAATAAGTGAAGTAGCAAAATTGGGATCATATTTCATTCTAGCATTCAAGGATTTTTCTTTCAGCTTAGCTAGCAATTTCTTAAGATCTTCTCTATCATTGCAAGCAAGAAAGTCTCTAGCAGTTTCTTCATCCATAATATAACCCTCAGGTACAACAGGCAATTTATATCTAGGGGGAGAATCATAATCTTCAGTTTCAATAATATTTTCTCTAACCCTAGCAAGTTGTTCATCAAGAAATTCACCTAGTGGCATAGTATTATCAAGCAATGCAGTAGTATCATCATTAGCATCATGCATAGCAGAAGTGGCATCATCTATTACTTGTGACATATCAGAATTAGTAGCAGGTGTAGGTGTCACAAGCTTACTCAAAACAGAAGGTGAATCAAGTGCAGAGCTAGATGGCAGTTCCTTACCTCGCCTCGTAGTTGAGGGAAAAATCTTGGTTCTAGCATCTTTCAAATTCCTCATAGTGATCAACAGATATAAATCCCAAGTGACTTAGAGAATAGAGCTATGCTCCCCAGCAACGGCGCCAGAAAAAGGTCTTGATAACCCACAAGTATAGGGGATCGCAATAGTTTTCGAGGGTAGAGTATTCAACCCAAATTTATTGATTCGACACAAGGTGAGCCAAAGAATATTCTCAAGTATTAGCAGCTGAGTTGTCAATTCAACCACACCTGAAAGACTTAATATCTGCAGCAAAGTATTTAGTAGCAAAGTAGTATGGAAGTAACGGTAACGGTGGCAAAAGTAACAGTAGCAGTTTTGTAGCAATCGTAACAGTGGCAACGGAAAAATAACAAAGCAAAGATCAATATGTGAAAAGCTCGTAGGCAATGGATCAATGATGGATAATTATGTTGGATGGCATTCATCATGCAATAGTTATAACATAGAGTGGCACAGAACTAGCTCCAGTTCATCAACATAATGTAGGCATGTATTCCGAATATAGTCATACGTGCTTATGGAAAAGAACTTGCATGACATCTTTTGTCCTACCCTCCCGTGGTAGCGGGGTCCTATTGGAAACTGAGGGATATTAAGGCCTCCTTTTAATAGAGTATCGGACCAAAGCATTAGCACTTAGTGAATACATGAACTCCTCAAACTACGGTCATCACCGGGAAGTGTCTCGACTATTGTCACTCCGAGGTTGCCGGATCATAACATGTAGTAGGTGACTATAACTTGCAAGATAGGATCAAGAACACATATATATTCATGAAAACATAATAGGTTCAGATCTGAAATCATGGCACTCGGGCCCTAGTGACAAGCATTAGGCATAGCAAAGTCATAGCAACATCAATCTTAGAACATAGTGGATACTAGGGATCAAACCCTAACAAAACTAACTCGATTACATGGTAAATCTCATCCAACCCATCACCGTCCAGCAAGCCTATGATGGGATTACTCACACACGGCGGTGAGCATCATGAAATTGGTGATGGAGGATGGTTGATGATGACGACGGCGACGATTTCCTCTCTTCGGAGCCCCGAACAAACTCCAGATCTGCCCTCCCGAGGAAGAACAGGAGGTGGTGGCGGCTCCGTATCGTAAAACGTGATGAATCCTTCTCCCTATTTTTTTTCTCCCCGAACGTGAATATATGGAGTTGGAGTTGAGGTCGGTGGAGGTCCAAGGGGCCCACAAGGATGGGTGGCGCGCCCTAGGGGGGTGGGCGCGCCCTCCACCCTTGTGGACAGGGTGCGGGCCCCCTTCAGTTGATTCTTTCGCCAATATTTTTTATTTATTCCAAAACTGATCTCCGTGAAGTTTCAAGTCATTCTGAGAACTTTTATTTCTGCAAAAAAATAACACCATGGCAATTATGCTAAAAACAGCGTCAGTCTGGGTTAGTTCCATTCAAATCATGCAAATTAGGGTCCAAAACAAGGGTAAAAGAGTTTGGAAAAGTAGATATGATGGAGACGTATCACTTGGTTCAGAGGAGGCATCGCTGTTGCTGGAGGAATCGTGGACAAGTCCAAGGGCAAGTTCACCGCGAGGGGCCTCGCTGATTTGCCGGCCTGTGAGGGGGTCGCCATCTCGATCGCCTCCCCTGGGGCAGCACTCCAGACGTCGGCCATCCTCTCTGAAGACCTTGAAGAAGAGTGTTAACGCCCCGTCAAGCGCCACGCGTCAGCCTGGCCCGCAGGTGATTGGGGCCCGCGGCGCTTCGCCCTTGCCTTTTGGCTTCGCCTCAAAGCCAAGTCGGAGCGTGCCTTGGGCCCTGGGGCTATTGTCGGCGTTCTGGGAACCAGGGTACCCAGACTTTCCTGCCTGCGGCCCATGGCGTGGCTTCATCGACGGCCTGGTACGGCCCATCTACAAGACTACCAAGACAAGACCCTCGCGAGGGGCCAAGCCTCGCGAGGCAGACGACACCAAGACCTCCTGAGGGAGCGGCCTCCCTAGGCTGCCTCCCGAGGAGCGGATATTCCTATGCAAGTGCCCAAACCTCATGAGGTTGCGGTGACGCAAGCCATGACGACCAAGGCCAGGCGGGCGCCAGTGGGCACAGAGAAGACAGTTTCCTCTTTGGTGCTAAGGAGGCAAGCGTAGGCGTGGGTTGCCGAGGACTCGGGCAAAGGTTTCTGTTCCAGTGCTACAAGACCAAGACCGCCAGGACGGATGTCATTGTCGAGCCCACTGCTGCGTCACAACCAGAGGCTTTGCAGGCGAAGACCACCTTTTGTCAGGATAAGATGTACTACTTGTCCCCTTTCAAATTGGCCACTGTGGGATCCCTTCGCGCCTACTATTTGGGGGAAGAGGATCGAGGCCACTATAAATATAGGTTAGCCACCACCATAGAAGGGGACAGAGACCGGACCGGGACCGAAATCGGAGGACGAACCCCCCGGGATCGGATCCTTTCCACCCACACCAGAGCAGACCTCGCGAGGTTGTTCATCCTGTGTACTTGTTCATCCTCAGCCCCTCGTGAGGCAAATCCACCACAAAGCAGGAGTAGGGTCTTACACCGCAAGGTGGCCCGAACCTGGGTAAACTGCCGTGTTCATCTTCTTCCTTGTTCCTCGAGCTAGGCCATAGGGCAACGAGCTGGTTGGCTAGATAGGTTGAGTTCTTCGCACACGCCCCAGAGTTCAAACCTTTCTTGGGTCTACGGAGCCCTGAATCCGACAAGCATCATACACATATTGATCTTTGATGGTCTCCAAACCAAATATTTTAAAGTCAAGTTGTGAAAGCATAGTATAACAACGTGATAATGCATTAGCAATAACATTTTCTTTACCCTTCTTGTGTTTAATGACATAAGAGAAAGTCTCAATGAATTCAACCCATTTAGCATGTCTACGGTTCAGTTTTGCTTGACTTTTAATGTGTTTCAAAGATTCATGATCAGAATGTATAACAAATTCTTTGGGCCATAAATAATGTTGCCATGTTTCTAAGGTCCGAACAAGAGCATATAATTCTTTATCATAAGTAGAATAGTTCAGACTAGGCCCACTCAATTTTTCAGGAAAGTATGCAATAGGTTTGCCATCTTGTAATAACACACCTCCTAATCCAATTCCACTAGCATCACATTCAAGCTAAAAAGTCTTATTAAAATCAGGAAGTTGGAGTAAAGGAGCATGTGCCAACTTATCTTTCAATACCGTGAAGGCTTCTTCTTGTGCGGTACCCCAAACAAAAGGCAAATCCTTCTTTGTAAGCTCATTGAGAGGTGCAGCAATGGTGCTGCACAAAACGCCTATAGAAACCAGCGAGGCCAAGAAAACTCCTCACTTGTGTGACCGTTTTGGGCTGCATCCAACTCTCAATAGCTTCAATCTTGGCTTTATCAACTTCAATGCCCTGTGGAGTAACAACATAGCCAAGAAAAGATACTCGGTTAGTGCAAATGGTGCACTTCCAGAGGTTTCCAAACAAATGAGCATCACGTAGAGCAACAAAAATAACACGTATGTCGGAATCGGGGCTCCGCGGACCCAAAGAAGGTTCTAACTCTGGGGCGTGAACAAAGGATTCTGCCTAACTATGACTCGGTGCACACCGCCCCATGGCTTGGCTCCGTCGTGCTCGAGCGAGTGGGAAGAAGAGGAGGAAACAGTGATTTACCCAGGTTCGAGCCACCTTGCGGTGTAAAACCCTACTCTTGCTTTGTGGTGGATTGCCTCGCGAGGAGGATGAGTATGAACTAGTGCAAGTGTGAGCTGCCTCGGGAGAGCTCAAGGGGTGATGGATCTCCTCCCTCTCTATGGTGTAGACTAACCTATATTTATAGTGGCCTTGGTGCTCTTCCCTCATGGCTTAGGCGGGAAGGGATACCACAGTGGCCAATTTTGAAGGGGGACAGGAGTACACCCTATCCTGACTAAACGTGGTCTTCGCCTGCAAAGCTTCAGGTCATGACGTGTAGGTGGGCTCGGCGATGACCTCCGTCCTGCCGAGCTCGTGGTCTTGGTCTCATTACACAGGAATGGAAACCTTTGGGGGATTCCTTGGGAACCCGCATACGTCCTTGTCTCCTTAGCACCAAAGAGGAAACTGTCCTCTCCTGCGCCCGCTGGCGCCTTTCTGTCTTTGGTCGTCATGGCTCATGTCACCGTGCACCTCACTAGGTGGGGCATGAGCCTAGAGATGTCCCTCCTCGGGAGACTGCCTCGGGAGGCCGCTCCTTAGGGGGTCTTGGTGTCGTCCGCCTCGCGAGGCAGGGGCCCTCGTGAGGGTCTCGTTTTTGAAGTCTTGGAGTTGGGCCGCACTAGGCCTTTGACGATGTCACGCGTTGGGCCGCAGGCAGACGGGTCTGGGTACCCCCGGTCCCAAAACCCCGACAGTAGCCCCCGGGCCCACGGCATGCTTGGCCTGGCTTCCAGGCAAAGGCAGGGAAGGGAGGGTGAAGCGACACGGGCCCCAACTGCCTGCGGGCTAGGCTCGAGATGTGGCGCATGACAGGGAACAGTCGCCCCACTTCCCCACGACTCCTCGGAACTGCCCAGGCTGCCAAAAAGCCTGGCGCACGCCGCAAGGCCATCATTGTTCCACCGTGCGCTTGTCTTCCGCTCCTTCGTTCCCAAGCTAGATCGCACCTCACCCGCTGGATCTCGCACCACCCTTGGCTCACCGCGTTTCCATGGCCCCGTGAAGGGAGAGGAGCAGGGCCACGACAGCGGCGGACCGCCAAGCGGGGACGGACCCCACCCTAGGTCGGTCCACCGTGCTCAATCGCGAAGGGCTGGACAAGGTCCTCCCGGCGATCGCGGCCAACTCCAACGAGTGGAAGGCGATGAAGATCTAGCCTGCTTCTCGGCCCTCCTCCGAGTTGGAGGCTACCACCATTGCCCTTCACCTCCATGCCCTCTTCTTCGGCTTGCTGCCACTGTTCTCGAACTTCTTCAACATCGTGCTTTCGCACTATCAGGTCCACGCACTGCACTTTGACCCGGAATCCATCATCCTCCTCTCTGCCTTCGTGTTCTTGTGCGGGGCCTTCATTGGCATCGCCCCCTCGGTGGCGCTGCTCTGCCACTTTTTCTCCCTGTGGCTGATCGCCGACGCACAGTGCTCTGGGTGCATGTCGCCCCGCATAGCGAGCGCGACGGCGGGCGAGGGTATCGACATGGAGATCCGCCCAAACGTAGAGGGCTTCCGGAGGCAATGGCTGTATGTCGACGCAGCCCAGTATAGCCCCCTACTCCAAACTCCATCGTCCCCAGCAAAGGCAAGCTCAAAGTGGAAGTACGAAAGGCTCGTCGACCCGAGGCTCTTGTGGGTCATGGCAAGGATGGCTGACCTGAGGGCGGCAGGCGTGACAGTGATGATGGTGGTGAGGGAGTTCGTCCGACGGTGAATTGCCCCCCTCCAGCGCCATTCCCGCCCAATGTGGGCCTTCACCGGTCGCGAGGATGTTATGAGGCTCCAGGTGGCTTCCCTGCCCCCAACGTGCTAAGCGGGATACTCCACCTCTTGACTGGCGGGGAAGCAAGCGCACTTCCTCAAGAAGGGCTCCCCTTGTACAACTACATGAGTGGGAGAGACTTCGTCACGGGAATGCCGCGCTTCGAAGAGTGGGGGTTGCTTCCTGAGGGCCTTGAGGGTCCTCGAGACAACCCCTTCCTAGTGGCTCCAGCCCCCGAGGGCTCTGAGGGCGAAGCGCCCCTGGCGACAATGGAGGGGCACGTCGAACCGCCTGCTGTGTACAGGCCCGCCCCTGTGCCTCTGAACGACGGTGGCATCTTTTCACCTAGGGGTGCGGCCACCGCCACAAGCGTGAGGAGTCGCGCGCCAAGCTCCGGGTTGCCGACCCCTGGGCCTCGCGCCTCCCCGAGGAGCGGCGGCCAGAGGATGGCATCGGCTCACTATCGCGGGCCCTGAAGATAAGAAAGTGGGTCGCCACGGATGGGTAAGTTCCCTGCTCCATTGATTTTCGCGCGACAAGCCTCCCTGAGCTTTTGTTCCTCAGGTCTTCTCCACGCGAAGAGACGAGGGTGCTCCCGCCGCCGCCTCCCGGGGGCTCGGGGCATGCGGCAGCAGCGTGCCCCACGGGTCTGGCGGCCAAGTCCGCGCGCGCCAGGGAGATCACGCTCTTCTCGAGGCAACCCCTGGCGGGCCTCGGCTCTGCATCCGCGGTGCCCTCCATCGGGGATGTCATTGAGCTCGCAAGGGCAATGCCACTGCTCATCCCGCAACCTCTCACCAGCGCCCGGATCTACCGCGAGTCGATGACCAGCAGGGTGTCTATTCCGCACAGGGCCACGCCCCGAGCAGGGGAACCGGACAGGGGGCCGGCCGGCCCCGGGTCTCCGCCATGGACTGGAGCTCGCGCGCAGCCATGGCTCCGCCCGACATGGTCTTCTTCAAGACGCGAGGGGCGCACTGAACCGGCTCGAAGCGGAGCTTCACGACGTTGACTCGCACCTCGAGGCCGAGCACATGTGCCTGGCGCGTGGGTGGCGCCGGCTTGAAGTTGATGTCACCCTTAGCCGGCTACAGCACGAGGCCGCTCGCTCGAAGGACGAGTAGTCCTCCGCCGCGGTGAAAGAAGCCCGCGACCATGCCTTCGAGGAGGCCGAGGCCGCAGGAAAACGCAAGTGGGAGCTCCTGGCCTCAAATGCTGCCCTAGAGCGGCAAGCTCAAGTGCGCGAAGCCGCCCTGACCACCACAGCGGAAGGGTCGTCGACCTGTGAAGCGAGGCTCCACGCTCTTGAAGAGGTGTTGGCGCTAGTGGCATCTGAGCAAAGCCTGGAGCAAGAGTAGCTGGAGGTGATGGAGCGCCAAGTAATAGCCGTCGAGGCTTCACTGGCCTCCCGAGAGGCGAGGGTTCAGGCGAAGATCGATGAGGGGGATCGTGGGGGCCCGCAGGGCCCTTATCAAGGACCACCACCAGAAACTGAAGCTTCAGGAGACCCGTTTCTGCACATGGCGTGGGGAACTGAAGGACGAGATCGATGGCCTCAAGAAGAAGCTGGCCGAGGCGGATAAGTGCCAAAAAACCACCCTAGACGCCCAAGCCGCGGCCGAAGCCGCGCTGGCATCCCTCTATCAGCAAGTGGGGGATGTCACTTCCCTCGTGGAACGGGCAGCAGACGAGGTGAATCGTGCTCGGGGGCTACAGCACACACGCTTCGTGATGTTCCAAGACCTCGAACGAAGGGCTAGCCGCGCCCTGAGCTCCATCTGCAAGGAGAGTGTCTCTAGCTCGCTCATGCCTGCCGATGCTGGCTACCTCGCCTTTTTCACCAGGATCATGGAGCGGCTCGAGGGAGGTGCGGAGAAGGTGTGTAAGCTTGTTGAAGAATAAAGCCGCGACCTCCTTGCGCAGGCGTCGATGCGTGTCTTCAGCCATCTCCTTTGTTTCGACCCCGACTTCGACTTCGAGGCCATGACCGCCCCCGTTCCCTAGGTAATTCATGATGCCCTGGGGGAGTGGGTGGAGGACCATGTGGATGCCCCGATCGCATGTTCGCCCCTGACTACCACAAAGATCAGCACGAAGCCGAGGGGCATGAGGCTACCGATAATGATGATGATGGCGCGTCTCCTTAGGTCAACTTTCTTCTGTTTACCTGCCGACATTTTAAGTATGGCCCTGCGGGGATGTAAAGGGTACTGATGTAAACTCCTTAATGATGTATCGAACCGTATTTGCACCCTCCTAGGCTGCTTTTCCTTTATGTTTATTCTGCGTCCACAACCCCCGAGCGAGGGCTGATCATCACTGGTATGCCGGGTGGTGATGCCCGGGCTAGGCCAGGAGATGAGCACTCCTGAGGTCAGAGACCAAGGGCAACGCATGCCTATTGGCTCGCTTAAGAGCGTCGCGCGAGGACTTAGACACCAGTGTCTTGGTGGGGTGTGCACAGGGGTAGACCCACGACTGTTGCGGCCTAGGTCCTTAATGCCGCTGGGGCTGGCCCAAGCGCAAACACCGTGACCAGCCCCCGCTCGCAGGACGCTCAGGAGGGGGGCATCAGGCAGCCATTGTTGCTTTCGGGGGAAAATTCAAGAAGGGAAACACTGCAAGGAATAAACCCCAACCCTTTTCTGAGCAAAGACAAAAAAAACTCCAAGCTTTATTCAGAGAAATTGCAAATCCTATTTACAAGAAAGGAGAAAAAGGTTACCGCGTTCGGCGCCTACACTAGTCTTTCCACCAGCGCGGAGCATGGGGGCTCCACTTGGGCGTGGGCATGGTCATTGTTCGACCGTTCTGCCAGTGCGGAGCATGGGGCTTCCACCTGGGCGTGGGCGGGAGCTCCCGCAAGGCCGTGGAAAGGCTCACCAGGAGACTCTGGGGCATGTACAACCCCACTAATTATTATGTGACAGTGTCACAGGTAGAATTTGCGGAGGTGTTGGATGTTCCAGGCGTTCTGCACGGGGACCCCGTCCTCCGTCTCCAAGCACGCGACGCTTGGCCTGGAAATGTGGGCAACCTGAAACGGGCCTTCCCACATGGGCGAGAGGTTGTAGAGGCCCTCCCTGGAAAGGACCCGCCTCAGGATGAGGTCTCCGACCTCGAGAGTCTAGGGGCGGATGTTGTGGCTATGGTAGCGTCGCAAGGCCAGCTGGTACCTCGCGGCGCGGAGAGATGCCTGGCGATGGGCCTCCTCGCCGAGCATAAGATCAGTTTCCCACGAGGCATCCTAGCGCGCCTCGTCAAATGCCAGGACCCGCGGGGAACCATGCTTGATCTCAGACGGGAGGAATGCCTCAACCGTGTAAACAATGAAGGGAGTCTCGCCGGTGGGCTTCGTCGCGGTGGTGTGGATGGACCCCAACACGGATGACAGCTCGTCCAGCCAGCCCCAGCCGCAGGCCTCGAGCTTCTTTTTGAAGCTCCTGGTCTTGAGGCCCCTGAGGACTTCCGTGTTGGCGCGCTCAGCCTGGCCGTTGCTCCGCAGGTGCGCCATCGAGGCGTAGCATATCTGCATTCCAAGGTTAGCATAATATGACCTGAAGAGGTTGCTTGTAAACTGGGAGCCGTTGTCGGTGATGATGCTGTTGGGGACACCGAACCAGCTCACGAGGCCCTTGATGAACTTGATGGCTGAGCCTGCAGGGATGGTGCGCACAAGCTCCACCTCCGCCCACTTGGTAAACTTGTCGATGGCGACGTAGAGGTAGCGGTAGCCACCGGCCATCCGAGGGAACAGGCCCAGTATGTCCAGCCCCCAGACTGCAAAGGGCCACGAGAGTGGGATCGTCTGGAGCCCCTGCGCCGGTTGGTGGATCTGCTTGGCATGAAACTGGCAGGCCTTGTAGGACTAGACCAGCTCAATGGTGTCGTGGAGCGCCATAGGCCAATAGAACCCGCTGTAGAATGCCTTGCCCACAAGAGTACGCGATGAAGAATGATGCCTGCAGTTTCCCCCGTGGATGTCGGCCAACAGTTTACGCCCTTGATCCTTCGATATGCACTTTAGTGAGACGTCGATAGGGCGCCTTCGATATAGCTCACCGTCCCTCAAGCAGTAAGCAGTGGCCTGCCGAGCCACGTGCTCTGCTTCCACGTCCTTTTCTGGTAGGGTGCCGCGGAGCAGATAGGCCTTGAGCTCCTCGACCCAGCTGCCCGCCTGAGGTTCCAGTGCCAGGAGCAGACGGGCTCCTGAGGTCGGGCCATAGGTTGGGGCGCCCATGACCGGTGCAAGCGGTAGCTCCTCCACGGGCAGCATCGTGCCAGCTGTTGGGGGTGCAACTGATGGCTTGAAGAGCCTCTCTTCAAATATGCCAGGGTTTTGAGGCTCGTGGCGAGATGCTCGCTTGGCGACGTCATCCACTTCCTTGTTCGTGCTACGCCGGACGTGTTGAACTCCAAGCCCAAGAAGCGCTTTTCAATTTTATGTGCCTCCTCAAGGTATGCTGCCATGTGCTCGTCCTTCGGCTTGTACTCTTTGTTGGAGAAGTTGACGAGGAGCTGGGAATCGCCTTTGATGGTGAGGCGCTTGACCCCTAGAGCGGCTGCGGCTTTGAGCCCGGCGATCAGGCCCTCGTGCTCCACAATGTTGTTGGAGACCTTCTCGCCATGCTAGAAGCAAAGTTGGACGGCGTAGTAGAGCTTGTCCTTGGTTGGGGAAACGAGCATGACCCCGGCTCCCGCGCCCTGCCCTGCGAAGGCGCCGTCGAAGTGCATGACCCAACCATCGGGCGCCTCATCGCCAGGCGCGAGGGACTAGTCCTAGCGCAGCTCCCCGTCGTGGGTATCCGTCCATTACGCCATGAGGTCGGCAAGTGCAGCCCCCTTGATGACCCTGGTCGCACTGAATTCTAGCTGGAAGGCTGTCAGCTCGATGTTCCACTCAGCGACTCTGCCAGCAGCGTTGGGGCTGCACAGCACCTTCTCTAGGGGGTATGCGGATACAACCTTGATGGGATGGCCTTTCAAATAATGGCGCAACTTCCTTGAAGCGACTAGGAGCGCCAGGAGGAGCTTCTGCTGCATAGGCTAGCGCGCGCGTGCATCCCGTAGCACGGTGCTAACGAAGTACATTGGGTGTTCGACGAGGCATGGGGCGTCTGCGGCGGCTTGCCTCGTGTAGGGCGCGAGGGGCCCGGGCGCCTCGTCAGGCGACGGAGGAGCGGGGGCCTCAGGGACACCATCATGTAGTAACGAGGGCTCGAGGGGCCCCATGAGCTCGTGCGGGCCGTTTGGCCTCCCTCGGATGCTGACGCGCTCCTCCCGGACTGCTATGAGTGCCGCACTGGCCGAATGCGGGGTGGCCACCAAGTAGAGCACCAAGGGCTCGCGGGAGCAGGGCACCACCATGATGGGCGGGCTCGTGAGGTACCTCTTGAGGTCTTCAAAGGCTGCCTCCGCTTCTGGGGTCCACTCAAAGTAACCCTTTCTCTTCATCAGCTTGAAGAATGGCAAGGTGCACTCACCAAGCTTGGATATGAAGCGCCCTAGGGAAGTCACACACCCCGCTGATGTCTACTATGCAACCTTCTTCTTGTAGACTCGTGTTGGGCCTCCAAGCGCAGAGTTTTGTAGGATAGTAGCAAATTTCCCTCAAGTGGATGACCTAAGGTTTATCAATCCGTGGGAGGTGTAGGATGAAGATGGTCTCTCTCAAACAACCCTGCAACCAAATAACAAAGAGTCTCTTGTGTCCCCAACACACACAATACAACGGTAAATTGTATAGGTGCACTAGTTCGACGAAGAGATGGTGATACAAGTGTAATATGGATGGTAGATATAGATTTTTGTAATCTGAAAATATAAAAACAGCAAGGTAGAAAGTAACAAAAGTGAGCAAAAACGGTATTACAATGCTTGAAAATAAGGCCTAGGGTTCATACTTTCACTAGTGCAAGTTCTCTCAACAATGATAACATAATCGGATCATATAACAATCCCTCAACGTGCAACAAAGAATCACTCCAAAGTTTCTATCGGAGGACGTAGGACAAAAACGTGCATCAACCCCTATGCATAGATTACCCTAATGTCACCTTGGGAATCCGCGAGTTGAGTGCCAAAACATACATCAAGTGAATCAATAGAACATCCCATTGTCACCACAGGTATCCCATCGCAAGACATACATCAAGTGTTTTCAAATCCAATACTCAATCCAACATAACAAAACCTCAAAGAGCAAGACTCAATTCATCACAAGAAGGTAGAGGGGGAGAAACACCATATGATCAAACTATAGTAACAAAGCTCGCGGTACATCAAGATCATGCCAAATCAAGAACACGAGAGAGAGAGAGAGATCAAACACGTAGCTACTGGTACATACCCTCATCCCCGAGGGTGAACTACTCCCTCCTCATCATGGTGGCCGCCGGGATGATGAAGATGGCCTACGGTGATGGGTTCCCCCTCCGGCATGGTGCCGGAATGGGGTCCCGATTGGTTTTTCGTGGCTACAGAGGCTTGCTACGGCGGAACTTCTGATCTAGGTTTCTTTCTAGAGGTTACGGTATATATGAGAGTACTTGGCGTTGGAAACAAGTCAGGTGGACACCCGAGGGGCCCACAAGCCCTAGGGGCGCCCTGGGGGGTGGGCGCGCCCCCTGGCTTATGGCCTCCTCGGTCACCCCCTGGCACAGCTCCGGTGCTCCATAGGTCTCTTCTGGTCCATAAATGATCACCGTAAATTTTTATTCCATTTGGACTCCGTTTGATATTCCTTTTCTGTAAAACTCAAAAACAAGGAAAAAACAGAAACTAGCACTGGGCTCTAGGTTAGTAGGTTAGTCCCAAAAATAATATAAGATAGCATATAAATGCATATAAAACATCCAAAATAGATTATATAATAGCATGGAACAATAAAAAATTATAGTTACGTTGGAGACGTATCAAGCATCCCCAAGCTTAATTCCTGCTCGTCCTCGAGTAGGTAAATGATAAAAACAGAATTTTTGATTTGGAATGCTACCTAACATATTTATCCATATAATCTTCTTTATTGTGGCATGAATATTCGGATCCATAAGATTCAAAACAAAAGTTTAATATTGACATAAAAACAATAATACTTCAAGCATACTAATAAAGCAATCATGTCTTCTCAAAATATCATGGCCAAAGAAAGTTATCCCTACAAAATCATATAGTCTGGCTATGCTCCATCTTCATCACACAAAGTATTAAATCATGTACAACCCCGATGACAAGCCAAGCAATTGTTTCATACTTTTGGTGTTCTCAAACTTTTCAACTTTCACGCAATACATGAGCGTGAGCCATGGATATAACACTATAGGTGGAATAGAATATGGTGGTTGTGGAGAAGACAAAAAAGGAGATAGTCTCACATCAACTAGGCGTATCAACAGGCTATGGAGATGCCCATCAATAGATATCAATGTGAGTGAGTAGGGATTGCCATGCAACGGATGCACTAGAGCTATAAGTTTATGAAAGCTCAAAAAGAAACTAAGTGGGTGTGCATCCAACTCGCTTGCTCATGAAGACCTAGGGCAATTTGAGGAAGCCCATCATTGGAATATACAAGCCAAGTTCTATAATGAAAAATTCCCACTAGTATGTGAAAGTGACAAAATAGGAGACTCTCTATCATGAAGATCATGGTGCTACTTTGAAGCACAAGTGTGGTAAAAGGATAGTAGCCTTGCCCCTTCTCTCTTTTCTCTCATTTTTTTTATTTTGGGCTCTTTGGCCTCTTTTTTTCTCTTTTTTTATTTGGGCTCTTTGGCCTCTTTTTTTATTATTTTTTTAGTATATATTTTTTTCATCCGGAGTCTCATCCCTACTTGTGGGGGAATCATAGCCTCCATCATCCTTTCCTCACATGGGACAATGCTCTAATAATGATGATCATCACACTTTTATTTACTTACAACTAGATTCTAGAACAAAATATGACTCTATATGAATGCCTCCGGTGGTGTACCGGGATGTGCAATGATCAAGAGTGACATGTATAAAAAATATGAATGGTGGCTTTGCCATAAATACCATGCCAACTACATGATCATGCAAGGCAATATGACAATGATGGTGTGTGTCATAATAAACAGAACGGTGGAAGTTGCATGGAAATATATCCCAGAATGGCTATGGAAATGCCATAATAGGTAGGTATGGTGGCTGTTTTGAGGAAGGATATATGGTGGGTTTAATGCACCGGCGAAAGTTGCGGTACTAGAGAGGCTAGCAATGCTGGAAGGGTAAGAGTGCGTATAATCCATGGACTCAACATTAGTCATAAAGAACTCATATACTTATTGCAAAAGTCTATTAGCTATCAAAACAAAGTACTATACGCATGCTCCTAGGGGGATAGATTGGTAGGAAGAGACCATCGCTCGTCCCCGACCGCCACTCATAAGGAAGACAATCAATAAATAAATCATGCTCCGACTTCATCACATAACGGTTCACCATACGTGCATGCTACGGGAATCACATGCTTTAACACAAGTATTTCTACCAATACACAATTATTCACTAGCACGACTCTAATATCACCATCTTTATATCTCAAAACAATCATAAGGAATCAAACTTCTCATAGTATTCAATGCTCTTTATATGAAAGTTTTTATTATATCCCTCTTGGATGCCCATCATATTAGGACTAAATTCATAACCTAAGCAAATTGCCATAGCATTCATAAGACTCTCAAAATAATATAAGTGAAGCATGAGAGTTCATCAATTTCTTCAAAATAAAACCACCGCCGTGCTCTAAAAAGATATAAGTGAAGCACTAGAGCAACTGACAAACTACTCCAAAAAGATATAAGTGAAGATCAATGAGTAGTCAAATAATTAAGTAGCTATGTGAAGAATCTCTCTCATTTAAGAATTTCAGATCTAATTATTTTATTAAAACAGCAAGAAAAACAAAATAAAATGATATTCTAAAAATAGCACACATCATGTGAAGAAGCAAAAACTTAGGCTCAGCCGATACTAACCGATGATTCTTGATGAAGAAAGGTGGGATGCCTACCGGGGCATCCCCAAGCTTAGATGCTTGAGACTTCCTAAAATATTATCTTGGGATGCCTTGGGAATCCCCAAGCTTGAGCTTTTGTGTCTCCTTAATTCCTTTTATATCACGGTTTCCCTAAATATTAAAAACTTCATCCACACAAAACTCAACCAGAACTCGAGAGAAAAGTTAGTATAAATCAAATGCAAAACCTTATCATTCTCTACTGTAGAAAATCACTAAAATTATTATTTAACATTGCATACTAAATGCCTCTGCATATTTAATACTCCTATCCTCAAATAGAATCATTAAACAAGCAAACATAACAGCAATCTGTCTAAACAGGACAGTCTGTAAAGAGTGCAATTATCCTCATTCTTACCTAACTCCAAAAATTCTTAAAACTTACCACACAGTAGATTTTTTTTTATTGCTCAACATGTAAAAATTTCAAGATTTTATCACATTCTGATTTTCCGGAAGAATTCAGACAATGATAGAAAACTTTCTGTTTTCAAAACTGCAACATATAGACTTGCAAAATAAGCATGGTAAAGGCTATACTTGACCTTTTTATTGAAATAAAAGATTCAAAACATTACTATAAATAACAGAAAGCAAATCCTAATAAAATAAAATGACGCTCCAAGCAAAACTCACATCATGTGACGAATAAAAATATAGCTCCAAGTGAGGTTACCGATAATGTTGAAGACAAAAGAGGGGATGCCTTCCGAGGCATCCCCAAGCTTAGTTGCTTGGATATTCCTTTAATATTACCTTGGGGTGCCTTGGGCATCCCCAAGCTTAAGGTATTGTCACTCCTTATTCTCCTCGTATCGATATCTCACCCAAAACATGAAAACTTCAATCACACAAAACTTAACGGAACTTCGTGAGATGGGTTAGTATGATAAGGACAAATCATTCACTTTGGTACTGTCAAGATAAGATTCATAATTGTTTCCACATAATTTATACTGTACTCTACAATTTCCACAATTTATATTAAGCAATATAAGCCATAGAAACCAAAAAACAAGCAAACTATGCATTGCAAACAGAATCTGTCAAAAACAGAACAGTCTGTAAAGATCTGAATTGAAATCATATTTATGTAACTCCAAAAATTCTGAAAAATTAGGAAAACGTAGAAAATTTGTATATAAATCCTCTGTATAAAAATTCAGAGTTTTTCCACGTTCCAGTGAATTTTAACAATTCTGTTACTGGATGCAAAAGTTTCTGTTTTTGCACAGAATCAAATCACCTATCAACCACACTATCCCAAAGGCTTTACTTGGCACTTTATTCAAACAAAAGCTATAAAACATGATTACTACAGTATATTAATCATGTGCACACACAAAAACAGTAGGGGTAAATATTGGGTTGTCTCCCAACAAGCGCTTTTCTTTAATGTCTTTTTAGCTAGGCATGATGATTTCAATGATGCTCACATAAAAGATAAGAATTGAAACATAATGGGAGCATCATGAAGAATATGACTAGCACATTTAAGCTTAACCCACTTCCTATGCATAGGGATTTTGTGATAAAACAATTTATGGGAACAAGAATCAACTAGCATAGGAAGGCAAAACAAGCACAACTTCCAAATTTTCAACACATAGAGAGGAAACTTGATATTATTGCAATACCTACAAGCATATGTTCCCCTCTCATAGTAATTTTCAGTAGCATTATGAATGAATTCAACAATATAACTATCACATAAAGCATTCTTTTCATGATCCACAAGCATAGAAATTTTATTACTCTCCACATAAGCAAATTTATTCTCATGAATAGTAGTGGGAGCAAACTCAACAAAATAACTATCATGTGAGGCATAATCCAATTGAAAATTAAAATCATGATGACAAGTTTCATGGTTATCATTATTTTTATAGCATACAAGTCATCACAATAATCATCATAGATAGCAACTTTGTTCTGATAATCAATTGGAACCTCTTCCAAAATAGTGGATTCATCACTAAATAAAGTCATGACCTCTCCAAATCCACTTTCATCAATATAATCATATTAAATAGGAGGCATGCTTTCATCATAATAAATTTTCACATCAAAACTTTGGGGACTAAAAATATCATCTTCATCAAACATAACATCCCCAAGCTTATGTCTTTGCATATCATTAGCATCATGGATATTCAAAGAATTCATACTAACAACAATGCAATCATGCTCATCATTCAAAGATTTAGTGCCAAACATTTTATTAACTTCTTCTTCTAACACTTGAGCACAATTTTCCTTTCCATCATTTTCACAAAAGACATTAAAAAGATGAAGCATATGAGGCAACCTCAATTCCATTTTTTTGTAGTTTTCTTTTATAAACCAAACTAGTGATAAAACAAGAAACTAAAAGATTCAATTGCAAGATCTAAAGATATAACTTCAAGCACTCACCTCCCCGGCAACGGTGCCAGAAAAGAGCTTGATGTCTACTACGCAACCTTCTTCTTGTAGACTCGTGTTGGGCCTCCAAGCGCAGAGTTTTGTAGGACAGTAGAAAATTTCCCTCAAGTGGATGACCTAAGGTTTATCAATCCGTGGGAGGCGTAGGATGAAGATGGTCTCTCTCAAACAACCCTGCAACCAAATAACAAAGAGTCTCTTGTGTCCCCAACACACCCAATACAATGGTAAATTGTATAGGTGCACTAGTTCGGCGAAGACATGGTGATACAAGCGTAATATGGATGGTAGATATAGGTTTTTGTAATCTGAAAATATAAAAACAGCAAGGTAGCAAGTAGCAAAAGTGAGCAAAAATGGTATTGCAATGCTTGAAAACAAGGCCTAGGGTTCATACTTTCACTAGTGCAAGTTCTCTCAACAATGATAACATAATCGGATCATACAACAATCCCTCAACGTGCAACAAAGAATCACTCCAAAGTTTCTATCGGAGAACGTAGGACGAAAACATGCATCAACCCCTATGCATAGATTACCCCAATGTCACCTCGGGAATCCGCGAGTTGAGTGCCAAAACATACATCAAGTGAATCAATAGAACATCCCATTGTCACCACAGATATCCCATCGTAAGACATACATCAAGTGTTCTCAAAGCCAATATTCAATCCAACATAACGAAACCTCAAAGATCAAGACTCAATTCATCACAAGAAGGTAGAGGGGGAGAAACACCATAGGATCCAACTATAGTAACAAAGCTCGTGGTACATCAAGATCATGCCAAATCAAGAACACGAGAGAGAGAGAGATCAAACACGTAGTCACTGGTACATACCCTCATCCCCGAGGGTGAACTACTCCCTCCTCATCATGGTGGCCGCCGGGATGATGAAGATGGCCTACGGTGATGGGTTCCCCCTCCGGCATGGTGCCGGAACGGGGTCCCGATTGGTTTTTCGTGGCTACAGAGGCTTGCTGCGGCGGAACTTCCGATATAGGTTTCTTTCTAGAGGTTACGGTATATATGAGAGTACTTGGCGTTGGAAACAAGTCAGGGGGACACCCGAGGGGCCCACAAGCCCTAGGGGCGCCCTGGGGGGTGGGCGTGCCCCCTGGCTTGTGGCCTCCTCGGTCACCCCCTAGCACTGCTCCGGTGCTCTGTAGGTCTCTTCTGGTCCATAAATGATCACCGTAAATTTTTATTCCATTTGGACTCCGTTTGATATCCCTTTTCTGTAAAACTAAAAAACAAGGGAAAAACAGAAACTGGCACTGGGCTCTAGGTTAATAGGTTAGTCCCAAAAATAATATAAGATAGCATATAAATGCATATAAAACATCCAAAATAGATAATATAATAACATGGAACAATCCAAAATTGTAGATACGTTGGAGACGTATCACCTGCCAGCTTCTGCATTTATTTGAGGGTCTGAGGCGGGAGCATCCTTTCAATGGCCTTGATCTTCTCGGGGTTAGCTTCAATCCCTCGATGCGAGACAAGAAAGCTGAGCAGCTTGCCGGATGGGACCCCAAAAACACACTTCTCAGGGTTAAGCCTCAAATTGACCCTTCGCAGGTTGGCAAATGTTTCCTCCAAGTCTTCGACCAGGGTTTTAGCCACACGCGACTTGACCACAATGTCGTCGACGTATGCCTCCGCATTTCTCCCCAGCTGTGGCCCCAGCGCGATGTGCATCAGTCACTGGAAGGTGGCACCAACGCTCCTCAGCCTGAAGGGCATGCAGGTGTAGCAGTACAGGCTGCACAGAGAAATGAAGGCCGTCTTCCAGACATTCTTCGTCGCCATCTTGATCTGGTGGTAGCCCGAGAAGGCATTCAGAAAGCACAACAGATCGCACTCCGTGGTGGAGTCCACAATTTGGTCGATGCGCGAGAGCGGGAACAGATCCTGAGGACAAGCCTTGTTGAGGCTCGTGAAGTCAACGCACATGCGCTCCTTCCCGCCCTTCTTTGGAACGACCACTAGATTGGCGAGCCATTCTGGATGACGTACTTCTCGTGTTACCCCCGCTTCATGTAACTTGTGCACCTCTTGGACAATGAATGCATGCTTCTCCGGTGCCTAACATCGCGCCTTCTGCTTCACCAGAAGGGCGTTGGGGACACCGCCAGGTGGTGCTCTATTACCTCCCTCAGGACGCCGACCAGGTCGGACGCCTTCCACGCAAACACATCCTTGTTCGCCCGTAGTAAGTTGACAGGAAGTTCCTCCTGCTCCTGGGGGAGGCCGGCACTGATGGTGAAGGTGGGGCCCGAGTTGTCGCCATCGACAGGAACCTTCTTTGTCTTGGCGCGGTCCTGGAAGAACAGCTGCTTCTTCCTCGCGGGCGTAGCCTCCGGAGCCTCCGGGGTGCCCTCGGCGTCTGGGCGTGAGGCCGCCACGGCCCTGTAGGCGAGCTTGAGGGCTTGAACCGCGTCCTTCCTGTCCCCAGCCATGGTGACGACGCCGCCGCTGCCTGGCATTCTGATGACGTTGTAGCCCTGATGGGTCACCGCCATGAACTTGGCTAGCGCGGGATACCCCAAGATGGCATTGTAAGGGAGGCCAATGTGGGCCACGTCGAAGTCGATCAACTCGGTACGGTAGTTGTCGCGCTTGCCGAAGGTGACAGGAAGGCGCACCTGCCCCAGGGGAGTGGTGGAGTTGTTGGTCACCACAGAGAATGGCCTAGTGGGCAAGAACTGGTCATAAGGCACTTGAAGCATGTCGAAGGTCTCCACGGAGAGGACGTTGAGGCTAGCGCCGCTGTCTATAAGCATCTTGGTGATGGCCACGTTGCTGATGGTCGGCATGCATAGCATGGGGAGTGCGCCGACGGCGGCTGCAGATTTGGGCTGGTCCCTGGAGTCGAAGGTGATGGCGACCTCGGGCCGTGCGCGGCCTCGCGTCGCCTCAGGCTGAGGCCAAGCGGCGTTCGCTTGGTGGAAGAGCTGCTTGGCGTGGCTACCAGATGTAGGCGCCTGGGACCCGCCAAGGATGCACGCAACCGCGTGGGGCTCCGGAAGCGCGAAGCGTGCGACGAACCGGCTGCGAAGCTCTCCCCAAGAGGAGACCGAGGCCTCTGGGAGGCTGCGGAGCCAAGACCGCGGGACGCCTGTGAGGGCGAGGGGGAACCAGTTTGCCATGGCCTTGTCGTCACCGCCCGCAGCCTGGATGCCCTGGACGTACAGCCGGAGGAACTATTCGGGGTCAGCCGCGCCATCATAGGGCGGGGACAACACCGGCCTAAACCTCTCCGGCCACTGCACTCGGCGCGGGTCAGGAGTGAAGGCCGGGCAACCCACGGCGTTCCAGAGAACAGCGGGATAAGCGGCGGGGCGAACGACATCGGCCATGGGGGTGGTGAAGCGAGGCGGAAGGACTTCGACATGCCCCTACCTGGTGCGCCAAATGTCGGAATCGGGGCTCCGTGGACCCAAAGAAGGTTCGAACTCTGGGGCGTGAATGAAGGATTCTGCCTAACTATGACTCGCTGCTCACCGCCCCACGGCTTGGCTCTATCGTGCTCGATCGAGCGAGAAGAAGAGGTGGACACAGTGATTTACCCAGGTTCGGGCCACCTTGCGGTGTAAAACCCTACTCCTGCTTTGTGGTGGATTGCCTCGCGAGGAGGATGAGTATGAACTAGTACAAGTGTGAGCTGCCTCGGGAGAGCTCAAGGGGTGATGGATCTCATCCCTCTCTACGGTGGAGACTAACCTATATTTATAGTGGCTTTGGTCCTCTTCCCTCATGGCTTAGGCGAGAAGGGATACCACAGTGGCCAATTTTGAAGGAGGATAGGAGTACACCCTATCCTGACTAAAGGTGGTCTTCACCTGCAAAGCTTTAGGTCGTGACGTGTAGGTGGGCTCGGCGATGACCTCCGTCCTACCGAGCTCGTGGTCTTGGTCTCGTTGCACGGTAATGGAAACCTTTGGGGGATTCCTTGGGAACCCGCGTATGTCCTTGCCTCCTTAGCACCAAAGAGGAAACTGTCCTCTCCTGCGCCCGCTGGCGCCCTTCTGTCTCTGGTCGTCATGGCTCATGTCACCGTGCGCCTCACAAGGTGGGGCGCGAGCCTAGAGATGTCCGCCCCTTGGGAGGCCGCTCCTTAGGGGGTCTTGGTGTCGTTCGCCTCACGAGGCAGGGGCCCTCGCGAGGGTATCATTTGCGAAGTCTTGGAGTTGGGCCGCACTGGGCCTTTGAGGATGCCGCGCATTGGGCCACAGGCAGACGGGTCTGGGTACCCCCGGTCCCAGAACACCGACAACGTAAATGTTCCAAATGTTCCTCCAAAGATCTGCTACATATCAGTATATCATCAAAATAGACTACCACAAATTGTCCAATGAAAGCACGTAAAACTTCGTTCATTAATCTCATGAAAGTACTAGGTGCATTAGTTAACCCAAAAGGCATGACTAACCACTCATATAATCCAAATTAAGTTTTAAATGTTTTTTCCATTCTTCACCCAATTTCATACGAATTCGATGGTATCCACTACGCAAATCGACTTTGGAGAAAATAGCAGAGCCACTTAATTCATCAAGCATATCATCTAGGCTAGGAATAGGATGACGATAACGAATAGTAATATTATTAATGCCTCTACAATCAACACGCATAGGCGATGTACCATCCTTTTTTGGCACTAGAATAATAGGAACAACACAAGGACTAAGGGATTCACGTATATAACCTTTGTCGAGCAGCTCCTATACTTGACGCATAATCTCCTTCGTCTCCTCTAGATTGTTACGATATGGTGCATGATTGGGTAGCGATGCACTGGGAATTAAGTCAATCTGATGCTCAATCCCTCGAATAGGTGGTAATCCCGGTGGCACGTCTTGTGGAAAGACGTCAACAAACTCCTGCAAAATGTTAGTGACAGCATGAGGCAAAGAGGAATGCACGTCCTTGAATGAAAATAATGCCTCTTTGCACACAAAAGAATAGCAAAAAGATTTGCTGAAATCTAGATCATCAATATCAAATTAGGTGGCAAGTAAACATCCGCTTTTCAATTTAATTTCAGATGCAACACTAGATGATGGTTTGGCATTAGGATTCATTTGTTGCTCAAATTCTTTTGCCACAATCTGATTTTCACTCTTATTACGCTACTGTTTTGCTTTACTAGCTGTATTAATATCATCTTTCAAAATGTGTTCAGGAGACATAGGAAGCAAAGTAATATGTTTATTGTTATAAACAAGAGTATACTGATTGTTACTACCATGGTGTACAGAATTTTTATCAAATTGCCATGGCCTACCAAGTAATAAGGAACATGCTTGCATGGGTACCACATCACAATCAAGATAATCACCATATGTAGCGATACTAAAATGCACACGAACAGTACGTGTTACCTTAACCTTGCTGCTGTTGTTGAACCATTGGATGTAGTAAGGATGCGGATGGGGTCTTGTGGTGAGAGACAGCTTCTCCAGCATCTCCATGCTAGCCAAGTTGTTGCAGCTCCCTCCATCAATGATGACGCAGACAGAACGTTCCTTCACAACTCCCTTTGTATGGAACAAATTGTGCCTGTGATTTTGTTCAGCTTGTGTTACCTGCACACTCAAAACACGTTGAGCAACTAAACTCTCATACCTGTCAGCATCTTTAGCAGCCATGTATTGCGTCTCATGTTCAGAATCATCTCTACCATGTTCTTCGCTTGCAATAAGGGCCAAAGTCTCCTCATCAGAGTCACTAGCAGACTCATACCCACTATCCTCAGTAACAATCATCACAAGCGTAGATGGACATTTGCTCGCATAGTGACCTCCAACCTTGCAATGACGGCATATAACCTCATGTGTTTGCCTTGTTGATGCCATGGATGAAGAAGAGCTATGTGCGGGACCCAATTGTGTGCTCCTGGCAGATGGTGGTGGTGGTGCATGTTTTCTTGTATCTCGGTTGGAATTGGCGGCTGAAGTCGGCGGTGCTGCAGTAGGACATGTGGAAGTAGAGGATGTATGTGGTGTCCATGATGAAGATCGACCTGCAGAAAAATTAGTTCACGCCAATGACTGTTGATCCTGCACTTCATGTTCAGCTTTGCAAGCAAGACGGAATAAGCGAATGATATTCTTATACTCCTTATACTCTAGAATGGTCTGAATCTCTCTATTTAATCCACCCATAAAACATGCAAGTGTAGCTTCATTATCCTAAAAAATACCACATCTAATCATGCCAGTTTGTAATTCCTGATAATATTCCTATAAAAAAATTCCTTGTTTTAAAGCTTCAATTTTTGGAGTAATTCACATCGATAATATGGTGGAACCCAACGAGTACGCATAGCAATTTTCAACGCAGCCCAAGTAGTAGGGATATTATCATGATATAATTGACAATGTTCAGACCACCAAACAAAAGCAAAACTAGTGAATTCACAAACAGCAGCAGCAGCAACATGTCTATCCTCAGGATATTGTAAGCATGTGAAACATTGTTCAGTTTCTAACTCCCAAGTAAGATACACATCAGGAATCTATCTACCCTCAAACGGTGGAATATTCAATTTCAGTTTAGGAATATGGTCATAATCTCGTACCTGAGGTGGTGGTGCAGCCCTACTGTTGCGATTATATGCATGAGGACGACCTGGTGGTGGTGGTGCCGGTGGCACATAGTTCTAATTTTGATCAACCTCTTCCTCACAATTGTCCTCCTCTGTAGTAATAGCAAGAGCTACATAAGCATCAACAACAGTAGCAGCGGCACCAGAAGTTTGTCCTGGCTCAAGAGGAACACGTTGCGCTCGTCCTGCTGGATCACGACGTGGTGGTTGTTGATGTTGTTGCAATGGTGCAGCAGATGCGGATGGTGGTTTTGGTAGACGCGCGAGTACTTCATCAAACTTGGCGTCCAACTTGCTGTCAATTGTCTTCTCAATGTCATCAATCCTCTCCAGTGCCTTTCCAAAGCTGGCCATCAAGTCTTCCACCTTTTGACCTAACATTTGCTAAAATTTATCATGAAGCTCCTTCTTCGTCATGTTCTCCCAGTCAATCTCGTCGGCTTGTGATCCTGCCATGGTTAGCAGCAATAGAAACACACAACAATATGATCCTACAGACTACTACAAAGTAGTGGTGGTGGGGTGTCACCAATCTGTCAAGCAAATCTCAAATTCTTACTAGTTCTTACCCATCAACACACCTCATATGCCATTACCTCTCGCATCGCAATGAACTTCAAAAGTTTTATCAAAGTTGGGTAATGCAAGCAATGGAGCATGTGTAAGCAAATTCTTAAGCTCATGCAATCGGTATCTTGGGATGGTCCCCAAACAAAAGGTGCATTCTTCTTACTCAAGGCATGCAAAGGTGATGCAATAGTGCTAAAGTCCTTAACGAATCTATAATAGAAACCGGCTAAGCCAAGGAAACTTCGCACTTGTTGCAAGTTGGTTGGTTGTGGCCAAGTTTTAATAGCATTAATTTTAGCTTCATCTACATGAACACCCTTAGATGACACAACAAAGCCCAAGAAAACAAGCTTGTCAACACCAAATTTGCATGTCTCCATATTAGCATAAAGGTGCTCGTTTCTAAGAGTTTGCAAAATGGTTCTAAGATGTGTGACATGATCTTCTAGAGACTCGCTAAACACAGGCATATCATCAAAGTAGACCACAAAAAATACGCCAACGTAGGGACGAAGAACATAATGCATCACACGCATAAAAGTGTCAAGTGCTTCGGTTAAGCCCATAGGCATGAACAACCATTCATATAAACCAAACTTGGTTTTGAAATCGGTTTTCCATTCATCACCTTCTTGAATGCGGATTTTGTAGTAGCCACTTTTAAGATCAATTTTAGAGAAAATGGTGGCTCCGCTAAGCTCATCTAGCATATCATCAAGGTGTGGAATGGGATATCGATAATGAACGGTGGTAGCATTGATTGGATGACAATTGGAACACATGCGAAAACTACCATCTTTCTTAGGCACAAGAATAACCGGTACGGCACAAGGACTTAAGCTTTCATGTACATGCCCATTATCAATGAGGTGTTGTACTTGCCTTTGGATTTCCTTGGTTTCTTCAGGGTTGACGCGATAGGGTGCCTTGTTTGGTAACGGTGCGCCGGGGTTGAGGTTGATTCGGTGTTCGATGCTGCGTAGTGGAGGTAGTCCCGGTGGTAGCTCATCGGGGAAAACGTCCTTGAATTCCTGCAATAGATTAGACAACACTAATGTCAGGACCCCGATCCTAAGTCACATAGGTCAAGCATGTAACACATCATATCACTTTGCGGCCTCACGCACGGTATTCCCATGGCTGCAGCCTTACCTTGGCTGGGACCGTTTGTGCCTTTTGGCTCACGTATATGATAGTGTCGCTAGCATCCATATGACAGAGAACCCGGGCCGACATGACTAGTCGTAAACCCAAGGTGGCACAAACTTACAGGGACAGGCATACGTAACCCAGCAACGAACGTGTCGGTCATCAAAGTATGAACCCAAGTCATAGCAATCTACATGGACTTAAAGGAGCAACGCGTGAAATTTTCCCGAAGGGACAGACACAGGAACGAAGAAGGATACATGCCGGCCAGCCTAAGTGTTCCGGAGTAGTAGCGAACTACCATGGCTCAGTGGAAGCACTAGGAGACATTTCCCCATAAGGAAGGCTACCAAGAATAAACAACTAGGTGTCGGATCCCACACATACCAATGCATTTCAAACATACACACAATATGCACGATATGTGTAGATACAACAATGGCATCACAACATAACTCTACAAACTCAAGTATTTATTTAGAAGGCTCCGAAGAGCCATACATAGCAGGTTATTACAAACAGGGGTCTCATGACCCTACACACAAGTCATACAAACCACCGGAAGCATAAAACTTGTCTGAGTACAGACAACTAAAAATATAGAAGGCTAGCAAGCCTGACTATCTACAAACCCTCCCAAGGGTGCAAGATCGTAGCTGGGAAGACAAGCTACTCATCATCATCGACATCTAGATAGAACCCACCTGAAGTATCGGGGTACTCCTCTGCAATAGTTTAATTAAGGAAACGTGAGTAAGAAGGTACTCCGCAAGACTTACATCAGATCCTATCATACATGCATTAGTATCAAGAAGAGTGTTGTGGGGTTTGGCTGCAGCAAGCCAGCTTTGACTCATTGGCTATCCTGTCCTACGACTACTAGTAACTCTTTGAGGTGAGAAAGCGCACACGATCTACTAGCTAATCACCACAACAATACTCAACCATGGATCCGTTCCCCTCTCCATATGGAAAGGCCATCCATAGCACTCACACTTATCTTGCGCATTTTAGAGTATCCATTTAAGTTGTCTATGAACAATGTAGCTTTCCAAGTAGTCCATATCCGAGGACGCGGCTATTCGAATAGATCATTAACCCTGCATGGGTGTACTTCTTCACACACGCTCTCACCACTTATCACCATGTACACAACATGTATCTCGGCAACCTTCAAGCGGAGGCCTGGCGAGGGTGTCGGTCACGACCTGACTAACCACACGAGACTCTAGTCCAGGTTTATCGCCTATTTGAGGTTGTATCCGTAAAGGAAGTCCGGCCGAGGTTTCTATCACGACTCCAAACGATGAGAGCAGGGTTCCCAAGAGCACCATTCGGGTGACACTTGGTACACCGTGCCTCATGCCTGCCGCAACAAGCTCACCTCGTCGGGCGATGCTACACACGGCCCCTAGCACATCCTACAAACACCAGAAACTAGTTGCAACTCCTAGACAGAGTTCAAGGTGATTAATAAGTCAAGAGGGTCCATGGGTTTCGGGCCCAATGTGTGGTAGTAACTGCTGTTGGATCACAGGTACAGAACTTAGTTCTTAAGGACGGTCTCAATGAGACAACCCACCATGTACTCCTACATGGCCTCTCATCGCTACCTTTACCAAATCGGGTTCACACACTTAACTCTCAACATTAGGACATAACATACCACTCCAATCCATCCCAGATGAATCAGACCTGTGTCAGGACCCTGATCCTAAGTCACACCAATCTAGCATGTAACACATCATATCACTTTCCGGCCTCACGCACGGTATCCCCACAGGTGCCACCTTACCTGGCCCAGGACCGTTTGCGCCTTTTGGCTCATGTATATGATAGTGTTGCTAGCATCCATATGACAGAGAACCCAGGCTGACGTGACTAGTCGTAAACCCAAGGTGGCACTAACATACAGGGACAGGCATACATGACCCAGCAATGTACGTGTCGGTCAACAGCGTGTGCAACCGAGTCGTAGCAAGCTACAAGGACTCCAGTAAAACACCGCGTGACATTTCCCCGATTCAACAGACACAGGAGCAAAGAAGGACACATGCCGATCATCCCATGTGTTCCGAAGCAGTAGCAAGCTACCATGGCTCAGTGGAAGCACTCGGAGACATTTCCCCATTAGAGATACTACCAAGAATAAACAACTAGATTGTCGGATCCCACACATACCAATACACGTTACACGTACGCATAACATGCATGATATGTATAGATACAACATGGCATCACAACATAACTTAACAACTCATATAGATAAAGGCCCAGAAGAGCCTCATAGCGTTTATTACAAACATGGGTCACATGACCCAACATACAGAGCATACAGGCAACGGAAGCATAACATGTCTGAGTACAGACAACAACAAATGAAAAAGGCTGAGAAGCCTGACTATCTACAAGACCCTCCCAAGGGTACAAGATCGTAGCTGAGGCAACAAGCTAAACGTCGAACTCCATGCAGAACTACTAGTGAGACTGAAGTCTCTCTGCAAAAACATAAATTAAGCAAACGTGAGTACAAATGTACCCAGCAAGACTTACATCAGAACTATCTACATATGCATCAGTATCAACAAAGGGGGTGGTGGAGTTTAACTACAGCAAGCCAGCTTTGACTCAGTGGCTATCCTATACTACGACTGCTGGTAACTCTTTTGAGGTGGCGCACACGAGTCCGCATATTCACCATATCAATACACCACAATGGATCCGCTCCCGTCTCCCTTGAGAAGGCCATCCATAGCACTCACGCTTATCTTGCGCATTTTAGAGTATCCACTTTCACTTGTCTATGAACTACATAAGCAACCCAGTAGTCCATTATCGCGGACGCGGCTATTCAAATAGATCATTTATAACCCTGCAGGGGTGTACTTCTTCACACACGCTCTCACCACTTATCGCTGTTTACACGACATGTACTCGGCAACCTTCAAGCGGAAGCCCAGGGAGGGTGTCGGCCATGACCTGAATAACCACACAAGTCTCTAGTCCAGGTTTATCGCCTATTCAGGTTCCATCAGCAGGGAGTCCGGCTGAGGTTTCCACTACGGCCCCGAACGATGTGTGCAGGGTTCCCGAGGCACCAAACGGGCGTCTCGCTACACCGGGCCATGTACCTGCCGCATCACAGCCCACCCCTAGGGTCGGCGCTTTGCATGGCCTCTAGTATACTACAAACACCAGAAACTACTTGCAACTCCTCGACAGAGGACAAGGCGATTAATAAGCCGAGAGGGTCCATTGGTTTCGGGCCCAACGCGTGGTAGTAACTGTTCTTGGATCACAAACACAGAACTCAGTTCCTGAGGACACTTTCAGTGAGACAACCCACCATGTACTCCTACATGGCCTCTCAACGCTACCTTTACCAAATCGTGTTCACACACTTAGCTCTCAAACATTAGGACATGTTCACACCATTCCAATTCATCCCAGATGAATCAGACCTGACACAACTCTAAGCATAGCAGGCATAACAAGCAAGCATGAATGAGTAGGCACATCATGGCTCAAACAACTCCTACTCATGCTAGTGGGTTTCAACTATTTACTGTGGCAAAAACAGATCATGCAGAGGAAAGGGGTTCAACTACTGTAGCATGTAACAGTTGAATCGTTGTTGTCCTAATGCAGTAAAAGAGAGCAGGAGCGAGAGAGTGGGATTGTATCGGAATGCTCAAGGGGGGTTGCTTGCCTGGCACTTCGGAAGATAGTAATAGCTCTTCATCGGTGTCATCGAACTCATCGTCGGAACAACGTCTACTGAGGGGGAACAAACATCGACAAACAAGAGGGAACACAATCAATGTGATGCAACAGTATGATGCATGGTCATGACATGTCAACATGCTATGATTTGAGCTAATGCAACTAGAAACAATTTAAATGAACTTGGTTTGAACACAAGATTCAAATTCAAACTCCACATAAGGCATTTCAAATACCATTAATTCAAATTGTCTTATACAGCAACTTTAAGTTTTTCAAATATGCATGAAAATAGCATAAATGGATAGATTGGATTTTTCTGATAATTTTTCATATATAAATTATTTCATTTGGAGTTACAGATTATTTTCTATGATTTTTAGAAGTTTAAAATATTTTCTGAAATTTCCTGAATTATTTTTAATCCAGAAAATTGTTAACTACGTCAGCATGATGTCTGTGTGATGTCAGCAAGTCAACAGGGTGGTCCAGGTCAAACTAACCCGTGGGTCCCGCATGTCAGTGTCTAACTAAACTAACCTGATTTAGTTAGAACTAATCTAACTAATTAGTCGAGCGGGGCCCGCATGTCAGTGACCCAGGGGGGTCAAATCCCTGGTCAACTGGGGCTAAACCACCGGCGGCTCAATGCCGGTGTCCACAGACGTGGCGGAGGGACTCGGGCTCACTCCTCCGGCCTCCAGAGGAGCAGCGGAGAGCGCCCACGGGGAGCTGGAGCTCACCCGCGCCCAACGCAGCAGGCGGCAGCAGCTGGGGCGGCCGGAGACGACGGCCACGAGCTCGGCAGCGACGGCTGGAGCTCGGGTGTATGCGCGAGCGGCGTTGCGGTGCGCGAGCAGGCGAGCTAAAGCGCTAGCGAAGGCCTACGCGATGTAGCAAGCACGACAGGGTCGACGGGCGGGCCATTTGGTAGCCGGGGCACATCGGCGGCGAGAGCGGGCGGCGACGCGTTCGGGTGAGAGCGGCGCGGCGGCTACGGCATATGAGAGGGAGAACGGAGAGGGGGAGAAGGGTCAGTGGCTCACAGCGAGTCGGGCGAGGCGAGCGGCGAGCTCGGGGAGGGGCCGAAGCAGTCGGGGCGGCGAGGGGGATCTCCAGTGACGGGCGGTCGGGGGCGAGCTCGATTCGGCGGAGGAGCGCATCCGGCAACGAGTGGCGCAACGAGAAGGTCGAGGACGTCGAGGCGGAGCTCGCAGGCACGGCGAGGGGTCGAGGGAGACACGGTGGCGTCGAATACGGCGGTGGCGTGCTTACGGGCGCGTCGGCCATAACGGGAGAGGACGAGGGAGAGAGCAGGGGGGCGAGTGAGAGGGTCAGAGCAATCCGGATGGAAGCGACGGGGTCACCGCGGCATCGCGCTGGCCTGGGGTGGCCAGGCAGGCAAGTGGCGTGGCGCGCCGAGCGTGCGCGTGTGTCAGGCATGCGCCCACGTCCTTCTGGCACGGTGGAGACGACGACTGGCACTGGGCCAGCCAGTGGGCTGCCAGGTAAGTCAGGTGGGTTTCTCTCTCTGCTTTATTTCTCTTTTGTATTTTCTTTGGTTTGTTGGATTTGATTTGAAGTATCAAATCATTTTAAAACTTTCTGTAAATTTTTATGTGAGCTTAGGGAACTAGTCCAAGGTCACATGCAAACTTACGGAAATTTTTGAACTTTATTTCTTATATAATAGAAATAAATACAACTCAGATATGTTATTGATTTAATTCAAAGACCCAAGATAGATATTTTTAAGCCTCCAAAATTATTGGTTTGAATTTTGCTCTTGCCAATATTTTTGAAAGTTTAACAAGAACATTTTCCTGGGCTCATTTGAAGAGATTTTTAATGTGGGTCATTTTTAAAAGATTTCTGAGGTTTTGAGAATTCCCCCAATTCAATTTTCCTTTGAAAATATAAAGATGCATGATGAAATGCATTGACAAGCAAGGCTAATGCTAGGGATGTGATAAATCACCCCCACTAAACAAGAATCTCGCCCCGAGATTCAAGATGTGAGGTAAGAAGGAAGAGGGGACACAAAGCTAACACAAACTTCATGATCCATTGCACTTCATAAGAACGTTGATTCGATCATCATCTTCGTCTCGACGTCTTGCTCTGAGAACTCCATCCAACATGACAACGAGAAGAAAGGGAAAACTCTAGAAGAATCGATCTTCTCGAAGATCGAGCAACTGACGATCAACTCACAGAATGAGAGATAGAACACCTCTTGAGCTGAGATGTCCAAACACACATCAGGAGGGATGGAAAACATATGACGAAGGTTCAATTTGGTAAGCAACAATACCACATTTCAGTAAGATGGTGCATGGTTTTAGAGTAGCAAGGAGATGAATTGCTATGATTCCATATCGGGGCACCTTAGGGAAGGCATCTCGTAGAATTATTCTTTGAAGTGGCAAAAAGAATTACTTTTGGTTCAAAGATCATTAAAACTCTTTGTACCAGCCTAAGGCAAATCACAATCGATCATTTGAAGGAGTCCGAGAGAATGACATACTAGGACTAGGATGGATGATGTGGACTACCTTGTTGAAGACTACGCAATGAGTGATTTTTGCTTATCATCGGAAATGGATGGGACCCATGGTAGGACCACTTTTGAAGATGATCCTGAACAGCAATTACTGAGAAGGGCAGCCCATGGGAAATTGGCACAATGGCGGTGCAAGCTGGGGGCAAAAACGCAAATGTTGGGAATGTTCCAACCATCATATCTGCCTGAGATTCAGATCTGGTTGGTAACATGATATTTCAGACATCTGCGTGTCTGAAAAGGAAAGTTTGCAACACAATTCGATGAGATAACATTGTGAGATTTTCGGGAAATGAACTACGGTAGTAAGCTCCAAAACATGAGCTGGTTCTGCTACACACATGTGAACACGCTGTCCCAGACAAGCATGACCACATAGTAGTCTCACAATAAAACACTACCGAGTTCTGGTTTGGATCCATCATCAAGGATTTCGAAGTCTTTACGTAAGTCCATGGATTAGGTCCCAAGCATAGACTTCTTTTCCTTGAACAAGTCAATCAGTGGCTTGGTGTGCTAAGAATACATATAGAATGAAGGTTGCAAGTCTCCAGACCACATAATACTTCGCACATAAGCATGACTGACTTGGGATGATTCCAGGGGAAGAAAAACAAGCATTTTCAAATTCATGGCGCAACTTGCAACATATGCACGTGAATTAGAAGAAGTCACTTCTTCCATCAAACATAAACTTCATGAGCTAGCATGAAGAAAATGCTTTCAAAAGTTTCCAACACTAACTTAGATGTTCAACATGAATCATGGACAAGATGAAAATGTTGTCAATGG
Source organism: Thinopyrum elongatum (assembly GCA_011799875.1). NCBI lineage: Eukaryota > Viridiplantae > Streptophyta > Magnoliopsida > Poales > Poaceae > Thinopyrum > Thinopyrum elongatum. The sequence continues at coordinate 283,655,147 of CM022300.1, forward strand.
GCTCAACAACAATCCATCCAGGCTTCCATATAGATGGAATTCCACAATTAAGTGAACACGCTGATAGCATTGGTCAGGCCAAAAGATGTAATGGTGTATGCTCGAGGGATCAACCAAGAGTAAGACAACATTACGCACATCGTCGGTTGTGATTTGATTTGAGGATGGCCCATACTCAAATCAAAGTTTGGACAAGACAATAGATCCAACAATTGGTCACTGAGATCAATCGATGAAGATATCATCTTTCTTCGACATGCACAAACACAAGGTTATCCCTCCAGAACGAACTAAGTTAGGCAAGCTTTTATCTTCCAACTCTCCAAGTTGTTGTTTAGCTTAACCAACTAGCTCAGGGGTATCCAACACAGATTCTTGGAGAAGGGGTGGTTTACAAGAAACCAACTTGATCACGAACTCAACATAACGGTCAGGGGACAACCTGGTAATACTTCCGAGAAGATATTCGGAAAATCACAAACCACCGATATGCTACTAAGCTCGAGAACAAATCTTGCTTTTGAGGCAAGTTGATGTGATCAAATAAGCAAGGGATTGACATGATCCTAACTCATTGATCGAAGAGTGCACCAGGAAATATGGACTAGTAGCACGATCAATCTTAGGAGGATGACTCAGTAACCAACATGCTAAGAATGAAATTATCGTCCATTAACTACAAAGCAACAGGGTTACTAGAAGTATCGATTTCACACATCATGGTTCACTTGTCGGCATTCTGGTTACTATAACATAGGAACCGAGAAATGAACAATGATGGCGAGAAATATCACTGCGTCAAGAATTCATAAGAGTTGGTGCAATTCTCATGACATTCCTGATATAAAGAGGGCAACACTCCAAGGTAGAGCAGAACAAAAGCTGGATTAGCATTTTGATCTGCGGAGTACGACTACTTTGACTCAATCCTATAAATGGATGAGGTACTGGAGTTTGTTTTTCCTAGTCATTCCGAAATAGAATGGCTTGATGGACCACAAGAATAATAGGCACCGATGAACACAAATGCACACATACTCTTGGCTATCAACTGATAGATGATGGTCGGAATACAACTGATAATGGACAACTGAAGGAGCATATTACTTTCTGAGTTGTGGATGCATAGATTAGTATGTCGAACCAGGATAACCCATGCAGAGAGGTAGGACTGGCAGAATCACAATATAGAATGTGGAACTCATCGAGAGCACTCTTGTTGTGATCTTTTGGTTCAAGAACTTCTGCCATAAGCAGTTCATGGTATTTGGAAGAAGGAAATACCACGGACCTCGAGGACAATCACAAAGGTTACTAATATCCTAAAGGAACTAGCAAACACTATCAAGATGAATGAGTAGGGTGAATCTCGGGTTCAAAAACCCAGGAGTAGAATGCCTACTAACTATATGGCATCACGGGATGCTTTCGAGAATAAGGCCAGAATCATCACACTGGGAACACAAACATGGCTAGATTACTAGGTGATTCTCTAAGACACCTAGGGTCATAATAATAGCTCCAACATATATGTCGAGGCAATAGAGTACCTCAACTCACCGATTTAGTGTGGTTAACCTGGCCTAAAAAGACATTGGAATCAGGGAGGAAAGATTGCAATTGCATCAGACTAATTAGAAACCTGGGATGACTCGGACAACATAACGGCTATAAATGCTCAAAAAGTTTTTAAGACATCCTGCAAAAATGGTGGCATAACCACTCAACATCACAACATCAAGGTTCCGAGACCAACTGTCAACACACGAAAGTAGTAGGAATTGAACTGAGGCTTGAAACCATCAATCCTATAAGTCTATGGATTAGTAACACGTGATCCTGATAGAAAGATGAGAAGCCTAGTTCTTAATCCCCATAGAAAAGAAGAGGGTGACTCAGATCAGAAGGACATAACGTAAAGGAGTAAAAAGAGCCTTACGTTCCCTTCCACAATCAATTCCCTTATATAACAAAAGAATTTCTAGACTTGACTTCGACCAGTTTGGCTTGGTAATCCTACAGGTAGTCAGGCTCTGATACCAAAGCTGTCGGGACCCCGATCCTAAGTCACACCGATCTAGCTTGTAACACATCATATCACTTTGCGGCCTCACGCACGGTATCCCCACGGGGCCACCTTACCTGCCCCGGGACAGTTTGCGCCTTTTGGCTCACGTATATGATAGTGTCGCTAGCATCCATATGACAGAGAACCCGGGCTGACATGACTAGTCATAAACTCAAGGTGGCACTAACTTATAGGGATAGGCATACATGACCCAGCAATGCACGTGTCGGTCAACAGCGTGTGCAACCGAGTCGTAGCAAGCTACAAGGACTCCAGTAAATCACTGCGTGACATTTCCCCGAAGGGACAGACATAGGAGCAAAAAAGGACACATGCCAATCATCCCATGTGTTCCGGAGCAGTAGCAAGCTACCATGGATCAGTGGAAGCACTAGGAGACATTCCCCGTAAGAGAGACTACCAAGAATAAACAACTAGATTGTCGGATCCCACATATACCAATACACATTACACGTACGCATAACATGCACGATATGTATAGATACAACATGGCATCACAACATAACTCAACAACTCATATAGATAAAGGCCCAGAAGAGCCTCATAGCATTTATTACAAACAGGGGTCACATGACCCAACATACAGAGCATACAGGCAACATAAGCATAACATGTCTGAGTACAGTCAACTACAAATGAAAAAGGCTGAGAAGCCTGACTATCTACAAGACCCTCCCAAGGGTACAAGATGGCAGCTGAGGTAACAAGCTAAACGTCAAAGTCCATGCGGAACTACTAGTGAGACTGAAGTCTCTCTACAAAAACATAAATTAAGCAAACGTGAGTACAAATGTACCCAGCAAGACTTACATCAGAACTATCTACATATGCATCAGTATCAACAAAGGGGGTGGTGGAGTTTAACTGCAGCAAGCCAGCTTTGACTCAGTGGCTATCCTATACTACGACTGCTGGTAACTCTTTTGAGGTGGTGCACACGAGTCCGCATATTCACCATATCAATACACCACTATGGATCCGCTCCCGTCTCCCTACGAGAAGGCCATCCATAGCACTCACACTTATCTTGCGAATTTTAGAGTATCAACTTTCACTTGTCTATGAACTGCATAAGCAACCTAGTAGTCCATTACCGCGGACGCGGCTATTCGAATAGATCATTTATAACACTGCAGGGGTGTACTTCTTCACACACGCTCTCACCACTTATCGCCGTTTACACGACATGTACTCGGCAACCTTCAAGCGGAAGCCCAACGAGGGTGTCGGCCATGACCTGACTAACCACACAAGTCTCTAGTCCAGGTTTATCGCCTATTCAGGTTCCATCCGCAGGGAGTCCGGCCGAGGTTTCCACTACGGCCCCGAACGATGCGTCCAAGGTTCCCGAGGCACCAAACGGGCGTCTCGATACACCGGGCCACGTACCTGCTGCATCACAGCCCACCCCTAGGGTCAGCGCTGCGCACGGCCTCTAGTATACTACAAACACCAGAAACTACTTGCAACTCCTCGACAGAGGACAAGGCGATTAATAAGCCGAGAGGGTCCATTGGTTTCGGGCCCAATGCGTGGTAGTAACTGTTCTTGGATAACAAACACAGAACTCAATTCCCGAGGATGGTTTCAATGAGACAACCAACCATGTACTCCTACATGGCCTCTCATCGCTACCTTTACCAAATCGTGTTCACACACTTAGCTCTCAAACATTAGGACATGTTCACACCATTCCAATTCATCCCAGATGAATCAGACCTGACACAACTATAAGCATAGCAGGCATAACAAGCAAGCATGAATGAGTAGGCACATCATGGCTCAAACAACTCCTACTCATGCTAGTGGGTTTCAACTATTTACTGTGGCAAAGACAGGTCATGCAGAGGAAAGGGGTTCAACTACCACATCATGTAACAGTTGAATCGTTGTTGGCCTAATGCAGTAAAAGAGAGCAGGAGCGAGAGAGTGGGATTGTATCGGAATGCTCAAGGGAGTTGCTTGCCTGGCACTTCTGAAGATAGTAATAGCTCTTCATCGGTGTCATCGAACTCATCGTCGGAACAACGTCTACTGAGGGGGAACAAACACCGGCAAACAAGAGGTAACACAATCAATGTGATGCAACATTATGATCCATGGTCATGACATGGCAACATGCTGTGATTTGAGCTAATGCAACTAGAAACAATTTAAATGAAGTTGGTTTGAACACAAGATTCAAATTCAAACTCCACATAAGGCATTTCAAATGCCATAATTTCAAATTGTCTAATACAGCAACTTTAAGTTGATCAAACAAGCATGAAAATAGCATAAATGGATAGATTGGATTTTTCTGATAATTTTTCATATATAAATTATTTCATTTGGAGTTACAGATTATTTTCTATGATTTTTAGAAGTTTAAAACATTTTCTGAAATTTCCTGAATTATTTTTAATCCGGAAAATTGTTAACTGCATCAGCATGATGTCTGTGTGCCGTCAGCAAGTCAATAGTGTGGTCCAGGTCAAATTGACCCGTGGGTCCCGCGTGTCAGTGTCTAACTAAACTAGCCTGATTTAGTTAACACTAATCTAACTAATTAGCCGAGCGAGGCCCGCATGTCAGTGACCCAAGGGGGTCAAATCCCTGGTCAACCGGGGCTAAACCACCGGTGGCTCGACGCCGGCGTCCACATACGCGGCGGAGGGACTCGGGCTCGCTCCTCCGGCATCCAGAGGAGCAGCGGAGAGCGCCCACGGGGAGCTGGAGCTCACCCGCGCCCAACGCAGCAGGCGGCAGCAGCTGGGGCGGTCGGAGACGACGACCACGAGCTCGGCAGCGGTGGCCGGAGCTCGGGTGTGTGCGCGAGCGGCGCTGCGGTGCACGAGCAGGCGAGCTAATGCGCTAGCGAAGGCCTACGCGATGCGGCAGGCACGACAAGCTCGACGGCCGGGCCATTTGGTAGCCGGGGCACATCGGCGGCGAGAGCGGGTGGCGGCTCGTTCAGGTGAGAGCGGCGCGGCGACTATGGCATGAGAGAGTGAGAACGGAGAGGGGGAGAAGGGTCAGTGGCTCACGGTGAGTCGGGCGAGGCGAGCGGCGAGCACGGGGAGGGGCCGAAGCTGTCGGGGCGGCGAGGGTGAACTCCGGCGACGGGTGGTCGGGGGCGAGCTCAGTGAGGTGGAGGAGCGCGTCCGGCGATGGGTGGCACAGCGAGGAGGTCGAGGACATCGAGGCGGAGCTCGCAGGCACGGCGAGGGGTCAAGGGAGAGACGGTGGCGTCGACTACGGAGGCGGCGTGCTTACGGGCGCGTCGGCCATAACGGGAGAGGACGAGGGAGAGAGTAAGGTGGGCGAGTGAGAGGGTCGAAGTGATCCGGACGGAAGCGATGGGGTCACCGCGGCGTCGCGCTGGCCTGGGGCGGCCAGGCAGGCAGGTGGCATGGCGCGCCGAGCGTGCGCGCGCATCGGGCATGCGCCCGCGTCCTTCTCGCGCAGTGGAGATGACGACTGGCACTGGGCCAACACAGTGCTGGGCCAACCAGTGGGCTACCAGGTAAGTCAGGTGGGTTTCTCTCTCTGCTTTATTTCTGTTTTGTATTTTCTTTGGTTTGTTGGATTTGATTTGAAGCATCAAATCATTTTAAAACTTTCTATAAATTTTTATGTGAGCTCAGGGAACTAGTCCAAGGTCACATGCAAACTTACAAAAATATTTGAACTTTATTTCTTATATAACAGAAATAAATACAACTCAAATATGTTATTGATTTAATTCAGAGGCCCAAGATAGATATTTTTAAGCCTCCAAAAGTATTGGTTTGAATTTTGTTCTTGCCAATATTTTTGAAAGTTTAACAGGAACATTTTCCTGGGCTCATTTGAAGAGATTTTTAATGTGGGTCATTTTTAAAAGATTTCTGAGGTTTTGAGAATTCCCCAAATTCAATTTTCCTTTGAAAATATAAAGATGCATGATGAAATGCATTGACAAGCAAGGCTAATGCTAGGGATGTGACAACCTGACACAACTCTAAACAATAGCAAGCATGGTATGGATAAGAACATATCATGGGCTCAAGCAACTCCTACACATGCTAGTGGGTTTCAACTATTTACTGTGGCAATGGCAGGTCATGCAGAGGAATGGGTTCAACTACCGCAACAGAAAGTAGCAGTTGAATCGTTGTTGTCCTAATGCAGTAAAAGAGAGCAGGAGCAAGAGAGTAGGGTTGTATCGGAATGATCAAGTGGGATTGATTGCCTGGGGGATCAACAGGGTAGTGCTGCTCCTCAGACAGGGGCTCGGTGCCACTCGCAGGAGCTGGACCTATCGAGAGGGACAGTTCTGACAATCAATACACAACAAATGTCAAGAATATGACATGTCAAGAATGCAATGGATTGTGCTAATGCAACTAGCAACAAGTGCATTAGAGTCCATTTGAACCAAGAGTTCAAATGCAAACTCTAGTTTAAGCATTTAAGATGCCATTTGAATGTTTTCACTTATACAGCAAGTATAAGTTTTTTTTATGCATGAAAATGTTACAGATGGATTCCTTGAATTTTTCTGATAATTTTTCATATATAAAATATTTCATTCTGAGCTATGGTTAATTTTCTATGAATTTTTGAAGTTTAAACAATTTTCTGGATTTTATAAATCATTTCTTAAATATAAAATTGCTAGAAAATGATTGTGACGTCAGCATGAGGTCAGCCTAGCATCAGCAAGTCAACTGGGCTTCCCCTGGTCAAACCTGATGAGTGGGGCCCACTAGTCAATGACTCTGTCACTAACTAAAATAATTAGTGTTAAAACTAAACCTAAACTAGTAATTAGCCAGGGCAGGGCCCACATGTCATGTCGGGACCGGTATTCCAGGATATTAATTTCCCAGTAAATGGCCCTTGTGCTCACCAGCCCCAGGATTACTGTTAGCTGATGAGACACAAACTTGATACAGAAATTCCAAGCAAAATACAAAATATGAAGTACAAGACCATTCTGGCCTATGAGTACAACAAATGGTTTCTAGTGGTTGATGGCGGAAGCGGTTTGCGGATTATCAGCGTCTATGGGACTCCATTTCCCACAGGAACAGCTGACCTGGATAACTCCTATCTTTGCGTAACTGCTGTCTTCGATGCCTAGGTTCCGGGCTGTCGTCGTTGCGCTTCTCTCCAAGCGAGAAATCTGGCCAACACAATAGCCAGGGACAAGCCAGTGAGTACTTTGAATGTACTCGCAAACATTATGAACACAGGTATAATATAACAGATGGTAATCATGCTCTGAAATATTTTCATGATCACTTAGCCAGTCACGAAGTAAAATTCATGCCGCATGCAAACAGGTTAATAAATATGAAAAAGTAATCTAGATAATAAGAATAAAATAAACCGATCGAGTGTCTGAAGCGACGCCTCGAAAGGATAAAAATATAAAGCATGCCTCAGTCGGGCGTCTGAGCGACGCCACATAAAGGGCTTGTAAAGGAATTTAAATAATCAGCATGCCACAGTCGGGCGTCTCAGCGACACCACATAAAGGGCTTATAAAGAAATAAATAGCAGGCATGCCACAGTCGGGCGTCTCAGCGACACCACATAAAGGGCTTATAAAGAAATAAATGCAGGCATGCCACAGTCGCGGCGTCTCAGCGACAGCACATAAAGGGCTTATAAAAGAAAGTAATAAAAAAACGTGCCACAGTCGGGCGTTGAGCGACACCACATAAAGGGCTTATAAAGGAATTAAATAACAAGCGTGCCACAGTCGGGCGTCTGAGCGACACCACATAAAGGGCTTATATAGGAATAAACACAGTGAATATCCAGGAGGTAGAACCGTCCCAGGGATACTCAATAATTCAAATAATACAAATGGTTAGTCCATAATAATAATAATCATAATCATCATATGTCACATGTCATGATCAATGTTCTGGTTTAGCAGTTTTTCCTCCGAAGACCGACACTTGACCTATCCCAGACTGTAGTCCTTAACCATGGACACGGCTATTCGAATAGACATAATCTCTGCAGAGGGTGTACTCTTTACCCACGAGTAACGGATTCCTTTAGTCCATCGGGACTAATTCCGTTTACGGTCTTTTACTTGAAAACACACCTGACCCGCACACACCAGCTTAACTTACCGGTGTCTGGAATCACCCACGACACCCGTTAAGCAAAACTCTAAGTGGGAAGGCTACAACCTCGACTAGCATGGGATCACAAAATTTATAACGCACGCAAACTAGGGGAGCTACCCCCTCGGCTCCAACCGGAAACACCCATGCCCCCGGACCAGGTGGCATGTCTACCGGATGCAGCCGGTATCTACCACCATGGCCTCTCTGTACGGTGTGTGCTAAGAAAGGGGTTGACAACTTACTGAACCGTACCCTACCTAAGGCAGGGACAAGTGGTAGCACGAAGCAAGTATGGGGGTTACTGGCACAAGACTCGATCTATGGTCGTCTCAGGAGGTTTAAGTATTCCCTGCATGATTAGTATAACAAATATATTCCACACCAACAGACAGAATCACCACTCATCATACCTCACCATGCCTTACTGAATATGCTCGTCTCAACGAAATATCAGTATCAAGCTCGTGTCTACCCATGACAGAGACTTTTCCAGATTCCTTCCGGCAGGCATGAAAGGCATACATGGGTGAATACTGTCACAAGTATATCAATTCCAACAGGAACGAATTTCCATCATGCACACAGGGACATGATCATAACATCACATGAAATAATGCATGTTCCAATCAGCTCGGTGTTGTAGCTATATCAAAACAACACACGGCAAATATTATACTAGGGTTCAGAATGCTTGCCTTCCATGTGTATGTAGGTGGGGTGCACTTTTGAAAGTTTTCATCTTCCCTCCAATATCCTATTTTTGAAAAGATTGAATCAACACGCAATTCGAAAACAGTACAAAAAGTTATTCGGAAAATTTTCAAATAAATATGAAAATAAACTAGATGGAATTTGAGAGACAACAGAAAAAGAATCAAGTCAAAAGGAGTTGTATTTTAAAAGTTATAGCCAGTCAAAGTTCAGGTCAAAGTCTGTTTTTAAATAAAATAGAAAAAGGAAAACGGTTCCGGCCGAATATGCTTTCGATCGGAGAAGACGTACTTCCGGGTTTACGCCTTCACTTAACCAGCGCGGGCCGACTCGTGGGTCACTGACAGTGGGTCCCTTGGGCCCACTGGTCAGGTTTGACCAGTCGCCCGCGCCTCCTTCCTCCTCTGGCCGAGCGGAGGCGGGGCTCCGGCGATTGCCGCCGACGAACGGCGGCTCCCCACGGGGTTCTGAGGTGGGGGATGGATCTGCCGGTCCAGGGCGGTCCTCCCAGTGGTCGATAGGCTAGCGGGGATGAAGGGGGTCGCCGGCGGCGAGCTCCTCAGCAGGTGGTGGCTTCTGGTGGATCGGGGTCTCGGCCTACATTGGCTCCCGACCGATCTAGCGGGGTTGGGCGGCTCTATACGGTCGAGGGGAATCGGATGGTGGCACTGGAAGGACTAGGGAGCTCCGGCTATGGCGAATTTAGCCGAAGGACAGCGACGGCCGAAGTTGCCGGAGGCGGAGAAGACGGCGGTTCCAGATGGATTTGAGTGAGGGGGAGAACTCTACGGCTTTCCTGAGGATGCTCACGAGCTCGAGCGAGGTCTGGGGGCCATTTATAGCCGGGGAAGGTCGGTTCGACGGCGGCAGTGGATAAGAACGCCGCCGAACCGCCGCTCTGTTGCTAGCAGGGCGATGTGGCGCTGGTCGGCGCTAACCGACGAGCTCGCGGATGAGCTCAAGCTATTCCAGAGGGCAGCTGGCGCACGGGGAAGGCTCAGGCGGCGCTGCCAAGGCCGAGGCCTGCTGCGACCGTCCGCTAGCCGCCATGGCCGACCTGACGGTGGCGCTGCGGGGCTCCAGGAGGTGGCCAGAGCGACTCTGCGACGAGAGAGGGGTCGGGCGCATTGGCTGCGAGTGGAAATGGATCAGAACGGGCGCGGGGAGGCGGCAGCGGGACGCGGCGACTCGGGCGCACGCACGTGCAAAACGCGCGTTCTGCTCGCGCCCAGAGCACGCACGCGAGGTGCTTGGCAAAATGCCAATGCCCGCCAGGGGGCTCTAATCCACATGAGGTTTAGCAGGGTGGGGCTATAGTCCAAGGTAGAGCCCTGAGACATGCTGATTAGGCAAAGCAAACAGGTTCATAATGCAAACTAAAAACTATGCCAACTCTGTCCATGAACACAAGGTGCTCGATAGAATGCCATGGGCATCTAGGCATCTCCTCTGGTGGCCAAAATCTCGACATCAGAGTCTCTTTAGATGGTAAATAGGGTGGTAAGGTTAGTTTGACAAAAACAGAAACTAGTTAGTGCATGCTTTTGAGAAAACCAGATCTGGACAGAAAATATATGCCATTATTGCATGTGTCAAAAATATTCTAATGGGTCCAATCTTCTGGACTTAAGGGTTTGGTAGGGTAGACTACAAGCAGGAAAAATCCCAAGATTAATAGAGCAAAATAAAATATGGTTGCAGTGCAAAACACCAAACTGGACCAGAATGAAGATGAGGATGGTTTGCTCAAATTTTTCAAGGAACACCAAAGGGTTTTTTGCATAGAAATGAATTATATACTACTACTAACATCTCCAATTTTTTATGGAAGTAATAAAGAAATATATAAGTAGGTTGTAGTGCAAACTACAAACTGAACCAGATTTGAAAACTTGAGGTAGGGCTCAAAATCCCCAAATGACTAAAAGAAGTTTTTTCATAAAAGTGATTTAGGAACATCACATGTCATCCCCAAATTTTGGTGGAATTATAAATGAATTAATCAAAGGGTTGTAGTGCAAAAAGGGACTCTAACACTAATGAGTAACCATTTTAAAAGAAATAAAACTTAGGAAAATAATTATAGAAATAATTCCACTGAGAAGAGAAATGTTTTTGAGAAGGTATACAAGTCCAACAATATTTTTGAAAAGTTTCCATTTGGAGGGAAAAACTCCACAATTCAGAAGAAAGAGTGATTCTGAAATCAAAAGATAACCCAGGAAATAAAAACTCAATTTCCTGGCAAAATTTTAATTAATAAATCATGGTTAAATTTTTGGGGTGTTACAACACTACCCCCCTTAAGAAAAAATCTCGTCCTCGAGATTTGCCGAGAATGGTATAAAAAAATATTACTCCTATTGTCATGCAATAATAACTCGAAGATTAAATAATCTGCTCACGCGATATGATGAGGCTATAGCGAGAGGGCAGATAATTTGTACAACTACAGTGGGGCACTGGCGCTGCATGGAAAAATCTACGGTTGGGGAAACCGAGAAATTTCTACTATTGGCTAGGGTAAATTTAGAATAAGATTCTAAATTACGCTGGTCGTACCCGAGTGCACAGTGCTCTCTCTAGCTGACAGGTGGACCCTGGGCCCACTGTCAGTCTCTTCTTCTACCTCTGGTCTCCTTTCTTCCTCTCTTACGCGTGCGTCCGCGCCTTCTCCAATTGCGACACCTAGCGAGTAGGGCACCTAGGCCGTACTGCGGCAGTGCGCGGCGCGCTAGCTGCCGGCGCAGTGTGCACTCACCTCGCGGGCTAGTGCGCTATCGGCACTGCTCACGGATTTGCCTCCGAATACCGGCGATCGAGCGACGAGCGGCGCTGGTGGACTTCACCCACCGTACACCGATCTCGAGCTATAAAATGACCGTGGTGCTCCACTCTTCTTCCTCACACCTGGCCTCGCTTCTTCTTCTCCTTCCTTCTCCTCCATTTCTGTTTGCAGGAGCTCACGACGAGGCTCTAATGGCGGAGGTGATGCCGGATTGGTACATGATCCTGATGTGCGGAGGGTTGGCGACATTGCTGGGGTTCTCCGGGCTCTTGTGCGCGATGATCGTTGTGATGCTGCTGCTCGAGTGTTAGCTCTTCGCGGCAGCGGTGATCATGAGGATTAGGTGCTGGTGTCGGGTGCTAACTGCTGTCAGTGTGCTGGAGGCAATCTGCACTAGAATAATTACCCACAAATTTCTCCTTCAGAAACTATGGTGTGTTATTGAGGTGATCAATTAGGTGCAAAATGTGTATGTGGTTAAGCTATAGTGCCTGTGGTCGAGTGGTAGTGGTTGTGAGCCTGCTGTCGTGGTGCTGCGTGAATTAAAATTTATGTCGTGGAGAATTAATTGTTGCAATAACTCAAGGGAAATCCCACCTCGGAATTTACCGAGAGCGAAAAACAGTTAATCAAAAATAACAACAGTAAGTAAATTGCTCTCATTAATTGAAACCAAACAATTAATTCATCGCATAAACTTAGGATACAACGCATAAGCTGCAACACATGCTAGGCATTTAAACACAGAAGTGGCATTTATGACGCAAACGTAAAATATGCTGGGTCCTGAGAAAAAGTTTCCGGCACTGGGGCACAATCTTCTTCTATCGGGGGAAGCGGATTGACTAGTCGAAGAACGCGTCTCTCCTGGTCTGGCCTCAGTGGTCTGCCAATGGCGATCTGAGGATTCAAATCGGCGAGGCTCTGGAGATAACCCATTACTCGTTGGGTCAAATGCTCTTGAGCGATGACATACTGGGCAAGGTTGTCCAGTACTGGGTCCCTCTCAATTCGCTCACCGGGAAAAGATGCTACTTCTCCGGGTGCTGCATGACTCGGAAAGTAATAATACCCCCTTTCGCTGGCATAGGGTACTACGAAGCGAAGATGAGTAATTGCTTCGTACGCAGCAGCTTCTATGGCCATTTGGGGAGTCGGCATAGATTTCCCCACGAAGGAAACTTCCGTTGGGTCTTGGTTTGGGTTTGCGGGAGGGATGTGCACTACTGCCCAATATTTCGAGGTGGATGGGGTGATTCTCGATTTGAGCAGCTCGTACTGGGGTGGATGGGTAGAACTCATGGTACTGCAGGTAAAGTCCCACAATATTTTTACAAAACTACCTGGGGTTGCATCTGGAGTTCTCAGATAAATACTAGGGCTCGGCATGGTAAAAGAAATGGCTGTGAGAGTTGTGCACAAAGGGAGGGATGCTTGGTAAGGTCACGGGGTGGCCTCTTATATAGCATCAGGGTTGGGTTACTTATCACGGTGTGGGGGCAACTAGTTTGTCGGTTCTGCTCTATGGGGTCGGGGTCAAAGCCACAGATACACATATCTCACAAAAGTGACGTGTTACTGTGGTGTCGTCGGGGTGGTTTTCGGTAGCTACGCCCGGAATTAAAAATGCAACCGTATGCCAACATACTTATGCGGGGCTACTAAACAAAACAAAGGCGCACAAGCAGTCTGCATCCATTCAAGGCGAGTACAAGGTCACACTATTACAATGCGTAGAAAATACTAAGACTCGGTACTACTCGAGTGGCTTAGTCTACCTCGTTAATACCTAAGTGGGCGTGCCTGGTGGACGTCGAGGCTTCTCCATGGGCTTCACCATCGTGGTTTGCTGGGCGGGGTTGAGGAGCTGCAGGGTCGGGGTAGCGATGATGACCATCGCGGGGGTTGGTGGCCACAATCCCGTTGGAGCGTGTTCCCAAAAGGCGACGAAGCACTTCTGGGACACCAAAGCATTTCGGTCGATGGCAGGGGCAGACCTCAAGGAGTCGATCGGTTGCCCGAACAGCACAACTGGGTTGTCGGCGTCGGGCTCCTCTTCTCCTCTTGCCGGGGCTCGGCGAACAAGCTCTCCACGAGCGGCGATCAGATCAAGGGTGATCTGATCGAATGGTGCCTCTAGTGCACTTACATAGCGCACCAGATGCAGCAATGCAGGGTCCGTCTCGTGGTCTCCATTGGCAACCTGGGGTGGCCTACCATACCCGTCACGGCTGGGGTAGTAGTAGAACGAGCGGCAGTTAACTCTGGGCGACAGGTGCCGGAGTTGAACTATAGCCTCTCGGGCAGCTAGCTGAATGGCTTGTGGCTCAAAGGAAGTTGTCCTTCCGGTGAACTTGTAGGGGCGTTCTGGCGACATACCCCTACCATAGACGTGCACAGTGACCCAGAATTGATGGCTCTCACCGCTCATGGGCCCTTGGTACACAACATACTCTGGGGGCTCTTCTAATGCAAAGGCACGGTGGGTGAGGTTTGCTAGCACGGTCACAAAACCTCCAAGGTTGGTTGCTGTGGTCTCATTGTGAACAATGGGGCCAGGCATCTTGGCTCGGTTTTGGGGTAGAGGCTGTGCTGTGCTGGGTTGGGGCTAGCGTTCCCTTTTTATAGAAAAAGAGGACGGAGTCTTCCTTCGCACGCTTGCGAGTGTGACAAATTAGGTGTCGGTCACTGGCGCGTGATCGACAGGCTAGGCGGATAGGTTAGGCACCGACTGCCAAAAAGGTGTCGGGGTCACTGTGTGGCTATCTTACACGAGACGCTTGACTGGGTTTAGGTTAAGGTCTGGTGGGTTGGTTAACCTAGGTTTATCGACCTGGCTAAGATAGGATTAGCCAATGGTCAGCCTGGCTCTGATACCAAGGTTGTCGGGACCGGTCTTCCAGGATATTAATTTCCTAGTAAACGGCCCTTGTGCTCACCAGCCCCAGGATTACTATTAGCTGGTGAGACACAAACTTGATACAGAAATTCCAAGCAAAATACAAAATATGAAGTACAAGACCATTCTGGCCTATGAGTACAACAAATGGTTTCTAGTGGTTGATGGCGGAAGAGGTTTGCGGATTATCAGCGTCTATGGGACTCCATTTCCCACAGGAACAGCTGACCTGGATAACTCCTATCTTTGCGTAACTGCTGTCTTCGATGCCTAGGTTCCGGGCTGTCGTCGTTGCGCTTCTCTCCAAGCGAGAAATATGGCCAAGACAATAGCCAGGGACAAGCCAGTGAGTACTTTGAATGTACTCCCAATCATTATGAACACAGGTATAATATAACAGATGGTAATCACGCTCTGAAATATTTTCATGATCACTTAGCCAGTCACGAAGTAAAATTCATGCCGCATGCAAACAGGTTAATAAATATGAAAAAGTAATCTAGATAATAAGAATAAAATAAACCGATCGGGTGTCTGAAGCGACGCCTCGAAAGGATAAAAATATAAAGCATGCCTCAGTCGGGCGTCTGAGCGACGCCACATAAAGGGCTTGTAAAGGAATTTAAATAATTAGCATGCCACAGTTGGGCGTCTCAGCTACACCACATAAAGGGCTTATAAAGAAATAAATAGTAGGCATGCCACAGTCGGGCGTCTCAGCGACACCACATAAAGGGCTTATAAAGAAATAAATAGCAGGCATGCCACAGTCGGGCGTCTCATCGACACCACATAAAGGGCTTATAAAGAAAGTAAATAACAAACGTGCCACAGTCGGGCGTCTGTGCGACACCACATAAAGGGCTTATAAAGGAATTAAATAACAAGCGTGCCACAGTCGGGCGTCTGAGCGACACCACATAAAGGGCTTATATAGGAATAAACACAGTGAATATCCAGGAGGTAGAACCGTCCCAGGGATACTCAATAATTCAAATAATACAAATGGTTAGTCCATAATAATAATAATCATAATCATCATATGTCACATGTCATGATCAATGTTCTGGTTTAGCAGTTTTTCCTCCGAAGACTGACACTAAGACCGACACTTGACCTATCCCAGACTGTAGTCCTTAACCATGGACACGGCTATTCGAATAGATATAGTCTCTGCAGAGGGTGTACTCTTTACCCACGAGTAACAGATTCCTTTAGTCCATCGGGACTAATTCCGTTTACGGTCTTCTACTTGAAAACACACCTGACCCGCACACACCAGCTTAACTTACCGGTTGCTGGAATCACCCACGACACCTGTTAAGCAAAACTCTAAGTGGGGAGGCTACAACCTCGACTAGCATGGGACCACAAAATTTATAACGCGCGCAAACTAGGGGAGCTACCCCCTCGGCTCCAACCGGAAACACCCATGCCCCCAGACCAGGTGGCATGTCTACCGGATGCAGCCGGTATCTTCCACCATGGCCTCTCTGTACGGTGTGTGCTTAGAAAGGGGTTGACAACTTACTGAACCGTACCCTACCTAAGGCAGGGACAAGTGGTAGCACGAAGCAAGTATGGGGGTTACTGGCACAAGACTCGATCTATGGTTGTCTCAGGAGGTTTAAGTATTCCCTGCATGATTAGTATAACAAATATATTCCACACCAACAGACAGAATCACCACTCATCATACCTCACCATGCCATATTGAATATGCTCGTCTCAATGAAATATCAGTATCAAGCTCGTGTCTACCCACGACAGAGACATTTCCGGATTCCTTCCGGTAGGCATGAAAGGCATACGTGGGTGAATACTGTCACAAGTATATCAATTCCAACAGCAAGGAATTTCCATCATGCACACAGGGACATGATCATAACATCACACGAAATAATGCATGTTCCAATCAGCTCGGTGTTGTAGCTATATCAAAACAACACACGGCAAATATTATACTAGGGTTCAGAATGCTTGCCTTCCATGTGTATGTAGGTGGGGTGCACTTTTGAAAGTTTTCATCTTCCCTCCAATATCCTATTTTTGAAAAGATTGAATCAACACGCAATTCGAAAACGGTACAAAAAAGTTGTTCGGAAAATTTTCAAATAAATATGGAAATAAACTAGATGGAATTTGAGAGATAACAGAAAAAGAATCAAGTCAAAAGGAGTTGTATTTTAAAAGTTATAGCCAGTCAAAGTTCAGGTCAAAGTTTGTTTTTAAATAAAACAGAAAAAGGAAAATGGTTCGGGCCGAATACGCTTTCGATCGGAGAAGACATACTTCCGGGTTTACGCCTTCACTTAACCAGCGTGGGCCGACTCGTGGGTCACTGACAGTGGGTCCCTTGGGCCCACTGGTCAGGTTTGACCAGTCGCCCGCCTCCTTCCTCCTCTGGCCGAGCGGAGGCGGGGCTCCGGCGATTGCCGCCGACGAACGGCGGCTCCCCACGGGGTTCTGAGGTGGGGGATGGATCCGCTGGTCCAGGGCGGTCCTCCCAGTGGTCGATAGGCTAGCGGGGATGAAGGGGGTCGCCGGTGGCGAGCTCCTCAGCGGGTGGTGGTTTCTGGTGGATCGGGGTCTCGGCCTACAATAGCTCCCGACCGATCTAGCGGGGTTGGGCGGCTCTATACGGTCGAGGGGAATCGGATGGTGGCGCTGGAAGGACTAGGGAGCTCCGGCTACGGCGAATTTAGCCGAAGGACAGCGACGGCCGAAGTTGCCGGAGGCGGAGAAGATGGCGGTTCCAGATGGATTTGAGTGAGGGGGAGAACTCTACGGCTTGCCTGAGGATGCTCACGAGCTCGAGCGAGGTCTGGGAGCCATTTATAGCCGGGGAAGGTCGGTTCAACGGCGGCAGTGGATAAGAACGCCGCCGAACTGCCGCTCTGTTGCTAGCAGGGCGATGTGGCGCTGGTCGGCGCTAACCGACGAGCTCGCGGATGAGCTCGAGCTATTCCAGAGGGCAGCTGGCGCGCGAGGAAGGCTCAGGCGGCGCTGCCAAGGCCGGGGCCTGCTGCGACCGTCCGCTAGCCGCCATGGCCGACCTGACGGTGGCGCTACAGGGCTCCAGGAGGTGGCCAGAGTGACTCTGCGACGAGAGAGGGGTCGGGCGCATTGGCTGCGAGTGGAAATGGATCAGAACGGGCGCGGGGAGGCGGCAGCGGGACGCGGCGACTCGGGCGCACGCACATGCAAAACGCGCGTTCTGCTCGCGCCCAGAGCACGCACGCGAGGTGCTTGGCAAAATGCCAATGCCTGCCAGGGGGCTCTAATCCACATGAGGTTTAGCAGGGTGGGGCAATAGACCAAGGTAGAGCCATGAGACATGCTGGTTAGGCACAGCAAACAGGTTCATAATGCAAACTAAACACTATGCCAACTCTGTCCATGAACACAAGGTGCTCGACAGAATGCCATGGGCATCTAGGCATCTCCTCTGGTGGCCAAAATCTCCAGATCAGAGTCTCTTTAGATGGTAAATAGGGTGGTAAGGTTAGTTTGACAAAAACAGAAACTAGTTAGTGCATGCTTTTGAGAAAACCAGATCTGGACAGAAAATATATGCCATTATTGCATGTGTCAAAAATATTCTAATGGGTCCAATCTTCTGGACTTAAGGTTTTGTTAGGGTAGACTACAAGCAGGAAAAATCCCAAGATTAATAGAGCAAAATAAAATATGGTTGCAGTGCAAAACACCAAACTGGACCAGAATGAAGATGAGGATGGTTTGCTCAAATTTTTCAAGGAACACCAAAGGGTTTTTTGCATAGAAATGAATTATAAACTACTACTAACATCTCCAATTTTTTATGGAAGTAATAAAGAAATATATAAGTAGGTTGTAGTGCAAACTACAAACTGAACCAGATTTGAAAACTTGAGGTAGGGCTCAAAATCCCCAAATGACTAAAAGAAGTTTTTGCATAAGAGTGATTTAGGAACATCACATGTCATCCCCAAATTTTGGTGGAATTATAAATGAATTAATCAAAGGGTTGTAGTGCAAAATGGGACTCTAACACTAATGAGTAACCATTTTAAAAGAAATAAAACTTAAAAAAATAATTATAGAAATAATTCCACTGATAAGAGAAATGTTTTTGAGAAGGTATACAAGTCCAACAATATTTTTGAAAAGTTTCCATTTGGAGGGAAAAACTCCACAATTCAGAAGAAAAGAGTGATTCTGAAATCAAAAGATAACCCAGGAAATAAAAACTCAATTTCCTGGCAAAATTTTAATTAATAAATCATGGTTAAATTTTTGGGGTGTTACAACACTACCCCCCTTAAGAAAAAATCTCGTCCTCGAGATTTGCCGAGAATTGTATAAAAAAAATATTACTCCTATTGTCATGCAATAATAACTCGAAGATTAAATAATCTGCTCACGCGATATGACGAGGCTACAGCGAGAGGACAGATAATTTGTACAACTACAGTGGGGCACTAGCGCTACGTGGAAAAATCTACGGTTGGGGAAACCGAGAAATTTCTACTATTGGCTAGGGTAAATTTAGAATAAAATTCTAAATTACGCTGGTCGTACCTGAGTGCACAATGCTCTCTCTGGCTAACAGGTGGACCCTGGGCCCACTGTCAGTCTCTTCTTCTACCTCTGGTCTCCTTTCTTCCTCTCTTACGCGTGCGTCCGCGCCTTCTCCAATTGCGACACCTAGCGAGTAGGGCACCTAGGCCGTAATGCGGCAGTGCGCGGCGCGCTAGCTGCCGGCGCAGTGTGCACTCACCTCGCGGGCTAGTGCGCTATCGGCACTGCTCACGGATTCGCCTCCGAATACCGGCGATCGAGCGACGAGCGGCGCTGGTGGACTTCACCCACCGTACACCGATCTCGAGCTATAAAATGGCCGTGGTGCTCCACTCTTCTTCCTCACACCTGGCCTCACTTCTTCTTCTCCTTCCTTCTCCTCCATTTCTGTTTGTAGGAGCTCGCGACGAGGCTCTAATGGCGGAGGTGATGCCGGATTGGTACATGATCCTGATGTGCGGAGGGTTGGCGGCATTGCTGGGGTTCTCTGGGCTCTTGTGCGCGATGATCGTTGTGATGCTACTGCTCGAGTGTTAGCTCTTCGCGGCAGCGGTGATCATGAGGATTAGGTGCTGGTGTCGGGTGCTAACTGCTGTCAGTGTGCTGGAGGCAATCTGCACTTGAATAATTACCCACAAATTTCTCCTTCAGAAACTGTGGTGTGTTAGTGAGGTGATCAATTAGGTGCAAAATGTGTACATGGTTAAGCAATAGTGCCTGTGGTCGAGTGGTAGTGGTTGTGAGCCTGCTGTCGTGGTGCTGCGTGAATTAAAATTTATGTCGTGGAGAATTAATTGTTGCAATAACTCAAGGGAAATCCCACCTCGGAATTTACCGAGAGCGAAAAACAGTTAATCAAAAATAACAACAGTAAGTAAATTGCTCTCATTAATTGAAACCAAACAATTAATTCATCGCACAAACTTAGGATACAACGCATAAGCTGTAACACATGCTAGGCTATTAAACACAGAAGTGGCGTTTATGACGCAAACCTAAAATATGCTGGGTCCTGAGAAAAAGTTTCCGGCACTGGGGCACAATCTTCTTCTATCGGGAGAAGCGGATTGACTAGTCGAAGAACGCGTCTCTCCTGGTCTGGCCTCAGTGGTCTACCAATGGCGATCTGAGGATTCAAATCGGCGAGGCTCTGGAGATAACCCATTACTCGTTGGGTCAAACGCTTTTGAGCGATGACATATTGGGCAAGGTTGTCCAGTACTGGGTCCCTCTCAATTCGCTCACCGGGAAAAGATGCTACTTCTCCGGGTGCTGCATGACTCGGAAAGTAATAATACCCCCTTTCGCTGGCATAGGGTACTGCGAAGCGAAGATGAGTAATTGCTTCGTACGCAGCAGCTTCTATGGCCATTTGGGGAGTCGGCATAGATTTCCCCACGAAGGAAACTTCCGTTGGGTCTTGGTTTGGGTTTGCGGGAGGGATGTGCACTACTGCCCAATATTTCGAGGTGGATGGGGTGATTCTCGATTTGAGCAGCTTGTACTGGGGTGGATGGGTAGAACTCATGGTACTGCAGGTAAAGTCCCACAATATTTTTACAAAACTACCTGGGGTTGCATCTGGAGTTCTCAGATAAATACTAGGGCTCGACATGGCAAAGAAATGGCTGTGAGAGTTGTGCACAAAGGGAGGGATGCTTGGTAAGGTCACGGGGTGGCCTCTTATATAGCATCAGGGCTGGGTTACTTATCACGGTGTGGGGGCAACTAGTTTGTCGGTTCTGCTCTATGGGGTCAGGGTCAAAGCCACAGATACACATATCTCACAAAAGTGACGTGTTACTGTGGTGTCGTCGGGGTGGTTTTCGGTAGCTACGCCCGGAATTAAAAATGCAACCGTATGCCAACATACTTATGCGGGGCTACTAAACAAAACAAAGGCGCACAAGCAGTCTGCATCCATTCAAGGCGAGTACAAGGTCACACTATTACAATGCATAGAAAATACTAAGACTCGGTACTACTCGAGTGGCTTAGTCTACCTCGTTAATATCTAAGTGGGTGTGCCTGGTGGACGTCGAGGCTTCTCCATGGGCTTCACCATCGTGGTTTGTTGGGCGGGGTTGAGGAGCTGCAGGGTCGGGGTAGCAATGATGACCATCGCGGGGGTTGGTGGCCACAATCCCGTTGGAGCGTGTTCCCAAAAGGCGACGAAGCACTTCTGGGGACACCAAAGCATTTCGGTCGATGGCAGGGGCAGACCTCAAGGAGTCGATCGGTTGCCCGAACGACACAACTGGGTTGTCGGCGTCGGGCTCCTCTTCTCCTCTTGTCGGGGCTCGGCGAACAAGCTCTCCATGAGCGGCGATCAGATCAAGGGTGATCTGATCGAATAGTGCCTCTAGTGCACTTACATAGCGCACCAGATGCAGCAATGCAGGGTCCGTCTCGTGGTCTCCATTGGCAACCTGGGGTGGCCTACCATACCCGTCACGGCTGGGGTAGTAGTAGAACGATCGGCAGTTAACTCTGGGCGACAGGTGCCGGAGTTGAACTATAGCCTCTCGAGCAGCTAGCTGAATGGCTTGTGGCTCAAAGGAAGTTGTCCTTCCGGTGAACTTGTAGGGGCGTTCTGGCGACATACCCCTACCGTAGACGTGCACGGTGGCCCAGAATTGACGGCTCTCACCGCTCATGGGCCCTTGGTACACAACATACTCTGGGGGCTCTTCTAATGCAAAGGCACGGTGGGTGAGGTTTGCTAGCACGGTCACAAAACCTCCAAGGTTGGTTGCTATGGTCTCATTGTGAACAATGGGGCCAGGCATCTTGGCTCGGTTTTGGGGTAGAGGCTGTGCTGTGCTGGGTTGGGGCTAGCGTTCCGTTTTTATAGAAAAAGAGGACGGAGTCTTCCTTTGCACGCTTGCGAGTGTGACAAATTAGGTGTCGGTCACTGGCGCGTGATCGACAGGCTAGGCGGATAGGTTAGGCACCGACTGCCAAAAAGGTGTCGGGGTCACTATGTGGTTATCTTACACGAGAAGCTTGACTGGGTTTAGGTTAAGGTCTGGTGGGTTGGTTAACCTAGGTTTATCGACCTGGCTAAGATAGGATTAGCCAATGGTCAGCCTGGCTCTGATACCAAGGTTGTCGGGACCGGTCTTCCAGGATATTAATTTCCTAGTAAACGGCCCTTGTGCTCACCAGCCCCAGGATTACTATTAGCTGATGAGACACAAACTTGATACAGAAATTCCAAGCAAAATACAAAATATGAAGTACAAGACCATTCTGGCCTATGAGCACAACAAATGGTTTCTAGTGGTTGATGGCGGAAGAGGTTTGCGGATTATCAGCGTCTATGGGACTCCATTTCCCATAGGAACAGCTGAACTGGATAAATCCTATCTTTGCGTAACTGCTGTCTTCGATGCCTAGGTTCCGGGCTGTCGTCGTTGCGCTTCTCTCCAAGCGAGAAATCTGGCCAAGACAATAGCTAGGGACAAGCCAGTGAGTACTTTGAATGTACTCGCAAACATTATGAACACAGGTATAATATAACAGATGGTAATCATGCTCTGAAATATTTTCTTGATCACTTAGCCAGTCACGAAGTAAAATTCATGCCGCATGCAAACAGGTTAATAAATATGAAAAAGTAATCTAGATAATAAGAATAAAATAAACCGATCGGGTGTCTGAAGCGACGCCTCGAAAGGATAAAAATATAAAGCATGCCTCAGTCGGGCGTCTGAGCGACGCCACATAAAGGGCTTGTAAAGGAATTTAAATAATCAGCATGCCACAGTCGGGCGTCTCAGCGACACCACATAAAGGGCTTATAAAGAAATAAATAGCAGGCATGCCACAGTCGGGCGTCTCAGCGACACCATATAAAGGGCTTATAAAGAAATAAATAGCAGGCATGCCACAGTCGGGCGTCTCAGCGACACCACATAAAGGGCTTATAAAGAAAGTAAATAACAAACGTGCCACAGTCGGGCGTCTGAGCGACACCACATAAAGGGCTTATAAAGTAATTAAATAACAAGCGTGCCACAGTCGGGCGTCTGAGCGACACCGCATAAAGGGCTTATATAGGAATAAACACAGTGAATATCCAGGAGGTAGAACCGTCCCAGGGATACTCAATAATTCAAATATTACAAATGGTTAGTCCAGAATAATAATAATCATAATCATCATATGTCACATGTCATGATCAATGTTCTGGTTTAGCAGTTTTTCCTCCGAAGACCGACACTAAGACCGACACTTGACCTATCCCAGACTGTAGTCCTCAACCATGGACACAGCTATTCGAATAGATATAATCACTGCAGAGGGTGTACTCTTTACCCACGAGTAACGGATTCCTTTAGTCCATCGGGACTAATTCCGTTTATGGTCTTTTACTTGAAAACACACCTGACCCGCACACACCAGCTTAACTTACCGGTGTCTGGAATCACCCACGACACCTGTTAAGCAAAACTCTAAGTGGGGAGGCTACAACCTCGACTAGCATTGGATCACAAAATTTATAACGCGCGCAAACTAGGGGAGCTACCCCCTCGGCTCCAACCGGAAACACCCATGCCCCCAGACCAGGTGGCATGTCTACCGGATGCAGCCGGTATCTTCCACCATGGCCTCTCTGTATGGTGTGTGCTAAGAAAGGGGTTGACAACTTACTGAACCGTACCCTACCTAAGGCAGGGACAAGTGGTAGCACGAAGCAAGTATGGGGGTTACTGGCACAAGACTCGATCTATGGTCGTCTCAGGAGGTTTAAGTATTCCCTGCATGATTAGTATAACAAATATATTCCACACCAACAGACAGAATCACCACTCATCATACCTCACCATGCCTTATTGAATATGCTCATCTCAATGAAATATCAGTATCAAGCTCGTGTCTACCCACGACAGAGACATTTCCGGATTCCTTCCGGTAGGCATGAAAGGCATACGTGGGTGAATACTGTCACAAGTATATCAATTCCAACAGCAAGGAATTTCCATCATGCACACAGGGACATGATCATAACATCACATGAAATAATGCATGTTCCAATCAGCTCGGTGTTGTAGCTATATCAAAACAACACATGGCAAATATTATACTAGGGTTCAGAATGCTTGCCTTCCATGTGTATGTAGGTGGGGTGCACTTTTGAAAGTTTTCATCTTCCCTCCAATATCCTATTTTTGAAAAGATTGAATCAACACGCAATTCGAAAACGGTACAAAAAAGTTGTTCGGAAAATTTTCAAATAAATATGGAAATAAACTAGATGGAATTTGAGAGACAACAGAAAAAGAATCAAGTCAAAAGGAGTTGTATTTTAAAAGTTATAGCTAGTCAAAGTTCAGGTCAAAGTTTGTTTTTAAATAAAACAGAAAAAGGAAAACGGTTCGGGCCGAATACGCTTTCGATCGGAGAAGACATACTTCCGGGTTTACGCCTTCACTTAACCAGCGCGGGCCGACTCGTGGGTCACTGACAGTGGGTCCCTTGGGCCCACTGGTCAGGTTTGACCAGTCGCCCGCCTCCTTCCTCCTCTGGCCGAGCGGAGGCGGGGCTCCGGCGATTGCCGCCGACGAACGGCGGCTCCCCACGGGGTTCTGAGGTGGGGGATGGATCCGCTGGTCCAGGGCGGTCCTCCCAGTGGTCGATAGGCTAGCGGGGATGAAGGGGGTCGCCGGTGGCGAGCTCCTCAGCGGGTGGTGGCTTCTGGTGGATCGGGGTCTCGGCCTACAATGGCTCCCGACCGATCTAGCGGGGTTGGGCGGCTCTATACGGTCGAGGGGAATCAGATGGTGGCGCTGGAAGGACTAGGGAGCTCCGGCTACGGCGAATTTAGCCGAAGGACAGTGACGGCCGAAGTTGCCGGAGGCGGAGAAGACGGCGGTTCCAGATGGATTTCAGTGAGGGGGAGAACTCTACGGCTTGTCTGAGGATGCTCACGAGCTCGAGCGAGGTCTGGGGGCCATTTATAGCCGGGGAAGGTCGGTTCGACGGCGGCAGTGGATAAGAACGCCGCCGAACCGCCGCTCTGTTGCTAGCAGGGCGATGTGGCGCTGGTCGGCGCTAACCGACGAGCTCGCGGATGAGCTCGAGCTATTCCAGAGGGCAGCTGGTGCGCGGGGAAGGCTCAGGCGGCGCTGCCAAGGCCGGGGCCTGCTGCGACCGTCCGCTAGCCGCCATGGCCGACCTGACGGTGGCGCTGCGGGGCTCCAGGAGGTGGCCAGAGCGACTCTGTGACGAGAGAGGGGTCGGGCGCGTTGGCTGCGAGTGGAAATGGTTCAGAACGGGCGCGGGGAGGCGGCAGCGGGACGCGGCGACTCGGGCGCACGCACGTGCAAAACGCGCGTTCTGCTCGCGCCCAGATCACGCACGCGAGGTGCTTGGCAAAATGCCAATGCCTGCCAGGGGGCTCTAATCCACATGAGGTTTAGCAGGGTGGGGCTATAGACCAAGGTAGAGCCATGAGACATGCTGGTTAGGCAAAGCAAACAGGTTCATAATGCAAACTAAAAACTATGCCAACTCTGCCCATGAACACAAGGTGCTCGACAGAATGCCATGGGCATCTAGGCATCTCCTCTGGTGGCCAAAATCTCCAGATCAGAGTCTCTTTAGATGGTAAATAGGGTGGTAAGGTTAGTTTGACAAAAACAGAAACTAGTTAGTGCAAGCTTTTGAGAAAACCAGATCTGGACAGAAAATATATGCCATTATTGCATGTGTCAAAAATATTCTAATGGGTCCAATCTTCTGGACTTAAGGGTTTGGTAGGGTAGACTACAAGCAGGAAAAATCCCAAGATTAATAGAGCAAAATAAAATATGGTTGCAGTGCAAAACACCAAACTGGACCAGAATGAAGATGAGGATGGTTTGCTCAAATTTTTCAAGGAACACCAAAGGGTTTTTTGCATAGAAATGAATTATATACTACTACTAACATCTCCAATTTTTTATGGAAGTAATAAAGAAATATATAAGTAGGTTGTAGTGCAAACTACAAACTGAACCAGATTTGAAAACTTGAGGTAGGGCTCAAAATCCCCAAATGACTAAAAGAAGTTTTTGCATAAAAGTGATTTAGGAACATCACATGTCATCCCCAAATTTTGGTGGAATTATAAATGAATTAATCAAAGGGTTGTAGTGCAAAAAGGGACTCTAACACTAATGAGTAACCATTTTAAAAGAAATAAAACTTAGGAAAATAATTATAGAAATAATTCCACTGATAAGAGAAATGTTTTTGAGAAGGTATACAAGTCCAACAATATTTTTGAAAAGTTTCCATTTGGAGGGAAAAACTCCACAATTCAGAAGAAAGAGTGATTCTGAAATCAAAAGATAACCCAGGAAATAAAAACTCAATTTCCTGGCAAAATTTTAATTAATAAATCATGGTTAAATTTTTGGGGTGTTACATGTCACTAACCCAGAGGGGGTCAAAACAGGTCAAAACACGCCGGCGGTTAGCCACTGATGAGGTCAGCGGCGCTCTTGTGCCTCGGGTTTCCTCTGCGGTGCTCCAAATGACGCGCGGCTAGGCGCGTTGGAGAGCTAGCTCGATGGCGCGTCGAGTGGTGGCCGTGACTGGGCCTGGGGTGGCCGGAGTCAATGGCGGTGAGCTCGGTTGCGGCCGTCGGAGTTCGGGTGGCGACGGGTTAGCTGCTGCGGTGTGCAAATGGGCGGGTGCTTGCACTAAGCATGCTCTACGGGACGGTGCGAACGCGTTGGACTCGTCGGGGTGACCAAATGGTCACCGGAGCTGTGTCGACGGCAAGCTCGGGCGGCGGCATGCTACGGCGAGCAAGGGGGCAATGACTACGGCGAGCAAATGAAGTGGGGGAGAGGGTGTTCAATGCATGAGCTCACAGCGAACGCGAAGAGTAGATCAGTGGGCTCGGGGATGGGCTGGAGACGATGTGAGGTCGCCGGCGATCTCAGCGGCCGAGCGGAGGAGAAGACGACGAAGATGGCGATGCAGGGCGAACAAGCGCTCGGGGCTCAGTCGAGGTGAAGTGGCAGACGACGGCGGAGGTCGTGGGCAGCACGGGGAGGCGAGGGGAGCACGGTAGGCGCAGTGGTTCACGGTGGCGCGACCATGGCGGCTTCGGCCATTGCGGGGAAGAGCGAGGGAGAGAGTAGGGGGAGGAATGAGAGGGCCGACTCGATCAGGACGGCACCGAGGAGAAGACTCGCGGCGTCACACTGTCCAGGGGACGTAGGCAGGCAGCTGGTGGCGTGGCGCTCTCGGCGTGCGCGCGCGTCGGCCACACGCCCAGCCGACTGGCGCCAGGAGGACGACGGCGCTGGTGGGCTAGCCCAGCTGGGCCGCGCAGTACTGGGCTGCAAGTAAGCTTCATAGGCGACTCCTCTCCTTTCCTCTCCTCGGCGACTCCTAGGCGACTCCTAGGTGTCCACCGCTGGTGGCCACTTCGGCCCCGGTGGCCACCTCACCTGTCACTTGTCACTCCGACGGTGGCAGCCACCACATACCTAGGAGGAGGGGGATGGCAGGGATGGCCATGGATCCACCCTCGCTCAACTTTGTTCGAGGTAAAGAGTTTCAACGGTTGATGAGGCAAAAGTTTGGTCATCCAGTGGTGTTTTCCCCTGGTTTTCGTCAATGGGAGTTCACTTTGGTGGTTTCTTTCTGTCGTGCTCGATTTTGGTTGGATTGGCACACTGTTAGTATTACTCTTCAATCTTGTTTTGGTGGGTATCCGCAAGGGTTTTGTGTTCTTCACCTACAGGATAGATCTTTTAAGTTCTCAGTTGCTTCCAAGGCAGTTGGTTTTGAAATTTACAACCAAGGCCGTGTGGTAGAAAAGGACTTTGAATTGGTGTTTAGTCTTTGGGGTGCTGGAGGTCCCAACTGGATTCGTGAGGAACAACTTTTTTATCGTGAAGAAGATGCTTCTTGGACTTTGGTTACAAGTGGATCGCGCCCAAGATCTGCCGCCGGCAACGCGTCCGGCGATCAACGGCGGCCATCTATTTTTTCTCGCCTGGCGAATATTCTGGAGTCTAGTAATAATGTGGCTGTGGGAAATAATGAGCCCTTGATAGCGAACCATAACGCCTCAAGAGAGGTTCACGCAATGGTTTCAGAGGGCGGCAATCAGGCTTATTCAAATGGTCTATTCCAGTGCTACGTGTGCGGTCATGTGGGCCACTTTGCCAGGGACTGTAGAGAGAAAAGGCTGACTGGGCTTTATCCGTTTTTGCGGTTAAATACTTTCTCAAGCCCGCCAGAAGAGGCCTGGGCCCCTGGTGCGGTGCAAGACTGGTTCAAGTCTTCTGGCCCGGCCCGCGACCCTCCGGTTGTTTCCTCTTTTAGTGAGCTTTGTTTGGGATCTTTCCCTAATTTTCAGCCTCGAATAGCACTTGCCTCCTCAACTTCTCCACCGTTTTCCTCTGCTTCTCCACAGTGCCCAAACCCTGCTTGAGTCACGTAAAGCTCAACCTCGGCAGTGCTTGCATGCATGGCTGCTCCGATGGCCAACATCCCAATCGACCAGCGCCCCTTTGTACCCCATGGTTTTGATATTCAGCAGATTGAGGAGCGCAATGGGGTGGCTCGGGTGGTGCTTCCTCATCGACCTCATCGCCACGAAGACTGGGCGATTGCCACCATTCACCCTCTCCCGGTCGATGCGCCTTTCCCAAATGTAAGAGATGTTCTTGAAGAGTTTGTTGTAGTTCATAAGCAGTTGGGGTTGAGAGATATTTAGATGTGCCCGTTTGGAGAAGCTTATGTGCGTCTAACCAGGGTCGAAGATAGGGATAAACTGGTTCTTGATAGTCCTCATGAGTTTGGAGATGTGTTTATCTCCTTCATGAAGCACGATGAGGGTAGGAATCATAGGAGAGTCCACTTCAATAGGACTGTCTGGTTACTTCTGACAGGGGTACCTTTTGATTTCCGCAACACTGAAGATTTAGTGACTACTGTCAGTAAGTTTGGCCGTATGATTTCTTGGGACAAAGAAGATGAACACATGGGACGTATTGTGATAAAAGCTAGGGTAATGAGCCTGACTATCATCCCCAAAAGCATGAGATGGTCTGAAGGGGATAAGTTCGAAGAGGATGGTTGGTCATCTTCAATTGAGGTGCTTGCTAGTGAGCTGCTTGGTGGGGGTCCAGCTGATGAGGATCCAATCCCACCAGATAATGTTGACCCACATCCTTTGCCAGAAAATGCTGATATTGTAATTGGTTTTCACTAGGATGCTCTCAATAATAATCAAATAGGCAATCAGGCAGAGGATGATTGGGAACAAGATGGCAACTGGGAGATTCCACAATAGGATAATCACAATGCAGCCGTTGATGATCTCTTAGATGTGGTACAGCAAGAGGAAATGGCTTGGGCAGATGGAGAGGAGCTTCTACCTGCTGTCAGCAATAGTAGTTTATCTTCTGACTTGTCTTTTTCTGAAGGTGATAACTCAAATTTCTTAGTGCCACCTGTCATAGCTGGAGATTTTCACATTGGGGCTCAAGTGCATGCTATTATGCCTCCACCTCCTGTCAATGTCATTGCTAATGGTCTTCAGAACATCATACAAGCCTACCAATCTGATGATGATGAGCCTCAAATGATACAAGAGTAGAATGTTGTTATTCCTCAACAAGTTGTAGTTGCTGTGAATGCAGTGGTTGCACAAGATCAGGTTGTTGCAACCCAGCACCTAAATGTTGTAGAAAATATCTTGTCTGGGAATGATGAGGTGGCTCCCCAGGAGAACACTGCTGGGGCACAAGATCTTTTGGGAAGCCATTCCCCTCCTATGGAGACTGGCTCAGTTCCACCTTCAACCAGGGGATGCACTGATCAGGAGCAAGTTTCTGGGCTGCAAGCTGCTGCAAATGCTGGTGTTTCAACTGCTGCTGTCAATCAATACAGTACTGCTCACATCACTACTACAAGAGGAAGCCTTGAACCAGTAGCTAATATTAGAGAGTTGCAAACTGGACCTCAAGGTAATTGGGTTAATCAAATTAATGAGCATTTCAATGGGGCTCCTTCACTTCCAGGCCTAAAGTGTATTCAACTTGCTGCTTCTGTTAATAATGATCATGCTATTTCTGAAGAAGGTCTATTGCTATGGAAGAAGCATTTTCAAGAGAAACCTTTGGAGAATAAGAATTCCTTCTCTACCAACATTCCTGTAAGTTGGTTCAATTTTATTGTCCACCTCCTAATGACACCTGATAAATTTGATTGGACAGTAAATATGTTAAAATCTGTCATGTGGGAATTATTTACTGAGGTTGAAGGCAAGGAACAAGTTATGCTGTTTCACATACCTGATAAATGCCCTGCCTCACATGCACCTGTTTGTCAGGCCATTGCTCTTGAGAGGCAGCAAGCCATGGACAAGGACAAGGAAAATATTGGAGTTTCATCCAATCAGCAAGATGCAGAGTCACAGGCCCTGCTGCAACCATTTGGATCTGACAACCTAAGGAAGAGAAGGAGTGGCAAAACTCCTCTGGTTGAATCTGAGGTAAGGAGGAGTGATAGAATTAAGAAGGATAATGCTGGGTATAAAAGAAATTCTTGCTCAAACACCAAATGTCTTCCATGTAATGTTGTCCCTCCCATTACACAAAAATCAGTTGTAAAAAATCTCACTACCTCTTTCTGTAAGGTTGCTAAGAGGGAGCTGGAGGACAAGTTGGCCAAGAAGCCAAAAAGAAAGCAAGAGGAGGAGCTGGTCAAGGTTCCCTTGGCCAAGGGGGAAGAGGGTGCTTCAACAGGTCTCCCTGATGATATTACACCATAATCATCGTGGTGGTTGGAGGGGCAGTCTTTTTTGCCTCTCATGTTCTCTTTTGGGTTTCTTAATAAATGGTGTAAACTTGGAGTGCAGCCCTTTTGTAGACCTTGATTATCTGTTGATGTACTATTTTAATGGAACTCCTATGATGTACTGCTGCTGGATGTTATGGATATTATGTGATGTGATGTGGCTCATGTTTCTGTGGTTTGATCATTCAGTTTTAAGTTCAGATCAAGTGATGTAGCTTGACTGTTGGTTATATAGACCCATGAGTTTCCATGAATAACACAAATAGAAGTTGGAACATCCTTAATTGGAATATTAGAGGGATGAACTCTGAGGATAAATGGCTAGCCTTAAGGCAGAAAATTGATGAGAGTGACTGCAACATTCTATGTCTTCAAGAAACTAAGAGTGAGACCTTTGATCTTGCTTACATTAAAAACTTATGTCCCAATAGAATCAAAAAAATTGCTTTTCTCTCTTCTGTTGGGGCATCAGGTGGACTTCTAATTGCATGGAATGGTTCTTTGTTTGCTGGGGAGGTTATTGCACAAAACAGATTCTCACTTTCCATTCAATTCACTAGTCTGCTTTCAAATCAATCCTGGATACTCTCTAATATCTATGACCATGTGAACCACAAGACAAGATTGAGTTTATTGACTGGTTTCAGAATATTCATATGCCTGCTGATGTTGACTGGATTCTTATGGGAGATTTCAATTTTATTAGATCACCTACAGATAGAAACAGACCTGGTGGAGATGTAAATGATATGATGATGTTCAATGAGGCAATTAGCAACCAAGGGTTAGTGGAGTTGCCTTTGCATGGAAGACATTTTAGTTTGAGTAACATGCAACAAGATCCTCTTTTGGTCAAACTAGACTGGTTTTTTACCTTTGCATCTTGGATGACCTCCTTTCCTAATACTTTTGTGCTTCCTCTAGCTAAGCCTATCTCTGATCATTTGCCATGTGTGATCAAAATTGGTACTTCAATCCCAAAAGCAAGAGTTTTTAGATTTGAAAACTACTGGTTGTAGCATTCAGACTTCAAACAAGTGGTAGCTGCTGCTTGGAATATCCCTGTGGGTAACATGGATGCTTCCAAAAGTTTAAATGCAAAGTTTAAAAATCTAAGGAGGGCTTTGAAGCATTGGGCTAGATCTCTCTCTTGCCTTAAAACTCAGATTGCTAAAATTAATGAGGTGATCTTCCTTTGGGATTTCTTTGAAGAGTTCAGAGAGCTAGATATTTATGAATGGAATTGCAGGATAATTCTTAAAGAACATTTGCTAATTCTTTTGAGGAATCAGAAGATCTACTGGAAGCAGAGGGGGAAAATAAAGGGGGTGAAATTTGCAGATGAAAACACCAAATTTTTTCACACTAAGGCCTCAATCAATTATAGACATAATCTGTTGGCGTACGACACCTATGGGATCCCGAGAGATCCCTTTACGATTCGCCGGGGGGAGAGGTATACGCAAAGAGCAGAACCAGTGATCAACGCGGGAAGTTTTTACCCAGGTTCGGGCCGCTGATCAGCGTAAAACCCTACTCCTGCTTTGTGTTCTTATTGATGTTCTTGAGCCAAGCCTTCAGGAGCGCTCGCAATGAACAGTACATTCAAAGAGCAGCTACGCATGCAGAATGGGCCAGAAGTTCTCCTCCTCTGTAGCAGTTGCCTTGGGCCTCCTTTTATATGCTCAAAGGGGTCTCCAGAGTGGCAAAATGTACATACATTGAGGTGTAAAGTAGCTACAGGGTATCATACCTAACCCCTGACGAATTAGGACAAACGCATTTAATGCACCGTGAGGTGTCCGTTTAGGTGTCCTTACTTTCTTGGGGATGGAAAAAGGGGCCATCCCATCAGCACCGCTTAAGCTCTCCTCCACTGGCGCGTTGCCACGCATCCAGAGAAGGACCCAGAATGTCAGGCTTTGTCGCTGTGCCGGAGCGGTGGCATAGTGGCAGAATCTCGCCAGGCGCCGATCATGCCGGGCACCAATCCTTGCCGGGCGCCAGGGCTTGCCGGGCGCCGAGCTTTGCTGGGAACCAAGCCTTGTCGGGCGCCGAGGCTTGCCGGGCTCCACGGGCCATCCCGGCAAGGATCTTGCCGGGGAGGCTGGCCTTCGATCACCAGCTTTGCTTATTTGTTGATTCTTAGATCTCTGACTTGATGATTTCCTTGATGACTTAAATCGACCTCGAGCTGATCCCGGCAAGCCTTGCCGCAAGGACGGCTACAACTGCCCGTGCACAAGTAAGGGGTACTAGTGGCCCAATACTTAGTACACCGACAGGAGCCCCCGGGCCTGGGCCATACACGAGTGCGAGGCGTTGTTGGGCTAGGCCCAAACAGTGCACGGGCACGCATGGCAGGGAATTAACTGCTCGTAAAGATCTTGTTTTACTGTGCCCCCACTACGCGCACGGAGCGCGCGATGTGGGAAGTGTGCCAAAAAGGCTGCAAACTGTTTCACGCCCACAGAGGCGCATTCATATTGGGGGATAAACAAGGTGGCCCCGCTCCTTCCCCATAAAAAGGAGAAGTCGTGGAGGTGCAAACCCATTCACCCCCCTCTTCTTCCCAATCTGGCCATCGTCATCGCCTTCCTCTGCTCGAGCTCAGAGCGAAACCTTCCTTCCCTTCTGCTTGCCGCTCCCGCGCTCGTTCCGTCCTCCAGCTTCCATCTCCAAGGTCGCCATGCCGCCCAAGGCTAGCAAAGGCAAGGGCACGGACAAGGAGCCGAAGGCTGAAGTCCCGGAAAGCGAGCTGGTGAAGATGCGGAAGAGGCTCGTCGTCTTCCCTCCGACGCTCGACGCCGAAACCTTGAAGGGGCGATACCAATGCATGTGGGCGAAGGGAACACAAGCTCACCCCGCCACACGCGTAATCCCAGGTGCTAATTCCAAAGGCGGATCGGACAGATACCCCTTCTTCACTGCGTACTTTTATTGCGGGCTCTGTCCACCTTTTTCCGATTTCTTCAACGACATCATGTTTACATACGGCTTCCGCCTTCTTGATTTCACGCCGAATGTCGTATTTTGCATGTCGATCTTTGCCCATCTTTGTGAAAATTTTGCCGGCGTGATCCCCAATTCTGCTCTTTTCTGCCACTATTTCTATCCTCGAATCCAAAAAGGAGAGGCTCTCTCTGGATCTATCGCTTGGATTCCAAGGGCCTGGAACAAAGAGATATACCCAGATGGAGTTTACCGCGAAAAGTGGGACAAGTGGCGGGCCGAATGGTGCTGGATCCAGGAAGCAGATCCTCATCCTTTTTGCCATCCCCAGCGACAGAAGGTGGTCCGCGGCAAGGATTGGGGCGATCTCGCCGCAGAAGACGAGAAGCTCACAATCGCCACTACCAGGATCCTCCGCTTGAAGGCTGCCGGGCTGACAATGGAGATGATCGGCTTCGACTTCCTCCGCCGCCGCATCGCCCCTCTGCAGAATAGGGGGAGGCCAGCCTGGGAGTATAAGAATGCAGCGGATACAACAACTTGACTGTTATGCAGCTTGGCGCTCTCCGCCAAAAGTTATTCCAGTGCGAAGACAAGCACCGGCTGCCGGCAAGGATCGTCCCCTTGTGCAACAACTCTGCACTGGGGTTGATCATTGCCTTCTTGCCGATGTTCAACGCCCACGGCCTTGACCCGACCTGGGTCGAGCCAAGCGAGGAAGAAGCGCAGAAATTCTTCAACAATCTGACGGAGAAGCCTGTCCGGCAAGAGTCAGATCTTATTCGCGCCACCACAGATCAGGAGGTAGGATACATTGCTACCAGAGTGGAGGAAGCGAATCTTGCCGCCGAGGCCGGCAGTGTTGGCTTCACAGAGTGGGAAGCCAGCGATGCAGAGGTGGTGGTGGAGGCAAAACCTGCCGAGGAGAGCAAGGTTGCCGGGGAAGAAGAAGGCGTAGTCGCTGAAAGCTCATCCGGCGACGACACAGCCGAAGAGGAGACGCGAGAAGAGCCCTCGCCCCCGAAGAAGACAAAGCGTGTCCTTCGGAAAGCCGCATCGGGCGTCCCGGCAAGCCAGCCTACATCGAGCGGCGAATCCCTCGGCAAGAAAGTGGCCGGCAAGACCGGACCGCGGCAGGGGGCCCGTCAACAGCCCGCGCGGCGCGCGAGACCCACACCAGCAGCCACCGCCGGAGCGGCAGGAGGGTCACGTACAACCGTGCCAGAAGCTGCCCCGGCGCCTGCCACAGCCAAGCGGCCCAGGACCCCTCCTCTGCCTCCCCACTCAGACGCCGCAACGGAGGTCGACTTCGACATCTCCGGCTTCAGTCCAGAGCGAGAGGAAGAAGAGTGAGTACCTGTCACAACTTCCACCTTGCAATCTGCCTCAGTCTTACTGACTTACTTGTATTGTTTCTGCAGTGACACAGAAACCTTGCTGGAGAGGATGGCGAAGAGGTCAAGGACTTCTACGGGCGACGAGCCCCTGGCAGGCTCCACTAGCGTGCCAGAGACCGTCATTGTGAGCCCGGAGTCTAGTCCTCAACACAGCCCCCAGCACAGCCCCCAGCGTAAGTTCATTGTTCTTCTTCCGCTGGCGGGTGCCGAGGTTTCCATTCTTGTCGCTGATATCTTCGGGTTCGCAGGAGAAGAACGGCAACAAGGAGAAGATTGCCCCATTGTGCCTCCTTCATCGACCGCTCCGCCAACAAGCACATCTCCGGCAAGAGATCCTGCCGACGAGCCTGTCCGGATTGAGGAGGAGCCGACAAGCACGGACTCCGGCAACCCATCCCCGGCAACCGGAGTTGCCGGGAGAGGCGAAGCTACCTCTCGACAGCCCGACGCAGGTACTCGATCGCCTCAGAGTGCTAGTTATTCTTTTCCCCTTACTTCTTTATCTTTGATCACTTCAAACTTCAACCTTGATCTTATTCTGTTTTCCTCCTTCGCCCTTCAGAGTTCCCTGTGATGGAACACATGGACGTCGATGTTGTGATCGAGGAGACCGCCAGGGATGCTGCCGCCGAAGCGGACAGGATCGCTGCCAGCGAGGCCACCAAGGATGACGTTGTCGAGGCTGGTGGTGCTCTTGACGGGGAGGCCGCCAAGATACCACAAGAGGAAACCGCCGAAGAACCTACTGAAGGGGGCGACAGGGAGGCTGAGGACCGCACTGATAGCATTCCTGCCACAGGAGCGCCAGGCGCTACACTGGCAACAGAGCCCCCTGTTACTGGTGAGGCGGTCACTGAAGACCAGCCATCAGCATCTGAAGGCCCCTCATCCAGCAAGTACCTCAAGGTTGGCGAGAACCTGTTCATCAACTTGCCGGGGACGGCAAGCGCTGGGGCACCAGCCGAAGGAGAAGTTTTCAAAGAAATCATCGCTGCTGCCGGGCTTGAAGTTGTCGACAATCCCAGCACTAGCAGCGGCAAATCTGAAGAGGATCAGCTCCTTCAAGCCATGGGCGAGAACTTCCGCAAACTCCAGGCTCTCCATCGCGCCCGGAAAGACAAAGCGGACTCCAGAATGGCAGTTGTTGAGGCGGCCGAAGCAGATTTCCAAAGGCGCGTCACACAAATGCAGATCTGGCACACCGAGGCCCTCCAAGAGTTGGTTGCCAGCCGGGAACAAGTGAGCCAGCAGTGGATTGAGATCCTCCTGAAGCAATCAGACATGGAGAAGGCGCATGATGAAGCTGTTCAAAGGATTGCTGTCGAAGATGCCCTCCTGACGGGGTGCCGCGTTGCTCTTGATGCTCATGAGGAAGATCTCACTGCTCGTGAGCAGGCGCTCGACGCCAAGCTTCGCAGCAAGGATGAAGACATTGAAAATCTTGTCGCGCGGCGGACCCAGGAGCTGGAGCAAAAGCACAAGGAGGCACTCGAAGCTCTAACCGCAAGTCACGCCGGCAAGCTCAAGGAGGCCGTCGATGCTGCCGAAGCTGCAGAGGCCGCCAAGAACGAGTTGAGCGACAAAGTAAAGAGGCTGGAGACAGATCTTGATGAGCATGGCAAGGAGCTCTCGACGCTCAAGGGGGACAGGGAAAAAACCCTCCACTCCTTGGCAGAGATGCAAGTCGCCCTGTCCGACAAGACCAAGTAGCTCTCCTCCGCGGCTGATGATATTGCGGTTTTGGAGCTGAAGCTGACCACGCTGCAGAAATCTCTCGAGGCCGGCAGGGCCCGTGAGAAGGCTCTACTCAAAGATCTCCAAGGAGAGAGGAACCTGCTCAAGAGCGCCGCCGCTGCCCAGAACGAGTACGAGAAGGGAGTGGAGATCTGGACTGGTCGTCTCATCGCTGCCGCGGAGAAGCTTACCGCAGAACTGTCAACCATGGGCTTGTCGAACTTCAGATATTCTTCCGAGGAAAGAATATCCCCAAGCGCGAGATTGACGATGTTCTTTGAAAGCATCATCAACGCGTTGAGGGCGCTCCAGTCCAGCCGGGCGACCCAACTGGCGAACGAGACTCGCCGGCTTTGCCGGGCCGTCCTTCGCAAGGTGCTCCTCAAGGTGGTGCACAGCAATCCTGCCATCGACCTCTCCAGCGCACTCGGCCACCTGCCAAAGGATGCAAATGTTGAGGCGCTTGAGAAGTGCATTGCGCCGATCTTTGAGAAGGTGGACTCCATCAAAAGGATTGAAGGCCAGCGTAGGGATTGAGTGCTTCCCTTTTATTCTTGCTGCCATCATCTCATGTAAAAGACAGTTAAGTCTCGAGTTAGGACTGCGGCAAATCATGGATGTAATATAATTTAACTATGTTTAGGCTCATGCTAGCTACTTTCCTTGTCTGATTCCTTTATGTATGGAGTTCATCCTACGCTTACTAAAAAACTTGCCGGCGCGCAACCCGCCGCGAGCGCTGGGTGCGGGACTTCAGCAGCCTGCCGGAGGCGCAGCGGCCGGCAAGACTCCTTGGCGTTCTCAGTGCAGCCACTTAAATCATTGAGCGGACTCAAAACAAAATAAGGGCGCAACTGATTACAACAAGGGTTCCTTCGCGTGCAGATTTTCCATACAAGAATCGGAATCGTCTAAGGAAGCAACTTGGTAATGAAAGAAAAACTTGCTCTGAGTTTTTAGGACTTAGCTTTCTATCTTTGTCCTTCCTCCGTCAAGCATACGATTCCGAACGTCACCAACTGGTATTCATGTCTCCCTTCCCCCCCGGCAAATGTGCACGCGAGGAATCCTTCTGTCTTTAAGAAAAAGAAAGAAGAGAAAATAAAGAGATGAAACCTTGGCGGTTCGTTAGAACTTACAGGGATCAGGTGTTATACATCATCTTAGACAAACATGCATATATGAATGTGAACATGAGAATCAATAAGGAAATGTATAACACTTAATTTTATTCATCTGTGCTCAGGGTCTGCGCCTGGCTTTGTACAAAGGATCACATGCCTTGCCGGCAAGACTTGTACAAAAAGGTGGTTGCCGGGAGCCCCCGGCAACCGCGCCTTATGGATAGAACTTGCGAAGATGTTCGATATTCCAGGAATTACTCACTGGAACGCCATCCTCGGTCTCCAGGCGGACAGCGCCAGGCCTGGTGACTCGTACTACCCGATAAGGGCCTTCCCACTTTGGCGTCAACTTGTTTGAATTCTTGGCGGACTGAATCCGTCGAAGAACAAGGTCGCCTTCCTCAAGGCTTCGGGCATGAACTTTGCGGCTATGATAGCGGCGCAAAGCTTGCTGGTAGCGTGCAGCTCACACAGCAGCCTGAAGACGATTCTCCTCAAGGAGCACAGTGTTATCTTGCCGCAGTTGCTCTTGCTCAAGCTCATCATAAGCGAGCACTCAAGGAGATCCGTATATGAGTTCCGTGGGGAGAACTGCTTCCGCTCCGTAGACCAGAGCGAAGGGCGTCTGGCCGGTGGCTCGATTTGGTGTCGTTCTGATTGACCAAAGAACCGCCGGTAACTCATCAATCCAGCGTCTTCCGCACTTTTTCAGCTTGTCAAAAGTTCTGGTCCTGAGACCGCGCAGCACTTCAGCATTGGCCCTCTCCGCTTGGCCGTTGCTTCTCGGGTGAGCAATAGAGGCAAAACAAATCTTGCCGCCAAGGTCTTGGACGTACTGCATGAAGGTGCGACTTGTGAACTGCGTGCCGTTGTCGATGATGATCCTGTTAGGCACACCGAAACGGCAAACAATTCCTTTGAAGAACTTGACAGCCGACTGCGCTGTCACCTTCCTCACTGCTTCCACCTCCGGCCACTTTGTGAACTTGTCGATAGCAACGTACAAGTACTCAAAGCCCCCGGCAGCACGGGGGAAGGGGCCCAGTATGTCGAGCCCCCAGACCGAAAATGGCCAGGAGAGAGGGATTGTTTGAAGAGCTTGAGCTGGCTGATGTAATTTCTTCGAATGAAACTGGCACGCTTCACACCTGGTTACTAGTGCAGTCGCATCCTGGAGGGCGGTGGGCCAAAAGAAACCTTGTCGGAATGCTTTCCCTGCAAGCGCTCTTGACCCTATGTGAGAACCACACATGCCCCCATGTATCTCTGCCAACAGCTCTAGTCCATCCTCCCGAGGAATGCACTTCAATTTCACACCGTTTGGTCTCTTTCTGTACAGGACGTCATCGACGAACTTGTACATAACAGACCGACGGGCTACTCTCTCCGCTTCTTCTTGTTCCTCAGGGAGTTCACCTGTCTGAAGGAAATGGACAATGTGCTGCGCCCACGCTGGAGCCTGAGGCTCGGCAACTAGGACTAAAGGCATCTCGTCCGCCGGGCGAACATTTGTCTCGACAGCAAGGGCCTGAGGCCCTGCCGGAGCCTGTTGTTCCCCGGCAGGCGTGTCAATCCCAGCAACTTCCTTGCCGGCGGCTCCGGGGAGCTCTGCCGGGAAGTACTGGCCAGAGTTCAACTTTCTTCTCTTTTCTTGCCGCATCGATGGCGCCACGGATGGTTGAGTCAATTGGAGCACAAAAGTTCCTGGTTCCACAGGCAACTTGAGGGCAGCACGCTTTGATAGGTCGTCAGCAACGCTGTTCTCGGCACGAGGGACATG
This sequence comes from Thinopyrum elongatum, assembly GCA_011799875.1. NCBI lineage: Eukaryota > Viridiplantae > Streptophyta > Magnoliopsida > Poales > Poaceae > Thinopyrum > Thinopyrum elongatum. The sequence continues at coordinate 283,695,108 of CM022300.1, forward strand.
CTCCATTTGGAGACCGTCAAAGCGCTCTTCCAATTTCCTCACTTCATCTACGTAGGCTTGCATCAATGGACTTTGATAGCTCTTGTTAACCTGCCTGACGACAAGCTGTGAATCACCTTTGATAATGAGCTTTTTGATACCAAGGTCTGCCGCGATCCTAAGACCGGCAAGCAAACCTTCGTACTCTGCAGTGTTGTTGGTTGAGCTCTCCCGGGGAAAGTGCATTTGAACTACGTACTTGAGGTGCTCTCCGGTGGGTGCGACAAGCAGCACGCGAGCACCGGCACCTTGCAGCGAAAAAGCCTCGTCAAAGTACATAACCCATTGCTGATCGATTTCTTTGCCGGGGAGACTTGTTTCTTGAACTTCTTCGTCTGGCGTCGGGGTCCATTCTGCAATGAACTCCGCCAAGGCCCTACTCTGAATTGTGGAAGTACTTTCAAACTTAAGACCAAAGCTGGACAGCTCCAACGCCCACTCCACGATCCTGCCGGTTGCCTCCGGATTTTGCAAAATCCGTTGCAACGGAAAGTGAGTGACGACGGTGATCTCATGTGCTTGAAAATAATGGCGCAGCTTTCTTGAGGACATAAGGAGGCCGAAAAGCAATTTCTGCACACCAGAATATCTTGACCTAGCCCCTTGTAAGAGGGAGCTAACAAAATAAACTGGGCGCTACACCACCTTTTTCTTCTACACGGGCTCTTCTGTTTGTGCAGATCCTGTCTTGCCGGGATCAACCCTTGCCAGGGAAGATCTTGCCACGTCATCTGGCGGTCCTGCCGCTGATGTTGCCTCCTCATCAGCTTCCCTCTGCGCCACCAGCGCAGCACTAACCACTTGATTTGTCGCCGCCAGATACAGCAGCAACGGCTCTTGTGGTTTAGGTGTGACTAGTGTCGGCGGAGAAGAAAGGTATTTCTTCAAATCTTGCAGCGCAGCCTCCGCTTCCGGAGTCCATTTCATTGGACCTGCCTTCTTCAAAATTTTGAAGAAGGGCAGGGCGCGCTCAGCAGATTTGGAAATAAACCTGCTTAGAGCAGCGACACAGCCGGCAAGACGACGCACATTCTAGACGCGTCTCAGCGCTTCAATTTGCTCAATGGCTTTGATCTTGTCGGGGTTCGCTTCGATTCCCCGGCAAGATACAAAGAATCCAAGGAGCTTGCCGGAAGGAACACCGAACACGCACTTCTCAGGATTGAGCTTCAAGTTGATCTTGCGCAAGTTCGCAAATGTTTCTTCTAAGTCTTGAATGAGCGTTGCTTTATCCTTAGTTTTGACCACTATATCATCCATATACGCCTCCATATTTCTATGGAGTTATGGCTCAAAACCAATCTGGATTGCTTTGGCAAATGTTGAACCAGCACTTTTCAACCCGAAAGGCATTCGTATAAAACAATACGTACCACATGGGGTGATAAAGGCGGTCTTCTCTTCATCTTCCTTTGCCATAAAAATCTGATGATACCCTGAATAGGCATCAAGGAAGGACAGGAGATCACAACCAGCGGTGGCATCCACAATCTGGTCGATGCGCGGCAAGGGAAAAGGATCTTTTGGACAAGCTTTATTGATATCTGTATAATCGATACAAAGCCTCCATTTCCCATTCGCTTTCCGCACTACAACCGGATTGGCCAACCAGGTTGGATGAAGCACTCCTTTGACCAGTCCTGCCGCCTCCAGCTTCTTAATTTCTTCGGCAATGAACTCTTGCCGCTCCAAAGCCTGTTTCCTCACCCTTTGCTTGACGGGCCGCGCATGAGGACAGACAGCAAGGTGGTGCTCAATTACTTTCCTGGGAACGCCGGGGATGTCAGACGGTTGCCATGCAAACACGTCGACATTCGCCCGCAGGAAAGCAACAAGCGCGATTTCCTATTTGTCATCTAGGGTGGAACTTATGGTGAAAGTTCCCCCCGTTCCGTCCTCCTTGGCAGGCACCTTCTTGGTTTCCGGCGGGGCAGCCTTGGACTTCTTGTTCTTGCCGGTGGAACTCTCTGGTACGTCCTCGACGGAAGCGCAGCACTCCGAGGAGGTGCGCTTGCCGGAGTGCGCGCCAAGGTTCCTGTCGGTCTTCTTCTTCCCCCCGGGAGTTCCAGCGGCAGGAGCAGATGCCTTGATGGCAGGTGCTGCAACTGCTTCCCGGTAAAGTTGGTCGGCACAGATGAGCGCATCCTTCTTATCGGAATGGATAGTGATGACGCTCAACGGCCCAGGCATCTTCAAGATGTTGTATGCGTAGTGTGATGCCGCCATAAACTTAGCTAGCGCTGGCTGACCAAGGATCCCATTGTATGACATGGGGATCTTGGCGACATCAAACACCACCTTTTCGGTCCTAAAGTTAAGCTCACTGCCAAATGTTACCGGCAGCGTGATCTTGCCCTTAGGCTGGGTTCTTCCCGGATTGACCCCTTGAAACGTACCCGTTTCCTCAAGGTCTTCGTCGGGAATCTGAAGCTTTGTGAGCACATCTGGTGAGATTAAGTTTAGGACGGCCCCGCCGTCAACTAACATCTTCGTCACCTTGAGGTTGCGAATTGTCGGGGAAACCAACAATGGCAAACACCCGACCGCAGTTGTGCGATCAGGGTGATCCTCGGCGTCGAAGATGATAGGCGTGCTGGACCACTTCAGAGGCCTACATGCATCGGGGGATGGCTCTGCCGCATTAACCTCCCGCATCCACTGTTTAAGTTGGCGATGGGAAGAATGCAGCGAGGCACCCCCATCAATGCACATAGCCTCCGTAGCCTTCTGGAATTCCTGCTCACTGGATTCGTCATCTTCTTCATCATCTCCTTCTTTATCTCGGCCCCGAGCGGGCCGATCCTTCTGCTGTTTTGCCTTGCCGCGGCGACCCCCTCGGCCACCGCATTTCTTGTCGGACCCCTCAGCACCATCTTGGGCCTTCTCCTTGTCTCGCCTCTCGTATTCGGCCTTCTGCTTTTCGGCAAGCTGCTCAACTTGCCGGCAGTCCTGGAGATCGTGGCCCTTAGTGCGATGGATCTTGCAGTACTGCTTGCCGGAGTTCTCTGACTTGTCGGTAGCCGCCAAGGCCTGACAGGAAGGGCACCCGGCAAGATCCTTGCCGGGGTCGCCAACCTTGGCCTTCTTGGCGGCGCCAGGGTTGCCGGATTCCTCGACGGCAAGCACGGCCTTGCCTCCGCGCTTCCTATTCCTCCGCCGGCCTTTCCTTGATGGAGCCGCGGCATCTTCTTATTCTGAGTCGCCTGTAGCACCAACAGCCTCACCGGGGAGTTTCCTCCCCTCCTCAGCTCGAGCGCACTTGTCGGCCAAAGTGTAAAGCTCGGCGATACTCCTGACTTTGTTCATTGCCAGCTCTTCCCGCATCCTGCGGTTACGCACGTTCTGATGGAACGCGCTAATGACAGTGGCAGGATGAACGTCAGGAATATTGTATTGCACCTGGCTGAATCTCTGCATAAACTTGCGCAGGGACTCGCCCTCCTTCTGAGGGATGATGTGCAAATCACTTTCTTGGCCAGGAGCTTGGTGGCCTCCAACAAAGGCGCCAACAAACTGATGGCACAGATCCGACCAGGAAGAAATAGAATCCTCCGGCAGATGCATCAACCACGACCTGACGTTGGGTTTGAGCACCAACGGGAAGTAGTTGGCAAGTATCTTGTCATCCCGGCCCCCAGCAGCTTGCACCACAATGGTGTAGATGCTCAGGAACTCCGAGGGATGGGTCTTGCCGTCATATTTCTCCGGGACCTCTGGTTTGAAGGTTCGGAGGTTGGGCCACTGGACTTGCCGCAGCTCACGGGTAAACGCTGGAGGTCCTACCTCGTAAGGCAAGTCTCCTACGTTCCCTGGCGCGGGCTCGTCGACAACCGGCCCCGCGTGCTTATCAGACTGATAGCGCGCTTCCCGTCGCCGCTCGATGGTTGTTCGAGCGTCCTCCTTGCCTCGTTCCTGGAGAACCAGACGCTGATCACGGCGCATCCGTGGATCGGACGACGCCGTGGAAACTTCTTCATGGCGGTCGACTTGCTGAGTCGTCGGCCGCTGCTGACGCCGCGGAGGAGAGTGCACCGTAGTTGCACCACCTCCGGTTTTCTCTGCACCGGCTCGCGTCGGATCGATGGGCCTCCGCTGAGAGGGCCCTGCCTCTTGCGGTCCATCCTTGTTAGCGAAGCCGATAAGGCTCTGGATAGTAGCTCGCCACTCCTCCATCTTCTCCGGGGCGGGAGGAAAATCGAGGAGCAGCTGTGCACGTGCCAAGGCTTCCGCTGGCGTAGGTGGCGGCAACAGGTGCGAGGTGCGTGAGGTGCTCTGACTCCTAAGCAAGTTAGAAGGAGCACCGCCACGGTCACGCGACCGCGCGCCACCTTCGCCCGCAGCTCGGTGTGCATGCTGGTCCCGCGCATCTTGGGATCTATGCGTAGAAACCTTTTCGTGAGGATGCCCCGAACCACCAGCGCCATGATGTCGCTCATCTCGCACGACCTGGACAGGTTGCGAGGCTCGCGCCGGCGCGGGAGCTCCAGCGGGCGCTCTTCGATCTCTAGAGTTTTTTGTGCCACCCGTAGGCAACACAACGCCATCTCTAGATCCAGCGGCGCGCAAGTTACCACTGCCACTGCGAACGATACCGCTCGCTTGGCTTGGGTCACCAGAACGCTGCGGGGGTTCCAGTCCTCTTCCTTCTGCACCCACACCATCGCCTGTCTGCGAAGGCTCAGGCAAAGCAGATCCGGACGGTTGTGCTGTCGCAGCGTTCTTCTTCTTGGGCGGCATGACGATGAAGATGATGAAGGAACTAGGACGTCTACCACCAGATCAGGTTCACGCAACCTTCAATCCCCCTACCTGGCGGGCCAAAGATGTCGGCGTACAACACCTATGGGATCCCGAGAGATCCCTTTACGATTCGGCGGGGCGAGAGGTATACGCAAAGAGCAAAACCAGTGATCGACGCGGGAAGTTTTTACCCAGGTTCGGGCCGCTGATCAGCGTAAAACCCTACTCCTGCTTTGTGTTCTTATTGATGTTCTTGAGCCAAGCCTTCAGGAGCGCTCGCAATGAACAGTACATTCAAAGAGCAGCTACGCATGCAGAATGGGCCAGAAGTTCTCCTCCTCTGTAGAAGTTGCCTTGGGCCTCCTTTTATATGCTCAAAGGGGTCTCCACAGTGGCAAATGTACATACATTGAGGTGTAAAGTAGCTACAGGGTATCATACCTAACCACTGACGAATTAGGACAAATGCATTTAATGCACCATGAGGTGTCCGTTTAGGTGTCCTTACTTTCTTGGGGATGGAAAAAGGGGCCATCCCATCAGCACCGCTTAAGCTCTCCTCCACTGGCGCGTTGCCATGCATCCAGAGAAGGACCCAGAATGTCAGGCTTTGTCGCTATGCCGGAGCGGTGGCATAGTGGCAGAATCTCGCCAGGCGCCGATCCTTGCCGGGCACCAATCCTTGCCGGGCGCCAGGGCTTGCCGGGCGCCGAGCTTTGCTGGGAACCAAGCCTTGTCGGGCGCCGAGGCTTGCCGGGCTCCACGGGCCATCCCGGCAAGGATCTTGACGGGGAGGTTGGCCTTCGATTACCAGCTTTGCTTATTTGTTGATTCTTAGATCTCTGACTTGATGATTTCCTTGATGACTTAAATCGACCTCGAGCTGATCCCGGCAAGCCTTGCCGCGAGGACGGCTACAACTGCCCGTGCACAAGTAAGTGGTACTAGTGGCCCAATACTTAGTACACCGACATAATCACATTGCTGTTCTCCAAAATGATGATCAAATGGACATTCTGACCATGCAGGAAAAGCTGCAATCCTCTGGGAAGCTTATAAGAAAAGAATGGGGACCTCACAAAAAACCACTATGCATTTTGATTTGGAATCTTTATATGGCCAGAAACCAGATGCTTCAATTTTTGAAAACTTGGAGTTACCTTTCACTGAGGAAGAGGTTAATGAAGTGGTTAAAGAGCTCCCATTGGACAAATCTCCAGGTCCAGATGGTTTTAACAATGAATTCTTTAAATCATGTTGGGATATTATAAAAGAGGATGTACTTAGGTTAATCTATGATTTCCATGCTGACCAACTTTCTCTTGAAAGTATAAATACCTCATGCATCACTCTTATTCCCGAAGGAAGCACTCCTCTGACAGCAAATGATTATAGGCGAATTTCTCTCCTCAACTGCTGTCTCAAACTCATCACCAAGTTGTTGGCAAACAGGCTGCAGAAAGTAATTCTCAAAATGGTGCACATAAATCAATATGGTTTTCTTAAAGAAAGAGCCATCCATGAATGCCTGGGATGGGCCTATGAATATTTGCATCAATGTCACAAATCCAAAGAAGAAATTATTGTGCAAAAGCTTGACTTTGAAAAGGTTTTTGACACCATTGAGCACCAAGCAATATTGGATATTTTGAAAGCAAAAGGTTTTGGGGACAGATTGATAAACTGGATCAAAATGTTGTTCTCCTCTGCTTCATCAGCTATTATGTTGAATGGTGTGCCTGGGAAATTTTTTTACTGTCTAAGAGGAGTTAGGCAATGGGATGCTCTATCACCTCTCCTCTTTGTTCTAGCAGCTGATCTGCTTCAGTTAATCTTCAACAGGGCTATGCAACTAGGATTGCTTTCATCATCTCTGCAAGTGGATTCTTGCCCTGATTTTCCTATAGTTCAGTATGCAGATGATAGTCTGGTTCTATTGCAAGCAGATGCAAAACAGCTTCACTGCCTCAAAGCTCTTCTCAACACTTTTGCTGAAGCCAATGGTCTTAAGGTCAATTACAATAAATCAAGTCTTATTCCAATCAATGTGGCTGAGGAGAAAGTAGAGATTTTGATTAACACATTTCAATGCAAAAGAGAATCTTTTCCTTTTCAATACTTGGGGGCACCATTAGGTCTTCATAAACCTACAGTTGAAAAATGCCTTCCACTAGTAACAAGACTGGAAAAGAAGCTTATGGGTTTGTCCTCCTTCATGACTTTGGCTGGTAGACTGCTGCTGGTTAAATCAGTATTAAACTCACTTCTGATTTACTACATGGGATGCCTTGATGTGCCTGTCACAATTAAAACTCAGGTAATTAAATATTTGAGGCATTGCCTTTGGATAGGCCCTGATTTGAAAGACCATAGACTTGCAATGGTGGCTTGGACTACTGTCTGCAGACCAAAGGATCAAGGAGGTTTGGGAGTGCTGGACATTTTTGTTCAAAACAAAGCTCTGCTGCTTAAGAATCTTCACAAGTTCTATAATAGGCACAACATACCTTGGGTCAATTTAATTTGGGAGTCCTATTACAGTAATGGATCACTGCTAGGCAGTAGTTGGACTGGATCATTCTGGTGGAAGGCCAACCTTAAACTCATTGATAACTACAAATCTTTGGCCAAATGTAATATAGGGGATGGAAGAAGTGCTCTATTCTGGTCTGATCTGTGGCACTCAGCTTGCCTGCAAGATAAGTTCCCTCACCTTTTTTCCTTTGTGAAAAACAAGGACACAACTGTGCACATAGTCATTCACACTGAATATCTGGAGGATCTATTTCATTTGCCTCTGACTGTCCAAGCCTTTGAAGAATTTGAAAATATGGAAGACATTTGCATATCTTTAAGAGCTTCTGAATTCCTTGATTGCACTGACACTTGGAGTTATATCTGGGGAAATGAACATTTTTCTGTGGCTAAGGCTTACAGAATCATGATGGGGGTTAAAATAGTGCCTTGGCAATTCAATTGGATCTGGAATAGTTCTTGTCAGCCCAAGCACAAGCTATTCTTCTGGAGGCTTCTTCGTGATCGGCTAAACACAAGGAACTTATTAAGGAGGAAAACTTTTCATCTGGACAGTTACAATTGTGCTCTGAATAATTGCCAGCAGGAGGAAACATTACAACATCTCTTTTGGACCTGCCCCTTTGCATCTCAATGTTGGGATCTAATCTGCCCTTCAAGACAAGCCAATGTTTCAGTTTTGGAAGCTTTTGCTGACCTCAGACAGAAATTACATGTGCCCTTCTTCATGGAAATTATCATATTAGCTGCTTGGGCCATTTGGATTTCAAGAAACAATCACATCTTCCAAGCCATCCAACCTAGCTTGCAGAGGTGGAAAGCCATTTTCTTGGAAGAGCTCAATTTGCTCAGATTTAGGATTAAGAAGAGCTATGCTAGGGCCTTTTGCACCTGGCTTGATAACCTTGCCTTGTAACTTCCTGAGTAGTTAGTCCTGTTTTCTGTTTCTTTTTTTCTCTTTTAAGCTTACCTCAAGCCTTTGTAATTTTGGGCTATGTTTGTTTTCATCCTTTAATAAATGAAAAAAATTGCAGTGGGGTTTTGCCCTACTGTGTATAGTCAAAAAAAGCTTCTCTCTCTCTCTCTCTCTCTTTCCTATTTCTTTCTGTTTCCTATTTATTTCCTTCTGTTTTGTTTTAGTTAGAGCACTAAAACATTTTGGATAATTTTGAATCTTTTTGTGGGCTCTCACTGAAATATTCCAGAGGCCCTTTGCAAGTTTCAAAATATTTGGAGCTTTGAAAACATACATATTGTTTAAATAGCCCCAATTCAAATATGGTCTGATTTAATTCAAAGCCCATTTTGGTCCTGCAAAAATGTGCATCATTTATGGTTAGGGGTTTCACCTTTTTCACTAAATCATCAACATTTTTGAAGGGCATTTCAGGTTCATTGAAAAGTATTTTAGTAAACCCTAGTTGATTAAAGTGGTGCTAGGAGTTTATGCCATCCCCATTTCAAGTTTCATGCAAAAATTTAAACATGATGCACACAAGAAGCTAGCCTAGGGCATTACCAGAACTAGGGATGTGACAACTCGCCCCCACTCAAAAGAATCTTGTCCCGAGATTCAGAGGTCATTGGGAAGAGTGTGGGGTACTCAAGTCGGAGGCAATCTTCTCGCTCACAGGTAGCCTCTCTTTCAGAATGATGACACCACTGAACCTTGAGAAACTTGATGTTCCAACATCGAGTGCTACGCTCTGCTTGATCAAGAATACGAACTGGGTACTCTTGATATGTGAGGTTATCTTGGAGATCAAGAATTTCATGGTCTACTCCATGGATGGGATCCGAGAAGCAGCGCCTGAGTTGAGAGACGTGGAAGACATCATGGACTCGAGAAAGATGTGGGGGTAGTTCCAATTGGTAGGCAACCTCTCCTCGTTTAGCGATAATGTGAAAAGGACCAATGTAACAAGGAGACAATTTGCCCTTGACACCGAAGCGATGGGTACCCTTTGAAGGAGTAACCTGAAGGTAAGCCTTGTCTCCAACTTCATAAGCCACTTCCTTATGACGACGATCATACTTGCCCTTTTGACGAGATTGGGCTGTCTTCACATTCTCACGAATGACACGAACTTGCTCTTCTGCCTCCTGGATCATATCCGGTCCAAAGAACTATCTTTCACCGGTTTCAGACCAGTTCAAAGGTGTTCGACATCTTCGTCCATAAAGAATCTCGAAGGGTGCTTTCTTAAGACTATATTGGTAGCTATTATTATAAGCAAACTCGGCGAAAGGAAGGCATTTCTCCCAATCCATACCGAATGAGATAACGCAAGCTCTAAGCATGTCTTCGAGAATTTGATTTACCCTTTCCACCTGACCACTTGACTGAGGGTGGAAAGCGGTACTGAAAGAAAGATGGGTTCCCATGGCAGTCTGGAAGCCCTCCCAGAAATGAGAAGTGAAAAGACTACCATGGTCAGAATTGATCTCTAGTGGAACACCATGAAGTGACACTATTCGAGAAATATATAAGTCAGCGAGCTGACTAGCGGTGATATTCTCTTGAGCAGGTAGGAAGTGAGCCACTTTGGAAAGACGATCAATGACTACGAAGATAGCATTATTCCCTTTCTTAGTCCCGGGAAAGCCGATGATGAAATCCATACCAACTTTGTCCTATTTCCACTCAGGAATAGCTAAAGGCTGAAGAGTGCCAGTAGGCTTCTGATGCTCTACCTTAACGCGACAGCAGACATCACAACTAGCAACAAATTGAGCGATTTATCTCTTCATCCTAGTCCACCAGAACCTCTAGCGTAGGTCCTGATACATTTTGGTACTACTAGGATGAATCGTGAGAGGAGATTCATGAGCCTCCTTATGGATCAACCGCCTCAAGTTTCGTACCTTGGGAACCACCAAACGGTTCTCAAAGTAGACAACACCGCGATCATGTACTGAAAAGCTACCAGCAACTCCCTTCTTAAAGTTCTTCTTGATTCGGTTAATACCTGAATCATACAGCTGGACAGCTATGATCTGATCCTCAAGGGTAGGTTTCGCCACCAGTGTAGAAAGGTAACCATTAGGAACAATGTGAAGGTTAAGCTTACAAAATTCCTCATGGATAAGTGGTTGGCCTTGTTGCAACGTAAGGTTGTTGCAATAGGACTTACGACTCAACGCATCAGCCATGACATTGGCCTTGCCAGGGGTGTAGGTTATGCCTACATCATAATTTGTGATCAACTCTACCCAACGTCTCTGCCTGAGATTTAGATCCTTCTGGGTGAAGATATACTTGAGACTCCGGTGAGCGGTGTAAATCTCACAATGATTACCAAGGAGGTAATGTCGCCATGTCTTAAGTGCATGGACTACGGCTGCAAGCTCTAGATCATGTGTAGGATAATTATCCTCATGTGGACGCAACTATCGAGATGCGTAGGCAATCACATGATGATCCTGCATAAGTATGCAACCTAGTCCCTGTCATGAAGCATCATAGTAGATAACAAAGTCCTTGGAGAAATCCGGTGGCACAAGTACATGAGCAAAAGTCAGGCGTCTTTTCAGTTCCTGAAAACTGATCTCGCACTGTGGGGACCACTCAAACTCTGTATCTTTCTTGGCGTGGCCACTTTGAAGAAGTTCCCAACAAAGCGGTGATAGTAGCTTGCTAGACCAAGAAAACTCCTAACTTGCTTGAATGATTCAGGAAGAGTCCAATTAAGAATGGCCTGAACTCTCTTGGGGTTGATAGCAATGCCCTTACCAGAGATTACGTGGCCAAGGTAGGTCACTTCTGGCAACCAAAATTCATACTTGGAGAACTTGGCATAAAGGCGGTGCTCTTGGAGTTTTTCTAGCATAAGTCTAAGATGTTCGGCATGCTCTTCCTCGTTCTTCAAGTAAATAAGTATGTCATCGAGGTAAACCAGGACGAACTTATCTAAGTACTCCATGAAGATTGAGTTCATCAAGCGGGAGAATGTGGCTGGAGCATTGGTTAGACCGAAGGACATAACGGTGTACTCGTACTGGCCATAATGAGTAACAAAAGCCGTCTCCGGAATGTCCCCATTCTTGATCTTGATTTGATGATAACCTAACCTCAAATCCATCTTAGAGAACACTGAGGATCCAGCAAGCTGATCATACAGGTCATTGATCCTGGGGAGCCGATACTTGTTCTTTATCGTGACCAAATTAACGGGACGATAATCTACAACCATCTGATCTGTTCCATCCTTGTTCTTGACAAAGAGGACGGGACAAGCCCAAGGAGAAGAACTAGGATGGATGAAACCCTTTTGCAAGGACTCATCAAGCTGTTTCTTAAGCTCAGCTAGCTGTAAGGGTGCCATATGATAGGGTCTCCTAGAAATCGGGTCGGTTCCTAGAATGAGATCTATGACAAACTCTACATCCCTGTGAGGTGGAATGCCTGGCAGTTCCTCTGGAAAGACATCCGGAAAGTCAGGGACTACCAGAATATCTTCAAGGTCTGGAAGAGGACTGGCATTAAGTGAATAGAGTTAACGCTTTGCATTCTACTGGAAACGGTGACTATCTTGCCAGATGGATGTGTAAGCTGAACGGACCTAGTGAAACAATCAATCATGGCATAATGAGCTGACATCCAGTCCATACCCAAGATGATGTTAATGTCTGAAGACCTGAGAGCTATAAGTGATGCAAGGAATACAAATCTGTCGACAAGAATTTCATTTCCATGGCAAACTCTAGAAGTTTGCCACTTGGAACCAGGAGTTTGAATGACTAGTGGAGCAGGCATATCACAAAATGACATGTTGTGTAAGCATGCATAGCTTTCAGAAATGAATGAATGAATGAGATGCTCTAGTATCAAATAGAATGGATGCTGGATGACAATTAACAAGAAGCGTACCAATCACGACGTTAGGATCATCATAAGCTTCCTCGGCTGAAACGTGCTTCACCTAACCATGTCATGTGGCGGCTGGCTTGACGTAGAACGCCTTGCCTGTTAGCTTACCATGACCAACAGACCTCCCAGAAGGGGGTGGACCTGAGCTGTCCTGGGTGCAACCACATGCATAGTGGCCCGGCCCTCCGCACTTGAAGCAAGTAACGGAGGAAGGACGTGGACCCGCATTGGCAGGCGGTCCACCATACTGCCTGGGCGGTGGGTACTGCTGAACTGGACGAGGTACCACATAGGATGGCCTCGGGGTGTAACATGGTGGAAGAGCTGTGTTAGGCACCCAGATCTGGCGCTTCTAAGAGCCTGAACCAAAAGAAGAACCAGTATCACGAGAGTGCTTGTGAGACACCTCATCGGTAGCCTGTACTGTCTCGGCATTAATGGCCTTGTTCACAAGACCCTGGAAGGTAGCACAATCGTGTAAGTGAAGCTCATGGTGCAACTCAGGGTTGAGCCCCTTCCTGAACCTGGCCTGCTTCTTGGCATCCGTAGACACCTCCTCTAAAGCATAGTGGGCGAGGTTCCCAAACTCGCTGCTGTAAGCATCAACAGTCATCTTGCCCTGGACAAGATTACAGAAGTCGTCCCTTTTGTGATCCATGAGGGCCTGAGGGATGTTGATGCTCACGAAACGCCTCGGTGAAGTCTCTCCAGGTAGGAATCTGGCCAGCTGGAATCATGGCCTCATAGTTGGCCCACCACTGACTAGCGGGACCCTCCAAGTGATAGGTAGCATAGGTGACCTTGTCACCTTCAGCTATGTTCGCAGAACGCAGCTTGTTGGTGATGCTACAGAGCCAGCCATTAGCATCAAGTGGCTCAACTGAGTGGTAGAAGATAGGTGGCTATAGTCTGATAAAGTCGTGGATGGACACCACCGCATTGCGCTGGAAAGCGGTGTTCTGCTCTATACGCCCCAACAAGCGGTTGGTCTCATGCTTGTTTATCTCTTCCTCGAGCATGACATCTGCTAGGGAGGGTGGATGGGAAGGTTCCCATCCCTGGCCCCACTACCCTCACCCTACTCATCGGTGGCAGCGGGGGTGCTACGGGTGTTCACCATCCTGGAAACAAAACCATGGTTTAGACAAGGATGGCATCAACTCTAACATATGGTGCGGAATGTAATGGACAACTATGAAATGCAGAGATGAACATCTGAAATGAGGATAATGCAAAAGCATTGGTAACTCTAGATTCTAGGATAATTTGGGCAGCATAACGGTAGTAAAATGCTCAAAACATGAGACATCCTGCAGGAAAAGGGGTAGTGCAGCAACTCGACATCATCACTCAAGGTTCTGTGATAGTACTAAACAACTACACAGGAAGTACTCAAAAACTGGAATATGACTCTGATAAACGAATCTGATGAGTCTACGGAATAGTAACACTCGATCCTGATAGACAGAAGAGAAAGCCTAGTTCCTTAACCTTGTAAGAAAGATAGGATGACTCAGATCAGAAGGACATAAGGTATAAGGAGTAAAAAGAGCCTTATGTTCCATTCCACAATCAATTCCCCTACATAACTAAAGAATTTCTAGACTCAACTTCGACCAGTTTGGCATGGTAATCCTACAGTCAGTCAGGCTCTGATACCAACATTGTGGGGACCCCAATCCTAAGTCACACAGGTCTAGCATGTAACACATCATATCACTTTGCGTCCTCACGCACGGTATTCCCACGGCTGCAGCCTTACCTTGGCCAGGACCGTTTGCGCCTTTTGGCTCACGTATATGATTGTGTCGCTAGCATCCATATGACAGAGAACCCAGGCTGACCTGACTAGTCGTAAACCCAAGGTGGCACAAACTTACAGGGGCAAGCATACATAACCTAGCAACGAACGTGTCGTTCATCAACGTATGAACCCAAGTTGTAGCAAGCTACATGGACTTAAAGGAGCAACGCGTGAAATTTCCCCGAAGAGACAGACACAGGAACGAAGAAGGATACATGCCAGCCAGCCTAAGTGTTCCAGAGCAGTAGCGAACTACCATGGCTCAATGGAAGCACTAGGAGACATTTCCCCATAAGGAAGGCTACCAAGAATAAACAACTAGTTGTTGGATCCCACACATACCAATGCATTTCAAACATACGCACAATTTGCACGATATGTGTAGATACAACAATGGCATCACAACATAACTCTACAAACTCAAGTATTTATTTATAAGGCTCCGAAGAGCCATACATAGCAGGTTATTAAAAACAGGGGTCTCATGACCCTACACACAAGCCATACAAACCACCGGAAGCATAAAACTTGTCTGAGTACAGACAACTGAAAATATAGAAGGCTAGCAAGCCTGACTATCTACAAACCCTCCCAAGGGTGCAAGATCATAGCTGGGAAGACAAGCTACTCATCATCATCGACGTCTAGATCGAACCCACCTGAAGTATCAGGGTACTCCTTTGCAATAGTTTAATTAAGCAAACCTGAGTACAAAGGTACTCAACAAGACTTACATCAGATCCTATCATACATGCATTAGTATCAAGAAGAGTGTTGTGGGGTTTGGCTGCAGCAAGCCAGCTTTGACTAAGTGGCTATCCTGTACTACGACTACTAGTAACTCTTTGAGGTGAGAAAGCGCACACAAGTCCACTAGCTAATCACCACAACAATATTCAACTATGGATCCGTTCCCGTCTCCATACAGAAAGGCCATCCATAGCACTCACACTTAACTTGCACATTTTAGAGTATCCATTTAAGTTGTCTATGAACAATGTAGCTTTCCAAGTAGTCCATATCCGAGGACACGGTTATTCGAATAGATCATTAACCCTGCAGGGGTGTACTTCTCCACACACGCTCTCACCACTTATCACCATGTACATGACATGTATCTCGGCAACCTTGAAGCGGAGGCCTGGTGAGGGTGTCGGCCACGACCTGACTAACAACACGAGACTCTAGTCCAGGTTTATCGCCTATTTGAGGTTGTATCCGTAAAGGAAGTCCGTCCGAGGTTTCTATCACTGCCCCAAACGATGAGAGCAAGGTTCCCAAGAGCACCATTCGGGTGACACTTGGTACACCGTGACTCGTGCCTGCCACAACAAGCTTACCCCGTTGGGCGATGCTACACACGGCCCCTAGCACATCCTACAAACACCAGAAACTAGTTGCAACTCCTGGACAAAGATCAAGGCAATTAATAAGTCGAGAGGGTCCATGGGTTTCGGGCTCAATGTGTAGTAGTAACTGCTCTTGGATCACAGACACAGAACTCAGTCCTTAAGGACGGTCTCAACGAGACAACCCACCATGTGCTCCTACATGGCCTCTCATCGCTACCTTTACCAAATTGGGTTCACACACTTAACACTCAACATCAGGACATAACATACCACTCCAATCCATCCCAGATGAATTAGACCTGACACAACTCTAAGCAATAGCAAGCATGGCATGGATAAGAACATATCATGGGCTCAAGCAACTCCTACACATGCTAGTTTGTTTCAACTATTTACTGTGGCAAAGATAGGTCATGCAGAGGAATGGGTTCAACTACCGCAACAGAAAGTAGCAGTTGAATCATTGTTGTCCAAATGCAGTAAAAGAGAGCAGGAGCAAGAGAGTAGGGTTGTATCAGAATGATCAAGGGGGGTTGCTTGCCTGGGGGATCAACATGGTAGTACTGCTCCTCAGACAGGGGCTCGGTGCCACTCGCAGGAGCATGACCTATTGTCGGGGTACACAAACAGGGGTATATGTTTCCCCTAACTTGTGCACGGACAGTAGGCCTCCGACCCGGCAAGACCAAGCATTCAAGACAGAACCATGCCAGGGAGAGAGGGCTCTTCAAGGAATCAAAGGGCGGATCAAAAAGAGTGAGACAAGCCGAGACAACAAGATATCACTAAGGAAAAACCTCCCTTGCCGGGCAGGTGAGCCCAGTCGGGTCGAGGCCACCCCGAAGACAAGTCCCAAGACTTCCCCGGCAAGGATTACCGGGGCCGCTGGCGGCCTGCATCCCCGCCAAGGACCCACCGCTCCACCGCATCACAACGCAAGTCACCCATCGGTGCGGTGTCGAGCACCCAGATAACTAAGTGGCTATCATTTGGCATGTGGCAGCCATTTAGGAGGAAGATCACCCCCATTTGACACCCGTCTAGAGGCATGTCAAGAAAACAGGTGGAAGATGACTAAAGCGGTGCGGTAGGCCTGCCGGGCCGCATCCACAGCATGACACGTGGCAGCGCATTTAATGCGCTTTGTCCTAACTGCCAATGTTAGGTATGATAGCACTGTTAGCTATCTAATCGCTGGGTAATGACCATTTTGCCATTGTGGTAACCCCTGGGCCTATAAAAGGAGGACCGTGGCAACCTTAGAAAGGATTCGGACCCTAGTGTACTCATACGCGCGTAGCTGCTCTTCCCCCAAGGCGACCTTGCCGGGCTCTAGCGCCGCGCGTTCTTCACGGTCTCCACATCAATCCACCAAAGCAGGAGTAGGGTTTTACGCTTCTCATTGGCCCGAACCTGGATAAAAACCACCAGTGTCACCACTGCCGTGTTGTCCTACAGCCTTCGCTCTTTGTGCAATGTGTCCTCCCCCCTGCCGAACCGGAAAGGGGCCGATGGCCTCACAGGTGGTCGTGTTCTACCATGACACCTATCGAGAGGGACAGTTCCGGCAATCGATACACAATGAATGCAACACCATGATGCATGAATATGACATGTCAAGAATGCAATGGATTGTGCTAATGCAACTATCAACAAGTGCATTGGAGTCCATTTGAACTAAGGGTTCAAACGCAAACTCTAGTTTAAGCATTTAAGATGCCATTTGAATGTTTTTACTTATACAGCAAGTATAAGTTGGTTTTCTCATGCATGAAAATGTTACATATGGATTCCTTGAATTTTTCTGATAAATTTTCATATATAAATTATTTCATTCTAAGCTACGGTTAATTTTCTATGAATTTTTTTAAGTTTAAACAATTTTCTGGATTTTATAAATCATTTCTGAAATATAAAATAGCCAGAAAATGATTGTGACATCAGCATGAGGTCAGCCTAGCATCAGCATGTCAACTGGGCTGCCCCTGGTCAAACCTGACCAGTGGGGCCCACTGGTCAGTGACTCTGTCACTAACTAAAATAATTAGTGTTAAAACTAAACCTAAACTAGTAATTAGCCAGGGCAGGGCCCACATGTCAGTGACCCAGAGGGGGTCAAAACTGGTCAAAACATGTCAAACACGCCGGTGGTTAGCCGCCGGCGAGGTCAGGGGCGCTCTTGTGCCTCGGGTTTCCTCTGCGGTGCTCCAAATGACACACAGCTAGGCACGTTGGAGAGCTAGCTCGATGGCGCGTTGGGTGGTGGCCGTGGCTAGGCCTGGGGTGGCCAGAGTCGACGGCGGCGAGCTCGGTTGCGGCCGCCGGAGTTCAGGTGGCCACGGGTTAGCTGCTGCGGTGTGCAAACGAGCGGGTGCTTGCGCTAGGCATGCTCTATGGGACGGTGCGAACGCGTTGGACTCACCGGGGTGACCAAATGGTCACCGGAGCTGCATCGACGGCAAGCTCGGGCGGCGGCATGCTACGACGAGCAAGGGGGTGACGTCTACGGTGAGCAAACGATGCGGGGAAGAGGGGGGGTTCTACGCAGGAGCTCACAGCGGACGCGAAGAGCAGATCAGTGGGCTTGGGGATGGGGTGGAGACGACGTGAGGTCACCGGTGATCTCGATAGCCAAGCAGAGGAGAAGGCGACGAAGACGGCGATGCAGGGTGAACGAGCGCTCCGGGCTCGGTCGAGGCGAAGTGGCGGATGACGGAGGAGGTCATGGGCAGCACGGGGAGGCGAGGGGAGCACGGTAGGCGCGGTAGTTCACGGCAGCGCATCCATGGCGGCTTCGGCCATTGGGGGTAGAGCGAGGGAGAGAGCAGGGGGAGGAAGGAGAGGGCTCGCTCGATCGGGACGGCACCGAGGAGAAGACTTGCAGCATCGTGTTGTCCCGGGGACGCAGGCAAGCAGCTGCTGGCGTGGCGCTCTAGCCGTGCGCGCGCGTCGGACACATGCCCAGCCGACTGGCACCAGGAGGACGACGGCGCTGGTGGGCTCGCCCAGCTCGGCCGCAGGTAAGCTTCTCTCTCTCTCTCTCTCTCTCTCTCTCTCTCTTTCCTATTTCTTTCTGTTTCCTATTTATTTCCTTCTGTTTTGTTTTAGTTAGGGCACTTAAACATTTTGGATAATTTTGAATCTTTTTGTGGGCTCTCACTGAAATATTCCAGAGGTCCTCTGCAAGTTTCAAAATATTTGGAGCTTTTAAAACATATATATTATTTAAATAGCCCCAATTCAAATATGGTCTGATTTAATTCAAAGCCCATTTTGGTCCTGCAAAAATGTGCATTATTTATGGTTAGGGCTTTCACCTTTTTCCCTAAATCATGAACATTTTTGAAGGGCATTTCAGGTTCATTGAAAAGTATTTTAGCAAACCCTAGTTGATTAAAGTGGTGCTAGGGGTTTATGCCATCCCCATTTCAAGTTTCATGCAAAAATTTAAACATGATGCACACAAGAAGCTAGCCTAGGGCATTACCAGAACTAGGGACGTGACAACTAAAGGTAGATGGTGAGAGGTGTTAGTCCTTATCGCTTCATCTTTGCACAATAGGACATAGTGGGTGACACTTGATGGGTTCTCACACACTTCTCTCATCTCTCTTTTGGTGGCTAAGAGAACTAAGTTTTTCTTATTGCTCATCGTGGAGGCACTCATTTTGGGCTTGTGGCTCTCACTCCCTTTTCGGTGGTTCACTCTCTCACTATTCTCTCCATGATGGGTGGTTGCTTGCTTGTCGGCGATCACTTGACTTGGTGTCATAGTTCGTAGCACGTACTCCTCTTGCTTGTCGACGCTCAATGACTTGCTCCAACCAAATGAGGACATAGTCTTGGAACTCTAGTGATGCCATGGCAATCTTCTTTTCCTCTTCATAATTGTGTAAGCGAAATATTTTGTCGACCTTCAATGCCCATGAAAGGTAGTCTTCGGGATCGTTGCTTCCAGAGAACTTAGGCATGGTGAACTTGAGCTTGCCATAGCATTGCTCATCATTGTGTTGAGGGCGATGATGGTGATGCCCTTGCCGTGGTGGAGGGTCTTGAAGCACTAGCTCCTCATGCTCAACTTGATTAGCTTGCAGTTGAGGTTGTGGAATTCTCGCACGGTTCCTCAATTCTTGGTGTTCCTGAAGGCATGCGACTTCTTCTTGTCGCTCTTGGCGAAGGGCCTCTTCTTGTAGACGTACTTGGCGGTTGCGCTCATTGACAGATTTTGTTGATTCGTGTAGAGCACATTGGGCTTCAAGGGCTTGTTCCTCGCGACGGTATTGCTCTTGTCGAAGGGCGTCGCCATCTTGTTGATCTTGGCGTATTGGAGCTTGCTCTTGGACCGGAGGTTCATTAGCTTGTCACCGTAGGCGTTCACGTTCATGAAGGTGGCCTTGTAAACCATTGCCATGAAATGGGTTTTGTTGAGCTTGATGATCTTCATGGTCTTGGTGATGATGCGGACGAGCTCGTGGAGGACTTGCATCCGAAGAGGTGTACGAGGAATGTCGGCTCAAATGGCACCGTCTTGAATATGACGAAGATGTAGAAGAACGGTTGACCAACAAGGCATGAATCTCCTCCATCCTTGCATCATTCTCCACCTTTTGAGTAGATAGCCTTTCGTCAATCTCCTCCATTTGTGTGGAAAGCTTGTGGTCGAGGTAGTCTCGTAAGTCGGTGGCGAGTAGGTCGATGCGATTGTTCAACGCTTCATTCTCTTGATGCAAAGCTCTTTGCGCGCCGAAGAGGTGGTTCTTGGTGACGTAGTTGTTCGGGTCCTCATCTTGCTCGATGAAGAGTGGATTCGAAGAAATAGTTGGCCTATCCATCATCTCAAGCAAATATGTGAGTGGAAGAAAGGAAAGAATTGGACCAAATGTACCTTATCCGATGTTGAAAAATGGATCAATGATCACTCAATAATGTAACAAGGAAATAGCACAATTGGTACCGGATCTTGTCAATTCTCACACCTACACAAATAAGGCTTTTGGAGTAGCTTGGTGAGGATGGTGGCACAAAATTTATGCAATTGTTAGAAAGATACAAATAATGTTGAAAAAGATTCACAAATTCGCAAGTGCAACAAGTAGACCAATAGCAATATGTGGCACACGGAAACACACGCACAGATAGATTAATGGGGTCGTGCAACCAAGGAATGAGCTCAAAATGTGCAATCCACGGAAAATGCTCTTGTTGCACAACACTAGAGATACGCTAGCACAATTGCTCAATAGGCGGATATGAGACTTGTGCACATCCTACAAACCAAAAATGCAACGACTTCTATCCCAAGTATCCTATATATGTGTGATGTTCCGGAGATATGATCCAAGATGCTTGAATATGACAATCTTAATGTAGTATGATGCTATGGTTCTAGCTTAAAAGCTCTGTGCTTATCGTTCTCTTTTGCTTAAAAGGATTTTGGATCTTTCTTGTTTGATCACTTTGTTTGGCCACTTGCGCAAAACTTCACGAACCAAGATAGCAATTGTATATATGCGGTGAAAACCTTGTGACAGAAGAGATGACACCAAGATGTTTGTACCAATATGATATGGTATGTATGCAGTGGGAATGATGACTAATGTGCACAAGTAACATTGCCGACAATACTCAAATGGCTAGTCTCAATACGCAAAATGGGCTCAGTGTTAACAATGCAATGGCAAGGGAGAATGCATGAGAGTTTCGATGAGGTTACCGCCCTTGCTTATGGTTGATGGTGTCAAAATGGTGAAGCGGATGTTGTCGATGATGACTCCGTGGCGAAGATGAGTGGCGGTGATGTCGGTGTCGAACCGTCCCTAAGTAGCCGAAACACGTTAGGAAACGGAAACCGCGACTCAAATTCTCAAAGAACAAAACATGTCAAATTGTCGGAGGTTGTAGTGGGTAAGCGATTGTGGTGGTGGAAAGTGGTGGTGGTATGCGGAAATGCAATGAGGAGTTATTGGAGTGGTGGTGCGAAAGAAGTATTGGTGGCTGAAAATTTTCGGGCGAAAAAATTCAGTTTCGTCAGGAAACGTCGGACGTCCGGTATAGGTCGGATGACCGGTATGCGTCAGACATCAGGTAACAGCCGGATGTCCGGTGCCTGGGCGATTTCGGGCTGCGGGAAGAACTCGAGGATTTCGTGGAGAAAAGAAAAAATTGGTCAAAATTGGACGAATTTCATCGATGGAAGTGATGGGAAGGATGGGGGAAAGCTAGATCCACCTGAGACACATCAAATCCATGGACCAAATCCAACAAAACATCATCAAACCAACAAATCACAAAAAATTTGGGAGGGCTATTTTTGTGGGGATATTCGAAATTGGACAAAAACACACAAAATTAGGCTAGAAAACGGGGGTTGGGGCTCCAAAGTCGTGATCAACCATGGCTCATGATATCAAGATGATGTAGGGTGGAACCCTAGTGGCCGATTTTTCATGATTTGGAGGGGGATTCCCAAAGAACACGAAGAACACACAAGGGGAAATACTCAAATTCACTTGATGCAATCACACATGTGCTAGATCCAAGTACACAAAGATACAAATCCAACAAAGGAAGGATACAAGAGGAACTAGTTCATCTCCAAAGAGGAGGTCTTGAATCCACTAGGGGATCTTCCCACAAGGGGGTCTTGAATCCACTTGGGGGATCTTCTCCTAGGAGGCCTTGGTCTCCAATGGAGTAGGTATCATGTGGATGAGCAAAGCTCTATCTCAAAAATGAGCTAAACCAATGCTAACCCGAATAAGAGGGAGGAGGAGGAGTATATATAGTCTAGGGGGGTGAATGGGTACATGGGCCTCGGCCCTAGTCACTGTGCGCAGACAGGCGTCGGACGTCTGATTGTTATTGGTCGTTCGGTGGCCCGCGAGGGTGCGGACGTCCAGTAAGGTTCAGACTTCCGATGTTTTGGCTTGGTGTGGGTGATGCTGGATTTTCGGTTGATGTCGGACGTCCGGTGAGTCGATCGTCCGAAGGGCTTCGGATTTCCGTCATTTTGGCTCTGTGTTGGTGATGCCGGATTTCCAGAGGGGCTCGGTCCTCCGGGCGCTGGGAGGTGTCCGACGTTCGGAGGCTTACGGTCGTCCAGCCACTGTAGTTCTCATTGGCTGGCCCTTCAGGCTGGTGGGGTCTCCAGGCGTCGGACGTCTGGCGTGGTCCGGTCATCCGGAGGCTGTAGATTCCTGGTAGCTCTTGCTCTTGGTCCTTGTACTTGGTGTCCTCGCCATCTTGCCCATTGGATGTAGTTGCTCCGTGGCTTTCCTCTAAGTACCGATCACACATAGGGTCTCCGCTTGAGGTAGTAGCCATGTCCCAAGAATGTGTAAGTTCAGAGAGGAGCAAGTTCACCTTATCTTCGATAGCCCTTGCTCGAGCTCTAGTCATTCGTCCATGTGGTGTCATGGGAGACGAAGGTAGGTCCATGGGGATGACCGTGGGATGCTCTACATCACAGGGTCTCCGCTTGAGGTAGTAGCCATGTCTCACATGTGGAATGTGTTAGTTCGGAGAGGAGCGAGGTCACCTTAGCTTCGATAGCCCTTGCTCGAGCTCTAGTCAATGGTCCATGTGGTGTCGTAGGAGATGAAGGTAGGATCCATGGGGATGACCGTAGGATGCTCTGCATCACGAGTCCATATACTCCAACATATATTCAACACCATCACGCCAATCTGAATCCACCTCCATTGCAGATTTGCCACCAGTCTGTGTTCCACCGCCCCGACAAATATTCGCCACCAGTTTGAGTTCTTCCAGATTCATCTCCGCCACCAGTCCGAGTTCAGTATTTGCTTCTTTGTTTTCGATTTCCCGATCATGCCATACTACGAGTTGTGACCAAGTCGGACTCCCCAACTTCCGTGTCACCCGCAGAAGAAAAATAGTTCAAGTTCAAAAATAGAAAACTAAGTCTAGAAAATTCTGGCTAGGCAGTTTTTACATCATTTGTAGAGTTTTTCGAAAAAAATTGTTGCATTGAAAAAAGAGAGGAAAAAGTGCAAAAGGGTGAAAAAGGAAAAAATAAGAAGAGAGATTCAGAGTGTGCTCCTCCCTTGTTTATGTGCAGTGCCGTGATTTTGTTAGTGTTCTAGTTTCACATCTCTAGCACGGTCTAGCCTAGGACTAACACAGTACCATCGTTGAGTTTATTCAACTTTGCATCTTGAATTTATTTTTGCTACCATATCATAAGCCTTCTAGCTCCACATACTACTACTTCGTGCGTTTGACACCACCTGGCAATCTCTTTATCCAAGCTTTGAGAGTTTTGACTACAACGGTTGCCGATCACCGCCTGTTGCTGGGTAAGAACTAGTAAGAATTTGAGATTTGCTTGATGGATTTGTGACACACCACCACCACCACTTCCTAGTAGTCTGGAGGATCATATTCTTGTGTGTTTCTATTGCTGCTAACCATGATAGGATCACAAGTCGACGAGACTTACTGGGAGAACATGACGAACAAGGCATTACATGATAAATTTAAGCAAATGATGAGTGGACTGGTGCAAGATGTGCTGAACAGATTTGAAGACGCCATGGAGAGGATCGATGGCATTGAGAAGATGTTCGAAACAAAGCTAGATGACAAGTTTAATGAACTACTCGCGCGTCTTCCACAACCTCCACCAGTTGTACCTATCGCACCTCTACAACAACAACAACAAGGACGACGACGACAACAACAACAAAACAACAATGACAACAACAACAAAGACAATGTCGCCTTCCAAATCAAGTGGGACGAGCCATGCGTGTTCCCCTTGAGCCCGACCAAACTTTTGGTGCCGCTGCACCTACTGTTGATGCTTCTGTGGCTGCTGCTCCTGCTGCTACCGAGAAGGAGGAGGATTATGAGGGCAGTTACGAGGATGAGGTTGTTCAAAATCGTAACTACATGCAACCCAGCACAAGCACCAGGTCGTCCACATGCATTCCATCGCAACGGTAGGGTCGCACCACCACCTCGGGTACAAGATTACGACCATGTTCCTGAAGTGAAATTGAATATTCCATCATTTGAGGGTAGATACATTCCTGATGTCTATCTTACGTGTGAGTTAGAAACTGGACAATGTTTCACATGCTTACAATATCCTGAGGATAGATGTGTTGCTGCTGCTGGTGTTTGTGAATTCACTAGTTTTGCTTCTGTTTGGTAGTCTGAACATTGTAGATTATATCATGATAATATCCCTATTACTTGGGATGCTTTTAAAATTGCTATGCGTACTCGTTGGGTTCCACCATATTATCAACGTGAATTACTCCAAAAATTATAGCGTTAAAACAAGGGAAAAATCTGTAGAGAAATATTATCAGGAATTACAAACTGGCATGATTACATGTGGCATTGTTGAGGATAATGAAGCTATGCTTGCATGTTTTATGGGTGGATTAAATAGAGAGATTCAAACAATTCTAGTGTATAAGGAGTATAATAATATCAGTCATCTATTCCATCTTGCTTGCAAAGCTGAATGTGAAGTGCAGGATCGACAAGCATTGGCGCGAACTAATTTTTCTACAGGTCGACCTTCATCATGGACACCGCGTACATCATCTACTTCCACTCGTCTGGCTGCACCACCGCCTACTTCATCTGTCACCTCTAACCGTGATAAAGGTAAACAGGCACCACCACCGTCAACCAAGAGTACACCTTTCGGTCCTGCACAGAGCTCTTCTTCATGTATGGCATCAACAGGGCCAACACATGATGTTATATGTCGTCGTTGCACTGGTCGTGGTCACTATGCGAGCAAATGCCCATCTCAGCGTGTGATGATCGTTACTAAGGATGGTGGGTATGAGTCTGCTAGTAATTATGATGAGGAGAATCTGGCTCTTATTGCGAGTGAAGAGCAAGGTGGAGATGATTCTGAACAAGAGGCGCAATACATGGCTACTGAAGATGCTGACAGTTATGAAAGTTTAGTTGCTCAACGTGTTTTGAGTGTGCAGGTCACACATGCTGAGCAAAATCAGAGGCACAATTTGTTTCGCACAAAGGGAGTTGTGAAGGAATGTTCTATTCGCGTCATCATAGATGGAGGGAGTTACAACAACTTGGCTAGCATGGAGATGGCGGAGAAGCTGTCTCTCACCACAAGACCACATCTGCATCCTTACAACATCCAATGGTTCAACAACAGCGGCAAGGTCAAGGTAACACGTACTGTTCGTGTGCATTTTAGTATAGCTACATATGCTGATTATGTTGATTGTGATGTGGTACCCATGCAAGCATGTTCCTTATTACTTGGTAGACCATGGGAATTCGATAAAAAAATCTGTACATCATCGTAGAAACAATCAGTATACTCTTGTTCATAAGGATAAACATATTACTTTCCTTTCTATGTCTCTTGATTCCATTTTGAAAGATGATATTAATAGAGCTAGTAAAGCAAAGAGGAGCAAAATAAGCGTGAAAATCAGATTGTGGCAAAAGAATTTGAGCAACAAATGAAGCCTAATAATAGACCATCTAGTGTTGCATCTGAAATTAAATTGAAAAGTGGGTGTTTACTTGCCACCAAATCTGATATTGATGATCTAGATTTCAGCAAATCTGTTTGCTATGCTTTTGTGTGCAAAGAGGCATTATTTTCATTCGAGGACGTGCCTTCCTCTTTGCCTCCTGCTGTCACTATTTGCAGGAGTTCACTGATGTCTTTCCACAAGACTTACCCCTGGGATTACCACCTATTCGAGGGATTGAACATCAGGTTGACTTAATTCCCGGTGCTTCGCTGCCAAACCATGCGCCATACCGTACCAATCTAGAGGAGACGAAGGAGAATATGCGTCAAGTACAGGAGCTGCTAGACAAAGGTTATATACGCGAATCTCTTAGTCCTTGTGTTGTTCCTATTATACTAGTGCCAAAAAAGGATGGTACATCACGTATGTGTGTTGATTGTAGAGGCATTAATAATATTACTATTCATTATCGTCATCCTATTCCTAGGCTAGATGATATGCTTGATGAATTGAGTGGCTCTACAATATTCGCCAAAGTTGATTTGCATAGTGGATACCATCAAATTCGTATGAAATTGGGAGATGAATGGAAAACAACATTTAAAACTAAGTTTGGATTATATGAGTGGTTAGTCATGCCTTTTGGGTTAACTAATGCACCAAGTACTTTCATGAGATTAAAGAACGGAGTTTTACGTGCTTTCATTGGACGATTTGTGGTAGTTTACTTTGATGATTTACTGATATATAGCAGATTTTTGGAGGAACATTCGGAACATTTATGTGTCATGTTTATTGCTCTCCGTGATGCACATTTGTTTGGCAACCTTGGGAAGTGCACCTTTTGCATAGACCGAGTGTCTTTTCTTGGCTATGTTGTTACTCCACAGGGAATTGAAGTTGCTAAAGCCAAGATTGAAGCTATTTAGAGTTGGCCGCAACCCAAAACGGTCACACAATTGAGGAGTTTTCTTGGACTCGCTGGTTTCTATAGGCGTTTTGTGAAAGATTTCTGCACTATTGCTGCACCTCTCAGTGAGCTTACAAAGAAGGATGTGCCTTTTGTTTGGGGCACCGCACAGGAAGAAGCCTTCACGACATTGAAAGATAAGTTGACACATGTTCCATTACTCCAACTTCCTGATTTTAATAAGACTTTTGAGCTTGAATGTGATGCTAGTGGAATTGGATTAGGAGGTGTGTTATTACAAGATGGCAAACCTGTTGCATACTTTTCTGAAAAATTGAGTGGGCCTAGTCTGAACTATTCTACTTATGATAAAGAATTATAAGCTCTAGTTCGGACTTTAGAAACATGGAAATATTATTTCTGGCCCAAGGAATTAGTTATACATTCTGATCATGAATCTTTGAAGCATATAAAGAGTCAATCTAAATTGAATAGTAGACATGCTAAATGGGTTGAATTCATTGAGACTTTCCCTTATGTCATTAAACACAAGAAGGGTAAAGAAAATGTTATTGCTGATGCATTGTCTCATCACTATACTATGCTTTCACAACTTGACTTTAATATATTTGGTTTGGAGACCATCAAAGATCAATATGTGCATGATGCTGATTTTAGAGATGTAATGCAGAATTGTAAAGAAGGAATAACATGGAACAAGTTCGCCATTAATGATGGATTTGTGTTCCATGCTAACAAGCTATGCATTCTAGCTAGCTCCGTTCGTCTTTTGTTGTTGAAGGATGCGCATGGAGGAGGATTAATGGGACACATTGGCGTGAAGAAGACAGAGGATGTACTTGCTACACATTTCTTTTGGCCAAAGATGAGACGGGATGTTGAGCGTTTTGTTGCTCGCTGCACTACATGTCAAAAAGCTAAGTCACGACTCAATGCTCATGGTTTATATATGCCTTTGCCTGTACCTAGTGTTCCTTGGGAGGATATACCTATGGACTTTGTTTTATGTTTACCTCGAACAAAGAAGGGGAGGGATAGCATATTTGTTGTCGTGGATAGATTTTTTTAAATGGCACACTTTATACCATGTCATAAAAGCGATGATGCTGCTAATGTTGCTGATTTGTTCTTTCGTGAAATTATTCGCTTGCATGGTGTGCCAAATACAATTGTTCCAGATCATGATACTAAGTTTCTTAGCCATTTTTGTAGATGTTTATGGGCTAAGTTGGGGACTAAAGTGCTTTTTAGTACTACATGTCACCCCCAAACTGATGGACAAACTGAAGTAGTCAATAGAACATTGTCTACTATGCTTAGGGCTGTTTTGAAGAATAACCTTAAAATGTGGGAAGAATGCTTGCCTCATATTGAATTTGCTTGTAATTGTTCGCTGCATTCTAGTACTAAGATGTGCCCTTTTGAGATTGTGTATGGTTTTCTACCTCGTGCACCCATTGATTTGTTGCCTCTTTCATCTTCCGAGAAGGTTAATTTTGATGCTAAACAACATGTTGAATTGATCTTAAAAATGGATGAGTTAACTAAGGAAAACATTGAGCGTATGAATGCTAAATATAAACTTGTTGCAGATAAGGGTAGAAAACGTGTTGTCTTTGCACCTGGAGATCTTGTTTGATTACATTTGCGTAAGGATAGGTTTCCTGATTTGCACAAATCAAAGCTAATGCCACATGCTGATGGTCCTTTGAAGGTGTTAGAGAAAATAAATGATAAGGCATATTGTCGGGGTACGACACCTATGGGATCCCAAGAGATCCCTTTACGATTCGGCGGGGGGGGGGGGGGGGAGAGATATACGCAAAGAGCAGAACCAACGATCGACGCGGGAAGTTTTTACCCAGGTTCGGGCCGCTGATCAGCGTAAAACCCTACTCCTGCTTTGTGTTCTTATTGATGTTCTTGAGCCCAGCCTTCAGGAGCGCTCGCAATGAACAGTATGTTCAAAGAGCAGCTACGCATGCAGAATGGGCCAGAAGTCCTCCTCCTCTGTAGCAGTTGCCTTGGGCCTCCTTTTATATGCTCAAAGGGGTCACCACAGTGGCAAAATGTACATACATTGAGGTGTAAAGTAGCTACAGGGTATCATACCTAACCCCTGACGGATTAGGACAAACGCATTTAATGCACCGTGAGGTGTCCGTTTAGGTGTCCTCACTTTCTTGGGGATGGAAAAAGGGGCCATCCCATCAGCACCGCTTAAGCTCTCCTCCACTGGCGTGTTGCCACGCATCCAGAGAAGGACCCAGAATGTCAGGTTTTGTTGTTGTGCTGGAGTAGTGGTACAGTGGCAGAATCTCGCCGAGCGCCGAAACTTGCCGGGCACCAAGCCTTGCCGGGCGCCAAGCCTTGCCGGACGCCAAGCCTTGCCGGGCACCAAGCCTTGCCGGACGCCAAGCCTTGCCGGGCGCCAAGCCTTGCCGGGCGCCACAGGCCATCTCGACAAGGATCTTGCCGGGGAAGCTGGCCTTCGGATTCCAGCTCTGCTTATCTGCTGATCCTCAGATCTCTGACTTGATGATTTCTTCGATGGCTTGAATCGACCTCGAGCTGTTCCCGGCAAGCCTTGCCGCGAGGATGGCTACAACTGCCCGTGCACAAGTACGGGGTACTAGTGGCCCAATACTTAGTACACCGACACATATAAACTTGAGCTGCCTGCAGATTTTGGGGTTAGTCCCACTTTTAACATTGCAGATTTGAAGCCTTACTTATGTTAGGAAGATGAGCTTGCATCGAGGACGATTTCACTTCAAGAAGGGGAGGATGATGAGGACATCACTACCACAGTTACACCCACAACCCCTGCTATTATAGACATGGGAGCAATTACTAGAGCTCACGCACGCCAATTAAATTACCAGGTACTTTCGTTTCTTGGTAACGATTCTAATGTTCATGAGAATATGATACTACCTAAATTGGATACATTTGTTTTCCTTTCAAATGAGGGGCCTAGCTTGGACAAGAAGGATGAACATTGGAGTATGATCAAGCATGGAGATGATGGCATGCGCAAGGGGAACAAGAACAGAGTTTCTGGTGGAGTTTTCAGCATTTTGGAGCCACCATGATGACGTACAAGTGCATGGACGAAATATACAGGATGCCATTTCATAAATTTGTCCATAGCTTAATATAGGTACTACGCCACCTTATTTTTGGGCCAGGCCCATGTAATTTTGAAATACTACATATAGGCTATTTTTTAGAGTCCGTATTGTAGGGAAACGACTCAGGAGGTGTTTTAGTCCCACCTTGCCAAGGGGGGACGAAATCCCCTCTCTTCCCCCCTACAAATACAACACTTAAGGTGCCGTTTGGACTTTGGGTTTTGTTTAGATTAAAGTTTACCATAGCTGCAACTCGCGTATTTCATTTGTGTTCAACGACCAGACCAAGACATCACTGAACCCCACTTTCATTAATAAAGATTTCCTCTTATATTCGCAATATCTAGATTGCAATCTTAGTTTCTTGCTTGTTCTTCGTTTGCTTGCAGGAAATAGACCCTCGCCGTCAGGTTGATCGTGCTCCGGTGTGGTCAATAACCCCTCGGAAGTTGGTTTAGTGATTGCTAAGGCACGACGTCTTTGCACGTTCGTAGTCGGATTGTCAAAGTTGACTCCCACAAAAAACAATAGCTATCTCGTTGAAACATCAGGACACCTTCACCTCTATCAAGGTTAGTTCATCTTTTGTTGTTGCAGGAGGCTCATGGAGGAGGATTAATGGGACACTTTGGCGTGAAGAAGATGGAGGAAGTACTTGCTACACATTTCTTTTGGCCAAAGATGAGACAGGATGTTGAGCATTTTGTTGCTCGCTGCACTACATGTCAAAAAGCTAAGTCACGGCTCAATCCTCATGGTTTATATATGCCTTTGCCTGTACCTTGTGTTCCTTGGGAAGACATATATACGGACTTTGTTTGGGTTTACCATGAACAAAGAAGGGGAGGGATAGCATATTTGTTGTCGTGGATAGATTTTCGAAAATGGCACACTTTATACCATGTCATAAAAGCGATGATCCTGCTAATGTTGCTGATTTGTTCTTTCGTGAAATTATTCCCTTACATGGTGTGCCAAATATTATTCTTTCAGATCGTGATACTAAATTTCTTACCACTTTTGGAGATGTTTATGGGCTAAGTTGGGGACTAAAATGCTTTTTAGTCTATTTTGCTTAGGGCTGTTTTGAAAAATAACCTTAAAATGTGGGAAGAATGCTTGCCTCATATTGAATTTGCTTATAATCGTTTGCTGCATTCTACTAATAAGATGTGCCCTTTTGAGATTGTGTATGGTTTCCTACCTCGTGCACCCATTGATTTGTTGCCTCTTCCATCTTCGGAGAAGGTTAATTTTGATGCTAGACAACATGCTGAATTGATCTTAAAAATGCATGAGTTAACTAAGGAAAATATTGAGCGCATGAATACTAAATATAAACTTGCTGGAGACAAGGGTAGAAAACTGTTGTATTTGCACCTGGAGATCTTGTTTCGTTACATTTGCGTAAGGATAGGTGATGCAGGGCATCCCAAGGTCATCCCCATGGACCTACCATCGTCTCACCAAGTGCCAAGTGGACCCATGACACGTGCACGTGCAAGAGCTCTCGAAACCGAGGTGACATCTCTCCTCTCGCAATTCCTCTTTGAAACACGTGAGACATGGCTACTACCTCAAACGGAGGCACTTTGCATACTCAGGTACCAAGGAGTTAGCCATGGAGAAGCTAAGGAGCAAGTGCAATCAAAGGAGAGAAGCAAACATGAAGACAGAGAAGGAAATGACCAAGTCAGGACTTGCCCGGATGATCCAGACCACCGTCCGGACGATCCGGCCCCAGGCCTGATGATCCGGACCCCGGCCTGGACGATCCGAATAATATGCCCGAAGACCACAGCAGGCCACCTCCTGAAGCCAGATCATCCGGACCCCGGCTCGGATCATCCAGATGGACCCGGACGTTTGGACCAGGTCCCGGACAACCGGACCCCCCAAAGCCTCCACGACACATCCAGACGATCCGGACAGTCGCCAGGATCATCCGGGCCCCCGAAGCTCAGATCATCCGGACAACCATCTGGATCATCTGAACCCTGCCTGCGTGCATGAGTTGGGCCGAGGCCCATGTACCCATTCGCCTCTCTAGACTATATAAACTCCTCCTCCACTTTTCTAGGGTTAGCATTGGTTTAGCTCATTTGAGAGATAGAGCTTTTCTCATCCACTTGTTCTCTACTCCTTTGGAGATCAAGGCCTCCTAGGAGAAGATCACCCAAGTGGATTCAAGACCCCCCTCTTGTGGGAAGATCCCCTAGTGGATTCAAGACCTCCTTCATGGAGATGAACTAGTTAGCTTCGTATCCCCCCTTGTTGGATTTGGACCCTTGTTTCCATCTTTATGTACTTGGATCTAGCACATGTGTGATTGAATCTAGTTGATTTGAGTGTTTCCCCTCTCTTGTGTTCATCGTGTTCTTCAAGAATCCCCCTCCAAATCGTGAGAGATCGGCCCCTAGGATTCCACCCTACATCATCTTAGTATCATGAGCCTTAGTTGATCATGAATTTGGAGTCCCTACCCCCACTTTCTCGCCTAATTTTGTGTGTTTTTGTCCAATTTTGAGGATCCCCACAAAAATAGTGATGTGGAGCATCCTTCCATCATCCCCATGGACTCTACACCCACACATCAAGCACCCCGTGGACCTATGACAAGATCTTGAGCACGCGCCATCGAAACTGAGGTGAACTCACTCCTACTTGAGATACATATGGACATGAACGGAACTTGGTTGCTACCTCACCAAAATATGTTATGTGTCATTAGGTACGAACACCAACGCCACCAAGCAACTAAGGGACACCCCAAAGGAGTAGGAGAAGCACCCCAAGGCCTCAAGGAAGAAGAAGAGGGCCAAGAGGAGCAAGACTGCACCTCCCAGGCGACCCCGTGCGCACGGGCTACCCAGGGAGATGTCGCTGTAGCAAGCCATGCGCACGAGCGTGTACCGTGCACACGGGACCCCCGTGCGCAAGGGCCCAATTTACCCCGTGCGCACGGGCCCATCAGGATGGTCGGCCGAGAGCTGCTGTTTGGGCCTCCACTTCGTCCCCCTCTCCCACATACCTATATATTTCATACCAAGGGTCATGTTTAGGGTTAGCAAAGTGTATGTGAGACATTGATAGGGCTTTGCTCTTTTACCACTCCTCTTGGAGATCAAGACCTCTTAGGAGTGGATCCCAAGTGGATTTCAAGACCTCCTCTTTGGAGAAGACTGTCATCAAGACCTCACCTCCTTAGGAGTGGGAAGAACCTTATCTTTGTGCTTGTTTCCTTGGATTGTTCTTGTATGCTTGTGGATCTCATGTGTTTGCTATTCTAGTGGATGTGTGATTGAGTTTTGTTTGAGTGAATTCCTCTCTTGTGTTGTTATTGTTCATCCTTTTCCCCCTCCAAGTGGGAAAATATCTCTCCTAGGGTTTCACCCTACAACATCTTGGTATCATGAGCCATCGTTGATTCACATCTTGAGTCCCTACCCCTCATATTCTAGCCTAATTTTGTTGCTTTTTGTCCCAATTAAAAAATCCCCACCAAAAATAGCCCCAAATTTTTTCTTGCAATTTGTTGGATCTTGTGAGATTTTGTTGATTTTCTCCATGAATTTCGTGTTTGGCAAGTGGATCTACCCCTTACCACCATTCACCACCCTTCCCACCAACGATTTTGGCCAGATTTTGCATAAATTCCACAGATCGGAAAGTGTTCTTGCGCAGCAGAGCACCCCGTGCGCATGGGCCATCGGGGCCCCGTGCACACGGGCTTCACTTAACCCATGCGCACGGGCCATACAGGGACTTCGGCCACTCCCCATTTTCCATCCTTTTGCCTTTCTAACACCACCTTTCGTCTTCCGCAATACTTCCCGTTGGTGTTTGAGTTTTGGAGTTGCGGTTCATCGTGTCCTAAGGTGTTTCGGCTACTTAGCGACGGTTCGACTTCCACATCACCGCCACTCGTCATCGACTCGGACTCCACTTCGACATCGTCCATTTCATCTTCATACAAACCGTAAGCAAGGACGGTAACCTCGATGCCACCTTGTGCGTACCCTTGCCATTACATTGATAACCTTGAGCCATTTTTGCCTCACTTTCCCATCGATACTAGAAAGTTGAGTATTGCCGGGACACGCTCTTTGTGCACCTTTAGTGATACGCCTATACCGCATAGCTACATTTAGCGTGCATTCATCTTGCTATCATACTTGTGCCATAAGTCTTTCCCGTGCATACCATACTTGTTGTCTCATACTTCGGCTCGAATATCAAGCATTGTGGCATAGTCAAAAAAAGAGAAATAAAGAAAGATTTTAAGCGAAAGAAGAGAAATAAAGAGCTTGTAAGCAATAGCATCGAGCCATTTTGCATAGTTACATCATCTTGGTCAATACATACATAGGATCCTTGGGATTGAATATGACACATTTCTCTCATAGGTTGGTGCACAAGCATATCTAGCCTATTTGAGCAATCGAGCTAGCGTCTCTCTAGCATCCGTACAACAAGAGCATTTTCCGTGGTTACACATTTTGAGCTCACTCCTTGGTTGTGCGGATCCCATCTATCTTCCGTGTGTGTGTTTCTACTGATATCCTTGGGTTTGATCTATTTACCTTACTTGCAATTTATGCATCTTTTCAACATTTTTGACATCTTGACTAACATTTGCTCGAATTATTTGTGCCACTCCCTAACCAAAATCCTCCATAAGCCATTTACTTGTAGGTGTGAGAAAACAAACTCGGTACCAATTCTACTATTATAGCATTCCATTGAGTGATACTCGATACATCCACAATCTTCGGAAAAGGTAACTTTGGTATTGTTCTCTCATTTTCCCACTCACCACCACTTGGTTACAATGGATAGGCCAAGTTCTTCGGTGAACCCACTCTTCGAGGAGCAAGATGACGAACACGACTTCGTCACCAAGAATCACTTCTTCATCGCACAACGAGCTCTACATCAAGAAAGTGAAGCTTTGGGTGATCACATCGACCAACTCGCCATAGACCTACGCCAATCGGAAGAACGACTACAGGACTACCTTGACGCCGAGCTCACCACACAAATGGAAGAATTCCGCAACATGATCGTGAGCCACGCATCTTCTACAACTTCTTCACCAAGATGGCACCACTCAAGTCGCCACTCTTCGTCGTACTCTTCTTCGGATGCAACTCCCCCTCGAGCTCGTTCTCATAGACGTGATGACCCTCAAGATCGCCAAGCTCAAGAAAATCCATTCCATGGCAATGGTTTGCAAGACCAAGTCCAAGCTCGTGAACAAGCGCGACGCCAAGCACGAGATGCCGAGGACCAAGAGCAATGTCCACAACCGCAACGTCATGCATCTCAAGATGACAACGCAATGCGACAATAGCAAAGACACCGAGAAGAACAAGCCCTCGAAGCACAACGTGCACTCTGCGAGGCCACTAGAGCCGTCACCGAACGAAGTCGCCAAGTGCGTGAACAAGAGGAAGCACTATGACAAGAACGACAAGAAGAAGCCGCTCGACGCAAAGAGCAACAAGAAAGAAGAAACCAGGCACAGATGGCTTGACCCCATCAGCGAGTCCCTGAAGAGGAGCATGAAATTGAAGACCTTCCCCCATGCCAAGCGTGACACCACCCTCGTCCACATGATGAAGAACTACGCTACGGCAAGCTCAAGTTCACCATGCCCAAGTTCTCCGGAAGCACCAAACCTGAAGAATATCTCTCATGGGCATTGAAGGTCGACAAGATATTCCGTCTTCACAACTACGATGAGGAAAAGAAGATCGCCATGGCATCTCTCAAATTCCAAGACTACGTCCTCATTTGGTGGGAACAAGTGCTCGCAAGACGACGTGAGATAGGCAAACCACCCGTCACGACTTGGACACAAATGAAGGATGTCATGAGAGCTTGCTTTGTGCCTACTCACTACACCCATGATCTCTTCAAGAAGTTGCAACTTCTCAAGCAAAGCATGAATACGGTCGAAAAATACTATCAAGAGATGGAAATTGCCATGATAAGAGCCAATGTCAAGGAAGATGACGAGCAAACTATGGCACGCTTCTTGAACGGCCTCAATTACCCAATAAAGAAGATTTTGATTTCCAACCCTACTCCAACCTTCTCGAGCTAGTTCATCAACTGACCAAGGTAGAGTGACAAGTACAAGATGACTTCAAATACACCAAGTACTCTTCCAAGACCTATGGCTCCTACACTCAAGCTTCCTCAACTACGACACCTCCTACTTCGACTGGAGCACCTCCAAGTACCGACGACAAGTAAAGTTCCAAGCAAGCGATGCCTTCCTCGACTCGTCCACCGGCAAGCAACTACAAGTCCAAATCTCCCTCATCGTCGGCGCCACTGGATGACCCCCTCAAGACAAGTTCAATCAAGTGTTTCACATGTGGTGGCCGAGGACACAAGTCTTTCCAATGCATCAACCGGCGAACCATGATTGCCAATGATGATGGAACATACGACTCCATGAGTGAAGAAGATATGGAAGCCCTTGAGCACGTGGCCATGCACCGGCGCGTGAATGAAGAGGAAGATGAGCAAGTCTTTTGAGATAATGATTCAAGCCCCACCCTTGTTGTCTCCAAGGTCTTGATGCTTCAACACCAACAAGACAAAGACCAACGGTGCCACATCTTCCATACCAAAGCGGGCATCAACAGACGTTCCGTGAAGGTCATCATCGACGGAGGAAGTTGCCACAACTTAGCAAGTGAAGAGCTGTGTTCCAAGCTACAATTGGTCAAGATGAAGCATCCTCACCCCTACAAGGTCCAATGTGTAACATCCCAAAATTCTAAATTTTGGAATGTGATATTAAATAAATAATTGTGGTTGTTTGTTTGATTGTTGTGTGAATGACTGTGTGAATTTGAGTGCAAATTGAAACTTTTTGAAAGTTAAATGAGAGGGAATGAAATGAATTTTCCAAACTTTCACTTTGCATTTTGAATCTCCAAGAAGTCAAATTCATTTCAAATACAAAACCCTAGAGTGAAGACAACCTGACTTCTTCCATTTGAAATGAAAAGTGGTTTTGGAAAGATATGAATTCCTTTTTGAAAACTCTTCAAAGTCATAAACTTTATGCAACTCAATGATCCTCATGAGAGAAGATAAAATGACTTCTTCAAAGATGAGTTGGAAGTTTAAAAGAAACAGTTTGAAAAGCCCCTTTGAAGTTATTTGAAACCCACCTTCATTTTGAAGTTATTTGAATTTTCAAATTTCAAAACGTCTGGCAATATATTTAAAAGAGAGAAGTAATATGACACTTCAACTATTCAGGGGCATTTGAAAGCTATTTGGTCAAGTAAAAACAAAAAGGAATCCCATATGATTTGAAATTCAAATTCAAACTCATTTGAGGGTTTTATTCAAATTATTTTTCTCCAAAAATGAAATATTTGGAAAATAGGGTAAAATGATTCCCTACAATAGAAAATTGGAGAAAAGTAAATTTGAAATCATTTTGGTATTTTAAAATATTTTATTTGATTTTCAAATGCAACAGTAGCACTGTTTGCTTTATTCAGATTTTTTGTGTATTTTATTTGCCTTTGAAAATATGTCCATGTTTTAGGAAATGTTTTTCTAATTTTTTTGATATATAATATGTCTATATAAAAGTTTTATTGATTTTTCTTTATTTAAGTTTTTCTCTCCTGTGTTTTTTATAAAAAGGCGGAAGCCCAGTCAACCTACAGTAGCAGGCCAACCCAGCTTACCTTTGCCCACCATTGCAACTTCGTGTACTTCGTTTGTGTCCAACGACCAGACCAAGACCGCTTTTGGATCCCCACCTTTATCAATACTTCATCTATATTCGCAATATTCAGATTGCATTATCATATTCTTGCTTGTTCTTCGATTGCGTGCAGGAATAGACCTTCGTGGTCAGGCTGATCGTGCTTTCAGCATCGTCAGTAACCTCAGGAGATTGGTTTAGCGATTGCTAAGGCGCAACGTCATGCATGTTTGTAGTCGGATCGTCAAAGTCGACTCCACCAAATCGATAGCTATCATCTCATCGAAAGATCGGGACACCCCCGCCGCTATCAAGTGGTATCAGTTTCCAGGTTGCTCGGTGAGAATTTCCAGTTATCCCTAGATTAGATTTATTTTCTTACCTATTGTCCAAAAAAAAGCCACAAAAAAAAGTTAGATCTATTCATCCTTTGTCCAAGCCAGTATGAGCCTTCGCAATTTTCTTTTCAGTGCTTGTATAGTTGAATTTTCGGTTGCATCGTCGTGTCGAGTTGTTGGTCTTAGTGTCTAATTCGTTTAGAGTTTCGAGTTCTGTTCACATTAGTCACGCCACCGCTGCATCATTATTCCTTCCGCTATCCACCATCCCATCCATCAATTTCCACCATGTGCTACCCACCGTTCATTGTCATAATCATAGTTGAGGTCGTTCACATCTTTGCTTGATCCAATCTGCATCTTATCTAGTTTGTTTTGAAAAGAGGGAGAGAGAACAAAAAAAGACAGAGAAAAAAAAGAGAGAGAAAAAAGGTAAAAAAAAGTCAGAGAAAAAAAAGAGAGAAAGAAAAAGAAAAGAAAAAGTGTGAGGAAAAAAAAGAGTAGAAAAAAATAAAATTCGGATCTATCTAGAGTCAATCTCATAGCTGAATTTGGATTGGAATTTGTTTTGTGCACTGTTCAGTAAAACAGGCATATCTTCCTCATACGAAGTCTGTTTTGGCTCCGTGAGTACACAAATTAAAACTAGCGACGAGCCGCATCTAAATAGTTACAAAAGCAAGTTCAATATTTGACACCTCAAAATCGGCTTCTAAATAGGTCTTTTTGCCCTCCGAAGTTCGCGAACACAGCTTGTTCCAGTTTTTCAGGCCAGTTTTAGAATTTTTTGACTCCTCTTATCAACTTGGAATTGAGTGATTCTTTTTGCGTTTGAAAGCTTGAGTCAGTGCCATTCTTGAGAAAAATTATCAGAAAATTGGCAAAAAATTTCCAGCGGAAAGTTGGAGAGAAAGTTATTGGTATATCCTGCTTGGCAGTTATTTCACATCATTATCTTTACTGCTATTGTGGTATTCACTTTTATCTTACTGTCCAGAGCTACTTCATATCCTTTATTGATGCTAGTTGTGCTACGCCATGACCTCATTAGTGTTCTAGGCTCGCGTCTCTAGTCCGGTCTAGCCTAGGACCAGCACAGTACCGTCGTTGAGCGTTTATTCAACATTGCATCTATGAATTGATTATTGCTAATTTTTTGCTACCAAATATTTAAGCTTTCCAAGCTCCACATATTTCTACACCGTGTATACATACGTTCCCCTAGCAATCGCTTTACTCAATCTTCGGAGTTATTTGACACCACTGGTTGCCTGTCACCACATGCTGCATGGTAAGAACTTGTAAGATATTGATATTTGCTATACTGTGAGCGTTTTACCACCACATCCTAGTAGTTCATAGGAACATTATTCTTAGATTTTGTTTCTTGTTTTCTACTAACTATGGCAGGTTCCGGAGTTGTTAGTTCTTGGGCTTCATCGATCGTGGGAGATTTGCCATCACCTAAGAAAATACAACAACCGTCACAAGAGGAGCAACAACATCAGAATGCACATAATGAGGTTAATGTTTCCATGCCACCATTTACTGGTTGTTTTAGGCCTAATTTATATATTGAATGGGAGTACGAAATTAATGATATATTTGCTTCCCATAATTTTGATGAGCGTGGAAAATTTCAAGCTGCGGTTAGTACTTTCAGTAGCTTTGCTTTAGTTTGGTGGAGTGAATACTATCGGTTAAACCCTGATTATATACCTACTACTTGGGATGGCTTAAAACATATCATGAGAGATAGATTCGTAGATGTTCATTATACTCGTGGCATGAAAAACTACAACATTTAAAACAAGGTAGTGACACCGTAACAAAATATTATGATGATTTACAAACAACCTTGTTGCACTCATTTTTAGAAGAAAGTGAAGAAGATTTTATGGATAGATTTTGGGGAGGATTAAATAGGGATATTCAGGAGATACTAATTCATGAAGAGTGTTATCCTATGAACCGTTTGTTTAGTCTTGCTTGCAAAGCTGAACAGAGAATAAAACGACGTGTTGCCTACGAGGAGAACAAGCGCAAGGTGCACATTCCAAGTGTTGATACAGATGTTTCTTAAGCTACTAGGCGTACTATGACAACCACATCCGTTGTTGCGAGGACTACATCATCTCCACCATGTGACACATTTCCATCGAGAGTGCCTACATCATCTGAGTTGATCATAAGAGGTAAGGACAAATGTATAGATTTTCCACTTTCACATGAGAATGATGCATGCCTAGTTAACTTGAATACATCATGTGTTGAGTTACCTATTGATTTTAATATTTTAGAGAATCGTGTTACTGTCATGAATGCATCATGTGATCAAATAGCTACAATACCAACAATTTTGAGTGCAGCCATTGAATTAACTGTTGATGCAGAAGAACCAATGTTTAATTATTTTGATATGACCTCTAATATTGGTGATGATTCTGTGTCACATGACTTATTGCATGTTTGCTTATTTAAGCATGTTGTAGCATGTAAATTTGATGCAAATAAGGTTTATTCACCAATGTTGGGATGGTTTAATGATGAACATTGTCAATCTTTTGATATGAATAAGAGCTTCACTTATATGTGCAAACTGAGTTGCAATATTTTCATGCCTTCTACATCTTGTGATAATATTTTGGCTTTATTATATTTTATGAACTATGAAAGTCACTCATGTATACATGTGTCAAATGTGCAAAAACCAAAGGAAGTAAAAATGGGTGACATATACATATACAACATGTACACATTGTCTCTTTTGTTAGCCACATTTCAGATTAAGCAACGCCGAGGACGGCTTTGTTTTCAAGAAGGGGAGGATGATGAGGACATGACTACCTTGGATACGACCAAAAATATTATATACATGTATATTTGTGAGGTGATTTCTAATGAAAATATGCAATAATTTATTTGTGTCATCCAGGACAAAAATACTTCACAAACTTTTGTGCCATGTCTAATTGCAGGTGTATGGGACATTTGTACAATTCACATATGAAGATAAGGGAAAAAGAGAAGTTTAGGTGCTGTTCAAAAAGTCCTCTCATGTAACTTTTGGGCCAAGAGAAGATAGAGTCCAAGTCTCTCACTTTCTGGATTCAGATTCGGACTGCACAGACATACCTGACTCAAAACGCCAAGAACTTTTTCATACGGTCTCCGAATTGGGTGATTCTTTTTTTTGTTGGAAAGTAGATTTCGTGGTCTTTCCAACCCAATTGGATTCACCTTAAAATTCGTCCGGAGCTTTGAGTTATTGACGAAACAATGTGACGCTGCAGCAGAATCCGAGTCAAACTACAAGTCCAAAGGTGTTGCATCACCTCCACTTGGGCCCGTGAGCCTTGTACGGCATAGGGTTAGTTTTAGGCTGCCTTGGGACATCCTCCCACCTCCCTGGCCGCCACCCCTTACTCCTATATAAGTAGATCCATCTAGTAGCTTTTTCCTTGGGATTTTTTTAGTTAAAAGTTAGCCATTGCAACTTCGTGTACTTCGTTTGTGTCCAACGACCAGACCAAGACCGCTTTCGGATCCCCACTTTATCAATACTTCATCTATATTCGCAATATTCAGATTGCATTATCATATTCTTGCTTGTTCTTTGATTGCGTGTAGGAATAGACCTTCGTGGTCAGGCTGATCGTGCTTTCAGCATCGTCAGTAACCTCGGGAGATTGGTTTAGCGATTGCTAAGGCGCAACGTCATGCACGTTTCTAGTCAGATCGTCAAAGTCGACTCCACCAAATCGATAGCTATCATCTCATCGAAAGAATGGGACACCCCCGCCTCTATCAAACCTCATGAGGCCCGTCCTCAGGGAAACGTCGGCCTCCCTCCGCTGCCACCACCACCAAGAAGGAACTACGACAACCATCAGGACGATGGGGCTGGGGGCGTCCAAGAACCTCGTGCGATTGCGTGCATCCTTGGCGGGGTCCAAGCACCCGCCTCGAACTGCATCTTCAAGTAGTTCTCCCTTGAGGTGAACGCAGCCCTCCTGAAGCTTGAGCCCGCGTGCCCCCCAGGTGGTCACAGTACGCCATCACTTTCGACTCCAAGGATCACCTTAGGTGCGTGGCCACTGCCGGTGCACTCCCCATGCTCTGCACGCCCACCATCAGCAACGTCTCTGTCACCAAGACTCTCATTGACAACAGCGCTGGTCTGAACGTGCTCTCTGTTGAGACCTTCGAGATGCTTTAGGTGCCCTATGACCAGCTCATGCCCACCAGGCCATTCTCTGGAGTGACCGATGGCTCCACCATCCCCCTGGGGCAGGTGCACCTCCCTGTCACCTTCGGCAAGCACGACAACTACCACACCAAGCTCATCGACTTCGACGTCGCCCACATCGGCCTCCCGTACAATGCCATCCTCG
The DNA here is from genome assembly GCA_011799875.1 of Thinopyrum elongatum. Lineage (NCBI taxonomy): Eukaryota > Viridiplantae > Streptophyta > Magnoliopsida > Poales > Poaceae > Thinopyrum > Thinopyrum elongatum. The sequence goes on from CM022300.1 coordinate 283,737,491, forward strand.
GGCACCCTGCCCTCGCCAAGTTCATGGCGGCAACCCACCATGGCTACAACGTCCTCAAGATGCCAGCATGCAGCAGCGTCATCACGGTCGCCTGCAACAAGAAGGACGTGATCTGTTCTCTTGAGCATGCCTACCGTGCCGCGGCAGCCGAAAACTCTGATGACAAAGGTGGCATCCTGCCTCCCAAGGCCACCCCCGCGAAGAAGAAGCAGCATCTCCCCAAGAGCTATCCAGAAACCAAGAAACCCGCTAGCATCGCTTTAGGCTCCGCGCTCGCTGCTGGGGCACCTCTTCCTCCTCCATAGGAAGGCGTGCCTGGCGCCTCCTTCAGGATGGGCTCGGGGGCTTCCATATGGAGAGCCTCTGACCTGACCAGCGCGATGAGGGGGGTGTTCGCGCACCACTTTGATACGTGCTTCGATGCGCCCCCCATGAGCAAGGAGCACGGCACGAGGCACCAGGGGCACGAGAATTCATCACCAAGGCGATCCAGGAGCTTCAGGAGGCGTAAGCCATGCGCGGTGAGCGTCGCCCCGTACGGCCCGCCAGTGCAGCTGTCGCCCCGATGTGGGTGGCGAGCTGCGCATCTGCGTCAACATCCCGGGCCTCAACAGGGCCGCTTCGTAGGACCTCTTCTGGCCGTCGTGCATCGGCCAGAGCGGGGGCTACACCTGCAACTATGTCCGCATGCCATTCGGCCTGCTGAACATGGGCGCATCGTACCAGCGCCTGCCATAGCATGCTATGGCATCTTATGAGGCCAGGCGCTCGGCGGTCGCGTGTCAGGAGGTCCCGGACCCTCGCGAGCCCCCTAGGCCTCATGGGCCCGCCAGGCCTCCGGAGCCGCCCAGCTCGTGAGGAGCAATCTCCACGGCACGCCTCTTCAGCTACCTCGACGCATCTACAACACCAGTGCGAGATGACTTTTTGGTTTTTTCAGTTGAGGGTGCCCCGCGGGATGCATTATCTTCAAGCTGTCAGGGCCCGCCCTGCAGCTGTATCATTTTGCGCATGTATGAGAACTGGCTCCGCCTTTGATAAAATTTCCTTAATATTCCAACCTGCGTGCCCAGCGCTTCATCGCCATGAATGTCGCCGCGCCCTCACAACCCCACCCTCGACCGCCTCATGATTAAGGCTGGCACGGAGTTTGTGCTCGGGTTCGTCCCTGCAGCTTTGTTAAATCCAAGAGATCGAGCTCTGTCTCGTGGGCCAGCTCATGTGCACGTCACCTCCCAGGGGTCCTTGGTGCCTTGTCCTCGCATGAGCTAATCGCGAGTGGGTGAGTTAGGGCGCGCAACTCGGTTTGTTCCACCGCAGTCTGGCGCTTCGCCATCGCAGGAGCCGCGCGCCGGATGTCCTTCCTTGGGTTGTTGCATGAGAAGACTTGGCACGACGTCTGTGCTCGGGTTCGTCCCTACAGCGTTGATAAACCCAAGCGATCGAGCTCTGTCTGGTGGGCGGGCCCCATTCACGTCACCTCCTATGGGTCCTTGGTGTTTGGCCTTCTCATGCGATGGCCTCCGGAGGTTCACTCAGCGCAGGTCACCCCCATCACTCAGGTTCATAAGCGCACTTCGCGCCAAAAGTTCAGGCCCAACCCGCCTTGAGGTAGGGCCTCCTGAGTCCCGCGATGGCTCATGAGTGCCCAGATACACCTCCTCAAAGTTCTGCCGTGCCGGTCACGCGTACGAACGAAATAGGGATGTACACGCCCGGAGACTCTAAAACAGAGCTCCCTACCCACGCACAGTGGAAGCCCCATGCTCCACGCTGGCGGATACGGTCGAGCCACGACCATGCCCACGCCCAGTGGAAGCCCCATGCTTCGAGCTGGCGGATACGGTCGAACCGCGACCATTCCCACACCCAGTGGAAGCCCCATGCTCCTAGCTGGTGGATACAGTCGAACCGCGACCATGCCCACGCCCAGTGGAAGCCCCATGCTCCGCGCTGGTGGATAAAAAACTGACGGCGCCCTATGGGTTGCATCAACCTCGGAATGGCCTCTCGGCTCTTCATGCGGCACTGCTCACAGCATTCCCCTGGGATGCATGCGCGAGGGGGCTGGACATGGTGCCTACGCTTAGGCTAGGCCTGGCGCACACCACCGCACCAGGTCCCTGGTACCTGGTCTTCCCGCGTCCCTCCCAGGCGAAAAATGACAAGAAAAGGTATGAAGGGCCCCGTATTAACCTCGCCACCGCCCATGTTTCCTTCATGAGGGCCGCTAGCATGTCAAGGGGGACCCCTGAGCATCACGACTCAGGGGCCTCACTAGTCACGTAGCCCCTCGCCCCTTGGTTTCATCCTGGCATCGCGACCAGACATCCCAATGGCGGCCGAGGTATGCGCGGGCCTGGGCCCTGCCGACGCAGAGCACAAAGGCAAGCAAGAAGGAAACAAAGCATGAAAAGGAAATCATGGAGTTCAAACAGTTATTACAGGCATCAAACGTACTGCAAATTCAAACAAAGTCTTACGCCTCCACGAGGCATGATAAGTGTCGCGGGATAAATTCTAGGAGGAGGGATCACCGTCTCCATGGCCGTCGCCGCCACCTGCCTCAACTGCGATGGACTCATCTTCAACATCGCTGCTACCGCCATCGTTGCTATCACTGCTACCCGCCTCAGCCATCACAGCGTCGGCGTCGGAGTTGCAAATGAACTTCTTCAGAAGTGTGTCCACATGCTCTTTCACGGGCGCCGTCGTGCTGGCACGGGATTCAAGAGCAACCAGGCCGATCACCGCGTCGAAGTTGAAGCCAGGATCGTGGAGGAAGAGGTGGCTGAAGACGCGTGTTGCTGCCATGGAGAAGAGGTCGCACCACTCCTCCTCCAGGATGGAGTCCACCTTGGCGGCGACGCCTTCAAGCTCCTCGGCAAGTTTGGAAGAGAGCCCTGCGTAGCCACCATCAGCGGTTGCGAGCGGGCCCTTAAACCCTCCCCTGTAGATGGACTACAGCGCCTGGCGAATCCTGAGCTCGAGGGAGGGGAAGGCGTCACGCTGCACGGCTGCTCTTCCTTCGGCATCGGCAAGGGTCTTCTCCCTGGCATCCAGCCGGGCCGTCGCCTCGGAGACGTGCTTGGCCTGGGATGCTTGGGCTCTGGCCACCTCCTCCTTTAGCTTGGTCAGGCCCTCGCACTCCGTGGCCCGGTCGTCTGCTGGTTTCGACAGCACAGAGTCGCGATCGGCGAGCTACGCCTAGCGATCCTTGAGGTTGTGATCCTGCTGTTGAAGCTGCTACGCGCGTGTGGCCTATTCCTCTTGGAGCACCTTCAGGTTGGCCTCTGCATCACCGCAGCGCTTCACAGCCGCATTCGCCTCGGTAGACGCCACATCGTGGGCAGTCTTCGCCTCGTCAGCCTCCCTCCTGCTCTCGGCGGTGAGGGCCTTGGCCCAATCCTGGGTCGCCTTGATGGTCGTAGACAAATCACGCCACCCCGTGGTGAGCTTCAGGCACTCCTGCCTGATGCGCTCGTCAATGTCCTGGAGGTCCGTCTTGAGCCGGTCGAGCGTGGTGCGGGCGTCGGTCAAGGCCCCGCACTTGATCAGGTGGTCATAGCTCATGAGCTCGAGGGCCGGCCATGGAGGAATTGCCGCGACTTCCCAAGTCAGCGCCACCACGGCGGGAGGACTCGCAACGCCCTCCGCCGGAGGTGCAGGGGGCTCCATGCCGCTCTTGGAGGCTAGCTCTTGCGCCGTGCCACCGGGGGTCGCCATGTTAACTGCCCCAGTCCTGGGCATCAGGGTCGCTTGAGGCTGCACCGCGAACTGCGAGTCGTCACGCCCGGAGGCGGGGGCTGGAGCGGCATGAAGGGGTGAGGCCGCCGCCCCGTCCCCCGAGGCTGGAGTTGTCGCGGCCGAAGTGAGCGGCACGACGGGCTGGATCACCGTGGCCTCTACGACCGGCCCCCCGAGAGGCGCCGGTTAGGCACCAGGAGCGGGCAGCACGCCCACGCGCCCTGGCGTGGCGCCGCCTATGCGCCCAAGGGTTGTGCCAGGCTGACGCGGTGCGCCTCCGCACCTGCTAAGGCCGCGACCGAGTGCCGATGGCGCCTTCAGGACAAGGGGCCCCTTCGAGGCGACGTACATCTTCTTCTTCTTCTTCTTCTTTGCCGTGTCACCACTTCTGGTCATCAAGAGGGGAAATGATGTGAACACATGAGCAATCAGTACCTAGTCAGGGAGCAAAGAAGGTCGCTTACTTGTTTGGCGCGGCCCACTTCCTCTTCTTCTCCTCTTCGGCGGAGGCCAAGGTGCCCCCACTCTTCTCGGGCGTGGCCTTGGCCGAGTCCTGGGGGCTGGCGGAGCGGCTGACGACGGGCCCCTCCGCGGTGTCGCCGCCCGAAGGGGTGAGGAGGTCGGCCTGGGGGGTCATGGCCGAAGAGGCCGTGTCAGCCCCGCCGGGGGCTACCCCATCCTTCGACTGGGTGCCTGTCGAAGACAGGCCCGACTCCCTGGCTGCTCCACTGAGGCGTCGGGAGCCCCCCGGAGTGGGCGTTACCGCGCCCCTGCCAGAGGCCACCCGACTAGATGCTCACGTCGTCCGGGGAGCGGGCTCCGGCTGGCTAGGGACCCTCATAAAGCACGGGGAGTCTGCGGCAGGGAGCTCGTCAGCATCATCGTCGTCCTCAAGATTGCGGAGAAGCTCGCGCACCTCCTCCAGGTCATCGTCCTCTGTCCCCTCTGAATGCTCTTCATCGCCACGTATGCCGGAGGACACCGGCACGGGGGAATTGGGTTGGTCAGACAACTCGAGAACCAGCTCATTGAAGGTGGGCATGGTGGCAACCAGAATCTCCTTGTCATTGCGGCGGTACAAGGGGGCGTAGGACTCGGGGACATATCTCGGATCGCCGCCGAGCAGAGTCATCAAGGCCGTGTCCAGCTCCTCACATGTCAGGTCGGAGGTGCGCAGCCTTGTGTCGTCCCTCGCGCCCTGGTACTCACACAGGGGCTTCGAGTGCGACTGGAGCGGCGCCAAGCGCTGCATCAGAAACTCCTTCACGATCATCGCCCCCATCAGCAGCTTGGCCTCCATGTCTGAGGCTATCCTCTCCAGGACGGGCTGCACCCGCGGTAAGTGAGCTTCGCGGAACCCCACTCTGTGATCCGCTTGGGCAGCTCCGTTGGGAGCTCCAGGAGTGGATCAGAGCCCTGAACGTCTAGGAAGACCCAGCGGTGCCAGAAACTATCCACCTTCTTCCCGGCTTTTAGGAGCATATTTCCAATCTGAACAGCGACGAAGGAGACGCACGCGGACCGCTGCTCCCCATCGTGGAATCGCAAGCTATAATGGTGGCGGAAGAGGGCCACTGAAGGCCTCACGCCCATGAAGGCCTCGCAGTAGAAGGCGAAGGTGGACAAGAGGAGAATGGAGTTAGGCTGGAGATGGAGGGCGTGGATCTTGTAGTGCCTGAGGATAGCGGAGAAAAACTCCGAGAAGGGCGGGACGAGCCTTGAGAAGATGCTGTGGAGGAAGAAAGGGTAGACCGTCTTTGCCAAGATGCTCCGCTCCATGGAGCCGGCCCAGATTGGGGTCTCGCCCCACTCGTTCTTGTCGCCCACCATCAGCAGGAGCATGGGCGTGAGGTCCCCCTCCTTAGCAATGGAGGAGGCTACGAGCGCCGACGGAAGGGATGAGGAGGTCGCAGCCTGTACCACGGGCTTCGATTTCCCAACGGTTGCCATTCAGAGAGTCGTCGATGCCGGCGAAGGGAAAAGGAAAGGATGGAGATGCGATTGGATCTGGAGGAGCTTCTCTCTAGAGAAGGGGATCGGGAGCAAGGCGAAGAAGGGCAATGATGGCCCCGTGGCGTGGCTAGTCTTTTGTTAGTCTAGGCAGTTGCCGAGGCGATTTGGGGAAGTGGAGGCGTCCGCGTCCCGTCATGTGCCACACGTCAAGCCTGGCCCACAGGTGATTGGGGCCCGCGTCGCTTCGCCCTTCACTCTTTGCCTTCGCTTCAAAGCCAGGCCAAGCGCGCCTTGGGCGCGGGGGCTACTATCGGCGTTCTGGGATCGGGGGTACCCAGACTTGCCTGCCTACGGCCCAGCGCATGGCCCCATCAACGGCCCGATATGGCCCAGTTACAAGACTCTGCGAGTGAGACCCACGCGAGGGCCCCCCGGCCTCGCCAGGGGAATGACACCAAGACCTCCCGACGGGCGGTTTCCCGAGCCTGCATCCCGAGGAGCGGAGATCTCTATGCAGGTACCGTGCCTCACGAGGCTCGCAATGACGTCAGCCATGATGACCAAGGCCAGGCAGGCGCCAGCGGGCGCAGAGGAGGGCAGTTTCCTCTTTGGTGCTAAGGAGGCAAGGACCAACGCGGGTTCCCGAGGGATCCTCCAAAGGTTTCCATTCCGGTGCAACGACTCCAAGACCACGAGCTCGGCAGGACGGATGTCATCAACGAGCCCACCACTTCATCATGGCCAGAAACTTTGCAGGCAAAGACCACCTTTTGTCAGGATAAGATGTACTTCTTGTCCCCTTTCAAATTGAACGTTGTGGAATCCCTTCCCGCCTAAGCTATGAGGGAAGAGGCCCAAGGCCACTATAAATATAAGCTAGTCTACACTATAGAGAGGGGATGATTCTCTAGGAGATCCTCTTCGGGCAGATCCATTCTCATCCACTAAGCCCTCATGAGGCTGCTCATCCACTGTACTAGTTCATCCTCAACCTCCTCGTGAGGCCAATCCACCACAAAGCCAGAGTAGGGTTTTACACCGCAAGGTGGCCCGAACCTAGGTAAACTGCTGTGTCCCCTCTTTCCCTGCTCGCACGAACTCGACGAGGCCAAGCCATGGAGCGATGAGCTTGAGGTTGCGGCTAGGATATATCTTCGTACACACCCCAGAGTTCAAACTTTGTTGGGTCCGCGGAGCCCCGATTTCGACACAAGGAGCAATAAAAAATTATAGATACGTCGGAGATGTATCAATGCACAGGTGGATCGTTGACATGAGGGAGTGCCTCCTTCCCATAATCGATGAGGCTGGATCGAGCCACCAACAGAGCAGTGGCGGCAAGCGTCACAACAAGAAATAGATGATGATCAGATGATCATTTATCCTAGTTAATTATGCATGTAATAGTTTATTTTGGTGTGTGCAAATGTCATGCGTGTACTAGACACCTATGTAATTGGATGTTTAATTTGGTTATGCAATCATGTCCTTATATGTATATATGTTGTTGTTCTGTATGTAATCACATTGCACACAGAGCATACTAGGGAAACCGTCGGTGATGAATTCATCAATCGCTGACATTTGTATACCAGCAAGCGTTTGCCCACAACACACACAGCTTATTAGCAGCAATCGTCTATGTTATTATCGGTCTTCGCACACATTTCTGATTACAGACGTGTTTGTCGCTTACCACACACATGTTGTTTACACGAAATGTTTCTGTTCTCTTGGCTCAACACAGATAGTTCATCCGAATGAACTGTATGCCCTCTATCGCACACACTTTGATCTAGGTGATCGTTTCTGTTGTGTTGCCTAATCACAAATAGTTCATCCGAGTGAACTGTATGGCATATATCGCACACACCTTCATCTGGCTGCCCATTTTTGTTGTTCTGGCTCATCGCAAACAATTCATTGGAGTGAACCATATTCCACACATAGCACACACAACTATAATCTGAATTGTGTTTGATGTCTCCGCCATCACAAACATTTCGTGTCATTTTTTATGTTTTTTTACATCACCATTTGCGATTAATGCATCGCACACATTTTCCTCGAAGGGTCTCTGATTGTAGTGTCACGTTTGGACCATCCTGTAGTAGTGATCGGGGACTGTTAATCCACAACCAACCAACCGGTTGGACTCACCACGTCTCGACTTGTTCTACATATCACACGCGGCAGCAACGGGCACTGTTCATCCAGAGGCAACCCCCAACTGGCTAGCTACGTCTCACACGGGGGTTCAGTCAGCTTCAGTAAGTAGTAGCAGCGATAAATCGGGTTCAGCTAGCAGCGAAGGAGTCGGCTGGGTTCAGTTAGCAGCGAAGGGATCGATCGACTGGCTTCAGTACGTAGCAGTGTGATCGCTCGGGTTCAATAAGCGAACGCCTCTCGCTCGGGTTCAGTTATAGCGACATGGCTCGCACCACGCATGCGTACAAGAGAGAAACACACAAACCACACTACATCGCTCGGCCCCGAGCACCCACCGTAACCGGGAACTCCGTGAAAATTTCCTCGCCCTCACTTCTACCATGATTTTTTATGCCATGGACAGCCCAAAGAATGTCATGCAGGTGCATCCCCGGCCCGCCCAGGATGAAAAGCCCATTTTCTGTCATAATTTTTTGTCATAGAAGTAGGAGCCCACCACATCTATGATGATACGTGTTTTTGTCACAATTAACGTCATAGAACTGTCATAAGCATGACAGAAAAAGTTTTCGTTCGGGCCATAATGTCATGGATGTATCTTTTTTTGTAGTGTTTTTAGAGGCGGAATGTAGGAAGTATGCCCTAGAGGCAATAATAAAGTGGTTATTATTATATTTCCTTGTTCATGATACTCGTTTATTATCCATGCTATAATTGTATTGATTGGAAACTCAAATACATGTGTGGATGCATAGACAACAACATGTCCCAAGTGAGCCTCTACCGGGCTAGCTCGTTGATCAAAGATGTGTATGGTTTCCTAGTCATAGACATGAGTCATCATTTGATAACCAGATCACATCATTAGGAGAATGATGTGATTGACAAGACCCAAACTATAAATGTAGCATACGATCATATCAAGTATATTGCTATCGTTTTCTACATGTCAAGTATCTGTTCCTATGACCATGAGATCATGCAACTCACTGACACAAAAGGAGTACCTTGTGTGTATCAAATGTGCAACGTAACTGGTTGACTATAAAGATGCTCTACAGGTATCTCCGAGGGTGTTTGTTGAGTTGGCATGAATCAAGACTGGGATTTGTCACTCCGTATGACGGAGAAGTATCTCAGGGCCCTCTCGGTAATACAACATCACTAGAAGCTTGCAAGCATGTGACTAATGAGTTTTGTTGCGGGATTTTGTATTACAGAATGAGTAAAGAGACTTGCCGGTAACAAGATTGAACTAGGTATGGAGATACCGACGATCGAATCTTGGGCAAGTAACATATAGCTAGACAAAGGGAATTCTATATGGGATTAACTGAATCCTTGACATCGTGGTTCAACCGATAAATATCTTCATGGAATATGTAGGAAGCAATATGGGCATCCAGGTCACGCTATTGGTTGTTGACCGGAGAGGAGTCTCGGTCATGTCTACATGATTCTTGGACCCGTAGGGTCACACGCTTAACATTTGCTAGCACTAGGGTAGTATTGAGATATTAATAGTGGAAAGTTCGAAGGTTTTTGGAGTCCCGGATGGGATCCGGGACATCATGAGGAGCTCCGGAATAGTCCAGAGGTAAAGATTCATATATGGAAAGCTGTTATCGGGGTTCCGAAAAAAGTTCGAGTTTTTTCGGTATTGTACCGGGAAGGTTCTAGAAGGTTTCGGAGTGGGGCCCACCTGCATGGGGGACCCACATGAACGTGGGTAGTGGGGAAAGTCCCCACAACCCTGGTCTAGGCACACCAAGATCCTCCCTTAAAAGGAATAGTATCATATCCCAAGGGGATAAGCTCAGGCTCCCTAAAAAGGGGGATAGCGATCGGTGGGGAAGGAAAGGTAGGATTTCCTTCCTCCCCCTTTGGCCAACGACGCTAGGGCCTTGGAGGGCAAGCCACCAGCACCCTCCATGCCTATCTAAAGGTGGGAAGGTGTTGGGGGCAGCCACCCGTTGACCTTTGCCTGTTACCTCTCCCAACTCCTCCCATGTTTCACCGATACGCGCTTGGCGAACCCGTGCCGGAATTCCGCTGCCACCACCACCACGATACCGTCGTGTTGGTCCCGATCTCATCTACCCCCTCTCTCTCGCTTGCTGGATCAAGAATAAGAGGACGTTGTTAAGCCGCACATGTGCTAAACTTGGAGGTGTCGTCCGTTCGACACTTGATCGGGAGTTCGTGGACGGATCGTGATTGGATCGCAAAGACGTTCGACTACATCAACCGCATTTCTTAATGCTTCCACTTAGCTATCTACAAGGGTATGTGGATCCAATCTCTCCTCTTGTAGATGTGCATCTCCTAGATTGATTTTGGTGAGCGTAGGAAATTTTTTGTTTCCCATGCAACGTTCTCCAACAGTGGCATTCTGAGCTAGGTCTATGCGTAGATGACATGACAAGTAGAACACAAAGGATTTTGTGGGCATTGATGTTCAGATTGCTTCCTTCCTATGTCTTATCTTGATTCAGCGGTATTGTGTGATGAAGCGGCCAGGACCAACTTTACATGTCCACGTACATGAGACCGGTTTCATCGACTGACATGCAACTTGTTGCATAAAGATGGCTGGCGGGTGTCTATCTCTCCCACCTTAGTTGAATCGGATTCGACAAAGGCGGTCCTTCTAGAAGGTTAAATAGCAACTTTAATATCACCATTGTGGCTTTGCGTAGGTAAGAACGGTTCTTACTAGTCACCCATAGCAGCCACGTAAAACATGCAACAACAAAGTAGAGGACGTCTAACTTGTTTTTGCAGGGTATGTTGTGATATGATATGGCCAAAGACATGATGAGACATATTTTATGTATGAGATGATCATGTTTTGTATACATTATCACGACTTGCATGTCGATGAATACGGAAACCTGCAGGAGCCATAGGGTTGTCTTTGATTATTGTATGACCTGCGTGTCAATCATTAAGCGCTATGTAATGCTTTACTTTATTGCTAAGCGGTTGCAATAGTTGTAGAAGCATGGTTGGCCTGACAACTCTAATGGCAACACGATGATGGAGATCACGATGATGGAGATCATGGTGTCATGCCGGTGACGATGGAGATCAAGCTGGTGCTTTGAAGATGGAGATCAAAATCACAAGATGATGGCCGTATCATGTCACTTATGATTTGCATGTGATGTTAATCCTTTTATGCATCTTATTTTGCTTAGGACGATGGTAGCATTATAAGGTGATCCCTCACTAAAATTTCAAGATAAAATTGTGTTCTCCCCAAGTGTGCACTATTGAGAAAGTTCGTCGTTTCGAAGCACCACGTGATGATCGGTGTGATAGACTATACGTTCACATACAATGGGTGCAAGCCAGTTTTTGCACATGCGGAACACATGGGTTAAACTTGATGAGCCTAGCATGTACAGACATGGCCTCGGAACACAAGAGACCGAAAGGTCAAACATGAGTCATATAGTAGATATGATCAACATGGAGATGTTCACCAATGAAACCACCTCATCTCACGTGATGATCGGACTTGGGTTGGTGAATTTGGATCATGTTACACTCGGACAACCGGAGGGATGTTGATTTGAGTGGGAGTGTAGGATCGGAAGTAGGTCTAGAGGGGGGTGATTAGACTACTTGACCAAATAAAAATCTAGCCTTTTCCCAATTTTATGTCTTCGCAGATTTTAGCAACTTAGCACAAGTCAAGCAATCAACCTACACATGCAAGTCGAAGAGTTTAGCAGCGAAAAGTAAAACATTGCATATGAAGGTAAAGGGAAGGGTTTGGGGAAGGCAAACGCAATATAGACACGGAGATTTTTGGCATGGTTCCGATAGGTGGCGCTCTCGTACGTCCACGTTGATGGACACTTCAACCCACGAAGGGTAACGGCTGCGCGAGTCCATGGAGGGCTCCACCCACGAAGGGTCCACGAAGAAGCAACCTTGTCTATCCCACCATGGCCATCACCCACGAAGGACTTGCCTCACTTGGGTAGATCTTCACGAAGTAGGCGATCTCCTTGCCCTTACAAACTCCTTGGTTCAACTCCACAATCTTGTCGGAGGCTCCCAAGTGACACCTAACCAATCTAGGAGACACCACTCTCCAAAAGGTAATCAATGGTGTGTTGATGATGAACTCCTTGCTCTTGTGCTTCAAATGATAGTCTCCCCAACACTCAACTCTCTCTCATAGATTTGGCCATGGTGGAAAGATGATTTGAGTGGAAAGCAACTTGGGGAAGGCTAGAGATCAAGATTCTTGTGGTAGGATTGGAATGTCTTGATCTCAACACATGAGTAGGTGGTTCTCTCTCAAAAAATGAGTAGTGGAAGTGTAGGCTCATTCTGATGGCTCTCTCTTTGATAGAGAAGGGGGTGGAGGGGTATATATAGCCTCCACACAAAATCCAACCGTTACACACATTTGACTCAACTCGGTGAGACCGAATAGAAGAACTCGGTGAGACCGATTCAATTCAAAATGTGAACGTTATGAATCTCGGCGGGACCGATATACTCAACTCGGTGGAACCGATGTGCTAGGGTTAGGGCAAGACCTCATCTCGGTGTGACTGATTGCATGAACTCGGTGGGACCGATTTTAGCAATGAGTTAAACAGAGAGTTGGGCAGGCAAACTCGGTGGGACCGATCGCTCACTTCAGTAAGACCGAAACGTTATGAAAGGGAAACACAGAGTTTGCATTGCGAACTCGGTGGGACCGATCGCTCACTTCGGTAAGACCGAAACGTTACGAAGGGAAACAGAGAGTTTGCATTGCCATCTCGGTGAGACCAAAATCCCTATCGGTGAAAGCGAATTGATTAGGGTTTCTGGCAGTGGCTATGTCAAGGAAACTCGGTGGCGCCGGATAGATCAAATCGGTGGGGCTGAGTTTGACTTTAGGTTTAGGACATATTGGAAATGAGAAAGTGGTTGAGGGCTTTGGAGCATATCACTAAGCATTTTGAGCAAGTAGACCATTATGCAACACCTCAACCCCTTTTAATAGTATTGGCTTTTCCTATGGACTCAATGTGATCTTGGATCACTAAAATAGAAATGAAGAGTATTGAGCTTTTGCCAATCTTTGTCCTTACCATTTTGAGGGGTCCACATCTCTAGTCCATGCCATGCCAATCGTTGAACTATCTAAAATATTTCACTTGAAAGGATATTAGTTCAATGAGCTATATGTTGTTATGAATTACCAAAACCACCCGGGGATTAGTTGCACTTTCAATCTCCCCCTTTTTGGTAATTGATGACAACATATAGATCAAAGCTTCGACAAATGATAATATGAAGAAAATACATCGTCGCTTTGAGAAGTATGTGATAAGTAAGAGCTCCCCCTAAATTTGTGCACTGTTTAAAATTTGCTTTTGAATGCAAATGCACAATTGATTAGGATCATGGGGCACTTTTCCATGTCACATACATCTTGGTGTAGCACTCAAAATGATAGAATTAAACAATATGCACTCATCACCAAGAGAAACATGATTGATCATACACAAGTATATATATCATCATTCAAGCACACAATAAAGCATAATATGATCAAACACATGTCATAAGAGTATCTCCCACATAAGCACAAATAGTAGCAAACAAACAATCAAGTAGCAAGTAGCAAAAGAGGCAATAAAAGGCAAAACGCTCTTTCTCGAAGCCTAATGATCTATACACTTTCTCCCCCTTTGGCAACAAGTTACCAAAAAGTTCGAAAATGCATAGTGCTATGCGGCACTCTAGGCATGATCTCCGGGAGCTCCTGAAGTGGTCTTCTGGCTGGTTGCTCTGGTGTGCGTAGATGGCATGGAGAGGAGTCCGTCTGCAAACGCTACTGCTGATGTCTGAGGAGCTGGAGGAGTTGATATTGGAGGTACAACAGTGGCAGTTTCTGCAGGTGCTGAAAGTGTAGTCCTCGTATCACTGACTACTGGCACTACTGAAGACCTCTGTGCCCTTGGCACACGCTGAAAAGTGTCGGTGGTAGGTCTGTCATTCCTGTCTTCAACCTCTTCCTGGAGCTTCTCAACTGTGGTTTGAATCTCGGTGACCTTCACATCTAAATCATGAAGTTTTGTCTCAAAGATCCTCTCAAGGATCTCTTGATTTCGAGTAAGGGTGGCCAGTCCTTTCTCTATTCTCACACTGGCCTCAAGCAGATAACTGAGTTGATCTTGCTTGGTCTTGAGATTGACACCTGAAGCATCTGGCATTGTTGAACTCTTTGCAGCCTTTGCTTTCTCTTGCTTCTCCTGAGCCTCTGCTGAAGTGGGATGTGCTGCATCCATGACAACCTCGTTGTCCTCAAAGTCTGGCCTCAGGGGAAGATGCTCTTTGTCAAGAAGATATGTCCTTGTCCCCATCTTGGAATTGATCGGCATCTGAATGTGAGGGGCATATCCACAAGACCTTTTCTGATCTGCAGCAGTTCTCTTCACAGTTTCAACAATTAAAGTCATCACCTTGAACTTCTCTAGCACATCAAACATATGAAGCAGGCTGATTGAGTGACCACGGATCATCCTATGATCTACTGACTTGGGCAACAGAGTGTGCCACAATATAGTGTTTATCGTGGTAAGTCCTGAAATAGATAATAGATGGATCCAAATCTGTGAGTTGTCAAAGCAGCATCTGGAATGGGCTTGTACATGTGAGCCATAGAGTTATGATCCTTTCTTGGCTTGGCATACACATCTGTGTCATCTTCAGCTTCTTCAGGGGCATTGATCAACTGGGCCCATTCTGCAATTGATGATTGATATCTTATGCCTTCAGTCATCCAGGTAATCTTGCCATCTGGATAGAAATGAGTAGTTGAATAGAATTGCATCACCATTTCATCATTCCACTTGGTCAACTTTTGACCAACAAACTTGTCAACTCCGTTCATTCTGAAACTCTCATGAACTCCTGGAAAGTAATCCTCATTGTCATCAATGAATTTCCAATCAACCCATCTCATGTCACTGACAATTGGCTTCTTATCCAACAGGACTGTCTCATAGAAATCTTGTTGTTCCTTGGTGTGAAAGCGATAATCAACAGCAGTTCTTCTCCTTATAACATATGGATCAGTCTATCTCCACAATCTGAGACCTGCATCCTTTCTTAACTTCATATTTTCAGCAACTGGATGATTTTCATCATGATCTGGAATCTTGGGTTTTAGCTTTCTAAGCACTTGTTGTTCTTCATCTTCTTGAGCTTCAGGCACTGGGGCCTTATTCTTCTCTGCAGCTGGGATGTTTCTGGTGGATCTCTTGGGTGCAGATGGTTTTGGAGTTGTCTTGGGTTTAGATGGAGTAGCCCCAGACTTGATAGCATCTCCCATGAGCTTCTGAGATTTTGGAGGTGGTGCAGTTGGTTCTTCCTCCTCATCATCTGATTCTCTCATCATAGATGGTTTGCCAATGACCTTGGCAATAGTCTTCTTGACTCTTTCTTTCCTTTTCTTTCTTGTAGCAGCCTCATCCTCTTTTGGTTTAGCAGTGAACTCCATGGTTCCTTGAGTGGAGGCTCTGGCTTTTGACATATGCACTCTCTTAGCAGGAACTTTCACTTTCATCCCTGGCTTGGTTGCAGTAGCAGCATACTCTTTCCTGAGTACTTTCTTCTTGGAGGTCACTTCCTCCTCAATAACAAAATCCTCATCTTCTGAATCTGAGGTTCTCTTCTTCCTTTGCCTAGTAGCAGCCTTAGGAAAATTGATGGGTGTACTTCTGCTACCTCCATCATAGCTACTGTTGGAGGGACTAGTGCCCTCACTGAGATTTACCTGCTCCTCTGACCTGTTCTGACTATCACTGTTGTCTGACATATCTGACGCTGACCCTGTGAATAGATAGGGATAGGTAGAGTAGATGAGCATCACAAAGCACAGCTATTTTTGGAAAAACATTGAGTCAAAAACTTAAGTTTAGTTTTCTGCAGAAAGCATTTCGGAGCTACCGATATGACAAACTCGGTGACACCGAAGCACACTCAAATTCTAAACATACAGTTTCGGTCAGACCGAAATGTAGTTCGGTGACTTCAAGATGCTAGGGTTTCACAGAGAAGGTAAACTCGGTCACACTGATTCGTACACTTCGGTCAGACCGAGTAGTACATGTGCAATGGCATAGGCCAAATCGGTGAGACCAAAATTTTCAGATCGGTCGGTCCGAGATGAGTTCGGCGGAAACCTAACCCTAAGTTTTTGCATCAAATCTATTCTAGAGGAAGTTTTAGGTGGATAGATTTATCTCAATCATGGCAAGAAGATTGGCATTGTTCTTTGTGCAAGAATCGGAGTTAAGGAAAGCACAAAGAGATCGAGTCTGTACCCTAACTTGGTGATGAACTCGCTACGGCGACAATGGTGGAGGAGATTCCCGTTGACGGCGGCGGAGACCAGCAGCAGGAGGACGCTGGTGACGATGGAGACGATCTGAAGACCAAGGGGGGCGGCAGAGCTGGGCAGGTGTGGTCGAGCGGTTTGGAAGAATTTCCAAATTTCAACCCACGGTATATATACCCAGTCACTGTCGGTGTGACCGAGTGGAACGACTTAGTGGCACCGAGATGCAGAATCGCAAGCGATTACCGCAACTCGATGAGACCGAATAGTTCTAATCGGTTGCACCGAGGTGAGAACCTAGATCAACTCAATGATTTCGGTGAGACCGGAAGGAATGAATCGGTCAGACCGAAGGCCATTAAGAGGTTTTGGAAGTTTAAGCCCTTGACAGATCGGTGGCTCCGAGTGCTCCTCACCCAGAGGGTCCGAATTCGACTTGTTCAAACTTTGTGATGTAGCATGAATAGAGTTTGAGATGAGAAAAGCATAGATAGCTAGAGGGAGTACTTAGGCATTCTTGTCCATCCATTTGGCAAAAAGAAAAGAAACCAAACAATCAAAGCAACAAATGGATGTCCTCGAATGGAGAAAATATGTAACCAACATGCTCACACAATAAGATAGCAAATGAAATATGTGGCAAAGCATGCACAAACACTCTAGCATCTGTCAAGCAATTGGCGATGACTAGGTCATCTATATATGAGTATATTGACTTAGGAGTCAAATGAGAACATTTGATCATAGGTCATACTCATCGTTTAAGCACATGTGGGGTTACCACTTTTACATAAAACATTGATGTGTTCACACCATTAGAGTTGCTTTAGCTGAATTCTTAGAGCAAAGCTCCCCCTAGATGTGATATTCCCCCTAGGAGGGATGAACTAACCTTGGGTTTGTCGATGATGACTTCATGTAGGTGTTGAAGATGTATATGCTCAATGTTGATGTAGATCATTTGGAGCAATCCATTAGAGTGAGTTGCACTTTCAATACCTACATGGATTAGTCCCACAAGGAACATACATGGATATCCATAGACATAGAGTGAAATACACATATGATGTTGTCCATGAAAGCATTAGGTTACCTTGTCCCTTGTCTTACCAATAGGAGGGTTTGTGACTCCTTGAACTAGTGCAAGATATGAAAGTTGATTGCACTTGTCCTCGCCAAAATGAATATGAGTGAAGTATGTTGGTGGAGTCACCCTCAAGAACTCTCTAGTTCTTCTTCTTCGGGATCCACATCAACTTGATGGGAATCCTTGGAGTTGTAGTCCTACTTGATGAAGTAGAGTTTGATGTAGTCTTGGGAACCCACTTGACCAAGGCCTTTGGAGCTTCTTCAAATGAATCAATCTCTTCTTGAAGCTTGTCCTTGCCTTTTAGCTTGTGGTCTTGTGGTGGAAGATCATCTTGAGCTTGTGTTCCCTCGAAAGAAGTGGGATGATACTTCTCTTGTTGAGGAACAAACTTCGTCTTGGGGTATTGATCTTCTTCCCACTCAACTCCATTGGCATTGAACTTGCGTTCAAAACCAACACCTTGATTCTTCCGGTGCTTTCCTTGCTTGTGTACAATTTCCTCAAATTGCTTACTTCCGGCAAGGCTCTTGTAAACACCTTTCTCTATAATTCCCTTCAATAAGCTATTTTCTTGCTCAAGTGTAACTTGGCTAAGAGAATCATTAGTGGAATCAAGAGAACTACTAGAAGCAACAATATTGGATTTAACATGATTATTGTTACTACTAGAAGAAGAATCTTTCTTGCTCTTGTTGCTAGATTTTACTTGTGGCATGTAAGTAGACAAGAGTAAACGCTTGGCAATGTAAGAAGAACTTTTCTTACGAAGATCATCATTGATTGCTTTTAAGAACCCACGCTCTTGCTCTAGATTGAGCTTTTCAAAGCGTAGCTTCTCATGAGTCTTTAAAAGCTCCCGATGATCCTCTAAGGTAGTTTCATGAGCTAACTTAAGAGTGTTTAGTTCTTTAGTTAGACGCTCAATCTCCTTCTTATCATTGTCATTCGTTTCATCTTGATTAGCATGACTAATAGCAATTTCATCATAGTTTTCATCACTAGTGTTGTCAACAAGTAAATCATCATCACCTAGCAAATCATCTTCATCACTATTGAAATCAACATACTCGGGGTGTGATACCTTGGGGCCTTTAGCCATGAAGCATCTTCCAATCCCTTCATTTGGTGAGTCGAATATGTCATAGGAGTTGGATGACACAAGTGCAAGACCGGCAACACCTTCATCTTGAGTATGTTCGGAGTCGGAGTGATAACTTCTCTCGGAGTAGTGTTCGGAGTCGAAACCGGATACCCATTCACCAACATGAGCTTGATGTCTTCGTCTTGTGTAGCTCTTTGATGACTTGTCCTTTCTTTCCGAATCCTTGCTTCTCCGAGAAGGTCTTCGTCCATAACGATCATCTCTACTCCTCCTCTCTCTTGGAGGTGATTCATCTCTTTTACTTCTCCTTTTAGGTGAGTCTTCTCTTCTTTTGTAGGGAGCCGTACACTCATTAGAGTAGTGTCCGGGTCTTCCACAATTGTAGCAATTTCGTTGATGACTAGAAGATCTCTTGTCATAGTAGGACCTTGACTTGGAACTTCTCTCTTTGCTTCTCTTCTTGTAGAACTTGTTGAAGTTCTTCACCATTAGGCTCAATTCTTCATTGAAGACTTGTTTCTCACTTGATGTTGTAGGGGCATCACATGAAGCTTTGTAAGAACCACTAGACTTGTTCTGAAGCTCTTCCTTATCCTTAAGTGACATCTCATGAGCAACAATTCTACCAATGACTTCCGTTGGCTTGAGATCTTTGTAATTGGGCATCATTTGGATCAAGGTGCACATGGTATCATATTTTCCATCCAAAGCTCTTAGAATCTTCTGGATGATGAATCTGTCGGTCATCTCTTCACTTCCTAAGCTGGCAATCTCATTTGTGATGAGAGCAAGCCTAGAATACATTTCAGCGACTCCTTCACCATCCTTCATTCTGAACTTGTCAAGTTGACTTTGAAGCACACCCAATTTGGATTCCTTGACGGACTCGATACCTTCATGCATATCAACCAAAGTATCCCAAATTTCCTTTGCATTCTCAAGGCAGCTGATTTTGTTGAATTCTTCGGGACACAATCCATTGAAGAGGATATCGCAAGCTTGAGCATTGGATTGCAACATCTTCAATTCTTCTGCGGTTGCTTCACGATTTGGGTCTCTTCCATCTTCAAAGAATTCACCTTGCAAACCAACACACACAATAGCCCAAACGGAGGGGTTATGTCCAAGAATATGCATTTTCATCTTATGCTTCCAACTAGCAGAATTAGTACCATCAAAGTAAGGACCTCTACAGTGGTAATTTCCCTCGCTAGATGCCATACTCTCCTAGGTTGTGAAACCAAGGCTATGATCACCAAACCTATGGAAATCAAGGCAAATGGAGACCAATGCTCTGATACCACTTGTAGGATCGGAAATAGGTTTAGAGGGGGGGGTGATTAGACTACTTGACCAAATAAAAATCTAGCCTTTTCCCAATTTTATGTCTTGGCAGATTTTAGCAACTTAGCACAAGTCAAGCAATCAACCTACACATGCAAGTCTAAGAGTGTAGTAGCAGAAAATAAAACATTGCATATGAAGGTAAAGGGAAGGGTTTGGAGAAGGCAAACGCAATGTAGACACGGAGAGTTTTGGCGTGGTTCCGATAGGTGGTGCTATCGTACGTCCACGTTGATGGAGACTTCAACCCACGAAGGGTAATGGCTACGCGAGTCCACGGAGGGCTCCACCCACGAAGGGTCCACGAAGAAGCAACCTTGTCTATCCCACCATGGCCATCGCCCACGAAGGACTTGCCTCACTCGGGTAAATCTTCATGAAGTAGGCGATCTCCTTGCCCTTACAAACTCCTTGGTTCAACTCCACAATCTTGTCGGAGGCTCCCAAGTGACACCTAACCAATCTAGGAGACACCACTCTCCAAAAGGTAATAAATGGTGTGTTGATGATGAACTCCTTGCTCTTGACCTTCAAATGATAGTCTCCCCAACACTCAACTCTCTCTCACAGATTTGGCTATGGTGGAAAGATGATTTGAGTGGAAAGCAACTTGGAGAAGGCTAGAGATCAAGATTCTTGTGGTAGGATTGGAATGTCTTGATCTCAACACATGAGTAGGTGGTTCTCTCTCAGAAAATGAGTAGTAGAAGTGTAGGCTCATTCTGATGGCTCTCTCTTTGATAGAGAAGGGGGTGGAGGGGTATATATAGCCTCCACACAAAATCCAACCGTTACACACATTTGACTCAACTCGGTCAGACCGAATAGAAGAACTCGGTGAGACCGATTCAATTCAAAATGTGAATGTTAGGAATCTCGGTGGGACCAATATACTCAACTCGGTGGAACCGATGTGCTAGGGTTAGGGCAAGAGCTCATATCGGTGTGACCGATTGCATGAACTCGATGGGACCAATTTCAGCAATGAGTTAAACAGAGAGTTGGTCAGGCAAACTCGGTAGGACCGATCGCTCACTTTGGTAAGACCGAAACGTTATGAAAGGGAAACAGAGAGTTTGCATTGCGAACACAGTGGGACCGATTTCTCACTTCGGTAAGACCGAAACGTTAAGAAGGGAAACAGAGAGTTTGCATTGCCATCTCGGTGAGACCGAAATCCCTATCGGTGAAACCGAATTGATTAGGGTTTCTGGCAGTGGCTATGTCTAGGAAACTCGGTGGTGCCGGATAGATCAAATAGGCGGGGCCAAGTTTGACTTTAGGCTTAGGACATATTGGAAATGAGAAAGTGGTAGAGTGCTTTGGAGCATATCACTAAGCATTTTGAGCAAGTAGACCATTATGCAACACCTCATCCCCTTTTAATAGTATTGGCTTTTCCTATGGACTCAATGTGATCTTGGATCACTAAAATAGAAATGAAGAGTCTTGAGCTTTTACCAATCTTTGTCCTTAGCATTTTGAGGGGTCTACATCTCTAGTCCATGCCATGCCAATCATTGAACTATCTGAAATATTTCACTTGAAAGGATATAAGTTCAATGAGCTATATGTTGTTATGAATTACCAAAACCACCCGGGGATTAGTTGCACTTTTAGGGAGTTCTTAGGTAATATAATTAATTGAACTCATTATCTTGAACAATATTCTAAGTTGTCTTTGCAAATTATGTTGTAGATCAATGGCTCGCACAGTAGCTCCCCTGAATTTCAATGCGTTCCTAGAGAAAGCTAAGCTAAAAGATGATGGAAGCAACTTTGTGGACTGGGCCCATAATTTGAGGATTATCCTCACGGCTGCCCAAAAGTCTTATGTCCTTGATGCACCGCTTGGTGCGCCACCCCCTCTAGCGACTGTGGACGTTGTGAACGCCTGGCAGTCACGTGTTGATGCCTACTCAATAGTTCAGTGCGCCATGTTGTATGGCTTAGAACTGGGACTTCAAAGGCGTTTTGAACGTCATGGGGCATATGAGATGTTCCAGGAGTTGAAGTTTAATTTTGAGAAAAAAGCCCGGATCGAGAGGTATGAGACCTCCGATAAGTTCTATGCCTGCACAATGGAGGAGAACGACTCTGTCAATGAGCATATACTCAGAATGTCTGGGTATTACAACCGTCTGGCTGAGTTTGGAGTTGAGCTCCCGCCTGAGGCCTTCACTGACAGTGTTCTTCAATCGCTACCACCTAGATACAAGAGTTTTTTGTTGAACCATAACATGCAAGGGATGAACAAGTTAGTCTCCGAGCTGTTCACGATGCTGAAAGTCGCTGAGTCTGATATCCAGAAGGAGCATCAAGTGTAGATGGTCAATAAAACCACTAGTTTCAAGAAGAGCAACGAAAAGAAGGGAAACTTCAAAGAGGGTCGCAAAGCAGTTGCTCCTCCCGTGAAGAAACCCAAGGCTGGACCCAAGCAAGAAACTGAGTGCTTCTATTGCAAGGGAACTGGCCACTGGAAGTAGAATTGCCCCAAGTATCTGGCTGATAAGAAGGGGGCCAACGTCAAAAAAGGTATATATGATATACATGTTATTGATGTGTACCTTACCAGTTATCGTTGTAGTGCCTGGGTATTTGATACCGGTGCGGTTGCTCACATTTGCAACTCTAAATAGGAACTACATAATAGACGAAGGCTGGCAAAGGACGAAGTGATGATGCGCATGAGAAATGGTTCCAAGGTTGATGTGATCGCCGTCGGCACGCTCGCTCTTTGTTTACCATCGGGATTAGTGATAAACCTGAATAATTGTTATTTAGTGCCTGCGTTGAGCATGAACATTATATCTAGATCTTGTTTAATGCGAGGTGGTTACTCATTTAAATAAGAGAATAATGGTTGTTCTATTTATATGGGTAATATCTTTTATGGTCATGCACCAATTGTGAGGGGTTTATTCTTATTGAATCTCGATAGTGATGATACACATGTTCATAACATTGATGCCAAAAGATGTAGAGTTGATAATGATAGTACCACTTTCTTGTGGCACTGCCGCTTAGGTCATATTGGTGTAAAGCACATGAAGAAACTCCATGCTGATGGACTTTTGGAGTCACTTGATTTTGAATCACTTGACACATGCGAACCATGCCTCATGGGCAAGATGACCAAAACCCCGTTTTCCGGAACAATGGAACGGGCAAGTGACTTGTTGGAAATCATACATACTGATGTGTGCGGTCCGATGAGTGTTAACGCGCGCGGTGGATATCGTTACTTTCTCACCTTCACCGATGATTTGAGTAGATATGGTATTTACTTAATGAAGCATAAGTCTGAAACATTTGAAAAGTTCAAGCAATTTCAGAGTGAAGTTGAGAATCATCGCAACAAGAAGATTAAGTTCCTATGATGCGATCGAGGGGGAGAATATTTTAGTTATGAGTTTGGCAATCACTTAAGACAATGTGGAATTGTTTCACAACTAACGCCACCTGGAACACCACAGCGTAATGGTGTGTCCGAACGTCGTAATCGTACCTTATTGGATATGGTGCGTTCTATGATGTCTCTTGCGGATCTGCCACTATCATTTTGGGGTTATGCATTAGAGACAGCTGCATTCACTTTAAATAGGGCACCATCTAAGTCCGTAGATACGACACCGTATGAACTATGGTTTGGCAAGAAACCTAAGCTGTCGTTTCTTAAGGTTTGGGGCTGCGATGCTTATGTCAAAAGGCTTCAGCCGGAAAAGCTCGAACCCAAAGCGGACAAATGCATCTTCATAGGATACCCAAAGGAGAGGATTGGGTATACCTTCTATCTCAGATTCGAGGGCAAAGTGTTTGTCGCTAAGAACGGGTCCTTTCTCGAGAAAGAGTTTCTCTCGTAAGAATTGAGTGGGAGGAAGATAGAACTTGATGAGGTTGTTGAACCTTTACTTCAACCAGAGAGTAGCACAACACAGAAAGATGTTTCTGTGGCACCTACGCCAGTTGAAGAGGAAGCTAATGATAGTGATCATGACGTTTCGGATCAAGTTACTATCAAACCTCGTAGGTCGACAAGGATGCGTACTAGTCCTGAGTGGTACGGTAACTCTGTCTTAGAGGTCATGTTGTTGGACAACGATGAACCTACGAGCTATGGAGAAGCGATGGTGGGCCCGGATTCTGACAAATGGTTAGAGGCCATGAAATCCGAGATGGGATCTATGTATGAAAACAAAGTGTGGACTTTGGAAGTATTACCTGAAGGGCGAAAGGCCATTCAGAATAAATGGATATTCAAGAAGAAAACAGACGCGCACGGTAATGTCATCGTCTATAAAGCTTGACTTGTGGCAAAGGGGTTTTCACAAGTTCAAGGAGTTGACTACGATGAGACTTTCTCACCCGTAGCGATGCTTATGTCCGTCAGAATCATGTTGGAAATAGCTGTATTTTTCGATTATGAAATCTGGCAGATGGATGCATAGTTTCAAATAGCGCAGATAGCATCCGCTATTGCGTCCGCAATAGCGCTATCAGAATAGCATCTGCTATTTGCTCAAATTAAATATTGGTACTTTTTGTTAAGGATCTAGAAATATAACCAATAATCTAGTGTTTTTTACAAATCCGCTACACGGACATAGCGCCCGCAATATCGCCCGCTATCCGCATTCCGCTACACGGACCCCAATCCACTACCAGCCCGCTATCTGCTATTTAAACCCATGGATGGATGTCAAAACAACATTCCCTTACGGTTTCCTTAAGGAAGAGTTGTATATGATGTAACCGGCAGGTTTTGTCGATCTAGAGAATGCTGACAAAGTGTGCAAGTTCCAGCGATCCATTTATGGACTGGTGCAAGCATCTCGGAGTTGGAATCTTCGCTTTGATGAGGTGATCAAAGCGTTTGGGTTTATACAAGTTTATGGAGAAGCTTGTATTTACAAGAAAGTGAGTGGGAGCTCTATAGCATTTCTAATATTATATGTGGATGACATATTGCTGATTGGAAGCAATATAGAACTTTTGGAAAACATGAAGGAATATTTGAATAATAGTTTTTCAATGAAGGACCTAGGAGAAGCTGCTTTCATATTAGGCATCAAGATCTATAGAGATAGATCAAGACGCTTAATAGGATTTTCACAAAGCACATACCTTGATAAGATTTTGAAGAAGTTCAAAATGGATCAGTCCAAGAAGGGTTCTTGCCTATTTTGCAAGGTGTGAAGTTGAGTAAGACTCAATGCCCAATGATTACAGAGGATAGAGAAAAGATGAGTGTCATCCCCTGTGCTTCTACCATAGGACCTATCATGTATGTGATGCTGTGCACAAGACCAGATGTCAGCCTTGCCATAAGTATGGCGGAAGGTTTCAAATTGATCCAGGAGTGGAACACTGGACATCGGTCAAGAATATCCTTATGTACCTAAAAAGGACTAAGGAAATGTTTCTCGTCTATGGAGGTGATCAAAAGCTCGTCGTAAAGGGTTACGTTGATGCAAGCTTTGACACTGATCTGGATGACTCTAAGTCTCAAACCGGATACATATGTATTCTAAATGTGGGAGCGGTAAGCTGGTGCAGTTCCAAGCAAAGCGTGGTAGCTGATTCTACATGTGAAGCGGAGTACATAGTTGCCTCGGAGGCAGCGAAGGAAGGTGTCTGGATGAAGCAGTTCATGATAGATCTTGGAGTTGTGCCCAGTGCACTGGACCCAATGACTCTGTTCTGTGACAACACTGGTGCCATTGCTCTAGCCAAGGAACCAAGGTTTCACAAGAGGACCAGACACATAAAGCAACACTTCAATTCCATCCGCGATGCGATCAAAGAGGAGGACATAAACATTTGCAAAGTACATATGGATCTGAATGTTGCAGATCCGTTAACTAAACTTTTTCCACGGGCAAAACATGATCAACACCAGGACTCTATGGGTGTTAGATTCATTACCATGTAATGCTAGATTATTGACTCTAGTGCAAGTGGGATACTGTAGGAAATATGCCCTATAGGCAATAATAAAGTGGTCATTATTATATTTCCTTGTTCATGATACTCGTTTATTATCCATGCTATAATTGTATTGATTGGAAACTCAAATACGTGTGAGGATGTATAGACAACAACATGTCCCTAGTGAGCCTCTATCGGGCTAGCTTGTTGATCAAAGATGGCTCTGGTTTCCTAGTCATAGACATGAGTTGTCATTTGATAACGGGATCACATCATTAGGAGAATGATGTGATGGACAAGACCCAAACTATAAACGTAGAATATGATCGTATCAAGTTTATTGCTACCATTTTCTGCATGTCAAGTATCTATTCCTATGACCATGAGATCATCCAAATCACTGACACCGGAGGAGTTCCTTGTGTGTATCAAACGCCGCAACGTAACTGGGTGACTATAAAGATGCTCTACAGGTATCTCCGAGGGTGTCTGTTGAGTTGCCATGGATCAAGACTGGGATTTGTCACTCCGTATGACGAAGAGGTATCTCGGGGCCCTCTCGGTAATACAACATCACAAGAAGCTTGCAAGCATGTGACTAATGAGTTTGGTCGCGGGATCTTGTATTGCAGAACGAGTAAAGAGACTTGCCAGTAACGAGATTGAACTAGGTATGGAGATACCGACGATCGAATCTTGGGCAAGTAACATATAGCTAGACAAAGGGAATTCTATATGGGATTAACTGAATCCTTGACATCGTGGTTCAACCGATAAATATCTTCATGGAATATGTAGGAAGCAATATGGGCATCCAGGTCCCGCTATTGGTTATTGACCGGAGAGGAGTCTCGGTCATGTCTACATGATTCTTGGACCCGTAGGGTCACACGCTTAAAGTTCGGTAGCACTAGGGTAGTATTGAGATATTAATAGTGGAAAGGCCGAAGGTTGTTCGGAGTCCCGGATGGGATCTGGGACATCATGAGGAGCTCCGGAATCATCCGGACGTAAAGATTCATATATGGAAAGCTGTTATCGGGGTTCCGAAAAAAGTTCGAGTTTTTTCGGTATTGTACCGGGAAGGTTCTAGAAGGTTCCGGAGTGGGGCCCACCTGCATGGGGGACCCACATGAATGCTTGTAGTGGGGAAATTCCTGACAACCCTGGTCTACGTGCACCAAGATCCTCCCTTATAGGGAATAGTATCATATCCCAAGGGGTTAAGATCAGGATCCCTAAAAAGGGGGATAGCGACCTGTGGGGAAGGAAAGGTAGGATTTCCTTCCTCCCCTTTGGCCAACGACCCTAGGGCCTTCGAGGGCAAGCCACCAGCCCCCTCCATGCCTATATAAAGGTGGGGAGGTGTTGGGTGCCGCCACCCTTCGACCCTTGCCCGTCACCTCTCCCGACTCCCCCCACGTTTCACCGGTACGCGCTTGGCGAAGCCCTACGGGAATTCCACTGCCACCACCACCACCATACCGTCGTGTTGATCCCGATCTCATCTACCCCCTCTCTCTCGCTTGCTAGATAAAGAAGGTGAGGACACCGTCGAGCCACACGTGTGCTAAACTTGGAGATGTCGTCCGTTCGGCACTTGATCGGTAGTTCGTGGACGGATCATGATTGTATCGCGAAGATGTTTGACTACATCAACTGTGTTTCTTAACACGTCCTCTTAGCGATCTATTTCCCCACGGGTACCCCTCAGGGTCGACCCGCCTGAGACAAAGGTTAAAGTAACCGTGTGGTCATAACATCAAAGGGGAAAACCCCGAGGAATCACCCTCGATGGATTCCACTCGATGAAATCATCAAGGTGAACGTAGGAGGAATCACCCTCAAGGTTCACACTTGAGGGGTTGCACGACAGAGTTGTATCGTGAGTGGTTAAGGAGGAATCACCCTCGATGACCATGACCGAACAGCTACACTGCAGAGCTATCATTAGGAGTGCGTTACGAGGTATCACCCTCGGCACTCGATAGTAACTATGCAGAGTCGTACAACAAAAAGGGGGGGTGAAGTGAGGTGTCGGTCTCTGGTCGTCAATCACATTGATCGAGTCATCGATGATGAAGCAGAGGCAACAAGGACAAAGTGGGGTCACTGATGGATCACTAACCAACCTATACTAAGCAGTTTGAAATAGGCAGGTAAGGTAGCAATAAGCAGGTTACAAAAGCAGGCTATGCATCAGGATAGGAGCAATCAATTACAGTAGCAAAATCTAATGCAAGCATGAGAGAATAGAATGGGCGATATCGGAATGTTCAAGGGGGGGGGGGGCTTGCCTGGAAGCTCTGCTGAGAGGGGCTGGTCGTCAGAGGGCTGCTCGTCCGGAGCGTAGTTGTACTCTGCTGCGTTGGCGTCGGTCTCGGCGTCTATCGAGAGAGAAGGAGGGGGAAAGAAACAATAAATTCAAGGCAAAAATGCAAACAATATGCATGACATGCCTAAATGATATGCAGAGGTGTTCTACTACCTAACTAGATGATTTAGTTAATTTAGGAATTTATTTGGATTTATTTTATTAAAGCTAAGCACTATTCATTTATCAAAATCAGTCTAAAAGTTACATGTTCAGGTAGCTAGGGGCATCTAACAGCAATATGAAGGACGTATTCAAATTCATCTCGTCGTTCTAAGCAACTTTCATGTATAAAGTTTTTCGATCGGAGCTACAGTTTATTTTATATGATTTTCTAAAGTTTTAATCATTTTCTGAATTTATTTAATTATTTTAGATCAACATTATCCAAAATAGTGAATGATGACATCACTATGACATCACCATAACATCAGCAGGTCAAACCCAGCTGACCAGGTCAAACCTGACTGGTGGGACCCACCTGTCATAGATAGTGCGTTAACTAACTAATTAACAGAGTAGTTAGACTAGGTGGGGCCCTATGTTAGTGTCTGATTAGCATTTGAACTAATTAATTAATTAATTAACAGATTATCTATTTAATTAAAATCATTTAATCAGGCAGGATCCACATGTCAGTGGGCCACGGCGCCTAGTCAGCAGTTGACCCAGTCAACGGGGTCAACTGGGGCCCGTGGGGCCCAGAGTCAGTGACACAGGGGTGAGGCCCATCGGCGCCAGGTCAGCACAGCGGCCGGAGCAACACCGGCGACCTCTCCTGCGGCGGATCCGCGCCGGAGTTGGCCGGAAATCATCTACGGTGTACTATTTGGCGCGATTCTTGCAGCGTTCGAACGAGGGCTCGATGCCGCATTGATCCGTGGCGGTGGCGCGGGCTAAACTGGCCGGAGTCGAGCGCTACATCGATGCTGGTGGCGAGGTCTTTCTGGCGAGCTATGGTAATGGCGTTCCGGTGCGCAAACGAACGAAAGAAGAGGCTAGGCGGGGCCTACGCGGTGCGGTGAGCGCGATGGTGGCATGCACGGGACCATTTGGTCACCGTGGCCACGCCGGCGACGAGCTCAGGCGGTGGTGGGTTCGGCCATGGCGGGAGCGACGGCTACGAGAGAGGCAAAGAGCAGGGAGAGGTGAGGATCAATGCGGGGGCTCATCGCGGTCCTGTAGGTGTGCTAGAGTGTGCTCGGGGAGGCTCGACGGCGGCGAATCGAGGAGGCGTTCGACGGCGGCCGTAGGGGAAGAAGACGAGGCAGTCAGGTGATGGAGGGGTCCACGGCTTCGGCTCATTGGCGCAGGCGACGTAGCGGAGCTCTGTGGTGATGCTGGACACGGCGCAGCGGCGAGGCGGAGGCGGTGGCTACACAGGCGACGGAGCAACGGCGAAGGCCGCGTCGGCCATGGCGGAGGGCGAGCGAGGGAGGGGGAGTAAGGCGAGGGAGACGCCAGGGGGCACGGGAGATGCTCTTATCCATCACGAGCGTGGCGACGCGCTGTCGAGCGGCGAGCAGGGGAGGCCAGGGAGCGTGCATGCGTGCGCGCTCTAATTGTTCAACAGCGGCCACGGGTGAGCAGTGCGAAAGGTGGGAGACAGTGCAGGGTGGGCTGGGCCGGCTCTGTAGCCACTTAGGCCCAGCCGCAGTGGGCCTTTTCTTTTTCTTCTTTTCTTTCTGTTTTGTTTTCTGTTTTGCAAATTCTTTGGCCAATAAATGACTTTTACAAAATGTGTGACTTAGCTCATAAATTGCAGTGCATTATCACCTATCACCAAAAACTAGTTTGGGTAAAATATAATTTCATATTTAATTTAGATTAAATAAAAGGTTATTAAATGTTGTTGTTTGCCACTATTTGAGGTTGTTAGGGTCACTTAACCAAGCCCATTGATGTTGGTTACAGTTTTACAATTGCCTCTGAATTATTTGCTATTTAGTGAACATTTTAGTTTCCAATTTGGAAAAAAAAATTCACTTTAAATTAATTTGAAGTTTGAATTAGGAGTTTGAAATGCAATAAGATGCAAATGATGACTAGGCACTGTTAAACTTGCTGACATAGCATTAACTAAGGGTGATCTCTGTGGTTAATTACATGGGGTGTTACAATTCTCCTCATCTAACAAGAATTCTCGTCCCGAGAATTAAGAAGAAGACTGAAAGAAAGAGGGGTATTCTTTGCGAAGACGATCCTCGCGTTCCCAAGTGGCTTCATCTTCAGAATGATTTGAACACTGAAGTTTTAGGAATTTGATTGACTTCTGATGAGTTCGACGTTCAGCTTGATCAAGAATATGGATGGGATATTCTGGATAAGACAGATCTTCCCGCAATTCAAGCATTTCATGATCCACAGCTCGAATAGGATCCTTGAAGCAGCGACGAAGTTGGGATACATGAAAGACATCATGCACTTGAGAAAGATTTGGCGGCAATTGCAACTGATATGCCACTTCTCCTCGACGAGCAAGATTACGGAATGGGCCAATGTAGCGAGGAGCTAACTTGCCCTTGATTTCGAACCGATGAGTGCCTTTCAATGGAGTGACGCGAAGGTAAGCTTGCTTGCCAAGCTGATAGACCATTACCTTATGCTTTCGGTCATAGTTGCTCTTCTGACGAGACTGAGCAGTTTTCAGATGTTCCCGGACAATGCGGACATTTTCTTCAACTTGTTGGATAATGTCCGGTCCGACGAGTGAGCGTTCCCCAGTTTCCGACCAATTCAGAGGGGTTCGACACTTACGTCCGTAAAGAACTTCAAACGGTGCCATCTTCAGACTAGCTTGATAGCTATTGTTATAAGAGAATTCGACATACGGGAGAGATTCCTCCCATTTCTTACCGAAGGAGATGACACAAGCTCGAAGCATATCTTCGAGCACTTGATTAACTCGTTCGAC
This sequence comes from Thinopyrum elongatum, assembly GCA_011799875.1. Classification (NCBI taxonomy): domain Eukaryota; kingdom Viridiplantae; phylum Streptophyta; class Magnoliopsida; order Poales; family Poaceae; genus Thinopyrum; species Thinopyrum elongatum. Next base: position 283,768,471 of record CM022300.1, read on the forward strand.
TTGGCCCTATGACTGAGGGTGAAAAGCGGTGCTGAAGGACAGATGAGTTCCCATAGCTTCTTGGAAACTTTCCTAGAATCTGGAGGTAAAGAGGCTGCCACGATCCAAACTGATCTCCAACGGAACACCGTGGAGTGACACAATTCGGGAAACATACAAGTCTGCTAACTGACTAGCAGTGATTGTCTCCTTGACTGGCAGAAAGTGAGCAACCTTTGAGAATCGGTCAATGATGACAAAGATAGCATCATGACCCTTCTGATATGTAGGAAAACCAGTAATGAAATCCATTTGGACCTTGTCCCATTTCCATTTAGGAATATCAAGGGGTTGCAGAGTTCCAGCTGGTCTTTGGTGTTCTACTTTAATGCGGCGGCAAACGTCACACTCAGAAACATAACGAGTAATGTCTCGCTTCATATTAGGCCACCAGTATCTCTGACAAATGTCACGGTACATCTTTGTGCTACCAGGATGAATTGACAGAGGAGTGTCTTGAGCTTCTTTCATAACGTGCTCTCTCTCATCCTTGAATTTGTGTATGAAGAGACGGCGTTGGAAGAATAGGACCCCATCATTATCAAGATGGAATTCCGACGGCTTTCCTTTTTCGAGGTATCACTTAATCCTTTCAACTTCGGAGTCATACCCTTGCATAATCTTAATGCTGTGCTCAAGATCCGGTTCAACAACCAGGGTATTGAGATAACCCTCTGGAACAATATGGAGGTTCAATTTGCGAAGCTCTTCATAAAGAACAGGTTGTGCTTCCTGAACCATAAGATTGTTGCAATAAGCCTTGCGACTCAAAGCATCGGCCATTATGTTAGCCTTGCTAGGGGTGTATGAGATATTCATATCATAATCGGCAATTGTCTCGAGCCATCTATGTTGGTGAAGGTTCAGATCTGGTTGAGTATATAGATACTTCAAACTCTGATGATCCGTGTATATCTCGCAACGGTTACCGAGAAGGTAATGTCACCATAACTTCAGAGCATAAATAACCACAGAAAGTTCGAGATCATGCAGTGGATAATTCTCTTCGTGAGGACGCAATTGTCGAGAGCCATAAGCAATCACTTTACGCTCTTGCATTAGGACACAGCCTAATCCTTGACGAGATGCATCACAGTATATCACGAAATCCTTGCGAGTATCCGGGGGTGCTAGCACTGGGGCAAATGTCAACTTATCTTTTAGCGTCTGAAAGCTTTCTTGACACTTTTCTGTCCACTCAAATTTAACACCTTTGTGGAGCAGATTCGTCAATGGCTTTGCAATCTTGGAAAAGTTCTCAAAGTCTGAGAAAACTCCTAACTTGCTTAACATTCTTCGGGGGAGTCCAGTCAAGAATAGCCTGTACTCGCTCGGGGTTAACAGCAATGCCATCCTTGGAAATCACAAGACCAAGGTAGGTCACTTCAGATAACCAGAATTCACACTTAGAGTACTTGGCGTAAAGCTGGTGTTCACGAAGCTTCTCCAATACAAGCCAAAGATGTTCAGCGTGTTCCTCTTCATTCTTGGAATATATAAGGATATCATCCAAATAAACCACGACGAATTTGTCGAGGTAATCCATGAAGATATAGTTCATCAACCGGGAGAAGGTTGCTAGAGCATTGGTTAATCCGAAAGACATAACGGTGTACTCGTATGAGCCATAGCGAGTAACAAAGGCAGTCTTCGGAATATCCTCTTCGCGAACACGGATCTGATGATAACCCAACCTCAAGTCAAGTTTCGAGAACACAGAGGATCCAGCAAGCTGATCATAAAGATCATTGATCCGGGGCAGTGGGTATTTATTCTGGATTGTGGCTTGGTTAATGGGCCAGTAATCCTGAACCAATCGGTTAGTTCCATCCTTCTTCTTAACGAAGAGTGAAGGTGCTCCCCAAGCAGAGGAACTAGGGCAGATGAAACCTTTCTTAAGTGACTTGTCGATTTCTTCCTTAAGTTCGAGAAGGTGGTGCGGAGGCATCTTATAAGGACGCTTCGCAATAGGGGTAGTGCCAGGCTTCAAGTCAGTGACAAACTCGACAGCTCTAACCGGGGGTATTCCTGGAAGTTCTTCCAGAAAGACGTCCAGAAAATCTTGAAAGACAGGAACGTTCTCCATTCCCTCCAGAGGTGAGGCATTCAAAGCATTCAGAGCATATATCTGAGCTTCAGCATTCTGAGTAATTCGGGCGGTGTAGTTCACTATCTCATCGGAGGGGTGAAGAAGTTGTACATCTTTTGTGTCACAATTGATTGAAGCAATGTGAGCTTTCAACCAATCCATTCCGAGGATGAGGTCTATGGTGGAAGATTTCAAGACGATGGGTGAGGCAAGGAATTCCAATCCTTTAATTTCGATGGTAACGTTAGGTGCCATCACGTCAGCATGACAATGACCTCCGGGAGTTTTAACGACTAGCGGAGTATGCATCTTCTCATAATGAATGCCATGCATGAATGCAAATTTTCCAGAGATGAATGAATGTGATGCTCCTGAATCAAATAAAACAGAAGCAGGTACGGAGTTAACGAGAAGGGTACCCATCACGGTAGCAGGCTGATCCTGGACTTCTTCAATATCAATATTGTAAGCGTGTCCACGACCATGAGTAGCAGACCCAATATTATAGTTGTGGGCCTAGTTGTTGCCACGACCATTGCCACGGCCAGTACGAGGGAAAGCCAACTGATTCTGAGTCTGGCGGCAGTCCTTAGCAAGGTGACCTGGTTTGCGGCACTTGAAGCACAGACCATCTTCAGGACGAAGAGGAGCATTGTGTGGAACAGCTTGAGCTCTTGGCTGCCTCGGTGGTGGAGGAGGCAGACATGGTGCAGCATAGTTGTTCCTTGGCGTAGGGGCAGCTGGACGGAACACGTTGTTGGGAATCCAGACTCGACGCTTCTGTGCTGAGCCCGAAGATGAGCCAACATCACGATAGCGCTTCTGTGACTCCTTATGCTTCATCTGAGCGGTCTCAACCAGAATAGCCTTGTTCACAAGAGTAGCAAAGTCGTTGAAGTCTTGAGCAGCAAGTGCAAGCTTGACGTCTGGGTGGAGTCCATTACGAAACTTCTCTTGTCTACGGGCATCCGTGGCGATGTCTTCTTCAACATAGCGGGACATGTCAAGGAATTCCCACTGATAGGCTTCGACAGTCTTGTTGCCCTGAGTGAGGTTGCGGAACTGGTTTTCATCCGGTCCATGATTCCTTGAGGAATATATCGGGCACGAAAAGCAACCTGGAACTCAGGCCAGGTAACGACTGTTCTAGCAGGCAGTGTACGCTTGTGTGTGTCCCACCATTGAGCTGCGGGGCCCTTTAAGAAAAAGGATGCGAAGGTGACAAAGTTGGCAGGGGAGACATTTGCAGACTCCATCATGTGAGTAATGTCGTGAATCCAGTCATCAGCATCCAGTGGCTTATCCGAGTTGCGGAACTGAGTGGGGTTAAGACGCACAAATTTCTACAGAGTTATTGCAGCAGGATTCTGGTTCTGGTTGTTCTGATGCGGGAACTGAGCCATAATCCCAGTCATGAACTGACGGTTGAGCTCGAATTGTTGCATCATAGCTGCCATATAATCTGATAACCCACAAGTATAGGGGATTGTTTGTAGCCTTCTTCGATAAATAAGAGTGTCGAACCCAACGAGGAGCTAAAGACAGAACAAATATTCCCTCAAGTTCTATCGACCACCGATACAACTCTACGCACACTTTACGTTTGCTTTACCTAAAACAAGTATGGAACTATTTTGCAAGAATAAAACTACGATTACTTTGCGAGAATAAAACTACGAATAAATTGCAAGGTAATGAAAGTGGATAGCTTTTGTCAACAAGAAAGTCATTTGTCCCTAGGCAATCGATAACAAGTACCGGTAATCATTCTTGCAATTTTACATGAGGGTGAGGCATGAGCTAACATACTTTCTCAAATTGCATCATATGCACTTATTATTGGACCCCTACCAAGCATCCACAACTACTAAAGATCATTAAGGTCGTGAAACCCAACCATAGCATTAAGTATCAAGTCCTCTTTACTCCCATACGCCATAACCCACTTATCCGCATTTAGGCTGCTGTCACCCCCGCAACACCGACAATAAGCAAACCATGAACATATTGCAACACCCTACAGCAGGGGCCCCACACATTTGTGCGAGACGGAGGGCACCCTAGGACAGCACCATAAATAAAATATACAATCATTCCAACCAAGATCATGATTAACCCATAGGACAAAACGGATCTACTCAAACATCATAGGATAGCCAAATATCATTGGGAAATAATATATGGAGTTGAGCACCATGTTTAATTAGAGATTATAGTGGGGATAAGGGGTGTTACACCGCTACATAGAGGGGGAGAGAGTTGGCATTGACGGTAGCAAGATTGTTGATGTAGATCGCCGTCATGATCCTTGCCCCGGCGGCACTCCGGCGCCACCGGGAGAGAGGGGGAGAGAGCCCCCTCCTTCTTCTTCTTCTTCCTTGGCCTCCCCCTAGATGGGAGGAGAGTTCCCCCTCTGGTCCATGGCCTCCATGGCGGCGGAGGGGTGGGAGCCCCTCCGAGATTGGATCTCCCTCTCTGTTTTCTTCTGTTTCGCTTTCCCCAGATCTGGCTCTTCACCGTTTCTTATATTCCAGGAGATCGGTAACTCCGATTGCGCTAAGATTTTAACACGATTGTTTTCCATAAAATATCTTTCTTGCGCCAGAAGAAGGGCTCCAACTGACGTTCGAGGTGGGCACAATACACCAGGGCGCGCCTGGGGCTTGGTGCGCGCCCTGGTGGGTTGTGGGCACTGTGGGCCCCCGTTTGCGTTGATTCCACCCCCCAAAAATCACATAAATTCCAAAATAATTCTCCGTAAATTTTTATCGTGTTTGGACTTCGTTTGAAATGGATTTTATGCGATACAAAAAACTTGCAAAAAACAGGAACTGGCACTGGGCACTGGATCAATAGGTTTGTCCAATAAATCATATAAAAAGTTGCCAAAATATGTGAAAGTTGTATAATATTGGCATGAAACAATCAAAAATTATAGATACGACGGAGACGTATCAGTAAGCTCCTGCGGTGGCATCTGGCTCCTGGGCTCCATCGTGTGAGGTAACATCAAAAGGGGTATGGGGGAAAAAAGAGATAGCAAAGCAACCGTGAGTACTCATCCGAAGTACTCTACAAGCAAGGATCTACACTACATATGCAACATTATCAAACAAAGGTTGTATATGTGGACTGGGCTGCAGAAATGCCAGAATAGAGAGAAGACCTAGTCTTACCGAAGACTAGCATCTTCACGAAGCCACCATCTTGTAGCAACTAGAAGAGTACATAAAAGCATTTTATTAAGCAAGCATGTTGATGCAAAGCTTATAGATCCTTCCTCGACTCCCTACGAGAAAGCGATCCCAGAGCTTTAATTAATTAAACAAGTATCCAGTTCAAGTAATAGATCGGGATACCAAACTGAGCGTCATGTTACCGTGGACATGGCTATTCGAATAGATCACTTCCCTGCAGGGGTGCACTACTGTTACCCAACACGCTCGATCATCTCTGGCTGGACACACTTGCTGGGTAATGTCTGGCATCGGGAGATCGACACGAAGCAGCGCCCTATCTAGGCTCAGCAGAGAAGTCAACACGCTGGACTAACCTATGCATCCAGGGGTCATGGGCCATCGCCCCGGGCGCTCCTGCGTGTTGCGAGACTGGCTGGGGAGCAAGCGCGACACCGAAGTCGTCAGTGAAGTATCCAGCCCAACCCCAACAATCAGCCCGCACGGTGAACTGTGACGTCTGATGAGCTTTTGGGAGAAACATATGACGTAGAGGGCCCCATAACCATTATCCCGCGTGGTGATAGTGCGTATAGGGCACAACGACCCACTCAGATCAAATACCCAAATCCGTTAGGCGTATTCAATAATTCACGGAGACGATCAGAGTTTCTAATGCTCCGCCACAATATCTTTCTCGGGTGCCCTCCTGGCAAACCCGACTGCATAATTTCCTCGCGGGTACCCCTCAGGGTCGACCCGCCTGAGACAAAGGTCAAAGTAACCGTGTGGTCATAACATCAAAGGGGAAAACCCCGAGGAATCACCCTCGGTGGATTCCACTCGATGAAATCATCAAGGTGAATGTAGGAGGAATCACCCTCGAGGTTCACACTTGAGGGGTTGAACGACAGAGTCGTATCATGAGTGGTTAAGGAGGAATCACCCTCGATGACCACGACCAAACTGCTACACTACAGAGCTATCATCAGGAGTTCGTTACGAGGTGTCACCCTCGACACTCGATAGTAAAGAGGGGGGGGTGAAGTGAGGTGTCGGTCTCTGGTCATCAATCACGTTGATCGAGTCGTCGATGATGAAGCACAGGTAACAAGGACAAAGTGGGGTCACTGATGGACCATAAACCAACCTATACTAAGCAGTTTGAAATAGGCAGGTAAGGTCGCAACAAGCAGGTTACAAAAGCAAGCTATGCATCATGATAGGAGTAATCAATTACAGTAGCAAAATCTAATGCAAGCATGAGAGAATAGAATGGGCGATATCGGAATGTTCAAGGGGGGGGGGGGGGGGGGGGGGGGGCTCGCCTAGAAGCTCTGCTGAGAGGGGCTGGTCGTCAGAGGGCTGCTCGTCCGGAGCGTAGTTGTACTCTGCTGCGTTGGCGTCAGTCTCGGCGTCTATCAAGAGAGAAGGAGGGGTAAAGAAACAATAAATTCACGGCAAAAATGCAAACAATATGCATGACATGCCTAAATGATATGCAGAGCTGTTCTACTGCCTAACTAGAAGATTTAGTTAATTTAGAAATTTATTTGGATTTATTTTATTAAAGCTGAGCACTATTCATTTATCGAAATCAGTCTAAAAGTTCCATGTTCAGGTAGCTAGGGGCATCTGACAGCAATACGAAGGACGTATTCAGATTCGTCTCGTCGTTCTGAGCAACTTTCATGTATAAAGTTTTTCGATCGGAGCTACGGTTTAATTTATATGATTTTCTAAAGTTTTAATCATTTTCTGAATTTAATTAATTATTTTAAATCAACATTATCCAAAATAGTGAATGATGACATCACCATGATGTCAGCAGGTAAAACCCAGCTGACCAGGTCAAACCTGACCGGTGGGACCCACCTGTCATAGACAGTGTGTTAACTAACTAATTAACATAGTTGTTAGGCTAGGTGGGGCCCTATGTCAGTGTCTGATTAGTATTTAAACTAATTAATTAATTAATTAACAGATTATCTATTTAATTAAAATCATTTAATCAGGCAGGACCCACATGTCATTGGGCCACGGCGCCCAGTCAGCAGTTGACACAGTCAACGGGGTCAACTAGGGCCCGTGGGGCCCAGAGTCAGTGACACAGGGGTGAGGCCCACCGGCGCCAGGTCAGCACGGCGGTCGGGGCAACGCTGGTGACCTCTCCAGCGGCGGATCCGCGCCGGAGTTGGCCGGAAATCATCTACGGTGTACCATTTGGTGCGATTCTTGCGGCGTTCGAACGAGGGCTCGATGCCGCATCGATCTGTGGTGGTGGCGCAGGCTAAACTTGCCGGAGTCGAGCCCTACGTCGACGCCGGCGGCGAGGTCTTTCGGGCGAGCTCTGGGAACGGTGTTCCGGTGCGCAAACAAATGAAAGAAGAGGCTAGGCGGGGCCTACGCGGTGCGGTGAGCGCGATGGTGGCACGCACGGGACCATTTGGTCACCGTGGCCACGCCAGCGATGAGCTCAGGTGGTGGTGGGTTCGGCCATGGCGGGGGCGACGGCTACGAGCGAGGCAAAGAGCAGGGAGAGGAGGGGATCGACGCGGGGGCTCACCGCGGTCCTGCAGGTGTGCTAGTGTGTGCTCGGGGAGGCTCGACTGTGGCGAATCAAGGAGGCATTCGACGGCGGCCATAGGGGAAGAAGACGAGGTAGTCCGGCGATGGAGGGGTCCACGGCTTTGGCTCGTTGGCGTAGGCGACGTAGCGGAGCTCGGTAGTGATGCTGGACTCGGCGGAGCGGTGAGGCGGAGGCGGTGGCTATGCAGGTGATGGAGCAACGGCGAAGGCCGCGTCGGCCATGGCGGAGAGCGAGCAAGGGAGGGGGAAAGTGAGGCGAGGGAGAAGACAGGGGGTCACGGGAGATGCTCTTATCCACCACGAGCGACGAGCAGGGGGGGCCAGGGAGCGTGCGCGCATTCGCGCTCTGAGTGTTCAACAGCGGCCGCGGGTGAGCAGTGCGAAAGGTGGGAGACGGTGCGAGGTGGGCTGGGCCGGCGCTGTAACCACTTAGGCCCAGCCGCAGTGGGCCTTTTCTTTTTCTTCTTTGTTTTCTGTTTTGTTTTCTGTTTTGCAAATTCTTAGGCCACTAAATGACTTTTACAAAATGTGTGACTTAGCTCATAAATTGCGGTGCATTATCACCTGTCACCAAAAACTAGTTTGGGTAAAATATAATTTCATATTTAATTTAGATTAAATAAAAGGTTATTAAATGTTGCTGTTTGCCACCTTTTGAGGTTGTTAGGGTCACTTAACCAAGCCCATTGATGTTGGTTACAGTTTTCACAATTGCCTCTGAATTATTTACTATTTAATGAACATTTTAGTTTCCAATTTGGAACAACTTTTATTTTCACTTTAAATTAATTTGAAGTTTGAATGTTTTTAAATTCTAGTAAATCCAAAACTCGTCTGAAATTCATGACACTTGGCATGCTATCATGGAATGGACCCGACATGTTGTGGTATTTTTCGTGTCTATTTTGAGAGAAGGTGCACTAGAATAAGAGCCAACAAAGGCATTTTGAAACAAATAGCTGCCACTTTAACATCTCAAATGTTTGTATAATTTAAATCGTGTGCGTTCTGTTAACCATTCATGTGATGCCACGTGTCTCTTGATTAATGGCTATAGGAGGTGCCGTGCGGACAGCTGCTTGACTGAACGGGAGGCGTGCGAGTGCAGTCCGATGCGCAGGCTGACCGAGAGGCGTGCAAGCTGTCCTCCAATGCGCAGGGTCACCAGGAAGTGTGCGAGCTGTACGCTGCACAGGCTCACTGGGAAGCGAGCCCTTTGACTTCTATGATCGCCCGCCTTGCTCGCATCCTCTCCATTAATGTCGCCCGAGCCACTGTTTAATACAGGCAGCCTTACTGTTCGCCTCCTATTCCCCTCCCTCCTGCAGACCTCCACCAACGCCATGGTGCGGAAGGATCATCTACCACTAGTCTTCAAGTTTGGTGAAGTCGAGTCCGAGCCGGAGGATATAGAAAATAAGGAGGAATGGGGCCTCGTGGACATGGCCCTGAACGAGCTGGCCGCGGCGGTTGCTGCCCCTGCGCCCGCGCCAGTGACCATCCCTGTAGCATTGACGGGCTGGTCGCCGAGCACTATCACAGAGCTGGAAGCCGCTGGCATCAGTGAGGTCTCCGCGGACCCGCGCGAGCTCGTGTACATGCCAGCGCCAGTGCCCGCGCCCGTGCCCGTGCGTGCCCCTGCACCCACCGGGCAACGGTCCCCGTGCGTTTGCCTGCACCCGCTGCGCCCATGCCCGTGCGCATGCCCCCCACAGCGGCATGGGACGTTGCCGTTGATCACTACCTTGCAGGGCCGCCAGTTGTCGTCCTCGTGCGCCCCGCCCGGCAATCGCGCGACAAGATGATGTTTGATTTCCAAGTGAAGAACATTCTGTGCTGCCTTGAATACTTCAACAATGGCGTCCCGGAGGACGACAACGACAACGCCGGCGCAGCACGCCACCTCTGCCACCGTCGGAAATAGTTTTTTTTTGGGTTTAATACTGTATCTCGATCATATGAATATCAATTCGCAGTGTGACTGAATGAAAGATATGCTTTGAACGAACTTGCATTTTTCTCTCTTAATGTACAGACTTATCAAACGATTTTCTTTTAAAAAACATCAATGGTTTTTAAATATAAAACACTCATCGCAAACGTTTTAGTTAGAACACTCGTATGCAAACCGACAGCTTCCCCAGGAAGCCAAGGGAAAATGTGACGATCAGGATTTGTGCAGCTCTTGATCGCAAACGTTTTAGATAGAACACCCGTATGCAAAGTGAGAGCTATGGTCTTCCCCAAGAAGTCAAGGGAAAATTTGTTACGCAGGATTTGTGCATCTCTTCAACGCAAATGGTTCAGATTGAATACGGTATGCAAAGCCAGACTTCGGTGCTAAGCCAAGAGAAAATGTGCCGAGCAGGATTTGTACATCCCTTCAACACAAATGGTTGTTTTGGATGACCTGTGTGCAACCACGTATAGACAATTTGGTAAGATTTGCATCTGTCATATTGGGTATATTGCCATTTTTCGAACTAGAAAGATTGACATTTGTTGATCTAGTAACATTGCCATTTGTCAACCTTGTAACACTACGATTTGTCAAAATATGTAGCTAAAAATCACTAGCACTATCTAATTTTTGCAAAAAACTCAGTAATTAAGCATAGATTTCATTCATAGATTAAGTAGTCGTTCTTTATACAAACAGTTCAACTCGACAGCTGAACCGACCAAACTTTTCCGCAATTGTTGCCAACCACGTACTAAAATAGCTAGTTCAACTATATATACTAGCTAATTTTAAGTACGTTGTATAGTTCCACCACATCTATAGTCAGATGAACCGAACAAAATAGGCCCTAAATACTACTACTACTACAGAGGGGCTTTGTACTACTTCCGGCAGCCTTTCCTCTGCCGAGCACGCTCAGTAAAAAGTAGAGGAGGAGGAGCCTACCGACGAGTTGGACTACGGCAATACGGTGCCTGCCGCTGCTGCACCTTCACTGACGCTCACCTCGAACGCCCTTTGCCGCTCCAGACAACCCCTCTCGAAGCAGTGGTTCTCCTCGTAGATCTCCTAATTCCTCGCCTCTGCAGCGGCATGTGCTGCGGCCACGACGGCGGTAAGGCTCTTTGCGTGCTCGATGAGGCGCTCCTCCTGGTCCTGCAGGAACTTGATGTAGCGTGCAAGGTCGCCGACGCACGTGCGGGCCTCCGCCTCCCCCTTCGAGCGGTGGTGGCGGAGCGGGTGATGACCCCGGCGGTCGACGGTGGGCTGGCGGCCACGGCGGCCGATGATGGGGTGACGACCACAACCACCACCTCCCGCCTTCAGGCTGCGGCGGCGAGCGGGTGATGGCCACGGTGGCCGGCAGTGGGGTGGCGGCCACGACGGCCACCTCCCGCCTTCGGGCCGCGGCGGCGGAGCGGGCGATGGCCCTGGCTTTCGACGGTGGTGTGGCGGCCACGGCGGCAGACGATGGGGTGGCGGCAACGGCAGCTGGCAACAGCGGCCGACGGGCAGCGGCAGCGGAGCGTGTGGTGGGTGTTTCGCGCACACCCAACAGGGACGCCACGCGCACTACACTACGTCGGGGGCTGCGCCACCGCCGCAGTGTAGCCTCCCAGCTAGAGCTGTCCTTTGATGACGGCGGAATGGCTGAGCGATGACGACGGACCGGTGTCATTGGCGATTGTGGGAGAAGCAGACGAGATAAGCTACAGGGAGGGAGGGGAAAATGCGACGCAGGACTCACCGGTCGTGAGAGTTTATATAGCAGGCCGGTAAGCATTGGGATTTTGGGGGATTTCACCGAGTCGGGCGGGAAGCTTGCTCGGGAACCTGCGCGGTTGCACGGGAATGGGCTCACCACCGTTTGGCCAAAAGAACGCCCTCGCGCGCTGCTTAAGCTTGCGCTCTAAGCCGTCTGCGGCAGCGGGGTGACAAGACGTGTGAGAGGAGGATGAAAGGACACGTACACATACGGTTAATAAAATAAATACGTTTGCGATTAAATTACCTACTACCCCCGTCCTGGTTTATAAGTCGTCTATGTATTTTTGTGCCAAATTTTGACTAGAGATTTAACTAATAAAATATGAATGCATGTCGCCAGAGATTATATCGTTGGATTCGTATTTGAACATAGTTTCCAATTATATATTTTTTGTAACATGCATTAACATTTTGTTGGTTAAATTTAAGGTCAAAATATGGCACATAATATAAAGGGGACTAATAGACCAAGACAGCGGTAGTAGCAAACAATCACTCTTTACGCAGCGACGCAACTGTCGGCCGCCTTGTAGACGACCGTTTCCTGCGTGTTCAACTACTCTATGCGTGTGGTTGCTTGCGGTTGAGGGGGCCGCGGCGTGCTCTGCTCGCATCCCGCCGCGCGTGCTCTACTCTTGCGTCCCTCCGGGCGCTCTGCCCTCGTCCCTCCACGCGCGCTGCTAGTGTTTGGGGCTGGCGCACGATCATGCATGTTCGTGTGCATGCGGTTGCGCCGGGCGCGGCGCCACGATGCAGTTACCCGCTGCAAAAACTGCCAAGCGAACGCGTCGAGAATCCAGGCCGCTCGGCCCCCATTTATTCCTGCAGCCATTTACCTTCATCTCTCGTGCCACACGACACAATAAGCACACCCACGACAACACATACAGAGAGGACATCCAGCGGTTCCAATGGCGCTCCCCGTGGCTCCAATGGCGCTCCCAGCAGCCAACGACGACAACGGCGGGCAGTTGATCATGCATCACGTAGTGGACACCCACGTGAGGGGGAAGGCCCTCTCGGTGGTGTACACGAACGAGCCGGTCTCGATGGAGAGCTCCATCCAAACTATGGAGTAGTTGCTTGCCAAGGACAAGTACCAAGTGGTCGGCTTCGACCTCGAGTACACCATCGGTCATGCCGGGCACGATCAGAAGGTTGCCGTCGCCCAGTTTTGCGTGTGACATGACATCCTCGTCAACCACTACCACCTGGCCACAAGGCCTTGCGAGCGTTTCTCCATGTTTATCAACAGCTCTGACTATAGTTTCGCTATGGTGGACACCACCAACGATCTAAAAGTGCTCAAGGTTTCAGGCTTGAAATGCGAGAATCTTGTCAACATCCAGGACCACTACAAGGTCTGGGGCAGTGACAACAACAAAAAGAACTCCCTAGTTGACCTCGCCTCGGCCATCATCGACCCCTACTACATGAAGATGAAGGATGAGAGCAAGAAGGACAAGAACGCCTGGCACAGTGTCTGGCATGAGAGACTGGATGAACGACATGTCAAGTATGCGGCCAAGGACGTGTACACAAGCTACGAGATGTACATGCAGATCGTTGACATGAGGGAGTGTCTTCTTCCTGCCCCAGAAGAGGGATCGAGCCACAAAGCAGTGGCGGGAGCGTCACAACAAGTAGATGACTAGACGATCGTTTCTCCTAGTTTAGAATGCATACAATTGTTTATTGAGGTGTGTGCGAATGATCTGTATAGTAACTTATGTAATTGGAATGTTTATTTCAGTTATATATATATATATGTTATTCTTTTGTAGACAGAGCAAATCACACGGATTATTAGCAGCAATCGTCTGTGTTATTATTGGTCTTCGCACACATTTCTGACTACGGACCTGTTTGCCGCGTATCACACACATCTTGTTCAGTTGAACCATTTGTATTGTGTTGTCTAATCACACACAGTTCATCCTAGTGAAGTGTATGCCGTATATCGCACACACCCTCATCTGGCTGCCCGTTTCTGTTGTTCTGCCTCATCGCAAACAGTTCTGCTGGATTAACCGTTTGCCACGCATTGCACACGCAACTCCAATATGAACCATGTTTGATGTCACCGCCATCGCAAATGTTTTGCATCTTTTTTGACGGTTTTATTACATCACCGTTTGTGATTGATGCATCGCACACAGTTTCGTCGATGGGTCTCTGATTGGACTGTCGCGTTTGGACCATCCTGCAGTAGTGCTAATATGCATGTGATTAGTAGATTAATTGATGGTAAATTGGTTTAATCTAATGAACTGGTCCTCCCCAAAAAGGATTAGCAATGCTTGGCACATCTCATTTAATTTTCATGGCTCCGCCACTACGCAACCGCACACGTTCTCTCCCCCTCTCTTTAAATATTGATCTCGCACTTGTACACTCCTTCCCAGTCTCCCTCCAGTTGGCCCATCGCACCATCTTCTAGCACCCCCCCTATCCTAGTGCTTGTACACTCATAGAGCTCTTCCCACCATCTGGCTCCATCGATATATCGTGCAGATGACCCCTCCCCTCCCTTCTCGTATATCACCACCATGCACATACATGTATGTATATAGGCCTCTCTTTCACACAAATTGCATTGACATGTATTCCCTCTATATCCCCCCCACACACACATAAATTCACGAATCTCCTGTGATTTCTTGCACACACCATATCTCTCTCTCTCTCTCACAAACACGGACTACATGTACGAAAGAGAAGAGGTGCACGCACACACTCGTTTCCACATACAAACGCGCGGGTGCACGATGGAGCACATTTGTACAAGAAATGTGCGTATAGAAAGGCATTAGATGATGTGGCACTATGTCAGGCGTACGATGATCTATGGGACCGACAAAGGTCCCTTTGCAGTTTGACTGGGCCGATCAACATGCACAAAGAGCAAATCTAGCAATCAACGCAAGGATTTACCCAGGTTCGGGCCGCTGTGCAGCGTAAAACACTACTCCTGCTTTGTTATATTATGTGTATGAAGCTCAAGTACAAGGAGCACAACTTGCCGACAAGGTTGCACGGGAAGTGCAGTTACGCGTGTAAATGAGCAAAGTTCTGACCTTTGTAAAGGTAGCCATGGGCCTCCTTTTATAAGGGGTCACCACGGTGGCAAAATGATCTTTACATAATGTAAATAGTGTCTACAATGCCAAGTACCTAACTTTGATGGGTTAGGACAAATGCATCAAATGCACCATGGGGTGTCACGCTGGTCAAGTTCCCCGGCAAGAGCCGTCTCCCCTTCTATGCCATTCACTCGGCTACCTCATATTTTCTTGACACGCTCATGGGACGGGTGTCATTAAAGTTGTATCTTCAGCGGCGAGTAGGCACATGCTCAGACAAAGCTCACCTAACTACCTGCCCGCTCGAAACCTATTGACAAGCGACAAGCTGGTCGCTGACGTGGAGCGGTGGCAAAGTCGTGGGATCTTTCCGGGCATGGAGCTTCTCGGGTCTTCGTTTGCTTGCTGGCGAGGAGCTTGCGGTAACTCCAGCCTTGATCTTCTGTACCTTCCTTAGTACTTTTCGACCACCTTCATGGATGTCTTCTTTATGACTTTATCAACCGGTCTTGTGCTTGTTCTCAACTGCCCTCCGGCAAACCCTGCCATCGGGAAGGCTGCTACTGCCTGTGCACAAGTCCAGGGTAATAAAAGACCCAAACTTTAATAAACTGACAGGAGCCCCCCGGGTCTGGGCCATAAACGCATGCGGGGTGTCGTTAGGCTAGGCCCAATGAGTGCACTGGCACGCGTGGTAGAGGATAATTGCCATAATATTCTCTTTAACCACGCCCACCATGACACGCATTAAATGGGGAATGTGGGATGAAACGGCTACAACAATAGTGCACCTGCAAAAGCACATCCACGTCGAATAGTAAAGAGCCAGCCCCGCACCTTCCCCATAAAAAGGAATCCATGAAGGGCGCTGCTCTTTTACCTCCCCTCTTTCCAATCTAGCAAGCCGCCATCGTCTTCTTCCTTGTGCCAAAGCAGAGCACATCTCTTCAATCCACCACCTCTACGCCCGTGCTCATCTCCAGCCTTCTCTCCCACGACTACCATGGCACCCAAGAAGGGCCGGGACAAGCCGGAGAAGGTCGTCGACCCGAAGGCAAAGGCGAGGAAAAATGCCCTGTTGGAGGCACGGAGGAACCATGTCGTCTTCGTGCCGGTGCTCGACAAGATCACCCTGATAGAGTGGTATGCATATATGTGGGGAAAGGAGACACTGGCTCACACTGCTCCCCACGTGCTTCCCGGCTCCGTCAAGGGTGGCAAAGATAAATTCCCTTTCTTCACCGCATATTTTTATTGCGGGCTCTGCCCTCCATTTTTTGATTTCTTCAACCACATCATGTACACATATGGCTTCCATCTCTTAGATTTCACGCCAAATGTCATGACATGCATGTCAGTTTTCGCCCATATGTGCAAAAAAATTGTCGGGGTAGTCCCCAATGTAGCTCTCTTCCGCCACTACTTCATTCCATGCATCGAAGGAGATGCCGTTTCCAGCGGTATCACCTGGATCCCCAGAACATGGAATGAGGAGATCCTATCCAGAAGGGGATCTGCATCAGAAGTGGGACGAGTGGCGGGAGGAATGGTGTTGGATAAAGGAGAAAGACTTCCTGTTATTCTGCTTGCCCCGGAATATGAAGGCGGTCCGTGGCGAATATTGGAGCAATCTTGATCCCCATGATAAGAAGCTCCCAATTGCTGTCACCAGAATCCACCATCTCAGGGCTGCCGGTCTCACCAATGAAATGGTGGGCACTGACTTCCTCCGCCGCCGGATCGCCCCTCTGCAGAACAAGGGGAGACCAGCCTGGTACTTCCAGAAAGCTGCGGATGTCATGAGATTGCACACTAGCTTGAATAACAACCTAATGGTCTTGGAGCACACATCCCTCTGCCACCAGTTGTTCAGAACAAATGGCAAGATCAAGTTGCTGGCAACCATAATCCCCGTGTGAAACAATTCTGCATTGAGCACAATCATTGCCATGATGCCAGCATGTAATGCTCATGGTGTTGACGGGACCTGGGCCGAACCACCTACAGATCATGTATAGTAATGGTTCGATACTTTAGTGGAAAAGGCCATCAAAGAAGAACCAGAGCTCGTCCACCCCACCACTGACGAGGAAGTGTCCCTCATCATTAGTAGGGCTGAAGAGGCAGGGCTTGCCAAAGAGGATGGTGGCTCTGAATCTACAACAGCTAGCGTCGGTGAAGGGGAAGAGGCGCCGGAGGAGATTGTTGCTGACCAAGGCGAGGTTGCTAGGGAGCAGGGTGACAAAGCTGTCGAGAACTCCACTGATGAAGACACTCCTGAAGAGCAGCTGTATAGGGAGCCCCCTGCTCCGCCAAGGAAAGCACACGACCTCTGGAAGGCTGTCTCCGGTGACCCAATGCATTCATCATCAGGCGATGAGGTTGTCGATAAGAGGGCAACCGGCAAGGCTACACAGTGGCAAGGAACTCTACAGCAACATGTGCGGCGTACAAGACGTACGGCCGCACCGACAACTATTGTAGCAGGGTCATCTCAACGTACTGCTTCTGCCACAGCCAAGCGCGCGAGGACTCCTACTCCACCTCCCCCCACAAGCACTAGGCTAGAGGCTGATTTCGACCTCTCCACCCTGAGTGAAGGTGAGGCAGAAGAAGAGTAAGAGCTCTTGTTGCATCTATCAATTTTTTACTTCTCAATTTATTGAGTTTGACTTGCTTTGTTTTGTCTTGTTTCCACAGAGACGTGGAAACACTGGCGTAGAGGGTGGCGAAGAGAACAAGGATGACAACCGGCGATGAGTCACCGGCAAGCGGCGCGGTCGACCCAAAACTCGTGGTCATCAGTCCAGAGCCTAGTCCTCGACGCAGCCCCCAACACATCCCCCAGTGTGAGGCCATTACTCATTTTCCGCTGGCGAGTGTAGGTGTGGAAATCTTCACTGCTGACATCAACGAGCACGTAGGAGAAGCGCGGCACGAAGGAGAACACCTAGAGGCAAGTCTTGACGTGTCGCTCTCATCGACTACACCACCCGAAGATGGCCATCCGACAAGAGCCTCCACCGACAAGCCAGTTCGCATTGAAGAGGAGTCGACAAGTATGGGTGTCGGCAGCCACACAACGGCAACTGATGTTGCCGGAGGAGGAGAAGTCCCCCCTCAAAAGTCACATGCGGGTAATCCACTTGCTTTTGAACACTTGTTTTTCCTTAATTGTTTCTGTTTTGTTGAACTTGATCTTGAATTTGATTTGCTTTCCTCCTCCATCTTCAGATCCTCCCTCAACAGACGATATGAATGTTGATGTTGATGTTGAGGGGATCACAAAGGATGTCGCTGCTGAGGCCGACAAGATTGCCGCTGATGAGGCCGCTAGGGCTACACATGAAGAGATCATAGAGAAGGCTGCTGAGGAGGCCGGCAACGAGTCCACAGAGACCACTGATGACATCCCTGCCGCAGGAGCGCTTGGTGCTGACCCGGTCATGAAGGCATCAGTTGTCGGCAAGGCTGTTGTCAGGGATCACCCCTCAATATCTGAAGCACCTACATCAAGCAGATATCTCAAGGTTGGCGACAACTTGTTTATCAGCATCCCAGGAACGGCGAGCACTGGGGTACCAACTGAAGGAGATAATTTTGATGATGATGTCATCATTGCTGCCGGGCTCAATATTGACGATGAGCCACGTGCCAGCAGCAGCGGATCTAAAGAAGAGCAGCTCCTCAAGACTATGAGCGACAACTTCCAACAACTCAAAGCACTTCACCACAGCTGGCCAGGGAGCTTAGATTCCAAGGCGGCAGTCATAGAAGCAATGGAGGCAAACTTCCAGAAGCATGTCAAAGAGATGTTGACCTGGTATGCTGAAGCTCTCCAAGAATTGACCAACCACCAACAGCAATTGACCAAGGACTGGGAGAAGTTTATCTTGGAGAAGTCTAATGCCAAAAAGGCACTAGAGGAGGCTATGCAGAGAATAGTAGTAGAAGATGTTGAATTGAATAAACACAAAGTTGGACTTGACGTTCATGAGGAAGACCTTGCCGCTCGCAAGGAAGCACTTGCCGCTAAGCTCCGCAGCAAGGACAAAGAAATTGAAACTCTTATCGTGTGGCAGACCCAAGAGCTAGAGAAGGAGCACAAGGAAGCGCTCGAAGCTCAGGCCATAGATCACGCCGGCACGTTCAAGGGGGCCGCCAGTGATGCCGAGGCCGCAGAGGCCTCCTAGAATGAGTTGGATGGCAAGGTGAAGAAGTTGGAAGCAGATATTGCTACCAACAACAAGGAAATCTTAACGCTCAAAGCCGACAGGGAGAAGACAGCTCACACCTTGGCGGAGCTGCAAACTTATTTGTCCACCAAGAATCAAGATCTCACCAAGGAAAATGATGCTATTTCTGATCTTAAATTGAAGCTGGAGACCCTGGAGAAGTCCCTTGAAGAGAGCAGAGCTCGAGAGAAGGCTCTGGCCAAAGATCTCCAAAGTGAGAAGAAGCTGCTTGCCAACACTGCCAACACGTTCAACAAGCACAAGGACAGTGTGAGGATATGGACTGAACGTCTTGTTAGAGCAGCCCAAGACCTCACCACACAACTCTCTGCCATGGGCTTGCAAAACTTCAACTTCTCCACCAACGAGAGGGACGCCGCTAGCGCTAGACTAACCTTCTTCTTCGAGAGCTTTGTTGACGCGCTCAAGGTACTCCACTTTGACCGAGCAACCCATTTGGCCAATGAATCCTGTAGGCTTTGCCGGGCTGCTCTCTTCAAAGTGCTCATCAACGTGGCATTCAGGAACCCTGGAATCAACTTCACCAACGTCCTTGCCAGCTTGCCGAAGGATGCAGATACAAAAGCAATTGAAGAGCTTGTCGCGCCCATCGCCGACAAGGTTAGCTAGATCCAGAGGGTTGAAGGGCAGCGCATGGACTAGTCATCTTGCTCCTTCTTGTCGCTAGCAGTCCATATCAAAAGAAAATTTCTATCTTAAGTTAGAATTGTAGCTTACTAGTGATGTAATATAAACTCGCAATGTTTGCATGAATGTATGCTATTTCCCCTGTTTAATTTTAATTTTGTATGCCTTGTACCCTATGCTTTGCCAGAAACTTGCCGATGTGCTTCCTTGCCGCGAGTGCCTTGAGGAACAAATCCTTAGCAGCCTGTCGGCGGTGTCGCTGCCGGCAAGATACCTTGACGATCACAGTGCAGCGACTTAAGCTGTTGAGCGGACTCAAAACAGAGTAAGAGTGCAGCTGATCACGACAAGATTCCTTCGCGTGCAAGTTTTCCATACCAAAGCCAAAAAACATTCAAAGGAAAGTATCTCTACAACAAAGAATTTGTTTCAAAGTTTTTCAACTTAGCTTTTCTTTGTTGTACTTCTTGTCGTAAGAATGTTAACTTGAACGTCGCTTGTTGGTGTCCATACCATCACTCCCCCCGGTAAACTTGCACGCGAGGTAACCTTCTGTCCTTTTGAGAAAAACAAAGAAGAGAAAAGAGAGATATGGAACCTTGATGGTTCATTAACATTCATACAAAACAAGTGTAACACAACATCATATAAAAACAGGCACAATTTAACATGTGAATTGACAAGAGTTGTGAAACACTTAGCTTTATTTCACTATGCACGGGGTCTGCGCTTGGCTTTGTACAAAGGATTACATGCCTTGCCGGAAGACACGTACAAAAGGTGGTTGCCCGACGGCCCGGCTACCACGCCTTATGGATAGAACTTACGAAGATGCTCAATGTTCCATGAGTTGTGCACAGGAGTGCCATCTTCGGTCTCTAGATGGACTGCGCCAGGTATGGTGACTCGTACTAACCAATAAAGGACTTCCCACTTTGGCGTCAACTTGTTTGAATTCTTGGCGGGCTTGATCCATCGAAGAACAAGGTCGCCTTCCTCAAGGCTTCGGGCGTGAACTTTGTGGCTATGGTAGCTGCACAAAGCTTGCTGATAACATGCAGCACACACAACAGACCAAAGATGATCTTCCTCAAGGAGCGTGGCATCATCTTGTCGTAGCTGCTCTTGCTCAAGCTCATCATAAGCGACCACTCGAGGTGAACCGTACATGAGTTCCGTGGGGAGCACCGCTTCTGCACCGTAAACTAGGCAGAAGAGCATCTGGCCGGTGGCTCGATTTGGTGTTGTCCTGAGTGACCAAAGAACCGCTGACAACTCATCAATCCAGCATCTTTCGCACTTGTGCAGCTTGTCGAAAGTTCTTGTCTTGAGGCCTCACAACACTTCAGCATTTGCCCTCTCCGCCTGGCTGTTGCTTTTGGGATGAGCAACTGATGCAAAAAAATCTTGTTGCCAAGGTCTTGGATGTACTGCATGAAGGTGCGGCTTGTGAACTATGTGTCGTTGTCGGTGATGACTCTGTTGGGCACTCCAAAACGGCAAACAAGTCCCTTGAAGAAATTGACGGCTGACTGTGATGTCACCTTCCTCACTGGTTCTACCTGAGGGCACTTTGTGGACTTGTCGACTGCAATGTATAAGAACTCAAAGCCCCCGATAGCACCGGGGAAGGACCCCAGTATATCGAACCCCTAGACCGAGAAGGGCCAAGAGAGAGGGATTGTCTGAAGAGCTTTGAGCTGGCTGATGTGATTTCTTTGAATGAAACTAGCACGCTTCACACTTAGTTCCTAGTGCAGTTGCATCCTTGAGTGCAGTGGGCCAGTAGAAACCCTACCGAAATGCCTTATAGACAAGGGCTCTTGATCCTATGTGTGAGCCACATATGCATCCATATGTCACTGCCAACAGTCTGTGTCCATCATCCCGACAAATACACTTCAATTTCACCTCATTTGTTATCTTTCTGTGTAGAAATTGTCCATGAACTAATACATACTTGACTGACGGGCTACTCTTTCATCTTCTTCTTGCTTTTCGGGAAATTATCCTGTTTGAAGGAACTGGACAATCTGCTGCACCCATGACAGAGCTGTGGCTCGAAGACAAGGACTAAAGGTATATCTTGAGCTGCGGGAGCGCTAGCTTCAACGGCAAGGACTTGGGATCCTGTCGGAGCTTGCTGCACATCAACAAGTTTGGTGTTGTCTCAGGCAACTTCCTTACCAGCGGCTGCTGGGAGCTCTGCGGGAAAGTACTTGCCGGTGTTCAACTTCCTTTCTCTTGTTCTACCGTGTCGATGGTGATACAAATGGTTGAGTCAAGTGGAGCACAAAAGTTCCTAGTTCCACAGGTAACTTGAGGGCGGCACGTTTTGACATATCATCAGCAATGTTGTTTTTCGCATGAGGAATGTGCTCTGTTTGCAATCCTTCAAAGTGCTCTTCTAGTTTCCTCATTTCATCAACGTATGCTTCCATCAATGGGCTCTAACAATCATTGCTTACTTGCTTCACAACAAGCTGCGAGTTGCCCCTGATAATGAGCTTTTTGATTCCAAGGTCTACTGCCATCCTGAGACCGGCAAGCAGTCCTTCATACTCAGCAGTGTTGTTTGTTGCTTTCTCCCTCAGAAAGTGCATCTGAACTACATACTTGAGGTGCTCACCGGTGGGTGCGACAAGCCGCACTCTGGCACTGCCGCCTTGCAGGGAAAAGGACCCATCAAAGTACATAATCCAATCTTGAGTTGTTTCCTTGTCGGGGAGAGAAGTCTCTTGAATCTCTTCATCTGGCATTGGCGTCCACTCTACAATGAACTCCGCCGAGGCTCTGCTCCAGATAATTGATGTGCTTTCAAACTTGAGATCAAAGCTTGACAGTTCCAATGCCCACTCCACAATCCTGTCGGTCGCATCTAGATTTCTCAAAATCCTTTGCATCGGAAAGCGAGTGACGACGGTAATCTAATGTGCTTGAAAGTAGTGGCGCATCTTTCTTGAGGCCATGAGAAGACGCAAAAGTAGTTTCTGCACACCAGAATATCTTGACCTAGCTCCCTGGAGAAGAGAACTGACAAAATAAACTGGTCGCTACACCAACTTCTTCTTCTGCACTACTCGTTGTCATGTTGCATCTGCTTGATCTGTACTTGACTTGTCGGCACCTGGACTTGCCGGCGAAGATCCAATCTTGTCACTTGACAGCTCTGCATCTATTGCTCCTTCGTCTACAGCTTCCCTCTCAGCCACCAGTGCAGCACTAACCACTTGATTTGTTGCCACCAAGTATAGCAGCAATGGCTCTTGTGGCTTCGGCGCAACTAGTGTTGGCGCAGAGGAGAGGTACTTCTTCAAATCTTGCAGTGCGGCCTCCGCTTCCGGAGTCCATTTGTTGGTCTACTAAACATGGGTGTTTCATACCCTGAACTATGCACAGACAAGTAGTAGCTCCCTTGCCAAACTAAAGTTATAATGAAGTTTCCCAAACCAAGAAAAGCTGCTCTTTGAGAAATCAAGGAGCGCATCAAGAAGACCAAGGCTCAAGACAAGCCTCAAGATCAACTACAGAAGTATCCCCTACTGGCAAGGCGAAGGCCCAACAAGTTCCTTGGATGGCAAAACCCCTCCAGATGCTAGCGCTCCACCTCACTGAACGGCTAGTCGCTGATCAGTGAGGTGTCGAGCCCGCAGGCAGTTAGGTAAGGCTTGCCGGACACGTGTCAGCTCATCAGAAGGATTTTTACCTTTATCGACACCCATCCAAATGGCGTGTCAGGATAATAGGAGTTAGTTACGCAAGCGGTGCAGCATCCTTGCTGGGGCTTCTCCTCCTCACGACACCTAGCGATGCATTTAACGCTTCTTGTCCTAACTAGCAGAGTTAGGTATGATAGCACTATTTGCTATCTAATCAGCATGCAGTTACCTTTTTGCCACTATGGTTACCCCTTCAGCTATAAAAGGAGGGCCATGGGAACCTTTACAAGGGTTCAAACCCATTCAAACCCCACGCACACTTGCATGTGTAGCTGGCTCCTCCTTGCATCTTGCCGGGGGGGAAGCGTTACTTATACTTGTGCATCAACGTTTCTCATACACCAAAGCAGGAGTAGGGTATTACACCTCAAAGGTGGCCTGAACCTGGGTAAAAGATCATTGCGCCCTCTGTTAATCCTGCTCTTTGCGTTCTACATTCCCCTCGCCGAACCACAAAGGGGCTACATCACCCCATAGATAGTCATTTCACACCGACATCTTCGGCGCGCCAGGTAGGGGGCATTACTAGCGTGAACCTGGCTTAGCTAAAGGTGCATGATTTCTTCGAGATCCATCACTCATCCTCATGATCCATGGCGCCCAAGAAGAAAGGCTCCATGGCGATGAAACCTTCCACGTCCAAGATTCCTTCACACGCGTCCGCCAGTGGCGCAGGCAGTGCCATCGCCGCGGACGGCGCGAACGTCACGGTAGGCACGACCAACGCAGGCTGCGCCTGCGTGGCCGCCGTATCCACAGTGGCGGGAGCCGGCGATGGATGCGCTAGAGGCGGTTACCTTCCATGACCCTCTGGTGAAGACAGCAACAATGGCGCGGGTGGCGCGGGCACGCAACTCCCGCCTCCTCGACGCACCAGCAAGCGCAGCCATCGGAGCAATATTCTCGGGTCGGGCGCGAGCCGAGATTCTCCTGCTGTGGCGGCTATGGTGGCAGCGAGGGCAACGACATCTAAGCACAAGCCGCGTCTGTCGTGAGATGGACGTGACGTGACCCCGAGCAGCGTTGTCGATCATGCACAGCAGCGCCTGCACGGGAAGACGTATGTCGATCAAGTTCAAGATCTACAGGCGCCACCTCCGCCACGCCAACCCACTGTTGCAGCCACGGCACGGTGGCAAGATGGCAACGACGCTCCTGCTGGCTTTGCCAGGAGTCGAGCGACGTCGCGGCCTTCACTCTCCTACATGCCTTCCATGGCAACAGAGGCGATGGCCCGAGCCCAAATGCTGTTGAACTTTCCTACAACAACTGATAAGATGGATGAGTGGGTGACTACCATTCAGAGTCTGATCGGATTTGTGGAGGCTAAGAAACCCCAACTAGCAGAGCCCTCACGACGCCCACAAATAGCTCCAGTAGCTCAGACTCATGGCCATGTTGTAGGTGGTGCGCCAACGGTGCAGTCGCCTCCACAGCATCAACCCCGGCAGCAGCATCAATAGTCATAGCAAGCCCAATGAGCTGCCGAGCCTGATGATATGTCGATGGCTTCCTCAGATCTGCAGATGCATCAAGATCAGTGGCAGGTGTTGCTAGATAGGCGAACAGAAGACGCGCGTACCACCATTCAATGGCGCCGAGAGGAGCGCCGTCAATCTGACAAGTGCAACGGTCCAGTCGTCGACGTGCTAGCGCCTATTGTTGGCGGGTATCTACCTTAGGAGGTTGGGTGTCCTGCTTTCACAAGTGAGGTGCGGCAAGTCCACTGGCCATCTGTCTGGGCATTCAAGCCAGAAGTGCTGGAGAAGTACGATGGCAAGCTCAACCCAGCAGAATTCCTGGGCATATACACAATCGCTGTGCAAGCTGCCGGAGGAAGGGATGACAAGATCCTCGCCAACTATTTCCCATTGGTACTCAATCCCAATGTGAGATCTTGGTTGATGAACTTCCCAGAGAACTCCATTTCTTTGTGGTCAGATCTATGCAATGAGTTTGTTGGTGCCTTCACCAGGGGCCAGAAAGGCCCTGGACAGCCCAGTTACTTGCAAGCGATCCCACAAAGAGAAGGAGAAAATCTACGCAAGTATATCCAAAGATTCAGCCGTGTACATCGCAGAATTCCATATGTGCACCCTGCAGCTGTGATTGCCGCGTTCCATACAAATATGCGCAATCGCAAAATGCGGGAGAAGATGAACATATAGCTACCGAAGACCGTCAATGAGCTCTACACATTGGCGGACAAGTGTGTACGTGCTGGGGAGGGGAGAAGGCTCCCTGGGGAAGACGCTGGCGCTGAAATTGATTCTGAGGACGAAGACGCCGCCATCCCGAATAAGAAAGGTTGAAACCGCAATAGAAAATGCAAGGGCAAGCCAGTTATGGCCGTGGAAGGGTCCGACAACACTAGTTCTGCCAAGAAAATTAAGACAAAGAGCTCCGGCAAGGAAGCTGCCGCGTGCGCTGATTGCCAGGTAGCTGTGGCAGGCGAGAAGGCCAGCAAGTCTAACGGGCCATACTGTAAGATTCACCGTACCAAGGGGCATGATCTCCAAGAGTGCCGACAATTCGAGCAGCTGGTTGAGAAACAAAGGCTGAGTACGAGAAGCGCGACAAGGAGAAGGGCCAAGATGGTACTAGTGGATCTGGTAAGAAGGGTTGCGGTGGCCGAGGGGGCACCGTGGCAAGGCCAATCTGTAGAAAGAGAATCCTACCAGGGGCAGGGAAAAGAAAGAAGAAGATGATGAGAGTGAAGAGGAAGATGACAACAAGTCTAGTGAGCAAGAATTCCAGAAGGCAACAGAAGCCATGAGAATTGAGAGGGGTGCATCCTTGCATTCCTCTCACCGCCAGCTTAAACAGTGGGCACGCAAAGTTAATGCGGCAGAGCCGGCGACAGATGCTTAGAAGCCCCTCAAGTGGTCCCACATGCCTATCATTTTCAATGCCGAGTATCACGCTGATCGCACAACTGCGGTTGGGTGCCTGCCGTTGTTGGTTTCACCAACAATACGCAACCTCATGGTCACGAAAGTGTTAGTTGACGGAGGGGCAGGCTTGAAGTTGATCTCTCCTGAAGTGATCGAGAGGCTGCAAATCCCTGACGAAGAGCTTGAGAAAACATGGACATTCCACGGAATTAACCCAGGAAGAAGCCATCCTAAGGGAAAGAGCACGCTGCCAGTGACATTTGGTGAGGAACTTAACTACAGGACATAGAAGATAGTATTTGATGTGGTTATGATCCCCTTGTCGTTTAATGGGATCCTTGGTCGTCCGGTGTTGGCTAAGTTCATGGAAGCATCCCATTATGCCTATAACACATTGAAAATGTCAGGGCCAATGGGCGTCATTTCCATTAACTCTGATAAGAAGGATGCAGTCATATGTGTTGACAAGCTTTATAGAGATGTGGTTGCAGCAGAGACCGTCGAGGCCGCAGCTCCTGCCAAGAAAAAGAAGAGAAAGAAGCTCGACAAGACATCTAGCAAGAATTCTGGGAAGCGCGCCTCTTCGGAGTGCTGCGCACCCGTCGAAGACTTGCCGGAGACCTCTGCCGGCAAGATATCCAAGGCCGCTCCACCTGCGACAAAGAAGGTGATAGCGAAGGAGGACGGCACTGGCCGTACTTTCACCGTCAGTGCCACTCTTGATAGCAAATAGGAAAGTGCACTCATTTCCTTCCGACGGGCGAATGTATACATGTTTGCATGGCAACCATCTGACATCCCTAGTGTTCCAGGGAGGTAATTGAGCACCACCTTGCTTTCTGTCCCCATGCTCAGCCCGTCAAGTAGAAGGTCAGGAAGCAAGCTTTGGAACGGCAATAGTTTATTGCAGAAGAAATTAAGAAACTTGAAGTAGTAGGCCTGGTTAGGGGAGTGCTACATCCAACTTGGTTGGTAAATCCAGTTGTTGTGCGCAAAGCAAACAGGAAGTGGAGACTTTGTATTTACTTCACTAATCTCAATAAAGCATGTCCAAAGGATCCTTTCCCCTTGCCATGCATTGATCAGATTGTGGACTCCACTGCTGGCTGTGAGGTTCTCTCATTCTTTGATGCATATTCTGGATACCATCAGATATTCATGGCATGGAAGATGAGGAGGAAACCGCATTCATTACTCCATGTGGCACGTATTGTTTGGTACGTATGCCTTTCGGATTAAAGAGTGCTGGTTCAACATTTGCAAGAGCAGTCCAGATAGGTTTTGAGCCACAATTACACAGGAATATAGAAGCTTTTATGGATGATATAGTGGTCAAGACCAAGGACAAATCAACCCTCATTCAAGACTTAGAAGAAACATTCGCAAATTTGCGCAGAATCAACATGAATCTCAACCCTGAGAAGTGCGTGTTTGGAGTTTCATCCGGCAAACTCCTTGGGTTCTTTGTGTCTCGGCGAGGAATAGAAGCAAATCCCGACAAGATCAAGGCCATCGAGCATATTCAAGCACCCAAGACTATCAAAGATGTGCGGTGTCTTGTCGGCTGTGTTGCTACTTTGAGTAGGTTCATTTCAAGATCTACTGAGTGCGCCTTGCCATTTTTCAAGATATTGAAAAAGGTAGGTCCAGTAAAATGGACTCCAGAAGTGAAGGCTGCACTACAAGATCTGAAAAGGTACCTATCCTCTGCGCCAACCTTAGTTGCGCCTAGGCAACAGGATCCGTTGCTGCTATATCTAGCGGCAACGAATCAGGTGGTCAGTGTCGCACTAGTTGCACGGAGAAAAGCTGGTGATGAGGAAACAATAGCGGCAATACCGTCCCACGACAAGGCAGAGTCCGATGCTGGCAAGACAAAAATGGTGGAAGCAGAAGAAGTTAGCCAGCAGATAACGCCAAAGAAGAAAGTGGTGTAGTGACCAGTATACTTTGTCAGCTCTCTCTTGCAAGGGGCTAGATCAAGGTACTCTGGCATGCAGAAGCTGCTTTTCGGTCCCCTCATGGCCTCGAGAAAGCTGCACCACTACTTTCAAGCACATGAAATCATCATTGTCACTCGCTTCCCGTTGTAGCATATTCTGAGGAATCCAGAGGCAGCCGGAAGAATAGTGGAGTGAGCACTGGAGTTGTCAAGTTTTGCACTCAAATTTGAGAGCACTTCAACTATGCAGAGCAGAGCCTTGGCAAAATTCATTGCAGAATGGACGCCAACACAAGATGAAGAAATCCCAGAATCAACTCTCCCCGGCAAAGAGACTGAGAAAGATTGGGTCATGTACTTTGACGGTGCCTTCGCGCTACAAGGCGCCGGTGTTGGAGTGCTGCTTGCCGCACCCACCGGAGAACACCTCAAGTACGTGGTTCAAATGGCCTTTCCAGGCGAGAAGGCAACCAACAACACCGGAAAGTATGGGGGGCTCCTTGCCGGTCTTAGAATTGCGGTGGAGTTGGCTATCAGGAAGTTGATCATTCGTAGAGATTCGCAACTAGTTGTGAAACAGGTAAACAAAGATTATCAAAGCCTATTGATGGAAGCATACATGGAAGGAGTGAGAAAATTGGAGGAGCACTTTGACAGGTTGCAAACAGAGCATATCCCCCGCGTGGAGAACAACATTGCTGATCACCTGTCAAAGTGTGCTGCCCAAAAGCTGCCTATGGAACCAGGGACTTTTGTACTCCATTTGACTTGGCCATTAGTTACTCCATCAACACAAGCCAATAAGAGAAGAAAGTTGAGCACTGGCAAATATTTTCCGGCAGAGCTTCCTAAGGCCGCCAATGAGAATGTTGCCGGGAGCAGCACACGCTTAACGGTGAGCTGCAGCCTCGCGCAGAACCTTAGGTTCTTGAGTTGAGGATAGCACTCCCGCAGCCACAGAGATGCCTCTAGTCCTTGTTGTCGAGCCACAAGCTCCAGCATGGTCACAACATATAGTTCAATTTCTCCAAATAGGAGAGCTTCCCGATGAGCAAGAGCAAGCTGAAAAAGTAGCTCGTCAATCAAGTATGTATCAGTTTGTGGATAACATTCTGTGTAGAAAGAGACTGAATGGGGTGAAATTGAAATGCATTTGCCGGGAAGATGGACTCAAGTTGTTGGCAGAGATACATGGAGGCATATGTGGCTCTCACATAGGATCAAGAGCCCTTGTCGGTAAAGCTTTCCAGCAAGGTTTATATTGGCCCACTGCCCTCCAGAATGCAACTGAGCTAGTAACAAGATGTGAAGCATGCCAGTTCCATTCAAAGAACATACATCAGCCAGCACAATCTATCCAAATGATTCCTCTTTCCTGGCCCTTTTGGTCTGGGGGCTCGATATCTTGGGCCCCTTCCCCTGTGCTACCGGGGGCTTTGAGTTCTTGTACGTCGCCATCAACAAGTTCACAAAGTGGCCTCAAGTAGAGCCAGTGAGAAATGTGACTGCATAATCAGCTGTCAAGTTCTTTAAGGGACTAGTTTGCTGTTTTGGGGTTCCAAATAGAGTCAATACCGACAACGGCACATAGTTCATGAGCCGCACCTTCATGCAGTACATCCAAGGCCTTGGTAGCAAGGTTTGCTTTGCCTCCGTTGCTCATCCGAGAAGCAATGGACAAGCAGAATGGACAAATGCTAAAGTGTTGCATGGCCTCAAGACAATAACCTTTGACAGGCTGCACAAGTGCGGAAAGTGTTGGATTGATGAGCTGCCGGCATTTCTTTGGTCACTCAAAATGACACCAAATCGAGCTACTGGCCAAATAACCTTCTCCCTAGTTTATGGTGCATAAGTGGTGCTCCCCATGGAACTTACATATGGATCGCCTCGAGTGCTTGCCTATGAGGAGGTAGAGCAAGAGCAGTTGCGGCAAGATGATGTTGTGCTCATCGAGGAAGATAGTCTTCGGGCGGCTGTGCAAGCTGCACGCTACCAGCAAGCCTTGCGTCGCTATCATAGCTGCAAGGTTCATGCCCGAAGCTTTGAGGAAGGCGACCTTGTTCTTCGGCGTGTTCAATCCGCCAAAGGATCAAACAAGTTGATGCCAAAGTAGGAAGGCCCTTATCGGGTAGCACAAGTCACTAGACCTGGCGTAGTCCATCTGGAGACCAAAGATGGCATTCGTGTGCTAAACTCGTGGAATATCGAGTATGTTCACAAATTCTACCCATGAGGCGCAGTTGCCGGGCATTGTCCCGGCAACCCCTTTTGTACAAGGTTTGTATTCAAGACTTGTAACCCTTTGTACAAAGCTAGGCGCAGACCCTGTGCATATGTGAATAAAGCTAAGTACTTCACAACCTTTTATGCATCTTTACTTATGTATCAATACGCATAGCCCTGTGATTACATTCTTGATTGAATGGAATGGCTAACATATCGCCAAGGTGCCACGTACCACCCCTTTCTCTCTTTTCTTTTTCTCAAAGACAGGAGGGATCCCTCACATGCAAGTTTTCCCAGGGGGACTGATGATGGAGTACCATTACGAAAATGCGTTGCTACATGTTTTGTACAACAAGAAGTACAACAAAGAAAGATAAGTTGAAAGACAATTTTTTCTTTGTTACATTTACAGTTCTCCCTTTGCACGATTTTGTGTTTTATGAGAAACCTGCATGCAAGGGAATCTTGTCATGTTTATTCGCGCTGTTATCATGCCTCGAGTCCACTCGGCAAGATCTTTGCAGTAGCGTTGAGACCGGCAAGTTACCTTGCCGGTGACAATACTACCAGCAGGCTGCTAAGGACCAGTTCCTCGAAGCACTCACTGCAAGTATGTGTGCCAGCAAGCTCCCAAACTGCGTAGGGTGTCGGATTGAAATCATACAAGAACAAAGGCAAACAAGGGAAACTATACATGTTTATTTGAGCATGATAGATATCATATATTATTGAAAAGTGCTCGATAACGTTCTTCTTACCCCTCCCTTCCTAGGGTTTATATCGAGTGAAAGGAGGGCAAAAGGGGCGCCTAGGTGAAGCGCTCCCGGTAGGCCAGATGACGGTGCTGCCGGTGCTTAGCTGCAGATGATGGTGGCACCGGCGCTCAGCTGGAGATGATGGTGCTGCCGGCGTTCAGCTGGATTCCGAGTTGCCGTCTTCAGACATAACGCTCGGGGACTCGCCGCGATCATCTTCACCATCGTCCCCATTATCGCTTTCACTCGAGGAGGCGCTTTCACTACTGCTTGAGCTCTCCACGGAGCACTCCATGCGAGCGCCTGAAGCCCCGAGGAACTTCACAAAGAGCGTGTCGGATTCAACTAGCTTGAAGTGGAGGAGATGCCCTTGCCCTAGATAACAAGCACAAGCGAAGGATTTCCACCCATGCGACAGGTACATGACGCCGTTGGCGGGGAACTCGACGTTCAACCAAACAGAGCTGTTGCAGCAGCCGTTCACAGGTAGCCACAGGTCGAGTGGTGGGTCGACCTCCATCACCCTGGCAAACAAAAGGGGGAGCCGCAGCCGGTGTCGCGGTGGGTCATGCAGCTCGACGACGAACTCAAGCGTCATGTCTTCTGTATGGCCTTCTATCAGAGGAGGAGCGGCTGGGAGTGGAACTGGAGCGCCCTACTTTGGCCACCTCGGCCCTGAGCGCCATGTCTTCCATGACCCCGACCTGCGGTCCCGCCCCGAGCACCAGTCCTGGCCTCCATGGCCGCAGCCGAAGCATGAGTATGCTACCGAGGGGAAGATTTCACTACCATAGTGGAGGCACGAGCACGACCTTTTCCCCTCGCCATGGTGGTGGCAGACGCAGGAAGGATGGAGAAGGGAAAGATGGATGAGCATCGCCTCCTGCGGCCCGTTTTTATAGAGGGAGGCTTGGGGGCTGGCTCTCAACCATTTTTAGGGCAACCACCCCATTCCACCAGTCATGCGCCATGCATTCCTGGCCGGTGCATTACTTAATCGACTGCCCTGCCTCGCCAATCCGACGCCCTGCCTACCCTGTTCAGCACACTACTTCCACGACCGCCCCTCTCCACCAATCCCACATTCCACGTATGAAGCGCGTCATGGGGAGGGATGCAATAAAGGAGGAAGTGATGACAGGCATGGTATTTACCTTTGGACACCCATGACCATGGCTGTCAAAGCCACGCCCAGCAGCAACCCGTGTGCGTGCTTGCCCCAGGTATCCATCCATGCAGAATCATTTCGACAAAATCCGACGTTGATCCGCACTGCATGTCTGTGCATTATTTGGGCCTAGCCCAACGATGCCCGGCATCACGTGTGGCCTAGGCCTGGGGGCTCCTGTCGGTGTATTAAACATGGCTGTTTCTTACCATAACCTATGCGCAGACAAGTAGCAGCTCCCTTGCCAAACTGAAGTTATAATGAAGTTTCCCAAACCAAGACAAGTTGCTCTTTAAGAAATCAAGGAGCGCATCAAGAAGACCAATGCTCAAGACAAGCCTCAAGATCAACTACAGAAGTAGCCCTTGCCGGCAAGGCCAAGCCGGTAAGGTGAAGGCCCGACAAGCTCCTTGGCCGGAAAAACCCTGCCAGCTACCAGCGCTCCACCTCACCGAGCGGCTAGTCGCGGATCAGTGAGGTGTTGAGCCCACAGGCAGTTAGGTAAGGCTTGCCGGACACGTGTCAGCTCATTAGAAGGATTTTTACCTTTATCAACACCTATCCAAATGGCGTGTCAAGATAATAGGAGTTAGCTAGGCAAGCAGTGCATCATCCTTGTCGGGGCTTCTCCTCCTCACAACACCTAGCAATGCATTTAATGCTTCTTGTCCTAACTAGCAGAGTTAGGTATGATAACACCGTTTGATATCTAATTAGTATGTAATTACCTTTCTGCCATGTGGTTACCCCTTGAGCTATAAAAGGAGGGCCATGGCAACCTTTACAAGGGTTTGAACCCATTCAAACCCCATGCACAGTTGCACGCGTAGCTGCCTCCTCCTTGTGTCTTGCTGGGGGGAAGCACTCCTTGTACTTGTGCATCCACACTTCTAATACACCAAAGCAGGATTAGGGTATTACACCTCAAAGGTGGACCGAACCTGGGTAAAAGATTGTTGCGCCCTCTGTTAATCCTGCTCTTTTTGTTCTGTGCATTCCCTTCGCCGAACCACAAAGGGGCTACATCACCCCATAGATAGTTGTTCCACACCGATTCCATCTCATTGGACCTGCCTTTTTCAAAATTTTGAAAAATGGTAGGGCGCGCTCAGCAGACTTGGAGATGAACCTGCTTAATGCAGCAGTGCAGCCAACAAGATGGCACACATCCTTGACACACTTTGGTGCTTCAATTTGCTCAATTGCCTTCATCTTGTCGAGATTTACTTCGGTTCCACATTGAGACACAAAGAACCTAAGAAGCGAGTGGAACGCCAAAGACACGCTTCTCGGGATTGAGCTTTAAATTGATTTTTCACAGATTTGCAAATGTATCTTCTAGATCTTGTATAAGAGTTGCTTTGACCTTGGTTTTGACCACTATATCATACATATATGCTTCCACATTCCCGTGCAGCTGGGGCTCAAAACCAATCTAGACTACTCTTGCAAAATTTGAACCAGCACTCTTCAATCTGAAAGGTATACGTATAAAGCAATACATGCCACATGGAGTGATGAATGTGATCTTCTCTTCATCCTCCTTGGACATGAAAATCTGATGATACCCGGAGTAGGCATCAAGAAATGATAGTAGATCACAACCAGCAGTGGAGTCTACAATCTGGTCAATGCACGGCAAGGGAAAAGGATCTTTTGGACAAGCTTTATTGATATCAGTGTAGTCAATAAAAAGTATCCATTTTCCATTTGCCTTGCGCACTACAACTGGATTGGCCAACCAAGATGGATGGAGGACTCCTCTGACCAGGCATGTCGCTTCTAGCTTCTTGATCTCTTCGGCAATGAATAGTTGTTGTTCCAAAGCTTGCTTCCTGACCTTCTGCTTGACGGGCCGTGCATGAGAGCAGACAATAAGGTGGTGCTCAATTACCTCCCTGGGAACACCGGGGATGTCAGATGGTTGCCATGCAAACACATCGACATTTACTTGCCGGAAGGCAACGAGCGCGCTTTTCTATTTGTCATCAAGGGTGGAACTTATGGTGAAAGTTCCCCCCGTGCTGTCCACCTTGGCGGATAGCTTCTTGGTTGCCAGTGGAGCTGCTTTGGATTT
Organism: Thinopyrum elongatum; assembly: GCA_011799875.1. Taxonomy (NCBI): domain Eukaryota; kingdom Viridiplantae; phylum Streptophyta; class Magnoliopsida; order Poales; family Poaceae; genus Thinopyrum; species Thinopyrum elongatum. The sequence goes on from CM022300.1 coordinate 283,802,844, forward strand.
CTTGCTCTTGCTGACAAAGCTTTCTGGCACATCGTCAATGGGAGTGCAGCACTCCGAAGAGGTGCACTTTCCAGAGTCCTTGTCAGTGGTATTGCTGGTCTTCTTCCTCTTCTTCCCCACGTGAGCTTTGTTGGCAAGAGCAAGTGCCTTGGTGGCAGAGCTGCAATTACTTCCCGGTAGAGCTGATCAGCGCAAATGAGTGCATCCTTCTTGTCAGAGTTGATGGTGATGACGCTCATCGGCCCTGGCATCTTCAATGTGATGTACACATAGTAGGATGCTGCCATGAACTTAGCCAATGCCGGGCGGCCAAGGATCCCATTATCTGGCAATGGAATCTTGACGATGTCGAAAACGATCTTCTCCGTCCTGTAGTTCAGCTCACTGCCAAATGTCACTGGCAGCGTGGTCTTACCCTTCGGTTGACTTCTTCCTGGGTTAATCCCCTGAAATGCGCCTGTTTTCTTGAGATATTTGTCAGAAATGTGCAGGCCCTTGATCACATTTGGTAAGATCAAGTTCAAGCCAGCCTCACCGTCAACCAACATTTTTGTCACTTTGAGGTTGCGTATTGTTGGTGAAACCAACAACGGCAAGCACCCGACCGCAGTTGTGCGATCAGGGTGGTCCTCAACATAAAAAATGATGGGCGCGTTGGACCATTTCAGTGGCTTCTGGGCGTCAACTGCTGGCTCCGCTGCATTGACCTCACGCACCCACTTCTTGAGTTGGCGGTGAGAGTAGTGCAAAGATGCACCTCCGTCAATGCACATCGCTTTTGTGGCCTTCTGGAATTCGTGCTCGCTGGACTCGTCGTCGTCCTGTTCGTCCTCCTCATCATCATCATCCCCCTCTTTGTTGTCGTGGCCCCTAGTAGGCTTCTCTTTCTGCTACTTGGCCTTCCCGGGGTGACCTCCTCGGCCACCATGCTTCTTGCCAGATCCCCCAGCACCATCTTGGGCCTTCTCCTTCTCTCGCTTCTTGTACTCAGCTTTCTGCTTCTCGCCAAGCTGCTCAACTTGCCAACATTCTTGGAGGTCACGGCTCTTGGTACGGTGAATCTTGCAATACTGATTGCCGGAGCCCTCCATCTTGTCGGCAACTATCAAGGCTTGACACAAAGTGCACCCGGCAACCTCCTTGTCGGGACTCATGGTCTTGGCCTTCTTGGCGGTGTCAACTTTGCCAGAGCCCTCAATGGCTAGCACTATTTTGCCCTTGTGCTTCCTGTTGTGGTTGTGGCCCTTCTTCTTCGGGGTAGTGGTGGCGTCATCGTATTCAGAGTCGACCTCTACGCCAACATCCTCCCTGGGAAGTCTCCTCCCCTCTTCAGCATGTGCGCACTTGTCGGCTAAAGCATAAAGCTCGACGACGTCCTTCACCTTGTTCATCGCAAGTTCTTCCCGCGTCTTGCGATTGCGTATATTCGTCTGGAATTCAGTAATCACAGCGGCAAGATGAACATCAGGGATGTTGGACATGGCTGAATCTCTGAATGTACTTGCGGAGGGACTCGCCATCCCTCTGTGGTATCACATGCAGATCACTAGGCTGATCGGGAACCTTGTGGCCCCCGGTAAAAGCACCAACAAATTCGTGGCATAGATCCGACCACGAAGAGATGGAATCCTCCTGCAAGTTCATCAACCACAAGTTGATGTTGGGCTTGAGCACCAATAGGAAGTATTTGGCCAAGAACGTGTGTTCATGTCCCCCGGCAGCCTGCAACACGATGGTGTAGTTGCTTAGGAACTCTGACGGGTGAGTCTTGCCATCGTATTCCTCTGGCACCTCTGGCTTGAAGTTCCGAAATTTGGCCACTGGACTTGCCGCAACTCACGAGTAAACTATGGGTAGCCCACCTTGTAAGGTAGGCCGCCAGGGTACCCTAGCGCAGGCTCATCTACTGTGGGCCCTGCGCGCCTGTCGGATTGACGACGCGCTTCCCGGTGCCACTCGATGGTGGTACAAGCGTCTTCTCTACACCGTTCTTGAAGAAGTTGGCGCTGATCGCGGTGTCCTCGTGAATCAGACGACACCATGGATACATCATCATGGGTGTCAAAGCGCTGACTCTGCTGCTATTGTTGTTGACGTGGAGGGGACTGCATCGTGGTTGCACCGCCTCCAGTCCTCTCGCCAGCAGCACGCACCGGCGCGGTGGGCTACTGCTGCGAAGGCCCTGCCTGCTGCGGCTTGTCATTGTTGGTCAAGCTGAGGAGGCTTTGAATAGCAGCTCTCCAGTCCTCCATCTTGTCCGCAGCAGGAGGAAAATCTAGAAGTAGTTGTGCTCGTGCCAAAGCTTCTATCGCCATGGATGGCATGGAACGATGCGAAGAACAACAGGTGCTCTTACTTCTGACAGAACCAGAAGGAGCTCCACCCTGATCTTGCAGCCGTAACCCATTTCCGCCGGCATGCTGGCGTGCATGTTGAGCCTGCACATCCCGAGAATGAAGCATAGGGGCTTTGCCGTGGGGACGCCCGGAGCCGCCGATGCCGTGGCACTACTCGTTGCGTGCGACCTGGGATGGCCATGGCATGTGCGTCAGTGTGGGTGTCTTGGATGGCACCGCACCATCCTTGGAATTCGCCATGCTGCCCACAGGCAGCACAACTTCGTCCTTGGGCCTGGCGGCATGCGGGTTGTTGTTGTTCCCGCTCAGGACGATACCACTCGCCTGGCTTGGATCGCTAGAACATCGTGGAGGTTGCTCGCCTTCTCCACCCCCTCCACCACCACCTGCGCCGTCGCCTGTCTGTGTCGGCATCGGTAACTTGGACGTTGATACGTCTCCAACGTATCTATAATTTATGAAGTACTCATGCCATGTTTACAATAATTTTATATGGTTTTGGTGCACTTTTTATATAACTTTTATATGATTTTCTTGGACTAACATATTGACCTAGTGCCCAGTGACAGTTGTTGTTTTCTGCTTGTTTTTGGTTTTCCAGAAAATCCATATCAAATGAAGTCCAAATGCAGCGAAACTTTTTGATGATTTTGTTTGGAACAAAAGAGACCCCCGAATCTTCGTCGGAGGACCAGAAGAGCCACGAGGCCCCCACAAGCCACCAGGGTGCACCCAGGGGGTGGTCATGGCCTGCTGGCTTGTTTGCCCATCTTAGCTACTTTTCACGTGATTCCAACTCTGAAAATTCTTATAAATAGGGAAACCCTAAGAAATAACCCTAGAACTTTGACTCCGCTGCCGCAAGCCTCTATACCAAAGATATCCCATCTGGAGACCTGTTCCGGTGACCTGCCCGAGGGGGAAATCATCACCAGAGGCCACATTCATCATCCTAGTGGTGTCCATGATGAGGAGACAGTAGTTCACCCTCCAGGCTGAGGGTATGTACCAGTAGCTGTGTATTTCATCTCTCTCTCACTCACTCTCTTTCTCTCTCTCTCTCTCACATGTTCTTGATTTGGCACGATCTTGATGTACCATGAGCTTTGTTAATAAATTTGGATCATATGGTGTTTCTCCCTCTCTATCTTGTTGTGATGGATTGAGTTTTTACCTTTGAGGTTTCACTATTATCAGATTGAATACCTTTTGGATTTGAGAACACTTGATGTATGTCTTGCATGTGGATACCCATGGTGACAACGGGGTGTTCTATTGATTCACTTGATATATGTTTTGGCACTCAACTAGCGGATTCCCATAGTGACATTGGGGTAATCTATCCATGGGGGTTGATGCACATTTTTGTCTTACTTTCTCCGGTAGAAATCTTCGGGCACTCTTTGAAGTTCTTTGCGTTGGATTGAATATTATGCATCTGAAGTTGTTTGATGCATATAAAATAATCAACTCTCGGATACTTGTGGTGACATTGGAGTATCTAGGTGACATTAGAGTTGGTTGATGTGTGGCATATGGTGTTATTTTAGTACGAACTCTAGGGCTATTTGTGACACTTATAGGAATAGCTCAATAGATTGATCGGAAAGGATAACTTTGAGGTGGTTTCGTACCCTACAAACAATTTCATCTTATGTTCTCCGCTTGATAAGAACTTTGGAGTGATTCTTGGTCGCACATTGAGGGATTGTTATATGATTCAATTATGTTAGCACTGTTGAGAGATTGCACTAGTGAAGGTATGAACCCTAGGCCTTGTTTTCAAGCATTGCAATATCGTTTGTGCTCCATTTCATCACTTGCTACCTTGTTGTTGTTTTTATTTTCATATTACAAAAACCTATATCTACTATCCATGCTATAATTGTATCACCATCTCTTCGCCGAACTAGTGCACCTATACAATTGGCCATTGTATTGGCTGTGTTGAGGACACAAGAGATTTCTTGTATTTGGTTGCAGGGTTGTTTCAGAGAGACCATCTTCATCCTACGCCTCCCACGTATTGATAAACCTTAGGTCATCCAATTGAGGGAAAATTGCTACTATCCTACAAAACCCTGCGCTTGGAGGCCCAAGACGAGTCTACAAGAATAAGTTCTGTAGTAGACATCAAGCTCTTTTCTGGCGTCGTTGCCTGGGAGGTGAGTGCTTGAAGGTATATCTTTAGATCTTGCAATTGAATCTTTTAGTTTCTTGTTTTATCACTAGTTTGGTTTATAAAAGAAAACAATAAAAAATGGAAGTGAGGTTGCCTCATATTCTTCGTCTTTATCGTGTCTTTCTTGAAAATGATGGATCAGACAATTGTGCTCAATTGATAGAAGAAGAATTCAATAAAATGTTTGGCATAAAATCTTTGAATGATAAGCATGATTGTAATGTTGCTAGTATGAATTATTTGAATATCCATGATGCTAGTGCTATTGAAAGTCATAAGCTTGGGGATGCTATGTTTGATGAAGATGATATTTTTAGTCCCCAAGTTTTGATGCGCAAATTTGTTATGATAATTGCATGCCTTCTATTTATGATGATTGCAATATTTATGAAAGTGGGTTTAGAAGAGTGTCAACTTTAGATAATTATTATCCCACTATTTTGGAGGGTGTTAATCTTATTACAATGATAAAAGTGGAATAGGAGAGTTCATGACTTCATTTAATGATGATTCCACTATTTTGGAAGAGGTTTCAATTGATTATGACAACAAAGTTGCTATCTATGATGATTATAATGATGACATGTATGCTATAAAGAATAATGATAACCATGAAACTTGTCATCATGATTTTAATGTTCAATTTCATTATGTCAATCAAGTACCACATGACAGTTATTTTGTTGAGTTTGCTCCCACTATTATTGATGAGAATAAATTTGCTTATGTGGAGAGTAATAAAATTTCTATGCTTATGTATCATTAAAAGAATGCTTTATGTGATAGCTATATTGTTGAATTTATTCATGATGCTACTGAAAATTATTATGAGAGAGGAACATATGCTTTTACATATCTCAATAATATCAAGTTTCCTCTCTATGTGTTGAAAGTTTTGAAGTATCGCTTGTTTTGCCTTCCTATGCTAGTTGATTCTTGCTCCTACAAATTGTTTGCTCACAAAATCCCTACGCATAGGAAGTGGGTTAGGCTTAAATGTGCTTTCCATGTGATTCATGATTCTCCCGTTATGTTTCAATTCTTTACTTTTATGTGAGCATCATTGAAACCATCATGCCTAGCTAAAAAGGAATTAAAGAAAAGCGCTTGTTGGGATACAACCCAACATTTACCCCTACTATTTCTATGTGTTCACATGATTAAGCTACTGTATTAATCATGCTTTATATCTTTTGTTTCAATAAAATGCCAAGTAAAGCCTTTGGGATAGTGAAGATGATAGTTGACTTGATTCTGTGCAAAAACAGAAACTTTTGCGCCCAGCAACAGAATTGTTTAAAATCACTGGAGTGTCGAAAAATTCTTAATTTTTTACACATGATTGATATACAAATTTCCTATGTTTTCCTAATTCTTAAAAAAAAGGATTTACAGAAGTATGCTTATTGTTCACATCATTATAGGTAGTTCTGTTTTTGACAGATTCTGTTTTCAATGCATAGTTTGCTTGTTTTATAGTTTCTATGGCTTATATTAGTCAATATAAATTATAGAAATTGTAGGGTACAACAGGAATTATGTGAGAACAGTTATGAATCTTGTCTTCATAGTACCAAAGTGAATGATTTGTTCTTTATCATACTAACCTATCTCATGGAGTTCCGTTAAGTTTTATGTGATTGAAGTTTTCAAGTTTTGGGTGAGATATCGATATGACGAGAATAAGTAGTGGCAAGACCCTAAGCTTGGGGATGAGATGTCTACTAAACAACTTGTTCTTGTAGACTCGTGTTGGGCCTCCAAGCGCAGAGTTCTGTAGGACAGTAGAAAATTTCCCTCAAGTGGATGACCTAAGGTTTATCAATCCGTGGGAGGCGTAGGATGAAGATGGTCTCCCTCAAACAACCCTGCAACCAAATAACAAAGTGTCTCTTGTGTCCCCAACACACCCAATACAATGGTAAATTGTATAGGTGCACTAGTTCGACAAAGAGATGGTGATACAAGTGTAATGTGGATAGTAGATATATGTTTTTGTAATGTGAAAATATAAAAATAGAAAGGTAAATAGTAAAAAAAGTGAGAAAAAAGGGTATTGCAATGCTTGAAAACAAGGCCTAGGGTTCATACTTTCACTAGTGCAAAATCTCTCAACAATGATAACATAATTGGATCATATAACAATCCTTCAACGTGCAACAAAGAATCACTCCAAAGTTCCTATCGCAGAGAATATAAGATGAAATTGTTTGTAGGGTATGAAACCACCTCAAAGTTATTCTTTCCGATCAATGCATTGAGCTATTCCTATAAGTGTCACAAACAGCCCTAGAGTTCTTACTAAAATAACAACATATACTACACATCAACCAACTCTAATGTCACCTATATACTCCAATGTCACCACAAGTATCCGTGACTTGATTATACGATATGCATCAAACAACTTCAAATTCATATTATTCAATCCAACACAAAGAACTTCAAAGAGTACCCCAAGATTTCTATCGGAGAAAGGAATATGAAAACCCGTATCAACCCCTATGCACAGATTACCCCAATGTGATCACGGGAATCCGCAAGTTGATAACCGAAACATACATCAAGTGAATCAATAGAACATCCCATTGTCACCACGGATATCCCATCGCAAGACATACATCAAGTGCTCTCACATCCAGAAGATTCAATACGACATAACAAAACCTCAAAGGAAAAGATTTAATTCATCACAAGAAGGTAGAGAGGAAAGAACACCATAATATCCAAATATATTAACAAAGCTCGCAGTACATCAAGATTGTGCCAAATCAAGAAAACGAGAGAGTGAGAGAGATCAAACACATAGCTACTAGTACATACCCTCAGCCCTGAGGGTGAACCACTCCCTCCTCATTATGGTGGCCACCGGGATGATGAAGATGGCCTTCGGTGATGATTTCCCCCTCCTATATGGTGCCGGAACAGGGTCCCGATTAAGTTTTCGTGGATACAGAGGCTTGCGGCGGCGAAACTGCTCATCTAGGGTTCTTTTTGGGGGTTTTGGTATTTATAGGAAATTTTTTCGTAGGTTTCATGTCAAGGGGCCCCACGAGGAAGCGACAAGCTTGGTCGCCCCTCCCTGGGGGTAGGGCGCACCTAGCGAGCTTATGGTGTCCTCGTGGGTCTTCTGGTCCTCCCATAAAGCGTCGGGGTCTCGTTTGGTCCACAAAAAATCAACGTAAATTTCAGCCCATTCTGAGAACTTTTATCTATGCACAAAAAACTACACCATGGTAGTTCGACTGAAAACAGCGTCAGTCTGGGTTAGTTCTAATCAAATCATACCAAAACCATAAAAAATTATTGTGAACATCGCATAAACACTTCATAAATTATAGATACGTTGGCGACGTATCATCATCCCCAAGCTTAATTCCTGCTCGTCCTCGAGTAGGTAAAGGATAAAAGAAATAACTTATGAAGTATGAATGCTAGCAAGTGCTCAAGTTTGATCAATGATAATTCCAAACACTTTTTGTAGCATAATTATATATCATAGACAGTAGATCATCTCATAAGACTTCTCATGATTAAGTAGCAACCTATTCACATGTTAAAGTATTGACCATAAACTTTCTTGCAAACTAACAAACTATGTTCTCAGTCATTAAACAATTGCAATTCATCTTATTTTCAGGAAGGGTCTATGTAAGAGCTTTTATTTAGCAAATCCCACATACTCAAATATCATATAGTCTTCCATGATTGCTGACACTCAAAGCATATTTTTAGAACAAATAGCATCGATCGAACACAGAGAAAGATAGGGGTTTAATGTTTCACCTCCCAACTTATTTATCATAGAGATAATTGTCAACAATAACAATTCAGGATCAAATATATTTGAATGGTCATATATGCTTGGATCTTTCCCCACCACATGATACTTGCCAACTAGAGAATAATTAACGTTGAAATGAGAAGGAATACTATTGACTCTTGCATAAAAGTAAATACATAAAAGTAAAAGATAGGCCCTTCACAGAGGAAAGCAGAGGTTGGCATGCGCTTTTTATATTTGTATGTGCAAACCCTTAATGCAAAGGAACATCACGTGATATTGCCCTTTGTGATAGCAACCTTTATCATGAAGTCCGTCACTTTTATTTCTTTACCATCAGAAGTTCGTATAACGCTTATTTTCCCTTACAATAAAACATCATACATATTTAGGAGCAATTTTTATTGCTTTTTGCACCGATGACAACTTACTTGAAGGATCTTATTCAATATAGGTAGATATGGTGAACACTTATGGCAAGAAAATGGGTTTAAGGGTTTTTGGATGCAAGTAGTATCTCTACTTAGTACGAACTTTTGGCTAGCAAAAGATCCTAAGCAAGCACCACATGTTGGAGGATCCATAACAACATAACTTTTATACAAATATACCCAAAAATAACTCATTACGTTGTCTTTCTTGTCCAACTTCAACTAATTTGCTCAAGTTTGAAAATAATTAATGGGGATCACAATCATAGAAGATGTCCAAGATAGTATATTTATATGTGAAATCTCTCTTCCTTCAATATTCTTTCATGAATTGTTCAAGTGACCAATGTTGTGTTTGCTAACTTCCAATAAATTTTACCACCTATACTTCTTATATGTGAAGTCATTACTCCCCATGGGATAAGCATATGAAACATATATAATTTCAGATTTATGATATTCAATTCATTCAACCATTTACTCATAGGATATAAGTGAAGCACGAGAGTAAATGACAAACTACTCCAAAAAGATATAAGTGAAGATCAAATGAGTAGTTAAGTAAATAGGTAGCTATGTGAAGACTCTCTCTCTCATTTAAAAATTTCAGATATTAGGATTTTATTAAAAAAGCAAGCCAAACAAAATAAAATGACATTCCAAGGATAGCACACATCATGTGAAGAAGCAAAAACTTAGGCTCAACCGAGACTAACCGATAATTGTTGATGAAGAAAGGTGGGATGCCTACCGGGGCATCCCCAAGCTTAGATGCTTGAGAATTCTTGAAATATTTACTTGGTATGCCTTGGGAATCCCCATGCTTGAGCTCTTGTGTCTCCTTAATTCCTCTCATATCACGGTTTCCCTAATTCTTAAGAACTTCATCCACACAAAACTCAACAAGAACTCATGAGATAAGTTAGTATAAATCAATGGAAAACCTTATCATTCTATACTGTAGAAAATCACTAAAACTATAATTTAACATTGCATACTAAATGCCTCTGCATATTTAATACTCTTATCCTCAAATAGAATCATTAAGCAAGCAAACATATGTAATAAATGCAAACATAACAGCAATCTGTCTAAATAGCACAGTCTGTAAAGAGCGCAATAATATTCATAATTTCCTAACTCAAAAAAATCTGAACAATTAGCACAACGTAGAAAATTTGTTATAGCTCACCATGTAAAAATTTCAAGATTTTATCATGTTCTGACTATTCACAAATATTCAAAACATAACAACAAACTTTCTGTTTTCAAACAGCAACATATAGACTTGCAAACTAAGCATGGTCAATGCTATACTTGACATTTTTACTGAAATAAAAGATGAAAAACAATATTCTAAATAATAGAAAGCAAATCCTAATGAAATAAAATGAAGCTCCAAGGAAAACTCATATCATGTGACCAATAAAAATATAGCTCCAAGTGAGGTTACCGATAATGTTGGAGACAAAAGAGGGATGCCTTCTAGGGCATCCCGAAGCTTAGTTGCTTGAGTCTTCCTTGAATATTACCTTGGGGTACCTTGGGCATCCCCAAGCTTAGGGTCTTGTCATTTCTTATTCTCCTCATATCGATATCTTACCCAAAACTTGAAAACTTCAATCACACAAAACTTAACGGAACTTTGTGAGATGGGTTAGCATAGTAAAACAAATCATCCACTTGGGTACTGTCAAATACAAGATTAATAATTGTTTCCACATAATTCCTACTTTACTCCATAATTTCAACAATTTATATTAAGCAATATAAGCCATAGAAACCATAAAACAATCAAACTATGCATTGCAAACAGAATCTGTCAAAAACAGAATAGTCTGTATAGATCTGAATAATAACTATACTTCTGTTACTCCAAAAATCCTGACAGATTAGGAAAACGTAGGAAATTTGTATGTAAATAATGTGTATAAAAATCAGAATTTTTAGATGCTCAAGTGATTTTAAGCTATTCTGTTACTGGGCGCAAAAGTTTCTGTTTTTTGCACAGAATCAAGTCAACTATCATCCACACTATCCCAAAGGCTTTACTTGGCACTTCATTGAAACAAAAGCTATAAAACATGATTAATACAGTAGCCTAATCAAGTTAACACACAAAAACAGTAGGGGTAAATGTTGGTTCGTCTCCCAACAAGCGCTTTTCTTTAATGCCTTTTTAGCTAGGCTTGATAATTTCAATGATGCTCACACAATAGTAAAGTATTGAAACATAATGGGAGCATCATGAAGGATATGACTAGCACATTTAAGTCTAACCCACTTCCTATGCATAGGGATTTTGTGAGAAAACAATTTATGGGAACAAGAATCAACTAGCATAGGAAGGCAAAACAACCATAACTTCAAATTTGTCAACACATAGAGAGGAAACTTGATATTACTGAGATATGTAAAAGCATATGTTCCTCTCTCGTAATAATTTTCAGTAGCATCATGAATGAATTCAACAACATAACTATCACATAAATCATTCTTTTCATGACCCACAAGCATATAAGTTTTATTACTCTCCACATAAGCAAATTTATTCTCATTCATAATAGTGGAAGAAAACTCAACAAAATAACTAGCATGAGATACTTGATTGACATAATCAAATTGAGCACTAAAATAATAATGGCAAATTTCATGGTTATCATTATTCTTTATAACATAAATTTCATCAAAATAATCATCATAGATAGCAACTTTGTTCTCATCATAATCAATTGAAACCTCTTCCAAAATAGTGGATTCATCATTAAATAAAGTCATGACCTCACCAAATGCACTTTTATCAATATTGTAATAAGATTCAAAATCCTCCAAAATAGTGGGATCATTACCTAGAGTTGACACTCTTCCAAACCCACTTTCATCAATATAATCAGCATAAATAGGAGGCATGCAATTATTATAACAAATTTGCACATCAAAACTTGGGGGACTAAAAATATCATCTCCATCAAATATAGCATCCCCAAGCTTATGGCTTTGCATATCATTAGGACCATGGATATTCAAAGAATTCATACTAGAAATATTTCAATCATGCTCGTCATTCATTGATTTTATGCCAAACATTTTATTGAATTCTTCTTCTATCAATTGCGCACAATTTTCCTTTCCATCATTTTCACAAAAGACATTATAAAAATGAAGTATACGAGGCAACCTCACTTCCATTTTTTTAGCTTTATTTTATAAAACAAACTAGTGATAAAACAAGAAACTAAAAGATTCAATTGCAAGATCTGAAGATATACCTTCAAGCACTCACCTCCCCGGCAACGGCGCCAGAAAAGAGCTTGATGTCTACTACACAACTTGTTCTTGTAGACTCGTGTTGGGCCTCCAAGCGCAGAGTTTTGTAGGACAGTGGCAAATTTCCCTCAGGTGGATGACCTAAGGTTTATCAAACTATGGGAGGCGTAGGATGAAGATGGTCTCTCTCAAACAACCCTGCAACCAAATAAAAAATAGTCTCGTGTGTCCCCAACACACCCAATACAATGGTAAATTGTATAGGTGCACTAGTTTGGCAAAGAGATGGTGATACAAGTGTAATATGGATAATAGATATAGGTTTTTGTAATCCAAAAATATAAAAACAGCAAGTTAACTAGTAACAAAAGTGAGAAAAACGGTATTGCAATACTTGAAAACAAGGCCTAGGGTTCATACTTTAACTAGTGCAAAATCTCTCAACAATGATAACATAATTGGATCATATAACAATCCCTCAACATGCAACAAAGAATCACTCCAAAGTTCCTATCGCGGAGAATATAAGATGAAATTGTTTGTAGGGTACTAAACCACCTCAAAGTTATTCTTTCTGATCAATCCATTGAGCTATTCCTATAAGTGTCACAAACAGCACTAGAGTTCGTACGAAAATAACACCATATGATACACATCAACCAACTCTAATGTCACCTATATACTCCAATGTCACTACTAGTATCCGTCAGTTCATTATACGATATGCATCAAACAACTTCAGATTCATAATATTCAATCCAACATGCGTCAAGTGAATCAATAGAACATCCCGTTGTCACCACGGATATCCCATCGCAAGACATACATCAAGTGCTCTCACATCCAAAAGATTCAATCCGACATAACAACACCTCAAAGGAAAAGATTCAATTCATCACAAGAAGGTAGAGAGGGAAGAACACCATAGATCCAAATATATTAACAAAGTTCGCGGTACATCAAGATTGTGCCAAATCAAGAACACGAGAGAGAGAGAGAGAGAGATAGCGAGAGAGAGAGAGAGAGATCAAACACATAGCTACTAGTACATACCCTCAGCCCTGATGGTGAACTACTCCCTCCTCATCATGGTGGCTGCCGGGATGATGAAGATGGCCTCCGATGATGATTTCCCCCTCCGGCAGGGTGCCAGAATGGGATCCCGATTGAGTTTTCGTGTATACAGAGGTTTGCGGCGGCGAAACTTCTCTTCTAGGGTTCTTTTCGGGGGTTTTCATATTTATAGGAATATTTGCCATAGGTTTCACGTCAAGGGGGGGCACGAGGAAGCGACAAGCTCGGTCGCCCCTCCCTGGGGGTAGGGCATGCCCAGCGAGCTTGATGGTGTCCCCGTGGGTCTTTTGGTCCTCCCATGAAGCTTCGGGGGTCTCTTTTGGTCCACAAAAAATTACCGTAACTTTTTAGCCCATTCCGGGAACTTTTATTTCTGCCCAAAAAATGACACCATGGTAGTTCTGCTAAAAACAACGTCAGTCTGGGTTAGTTCTAATGAAATGATACCAAAACCATATAAAATTGTTGTAAACATGGCATGAATACTTCATAAATTATAGATACATTGGAGACATATCAAGATGCCCAAGGCACCCCAAGGTAATATTCAAGGAAGAACCAAGCATCCAAGCTTGGGACTTCAACATTATCGGTAACCTTACTTGGAGCTATATTTTTATTCATCACATGATATGTGTTTTGCTTGGAGCGTCATTCTTTTGTTGATATTTTCTTGATGTTATTGAGAATCATGTTTTGTATCCTTTACTTGAATAAAAACGACAAGTATAGCCTTTACCATGCTTATTTTGCAAGTCTATATGTTGTTGTTTGAAAACAGAAAGTTTTCTACCATTGTCTGAATTCTTCAAAAAAGTCAGAACATGATCAAATCTTGAAATTTTTACCCAATACGACATAACAAATTTCCTAAAGTGTGGTAATTTTTCAGAATATTTTGAGTTTAATATATATGAATATTTCTTCATCCTTTACAGACTGTTCTATTTAGACAGATAGTTGTTATGTTTGCTTGTTTGTTTGCATATGTTTGCCTGTTTAATGATTCTATTTGAGGATAGGAGTATTAAATATGCAGAGGCATTTAGTATGCAATGTTAAATTATAATTTTAGTGATTTTCTATATTAGAGAATGTTAAGGTTTTGAGTTGATTTATACTAACTTATCTCATGAGTTCTTGTTGAGTTTTGTGTGGATGAAGTTTTTAAGATTTAGGGAAACCGTGATATGAGAGGAATTAAGGAGACACAAGAGCTCAAGCTTGGGGATGTCCAAGCAATCCCAAGATAATATTCCAAGAAGTCTCAAGCATCTAAGCTTGGGGATGCCCCGGTAGGCATCCACCTTTCTTCGTCAACAACTATCGGTTAGTTTTGGTTGATCCTAAGTTTTTACTTGTTCACATGATATGTGCTACTCTTGGAATGTCATTTTATTATGTTTTGTTTGTTGTTTGAATAAAATACTTAGGATCTGAAATTTTTAAATGAGAGACAGTCCTCACATAGCTACCTATTTATTGAACTACTCATTTGATCTTCACTTATATCTTTTTGGAGTAGTTTATCATTTACTATTGTTCTTCACTTATACCCTAAGAGTAAATTGTTGAATGAATTGAATTTCATAAAGTCAAAATTATATGTGCTTCATATTCTTGTAGCTTGCCTAGTAGTAGTTTCACATTGGATTATGAGGTAATATTTATTGAAGTTTGACAATCTCAACATTGGTCATGCTAGCAATTCATGAATGATTAGTATAAGGAAGAGAATTTTCACATTAATATATTATCTTGGACATCTTTTATGATTGTGAATACCTGTTAATTATTTTCAAACTTGAGCAAATTAGTTGAAGTTGGACAAGGAAGACAACGTAATGAGTTATGGTTGTGTATATTTGTATAGAAGTTATATTGTTATGGATCCTCCAACATGTGGTGCTTGTTTGGAATCTTTTGCTAGCCAAAATTTCTATATTAAGCAGGAATACTGCTTGTGCATCCAAAATCCTTGAGACAAGTTTCTTCCATGAGTGTCCACCGTACCTAACTATATACGGTATTACCCTGCCATTCCAAGTAAATTTGCAAGTGCCATCTCTAAATATTCAAATAAACAACTGTTTTGTGTGCCCGTACCGCTCACGAAGCGGTAGGGGGTGGTCAGTATCTTCCATGATAAGTGGGTTATTCTCATGATGGGTGTTTATTCACTTGTCATTGCACGAGAGAGGCTGGTAATTGGGATGCCCAGTCCCATGATCAAAACAAAAATAATGAAACAAACTCCCCGGAAAATAGATTGTATGGAGGGCACTAGAGGATTCGGCTAGCAATGGCTTGTGTTTGAATGGCTGAGGGGGAGTAAACTTTACCTTTCCACTGGGGAACCGCTTATAATGTGTTTAGCATGGAAGATATTGAGAACTCTCAGTCATGACGTTGACAGGAAGAGTACACCTCCCAAAATGTATTCACCTCTGTTTTACGCAATGAGCTCTAGCACCTCTGCAAATCCATGCTTCCCTCTGCGAAGGGTCTATCTTTTTCTTTTTTCAGTTTATACTTTCATGAAAGAGTCAATAGTATTTCTTCTTATTCCAACCTATTATCTAGTTGGCAAGCATCATGTGGTGTGTAAAGATCCAGACACATATGGCCATTCAAATATATTTGATCATGAATTATTATTATTATTGACAATTATCTCTATGATAAATAAGTTGGGAGGCGAAACATTAAGCCCCTATCTTTCTCTGTGTTCAATGGATGCTATTTGTTCTAAAAATATGCTTCGAGTATTAGCACTCATAGAATACTATATGATACTTGAGTATGTGGAGCTCTTACTTAGACTTTGTTGAATAAGATGCATTGAAATTGCTTCATGACTAAGAACATATGTTGTTAAGTTTCAAGAGAATGCATTGTTTAAACCATAAGATGTGAGTTGATTACTACTTTATCTTGATGAGTTTTATGAGAAAGAGTTGATGTTATGATACTAGGAAAAGTGATTGAAATTATCATTGATCACACTTATGCACTATGCTAGCATTCACACTTCATAAATTATTTCTATTATCATTTATGTACTCGAGGACGAGCAGGAATTAAGCTTGGGGATGCTGATACGTCTCCAACGTATCTATAATTTATGAAGTATTCATGCCATGTTTACAATAATTTTATATGGTTTTGGTGCACTTTTTATATAATTTTATATGGTTTTCATGGACTAACATATTGACCCAGTGCCCAGTGCCAGTTGTTGTTTTCTGCTTGTTTTTGGTTTTCCAGAAAATCCATATCGAATGAAGTCCAAATGCAGCGAAACATTTTGATGATTTTTTTGGAACAAAAGAGACCCCGAAGCTTCGTGGGAGGGCGAGAAGAGCCACGAGGCCCCCACAAGCCACCAGGGCATACCCAGGGGGTGGCCGTGGCCTTGTGGCTTGTGGGCCCATCTTAGCTACTTTTCACGTGATTCCAACTCTGAAAATTCTTATAAATAGGGAAACCCCTAGAAATAACCCTAGAACTTCGACTCCGCCACCACAAGCCTCTGTACCAAAGAAATACCATCTGGAGCCCTGTTCTAGCGCCCTGCCGGAGGGGGGAATCATCATCGGAGGCCATCTTCATCATCTCGGCGGTCTCCATGACAAGGAGGGAGTAGTTCACTCTCAGGGCTGAGGGTATGTACCAGTAGCTATGTGTTTGATCTCTCTCTCTCTCTCGTGTTCTTGATTTGGCACGATCTTGATGTACCGCAAGCTTTTTTATATAGTTAGATCATATGGTGTTTCTCCCTCTCTATCTTGTTGTGATGAATTGAGTTTTTACCTTTGCGGTTTCACTATTATCGGATTGAATACTTTTTGGATTTGAGAACACTTTACGTATGCCTTGCATGTGGATACCTGTGGTGTTGGTGTCGGATTCGGGGTTCCCCAGACCCTTGAGAGGTTCAAACTCTGAGGTGCGTGCGAAGAACTTTCTCTCCCCAGTCTGCCTGCTCGACGATTCCACAGCCTAGCTCGACGAACCCAAGGAACAAGAGACACAGCAGTTTATCCTGGTTCGGGCCACCTTGCGGTGTAATACCCTACTCCAGCTTTTTGGTGGATTACCTCTTGGGGCTGAGGATGAACTAGTACAGAGGTGGGACGACGTCAGGAGGTGAGGTGTTCTTGAGCTCGATGAGGTGGTGAGGTGGTGAGGGTTGAATGGATCTGATCCAGCTCCGGTTCTTCTCTCCTCCTTCTCTCCTGCCCTCTATGGTGGTGGCTAAGTCCTATTTATAGTGGCCTTGGTCCTCTTCCCAAATGTAGGCGGGAAGGGATCGCACAACGGCCGAATTCGAAGGGAGACAACTAGTACAAGTTATCCTGACAAAAGTAGTCTTCGCCTTCAAAAGCCTCTGGTGTGACGCTGCAGTGGGCTCCTTGATGACCTCCGTCCTGCCGTCCTGGCGGTCCTGGTCTTGTTGCACCGATATGGAAGCCTTTGCTTGATTCCTCGGGACTCCGCGCCTGCGCTTGCCTCCTTTGCACCAAAGAGGAAACTGGTACACTGCGCCCGCTGGCGCCCGCCTGGTCCTGGTCGTCATGGCTCACGTCAGGTGAACCTCGCGAGGTGCAGCTTACATTGATATCTCGGCTCCTCGGGAGCCAGCCTGGGGAGGCCGCCCCTCATGGAGGTCTTGGTGTTGTCCGCCTCGCGAGGCCTAGCCCCTCGCGAGGGTCTTGAGTTGTCGTTGCTGAAGCTGGGCCGTACCAGGCCGTCGATGGAGCCACGCCACGGGCCACAGGCAGGCAAGTCTGGGCACCCCTGGTCCCAGGACGCTGACAGTAGCCCCCAGGCCCAAGGCGCGCTCAAACTTGGCTTCGAGGCGAAGCCAAAGGGCAAGTTCGGAGCGCCGCAGGCCCTAACCGCCTGCAGCCTTGGTTGCCCCATGGCGATTGGTGGGACGTGGGCGCCTCCACTTCCCCACATCGCCTCGGCAACTGCTTTGACTTGACGAGACCCTGCTGCATGCAGAGAAAAATCATCATTACACGCGATCGTGGAGGCCGGCGATCGGCCTTCCCTTGGCTATAAATGAGGAGAGGGGCGAAGCCCCCTTTGCTCGTCTTATCTTCTCGCCACCCGCTCCTTCTTCTTTCTTCTAGCCTCGCTATCTTGCCATGGTGCTCATGGCGTCGATTAGGAGGTTCTCTGCCGTGGAGAAAGGGAAAACCCCTCGCGAGGAGCAGGGACCACTCCCACAGAAGAAGAGGCTCAGCCGTCCCTGCGACGTTGGCGAGAGGCTGGAGGCGACGCGACCCTGGCTCGAGCGGCCTCCACCGGGCTTCCCACTCCCTCTGTACGCCCGAGCTCAAGACTCCGGAGAAGGTGGCGACGCCCCGCGCCACGCGAGCCATGGCCGTGGTGGCCAGGCTGAGGTCTTATGGGCGAATGGCCCGCAAACCCACGCCAAAAGTTCTTCGCGCGAGTTCGTGGTGTGGGCGGCGATGCCACCGCGCTCGTGGATCCAGCTCTCGCGATTCTTCGCCGAGGAGATGCCGCCGAGGGGGCCACTTAAGCTGCGGTTGCAGCGCGCCGGGTGCTGCAGTCTGGCCATGGGGGCGGAGGTCGAGGTCGTCCCCCCAGGCAAGATCTTCATGACCCGAGGATCGGGCAAGGTCGCCCGCGCCTGCCGCGCGGAGGGAGCCCTTGCCATCCACTTCGAGTACAACGGCGCCTCCACACTGTTCTTCAAGGTCTTCGACGAGGGGGGCCACCGCCTGGAGTGCTGCCCCGGCGGAAGCGGCCCTCGTGGCATGGCTGCAGGCGCCGAGCCTGTCTCCGGTAGCAGCGACGGCTCCTGGGAGTCCTGCGACTCTCCCGAGCCTAGCGAGTCTCCGGAGTCGAGCGACGACAGCTACGTGCCGCCAAGCTCCCGCCGTGCCCGGAGAGCAGCGGCAGCGTCCGCTCGACGTCGACGATGACCTGGATGGGGTTGGCGTTAGCCTCATGTGGCCCACTGTTGATGACGGCGTCGACGGCGATGGCCGCTGCCAGGGTTTCTCGAGATTTTTCTTCTTTTGTTCCCTGCGAGGAGCCAAGCCGAACCCCGTGGGGGTATGTAAGGGAATTGTAATGCTTTTGCTTCAATGTTTGTTATTCCTGGTATGAGGTTATAGCTGCGTGTTCTTGCTTCGGCATTGTCCCCCTTTTCGTTCTCACGGTAGCTTTGCACTCTACGCCTGCAGGTCCCAGTCCCCAGGCAGGCTTCAGCCGTCGCTGGTATGCCAGGTCGCGATGCCGTGGTCAAGGCCAGGAGGTGAGCAGCCTGAGGTCCGGTAAGAGCTCCTGAGGCGCGATGCTCAAGAGGCCCCCTTTGGCGTGCAAGCAGCTCCCTAAAGGCCGAAAAGAGAAGTGGCATTGCCGGAGCGAGGTTACGAAAGTTAAAAAATTCCAGGCAGCGGGTTCACGTTGATTCGCATAGGTAACTTATCTTGATGAACTTGAGGTGATTCCTTCGCGCGGCGCCCAACTTGCGGTTTGGCGGTGGTGCTATCAAGTAGGGCTCGCGCCGGCCTCCCCTTTTCTCGCTTATCTGAATGCTCTGCATCCTCGGGTCCCGACCCTCGAGCGAGGCTCAGACGCCGCTGGTATGCCAGGTCGCGATGCCATGGTCAAGGCTAGGGGGTGAGGGCTGGAGAGTCAGTAGGAGCTCCTGAGGCGCGGTGCTCAGGAGCCCCCCCTTTAACGCGCAAGCGAATCGCGTAAAAAAGGGGCGGCCGGCGGGACCGCCTGTAGTTAAGCTCTGGAGATTCCTGCGGGTTAATCCTAGGAGAGGATATAACTTATAGTCGCGTTTGCTGTCCTGCCACTGATCTTTCCGCAAGAAGATGAAGGCACTGAGGATCTGGTGAGGTAACGTGCGCGGGGCGGGCCACGAGCCAGAGCTCGATCCCTCAGATTTGTCAGCGTTGCAGGGACGGACCCAAGCACAAGCGCCGTGCCAGCATGTGAAGCCCTTGTTGCGGGATGAGCAGGAGGCAGTTCGGCAACGTGGGAGGCCGCTTAACTCAACGAGCAAGCAGGTGATAATCATAAAGCGACCGATGGCAAGAATAAGGCTAGTTCTGGTAGATTCAAAGCGATACATGCCACAGGGACGGACCCACGCGGCTTGGGGATGATGCAGCCCGAAGGGCACCCCCAATGGAGTGAATCAAGATGCAAAAGGATTCATGTCGCAGGGATAGGCCCACGCGATCTGGGGATAATGCTGCCCGAGGGGCGCCCCCAACTGAATAAACTGGAAAATGTCACCTGGTATCGTTGCTGAAGAGATGTTGGAGTAGCTGAAGATGTGTGCTGAAGAAGTCGCTCCTCACGAGTCGCCTGGGCCCTGAACCTCGGGAGGCTCTGGAGGCTCAGGGGGCTCGTGGAGAACCGTCGCCATCTCCACCAGGACCGCCTGGCGCCTGGTATCCCGAGCCACCGAGACGCGCCGCAGGTGGCGCTGGAAGGTGACAGCCGCGTTTGGCAGGCCGTACGGCATGCAAACGTAGCTGTGAGGGGGGCCCTCGCACCGACCAACACACGATGGCCAGAAGCGCTCCTAAGACGCAGCCCTGTTTAGCCCGAGGTAGTTGATGCAGACGCGCAGCTCCCCGTCCTCGCCAGGACAAGGAGCCGAGCCAGGTGGCGGGCGGTGGTCGCCGCACATGGCTCTTGACTCTTGAAGCTCCTTGATTGCCTTGATGACGAACTCCTGAGCATCGGGCACCTCGTGCCTTGTGCCCTCTTGGCGGAAACGCGCGCTGAAGCACGCCTCCATGTGGTGCTCGAGCGCCTCCCTCATGATGTTGGCTAGTTCAGAGGCTCTCCAGAGGGGAGCCCCTGAGCCCAGCCTGAGAGGGGCGCCGGGTGCGCCTTCCTATGCGAGAGAGGGTGGCGCCCCGTCCGAGGGCACTGGTCCTGAGGTGGTGCTGGTGGAGACGCCGTTCTCCTGAGGCCCTTGGCCGAACAACTATTTCTTCTTCTTGGTGATAGCCTCAGGAGGGTAGATGGTGCTTTCATTGTCTGGGTCCTCAACCGCCGTGCACTGGTAGGCGCGCTCGAGAGAGCACACCGCGTCCTTTTCCTCGCAGGCGATCGTAATGATGTCGCGGCTCCCTGGCATCTTGAGGACATTGTAGCCATGATGAGTCACCGCCATGAACTTGGCTAGGGCTGGGTACCCAAGGATGGCATTGTACGGAAGATGAATGTGGGCGACGTCGAAGTCGATGAGCTCGGTGCGGTAGTTGTCGCGCTGGCCAAAGGTGACAGGGAGGCGGATCTGCCCTATCGGGGTGGTGGAGCCGTCGGTCGCTCCTGAGAAGGGCTTGGTGGGCTGCAGCTGATCATAGGGCACTTGGAGGTGATCGAACATTTCGATGGAAAGGACATTGAGCCCCGCACCGCCATCGATGAGGGTCTTGGTGACGAGGACGTTGCTGATGACGGGAGAGCAGAGCATCGGGAGGGCGCCGGTGGTTGCCGTGCACTTGAGCTGGTCTGCCGAGCTGAAGGTGATGATGCACTTGGACCACCTAAGTGGGTGTGTGGCCTCGAGCCTGGGGAGAGCCGCGTTCACCTCACGAGCGAACTGCTTGAAGATGCGTCGGGAGGCTGGGGCCTGAGCACCGCCCAGGATGCAAGCGACGACACGAGGCTCCTGGAACACCCCAGCCCCATAATCCTGGTGGTGGTCATCATTCCTCCTTGGTGTCGGTGGTAGCGGAGGGAGGCCGGCGTTGCCTTGAGGACGGTCCTCGCGAGGCTGATCTCTCCAGGCGCCCTCGTGAGGCTGGTCTCTCCAGGTGCCCGCGTGAAGCTGATCTCTCCAGGCGCCCTCGCGAGGCCTGCGGTCGTCCCAGCGTCCTCCGCCTCGGCCTCCTCCGCGGCCGTAGCCTCGATCGTTGCGCTTGAAGCGTCGACCGAGGCGCCCATCGCAGATGGCCCTGAGCTCATGGCAGTCGTTGGTGTTGTGACTATGTACGTTGTGGAAGACGCAGAACGGACGGCTGCCCTTGGATGACTCTGGGTGGTCGCAGCCGCGCTTCATCTCTGGTTCAGCCGCAAGCACGGCCGTCCCCTTGCGTTTCACGTCCTTGGCCTTGGCCTTCTTGTCTTCTGGGTCGGCCGCTGGGAGCTCGAGGAGGGAGAGGCGTCCCTCCTCAGCTCTCGCGCATTTGGTCGCCATGTTGAACATCTCCAGAGCTGTGCACAGGTCCTCATGTATGGCGAGCTCCTCCTTCATCTTGACATCGCGGACGCCATCAGAGAATGCTGAGATGATGGCCTTGTCCAACACCTTGGGGATCTTGAGACGGACACTGTTGAAGCGCTGGATGTACTTCTGCAGGGTTTCACCTGGCTGCTGCTTGATCCGTCGCAGGTCGCCCGCGGCAGGCAGGCGGTCACGGGTGCCCTGGAAGTTGGCGACGAAACGCTCGCGCATCTCGTCCCAGGAGCAGATCGATCCTGCGGGCAGGTTCAGGAGCCATGAGTGTGCGCCATCCTTGAGAGCCATGGGGAACCAGTTCGCCATGACCTTCTCGTCGCCGTTGGCCTCCTCGATGCTCAGCTCGTAGAGTTGTAGGAACTCAGCAGGGTTGGGGTGCCGTCGTAGCGTGGAGGCAGGTCAGGCTTGAACTTCCCTGGCCAGACAGCGCTGCGTAACTCGGGAGTGAAGGCTCGGTAGCCCGCGGAGGTTACGAGAGCCCGACGTGGAGGTGGAGCTTGATCTTGGCGCCCGTGCGCCACCACCATAGGCGGCGCGCGATCTTGGTGTGGGGGCGCTGGGAGTGTAGGAGCATCTTCCTGCGCCCGATGGACCTCCTGGCAGCTTGCTTCTTCGCGCGCGGGCGCTCGATGCGGCGGGTCACGCCGTGGGGCCGCGCGCCTTGGTGCGAGGGCGACGTCTTGACGGGGAGGTGGTGGAGGCGCCTCGTGGGCTACGTCGCCCGTGGCAGGTGGCGGGCGAGGCAGCGAGAGAGAGGGTGTGGGCGAGCCTCCTGCGGCGCTTACGAGCTCGGCGATGAGCTCGAGCCAGTCCTCATAGAAGTCGTCGACGGGGCGGTAGCGCAAGAGCTCGCGCGCCATGAGCAACGCAGCTTGTGCGTCCGCCGGCCCACGACGAGCGTGAGACGACGAACCTGCCGGGGTCAGTGACGGAGTGGCCGTGCGCCCATCACGCCGCACGGAGGGGTGCAGCGACGAAGCCTGCTGCTCGTGTCCCGTTGGGCCGGTGGCGGCATTAGCAGCAGGCGATGGAGAACGGCGGGGAGGCCCGCCGGCAGGCGCCGTCTAGGCGACGTGAGCGGCGAGGGCGGCCCGACGCTCAGCATGGGCTCGACGGGCGTCAGCCATGGAAGCGGTGGAGCAGCGGCGGGTCGACCGACGGGAGAAAGGCTCCGACGAACCCCTACCTGGCATGCCAAATGTCGGATTCGGGGTTCCGCAGACCCTTAAGAGGTTCAAACTCTGGGTGCGTGCGAAGAACTCTCTCTCCCTAGTCTGCCTACTCGACGATTCCACAGCCTAGCTCGACGAACCCAAGGAACAAGAGACACAGCAGTTTATCCTGGTTCGGGCCACCTTGCGGTGTAATACCCTACTCCAGCTTTGTGGTGGATTGCCTCTGGGGGCTGAGGATGAACTAGTACAGAGGTGGAACAACCTCAGGAGGTGAGGTGTTCTTGAGCTCGATGAGCTGGTCAGGTGGTGAGGGTGGAATGGATCTGGTCCAGCTCCGGTTCTTCTGTCCTCCTTCTCTCCTCCTTCTCTCCTGCCCTCTATGGTGGTGGCTAAGTCCTATTTATAGTGGCCTTGGTCCTCTTCCCAAATGTAGGCGGGAAGGGATCCCACAATGGCCAAATTCGAAGGGAGACAACTAGTACAAATTATCCTGACAAAAGTAGTCTTCGCCTGCAAAAGCCTCTGGTGGTGACGCTGCAGTGGGCTCCTTGATGACCTTCGTCCTGCCGTCCTGGTGGTCCTGGTCTTGTTGCACCGATATGGAAACCTTTGCATGATTCCTCGGGACTCCGCGCCTGCGCTTGCCTCCTTTGCACCAAAGAGGAAACTGGTACACTGCGCCCGCTGGCGCCCGCCTGGTCCTGGTCGTCATGGCTCACGTCAGGTGAACCTCGCGAGGTGCAGCTTACATTGATATCTCCGCTCCTCGGGAGCCATCCTGGGGAGGCCGCCCCTCGTGGAGGTCTTGGTGTTGTCCGCCTCGCGAGGCCTGGCCCCTCGCGAGGGTCTTGAGTTGTCGTTGCTGAAGCTGGGCCGTACAAGGCCGTCGATGGAGCCACACCATGGGCCGCAGGCAGGCAAGTCTGGGCACACCCGGTACCAGGACGCCGACAGTTGGGGATATAACCCCGAGGTATGACCCGCCCAGAAGGGGCCGGGTCACACCGTTGGCGACTCAATGTGCCGATGGCCCAGGTAGAACCAAGATGGGACGTGAAGATTGGTGGCGGCTTACAAGGTGGGCTTGTTGAAGGCCCAAGACCCAACGGTTTACCAAAACCCGGAAGGTGTGAGCCGCCACGATAGTGACTTGCCCGGTAAGGCAAGGCAACTTGGAAACCAAGCTGGTCACGTTGTGTGATCCGGCCCGGACTCTTGTAAGCCCTGGAGCCTCGACCTGTGTATATAAAGGCAAGACCCGGCGGCAGGTTAGACTCAAGAAACAACGAATCAATAGCTAGGTCAAGCGTGATTGCTCCCTTGTAATCGATACTCAAGCAATACAACTAGAAGCAGGACGTAGGCTTTTACCTCGTTGTGAAGGGCCGAACCTGGGTAAACCTCTGTGTCCATTCTCCCGTTCAACCCCTTCGAGCTAAACTACGTTGCGATGGCTCCACACCTAAGTCCTTTCACAAGGGCATCTGCCGTGTTAACTCCACGACAGTTGGCGCCCACCGTGGGGCCAGAGCACGGTGGTTTCGAGTTCTTGAAGGGCAACTTCTCAGGGATCGAAGGATACGTCGTAGGCCAGATGACTAAGAGTCACCGCGGCAAGATCTACATCGACGACGCAGGCTAGGGCCCCGAGGCTAACTCAATCGAGTACGGGTACCGGGTCCCCTTTGGCGGAAATCACATCGTCATCGACAAGATTGGTGAGTTAGAGCCTGAGCTGGACACCTGCACCGACATCGTTGAAATGGCTCAGTGCGCGCGACCCGCCAGGGTTCAACCCGGCCGGAGGCACGTCTTTGTTGGCTTTGTTCATGGGGAGGATCTTGAGGAAGGTTCTGTATCTGGTGGTAAGACGACCATCTATTCAGCTGGTGAGTCATCGACCGGAGAAACCGAATCAATCTATCAGCTTTAGGATGGCGGGCTTGGGGGCTATTCCGATGGTGACAGTATTTCTGACCCCTATGAGCCGCCGAGTAGGGCTGCTATTTTTATGGCTGGTACGCAACCAGTGGTAAACTCATCAACAACTGCTGCCATGACATCCGGGTCAATGGCTGCTGCGACAGCTGGGGAGAGCGGCTCAGTTTGGCTGCCGGCTCAGGTTTTATCTGGGCTCTTGGGCACCCTAACGACTCTGTTAGCTACGGAGGTGACTCCAGCGAATCAAGTACAGCATAATGCAGAAGTTGCAAATGTGCGAGATGAGGTGGCCAAGGCCCAAGAGGATCTTAATGCAGAGAACGCCAGGATAGCGACAGAGCGAGCTTTGATGGACGCCGAGTCACAGCGGATAAGGGCAAAAGCTTTCCGCCTAAGTCTAGATCAGAATGCATCCAATGCCTTCACAGTTTGAGGGGCGAAATCTTTTTAACACCCCTGGGGCAGGGACGAGTAACCCGCCCGTTGTAACCCGGGCTGCTGAGGCACCATGGACAGGGGCGGCGGCCCAGCCTCGTGTGCCAGACCCACTTCGTAGGGATCTAAATCCACCTCAACGGGTTCCAACACCCTCTGGCCATTATTCTAACCCGGTGGATAACATGATAGCAGCGGCTACACGGCTGGCGGCTATACCGATTGAAGGCGAGTCTCCAGTGGCGATAGAGACCCAGAATGTTGTGGAACTTCTTCAGACGGCTGTGGCACAACAGGCGGCTTATTCGTACAGTCATGAGCGTGTTCATTCAACTCCCCGCCCAAGTCAAAGTTACAGCCGGCGCATTGAGTCACCGGCGGTATCCAGCAGTGAACGACGTCGTAACATGCCCCGCATTGATAACCCGCCCCGTGGACATAACCCACCCCGTGATGATAATAATGCTCAGGACCTTGTGGATCAGGCTAGAGCCCATCGGGAGATGGAATTGGCGGCTCGATTGGGGGCTCATCAGTAGTCTCTAGTACACCCTTTGGTAACTGTTACAGCTGGGATAACTTCCAGGACAGTTGGTGTGCCTTGTCTAGTGTCGGCTCTACGTAATGAACGTTTGCCCAAGGATTTTAAGGGCCCTCATAAGGTGCCTAATTACACAGCTGATCTTCCACCTAAGGCTTGGATTGAGAGCTATGAGCTAGCTATGGAGATGCTAGATGTTAATGATGTTGTATGTGCCAAGTACTTCACCATGATGTTGGATGGACCGGCTCGAACCTGGTTGAAAGGATTACCCGCCAATTCCATCAATTCATGGGCTGAGTTGAAGGCGCACTTCATTCAAAACTTCAAGGGAACGTGTAAGCAGCCTCTAACGATTATTGATCTAGATAACTGTGTGTAGCAGGAGGATGAGTTAGCCCACCATTGGGTTCGCCAGGTCTCAGCTATTATCCATTCATCAGATAGCATTGCGGCAGGTTCAGCTATTCTGGTCTTGGAGAAGAATTGTCATTTTATCCCTCTTAAGCAGAAGCTTGGGCGGCTTAAGCGTCATTGCAATGATATGGGAGAGCTCTTGGCGGCTCTCATCAAATATGCCGACTCAGACACCACTAAAGATCCTGGATCTGATGATGAAAAATCCAGCAAGGGAAAGAAGAGTGGTAATGGTAAGGGTCAGCAGCAGAACATGACATGGCATAATGGTCACAACCAGGGTAACGGTGGTAAGCGCAGGCACCCCGATGGTGGGTCAGATCATGTAGCTAACACCAACACTGGGTATAAGAACCAGCGCTGTAATGGCACTGGTAAGCAGGCCTTTGGAGGGCCAAAATTTAATATTGTGGCGATGATGAATGAACCTTGCCCGAAACTCAGTCTGCCCAATAAACCGACGGCTCATGCTTGGAAGGGCCGTTTCATCATGAAGGAATACAGGAATTCCAACTTCAGTCAGAATCATGGCAACAATAACGGGCCGCCTGGCGGGTCAGGATCTGGCTCACAGGGGCCCGGCTTTGGTGGTGGCGGCTCAACTTCTGGGTATCAAGGACATGGCAACCATGGTGGTTATAACCAACAGTCTGGTCAAGGTAACCAGCAGCATCAGTCAGGATACCAGAGTAATCCAAAGTAGCTTAACAGTGGCCAATATCATGTTTTCACCACAAGTCTTTGCAAGCAAGATCAGAAGGTTCATAAACGCGTGGTCAGTACAATTGAGCCGGCAGCACCTCAATACCTGCGGTGGTCAGAGCAGCCAATCACATGGAGTCGAGAGGATCACCCGCCCCGGGTTGACAATCCAGGTCAACTAGCATTGGTTGTGGCCCTCAGGTTGGGGGTTATAAATTCACTAAAGTGCTCATGGATGGTGGCAGCAGTATTAATATCCTTTACTATGATACCTTTTGTCCGATGAATTTAACTGATAAGGAGCTTAAGCCATCTTCTACAGTTTTTCATGGTGTGGTACCTGGTAAGTCGGCATATCCAGTTGGTAAGATTGCCTTGGAGGTGGCTTTTGGCGATGACTATGACTACAGAGCAGAGACGTTATGGTTTGAAGTGGTCAAAATCAAGACCCTTATCATGCCTTGTTCGGACGGCCGGCTTACGCCAAATTTATGGCACGGCCTTGTTATGTTTATTGACAGCTTAAGATGCCAGGACGTAAGGGTACTATTACAATCCATGGTGATCAAAAGATTGCATTGGAATGTGAAGAAGGAGATGCTGCCTATGCTGAGTCAGCTTGTGCTACTGAGGAGCTTAAATTTTATAAGGATAATGTTGACCCGGCGGATATGACCCCTTTGAAGAAACCCAACACTGAGCAAGACCCTTTGTTGAAGTTTAAGTCGGCTGATGATACTAAGCAAATCAATTTTGTCCCTGGCAACTCATCTCAGCAGTTCATAGTGGGTGCTAATATGGATCCTAAATAGGAAAGTGCACTCATCGAGTTCATCCGTGAGAATCGGGACATCTTTGCATGGAAACCTTCTAACATGTCGGGTGTACCGAGAGAATTCACTGAGCACACTCTTAATGTGGATACTAAATATAAGCTGGTTGTCGGCGATATATACCCCGCGGTATGACCCGGCCGGATATATGACCCGGCCAAGACATGGCACTTCATTGGTAACCCGCCTGAAGACTGGCGACTCACTAGTCTGGTGACTCATTGGTGACCCGCCCGGGCGTGCCGACTCACGGGTAACCCGCCCGAGCTTTGCGACTCATTAGTGACCCGGTGGGCGGGTCAGACGGACGACAAGACCCAACGGCCCATAAGGTGGCCCATGGGAAGGCCGACTCACATTATGGTGAGCCGGCTTGAGAAGGAAGGCAAAAGGAATAATTGCCTTACAAGGGAAGCAACACTAGAATTCCACTTGTAAAAGAATAGTTCTAATCCTACTAGGACTCCACATGTAACCCGCCCCTCCAACTTATATAAGGAGGGGCAGGGCACCCCAAGAGGGACAAGTTTTTACAAGTTAAGACAGACAAGTCAATAGCTCTCGAGGGAGAGGTAGCGAAAGAGCACCCTTGTAATCGTGAGCATCATCATGATCAATATCAATGAAGCAGGATGTAGGCTTTTACCTCCACCATGAGGGGCTGAACCTGGGTAAAACCTCGCGTCTCTCGATTCCGACCAACCCTGTTCAAGCTACTACCTAGTTGCGATGGCCTCACGACAAGTCCTCACACTAGGACATCTACCGTGACAAAACCACGACAGTTGGCGCCCACCGTGGGGCCTGCGCACAGTGGTATTGAGTTCTTGAAGGGATCTCTCTGAGGGAGCAAGAAGTTCACAATTTTTCTGGTGAAGAAGAACCGGTTTGGAAAGATCTGCATCAGAAGTTAGAGTTGCATGGCGCACTACGGCATGCACTGGCGATCCGACGATCCGAAGCCAGATCAACTTTTGCAGCGCGTTCCTGAGGTGAAGGTGTTTTTCCACCGCAGATCTGGTCTGTACCTATGACTTGTGGTTGAATCAGAAGCAGCAGTACCAATCCGCCAAGACCTACCGATTCGTATGTGTGGTGATGCGTTCACATGAGGAAAAGCTGCGGTTGCTCCATGCGTCAAGAAACAGGAAGCAATCTGAAGAAAAAAATCAACCCGGAAGCGGATAGGGTCACAACCCAGAAACGGGGATGACCACAACCCGGTCTCCTCCGCCCTGACGGCTGTGGCCTTGCTCACAAGTCGGACGCCATTGAGCCGCCGTCTCCATGGCCCCACCGCCACCGGCCACCGTCGTTGCCTCCGCGGCCGCCGCCGCCTCGTCGTGCTGCGCTAAGTCGCCGCCCGCCTCTGACTACCATCGGCCCAGCTTGAAGTCGCCGATTTCAAGCCGCCACCGGCGGGCCCGCCTCACTCCGTCGCCGCAGGCGGGTCACTGCTCTCCATGCCCGTGGCAGAGCTGCCGCCTCCCTCTCAAGCCACCTTCCGACGCCTCTAAGCGGCTGGGCCTCGCCGTCCGCCCCTTTGCCACGGTCGCCGTCTGCGCTGGCCTCACGTGCCTTCCCTCACGGCTCCGCCCGTCGTCTCCCCTGCCAAGCCGGCCGATGCCGCCGCCTCGCCGGGGACCTTCATGAGCCGCCAAGCTGACTCTAAGCCGTCCTCGCTGTCCAAGTTGCCTCCGGCGCGCGGACTGCCGCAAGCTGCCATACTATTCTGAGCCCCTCCTCGTGTCAACTGCAGCGGGTGAGCCACCCCTACACGAGGGCCTCCGTCGAGCTGGCCTTGCCACTATCAAGTTGCTGCCGCGGCCTTGCGAGCCGCTGCCCGCCGTCGGGTCCCCTGTACGAGCCAAGTCGCCACGACCCCTCTGCTCTGCCCCTCTGCGGTCTCTTCCACGTGCCCGCAAGCATCGGCTCTGGTGCACCACACTGATTCACCTTGCCATCTCGGCTGAGCAGCCTTCGCGCAACCCGGTTGTAGCTGCCCTCGCAGTGAGCCGCCGCGGATTAAACTACCAGCCCGGCCAGGTCACCTTGGGCGCACTAGCCTCCACCCGCGAGCTGCTACCGGGGCCCCGAGCCGCCTCGCCTTGCTCCTCCGGCCGCCGCACCAAGCCGTTCTGGCAAGCCGCCGCCATGACCCGCCAGTGCGTCTTCTGCTGCTACAAGTTGCCTGTTTTGAGCCGCCCCGTGGTTGGCTGGCCTCGTCTCTGCTCCTGCATGCTCGCCGGCCGGTTGAAGGAAAGGATAAGTGGGGACTGAAAAATCAAGAGCTATAGCTGGAAAAAAATCCAATGGTCAACATGACCCGGAGAATCCCTTCTAAACCACCCGGTGCCACGCTTTAAGCCGCCACCTCTGTCATCGTTGCTACAACCCTACGGCTGATAATTTTCGATAAAACATATCAGGTGAAATCCATCCTGTCAAGTTTCTATTGATACATTTTTATTTTCATCGAGAACAATTATTCTCGTCTGTGAAATTTCTTATGCAGAACAATTCATCATTACAAAAGAGACCATCAAGCTATGGCCCTTGCCTACACTGGATGGATCAATGGACAGGCATACAAGTCACCGCTATTGCGGTTTGGGTAATTTCAAATAACCAGTTGGGATGAACCACTGGCCGGATTACTCTCACAAATCATACGGGATCATTTATAACCCGCCATGGTCAACCTCAACCTTCCGTGGATTTACATCGCGTTATCAACGCCAAGGATATACAATGAGTATTGCGAAGATCATCAACTCGCCACCTTGCCTCTAGTTTCAGCTATATGCCAGTTTATATCACGGTCAAGCATGGAGAATCTCAAGCTAGCTCCTCAAGTCGTTTTGAGAATCAGGGGCTACACAGACATGACTTAGCAAATTTTGCCAGATTCAAGTACCCCGGCTTATTGGAGGGAAAATAACCCGGTCCCGAAGGCTACTACCACATTGGTGAAAATTTAAAGGTCACTTGGGGGCTTCCAACCCACCGGGTTTAGCTTTCATACCCTCTTGACCTGGCGTGGATGCCGAATCCCGAGTTATCCTGCCTGTTTGCACGATGCTACTCCGCCAGGTAATCCTGAGTGACCCGCCGTACTCTTAACAGTCAATCTTCTTCAAGACCCTGAACTCCTTAAGGTTAAAACGGTGGTCTGTCACGTGAGGGCCAGCTTACGGTGAGCAAGGATTAACTCAAAGGCTGTGCGGCCTATGAAAGCACTTGGGTTTTAAGGCTGTGTGGCCAATGAAAGCACTTGAATCTTTTCTTCTGAATATTTTGGGATTTGTGTCCCCTAAAGATTTTTTCTACTAAAATGTGTTCTTTAACAATTCGGGCCATGAAGCCCTGATGATATGACTCATATTTGAGTATTTTTGGGTTTGGTAACCCGCCCTGGCTATGGACTTTAAGTCGCCAGTAGGCTTTATTGGAGTAAGGCGCTTGCAAATCTTTGGGTTGACACCCTCACTGGATATGGCGATGTAAGCCGGCAGTATGAGCCAATTTTACAGGTATGTTTTTAATTGTTATACGAATATGCAAGGTTTGATAACCCACCCTGGCTTTTGACTTTAAGTCGCTAGTATATTTTGGCTTCGATGGCCTTAATTCTAGTCTTTTCCATAATTGCATAAGACTATATTATGTTTGGGTTGTTACCCGCCCTGGCTTTTGACGTTAAGTCGCCAGGGCATATGTTGTTTAAACTTTCTGCAGGACATGCAGAGCTATGGCTTATACAAATGATTAAGTTTAAGCCCATCATCAAAAATTAAAATTGGTGTTTCAAAAGGGTTATCAGTTCTTGATTTTTACAAAGGCTATAAGCCGCCGGGTTGCATGGCCATCGGCCAAGAGCTGCTGGGTATTTAACTTCGGATTTACTTGTTAACAGATAAAGTATTCAAATCTTTAATAGCCAAACCTGGCTGGATTTCCATTATGGTATTGTATGACTAAGGTTCTCATACCAGATTATGTTATTCAAATCTTTAATAGCCAAACTTGGCTGGATTTTCATTATGGTTATATTATTGAATGATTGAGTTTTTCCATTCAGGTTATATTATTCAAATATCTAATAGTCAACATGGCTGGATTTTTATTATGGTTATCAATAACCAGTATTATGATTGAGGTTTTCAAAAGCCGCTTCAGAGCAATGGCTATTATTTTCATCCAAGAGTACCAGTTCACAACAGAGAGCATGGTTCAATATTGATATGCAAACTCTTTCAACAACATCACCTGGATAATAGATATGGTTTTATTTAGTCCCGAGTCGCTGCAGGCATACGACTCGGCACTTGGGGGCTACATTATTCAAATCAAGATTACATCGAGTATGCAAGTCCCATGTCACCGCAAGCATGCACCATGGCACTTGGAGGCTAATGCAAAGTCATTTTAACTCGCCTCATTAAAGACCCGACCCTTGGGGGCTACTAATTTCTCCTCTCAAAGTCTGCATAATCAGATCGGCAAAGTCCCTGCTCATTATTGCATAATGACCCGGCACTTGGGGGCTACACATGGGAAGTACAAAATGTTCAGTTCATGATTGCTGATTTACAAGAACAACCCGGATTTCTCCAAAGTTGCAGCATTTATATTAAAGCAACTCTTAAGCTATCAATATGTTCTCCTCTTAAGACTTGGGGGCTATAGGTGATATGCATATAAGGGAGAAACATCTTCAAATTCTCAGTTTTGAGCAAACCAGGTATCATATTCTTATTGAAGGGATTTGCAAAGTTTATTTCCTCTAAGCTATTCATAGAAAGGTTTAGAGAGCCGACTCAATGATTGGAAAGCTACATTTACAAAAGCAAGCATCAAGTCGCCATAAGATTGACCCGGCATCAGCCACAATTATGACCCGGCATCATCTGTTTTATAACCCAGCAATTTTGGCAATCATAAATCGGCAAGATCTACATTTTCAAGCCGGCTGAAAATCAGATGAGTATTTCAAGACCAATATTTTTGTCAAACTAGAGCATTGGAAGCCGAATCAAATGGATTATTCTTTATAATATTTTTCTGCAAGAAACCAATGTCAGCAAATTGATTTTTAAGCTGGCTTATTATCCCGGACTTTTCAGAAGAAGTACCTGGATTTTTTGCATTGGCAAAGTTTGAACATACCTGCTAAAGGAGATTTGCTATGAGATCATGGATATGTATCAAGAAGGAAATGACAAGGATTTAAGGATGATCAGGTGCCGGTTCAGAAAAACTTTTAACCCGGAGCACAACCTGTCAAATTTGTTCTTGTGTTTATCTTGCAGGATCAGTTTTACATGGATAAATCCAAATTAAACTAGGAGCTAATATCGGGGATATATACCCCGCGGTATGACCCGACCGGATATATGACCCGGCCAAGACTTGGCGCTTCATCGGTAACCCGCCTGAAGACTGGCGACTCACTGGTCTGGCGACTCATTGGTGACCCGCCCGGGCCTGCCGACTCACGGGTAAACCGCCCGAGCTTTGCGACTCATTAGTGACCCGGTGGGCGGGTCAGATGGATGACAAGACCCAACGACCCATAAGGTGGCCCATGGGAAAGCTGACTCACATTATGGTGAGCCGGCTTGAGAAGGAAGGCAAAAGGAATAATTCCCTTACAAGGGAAGCAAGACTAGGATTCCACTTGTAATAGAATAGTCCTAATTCTACTAGGACTCCACATGTAAGCCGCCCCTCCAACTTATATAAGGAGGGGCAGGGCACCCCAAGAGGGACAAGTTTTTACAAGTTAAGACAGACAAGTCAATAGCTCTCCATGGAGAGGTAGCGAAAGAGCACCCTTGTAATCGTGAGCATCATCATGATCAATATCAATGAAGCAGGATGCAGGCTTTTACCTCCATCGTGAGGGGCCGAACCTGGGTAAAACCTCGCGTCTCTTGATTCCGACCAACCCCGTTCAAGCTACTACCTAGTTGTGATGGCCTCATGACAAGTCCTCGCACTAGGACATCTGTCGTGACAAAACCACGACACCGGTCAAGCAGTTTCTTCATTGTTTCAATGAAGAATGACGTCAGGCCATTAGGGAAGAGGTGGCCCGGCTCTTAGCGGCTGGGTTTATCATGGAGGTTTTTCATCCGGAGTGGTTGTCTAACCAGGTGCTCGTGCTTAAGAAGAATGGCACTTGGCGTATGTGTGTTGACTACACAGATCTTAACAAAGTTTGTCCAGCTAATCCTTTTGCTCTTCCCCATATTGACCAGATTATTGATGCCACGGCGGGTTGTGAGAGTTTATGTTTCCTGGATGCTTATTCTGGTTATCATCAGATCAAGATGGCAGTTAAAGACCAAGAGAAGACGTCTTTTATCACCCCTTTTGGGGCTTTTTGCTATGTCTCTATGCCTTTTGGGCTTAAGAGTGCCCAGCCGACTTATCAACGATGTGTTCAGAATTCCTTTCACAGTCAAATTGGTGCAATGTGCATGCTTATGTCGATGATATTGTGGTTAAATCTAGGAAAAAGGAGACACTCTTGGATGATCTAAGAGATACTTTTGATAATCTCCGGGTCTATAAGATGATGCTTAACCCAGCCCAATGTGTTTTTGTTGTGCCTGCAGGCAGGCTCTTAGGTTTTTTGGTTTCAGAGAGAGGTATTGAAGCTAACCCGGAGAAGATTGAGGCTATTACTTCATTGGCTAAGCCGGCATGTGTTAATGACGTCCAGCGCCTGGCGGGTCGTATCGCGGCTCTAAGCTGATTCATAAGCCGCCTGGGAGAGAAGGATGTTCCCTTATACCAGATGATGAAGAAAACAGATCATTTTGTCTGGAGTGATGCTGCTGATAAAGCGTTTGAGGCGCTTAAAAAGCAGTTAGCTGAGCCGCCCATCCTTGCGGCTCCCATTGAGAAAGAACCTTTGCTTCTGTATGTGGCGGCTAACAGTAAGGCTGTCAGTGTGGCGATTGTGGTGGAGCGCAAGGAGACGAGTAAGGAGTACCCAGTCCAGAGGCCGGCTTATTATGTTAGTGAGGTGTTGATTAAGTCCAAGCAACGATATCCACATTAGCAGAAATTGGTATATGGAGTGTTCATGGTGAGTCGCAAGCTGAATCATTATTTTCTTGGTCATCCTATTACGGTGGTCAGCTCTGCTCCCTTAGGAGATATTATTCAAAACAGGGAAGCCACAGGCCGGGTCGCTAAGTGGGTAATAGAACTTGGACCTCATGGTTTGAAATATGTGCCAAGAACAACTATCAAGTCTCAGGCTCTGGTGGATCTCATCAATGACTGGACAAAATTACAGATGCCTGAGGAGAAGCCTGATAACACGTATTGGACGATCCACTTTGATGGGTCCAGGCAGCTGGAAAGCTCGGGGGCTGGAGTTATTTTGACTTCCCCACGAGGTGACAAATTTTGTTATGTGTTAAGGTTGATGTTTCCTTGTACTAACAATGCAGCTGAATATGAGGCTTTACTCCACAGCCTTCGTATGGCCAAGGAAATGAATTTGAGTCGGGTTAGGTGTTTTGGCGACTCAGACCTTGTGGCTCAGCAAGTTTCAGGTACATGGGATTCCAAAGACCCACTCATGGCGGCTTATCGCTGGGCGGTTGATAATATTGCTGGTCACTTCAAGGGTTATCAAGTGGAGCACCTTGATCGAAGAAAGAATGAGGCGGCCGATGCCTTGAGCCGGCTTGGGTCTCAATGTAAGCCGGTGCCTCCTAATGTGTTTCTTGTTGTATTGCATAATCCCTCAGTCAAGTTACCATCAGAAGAGGATCTTGCCATTCCTGACTCGGTGGCACAATTGGTGGCGGCCCTCCATGCTATTTCTGATTGGACACTTCCTTACTTCTCTTATATGAACCGGGGCAAGTTACCTGAGGATGAAACTTTGGCAAGGCAAATCACCAGGTGATCTAAATCTATGACTATTGTTAATGGCGAGTTACACCAATGCAGTGTGACAGGCGTGTTCCAACGTTGTCTTTCTCCTGAAGAGGGCCGCGAGATTTTATGAGAAATCCATGAAGGTGATTGTGGGCATCATGTCGGCTCTAAGTCCTTAGTGGCTAAAGCTTTTCGTCATGGGTTTTATTGGTTAACGGCTCACGTTGATGCAGAGGATATCGTCAGTAAGTGTGATGGATGTCAGAAATTTTCTCGACGGGCTCATGTGCTGGCTCAAGAGTTGAGGATGATTCCAATTACTTGGCCGTTTCCAGTCTGGGGGCTTGATATGGTTGGACCCTTCAAGAGGTCTAAGGATAAGAAAACCCACCTCTTGGTGGCGGTTAACAAATTTACCAAGTGGGTTGAAGCAGAGCCGGTCAGCAAGTGTGATGCGGCGACTGCAGTCCAGTTTGTTAAAAAACTGATCTTTTGTTTTGGTTACCCTCATAGTATCATCACTGATAATGGCACTAATTTGTCTAAGGGTGCTATGAAGGAGTTCTATCAACAAGAGCATATTCGTCTTGATGTTTCTTCTGTGGCTCATCCATAGTCTAATGGTCAAGCTGAGAGGGCTAACCAAGAAATTTTGAGAGGCATAAAACCCCGGCTTATGGTTCCTTTGAAGGGAACGTCGGGTTGTTGGGTTGAAGAGTTACCTTCAGTACTCTGGAGTATCAATACCACCCCTAACAGGTCAACAGGCTATACGCCTTTCTTTATGGTCTACAGCGCCGAGGCGGTTCTTCCAAGTGATATCCGTCATGACTCGCCCCGCGTGGCGGCTTATGTTGAAGCTGATAATGAGATAGCACGTCAAAATGCACTCGATGCTTTGGATGAGGAGCGTGACCTTGCGGCGGCTCGTTCGGCAATATATCAACAAGACATGTGTCGCTATCATAGCCGCAGAGTTAAAACCCGGGCATTTCAAGAAGGTGACTTGGTGCTCTGGCTGATCCAAGATCAAACAGATATGCATAAGTTATCCCCACCTTGGGAAGGACCCTTTGTGGTCAGCAAAAACCTGAATAACGGGTCTTATTACCTCATTGATATACAAGAACATTCATGCAAGTCAGAGGAGGAGACCCGCCGGCCCTGGAATATTGCTCATCTTCGGCCTTATTACACCTGAGCCACCGGCTCTTGTCTTTGTACATACATTTGTCAATGTGTATATATATATATATATATATATTTGATGATCAATATAATAAAGCTGGCATCCCTGAAAAATTCAGGGCCTCTGTGTTTCATTTCTGTGTATCTGAGTCTTTATTATTTGGTCATAAGGTCACTTGGGGGCTTCCAACCCACCGGGTTTAGCTTTCATACCCTCTTGACCAGGCGTAGACGCCAAATTATGAGTTATCCTGCCTGTTTGCAACCTGCTACTCCGCCAGGTGACCCGTCGAACTCTTAAAAATCAATCTTTTTCAAGACCCTGAACTCGTTAAAGTTAAAACGGTGGCTTGTGTCACGTGAGAGTCGGCTTACAATGAGCTAGGATTAACTCAAAGGCTGTGTGGCCCTTGAAAGTACATGGCCCTGTGAGCCAACTTGTTTGGTCGTGCTTTGGTAAGCCGGCCAGGCAATTATTTGAGAATTTTTTAATTTTTTCTTTTCGAGTCCTTGGAATTTGTTTTTTCTAAAGATTTTTTCTGTTAAGAAATATTTGTCTGGATCATAACGCTCCGATGGTATGCCTCATATTTGAGTGTTTTGGGTTTGGTAACCCGCCCTGTCCATGGCCTTTAAGTCGCTAGTAGGCTTTGGTTTGAACAATTGAGGTCATGTGATTACACGACTTTGGGTTGTCACCCGCTCTGGATATTGATGTTTAAGACATCAATACGGTCCAAATCTACAGGTATGTTTTCAATTATGAATATTCGAGGTTTGGTAACCCGCCCTTGTTTTTGACTTTAAGTCGCTAGTATGTTTCGGTTTGAATGGCCTTGATTATAGTCTTTTCAGTAATTGTATAAGACTATATTATGTTTGGGTTGTTAGCCGCCCTGGCTATTGACGTTAAGTCACCAGGGCATATGTTGTTTAACCTTTCTGCAGGACATGCAAAATTTTAAATAGAAATACAAGTACTGGTATGGCTCGTATGTGCGATTACATCATGCAGGTCATAAAGATTAAATCGACGGCTCAAAAGTCAAAGGTTAACATGCACGAAGGCATGACATGGCAGATCATTGTTTTAAACTAGCCTATTACAAGGCTTTCACGAGCCCACAAGGTTGAAATGAAGTGTTTTCTAAAGCTGCAGTCTTACACCCTGGCCTGAAAGCCGCCTGGACCATCATTACTATGAATCAGTTTCCTTCTTGGTGAGTTGACGACTCCGGGTCGTCCTACGCCGGCTCTTCTTCTTCTTCGGCCATCTGAAGGTCAGGTGACGTCTAGTTGATGCCGGTTAAGGCCTCGAATATGGCTTCATCATTTATAATTAGAGCAGAGTCAAGGTCAGGGACAAAGAGGTGCTTATGCCTGGCGGGAACAAGATTCATCACTTCTTGGGTGGACGGCTTAATTTTGTTGTTCTGGTCATCATAAGCCGGAGTGTAGTGCTTCAGATTCAGTTCTTCAATAAGTTTGCATGCCACAGGCCGCATCTCCTTGACGCACTTGTTAAAATCTTGTTCTTGAAAATTTGACCCGTCATCTTTATATTCGGGGCATCCGGTGGCTATCTCTTTCAGGTCAAGTTCTGCTTGCCATGATTTGGCTCGACCTAGAGCGACAATGGCCCCAGCTCGGGCGGCTGACAGACGGCACTCTTCGATTTGAGCCGGTGCTATTGAGAACTACTCTAGCATGGTCTTGAGTAATGTTCCAGCGTATAGCTGCTCAGTCAATGAATATACTGCCTTGAGCTTCATCAGCACATTTTCACCAAGACTAGCACTTCTGGGGCCTATTCATAAGTGATAAGCGGATTAAAAAAAGTTGAAGGGCCAGATGGTTTAAAGCAATATCAAAAAAGATGTTGAAGTGCATATGAGTCTTACCAAAGATGGCGGCTCTCATGTGGATGATATGTTGTTTTAAGCCAGCAAGCTCGTCAGCAACCGGCTTAAATTGTGCTTTCGCTTCTTCGGCGCGTTTGACTAAGCCTGCCTTCTTGGTTTCAAAGGCGGCTCTTTCGGTAGAAAATTTAGCCTTGAGTTCTTCGTTCTCCTTCAACGCAAACTGGAATTTGGATTCAGCTTTCACAGTTTCAGCCTCTTGATGTTTAATTTTCTTTACTAGCTCGCCTAGCTCCAACTCCTTCGGATTCAAAGCTTCCTGCAGCAGGTTTGGGAATGGCGACTCAAAGAAAGAATTCATTAAAGTTATTCAGGGTAATTTCCTAAGTCCCGAGCATATTGCAAACAATATACTTGGCATTGGGGGCTAATGCACGTCGTTTCAAAAAAAATTATGACCCGGTTCAACTTGTCAGTTTCAACTGGCCCGTGGGGGCTACATATTGGAATTTTTCAAACTATAGTGACTATAAGTCCCGGCTCATCTTGTTAAGTTGAGCCGGCCCTTGGGGGCTACATATTTGGATCTTAGAGTTAATTATCGGTCTGGCTCATCTTGTTACTATGAGATTATGGTTGAGAAGTTGTACAAAGTTCATTCAAGGGTTAATATCTGAAAGACCCAGCTCATCCAGATA
This sequence comes from Thinopyrum elongatum, assembly GCA_011799875.1. Lineage (NCBI taxonomy): Eukaryota > Viridiplantae > Streptophyta > Magnoliopsida > Poales > Poaceae > Thinopyrum > Thinopyrum elongatum. Next base: position 283,842,889 of record CM022300.1, read on the forward strand.
GGGTAAGCTGGCCCTGAAAGGCTACAGTTTGAAGATTATTATTAAGTCTATAGCATACTCAACCTTTTCCTATCCTCTAGACTTTGCGGCTATATGAATACATATGTGTCGGCGTACGACACCTATGGGACCGCGGGGATCCCTTCTACGATTCGGCAGGGAAAGAGGTATGCACAAAGAGCAGAACCAACGACCGACGCGGGGTGGTTTTACCCAGGTTCGGGCCGCTAATTAGCATAAAACCCTACTCTTGCTTTGTTTTATTAAGGGTGTTCTTGACCTCAAACTCCAGGAGCGCTAGCGATGAACAGTATGTTCAAAGAGCAGCTACGCATGCAGAATGGGCCAGAACATCCTCCCCCCTGTAGCAGTCGCCTTGGGCCTCCTTTTCTACGTCCAAAGGGGTCACCACAGTGGCAAAATGTACATACATTGAGGTGTAAAGTAGCTACAGGGTAATCATACCTAACCACTGACGGTTTAGGACAAATGCATTTAATGCATCATGAGGTGTCCGTTTAGGTGTCCTCATTTCTTGGGAATGAAAAAAGGGGCCATCCCATCAGCACCGCTTAAGCTCTCCTCCACTGGTACCTTGCCACGCATCCAGGAATGGGCCCAGGATGCCAGGCTGATTGCTGTGCTGAAGCGGTGGAACAGTGATAGAATCTTGCCGGGACGTAAATCTTGCCAGGCTCTAGTCTTGCCGGGTCTCGTGAGTCACCCCGGCAAGATCTTGCCGGGGGCCTGGACTTCAGTCTTCAGCTCCTATTAACTCCTGATTCTTTGATTCTTGGTCTGAGCGTCCCCTTGACAATCTTGTACTGATCTCCAATTATTCCCCCGGCAGGCCTTGCCGTGGGCTTGGCTACAACTGCCCGTGCACAAGTATGGGGTACTAAAGTCCCAACACTTAGTACACCGACAGGAGCCCCCGGGCCTAGGCCATACACGAGTGCGAGGCGTTGTTGGGCTAGGCCCAAACAGTGCACGGGCACACGTGGTAGGGGATTAACTGTTTGTAATGATTTTGCTTACTGCGCGCCCCCACTACGCGCATTGAATGCGCGACGTGGGGCGCGTGCGCCGAACGGCCGCGGCCGCAGCGCGCTTGTAGAGGCGTATTCATATTGGGCAGTAAAAGAGGCGGCCTCGCTCCTTCCCCATAAAAAGGAAACTGCAGAGGCGCGGCCTATTTACCCCCCTTTTCGTCTTCTTCTCAATCTGAAATCCGCCATTGCCTTCCTCCTCTCGAGCCCAGAGCGAAGTTTCTCCTCATCCGCTCATCACCTCCACACCCGCTCCATCCTTGGCTTTCGTCCCCGCAGTCACCATGCCGCCCAAGACAAGCAAAGGCAAGGGAAAGAAAACGAAAGTCGATGTCCCGGAGGGCGAGTTGGTGAAGATGCGGAAGAAGTACGTCGTCTTCGCCCCGACGCTCGATGCGAAAGCCCTGAAGAACCGGTACCAGTGCATGTGGGTGAGGGAGATGAAGGCTCACCACGCGACTCGCGTGATTCCAGGTTCTTGTTCCAAAAGCGGACCAGATAGATATCCCTTCTCCGCCGCTTATTTCTATTGGGGGCTCTGTCCTCCATTTTCAGATTTCTTTAATGACATTATGTACACATATGGCTTCCGTCTTCTTGATTTCACTTCGAACGCCATAATGTGCATGTCCATCTTTGCTCATCTTTGCGAAAAATTTGTCGGAGTAATCCCCAACACTGCTCTTTTCCGCCACTAATTTTATCCCTGAATCCAAAAAGGGGAAGCCCTCTCCAGTTCTATCGCCTGGATCCCAAGGGCCTGGAACAAGGAGATATACCAAGAAGGGGTTTACCGCGAGAAGTGGGACGAATGGCGGGGCGAGTGGTGCTGGATCAAGGAAGCAGATCCCGATCCGTTCTGTTCGCCCCGATGGCAGAAGGTGGTACGTGGTGACGATTGGAGCGATTTCGCTGCTGAAGATGAGAAGCTCACAATTGCCACCACCAGAATCCTTCGTCTGAAAGCTATCGGGCTCACGATGGAAATGATCGGCTTTGATTTCCTTCGCCGCCGCATCGCCCCTCTGCAGAATAGGGGGAGACCAACTTGGGAGTACCGGAACGCTGCAGACATCATGAGGCTGCACCCCGGGCTAAACAACAACCTGACTGCCATGCAACTTGGCGCTCTCCGCCAAAGGCTATTCCAGCGCGACAACAAGCATCGATTGCCGGCAAGAATTATCCCTCTGTGCAGCAACTCCTCCTTAGGGTCAATCATTGCTATAATGCCATTATTCAATGCCCACGGTCTTGACGCGACTTGGGTCGAGCCATCTGAGGAGGAGGCACAGAAGTTCTTTGATAACTTGACGGAGAGAGCCGTCCGGGAAGAAGCAGACCTCGTCCGGGCCACCACTGATGAAGAAGTGGCTTACATTGCCAGTAGGGCAGAGGAGGCGGCTCTTGCCGCGGAGGCCGGCAGCGTCGGTTTCACAGAATGGGAAACCAGTGATGCAGAAGTTGCGGTGGAAGAAAATCTTGCCGGGGAGAACAAGGTTGCCGGGGAACAGAGCGGCGCAGCCACTGAGAGCTCGTCCGACGGAGACGCAGCTGAAGAAGAGCCGCAGAAGGAGCCCCCAGCTCTGAAGAAGACCAAGCGCGTTCTTCGTAAGGCCACCTCTAGCGTCCCAGCAAACCAACCTTCTTCGAGCGGCAAAGCTCCCGGCAAGAAGGCAGCCGGCAAGGCTGCACCGCGGCAAGGAGTTAGACAGCAACCCGTGCGGTGTGCGAGACACACACCCGCGGCAGACACTGGGGCGGCAAGGTCGTCTCACACAACCGTGCCGGAAACTAAGGCAGCAGAGCTATGCCAACCCCCTGCACATGCCACAGCCAAGCGACCCAGGACCCCTCCTCCGCCTCCTCATACGGACACGGTAACGAAGGTCGATTTCGACATCTCCGGCTTCAGCTCGGGGCAAGAAGAGGAAGAGTAAGTACCCTGTGACAGCCTTTATCTTCCAAACTTTGAGTTCAGTTGATCTTATTACTTTGCTTTGTCTTGTTTCCGCAGTGATGCAGAAACCCTGGCGGAAAGGATGGCGAAGAGGACGAAGACTTCCACGGGCGATGAGCCCCCGGCAGGCTTTACAAGCGTGCCGGAAACTATTACTATCAGCCCGAAGCTTAGCCCTCGACGCAGCCCCCAGCACAGCCCCCAGCGTGAGTTCATTACTCTTTTTCTGCTGGCAAGTACTGAGGTATCCATTCTTGCCACTGATATCTTTGGGCTTGCAGGAGAAGAACAACATCAGGGAGGGTTACTGGAAGATGCCCCCGTCGTGCCGCCTCCATCAACTACGCCGCCCGCAAGCGCATCTCCGGCAAGAGCCTCTGCCGACGAGCCTATCTTGGTTGAGGAGGAGTCGGCAAGCATGGGCACCGACAACCTTTCCCCGGCAACCAAGCTTGCCGCGAGGGGCGAAGCCACCCCTCAACAGCTCGATGCAGGTAACTGCTTGCCTCAGAGCGCTCGCTTATCTTTTCCTTCACCTCTCTTTCCTTTGTCTTTTTGAACTTCATCCATGGTCTTATTTTGCCCCCCCTTCGCCCTTCAGAATTCCCTGTGATGGAACACATGGACGTCGACGCTGTCATCGAGGGAACCGCCAGAGATGCTGCCGCCGAAGCCGACGAAATCGCCGCAAGCGAGGCCACCAAGGATACTACAACCGAGGCCGGCAAGAATGCTGCCGGCGAGGCCGCTAATGCTGCCCAAGAGGAGGCCGCCAAGGAATCTGCTGAGAGGACCGGCAAGGAGGCTGGTGACCGTACTGACGGTATTCCTGCCGTAGGAGCGCCAGGCGCCGCGCCGGCCATAGAGCCCCCAGCTACCGGTGAGGCGGTTGCCGAGGATTAGCCATCGACATCTGAAGCCCCTCCAACAAGCAAATATCTCAAGGTTGGCGACAACCTGTTCATCAACTTGCCGGGGACGGCAATCATTGGAGCGTCGACCGAAGGGGGAACTTTTGATGAAGAGATCATCACTGCCGTCGGGCTCGAAATCGTCAACGAACCAAGTGTCAGCAGCGGCAAATCTGAGGAAGATCAACTCCTTCAGGCCACGGGCGATAACTTCCGCAAGCTCCAAGCACTCCACCGTGCCCAAAAAGAGAATGTGGATTCCAGAGCTGCAGTTGTCGAAGCAGCCGAAATAGATTTCCAAAAGCGCGTTGAGCAAACGCAAATCTGGTACGCCGAGGCCTATCAAGAGCTGAGTGCCAATCGGGAACAAGTGAGCCAAAGCTGGACGGAGCTCCTCTATAAGCAATCTGACATAGAGAAGGCGCAAGAGGAAGCCACGCAAAGAATTGCTGCTGAAGATGCCCTCCTGATGGAGCGTCGCATTGCGCTTGATGCTCATGAGGAAGATCTTGTCACACGTGAGCAGGCGCTCGCCGCCAAGCTTCGCAGCAAGGATGAAGAAATCGAAAAGCTTGTCGCGCGGCGGACCCAGGAGCTGGAGCAGAAGCACAAAGAGGCGCTCGAAGCTCTAACTATAGATCACGCCGGCAAGCTCAAGGAGGCCATCGATATTGCCAAGGCTGCAGAGGCCGCCAAGAATGAGCTGAGCGACAAGGTGAAGAAATTGGAAGTGGATCTTGAAGAACACGGCTAGGAGCTCTCGACGCTCAAAGGTGACAGGGAAAAAACCCTCCACACCCTGGCGGAGATGCAAGTTGCCATGTCCGACAAGACCAAGCAGCTCTCTTCAGCTAATGATGCTATTGCCGATCTGAGGCTGAAGTTGACCACGCTGGAGAAGTCACTTGAGGACAGCAGGGCCCGCGAGAAGGCCCCGAGCAAGGATCTCCAAGACGAGAAGAACCTACTCAAAAGCGCCGCCGCCGCCCAAGTTGACTATGAAAAGGGGGTGGAAATCTGGACCGAACGCCCCGTCGATGCCGCGGAGAAGCTCACGGCACAACTGTCAACCATGGGCCTGCCAAACTTCAAGTATTCCACTGAAGAAAGGATATCCCGTAGTGCCAGGCTGACCATATTCTTTGAAAGCATCATTGAAGCTCTGAAGCTGCTTCAGTCCAACCGGGCGACCCAATTGGCCAACGAATCCCACCAGCTTTGCCAGGCCGTCCTCCGTAAGGTACTCATCAAGGTGGTGTATAATAATCCTGGTATCGACCTCACCAATGTGCTCGGCCGCCTACCAAAGGACGCAAATCTCAAGGCACTTGAGGAGCTTGTCGCGCCTATCCTTGAGAAGGTGGATTCAATCAAAAGGGTTGAAGGCGAGCGCAGAGATTAGCTGCTCCACCTCTTCTTGCCGTCGCCATTCCATGCCAAAGACAATTAAGTCTTAAGTTAGAACTGCGGCAACTTATTAATGTAATATAACTTGCTTATGTTTGGGTACATGCATGCTATTTCCCTTGTCTGATTCCTTTATGTATGGAGTTCACCCTACGCTAACTGAAAAACTTGCCGGCGCGCAACCTGCCAAGAGCGCTGGGTGCGGGACTTCAGCAGCCTGCTGGAGGTGTAGTGGCCGGCAAGGCACCTTGGCGTTCTCAGTGCAGCCATCTAAATTGTTGAGCGGACTCAAAACAGAATAAAGGCGCAGCCAATTACGACAAGGGTTCCTTCGCGTGCAGGTTTTCCATACAAAGGTCGAAATCATCCAAGGAAAATAACCTTGTAATAAAAATTGAAAAGCTTGCTCAGATTTAGCAACTTAGCTCTCTGTCGCTGTATTTCTTGTTTCCTCCGGCAAGGTGTCAATTCTGAACGTCGCCCACTGGTATCCATATCTTCCTTCCCCCCCGGCAAACATGCACGCGAGGAACCCTTCTATCTTTTGCGAAAAAGAAAGAAGAGAAAATAAAAATATGGAACCTTGGCGGTTCGTTAATACTTACCAGGAATAAGTGTCATACAATATCTCAGACAAGCATGCATATATATAAACATGGAAATCGACAAGAAATGCATAACACTTAAACTTTATCTGCGCATAGGATCTGCGCCTGGTTTTGTACAAAGGATTACATGCCCTGCAGGCAAGACTCGTACAAAAGGTGGTTGCCGGGAGCCCCCGGCAACCGCGCCCTACGGGTAGAACTTGCGAAGATGTTCAATATTCCAAGAGTTGCTCACTGGAATGCCATCCTCGGTCTCCAGGCAGACAGCGCCGGGCCTGGTGACTCGTACTACCCAATAAGGGCCTTCCCACTTCGGCTTCATCTTGTTTGAATTCTTGGCGGACTGAATCCGTCGAAGAACAAGGTCGCCTTCCTCAAGGCTTCGGGCATGAACTTTGCGGCTATGATAGCGGCGCAAAGCTTGCTGGTAGCGAGCAGCTCGCACAGCAGCCTGAAGACGATCCTCAAGGAGCGCAACATCATCTTGGCGCAGTTGCTCTTGCTCAAGCTCATCATAAGCGAGCACTCGAGGTGACCCGTATATGAGTTCCATGGGGAGAACTGCTTCCGCTCCGTAGACCAGAGCGAAGGGTGTCTGTCCAGTAGCTCGATTTGGTGTCGTTCTGATTGACCAAAGAACCACCGGCAACTCATCAATCCAGCGCTTTCCGCACTTTTTCAGCTTGTCAAAAGTTCTGGTCCTGAGACCGCGCAGCACTTCAGCATTAGCCCTGTCCGCTTGGCCGTTGCTTCTCGGATGAGCAACAGAGGCAAAACAAATTCTGCTGCTAAGGTCTTGGATGTACTGCATGAAGGTGCGACTTGTGAATTGCGTACCGTTGTCGCTGATGATCCTGTTGGGCACACCAAAACAACAAACTATTCCCTTAAAGAACTTGATGGCTGATTGTGTTGTCACCTTCCTCACCGCTTCCACCTCCGGCCACTTTGTGAACTTGTCGATGGCAACGTACAAGTACTCAAAGCCCCCGGCAGCACTGGGAAAAGGGCCTAATATGTCAAGCCCCCAGACCGAAAATGGCCAGGAGAGAGGGGTCGTCTGAAGAGCTTGAGCTGGCTGATGTGATTTTTTCGAATGAAACTGGCACGCTTCACACTTGGTTACTAGTGCAGTTGCATCCTGGAGGGCAGTGGGCCAAAAGAAACCCTGCCGGAATGCTTTCCTGACAAGTGCTCTTGATCCTATGTGAGAGCCACATATGCCTCCATGTATCTCTGCCAACAGCCCAAGTCCATCTTCCCGAGGAATACACTTCAATTTCACACCGTTCGGTCTCTTTCTGTACAGGACGTCATCGACGAACTGGTACATAGTAGACTGACGGGCTACTTTTTCTGCTTCTTCCTGCTCTTCGGGGAGTTCTCCTGTCTGAAGGAAATGGACAATGTGTTGAGCCCATGCTAGAGCCTAAGGCTCGACAGCTAGGACTAAAGGCATCTCTTCTTCTAGGGGAACAATTGTCTCGACGGTGAAAGCCTGAGGCTCCGCCGGAGCCTGTTGTTCCCCGGCAGGTTTGCCGCTGATCCCGGCAAGTTCCTTGCCGGTGGCTCCAAGGAGCTCTACCGGAAAGTACTGTCCAGAGTTCAACTTTCTTCTCTTTTCTTGTCGCATCGACGATGCCACAGATGGTTGAGCCAAATGGAGCACAAAAGTTCCTGGTTCCACAGGCAACTTGAGCGCAGCGCGCTTTGACAGGTCATCGGCAATATTACTTTTGGCACGAGGAATGTGCTTCATCTGCAGACCGTCAAAGCGCTCTTCCATTTTTCTCACTTCATCCACATAAGCTTGCATCAATGGACTCTGGTAATTCTTGTTAACTTGCCTGACAACAAGCTGTGAATCGCCTCTGATGATGAGCTTCTTGATACCAAGGTCTGCCGCGATCCTAAGACCGGCAAGCAGTCCCTCGTATTCCGCAGTGTTGTTTGTTGAACTCTCCCGGGGAAAATGCATCTGGATCACATACTTGAGGTGCTCTCCGGTGGGTGGGACAAGCAGCACGCCAGCACCGGCGCCTTGCAGCGAAAAAGCCCCGTCAAAGTACATAACCCATTCCTGATCAGTTTCCTTGCCGGGGAGAGTCGTTTCTTGAATCTCTTTGTCTGGCGTTGGGGTCCATTCTGCAATGAACTCTGCCAAGGCTCTGCTCTGAATTGTTGAAGTACTCTCAAACTTGAGATCAAAGCTTGACAACTCCAGCGCCCACTCCATGAACCTACCGGTTGCCTCTGGATTTCGCAAAATCCGTTGCAACAGGAAGCGAGTGACGACGGTAATTTCGTGTGCTTGAAAATAATGGCGCAGCTTCCTCGAGGCCATAAGAAGGCCGAAAAGCAACTTCTGCACACCAGAGTATCTTGATCTAGCACCTTGCAAAAGGGAGCTAACAAAATAAACTGGGCACTGCACCATCTTTTTCTTTTGCACTGGTTCTTCTGACTGTGCAGATCCTGTCTTGCCGGGATCAGTCCTTGCCGGGGGTGATCCTGGCGTGTCACTTGGCGGTCCTGCCGCTGGTGTCGCCTCCCCATCAGCTTCTCTCTGCGCCACTAGCGCAGCACTAACCACTTGATTCGTCGCTGCAAAGTACAGCAGCAACGGCTCTTGTGGTCTAGGCGCGACCAGCGTTGGCGGAGAGGAGAGGTATCTCTTCAAATCTTGCAGCGCAGCCTCCACTTCCGGAGTCCATTTCATTGGACCTGCCTTTTTCAAAATTTTGAAAAAGGATAGGGCGCGCTCAGCAGATTTGGAGATAAACCTGCTTAGGGCAGCAACACAGCCAGCAACACGACGTACATCCTTGACGCATCTTGGCGCCTTAATCTGCTCAGTAGCTTTGATCTTGTCGGGGTTCGCTTCGATCCCTCGCTAAGACACAAAGAACCCGAGAAGTTTTCCGGAAGGAACGCCAAACACGCACTTCTCGGGATTGAGCTTTAAATTGATCTTGCACAGATTTGGAAATGTCTCTTCTAAATCTTGTATGAGCGTCGCTTTGTCCTTGGTCTTGACCACTATGTCATCCATGTATGCTTCCATGTTTCGATGCAGTTGAGGCTCAAAACCAATTTGAATCGCTCTCGCGAAAGTAGAACCAGCACTTTTCAACCCGAAAGGCATTCGTATAAAGCAATACGTACCACATGGGGTGATATATGTGGTCTTTTCTTCATCTTCTTTTGCCATGAAGATCTGATGATACCCTGAGTAAGCATCAAGGAATGACAGTAGGTCACAACCAGCAGTGGAGTCCACAATCTGGTCGATGCGCGACAAGGGGAAAGGATCTTTTGGACAGGCTTTATTGATATCTGTATAATCAATACATAGCCTCCATTTTTCGTTCGCCTTGTGCACTACAACTGTATTGGCTAGCCACGTTGGGTGAAGCACCCCTCTGACCAAACCTGCCGCTTCTAACTTCTTGATTTCTTCGGCAATAAATTCTTGCCGCTCCAAAGCCTGCTTTCTCACCCTTTGCTTGACGGGCCGTGCGTAGTGACAGAAAGCAAGGTGGTGCTCAATCACCTCCCTGGGAACACCAGGGATGTCAGATGGTTTCCATGCAAACACATCGACATTCGCTCGCAGGAAGGCAATGAGCGTGCTTTCCTATTTGTCATCAAGGGTGGAACTTATGGTGAAAGTTCCTCCTGTTCCATCCTCCTTGGCAGGCACCTTCTTTGTCTCTGGTGGAGCAACCTTGGACTTCTTGTTCTTGCCGGTGGAACTCTCTGGTACATCCTCAACGGGAGTGCAACACTCCGAGGAGGTGCGCTTGCCGGAGTTTGCGCCAAGATTCTTGCCGGTCTTCTTCTTCCCCCCGGGAGTTCCATCGGCAGGAGCAAATGCCTTGACAGTAAGTGCCGCAACTGCTTCCCGGTAGAGTTGGTCGGCACAGATGAGCGCATCCTTTTTGTCAGAGTGGACAGTGATGACACTCAACGGCCCTGGCATTTTCAGCACATTATATGCGTAGTGTGATGCCGCCATGAACTTGGCCAACGCTGGGTGGCCAAGGATCCCATTGTATGACATGGGGATCTTGCCGACATCAAACACTACCTTCTCCGTCCTGTAGCTGAGCTTGCTACCAAATGTTACCGGTAGCGTTATCTTGCCTTTCGGCTGGCTCCTTCCTGGGTTGATCCCTTGGAACGTGCCTGTTTCCTTAAGATCTTCATCAGGTATTTGCAGCTTCTTGAGCACGTCTGGTGAGATTAGGTTCAGCCCGGCCCCACCGTCAACTAGCATTTTTGTCACCTTGAGGTTGCGGATTGTTTGGGAAACCAACAATGGCAAGCACCCGACCGCGGTTGTGCGATCAGGGTGATCCTCGGCGTCAAAAATGATAGGCGTGTTGGACCACTTCAGAGGTTTACGTGCATCGAACGATGGCTCCGTTGCATTAACCTCACGCACCCACTGTTTGAGTCGATGGTGGGATGAATGCAACGAAGTGCCTCCGTCAATACACATGGCCTCTGTAGCTTTCTGAAATTCGTGCTCGCTGGATTCATCATCTTCTCATCGTCATCATCACCCTCTTCCTTGTCACGGCCTCTGGCGGGCCTCTCCTTCTGTTGCTTAGCCTTGCCGCGGCGGCCTCCTCGGCCACCACGTTTCTTGTCGGACCCCTCAGCACTGTCTTGGGCCTTCTCCTTGTCTCGCCTCTCGTACTCAGCTCTTTGCCTTTCGACAAGCTGTTCAACTTGCCGGCAATTTTGGAGATCGTGGCCCTTGGTGCGATGGATCTTGCAATACTGTTTGCCGGAGCCTTCCGGCTTATCGGCGGCCGCCAAGGCTTGACAGGAGGCGCACCCGGTAACTTCCTTGCCGGGGTTGCCAACTTTGGCCTTCTTGGCAGGGCCAAGGTCACCGGATCCCTCAACAGCAAGCACAACCTTGCCTTTACCTTTCCTGTTTCGCCGCCGGCCCTTCCTTGTTGGGGCGGCAGCATCCTCGCCTTCGGAGTCGCCCCCTGCGCCAACATCTTCGCCGGGGACTCTCCTTCCCTCTTTAGCTCAAGCACATTTATCAGCCAGAGCATAAAGCTCGGCGATATCCCTGATCTTGTTCATTGCCATTTCTTCTCGCATTTTGTGGTTACGTACGTTCTGACGGAACGCACCGATAACAGCGGCAGGATGAACATCAGGGATGTTGTACTGCACATGGTTGAATCTTTGGATATATTTGCGCAGAGGCTCGTACTCCTTCTGAGGGATGAGATGCAAATCACTTTCCTGGCCAGGGGTTTGATGGCCTCCAACAAAGGCGCCAACAAACTGATGGCACAGATCTGACCAAGAAGAGATAGAATTCTCCAGCAGATGCATCAACCATGACCTGACGTTGGGCTTAAGCACCAACGGGAAGTAGTTGGCAAGTATCTTATCGTATCGGCCCCCGGCAGCCTGCATCGCGATGGTGTAGATGCTCAGGAACTCCGACGGATGGGTCTTGCCGTCATATTTCTCCGAGACTTCTGGCTTGAAGGTTCGGGAATTGGGCCACTGGACTCGCCGCAGCTCACGGGTAAACGCTGGACTACCTGCTTCGTAAGGCAAGCCGCCTGCGTGCCCTGGCGCAGGCTCGTCGACAGTAGGTCCTACGCGTTTATCAGATTGGTGGCGCGCTTCCCATCGCTGCTCGATGGTAGTTCGAGCGTCCTCCTTGCTTCGTTCCCGAAGAACTTGACACTGGTCGCGGCGCATCCGCGGATCAGACGATGCCATGGAATCATCATCACGGTCATCGGTCCGCCGGGTCGTCGATCGCCACTGCTGTCGTGGAGGAGATTGCACCATGGTCGCACCGCCTCCAGTCTTCTCTCCATCAGCTCGCACCGGATCGATGGACCGCCGTCGCAAGGGCCCTGCCTGCTACGGCCCATCCTTGTTGGCAAAGCCGATGAGACTCTGGATAGTAGATCGCCACTCCTCCATCTTCTCCGAGGCAGGAGGGAAGTCGAGGAGCAGCTGCGCACGTGCCAAGGCTTCCGCCGGTGTAGGTGGCGATGACAACTGCGAGGTACGTGAGGTGCTCTGACTCCTAACTATGTTAGAAGGAGCACCGTCACGATCACGCGACCGCGCGCCACTTCCACTAGCAGCTGGGCGTGCATGATGGGCCTGCGCACCTTCAGATCGATGCACAGAAGTTCTTTCATGGGGGTGTCCCGAACCACCAGCGCCATGGCGCTGGTCGTCGCGTGCAGCCTATGAGGGTTGCAACGCTTGGGCCGGCGCGGGAGTCCTAGGAGGCGTCCTCCGATCTCTGGAGTTAGCTGCGCCGCCCGTAGGTAGCACAGCTCCATCTCTGGATCCAGCGGCGGGTGGATGGCCGTTGCCGCTGCGGACGACGCCGCTCGCCTGGCTTGGATCACCAGAACGCCGTGGAGGCTCTAAACCTCTACCTTCTGCATCTACGCCGTCGCCCGTACGCGAGGGCACAGGCAAAACGAACATAGATGGTAGTGCTATTGCGGCACTCTTCTTCTTGGGTGGCATGGTGATGAAGATGATGAAGAAACTGAGGCGCCGATCACTGGATCAGGTTCGCACAACCTTCTCCCCCTACCTGGCGCGCCAAAGATGTCGGCGTACGACACCTATGGGACCGCGGGGATCCCTTCTACGATTCGGCAGGGAAAGAGGTATGCACAAAGAGCAGAACCAACGATCGACGCGGGGTGGTTTTACCCAGGTTCGGGCCGCTAATCAGCGTAAAACCCTACTCCTGCTTTGTTTTATTAAGGGTGTTCTTGAGCTCAAACTCCAGGAGCGCTAGTGATGAACAGTACGTTCAAAGAGCAGCTACGCATGCAGAATGGGCCAGAAGATCCTCCCCCCCCCTGTAGCAGTCGCCTTGGGCCTCCTTTTATACGTCCAAAGGGGTCACCACAGTGGCAAAATGTACATACATTGAGGTGTAAAGTAGCTACAGGGTAATCATACCTAACCACTGACGGTTTAGGACAAATGCATTTAATGCACCGTGAGGTGTCCGTTTAGGTGTCCTCATTTCTTGGGAATGGAAAAAGGGGCCATCCCATCAGCACCGCTTAAGCTCTCCTCCACTGGTACCTTGCCACGCATCTAGGAATGGGCCCAGGATGCCAGGTTGATTGCTGTGCTGAAGCGGTGGAACAGTGATAGAATCTTGCCGGGACGCAAATCTTGCCGGGCTCAAGTCTTGCCGGGTCTCGTGAGTCACCCCGGCAAGATCTTGCCGGGGGCCTGGACTTCGGTCTTCAGCTCCTATTAACTCCTGATTCTTTGATTCTTGGTCTGAGCGTCCCCTTGACAATCTTGTACTGATCTCCAATTATTCCCCCGGCAGGCCTTGCCGCGGGCTTGGCTACAACTGCCCGTGCACAAGTATGGGGTACTAAAGTCCCAACACTTAGTACACCGACAATATGGAAAGGGGTTAGCAACGTACCTCATAGCGTTCCTTCATAAGGTTCACTAAGCCGGCTCCCAGATCATGGCTGGTATGGAGGCGATTTAGATATCCTGAGTGGATCTCACTTGCGCTGAAGCCAGCATAGCTCTCCAGATCCAGCTTCAATTTGCCTTTGTCTTCTGCTGGCGGCTATTCTTTGGCGCTGTGTCTGGCCAAGACAGTAGGATTCCCCGGCTCTGTATAGCCTGTGCCACTGATGATGACATCCTTAGCAGTGTTCTCTAGAGGGACCTCTTCAGTAAGCTTGGCACGGCTGGGCGGTTTAGGAGTTGGCGGGTTATGTGTGATGGTTGGGTCAACCTCAGTGTTCATTGGATCAAAGGCTGAGGTATCAGTTTGTGGTGGCGGATCATTAGCAAGGTCTTCAGGATCTTGAGATGAAGCTTTTGAACCTTCTCGCATTTGCTTCTCCGGTTTAGCAACTTTGGGATCCTTTGAAGAACCACCCACTTTCAATTTCTTGCCCGCCTTTGCTATGCCTCTGTGACAAAGATATAAGAGCACGAGCATATCATTACAAACTATTGATCAACAAGTGAACATACTTACCCCTGGGCAATCTTGAAGACAGGCATCTGGGTCCCAGTAGAGTCGCCAGAGGATGAGTGAGGTGTTCCCTGGTAAATTGATTTGGAAGAATTAAGAGGTTGACGAATAAGACCCGCCTTTGGAAAGGAGAAAGATGGATCATGAGGCACCTCATTACGGCGTTTGCGAGCGGCAGGCGTGTTGGGTAAGCCGGATGCAAGGTCTCCACCACCACTGCTCCGGGTTGTACGGCTTGCCTCGTGCTGCTATTTTTTCAAAAGAAAATTGGGGTCCAGATAAGCAAGAGGATGAGAAAAATCTTACTTTTCGAGAGACCCGCCGAGTTTTTTGTCTTGGCAAAGGTGCTGGGTCAGAGGAGATTATGGTTACCTCTGCTGCATCTGCATGGCTAGTCTCCGCATCGTCCTGAGAGGAGTTAGCGTCAATAAGTTGCATAAAAAGAAAGCCAAGAGAACCGAGTTCTACCTCCGACTCATTGTCAAGGGCAAATAAGCCTTCAGCATCATGTTCCTTTCCTTTGGTCTTTTTTGGAGCTTGAGATTTTACTTTGGCCTTTTTGGCCGGCTTATCTTGCAGTTTCTTGTTCCAGAAGGAAGAGCCGGCCTGAGAACGTAAATGACAATGAGAAGATGTGCAGTTTATGAGAGAATGATAAATGAGTTAAAGAATGGCTTAAAATACTTACGTCGGGAGCCGGATTAAGAGCGCAGAAAGGGTTCAGTCCCGTTTTACTGTAGCTTTCTAAGGTCTCCCTGAGCAATGTCTTGGTCATTTCATTGAATAGCTGATCCTCAAGACGTACTTGGCTGTATCGCTGCGGGTCCTTTACATCACATGTATATTGGTACATTAAGCCGGTGCGGCGGCTCAAAGGCAAAATCCTCCAGGCGACCCAGCAATGGACCAGGTCAACTCTAGTTAAGCCATTGGCTAATAAAACCCTTATTTTTGAAAAGGTAGGCGCGTACTTGGCCCGTTCTGTAGCAGTGATCCGGTCAGGGAGTTCATGCCTAGGGCTAAGCCGGAAGGGGCGAAAACCCGGCAGAGGATTTTCATCAGTTGGAGAGGTATCTTGGCAATAGAAACAAGTCTGATTCCAGTCCTTGGGGTGACTGGGTAGTGTAGGTGTAGGGAAAACGGCATCTCTCTGCCCCTGGATAGAAATCCAGCCAAGTTCAAGGCTAGGACCATCTGTCATCTTGGTCTGGCGGTTCAGGTAATAGTACTCTCTGAATAAGTCAATGCTGGGCTCCTCTTGAAGGTACACCTCACAGAAGACTTGAAAGTTGCATATATTGGAAACAGAGTTGGGGCCAATATCTTGGGGGTGCAGCTTGTAGGAGTTTAGAACATACCGAAAGAATTTGGACCCGGGTGGTGAGAATCCACGGAGGAGGTGATCTGAAAAGACTATAACTTCGCCCTCTTTAGTTTGAGGCTTAGTTTAGACCCCTAGAACTTGCCAGTGGATGACGTTTTTTGCTGGCAAAATGCCCATCTCAACATACTCATTGAGAGATTGTTCGGTGACAGTGGAAGCAACCCAATCGCAAGAGTGGTGGTCTTAGTCATTTTTGCAGTGGATGCCTAAGAATAAAGAATTGGCGGGTTAATATTATGACATTAAGCCACCCAATGATTAATGACTGGTTATAAGGTGCAAAATCCATCACAATGATGAGTAAGAATAAACCGCCCAAATAAGCCAGCTATATACTGGCGGGTTACAAGTCCTGGTTATAGGGGACAATCATTATGGAGGGTTATGAAAAAGGTTATAAACTACTTGGATGAGCCGGAAAGATCATGGCGGGTTACTGATTCATGATTAATATCAGATAAGTATTGGCAGAATGCAAAATTGCTGCTGTCAGTCGCCTGGGCAAGGGATGGCGGATCATTTGTCTAAAGGTTGCAAGGTTATTGAAATTTTTGCTAACTGTGGATAAAACAGATTTCACAAATGGCAGCTACAATTGTAGATCTACCGCAGTTCAGGAAAAAAGAAGAAATTCAAATCTAAATGTATGGCCACGGAAGAACTGAGGAATTGTATATTGTGAAAGAAAAGAGATCTACCTGAGATTGAAATAACAACTAAGGCGAATACCGCTTCTATTTCCCCTAGGGTATGGATTGAACTATGTTTTCTAAGTAACATTGGATGAACTTGAAGGAGCTTGACGGAACGATGATGAACTCGACGAACTAGGGCATTATAATGTGGATCTGAGAAGAATATAGGATAATACCTGATGGAGTTGATGAAGAGAAGGAGTGCGCCGCAGTTTTCTGGTTCGTTCAGGTTGATGCAGCGGCCCTTGTTGGAGTCGCCGGTGAAGGTCGGCCGGAGTGGCAGAGCTCTGGGGACAGAGCTCACGAGGAGGAAGAAGAAGTGGAAGCGAAAGGGGGGTAAAAGTGAAAAAGAAACCCCCTCGGGCCTATTTATAAGGAAAAAAGTGAAACAGTGAAATGGCAGGTGCGGGAATCAAGGAGATGTCATGATTATCTAAACACTGAAGGCGCCTCGATTCTCGCACGACTAATTAATGCAAAAAGATCCGTTGTGATGTCATGGTTTTTTTCTATATTTACTTTGCATGACGTCACGGCGGATTATACGATTTGTTCAGTATTAAATTTTCAATGGAAGGATCGCCAACTTGGAGTAGTGAAGATTGACATGAACAAGTTCAAATCAATCTGGGGCCTAATGTTGGGGATATAACCCCGAGGTATGACCCGCCCAGGAGGGGCCAGGTCACACTGTTGGCGACTCAATGCGCCGAAGGCCCAGGTAGAACCAAGATGGGACGTGAAGATTGGTGGCGGCTTACAAGGTGGGCTTGTTGAAGGCCCAAGACCAGGCGGTTAACCAAAACCCGGAAGGTGTGAGCCGCCAAGATAGTGACTTGCCCGGTAAGGCAAGCGACTTGGAAACCGAGCTGGTCATGTTGTGTGATCCGGCCCGGACTCTTGTAAGCCCTGGAGCCTCGACCTGTGTATATAAAGGCGAGACCCAGCGGCGGGTTAGACTCAAGAAACAATGAATCGATAGCTAGGTCAAGCGTGATTGCTCCCTTGTAATCGATACTCAAGCAATACAACTAGAAGCAGGACGTAGGCTTTTACCTCATTGTGAGGGGCCGAACCTGGGTAAACCTCTGTGCCCATTCTCCCATTTAACCCCTTCGAGCTAACCTACGTTGCGATGGCTCCACACCTAAGTCCTTTCACAAGGGCATCTGCCGTGTTAAATTCATGACATGTGGTGACAATGGGATGTTCTATTGATTCAGTTGATATATGTTTTGGCACTCAACTTGTGGATTCCCGTGGTGATATTGGGGTAATCTATGCATAGGGGTTGATGCACGTTTTCGTACTACTTTCTCTGGTAGAAATCTTGGGGCACTGTTTGAAGTTCTTTATGTTGGATTGAATATTATGAATCTGAATTTGTTTGATGCATATCGAATAATCAACTCATGGATACTTGTGGTGACATTGGAGTATCTAGGTGACATTAAAGTTGGTTGATGTGTGTCATATAGTGTTATTTTAGTACGAACTCTAGGGATGTTTGTGACACTTATAGGAATAGCTCAATAGATTGATCGAAAAGGATAACTTTGAGGTGGTTTCGTACCCTGCAAACAATTTCATCTTATGTTCTCCGCTTGATAAGAACTTTGGAGTGATTCTTTATCGCATGTTGAGGGATTGTTATATCATTCAATTATGTTTGCACTATCGAGAGATTGCACTAGTGAAAGTATGAACCCTAGGCCTTTGATACGTCTCCAATGTATCTATAATTTTTTATTGTTCCATGTTGTTATATTATCAATCTTGGATGTTTTATATTCATTTACTAGCAACTTTATATCATTTTTTTGGGACTAACCTGTTGACATAGTGCCCAGTGCCAGTTGCTGTTTTTTGCTTGTTTTTTACTTTGCAGAAAATCAATACCAAACGGAGTCCAAATGCCACGTAACTTTTTGGAGAATTTTTTCTGCCTAGAAGACACCCGGGGAGCCCAAGAAGTGCACCAAAGGAGGCCTGTGGGGCCCACTAGGCACCAGGGCACGCCAGAGGTCCCTAGCACGCCCTGGTGGGTAGTGGAGCCCGCAGGAGGCTTCTCCACCGACTATCAGCTCTATTAATACTCTAAAATCCCAAAAACCCTAGGGGAGTCGAGAGAAAATAGTTTCCGCCGCCGCTAGTTCCAGAACCACGATGTCCAATCTAGAGGCCTTCTCCGGCACTCTGTCGGAGGGGTCAACGATCACGAAAGGGTTCTTCATCAACACCCTTGCCCCTCCGATGATGCGTGAGTAGTTTACTACAGACCTACGGGTCCGTATGTAGTAGCTAGATGGCTTCTTCTTTCTTATTGATCTTCAATACAATGTTCTCCTCGATGTTCTTGGACATCTATTTGATGTAATGACTTTTTGCGGTGTGTTTGTTGGGATCCAATGAATTATGAGTTTATGATCAGTTCTATCTATGAATATTATTTGAGTCTTCTCTGGACTCTTTTATGCATGATCTTTATAGCCTCATATTTCTTCTCCGAAACTTTGGTTTGGTTTGGCCAACTAGATTGATTTTTCTTGTAATGGGTTCAATCTTGCGGTGCTCAATCTCAATGACAGAAGGAGACATGACACGCATGTATCGTTTCCATTAAGGATAAAAAGATGGGATCTATTCCTACATGAATAGATCTTGTCTACATCATGTCATCGTTCTTATTGCATTACTCCATTTCTTCATGAACTTAATACACTAGATGCATGCTGGATAGCGGTCGATGTGTGGAGTAATAGTAGTAGATGTAGGCAGGAGTCGGTCTACTAATCTTGGATGTGATGCCTATATACGTGATCATTGCCTTGGATATCGTCATAACTATTTGCTTTTCTATCAATTGCCTAACAGTAATTTGTTTACCCACCGTATGCTATTTTCTCGATAGAAGCCTCTAGTGAAAGCTACGGCCCCCGGGTCTATTACCCACCGTATGCTACAATTTTTCTTTATTTATTTCATTTTGTGTCTTTGTTAGATCTATTTATCCAATCTCATACAATTTAATCTATCTCAATACCGAGGAGGGATTGACAACCCCTCTTACGCGCTGGGTTGCAAGTATTTGTTATTTGTGTGCAGGTGTTGTTTACATAGTGTGGGTGGATCCTCCTACTGGATTGATAACCTTGCTTTCATAACTGAGGGAAATACTTACCGTTGCTGTGCTGCATCATCCTCTCCTCTTCGGGGAAATACCAACGCAGATACAAGCAATCAGCCTTGTTTTCAAGCATTGCAATACCGTTTGTGCTCTGTTTTATCACTTGCTACCTTGTTGTTTTTTTATTTTTAGATTACAAAAACCTATATCTACTAACCATAATACACTTGTATCACCATCTCTTCACCGAACTAGTGCACTTTACAATTTGCCATTGTCTTGGGTGTGTTGGGGACACAAGAGATTTCTTGTATTTGGTTGCAGGGTTATTTGAGAGAGACCATCTTCATCCTACGCATCCCGCAGATTGATAAACCTTAGGTCATCCACTTGAGGGAAAATTGCTACTCTCCTACAAAACTCTTTGCCTGGAGGCCCAACACGAGTCTACAAGAATAAGTTGTGTAGTAGACATCAGATGTAGAAGGTACCGACCGTTATGGCGCCCTTCTTCATGGGAGCCATGGCGATGAAGATGATGAAATTAATGTGCTGTCTGCTAAATCAGGTTCACGTAAGCGATCCCCCTACCTTGCGTGCCAAAGATGTTGTGCGTATGAAAATCTATGGGACTGGCAAATGTCCCTTTGCGGTTTGACTAGGGAGATCAACTTGCACAAAGAGCAGATCTAGCAATCAACGCAAGGATTTACCAAGGTTCTAGCCGCCGTGAAGCGTAAAACCCTACTCCTGCTTTCTTGTATTATGTGTATGAAGCTCAAGTACAAGGAGCAAAATTTGCCAGCAAGGTTGCGCGGGAAGTGCAGCTACATGTGTAAATGAGCAAAGTTCTTACCTTTGTAAAGGTAGCCATGGGCCTCCTTTTATAGAGAAAGGGGTCACCACAGTGGCAAAATGGTCTTTACGTAATGTAAATAGTTGCTATAGTGCCAAGTACCTAACTCTAAGGGGTTAGGACAAATGCATTAAATGTGCCATGAGGTGTCACGCTGGTGAAGTTCCCCGGCAAGAGTCGTCTCTCCTTCTATGTCGTTCGCCCAGCTACCTCGTATTTTCTTGACACGCTCCTGGGACGGGTGTCATTAAAGTTGTATCTTCGGCGGCGAGCTGACACTTGCCCAGACAGAGTTCACCTAACTACCTGCCCGCTCGACACCTGTTGACAAGCGACAAGCTGATCACTAAGGTGGAGCGGTAGCAAAGTAGTGGGATATTGCCGGGCATGGAGCTTGCCGGGTCTTTGTTTGCTTGCCGGCAACTCCAGCCATGATCTTTTGTACTTTCCTTAGTACTTTTCAACCACCTTCATGGATGTCTTCTTTATGACTTTATCAACTAGTCTTGTGCTTGTTCTCAACTGCCATCCGGCAAACCCTGCTGTCGGGAAGGCTGCTACTGCATGTGCACAAGTCCGGGGTACTAAAGGATCCAAACTTTAGTACACCAACACACTAGTACTTCCAGTATGTGCAAAACACGTAAAGTAGAATTCCAATGGCATGCTACACAGTGTCTCTCCTTTTTTAGTCAATATATTATGATTAAAATGATGTGGGGGCATCCATGATGCCACGTGGCACATGTGGAAGTTTTGTTGCGACCTTCTCGTGTGGATTGATCACGGTGACGTGCTGCTGGTTCCGGAAGAATGTAGACACAACATGCACTCATCCTCTCTCACACACACTAGTGGAGTAAGTGCACGAAGAGAAGATGTGCACGCACGCACTCATTCCCTCCCACGCACACACGGGTAAATGGTGGGACGCATTTTTGTACGAAGATCCACCCCATGTGATAATTTGACATTTGTAAAGTCGTTCACTTAATGGATGGTCAATTAATATAGTGCATGCAAATTGAGTGGACGTGAGGGAGGAAGTAGTTGAGAATAACATTACTACTCCACTACATGCATACAAGTAGTTAAATCATTGGTTGCTACTTCCATTGGTCTCCTTCGTATTTTGCGCCAAATTTTGACCATAATTTTAACTAACAAAATATTAATGCATGTCATAAAAAATAATATCATCAAAAACTTTTTTCAAATGTGAATCCAATGATATAATTTTTGGTGACGTGCATTAACATTTTATTAGTTAAATTTTTGGTCAAAATTTGGCTCAAAATACAAAGGGGGCCAATAAACCAAGACGCAGCCAACATGATCATTTTTGCCTGGGTTACTGTTGGTGGCCTTTGTATTTAAAAATGGATGGAGTGGAGTGGTATCTTTATCTTAGCCTTGTAGGGCTCTCCCAGCGCCTACGCTCACCTCCCCCATCGGCTCCCACCATGCATAATCCCTTAGATCCCAGCATCCCGCGGGCTTCCCCCTCGCCGCGGCCCGCAGCACTGCCGCCTTTGAGCGAAACCCACATGGGTTTCAAAGGGGATCCATTGCTTTGGAATCACATATCGGTGGCACCGGAGGACATGCCAGGGCTGCATTGTAGGTGGTGGGTAGCAAGGGCAAATTGGATCGAGGAAGTGTCACATCGATTGGAGACAAGTTCGAAGGAGATGCGCCTGGCGAAGCACAAGGCGGAGGCACAAGTCGATCTCAAGGGAGAGATGTTGAGGGATGTCAGCATCTGGTAGAGTCATGTTGATTTCGAGATGGGGCTAATGGCAAAGATCATATGATGGAGTCGACTGTGGAGGAAAGAACGCGCATGCCTATGAAATGGGATGAGCAGTCGGTGCAACTGTTCAAATGGGCGGTAGGAGAAGAAAAATCACGGAACCAGCTGCGGCGGCGACGCTGGGCATGCATCATAGGCGAGGTGAGCTGCCCTACTTCCCCGCCAGTGATGCAATGACCTACTCGGTTGCTGCTACAGTGAACTTGTGGTGCCATGGCAATTTGCAACCGTGACAATCACTCCATCGATATGTATTGTGTTCCTATGAAAATGCTTGGTCGTTTGGAAAAAGAGGGTAATTGATTTATCATGACTTTTTGAATGCTTGGTCATGACAATCACCTGATAGCCACAAGTCTCCATCGCATAATACTTGATGGTCGGTCGCACCAAAAGACGGTTGGTCGGACCCGCATCTCACCGAAGGGAGACGCATCGGCTTGGTCTGACATGTACGACCAGGTACATCACTGACATGTGCGACCGCATGTGAGTAGTACTTGAAATTTCTGTTCCAGAAAACTCATCAGGAGCCGTTTCGGGCTTCAAAACCAAAACCATCAATAAATCTTTAGCTTGTTTCCCATCACATTCCAAAGTAGTACTACCATGGTATAATTAAGTGAAAACCTATTCACACCTATCAAACCTGAACGTGTTCCCACTATGAAGTGTTTACTACTAGTACTAGTAGGTTATAAAAAGGGGAACTACCTAATAGAAAATTACTCTACCTTCCTCCTCATAAGTCTTTCTTGTTCATCCTTCCTTACCATGGCTGGGGTGAAGAGCTCTAGGTCGAGAATTACTAGTGACAAGGGAGCGAGGACCAAGGCGACGGAAAATAAGAGAGGGTTTGCCGCCTCATGGAGGCCTCGAAAGATCTCTCACGGGCAGGCGAGGGCTCTCAGGAGCACACTAGCCGCGGAGGTGAACATGCAGAACTTGCAATGCAGGAGTCATTATCCCTCGACGACATGCCCGCTCAGCTCAATAAGGAGAAGGAGTTGACCGCCGGCTTGGTAAATCAACTGTAGGAGAGCATTGCCTCGGGTAAGAAGGCGACCGGTGAAATCCTGCAAGTTGAGAAGGACAAGGGAAAGATACACCATGTGCTCGACCTGTTGAAGGAGGAGATCGCCGGCTGGAAAAAGCTACATGAGAAGATTAGTTCCTTGATGAAGATGATGACCGCCCTCGTCATGGAACAGAAGCAGGACTTGGCGAAGCTCCGCATCGAGCACCTGGCCGCTGTCAAGCAATGTCATGCGGCCGTGGAAGAGATGATGCACGCTCGCCTCAAGAAATCCTGGGTCATGGACACAATGAAGAAGATGGCGGAGGAGAGGCGCGAGGAGATGAAGGTCATGGAGGCAATGAAGAAATAGTTAGGACTCCGCGCCCAGCAACCCTTCATGAAGTAGAGAGCAGCGACCTAGACTATTTGTTGTCTAGGTCTTCCTTCTTTTTGTGGGAGGGGGTAATCTTCCTTCTTCTTTTGCCCTTGTGTCTTCTTCTTTTGCCACTGTGTCTTTTGGGTGTTGCGCCTCATGTGTCACATTCTCTACGAGGCACGAATATAACAATGCTAATGATGAGCAGCTCCGTGGGATCGACCACAAGCAAATTAGATCGTTTTTTATCGCCATATGGCACCGGGCTGCTGTGTTTTGCACTCCTCCATCGTACTAGTACTCTAGTGGAAAACTAGAGTATACCGCACGGTTCTTTGCTCCTCCTCAGGTTGAAGGCAAAAATTATACTTCCTTTCGCCGACATGTGGGACCGCCAGCAAATGGGTTGACCTGTCATGCCAAGATTACCCCGGTGGTAGCACCACTGTAATAATGACTATAAGGAGCAGTCAAATCACAAGGCCCCACCTTCCAACAGTAATGAGCCATCAAATCACAAGGCCCTCGCCTCTCTCTCAAACCGACGAGGCGAGACTGCCCCGCCCTCGCCTTTTAAATATAGTTTTGTATAGTAGTAGTATCGATGGATTGCGCCATGGAGCAAAACTAACAAGATGAAATTAAAGAGAAAAAGGTGGTACATATACAGAACATTCGTCGCCAAATTATGCATAGTACTATTAAAAAAGCTAGTACATGCTTAGATGGGGTGCTAAAGCCTATTAAAAATTAGCATACCTATTTAGTTCTTTGACAACTAAACTCCTTCATGCTTTGTGTAAACTTCTGTCATTTAATTTTTTTAGAATTACTTCTCTCATTTAAGTGTTTTGCATATGTGGCATGCTTAGAGCATGGTTAATAGTATAGCCAACTACTGGCTATATGATGTTGGCCATATCATATATAGTCATCACTTGTAGTCACTCATACATAGTATGTATATAATGTGAAGAAACGTGTGGTAGTACCAACTACAAGATAAACTATAAGAAATACTAGTACGTACTAAAGAGTTCAAGTAACGAGAAAGAACATAACATAGTTCTGCTGGGGGCTCAGCATAACACACCCCTGAAATAAAACTAAGCACCCTGAAATTACACTAAGCAACTAATCCGGTAGACACTGCATTAGAACCAGCATGAGCAGCGACACTGCCACCTTACTCAAACTCCTTGACCATGTCCTTGATTTCGTCCTTGTCCCTCTTCCTCTTCATCGATACTTCTTTACTTAAAGCGCACACTTGGCTCTGGCTCTTCATCCAACCCTTGTAAATATTCAAACAAAGGTAGGCATCCATTGTTGCGTACTAGATGTGGTCTTTATCTATTTCATTCCACTCCCATGCACGATGAAATGTGTAGGGAGGTTTTCTTAGTTTACCATACGAAGGATTAGCCATGGCTCCTACCAGGGTCAGCATTGAAGGCTGACGGGAGGACACGAGCCTTTTCTTCTGGAGGTCGAAGAGCTGGCCTACAATGAGGCCTATCCGATCCAAGACTTCCTTATCGTTCTTAAAGTCTGTTGTAACGAAATTGACTCTTTCGTCCACGAGGACGTTCTTAAAATCCTCACATTTAACATCGGCATGGCATATGTGGTAGACCAAGCACAAGTTATGCACGCAAAGTTGGATCACGGCGGGCTTCTTCTTCTCTTCCTCCTTTAGATTCTTCTCTGTGGTGTACTCAACATCTAGCCCAGCGACCCACTCATCGCCATTTGACTTTTCGAACATGCATTTGAAGCGAGCAAGGCATCCTTTCACCGTCGCGTAAGAACGGGTGTAGATGACGTCGAACAAATCGTCGATGATGGTTTTAACCTTTTACTCACCAACAATCATGGTGATTTGGGAGGCCATGGATTTTGGAGGAGGGTTAGGAGAAGTGGAACTATTGTAATGTGAAATGACGGGACTACTGGGAGTGAATTGTTGTAATGTTAAAGGCCGGGGACGAGTAGGAGTGAACTGCTAGCAATTTTCTGATTGTAAAAATGTTGAGTAGGGTGTGCGAATGGCGGGGTAGTGGCTTGCTCGATGGATAAATGACTACATGCCAGTACTATGGGGGCCCAATTAGATGTCATGTCTACTAGACCCACTTTGTAGGCCTGACACTATAGCATCTGTGTGTTCGCACGACAAGCGTCGGGAAAATTTCAGGTGATACGAAGCTTTCCATGCTCCCATGATATGGGCTTCTGAGAGCCCTTGGATCTGAGATCGAACGGTTGCATGCCGTCATTCTGGACCTATGGGTGAATATCATATCCTAGAGGGCCTATTTTCAACAACTTAGCATGCGACCGTTCGATCTCAGATCCAAGGGCTCTCAGAAGCCTGTATCATGGTCGCGCCTACCACGACTATTGCCTCGCTCGCGCGGTCGCGCCCTTTGAGATTTCAGACGACTATAAATGAGCAACTTTTTTACCTACTTCGCATGCATGAAACTACGTCCTCCGTCTAGGTGCGTTAGGCTATGTGATGTTGGCATGTCATATATAGTCATCACCTATAGTCACTCTTACAACAACGTTAGCTGTAAGGTTGGCTATAAGAGTATTTTTTTTACTTCTTTATATCTCTCTGTAGTATTTATTGCATTTGCCAATAAGTATGTATATAAGTAGCTAGGGTCTTGCATGAGAGCCTACTCCTACCATTTTTCCATGTCTCTCTCCTCCACATAAGCAGAAGTGCCATGTAAGCGGGCTATAAGCCCATTATTGTAGAGTACTCGCTCTTAGCACCTGTATACCATGGAGGACATTAGGGGAGACTCACCCCAGTCGTAGCATCACAGTAATAATGATAATAGCGAGTCAAATCATGGGGCCCCACCTGTCCAGCAGTAACGAGCCGTCAAATCACACAACCCTATGTTCCTTGCAGTAAGTTGAATCTGCTACTCCCTCATCCTCCTCTCCCCTCTGTTGAACTGACTAGGCGAAATTGCCCCACCTATCGCGCGGGAAAAGCCCCGCCCTCAACTTTTAAATATAATTTTGTATCGATGGATTGTGCCATGGAGTAAAACCAGAAGAAAACAGTGGTACATATATACAGCACGCTTGTCGCATTCGCGTCGCACCCCAGACGGCCGATCGATCTGGCACGCCGCTCCCCGAATGGAACACGCGTCATCTTGCATTTGCATGCACATGTGAAGCAACCGACCATAGTCACACTCCCCCATTCCTACAAGTCAGCTAAGTTAATAGAAGAGAGAGATGAGCGATAGTACTGGAGCAGTGTTGTACACATGTCGTTTCCTCGACGATCTCTGCACGACACGGGAGATTAGTTTGTCCATGCATGTGACCAGACTCCAACAAACGGCAGGATTGGCCATCATCTACATATCGTGTAGGCTGTGTTGTACAAAACATACGGGATGTAGTTCTGATGAGAAATCTCAAAAAAGGAACACCAGGTATATTACATTACCAATAAAATTTGAATCCATTTTTGGTATGAATACAAATCTACTCCAGTCACCATAGGCGGCTAGGACAACCTCTCCCCTCCATGCTCCATCAGTGAGCCCATGGATTCACCCCTCCCCTCTTCCCACCGCTTCATCGGCCAGTGGTGGGGAGGCGAATCCTGGTCCCTCCAGTCCGGTTATTAGTTTATGTTAGGGTTTCTAGTCCTGGCACGCGGAGAGCTCACGTAGATGTTGGTGCTTCTTCTCTGAGTTTCTCTTTGGGCTCTGATCCTCCTTGAGCCCGTTCGTCTCCACATAGTCCATGGAACTCCAGCGTAGATTCTTGCCTTCTCCTTTGGGGCGGTTAGGTTAAGGTTTCTTGTCGTCTAGCAAGATTAGATGGCATGTGCTTCGGATCAATGCAAGGGTTAAACAATGAAAATTGTGTTCCTCCCGGGTGCTTGTCATTGGGGGCACACGCACGAAGACTACTCGGCTGCCATCAAGGTCAATCTGGCTACGTTAATTAGTACAGTGGTGACATCAATTCATGCCTTTTCTACAAGTTTGTCTTTAATTTGAGCTTTGATCCTCATCTAGTTTGTCTGCCGGGACGTATTCCATGGGGCTCCAGCATAGATTCATGTTGTCTCCTTGGGGCAGTGAGG
This sequence comes from Thinopyrum elongatum, assembly GCA_011799875.1. Taxonomy (NCBI): domain Eukaryota; kingdom Viridiplantae; phylum Streptophyta; class Magnoliopsida; order Poales; family Poaceae; genus Thinopyrum; species Thinopyrum elongatum. The sequence goes on from CM022300.1 coordinate 283,870,266, forward strand.
TTAGGATTTCTTGTCATGTGGCAATTTTTGGTGTTAAGTTAATCAGGTGCTTCAGATCAAAATGATGACAACTGTGCCTCCGGGGTGCTGCTCCTTAGGGGCACGAGCATGAAGACTCCTTGATAGTCATTGACGAGGTCAAGCTGGCTCCGGTAGAATAGCAGTGATAGCAACGCGTCGACGACTCATTCTGACTGCAATTAGTCGTTTGGTGGTCTTTGAATCTCGATGTATTTTTCATCAAAGGCACTTTGTACCACTGGCGAACATTCATAATAGACCCGGTCATTTAAAAAAAGGTTACATATAGTTTATGTCCAAAAGCAAAACAAAGATTGATGTCCTTTTACTTTTTTTTGCAAATGCTAAGATCATGAATTTTCAAAAATTTGATTTCACTTTCTGTTGAAAACAAATACATTTCAAGCTCTAGCTAGCTATTTGAAATGTAAATTATGCATGTTTTATATGTATAACATGGTAATCAAACAAAATGTATGGTGTGCCTCCGTTTAGATATGAATTGTAAAAGCCACACATTACCTCAAATTCAAACTACTTTGTCAATGGATGCAATGTGTTCAAACGATGCCATCCACATCTCAATTTCAAATGAGTTCGGGCTTGTTCATTCTATATTTTCACCCGTGATAATTTGATTTGTGTGGTTGTTCAATTAATTGAGGGCCGGTGAATAGAAGTGAACAATACAAAGTGCGACTTGACACGTATGCCATTTGACATGATTGATTTTATGGAGGGAAAAAAGAAAACTACTCCGCTATATAGGCAGGAGCCTCCGCGCTTGCTTGCTAGGGTTGCTCTCCTCACACACTCTCGTCCTGTCTAGATCTAAACATGACAGCGATGGTCACTCTCTCTCTCTCTCTCTCTCTCTCTCTCTCTCTCTGCTCGTCGATGGTCACAGATCCAGCCGGATCCTCTCCGCCAGGTAAGGTGAGAAGGTGCAACGTTCACACGGTCGTCATCGGGGACGGCTCTGACCCACTGCCAGCGTGCCTTGACGTTCTCCCCCATGCAGCGCCGGCTAGGGAGGGCCTCGGACCCCTTCTTCCTTGCTGCCGTAGTGTGGGAAGATCCGGCCTCTAGCCGCCCACCTAGCCACATCCCGACAACCCTCAGGTATAACTTCCTTCGAAATCGGCCTTGCTCTACTGCCCCATCTCCTCACGTCGCTGCATGTGTATCTTTTTCTACTTCTCAGCCCCCCTCGTAGATAGGATTGATCGGCTATTCGAAAGACACCTAAATATTTATTATTAAGAGATAAAACTACTTCATGCAGTCGAATCTAGTACTTGGTTCAAATAGGGAAGAAAGGGGGAGTTATAGCCTGAATCTAGCACTTGGTCGAAAGAGGAAAGAATGGGGGCGAAAAGTAGCAGAGACGGGCTATCCAACTGGTCTCTTTCTCTAAGAGGGAAATAAAGGGAAGCGCAGTACAAACTCGATATAGAACCAATCTATTGGTTGAAAAAGGAAAGAAAGTGGGGACTGGGGGACAAGTCAACAGAGTATGTACAGCACTAGATTTGCTGCCCTCACACAGTAAATGGTGGCTATATTGAACAAAAATTGGACCAACCTAGATATCCTATTTGGATGTTTGTTGCCCCAAGCCCGTCTAATCTAATGGCACTGGTAAAATGTAGCAATCCCACTGTTAAAGTAAGGACATGTTAAACCAATGTTGTTTTCAATGTAATGTCTCGAGTAATATGAATCAATGGCACTGTTTTTCATGTCCTGCTATATTTCCCATTAAGATAAGTAAGCTGCTTCTTTTTGTTAGCGATGCAACTTTCATGGTCTGCCTACTCTCCGGTGCCCTTATACCAACTCTTTAGTAGCTGTTGATCTAATGTTGCTGGTAAAATGAAGCAATGGCACCATTAAAGTAATGTCATATTTAACGGTTGTCATAGTTAATCTTAGTGCCCACACTATTATCTAGCAATGCTGCTGCTTTAGAAATCACTACTCTCCTTGTATGATTGCCATTCAGATAAGGAACATGCTTCTTTTCATTTGATGTATGTTTCATCACTTGTTAGTCACCCTCCTTTCCACCTTTTTGTGCAAACAGAGATAAACATTACACCTTGTGGAACTCTGCGGTTAATCTCCTCCAATAGTTAATTAGCCATCACCGTCACCACAATCGCACTTTCCACATATTTGTGTCATGAACATGGATGCTTGATCTTCGTTGAACTGCACAGAAGGATATCCAAATTATAGTTGCACATTCCACGAGATTCACGACCAACCTTGATGTTGCTAAATTTTATTGCAACCAATGAAGAAGAAATTGCCAGCTCATGGGACCAAGTAATTGCTAACTGCATGATGCAAACATTGCTTCATTTTAGGTGAACTGCACAAAAAGGTTGCATGAATTGAATCATCCATGTTGGTGACTGGTGTCATCCCTTCTATGATGGCGTTGACTGCAGATATGGTTCCCATGACGATGTATGTTCCTTTTTGGTACTACCGCTTGCCAGAATCATCCAGCATGTTCACTCTGCTCTTGTGCTACTGTTTTGGCACTGCCATAGAGAACCATTATCCGACAACATCTCAGTCTAAGCGGGGAGTTATGTAACTACTACTAGAAAGGACTTACTACAAGCAGGAGACAAGTTCACCACATAAGCTAGGGATGTAGGGGGAGGCAGCTCCAGCTCGACCAAGTTTGGATTACAACCCAAAAGCTACCACAGAAACATCAGGGGGGAAGATAGGGACTGAAAGAGCCAACTTCAGCATCCTAGTCTAAGCACCCCCGGCCTCCATCTTTGTGATTCATAGTACACCTCACTTGCCACCTGCTCGACCCTAGTGCCACTGATAAAATGAAGTAATATTACAGTTAAAATAGAGTTACTGTCCTCTCTATCTCATCATTTCCAATGTAGATAATGAAAGTGCTTCTCTTTGTTAGTATATGTTTCATCAACTAGTCCCATTGTTAATGTAATGACATGTTTAAGTGTTTCTGCAAACAGGGATGCTAAATTTTAGTTGAACTGCACAAAAATAGAGATTGGAATGTGTAGGAACGAAGCATGTCTACCAGAGGGGGGTGAATGGGAGTTTTAAAATTTCTTCGAAAATCTCAAAGCTCTTGGAACCCAACAGCGGAGCGAATGAAAAACAAACTACAGTGAGCTATAACTAAGTACTGAATGGAAAGTACAACATGCATCGAGACAAATCACATGATAGAAAACATATCGAATGTAAACATGGGTAGCAAAGGTAACCAGTGATGCTCGATGGCGACAGGGTATTTGTTCGACCGGTTCGTCCTTCTGCACAAGGACTACGCCTGGTTGGAGGGGTTGTGACTTAACACGGAAGATAAACTCTCTTCGCCCAATTCTTTTTGACAATTGGTTCGTCAACCAATGCCAATCACTCATGGCAGATACTTGAGGCGATCTCCAAACCTTTACAGACTTCTTCTTCGAGAACCATAGTCACTCTTGGACTCTGAAGAAATTGACAACTAACCGTCTAGAGCGTTTGCAGCTCTCAAGAGTAATAGGCAGAGCGTACTGGACTTAATTAGATTCGAGTGATGTTGAACCACTATCTAATTCTTTGGCTCTAGGGGTTTTCTCTCGGTGGATTTTAAATTCAAATCACTCAGAGAGGGGGTTGCTCAACAATCTTCTCAGAATCAAACAGAGCAGCCGTTAGACAAAGCCAGTGCAGGGTGGCTATTTATAGCCGTAGCCTTCCCTGGTGGGAAATGACCATTTTGGACACGCGGTCCAGCCAATGTCCAATCGACATGTTTACAACGGTCAGATTTTGGAGCAACGGTAACATTGCTTGAGGAACAAGCAATGCAAACTCCTCGGTCTAAGACAAATCTCTCGCAGTGAAGAAGATCACAGTCTCTTGCTAGCAAGTATTTGCTCGGAACACAAAGAGATTTCTCTCGCAACTTTCATAGGATTTGGGTTTAGCATCAGAGAATCAAAGTTTTGAATGCTACACCCCTCTTAATAGTACGGTGGTCGTATGACTCAATAAAGAGAAGAAGAAAAATGAAATAAATGCTACGTCTTCACTTCGTCTTCAATCTCCTCGGACGCGGTCATTTTCCTCAGACAGGCACCGAACCAATTGATTCACTTCAGCAATTTTTTAGGGGTCACTCTTGTTATCATAATTTTTGGTGATAACCTTCACAGCAGCGCAGGGAGATTACCTTCGTTGTTTAGCTCAAACTCCTCGTGATCTCAAGGACCTGTTACTATGCGTGCACTAGCAAACACATAAGTCCCATACTGTTTATATCAATAAACTCCAAAACATAAGGGGCCTATCATTGCACCAACAATCTCCCCCTTTTTGGATGGTTGTTGACAAAATAGATAATCATCAAAGTGAAGATAGATAAGTGAAAAGTAAATCGAACAAGAGTGAATTTGTGCTACTTGACTCGACGATGAAATAGACTCCCCCTAGATGTATGCAGGGTTAAAATATGAGATAAATTCTCCGACAATTCATTAAACTATATAGAGGAAATTTCAATCATTCGAGATAATGATTCGCATCGATGATATATAATCCATTGAGATTGTAGTGCAATCATTCATAACTTCTAATAATAATTCCACCCGCAAAACAAATGCTTCGAGAGAAATAGTGCAACAGGGGGTTATTAACATTACAGGACAGAAGTTTTACATCAGAGAGCAGATAGTCTTCAAGCATAAGTCCAAATCTCACATGAAACCAAACCAACGAAACTCCAAAAAGGAAATCTATCAAACTTTGATTCACTCGGTGGCATCTCCAGAAGAACTGTCCGAGGAGACTTCTGCTTCAAAAGTGACTGGAGCATCTTCATCTTCAACGGCAGCAGATTTTTCTTCAGGAATAGCAGCTTGATGTTGTGATGATGAAGGCACATTGGGATCAGCCACTGGAGTAACACGAGATAACACATTTCCTTCGGCTGGTTTCTCTATCGATGGCGTAGCTTTAGATTCTTTGAGCAATTTTCACAGCTTAAAATGGAGTAGATCATTTGTTGGCTCACGAGCAGGTAGAGGAGGAGTAATGCGATCTTGGTAATCTTCAACAGAAAAATCATTGTCAAGATACTCATAAAGTTCTTTGAGATTGACAGTCAGAAGTTGTTTTTCGGTGAAGAACTTGAGAAGCAATTTCCAGAGACGTTTCTTATTCTCAGCCGCAATCATATGCACTACTTTAGTTCGGTTGTTGATTGCATTTAGCTCAGAAGCCAGATGTTCTTTCTCTTGGTGATCCTCAGCCATGTGCTGCAACAGCAGCTGTTGCATGCGCAAACTCACTTCGAGGTGCGATGGAGGTTGATGAGATATCCGTCGATCGCGTTGAGGCAGCCATGGCCCGTCGAATGCATTGTGATAATCTTGAGGGCTGGACACGGGTACTTTACCCAAAGAAATATCTTCCATAACTTGCAGTGTATCATGCACTGGAGGAATAAAGCTTTTATGACTAACTTTTGCCAAGTATTATGTGCGCATGGTATGATCAACCACTTTCTGGATCCATGGCGCATAGACTTTAAGGCATTTTGGATGCTGAGCAGAATCTTTCAGGATACGAAAAAACATGTCCTCGACATCAAAGACATATCGCTCGTACATTGCATAGATGGCATTGTGAAGAACATCAAAGACGACATTATCAGTATTCATCCCGGCCAGAGGGAAAATGATGTTGGTGAGCAAATGGTATAGAGTCTGATTCTCGAATGTCAATTGTTCAGGCAAGGGAGGACCATTGTAGTCACGAATCTTTTCTTTGTCCATGGTGCATCGAAAGATTGCATCAGAAATGACATCAATGTTGTGCACTCTAATATCAGTTTTGCCATGCTCGAACCGAGGGAAATGAAAATGTGAGACAAAATCTGTTGAAGTGCATTTTATGTGTTTCCCTTTGGTCATCCATTCCATGATCCACTTTGAGCTATCACATTCATCACGAGAGATGTACAAGGTTGCATAGAACTGAAGTATGATTTCTCTGTTCCACAGATGCTCGAATGCAAAGACATTTGTGAGACTAAAGTCTTCCAAATCTTGCAGTAACTGATCAAAACAGCCAATACTCTTCATAGCTAAGATGTCCGAGAACTCATGAGGAAATATCTTTTGGCTGTCATAGAGAATCCGAGAATAAAAGATGGCATGTACTTTTGTCTAGAAACAAGGCGATTCAGAGGTGCGTGGCCCTTTATACGGGCTCTCTCGAAAGAATTGGGGATGTGTGTTCCGATTGAAAAGTGGCCCTTTCATGCCAACACCAGTCTAGAACAAAGGCAGTTGTTCACAAGGATATGGATATTTGAGTTCATCTTCAACTGAAATCACTTCATCTCCATATACTACAAAGTCTGTATGATGAGCAGAAGCTGATCTAATTGCAAACGGACCAATATCTAAAATTCATTGCGCTGTGTCGATTGACAAATGCAGTTGGGATGGAGCAGATGGCACATGGGTGGGAGCTGCAGAAACAGTGGGCAACAGAGCAGATTCCTTTTCAGTAGGCACTGGAGGTGGTTGCAATTGATCTTTGGGAATCTGTTGTTGCTGATCAGTGGGAGGAGCCGAAACATTCGGTGTTTCACGTGCGGGAGAAGCTTGGGGTTCAGAGTGAGGGATTTCACCATCTTCAAAAACAATTGGCTGAGAGGGAATTTCAGCTCTAACAGGGGAGGCCACAGCCACTAGTTCAGTTGGCCTTGGTGAGGGAGGTACATCAGTGACTTAAGCAGTGGGTTGCGAAGGAATTGCTGGCTCAGGAGTTCTTTCCTTCTAAGTTTGAGTATCAGCATGATCAAGTGACATCTCTGTCGTCGCAGGAGGAGCATTTTTCTTCACAGTTTTCTTTTGCCTCTTTTGTGTCCGCTGAGCAGTTTGATCAAAGTGTCCCTTGACAAGATCATTATAGCCAGTAGCTTGTGCTTGTTGCTCATTGTAGATCTTGCGAACAATATCATCCAGATCTGAGTGAAAACCCAATCTTCTGCTGCAGAGGATATTCAAAGCCCGATTGATATCCATGTAAGATTCTTCAAGTTGTTTAATGACAAACTTGGAAGATGCGGTTTTCATTCGACTATCAAGGTCATAAAGTTCGGCAGTGAGGGAGTTGATTTCAAAAGAATCTTCTCTCAGGTCTCGAACAACATCAGATGCTTGTGAAATAACTTCAGAAGGAATTAGCAGACATGCCACTTCACCATCGAATGGATTTTCAGCGAACTTGTCAAGCAGCTCCATGATGAAGATATGATTGTAATAATGTGGAGCATGAGATTTAACATTAGTCTGTGCAACTGGATCAGTTTGCACTAGAACTTGCTCGGATGGAGGCATAGAAGCCAATGGTTGTGTCAAAGTGGGAGCAAACTGAGCTACCTTTTCCTTCGGTGGAGCATTTTGAGGAGTTGTTTGCTTGGTGGTTGGAGCCTTGATTTTCTTCATTTTATCATTGGTATTGGTTCGCCAGGCTTGGCAGTGTAGACAGGGGCATCAACTACCAAATCCTGCATGTTTATTGCCTCAGGATGAGGAGTTGTTTCCACAAAATCCTTCATGGTGACTGTGGTTGGTGGAGTTTTGCGAGCCTTCTTCGGAGGTGCTATTGGAATAGTACGCGCCCAAAGATCAGGCAGCACCGTAGAAGTTGTGATGTTCACTTGCTCACTGAGAGTAACATCAACTTCCTCTCTGGTTGGCGTTGGATCATCTTTATTGGAAGAATTGCTTTCGGCATTTCTGTCAGTTGGTTCAGCCGGCCTCTTCTTCTGTGCACTCTTGCGCCTTGCACCGGGATCATGTTTGTGCTTGGAGCGACCTTCAGATTTTCCTTCAACCTTTTTCTTCTCAACTTCGTCTCTGAGAAGGCGACGATTTTCTTCTTCATGAGCTTTATCCTTTTCAGCCTTCTTGGCTCTCTTGAGGGCATTCTTTTGGCGCTTAGCCAGTTCATCAGGATAGGATTCGGGAGTGCGAAGGGAAGACTTGTTAGCATTTGGTGGTGGCGGCGGTATCTCCTAGGGATCACTTGCACGAATGAGACCAATTTCATGGCAGTCACCCCATGGAGGATGAAAGGCAAAGTTCTTCGCAAACCGAGGATGAATCATCTCATAGTTGAACCACTTGCGCACTGCCGTCGAATCCTTTGCAGACGCTTGTCTCTTTCTCATTTTGACTCTCTTGGAATAGTGATATAGTTATCATGGGAGATATATTCAGCTGAATTTGCGTATGGTTGTCTGCCACCCTTCTTTTTCTTTGGAGCATCTTCTTCTTGCTCGTCAGCACTTGGCTCATTTCATTTTCTCTTGCCAGTTGCTGGGCCTACCGTTGGGCCCTTAGCATTCGATGCTTTTGACTCATCTGTTGTACCCAAAAGAATATCTTCTCCGTCAGCCATGCTCATTGGATGAGCAGAATCTTCAACAGGCTGCATACACCTGCGAAAAAGAATAGATGTGAGGGAAAATGGGGACAGGGTTACGAATGCTCACAGTGAAGATATTTCGAATGAAAACATTTTGATGAAGGATTAGATGCAGACTTTGAGAAATGTTTCGAATGAAAGAAATGTATAGGATGAACTAGTGTGTCCGAAGAATATACTAGTCAGCGTGCTATGCATTCCATTCGTACAAGACATAACACAAACCCTAAATCTGAATTTTTTTGAATGTGAGGGACAACTACAAACCACATCTGCACAAGATACCTAAGCAGTAAAGATCTAAGATATGCGGTAAAAATGGAAAATTTTAACCACGGACGAACTTGAACGAGAAGAACGGAAGACCGAGTTCGCACTACACATACCCTAGTTTGGTGATGTGCAGCAGCTACGGCGGCGCGGGGAAGAAGATGTCCCGCGGCGGCGAGGAAGGACTCTGGCGACCGCTTTCCAGCAGTGAAGTGGCGAAGGGATCATCAGCGTCGACCACTAGGAGGAGCGCTGCGGAAGTGCTTCGGAGGAGGCGGTGGCGAGGAGGAAGAGAAGTGGATGAGGGAGCGGTGGGGCTGCGGTATTTATATACGAGGGAAAATAACCGCAGGTGAATCCGATCGAACGGCCACAAGCCAGAAAATATTGCTATTCAACGGACAGGATGGGGTGGCAATTGCAGGATTGCACGTGGCAACCATCATAAAAGATCGTGGTCCGGACTTGGGCGGGAAAACCCAAATTTTGGACAGCTTTCGCCAAAACAGATTAATGTTCAGACCTAATCTTTATCATGGTCAAGGACACCAGATAAAGTTTTGGTACCAGATGAGTTGATCATTCATAATGGAACAACATGGACTGGAAGAGATAGAACAGAGGAAAAAAGGTTCCTAGGCATTTCACCCAGACAACGAAACACAAACACCCGAAAGAATAGCTATGAGTGAAATGCATTCGGACAAACACAAAATCTTTTGATCGAAAAGAAACTCAACGAAAGAAAATTGTGGTGGCGTGACCCACCATATAAGAACTGTATGACCCCGAGCGTCGCACAATTATCGTTGTACCCGGTTAGTCTAGTTCTTCGTTAATGTATTCACTCTCAGAAAGAAAATTTCACTTTGTCAAAAATTTCAAACTCTTCGAGTGTTTTGCACCCATTCCTTCTAAGATGTGGAAGTGTTGGCACAGGTGCCGAGTCCAGCTTACTGCACATTTGCGAAGTCCAGGATATTTAGCTCACACCGTAATGCACAGAATCTTTTCTCATTGAGAGGCTTGGTGAAAATATCAGTGAGATTGTCTTCGGTCTTGACGTGATTGATGACAATATCCTCTCGAGCAACATGGTCACGAATGAAATTATGTCTGATAGCAATGTGCTTGGTGCGAGAATGCTGCACTGGATTATGTGAAATTTTGATAGCACTCTCATTGTCACAGTATAAAGAAATCTTCTTGACCTTGATGCCATAATCCTTGTGAGTCTGCTTCATCCATAATAACTGAGTGTAACAAGTGCCAGCAACAATATATTCGGCCTCAGCCGTAGAGAGAGATACAAAATTCTGCTTTCTTGATGACCAACATACCAATGATCTACCAAGGAAATGGCATGTCCCCGAAGTAGATTTCCTATCAACCAAGTCACTGAAATCAATACCTTCTACCTGTGTATACCCTTGAGCGACAAGACGTGCTTTGTTTCTCACAACAATGCCATTTTCATCTTGCTTGTTCAGGAAAATCCATTTGGTGCTGATGATATTATGCTTCTTAGCATTCGGCTTGTCAACCAATTCCCAAACATCATTCAATTCGAATTGCACTAACTCCTCTTGCATAGCATTCACCCAATCTGGATCATTCATGGCTTCCTCATAATTGGTAGGTTCTGCCAATGAGACAAAGGAGAAACTACCACAGTAGTTAGCCAAACGAGTGCGTGAACGAGTTGTGGGTCAATAACCTGGATTCTCGAGTTCATCGAAAATTAATGAAGGGTCAACTTGATTAGCCACTCGAGGATGAGGATTTTCATCTTGATGATAATTATCATTTTCATCAGTATCAGCATTTGTATCGCCATTTCCTTCAGGATTGCCATTATTCTCGGCATTTGGATTCGGGTTGCCATTAGTATTTGGAGTGGCATTTTCTTCGGCAGTGGCTTGGCAAGTTCTGCTTCGAGTCATAGGAGCATCATCATCGGAAGACTCAGGTGCATTTTCCTTAACTGGCTTGATGCTCCCTATGCCCATTTGCCCAATAGCATCCGAAATTGGTGGTTCATCTATCACATTTGGCAGGTGCTCCTTTTGGAAGCCATTAGATTCATCAAACCGCACATTTACCATTTCCATAACTTTCACGTGGTGAGAGTTATAGACATGATAAGTATGCCAGTTTGAGCCATAACCAAGAAGAAAACCTTCATGTGCCTTAGGTGCAAACTTGGAAGAATGATTCATATCACGAATGTAGCAAGGTGCACCAAAAGCACGCAAATAAGAAACATTTGGTTTATTGCCAGTGATAAGCTCATATGAAGTTTTCTTAAGGAACTTGTGAAGATAAACACGATCGATAACATGACAAGCAGTATTAATAGCATCAGCCCAGAAGCGAATAGGAGTTTTATACTCACTGAGCATTGTTCTCGCCATTTCGATGAGAGTTCTATTCTTTCGTTCAACAACTCCATTCTGTTGAGGAGTGTAAGCGGCAGAGAACACATGAGTAATACCATTTTTGTCGAGAAAATGATCGGTATGAGTATTTTTGAACTCAGTCCCATTGTCACTTCTGACATGCTTAATTTGCACATCATATTCATTCTGGGCCTTCTTAGCGAAGCTTTTAAAGATATCTTGGGTGCAGGTTTTGTCTTCGAGAAAGAACACCCAAGTGTAACGAGAGAAATCATCAACAATAACCAGGCCATAATGACTGCCACTGAAACTTGCATAGTTTTGAGGACCGAATAAATCCATATGAAGAATTTCCGGAGGTCTGGTTGTGGTCATAACAGTCTTTGATGAATGATGCTTCTTGGCCAATTTACCGGCCTCACATGCAGCACAAAGACAATACTTGTCGAATTTTACATCAGGAATGCCACGGAGATGGTTTTTCTTCACTAGAGTCTGCAAGTTTCTTATACCCGCATGACCAAGCCTTCGGTGCCACAGTCAACCTTGGGTTGCCTTTGCAACCAAACAAGTTTGGACTGAGGGACCCTTAAAGAAATCCATAATATATATATCACCATTTCTAATTCCTTCGAAGACGAAGGAATAGTCAGAGGCCATAAAGACAATGCATTTGGATATGGTAAATAGAACTAGCATGCCTAGATCACATAGCTTGCCAACTAACATAAGATTGAATCCAAGGGACTGAACAAGTAAAACATCATCAATGGACTTGTCTTTGGATATGGCAATTTTACCTAGCACAATTACCTTTCCTTTGTTGTTGTTGCCGAAAGTGATATACTTTAGAGGTGAAGTAGTTAAGTTGGGGTCGACAAACAACAACTTGTCTCCAGTCATATGACTGGTGCATCCACTATCTATTTTCCATTATGTACACCCGGAGACATAGTCCTACAGAAGAATTAGGTTTTCTTAACCATCCACATCTTTGCAGGTGGCTTCGAAACAAATGAGCGAGCAGGATATGATTTCTTTCGGTAACCATAGTTGTTAGTCGATGAGGTGCGAGCATAATCAAAGGAATAAGCATTGAAATTCTTGCCAGATGAATGAGAATAGTGATTGAATGAGATATGCATGTACTCATTCTGTCAAACTTTTTCAAGGAAGTATCAAGCATTTTGAGCCTGCATGGTTAGTAATGTGGTAACAGGTAATGCTTCAATAGCTTTCTTAGGTGCCCATATAGCTTTCTTTGGGGGGCCATTCCTGCTATTTGGTCCAACATAGCAAGCAACAGCCTCACCATATTGGTTTTTGAACAACTTATAGTTGTCCAGAGAATCATCATCAGGATATTCAGGGATGGGAGAGTTGAATCCTGAAAGCAAAGCTGGATCGAGAGTTTTGCTCTTGGCAGGCACCCATATAGTGCGAGGATATTGATCAGGTTCCCAGTAGGAGCAATTTTCATCCAGTTTCCTTTCAAACAGATGCCTTCTTTCCTGGAATTTTTGTGAAGAATGGATTTCTTCAGAACATCACAAAGGGTTTGATGCCCTTTGAGAGATTTGAACATTCCTGTCTGAAGAAGATCCTTCAACCTAGCATTTTCATCAGAAACAGAACCATTTTCCTCGACAGAGGGGTTAGCATTCACAAATGATTCAGCATTGGTTTGTTCAAGCCATTTTAATCAAGGTGGAACAAACACTTCAAGTTTCTCTTTAAGTTGTTGGGTGAGAAGAGAATTTTCTCTGATCAAATGCTCATGAGCCTCTCTCAGTGCCTCAAGTTCCTGTTTCCTTTTCAGGTAATCATAGGTCAATCTTTCATGGTCGGCTAAGAGAAAATCATGACGATTTGATAGTTCTTGCATTCGTGACTTGAGAGTGGAATACTCTTCGGTCAACAACAGATTTTTCTCCATCTCCTCAACCAAAAACCCTTTAGATTTCCTGAGGGTTTTCTCAATTTTCTCAAGAGAGTTTTGTTGAATATTAGCAATTTTGATCAATTTAGCATGGTCATCCTCATCAGAAGAATGTTGGTCACTGGAGTGAACCTTGTTATTTTTGGAGGATACCTTTTGTTTCGATGCTTTGGCCATGAAGTAGTAGGCAGGAGATTCATCATCACTTGACGGATTCTCGAAGAAGTTTGTTGCAGGGGAGGAAGCATATGCAATGCCAGCCATGCCAGAGTCGAAATCCTCATCGGATTCATCAGCTTCTTCGGAGTCTGACGATTCTCCTTCATCAGAATCCATTTCCTTGCTGATGTACGCCTTGGCCTTGCGAGAGTTATTCTTGCAGTTGGAGGAGGACTTGGAAATATTCCTTGAGGAAGATCTTGATGAACATTTTGAGGAGGAGTTGTCCTTCTTCTTGAAGAACTTCTTCATTTTCTTCTCATCATCGGAGTCATAGTTCTTGCTCTTGCTTTTGCCTCGATAGTTGCCAGAATCATATCTTCCACTAGAACAGATTTCAGCTTCCCAGAGAGGGAAGTCCGAAATGAAGTGTCCAGGCCTTTTGCACTTGAAGAAGGTGTATTCTCTAGTAGGTTTTGATGAAGATTTTGAACCGCCATAGTTGCTTGAACTTTTCTTCTGGAACTGGCTCTTCTTGTGAAAGCATTGGAATCTTTTTGTGATCAGTGCGAGATCTTTGCTGATCCTTTCAGGGTCATTAGAATCTTCTTCGATATTTCCTTCGGAGGAGGAATCAGCCATAGCCTTGAGTGCATGGCTTTTTCGATGGTTTGAACCATATAGATCTATTTTCTCTTCTTCCTGTTCCTCGTGGGTGTTTAGTCTCTCCATGATATCAGCAGAGTCAAGATCTTTGAAATCAGCTCATTCCCTGATCATCAAAACAAGTGTGTTGAATGAACTGTCAAGTGATCAGAGTATTTTCTTCACAACCTCATGGTTAGTGATATCTTTGGTGCAGAGGCCTTGCAGCTCATTTGCGATGTCACTCAGACGATCGAAGGTTTGTTGACAGCTTTCATTTCCAATGCGCTTGAACCAATTGAACTTTGCTCAAAGAGTATCAATGCGAGCTTCTTTCTGAGTTGAAACACCCTCATTTATCTTCTCGAGAATGTCCCACAATTCCTTCGCAGTTTCACACTGTCGATAGCGAAGAAATTGAGCACGAGAGAGATGGCCACCAATTTCATCTTTGGCTTGAGCGTCTATCTGAATGAGTTTCTTCTCGGCATCAGTGGGGGCTTGAGGTATTTCAATCGTGAATCCAAACTGCACCATGTTCCACATGTCACCGTCAATGGCTCGGAGATGGGTCTTCATCTTCTCCTTCCTAAAGGGATAGTCCGTCCCATCGAATATGGGAATCTTGAGATGCGACTTGTAGCTCACTGAAGACATACTTAAACTCCAAGCTTGTTAGACCAAAATGAGCAGAGTCAAGGAGCACCTCGCTCTGATACCAATTGGATGAACTAAGTATATCTACCAGAGGGGGGGTGAATTAGAGTTTTAAAATTTCTTCGAAAATCTCAAAGCTCTCGGAAACCAGTGGCGGAGCTAATGAAAAACAAACTACAGTGATCTATAACTAAGTACCGAATGGAAAGTACAACATGCATCGAGACAAATCACATGACGGAAAACATATCGAATGTAAACATGGGTAGTAGAGGTAACCAGTGATGCTTGATGGCGACATGGTATTTGTTCAACCAATTCATCCTTCTGCACAAGGACTACGTCTGGTTGGAGGGGCCGTGACTTAACACGGAAGATAAACTCTCTTCACCCTATTGTCCTCGACAATTGGTTCATCAGCCAATGTCGATCACCTGTGGTAGATACTTGAGGCGATCTCTAAATCTTTACAGACTTCTTCTTCGACAACCACAATCACTCTTGGTCTATGAAGAAATTGACACCTAACCTTGTAGAGAGTTTGTAGCTCTCAGGAGTAATAGGTGGAGCGTACTGGACTTAGATTCGAGTGATGTTGAACCACTATCTAATTCTTCGGCTCTAGGGGTTTTCTCTCCGTGGATTTTAAACTCAAATTGCTCAGAGAGGGGGTTGCTCAACAATCTTCTCAGAATCAAATGGAGCAGCCGCCGGACAAAGTCGGTGCGGGGTGGCTATTTATAGCCGCATCCTTCCCTGGTGGGAAATGACCATTTTGGACACGCGGTCTAGCCAATGGCCAACCGACACATTTACAACGGTCGGATTTTGGAGCAACGGTAACATTGCTTGAGGAACAATCAATGCTAACTCCTTGGTCTGAGATAAATCTCTCGCGGAGAAGAAGATCACAGTCTTTTGCTGGCAAGTATTTGCTCGGAACACAAAGAGATTTCTCTCGCAACGTTCATAGGATTTGGGTTTAGCATTAGAGAATCAAAGTTTCGAATGCTACACCCCTCTTAATAGTACGGTGGTCCTATGACTCAATAAAGAGAAGAAGAAAAATGAAATAAATGCTACGTCTTCACTTCGTCTTCAATCTCCTTGGACGCAGTCATTTTCCTCGGACAGGCACCAAACCAATTGCTTCACTTCAGCAATTTTTTAGGGGTCACTCTTGTTATCATAATTTTCGGTGATTACCTTCACTTCAGCGCAGGGAGATTACCTTCATCATTTAGCTCAAACTCCTTGTGATGTCACGGACCTGTTACTCTGTGTGCACTAGCAAACGTATAAGTCCCATACTGTTTATGTCAACAAACTCCAAAACATAAGGGGCCTATCATTGCACCAATAGAATGGCTCAAGGCCCCTCCTTGTACTACCATTTTACACTGATGTTCATCACTTGCAGAAGGTGTATCGGTGAGAATTGGGTCGATTTCCAGTATTAGGCCTACCGTATGAGGCATCGCAAGGCCCATCTCCCCCTCGCAGCATGGCATACTGTGATACTTTGTATTTTTTTAATAAAAGTATTGTATCGCAATATTTTCCCAATAAGAAAATGAAGTTTCTTCTATTTATTAGTGTATGTTTCATCAACTAGTGCCACTATAATGCAATCACGATTTTTCATTATCTGTGCAAACAGGTTTATTCAGCTACATTTTAGTGGAACTGCACAAATGTTCGGATGGAACCAGCATATATGCAGAGTGCGAGGTGACAATATCTAACATAAACGTGGCTTGGAAAAGCACAAATGCTCGGATGGTTCCTCAAGTTCTTGCCGACCCGCTGCAGAACATTTTAATCTGCCGGTGTTTGACATGCACTTTACTTGTTTCAGTGTTGCAGCAAATCCTCTAATCAAATAGCTTATATTGGCACTCTTCTAGGGAGTACTCTTTTCTAAAAGATGCACCAATCGATTTTCCTATATTTGTACACATTCTCACAACTTTGTTTTAGTTCTAGAGCTCTTATAGGGTGATTGGTGTAGTACTCGATTTGCTGCCCAGTACTTACCCGTATGATTTTTATTAGCCATCACACTAATTGTAAGCATGAGCAGATGGAAGATTAGGTCTAGTGTGAAGCTTACTTTAAACCCTACCGCCGCCATTGATATGAGGTGAGCAACGAGGGAACCATGGAGAACGGCGGGGAAGCGACGTCGTGCCATCCCACCTCCTCCTCTTGCGGTGGGAGAACGGATACTCCGGTGGCTCTGGCTGGCACTGCACCCTCACGAATGGCACACCATACTCGATCGCTTTGTCATCCTCTGGATGCTCGACCTTCGATCTGCACGCCCACCACCTCCGCCTGACTTTTGCCTCGGGCGAATCTGTCTGCTCCCTCACCCAGACGAGTTACTCGATGAACTCAAAGGACTGATGCGTGACTGCCACCGGGGAGTACATCACCGCCCTCATTGCCATCGTCTCGCCCATTCTCATACATTTCCACATGGTCGTCACCATTCTCGAAATCTCCCACTCGTTGTCAAACCTAGTAAGGATCTCCTTCAACCTGGCTAACTTCGCCTGGTCACCGTCGGTGATCTGCACGATTCGCTTCTGCATCCTCTCCATCGATGTGCTTCTAAGAGGTGCGGTGTTGGCTTTGGAAGATGAGAGGAGAGACAGTGGTCTTGCAATGGAGAAGAGGGAGAGGCGAGACGGTGGTCTTGCAATGGAGAAGATGGAGAGGAGAGTGGTGGTTTTGCAATGGAGAAGAGGGAGAGGTGAGACGGTGGTTTTGGAATGGATAACATGGAGAGGAGAGCGGGTGGTTTTGCAATGGAGAAGAGGGAGGGGAGCACTACTACAGGATGGTCCTAACGCAACAGTACAATCAGAGACCCTTTGAAAAAACTGTGTGCGATGCATTAATCGCAAATGGTGGTGTAAGAAAACCATAAAAAATGATACAAACTGTTTGCGATGGTGGAGACATCAAACACGATTCAGATTTGAGTTGCGTGTGTGATATGTGGCATATAGTTCACTCAAATGAACTGTTCGCGATGAGCATCACAATAGAAAAGGTCATCTAGATGAAGTTGCATGTGATATATGGCATACAGTTCACTCGGATGAACTGTTTGTGATTAGGAACACAACAGAAACAGTTAGCCAGATAAAGGTGTGTGTGATATATGGCATACAGTTCACTCGGATGAACTGTTTGCGATGAGACAAGACAACAGAAATGGTTCAACTTAACAAGATGAGTGTGATACTCGGCAAACAGGTCCATAATCAGAAATGTGTGCGAAGACCGATAATAACACAGACGATTGCTGCTAATAAGCCATGTGTGTTGTGGGCAAACGCTTGCTGGTATACAATTGTGAGAGGTTGATGAAATCATCACCGACGGGTTCCCTAGTTTACTCCGTGTGCAATGTGATTTTCTCTATCTATAGAAGAACAACATATATAATCAAAATAAACATCCAATTACATAAGTGACTATACAAAACATTCGCACACACCTCAATAAACAATTACATGCATTTTAAACTAGGAGAAACGATCATCTAATCATCTAATTCTTGTGACGCTGTCGCCACTGCTCTATGGCTCGATCCCTCGTCTGGGGCAGGACGAAGGCACATCCTCATGTCAACGATCTGCCTATACATCTCGAACCTTGTGTTCGTGTCCTTGGCCGCGTACTTGACGTGTTCTTCATCCAATCGCCGCTCCCAGACACTGTGCCAGGCTGTCTTGTCCTTATTGCTCTCATCCTTCATCTTCGTGTAGTAGGGGTTGATGATGGCCGAGGCGAGGCCAACCAGGGAGACTTGATTGTTCTTCGTGCTACCCCAGACCATGTAGTGGTCACGGATGTTGACAAGATTCCGATAGGCCAAGCCCGAAACCTCGAGCGCTTTTAGATCGTTGTCGGTGTCCACCGTAGCTAAACTGTAGTCGAGGTTGTTGATAAACCTGGCGAAACACTCGCAAGGCCTTGTGGCTAGGTGGTAGTGGTAGATGAGGACATCATGGCGCGCACACAAGTGGGCGACGACAACCTTCTGATCATGCCCGACACGAACGTCGGTGAACTCAAGGTCGAAGCCGAACACTTGGTACTTGTCCTCAGCAAGCAACTACTCCATAGTTCGGATGGAGCTCTCCACCGAGACTGGCTCGTTCATGTACACAACCGAGAGGTCCTTCCCCCTCACGTGGGTGTCCGCTACGTGATGCATGGTGAACTGCCGCCCGTTGTTGTCGTCAGCCGCTGGGAGCGCCATTGTAGCCATTGGATATCCTCTTTGTATGTGTCGTCCTGGTGCGCTTATTGTGTCATGGGGCGCGAGAGATTAAGGTAAATGGCCGCGGGAATAAATGGGGGTCGGGCGGCCTGGATTCTCGGCACGTCCGCATGGCAGTTTTTGCAGCGGATAACTGCATCGTGCCACCGCGCCCAGCGCAACTGCATGCATAATGGCAGCACGAACGTACGTGATCATGCACTGGCCCCAAATGCTGGCAGCGTGCGCAGAGGGACGCGAGAGAAGAGCGTGCGCAGCGGGATGCGAGAAGAGTGCGTCGTGGCTGCCTCAACCACGAGCAACCACATGCATAGAGCAGTTGACCACGCAGGGAATGGTCATCTACAAGCCGGCCGGCAGTTGCAAGACGGCGGCATGATGTGAAACTACGTCGCGTTCCACATCAGATGGTGGTCGAACAATCATTTGCGACGCTGCATACAGAGCGGCCGTGTGCTTGATACTTAAATTGCAAATGTTTTTCTTTTATTAGCCGTATGTGTACGTGTCATTTTGTCCTCCTCTCGCATGTCTTGTCACCCGCTGCCGCAGAAGGCTTCGAGCGCAAGCTTGAGCACCGCACAGGCGTTCTTTTGGCCAAACGGTGGCTTGAGGTGGTGCTAATGAATCTTCTGTGAGCTCGTTCCCGCACAACCGCGCAAGTTCCCGCGCATAGTTGTGCAAGCTTCCCGCCCGAATCGGCAAAATCCCCCAAAACCCAATGCTTACCGGCCTGCTATATAAACCCTCACTGCCAGCAAGTCATGCGTCGCAATTTCTCCTCCCTCCCTGTAGCTTATCTCATCTGCTTCTCCCACAATCACCAATGGCACCGGTCCATCATCGTTGCTCTGCCACTCCACCGTCATCACAGGACAGCTCCAGCTGGGAGGCAACACCACGGCGGTGGCGCAGTCCTCGATGTCGTGTAGTGCGCGTGGCGTCCCTGTTGGGTGTGCGCACAACACCCACCACATGCTGTGTTGCCGCTGCCCGTCGGCAGCTGTTCCCGGCTGCTGTTGCCACCACCCCACCATCTGCCGCTGTGGCCACCACATCATCTTCAAAAGCCAGGGCCATCGCCCGCTCTGCCACCGTCGCCCGAAGGCGGGAGGTGGTCGTCATGGCCAGCAACCCACTGTCAGCCACCATGGCCATCACCCACTCCGCCACCGCGGCTAGAAGGCGGGAGGTGGCTGTCATGGCCGCCACCCCACCGTCGACTGCCTGGGTCATCACCCTCTCCGCCACTAACACCTGAAGGCAGGAGGTAGAGGTGGAGCCCCGCATTTGCGTCAGCGACCTTGCGCGCTACATCGAGTTCCTGCGGGAGGAGGAGGAGCGCCTGGTCGAGCATGCAAAGAGTCTTACCGCAGCCGTGGCCGTAGCACAAACCACCGCATAGGCACAGAATGAGGGGATCTACAAGGAGTCCCGCCGCTTCAAGAGGGGTCGTCTAGAGCGGCAGAGGGCGTTCGAGGTGAGCGTCGCTAAAGGTGCAACAGCGGCAGGCACCGGATTCTAGGTCTCCAGCTCGTCTATAGGCTCCTTCGCCTCTGACTCCTACTGAGCGTGCTCGGGAGAGGAGAGGCTGCTCGAAGTAGTACAAAGCCCCTCCGTAGTAGTAGTATTTAGGGGCCATTTTGTTCAGTTCATCTAACTATAGATATGGTTGAACTGTACTACATACTTAAAATTAGCTAGTATATATAGTTGAACTAGCTATTTCAATACGTGGTTGGTAACAATTGGGGAAAAGATTGTTCGGCTCAGCTGTCGAGTTGAACTATTCGTATAAGGAATGACTGCTTAATCTATGAATGAAATCTACGCTTACTGAATTTCAGTTGCAAAATTAGATAGTGCTAGTGACTTTTAGCTGCAAATTTTGACAAATGGCAATGTTAGCAGGTTGACAAAGGGAAATGTTACTAGATCGAAATATGCCAATGTTTCCATTTTGACAAATGGAAATATACCCAATATGACAGATGCAAATCTTACCAAATTGTATGTATGTGGTTGCACATGGGTCATCATAAAAAATCGTCTGGCGATGAAGGGATGTACAAATTCGGTGCGCTAGATTTTCTCTTGGGTTAGTGGTGAAGGAACCATAGCTCTTGCTTTGCATACCGTGCTCAATCTGAACTGTTTGCGATGAAGAGATGCACAAATCCTATGCAGCAAATTTTCCCTTGGCTTACTGGGGAAGGACCATGGCTCTCGCTTTGCATCCGGGTGTTCTATTTAAAACGTTTAGGATGAAGAGATGCACAAATCCTGCGCGGCAAATTTTCCCTTGGCTTACTAGGGAAGCTCTCGGTTTGCATACCGGTGTTCTATCTAAAACGTTTGCGATGAGTGTTTTAAATTTAAAAAACATTGATGTTTTAAAAAAAATCATTGGATAAGTCTGTACATTTAGAGAGAAAAATGCAAGTTTGTTCAAACCATAGGTTTCATTCAGTCACACTGTGACTTTATATTCATACGATCGACATACAGTATTAAACCCAAAAAAACTATTTGCGGCGGCAGCGAAGGGGGCGTGTTGCGCCGGTGTTGTCGTTCTCCAGGACACCGTTGTTAAAGTCTTCAAGCCAGCCCAGAATGTTCTTAACTAGGAAATCAAAGACCTTGTTGTCGCGCGATCGACGGGTGGGGCGCAGGAGGATGGTGACTCGCGACACTGTGAGGTAGCAGTCGACGGCGGTTTCCCACGATGCTAAGGAGGGCGCGCCCACGGGCACGAGCACGGTAGGTGCAGGAAAACGCACAGGGACCGGCGCCGCGGTGGGTGCAGGGGAGCACACGGGCATAGGCGGGGGCACTGGCGCTGGCATGTACACGAGCTTGCACGGGTCCGCGTGACCTCGCTGACGCCTGCGGCTTCCAGCGCTGCCATAGTGCTCGGGGACCAGCCCGTCCATGCTACGGGGTGGTCACTGGCGCGGGCGCGGGGATGGGAGTTGGGACGGGCGTGGGGGAAGCATCCATCGCGGCTAGCTCGTTCAGGGCCATGTCCATGAGGCCCCATTCCTCCTTCTTTTCTATCTCCTCCGGCTCAGAGTTGACTTCACCAAACTAGAAGACTAGTGGCAGATGATCCTTCTGCGCCATGCCGTTGGTGGAGGTCTGCGGGAGGGGAATGGGAGGCCAAGAGTAAGGTCACCCGTATTAAACAGTGACTTAGGCGCCATTAATGGACAGGTTGGGAGCGAGGCGGGCGGCCATGGAAGTCAAAGGGCTCGCTTCCTAGTGAGCCAGCGTAGTGTATAGCTCACACGCTTCCCGGTGAGCCTACGCATCAGAGGAGTACTTACACGCCTCCTGGTCAGCCTGCGCAGTGGACTGCGCTCGCACGCCTCCTGTCTACTCAAGCAGTTGTCCACACGGCACCTCCTAGCCACTAAAAGTGTGACGCGTGGCGTCACATGAATGGTTAGCAGAACGCCCATGATTTAAATTATACAAATGTTTGAGATGATAACATGGTAGCTATTTGTTTCAAAATGCCTTTGTTGGCTGTTAATTCATGCACCTTCTCTCAAATTGGACACAAAAGATACCACAACATGTTGGTGCCATTCCATGATAGCATGCCAAGTTTCATGAATTTCAGACGATTTTTGGAGTTACTACAATTTTAAAACCAAGTATCTCAATGTTTACGGCCGAGCCACGATGCCGAGGTGTTTTAAGTTCATTCCCATTCTCAAACATTTGTATAATTTCAAACGATTTTTGGAGTTACTACAATTCTAAGCATGGACCCAAGGACACCCATATGATTTTTCAACCCAATTTGTTACACGGGAGCATGTGCTTGTAGTTCAAATTTGAATTATGCACATAAAATGCCTAGAAAACTCGGTTAATGTATAAAAATGTCCAAACAAACCCCGAATAATTCCAAATTTTATCACGACACTCCTATAGGTCCATGTTGTATCTAGAAAAAAATTCAAGGCGAGAAGAGGCAACGAATGTCATTTCGTCCAGAAAGGTGACACATGTTCACTACCGAAACGACGAGGCTTCTTGTCAGAAGCTCTAGTTTGTGCGGAGCATATACCACAACCTGCCCCAAATGGGATAATTTTTTTACCGCAGGATGTTGGTGCCATTCCATGATAGCAAGCAACTTTCATGAATTTCAGACGAGTTTTGGATTTACTAGAATTTAAAAACCAAGTATCTCAACTTTGCCGGCAAGCAACGGTGCCGAGGTGTTTGAAATTCATTCCCATTTCTTGCATGAGACCTAAGCATGCACCCAAGGACACACACTTGATTTTTCAACCCAATTTTCTACAATAGAGCATGCGTGTAGTTCAAATTTGAAGTATGCACATAAAATGCCTAGAAAACTCAGTTAATGTATAAAAATGTCCAAACAAATCCTGAAAAATTCCAAATTTTAACACGACACTCCTGTTGGTCTATGTTGCCACTAGAAAAAAATTGAAAGCAAGAAGAGGAAACGAATATCGTTTCGTCCACAAAGGTGATAGGTTCCCTACCAGAACCATGTGGCTTCATGTGAGAACCTCTGGTTTGTGAGATGCTTTTACCAAAACCTACCCCCCAAATGGGACAATATTTTTACCATAACATGTTGGTGCCATTCCATGATAGCATGCCAAGTTTCATGAATTTCAGATGAGTTTTGGATTTACTAGAATTTCGAAACCAACTATCTCAATGTTTGCCGATGAGCCACGGTGTCGAGGTGTTTAAAATTCATTCCCATTTCTTGCATGGGACCTAAGCATCCGCCCATGGACACATATATGATTTTACAGCCCATTTTGGTTCACCGGAGCATGTGCATGTAGTTTAATTTTGAATTATGCACCTTAAATGCCAAGAAAACTCAGTTAATGTATAAAAATGTCCAAACGAACCCTGACTAATTCCAAAAAATTTGATGACACTCCTATAGCTGCATGTTCACTGTAGATAAAAGTTCTAGCAATTCAAACACCCTCCTTTGCCGCTGTGACCCCATTATGTATTTCAAATCAAGACAAAAAATCAAGTACATCGCACGAAGTTTATTATCACCAACCATGTGAGATGTAGTACACAATATCTTGGAGCACCATCATAGTATATGGCTTACGCGAGTAGGTTCGTCACCTACAGTCCACAGCCGGCGCGTCAAGCATGCTAGCTCGCTCCCCAAATATCAATTTCACTATTCAATCATCGCCTGTCAAAGATGGGGATGTGGACCAGCATCGTGAGGGCAACTTCGGTGGCCCACTCCAGCGAGAGAGCGACCGTAGCCGCCATGAGCGTGCTAACAACCTACAGGAGCATGACCGCAATCTGCGACCGGGCGGTCGCGGTAGCCCAAACGGCCGTTGTTGCAGCTCAGGTGGGGGGCAGCAACATCTTCGACGGGGATAGCAACTGGCGAGAGTGACATAGCAGTTGTTCGTTCCGTAGCGGTCGCCTTAGCCCTGATGGAGGCCGCCTACGACCAAGTCGAGGCCGCCCACACCCAGCTCCTCGTGGTTACCACACAAATCGCACGAAGCTTCTCCGACAATGGTCGGCAACCCACGGCTGAAGAGTCGGCAATTGCCGAGATCGTTCGAGCAATCGTCCGTTCGTTCGCGGCATACCTTGCCACGATGGAGCCCATCCAAGCCTAGACTATGGCTACCCACACCCGGCTCGTGGAGGGAGATGGCGGATGCGGATGACGAGATGCTCGCCGAGTATGGTGCGATGGATGCCATGGAGCCTCTTCCCCAAGAGATCGGCGGGCGCGAGCTGGAGATGGAGGAGGCAGGGAAGATCGATGAGCGCTAGCCAGAGTAGTACTCTTTGTTTAGAGTGCTGGTGTTTAATTTGTTCGAGTAATGTTTAGGTCAGCTAGCTCTGTTTAATTGTTGAACTTGCTCGATTAAGAAGTGTGGGTGTGCTATAGGCTCTTTTGTGTACCTAAATTATGCAATGACGTGGATGACCACTGTAACAAAGGAAATTCGGACCAAAATTTGCACGTTCAAACTCATCACACACGGGGTAAGCTATATGAATCATTTGTGATGTTCACATATCATACACAGTGCTGAATAAGGGATCGTGCCTGATGACACTTTGCGCGCCAGTTTTTCGCTGCACGGAGCCAAAAATTTTGGCTTCCATAGAAAAATCTACCTCTCCCCTCCTCCTGACCAAAAGCCAGATTTCCCCTGTTTTCGCCTTCCTTTCCAAGTTCAAACCTTCACTGCTTGCTTGCAGCGCCGCCTCCTTGTCGGTGACCATCCTTCCCACTGCTCGGCCTCGTCGATCTAGGCAAGTAATCCACACCCGACCCCCATCCTCCTCCTCCTTCTCTATCCCACATGCTCCGACTGCCGGTGTGACACCTTCCACCCAAATCACCGACCCATCCTCCAAATAAGCACCGCCATAAGCAATGGTGCACGCAGTATAGCCAGGAGCTCAATGAGCATTTGGCAGCAGCGAAGTAAATCGCGGCCAGACGCGAGGATGAGGTCGCGATGGCTGCCATTCGTGCCGACCCCCAGATCTTGGAGGAGCACCTCATCGAGGCTACCGTGGACGCCTCACACGCCGACGCTGCCACGCGGTTGACTGCTTTAAATGATAGTTTGTGGCATTTTCTCGAGGCCATCGTCGGTGCCTTGGACGAAGACTATGACGTGTTTTCTCAGCGTACCCATGCTTACCTCAACTCAAGAGCCAGCAGGTTGGTGCTCGGAGCGGCTCGGGAAACTAACCACTACGAGGAGGGCACCCACGATGTGGAGGCCTCTCCCTCTTCCAGCTCCAAGGAGCCAATCGTCATCGATATCTCCGACGATGAGGAGTAGCTTGTCTTATTAGCTCACTATAAGTACCTATGTTCGGCTAGCTAGCTACGCCAGTAAAGCATGTTCGGTTTACCTATTGCATGTGCTGCTCCTGCCTTTCCTTAACAAATTCTAGTGAATTATCTGTAACACACCGAGTGTCAAGCTAAAGTAATCTCCCCCTAATGGTGCCATGTCATCATCTTTTTGCTAATCCATTTTTCACTTGATCAAAATTAAAATCTAACTCAAATTTAAAATAAAGTCAAATTATTATTTCTTCAAACATGCAAAAATAGTTCATAGTGTGGCAATTAATCACCGTATAATTGTTGTGTAGAAATCAAATTTTATAAAGTGGGTGAATGCCCTGAAACAATTAAAAACAGTGGCTAAAACAACCACTCCATTTGCTTTTATTCAAAAATCAAATGTTTTTCAAATATTACTTCAACCATTTTACAGGAGTGCCGAATATTGCATGGTATTTATGGACCCAACTCCCATATTTTTACAAAGCCAAATAGTGGCTAACGAATTTGCAAAACAGAAAAGAAAAACAACTAAAAGAAAAGGAAAAAGAAAAAGAACCAGAAGCCACTGTACCTTTGGGCCTGCACTACACAGTGCACGGCCTTGCCCAGGTAGCCAGCCTTTCTCCTTCCCCGCGCGAGGAAGGTTGTGCCCACGCCATGGCCATTGATGCCCTCATGTCAAGGTACACAAACAGGGGTGTATGTTTTCCCCTGACTTGTGCACGGACAGCAAGCCACGAACCCGGCAGGATTGCAACATCCAGGACCAGACCAAGCACGAGAGATCTACTCTTTGGAAAATCAGGGTGCAGACCAAGGAAACCAAGTCAAGCCAAGGAGCAAGACACTGCTAAGCGAAAACCTCCCTTGTCAGGCAGGAGAGCCTAGCGAGGTCAAGGTTGCCCCGGAAGCAAGCTTCAAGACCGCCCCGGCAGGCCTGCCGGGTCCTACGAAGGCGAAACACCCCGCCAAGGCTTCACCGCTCCACCTCACAGCAACGCAAGTCATCGATCGGTGCGGTGTCAAGCCCCAAAGTGACTAAGTGGCTGTCTTTTGCCACATGGCAGCCATTTCCAACAGGAACCGCCTCCAAATGACACCCATCCAGCGACGTGTCATGCGGACAGGAGAGAAGGTGGCCAAACAGCCCAGCAAGGCATGCCGGGCAGGCCATGATGTGACGCTAAGCGGCGCATTTAATGCATACTGCTTTGTCCGCAGAGTAGATATGATAGCACTGTTTGCTATCTAATCAGTACACAATGAATGATTTTCCACTGTGGTGACCCCTTGATCTATAAAAGGAGGCCCATGGCAATGATAGAAAGGATTCGGACCCTTGTACAGTCGTATGCTCGTAGCTGCTCTCGCCCCGAGGCAACCCTGCCGGGCAAGAGCGTCGCGTTTCCACCACCATCTACCATCAATCCACCCGAGGAGGAGTAGGGTTTTACGCCTTGCGGCGGCCCGAACCTGGGTAAAACTGCCCGTGTGATCCCTGCCGCGCTGCGCTATGCTCCTCCGATCTTTGTGCAACGTGCTCAGTCCCCCTGCCGAACCAAAAGGGGCTCGTGGCCCCATAGGTGGCCATGGTTTCCCATGACACCTCAGCTCCGCGCTCTGTAGCGCTGCTGGAGCAGATAAGGATGCCCCCTGCCCTCTAGGGTTCCCGCACGCGGTCCACCTCACAGTCCTCCCCCTTGCGCCCCCCATATTCTCTCTCTCTCTCCCTCCCGAGCTTATCATGCGTGTCCATGGTTGCACCACCATCGTAATCGCGCCCATGGCCACCTCGAGCTGCACCAGCTTGTCCAGGAGGACGGCGGTGCTCCTCTTCATTGACCACACCCATGGATCGAGGCCAGGAAGCATCCGCGACGCCGCCCGCCTCCGTTCCCTTCGTCGGCATCCGCCTCGGCCCCCGCGTCGATCACCTCGTCCTTGAGCACCCCCAGCCCCGTCAACCCCTCTGCGACCTCCCTATGAGCCACTGCAGCCTCTCCTCTCCCCCTTGAGCTTCGGATCCCCCTATCTAGCCCCGCCGCCATGTCCGAGAGCTCACCGCCGCGGTTCAGCTCGCCGCCGCAGCCACAGCAAGCCTAGCTCACGTCGGTGCGTGCAGACATCCTCCCGCGTCGCATAGATGCCACCTGGCCAGCTGGACCACCGAGCCCGACCCCCCTACGCTCAAACCCATCACCACCGTGCTCTGGCCGCCGCCCAACTCAAAGCCGACGTCGCTATCGCCCTGCTCCGGCCCTACCACCACCACCCACCGACACGACGTTGTTTCCCTGTTCGAATACGCCCGACCGCGCTTAAAACGGTGCCCTGTAGGCAAAACCTGACACTCGTCGGAGTTCTCCGCCATGTACCGGGCTCGCCGGTGCTCTCTCCAATGCTGCCGCCGACGTGGCGCTTCCACTGGGCCCCCCTAGGTCGCTGGCAGCTGGGTCCCGCGAGCCAGTTGACCAGGTCAACGTGCTGACTGTGCACGGTTGACCCTGACAAGTGGGCCCCCTCTATTAATTAAGACTAATTAAACTATTTTCTAAATAAACTTAATTTGATTAATTAGTTAGTCACTGACATGTGGGGCCCATTTACTAATTAACATCTGTTAACCCATGGTGTATGACATGTGGGTCCCAGCGGTCAGGTTTGACCTGCACCGGCTGGGTTGACCGATGATGTCACCCTGACATCATGCTGATGCAGTAACTTCATTTTTTATTTCATATAAATTCAAAAAATGTTTAAAACTTTGAAAATTAATAAAAAATAATCTATAAGTCAGATGAAAATAATTTCTATATGAAAATTGCTTAAAAAATCCAATGAATTCGTTTATGCAATCCGTTCATCTGTCACATCCCCTAGCATGCGAAACATGGAACCGTCCCCCTCTTTTCATCTATTCGAAAAATGCCAAACACCGGGAAAACCCCTCCGGTTGTTTTCCCTCTTTGTCTGCAACATGTAGTACCGCGTTAGATCACCCCTAGCTCTGCATATTGTCATGCCATGCTTAGTGATGCATCTGTTTGCATTATATTTACTGTTTCTTCCCCCTCTTCTCTCCGGCAGACCCCGAGACCGATGCTGCCCCTGTGATCAACTACGTCACCGACGACCCTTCTTCCCTTTTAGCAGAGCTTCCAGGAAAGCAAAAACCCCTTGATCATTCCTATATCGCTCAGTTCCTTCTCTCTCATGCTTGCATTAGATTTTGCTACTGTAATTGATTGCTCCTATTCTGATGCATAGCCTTATTTTGTAACCTACAATTGTTACCTTACCTGCTTATCCTAAACTGCTTAGTATAGGTTGGTTAGCGATCCACCAGTGACCCCTCACCTTGTCCCAGTTGCCCCCGCTTGATTACCGATGACTCGATCAACATGATCAACGTCTAGAGCCTGACACAACACATCACCACCCCTTAGTTGTACGACACTGCAGGGATACTATCGAGTGCCGAGGGAGATACCTCGTATAGTACTTCTAATGTTAACTCTGTAGTGTAGCTAATCGATCGTGGTCTTCGAGGGTGAATCCTCCTTCACCACTCTCGATAACAACTCTGTCGTGCAACCCCTCAAGTGTGGACCATCGAGGGTGATTCCTCCAAGTCCACCTTGATGGTTACATCGAGTGGGAATCCATCGAGGGTGATTCCTCGGGTTCCCCCCTTGCTATTTTGGACACCCGGTTACTTTGACTTTACCACATAACCATGATGAAGTCGGGTCAGCCCCGAGGGGTACCCACAAGAGAAATGTGATGAGTGATGTGCGGTCGGGTTGACCTGGAGGGTGCCCGTGAGATAACTACACAGCACGGTCGGGCATTCTTAGCCCTTGCCGTAAGTCCGTGAGACGGGGCGATGGGGTCACATGATCGCGAGTCTCTACTCGTTACCGCGCGCACCCAAGACACTAATGGTTTGGATATGTGATCCGAGTAGGCCTCTGGCATTTTCGCACTAACCACCACGCGGGAATAAGTATGGGCACTCTGCATCGTACGATTCTTCCGAAAGCTCACTGACGTCAGCAACTAAGTGGCGTGCGCCAGGTTGGACTGGTTAAGCCTGTGCTTGTATAAGGGGGCTAGGTCTACTCACCGACCGTGTTCGCAACGCGCAGGATTGCAAAGGACTATTGCCCATGACCCCCTTTGCATTTAGGAAGTAGACCGGCGTGCTGGCCTCTCTGTTAAGCCTAGATAGGACTACAGCGTGTTGGTCGGTCGAGGCCGGTCAGGACCGGATGGCGTGTCCGGACGGAGTTGATCGAGCATTTTGAGTAAGTTTGTGCACCCCTGCATGGAAGTATATCTATTTGAATAGCCGTGTCCCCGGTAATGAATGCTCGGAGTTGTATCCCGATCGATACAACTAGAACTGGATACTGGATGTTAAGGCATGAAATGGATATGATGGCCCCGGGATTGCTTTCTCACAGGGAGTCGAGAAAGTGATCTCTGGGTGTTGTTACAACATACTTACTACTATTATAATATGTTACTCCTATCCCTTCTGATGCTGCAAGATGCTTGAAGATGCTAGTCTTTGATAGGCTAGGCTTTTCCCCTCCTCTTCCGGCATTCTGCAGTTCAGTCCATAGATACATCCCTTTCCTTTGATACTGATGCATACTTAGTATAGTTCTGATGTAAGTCTTGCGAGTACTTTGGATGAGTACTCATGGTTGCTTTGCTTCCCCCTTTTTCCCCTATACCTGATTGCTACGATCAGATGACGGATCCCAGGAGCCAGATGTCACACCGTCGACTACTACTACCCCGAGAGTGCCTACTACTACATGGAGGCCACCGACGACCAGGAGTAGATAGGAGGCTCCCAGACAGGAGGCCTTGCCTTTTCGATCGTGTTGCTTTTGTGCTAGCATTCTTAAGGCAAGCTTGTTTAACTTATGTCTATACTCAGATATTGTTGCTTTCGCTGACTCGTTTGTATTCGAGCTGATGTATTCGAGCCCTCGAGGCCCATGGCTTGTAATATAGAGCTTGTATGACTTCAATTTTTATCTAGAGTTGTGTTGTGATATCTTCCCATGAGTCCCTGATCTTGATCGTAAATGTTTGTGTGTATGATTAGTGTACGACGGAATCGGGGGCGTCACATTATCCTATGTACTTTCACCATGCAATCTAATCCTCTAGTATATATCTTCTATATGTCGTGCAATGTGGTGCTCACTTATTAACTGTTTGGTTCATATGTTGTTTTGTTCAGTTAACTGTTTGGTTCAATTCTGCAATGCGATGTTCAATTCTTATGGGTGCAATTTTGTATTGTCTTGCATGTGAGAAATAAATCAAATTTGGCTGTACTAAATACATGAGAAACAAATACAATTGCCATATTTCCAAGTTGTCAAGCATGCTTGGTTTGGTTAACTGTCTGATCTTGTAATATGTTATATATTGTGCAATGTGGTGCTCAGTTAATGTTTGGTTCATTTGTTGTGGTGTTTATTTAACTGTTTGGTTCAATTCTGCAATGCGATGTTCAATTGTTGTGGGTGCATTTTTGCATTGTCTTCCATGTGAGAAATAAATCAAATTTGGATGTACTAAATACATGAGAAACAAATACAATTGCTATATTTCCAAGTTGTTAAGCATGCTTGGTTTGGTTAACTATATGATCTTCTAGTATGTTATATATTGTGCAATGTGGTGCTCAGTTAATGTTTCGTTCATTTGTTGTGGTGTTTAGTTAACTATTTGGTTCCATTCTGCAATGCGATGTTCAATTGTTGTGGGTGCTTTTTTGTAGTGTCTTCCATGTGAGAAATAAATCGAATTTGGCTGTACTAAATACATGAGAAACAAATACAATTGCTATAGTTCCAAGTTGTTAAGCATTCTTGGTTTGGTTAACTGTTTGATCTTCTATTAGGAGCATGTTATATTGTGCAATGTGGTGCTTAGTTAATGTTTGGTTCATTTGTTGTGGTGTTTAGTTAACTGTTTGGTTCAATTCTCCAATGCCATGTTCAATTGTTGTGGGTACAATTTTGTATTGTTATGCATATGAGGAATGAATCGAATTTGGTTGTACTAAATACATGAGAAACATATACAATTGCTATATTTCCTAGTTCTTAATCATGCTTGATTTGGATAAATGGCTTTTCCATGTCGCTCGAATTAATCTGCTGAATCTGCAATGTATTTATTTTTCATCAACATATTTTACTGATAGTATGCCAACCCTCACTTAACCTAATCAATAACTGCCTTATATGTGTTGCCGGGAAATAATGTGAAGCACGGAGGTTTACAATCGAGGTTTGCACATGCATGGTCCTTTGTCTAATAACACATTATTGTGCAATTGCAGGAACCATTCTAATATTTAGGTTTTTAATAATTTGGTCTTGCACATGTAGGTCCTGCTGTCAGAGGTTTTGACCCACTGTTCGACCCATTTTGCATATGGGAAAACGAGTTGTCCATGAATATCAGTCAAGTCAAGAAACTTAGAAAGATTGTTAGGATAAACAAACTAGCGACGAAAAACAACAGAATCTTTGTATGCACAGTGAAGAAGATATCAGTGAACTACAGGATGGTACCAACTATTATACCTTGTCTCTTTCATTCCTTTGTGCCATTTCCAAATTTATAGAAGATATTTATTCATATCTTTGTTTTTAGGCCTTTCCAAAGTAGTTCACTGATGATTACCTCTCAAACCTCATGTATGGTCAAGAGGCGAGGAAGGTATTCATATAGCACCAATGGTACAATATTGAAGTCTTCATCAAGGATGAAGGATGGATGGTCAATCATCCACATGCACTGGCCTAAAGTTGCATGGACCTTCAACATCATTGAAGGCTCAATATTCGCCTTCCGCTTCAGCAGTTTTCCAGATGAGATTCATCTATCTATCTATCTATCGTCTATGATGCTAATTTCCAAAGGTTATAGATGTTGCATGTGAAACTTGGTGCTAGAGCAGTTGTGTAATGGGGTAGCTAGCTATATGCCTATATGGTGTAATTGAGTGCTGAAGCTATATGATGTTCTACTCTGATGTACTTCAATTATGAAATCATGTTTCCCTAATACAAAAATGTAATATATTGTGTGCTTAATCTGAAATGTCAATCTGATTAATAAATGGATTATTAATAATTGGCAAATTAGTCTGCTTATTGGGTTTTTCTATTACAAATGGATATTGAGACAACCCCGTGGGCGATGACCTCAGACAACCCACACAGTTTTTAGGAAGAAAATGTCTTGGATCAATGAACAATCACACACGACTTCCTCTTGAAAACTGTTTGCGTTAGGCCACCTTGCGCAAATGTTTTCCACATAAAAAGTGTGTGTGATGGACAACCTATTCCACACGGTTTCTTCTAGGCACCATGCATGATGCATTCAATAATGCAAACGATAATTTTTTTAATATCGTTTGCAATGGCAATGCTATCATAGACGATTTGATGGGGAAAATTGTGTGTGATGTACGTGCGAATGGAAACGTTTGTCTGGGATTCAACGTGTGGGATGTACATATGAACGGAAACGTATTTCTGGGATTGACTATGTGGGATGTACATACGAATGGAAACGTATTCCTTGGATTGACTGTGTGGGATGTACATACAAACGGAAACGTATGGCTTGGATTCACTGTGTGAGATGTACTTATGAATGGAAATGATTGGGCCTGTATAATTGTCTGTGATGGCTCGCCCGATCGCTCACGAGCTCATTTTGCCCTGCGTGTGTGATCAGAGGGCCTATCCCCGACGATTTCTGGGTCGTGTGGGAAGGACGCCCCCCCCCCTATCACACACACTCACAAGGCGACGATATAAAACTCTGTCACGGAAAGGGGTAAAAACAGTTTGTATAGCAAGGTGTTGCACCAGTGGAGCGTGCAGTGGCGGTTTAGGATTGGACGAGAGGGGCAGCGCACTGTGACTAGATCTAAATCTAAATCAATTTACCCTTCAATTAAGAAGCGACACCACATTAACTAGTCTCCCTTGTACTATGGGTCATATTTTGACCATGATTTTAACAAATAAAATATATGTTATAAGTTGCGATAATAATATAATTGGAAAGTACATTCAGATACAAATCCAACGATATAATTTTTTATGACATGCATTCACATTTTGCTTGTCAAATATAGTACATGGTCAAACTTTGACCGAAAATACGATGGGGTTAGTAAACTAGCACGGAGGTAGTAGGAGGGACCCACTCACAGCACGCCGCCGCTCTCATCCAATCCAAAACCAACGCCCGCCGCTCCTCTTGCATTCCGACTTCCAAGACCATCACCTCAAAACAAAAAAACTTCCAAGACCACCGCTGCTCCTCTCCTCTTCCATTTCAAAACCACCGCCACTCATCTCCTGTTCCAATTCATAACCAGCACCGCTCCTCTTCCATTGCAAAACAACCGCCGGTGAGTGAAGATGCTATGGAGAAGTAGATCGATGGAGGAGTACAACCGATAAGTGATGATCGCAGACGGTGTCCTTGTGAAGCTAGCTAGGATGATGGAGATACAGTCTTGATTTGACAACCTGTGGTAATTAGCGGCGACAGTGATAGCCAAATATCTGGAACAGAGCGAAAATGCGGTGATACTCCCGGAGGGAGTCGCACAGGAGTACATAGAGCTACTCCTCTGGTCCATGGAGCAGACAGATTCACCGAATCTGATCGTGAGGCGGAGGTGGTGGGAGTATCGATCCAAGATGGAGCATCCAGAGGATCAAGGATTGAGCATCTACATGGTGTCGTTTGTGAGGTTGCCATGGCAGAGCAAGTAGGTGGAGTCTTCATCGACCGTACCCAACTGCAAGAGGATGAAAGCAGTTGGCGCGATGACGCTTCCCCGCCATCCTCTCCCTCGCCGTTTAACTCGTCTCACGGGGCGGTTGTCTGCCGCCGAGGAATAGGAAGGGAGCCCCCCCCCTCAATAATTAGAGGAGCTTAGGGTTATCAGTATTTGCAGGTTGTGAATTGTGTTTTGTGTTGTGTATCTTGAGTACTTTCATATATGAATGTCTTTTGAATTTCAGATTTGCAGTATTGAACATATGAAGTATTTCTGAATTCCAGAGATCTATTTTTAGTACTTTCAAAGATGTAGTTTCATATAAAAGTGCAGACAATGTGATTTTGAGAGAAGAAACTGTAAGTTTCAATTTCAGATAAGAAACTGCAAGTTTCAGAGGCAGAGCATTTATATTAACATGCCCTTTTCAAACAGGGATAACAACATGTTGGAAGTTTTATTCATGGTCGAAAATGGAACTACCAGCCAGTTAACATCATGCTGATCAACATTCATGCATAGCACATCTTCATATGATGCACAGTCAAAAAGATATGCTATTTGCAAAATGCCCACACAATGTTGAGTGTGCGAAAAATAGAGAAAACTAGGGACGAAGTTTTGGCAAGTGTTGGAGGAGGTGTGCGTAGACGACAAGGGGGACCCATGTGTCAGTAATAGCAGAGGCAAAAAAGTTGGGGATATTTTCACTGCGTCAGGTGGAATCGAACCCTGGCGGAGTAGCGGTTTGGGAGTGGGACTTAGCCACTGGGCTACCACACTACTTTCGCTAGAAATTAGGCGCAGCTTCTACCACTACTGTAGCACATCTTCCCCGGCTCCAGTGCGTTCTCGTCTAAGGCCTCGACGTCACCCTACGCCTTTGTGTGCTCACCGCGGTGCCGCCGTCTGCCATTGTGCACATGTTCAACAAACGACAGAAATCTGGAGAGGACTGTATATGGAGAGGTGGACAGTCGGGACCCACCAGGTCCATGGCCGTACGCAAGCTACTGCCTCATTGAAAAAATGCTTCCTCCTAATGGTATACTAACGTTGGGGCCCACGGGTTTGTCAACATAGTTAATAAAGGAGATAAATTTACAACAAAGCCAGTCATCAGGGAGCTGGCAGGTATCATTTTTTATCAGAGGGCCAGCAAGTATCAGTTGGGTTGTGGCCTGCCCAGTCTACATTTTCTTTTTTAACATGCGCAGCCCACGAGATGCCGACACAGTGGTTTGAACTTATTTTTTGAGGGCCATCATGTATTGACCGGCCTATGGGCCTCCCAGCCTAGGTTTTATATTTTCTTAAACATCCGCAGCACAACATATGTATTTTTTTGAAGAAAACGCAGAGGTCTGTTCTATTTTTCTATATAAGAATAAGAACACCAGGTCCAACTTATGTTTCCCTTCTAACTATATTTTATATATTTATATCATTTTATATGTTATTATAAATTATTATTATTATCATCATATATTTAATAGATACTTATATATATATAAGAAAAATATCGCATGTCTTATTAACTTATAAAAATAAATGTTTAACAATAAAATCCAGGTTTTTTTACTCTAAGGCAACGAAAATCCTGGTGATTGCGTACAAAAGCTTGGTAAGATTTAAGGACCAATGTAATAATAACGCGCTTATTATCTAATTTTATTTATAATAAAATGCCCAGCCCAGTTTATTTTTTGATAACATTTCTCCGCCCAACCCAACATTTTATTTACAACCAGCCCAGCAAAATCGTGTATTTCGAAAAAGTGCAAATGGGCTATAATTTCTTAGAAAAAAAATTAATGGGTTGCATGGATGCTACATTATTTGTTCACCTAGCCTAGCAAATGGACTGTAAATTCTTTAAAAAATGGGTTGAATATGTGCCACATTTTTGGAGGCTGAAATGTGGGCCAATAGGTCGAAGCCTATGCAAGGCGTTGTCAACTTAGTCAACAAATGATTCTGACATCCATAGCCGTTGTATTTACATTCAACGGCTGGGATCCATCTTGAATCTCTCATCTTCTTCCTCTAGCTCTGCCGGAACCACCTGCTCCTGCCTCCGGCAGCTAGCAGCTCTACTTAGCATGCCTCGCTGCGAACCGCTACCCCACCTCCTGCCTGACCATCACTCCACCCCTCCAAACCTCCTGTTATTCTCCGCCGACTGCAGAACCACGCCGCATCAGAGCTAGTTAACCCTCGCACACCCCTTTGTCTGCGACTCCACTGCCGCGTGTTCCCATCTCCGGCTCGTTCCTGTCCGGAGCCTCGCCGTCAGCTACCACCTTGGTGCGCTCGGCGCGGCGTGGTCAACATGGTCAACAAACGAGGGTCATCAGAAGAGGATTGTATGTGGAGAGGCTGGCAGTGGGGACGCACCAGGTCCATGGACGCATGCATGCAACCACCTCCTTATTACGCAAAAATAAAATTATTCCTCCCCCTGAAAGCTAGGACTCACCAGCTATATCTTCACACGGAAGGAAGTGCCTCCTTATTCCTCCCCCTGACGGCTGGGACCCACCAGCCACATCTTCGCACGCAGAAGTGCCTCCTTATTACGGGTAAAAAAATGATTCCTCCCCTGATAGCTGGTGATGAGGACATCAATACCATTGTTACACCCACAACCCCTGCTGCTATACATACTGGACCAATTACTAGAGCTCGCACACGCCAATTGAATTACCAGGTACTTTCATTTCTTGGTGACAATTCTAATGTTCATGAGAATATGATGTTGCCTAAATTGGATACATTTGTGTTCATTACTAATGAAGGGCCTAGCATGGACAAGAGGGATGAACACTGGAGCAGGATCAAGCATGGAGATGAAGGCGAGCGCGAAGGGATCCAGAATGGCGTTTCTAGTGCATATTTGAGCACTTTGAAGCCTCAGTTACGACCTAGAAGACATGGATGAAATATACAAGATGCCCCTTCAGAAATTTCGTCCATAGCTTATTTTAGGTGTTGCGCCACCTTATTTTTGGGCCAGGCCCATGTAATTTCAAAATACTTGAGTATACGCTGTTTTTAGAGTCCGTATGTGTGGGGAAACAAGAGTTAGGGTTGGTTTCGGACCCCTCCTCCAAGGGTCACGAAATTTCCCCCTCTTCCTCCATATATACAGCCCTTAGGGCGTCGTTTAGACTTTGGGTTTTGTTTAGATTAAAAGTTCGCTGTAGCTGCAACTTCGCGTACTTCGTTTGTGTTTAACGACCAGACCAAGACGTCACAGAACCCCACTTTCATCAATAAAGCTTTCCTCTTATATTCGCAATATCCAGATTGCAATCTCAGTTTCTTGCTTGTTCTTCGTTTGCTCGCAGGAAATAGACCCTCGTGGTCAGGTTGATCATGCTCCGGCATGGTCAATAACCCCTCAGAAGTTGGTTTAGCGATTGTTAAGGCGCGACGTCTTCGCACGTTCGTAGTCGGATCGTCAAGGTTGACTCCCACAGAAAATGATAACTATCTCATCAAAACATCGGGACACCTTCGCCTCTATCAGCTGGGACCCACCAGCTATATCTTCGCACACAAGGAAGTGCCTCCTTATCCTCCCTGACAGCTGGGACCCACCCGGTCGAAGCATATGTAGCGTTGTTTGTCTGGTCACGAATGTGTACGTACATACTGGTCGATCGGTGTCTCTGCAAGGATGAACCATGGCCGAGTAAGTAGTGGTAGGTGTTGTAGTAGAGCCACCGACGTAGCAGTTCATCCAGTCCTGTCTAAATCATGTACACTTACATACAGCTAAAGGGCAAAAAATATGGCCTCATACGTATATACGGGTGGGGACTCGAACGTGTACTTGTGCATACGGATGGCCAGGGCTCGTGTACATGGAGAGGCAACTGACATCAGCAATGGCGTCCTGTTCATCGGCAGCCAACCGGCTGGGTCGGAATAGAGGAAACAACGTTGTGTTCATCGGGAGGCAATAGACTGGGTCGGAATGCATCATGTACAACGGGAGCCAACCGGCTTGGACTGAACAGCCAAAACAGGCTCTGACGTACCGCAGAACAGAGGAAATGGACTTCTGTTCGAGCGCCTATGGTCGAAACGGGGTCCTAATGATCGGGATGGGTCTGGCGTACCGCAAAACGAAGGAAATAGACTTTTGTTCGAGCGCCGACGGTCAAAATGAGGTCATGTTCATTAGGAGGGGTCTGGCATATCGCAAAACGGGACTCCACGGGCTACTGTTCATCCACAATCTACTGCCTCGCTCCAGCCTCCACGGGCTACTATTCATCCGCCATCGACTTCCTCCAGCCTCCACCGGCTACTGTTCATCCAGCCTCCACGGGGTCCTGTTCATCCACCCCCAACCGGCTATGGGGTGTGGCGGCCTCCTCGGGGTCCTGTTCATCCAGCGGCAACCAACTACTACCACGGGGTCCTGTTCATCCAACCCCCATCGGCTGGGGTGGGTTGTACGTGCGAGCGGGCGGCAGCAACGGGAATTGTTGCTCCATAGCCAACCAACCAGCTGGACTCACCACACGTCTTGACTTGTTTCTACGTATCACACGTGCGGCAGCAATGGGCACTGTTCATCTAGAGGCAACCCAACACACAGGCTGGCTACCTCTCGCACGAGGGCTTTGATCGGCTTCAGTGAGCACCAAGAAGGATCTATCGGGTTCATTTAGCAGCGAAGGAATCGATCGGCTTCAATTAGCAGTGAAGGAATTGGTCGGGTTAAGTTAGCAGTGAAGGGATCGATCGATCGGCTTCAATACATAGTGGGATCGATCGCTCGTGTTCAGTACGTAGCTAGCTAGTGCAATCGCTTGGGTTCAGTAAGTGAACGCCTCGCAAGGGTTCAGTTAGCGACCGCCTCGCACACACGCGTGTACGAGAGAAACGTACAAACCACACTGCATCGCTCGGCCCCGACCACCCACCGTAACTGGGAACTCTCCGGAATTTTCCTCGCCCTCACTTCCACCACCAGTTTTATGTCATGGATGGCCCAAAGAATGTCATGCAGGTGCGTCTTCGGCTGGCCCAGGACGAAAATCCCATTTTCTGTCATGATTTTTTATCATAGAAGTAGGATCCCACCACATCAATGATGATACGTGTTTTTGTCACAATTATCTTCATAGAAGCATCATAAGCACGATAGAAAAAGTTTTTGCTCGGGCCATAATGTCACGGATGTATCTTTTTTGTAGTGTAACGTAATCAACAGCAACTAGAATGTGTGTATACCCATTAGAGGGCGGAAAACGTCCCATATAATCAAATCCACAAACATCAAATGGTTCAATAACAAGTGAATAATTCATTGGCATTTCCTGACGTCTACTAATGTTACCAATTCTTTGAAATTCATCACAAGAGAGAACAAACTTACGTGCATCCTTAAAGGGAGTAGGCCAATAAAAACCAGATTGTAATACCTTATGTGCGGTTCTGTCTCCAGCATGGTGTCCTCCGTATGCCTCAAAGTGACACTTCCGTAGGATTTGTTCTTGCTCATGCTCAGGTACATAACGTCTAATAACACCATCTACTCCTTCTTTATATAGATGTGGGTCATCCCAAAAGTAATGTCTTAAATCAAAGAAGAACTTTTTTTTATTGGTATGTGAAACTAGGTGGTATATATTTAGCAATAATGTAATTAGCATAGTCCACATACCAAGGAGTATTACGAGAAGCAGCTATAACAGCTAATTGTTCATGGGGAAAACTATCATCAATAGGCAGTGGGTCATCAAGAACATTTTCCATTCTAGACAAATTATCATCTACGGGATCTCAACTCCCTTCCTATCAATAATATGCAAGTCAAATTCTTGTAGCAAAAGAACCCACCTAATCAACCTAGGTTTAGCATCTTTCTTTTCCATAAGATATTTAATGATAGCATGATCAGTGCGAATAGTTACTTTAGAATCAACAATATAAGATCTGAATTTACCACATGCAAACACAACTGCTAAAAAATCTCAGTAGTAGCATAATTTCTTTGGGCACCGTCTAGAGTTTTATTAGCATAATGAATAACATTCAATTTCTTATCAACTCTTTGTCCTAGAACAGCACCAACAGCATAGTCACTAGCATCACACATAATTTCAAATGGTAGGTTCCAATCAGGTGGTTGAACAATGGGTGCAGAGATTAAGGCATTCTTAAGATTTCAAAGGCTTCTACACAATCATCATCAAAAACAAATGGAACATTTTTTGCAAAAGATTAGTAAGAGGCCTAGAAATTTTATAGAATTCTTTAATGAATCTCCTATAAGAACCAGCATGATCAAGGAAGCTTCTTATACCTTTAATATCTTTAGGACATGGCATTTCCTCAATTACATCAACTTTAGCTTTGTCTACTTCAATACCTCATTCAGAAATTGTATGCCCAAGTATTATACCTTCATTCACCATAAAGTGGCACTTCTCCCAATTCAAGACAAGATTAGTTTCTTCACATCTCTGCAAAACTTGATCAAGGTTGCTTAAGCAATCATCAAAAGAAGTCCTGTAAACAGAAAAATCATCCATGAATAGCTCAACAATCTTTTCAAAAAAATCAGAGAATATAGCATTCATACGTCTTTGAAAGGTAGCAGGTGCATTACATAAACCAAAAGCCATGCGTCTATAAGCATAAGTTCCAAAAGGACAAGTAAAAGTAGTTTTCTCTTGACCTTCTTTTTGACACAGGTATTTGAGAAAAAACAAAATATCCATCAAGGAAACAAAAGTGTGTATGCTTAGACAATATTTCTAGCATTTGATCAACAAAGGGTAAGAGGTAATGATCTTTCCTAGTAGCTTTGTTTAATTTCCTGAAATCAATTACCATCCTATAGCCACTTACAATTCTTTGTGGGATGAGTTCATTTTTATCATTAGGAAAAACAGTTATACCTCCTTTCTTAGGAACACAATGAACAGGACTTACCCATCTACTATCACTATGGGATAGATTATACCTGCTTCTAGAAGCTTTAATATTTTAGTTCTTACCACGTCCTTCATTTGAGGATTCAAATGTCGTTGATGATCAACGACTTGCTTAGCATCAAGCTCCATATTAATCTTGTGCTAACATAGAGTGGGACTAACGCCCTTAAGATCATCAAGAGTATATCCAATAGCAGCACGGTGCTTCCTCAGTGTTTTAAGTAACCTCTTTTCTTCTTGCTCTGAAATGTTAGCATTGGTAATAACAGGATATATCTTCTTTTCATCAAGATAAGCATATTTCAATGTATCAGGTAATTTCTTAAGTCCAAACACAGGATCACCCTTTGGTGGAGGAGGACCTCCAAGAGTTTCAACAGGCAAATTATGTTTAAGGATAGGTGCTTGATTAAAGAATATCTCGTCTATTTCATTTCTTTCATTCATATGCATATCATTTTCATGGTCTAGCACATATTGTTCTAACGGATCAGTAGGAGGTACGGCAATAGAAGCAAGACCAATAATTGAGTCCTTACTAGGCAATTCTTTGTCATATGGTTGTCTATGAAATTTAGAGAAATTAAACTCATGAGATACATCACCAAAATTAACACTGACTGTATCTCTATTGCAATCAATCTTAGCATTGACTGTATTCAGGAAAGTTCTGGCAAATATAATGGGACAAAATCATCTTGTGGATAACCAACAACTAGAGAATCAGTAGGGTACTTGATCTTACCAAACAAGACTTCAACATCACTAATAATCCCAAGTGGTGAAATAGTATCTCTACTTGCGAGTTTAATAGTAACATCAATATCCTCTATCTCAGCAGGTGCAATATCATTCATAATCTCTTGATATAAGGTAAAAGGAATAGCACTCACACTAGCACCCAAATAACATAAACCATGATAACAATGATCTCCTATCTTAATAGAAACAACAGGCAAGCCAACAACAGGTTTATTCTTATCTTTAGTATCAGGCTTAGCGATCCTAGTTGCTTCATCACAGAAGTAAATAACATGCCCATCAATATTATCGACCAAGAGATCTTTAACCATACCAATATTAGGTTCCACACTTATTTCTTCAGAGGGTCTATGTGTCCTATTATAACTTCTATTAACCACAGTTGAAACTTTAGCATGTTCCTTAATCCTGACATGAAAGGAGGTTTCTCAAATAAGCAGTAGGCACAACTGTATCAACATTATAAATAATAGTTTCATCTTTAACTATAATAGGTTCCTCAATCTTTTCTTCCATAGGTGGATGATATATAAACCACTTCACCTTAGGGAGATCAACATGAGTAGAAAATGCTTCACAAAAGGAAGCTACTATCTCAGAGTCAAGTCCATATTTAGCACTAAACTTATGAAAAGCATCGGTTTCCATAAACGATTTAACACAATCAAACATAAGTTTATACCTGACTCTTTACCTTTGTCGAGTTCCCAATATTTAGAGTTTTGTTTAATTCTTTCCAGAAGACCCCATTTGAATTCAATAGTTTTATTCATAAAGGAACCAATAGAAGAAGAATCGAGCATGGATTCATCATTATGAGAAAGTCGAGCATAAATTTTTTGTATAATAATTTCTCTTGAGAGCTAATGATTGGGGCATGTGTACATCATGTACATAAGCCTCCCCCAAGCTTGAGCGATACTTTCTCTTTCATGAGGCCAAAAATTATATATAAAATTCTAATCACGATGAACCAGATGCAGATGATAAAACTTCTGACGAAAGTCCAATTTCAATCGGTTCCAATCCCATGTTCCAATATCATCACATAGCCTATACTATGTAAATGCCTTTCCCTTCAAATATAAAGGGAAAACATTCTTCTTAACTCCATCCTCGGATAAACCTACAAGCTTAAACAATCCACAAATTTCATCCACATAGATTAAGTGCATATCTGGATGTACTATTCCATCTCGTGCATAAGGATTAGCTAGCAGTTTATCTAACGTACCCAAAGGAATCTCATAATAAATATTTTCAGTGGGTTCAGTAGGTTGAGGGGAAACTCTTATAGCTTCCAGTCGAGGTGAAGATACCCCGAACAAACCCCTTAAAGGATTACTTTCCATATATAGTAACAAGTGACAGTAAATTTCAGCATGTAATATAAATGTTTCCTTACCAAAGGCGCTTCACTCCCCGGCAATGGTGCCAGAAAAGATTCTTGATGACCCACAAGTATAGGGGATCAATCGTAGTCCTTTTGATAAGTAAGTGTGTCGAACCCAACGATGATCAGAAGGAAATGACAAGCGGTTTTCAGCAAGGTATTTTCTGCAATTACTGAAATTATCGGTAAGATATAGTTTTGTAGCAAGGTAATTTGTAACGGGCAACAAGTAACAAGTGTACCAAAGGTGCAGCAAGGTACCCCAATCCTTTTATAGAAAAGGACAGGATGAAATGTTCTATTATAACAAGCAAAGCATTCTCGAGGACACATGGGAATTATCATCTAGTTACTTTCATCATGTTTGTTTGATTCGCGTTTGCTACTTTGATAATTTCATATGTGGGAGGACCGGTGCTTGGGTGATGTTCTTACTTGAACAAGCCTCCCACTTATGATTACCCCCTCTCGCAAGCATCCGCAACTACGAAAGATGAATTAAGATAAATCTAACCACAACATGAAACATATGGATCCAAATCAGCCCCTTATGAAATAACGCATAAACTAGGGTTTAAGATTCTGTCACTCTAGCAACCCATTATCTACTTATTAATCCACAATGCCTTCCATTTGGCCCAAGCACTACAAAAAAACAACTTCCGTGATAATAAGTGCTTGTCACA
Organism: Thinopyrum elongatum; assembly: GCA_011799875.1. Lineage (NCBI taxonomy): Eukaryota > Viridiplantae > Streptophyta > Magnoliopsida > Poales > Poaceae > Thinopyrum > Thinopyrum elongatum. Next base: position 283,914,671 of record CM022300.1, read on the forward strand.
GTAGGTCACGTTTTCTGTCATGCATGTACATCCATGACGATTTTATGACAGAATCAAGATAGTCATACTTGTGCTGTCGTACAAGTGTTCCATGACAATACCAAAATTATCATCACGGAAGTGTCCACTTCCATGACGATAAATGGCGCGTCATAGAAGTGTTTTCGTCAAGGGTAACCGACATGTGGCATCCACCATAACGGGTCACCGTTAAGCTATCGGGTTCCGGTTTGGATCCGATAACCCGTTAACAGCCCTGACCAATGGGGATTTTCCACGTGTAAAATTCTCATTCGCTGGAGGATCCACGTGTCGGCTTAGCATTGGGATAGATGTCATCCACTCATTGTACGGAAGCCGCCTATGATACGTTGACATGTGGCAAGGCCCAACAGTGGCTCATTTAGGTGAAAGAGGTCGGCCCAGTCAAAATTAGCAGGCCGCCCATATAGGGCCTACTTGTGTCTGGTCCATTTAGGCCCACGGCCCATACGAGGTGTGCCAATTCGACCCGTTAAATATTTGACACCATTGCAGCCCATTGTTAGTTCGAGCCCGTTAACAGCCTGCTATATATTTGGGCTCAATATCGGCCCGACGTAGTTTCGGCCTGTTAACAACGCATTCAAGGGATGGGCCAATTTTCAGGATGTACGTCTTTCAGCCTTTTAGCAACCCATTTAAGTGTTAGGCCAATTTCCAGCCCGGTATGTCTTTCATCCTATTAACGGCCCATAAAGGAGTTGGGCCATTTGCAGTCCGACCTGAGTTTTGGCCTCTTAACGGCCCATGCTCTTCATGGTCCAATACCATCCCGGTTTCCCTTTTGGCCTGCTAAAGGCCCACAACACAATTGGGCCATATACAGTCCGACCTGACTTTCGGCCTCTTAGCGGCCCATGCTCTTTATGGTCCAATACCAGCCCGCTGTCTCTTTCGGCCTGCTAAAGGCCCACAATACAGTTGGGCCATATATAGCCTGACCTTAGTATCGGCATGTTAACGGCCCGTGAAATCGAATGGGCCCACTTATTGCCCGCTTTGATTTCGGCTTGTTAATGACCCGAGAGGTAACTGGGCCAAGCATTAACTGTTGGCTCGTTTCAATTATAGCGGCCCAATAGAGCTTTCGGCCTGGTTACGGCCCATCAACTTATTGGGCCCACTAAAGTTTGAACATGTCTGTAGGCCCAATTAGACAAAGTCAAGCATTTATGGATAGCACCAAAACCGATCAAACAAAGGCCTAGAAGAATTTTGGCACCTGTGAGCCCATTAGGGGGGCCATTAAGGGCAGTGGGCCACTATCCTTCATATAGGGCCCACGACAGTTCGTGCTAGCTATTAATTTCACTGCTTTTTTGGCTTCCTAGCGACCAGTTAGCTAGAATGCGAGGCGCGCTAAGCAAATGTACGGCATACAAGGAAAAACGTAGCAAATCCAGCATATATTACAGGAAATTACATCCACTCGGCAATCAAAGATTGATGCTAGTGCAAATAAATGAATAGAACTTAACGATCTACAACCTCATAGTCTGCAACCTCAGCACGGATGATGCCCATAAGCAAGTTCTTCCTTCTTTGCTACACTGTCTCTGAAAACATTGATCAGTTGTTGTTGCGAAAGAATGTGTGCCTCTGATTCCTCCACGATTTCCATCGTTGCTTCAGTAAGTAATTGGTTCACAAACATGCATTTTTTCCGTTGGATTTGAGATAGAGGAAACTGAACAGATTAATATGGTGATTTTGGCAGGCTTGTATTATTGATAGTGGAGAGTGTCTCGACCACTGCATCATAACATAAACTAGGAGTGGAACCGAACAAATTAATCAAGAGTTATAGCCATATTACCTGCCCTAGAATTATCGGAAAGAAACGATGGGGTTGCCTTGCTGTTTTCAGAGTCTGTCTTCTTATCTTCAGCAGCCTGCACCAAATTATACATTTTGCTACAAGTAAATTTAGATCAGATAAAGGTTGGATTCACGCCAATTAACAAAATACGAGCTGATGTAAAAATATAGTGATATACAACAGGTACTTCCATCAGCATTGGAGCACAGAGAATTCCCGCAAGATACTTTCCTCGAACACGATCCCAGTTTAGAAAGTCTTCTATCCTTTAAGCTTATTTTCTAAAAGAGAGATGGGTAAGAAACATGTAGAAAATATGACCTGAATGCTATAATATTTCATGATGCAAGGATACGCACACGCTTCTTAGAAAGGAGTTGACATATTTTTGCTGGACTGGAGCAGACTAGTTCTTTGGCCACTGGAATCAGCTTATTATCAGGAGCGGTTGTGTTTCTCTGTGCTGGAGCAGTATCTATGAACACTAGTGTTGGTTTACTATCTCCTGTCATTTGGATCTTTTGCAAAGACCTTGTTTGTAGCCCTTCAGATTCTAACATAGCCATCTTCTCCTTGCATGCCTTATACAGAAGAATGGTGCTTCAATTATAAAACATGCTACAGTGGAGAGATGGAATAGGTACTGAAGAATAGAAAGGCATGACATATTGACATGTATTCTCTCCATCTGGAAATAAATGGATGTGTCTAGGCGTATTTCAGTTCTAGATACATCCATTTTTATCCATTTCTGCGACATGTAATCCGGACGGAGGGAGTATGATGTAAGAGCTAGGGATACGACAGGACAACAGAGTAAAAAAAACACTAGTTGAATGTAAAAATGTATGATAGCGGAATATGCACAGAAAAACATGAAGACAACATATGCGTGTATGATTGGGAAACTAAGATGGCATTGCAACAGACCAGTAGAACAACACTTCAATGTAAAAAGACTGGTCTGGTAGACGAATGGAGTACATACCGATGAATAACAATGCATAAGATATTCAGAAGCATGATGTCCAAACTAAGCAGATGGCATTGCGACAGAGTAGAATGATAGTACTAGAATTTGAAAACATGTTCTCATGAATGGAATAGGTACTGAAAAATAGGAAGGCATGACATATTTACATGCATGATCAGCAGGCTAAGCACATGGCATTGCAACAGAGTAGATGCACTCCAGGACAATATATGCATGATGTACCCGTATCACGGGCCAAGTTAGTGCAAGAACCTTGTGGAGTGAATAGGATTCATCATCTTTCTACAAGTCTTCTGAAGAGCTGCCTTTAACTATTCCATCATATTGGGTATCATTGACGTCAAGTTTGTTGGCCATTACATTACTTAGCGAGGTTCTTGTGGATATATCAGTGTGTGCAATTATATCTGACATGCATGGAAGACAACTAGTAGTTAGATTATGTAATGAGTGCTTGTAGGAGACAACATAAATAGTAGGACTGGAATTAACTAGCAGCAACAGGTCTCAAAAACTAAAGGGAGAACACAGATGAAAGCTACAGAATATGTATAGTTTGTACTCAAGATTAACTAGATGGCACACAAAAGTATTAAAGGACAACAACATAGGTAATACTAGAAGTGGTATAATCACCAGCCTGTGGGATATCATTGGTTGATGGATGATAACTATGGAACAACCTTAACTCCTGAACAAGTCTCTTATCTGAACTATGGAATAGCGTTAACTCCTGAACAAGACTCTTAAGAGATCAGCATGAATATACAGTGACATGTGATAATCTATTTTCCATGCTTAGATGAATAACGAAGCCATAAATGTTGCACACAAGTAAGATGAGGGTACAACCTATCTGGACGCCATCCATAGGAGTGAGCATCATCTGCTGACTTGTCAATGGCCCTGCGGTTGTTGTGGCTGTCCATGTCTGGCACGCACATTCGAGGCAGGGAACTGTTGAGTGGGGACTATAGCTCCCTTCTGGTGTATGCTTCCCTTGTTGGAGCAGCAGCGGTGAGAAGGAAGACTGTGTGGCTGAAGATGCAGAAAACACATAATGTTAAGAACGACACATATCTCTGATCTGAAGAAATACACTAAGAGATCAACACTAAGGTACGAGACTGGTCACACGTCTGTTGACTGAAAACTAAATTGGGGTCACACAATTTTATTTTATTTTGGTACTGTCCGATCGACGCCGGATGGCTGGATGGACGTCTTGTGACTCCCGGCTGATACTGTTCAGAATCTTCCCTGAAGAGCCAGCGACCATCGGCAGAGCAGCCTGCCTCCGCCGTCCCCTGGCCGCGAGAGCTCCGACCAAAACCCCGCTCCCGCCCCATCGCACTGTCGTAGTTGCGCCGCCACCGGCCAAACCATAAAGACTCGTCGTCATCCAGATCTGGCGGCGGTAGTACCTTCAACCCACGCAACTCTAAGATAGCCACCTAAGTGCTGCTTTCGCGGCGAACTTGCGCCCCCGGACCCTTACGATAGGCACCAGCCAACCGGCAGCCTAGGAGCTCCGCCGCCTCAAGGGGTGCTGCTTCCCATTGGGAATCGACTAGCCCAGAATAAAAATCCAAGCGATTGACGCCTAAATAAAGTGATTTAAGATGAGTGTACGGCCTATCTTGCGGCCCGGTGAAGTAGGAAGCTCCAGCTGCCGAGTCGGTGAGGCCGGCACGGTTGCGGTGTCTCCTGGCGGTAGCAAAGCAAATATGTCGTGACGCTCAATGGCTACAGGGAAGCAGCGTTGGGGCCCTGGATGCGTCTGAAGTTGGAGCCGCTCCGACGCCGTGCACAATGGCATGGGTGAATCGGCTACGGTACGGTTCACGTGGTCGTCGTCGAGGCAGCTCCGGCAGCACGGAGTAAGAGGCACACGGCCCAGTGCACGACAGCAAACGGACAGCGGCTCCGGCATTGGGGAGGAGGGAGGCGGTGAATTTGGTGCGGTGGGGCGCCATGGAGGAGGGGCTGAGGTTTTGCAGCTGGGGAGAAGGTGATTTGGTGCCCATGCTGTATGAATGGGGAATTGGGAGGGGGGAACCATGTCTTACGGACGCATTTGTCTGAAATGTGGGGGAAGTTACAGTTCTACCCCTGCCTTTTGGCTTCTAGGCTTGGGTTTGTGTCTTGAGGGTTGGGGATAGTAGGGTAAATTTTCTTCTCCCAAATAGTGGGCGCGAGCGATTTCGGGCGAGGAGGGTGTGTTTTGAAATAGTGGGCGCGAGCGATTTCATCCGAGGAGGGTGTGTTTTGAAATAGTGGACGCGAGCGATTTCGGACGAGGAGCGGGTGTTTTGCCGCCCATGGTTTATGAATTATTCGGCGCCTGCCATTTCGGCCGAGGAGATGGTATTTTGCCGCCTATGTTTTATGAATTATTCGGCACCTGTCATTTCGGCCTAGGAGAAGGCGCGCTTGGATGAAGTTACGAACCTACTCTCGATGTACAATGGGCCAATTGATGCGTGTCCCACATAGGCCGGTAATTTCGCATCTCCCATTTATTTGCTCGGGCGAATTCCACCGAGCAGAGGGTGTTTAGCGGTTCGTTCAAATTTTGGTAGAACGAGCATCCAGGTCTACCTTACCAAGTCGATTCGAATCAAATTTTGAAATATTAGCTTGCCACTTCTTTTTTAGATGGTGAGATGATGCTCGGGACTATTGTGTTTTTACATGCACATTGCTAACGATTTACTATATGACAAATAGTTGACCCACTCAAAAATGGGAATCAAACCCAAAATGAAATATCTCGATTCAATGAAATAGCTCGTTCACCTGGTCAAAATAGTGGAGTAAATCCAAAATTGAACACCTCAATTGAGTAGCATGTTGTATTATAGTACTCCATGAACATGTTGAAAGTCAAATTAATGAACTTCTTTGATACGCATATCTCCGTTCATGTGTGGATTGCAGACACCATGTTCTTCAATTCAAATATTTGAATGCAAATTTATATCGAAACATGGTTTATATCAGTCTTCAATGCATAACGTGACCTCCCCCTCTCCCAGACTCCTGTTCTCTCTCTAGCCGACAATCTTCATTTCTATCGCACGCATGCAAACACAAACCTTGTCGGTCCCTCTCCCTCTCTCTCTCTCTCTATCTATCTCTATCTCTCTCTCTCTCTCTCTGTCGGTCTTTCTAGTTTGCATGCACACTCCATGTATAGGTCACTCTGGCACACAATGTATGATTCTCTAGTCCAAGCTAAATATCTAGGGTGCACTCATCGTACGCACACAAATTCCCTACCTCAGTGTCTGTAACTCTCTCACGCACCACTCTGCCATCTCGGAGCTCTTCCCTCTCTCTCTCTCTCTCTCTCTCTCTCTCTCTCTCTCTCCATCTCCCTAGGTCACACATACACATGCATATCTCACTCGCACTAGATAGACCCATCTAAAACTCTCTCTCTCTCCCTCATTCTCTCCCCATCTCACACGCACACACACACACACAATCTCACGCATAGCTAAGCATGACTGTCTCTCACTCCATTGTAGGCACATGTAGTCCCCCTATGTATATGACTATTTCTCAGTCTCCATCACAAACATACGCATTGTCTTTCCCTCACTTGGTCTATCTCGATTTCTCTCGGGGCATCTTTCTATCGCACACACACCACGTCCCTCGATCTCCCACCCATATAGTCCCCTCACAATCTTGAGGGGATCTCTCTATCACAAACACACCCTCTCTCCCTCCCCATGAGTCCATCTTCTCCAAGCGTCCCTCTCGACCTCTGTCCCTTGTTTGCCAGACCGCTATTGGACATGTGCTATAGGGCGGTCTCTCTCCGTTGCAAACAACCACGCACTAGCTATCTTCGTGTATCTCCTCACCTCGCTTTTCTATATCGGAGGTGGATGCGTGATATGTTTGCATAAGAAACGAACACACTCTCACTCTATTTTATCGTTTGTTGTCCCTTTCTCTTTCACACACACTCTTTTTGCACACTCACTCTTTCTCCTTCACACGCACTTGATCTCTCTCGACTTAGGTACTCTCTTCGGTCCATAGCATATAGATTTATTGAAAAGTTAAACTTCACAAAGTTTGACCAGGTATGTGGAGAAAAACATTTACATCTAGAACGGCAAACATATATCATTAGATTCATCATGAGATGTAGTTTTGTATGATGTATCTTTGGTATTGTAGATATAAATAATATTTGCGTAAACCTGGTCGAAGTTTCCAAAGTTTGACTTCTAAAAAATTTATATGCACTGCATTATCAAACGGATGGAGTATCTCTTTCCCCCTCTCAGCTATCTGACGCACCTCTCAGCCGTATCGGGGCTCCTCTATCTCTCTCAAACTTTATATCTCCCTGGTTCACACATACACATATCTCGATCGCGCTACATAGACCCATCTAACACTCTCCGCCCTTGTTCTCTCTCTATGTGACATGCACCCCCCTAAGTACCATAATCTCTCACTCCATCATAGGCACACGCACTCCCCCCTAAGTATGACTATCTCTCACTATCCATCAGGAATACACGTATTGTCTCCTTCCATCCCTACGTCTATCTCGATATCTCTCGGGGTATCTTCTATCGCGCACACACCTTGTCACTCGATCTCCCACCCATGTAGTCCCTTCACGATCTCCAGGGGATCTCCCTATCACAAACACACACTCTCTCCTCCCCATGCCAGCATTTTCTCCATACGTCTCTCTCAACCTCTCTCCCTTGTTTGTCAGACCTCTCTTGGCCACGTGTTAGGGGTCTTTCTCTCTCGGTTGCAAACAACCACACACTATCTCCTCACCTCGCTTCCGCTGTCGAAGATGCATGTGTGATATGTTTGCATAAGACACACACACTTTTTCTCTACTTTATCGTGTGTTGTCCATGTCTCTTTCACACACACACACACACTTTTTTCACTCACTCTTTCTATTTCACACACACACACACTCTCTCTCTCTAGTTAGGTACTCTCTCACGTTCATAACATATGGATGTTTTGAATAGTCAAACCTCAGAAAAGTTTGACCAGGTACATGTGGAGAAAAACATTTACATCTGGAACAATCAATAGATTCATCACAACATGTACTTAGTTCGTACTATCATTTATCTTTGGTATTGCAGATATAAGTAATTTCTTTATAAACTTGGTTAAAGTTTCAAAAGTTTGACTTTAAAAAAAATGTAGGCACGACATTATCGAATGGAGGGAGTAACTCTTTCTCTCTCTCTACTATCTCTCACGGGCCTCCGCTCGCACTCGATCTCTCTTTACCGAGGGATTACTGTCACTGTGTCAGCGCATGGCTCTGTATATTGTTTAGTTGACCGGTCAACTAGTCCACATGTTGCCTTGTCAGCTCGTTTTCTCCATCTTGGTGTGCTGGCCCATGTGGCAGTGGGTGAAAATAAATAAACACATCATTTATTCTACTCAATGATTTTTTATAGTTGAATCAGCTAAGTGCAAATTAAAGGAACATTCATCCAAATCCTTAAGGCCTAGCATATCCCATAAAGATTTTGGTATAGTGGAAATACTAGCACCCAAGTCACATAAACCATTACATTCATAATATTTAATTTTTATTTTAATAGTAGGTTCCCATTCATCATGCAACTTCCTAGGTATTGAGACTTCCAACTCTAGTTTTTCCTTAAAAGCTTTCATCATAGCTTCTATGATATGTTTAGTAAAAGCTTTATTTTGTTCATAAGCATTGGGTGAATTTATCATGGATTGCAACAAGGAAATACACTCAATTAAAGAACAGTGATCATAAATAAAGTCCTTGTAATCCAAAGTAGTGGGCACATCACTAGTTAAAGTCTTGACCTCTCCAAACCTACTTTTATCATTTTTATCATTAAGATCGTCACCCTCTGAACAATTGGGACGCCTTCTAGCTAAAGTTAACTCATCTCTAGTCCCTTTTTCATCAAGTTTTATATTACTCCCTCCGTTCCTTTATATAAGGTGTCTTTGTTTTTTGATAAAATTCCAGAATGTAAGGTGCATTTTTTCTAATTTATCATAATTCCCTTGTTAGCCCTCTAGAAAAAGGGAAAGTATCTCTCTCCTGATTGTCTGTATCTCTCCTAGTAGCAAAAGAAGGAAAATATCACTCTGTCGATTGCATGTATCTCATACTTTCCTTGACTAACTGATTTACTTGCCACTAACAAATAGATTTGCCAAGAGTAATTTCGTCCTAACATGTCTATAATTCCATGCCTTGGTCACCGTGCCAAAAATAATACACCTTACATAAAGGAACGGAGGGAGTACTAAATAAAGATTCTATGGGTGAGACACCAATCATTTTAATATCTTCATCATGATTATGGTAAAAATCTGGCGAAATAGCCTTTTTTAGGAATTCTCGCTTAGCTCTCAACCTAGCGGTTCTTTCTTTACTTTCATTAATGGAGACATATATAGCTTTAATGGACTCATTAATATCAGGCTTAGGTGGAAAAAATTTAGTTTTGAGATTTTCAACATCATGAGCAATTCTATCAATGTTCCTAGCCATATCATCAACCTTATTCAATTTTTCCTCCACCATAGTATTAAAAATCTTTTGAGAATTAATGACTTCTTTAATATTAATTTCAAGATTAGTAGGTATCCTATTATTATAAGAATTTCCATAGGAATTACTATAATTATTGGAGGAATTTCTGGGATACGGTCTAGGATTAAAATTTCCTCTATAATCATTGTTATTGAAATTATTTCGAGAGAAAAAATTCAAATCAACGGCATCATTATTTTTCTCAATCAAAGTAGACAATGGCACATCCTTAGGATCAACATGAGCATTCTTACTAGCAACCATTTTTTACCGTGCAAAGACAGTAGGAGAGCCTCCTACTACCACCTTTTTTTCTTTCATAATATAACAAAATTTACAATGTACAGCTAGGCTCCTCAAGAGCATCATGGACAATATCAACCCATTATGGTGTGAGAGGTTCCTGTTCTCCAGAAGGAGTGGCAAGCCAAAAACAGAAAAGGTAAAAGCTATAAGTTTTTTTAATCACAGATGGGGTGGGGGTACAATAGAGAAGGAGTGTGTGCTATCCCACCAAAGCGCACAAGGATTGAATAAACCCCCTCACCGTGGGCTTGGATTAGTGTGCTAATAAAGCAAATTCTTTTTTGAATCGGTTTGCCCAGGAGCTTACAGCAGGAGGGATCCCATTGAACACTTTGTTATTTCTCTCCTTCCAGATACTCCAAGTAGCCATGAAAAACATGTCCATGAACATTGGTTGAGACCAAGCTCTCTTACCATTCTTGATGATTTGTAGTCTATTTCTAGAGAGGTCCCAGTTAAGCCCAATTTTTTCCCAACACGGTTTGCTAAAGGGACACTCAAAGAAGCTTCAGCACCAAGGTTGCAGAGTTTGCATTCCACGTCATCTCCAACAGCATAGTGTCTCCGCTTCAGCATGTTTTTGGTGTTAATTTTGTCAGCCAGTAGCAGCCACGCGAATACTTTCACTCTCATGATGCAGGCAGATTTATAGATCCAAGAAAATGTTTCATCAACAAGAGTGTTTCTGAAATAAAATTGATAGAATTTCACCAATGAGAAAGCACGCCCCCAAGTGCAGTCCCACTGGTCTAGGGTGGAAGCAACTGGATTTGTTGCAGTAGTTAAACCCTGCATTTCTCGAACCTCCTGGAGAACTTGTGCCGATAGGGGGATGTGAAATCCATCTCGCAGCTCCTCAATGCTCAGAAACTCTTTAACTGAAGCATCTGCCTTGTCAGTGTAGGACAACGTCCGGGAAATTTTTCTGATAGCACGTCATCCATCCACAAGTCTTTCCAAAACAAGACAGTATCCCCAGCCCCAACCTGAACCTTAGTGATTCCACAATAGACATCACTTAGTTGGAATACTTCCCGCCACCAAAAAGAACCGCAAGCATCAGAAGCATGTGGAACCTTGTCATTATAGTATGTGGACCAAACTAGCTCGACCCAGGGTACGTCCTTCTTGTTGAAGAAGTTGTGTAAGTGTTTCAGCAGTAGCCCAGTATTTTGCACTTTAATGTTGATGATCCCGAGGCCTCCGTGTTTCTTTGGGAGACAAGCAAGGTCCCATGCGGCCCGAGAGTTATGGGTTTCACCATGCTCTATCTTTTTTCTCCATAGACATCTACGCCTGATTTTGTCCAAGTCCTCGATGTGTTTGGGTGGAAATTTGATTGTACACATTGGGTAGATGGAAATGGCAATCAAAACCGAGTTCAACAGCTGCAGGTTACACCCATATGATAGCAGATTCAGAGATGATGAAAGCTTCCTCTCCACTCGATCCACTACAGGCATCAAGTCTGTGATGGTGGGTTTGGTAGTCCCCATGGGTAAGCTTGGATAGGTGTATGGCATTGTGACGATCTCACACTGAAATATGCTTGGTAGCTCAGTTGTCTGGGCATCATCGACGTTAATTGGCACTATAACCGACTTATGGAAACTTATCTTGAGCCCGATCGAGTCTGCGTAATCCACTAATAGTTGTTTCATGATTAGTGCTTGATGAGGGCATGCTGGCAATGCTAGAATCGTGTCATCAGTGTACTGGATCACCGGATAGTCCGCACGTCTAGCTGAAGGAATTGGTAGTTCAATTTGACCGATTCGGTGTGCTTCGTTGATCACCGCTTGCAAGAGGTCAGCTGCCAGTATGAATATTAGTGGTGACAATGGGTCACCCTGATGGACTCCACGTCGGCAGGTAAATTGTCGCCCGGGGACACCATTGAGAAGGACTGAGTGGACGCCAGAGTCGAAGATGTTACGGATCCACCCAAGACATCGGTCATCGAACCCCATATTCTTCATGATCTCGATCATGGACGAATGCTCGATGGTGTCGAATGCTTTTGCGAAGTCTAGTTTCAGCAAGATAATCTCCTGGCCCGAGTTCTTGCATTGAAAAATATATTCAAACATCCATGCGGGGCAGTCTTGAATACTATGCCCTTTGATAAATCCGTATTGGTTTTTGTGAATTATGGTCAGAATTAGTTTTTGAAGTTTGTTCGCAAGAATCTTAGTGATGATTTTCAAACAGCAATTCAGTAAAATGATAGGCCGATAGTCATTTGCAGTTTCTGGTGTCCCAATTTGCGGGATGAGGGTTATAAAACCAGTATTGATGCTCTTGAGATCCAGAGTGCCATGGTAGAAATCATCACAAAACTTGTAGAAATCTTCCCTTACAATGTGCCAACATGTTTTCAGAAAGTGACCGTTAAATGCATCCGGCCCCAGCGCTCTATCTGCTGGCATTTGTCCGACCACGTCATCGATATCCTTCTAATAAAAGGGGAGAGAGAGGCTCTCAAGCCCATCCATATATTTGATTATTGATGACAAGTTGAATTTCGTCGCGGGTATGACTGATTTCCCCAGTCCTTGTTTGAAGGCCTCAATCAGTACAGCTTCTTTGGCATTATGGTCAAATACCTCTGTGCCATCCTGTAGTTTGAGTGATGAAATCGAATTCCATATATACCTTTCTGTTGCAAGTGCTTGGAAGAGTTTCATGTTCTCTTCGCCAAATTTTACCAATGAACAGTGCATCTCTCTTTCCAGAAGGTGTTCTGATATTGGACAAGCTTTAGGAGATGGTCCTTCAGGACAGTCCGGAAGTTATCCTTAGGAGTCATTAATGGGTGCTTATCTTCAAGCCCATCTAGCTCATTCAGAGCCCAATTACTATTTTCAATCAGAATGGACAATCGGGAAATGTTTTACTCCATGCCTTCAGACCATAACGCAGGTTTTTGAGTTTCTTGCAAACGCGAGCTGCACTGTCGGGGGCAAAACAAGGTTTCTTCCAAGATCTATCCACAATCTCCAAAAAAGCCATGGTTTTTTGTCCAAAAACTTTCAAATCAAAAGAGTTTACTCTTGGGTATTTAAGTTTCGATACTCACCACACATGGACAGTGACTGGATACGGGTTTCCCCAAGGCAGTCACCATAGTGTTAGGAAAAGTGCGAGTCCAATTACTTGAGGAGAAGACCCAATCTAATTGTTCTAGCAGCGGGTTTTGTTGCATGTTACTCCATGTATAAGCTCGTCCTTTGAACGGGATTTCAATCAAGGCTTGACTATGAATAATATCATTGAACAGTAGGATATCATTAATGTCACCGCCTGGTTTATTCCTATTATCCAAAGATCTTATGAAGTTGAAATCCCCAACTAGGAGGCAGTTGTCATTGGGCTGAATGTCCATTTCATAGAGCCAATCAGTGAATTCATTCCTCTCATCCCCTGGCAAGGACCATATATGTTAAACAGATCCCACGAATTACTAGTTAATTTAGAGGTAAATTTTAACCCAAGGGCAAATATGTTGGAGTAGATAGAGACCCCATCAAAAGTTGAACTATTCCAAATGGTTATGATCCCACCGGAGGCCCCGCGAGAAGGCACATAATCAAATTTATCAAACTTGCGAGGGCAAAAGGATTTAATAAAGTTCGGATCGAAATTTGTGCGCTTAGTTTCTTACAGCTGGATTACATCACATCCACTGATCGAAATAGCATTCCTAAGTGCTAGAGTCTTAGCATCTGAATTAATTCCTCGCACATTCCATACCAAAATATTCCAGCGCTGTTTACCCGCCATGAAATGGAGTTTTAGTTGGAGGACGACGACGACGCCTTCTTCTTGTGCCGCATCAGCAGCTTGGCCTCAGTGAGCTCTTCGGCAAGGATTCCACACTTAGCAACCATTTTCATAAGAGCATCCATTTTATCACTCAACGTAGTAATTTCTTTAACAAAATTTACCTTCTTACCAGTTGGACCTCTTTCGGTATGCCATTGAGAGTAATTTGCAATAATATTATCATGGAGTTTTTCAACTTCTCCAAATGTGATTTCCATAAAGGTTCCACCTCCAGCCGAGTCTAGAAGATTTCTAGAAACAAAGTTTAGTCCCACATAAAAGATTTGTATAATCATCCATAAACTTAAACCATGAGTGGGATAATTTCTTATCATTAATTTCATTCTCTCCCAAGATTATGCAACATGTTCATGCTCAAGTTGCTTAAAATTCATAATTTTATTTCTAAGAGAAATAATATTTGCGGGAGGAAAATACTTCGCAATAAAAGCATCCTTACACTTATCCAAAGAATCAATACTATTTCGAGGCAAGGATGAAAACCAAGTTTTAGCACGGTCTCGTAGTGAGAACGGAAATAATTTCAGTTTGACAATATCATTATCCACATCTTTCTTCTTTTCCATATTGCATAATTCAACGAAAGTATTTAGATGGGATGCATCATCTTCATTAGGACTACAAGAAAATTGTTCTTTCGTACCAAGATTTAGCAAAGCGGCATTAATATCACATGGCTCCACAAAGCAATTGGAGTACTAATAAAATAATTATTATTAGTATTTGAAAAATCACACAACTTAGTGTTTCCTTGAGACATAGCGACAAAGCAAGCAAAGGGGCAAATGAAAATATTTTTGTGTTTTTGTAAAACCAATAGAAGTGGGGGAGATGAAAATGAGAGGAAAAGGCAAACAAAAATTAAGAGCAAGTAGATGATAGTTTGTGCGAAGGTACTTGATAGGTTTTCATGATGTCTCCCCGACAACAGCGCCAGAAATTCTTCCTGCTACTTGTGAGCTGCAGTGGGATTTCCTCGAAGAGAGAATGAAGCAATATAGTAGAGATAAGTATTTCCCCTAGTTAAGAACCAAGGTTGTCAATCCAGTAGGAGAACCACACAGAACCTCATTAGCAACACCTGCACACAGAAAAGCAAATACTTGCACCCAACGCAAAAAAGGGGGTTGTCAATCCCCTCGGTGGTTATTTGCAAGAATCAAATCTCGTACTGGTAGGTAATAAGATAAATTAGAAAATAAAATAAAGAAAAGTGTAGCAAGGTATTTTTGTGTTTTTATATATGTTAAAAGTAGACCCGGGGGCCATAGTTTTCACTAGAGGCTTCTCTCTCGAGCACATAACATACGGTGGGTGAACAAATTACTGTTCGGCAATTGATAGAAAAGCGCATAGTTATGACGATATTCAAGGCAATGATCATGTATATATGCATCATGTCGGAGACAAGTAGACCGACTCCTGCCTGCATCTACTACTATTACTCCACCCAACATCCGCTATCCAGCATGCATCTAGGGTATTAAGTATAAAACAGAGTAACGGCTTAAGCAAGATGACATGTGTAACGACCGAACCTGATAATAGTCGAGTCTCTGTGCTTACTATGCTAGTCCCTGGATCAATAGCTAGCACACACAGTACAAGATGTAATATCAAGAATAAACCACATGTCATAATATTACAAAGTAGATCCAGAATTTAATATAATACATACCTCCGTAGCTCAAGGCTAGCATACAAACAAAATTCAGCTGAAAAGCAAATAATATCTCCATGAAGTCCATCAACACCACAGGCAGATGTCGAGTATAGACATCGTAACCCTACATCGTATCACTCACTCGTCGTATAAAATCTGCAATATGAAACGTTGCAACCACAAAGGGTCAATACATTGAATGTATTGGCAAGTCACACAGGGAATGATATAACAGACCTACATCTACATGTAAGGTATATCAAGAGGATAGTGTAGTGGTTGTTTGCAGAAAAGCTAATTTTTCCCTGATAACTACATAATATAATAGTCAAATTTTAATTTGTCTTGCTATAATTAATACACATCGTTGAATTGGGCAATCCATTTCCAACCTATCCCCATTATTAAGTTTCCCACTCAAATTTTATGAAAGTATCATCTGTCAAGATCATCCAACAACTGTAATGTCATAGTCGCTCAAATTTGTCCATAACCAGGGACACGGCTAATCATGATTAGTTTTTAATACTCTGCAGAGTTTAGTACGCTTTACCCACTAGACCCAACCCGAATATTGAGATGGAGTCTTTCAGAAGCAGTCACCTAGTCCCAAAGGAGGCCCATCCCAACTATCATATCTACATCTGCTGGCACATCCGGGTAAGGTTTCCGGAACTGATCAACTAAGCTAGAGCCCATTTAGCCAGTGGTCGTACATGGAAGCTACTAGTCACTAAGTCTGTCTGATCTTTTTGAACCTGGGCGGCATTCCACTTACATTCAGAGGGTATAAACTATCATGTTCTTGAAACCACCCTAGCAATACCATTTCCGCCCAGAGGTGAATTAAATCCTTAATTACTACTCAATTAGTTATATATATAATCCTCACATAAGCTCAATGTATACATGAACCAACCCCGTCTACAAAGCATATCAAAACTACAACTACCACGATCTGCATTGACGGGTAGATAGCTCAACAGCATAGCACAATAATATAGTATTCCTACACATGCATATATTCATAATGTGATACAGACTACATGCATAGAAAAATAATAGGGAAAGGATGATCAACATGTAACTTGCCTGATACGTTGAATGAAGTTCTTCGCACTCACAATCCTGATAATTCCACTCGTCACGCTCCGAGTAATCTATCATTAACGAAGAACTCAAATCAATAACCATGCCATACAGAAGAATCAATAGAACAATAAAACAAATATGGCAAGGTTAAACAAAATCAACATATATATAGGATTCATATATAATATAGGTCTCGATGTGCTATAAGGTGGCAGGTGGAAGGAATCAATTCAAAATAGACATTGGATGATGAACGGTTGTTATATAAGATTATATTGGAGATATTATAGAATAAGGTCAAAAGTATTTGGAGAAGAACATCCAAATGGTGTAATGATTGCATATGTCATAGGAATTCACTAGCAAAAATAATAGGTTGAATATGAGTACTATAACGCAAGTCATTGCGAAATGAAGTGTGGATTGAATTTGAATTCAAAACAAATAGAAAATATTTGAATATTGAGTGTACAGGATATGATCAGCAAGTATTTGGTACATGTGTTAATAGGCAAAAGGAATCAATTGAAAAATGTGCTACGGTTTATAAAATATGATCAAATGAAGGTATGAGTTCAAATTTGAATTGGTTAAATTTGAAATGTTCAAACGTTGAAAATTATGGATTCGCTAGAAAGAGGGCTTTACAAGGATCACTTTGCAAAAAGTTTCACCTCAATCAGAGCTATGGTTGAAAAGATACGATGGAATGAAGCTGCAGGGGCCTATCTATAAAATCACAGTAACAATTTCGACTGAGAAAGAATTATAGAAAATTCAGGGACACATGGTGGAATATGATTGATTGATACCCCTTCATGGCTAAGGGCTCTGTGGATCGTTAGATTAAGTCGTGATCAACGGCCGATGTTCTTTTGGAGGTAGGGTTTGAGAGGTGGGGAATTGCTCACCGGAAAGTTCGCCGGACTTGATGCAGACGGCGGCAGGCGGCTCGGGTCCGTTGCGTGCGTCGAGTATGGTGGTCCTAAGAGCTCGGGGAATTCACCACGGGACATGGAGGATGACACTTAGCAAGATGGAGTACTCAGATACATCGTTGAGGTCCTCTAGTCGCGCCACAGTGCGGTTGGAGTCACGGCTGCGGAAACTGGCTTGGGTCAAGGTTGCAGCGTTCGATCTCGTACGTCACTGTGCGAAGTACATGGTGATTCACGTGTGGAAAACCAATACGAAGAAAATGGGACAGAGTAGGGGAGTAGGTACCCAGCAACGGCTACGCAATCCACCGGCGATGGAGCTTCGGCCGGCAAACTCCGGCGAGATCGGCGAGCACGAAATCGGTGAGGATGTGGAGCAAAGATTTAGGGAATCGGACGAGGGGTTTGAGGGGGATCTCTTGGTGGCTTCAGATTGAAAAGGGACTTGGGGGTCGCACGAATCGAGCGTGGTCATCTCGGCCGTGCGGCGCTGTCGTGAACAGAGGGAGACCGAGCAGAGGTAGGAGACACGTGCGGGGCCCATGTGTCGGCGGCAGAGGAAAAAAAGGAAGAGAAGGGTGCCGGCGGTTGGGTGGGCTGCTGCTGCACTGTGTCACGCGCGTGAGCGGTGGAGCGGAACTGGGCCGCCGGGGTAGCTGGGTAGGATAGGTTTAGATTTCCTATTCTGTTTTATTTATAGAAATGATTTTGGGTCAAAAAAGGATCCAAAAAATTTTCTACAAAATACCAGAACATTTAAAGAATATACATATACTAATATAGAGAATAGTGAACATTTTTCCATTCCAAAATACTTAAAAATATACATATAATATTTTCGTAAACTTTACTTGGGCTCTATAAATATACCCTAAAATAAATGTAGGGCTTATAAATAATTCCCAACATGTTTTTTTAAGATGAAACAAATACTCAAACAACATTTAAAACATTTCCAACTATTTTTATATTGAAGGAGTCATACTACCTTCTCTCAATTGATTTTCTTTTTGAGTTGGATTGGTTTAAATATAAAAAAAATCCAAATCAGAGAATATTCAATTATTCACCAATATTTTTCTTTGAGGAAGTCCTGTCATCCTCTCTCATATTTAAATTGGAAATAGTCTGAATATTCTCAAACCCAAAATAAGATGCAAATGAAAAAATTGGGAAAGTCATTTTATTCCCTCTCAATTTAATATTCATTTAAACTCCAAAAGTTTCAAATTCCTAGTCAAAATTAACTAACAACAAGCAACACAAACAAGTTTTAATTAACCCTATTTAAATTATTAACATTCCAAAATTTAGAACTTTGGGATGTTACAACATGATGTTGACAAAGTAAACCCAAGCAATATGAATAAACCCCGTCTTTTTATCCTTAATGGCAACAATACAAATACGTGTCCTTTCCCTTTCTGTCACTAGGATGGAGCACCGCTAGATTCAACCCATCACAAAGCACCTCTCCCATTGCAAGATAAATAAATCTAGTTGGCCAAACTAAATGGATAGATCGGAGAGAAATACAAAGCTATAACAATCATGCATGAAAGAATTCAGAAAAGACTCAATTAATATTCATGAATAATTTGATCATAAACCCACAATTCATTGGATCCCAACAAACACACCGCAAAAGAAGATTACATCGAATAGAACTCCAAGAACATCAAGGAGAACTTTGTATTGAAGATCCAAGAGAGAGAACAAGCCATCTACCTACTAGCTATGGACCCGTAGGTCTGTGGTGAACTACTCACGCATCATCGGAAGGGCAGCTAGGATGATGTAGAAGCCCTCCGTGATTCATTCCCCCTTTGGCAGGGTGCCGGAAAAGGCCTCCAAATGGGATCACGGAAGAACAAAAACTTACGGCGGCGGAAAAAGTGTTTCGGGTGGCTCTCTGGTATAATGGGAATATTTGGGAATTTATAGAAGTGGCATTAGGTCAAGGGGTGCCACGAGGGCCCCACAAGCCTGGGGGTGCCCCCCTAGGGCGCGCCACCTGAGCTTTTCACTCGCTCGTGACTCCTCGGGTCTTCTCCCAAACCTTCGTGGGTCCCTTCTGGTCCACAAAAAATTAATCCAAAGTTTTTTTTTCTTTTTTGGACTCTGTTTGGTATTGATTTTCTTAAAAGCCAAAAACAAGCAAAAAACAACAACTGGCACTAGGCACTAGGTTAATAGGTTAGTCCCAAAAAATGATATAAAATTGCATATAATTGCATATGAAACATCCAAGATTGATACTATAATAGCATGGAAAAATAAAAAATTATAGATACCTTAGAGATGTATCAGTGACCTGACTGTACTTTTGATAAGTTAATCACACTAATGACTATTATGGACTGTGTCATCCCCGAACTTATCAAACTTAAAACACCGGCTTAAGTGACGTGAGAGCCAGATTTTAGATAGTGAGGACAAGCCAAAAGAGGCTACAAGGCCTGCTTCCACAGGAAAGCAAACCCAGACTCGAGCCTCGAAAGCCGATCTTTGTGTCGTGCCTCGAAAGCCGTGTTTTGAGTATAAACTTTCCTTTATTATAGTTTCTTTATATTCTTTTTATCTTGTTACTACAGTCTAACTTATGTTACAAATATTATCAGTATCTATTGCTCATTTTTATGCAGGAGCCGGCTTATCTTAAGAAAGGCTGGGTTTCATAAAATACAATTCCACATTATAGCGATTGTGGTAACATGATTTACCGGGTTGCATGGCAACCAGGGTTTATGGTTTTCTACTCAAAGAAAATCAAGCTTGTGAATTCACATACAAAGCATAAAATACCGGGTTTCACTGCAACCACGGCCACGGGTTTTCATTCAGAGTGATATCAGTCTGGGATAAAATCCTAAGTGCTCGAAGGCACTGCTAGGCAGAGAAATTTCAACCAAATTCATATGACAAAATTATTACAAGACCTTTGGGGGCTGAGTCATCATTGTCTCAACATATTCAAGCATCAGCAGAGGTCATTGATTGAGGCTCGGTGACCTGATCCGTCGGCTTACCTTCAGTATTTACCGGCGTCAACCGTTATGACAGTTCAAAAAGGGAACCCTGGGTCGTGACAGGCAGGATAGCCCGATGCTCGGGGGTTACAGCATGTCAGTTTTAAAGACAAGTTTTTTTTCAAATGAAAAGGTGAGTCCCAGGTTGCTGTAGCCAAGACAACCCTACACTTGGGGGATACACTATTTGCAGCTATATATTTACAACAATCATGACTAAGTTCAAGTCTCATGTTGCTGCAGGCAAGACAACCCAGAACTTGGGGCTACACTGGTAGAAGTTTTATAAGTACAAGACAATTACAAGTCCCAGGTTGTTGCAGGCAAATCAACCCGACACTTGGGGGCTACACAGTCAAAATATTTTTCTATTCAAAGCACTAAGTCATCATGAAATGATAAACTTGGAGCTTGGGGGCTACAGGTAATATGAAGATAAAGGAGGAACGCCTTCAAGCCAGGTCTCATATTCATGTTGGAAGTTTGAAAATTCACTGGTACGCGTCGGTGCTATACAAACGGTTTTTAACCCCTTTCCGCGACAGCATTTGGAACTGTCGCCAAGTGAGTGTGGGCGATAGGGGGGTCCTTCCCACACGACCCAAAAACCGTCGGGGATAGGGAGCCAAGATGCATATACAGTACTCCTACTCGTTTGTTCTCGCATTGCCATCGCAGTCGGTATTCTGTGGTGCTACGTTTACGATGCGCGGCCCATCACAAATGGTTCACTATTATAGAACGTGCATGATAAGCATACAATCACACACATTTGCTTTTCCCAAACCGTATGCGATAACTAATTAGGAAGATTAGCTAATCTTCGTACGAGTGTCGAACAGGATTATGAAACGTCGGACCATCGTAACATCGTCGTACACGACAACTATCGCACATGCTATTCTGTGGTGCAATGTTTACGATGCATACTTCATCAGAAATAGTTCATGGTTGCGAATCGTGTACGATAAGGCAACTATCACAAACGTTTAGTTTGCCCGCACCATTTGTGATATTGTCTGACATCGCACACGCTTTGCAAACGACAACTGTGTGCATGCTTGCACACGTTTCCTCTCTGTGAACCGTATCGGATTATGGTGTATATGGCAAAAGTTTGTGTTTTACCAACCGTGTGTGCCGTAACTACCTGGAGAGCGTAATTTCACCGTAATTTAATTGTTGCTATTTCAAATTGTACCGGATTTGAATTTGAATTCGAATGTATGCTATAGCTTTATTCATATCCATCAGGTTCAAACAACCAATGCATTATTCGATTCATAGGTACATATGTCTAAGAATTACATAAGAACCAAATAAAGAATGATGAACCATAGTTGTATACTTGTACTATTAAAGACGGTAAAGAAAGAGGCGAAATACATTCTGGTTGCTGAACAAGGTGAAGCGGAATGCCCATATTGTGTCCTCCTCCATGCAGAAGGCACGCACGACTCTACTCCAACCCCTTGTGATGGCCGACCGCCCATCCTTCACGGTCTTCATGAAAACATCTAGATAATCATCGTGTTCTGGTAGAAATACTTTAACCTTTGCATGCCCACCAATCATGTAGTTTGAGAGGTAATCTTGAGTAAACTGCTTTGGCAACCACTGCAAAGGAAAAATATTCAGACATTGTCATCTAACACAACTCATTATGGGCAGTAAAAAGAAGGCTGTAGAGTTCTTACTTACCATCCTGCAGTTCGCTGTTGTCTTGGATAAAGTGTAAACAAATAGTTTAATTGCCATCTTTTGACCCATTTTACTAACAATCTTTATCAGCTTCCTCACTTGATCCTGGTTCATCGATATCTCATTGCCCCATACGCAGAAAGGGTCGAAGCATGGATCTTTACCAATGACATATGTACCTAAAAGCACCAAGTTAATATTAGAAGCTAAACAGCAAATGCACAATGATGTAGTACAACACTCTTTTATAATATCTTATAACATCCAATATACTCACATATTAGATGAATTAACATCTTATATTATGGGCCGGAAGGAGTTTATTGCATTCCTACAAATTATCGGCTGATTAACTGCTGCTATATCCATGGGTTAGAGTTAGTTTGAGCTAGTTCGGGCTCAAATAGCCCTAAAGTGTATCCAAACATGAGGGCTAGTATAAGCTAGTTGCATCTAACCCACCCAAAAAAACTATCCAACCCAAGAGGTGCTAATTGGAGCTAGTTCTCCTAGTGCATTTATTGTCAATCTAACCCTATCATCCAAACACCTCTTTGGATGGAGTTAGTTCAGACCTTCAGGGTTAGTCATGAGCTAGAAACTAACTCTAACCTCTAGCTAAGTTGAGTATCCAAACAGGGCTGTGTTGTTGTTGTTGCTGCTGCTGCTCTTCTACGTATATCTAGACATCATCAGAATATTAAGGTAACACTCTTCCTTGTTCCTATGTAGCCTAGGATTGCATATTTAGACATTAAGTACAGTGCATGTTGCTATGTAGCCTCAGATATTTTACATATGGCCCTAGTTAACCTAACGATAAATGGGTTACAGATATATTCAGTTAAAAGTCCGATTCACCGATTAGTCCCTTATCAGCCCCCGTCCTACATGGTACCAGCTATCGATATCCTGAACAGTGAGTATATATAAGCCATGGGATGAAACTAACCTCGATGGAAAACAACAGTCGTTCCCAAAATTGTCATGTGTAGGTACATCAAGAGGCATGTTAAGCACAACAGGCTAAACATCAACCAAAATTATCCATGGCAGACAAAATAATCTCCAAAAGATAGCTTCAGTGTGTAGGTTTAAGCACGCTAGTAAAGAAAAACAAGTGGAAAGGTGTGTTAACTGCAACAGGCCTATCATTTAACAACAGGCAAACATAGTCTTCAAACTGGTATTGTGCCGGTCTAAGTACACTGGTTATTGTTAAATAAAAATGGAAAGGCGTGTTAACTACAAGATGCAGCAACCAAATGTAGTCATTCATAGTGGTATTGTTGAAACTGGTACTGATGAAATTGAACTGCACAGTTCATACTTGCACATATAGAACATCACGTTGTGAATAACTGGAATAAACAAGGCATACTACGAACAACCTAAGATAGCATTTGAAACTGGACATATGCTAACTACAAACAACCAAACAATCAAAAAACTTTAAAAGAGGCATATGCTAGCTATAACAGGCTTAACAGCAAGCAAATATATGCCTATCGGTATGTTTAAAACTGGATTGATGAAATGTACTGCACAGTAAATAATTGCACATATAGAGCATCACATTGTGAACAACTGAAATAAACAAGGCATACTGCAAACAACCAAATATAGCAATTAAAACTGGACATATTCTCACTACACTACAAAAGGGACTCGATGGGTTTCCTCACTTGTCACAGAAGGGCTCATTCCCGTGGGAAGAGCACGGACCCTGGATGCGCTCCATGTTGTCGCAGATGGGCTCCTTCCCCTTGGAAGAGCACAGCTGTAGGGTGCCCTCCCTGATGTCGTAGACGGGCTCTTCCCCTTGGAAGAGCAGATGGGCTCTTTCCCCTTGGAAGAGCCGGAGAGGGTGCCCTCCCCGTGGTCGTCGTTGATGAGGTCTGACTTGGAAGCTGTGGATCCCAAGCCAGCGTCGCAGAACATGTCCTTCAGAAATGACAAAAGGGGCTCGATGGCGATGTAGGATGGCAAGTCCTTGACAGCGAGCCAGAGGAGATTAGCGGCGGGGCCATGGATGAGATCGACGGTGGTTGAACCCGAGGGGTTGGGGGTGGGCCACTTAACCTATGACATAGCCTGCCTCAGGCCGTCGCTGTCGACGACCTCGATGTCGTAGCTGGTGTCCGTGACATACCCGCATACTCTAGCCCATTGATTGAGTGCCTGCGGCCAGTAATGGTCGTCAGCTTCCTCGGCGACGTCGGGCGAAGAGACCGCGATACACCTATTTTGGGCCAGTCGCTCCTCGAGCTCCACGGGAAGCGTAGCTGGGCTTAGGCTGCGACGCTTTGGAGTGGGGGATGGGGATGGGGATCTGTGGGAAAGGGGGCGTTTGGCAGGCGTCATCTAAGAAACTCAGGGCAGCCTGGGTATGGAGATCGGTGGGTAAGCTGCACGGGCAAACCGGCAAATGTTGACAATGGAGGCCTTGCGGCGGCAGCGGTGGTGGGGACCTTGCTAGGGTTTCGAGCGAGGGAGGGTGTGTGTGTGTGTGTGTGCGCGCGCGCGCAAGGAGGTTTTGGTGTGTGTGTGTGTGTGTGTGTGTGTGTGTGTGGAGGGGTGGCGGGGGTGTGTTTGAGGAAATGATGCGGGTACTGAAAATTTTACTACGCAGGAGTGAAATGTCGGGGCTATTGAAAATTTTGATGATGGTGCATCGCACACGGTCCGGAGATCGGTGGGTAAGCTGCATGGGAAAACCGGTAGATGTTGACAATGGAGGCCTTGCGGCGGCGGCGGCAGCGGCGGGGACCTTGCTAGGGTTTCAAGCGAGGAAGGGTGTGTGTGTGTGTGCGCGCGCGCGCCCGAGGAGGTTTTGGTGTGTGTGTGTGTGGAGGGGGGGCAGGGGGTGTGTTTGAGGAAATGACACGGGTACTGAAAATTTTACTACGCGGGAGTCAAACGCGGGAGTGAAATGCTGGGGCTATTGAAAATTTTGATGATGGTGCATCGCACATGGTCCGGAGATAGCAACCGTGTGTTATGAAACAGAAAAACCCTCAAGGCGGGCAGATATTTTCGAGGGATGCAGGCAGGATTGGGAACAAGAAACATCACACACGGTCGAAACACAATAACTGTGTGTTATCAAACAGAAAAAAGCTGCAGGCGGGTAGATATTTTGAGAGGGGAAGCCTCGTGGAGCCCAACGTACTATGCAGATGTGTGCGTGACAGGGGCACCGGCATGGCACACGGTTAGTTTGAGTGAACCGTGTCTGTTGCGTCATCCGACTTGTCTAATGTTCATAAATTTGGCGAAAAATGACGCGGGAGTGGGTCAGAACACGAACACGCTTGCATGTGGACCAAATTTATGTATGAAAAGGGTGGTTTGATGTTCAAATACCAAATGCAACTTCGATGTGGCACCTATCTCGCAAAGTGCACGGTATTGCTTGCCCCCCCTCGTGTCGGCACGAAGGGAAACCTAAGCTATGAATGCATGCCCCCCCCTCGTGTCAGCACGAAGGGAATCCTAAGCTATGAATGCATGCCCCACAATCGAGGTTCACCTCCATAGCACAAGTGCGAAGTAGCAAGCCCCCCCCCCCCCACACACACACTTTCAGTCGGCGGGCCAGAGAGGCATCTCACCAAGATGGATCGTAAAATAGACCAAGAATAATCCACCTTGGTCGTACAACCGCTCTCTTGTTGTTGGTCAAAGTGATGGCCATCCATGCGACCCCGGAGATGGGCTAGCTCGCCAATAATCACGCAAGTAGCTAGTCCCCGAAGACAACCACTGCATACGTGTGGCCCAAACATATGTATGGACAGGCGTGTTTTTGAATACACAATGGAACAACTTTGATGTGGCACCGTGATTTCAAACTAGAAATCTCCACACTGAGTGAGGGTTAGGTTGACGATGCATATGTATGTTACACCACACTTCAAGCCGACGACGGGGATTCATGCATGCATGCGTGCATAGTATATGCGCTCAAACTTAATTAGGTATGAATCACACCATGACCTATACTACGATAACACGAACCAAAGGAAGAATCCGCCATGGTAACCTATCTTGCTGTCGGTCAAGGTGATCATGGATGTCCACGCGGGCCCACGAATATATAGGCTTGTCGCCGATAACCACACGAGGGAGTGTACCGTTCAAAGACAACCACTACATGCATATGTATGGAGGTGATGCGTGCATGCATGTTTGAATACCATTTCACAACATTGATGTGGCGCGTGCGTCGAAAATCGTACAGTCCCCACACAGAGCGAGATCAGTCCATGACGTGTAGCCACTTCAACTTGATGGGAGGGATTCATGCGTACACATGCATGTGTGTGTGCTCAAACTGTATCATGTCATCCCAGAGCATGACCTATATATATACCGTATTACAAGCAAAAAAATAATCCCCTCCTAAGTCAAAATTAACCTCTCTCATTGTCAGGCAAAAAGTAGTGATGGACCAAACGGGCCCACAGATGGAAAGCAGCGATATCGCTGATAACCGCTTAAGTGGGTGCGAGAGGACAACCACCATCGCTTTGCATGTGGGGCGCCAAACATATGTTGAATACCCAAAATGCACAACTTTGATGTGCCACATGCCTCGAAAACCATAAACCCCCCACACAGAGCGAGAAATTCATGAAGCATACTACATATGATGGTCCCCTTCCCCCTCTTCGATGCATACTATATGCTCCTACCGTAATACAACCCAAAAAGAATCCTCCTCGATGGTGAAATTAATTAACCTCTCCCGAAATAGGTCAAAGTGATGCATGCATCGATGATGGCCTCATGGGCCCACAGATGGAAGCATCACACATGAGTGTCCTAGCTAGGATAACCACCGCCTGCATGCATGTGGCCCAAAGAGGTGTTGTGTGATGTTTGAATAGCCAATTTCACAACTTTGATGTGGCACGTGCCTCAGAAACCGAAAAGTCCCAACACTGAGTGAGGTGTACTTGTTCACGGACTCGTACGTATAGTATATATGCTAGTCCCCTCCCACCTCTTCGACACGTACTATATACCACCATAACACAAACAAAAAAGATTCTACCATGCTGGTCAAATTAACCTCACTGCCGGCTGTTCGTCAAAGTGATGGACGACGACCTCGCGGGCCCACAGAAAGCGTCACACGCGAGTATCAAGTGTCATGTAGGACAACCATCGACTGCATGTGGCCAAAACATGTATGTATGAAAGGGTTGTGTAATGTTTTAAATAACGAATTCACGACTCTGATGTGGCACCTGCCTAACAAAACGGCCAACCCACACGGTGGCTCACAACTCGTAGTGTACTGCGAGCCACCTGCTACCCCCCAGACGCACACACCCACACACACACCACGAATCCATCGCAACTACGATGCATGTTAAATTATCCCACGATGAACATATGTTACCAAAGGAGGGATGTTTAAATTTCGAAAAAAACAGAGATCATTAAGACGTTTTAGTACATTAATTGATTGATTTTCTGCAGGTATAATGTGCAAAAATCAAATTTGAGCTACATTCACATGTGACAGTGCACCTAAATGGATTGCAAAAACACATGTGTCTCAGTGGGTGCATGTTTACTCCCCGTGCAAGAAATTTCAAACATTGAGAATCTCGATTTTTAAATTCTAGTACATCCAAAACTTATTTGAAGTTCATGAAACTTATCGTGTTGTCATATGGACACCAATACAAAGTGGCATTGTACTTTTTTTTGGTCAAATTTGAGACCAGTTTTGATGTAATCTTTATCTAATTACAAACGGGAGATTATTAATAATTGGGAACCAATATCCCAAACGGATTATTTATTCGAACCATGAGCGTTAGACCAACAATGGATATGTTCCATGCTTCAGTTAAGCAATAAAGCGGCAGCATTAATCATCCAAATAGAAAAACAATATACGTGCCGCCACGCGACCCGTGTGCCATGCGAGCAGGCGTGAGTTGACGGGATGCATGCGAGCAGTTCGAAGCGCAGGCAGACCGGGAGGCGTGCGTGCAGGTGTGTGAATTGACGGAGGCGTGCTCACTGTGCAGTGTCATCGGGAAGCATGCGAGTAGCTGTGTGAAACGACGGTAGGCATACCAGCAGTCCGGTGCGCAGGCTCACCGGGAGGCGAGCCAGCGGTTTGACCGCCGCCCGCCTCTCTCCCACTACTCCATATTAATGGTGCGCCCGAGCGGCCGCACCCCCCATCCTCGCCACACACACACAATCCTCTCTCTCCGCTTGCATCCTCGACGCCGTTCTCAGTCCTCAAAGCCGTCAATGTATGAGGATGCCGCTGAAGCGCCCCATCGGAGGGAGTGGCGACGCCGGTGCTGCTGAAGCACCGGAGCACGACGTGGAGACGGAGACAGAGGTTGCCGTCACCGCCGGCGAGTTATCGCTGCACCTTGACGTCGTCGAGCTTCCACAGATGGAGGCGGAGTTCCACACCGACTCTGGTGACGACCTCGGCGATGACTCCGACGACCACTTCGGCGACGACTCCGACGACGACGGACAACTGGTTAGTCATCTATACCCATTTATGTGTCAAATAGATCCTAGGGTTTCTCTGGTTACTCCTGCCTTCCCCTTTTTGGAATAGAAATCCTACGGTTACGTTCTCCCAATCCATGAAATCTGAGTAAGTTTCATTAGATCAGTGTAGTGTATTGATTGTTTGAATGGTACAAGTGATTAGTTGTTTCATCTGTGCAAATGATTTCTGCTAGTAATCCGACTAGGGTTAGTGTTCGTGCTAATAATTCCTAGCCAGGACTTGACAATTGATTTTGAATGACCTACATATATGTTTGTGCCATTATTTTCTTCAAGATTGGTCTGTACATAGACGACTGTGCTTAAAAATCGAACCATAATCTCTAGATATGTATAGAAAATAGCCATAAATTCCTAATCCTACTTCACGGCATGTAAACATTGATTTGATGCCAAATTTGTTTTACTATTTGTATAGGTGCTGTGTGACGATGTGGACAGCAAGGATGAAGATGGCCAGAGGAGGTACAAGAGGCAAATCCTGAGGGAGCTTTATGCAAGAATGCATAACAGGCGTATTAGAACCTGGAACGGCAGCTATCGATGCCCATTTTGCAACCACAAGCTTCATGATGCATATCAAAGTGTTCTGGCGCATGCAAGAGGACAGCCCGTTGGCTCCTTCAAGCAGAAGTATTCTCGCAGGGTGGCACACGGCACGTACGCCAAGTACTTGGAGAAGCTTCAGGATCGTGCCGGCATGTGAGATGAGATGTGGGATTGAACTATGTACGCTTGAGTATGCTTAATGACGGTTGAACTATGCTTGTGTACGTGTACGCTTATTATCTATGTCTGAGTATGTTTAATCTATGTTTACTTATGTCTAACCGTGGGATATGGATGCAATCAGTCCGGTTGATGGAATCTACCTCCGTCCTGGTTTATTGGTCCCCTTTGTAATTTGTGTTAAATTTTGAACAAAGATTTATCTGACAAAATGTTATAGCAGGTCAGCAAAAATTATATCGTTGGATGGGTATTTGAGCATAGTGTTCAATGATATAATTTTTGGTTACATGCATAAACATTTCTTAGTTAAATATTTGGTCAAAAATTGGTACAAATTACAAAGGGGACCAATAAACCAGGATGGAGGTAGTACGTCAATCACACACGGTTCCCAAAATTGGAACTGTGTGCAATGACTTTCCTTTTGCCTGTTGCGTCAATCACACACGGTTGGCTCTGGCAAACCGTTGCCTCCGAAATTCTTTGTGGGATAGAAAACCCTCACCACCCAGTTCAAAAAAGAAAAAAGAAAACCCTCACCATCCCCACGTCACAAAAACCCTCACCCCGCCCGCCACCCCCTCCGGTACCCATTCACACCTGCACAAGCTCCTCCGCGTCTATGCATGGCACCGCCTATCGCGGCGGTAACCACTTAGCTCGACGCCTGCCGCCGCCGTCAGGCTGCCGGCAAACCCCATCGCATTTCGCCACTTCCGCTTGCCGCCGCCTATCACCATCGACTTTCTCGACGCTGCTGGTGGTCGACCCAGCTCCGCTCGGTTGGGGAATCTGCCATACTGAGGGTTCTTTTTCATGGACAACAAGGTAACTAATTTAGTGAGATATTATCTCATCTCTTATCCCAGTTCATCTGCCTCCTTTAATCACCCGGCCGAAATCACCGTGAATTCATTTTTATTCGAGATGATTTGACGGTTTTCTTTCATTCATAGAGTGTACAGTGCGCGGACACTTCAGGACTTTGCGGCCTCCGCCAGACATTCCATCTCACCGTACCAGATGACTTGAGGATGCGCGCGGTTTGTTCAATCTCACCCTAAATCGGTTGGCATGGCCTACTTTCCTGAACATATTCTAAATATTGCTACATTTCGATAAAAGGTGCCACATGCACCATATACGTCAAAGGGGATTTTTTCCCCTCTTCTTTCTATATTAGGCAAATTAATGATGTATTGTTCTTTCGATTACTCTCATATTTCCATGACATCATGTTTACCCTATCTGTTTAATTTTATATTTTTGTCCTTCGATTTCAACTGCTGTACAGTTCTTTCAATTTGGGCCCATATTTGCATCTTACCATATTTTCTTTAACAATCCTACCATTTTCTGCAGTGCATCCCTTGCTATGCAACAGAATCTGTAGTGCACAATCTTTCCCTTTACATAAATCAAGACTGCAGGGATGTCATACTGAACACAAACCATGGATTTACAATCGTTGCAACTATAAGACTTGATGAACGTGGTGACTCCTATTTTGGCACTGGCCTTTGGAAAGAAATTTCTAAGTTTTATGTACTGAAAGCTGGCACTATAATTGCACTGCACATAAAAGGGCCTGGTCATGAAATATATGCTAACTTCCCCGACGATATCATCCGTCCAGACTTTGTTCGAAGTAAGTTTTCTTTTCAAGTATCTGCATGTTGACTTACCCAGCAATATCAAATGAATTGTGTAGTATTTAAGCAACCAATTGTTATTCCATTTTCTTACTATATTCCTACCTAATAATTTCTAGTTACCAATACACTTTTCTATTGCCATGTTTTAACTAAATATTCCCTGTACTCCCACTTCTATCAGAAAGCGCCGCTGACAAGGAGACTCTGGAGGTGGAGAACGGGGCTGCCAACAAGCGGAGGCGGGGCGAGCAAGAACCGCAAGTGACTCCAGCAGGCCTAGACTTCATCAGCAACCTCCCCGATGATATGTTGACAGTCATCATCTCCCTCCTCCCAATCAAATATGGGGCGCGGACAACCGTCCTTTCCCGGCGGTGCTGCCCCTATGGAACTCCACCCCTCTCGACCTCATCGACACCCACGAGCTCTGCCATGGCTATCGCAAAAGCTTGGATGCGTTCTCCAAGATCCTCGGCAGTCACCTTGGCCCAACCAGAGGCTTTACAATGGGCAAGTTCCGTTCCAACGGCAAGGACCGAGCCATGCTTGACGACTGGTTTCGATCCCCCGCCCTAGATCAGCTCGAGGAGCTCACTTTCGATGATGGGCATACAAACTCACTGCCAACGTCCGCGCTCCGCCTCGCGCCCACGCTACGCGTCGCCAAGTTCAGGAACTGCCATCCCCCCCTTAATGACGCGCCCGCTCTTATTCTACCACGATTGAAGCACCTCGAGCTCGTCGTCGTCTGCCTCCCAAACAGTGACATGGAGTGCCTGCTCCGTGGCTGTACTGCACTCGAGTACCTTTGTCTTCAGGCGATCAATGGGTTGAGTAGCTTCCACATCACCTCCATGACTCTCCGGACTATTTATGTGTGTTGCTGGTGCGGCAGGAAGACATCACAAGATGTGTACCACGGTATGGTCATTGAGGACACAGCTGCACTTGAGAGATTACTTGTAGTTGATCAAGAAGGTCCAACAAGAATCAATTTCATTTCTGCGCCGAAATTGACAGTGGTGGGCTACTCGTCTGACAAATACTCCGAACTTGTTATTGGATCCACACCCGTTCAGGTACAACAGCCGCCTTCTACCTCTCCTTCTACAAATTAACATTATTTCTAATTTCGAAGATGTTTGTTCGTCTGTCATCCAGAAAATGATTCCGATAAGCTTGACCCCGAAACTGCGCACAGTGAAGGTCTTGGCACTAGAATCTATCGGCCCCAACCTGGAGCAAGTTGTCAGTTTCCTGAGATGCTTTCCGTGCCTGGAGAAGCTATATACCGAGGTGATGTTCCGTTCCTGTTAAATGTTAACCATAAGAGAGTTTAATTTGTGACACCTTTTTTCAAGTTTACAATGACAATGTACTACGATTTCTGAAGGATTCTTTTGGAGGATTTCAGTACATACATGTCCCCCCCCCCATATTGGTTGCTTGATCCATATGGTTACAATCCATAAGTATTTCTCCTTTGGATTCATCTGTACTAGTTTTCTTAGGGAACTTTTCATCCACTCCAACCTCTTGTGAAGAAGGCTACATTTTTCTAGAATGTAATCAAATGCCCATGTTAATCATGTCAGATCGAAGATGGCATGTTAGTGCATTTTACAAATCCTGCAAACCAAATAGGCCTGTAGTAGTGTTCAAAACTGCATGTAGGCACTAACACGTTTTCTTCTTTTGCATATAAGATTAGGCCCAGTGGTGGATAATGTGATACAATATAACAATCACGTCGAATGCCTAGATCTGCATCTCTCAGAAATTACTTTGAACTCCTATCGAGGGACCTTACCGGAGATTATATTCGCTAGATTCTTTGTTGTCAGAGCAAGGGTGCTGAAGTTAATGAGGTTTGCCCTACATTTATTTCGCAAAAATGAATGGTTTGTTGATCAGCGCCGGCGCCTGCGGCAGAATGGAATAGGCTCCGAAAATGCTGAATTTCATTTTGGAACTTCAGATGACAGAGTAATCGGAAGTCATCGTGTAATCCCCATACATGACTTCTCAGTGGCTGACCCCTTTGCAAAAATTATGAGGTTTCGAAACCAGACTTAGAAGTGGTAATATTAGTTTGAACCTCTCTGATATCCATTCAGCGGATCAGCGCGAGCATTTGCAGCTGATGAGCTGAATTTCATTTCTAATATCAGTTTGAACCTTGTAATCTTCGAATTTGAGCCATATAACTCTGGAATTTGAACCTTGTAATATTTCGAGCTTTTGTGGTACAATCGTTGAAATGGCATCGTATGAGACTCGTATATTGGTAGCACTATTTTGACCTTAATATGCAATGGTCTTAGATTTTATTAACCATTCTCGAATCTGTTTACCTTGTCGGTTTCAAAGCACACGATCTGTATAGCTAACTCGACTGCGATCTTTGACATTATTGCACACAATTGGTTTCTTCAACCGTGTGCCTTGTAGAGCGCAGAATTAATTATCACACTCGAGTGTCCATCATCACCCTTCTGTGTAACTTTGACCTCATCACCCACGGGTAAACTTATGACCGAAGTCATTCCACACACTTCATTTTTACAAAGCTTTTTGCCAATAAACGCCCACGATTTGTCCCTCTTCTAGACGACGCGTGGCCAAACTAGCCGGGCGGGAAGCTTGCATGGTAAACTGCGTAGTAGCGCGGGAACAGGCTCACCGATGATACATTTGGCGACTCTTCGAGCCCACATGTGGTCAAACGAAACGCGTGCGGTGCGGTGTTGTCAAGCGTGCACTGGAATCCTCCGCTATGAACGCCGTGACAAGACATGACGATTACAGGCCGGCCGGCCCCCATTTATTACAGCGCCCATTTAACCCTTGTGTCTCTTCAACCTTTCGATCGCTCCCCACCATTGCAAGAAGCACACCCACCATGACAAATTCTTAGAGGGTATCCTGCGCGGCTCCAATGGCACTCCGAGCGGCTGCCGACGACGAGCAGCAGTTCACCATGCATGCCGTGGTGGACACCCACAGCAGGTTCATGGACCTCTCGGTGGTGTACACCAATGACCCGGTCTGGGTGGAGCACTCCATCCACATCATGGAGCTGTTGCTTGCCGAGGAGAAGTACAAGGTGGTCGGGTTTGACCTCGAGTACACCTGCACTCGTGCCGGGTCTCGTCCCAAGGTCGCCGTCGCCCAGATGTGCGTGCGCCACCACGTCCTCGTCTACCACTACTGCCTGGCCACAAGGCCTTGCGAGGGTTTCGCCAGGTTTTTCAATAGCCCCCACTACATGTTCGCTACGGTGGACATCACCAACGATGTAAAGGCGCTTGAGAATTCGGGCATCGCCTGCCAGAATCTTGTCGACATCCAGGGCCAATACAAGATCTGGGGCAGCAAGGAGCATGAGAAGGACTCACTGGTTCACCTCGCCGAGGCCATCATCGACCCCTACTACAGAGACATGAAGGATTCCTGCAACAAGGACAAGCGTGCCTGGCACTCGGCCTGGACGGAGAAACTCGACAAAGATCACGACATGTACGCGGCCAAGGAGGCGTACACGAGCTACGACATGTACAGGCGGATCGTTGACATGAGGAAGTGCCTCCTTCCCCAAAACGGCCAGGGATCCAGCCGGAAGCAGAGCAATGGCAAGCGTCGTCGCAACAATAAGTAGATGATTAGATCCTCGTTTCTCCTAGTTTAGTATGCATGTAATTTCTTACTTTGGTGTGTGGAAATGTTATGTGTGTAGTCACTTGTGTAATTGTATGCTTAATTTGGTTATGCAATGCTGTCTTTTTAAGTATATATGTTGATGCTCTGTAGACAGAGCGTAGATGTTGTGCAGAGAAAGAAAATCATATCGCACACGGACTAAACAATGGAACCCGTCGGTGATGTTTTCATCAATCACTCACAATTGTATACAAGCAATCGTTTGCTCACAACACACACGGCTTGTTAACAGGAATCGTGTGTGTTGTTATCAGTCTTCCCACACGTTTCCGATTACAGACCTATTTGCCGCGTATCACACACATCTTGTTAAGTTGAACTGTTTCTGTTCTCTTCGCTCAATGCAAACAGTTTATCCGAGTGAATTGTATGCCGTATATCGCACACACCTTGATTTGGCTGACCGTTTCTTTTGTGTTGCCTAATCACAAACAGTTCATCTGAGTGAACCGTATGCTGTATATCGCACACGCCTTCATCTAGCTGCCCGTTTCTTTTGTTCCGCCTCATCGCAAATAGTTCCTTGAACTGAACCGTATGCCCCTCATCCCACGCGCAACTAAATTCTGAACCGTGTTTGATGCATCCGTCATCGCAAACATTTTGCATCTTTTTTGACCGTTTTTTTACACCACCGTTTGTGATTATTGCATCGCACACAGTTTCATCGAAGGGTCTCTAATCGTAGTGTCATGTTAGCAGCATCCTGCAGTAGTGATTTGATATTATCTAAGCTATTCATAGAAGACCCAAAAAACGAAGCATTGAAAGTCGGCTCAACATGAGATGGAATTGTTATTATTTTTCATCGAAGCTGAAGGATTGAAAGCCGACTCAACAATAGACGGATTACCTCTTTCCCAATATTTTTATCAAGCCGAAGCACTAGAAGCTGACTCAAAACATCAGATGGGTCATTTTCCCATTATTTTTTTCTCATGGACCAGCGTCAGCAAGTTGATTCTAAAGCCAGCCTATTGATATGACAAAAAGACCCAGATTTTCGAGGAGCCAGTTCATTGAGTAAAGTGGGCTAGTTGAGCGAGCCGGTCCCTTAACATATTAGTTATTCTTATTTCAGGAGCTTAGCATGAATAAATTCAAGCAAACCTCAGGGCTAATGCCGGGGGAATTACCCGCGACTAGACCCGGCAACCCAACTATAAACCCGCCAAAGACCAGAAGGCCCAGGACCGGGTTATCGAGGAAACAACTTGGGCCAGCTCACTATGTGCTGGGAGCCTGCAAGTAACCCGACTAGTAATATCAAGACCCGGCTAAGGAAGTAAGACCCGACAAGGGAAACAAGACCCAACGGAGGAAGAATGGCCCGGGGGAGGACAAACCCGGCCTGGGTTGATTGGTGCGGGAGAGAATACGGGTGCCCTCACGGAAGTAGAACGTGACCCAACATGGGGGTGGCCCAACAGGCCGGTTTTGGACCATTCAAATAAGACCCGGACTAATATCCGACTTGTAATAGAAAAGAGACTAGTTGTAGTCCTACTAGGACTCTACATGTAAGCCGGTCCCTTGAACTTATATAAGGACGGGGAAGGCACCCCAAGAGGGACATGTCATGATAGACAGACAAGTTTTAGACAGACAAAGTAGTGACTATGGAGATAGAGGTAGCGAAACAGCACCCTTGTAATCAAGATCATCACCATCAATAGCAATCAAGCAGGATGTAGGATTTTACCTCCAACGCGAGGGGCCGAACCTGGGTAAAACTCACGTCTCTCGATTTTGACCCACCCCGTTCAAATGATCACCTAGCAGCGATGGCCTCACGACCTAGTTCTCACACGAGAACATCTTCCGTGACAAAACCATGACACAATGTCTCTGTGTACAAGGGAAGCTCAAGCATTCAACGCTCCAACTTTGAGGTGATTCTTGATGAGGCCGATGAGTTTGTGATGAATGAAGATGAAGATCCTCGTGAGCTCTACGGAGAGTAACAACTCTCATGGTCTTGGTCTGAGATCATGGGAGCAAGGGTACGGATGATAGTTCGATCAAGTGCAAGTTCCTCAAGGCCATCATGCCATAAAACAAGGCCATGTCCTCCATGATCCATCAAAGAATGGACTTCCACACCTTGTCCTCAAGCGATGTGTTGGATGAGTTTATTGCTATGAACATCTTGAACAAGACCGCCGACAACACTCTTGCTCAAGAAGAAGAAGAAGAAGAAGAGTAATCTTGAACAAGACCGCCGACAACACTCTTGCTCAAGAAGAAGAAGAAGAAGAAGAAGAAGAGTAGAGTTGCCCCGAAGACACCAAATATGCTTACCAGGAGCACATGGCTCTTGCGTCAAGGCAATTTTGGGGCAACAAGAGAAACTCAAGGCCCAACTTCTCCAAGAACAACTCAAGTGGCTCTAAGGGCAAGCAACGTGTGAGAACTTGCTACAATTATGGTAGTGTGAGTCACTTTGTGGTGGATTGCCCCTACAAAAAGAGGGAAGACAATGGTGACTAGCTTATTCACAAAGACAAGGTAAAGTCCTTTCCCAACAGGAACAACTTCATGAAGAGGGTGACACAAAAGGGGTTGGTGGCACATGAAGAGTACATCTCCGATGACGATGATGATCATGCAAGTGGTGAAGGGATGGCGACAGCCTCCATGGTCATTGCCACCTCTTCTCCAACCTTGGTGTCTCTCTTTGACACCCCCAACGAGAACCTCATTCCCAAGTGCCTCATGGCAAAAGGCATCAACAAGGTAACCTCCAGCATCAAAACTTCCATCACTACTATCCTTCTTTGTTGGATTGTGTGGATGAACATGAGGAGGTAAAGGTGGATGAGAATGAGTTTGACAAGTTCTTGGGTAAGCTCAAAGGTGAGATGAAGAAGCACTTTATTGCTCTCTTTGAACAAGTAGGTGAGGCCAATGATATCATTGAGTCTCATGAGGAGAACATCACTAAGATGGACGGGCATAGCTATGACGATGACAATGAGATAGCAGATCTTTCCATTGCTCTTGAGGAAGAGCAAGGTCTTCGTTCGGCTCTTGAGGAGTCACAAAACATTGACCTTGCTAAATTAAGGAAAGATCATGATCATGCACTTCTTCTTGCTCATGTGCTTAAATCCGAGAAAGTTGAACTTGGGGTTGGCCATGTAAGACTCAAGGAAGAGTTTAACTTAGTTGACAAGGCTCACAAGGCCTTGAAGAGTGCTCATTCTTCTCTCAAGGAGTCTCACGATCAACTCCAAGTGAAGCTAACCAAGGAGATGGCCACTTGCCCTCCTTTCGTTTTAATTGATAATGTGCATGCTACTAACATTTCTTGTGAGCATGTGCACCTTGTGGAGGAGAATGCCAAGTTGAAAGAGCAACTTGAGAAAGGCCTTGTGACTTGCATACAAGGTGAGAATAACCTCAATGACCTTTTAAGCAATCAACATCAACATGATGCAAACATATTGATGATTAGAAGTGACAATGGCACCGAGTTCAAGAACTACACCTTGGATGAGTTTCTTAGTGATGAGGAGATCAAACACCAATACTCCGCACCATATACCCCTCAACAAAATGGTGTTGCGGAGAGGAAGACCAAATGTTGATGGACGTGGCACGGACCATGATGGCGGAATTCAAATCTTCGTGCAACTTTTGGGCCGAAGCCATCAACATCGCATGACATGCGTCCAATTGGCTCTACCTCCGCAAAGGCTTGAACAAGACTCCATATGAGATACTTACCAGTAACAAGCCCAACCTCAAGTACTTCTGGGTGTTCGGGTGTAAGTGTTTCATTCTCAATAAAGGTCTTCGTTTGTCTAAATTTGAACCAAGAGCTCAAGAGGGCATATTTGTTGGTTATGCTACAAACTCTCATGCTTACCATGCCCTCAACAAGTCCAATGGACTCATTGAGGAGACGTGTAACATGGATTTTGATGAAAATAACGGCTCCCAAGTGGAGCAAAGTGGTCTTTGTGATGTAGGTGATGAAATTCCTCCCCAAGCCATAAGAAGAATGGGTGTTGGTCAAATCCTCCCCATTGAGGAACCCCTTGTGGCCGAAGAAGAAGCGCAATGTTCTACGCAAGTGGAACCATCACCAACGCTATACCCAAACGCTTCCAAAGTACAAAGTGAAGGCCCTCAACCAAATGAACATGATCAAGGGCAAGATCAACCTCATGATGATGATGTTACACCAAATGATGCCCAATATCAAGTTCAAGACTCCGACCAAGCTCAAGATCAAGAGCAAGCTTAAGACGGTGCTCAAGATGATGAAGATGATGCTCCTCAAATGCCTATTAAAGAGCTATTGGAGCGCCGTGCCGCCAAGATTTCTTCCACACAAAAATGTCAAGAGCATGTCATGGAGAATGTGCTTGGAAGCTTAAGGAGAGGGGTAACTACTCGTAAACAATTAACAAACTTTTATGAACATCACGTGTTTGTTTCTTGTATTGAACCCCAAAAGGTACATGAAGCGCTCGAGGACACGGATTGTCTTGAAGCCATGCATGGTGAACTCAACAACTTCGAGCTCAACACAGTGTGGGAATTAGTGCCAAGGCCAAATGAGAACCATAATGTCATTGGAACCAAATGGATCTTTAAGACAAGCAAGATGCGAACGTGTGGTTGTTCGAAACAAGGCAAGATTGCTAGCATAAGGCTACTCCCAAGTTGAGGGTATCAACTACGGTGAAACCTTTGCTCCCGTTGCTCACCTTGAATCTATTAGCATGTTGCTTTCATATGCATCTCATCATGATTTCAAGTTGCAACAAATGGATGTGAAGAGTGCATTTCTTAATGGTCCTTTGAATGAGCTGGTGTATGTCAAACAACCCCCGGGGTTCGAGGACCCCAAGTTCCCCAATCATGTATTTAAACTCAATAAGGCGCTCTATGGCCTTAAACAAGCCCCACGTGCGTGATATGAGCACCTTAACGAGTTGTTGCAAGATCGTGGGTTTGAAATTGGAAAAATCGACCCCACTCTTTTTAATAGAGGGTCAAAGGGGATTTGTTCATCTGGCAACTATATGTTGATGATATTATCTTTGGTTCTCCTAACAAATCTTTCAATGATGAGTTTGCCGCACTAATGATCGAGAAATTTGTGATGTCTATGATAGGAGAGTTGAAGTTCTTTCTCGGGTTTGAAGTCAAGCAAAGAAGAGAAGGAACGTTCATCAACCAAGCCAAATACACCTAAGACATGCTCAAGAGATTCAAGCTAGATGATGTCAAGTCGACCAAGACTCCCATGCCAACCAAATGCCAACTTGACATTGATCCAAATGGGAAAGCGGTGGATCAAAAGGTATATCGCTCCATGATTGGACCCTTTCTTTACATTTGTGCATCTAGGTCGGATATCATGTTGAGTGTGAGAATGTGTGCAAGGTTTCAAGCCGCACCTATGGAAAGTCATTGTGTGGCGGTCAAGCGAATCTTTGATATTTGGCTCATACCCCAAACTTTGTCTTATGGTACCCCAAAGGAGCAAGCTTTGATCTCATGGGATATTCGGACTCGGATTGGCCGGGAGACCGTGTGGATAGGAAGTC
Organism: Thinopyrum elongatum; assembly: GCA_011799875.1. Lineage (NCBI taxonomy): Eukaryota > Viridiplantae > Streptophyta > Magnoliopsida > Poales > Poaceae > Thinopyrum > Thinopyrum elongatum. The sequence continues at coordinate 283,954,931 of CM022300.1, forward strand.
AACTTCTGGAGGGTGCCAATTCCTTGGTTGCTCTTTGGTGAGTTGGTCTTCGAAGAAGCAAAATTGTGTATCTCTCCCCACCACCGAGGCCAAGTATGTAGCCGGCGCAAGTTTTTGCGCAAAATTGCTATGGATGAGGCAAACTTTAAAGGATTACGGTGTCACTTGTGATAAAGTGTCTCTTCTATGTGACAATGAAAGTGATATCAAGATCTCCTACACCGGTGCAACGTAGCAAGAAGACGAAGCATATTGAGATTCGTCATCATTTTATCCGGGATCACATCAAGCATGGAGAGATTGATATTATCTATGTCAACATTCAAGAGCAACTAGCGGATATTTTCACGAAGCCATTGGATGAAGCAAGATTTCGCGAGTTAAGGTATGAGCTAAATATAATTGATTCGAGAAATGTGGCTTGAAACTAGGCACACCCCACCACATTCATCATGTTATCTTGTTCTAGATGTAAGCATGGACATAGGGGGAGTGTTGTTCTCTCAATGAACTCTCGCTCACCCCATTATGCATAAATAAACCAAGTCTATCACATTAGCCATTTTTATGGTACTTGTGCATCAAAGATGAGTTTTGGTCATGGGCCCATGGTTAATGTAGTGACCCGACCCAATACGGTCAAGTCTCTGTGCTTTCTGTGCCATCCCTGGATCAGTATGCTGGCACACACAGTACTTCGATGAAATACCATAACATCACATGTAAAATAAATACCGTAGTTCCATAGTATACCTTATTTATCACAGCGGAAACAAAGCATAAGGGTGTGGAGTACCATCAACACCGACAGCAAGTTGAGTGTAGACCGTAACCCTATATCATAACTCTTACTCGTCATAGAAATATCTGCAACATGAGACATTGCAGTCGTGTAGGTCAGTACATTGAATGTACCGGCAAGATCATAATAAGAAGCAGATGATAAAGACTATTCTATATGCAATATGGCTTTGTGGCTCTGTGTCTGAGTTTTTGCATAAAAGCTGGTTTTATTTTCCCTACATCAAAGGAATGTCAAGAGTCTTCACTACGAAGTTATATAATATGACATGGTTCCGCCAACCATTGTCTCATAGCCCATAATATCAGTTGCACACAATTAATTATCAATCCGGTGTTGAGAGTTCCGAGATAGATCCAAGACCAAAGGCTCAAATTGACCATAACCGGGGACACGACTAATCGATTAGGTTTTAACTCTGTAGAGTGTTGTGCACTTTACCCACAAGATTCATTCCCTCCTTTTAGGTTCTCGCACTGTCGGGTGTTTGAGAACGGGACGAACGAAACATGGTCTTTCGGAGATGCTTCCCTGACCACGGACAGTGCCCATCCAATCCTACCTTTCAACTACATCTACTAGCAATTGCCCCGCCAGGGTCACAACTAAGATCAACCAAGCCAGAGCCCATAATGACTTGTGGCTGCACAGGTAAGCTTTCGGGCATGAAGTATTCTTCTGTCTCTTTGAGTCTTGGTGAAGCTTTCCACAATATGTCATGGCGCTTCTCCTTGCATCCCGGGTCATCCACTGGTTGCTCCAGGGTGCCCATCAAACCATCCTCCACCCAGTAGTGTCTATTTGAATTCTTATCTCGAGTCTCAAAATCTTGAGGTCTTGTAGATGTAGGCCTTAAAGAATGCAGGTCTTCAACTTGCCATCATGAAGTTGTTGTCGTTGACGTAGAGTCCTCCTTCTCACACCACTAATGAACACTCATACCAATCCCCATCCACTATAGCATAGCATTAAAATAAATAATGTCTCGGGGCTTGATGACAGGGGTGTGGGTTCCTACCTCATGCTTCTACTCAACAACAAGATCGAATATAACTACTGGAGAAAAATGTTGCAAAGGTGACACTAAATGCAATAAAAACATAGGTATGAACATATGGTCAAAGTGGACTTGCCTGGTATTACTTGATGAAGAGTATAACACTCTCAGAAAAGTTGATAGAACTATTTGTCACTCTCCGAACAAATCTATTAAGTCGAACATAACATTCATATCAGCAATCATTCTAGCAAACAATACTAGCAATCAAAATAACAATCAACAAATAAAACAACAAAGAAATCAATAATAAAAACTAAAAAAAATCCAAAGAAATTTCAAGGAAAACTACTGAAGAAAACTCTAAGACTTTACTATAACAAAATAAGTTTTATCCTAATTAAACTTAAATGATAAGTATGAAACTATGTTAACAGAAAAAGAAAATCTGAAACAAATGAAGAAACAGAAAGAATTTTTCATAAATTTTTACTAGCAAAAAGAAACAAATAAAAAGTTGTAATAAAACTCCATTTATGACCTATTCAAGTTTTGCTACAAAACTAAAGAAACAAAAATATTAAAATTTATTTTAACTAACTAATAAAAGTGGCTACTATTGACTAACAGAAACAACGCAAAACTTGTCAAAAGTGACAAAAGAAAATAATTAATATCAATTAAAAACTAGAAGAAAAAGAATTAACTTAAAACAAATCATAACAGTACTGTTTTTGCAAATAAACAATTTTAAATTAAACCAAAAATAAATTTGGAAGTGCTACTGGATAAACAACTAATCTAGTGACAAAGTGCAAAAAGAATAAAACTAAAATAAAATTTTAAACTCAAGTTATTCATAAATTAAGGTTTGGAGCAAATTTGAGCAAATTCAAATTTAAACTTTTCAAATTTGAAAACTATTGGATCTAACATAAACTTTATAAAATTTGAAACTATGCAAAAAGAATCACTAAATTTGGACTTAAGACATAAAAGATATTCAACATCTAGAAATAGAACTATTTCTGAAAAAGAAAACAAAAAACAGAAAAAGAAAAACACTAAGGGATGGCTAAGCTACACATGGCGCAACTCGATTGGCCGAGGGGTGTGTGCTTCAAAAGATAACAGGCGAACGACCGTTGCGTAAAGAAAACGTTTCTGCAAAATAAAAAATATGACCGATCTAATCCTAACTATTCGGATTAGATCTAAAGGGGGGCGTCCTGGTGGCTTGCAGTGGAGGGGGGGTCACCGGAGTTGGGTGGCGCGGCGTCGGGCTCGAATGGGGCAGGGACTCTGGCGGTCTTTGGCGTCGGGCAAGGTCACGGTCAGGTGCGGCAGACGACGGCGAATACGTAGGCGGCTTCGGGTGGTGGTGAGGAGGTCGGAGTGGAGCAAGGTGGCGGCAATGGCGCGGCGGCAGAGCTCTGCTCTGGCAAGGAATTTTGGGCAGAGGAGGGTGTCGGGGCTTAGGGTTTAGTGAAGAATCGAGCAGGGGAGCGAGGTTTATAAAGAGGGGTTGCATGGGGAAGGGGTAGCGTCGAAACGGCAAGGGAGTGGCTCGGGATCGGATTCGCGGCGGATCTCCGGCGAGCTAAGGAAAGAGAAGGAAGAAAGGCAGGTGGGGATCCGGTCGGACGGTGGGGCCCACCTATCAGCGAGCGAAAACAAATAAGGAAGGGGCGGGTGACCGATTCAAAGGGATTCGGGTGGGGGCTAGCTGAGTGAGCTGGCGCGCTGGATTTGGCTGGGCTGGCCTGCTAGTGGGCCAAAGGCCTCGGGCATTCTTTTCTTTTTAAAATAAAACAGAGATAGAAAATGAAATAAAAGAAAAATAAAAATGCCATAGGCATATAATATATAAAAATGTTCAAAAAACTGCAAAGAATAAGATGAACTATTTTTCATGTTCAAATAAAATCTACAAAAATTCATATCATGCAAACAATGCTACTTTTGCATTTAAAACCAATAAAAATCATTTTTAAAATACCAAAATTATTTCAAACTTATTTTCTCCTAATTTTCCATTGCAGGGAATCACTTTACCCTTATTTCCATATATTTGTTTTTAGGAGAAAAATAATTTGAATAAAAACCAAATAAATCATAACTGGGTTTCAATTTGAATTTTAAACCATTTCCAATTCTTTTCTGTTTTTCCTTGGCCAAATATATTTCAAATGCACTCCGAATTTTGAAGTGTCATATTGCTTCTCTCATTTTGAATATCTTTCAGAGAATTTGAAATTTGGAAATTCAAATAACTTCAAATGAAAGTGGGTTTCAGAAAACTTCAAAGTGACTTTTCAAAATGTTTCTTTGAAACTTCCAACTCTCTTTCTTCAAATATTTTCAAATGGAATTCATATCTTTTCAAATCCCTTTTCTTTTCTTTAAATGGAAGAAGTCATATTATCTTCACTCTAGGGTTTTGTGTTTGAATTGAATTTGAATTCATGGAACCAAATGCCAAAATAAAAGTTTTGGTTAAGTCCTTTTATTCCCACTCATTCAACTTTCAAAAAGTTTCAAATTTCCACTCAATTTCACACAAGCAATCACACAACAATCAAGCAAACAATCAAAATTATTTATTTAATATAACATTCCAAAATTTAGAATTTTGGGTTGTTATAGTTAAAATCTTCGCGGTGCCATACCAATTGACTCAAACATAGGTGGCTTCGGCCACCGCCCTCTCCTTGAGAGGTGGTTGTTCGAGTTGAATTTATTTGGTTTATAGTCTTTAGGACTTTGTTGGTGCTTTGAGTCACTCCAAGTTTGCTCTCCTTTGTTTGTCTTTTTGAGCTTGGAGTGTCTCTTCCCTTTTGCTGGTCTTTGTGTCTCCAACCCAAGCCTTCTCATCTACAACCCCTCTTCGTTGCATAAGACATTGTCCTTGATATTCACCTAGGAAACTTCTGTCCCTGCAGCGGTAGTAGCGGTACTACCGCTGGTCCTGGGGCGATAATACCGCTGCCTACCACGATACTACCGTTGAAGTGGTACTACCCGGCCTAATGCCGCGCAGTAGTACCGCGGCGGTACTACTGCTCTGTGGTTTCATGGGGGGTTATGAGTCGGGGCAGGGGGAGTTCTAACTCCCCCATACCCACTCATCTCTCTCTCCCCCCATGCTCTCCTCTCTCCAAGCGAAGAACTTGCCCGGCGGCTGCCGCCAGACATCAGATTTTGGATCGTCTTCCACGATTCCGACCGGTGGGATCGTTCCCCACCCTCTCCTCCTGCCATGGATGCCGGTATTGCCCTCATTTTCCTCTGCTATGGTTCTCTCTTTTGAATCTAGGTTTTAGGGCAATACATGTTTTATTCATCATTTTTTATCTAAATCGAGGCATGAGTAGGACGTGGAAGACTGCTAGAGTAGGAGAATCAAAGTTTGGTTGGAGAAAATTTGAATTTGACACCTCCGGTAGTATCGGATCTTGCCATGGTAGTATTCATTCTGCCTCGAGTGGTACTACCGCTCCCCTGGAGTGGTACTACCACTTATAAGCAGTACTACCGCTTATAAGCGGTACAACCGCTACAAGGTAGCGGTACTACCGCTCTGAGCTGTCAACTTCTCATCTCCTCCAATCCAACTTCATTCTCTCTATTTATTCCTTTTGGCTTGTGCAATATTTTACACCTGCTTTTCCCTCGTCTAGTTTTGTGGGTTCCAGGTGGTAGTAGTGCCGGTCACCATGCTCGCCACAAGAATCCAAACCGCTAAGGTGGCTCCAAGCGCTTTCGTACCTCAGATGAAGCGGATGTCGTTTCCAGTGGTCCACCCAAGCAAAAGACCAAGCAAATTTCCAGCAAGCAGAAGGAGAAAGCCAAGCCCATGAATGAGTTGTCTGCGAAGGAGTTCTATGCTTTTCGTTGCCGCATTCTGTATCACCATGAGTAATATCCTGCTCTTATCAACCATCCTTTCTAGACCAAGCAGCAATGCTCCATCTATCTTGATGTGCTCAAGGGCAGGACGAACTTGTTTGTGAATGTCAGGTATATCGATCTCGGTCATTTGGAGAAGGATCCTAACTACTTTGGAGAAGCTCTAGCCCTCTGTGCTCAGCTTGACATTCTCAGTATCATTTCTTTCAACAAAGACTTTGATGGAGAGCTTGTGGCCCAATTCTATGCCACGGTCAACTTTGGTACTGATGATCAGAGGACCCTCACCTGGATGACCAATGGAAGAGTTTTGACTACAAAGTGGAAGGCTTTCATGAACAGTTTGAGCTAAAATGGTGAGGGGCTCAAGAACTCTATTGGGTTGTGCCCTCCCAAGGAGGAGGCGGCCATGCACAAGTCTAAGCTCTACCACTACTCGAAGGAAAAGATTTCTCCCACCACCGGCAAGAAGACTTATGAGTTGATCCTATTCCTGGACATTATGCATCGTATCTTCAGGAACACACTTTTCCCTCACATTGGGAATTTGGATCAGGTTCACTCTTACCTCGTGGACATGTGTTGATGTGCCAGAAGGAGAAGAAAACGCAGGAAGTGTTGGACGTTTCTCATGTCATGTGGTCTAAACTTCACTCAGCTGTGTTTGAGTGCAAGTGTCCTATTTATGGCCCCTATCTGATGCAGCTCATTGAGGGGACATGGACTTATACTTTTCCGGACGAGATGTTTGTGACTGGTGATCTGATTTCACATGAGGTTATCCGGTTGAGGCAGAAGGAGAATTGCGGTGTTCCGGGGGGTCTGACGAGCCAGACTATGACCCTCCCATCGAGGAGCCATCTTGGGCTTCTAAGCTCAGGAAGAAGATGAACAAACTTTTCTATCTCCAGGTGCATGGCCAATACAAGGCTCATGTGGCGGAGAAGAAGGCCCATAGTCGTGATAAGGCTATCATGAGGCACCTTGGCTTGGAGGTCCACAGTGGTTCAGAGGACAAGATCACTTTAGAGGAGGAGTGGGCATAGAAGCATAGCAAGTGGACGGATTTAGATGGTGATCATCCTGCTGCTGTAGTTGAGGAGTCTAAGGGACATGAGGAGGAGGAACACGTTGATGATGAGGACATGGAGTGGTGCTACCACCTTGGACCGTAGTAGTTCTCTTTGCCCTTTTGGTGTCCCAATGCCAAAGGGGGGAGAGTTTAGGGATTTGCCGAGTCTCGAGCGCGTCTTTCTTTTGCCTTTGTTTTCTTTGCTCGTGAACTCTTTTATCGCTTGCTTTGGTTTGTGTTTGTGAGACCTGGAGACCTTATTCATATGGTGTGAGACATATGCTATCTTATATATATCTTTATGTCAAGTACTATATTAGTTTGTGAGATTATGCCTAACTTGTGCCCTTATCTTTATGCTCACATGCTATCACTTGCATCCATGTCTATCTCTCATATTATGTTGTTGCAAGTGTTGCCTTATCTATAAAATATAGGGTGAGTGTTGATCCTAGTGTGTGTGTGCTTTGCATTCCAAAAGCATACCTAAATAGTGTACACATCTAGGGGGAGCCCGTCTATATTTTGTAGATGTTGGGTTTGCTTATTATCTCTTTGTATCCTTTGTGCAAATCCCATGTTGTCATCAATCCACCAAAAGGGGGAGATTGTTAGGGCATATTTCTTCCTTAGTGGTTTTGGTGATTGATGACAATGCATTTGCGGACTAATCATGTGCACTGAGCATTTCAGATGATCTATCATATGTCACAAGACGGTTCGTTGCCCTCAGAGATATAGAGTCAAGACGGTTATTTTTCTACATTTCTTTTTCGGTGGACTTGAGTCATAGTAAAACCATACTATTAAGAAAAGGTTTGGTGGAATCATCACATACACATCTTCCCGGTGCACCCACTTTCCTTCCCGCTTCATTGGAGTTCCAATCTATTTTTCCGAAAATGTGTCCTAAGGCTACCCAGCGGTAGTACCGCTCTGGGCAGTGGTAGTACCGCTTGTAAGTGGTACTTCTGCTACTCCAGTACCGCATGTACTATCGCTTATTTTTGGGTCTTCTGTTGTCTATTCGAGCTCACCGGAAGTAGAGCAGCAGTAGGGCGGTAGTACCGCTTGCAGTACTTTCTCCTCTACCACCGCTCCACTACCGCTGCTCTTGCTGTAGCCTAGAACGCTAAGCGGAAGTAGAGTGGTAGTAGAGCGGTAGTACCGCTCGTAAGGGGTACTACCGTCCAGCCACTACTGTTGCTACTACCGCTTATTTTTATGCCTCTGGACTTGTTTGCCACTTCGGGGCAGTAGTGCGTGGTACTACCACTGTTGCGGTACTATCGATGTACTCTGCCCTACCACCGCTACCTCTTGTGTACTGCACCCTCAGCGGTAGTACCGCTGGGGCGAGGGGTAGTACCACTCCGGCGGCACTACCGCCTTGGGGTGCTGCGCCCATGCACTGTATTACTAGAACTACCGCCTGGGCGGTTAGTACCGCTCCTTGAAGCGGTAGTAACGCTTGTGTGCGGGTTGTGGATAGAAAAACGGTTGGATTTGTTCCCACTATAAATAGGGGGTCTTCTTCCCCAAGAAGACTTACCTCTTATCCTTCCAAATTCCATTGTTGCTCAAAGCTCCATTTTTGCCCGATCTCTCTCCCTAGCCAACAAAACTTGTTGATGCTCTAGGGTTTGGTTGAGAGGGCCCCGATCTACACTTCCACCAAGAGATATTTGATTTCCCCCCCCCCCACTAATCCCCTGCGGATGTTGTTACTCTTGGGTGTTTGGGCACCCTAGATGGAAGAGGTCACCTCAGAGCCACAATCCATTGTGGTGAAGCTTCGTAGTGGTGTTGGGAGCCTCCAATTAAGTTGTGGAGATTGTCCCAACCTTGTTTGTAAAGGTTCGGTCGCCGCCTTCAAGGGCACCACTAGTATCATTGCATCTTGCATTGTGCAAGGGCGTGAGGAGAATACGGTGGCCCTAGTGACTTCTTGGGGAGCATTGTGCCTCCACACCGCTCCAACGGAGACGTACTTCCCCTTAAAGGGAAGGAACTTTGGTAACACATCCTCATCTTCGTCGGCTCCACCTGTGGTTATCTCTTACCTTTACTTTGTGCAAGCTTGTATTGTGTTGTATCGTTTGCTTGCTTGTGTGGTTGTTGTTAGCATCATATAGGTTGTTCACCTAGTTGCATATCTAGACAACCTATTTGTTGATTAACCTAATTTGTTAAGAAAAGCTAAAAATTGGTAGTTGCCTAGTCACCCCCCCCCTCTAGTCAACCATATCGATCCTTTCATTTCTGAAGAAGGAACTCAAGGAGTCGGTGGTACCACATCTGTCGTCCCGACTGCTTTAACCCATATAGTGACTTATTTAGTTTTACACAATACATGTTGCGATTTGCCTTTGCATTCGGGATAGAGGTACCATCAGGAACCTCCGCAACTCCTTTGAGCCACCATGAAAAGCTTCTTGCATCGTGGATCCACAATAACTAGCGACGATGTGGTGGGGACGCTGTCATCCTGCTCGAGACACACAATACTGATGGAAATATGCCCTAGAGGCAATAATAAAATGGTTATTATTATATTTCCTTAATCATGATAAAGGTTTATAATTCATGCTACAATTGTATTGAGTGGAAACTTAAATACATGTGTGGATACATAAACAAATACCGTGTCCCTAGTGAGCCTCTACTAGACTAGCTCATTGATCAAAGATGGTTAAGGTTTCCTAACCATAGACATGAGTTGTCACTTGATAACGATATCACATCATTAGGAGAATGATGTGATGGGAAAGACCCATCCGTTAGCTTAGCATATGATCGTTCAGTTTATTGCTACTGCTTTCTTAATGTCAAATACATGTTCCTTCGCCATGAGATCATGCAACTCCCGGATACCGGAGGAATACCTTGTGTGCTATCAAACGTCACAACGTAACTGGGTGATCATAAAGATGCTCTACAGGTATCTCCGAAGGTGTCTGTTGAGTTGGCGTGAATCGAGATTGGGATTTGTCACTCCGTGTATCGGAGAGGTATCTCCGGGCCCTCTCGGTAATACACATCACAAGAAGGTTGCAAGCAAAGTGACTAAGGAGTTAGTTGCAAGATGATGTATTACGGAACAAGTAAAGAGACTTGCCGGTAACGTGATTAAACTAGGTATAGAGATACCGACGATCGAATCTCGGGCAAGTAACATACCGACAGACAAAGGGAATTACGTATGTTTTCATAAAGGTTCAACCGATAAAAGATCTTCATGGAATATGTAGGAATCAATATGGGCATCCAGGTCTCGCTATTGGTTATTGACCAGAGAGGTGTCTCGATCATGACTACATAATTCCCGAACCCGCAGGGTCGCACGCTTAACGTTCGTTGACGCTAGAGTAGTATTGGGATATTTAACGAGTGGTAACCAAATGTTCTTCGGAGTCCCGGATGAGATCCCGTATGTCACGAGGAGTCTCAGAATGGTCGAGAGGTAAAGATTTATATATGGGAAGTCATATTTGGGGTTCCGGAAAAAGGTGCAGTTTTTTCGGTATTGTACCGGGAAGCTTCCAGAAGGTTCCAAAGGATTCCGGAGGGGTCCAGAAGTCCACAAGTGGGTCCACCATGACCCAAGGGCTAGCATGGGCTGCGGACAGGTGCCCTAGCCTTATTGGGCTAGGCGCACCAAGTCCTCAAAAGCCCATGTGGCTAGGGAAGGCAAAAAAGGAAGGAGTCCTAGTAGCAATAAGATTGGACTTGGAGTCCAAGTCCTCTCCCCCTTAGATGTGCCCTAGGGCTTGGAGGGGCTGTTTCCCATGCCCCTCCACCTATATATAGAGGGGAGGGGGCTCCCCAAGAGGACACACCAAGCCCTTGGCTCCCCTCTCTCTCTCCCGTTACTCCGTAGTTCCACCGCCTCGTCCCGACGACGCTTAGCGAAGCGCTGTCGGTGCTCCACCACCACCATCACCACCATGCCATCGTGTTGGTTGTGATCCCATCTACTTCTCCTCTCCAACTTGCTGGATCAAGAAGGAGGAGACGTCATCGAGCTGCACGTGTGCTAAACTCGGAGGTGTCGTCCGTTCGGCACTAGATCGGTTGGATCGTGGTCGAATCGCGAAGAGTACGACTACATCAACCGCATGATAAAAGCTTCCACTTAGCGATCTACAATGTATGTAGATGCTCTCCCCCTCTCATAGCTATGCATCTCCATGGATAGATCTTGCGTGTGTGTAGAATTTTTTTTGTTTTCCATGCAACATTCCCCAACAGTGGCATCATGAGCCAGGTCTATGCATAGATGATATGCACGAGTAGAACACAAAGGAGTTGTGGGTGGCGGTGGTCATACTGCTTACCACCAATGTCTTATTTTGATTCGGCGGCATTGTGGGGTGAAGCGGCCCGGACCAACCTTACATGTCCACGTACATGAGACCGGTTCCACCGACTGACATGCAACTTGTTTTGCATAAAGGTGGCTGGCGGGTGTCTGTTTCTCCTAATTTAGTTGAATTGATTTGACTACGGACGATCCTTGAAGAAGGTTAAAACAGCAAACTTGATAATCACCGTTGTGGTTTTGCGTAGGTAAGAACGATTCTTGCTAGTTGCCCGCAGCAGCCACGTAAAACTTGCAACAACAAAGTAGAGGACGTCTAACTTGTTTTTAAGGGTATGTTGTGATGTGATATGGTCAAGACGTGATGTGATATAAATTGTTGTATGAGATGATCATGTTTTGTAATATCGTCAACCGGCAGGAGCCTTAGGGTTGTCTCTTAATTATTGTATGAAATGCAAGCGCCATGTAATTGCTTTACTTTATCGCTATGCGTTAGCAATAGTTGTAGAAGCAATAGTTGGCGAGACGACCCCGATGTAACGATGGAGATCAAGGTGTCGAGCCGGTGATGATGGAGATCATGACGATGCTTTGAAGATGGAGATCAAAAGCACAAGATGATGATGGCCATATCATGTCACATATTTTGATTGCATGTGATGTTTATCATTTATGCATCTTATTTTGCTTAGAATGACAGTAGCATTATAAGATGATCCCTTCACTAAATTTCAAGATAAAAGTGTTCTCCCCAAGTATGCACCGTTGCTAAAGTTCATCATTTCAAAGCACCTCATGATGATCGGGTGTGATAGACTCTACGTTCACATACAACAGGTGTAAGCCAGATTTACACACGCGGAATACTTGGCTTAAACTTGACGAGCCTAGCATGTACAGACATGGTCTCGGAACACTGGAGACCGAAAGGTCAAACATGAGTCATATAGTAGATGTGATCAACTTAAAGATGTTCGCCATTGATGACTACCCCATCTCACCTGATGATCGGACATGGGTTAGTTGATTTGGATCATGTATCACTTAGACAACTTGAGGGATGTTGATTTAAGTGGAAGTTCATTAGTAATTTGATTAATTGAACTAAGATTTATCATGAACATAGTCAAAATGTCTTTGCAAATTATGTTGTAGTTCAATAGCTCGCGATGTAGCTTCCCCATTTTTTGATACGTTCCTAGAGAAAACTAAGTTGAAAGTTGATGGTAGCAATAATGTGGACTGGGTCCATGATCTGAGGATTATCCTCATTACTGCACAGAAGAATTATGTCCTTGATGCACCGCTAGGTGACAGACCTATTGTAGGAGCTGATGCAGACGTTATGAATGTTTGGCAAAGCTCGATCTGATGACTACTTGATAGTTTAGTGTGCCATGCTTTACGACTTAGAATTGGGGCTCCAAAGACGTTTTGAATGCCGTGGAACATATGTGATGTTCCAAGAGCTAAAATTGGTATTTCAGGCTCATGCCCATGTTGAGATGTATGAGACCTCTGACAAGTACTTTGCCTACAAGATGGAGGAGAATAGCTCAGCTAGTGAGCATGTACTCAGAATGTCTAGGTACTACAATCGCTTGAATCAAGTGGGAGTTAATCTTCCAGATAAGATAGTGATTGACAGAGTTCTCCAGTCACTATCACCAAGCTACTAGAGCTTCGTGATGAACTATAATATGCAAGGGATGACTAAAACGATTCCCGAGCTCTTCGCGATGCTGAAATCAGCGAAGGTAGAAATCAAGAAGGAGCATCAAGTGTTGATGGTTACCAAGACCACTAGTTTCAAGAAAAAGGGCAAGGAATAGAAAGGGAACTTCAATAAGAATAGCAAGCAAGTTGCCACTCCCGTGAAGAAGCCCAAAGCTAGACCCAATCCTGAAACTGAGTGCTTCAACTGCAAGCGAAATGGTCACAGGAAGCGGAACTGTCCCAAATACTTGGCTGATAAAAAGGATGGCAAAGTAAACAAAGGTATATTTGATATACATGTTATTGATGTGTACCTTACTGGTGCTCATAGTAGCCCCTGGGTATTTGATACCGGTTCAGTTGCTAAGATTAGTAACTCAAAACAGGAGTTGCAGAATAAACATAGACTAGTTAAGGGCGAGGTGGCGATGTGTGTTGGAAGTGTTTCCAAGATTGATATGATCACCATCGCACACTCACTCTACCTTCGGGATTAGTGTTGAGCCTGGATAAATGTTATTTGGTGTTTGCGTTGAGCATGAACAAGATTAGATTGTGTTTATTGCAATACGGTTATTCATTTAAGTCAGAGAATAATTGTTGTTCTGCTTACATGAATAAAGCCTTCTATGGTCATACACCCAATGTGAATGGTTTATTGAATCTCGATCGTAGTGATACATATATTCATAATATTGATGCCAAAAGATGCAAAGTTGATAATGATAGTGCAACATACTTGTGGCACTGCCATTTAGGTCATATTGGTGTAAAGCGTATGAAGAAACTCCATGCGGATGGACTTTTGGAATCACTTGATTATGAATCATTTGATACTTGTGAACCATGCCTCATGGGCAAGATGACTAAAACTCCATTCTCCGGAACAATGGAGCGAGCTAATTACTTATTGGAAATAATACATACCGATGTATGCGGTCCGATGAGTGTTGAGGCACGCGGCGGGTATCGTTATTTTCTAACCTTTATAGATGATTTGAGTAGATATGGGTATATCTACTTAATGAAACACAAATCTAAAACATTTGAAAAGTTCAAAGAATTCAAGAGTGAAGTAGAGAATCATCGTAACAAGAAAATAAAGTTTCTACGATCTGATCGTGAGGTCAATCTTTGAGTTACGAGTTTGGCCTTCATTTAAAACAATGTGGAATTGTTTCACAACTAACGCCATCTAGAACACCACAGCGTAATGGTGTGTCCGAACGTCGTAACCGTACTTTATTAGATATGGTGCATTCTATGATGTCTCTTACCGATTTGCCTTTATCATTTTGGGGTTATGCATTAGAGACAGCCGCATTCACGTTAATAGGGCACCGTCTAAATCCGTTGAGACGACACCGTATGAACTATGGTTTGGCAAGAAACTTAAAGTTGTCGTTTCTTAAAGTTTGGAGATGCGACGCTTATGTCAAAAGGCTTCAGCCTAATAAGCTCGAACCCACATCGGAGAAGTGCGTCTCCACAGGATACCCTAAGGAAACTATTGGGTACACCTTCTACCACAGATCCGAAGGCAAGATCTTTGTTGCCGAGAATGGGTCCTTTCTAGAGAAGGAGTTTCTCTCGAAAGAAGTGAGTGGGAGGAAAGTAGAACTTGATGAGGTAGTTGTACCTTCTCTCAAATTGGAAAGTAGCTCACCAGGGAAAAATGTTTCCGTGATGCCTACACCAACTAGAGAGGAAGCTAATGATGATGATCATGAAACTTCAGATCAAGTTACTACTGAACTTCGTAGTTCAACCAGAACACGTTCCGCACCAGAATGGTAATCTAGTCCTCGAAGTCATGTTGTTAGACAACGGCGAACCTATGAACTATGAAGAAGCTATGATGAGCCCAGACTCCAACAAATGGCTTGAGGCCATGAAATCTGAGATAGGATCCATGTATGAGAACAAAGTGTGGAATTTGGTAGACTTGCCCGATGATCGGCAGGCCATTGAAAATAAATGGATCTTTAAGAGGAAGACGGACGCTGATGGTAATATCACTGTCTACAAAGCTCGACTTGTCTCAAAAGGTTTTTGACAAAGGGTTGACTACGATGAGACTTTCTCACCCGTAGCGATGCTTAAGTCTGTCTGAATCATGTTAGCAATTGCCACATTTATGAAATCTGGCAAATGGACGTCAAAACTGCATTCCTTAATGGATTTCTTAAAGAAGAGTTGTATATGATGCAACCAGAAGATTTTGTTGATCCTAAAGGTGCTAACAAAGTGTGCAAGCTCTAGCGATCCATCTATGGACTGGTGCAAGCATCTCGGAGTTGGAATATACGCTTTGATGAGGTGATCAAAGCATATGTTTTTATACAGACTTTCGGCGAAGCCTGTATTTACAAGAAAGTGAGCGCGAACTCTGTAGCATTTCTGATATTATATGTGAATGGCATATTGTTGATTGGAAATGATATAGAATTTCTGGATAGCATAAAAGGATACTTTAATAAGAATTTTTAATGAAAAACCTCGGTGAAGCTACTTACATATTGGGCATCAAGATCGATAGGGATAGATCGAGATGCTTAATAGGACTTTCACAAAGCACATACCTTGGAAAAAGTTTTGAAGAAGTTCAAAATGGATCAGTTAAAGAAAGGGTTCTTGCCTGTGTTGCAAGGTGTGAAGTTGAGTAAGACTCAAAGCCTGACCACGGTAGAAGATAGAGAGAGAATGAAAGTCATTCCCTATGCCTCAGCCATAAGTTCTATAAAGTATGCCATGCTGTGTACCAGACCAGTTGTGTGCCTTGCCATGAGTTTGGCAAGGGGGTACAATAGTGATCCAGGAGTGGATCACTGGACAGCTGTCAAAATTTTCCTTAGGTATCTAAAGAGGACTAAGGAAATGTTTCTCGGTTATGGAGGTGATAAAGGGTTTGTCGTAAAGGGTTACGTCGATGCAAGCTTTAACACTGATCCAGATGACTCTGAGTCTCAATCTGGATATGTATTGAACGTGGGAACAGTTAGCTAGAGTAGCTCTATGCAGCATTGTAGATATAGACATTTGCAAAGTACACACGTATCTGAATGTTGCAGACTCATTGACTAAAACCTCTCTCGCACGCAAAACATGGTCACACTCTAGTAAAATCTTTGGGTGTTAATCACATGGCGATGTGAACTAGATTATTGACTCTAGTAAACTCTTTGGGTGTTAGTCACATGGCGATGTGAACTATGGGTGTTAATCGCGTGACGATGTGAACTAGATTATTGACTCTAGTGCAAGTGGGAGACTGATGGAAATATGCCCTAGAGGCAATAATAAAATGGTTATTATTATATTTCCTTAATCATGATAAAGGTTTATTATTCATGCTAGAATTGTATTGACCGGAAACTTAAATACATGTGTGGATACATAAACAAATACCGTGTCCCTAGTGAGCCTCTACTAGACTAGCTTGTTGATCAAAGATGGTTAAGGTTTCCTAACCATACACATGAGTTGTCATTTGATAATGAGATCACATCATTAAGAGAATGATGTGATGGACAAGACACATCCGTTAGCTTAGCATATGATCGTTCAGTTTATTGCTACTGCTTTCTTAATGTCAAATACATGTTCCTTCGACCATGAGATCATGCAACTCCCGGATACCGGAGGAATACCTTGTGTGCTATCAAACATCACAACGTAACTGGGTGATCATAAAGATGCTCTACAGGTATCTCCGAAGGTGTCTGTTGAGTTGGCGTGAATCGAGATTGAGATTTGTCACTCCGTGTATCGGAGAGGTATCTCTGGGCCCTGTCGATAATACACATCACAAGAAGCTTGCAAGCAAAGTGACTAAGGAGTTAGTTGCAAGATGATGTATTACAGAACGAGTAAAGAGACTTGCCGGTAACGTGATTGAACTAGGTATAGAGACACCGACAATCGAATCTCGGGCAAGTAACATACCGACAGACAAAGGGAATTACGTAAGTTGTCATAAAGGTTCAACCGATAAAAGATCTTCGTGGAATATGTAGGAATCAATATTGGCATCCAGGTCTCGCTATTGGTTATTGACCAGAGAGGTGTCTCGATCGTGACTACATAATTCCTGAACCCGCAGGGTCGCATGCTTAACGTTCGTTGACGGAGTAGTATTGGGATATTTAATGAGTGGTAACCAAATGTTGTTCGGAGTCCCGGATGAGATCCCGGACGTCACGAGGAGTCTCGGAATGGTCGAGAGGTAAAGATTTATATATGGGAAGTCATATTTGGGGTTCCGGAAAAATGTGCAGTTTTTTCGGTATTGTACCGGGAAGCTTCCAGAAGGTTCCGGAGGATTCCGGAGGGGTCTGGAAGTCCACAAGTGGGTACACCACGACCCAAGGGCTAGCATGGGCTGCGGACAGGTGCCCTGGCCTTATTGCGTTAGGCGCACCAAGTCCTCAAAAGCCCATGTGGCTAGGGAAGACAAAAAAAGGAAGGAGTCCTAGCTAGTAGGAATAGGATTGGACTTGGAGTCCAAGTCATCTCCCCCTTAGATGCGCCCTAGGGCTTGAAGGGGCTATTTCCCACGCCCCTCCACCTATATATAGAGGGGAGGGGGTGCCCCAAGAGGACACACCAAGCCCTTGGCTCCCCTCTCTCTCTCCCGTTACTCCGTAGTTCCACCACCTCGTCCCGGCGACGCTTTGCGAAGCGCTGTCGGTGCTCCACCACCACCATCAACACCATGCCATCGTGTTGGTTATGATCCCATCTACTTCTCCTCTCCCACTTGCTGGATCAAGAAGGAGGAGACGTCATCAAGCCGCATGTGTGCTAAACTCGGAGGTGCCGTCCGTTCGGCACTAGATCAGTTGGATCGTGATTAGATCGCGAAGAGTACGACTACATCAACCGCGTGATAAATGCTTCCGCTTAGCGATCTACAAGGGTATGTAGATCCTCTCCCCCTCTCATAGATATGCATCTTCATGGATAGATCTTGCGTCTGCGTAGAAAAATTTTTGTTTTCCATGCAACATTCCCCAACAAATACAGTGACGCGCCAATACTTGACTCCCTGCCTGCATCATCTGGGACATCTTGCCAACAATTTTATTAAATAGAAAAACCTAGAAATTAGCCCAGAAAAAGCAAGACGGAGAAGGTGACAACTAGGTTCAAGTTTCCCAGTACCACGAGGAGATACTTGCCTTCTTGACTATCTTGGCACCAGAAGGCGACGCGGCGGTGAAGATCGGCCCTCTCCAGCACCACCTGGAACTCTGGCGCGGGTTCTATCATGGCAACCTCAACAGAGCAGTCATCCTTGTCACCACGAACGGGCTACTAGGAAGAAAGAAACATTTGGGGACGATTCCAGCCGTGGGTATTTCATGGGACCTACCGCCACCACGACCGCTTGGGCTTGCTCTACATGTGTCACAAGAGAAGAGAGATCAGGAGGGAGTATGTAGGAAGGGGTTAACCTCGAGCGGTAGTGGCGGTGTCGGTGCAGCATAGCTTCGCTAAAGTAGTTTCCCTCGAACGAGCAGCCATGACGTTTGGTCTGCGGCAGTTTGGTCATCTCCTCTGCCCCTCACACACCGATGGACCCATCACATCCTCTCTCTCTCTCTCTCTCTCTCTATATATATATATATATATATATATATATATATATATATATATATATATATATATATATATCGCAACGACAGTCCTTCCTAGATCCCATCTCTCTCACAGCAGCGGACGAATCCCCTTCACCCCTCGCGTTGATTGGTCTCGCAACGGCCAAAGGACGCCACCTCTCTCGCAGCAACCAACGGCGCCCGGCCTTTCTAGCCAATTGGGCTAGAACAAAAGGCCAAGTTAACAAAAGACCTCACATTTTTCCTCTAGAGTAGCATCCCTTTAAAACAGCAGATATAACGACCTAAAATATCTCAGTCACAAAAATGGATGGCCAGAAACATGGAGGTCTTGGGAGGGCTGGGGTTAGGCTCAGTTTTGCTATCCTAAATAGATTGATGTTCGGTAATCTGACAAGTAAGTTAATTTTACTGGCAATCAAGTGGTTGATTACGTGGCAAGTAGGTGAACACAATCTGTCGAGTACAAATGAAATAAAAAGTTGTCAAAACATGTTAACATGGGATCTAGTTTTGAAGATCCCACCGCAACAAACCAAATGGTGAGAGCGGATCATCAATCTGATTTGACAGGTAGTTTTATTTATAATTTTAAAGCATTTAAAGGAATCTTACTTATGTCATCTCATGGATGCATGGTGGATAGAAGAGAATTGAGCCCCCATAGATATGTGGCGCTGGTATATAGTTGAGTCCAATATTTATTTAACTTTGCCTTAAAAAAAATTGGCGGGGTACTTTGCCTTAAACTGCATGCTCCTAGATTTCTCTATCTCCAACCCATAATGTAATGTATAATAGAACAGATGCTCCCCAAAACTGTTTTTTAGGGCAAATTGACCAAAATTGTGCTCCAGCAGTTGACGTATCTTCATGTAGTGCTGCAAAAGAAATTAGGGCAGCCCAATTTTTTGCCCCGAGTGCTGCAAATATACAACAACTGCTGCGCAAAGGCCACAAATTTTTTGGCATCAGGAACCACACAGGACGACAAGACACATCACTTTGTGTCAAAAACGCAGCTGGAACAAATAATGCAAAAGCGCAGTCGTAATGTATTTTAGGGCATCACTTTGGATCGCGAGGTGGTGGAGAGGCTCCTGGACCCCTCGTGCTTGGTGGATTCCATCGCGCTGGAGACGAGCTCGAGGAGCAACCTCTCCTCCTTCAAGCTATCGGCGTGGACGGCGAACCCAGAGGCGATCCCCACCCTGCGCTGGCTGACGGTCCCGGAGCCAGGGCCGCAACAGCAGATGGAGGTTCCGGCAGTTCTGCAGTACAAGGTGCTCATTCATTTACCCGAGGTCACGGAGTTCTCGCAGGCGGAGGAGCCATGGTTCTTGGGCGGCTCCTCTTCCGACAGCGGCCAGAGCGGGATCCCAGAGGAAGACGAGATGGGCGGTGGTGGAGGTCCGGTCACTCACAGGCGCGACTGGCAGTTTAGCGTGCGCAACAACAGGGGGAAGCAGGCCGGCAATGACAACGGAGAGATGGGTGGCGGCGGTGGCCGCGGCCGGAGTCAGGCGGCGCAGGATTGGGTCCTGCCGTGCATGGAGTCGCCGCCGCGGCTTCCCCCACGTCAGCACGCAGCTGTCAGGGATCGGGTTTCGGTCAGGGTGTCTGCTTTTGACCGGCTGATGGGGCGTGGAGCAGAAGATAGGTCGGTGGACAGGCTGGAAGATCCGTTGGGCGAAGCTACTTTGGGGACCCGAGAATCACCGGCGGGGGCCACGGCGGGTCTGCCGATCGCCTCGCCGGCAGCCAACCAGGAAGCTCCAAGTTTGAATCCGGTCAATGAGTTGCGATAGCCGAGGAGAACTTTGGCATCCACCGTAGTGGTGCCTTCCCCGACAAGGGCCCACAGGATGCAGATTGATGGCGCACCCAGCTGTCGGTGTACTAAGTATTGGGCCACTAGTATCCCGTATTTATGCACGGGCAGTTGTAACCATCCTCACGGCAAGGCTTGCCGGGAACAGCTCGAGGTCGATTCAAGCCATCAAGGGAATCATCAAGTCAGAGATCTGAGGATCAGCAGATAAGCAAAGCTGGGGTCCGAAGGCCAGCCTTCCCGGCAAGATCCTTACCGGGATAGCCTGTGGAGCCCGACAAGGCTTGGCGCCCGGCAAGGCTTGCGCCCGGCAAGTTTCGGCGCCTGGCGGGATTCTGCCATTATGCCACCGCTCCAGCACAGCGACAAAGCCTGACATTCTGGGTCCTTCTCTGGATGCGTGGCAACGCGCCAGTGGAGGAGAGCTTAAGCGATGCTGATGGGATGGCTCCTTTTTCCATTCCCAAGAAAGTGAGGACACCTCACGGTGCATTAAATGCGTTTGTCCCAATCCGTCAGGGGTTAAGTATGATACCCTGTAGTTACTTTACACCTCAATGTATGTACATTTTGTCACTGTGGAGACCCCTTTGAGCATATAAAAGGAGGCCCAAGGCAACTGCTACAGAGGAGGAGAACTTCCGGCCCATTCTGCATGCATAGCTGCTCTTTGAACGCACTGTTCATTGTGAGCGTTCCTAAAGGCTGGGCTTAAGAACATCAATAAGAACACAAAGCAGGAGTAGGGTTTTACGCTGATTAGCGGCCCGAACCTGGGTAAAAACTTCCCGCGTCGATCATTGGTTCTGCTCTTTGCGTATACCTCTCCCCCCGCCGAATCGTAAAGGGTCTCTCGGGATCCCATAGGTGTCGTATCCCGACATCTTTGGCTCGCCGGCTTTGCCGGGCCGTCCTCCGCAAGGTGCTCATCAAGGTGGTGCACAGCAATCCTGGCATCGACCTCTACAACGCGCTCGTTCGCCAGTTGGGTCGCCCGGCTAGACTGGAGCACCCTCAACGCGTTGATGATGCTTTCAAAGAACATCGTCAACCTGGCGCTTGGAGATATTCTTTCCTCGGAAGAGTACTTGAAGTTCGACAAGCCCATGGTTGACAGTTCTGCGGTAAGCTTCTCCGCGGTGGCGATGAGACGGTGTCGGTGTACTAGAATAGGGGTACCCTAGTACCCCGTACTTGTGCACGGGCAGTAGTAGCATCCCGCGGCCAGGCTTGCGGGAGGACAGCCAGAGAGAAGCTCAAGATTATTAAGCCATTCAAGAACAAAGTATACAAAGCAAGAGTTAAGGCCCCGGCAAGAGGAGCTTGCCGGGAGGGACAGCTGAGGCCCAGCCTGAGGTTTGCTGTAGCAGAGTACTTGCCGCGGCAAGGTACTTGCCCCGGCAAGTCATTGGCTGCGGCAAGGTATTGGCTGCGGCAAGATAGCAGCTGCGGCAAGGTACTTGCCCCGGCAAGTTACCTTGCGCGACAAGCTGTCAGGTGCGGCAAGGTCTTGCCGCGGCAAGCGTTACTGTACCACTGTGCTACTGTGCTGCTCCGGTGCCTCTGCCAGCGTGGCGCTCTGGGTCCTTCCAAGCGTGTGTGGCAGAGCACTGTGTAGATGGC
The DNA here is from genome assembly GCA_011799875.1 of Thinopyrum elongatum. NCBI lineage: Eukaryota > Viridiplantae > Streptophyta > Magnoliopsida > Poales > Poaceae > Thinopyrum > Thinopyrum elongatum. The sequence goes on from CM022300.1 coordinate 283,976,826, forward strand.
GGTACACTGTAGCTAGCGGTGCAGGAGCAGGTGGGATAGGCTTTTCCCACGTCCAAGACGTCCGGGTACATGTATCTGGACAGCAAAGGCATGGGCATTTAATGCCCTTGTCCCCTGCCGTCAGTGGTAGGTAGGACATGTCATCCTGGTAATAATGGCCTTACTGTAGCAACTTTCCACCTCTACCTTTACTGTTTGCCACCTGTTGGTGACCCCTTTGTGCGTATAAAAGGAGGCCCTTAGGCAACATGGAGAAAAAGAGGAACGGGGAGATGGAGAACTCCAGTGTTGTACGCAGCTACTCTGTACTGTAGCGCTCCTGGAGCTAGAACAATCATATAGATAATAAACCAAAAAGCAGGAGTAGGGTTTTACGCATCCGTGCGGCCCGAACCTGGGTAAATCTCTCTCGTGCACTGTTGTGTTCTTCGCTAGATTTGCTCTTCGTGCGACCGTCTCTCCCTGCCGAACGTAAAGGGGTCCTTCCCTGGGTCCCATAGGTGATCGCGGATTCGTCCCCGACATCTTTGGCGCGCCAGGTAGGGGGAAGGAGGTTGCGTGAACCTAATCTAGCGATTTGCGCGTTAGTTTTTGGGCCATCCTCCGTCTTATGGCTCCAAAAAAGAAGACTTCGGCCATCGGTGCGTCTACGTCCAACCCGCCTGCTCCCATGCAAGAGGGTGCTGACGTGATTGCAGCTGCTGGGGGGACTGGAGAGCGAGAGCTCCTATTACCTCCACCTGTCCAAAACCGGGCCAGCAACGCCAATCTTGGCGCTGCTGGGTCTGGGAACGCAGCGCTGCTCGCTGCTGCTGGCCCTGCAAGCTCCAGAAACGGTGCTGCGCGTTCTGGAACGCCTGCGCCGGTTCAGACGCCGCGGCCTTCGCAAGAAGCCCGTGACAGGCAGCGTCCTGACGCCCCAGGTGCCAGGCGCTCCCTGGATAATGAACTTGCGCATCGATCTCGAGATGCGCGGGGTCACCATACGCAACAACACGTTGGCGGGGTCGAGGTGCGGTCGCCTGGGCGTGGAGATGCTCCTTCTAACACTGTTAGGAGTAAGAGCATCCCACAGTCCTCACGCCACTCGATACCTCCCTCACCAGCAGAAGCGTTGGCGCGTGCGCAGCTGCTCCTGAACTTCCCTCCACCAGCAGATAAGCTTGACGAGTGGAGGGCAACCATTCAGAGCCTTCTCAGCTTCGCAGATGCCGACCCGGTGCGCGCGGCCGACAAGAGAACTGGTGACAATGCTGTCACCAACAAGAACGGCGAGGGGGCAACAACCGTACACTCCCCACCCAGACGGCCTCGGTCGCCGACACGTCGAAACGACGCCCGTGGCGATGATTCCACGGCGTCGTCTGACCCGCGAGCTCGTCGTGACCAGCGCCTCGTTCTTCAGGAACGCAGAGGAGAAGACGCTCGTACCACTATCGAGCGAAGGAGAGAAGCGCATCGTCAGTCCGACAGACGCGCAGGGCCCGCTGTTGACATGCATGCGCCAGGGGATCCTGGCGACTTGCCGTACGCGGTAAGTTGTCCAGCGTTCACCCGTGAGCTGCGGCAGGTCGAGTGGCCCAATCGCAAGGCTTTCAAGCCTGACGTGCCGGAGAAGTATGATGGCAAGACACACCCGTCGGAGTTCCTCAGCATTTACACCATTGCGGTGCAAGCTGCCGGGGGACGAGACGACAAGATTCTTGCTAACTACTTCCCGCTCGTGTTAAAGCGCAACGTCGTCTCATGGCTCATGCACTTGCCGGAGAACTCCATTTCTTCATGGGCGGACCTGTGCCATCAGTTTGTTGGTGCCTTTACTGGCGGTCATCAACCTCATGGCCAGGAGAGTGATCTTCATCTCATCCCCCAGAAGGAAGGAGAGCCCCTGCGTAAATACATTCAAAGGTTCAGCCGCGTACAGTACAACATCCCAGATGTTCACCTCGCTGCGGTTATTAGCGCGTTCCATCAGAACGTGCGTAACCGCAAGATGCGGGAGGAAATGGCGATGACCAAGGTCAGAGACATTGGCCAGCTATATGCTCTCGCCGACAAGTGTGCGCGTGCTGAAGAGGGAAGGAAACTTCCCGGTGAAGGTGTTGGCCCAGGGGGGAGCTCAGACAGCGAAGGTACCGCCCCGGCAAAGAAGGGCCGGCGGCGGAACAACAGGAATAAAAAGGGCAAAGCTGTGCTTGCCGTCGAGCAGTCCAGCGGCAACGGCAGCGCCGACAAGGCCAAAGTCGAGGGCTCCGGCAAGGAGATTGCCGCGTGCGCCAACTGTCAGGCCTTGGCGGCTGCCAACAAGCAGGACGGCTCCGACAAGCAATATTGCAAGATCCACCGCACCAAGGGACACGATCTCCAGAACTGCCGACGAGTCGAGCAGCTTGTCGAACAGCAGAAAGCTGAGTATGAGAGGCGCGACAAGGAGAAGGCCCCAGAAGGTGCTGGCGGGTCCGGCAAGAAGCGCACTGCCCGAGGAGGGCGTCGCGGCAAAGCCAAGCAGCAGCAGAGAGACAGGCCTCCTCGTGGCCGCGACAAAGATGATGATGATGATGATCTAGATGATGAAGAATCCAGTGAGCACGAATTTCAGAAAGCCGCAGAAGTCTTGTGTGTTGACGGTGGTGCTTCGTTGCATTCTTCTCACCGCCAACTTAAACAGTGGGCGCGAGAGATCAATGCGGCGGAACCATCTGTTGACGCCAGAAAGCTTCTGAAATGGTCCGACACGCCTATCGTCTTTGACATTGAGGACCACCCTGACCGCACAACGGCGGTCGGGTGCTTGCCGATGTTGGTTTCACCAACGATCCGCAACCTCAAGGTCACGAAGATGTTAGTTGACGGTGGGGCCGGCTTGAATCTGATTTCGCCCGCTGTGCTCCGGAAACTTCAAATCCCTGACGGCGAGCTTGAGGAAACTGGTACTTTCCAAGGAGTCAATCCAGGAAGGAGCAAGCCGAAAGGGAAGATCACGCTGCCAGTGACATTTGGCGGCGAGCTGAACTACCGGACCGAGAAGGTCACCTTTGACGTTGCCGATATTCCATTGCCTTATAATGGGATACTTGGCCGTCCAGCGCTCGCCAAGTTCATGGCAGCCTCTCATTTTGCCTACAACGTGTTGAAGATGCCAGGCCCAGTAAGTGTTATCACAGTTCCCTGCGACAAGAAGGATGCGCTTATTTGCGCCGACAAGATCTATCGGGAAGCAGCTGCCGCAACTGCCGCCAAGGCACTTGCCGCTGAAGCTCTCGGGGGGGGGGGGGAGAACAAGAGGAAGTCCGGCAAGAGCTCCTGTGCCCACTCCGGCAAGCGCACCTCTTCGGAGTGCTGCGCTGCCATCGAGGACGCACCAGAGAGCTCCACCGGCAAGTGCAAGAAGAACAAAGCCGCTCCGCCGGCGACAAAGAAGGTGCCCGCCAAGGAGGACGGCACTGGTGGTTCCTTCACCATCAGTGCCATACTTGACAACAAATAGGAAAGCGCGCTCGTTGCTTTCCTACGGGCGAATGTCGACGTGTTTGCATGGCAACCGTCCGACATCCCCGGTGTTCCCAGGAAAGTAATTGAGCACCACCTTGCCGTTTGTCCCCACGCGAGGCCCGTCAAGCAGAAAGCCAGAAAGCAAGCTGTGGAGCGGCAAGAGTTTATTGCGGAAGAAATCAAGAAGTTGGAAGCAGCAGGCCTCGTCAGAGGAGTGCTCCATCCTACGTGGTTGCCCAATCCTGTTGTCGTGCGCAAAGCGAATGGAAAATGGAGGCTTTGTATTGATTTCACTGATGTCAATAAAGCTTGTCCCAAAGACCCATTTCCTTTGCCCCGCATAGACCAGATTGTTGACTCCACGGCAGGATGTGATTTGCTTTCATTTCTTGACGCATATTCAGGGTATCATCAAATCTTCATGGCTGAGGAAGATGAGGAAAAGACCGCATTTATCACACCCTGTGGCACATACTGTTTCGTACGTATGCCATTTGGTTTGAAAAATGCTGGTTCGACATTTGCAAGAGCCGTCCAGATTGCTTTTGAGCCTCAGCTGCACAGAAATGTGGAAGCCTATATGGATGATATAGTGGTCAAAAGCAAAGACAGGGCTACTTTGGTTCAAGATCTAGAAGAAACTTTTGTAAATCTGCGCAAGATCAACCTGAAGCTCAACCCCGAGAAGTGCGTGTTTGGAGTTCCCTCCGGCAAACTTCTCGGGTTCTTTGTGTCTCAACGTGGAATTGAAGCCAATCCTGACAAGATCAAAGCCATTGAGCAAATTGAAGCACCGAAGCGCGTCAAGGATGTACGACGACTTGCCGGCTGTGTTGCTGCTCTCAGTAGGTTTATCTCCAAGTCAGCTGAGCGCGCCCTGCCATTTTTCAAAATCTTAAAAAAGGCAGGTCCATTGAAATGGACTCCGGAGGTGGAGGCAGCGCTGCAAGACTTGAAGAGATACCTCTCCTCTCCTCCAATACTTGTCGCACCTAAACCACAAGAGAAGTTGTTGCTGTATCTAGCGGCAACCAATCAAGTGGTTAGTGCTGCGCTAGTAGCGGAGAGAGAGGTGGATGAGGAAGCAGTAACTGCGGCAAGCACGTCCAGCGACAAGCTGGGGGCTCCCCCGACAAGTTTTGCTGCCGACAAGGATTCGTCTGCGCAGTCAGGCGAAGTGATACAAAAGAAGAAAATGGTGCAGCGCCCGGTCTACTTTGTGAGCTCTCTTCTGCAGGGAGCTAGGTCAAGGTATTCTGGTGTGCAGAAGCTGCTTTTCGGCCTTCTCATGGCCTCAAGAAAGCTGCGCCATTACTTTCAAGCACATGAAGTTACCATCGTCACTCGCTTCCCGCTGAAAAGGATTTTGCAAAATCCAGAAGCGACAGGCAGGATTGTCGAGTGGGCGTTGGAGTTGTCGAGTTTTGGTCTCAAGTTTGAGAGTACATCAACCATACAGAGCCGAGTTTTGGCAGAGTTTGTCGCAGAATGGACACCAACGCCAGACGAAGAAATCCCAGAGACGACTCTCCCCGGCAAGGAGACAAGCAAAGAGTGGCTTATGTACTTTGATGGTGCCTTTTCGCTGCAAGGCGCCGGTGCTGGCGTACTGCTTGTCGCACCCACCGGAGAGCACCTCAAGTACGTGGTCCAAATGCACTTTCCCAAGGAACAGGCGACGAACAATACTGCAGAATATGAGGGGTTGCTTGCCGGTCTCAGGATCGCGGCAGACCTTGGGATCAAGAAGCTTATTGTCAGGGGAGATTCGCAGCTTGTCGTCAGGCAAGTGAACAAGAACTACCAATGCCCATTGATGGAAGCTTATGTAGATGAGGTGAGGAAGTTGGAGGAACGCTTTGACGGCCTACAAATGGAGCACGTCCCACGTGCTGAGAATGACATTGCCGATGGTTTGTCAAAGCGCGCCGCACTCAAATTGCCTGTGGAACCAGGCACTTTTGTGCTCCAACTAACTCAGCCATCCGTGACGCCATCAGTACGGCAAGGCAGGAAGAGGAAGTTGGCTTCTGGCGACTACTTCCCGGCAGAGCTCCCCGAAGCCGCCGGCAAGAAGGCTGCCAAAGCCAGCGCCAAAGATGCAGAGGGGCAACTTGCTCCGACAAGGCCTCATGCTCTTGTCGTTGAAGCGGGTGCTCCTAGGCAAGAGGCAAAGGGGCAACTTGCTCCGACAAGACTTCGGGTCCTTGTCGTTGAAGCAGGCCCTCCTGATCGAAGCGCTGAGGAGCAAGATGCTCCGACGAGGCCTTGGGCTTCCATCGTTGAAGCAACTGCTCCCGACGAGCTTGTTGAAGGACAGCACGCTCCAGCAGGGCCCCAGGCTCTTGTCGTTGAAGCGGCTGTTCCCGCCAAGCTCGTCGGGGAACGGCCGGCTCTGGTAGAGCGACAAGCTCTTGCCGTAGGGCCTGATGTTCCCGCGGCAGAAGAAATGCCTTTAGTCCTCGTTGTCGAGCCACAGGCTCCAGCGTGGGCGCAGCAGATCATCCATTTCCTTCAGACAGGAGAACTTCCCGAAGAGTAGGAAGAAGCGGAGAAAGTAGCCCGATGGTCCAATATGTATCAATTTGTCGATGACATGCTGTGCAGAAAAAGACCAAACGGTGTGAAATTGAAGTGTATTCCCCGGGAAGAAGGACAGGAGCTGTTGGCGGAGATTCATGGAGGCATATGTGGTCACCACATAGGGTCAAGAGCCCTTGCTGGAAAGGCTTTCCGGCAAGGTTTCTTTTGGCCCACCGCCCTCCAGGATGCAACTGCACTAGTAACCAAGTGTGAAGCGTGCCAGTTTCATTCCAAGCAGATTCATCAGCCAGCTCAAGCTCTCCAGACAATCCCTCTCTCCTGGCCATTTTCGGTCTGGGGGCTCAACATCCTCGGCCCCTTTCCCTGTGCCACCGGGGGCTTCGAGTACTTGTATGTGGCCATCGACAAGTTTACGAAGTGGCCGGAAGTGGAAGCAGTGAGGAAGGTGACAGCACAATCAGCCATCAAGTTCTTCAAGGGAATTGTTTGTCGCTTTGGTGTTCCTAACAGGATCATCACCGACAACGGTACCCAGTTCACGAGCCACGCCTTCATGCAGTATGTCGAAGACCTTGGCGCCAAGGTCTGTTTCGCTTCTGTTGCTCACCCGCGAAGCAACGGTCAAGCTGAAAGGGCAAATGCTGAAGTGCTGCGTGGGCTCAAGACGAGAACTTTCGACAGGCTGCGCAAGTGCGGCAAGAACTGGATCGAGGAGCTGCCAGTGGTTCTTTGGTCGATCAGGACGACGGCAAATCGAGCTACTGGCCAGACGCCTTTTGCTCTAGTTTATGGAGCAGAGGCAGTTCTCCCCACGGAACTCGTATACGAGTCACCTCGAGTGCTCGCTTACGATGAGCTTGAGCAAGAGCAACTGCGGCAAGATGACGATGTGCTCCTCGAGGAGGATCGTCTTCAGGCTGCTGTGAGAGCTGCTCGCTACCAGCAAGCTTTGCGTCGCTACCATAGCCGCAAAGTTAATGCCAGAAGTCTCGAGGAAGGCGACCTTGTTCTTCGGCGCGTTCAGTCGGCCAAGAATTCAAACAAGTTGACGCCGAAGTGGGAAGGCCCTTATCGGGTGAAACGAGTCACCAGGCCCGGCGCTGTCCGCCTGGAGACCGAGGATGGCATTCCAGTGATCAATTCCTGGAACATTGAGCATCTTCGTAAGTTTTTTCCATAAGGCGGGGTTGCCGGGCCCTTCCCCGGCAACCACCTTTTGTACAAGTATTGCCGCTGTTGCATGTAATCCTTTGTACAAAGCCAGGCGCAGACCCTGTGCATAAATAAAGCTTTTGTATTTCGCAGTTTTTGACGATTTCATGTTTACTTTTATTTTGCATGATTATCTGACATCCTGTGCAGTACAGCCTCCCCGGTAAGCATTAACGAGCCGCCAAGCTCCTATATCTTTATTTTCTCTTCTTTCTTTTTCTCAAAGAGACAGAAGCTTCCCTCGCGCACAAGTTTGCCGGGGGGGATGGGATAATGATATGGACCAGGCGTGGACCAGGCGTCGTTCAAAGAAACTTTGCCTTGCCGGGAAGAAGGCAGCGGCAAGCAGTGACAAGACCTTGCCGCGGAGAGATCAGCGACAAAGCTAAGTGCCAAAGTTTGAACAATCAAATTCTTTTTTATTTTCAAGGTTATTTTCCTTGAACGATACTACTCTTTGTATGGAAAACCTGTGCGCGACGGAACCTAAGCATAATCGGTCGCGCCCTTACCTTGTTTCGAGTCCGCTCAACAACCTAAGTGGCTGCACTGAGCGCGACAAGGTTGCTTGCTGGCAGCGGCACCGCCAGCAGGCTGCTGAAGTCCCGCACCCAGCGCTCGCGGCAATGGTGCGCGCACCAGCAAGTTCCCTATAAGCGTAGGGCAAGTACACACAAAGAAAGAAATTGCTCAAGGGAGATGACATGCATTAACTTCAAAATATTGCAAGTTATATTACAAGATAAGTTGCCGCGGCTTAAACAGATTGTTCTTTAACATGTCTAGCGGCGGCAAGGAGGGAGAAGAATGGGCTCTCTAATTGCGGTGCTCGCCTTCGACTCTCTGGATTTGGTCCACCCTCTCCACGATGGGCGCGACAAGGGCCTCTAGTGGCGCGGGGTCGTATCCCTTCGGCAAGCTTTTGAAGATGTTGCTGAAGTCGACGCCCGGGTTTCTGTATGCTATCTTCACCAACAACCTCCGAAGAACTCCCCGGCAAAGCCTGCGTGACTCGTCGGCCAGTTGAGCCTTGTGATTGACTTGGAGCTGTTGGAGTGCTTCTACTACTCCGTCGAAGAACTCGGCTAGCTTGACGCTAGTTTGCGTGTTCTTGTCGGTGGAGTACCCGAAGTCCGGCACCTTCAGGGCAGTCAGCTCCTTGTCGATGTCCTCGGCGGCGCTGGCAAGCCTGTCTGTGAAGATCCCCACGTTATCCCTGAACTTCTTGTGGGTTGCAATAGCGTCTTGAAGCAGACCCTTTTCCTTTTGGAGCTCTGTCATTAGAAGCCCTTCGCGCTCTCTGGTGGTGTCGAGCGTCTCCTTCAGCGTGGTCAGCTTCAGCTTCAGGTCTGCTCTGGAGTCGTTGGCGGCGGCAAGCAGATTGTTCTTCTTGGCTATGGTAACTTGCATCTCCGCCAAAGTGTGGGTCACCTTTGCCCTCTCACTTTCAAGCGTTGAGAGCTTGTCACCGTTTGCCTTGAGGGCGGCCTCTAGTCTTGCCACTTTCTCCTCTGTTTCCTTCCTGTTCACTTCTGCAGCAGCGACAGCGTTGGTGGCCTCCACCAACTTGCTGGCGTACTCTTGGGCCAAGGCTTCGATTTCCTTCTGGTGTTTTTGTGCCTGCCCCTGGGTCCGCTCTGCGACAAGTCTTGCCACCTCCTCGTCTTTCTGCTGGAGGGTTTCGGCAAGTTTCTTCTTGCGCTCGGCAAGTTCCTCTTCGTGGGCATCAAGGTCCACTTTCCGCTAGTTCAGATCACCGGCCTGAGCAGACAACTCCTTGGCGGTCTCCTCCTGTTTTTGTTCAATGTCTTGCTTCATCAGGAGGAGGGCCTGCCGTTCTTCGGCCAGCTGTGCCCGCTTGACCTCTAATGCCTTAAGAGATTGCGCGCGGACGTCCGCCAAGATCTCCGCGCGCCTCAACATGTCAGCTTTGGCCTTCTCGATGAGCGCCTCCCTGGAAGCTAGCTTCTCCCGTCGGGCGCGATGAAGATTCAGCAGCTTTTGAAGCAGTTGCTCCTCTTCAGACGTGCTGCTGCTGCTGGCGCCTGGCGCATCCACAAGCTGGAGCCCGGCAGCGGCAAGGATCTCCTCGTCCACAACATCCTCCTCGGTTGGCGCTCTGGAGCCCACCGTCCAGGGGAGGCTGACGTAGACGTTCTCGCCGACCCGGATGTATTTGCTTGGCGGAGGCGAGTTGGGCGCTGCCGCCTCGTCAGTGGTTGAGGGACCCGTGGTCGGAGTAGCGCCTGGCGCTCCTGTGGCCTCAGGGCCGTCAGTACGACCACCGGCTCCCTCGCCGGCCTCCTCAGCAGCCTTCTGGGCGGCCTCAGCTTCAGCAGCCTTGGCGGCTTCATCGGTGGGCGCCTTGGCGGTATTATCCTTGGCGGCCTTGCCGGCCTCTTCGGCAGCCCTGGCAGCTTCTTCGTCGGCAAGCTTGTCGGCTGCCAGCTTGTCGGCCTTGGCAGCGGCGGCCTTGGCGGCCTCATCGTCGACGGCCCCTGCGGTGTTCTCCTCGGCAGAAGGGTCAATGTTCATTGGCTCCACCGAGGAGGGCTCTGCCAACCCGAGAAGTAAAGCAAAAAGAGCTTCAGGAAGAAATTCAAGAAGACAAAAGAAAGAAAGCAGAAAGAGTTTTGCGGCAAGTGGGTTTACCCGTGTTGAGCTCAGGAGCGGTGGGCTCCCCTCCCCCGTCAACGTTTGTCATTGGGGTGGGGTCTCCAGCGCTGGTGCTTGGCGCTTGCCGGCTCCTCTTCGTGGCTCGGCTCGCTAGTGGGAGCCCTTACCGGAGATCTTCTCCTTGGCGGTGTGGTCGAGGGGGGTGGTACTTCTGGAGCACCTTCAGATGGCTCCACTTGCTGCTCCTCTCCTACACGCCCAAAGATGTCAGTGACAAATGCTTGTTCCTCAGCGACCGCCAGCGAAAGGTAGTTGAAATACTTACGCTGGGGGCTGCGACGAGGGCTGGGCTCCGAGCTGGTCGGGATGGTCTCAGACGCTCCCCCGGTGGTTGCCATGGGCTCATCTTCGACGACCACCATGGTCTTGCTCGTCGAGACCTTAGCTCTCTTCCTTGTCCTCTCCGCCAAGGTTTCCTCCCTGCGGAAGCAAGGCCGGAGCGCGACAAGTGAGGACAGAAACAAAATCTTACAAAGATTGAGGGTCGCGCCAAGGGAACTTACTCTTCCTCGTCGTCCTCTTCGCTGAGAGCGGAAAAATCAAAGTCCGACTCCGTGTGAGGAGGGGGAGGAGGGGGAGCTGGGCTCCTTGGCCGCTTGGCGGGGGTAGTAGCAGCGGTCTTTGATGACCCTGCTCCAGTTGCCGGGGCCGCGTGAGACGCTCCCGCAGCACCAGCCCTTGCCGCGGTCGAGCGCGTCGAACGGCGCTCCGGCGGTTGTTGAACTTCTTGCCGCTCATCCACTTTGCCAAGCCTGCGAAGGCGTTTCCTCCTCAGAGGGGCTGGGGACTCTGACTGCGGTGGGCTTTCGGTGCCCTCCTCGGAAGAGGAGCCCTCATCCTCCGAGCTGCCTGACTCGTCGGCAGGCTGGCTTGGCCCGACATCCTTGCCGGGTGCGGCGAGCTCGCCCTTCCCGGCAAGCATCCCCTGCTCGGCAAGGCTCTCCTTTTGTGCCTCGTCGAGCTCCGCCAAAGTATAACCAAAATCGCCAGCTTCCCTGGCGAGCCTGTCCTCCCCCACTCTTCGAGCAATGAATTCTATTTCTTGCTCAGTGGTGTTGCGGAAGAGCCACTCCTCCACCCGGACCTGCTTTTCGACCGTGGAGTCAAAGAATCGCCGCACGTCTTCTTCGAGCGGCACGTCCCAAGTTGCTTCAACGCTGTGCGCATTGCAGAGCGGCATCATAGCGATGATTGCACTCAATGCGGAGTTGTTGCAAAGGGGCACGATGTGCTTCGGCAGCGTGAACGCCTTGTCGCGCTTCTCTGGATCTGTCTCTTGCTTGAACAGTTCTCGCATGAAGAAGTCGTGCTGCAGAACTGTGAAGTTGTTGATCAGTCCAGGGCGCAGCCGCATGATATCGGCTGGGTTCTTCCAATCAGAGGCCGGCCTTCCTCTCTGCTGCAGAGGAGCAATGCGGCGGCGGAGGAAGTCTGCGCCAACCATCCCTATGGTGAGCCCGGCCTCCCTCAGCCGTATGATCCTGGTAGCGGCAATCTCCAGCTTTTTGTCCTGGGGATCCAGATCGCTCCAGTCCGTGCCACGCGCTGCTGGGGTCTTGCGAAGCTCACAGTATGGTGGCGGCTCGTTGTCAATGATCCAACACCATTCAGACCGAATTTCTCCCCATCTTGGGCGGAGATCCCCCTTCATATAATGCTCCTTGGCGCCCAATCTTGAAACGAACGAGACGCCAACAGTGAGAGGCTCCCCCTTTTCAGCACGGGGAGTGAAGTAATGCCTGAACAGCGCGGTGTTGGGTGCGACGCCGACGAAGTTCTCGCACAGATGCGCAAATATTGCCATGGTGGATACGGCATTCGGTGTGAGATCCAGCAGACGGAGATTGAAGGTGTACATGGCGTCGCTGAAGAAATCCGAGTACGGTGGGCAGAGCCCGCACCAAAAGTAGCAAGCGAATAAGGGGTACTTGCTCACTTCGCTCTCGTCGGTGGCTGGGCGAACGCGGGTCGCCGGATGCGCCTTGGTCCTCACGGCCCACATGCCTTGGAACTTGGCCTTCAGATCCGCCCCCGTGAGCGTCGGAGCGAAGAGCGCGTACTTCTGCCTCTTCAACTGCGCCTGGGTCTCCGTCCTTGAGGACTTCCCCGTCTTCCCCTTTTCTCCTTTGGGAGGCATGGCGAAGGCGGAGCTGAGGACCGAGGGAGATGCGGACGCGCGCGGTGGCGGAGGATTGGGAAACCGCTTTGTTTTGGAGCGGAGGAAGAAGAAGGCGGAGATTTGGAGATCGAGAATGGTGAGAGGGGTGTGTGAGTGCTTCTGCAGGTCCCTCCTTTTATGCGGAAAGATGCGGAACCATCTGCCCCTTCGTCATTCGAGATAACTGCACACGCTTCCCACGCTCCGCATTCAACGCGCGACGCGTGGGAGAGCGTGCAATTAAACAGCATAGAGACGTTTCGGCTTATCCCAGCCACGCGTGCCCGTGCACTGTTTGGGCCTGGCCCAACAACGCCCGGCACCGTGTGTGGCCCAGGCCCGGGGGCTCCTGTCGGTGTACTAGAATAGGGGTACCATAGTACCCCGTACTTGTGCACGGGCAGTAGTAGCATCCCGCGGCCAGGCTTGCGGGAGGACAGCCAGAGAGAAGCTCAAGATTATTAAGCCATTCAAGAACAAAGTATACAAAGCAAGAGTTAAGGCCCCGGCAAGAGGAGCTTGCCGGGAGGGACAGCTGAGGCCCAGCCTGAGGTTTGCTGTAGCAGAGTACTTGCCGCGGCAAGGTACTTGCCCCGGCAAGTCATTGGCTGCGGCAAGGTATTGGCTGCGGCAAGATAGCAACTGCGGCAAGGTACTTGCCCCGGCAAGTTACCTTGCGCGGCAAGCTATGGGTTGCGGCAAGCTGTCAGGTGCGGCAAGGTCTTGCCGCGGCAAGCGTTACTGTACCACTGTGCTACTGTGCTGCTCCGGTGCCTCTGCCAGCGTGGCGCTCTGGGTCCTTCCAAGCGTGTGTGGCAGAGCACTGTGTAGACGGCGGTACACTGTAGCTAGCGGTGCAGGAGCAGGTGGGATAGGCTTTTCCCACGTCCAAGACGTCCGGGTACATGTATCTGGACAGCAAAGGCATGGGCATTTAATGCCCTTGTCCCCTGCCGTCAGTGGTAGGTAGGACATGTCATCCTGGTAATAATGGCCTTACTGTAGCAACTTTCCACCTCTACCTTTACTGTTTGCCACCTGTTGGTGACCCCTTTGTGCGTATAAAAGGAGGCCCTTAGGCAACGTGGAGAAAAAGAGGAACGGGGAGATGGAGAACTCCAGTGTTGTATGCAGCTACTCTGTACTGTAGCGCTCCTGGAGCTAGAACAATCATATAGATAATAAACCAAAAAGCAGGAGTAGGGTTTTACGCATCCGTGCGGCCCGAACCTGGGTAAATCTCTCTCGTGCACTGTCGTGTTCTTCGCTAGATTTGCTCTTCGTGCGACCGTCTCTCCCTGCCGAACGTAAAGTGGTCCTTCCCTGGGTCCCATAGGTGATCGCGGATTCGTCCCCGACAGACAGCCAGTCCAGATCTCCACTCCCTTCTCGTACTCGTTTTGGGCGGCGGCGGCGCTCTTGAGCAGGTTCCTCTCTCCTTGGAGATCCTTGAGTAGAGCCTTCTCACGGGCCTTGCCGGCCTCGAGAGACTTCTGCAGCATGGTCAGCTTCAGCTCCAGAACCGCAATATTATCAGCCGCAGAGGAGAGCTGCTTGGTCTTGTCGGACAGGGCGACTTGCATCTCCGCCAAGGAGTGGAGGGTTTTTTCCCTGTCCCCCTTGAGCGTCGAGAGCTCCTTGCCGTGCTCTTCGAGATCTGTTTCCAGCCTCTTCACTTTGTCGTTCAGCTCGTTCTTGGCGGCCTCTGCAGCTTCGCCAGCATCGACGGCCTCCTTGAGCTTGCCGGCGTGACTTGCAGTCAGAGCTTCGAGCGCCTCCTTATGTTTTTGCTCCAGCTCCTGGGTCCGCCGCGCGACAAGATTTTCGATATCCTCATCCTTGCTACGAAGCTTGGCGGCGAGCGCCTGCTCACGTGCGGTGAGATCTTCCTCATGAGCATCAAGAGCAACGCGGCGCCCCGTTAGGAGGGCATCTTCGGCAGCAATCCTTTGGACAGCTTCATCATGCGCCTTCTCCATATCGGATTGCTTCAGGAGGATCTCATTCCACTGCTGGCTCACTTGTTCCCGGCTGGCAACCAACTCTTGGAGGGCCTCGGCGTGCCAGATCTGCATTTGTGCGACGCGCCTTTGGAAATCTGCTTCGGCCGCCTCAACAACTGCCATTCTGGAGTCCGCTTTGTCTTTCCGGGCGCGATGGAGAGCCTGGAGTTTGCGGAAGTTCTCGCCCATGGCCTGAAGGAGCTGATCCTCTTCAGATTTGCCGCTGCTAGTGCTGGGATCGTCGACAACTTCAGGCCCGGCAGCAGTGATGATTTCTTCGAAAACTTCTCCTTCGGCTGGTGCCCCAGCGCTTGCCGTCCCCGGCAAGTTGACGAACAGGTTCTCGCCAACCTTGAGATACTTGTTGGATGAGGGGCCTTCAGATGTTGATGGCTGGTCTTCAGTGGCCGCCTCACCAGTGACAGGGGGCTCTGTGGCCGGTGCAGCGCCTGGCGCTCCTGCGGCAGGAATGCTATCAGTGCGGTCCTCAGCCTCCCTGTCGCCCCCTTCTGCAGGTTCTTCGGCGGTTTCCTCTTGTGCTGTCTTGGCGGCCTCCCCGTCAAGAGCACCACCAGCCTCGACAGTGTCATCCTTGGTGGCCTCGCTTGCAGCGATCCTGTCTGCTTCGGCGGCGGCATCCCTGGCGGTCTCCTCGATCACAACATCGACGTCCATGTGTTCCATCACAGGGAACTCTGAAGGGCGAAGGAGGAAAACAGAATAAGATCGAGGTAGAAGTTTGAAGTGACCGAAGACAAAGAGATAAGAGTGAAATAATAACAAGCACCCTGAGGCAATAGAGTACCTGCGTCGGGCCGTCGGGAGGTGGCTTCACCCCTCCCGGCAACTCCGGTTGCCGGGGGCATGTCGCCGGAGTTCGCCCTTGCCGGCTCCTCCTCAATTAGGACGGGCTCGTCGGCAGGATCTCTTGCCGGGGACGTGCTTGTGGGCGGAGCGGTCGACGAAGGAGGCACAATGGGGACGTCTCCTCCTTGTTGCCGTTCTTCTCCTGCGAACCCAAAGATATCAGCAGGCAAGAATGAAAGCCTCGGCACCCGCCAGCGGAAAAAGAACAATGAACTTACGCTGGGGGCTGTGCTGGGGGCTGCGCTGGGGGCTGCGTTGAGGACTAGACTCCGGGCTCACAATGACGGTTTCTGGCACGCTAGTGGAGCCTGCCGGGGGCTCGTCACCCGTAGAAGTCCTTGACCTCTTCGCCATCCTCTCCAGCAAGGTTTCTGGGTCACTACAGAGACAATACAAGCAAGTCAGTAAGATTGATGCAAGATTGGAAGGTAAAAGCTGTGGCAAAGTACTTACTCTTCTTCCTCTCGCTCTGGACTAAAGCCGGAGATGTCGAAGTCGACCTCCGTTGCGGTGTCTGAGTGGGGAGGCGGAGGAGGAGTCCTAGGCCGCTTGGCTGTGGCAGGCGCCGGGGCAGCTTCCGGTGCGGTGGTGCGAGACCCTCCTGCCGCCCCAGCAGTGGCCGCTGGTGTGGGTCTCGCACGCCGTGCAGGCTATTGACGAGCCCCTGCCGCAGTCCAGTCTTGCCGGCCACTTTCTTGCCGGGGGCTTTGCCGCTCGAAGAAGGCTGGCTTGCCGGGATGCCAGATGCAGCCTTCCGAAGAACACGCTTCGTCTTCTTCGGGTGTGGGGGCTCTTCTCGCGTCTCTTCTTCATCGACCGAGTCCTCGCCGGACGAGCTTTCAGCGGCTGCGCTGCTCTCCTCCCCGGCAACCTCGCCCTCCCCGGCAGGCTTTACCTCCACTACCACCTCTGCGTCGCTAGCTTCCCACTCTGTGAAGCCAACGCTGCCGGCCTCCACGGCAAGATTTGCCTCTTCCACCCTAGTAGCAATATAAGCTACTTCTTGGTCGGTGGTGGCTCGGATGAAATCTCACTCTTGCCAGTCAGGCCTCTCCGTCAAGCTGTCAAAGAACTTCTGCGCTTCCTCCTCGCTTGGCTCAGCCCAGGTCGGGTCAAGGCTGTGGGCGTTGAACATCGGCAGGAAGGCAATGATTGACCCCAAGGCAGAGTTATTGCACAAGGGGACAATCCTTGCCGGCAGCCGGTGCTTGTCTTCACGCTGGAATAACTTCTGACGGAGAGCGCCAAGATGCATAGCGGTCAGATTGTTGTTCAGCCCAGGGTGCAATCTCATGATATCTGCCGCGTTCTTGTATTCCCAAGCTGGCCTTCCCCTGTTCTGCAAAGGGGCGATGCGGCGGCGGAGAAAGTCGAAGCCGATCATCTCCATCGTCAGTCCGGCAGCCTTCAGGCGGAGGATCCTGGTGGTGGCGATTGTGAGCCTCTCGTCTTCCGCAGCGAGATCGCTCCAATCCTTGTCGCGGACCACCTTCTGTTGCCGGGGATGACAAAAAGGATGGGGATCTGCTTCCTAGATCCAGCACCATTCGGCCCGCCACTCGTCCCACTTTTCGCGGTAAACTCCCTTTGAGTATATTTCTTTATTCCAAGCCCTTGGAATCCAGGCAATAGAACCAGAGAGAGCCTCTCCTTTTTGGATACGAGGGAAGAAATAATGGCGAAAAAGAGTAGAATTGGGGATCACGCCAACAAAATTCTCACAGAGATGGGCAAAGATAGACATGCAAAGTACTGCATTCGGCGTAAAATCAAGAAGACGGAAGCCGTATGTGTACATGATGTCATTGAAGAAGTCGGAAAAGGGGGGATAGAGCCCGCAATAGAAATATGCAGTGAAGAAAGGGTATCTGTCTGATCCACCTTTGGAGCAAGCACCTGGGATTACGCGTGTGGCGGGGTGAGCTTGCGTTCCCTTCGCCCACATGCATTGGTATCGCCCCTTCAGAGCTTCAGCATCGAGCGTCAGAGGGAAGACGACGAGCCTCTTCCGCATCTTCGCCAGTTCGCTCTCCGGAACTTCGGCTTTCGCCTCCTTGCCCTTGCCTTTGCTGGCCTTGGGCGGCATGGCGACTGTGAGGACGGAAGCTGGGGGTGGAGCGAGCGTAGGAGCAGCGGCTGGAAGAGGAAAAGGTTTCGCTCTGAGCTCGAGAGGAGGAAGGCGATAGCGATGGCCAGATTGAGAAGAGGAAGGGGGTAAATAGGTTTGTGCCTCTGCGACTTCTCCTTTTTATGGGGAAGCAGCGGGGCCGCCTCTTTTATTCCCCAATGTGAATGCGCCTCTATAGGCGCGAGGCAGTTGCAGCCTTTTTGGCACGCTTCCCATGTCGCGCGCTCCGTGCGCGTAGTGGGGGGCACAGTAAAACAACATATTTACGAGCAGTTAATCCCCTGCCATGCGTGCCCGTGCACTGTTTGGGCCTAGCCCAACAACGCCTCGCACTCGTGTATGGCCTAGGCCCGGGGGCTCCTGTCGGTGTACTAAGTATTGGGCCACTAGTACCCCGTACTTGTGCACGGGCAGTTGTAGCCATCCTCGCGGCAAGGCTTGCCGGGAACAGCTCGAGGTCGATTCAAGCCATCAAGGGAATCATCAAGTCAGAGATCTGAGGATCAGCAGATAAGCAAAGCTGGGGTCCGAAGGCCAGCCTTCCTGGTGAGATCCTTGCCGGGATAGCCTGTGGAGCCCGGCAAGGCTTGGCGTCCGGCAAGGCTTGGCGTCCGGCAAGGCTTGGCGCCCGGCAAGTTTCGGCGCCTGGCGGAATTCTGCCACTATGCCACCGCTCCAGCACAGCGACAAAGCCTGACATTCTGGGTCCTTCTCTGGATGCGTGGCAACGCGCCAGTGGAGGAGAGCTTAAGCGGTGCTGATGGGATGGCTCCTTTTTCCATCCCCAAGAAAGTGAGGACACCTCACGGTGCATTAAATGCGCTTGTCCCAATCCGTCAGGGGTTAGGTATGATACCCTGTAGCTACTTTACACCTCAATGTATGTACATTTTGCCACTGTGGAGACCCCTTTGAGCATATAAAAGGAGGCCCAAGGCAACTGCTACAGAGGAGGAGAACTTCCGGCCCATTCTGCATGCGTAGCTGCTCTTTGAACGCACTGTTCATTGTGAGCGCTCCTGAAGGCTGGGCTCAAGAACATCAATAAGAACACAAAGCAGGAGTAGGGTTTTACGCTGATTAGCGGCCCGAACCTGGGTAAAAACTTCCCGCGTCGATCATTGGTTCTGCTCTTTGCGTATACCTCTCCCCCCGCCGAATCGTAAAGGGGTCTCTCGGGATCCCATAGGTGTCGTACCCCGACACCAGCAGGAGTTGCAGATTGGTGACGCACCCCAGCAGGAGGGCAGGATCGATGAGGCGGGCCCGCGGTTGGTGGTGCATGGCAGCCCGGCGGGAGTCCTTTCCACTTCGGGATCGAAGCAGCTGGCGGGCACGGACAGGTGGACCCTCAGTTGGTGGAGCATGGCGATTCGATAGGAGTACCATCCACTTTGGGTCCAGAGCAGCAGGAGGGTTCGGTGCCGTTGGGGCTTGAGCCATTGGCACCCTCCTCGGAGGAGTAAGCGCAGCCTGTCTCGCGGGTCGCCTCGCCCGATAGGCTGGCGCTGGTTGTCAGGGAGCACCTCGAGGGCAGTCTAGTGCAGGATGGGCCCCTCGCCATCCCTTGCGCCATGACAATTCCGGAGCCGGAGCCGTCGGTGCCCGAGATTCCTGATGCGGGCCCCACCGTGGAACCAAGTGGGGAGGTTGTGATTGGGGTGCATGCCTCGATTATGGAGCCGACCATGCGCGCCGAGGGCTACGCTCGCATGACAGATGGAACGGAGGGCATGTCTGCCCCGAAAGCTGAAGCATACCGTAAGATGAAAGCGTTCTGCACCAACATCATTCAGCGACTCGCGCCTCCGCTGATCCGCGAGGTCTAGGCGACCCAGCTGCGCCCGAAGGCTGACCCCTTCACGCCAAGGCGCACCACGCGCGCTGCTAAGCGCTCGGCGCAGCATGTGTCCAAGGTCACTCCAGCCGAAAATGTGCTCCTCCGAGCCCTTGGCATCGCGGCGGAGGACCTCCAGGTGGATGACGAGAGGGTACATGAGCTCAGGGGGCTGTTTGACTCGCCTCTGAGGGAGCAACATGTGAGGGTCTTCGCGGCAATCTTCGACAAGACCATGCCGTGTAGGGCTGAGTTGGAGAGGGCTGACACCATGGTCGTGCTCACCCGCTGATGCCTCGAGCTTGGGTGGAGGGTTGTTGGTGTCCATCTTGTTAATGGATCACAACCCGGAGTTGCTTTGTTGGAATGTGCGGGGCTCAACAATCCCGCAAAAAGGAAGGCGGTCAGGGAATTCATGGAGGCGGTGAAAGTCAATCTGGTGTGCTTTCAAGAGACAAAACTTCATGTAATCGATCAATATGATGTTATGCAATGTGTAGGACCATCTTTCGATGGGTTTGGTTATCTGCCGGCGTCTAAGACCCGAGGTGGCGTTTTGTTGGCATGGGACTCCATGGTTTTGGACATGGACAGCTTGGTGTTGGACACTCACAGTATCACCGGTCGAGTGCACACTAGGGCGGGTAATTCTTGGTGGCTCACCAGAGTTTACAGGCCACAGGGAGATGACGAGAAGTTAGCATTCCTTAATGAGCTGAGGGCATGCCGCGCTTTGTGCCCAGGACAATGGATGGTGTTGGGCGTCTTTAACATGATCCTACGGGCCAGCGAGAAGAGCAACGACAATTTGAATAGGAGTACCATGAACAGGTTCAGGAGCTTTGTGGACGATAATGAGATGAAGGACATGTACATGCATGGCCGCAGTTTCACTTGGTCCAATGAACGGGACACTCCAACTTTCACTAAGATCGATCGAGTGCTTGTTTCTGTGGACTGGGAGTTGGCTTTTCCCGACTGTCTCCTGCAAGCTCTCTCGTCCGGGGTCTCGGATCACGCTCCGCTACACTTTTCCTCAAATGCCGTGGGGTGCCCCAAGAGCCGGTTTAGGTTCGAGAACTTCTGGGCAAAGATGGACGGTTTAGAGCAGGCCGTTCGGGAGGCGTGGATCTGCGATCATGCGATCACTGACCCATTCAAAAGGCTGGACACGTTGTTCAGAAACGCGGCCGCGGCTCTCCAGGCCTGGGGGCAGAAGACGGTTGGCAACGTTAAGCTACTCTGGCCGTGGCTCATTGTATCATTCTTAGAATGGATCAAGTGCAAGAAAGGAGGCAACTGACATTGGAGAAGATGTGGCTATGTCGTACGCTGAAGTTGACGTTGTTAGGCTTGGCATCTCTCGAAAGGACCATACAGCGCTAGCGATCGCGGATCCGTTGGTTACAGGCCGGCGACGCCAATTCCAAGCTATTTCAGGTTGTAGCCAATGGGAGGAGGATCAAGAATTTCATACCCCACGTTAAGCATCAGAAGGAGATTGTTACTGACCAAGAGCGCATACAGGAGATCTTCACGCACGCTTACGAGGGTTTGTTGGGGAGAGCACAAGCGCGCGAGGCCACCTTGGATCTCGAGTACCTGGGCATGGAGCCTGTCGACCTCCACGAGTTGGACTGTCTTTTTTTCGAGGAGGAGGTATGGAATGTCATTAAGGAGATACCCCCGGACAGAGCGCCGAGCCCGGACGGGTTCACTGGGGCTTTCTATCAAAAGGCATGGCCGGTGATCAAGCCAGACATCATGGCCGTGCTGCACAAGCTGTTTGTGGGAGATGGAAGAGGATTTGGGAAGCTTAATAAAGTGTTGATCATGCTCATTCCCAAGAAGTTGGCCGCCGAGGAAATCAGTGATTTCTGCCCTATTAGCCTGCCACACAGCTTCTCGAAGCTTTTTGCCAAGATCCTTGCGAACAGAGCACGTCCCCGTATGAAAGAAATTGTTTCGGCCAATCAGTCTGCCTTCATCGTCGGGAGAAACACACACGATAATTACCTTCTGGTGAGGCAAATGGCGAGGAAAATCTATGGGAGGAAGGAGAAAGGCGTATTCCTGAAGCTTGATATCACTCGCGCTTTTGACTTCCTCTCTTGGCCGTTCCTCTTTGAGGTTCTGAGGAGAAAATGGTTTGGCAGCACTTGGATCAGATGGATAGCAATCCTTCTCGAATCGGCCACGACCAAAGTGATTGTCAATGGAGCTCCGAGCCGCAGCTTTGCGCATGCGCAAGGTTTACGGCAAGGGGACCCGGTCTCCCCCTTCTGTTCGTGGTGGCCATGGAGGCCCTGTCGGCTATCTTCACCAAGGCTGAGCACGAGGGTGTGGTTAGTTATTTCACTGGAGTCTCAGCAATGCAGTGCCTCTCGATCTACGCGGATGATGTTGCCCTTTTCATTAAGCCCACAACTCGGATCTGAACTTTGTGAGAGCCGCGCTCGACATATTTGGAGAAGCTTCGGGCCTTAGGGTCAACTACAGGAAATCCGCAGCGATCATCATTCGAGGATCGGAGATTGACAGCAACCGGGTGGCTGGGATCTTACAATGCACAATGGGATCATTTCCCTGCAAATACCTCGGCATCTAGCTCGCCATCTCGCAGCTCTCCAGATCGGACTGGCAACCACTCCTCGACCAGGTAAGGCACATGGTACCAGCTTGGCAGCGCGGTCTCATCCAGAGGCCAGGATGACTCATCCTAGTAAAATCCGTCATTGCAGCTAGACCCATCCATCAGTTGCTTAACCTCGACGCACCGCAGTGGGTGTTTGATGACATAAATTCTTGGCTCCGATCCTTCTTTTGGGCTGGGAAAGACAAGGCTAATGGCGGACAGTGCCTTGTAGCTTGGAACACCATTTGTCGTCCCTATTGCTATGGGGGACTAGGGGTGAAAAACCTCAAGCTGCAAGCTCTAGCCCTCCGGGTGCGTTGGGAGTGGCTCAGACGAACGGACGATGAACGACCATGGCAGGACCTGAAGTTGATCCCTGACAGCGAGTCCAGGGAAGTGTTTGATAGCCTTGTCTCTATCTCGGTCGACGATGGGGAGAAGATTCTATTTTGGCGGGACCGATGGATTAATGGGCGTGCGGTGGTGCATATCGCTCCGATCCTCCTTGCCCTGGTTCCCACGCGCACCCAGAACATGCGTACGGTGCACCAGGCATTGGGGAACAGAAGGTGGGAGAGGGACGTCCCAGAGGAGCTAAACTTCACCGCGCATATGCAGTTGTACCTCCTCCAGCAAGCCATTTCCCTCGTCGAAAGGGAGGAGGGGTGGCCATATATCTTTACTTGGCCGTCCTACAAGTCTGGAGCTTACTCTGCGAACTCCACCTACAAGAGATTATGCATGGGCCTTACCTACTCCTAGCTGGCCCCCCTTATATGGAAGACTTGGCAGCCATTGAAATGCAAGATTTTTCTTTGGTTGGCCTCGCAGCACAGAGTGTGGACCTCGGACCGGCGGGCACGTCATGGATTGCAGGAAGAGACCTCCCCCTGCTTCACTTGTCTCCAAGTAGAGGACAGAGTTGATCACATCCTAATACAATGCCCATATGCTAGAGAGGTGTGGCACCTGATCCTTGATCACTTCAGGTTGAGCATAGCTGCCCCGACCGCAGATTTCACCCCAATCCAATGGTGGGAGCATGCCAGAAGCGCCCTTCAGAGGAGCGAGAGGAAGGGTTTCGACTCCCTATTCATGGTGACGACTTGGGCCATTTGGAAACAGCGGAACGCAAGGGTATTTGGAAGAGTACATCAGCAACTGCAACCCGTGCAATTGAAGGCGCAAATTATCGATGAAACTAAGAATTGGCAGGCTGCCGGAGCAGGAGGTCTAAATCAATTAGTGAGAGAGTAGCTTTAGGGTTGTCCTAGGTGTTGGCGAAGGTGTCCGATCGAGCCCTGTTCGCAGCGTGCTCGGTCTTCTTGTAAATTGTTTTTCTCCCTTCTATAAAAATATGGTACGCCTTGCCGATATCCACCACATGTGTGGCATCTAGGGGGGTGTGCCGCACGCCCCGTGTGGCATCGACATAGTCCCGCCTGCATGAGGACGTCCGGGCGCACCCAGCCACAGCCCGCACATCCGGTGTGCGGCACGATCGCCCACACGTCCGGACGAGCGACCCCGCGGCCCGCACAACCTCTCTTGGCCGTCGTCCCTCTCCGCCTGCGAACCACAGTAGCCACCGTCCGTCGTCTCCAACCTCCGTATCGGCAAATCTTCCCCTACCTCCATCGTCTTCCTTCTCTAGTTGCCATGGCAACCAGATCAGATCGCTAGCGCCCCCCTCCCCATCGACGGAAAACACGGCAACGAGCTCACAGGTGAGAAACACATCATACATCTAGTCGTTCTCCTATCTCCTCCTCCTTCCCCCCCCCCCCCCCCCTCCCCCAATAATTTCACTTCTGGATTGCCCATGTAGATGGCGACTGGATCCACAGTGTCATGGCAAACACACCACAGACGTACTATATTTGTGTCGCATGGATCTGCAACTCACATGAATTCCGACCGTTCATGTTTATTCTTCTCTGCCCTCCAACGAACACAAATTTGCCATGTTCTATCCTAGATCTGATCTAAGCTTTTAGGTTGTGGTTGCTACCAGTAGGTGCTCGAGAAGGATGTTTAGGATTCACTAAGAGTTTGGATTCACTAAGAGCAGGGCAGAACAGAGCAATTTGGGCGGTACGTATGGAGGGAAAAAAATAGTTGCCACCTATCTATGTTGTTAGTTGCCATCATGTTATGTTGTTAGTTGCCATAAGTTCAACATGGTAGTTGCCATCCAGATTGTAGAAAGAGAATGAATATGCATGCCCCATCAACAGAAATGCACGGCTACGATGTTTCCTACTTGCCATGCTGTAATAGTTCTTTATGCCAGAAATGTGATAAGATTGCCGTGTTTCCTTTTATGTGGAAACAACAAAATGGAATTCGAATAATAATGCGTTCTTATTCATGCAGTGACTGAAAACACAGTGGGAGAAGCAGAAAAAATGAATCATGAAGACGGGACTGATCCTTTGTTTTCTGGAAGGCCGCAAGCGCCCCCTTGGGATGCAATAGAGTACAATCAACTCATCTTTGCAGGACCATTGCTGCCACTACTAGAGCAGTACGCGAGCATAGGTACGATGCGTGATCAAAAAAGGACAGTTGGCATGTTTGTGGACTTGAAAATGGCATTCTACTTATGTACTACAATGACATTGTTCACAAGTTCTTATGACACAACCACACAGGCAGGGATACCGTGGAAAGTTGCAACACAGGGTGCTATTGGTGATAGATATACGGGAGACCAACTTCAAGTAGCAAATGTGGCAAATCAAGGTAACGCAAAAAAAAATAGCATGTTGATGTGGCGAAAAAAACTTGCAAGGATGGCAAGACTTACGAGTATTTTGAAAAAACAGAGGACCATCATGCAGCACATGGCAACAGGTGGCAACCGGATACCTGCCATCAACGTCGTACGCAGGTGAGACGTATGAAATGATCTTGTAGACAGTGTATCAGAAAAGGAAACTAGATGACATTGGTGTTTACGTGGTGTGACGAAAAATGAAAAAAAGATGACATTGGCGTTTGTAGCTGATAGAAATCAAAAAAATAATGGAAAGTGCACCTGCCAAGCCTGGTCAGGTGTATTTGCCATATGTGGACAACTGCGTGTGTCGAATTAAATGTATGACTGACATTTGCATATGTGATTACACGCAGTTGCCATGTCTGAACAACTGCAGTTGCCATGACTGAACAAATGTGGTTGCCATGTGTGAACAACTACAGTTTCCATGACTGAATAGCTACATATGCCATGTTTTAACAACTACGGTTGCCATGCCTGACCAACTGCAGTTGGTCAATGCTTCTCAACTGTAGTTGCCTTGCATGGTGGACTATGTTTGGCATGATTTCAAAGCTAAACTTCCACATGATGCGACAAGGAAAAAAAATGAGATTGAACATGTTTTCATACAAAAAAAGAAATATGGCATCCCATCTTATGATATACGTTCACATGATCGCAGGTTCTTATGGTGCAACCACACCAGCAGAGGTCTCGTGGCAAGCTTCACCATTGCAGGCCATCGGTAATGCAGATACAGCACACCAACTTCTAGCACATGTGGCACAACAAGGTAATATGTGAACCAAAAAAAATCATGCATTTGCTTTGTGGAAAAGCATTGGGAAAGTGCATTTGTCACGGTGGTGGTGGCAACTGTAATTGCCACCAAGTGAATACGTCCATTAGTCATCTATTATCATCTGGATTTGTCAATTACTGTCTGTGTGTATTTGCCATTTGTGATTATCTGCATTTGCCTTGTGGGCTCATATCTAGAATTCAAGTTTTGATGTTAAGATGTTGGTTGCCATGACTTGGCAACTGCAGCTGCCATATTAGGTCAACTGTAGCTGCCATGGCTGGACAACTGCAGTTGCCATGCATGGCCAAATGCAGATGCTCAACACTTGCATATATGAATGATATCATGCCAAAAAAAGGATGGGTTACAGTTGCCATGATTTCAAAGTTGCACATTCCAGCACTTTATACATGTAACTTATACAGCTGCAGTTGTGTACCATATTTCAGATGCAGTTTCCATGAACAATCAGATGCAGCTGCCGTATTTCATTTCGATGAATATGCCATTCAAGCAATACTGCTTACACACGTACCTGATTTTTGCAGGAGCTTTGACAAAATCAATAGCGGTGCACGAACATCTACTGCGGATACCTCAGAGCACGCGGAAGGGGCGTTCCACGAGCAAGTCACCGATATTGTGACAAACAATGAAGAATCAGTGTCAGAACTGGCAATCGTTGCAGCAATGATGAGAAGCACGCCTGTGCACACCAGCACAAGCAACACTCAAGAAGATGAAACAGCCACCAATACTGAAGTGAATGATGAAACTGATGACGAAGCGCAAGGGGAAGAAGATGGACAATCAGAAATCGTGCCACCTCAACCACCTTATGTTGGGCAGAGATTTGGTTCGTTTGAAGATGCCAAGGAATACTACCAGAGATATGCGTTGTTCCATGGATTTGCGGTGAACACAGAATACCATAGGAAAATAAAAAAACTAACGAGTACTGCAGAGGTGAGATAAGGTGCTACAAGGCATGAAAGAACAAGAAGGGTAAAGGTGTTGTGCCTGTCATGCCGGAACGAAAGAGAGGCATCATTCTCAAGACGGGATGCCCTGTCAGGATGAAGCTAAATGCAGATGGAGCATGGTGGGTGGTCACCGAATATGTCGAAGAACACAACCACGACCTGATAAAGAAGTTTCACCTAGTAAAATTTCTGAGCGCCCACAGAGGATTCAGTCCCCACGAGAAGAAATTCATAAAGTTGCTACATGATTGTAACGTCGGTCCATCAAGAATGGTCCAGATACTTTCCCTGATCCACAGCAGAGATGGAAGTCTGAGTAGCATGCCCTACATACCAACAGACGTCACAAACCTAGCAGGTTGGCTGACATAGAAGACATGATCGCCTGCTTCGAAGAGAAAGCAAAAGCAGATCATGATTTCTTCTACAGGATAAGATTGGACGATGAGGGCCGTGTCAGAAACATGTATTGGGTGGACGGTGCTGCAAGAAGAGCCTACAAACATTTCCGTGATTGCATTTCATTCGACGCGACATATCTCACGAATATGTACAAGATGACATGTGCTCCATTCATAGGAATAAATAACCACATTCAGTCCTTGCAGTTCGGTTGTGGTCTCGTTCGGAACGAAGATACTGATGGTTACACTTGGCTATTCAAAACCTTCTTGGAGTGCATGGATGGACTTGCTCCGATGAACATAATAACAGACTAGGATTTTAGCATGCGTGCAGGCATAGAGGAGGTCTTTCCGTTGGCAGTGCACAGGCACTGCAGGTGGCATATTATTAAGAAGGCTGAAGAGACACTAGGACCATTCTTTGCTGACCGTCCAGAGCTACACAAGGCATTTGAGTTGTGTGTGGACCACAGCTTGACAGTGGAGGAGTTTGAACGGAGCTGGATGGCTATGATTGAAACATACCAAGTCCAAGACAATGAGACACTTAATAGCCTGTGGGAGAAGCGAATGTACTGGGTGCCAGCCTACTTCATGCAGTGCTTCTATCCATTTCTGCAGACTACGCAACGCAGCGAGGGGTTCAATGCTGTTTTGAAGCATTACGTGAGCCCTGGCAACTCATTGTTGCAGTTTGCCAAGCAATATTCAACTTTGCAACAGAAAATACTGGGATCTGAGCTACAGCAAGAAGCAAACACCGCACTCAAGCAGCCTAAATTGCTAACATATTTACCGATGGAGAGGCAGATGAGCAAGATATACACCAACAAGATATTTAACAAGTAAGTGAATGATCATACGGTCTTATTTGCCATGTATGACACGGCACATTCAACATTGAAAAATACTAAAAAAACAAAATAAATAAATAAATATGTTTGCCATGTCTTCTGGTTTGAAGCTGCCATCTGTATTGAACACATGAATGCAAAACAAGATGAAAAAATGGAATAAAAAACTCTGTAGCTGGAAAACAAACATTAGCTGCTGCTTGTTGTGAAAGAAAGTGTAGTTGCCATTTTGAATGTGGTGTGGTTGCCATGTGGGATGTAGTGTAATTGCCATGTATAGTGCAAATGGTATTTCACATGTAAGATGACCTGATGTGCATTGAGAACAATATGATGCAGTTGCACTACCATGAAGACAGTAGTTGCCATGTAGAATGCACTGTAGTTGCCATCTTTTGACATGCTGATCGTTTCAAAAATAGCACAGGATTACACTAGATAGCATAAACTATAGTTGCCATGTGAAATAAACTGTAGTTGCCATGTGAAATAAACTGCATTTGCCATGTGAAATAGTCTACAGTTGCCATGTGGAAACAATCAATACAAGAAAATGTGGAAAAAAAAGCTTTCTTTGCCATCGTTGATTTTAATAGGTTTGCTATGTTGTGCCCTACCTCAACAAAAGTTGCTACAAAAAGAATATAAGAATTTAATGAGCACAAAACATGCAGATTCCAGGAAGAAATAAAGCGTGCCAGCATGTACGCAGCTTACCAGGTTGACGAACGTACCTTCAAGGTGTGTACTCTCATGGGCATGTCCGATTCAGAACCTAAAGACCCGGACAAGGGAAGAAACTACATTGTGAGGGCCTCGATAAACGAAGGTGAATACTACTGCGAGTGCTGCAAATACGAACGGGACGGGATTGTGTGCTGCCACATACTCAAAATAATGGACATGCACGCGGTCATGCGATTGCCCCGCCATTTCATACGACGGCGATGGACTTGGGACGCTGACGATGCGTTGGGGCCACAAACATCAAATGCAGTTTTGGCTGTACATGATGACAGACCAGAGGCAACCATGCACTCTGTGAGGCACGTTGTATTGACCAAGAACTATGCTGAACTAATAGATGAAGCATGCAAGAGCGATGAGACAGCAAGTGTCGTGGAATTGTCACGACAGATGTCCTAGTGTGAGGACTTAGTCATGAGGCCAACGCATCCACGTAGTAACTTGAGAGGGGTTGAGTGGGATGAGAGACGCGAGGTTTTACCCAGGTTCGGCCCCTCATGGTGGAGGTAAAAGCCTACATCCTGCTTCATTGATATTGATCATGGTGATGCTCACGATTACATGGGTGCTCTTTCGCTACCTCTATCTCGAGAGCTATTGACTTGCCTGTCTTAACTTGTAAAACTTGTCCCTCTTGGGGTGCCCTGCCCCTCCTTATATAAGTTGGAGGGGCGGGTTACATGTGGAGTCCTAGTAGGATTAGGACTATCTATTACAAGTGGAATCCTAGTCTTGCTTCCCTTGCAAGGGAAATATTCCTTATGTCTTCTTTCACAAGCCGGCCCACCATCACGTGAGTCGGCCTTCCCATGAGCCGCCTTATGGGCCGTTGGGTCTTGTCGTCTGTCTGACCCGCCCGCCGGGTCACTAATGAACCGCCAAGCTCGGGCGGGTCACCCATGAGTCACCAGCTCCGGGCGGGTCACCAATGAGTCACCAGATCGGTGAGTCACCAGTCTTCAGGAGGGTTACCGATGACGTGCCAAGTCTTGGCCGGGTCATATGTCCAGCCGGGTCATACCGCGGGGTATATCCCCGACATTAGCCCCCAGCTTAATTTGGATTTATCCATGTTAAACTGATCCTGCAAAATAAACACAAGAACAAATTTGACAGGTTGTGCTCCGGGTTTAAACAAATTCTGAACCGGCACCTGATCATCCTTAAGCCCTTGTCATTTCCTTCTCCTGGAAAGTCCGAGTCAACAAGCCAGCTTCATAGTCAATTTGCTTGTAGAAAAATATTGTGAAAAATAATCCATTTGAGTCGGCTTCCAATGCTCTGACTTGACAAATATATTGGTCTTTGAAATATTCGTCTGATGTTCAGCCGGCTTGAAGATGTATAGCTTGTCAAGTTACAATCACCAAAACTGCCGGTTATAAAAACTGATGAAACCGAGTCATGATTGTTGCTGACGCCGGGTCAATCTTATGGCGACTTGGTGCTTGCTTATGTAAATATAACTTCCAATCGTTGAGTCCGCTCTCCAAGCCTTATATGAATAGCTTGGAAGAAATAAACTTTGCAAATTTCTCCAATAATAATATAATACCTGGTTTGCTCAAGGCTGAGAATTTGAAGATGTTCCTCCCTTATATGTATATCACCTGTAGCCCCCAAGTCTTAAGAGGAGAACGTAGTGATAGCTTTAAGACTTGCTTCAATATAAATACTGCAACCTTGAAGAAATCCGGGTTGTTCATCTCAGTCACTAGTCATAAACTGAATATTTTTTACCTCACATGTGTAGCCCCCAAGTACCAGGTTGTCTTGCCTGCAGCAACCTGGGACTTGTAATTTCCTTATGCTCATAAAAACTTCAACCAATGTAGACCCCAAGGGCTGGGTCATTATGCAATAATGAGCAGGAACTTTTGTAGATCTTTGACAGGAGCAATTAGTAGCCCCCAAGGGCCGGCTCATCACGATGTGATGGGTCGGGTCTTCAATGAAGCGAGTTAAAATGACTTTGCATTAGCCCCCAAGTGCCATGGTGCATGCTTGCAGTGACATGGGACTTGCATATTTGATATAATCATGATTTGAATAATGTAGCCCCCAAGTGCCGGGTCGTGTGCCTGCAGCGACTCGGGACTATTCCTTCCATTGTAAAATAAAACCATATCCATTATCCGGATGAAGTTGCTGAAAACCTTGCATATTCAATATTGAACCATGCTCTCTACTGTGAGCCGGTATTTTTAGATGAAGAAATAATAGCCATTGCTCTGAAGCGGCTTTTGAAAACCTCAATCATAATACTGGTTATTGATAATCATAATAAAAATCCAGCCAAGTTTGGCTATTAAAGATTTGAATACTTTATCTGTTGACAAGTAAATCCGGAGTTAAATACCTGGCGGCTCTTGGCCGATGGCGACTTAATGCGCATCCATTGTAATCCGGGATTTTTGTAACCCGGCAGCTTATAGCCTTTGTAAAAATCAAGAACTGATAACCCTTTGAAACACCAACTTTAATCTTTGATGATAGGCTTGAACTTAATCATTTATGTAAGCCATAGCTCTGCATGTCCTTCACAAAGTTTAAACAACATATGCCCTGGCAACTTAACGTCAAAAGCCAGGGTGGGTAACAACCCAAACATAATATAGTCTTATGCAATTATGAAAAAGACTAAAATTAAGGCCATCGAAGCCAAAATATACTGGCAACTTAAAGTCAAAAGCCAGGGCGGGTTACCAAACCTCGCATACTCATATAACCAGGAAAACATACCTGTAGAATTGTCTTATACTGTCGGCTTACCTTGCCATATCCAGTGAGGGTGACAACCCAAGGACTCATAAGCGCGTAATTCCAATTGCGCAATCAAAGTATACTAGTGACTCAACGTCCAAAGCCAGGACGGGTTATCAAAACACCAAATATGCTCAAATATGAGTCATAAAGATTAAGGCTACATGGCCTGAATTGTTTTAAACCATATGTTAATATGGTACAAGGATATGAATCCAAACAATGTTCAGAGAGAATAACAAATCAGAAAAAACAAAGCTTTCATAGGCCGCCAAGCCGAAATTTCAAGTGCTTTCATGGGCCGCACAACCACTGAGTTAATCCTTCATTCAAACCCGTAAGCCGGCCCTCACATGACCAACCGCCATTTTAACCTTGACAAGTTCAGGGTCTTTATTTACAAGATTGACTGTTGAGAGTATGGAGGGTCATTCCAGGATTACCTGGGCGGAGTGACAAGGACATACAGGCAGGATAACCCGGAATTTGGTGTTTACACCTGGCATACAAGCCGATCAAGAGGGTAAGTATAGCTATGTTCATTGAACAAGAAGCCCCCAAGTGACCTATATTGAGCCCTCAAGGCAGGATACCTATGTTTGAACTGCGCACTGCAGCAAGTTCTCTTTGGTAACCTTTGATTTGGGCAAGAAGCCCCCAAATGATTTGTACAAGGCGTGTAAGCCGGATCAAGAGGGTAAGCACAGCTATGCTTATTGAGCAGGAAGCCCCCAAGTGACCCATAATATGATAAGCCAACAAGGCAGGATACCCATGCTTGAACCATGCACTGCAGCAAGTTCTCTTTGGCAACTTTCAATTTTTTCTGAGAACTCGAACTTGCGAGAGATGAATTCCTCTTGAACCGGATGTTGAACCGGAATCTTTTCTTATAACCCGGAACTCTTCTATTAAACTGGAACTTTTTTAACTGCCAGGCACTTTTTAAGCCGGAAATTGTCTGACAGCCTTTTGAATTTTTCACCAATATGGTAGTAGCCTCCAGGAGCGGGTTATTTTCCCTCCAATGACCCGGGGTTCTTGAATTTAGCAAAATTTGCTAAGTCATGTTATCGTAGCCCCCGAGTCTTAAGATGACTCGAGGAGTTAGCTTGAGATTATTCATACTTGACCATGATATAAACCGCCACATAATTCGAGCAGCGGAACACTGATATGTCAAGCCGAAAATTATCCGCCGCGGAGTGATGATCACTACGGTGAAGCTGAAGTTAATCACGGGCGAGTCGGCCACGGAGTTGTAAGCCGGTGCGGATGGGAGAGTCGGCCGCGGCGTTGTAAACCGGCACGGACGAGAGAGTCGGCCGCAGCGTTGGAAACGGCACGGTCGCGGGCGAGTCAGCCGCAGGCACCGACAACGAGTCGTCACATGTGTTGATGTAGACTGGGCCGCGGGGGCGGCAGCTCACACAGATGTCCGTCAAATAACACGGCACGGACGAACGCCAACGCATAACGTTGCCAGCGCGTGCTCCGTACCCGCGGTATAGCATCACTTTTATAGTGAACCCTTTATTCTGCATATTAAAATATACATGCCGGAGTAACTGGTCTTCAAAGAATTTAATATGCACTAAAAAACAGATAAGGCAAATATCACCTGGTATTTTCGTCGGATGATATTCAACCGCAGGGTTGATGATGACTGTACTAACTTTTTGGTACATGTCCAATCACATCCGCTTATCGAGTTTACCCTCATAGCGATCTGCATCGGTATTTGACAGCATCTCTTCGGGCTCGCCCGCATATTATCCTCTTCCGGATGACATATTAATCTTAAGAGCAGCTGCAAGTTTCAGCCTGCCCCAATTCTTTAGCAGACATGCAGCTCGTGCTAACACAGGAGGTTGTGGGATCAAATCCCAGTTTTCCCCCAATTCTTAGCGTCAACTCCTGATATCACCGCAAACTTTTTGCCATAATGCTCAACCCGATGACGATCCAGGACTGATTTCATTCCTCAACTGATTCGGAGACAGTCCCCATTAGTAATTTTTTCATCAGGCACTAGCATCTTGATGAGGTTCTTCCAGCCCCGCATTACTTCCAGCACGGCTTCTTGGCGAGTGCTACTCGAGGAAGACGCGACCAGCGGTGATGGCCAGGCGCGACTGT
The DNA here is from genome assembly GCA_011799875.1 of Thinopyrum elongatum. NCBI lineage: Eukaryota > Viridiplantae > Streptophyta > Magnoliopsida > Poales > Poaceae > Thinopyrum > Thinopyrum elongatum. The sequence continues at coordinate 284,009,837 of CM022300.1, forward strand.
GGGGCCGGCTCGGAGGCAGAGCCATGGCGGAGGTGATTTGCATGTGACAGAGGCGACCCGCCGCGGATTCGGGCGGCTTGAGTGGCAACTCGGTGGCGGACTCGAGGCAGCTCGGGAGGCCGTGGGTATAGCCCCAGCAGCAGAGGCGGGACAGTTTGGAGGAGCGAGGCCGAGGCAGGCCGTAGCAGCGGCTCGGCGCGTTGGTGATGGCGGCTCAGCGGCGCAGGGCCGACGACTCAACACCGGCGCGGCTCGGAGCAGGCCGCAACAGCGGCTTGTGGTGAGGGTAGGCCTGCAGCGGCCGGCAGGGGGTTGCCGGCATGTTGACAAAGGCGAGGCGAGGCCCGCGGCTGGGGCGGCTTGAAGCGAGGCGGCTCTCCGGCGGCGACTCAACACGGAGAGGCGGCATTGAAGCGGCTCACACCGCGACGGAGAAAACGGCTCGCTGGCATAGACGACTTCAACAGAGGCAGGGGCGCTCGGGGACGACCCGGCGGCGAGGCCGGCTCGGCTTGGCGGTTTACAGTGAAGCGCCAGCGGGCAGGGACAGCTGTGGCGCCGGCGGAGCAAGGCCGCGGCTGCGGCGGAGAGGTACCCACAAGGCGAGGCGAGGTTGCGCGGGGACGACCCGGCGGTGAGGCCGGTGAGGCGACGGAATCCGTGTCCACACCCACGATCCTATCCTCTTCCGGGTCGTGATCCGTGTCCACACCATTTTTTTTAGAAGGAGCAGCAACTTGATCTGCTACTTGGCACTCGTACGGCCAGGTTTCTTTTCCTATAGTCTGAATCTGATTACAACTCCAGGGAGGCTCCTTTGGATGGTTTTGATTTCTAGCAATAATAGTATTACCAAAGGAGTAGCGATTGACTTGACGTCCTGCCTTGGTCAGACTTCATGCGGGTGTTTGTTCTGAGAATTGAAAAGCAACCACCATCGCTGAACCATGTTGTTCCAATTATACAGCAACATAGTCGATTAGATTACTGTCACCACTCACGGTCTCGACAGACTCTTTTTCTTTTCTTTGATTCCTTAACTCTGATCTGGGTTTTCTGTAAATCGGACCGATGCTGCAGTGGTTTGATATTTGGATGTGGTGGAAACACCTCTGTCCATCTTGGCGACTTATGGCGGCCATCAAATCGCAACTTAATTTTCTTGAACTTTAAATCCCTTATGGCGGCCATCAAATCGCAACTTAATTTTCTTGAACTTTAAATCCCTCAGAATATGAATATGGACCGATGAACTCAAAGCTAATGTGGATCCTTTCCAACCGGCTCTTTTTCATCCGAAAATTTCGAACTTCTCAATCCCTGTGAGAGATCCCTCCATGAACTCAACACCACCGTGCGCTGGCCCCACGGTGGGCGCCAACTGTCGTGGAATTGTCACGGCAGATGTCCTAGTGTGAGGACTTAGTCGTGAGGCCAACGCATCCACGTAGTAACTTGAGAGGGGTTGAGTGGGATGAGAGACGCGAGGTTTTACCCAGGTTCGGCCCCTCACGGTGAAGGTAAAAGCCTACATCCTGCTTCATTGATATTGATCATGGTGATGCTCACGATTACATGGGTGTTCTTTCGCTACCTCTATCTCGAGAGCTATTGACTTGTCTGTCTTAACTTGTAAAACTTGTCCCTCTTGGGGTGCCCTGCCCCTCCTTATATAAGCTGGTGGGGCGGGTTACATGTGGAGTCCTAGTAGGATTAGGACTATCTATTACAAGTGGAATCCTAGTCTTGCTTCCCTTGCAAGGTAAATATTCCTTATGTCTTCTTTCACAAGCCGGCCACCATCACGTGAGTCGGCCTTCTCATGAGCCGCCTTATGGGCCGTTGGGTCTTGTCGTCTATCTGACCCGCCCGCCGGGTCACTAATGAGCCGCCAAGCTCGGGCGGGTCACCCGTGAGTCGCCAGCTCCGGGCGGGTCACCAATGAGTCATCAGATCAGTGAGTCGCCAGTCTTCAGGCGGGTTACCGATGACGCGCCAAGTCTCGACCGGGTCATATATCCGGCCGGGTCATACCGCGGGGTATATCCCCGACAGCAAGGGTGGCAGAAAAGCACAGGAAGGCCCTGAAAAGAGAGCTTGATGAGATCAAGAAGAGGAAGGCTGAAGAAGCCTTACACAGGTTCCCCCGCACCTCAAGTGTGCCTTCGTCCACGGGTCCGTCCTCTGAAAACTCGGAGGTAGGGTCTGGAACAGCAAGCACACAAACTCAGGTCAGGAACCCGCCCCGTTCCATCACAAAAGGGCGTCCAAAAGAGGTGAGATACAAATCAGGGTTGGAAATTCAAGCAAAGCACAAGAAACCAAAGAAAGGAACGGGCAATCCGTAAGCAACTGTGGAGGATTCTAACTTTGGTGTTGGTGACAATTTTGTAACATAGATGATCAAGGTTTAAAAAATGCGAGAATGACTGTTGGTGGACAACAAAAATTGAAGAAAATGCCATGTATGCAGAACTAAATATGCCATGTAGTTGCTACTAAATCTGCCATGCAGCTTCCACTGAATCTGCCATGTACTTGCTACTAAATCTGCCATCACGTAGCTTTCCGTTTTCAGTCCACACTTTTTTGTTTCTATAGTAAAAAATAGTTGCCACACATATTGTATTGTATACATACTGTGTAGGAACTAATTGAAATGATCACGTGCAAAAACACGAGAGAGAACAGCTGCCATCTAAGTTGTATTGAAAATGACGTGCAATAGATGTCACATATGCGAACTTATGAACTACCATGCTAACCAATACAGTTAGCACTGCAAAATCCCAAAAGAAATGAAATGATTACTTGCACTAACCATGCGTGATCAGCTATATTTGTCGTGTTTCAGGCATCGTAAACGCCAAGTCAGGGAAACTAAGGTTACCACAAGGAAAAAATAGCAAAAAGTATCAGACTATATATTCCCCAGTAGAAAATTAACTAGACATACTGGGCCGTCCGTAGTTTTACACATTTCTGAAAGTAGTAAAAAGATGACAAATAAAAACACAAATTTTTTTTTTTTTAAAGAGAGTTTCAACCCATCTGCCACGTCCCCTCAGAAAGAAAAAAAGAAAAAAAACATAAGACAAAAATCAAGCACATGACAGGAGAATTTCAAAACCACATTTCAGACAAGCCTGCAAACTCGCATTCAAACTGCCAATTCGTACTCACATTCACAAACACATAATAATAGTGAACATAAAAGTGGTTCTTGTCACACCTAAACAGGTTCAGGTCCACACTTATATTACAAAGCTTAGACGGCACGTACACGCCACCACTATATACTACAGCTACGGGGGATGAAGTCATGACATAGCACACAGACATAGTTTTCGAAGAGCGAGGTGATACCTTACATTCCTCAGCCACAGAATGTAAGGTAGGCATGTGTATGGAGCATCACGTAATCACTTGTACTTCTTGTTCGCGGTTTTGACAGCTCCCTCTATGAATTCTCGTGCTGAAGCCCGCGTGTTGAAATCTTCATTCATCAACCAGTTCCATGTATATATTTTACGGAGCTTGACGACCATTGCAGCTGTGATCACAGGGACCCGTCGACCTTCCCACTTTGCAAGGTATTCCAACATGTAAAACCCGCAGTCATGCCTAGAACGAAACAAACAGGTGAACACATGCCAACAGAAACATGATAAACTTTGATGGAGAGATGAAAAGGGTTTAAATTGAGGTGGAAAACACATGAAAAAGATAGTAATTACCCATTTTCTTGCTTCTCAGTCGTGACGTACTCGATTGAAAAATGACTGATCTAGACCTTTGAGTTTTCGTAATGACGGTTCCAGGTCTCTTTCAGGTTGTTGATAAAGAATTCAGCATGAGTAGTAAGGTCTTCGTCATCTCCTGAACGGATTGAATCAAGCACCTCAAAATGTTGGTTCTTCAGGTCAAGGCAAATGGTGTAGTGGTGACCACACTTGTCATCTGGGTTGTCTGGTGCAAGCAGCTGGAACATGGGGAACATGACCTGCAAGTAAAAAAGAGAAGAAAAAAAGAGTACACATCAAAATAGAATGATGTAGTTGGAAAAATGATATGTAATAATGTTGCCAGTTGCAACAATGGATATGTGAAAAGCAAGCATCAAGTGGCCAAGTGGACACATGGAAAGAGGTTCAGTTGCCATGTGTAATTATCAGAACTTGCCATCCATGGGTAAACAAAGTTGCCCAATATTTTAAGTGAAGTTGCCACATAAGTTGCAGTAAAAGTTCACACTTCCTTAACATGGCAGCTATTGCCACATGAAACAGCTGTCACGAAACAGTATGTAACCCACATATCAAGTTTAACTATTGACAAAACATAGCATGGAAAAAAACATGTACAATGAGAAGAAACACTCACATATTTTTTCAGTGTGAGCTTGAAATCACCATGCGCAGCAAAGTGTTTCCTCAGGATGCGATGGTGGAAGTCACCATCCCATATTTTGCAGGTCACACTGTACTGCATGATCATCTTGTCGGGACAAGTGTCCACATGCCTGTTGATGAAGTCAATCCCACACGCAACTACATTCTTCGACATTTTACCAGTAGGCCTCACAGACTCGGCAAGATCACCCAGGTCGACGTATGTCGCATCGCATTGTATGATTTTGGTTCTGTCCAAACATGAGCTGTATGAAAATGATATAACATGAAAGAATCATGTCTACTAAAAAAATAAAAATAAACAACGCATGGCTAAAAGGGCAAAAAAATCAGAAAAAAGCAAGTAAGGGGTTATGTGGTGTGGACATTACTTTTTCAGCTCCTTCATGTGTTTGCTGTTCGACCTCGCATTTCCGAAACGCTTAACAATATTGTATAGTTGGGTCTGCTTCTTTGTAGCCTTAACATCTGGCTCAAAGTCATCCACTGGTGGTGCGTGAACTACCCTCGTCTGCCTCACAGAGCCAGGGGTTGCACTTCTGACGATATCCTCGAATACTACCTCAGCAGGCACGTCAGAACTTGATTGCCCCGGATTTCGTGAGGACCTCCTTTTTAATGCTTCCTGCTCAATCCTATGGTAAGCTTCATCGAGGGACGGCGAAATCTCCTCAGGGGTGGCTGGAAGAATAAAACAGTGGGATAAGAAACTTGGACACAGCAAGTTATTGTGCAAAAAGTTCAAACTGTGAACTGTAAGTGCTGATAAGAAAGTATCAATGTCAAATGTCACTTAGTAAACAATGTTTGCCATGTGAAAAGCGCACTGCAGTTGCCATGTGCGATGCACTGCAGTTGCCATGTGGCAACAACTGTAGTTGCCATGTGCAATGCACTGCAGTTGCCATGTACAATGCACTTAAGTTGGCATGTGGCAGCAACTACATTTGCCATGTGCAACGAACTACAGTCGCCATACGACAACATCTACAGAAAACACATGTGATCAAAAGTGTTTTGGCCCTGCCAAAGATAAACAACGGTTGTCATCTCAGAATAAAAATCAGTTGCCATGTTATATGAACAGCAACTGCCAAATTAGGTAACTTGCAAATGCCATCTACATGTGCATCCCATAAGATTTGCCATCACAATTCAAAAACCAAAGCTTGCGATGAATGTCAGACAAAAAATGTAGAAATGGATGGTAAACACAAAAAGGTTTACCTTGCACTATAGGCTCTGCAAACTTCACAGCCTTCCTGCCATCAGCCATGGGCTGCGCCATCATCGGGACCGTGCCTGCCGGGAAAGCAAAGGCAACAGGCATAGGATCGTGGACTGGATCATCCTGAGTGCGATCGATCCCAAGGCTGCAGCTTGGTGGGGTGAAAGCCATAGGGTGCCTCTCCTACTGATCAGCCGATTTGCGAACGAAATGTTTAGCAGAATCCAGAGGTGACAGATCAACAAACATGTCAGACTCGTCTGCTGCAGAATCATCACGCTTATTAGTAGGGCGGGGCGTGCTGTCAGTGGTCTCAATCACAGCCTTCTTGCCTATCTTCTTGTTTGGGCTGTACGGGACATCAATGTTGACAGGGAGCTTAGAAGTGCGCAGATTTAAGCTGGTGTTCTCCACGGCAGTAAAGGACGTCGTCTGCTCTGAACGTCCACCTCCTTCAGTGGTGCACTGCTTACCACCTGCATCTGTTGTATTGCGGACTTCCATCTTCTCGACTGCATTGCTTTTGGCAGAAGGTGGGAACAGTGTGGAAGCAGGAACATAACCAGAGTCACCTTTGCTGCTCTTAACTACCTCTGGTGCATTGGATAACTGTGCAGGATTCTTGCGGGGGCTACGCCTAGGTGGCAGGCCATCTCGCACAACGGTTGCAGTAGCAGCCTCTGCGCCAGCAGCCGCTGAAGCTGTTGTGCGATGAGAGTCATCTGTGGATGTCCTGTCATACTGAAATGTGGCCGCAGCCCCTTCTTTTGTGGACACATGAGTGCCACCGGCCACACGCTTGGAATCTGTATCAGATGAGCGGGAATCTTCCTTGTTTAGGTTGAGCTCGGGAGCGTCCACTTCAACACTTGCTGATCGGGTGGCATGGGTCACCATAGCATCTCTCATTGCCACCAGGGTAGGCACTATCTCAGCAGTCCTGGCAGATACTGACTCGTCACTCCCAGATGTACGGATGCCTACGGTTGTAGTCTGCACATCTGCAACCGGCGGAGATGGGCGGCCGCTTGCATCAAAACTAGCGGCAACAGTGGACGGTGCAGCGGCAGATTTGTCAACTGACAGCTCATGAATATCTGCATTACCAGATGTCGACAACTTGGAGTGAATGCGTTCAAGTGGGTCTTTGGTAGTGCGATTGTTCGAGCGTGCAGTAGTCTTCTTCACCCTGCAAAAAAATGTGTCGAACGATAAGACAGCCATTCAAGAAAGCACATGAAGAGAACAAAGGTGAGCGGCAGGATCAAATAATTGCCATGGTAGTCATCATAAAATGAAAATGTGTGATATACCAGAGCTGCCATTTGGAAACAAAGTAGGGATGAACACACATGATGTGCAAGCGGTTGACGTGAGTGGAAGCTGCCAGTTGCCATAGAAGTGGGACAAGTTTTGCCATCTGGTCTAGTAAGCGGTTGCCATGCAGAAGAAGCAGGAGTTGCCATGCAGCAAATTTAGATCAAAAATAGCAGTTGCCATGTGGGACAGATAAGAGTACCCATGTGGCAAGTTTGACAGTTGCCATGAGCGGCAGACAAGAGTTGCCACGTTGGGTGCAGCAAAAAGTTGCATATGATTTAGGAATGCATCAAACAAATTTAGCGTTAGGACTATGAATAACTTGTCAAGATCAACATGTGCAATTGCCATGAAAAAGTTCAAAGAGAATGCATTTCCGTATCGCGACACAATGAAGATAGCTCAATCACAAAAAAAATTAGATAAAAAACAGGGAGAACCCACCTCTTGCTTGTCTTCCTCAAGTCTTCCAGCACAACAGGATCCCCGGTGTTGGACGTCGATGTGCGAGGAGACGACCTAGTGGAAGTGGTGGCACCAGCAGTGGGTGCCCCCTTGTTCAGCCAGGCAGAAACGTGGGTTGGTGTGGGTGCTTGTTTCTGCTTAACTGATCGTCCACCAGCTGTCGCCTCACTACACATAGAAAAAATGGCAAAAAAGAGCAAAAAATGCAAAATAAAACCAAGTGTGAGACACAAAATCATGGCGTACATAGCAATGAAAAAAGCCGGGCTGTTAAAAAGGAAGAACAAATAAAACAATAAAGAAACATCGAACCTCCTCCTAGCAGCAACGGGATCGGTCCTACACCTCTTGCCAACAGAGCCCTGGGCAGCATCCTCTGGAGCCCTACCCCTCTTTGAGAGCGGAACCCCCGTGTCTCTCACAACAGTTGGATCAATGCCTCCCTCTGGTGGAGGAACATTCGGTGCAGCCTTATCATTCTTACCTCCTACACGAACTTCCTGATGTTCGTTATGGTCAGTGTCATGTCGCACATTCTCCATGTCATCGTCACCATCCTTGTCGAGACCAGCATCCACGCCACCGAAACCATCCCCGACTAGCTCCTCTTGCGTGTCAGGGAGCTCCTGAGAGCTGTTGTAGTCGTACCGGCCACGGCAGCCAGTTGGTCGATGTGTCCGTTCTCCAATAAATGATGTGAACTGCCTCGCAACCATGTCGCTGTCAGAACCATTCAGTGATGTCCAACCCTCGATCAACTTCCCAAGCAAGCTGGTCATGCCGGAAGCAAACTGCCCGACTAGGTGCTCAACAGGTGCCCTTGCCTGATCAGAAAAAAAGTAACAAGTTCCAAACACATTAGAAACATGTGCATAAGAAAACGAAGGCAAAAAAACCGTAAAGAGAAATCAAATGCAAGAAAATATCATTCAAAAAACAAAAAAACATGCTTGATTACCTCAGCGAAACAAGATGGAGCTGAATGCACATCCATCCACTTGCCAAAATTTTGTGGCCCACCAAACACACTGTAGTCTATGGCATGCTTGGCCATCAGCTGAAAAATAGCAAAAACAAAAAAGATGTAAAAAATATGAAGCAGTGACTACGATCATGGATTGCAAGGAAAAAGAGTTCGAGGGGGAACGACAGAGTTGCCGTATGGAGACAAACATGGTTGCCATGGTGCAGACAACCATGGTTGCCAAGTTCTTTATGAGTTGTTAGCCATAATGAAAGCGGTGAGGTGGTAGAATGGAATGCACGGAAAAAGTTGAGTGCACAAACTGGAATATGGATGCCAAGTAAAGTGTTGTGTGTTTCCCACGCAGAACCAAACGTATTTGCCATGCTGTATACGCTATATATTCCCCTCTTTGAAAAGAAAAACTATGAACAACCAATATGGATCAGTTTTGGGTTTTTCATATTATTTCCAATAGTGAACTTCAAGAATGCTGTGCAAGAAAGAAGACAAAACTAACCTGCAGTTTCCCATATTTTGTATCAGATATCCTGTCTGCGGCAAGCACAGCCTTGACAACATCATAACTCCAGGCAGAGACAGCAAACTTATGTGGAGGCGGCGAACCTCCTATCTCAGTAAAGTCGACAGTGTACAAATCAAGACGATCGACGTACATGAGCTGGTTTACACAGTAAAGCGAGCAAGTAAATCAGAATATGTCACTGATCGGTATTGTGCAGGAAAAGAAAACAGATAAAAATGCGGGAAAAAGGAAAATGACTACGGTTTAAACGTCGTTGGCAATACAGTCTCCCTTGAGTCACAAGTTCAAAAAAATAGAAGAAAGATTTGCCATGGGCGTGAACGTATGTTTGCCATGTATCACTAATTAAAACGAACGAAAAAAAGAGGAAGTGAACACTATGTGTGTTGTAGAAAAATGCAATTGCCATGTAGACATCAACTACAACTGCCAAAGTATCAACAAACTTCACTTTGACATGTAAAAACACAAAAAATGAAAGTTGCCGTGCACGATCAACTATGGTTGCCATCAAAAGAAGCAAAAATCAGTCAAAACTCTGTCAAACTAGGGTTGACAGAGTATGGCCAAACAGAGATGCCACGTGCAAAACAATTTGGTTGCCACTTATGAACAGCTGTAAAGGTGATTGAGGAAAGAATCAACCGTGGTAAGAGCATTTGCAGAAGAGTAAGAAAAATACCATTAGGTGCAGGCGGCAGCCCTTCTGGTACATCTTATTTGAGAATGCATCATGCAGGAAGTCGGCAATGAATTTACACCAATTCATGTTTTTAACATCTTTCAGTTTCGCCTGCACAAAAGAATTCAGGACAAAAGATGCCACATCGACTTTCAATAAAAACATCAAACTGGCAGTGACTAGCTTCTACATGACATCAAAAACAGAAGATTGTAGGGAAAAAGAATAGAGAGAGAGCATTCACCGGGATAGGGAAGCACTTGTTGCTTGGGCGCAGAGATGTGGTAGGCGCAAAGACAGACGAGATCAAGTACATCAGCAGCTTCATCTTAAATACCTCGCCATGGGTTGTCATGCCCTCCAGCGAAGTTGCCAGCACAGTCGTATTAGGCATGGATGCCATTCCAGGAAACAAACGGGCGAACAAAACTTCCTCAATCTCATTGTTCACCTCATACGGGACTTTGATTTCTCCACGGGGGACACCCAAAGTGCAGAACACAGATTCCTTGTCCAAAGGGAGTCTTCCGCGTCCCGGAATGACGAATTCCCTAGATGCAGGATCGTATATCTCACCGAGCCAGTCGCATACAGGGTTCACTAGGTTCGTGCATCGAACATCCATCAAAGCCTGCATCCCCATCTCACCGGCAGCTCCCTTCTGGTCATCAGTAAAACCCTTGGTCAATATAGTCAGGCGTTCCTGCGAAGCCCTATTGCGTTGACGTTTCTTCTTCTGCAGAACACAAAAGGATCATTGTTGCCATGTTCAATGTAATAAAAATTAGTTCTAACGGATGAATGAAAACTCAGTATCACATTAAAACAGAGGGGAAAAGTGACCTCGTCGCCGTCTTTTGTACGACCGGTCGCACGATTCCGTGGCGGTACATCCATGAAGTCGTCATCATCATCTTGCTGGTCACCACGAGCCATTGTGCTACGGTAAGAACAAAAACACGTTAGTATAAATGAAAACACAGCCGACAGATGCGGAAAGAGATGCACGAAGTAACGAGCCAGTGGATATCATCGATAACAAAATGAAAACTGCCATGTTTACCCAAAGTCTTAGTGTGTGCAAGGAGGTAATTGCCATCTGCTGAACATGCACAGTAGGCGAAAAATAACCACTGGAAAAACAAGTGCAAAAACATGGCAACTGAAAAAGGTGTGTGCTTCAGAAAAGGTAGTTGCCATCTAGCAGATTCAAGTTGCCATGTTGGCAGTAAACACGGTGGCAACTGAGGCAGTACAGTGGAACACCCAACTACCATTATCCAACATGTAATGTGGCAACTGACACATTGGCTTCATAAAAATGCAGTTGCCATCTAGCAGATTCAAGTTGCCATGTTAGCAGTGAACAAAGTGGCAACTAAGGCTGTTCAGTGGAACACACAACTGCCATTATACAACATATAATGTGGCAACTCACACCTTGGCTTCATAAAAAGGAGTTGCCATCTAATGGAATCAATATGTCGTGCTATCACAAAATAGCGTGGCAACAAAGTGAGTACATGGAACACACAAACTGCCATTATCCTACATAGGACATGGCAACTGACATAGTAGATTCAGAAAATTAGTTGCCATCTAGTAGGATAGTTGTACATAAACAAGTGCATTGAAATTGCCATGACTGCCATTATCCTACACATCGAAATGCACCTAACTAGATCTAGGGTTCATACCCAACTATCAGTCCCTGAGTTCGACTACAGCATCGCCCTAAACCAGTGATAATCACAGCCTACGAGACCATCAAAACTAACAAAAACACATTAGAAATCGCTCCCACATAGAATTGCAGGCATCTAATCTCTCGTAAATAGAGAGGTGGTTGCCGAACGGGCGAGCCTCACCGGCTTGACTACCACCGCGACGGCGACGGAACTGCGCAATGCCGCCCTAAATGGCACACACGCGACTCCCCCACCGACGGGGACACCGGAGCGCCGCGAATCTGCCTGAATCTCGAAAGGGCTCGAGAGGGATGTGACCAGGGAGGAAGGGAGACAGATTGGACAAGTAGAAAGCTTCGATAGCCTTACCTACTCGCTGTGGCTGCTCTGGCGACGATGCTCCGGTCCGGTGAACACCAGCGACGGCCGCGAATACCCGCGACTCTTCCGCCACCGCCACCGCCTCCTCCTCTCAACTGCTCCTCCTATCGAATGGAACTGCTGCAGTGGGGGGGGGGGGATGGGAAGAAATGAAGGGGGTGGGGGAGAAACTGCAGCGCCGCTGAGGGGAAAATGGGCAGACGTGGGAGACGGTGAGCAGTAGTCGTGCGCGGCGTGCGGGCGCGACGGCAGTTCCACCGCATGTCCAACTCGCAACCGGCCTCGTCCGAGCGAGAAACCAGCGTGCGGGCGAACTGTCAAACCTCCACACACTGGCCTTGTCCTACGTGGCACGCGAAAACTGCCTCAGTGAGTCAAGATTCATGCAAATTTAACTGGACGAGCCGGTGATACAGGCGTGTGGGCGAGTTGCAATATTGCCACACGTGTGGGCGTTAGTGTTTTCGAAAAACTTTCACCTGATCTGCTACGGCAGAAATAACGTGTTGTCATCTCGTATCTCCATACTCCATACCCAGATTCCAAGATCCGCTTCTTCCTCCCTTCTTGTTGAGCATTCTCAACAAACACACGGTAACCACATCCGGTACGTATGTACCGATTCTCCTCTTCTCCCACGCGCGTTCTCCTCAACAGAGATCGATCAGATGCAACAGCGGTGTCCTAATTCATCAAGCCGTATTGATCAATTCACTTCGGTCTGATCATCCCGTGATCAAGGTCCATGCATGGCATTAACAAATTAATCATTAATTGTTCTTGTGTGTTCAATTCTTGTTCCTTTCGTTGATGCATTTGTTCTTGTTGTGTTGTAGGCCTTGATCCATCGATCCACGGCAGAGGCGATCCATCCATGGCCATCAAGGGCAACTCTGGCGAGTACAAGGCGCGGAGCCCGCTGGGCATGGTGATCGCCGTCCTGCTGTGCTGCTTCTTCTACGTGCTCGGCGCGTGGCAGCGCAGCGGCTACGGCAAGGGTGACCGCATCGCGGTGGCGGTGACCCGGCAGACGGCCTGCGCCGGCGCCTCTGCCGCGGGGCTCAGCTTCGAGACGCACCACAACGGCGGCCTGGCCAACGCGACGACGTCCGGCCTTGGCGGCGAGCCGCCGCCGTCGTTCGCGCCGTGCGCGGCAGCGCTCGCGGACCACACTCCGTGCCACGACCAGGATCGCGCCATGAAATTCCCGCGCAAGAACATGGTGTATCGGGAGCGGCACTGCCCGTCGGACGGCGAGCGGCTGCGGTGCCTCGTGCCGGCGCCGCCTGGGTACGTGACGCCGTTCCCGTGGCCCAAGAGCCGCGACTACGTCCCTTACGCCAACGCGCCGTACAAGAGCCTCACCGTTGAGAAGGCCGTCCAGAACTGGGTCCAGTACGAGGGCGCCGTATTCCGTTTTCCCGGCGGCGGCACCCAGTTCCCCCACGGCGCCGACAAGTACATCGACCAACTCGCCTCCGTCGTCCCCTTCGCCGACGGCTCCGTCCGCACCGTCCTCGACACCGGCTGCGGCGTAAGCCATTAATCACGTTTTCTGATACATGGTCCATGCAATGCATTCGCGCCACTGTCATTCATCGATCTTGTTTACGTCCATGTGGGTGTAGGTGGCGAGTCTCGGCGCGTACCTGGACTCCCGTGGCGTGATGACCATGTCGTTCGCACCGCGCGACTCGCACGAGGCGCAGGTGCAATTCGCGCTGGAGCGCGGCGTGCCGGCCTTCATCGGCGTCCTCGGCTCCGTCAAGCTCCCATTCCCTCCAAGATCCTTTGACATGGCGCACTGCTCCCGGTGCCTCATCCCGTGGTCCGGCAACGGTGAGCTAGCACTCGACGCGATCGACACGACGACACGCATGCCATTGCCATTGTCATGATTTGGTATATAAAAGGAAGTTTTGATGCAGGCGGGATGTACATGATGGAGGTGGACAGGGTGCTCCGGCCGGGCGGGTATTGGGTGCTCTCCGGCCCGCCGATCAACTGGAAGGCGAATCACAGGAAGTGGGAGCGCGCGCAGGAGGACCTGGCCGGCGAGCAGAAGAGGATTGAGGAGTACGCACAGATGCTCTGCTGGGAGAAGGTCACCGAGATGGACGAGATTGGTGTGTGGCGGAAGCGGACGGACACGGCAGCATGCCCGGCCATGCCGCCGATGGTCCGGGCCTGCGACCCGGCCAATCCCGACGACGTCTGGTGAGATCAATATTGAGATTGGCCGTCGACTTTGAGTCAAACGGCTTCAAAACGTCACGTCGTTTCCCGCGGTACACGGAACTGAAAGATGTTGAGTTGGGCCTGCACAACAGGAACAAGAACATGGAGACGTGCATCACGCCATCCACCACTGCCGCCGGAGGAGAACTGCAGCCGTTCCCGGAACGGCTGAAGGCCGTCCCGCCGCGGATAAGTTCCGGCGTCGTCCAGGGCTTCACCGTGGAGTCATACGAGGAGGAGAACCGACGGTGGGAGAGGCATGTGAAGGTATACAGGAAGGTCAACTACAAGCTCGACACCAAGCGGTACCGGAACATCATGGACATGAACGCCGGCGTGGGCGGCTTCGCAACGGCGATCTTCTCCCCCATGTCCTGGGTGATGAACGTGGTGCCCACCGCCGCCGAGCTCTCCACCCTCGGCCTGATCTATGAGAGGGGTCTCATCGGCATCTACCATGACTGGTAAGCTAGTTTTGCTTGCCTTGGTCTACAAGATGATGCGAAGAGGTTGTTGATTTGTGTTCTTCAGGTGTGAAGCATTCTCTACCTACCCAAGAACCTATGACCTCATCCATGCCAATGGAGTATTCAGCCTCTACAGGGACAAGTGAGTGAGCCACTCAAAGAAATCTTAACGCAATTGTAATGTACATCCCTGACAAGCTGATGGCTGGCTGAGTGGATCAGGTGCAAGATGGAGGACATCCTGCTGGAGATGGACCGGATTTTGCGCCCTGAGGGCACGGTGATCCTCCGGGATGACATCGACGTCCTGCTGCGGGTGGACAAGGTGGCCACAGGGATGCGGTGGAAGACGATGATGGCGAACCACGAGGACAGCCCGCACATCCGAGAGAAGGTACTCTACGCCGTCAAGCGCTACTGGACCGCCGACAGCGACAAGAGCTCCCAAGAGAAGAAGGCAACTTCTTCCGAGGACAAGGGCTCAGACTCAGAGGTGTGAAATGGTAAGTGAGATGAGATGAGCTGATGCACTGCAACTCAGGAGATCAGCGTGTGTTTATTTCAACTTCTTGTGAGTTTCTCTCGAGTGTAGCAGTGAGATCAGCACGTGTATTCCTTTGATTACGCCGTGTAGGATGAACAGTTCTTTTCCATTTTTTCGAGATGAGATGGTAGGAAATATCCGACACAAAGATCTACGTACCATTTTCTGCCAGTCACAGATTCAAGAATGTTGTTATGGATGGCACTCAGAATTCGCATTCTCATGGCCGTTTTCACCGCCATTGTTCCCATTCGAACTATTATTGTCATATCGAGGAGTCACCGCTATTTCCCTGAATAGCTTGACGAGCGACCGGCTGATTAGTCGTAATCGCAGGAACAGTGGGATTCTGTCTGTAGATAGGTGGGCTCTGGGCTTGGGCATGAGGTGCAACGGCAGCGGTGCTAGGCCCAGCAGAATAGTAGTCACGCGCAATGTGACCCCACTTCTTACAATTACGACATTTGATACGATTCTTACAGCTGGGCCTAAGGTGGCACGAGAGAAGGCATCGGACACAAAACAGCCCATGAGCCTCATTTTGAATGTGCGGTGATCCCGCGCCGACACCATTAACTGCCTCATTATCCAAGCGACGATCGCAGCCCGTAGATTGAGCACGAGTGGAATTAGCATGATCTAGCCGGGAGTTACCTGAATTATGATCTAGATTTCGATACGTGGTAGGAGATCTAAGAGCTTGGAGGTAAGATTTTCTTGGATGATCACGAAAGACATGCGTCCATTCATCTTCTTTTTCTTGAAGATATTGGTCTAATTCCCAAGAAGAATTTGGCCCTCCCGAACCCCAGAGAAGGAAATTGACGTTGAGCTCAGGGAGCGATATGTTACCTCCTTTAATGATCGAGAAACCCACTTCTTTGGAAGAGACGGAAAATCTGAATGACCAATTTTGAAGCAGCTAAACTTCGAATAAGGAAGCTCGACCACCAAAACACGCCAGGAGAATGGTGGCCACGGAGTCCACCGTGAGCCGAATCTTGGAGCGGGTGAATTCAGCCACTAGGATGAATTCCTGAAGATCTTTACCTTCCTCAAAGTTGATGGGTACTCCCCACTTTCTCCATACCTCTTGTGCAAAGTCTTGACCTTTGTCGAAGTTCAGATCGGCTAAAGCCATCTTGATCCGGTGGAGGGTGCCCGCCGTGCCCGGAGTGGCACACAGCACAGATTAGAGGAGGAAGGCCACGGCCAGGTGGCCGGCGGCCTAGCGGCGGGGCTAGGCGGAGGGGCTAGGCGTAGGGCTAGGCGGAGGGGCCATTACACCGCCTCCTCCACTTCCATAGCTCAAAGACTACTTGTCGCAGTTTCACAAACCAGTGCGCAATCCCCCTCCACCAACCTCTTCATCCACTTTCCTCAGAGCTCTGGAGTATCAACAATGGCGACCTTCCCTTTGACCCCACGCCGTTCATCCCTCACGGCCACCAGCGCATCGATGTGGCAGGCCGGCCGCGCGCGGGTCCGCATCTTGGCGGGTGTTGTACCGGCGTTTCATGAGGAATGGGCAATCGCTACGATTGTGCCCATGCCCAATCTTCATGCCCAATTCAACACCATCCGTGAGGTATTATCTGATTTTCTCACCGATGTCAAACAGCTTGGCTTCTCAGAGATCTCGCCATGCCCTTTCGGTCAAGCATTTGTTTAGGCTCAATAGTGTCTTTGACAGAGATGAGTTGGTTAGGAACAGCCCACATCAGTTCACAGATGTTCATGTGATCTTTGAGAGACATAATCAAGGTATGAATTGGAGAAGGTTAGAGCTCAGCAGGGAAGTCTGGATTCTGCTATGTGGTTTTCCATTTGACAGAAAGAGTATTCATGAGATTAGCAATGTTGTCAACAAGTTTGGAAAGTTTGTAATGTGGGATATGAACAAGAGTACTCGAGCCAATCAAATGGTGAAGGTTAAGGTTGAAGAGCTGAGGGATATTCCTGCCAGTATAGTCATTGGGGAAGGAGATGATACTGCTACACTCACTGTGCCTGTAGTTATTTTGCAAGATTCCATGCTGGGTAGAGAAGCACCAGATGAAAATCCAATTCCTCAATTTGGGAACCCTCACCCAATTCCTGCTCAAGCTAATTTCCATCAAAACCAGCATAATCATTTCTTGGGCCCACTACAGCATCATGAACAAGAGAACAATGATCAGCAACCACAACATGATCTGAATCTTCAGCTAGCTCTTAATAACAATGCAATGTTGGAGGAGGATAATGCAGAGGATGAAGCAGAGTTACCTGGGTGGGGACATTGGGCAATGCCTGAAGAAAATCAGATTGTGAATCAGGAACTACATGATGGAGAATTTCTGAATCTTAATGAGATTATGGAGCCTATGGAGGAGGTTCAGGATCAGCAAGGGATTTTAGGACAAGTAAACAGCAACATCACTATCTCACAGGAGCCCCCAAATGACAGTGCTGAAACTGCTGCTTCTGCAAATGGGCCTTTGGCGCCAGCCCTACCTGATTTGAATGTGGTGGTTGGGCCACCAGAGCAGGTAGCACAAGTACCCATCAGGGCCAGGAAACACATCAGGGTTATGGGTCTCTTTTTGAAGATCCAAGTCTTTTTGCTATCATGCAGCAGCACCCCACTGAACTCTTCAATCTTGCTGAAGATCCTATGCAACTGGAAGTGATCAGTGCTGTCAATGCTGCTAACAAACAGACCGTCTCACTTCAGGAATTTGACTCACTTGGTCACATTACTCTCAAAGGAGAGAATAGTAAGCAGTTGGACCCTCTGGACACTAACATATCCCCTATGTTAGTGCTACCTAGCAGCACTGGGATTGATGAGATTCAGAACAATCTAGAGACTCAAATTGCTATTGAGAATAGAGATGTGCAAGCCATGGAAGAGAACAGACATTTACCTGCCTCAGAGGACAACAGAGAGATACCTACCACAGAAGATATCACACTGAGAAAGAATGAAGGTGATTCTCCCTCTGATACTACTGCCCCCTGGTTTTCCCCAACCAATTTACCTACAAAATACTATTCACCACCCTGCAGAGAGTTCTATAATTCCCAACAAATTTTCAGATACTCCACTGGAAGCTCCACTGGGTAGAGAAGGGGCCATCACTTGGGATAGACACTTTGCTCCAAAAGAAGGGAGCAAGGACATCATCCAGGTACTAGTGGATTGGATTAATTTTCTCTCTGTTACACTGCTTTCTCCTGATAAGTTTGATTGGGCTAAAAAAATATAAAGTCTCAAGTCTGGGAGATCATTTCTCAAAACAAGGAAGTAGATAATTACCTGCCTTTTGCTATACCAGAAACATGTCCTGAAAATCATAGTGTGTTTTGTATGTTGGACAAACCTCAGGATCAAGAAAACACTTCTTCTGCTAAAGGGTACTCCCAGGAAATGTCTACTTCTTCCACCTCAGCATTGCACCAGAATAGGAAGAGAAAAGAAAAAGGCCCTTTGGTAGAAACAGAGGTAAGAAGAAGTTGCAGATTACAACAGTTACAAAAAGGGTTTAAGAAAACTGTTTGCATGGACAAGGAATGTTTAGCATGTCACTCTTTACCTCCTACCATTCTTACCAAAGTGATTAAAAACCTGAACACCTCTTTTTGCAAGGTCAATGCACAGAACACTGCAGAGGAAAAGCTTACCACCATAACCAAGAAGCCAAAGGTCAGCAGCAAGTCAAAGGAAGGAAGCATGGTGTCAAAGATCAGCGGCAAGTCAAAGGAAGGCAGCATGGTGTCAAAGGGCACCAGCAAGACTCAGAACTAATCCAGTCTCTGCTCCATGCGACCTATGGTAGCCTTGATAGCTGAAAATCCTTCTGTACTTTGGGTTTATAGTACCAGATCTCTGAAAAGACAGAGTATGATGTTTTACTTTCAGTATGGACATGTTATGATCTGCTGTAATATGCTTAAGTCTGAGTTACTTAAGACTGTCATGATGATGAGTTCTCTGAGTAATCCAAAGTTAATATCTGTTATGTGGCTGGTAGTTGGGTCAGTGCAACACAAGAACTTTGTGGGGTCAGATTCTCAGTATAAGTGCTCAAGTTTCTCCATACTTCTGTTCTCTGATCATGGCTAGAAATTGGAATATTTTGAACTGGAATATCAGGGGTCTAAATGATCCCAAGAAATGGGATGCTATATCAAATAAAATTGAAGAATCAGGTTGTTCAGTTTTATGTTTACAGGAAACTAAAAGAGAAGTGTTTGATCATTCTTATTTAAGAAATTTCTGTCCCAAAAGAATCTCTAAATTTGAGTTCCTTCCATCCATTGGGGCATCTGGAGGGATTCTCACTGCTTGGAATGATAGTCTTTTTTCTGGCCATATCTTCCACCAAAATGATTTGTCCCTCTCAATCAAACTCACATGCAAACTCTCTGGTACTGAATGGATCTTGACTAATGTTTATGGGTCTTGTATTCCTGAGGACAGAATTACTTTCCTAGACTGGTTTCAAAACTTCCAAGTTGATGATGATATGAACTGGATGGTTATTGGAGATTTTAACTACATCAGATACCCACAAAACAGAAATAAGGAAGGAGGGAGTATTAATGATATCCTACTCTTCAATGAAGCTATCAACAGACAAGCACTTATTGAGATTCCACTTAAGGGTAGAAATTATACCTGGAGCAATATGCAAGAAGCCCCTCTGCTAGAAAAGCTAGACTGGTGTTTTACTTCTGAGGCCTGGGCACTATCATTTCCTTCAACAATTGCCATCCCTCTAGCCAAAACTACCTCAGATCGCATTCCTGTTCTCATCAAAATTGGTACCACAATCCCTAAATCACAGCTTTTTAGGTTTGAAAAATTCTGGCTAAAACATGCCCAATTCAAAGATGTGGTCAGACAGATTTGGGAACAAGATGTTCAGGAAGTGGATAGTGCTAAGTGCATAGCTGCAAAATTCAAGAGACTCAGGAAAGGACTTAAAATTTGGGCCAGGACAATTTCTAATATGAAGGCAACCATTGAGAACACCAACTTCATGATTCTATGCTATGATGTTATTGAGGAATATAGAGATTTATCTAATGAGGAATCCAATGGCAGAATTATTCTTACTGAACACCTGAGAGAGATAAATGAACTTCAGAGGATGTACTGGAAACAGAGAGCAACTATTAGGAAAATTAAGATGGGAGAAGCAAATACCAAGTATTTCCAAGCAAAGGCCACTATTAAGCATAGAAACAACCACATTGCCATTTTGAGAGATGAAGATGGTCTTGAACATCAGGATCACCAAGCTAAAGCAGCTATTCTCCTCAGAACTTTTAAAAACAAAATGGGTACTGCATCAAAACCTGATAATCCTCTTCTTCTACATACTTTGTTGCACCAACCAGTGGATCTGTCTGAGTTAGAGGTTCCATTCACTAAAGATGAGATTGATGAGGTGATTAAGAATATGCCTGCAGATAAATCCCCAGGTCCTGATGGCTTTAATGCTAATTTCTCAAGGCCTGCTGGGACATCATTGCTCCTGATTTCTATAAGCTCATAGAAGATTTTCACAATGGGACAGTTAATATTCAGAGCATAAATTACTCTTTCATCACACTCATTCCAAAGAAAGAAGCTGTTATTCTACCCAATGACTTCAGACCAATCTCTCTCCTAAACTGCACCCTGAAGATCATCACCAAACTACTGGCCAATAGACTGCAGAAAGTCATTCTTTCCCTAGTTCACCAGAATCAATATGGTTTTCTATTCAACAGATGCATTCAGGATTGTTTAGCCTGGTCCTATGAATACATTTACCAGTGCAAGCAATCTAACAAAGAATTGGTGTTAGTGAAACTAGACTTTGAGAAGGCATTTGATATGCTTAATCATGATACTATTTTAGAGATTCTGAAAGCCAAAGGTTTTGGGAAAAAATGGATTAAGTGGATTCAGATGATCTACAGTACTGGGTTGTCTTCTGTGCTGCTAAATAGTGTTCCTGGTAAACAATTCCTGTGTAAATGTGGAGTGAGACAAGGTGATCCTCTGTCTCCACTTATCTTTGTTCTGGCAGCTGATTCCTGCAGACAATGTTGAATGAGGCAAAAAGGAATGATCTGGTTTCAGCACCTCTGATTCACCAGTCTAGCCAAGACTATCCCATTATTCAGTATGCTAATGATACCATCTTGGTAGCAAATGCAGATGCTACTCAACTTCATAACATTAAGAACTTGCTGCTCCACTTTGCTACCTATACTGGTCTGAAGGTTAACTACTCCAAATCAACAATGATTTCCATCAATACTCCTGACCACAAGATGCAGTCTCTCTCCAACCTTTTGGGCTGTCAGGTAGGTACCCTCCCTCTTCAGTACCTGGGACTTCCTCTTAGTCTAAGTAAACCGAGGGTTGAAGATTTTTTGCCCTTACTCAAAAGAGTATAGAACAGGCTGCCTGGTTGCTCAACTCTGTTTTCTCCAGCCTGCCTATATACTTTATGTGCTCTTTACAGATCCCAATAACAGTGGTGAACCAACTTAACAGTTATCTTAGAAACTGTTTTTGGAGGAAATATGGATCCCAAGATAGAGGAGCAGTTCTAATTGCTTGGAGCACAGCTTGTCAACCTAAGGCAAATGGTGGACTGGGTATCCTGAACATTGAGGTGCATAACAAAGCCTTACTTTTGAAACATGTGCACAAGTTCCTCAATAAAGAAAACATCCCTTGGGTGAATATCATTTGGGAATCATACTATCAAAACTCTGCCTGGGGAGAGAATGGTGGGATCATTTTGGTGGAAAACCTTGCTCAAACTTCTGCCCATCTACAAAGAATTTGCTGCCTCTTCTGCTTACTCTGGAAACACAACTTTATTTTGGTCAGATTGCTGGTGGGGTCAGCCCCTTCAAAACAAGTTCCCTGAACTATACTCTTTCAACAACAGCAGCACTGTTTCTCTTCAGCAAATACTTAACTCAGCAGATCTGGCTGCTCATTTTCAGACACCTTTATCACAACAAGCATTTCTGCAGTTCAACCTCCTACAAGAATTTTTGCAAGAAAGAAATGATTTGCAAGGAAATGATAGATGGTCAGTAATAGGGACTTCTAGAGGTTATTCCTCCATCAAGATGTATGCTCATATGATGGGACCAAGCAAAGTACACACTCTGTTCAGAGAGATCTGGAAGACTTCATGCAGACTAAGACACCAAATCTTCATTTGGCTTCTTTTACATGATAGGATCAACACAAGGAACTTGCTCCACCGAAAATCAATGGTTTCGGGTAGCTACAATTGTGCTATATGCGCAGACAACACTGAAGAAATGAATTTGCATTTATTCTGGAGCTGTCCATTTGCGTTGCATTGTTGGGATAAGATCATTCCAGACAGGAAAAGAGGCATCTCTGTTCTAGATGATATTCAAATGGCCATTCAGCAACTTCCTCAAAGCATAGCCATAGACATTATTATCATGGGATGTTGGGGAATCTGGTCTATCCGAAATGATAAAATTTTCAGATTTGTTGTTCCTCACTTTGATGGATGGTGTTACTATCTACAGGAAGGGCTCAAAGCAGTACAGATGAGAGCCAACCAAGCTAAGGCTCAAAGGATCAGGGTCTGGATAGAACAGAAGTTTTGATTTACATGTTTCATAAAACTGGCATTGGTTGATGTTTTGTTGATGTTTTTTCTGTAACTTTGTGTAAATATTTATTAATGAAAATACCGTAGAACAATTGTTCTACGGTCAGTGCTTCAAAAAAATTATTGTCGTATAAAATTTTGTGTATAGAATTACTCAAATCTTGAATAAGAACGCCTGGGGAACCTACAGAGTGCAGTTATCGACAGAAACAGTTTCTGAAAACTAGCATGATAGCAGGCATCATAACTTCAAAGTTGCATCAACTAAACAATTCTGTAATATTGTGCACTCTTGATAGAGGCGAAGGTGTCCCGATGTTTCGATGAGATGGTGGCTATCGTTTTCTGTGGGAGTCGACCTTGACGATCCGACTACGAACGTGCGAGACGTCGCGCCTTAGCAATCGCTATACCAACTTCCAAGGGGTTATTGACCACGTCGGAGCACGATCAACCTGACCACGAGGGTCTGTTTCCTGCAAGCAAACGAAGAACAAGCAAGAAACTGAGATTGCAATCTGGATATTGCGAATATAAGAGGAAAGCTTTATTAATGAAGGTGGGGTTCTGTGACGTCTTGGTCTGGTCGTTGAACACAAACGAAGTACGCGAAGTTGCAGCTATGGCGAACTTTTAATCTAAACAAAACCCAAGGAAATAGCTACTAGATGGATCTACTTATATAGGAGTAAGGGGTGACGGCCAAGGAGGTGGGAGGACGTCCCAAGGCAGCCTAAAACTAACCCTAGGTCGTACAAGGCCAATGGGCCCAAGTGGAGGTGATGCAACACCTTTGGACTTGTAGTTTGACTCGGATTCTGCTACAGCGTCAGATTGTTTCGACGACAACTCAACGCTCCGGATGAATTTGAAGGTGAAACCAATTGGGTTGGAAAGAGCACAAAATCTACTTTCCAACAAAAAAAGAATCACCCAATTCGGAGTCCGTATGAAATAGTTCTTGGCGTTTTGAGTCAGGTATGTCTGTGCAGTCCGAATCTGAATCCAGAACGTGAGAGACTTGGACTCTATCTTCTCTTGGCCCAAAAGTGACGTGAGAGGACTTCTTGAACAGCACATAAACTTCTCTTTTTCCCTTATCTTCATATGTGGATTGTACAAATGTCCCATACACCTGCAATTAGACATGGCACAAAAGTTTGTGAAGTATTTTTGTCTTGGATGACATAAATAAATTATTGCATAGTTTGCATTAGAAATCACCTCACAAATATACATGGTATGCAATATTTTTGGTCGTATCCAAGGTAGTCATGTCCTCATCAACTCTGGTGATCCATCTTAGAGCATCTGCAACCAGACCCTCGTATCGTCCCCAGACGTCCACGTGGACAACGACCCAACTGCACTCCTCAAACCGGCCCTATACATACGGGTTGTCCGGCACCTTTCAAACCCAGTCCATATCTGGAGCTGATATGGGGAGGCCCAGACGCGTCCGTCACGTCAGATCCAACAGAACGGCCCCACCCAAAATCCCTTCAAATTGACCCAGTCCACCAAAAAAAATTGGATTAGTTTGAATTGCTTACCACATATGTCACGTGGTACCTAGTCCACCAAATTGAATGCCCTCTTCCCGTGTCCGTCCTCCATTTCCTACCGCCGATCCATCGCCGACCTCCGCCCTTGCTCCTGTCAGTGCCGCCGCCCTCGTAGATAACGTCGCCGAGTACCCTGTCCCCCACCGCCGGCATGCATGATGCCTCGATGGCGTCTGTGGGGCTCCCATCCGTGGGGTCAGTCGCCAGGCGAAGAATGTCGTCCGAGGGAGGGGCGAAGGAAGCAACGTAAGCGGGAAGCCGCGGACAAGGGGGCGAAGGAAGCAGCGTGAGCGGGAAGCTGTGGGCAAGGAGGTGGTCCACATCGACATGGATTATTCTTGTATCGCCTACCTATGAATTGTTGTACTTTCTTTTCACATGTGTTGAATTGTGGTTATTTTGCTTTGCTGCATCGTTGAATTGGTGGTGAATTTATTCTACATGATGGATTTGAGGGTTTGGATATGAGGGATGCGGTTGTCCAAGAGGACAAATGAGGTGCCGTTCGACACTGTCCGAGGACGCGTCGCCGACGTTGAGGGGGGGGGGGGGGGGGGGGGGCATTTGCCCAGTCCGGTTGTATATGTTCTTATTACAGTTGAAAACCTTGCAAAAACATATCACAGACTAGTGAGTTCTAGATTACAAATCTGATTACCCTGCTGCAAAATTATATCAAAACATGATTGTAAAGTTATTTAAACATATAGAGCAACTAGTAGGTTTGGACCAGCAAGGTGAGTAGCTTGTTGGTATTTACAGGAGAGCTGTTATCACCAAGAACTGATTTGTTGTAACCCGTCAATTGGCTAACCGGTTTTTCGTTCTTTTCTATTTCCCGATGTGCCTCCGCCGCCGCTGCTTTCTTCTTGGGATGTTGGTGGAAGGCTGAGGCGAAGCTGTCCAGGCAAGGAATCTGCAAGGCTCGAAGTAGCTGGGTTGCTTCTATGCCGGGAACATTCTCGGTCTGATGATGCTGATGTCCCCGGGAAGAGCTGGAGCTCCTGAGGCCGTGATGCAACCTGACCAGAAGCAACAGTGTGATGCAGCTGATTCTGCAGTGGAGATGGTGTGTTGGTTGGGGGCACCATGCGCATGGTGCTTAAATTAGAAGCATTGCTCCATGTATCATGCCGCGTTGGGTGGGTTGCTAAATTAGTAGTGCCGCTGCTCCCTATTGGATGTGACACCCCAAGGCTGCTTAGATTCAGGCTATTGTTTCCGATCCTTGCACGAAGCTCGTTCTGTAGTTCTATTATCTGGGCTCTGAGTGTAGTATTCTCATCTTGCAGCTCGGTCTTCTCTGAACCGACCTGTTAATAAGTGTAACTTAGGCTTAACCTTGAAGGTAATGAAGCAAATAACCTGAAACAACTATATCATTTGATAAATTACGCAGGCAGCAACCACAAGTTGGAAAGGAGAGACGTTAATGGGAATTTATTTATATGTGAGTTAATTCAAGTAAAGGCATGGCTTACAAGTACAACAGATACTTCATGAACTTTAGAAGATAAATGCACGCTAGCTAGACGTTCATCCTTATAGTGAAGAAGGAAAACAGTTATCATCTAAGGCATGTTTGTGTTTGGAAGATCTTCATTAAACCCTTTTGCCCCCCTTTGTAGTTAGATCTATAAATTATCCCTGTTGTTTGAGAAACACAATAATCTATGGAACATGCAAAATGTTTAAATTTTTAGCACAAGTATATGCACAGTTTCTAGAAGGCAAGTACATAAGCACTTAATATTTCAGACTCACATATTGGCGCTCAGTTAGAAGAGTAGATTGCTCCTTTCTAAGAGATTCAACTTGAGTAATTAAATCTCGCAGTACTCGTGCAGCATCACCCAATACTGTAGCTTTTCCACTATTTTGTCGATCATGATCTGTAATAGCAGAACTATGTTTATCAGAAAAATAATATTGAGTACAATGACCTCTACAAGCAATAACAATAAGCATGCAGAACTCTACAGTCCCATGGCAATGCTTTTGGATGATTGATGCCAAAGGATAATTAAATACAAAAGGTTATCCATTTTGGCATGATTTATTCAGCGTATGCAATAATGCTGTGAACAAAAAAAGGGAAATACAAATAATGATTTCAGGTATTTTCATAATATCTAATAACAACCTTCTATATGGGCCTAAGAACAAGCTGATGACAAGTTGACAACTTTCCGCTTCAGAACTTTGTTCTTGGGACAACATGTGGTGGACCACTCAAAAGTGAGCTTGGAAGAAAGCAGGAAGCCAGCCTTTCACATGGGAATATTTAGCAATTTTATAAAAATGGGGCCCATGTAGATTTTAGAATCCTAGAAAGGATTGCCAGGATATATAAAATACTCCCTCCGTTCATTATTATAAGATTTTCACACTTTTTTCTAATTCGGATGCATATAGATGCATTTTAGTGTGTTTGTTCACTCATTTCAGTCCTTATGTAGTCCATATTGAAATATCCAAAACATCTTATATTTGTGAACGGATGGAGTACTGAACAATGAGATTGAGTTTCACCCAAAATAAAAACAGCAAGTTGCAAGAGCAACAGCAGACAATTGAATACAGGAATCAACATATGCTCTTCCAGTCGTGGCATCAATACTGCGAATTGTGAACACGTACTGCGCATCAGATACACATGAACACTACCAAACATAGAACCTAATAATGAGATGAGTGTATTGGTTCCCAGTTGTCATTAAGTAATTAAAAAGGCATATGAGTCCAAGTTGAGGGAACAGAATGATGTAATCCATGTCCAATAACTTAACTGGTATTTTTCCCAAAAGGGAAGATTAAATCAGCTAAAAATGGTCATTGATTAATGACGCATCGTACTAACCTAGCATAC
Organism: Thinopyrum elongatum; assembly: GCA_011799875.1. Classification (NCBI taxonomy): domain Eukaryota; kingdom Viridiplantae; phylum Streptophyta; class Magnoliopsida; order Poales; family Poaceae; genus Thinopyrum; species Thinopyrum elongatum. The sequence continues at coordinate 284,036,859 of CM022300.1, forward strand.
TGCTGAGCTCAACAAAAAGGTCATTCAACTGGTCACGTTTAAGTTTCTCTCGTTCAGCTTTATGATTTTTCTTTGGAGCCTTTTCCCGGGCTCTTTTGTCAAGACACCTGCAGCACACAAATCATCAGAATAAGAGAAAAATGTATACCAAAGGAGGGGTGGAGTATTAGAGGAAATTAAGAAGTGAAATAATGGACCACGCCTAGGTTTAGAATAGTATGAAGGTGCAAATTTTACAGATATGATCAACTTAAGTCATTGAAAATGACTGCCTAACTGCAAGTCTATATGGTAAGTACTGCTCCCAGCATCCATACGGCCGATCACAAGATAAAAGAGCAGGCGTCAAACTGCAGAACCCTGTGTCCTAAATAATCTTCAATTCTAGGAGTCTTCTTCTATTTTATGTTCGCATGTATAGGAAACGCTAATCTCTTGGATGACTCCATTCATGCTTTTTAAATGGTGACATCTTTTTCTTTTAAAGCAAAGCCTGAGTCAATTCATAGAACAGAATCCAAAATAACTGGAAGCACCGACATGGATGCAAATGCAAGACTGTGAAAATAATCAGGTGAAACAGCAGTCTATTGGAGCAGATGAGCTCCTCGGCCATCAGGTAGTAGTAATAAGTACTTGCAGTCTTTTACAGGGCTAGCAAACAACTAAATCTGACATTAAAACTACTCAGCATGCAGATTTATGGTAGCAAAAGAATACAATACATGAAGAGGTGAACTAGGAGACTGGTCACAATTAAGGCAAGTTTAAGTCACAACTTAAACTTATGAAATACTTATTTATAAAAAAACCTACGAGGAACGATGCTCGCTAAGATTATTGTTATTAATGCTGCTTTGGTCAAATGGATATAATGAGGAGATTATGCTTGTTAGGTGGAGTTTAGAATTATTCTTGGACAACAACCCAATATGACAAGTGAATAACGAAAAAATATTGTGGTAAGTGCATCCAGGTTCATTCATGTGTCTGCCCCACAATCTCATCAATTAGAAAACAGAAAAAATCTAGCATAAAAGAAATTTGATCATGCGCATCCTAGGCTAATTGGCCAAAGCAACAAAGCAATATGTATTACTGCTATAACGCTAGGTAACTCCTGTAGCTAAGCAAATGAAAATGTATCGAAGAAGATAAGTAACTAAAGACCAACCTGTCAACATGCTTTTCGGCAGCAGAACTTGAGCTGCCAGCCATTGAATCTGAGCTCTGTGCATCAGCCACCATTCCAAGATTTTGGTTTCTGCGTAACAGAAAAGACTGCTGGAGCACCCTAGAGATAAAGCTGAAATCCAAGTAATTAGAAAAAATGTCTGGCATCGTAAATCACGTACTGCAAGGAATGCCGAATTTAGTCCATTTACAGATTCCAGGCTTTCACAGGAAATGCTACCAGGGACGAATCAAGAGTTCGTTGTATCACTGCAACAAGTGGAGCCTGGCTTAGACCACATGCATGGAACTACAGAGTTCTTTTTACAGGAGACTACTCTTCCAAATATTGGCCGACTTTGAAGTTAATCGGCCAGTTAATCGGTACTCGGAGGGTGCCCGGTTCGAAAACTTCCTATTCGCTGCGTTTCTCGCTCAGGCAGTTAGGCCTGTCAGACCGATTTATCGGCTGTCAGACCAAGTAATCAGGGCGCAACGATTAACTTGGATGCTGGTTTGGCCCACTAAAGCCCAAAATTTCCATCCTGTGCACATCTCCAGCCACCCCACAGCTTAGGGTTGGAGGAAATTGAGGCTCCCGCTCATCCTCCTCTCCCCCTCACGATTCGAGGAACTGGCCGGCGGCTGCTCGAATCGTAATTCCATGGCAATGAGTACCTTCACAGAAACGATCCTATCAATCACTTCAATAACCTACCTACCCCTTTCTTGGCAGCGATCTGGCATTGGGTATATTGGGACCTAGAAATATTCTTTACAATTTATTTTCTACCTTATAAAAACATTTTCAAACCATCAACCGCTGATAAAATCAATCATAAAACCAATTAAATCCTATTAACTCTATGGTCTCTAAGAATCCGGTATACAGAGTTACAGACTCCACATATCAACTTGATCATTCCAACAACAAAAGCTACACGACGAGCACCATGAGATAGCCCCTACAAGAAACAATTAAAAATCATCTCGGGATGTTGGTGCTAAGCTAGGCCCATACCTCCCCAGTGAATCTCAAACCACACACAAAGATAATCAGCTCCCGTCTCCATAATTCGCACCACCTGATAATCAGCTCTCGTCTCCATAATTCGCACCACCTTAACCCTGAGCATAACCAGCCCTAGCAAGCCATCGGTAGCCGACAAAGAGAACCATACCTGAATGAATTCACATCTGAAGACGCAGTCTTGGCTTGCCCTACAGCCTGGGTGGATCTTGATCCGCTGGGGCCGGTCGGCCGGCGCTGAGGAGGGTGGAGCCGTGGAGGCGAGCGGGAGGGGGAGGGGGGCCGCCAAACTGGGAGGGGGGGAGGAGAGGGGGAGGGAGGCGAGCACGCGACGAGCGTGTGGCGGCCACCCAACACCCGGACACTTGTGCGATGCACGCGCCAGCGAGGTGACACATGGCGATGCGCGTTGCCCTCGGACCCACGGGGATTCCGACGAGATGGGATGGGATGAAGGGGGGACCCCCGGAGAGCAGGAGGGATCTCACATGACCAGTTTTCTTTCTTCGAAAAAAAAAAACCTTTTCTCCTAAACGTCAGGCGGATAGCCCTCGTACCGCCCGGATTGAAAATACCATTTGATTGAGCCCTCCAAAGTCAGCTTCAACGGCGAACCAACTTGTGGTTGGATGGTTAGAAGGACAGTGGTATCCCTAACCCATCAGGGTTCAAATCCTGTTGCTCGCATTATTCCTGGATTTATTTAGGATTTTCAGCGATGCGCTTTCAGTGGGAGGAGACGTTCCCGTCGACGATGAGGCGCCTACGGTGACTTCGTAAATTTCAAGATGACATGCCGGCTCAGTCTCTCGGAGGTGCTCATAGGGATAGGGTGTGCGTCTATGCGTTCATAGGGGTGAGTGTATGCGCGTATGTATGAGCGTTTGCGTCTGTACTGATGTTAAAAAAAAAAGTCAGCTTAAACGTTGCGGTTGTCCGGTACCCCTAATGTCCGGTACCGTGGAGTGAATATGGGGACGTTCGGACGAGACCGGACGTATCTGCTGCGTCGGATCTGACAGACCGGACCTATCACAAATCTCTTCAAATCGTCTCCCACCCTCACCTTACATGCCCAGTTCCTCTCTTCTGCCTCATCTATGGCGCCCCATCCCTAGGTTCGTCGTCGTCGCCACCCTAGCTCGGTCGTCATCCCCAACCTACAGCTCTCACCATCAGACACAAACCACTCCCGATCATCCTTGCCGCCCCAGTACGTCCTATTCATCTAGACATACACCTCGCCCTCTATGTGTTCGATGAAATGTCTGAGCTATCTTTTAAGAACTTTACTCATAAGGATGAATTCAAGAACAAGGAGCTTCATGAATTAATATACAATGAGTTAGTTGATTCATCTGATTCAGACGACGTAGATGTTGACATGATGTTGATGATGAGCATCCAAGAAGAAATGGAGAATTAAGTGGAGCATGTTCCAAACTTCAAGGGTACATGGCAGGGGAGTTGTTCCCTGTGATAGGGTTGCTGACGCACAGAGTCTCTACAAGCACTGCTTCAAATCCGCCCCAACATACCATGACGGAGTTTTCGGTGTTGCATTCAGATGAGCAAACCTTATTTTTTGTGCATAGTTAATTCTATGGAGGTGTATGATCCTTACTTCCATGCTGAGGAAGGATTGTTGTAGATAATTATTGTTCTCTCCTATGTAGAAATGCACAGCTGCCTTGAGGATGTTTGCATATTGTCGGAGCTCAATCCGACAGATCCCTTTGTAGGTATCCCAGCTAGGTGACTAGGCTGGATGGTGACAGGAAGCTAGGTTTTACCCAGGTCCGGGCTCTCAGGAGGAGATAATACCCTACGTTTTGCTCTCGTATATTGCGTTGGAGTGACAGAGTACAGGTGAATACCAAGGGATTATAATGTAATGTATCTACGAGCTCGGCCCCCGGCTTATATAGCACACCCCGGGTCCTAGGATTACATATCCTAGTCGGGTACGTCAATGCAGGTAGAGTCCTCCAAGGCTACGTCTTGTCTTACACGCCAAGTACTCAGGAGTCTTTGTATAATCCGCCATCGGCCGCCCAAAGTGGCCCAGGACGAAACCGACCTAGGGGTCCTCAGCCCGACCCACCAGGCCAAGAACCGATGTGGTGAGTGATAGAGGCAAAGGTGTCCCGTCTTTCGATGAGATGGTGATTATCGTTTTCGAAGGAGTAGACTTTGACGATCCGACTACGAACGTGCGAGGACGTCGCGCCTTAGCAATCGCTAAACCAACTCCGAGAGGTTATTGACCACGCCGGAGCACGATCAACCTGATCACGAGGGTCTATTTCCTGCAAGCAAACGAAGAACAAGCAAGAAACTGAGATTGCAATCTGGATATTGCGAATATAAGATGAAAGCTTTATTGATCAAGGTGGGGTTCTGTGATGTCTTGATCTGGTCGTTGAACACAAACGAAGTACGCGAAGTTGCAGCTATGGCGAACTTTAATCTAAACAAAACCCAAGGAAAAAGCTACTAGATGGATCTACTTATATAGGAGCTAGGGGTGGCGGCCAAGAAGGTGGGAGGATGTCCCAAGGCATCCTAAAACTAAATCTAGGTTGTACAAGGCTCATGGACCCAAGTGGAGTTGATGCAACACCTTTGGACTTGTAGTTTGACTCGGATTCTGCTGCAGCGTCAGATTGTTTCGTTATTATATCAACACTTCGGACAAATTTGAAGGTGAATCCAATTGGGTTCGAAAGTGCATGAAATCTACTTTTCAAGAAAAAAAGAATCACCCAATTCGGAGTCCGGATGGAAGAGAAATTAACATTTTGAGTCAGGTATGTCTGTGCAGTCAGAATCTGAGTGTAGAACGTGAGAGACTTGGACCCTATCTTCTCTTGTGCTAAAAGTGACGTGAGAGAACTTCTTGAACAGTACCTAAACGTCCCTTTCTCCCTTATCTTCATATGTGGATTGTACAAATGTCCCATACACCTGCAATTAGACATGGCACAAAAGTCTGTGAAGTATTTTTGTTCTGGATAACATAAATAAATTATTGAATAGTTTGCATTAGAAATCACCTCACAAATATGCATGTATGCAATATTTTTGGTCGTGTCCAAGGTAGTCATGACCTCATCATCCTCCCCTTCTTGAAAATAAAGCCGTCCTCGGCGTTGCTTAATCTGAAATATGTCTAAACAACAGAGACAAGGTGTACATGTTGTTTATGTATATGTCATCCATTTTTAGTTCCCTTAGTTTTTGCATATATGACACATGTATACAGGAGTAGCTTTCATTTGTCATAAAATAAAAAGCCAAAATACTAACACAAGAAGTAGAAGGCATGAAAATATTGCAACTTAGTTTGCACATATAAGTGAAGCTTTTCTTCATATCAAAAGATTAACAATATTCATCATTAAACCATCCCAACATTAGTGAATAAACTTTGATTGCTTTAAATTTACATGCTACAACATGCTTAAATAAGAAAACATGCAACAAGTCATTTGACACAGAATCATCACCAAGATTAGAGGTCATATCAAAATGATTAAACATTGGCACAATTATTTTCAAACATATTTGATCCAAATCTGATTTATTCCCCGATTCACATGGTTCTTTCGTATTAACAGTTAATTCAATGGGTCCACTCAAAATTGTTGATATTTTAGTTTTTTATCACATGGCAAAGTCACATTATCAACATAGTCCTCTAAAATAGGTGGTCTGATCAAAGTAGTGGGTAGCTCATCAGATGGTGCATTTAAATTGGCAAGGCATTCATCATTCTCATGTACAGGTGGAAGATAAGTACCTTTGTTATTACCTCTTATGATCAACTCAGATGATGTAGCCACTCTCGGAGGTGATGTGTCAGATGGTGGAGGTGATGTATTCCTCACAACAACGGATGTGGTTGTCATAGTACAACTAGTAGTTGAAGGAACAACCGTATCAACTCTTGAAATATGCACCGTGTGCTTGTTCTCCTTACAGGCAACACGTCGTTTTATTTCCTGTTCAGCTTTGCAAGCAAGACGAAACAAACGGTCCATAGGATAACACTCTTCATGAATTAGTATCTCCTGAATATCATGGTTTAATCCTCCTTAAAATCTATCCATTAAATCTTCTTCACTTTCTTCTAAAAAGGAATGCAACAAGGTAGTTTGTAAATCATCATAATATTTTGTTTCGGTGTCACTACCTTGTTTTAAATGTTCTAGTTTTTTAATCATGCCACGAGTATAATAAACATCGACAAATCTATCTCTCATGACAAGTTTTAAATCACCCCAAGTAGTAGGTATATAATCAGGGTATAACCGACAATGTTCGCTCCACCAAGCTAAAGTAAAGCTACTGAACGTACTAATCGCAGATTTAACTTTTCTATGCTCATCAAAATTATGAGAAGCAAATATAGCATTTATTTTGTACTCCCATTCAATATATAAATCAGGCCTAAAACGACCAGTAAATGGTGGCATGGAAACATTAACCTGATTATGTGCATTTTGATGTTGTTGCTCCTCTTGTGATTGTTGTTGTATTTTCTTAGGTGGTGGCAAATCTCCCACGATCGATGAAGCCCAAGAACTAACAACTCCAGAACCTGCCATAGTTAGTAGAAAACAAGAAACAAAATACGAGAATAATTTTCCTATGAACTACTAGGATGTGGTGGTAAAACACTGACAGTATAGCAAATATCAATATCTTACAAGTTCTTACCATGCAGTAGGTGGTGACCGGCAACCAGCGGTGTCAAATAACTCCAAAGATTGAAAAAGCGATTGTCAGGTGAATGTAAATATGCACGGTGTAGAAATATGTGGAGCTGGGTTGGCTATATATGGTAGCAAAGGATTAGGAATAATCAATTCAGAGATGCAATGTTGAATAAACGCTCAACGACGGTACTGTGCTGGTCCTAGGCTAGACCAGACTAGAGACGCGAGCCTAGAACAATAATGATGTCACGGCGTAGCACAACTAGCATCAATAAAGGATATGAAGTAGCTCTGGACAGCAAGATATAAGTGAAGATCACAATGGCAGTTAAGATAATGATGAGAAACAACTACCAAGCAGGATATACCAACAACTCTATCTCCTACTTTCCTCTGCAAAAGTTTCTGCCAATTTTCTGATAATTTTTCTCAAGAATGGTACTGACTCAAGCTTTCCAATGCAAAAAGAACCACTCAATGCCGAGTTGATATGAGGAGTCAAAAAATTCTAAAACTGACCAGAAAAACTGGAACAAGCTGTGTTCGCGAACTTCGGAGGACAAAACAACCTATTTAGAAGCCGATTTTGAGATATGAAATATTGAACAAGCTTCTACAACTATTTAGATGCGGGTCGTCGATAGCTTGAATTTGAGTACTTATGGAGCCAAAACGGACTTAGTATGAGAAAGATATGTCTGTTTTATTGAACAGTGCGCAAAACAGATTCCAATCCGAATTCAAGTACGAGATTGAGTCTAGATAGATCCGAAATTAGTTTTTTTCTCTCTCTTTTTTTTCTCACTTTTTCTTTTTTTCTCTGACTTTTTTTCTCTCTCTCTTTCCAAAACAAACTAGGCAAGATGTAGATTGGATCAAGCGAAGATGCGAACGACCTCAACTATGATTATGACAATGAACGATGTGTGGCATGTGGTGGAAATTGATGGATGAAGGTGGTGGATAGCGAAAGGGATAATGATGCAGCGGCGGCGTAACTAATGTGAACAGAACTCGAAACTCTAAAGGACTAGACACTAAGACCAGCAACTCGACACGATGATGTAACGCAAATTCAACAAAGCAAAACACTAAAAAGATTATACAAAGGCTCAGATTGGTTCGGATATGATGAACTAACCCTATTTTTTGTGGCTTTTTCTTGGACAATAGGTAAGAAAATAAATATAATCTATGGATAACTGGAAATTCTCACCGAACAACCTGGAAATCTGATACCACTTGATAGAGGCGAGGGTCCCGATCTTTCGATGAGATGATAACTATCAATTTGGTGGAGCCGACTTTGACGATCCGACTACAAACGTGCACCCACGTTGCGCCTTAGCAATCGCTAAACCAATCTTCTGAGGTTACTGACAATGCTGGAAGCACGATCAGCCTGACCACGAAGGTCTATTCCTGCACGTAATCGAAGAACAAGCAAGAATATGATAATGCAATCTGGATATTGTGAATATATATATGAAGTATTGATAATGGTGGGGATGCGTAAGCGATCTTGGTCTGGTCGTTGGACACAAACGAAGTACACGAAGTTGCAATGGCTAACTTTTAACTGCACAAATCCCAAGGAAAAAGCTACTAGATGGATCTACTTATATAGGAGCTAGGGGTGGCGGCCAAGAAGGTGGGAGGACGTCCCAAGGCAGCCTAAAACTAAATCTAGGTCGTACAAGGCTCATGGGCCCAAGTGGAGGTGATGCAACACCTTTGGACTTGTAGTTTGACTCGGATTCTGCTGCAGGGTCAGATTGTTTCGTCATTATCTCAACACACCTTTGTTTGTTTCAGGCCATAATTGTATCGACCTTCTGGTTAGGTACCTCAGATTTCACTACTAGAAATCTATAACCAACGCTATTCTTAGCATAGCCCAAATTAACGCAGTCCACAATCTTGGGTCCAAGCTTACGTTTTTTAGGGATCGGCACATTGACTTTCGCCAAACAGCCCCAAGTACGCAAGTACAAGAGTGTTGTCCTTCTCCGCGCCCATTTCTCATAGGGAGTGATCTCATTATCCTTTGTTGGAACTTTATTCAGGACATGACATGCCGTCAATATAGCCTCCCCCCACCAAGCCTTGGATAAATCCGATGTATCTAACATGGCGTTAACCAAATCAGTTAGAGTACGGTTTTTTCGCTTGGCAACCCCGTTTGACTGGGGTGAATAGGGAGGCGTCCTCCCATGAATAATGCCGTGTTCCGCACAAAAAGAATCAAACTCACTCGAGAAGTACTCTCCACCATGATCTGACCGGACTCGTTTAATTTTCTTTTCAAGTTGATTCTCAACATCTGCCTTATAGATTTTAAAGTAGTGTAGAGCCTCATCTTTAGTATTTAACAGATACAATTGATAGAGGTAAAGGTGTCCCGTCTTTCGATGAGATGGTGATTATCGTTTTCAGAGGAGTAGACTTTGACGTTCCGACTACGAACGTGTAAGGACGTCGCGCCTTAGCAATCGCTAAACCAACTCCGAGAGGTTATTGACCACGCCGGAGCACAATCAACCTGATCACGAGGGTCTATTTCCTGCAAGCAAACGAAGAACAAGCAAGAAACTGAGATTGCAATCTGGATATTGCGAATATAAGATGAAAGCTTTATTGATCAAGGTGGGGTTCTGTGACGTCTTGATCTGGTCGTTGAACACAAATGAAGTACACGAAGGTGCAGCTATGGCGAACTTTAATCTAAACAAAACCCAAGGAAAAAGCTACTAGATGGATCTACTTATATAGGAGCTAGGGGTGGTGGCCAAGAAGGTGGGAGGACGTCCCAAGGTAGCCTAAAACTAAATCTAGGTCGTACAAGGCTCATGGGCCCAAGTGGAGGTGATGCAACACCTTTGGACTTGTAGTTTGACTCAGATTCTGCTGCAGCGTCAGATTATTTCGTCATTATATCAACACTTCGGACTAATTTGAAGGTGGATCCAATTGGGTTGGAAAGTGCATGAAATCTACTTTCCAAGAAAAAAAGAATCACCTAGTTCGGAGTTCGGGTGAAAGAGAAATTGACGTTTTGAGTCAGGTATGTCTGTGCAGTCCGAATCTGAGTGCAGAACGTGAGAGACTTGGACCCTATCTTCTCTTGTGCTAAAAGTGACGTGAGAGAACTTCTTGAACAGCACCTAAACGTTCCTTTCTCCCTTATCTTCATATGTGGATTGTACAAATGTCCCATACACCTGCAATTAGACATGGCACAAAAGTCTGTGAAGTATTTTTGTTCTGGATAACATAAATAAATTATTGAATAGTTTGCATTAGAAATCACCTCACAAATATGCATGTATGTAATATTTTTGGTTGTGTCCAAGGTAGTCATGATCTCATCAGTGAGAGACCCCTCGACTGGGACATCGCCAGTGGCCGCTAAACTGGTCTTCAAGCTTGGCCTCGGGTCACCCAAGCTGCATGTCGTCTTTGTTCACTAGGCTTGAAATAGGTTCAACCAAGCATCCTCAAACAGCGGCTTCACACAGCTGGCCTCCAATTGCCGAGCTGCCCCGAGGCGACATAAAACCACCTCGGTCATGAAAATGTCGAAGGAGATAGCCGACATGTGTGACATAGCAAATTCCCGTCAGATCCCTCGGTAGGGTTCATGACGAGACCGGAAGTACCAAAACGGAGTCTGCACACATAGTTTACCCAGGTTCGGGCCACCGAAGAGTAATACCCTACATCCTGCTTTGCCTTGGTATTCATGGTGAGGGGATACCTCGTGTAGATAATTACAATGGTGTTTGAGATGTCTACCGAGAGTTGAGTTCTAGATGGGATTGCTAATGAGGACCTAGGTCTCCCTTTATATAGACAGGAGAGGCCTAGGGTTTACACAGGGGGAGATGAGATGAATAGGCCGCCGCCCTCTGGCTTTGGGAACATGCTCATCGCCCTCGCTTCCCTAGGGTTCCATGATTCCCCTTGGGCCTGGTGGGCCCTGCTCAAGGTCGAGGTCGGGCTCCTTTACGTTAGGCACCCCGAGTGTCGGACCCTATTAGTAGCCCCTGAGGGTGGCGGAGGTCGCGAGCGTCTGGGTTCCAAGATCTCTGTCGGGCTCTTCTCTTCATGTATCCGGCCTTTTGAGTCATCGTAGGACGGTTCTTCCCTTCTTCTTGCTAGTAGTGTTGTTGGCTTTCCCTAGGCAGCAGAGCCCAAAAAAGCTCCATGGGCCGGCCCACCAGTCGTGTAGGCTCTGATGTCACTTGAACTCCGTCAGTATTTCTCCAAAGAGGAAGGGATGATGCAGCACAGCTATGGTAGGTATTTCCCTCAGTTATGAAACCAAGGTATCAATCCAGTAGGAGAACCAAGCAACACTATGTAAATGGTACCTGCACACAAATAACAAATACTCGCAACCCGACGATTAGGAGGGGTTGTCAATCCCTCTATGGGTAACGGTGCCAGAAATTACCAAGTTGACGGGATACAAATTGTATAGATTGGATAAATAGATCTCGATAAAACACGAAATAAAATAAATAGCAAAAAAAAGTGCAGCAAGGTATTTTTGGGATTTTGGTATAATAGATCTAAAAATAAAAGTGAATAAAAATAGATCGGAAAGCAAATATGATAAAGAATAGACCCGAGGGCCGTAGATTTCACTAGTGGCTTCTCTCAAGAAAATAGCATATGGTGGGTAAACAAATTACTGTTGGGCAATTGATAGAACATCAAATAATTATGACGGTATCCAGGCAATGATCATTATATAGGCATCACGTCCAAGATTAGTAGACCGACTCCTGCCTGCTTCTACTACTATTACTCCACACATCGACCGCTATCCAGCATACATCTAGTGTATTAAGTTCATGGAGAAATGTGGTAATGCAATAAGAACGATGACATGATGTAGACGAGATCTATTCATGTAGGAATAGCCCTCATCTTGTTATCCTTAATAGCAATGATACATGCGTGTCTTGCTGCCCCTTCTGTCACTGGGAAAGAACACCGCAGGATCGAACCCATCACAAAGCACCTCTTCCCATGGCAAGAAAAATCGATCTAGTTGGCCTAACTAAATCAAAGATTCGAAGAAGAAATACGAGGCTATAAGTAATCATGCATAAAAAGAGATCAAAGAACTCAAATAACTTTCATGGATATAGATCTGATCATAAACTCAAAGTTCATCGGATCCCAACAAACACACCGCAAAAAGAGTTACATCAAATAGATCTCCAAGAGACCATTGTATTGAGAATAAAAAAGAGAGAAGAAGCCATCTAGCTATTACCTACGGACCCGTAGGTCTAAAATGAACTACTCACGCATCATCGGAGTGGCACTAATGAGGATGATGAACCCCTCCGTGATGGTGTCTAGATTGGATCTCGTGGTTCTGGAACTTGCGGCGGCTGGAATTTTGTTTCGTCAACTCCCTTAGGGTTTTTGGAATATTTGGGTATTTATAGGGCGAAGAGGTGGTGCGGGAGGCCACCGAGGTGGGCACAACCCACCTGGGCGTGCCTGGACCCCAGGCGTGCCCTGGTGGGTTGTGCTCCCCTCGGAGCCCCCCTCTAGTACTTCTTTGGCCCAACAGGTGTCTTCTGGTCCAGAAAATTTCTCCAAAAAGTTTCGCTATGTTTGGACTCCGTTTGGTATTGATTTTCTGTGAAGTAAAAAAACAAGCAAAAAACAACAACTGGCACTGGTCACTATGTCAATAGGTTAGTCCTAAAAAATGATATAAAGTTGCTATAAAATGATTGTAAAACATCCAAGAATGATAATATAACAGCATGGAACAAGCAAAAATTATAGATACGTTGGAGACGTATCAGCATCCCCAAGCTTAATTCCTACTCGTCCTCGAGTAGGTAAATGATAAAAACAGAATTTTTGATGTGGAATGCTGCCTAACATGTTCATCACATATTCTTTTCTTTTGTAGTATGGACATTTGGACTTTTATATGGTCCAAAGCAGTAGTCTAGTTTTGACATGAAGATTTCAATACTCAAGCATATCAACAAGCAACTATGTCTTTCAAAATATCAATACTAAAGAAAGTTATCCCTAGCCCATCATGCTCAATCATTGATCCATTCATGAAACACACTCGCATATTAGCTATACCCAATGCTTAAGTACGATCATAGTGCCCCTTAGTTGGTGGTTTATAAGAGAAGATGGAGACTCAAATAAAAATAAAAACTGCATAAAGTAAATAGATAGGCCCTTCACAGAGGGAAGTAGGGATTTGTAGAGGTGCCAGAGCTCAAAGCTTAAATTGAGAGATAAAACTTTTTGAGAGGCATACTTTTCCCGTCAACGAAAACGACCGAGTAATTCCCAACACTTTTCATGCTAGATACATCATAGGCGGTTCCCAAACAGAAAATAAAGTTTATTCCTTTTTCCACCATTCTTTCACTTTCCATGGCTAGCCGTATCCACGGGTGCCCTCCATACTAACACTTTCCAAGGAATTTATTATTTGACAACATAAAGTAATTTTCTTTTTCATTTCGGGATTGGGCATCCCTATTACCGCCGCACTCTCGTGCAATGACAAGTGAATAAACACTCATCTTGAGAATAACACATCTAGCATGGAAAATATTGGCCACCCCTTGCCGCTTCATGAGCGGTACGAGCACACAAAAAGGAAATTTATTTTGAAAATTAGAGATGGCACATACAAATTTGCTTAGAACGGCACGGGAATACCGTATATAGGTAGGTATGGTGGAGTCGTATGGCAAAACTGGGTTTAAAGATTTTGGATGCACAAGTAGTATTTCTACTTAGTACAAGTGGAGGCTAGCAAAAAGATTGAGAAGCAACCAACCAAGAAATGAAAAATTACATAAGCGAGCATTAAGCATAACTAACACCGAATAATGCACCACAAGTAGGATGTAATTTCATTGCACAACTATTGACTTTCGTGCTTGCATAGGGAATCACAAACCTTAACACCAATATTCTTACTAAAACATAATTACTCACCAACATGACTCACATATCACTATCATCATATCTCAAAACTATTACAAAGAATCAAGTTTATTTTGTCCAATGATCTTCATGAAAGTTTTTATTATATCCCTCTTGAATATCTATCACTTTAGGACTAGTTTCATATGTTGCATTTGCTTTTGACAAGCTCAAACAAATCTAAGTGAAGAACATGAGCATAAAATTTCCGTCTCTCAAAATAATATACGTGAAGCATGAGAGAATTTCTTCAAAAATTTACTAACTCTCAAATAAATCTAAGTTAAGCATGCGAGTATTTCTTCAAAAATATTAAAGCACACTGTGCTCAAAAAGATATAAGTGAAGCACTAGAGCAATTCCATAGCTCAAAAAATTTAAGTGAAGCATAAAGAGCAATTCTAACAAATCATAGCATAATTTTGGCTCTCTCAAATAGGTGTGTCCAGCAAGGATACTTGTGACAAACTAAAAAGCAAAACAAGAAAAGACTCATATAATACAAGACGCTCCAAGCAAAACTCATGATATGTGACGAATAAAAATATAGCTCCAAGTAAAATACCGATGGTCGTTAGAAGAAAGAGGGGATGCCTTCCGGGGAATCCCCAAGCTTAGTTGCTTGGTTCTCCTTGAATATTAACTTGGGGTGCCATGGGGCATCCCCAAGCTTAGGCTTTTCTTACTCCTTATTCCTTCATCCATCGTGATCTCACCCAAAACATGAAAACTTCAATCACACAAAACTTAACAAAATCTTCGTGAGATCCGTTAGTATAAGAAAACCAATCTTTACTTTAAGTACTGTATAAAACCCATTCAAATTTTATTATTGCATTATATCTACTATATTCTAACTTTGTCATGGCTTATACCCCCCGATATAATCCATAGAATCATCAAAATAAGCACACAATGCAAAGAAAATAGAATCTGTCAAAAACAGAACAGTCTATAAAGATTCGAATTGTTCTCATACTTATGTAGCTCAAACAATTCTTGAAAATTAGGACATCAGAGGAAATTTTTATATAAATCTTGTGTAAAAAATTCATAATTTTTAGTCTATTCTGTAAATGTAGAAAATTATTTTACTGGATGCAAAAGTTTCTATTTTTCAACATGATCAAATCAACTATCAGCAAAGCTACCCCAAAGGCTTTACTTGGCACAAACACTAATTAAAACATAAAAGACACAATCATAATAGAGGCATAATTATGCAAACACTCAAGAACAGAAAGAAAAAGGTAAAAATAAATTTTATTCATTGGGTTGCGTCCCAACAAGCGCTATCGTTTTATGCCCCTCACTATTGGAATCAGAGGATTTGCCATCGGCCACTTCTTTGCCATCTGCTAGCTGACAGCAAAGGAGGTCTTTACCGTCTGCTTACAAAAAACAGACAACAAAGAACTGGCTGATGGCGAAGATGCAATTTGCCATCAGCCATTTCTTTGCCATCTGCTAGCTGACGGCAAAGAATCTGTGTCGTCCGCTAGCCGACGGCAAAGAGATGGGTGGGGTCCATTTTAGGGCAGCGCTGTAACAGCCCACCACCCCACCTCTTTGCCGTCTGCTAGCAGACGGCAAAGAAACTTTGCCGTCCACTAGCACACGGCAAAGACCGTGCCCCATCTAAACTAACGGTCACCCCCCTCTAACTCTCTCCCCGGCCCCACCCTTGTCTCTCTCCCCCCTCTCTGTCCGCCCACCCGCGCCCGCAACGCCGCCCGCACCGCCGCCGCCCGACACCGCCGCCGCCCACACCACCCCGTCGCTCGCGCCCGCACTGCCACCGCCCAGCACCGCCGCCGCCCGCACCACCCCGCCGCCCCGGAGCCCTGCGGCCCCGCAGCTAGCGCCGCCCCGTCGCCCCGCCGCCCGGACACTGCCGCCGCCACCACCACCCCGCCGCCGCACCACCCCGCCCACCCAGAGCCTTGCGACCCCATTGCCCCCGCCCGCCCGTCGCGCCCCGCTACCCGACGCCCCCAAACCTCCTTCACCGGGCCGCCCCCTCCTCCACCGGCCACCGCCCCATCGCGCCCCGCCGCCCCAGTGCCCCCGGACCTCCTCAACCAGGCTGCCCCCCCTCCTCCACCGGCCGCCCTCCCCTGCGGTGAGCTCCTCACCCTCTTTTTTTTCTTCTGTTTTTTTAGTTTTAGGTTTATGTTTAGTTTATATTTATATTTATATTTATATTTATATTTAGTTTAGTTTTAGTTTAGGTTTAGGTTTAGGTTTAGGTTTAGTTCTGAAAAAAAAGAAAAAAAGAAATTATAACTTAGAGAAGAGAAACGGAAGAAGAAAAAGAAAGAAGGAAGAAGAAGAGAAGAAGAAGAAGAGAAGAAGAAAGAAGAAGAAGAGAAGAAGAAGAGGAGGCAGGAGGCATTAAGACAGTAGGACAGAATGAGGAGGGAGAGGTAGACGGAGAAGACCCATCTCACGGGCCGCACAAAGATGGAGGTAGGCAGAATGAGGAGGCGACGGAGGAAGAGAAGAAGAAGAAGAAAAATCTGTGGTGCCGCTACCAAATCCCCAACACCTTTACCGTTATTCACCACCTCAATCAACAGGAGGAAGAGGAGGCGAGATAATTGCTCCACCGGAGGTAGCCCAACCGGCGGAGGGTGCACGAGAGGAGATGAGGAGAAGAGAGTCGATCCCTACACGAAGCAGGAAAGGCCAGCCAGCCAGAGGAGGAAACACTGCAAGAGAACAGAAGACCAGACAGCACAAGAACTAAGACAACGAATCAGAAACCGGAAGAATCCCGAAGTAAAATCAGAACTTTAGACCGGAATGTTTAAGAAAGCAAGCAGGAGGCTTCCAATGAGACCTCTCAAGCAACGGTAGAAGAATGTTAGAGGAGTATATATAACAGAAGCAACCGTAAGACAAGAGGAGGTCAAGGAGGAGGAGAAGAGAAGAAGAAGACCGAAAAGCACTTCATAACATCCCCTTCGGGGGAATTGCTAAACTTCCTTAGGAAGAGAGAAAATAAAAGAAGCAGGTAAGTACAAGACCAGAAGAAGAGAGAGAGTGGCAGGACACGGAGCCGAGAGGGAGGCAAGGAGATAAAGGCAAGGAGGACGAACAAAGACAATAAACGACACGCCATACGGAAGAGCAACGAAGAAGCAAGACAGATATCCGCAGTCCAAGCACAACATAACATGACGCGGACTGCGTAGGGTGGCAGGCGGCAGAGGTCACACAGCAAGCATGAGGGAAAGAAAAAAGAGGAGGAAGCAGGAGTATAAGAAGAGGGAGGAACGCGAGGAGGAAGAAGAAAAGACTAGACAGCCGAGACAACAACCCAGACTAGAAGAAGAAAGACTAACTGAGAGCAGTAAGAAGGGCTCTTCAGCGAAAAGAATGAAGAAGAAAGAAGATAAGAGGAGGAGGGACGGGTAGGACGAGGATTAGGAGGAGACAGCCAATAAGCGAGGATAGGAGAAGAGAACTTATTAAAAGAGACGCGAGGCTAGGAGCGACGATAAGTGGAAGTAAGAGGTAGGAGAGGAAGAAGAGACGGACGTTGGAAGGAGAAAGAAAGGAGAGTAAGGAGAAGAGAGGAGGACGGGAGACGAGACAAAGAGTGAGGAGGAGAAGAGAAAGGAGGAAAAACGAACAGAAGAGGAGACGAGGAAAGAAGAAGGAGGAAGAGAACGAGACGAAAGAAAGAAGAATGGGAGAGAGGAGGGGACGATAGTAGGAGGACCAACAACGACAGAAGAACAGAAGAAACGAACGGAGGAGGAGGAGAGAGGACGGAGTCGAGGCGGAGGAGGAGAAAAGGAGAGAAAGAGAAGTAGAAGAGAAGGAGAAGAGAAAGGAGGAGGAGAAGAGAAGGGAAGAGGTAAAAGGAAGTAAGAAGAGAAGAATGGAAGAAGAGAAGAAGAGAAGAAGAAAGAAGAAGAAGAAGAAGAAAGAAGAAGAAGAAGAAGAAGAAGAAGAGAGAAGAAGAAGAAGAAGAAGAAGAACGAAGAAGAGGATGGAGGAGGAGGAGGAGGGGAGGAGGAGAAGAAGAGAGAAGGAAGAAGAAGGAATGAGAAGAAAGAAAGCAAAAGAGAAGGAAGAAAGAAGAAGAAGAAGAAGAAGAAGAAGAAGAAGAAGAAGAAGAAGAAGAAGAAGAAGAAGAAGAAGAAAGAGGAGAAGAGGAGAAGAAGAAGAGGAAAAAGGAAAACCGGGTCGAGGATCGCCGACGGGGTGCGTCGGCGCCGATGGAACCAGGTCGAGGATCGCCGGTCGCCAAGGGGTCGAGGGTCGGGGTAGAGGGTCGAGGATCACCGGTCGCCGAGGGGATAGATGGTGGAGCCAGTGGGTCCCGCCGGTCCCGACGCCGTCGCCCAGGCCGAGAATCCCCTGGTACGAAGTGTCAATGCTTTATGTGATGTGATGTCCTAAAATTTTACGGTGAGCATGGCGTGGCTGGTGTCATAGCTTAAGATGCGGACGTAAGAGACTTGAAACACCCAAACTGACTCATGAAAAAAAATCAAAGCGTAGAAAGAGAAACCAAAGACGAAACAATACGTAGTGAGAGGTTGTGCAACTAGGATGATATTCTGTAACAACTTTTTTAACGAATTTGAGAGGATGATGGTGAAGAACTCAAAAGCCATTGGTGTCTTGCGGTCGTTTCCGTACATTCTGCTACAGCACAACAACCCTTCTTCTGACCACCATTGGTGTCTTGCGGTCATAAGAAGGGTTGTTGCGCTGTAGTAGAATGTATGGAAAGGAGCACAAGACACCAATGGCTTTCGAGTTCTTCGCCATCATCCTCTCCAATTCATTAAAAAAGCTAGTACAGAAAATCATCCTAGTTGCACAACCTCTCACTATGTACTATTTCATCTTTCATTTCTCTTTCTACGCTCTGATTTTTTGTCATGAGTCAGTTTGGTTGTTTGAAGTTTCAAAACTTGGCTTTTAATCCTCATCGCAGAGGCTGCCAGACAAATTCGCCAAGGTGTTCGACCGCCATCGGCCCCGAGAACTGTTGCTGCGGGAGGCTTGGCGTCGGCGTCGCTTATGGGACGTGGATGTAGTGTTCGATGTCGAGGATCGAGGAGAAAAAGAAAGAATAGAAGAAGAAAGAGAAGAAAAAGAAAGAATAAAAGAAGAAGAATGAGAATGAGAAGGAAATGGATAGAAAGATAGAAGAGAAGAAGAAATATGAGAAAAGAAGAAGAAGAAGAAAATATCTTCTTATTCTTCCTTTGTCTCCATCTTCTTCGTGCTGCAGCGGGGCGTGAGGAGGAGGCGGGAGGAGAGGCGGAGAGGCGTAGTGGAGGAGGAGGAGGCGGATGGGATATGAGGCGGTAGGGGAGGATGACGTCGTTCTGAAGGGTGATGCGATAATCGTCTTCGTTTCTTCTTACCACATTCTTATTCTTCTTAGGTCGGCTTATTCTTCGCTTATTCTTCTTTTCTTCTTCTTCTTTTCTAACTTGATTACTCCCATTTTTGCAGATTTGATTCACTTCATGGAAGCTGGCATTGATGAACTGCTAGTTTTAGTTTCTGTTTTGATTTTGTGTTGATGAACAATGTATGTTGATGAACTCCGTGAAACTATGTATGTATGTATGTTGATGAACTCCGTGAAACTATGTATGTATTGGACCTTTTAATACGCTATGTGTTCTGTTGCATTGATGGACTGCTAGATGTTGGATACATGGGCTATGTTTGAGGTTGAAACTCTATATATCATATATGTCTTTTGAAAATGCAGGGATATAACAGAAAACAAAAAAAATAGTAACAATACAGGCACTTTGTCGTCTACCACCGACGGCAAAGGGGTCTTTGCCGTCCACAAAAGATGGCAAAGAGGCCACGTGGCAGAAACCTGTGCAACCTGGGAGCTGACCCATTTGGTTACTTTGCCGTCTGTGGCAGACGGCAAAGGCTGGAGAGGTTTGCCGTCAGCTGGCAGACGGCAAAGCCTCCCGTTAGCCACCTAACATGGCTAATGTATGTTCTTTGCCGTCCACGTTCTTTGCCGTCTACCACCGACGACAAAGGGTCTTTGCCGTCCGCTGTGAGAAAGCAGATGACAAAGAAGCTTTTTACCGTAGCTTACTGTGCCGGACAGGTATGCCGTCAGCGGCTGACGGCAAAGAGGTTTGCCGTTAGCTTTTTGGTCCTTTGTCGTCTGCCATGGCAGACGGCAAAGAAGCTGATTCCTGTAGTGCCTAGCTAGGCATAATGCATAGATTCAAATATTGTCATCTTTAGTTCTAGATCCATAGGATGCCCTCATGATTGATTCATATGGTGGCTTAATTCTTGTTCTAGGGAAGTGTTCCATACCCTTTCTTAGTGGAAATTGAAATTTAATATTGCCTTCTTTCATATCAATCACGGCACCTATAGTGCGTAAAAACGGTCTACCAAGTATAATTGGACATGACGGATTGCAATCAATATCAAGAATAAAATCTATGGGCACATAATTCGTATTTGCAAGAATAAGAATATCATTAATTCTTCCCAAAGGCTTTTTAATAGTCGAATCCGCCAAGTGCAAATTAAGAGAACGTTCTTCAATATCGGTAAGATCAAGCACATCACATAGAGATTTTGGAATTGTGGAAACACTAGCACCCAAATCACATAAAGCAAAGCACTCATAATTTTTAATCTTGACTTTGATGGTAGGTTCCCATTCATCATGTAATTTTCTAGGAATTGAGATCTCTAATTCCAACTTTTCTTCCAAAGCTTTCATCATGGCATTTACGATATGTTTAGTAAAAGCTTTATTTTGTTCATAAGCATGGGGTGAATTAATCATGGATTGCAACAAAGAAATAAAATAAATCAAAGAGCAATTATCATAATTAAAGTCTTTGTAATCCAACAGAATGGGCACATCACTAGTTAAAGTTTTGACCTCTCCAAACCCACTTTTATCAATTTTTTCATCAAGATTTTCACCCTCCAAATTATTGGGACGCCTTCTAACTAAAGTTGACTCTTCTTCAGCCCCTTTATCATCAATTTTAATTTAACTAAACATGGAATCAATAGAAGAAACACCAATCACTTTGAGATCTTCATCATTTTTTATGAAACAATCTCTAGAAAACGCTCTTTCTAAAAATTCTCGTTTAGCTCTAAGCATAGCGGTTCTTTTCTTACTTTCATCCATAGAAACATATAAAGCTTTAATTGATTCCTCAACCTTGGGTACAAAAATTTTCAACTTGAGATTTTCTACATCATGAGAGATTCTATCAATGCTTCTAGACATATCATCAATCTTATTCAACTTTTCTTCTATAGTGTTATTGAAAACTTTTTTAGCATTGATAAATTCTTTAATATTATTCTCAAGATCAGAGGTGTTCCTATTATTATTGTAAGAAGGATTACCATAGGAATTACCATAATTATTAGAGGAATTTCCAGGAAAAGGCCTAGGATTAAAGTTACCTCTATAAGCATTGTTATTAAAATTGTTTCGCGAGACAAAATTCACATCTACGGAATCACTATTTTTCTCAATCCAAGTAGACAAAGGCACATCATTAAGATCAATAGGAGAACTTTTATTAGCAACGAATTTCATAAGAGCATCAACATTTTCACTCAAAGTACTGATTTCTTCAACCGAATTAACCTTTTTAATAGTAGGTGCTCTTTCGGTATGCCATTGTGAATAATTTGCCATAATATTATCAAGCAATTTAGTAGATTCACCCAAAGTAATTTCCATAAAAGTACCACCCGCGGCGGAATTTAAAAGATTTCTAGAAATAAAGTTCAATCCCGCATAAAAATTTTGTATGATCATCCAAAGATTTAAACCATGAGTACGGCAATTTCTTAGCATCAACTTCATTCTTTCCCAAGATTGCGCAACATGTTCATGCTCAAGTTGCTTAAAATTCATGATTTGAGTTCTAAGGGAAATAATTTTCGCGGGCGGAAAATAGTTAGTAATGAAAGCATCTTTGCATTTATCCCAAGACTCGATACTATTCCGAGGCAAAGAATAAAACTAAATTTTCGCACGATCTCGCAAAGAAAACGGAAATAATTTCAACTTCACAATATCATTGTCCACATATTTTTTCTTTTTCATATCGCATAATTCCATGAATGTGTTTAGATGGGACGCGGCATCCTCATTAGGAGTACCGAAAAACTCATCTTTCATAACAAGATTCAACAAAGCGGCATTAATATCACAAGATTCCGCACTAGTGGCGGGAGGAGCAATCGGAGTGCTAATAAAATCATTGTTGTTGGTATTGGAAAAATCACACAACTTAGTGTTTTTTTGAGTCATCGCGACTACGCAAACAAGATTTCACACAAAACAGATCTGACGAGAAAACGGCGAACGAAAAAGAGGGCGAATAAAACGGCAAATTTTTGTGAAGTGGGGGAGATGAAAATGAGAGGCAAATGGCAAATAAAGTAAATTGCAAGGAGATGAGATTTGTGATTAGGAACCTGACAGATGTTGATGATGTCTCCCCGGCAACGGTGCTAGAAATTCATTTTGATGTCGCTTGAACTACGTCGGTATTTCCCCAAAGAGGAAGGGATGATGCAGCACATCTACGGTAGGAATTTCCCTCAGTTATGAAACCAAGGTATCAATCCAGTAGGAGAACCAAGCAACACTATGTAAACGGTACCTACACACAAATAACAGATACTCGCAACCCAACGATTAGGAGGGGTTGTCAATCCCTCTACGGGTAACGGTGCCAGAAATTGCCAAGTTGACGGGATAAAAATTGTATAGATTGGATAAATAGATCTCGATAAAACATGAAATAAAATAAATAGCAAAAAAGTGCAGCAAGGTATTTTTGGGTTTTTGGTATAATAGATCTGAAAATAAAAGCGAATAAAAATAGATCGGAAAGCAAATATGATAAAGAATAGACCCGGGGGCCGTAGATTTCACTAGTGGCTTCTCTCAAGAAAATAGCATATGGTGGGTAAACAAATTACTATTGGGTAATTGATAGAACATCAAATAATTATGATGATATCCAGGCAATGATCTTTATATAGGCATCACGTCCAAGATTAGTAGACCGACTCCTGCCTGCATCTACTACTATTACTCCACACATCGACCGCTATCCAGCATGCATCTAGTGTATTAAGTTCATGGAGAAATGGAGTAATGCAATAAGAACGATGACATGATGTAGAAGAGATCTATTCATGTAGGAATAGCCCCCATCTTGTTATCCTTAATAGCAACGATACATGCGTGTCTTGCTGCCCCTTTGTCACTCGGAAAGAACACCGCACGACCGAACCCATCACAAAGCACATCTTCCCATGGCAAAAAAAATCGATCTAGTTGGCCTAACTAAACCAAAGATTCGAAGAAGAAATACGAGGCTATAAGTAATCATGCATAAAGGAGATCAAAGAACTCAAATAACTTTCGTGGATATAGATCTGATCATAAACTCAAAGTTCATCGGATGCCAACAAACACACTGCAAAAAGAGTTACATCAAATAGATCTCCAAGAGACCATTGTATTGAGAATCAAAAAGAGAGAAGAAGCCATCTAGCTACTGCCTACGGACCCGTAGGTCTACAATGAACTACTCACGCATCATCGGAGAGGCACCAATGAGGATAATGAACCCCTCCGTGATGGTGTTTAGATTGGATCTCGTGGTTCTGGAACTTTCGGCGGCTGGAATTTTGTTTCGTCAACTCCCCTAGGGTTTTTGGAATATTTGGGTATTTATAGGGCGAAGAGGTAGTGCGGGAGGCCACCGAGGTGGGCACAACCCACCTGGGCAAGCCTGGATCCCCAGGCGCGCCCTGGTGGGTTGTGCTCCCCTCGGAGCCCCCCTCTGGTACTTCTTTGGCCCAACAGGTGTCTTCTGGTCCAGAAAATTTCTCCAAAAAGTTTCGCTGCGTTTGGACTCCATTTGGTATTGATTTTCTGCGAAGTAAAAAAACAAGCAAAAAACAGCAACTGGCACTGGTCACCCAAAAAATGGTATAAAGTTGCTATAAAATGATTGTAAAACATCCAAGAATGATAATATAACAGCATGGAACAAGCAAAAATTATAGATACGTTGGAGATGTATCAGGCTTCGTCTCAGGTACGGTTCGTATGCTAGCCTGTGTGGCACCCCGGCTCAGAGAACCGGTTCACCAGTGTTTCCAACCCAGAGATCATGTCTTCTGGAAACACACAACAACTTGGAACAGAACACAGTTGAACTTTATTGAAAATAGTCGAGTACAAGCTCACTTATATTACATGATCATCGAGGCCAAAAGCACATCTAGTGCTGCAGCAATATCTACATTATTTATCCAACATATCCGGGCCTCGGCATTACTACGGAATACTACAGCGGAGGACTACGGCGTAGCGGAACAGGATAGAAACTCCATCCACAGGGACACTGCTGTGGACACATCCTAGGCATCGCAACATGGACCTCGAGACCTCCATCTTAGTCTTCTCCTGCATCTGGCATGATACGCTAGGTGAGTACTTTGAATGTACTCGCAAGCACATGACAACCAAATATGCAGCAAATAATAGCATGGCAATCAACAGGTTAAGTCTTAAATGATTCACTTACTGTCATCAACTTACTCATCTCTGGGCTGCCTCACAACCCTCGGAATACCAGATACCAACGAGTACTTCTGCTCATAAGACAAGTTCTTCCATCTTTACTATAGTTATTATGGTTGATCACCTAGAGAGGTCTGGACGGGCTGTCCAATGCCATGGACGCGGCTATTCGAATAGATTTTTCACTCTGCAGAGGTTGCACACTTTACCCACACTATGGAGCACTGACCTCGTGATCCCATTCGGGTGGATCAGCGTTGCTCCAACGAAACCTGCCTGACTCGTGACTCTTCCATCGTACCCCCGGCAATCACACTCCCCCGGAGTCAAGCCTTGGGTGGCCCCGTGTCACCTCGTGACACCTGCCACCGTCATGGCCTAACTTAACTGTCCCAAACGGGGACGCCGACAAACAACTCAACTGGGCTCACAGGGTTATCGCCGTCTACCTGATCAGGGCAGCACGCACGCATAACCCTCCCTCTTTGGAGGTACCGGTGAAAGAGCACGCAGCCAGACCAAGTCAAGTCCGTCCCATACCGGCGAATGTGGCTGCACGGTTAAGCCCGCACAGGTGACTCATGATCAACCAACTAAGTTCAACTTAGCCATCAAGGTTATTTCAACAAGTTAACTTAGTTGGTCACATTAAGCATTTGAAATATTTTCTTGGAAATAACTATGTTAATTAAAATGCAAGAAATGCATATGAATTATGCAATGCTATGAAATGCTTCATAACATGGATGTCTTGGCTTGCCTTGATCAGTTGGGTTGTTCAGAAACTCCTGGTCTTCAAATCCACAAGAATCTCCTTCTGAAAATATTTTTAAAAGGCAAAGGAAAATGTCACATAAAGCATTTTTATTTGCCAGCAATTCTGTGAGTGTGAGAAAAATACCAAACTTGGTGGAAAAATAAAGAATTATATTAGAAACACAATGCAAAAAGAATCAGGTCATTTGGACCTTTCTGTTAAAAGTTATTCACAGTCAAACCTCATGGTCAACTCTGTTTATTAAATTGAATTTGAATAAAACAGATAAACCCAGGCCGGCCCACGTCGAAGGCGTAAAAGCCCAGTACGCCTCCACTTACCCCTTTTGTCGGTGTACGACACCTATGGGATCCCAAGAGACCCCTTTACGATTCGGCTGGGGGAGAGGTATATGCAAAGAGCAGAACCAACGATCGACGCGGGGTGATTTTACCCAGGTTCGGGCCGCTGATCAGCGTAAAACCCTACTCCTGCCTTGTGTTCTTATTAGTGTTCTTGAGCCCAGCCTCCAGGAGCGCTCGCAGTGAACAGTACGTTCAAAGAGCAGCTACGCATGCAGAATGGGCCAGAAGTTCTCCTCCCCTGTAGCAGTTGCCGTGGGCCTCCTTTTATACGCTCAAAGGGGTCACCACAGTGGCAAAATGTACATACATTGAGGTGTAAAGTAGCTACAGGGTAATCATACCTAACCCCTGACGGACTAGGACGAACACATTTAATGCACCGTGAGGTGTCCGTTTAGGTGTCCTTACTTTCTTGGGGATGGAAAAAGGGGCCATCCCATCAGCACCGCTTAAGCTCTCCTCCACTGGCGCGTCGCCACGCATCCAAAGAAGGACCCAGAACATCGGGTTTGTCGCTGTGCTAGAGCGGTGGCTCAGCAACAAAACCTTGCCGGGCTCCGCAGGCCACCCCGGCAAGATCTTCCGGGGAAGCTGGCCTTCGGATTCCAGCTCTTCTTATCTGCTGATCCTCAGATCTCTGACTAGATGATTTCTTTGGTGGCTTGAACCAACCTCGAACTGTTCCCCGGCAAGCCTTGCCGCGAGGATGGCTACAACTGCCCGTGCACAAGTACGGGGTACTAGTGGCCCAATACTTAGTACACCGACAGGAGCCCCCGGGCCTAGGCCATACACGAGTGCGAGGCGTTGTTGGGCTAGGCCCAAACAGTGCACGGGCACGCGTGGCAGAGGATTAACTGCTCATAAATATCCCGTTTACTGTGCCCCCCACTACGTGCGTCGAACGCGCGACGTGGGAAGCGTGCCTCAAAAGCTGCGACTGCAACGCGCCTGCAGAGGCGCATTAACATTGGGGAGTAAAAGAGGTGGCCCCGCTCATTCCCCATAAAAAGGAGAAGCCGCAGAGGCACAAGCCTATTTACCCCCCTTTTCTTCTCAATCTGGCCGTCGCCATCGCCTTCCTCCTCTTGAGCTCAGAGCGAAGTTTTCCCTCTTCCGCCCGCCGCTTCCACGCTCGCTTCACCCCCGGCTTCCGCCCTCACAGCCGCCATGCTGCCCAAGGCCAGCAAAGGCAAGGGCAAGGAAGCGAAAGCCGATGTCCCGGAGAGCGAACTGGTGAAGATGCGAAAGAAGTATGCCGTCTTCGCCCCGTCGCTCAATGCAGAAGCTCTGAAGAGGAGGTACCAATGCATGTGGGCGAAGGAGACGCAGGCTCACCCCGCCACACGCGTGATTCCAGGTTCTTGCTCCAAAAGTGGGTCGGACAGATACCCCTTCTTTGCTGCGTATTTCTATTGCGGGCTCTGCCCCCCATTTTCTGACTTCTTCAATGATATCATGTACACATACGGCTTTCATCTTCTCGATTTCACGCCGAATGCGGTACTGTGCATGTCCATCTTTGCCCATCTTTGTGAAAACTTTGCCGGAGTGATTCCCAACACTACCCTTTTCCGCCATTACTTCTTCCCCCGCATCCAAAAAGGAGAGGCCCTCTCTGGTTCTATCGCCTGGATTCCAAGGGCTTGGAATAAGGAAATATACCTAGAAGAAGTTTACCGCGAAAAGTGGGACGAATGGCGGACTTAATGGTGCTGGATTAAGGAAGCAGATCCCCATCCGTTTTGTCTGCCCCGGCAACAGAAGGCGGTCCGTGGCAGTGGTTGGAGTAGTCTTGCCATTGACGACGAAAAGCTCACAATCGCCACCACCAGGATTCTCTGCCTAAAAGCTGCCGGGCTGACAATGGAGATGATTGGCTTCGACTTTCTCCGCCGCCGCATCGCCCCCTTGCAGAACAGTGGAAGGCCAGCTTGGGAATACCGAAACGCGGCAGACATCATGAGATTGCGCCTCGGGTTGAATAATAATCTGACTACTATGCAACTTGGCGCTCTCCGTCAAAAGCTGTTCTAGCGCGACGACAAGCATCGGCTGCCGGCAAGGATTGTCCCTTTGTGCAACAACTCTGCTCTGGGGTCAATCATCGCCTTCATGCCGATGTTCAACGCCCATGGTCTTGACACGACTTGGGCCGAGCCAACCGAGGAGGAAGCACAGAAGTTTTTCGATAACTTGACGGAGAGACCCGTCCGGGAAGAGGCAGATTTCATCCGAGCCACAACCGACCAAGAAGTAGCATACATTGCCACTAGGGTGGAGGAGGAAAATCTTGCCGCAGAGGCCGGCAGCGCTGGCTTCACAGAATGGGAAACCAGTGATGCAGAGGTAGTGGTGGAAGTAAAACCTGCCGGGAAGGACAAAGCTGCCGGGGAACAAAGCAGCACAGCCGCTGAGAGCTCGTCCGACGAGGACACGGTTGAAGAAGAACTGCAAGAAGAGCTCCCGGCCCCGAAGAAGACAAAGTGTGTTCTTCGGAAGGCTGCATCTGGCATCCCGGCAAGCCAGCCTTCTTCGAGCGGCGAGGCTCCCGGCAAGAAAGTGGCCGGCAAGACTACACCGCGGCAAGGGGTTCGTCAGCAACCTGCGCGGCACGCGAGACCCACACCAGCGGCCACTGCTGGAGCGGCAGGGGTGTCTCGCACTACCGCACCGGAAGCTGCCCTGGTGCCTGCCACAGCCAAGCGACCTAGGACCCCTCCTCTGCCTTCCCACTCAGACATCGCAACGGAGGCCGATTTCGACATCTCCGGCTTTAGTCCGGAGCGAGAAGAAGAAGAGTGAGTGCTTTGCCACAGCCTTCATCTTCCAATCTTGGATCAACTTTGCTGACTTGCTTGTATTGTCTCTGCAGTGATGCAGAAACCTTGGTGGAGAGGATGACGAAGAGGGCAAAGACTTCCATGGGCGACGAGCCCCCGGCAGGCTCCACAAACGTGCCAGAAACTGTTATCGTTAGCCCGGAGCTCAGCCCTCAACGCAGCCCCCAGCGCAGCCCTCAGTGTAAGTTCATTGCTCTTTTTCCGCTGGCGGGCTCTGAGGTTTCTATTCTTGCTGCTGATATCTTTGGGCTCGCAGGAGAAGAACGGCAACAAGGAGAGTTGTCGGAAGACGTCCCCGTCGTACCACCTCCATCGACCACGCCGCCCACAAGCACGTCCCCGGCAAGAGATCCTACCAACGAGCCCATCTTAACTGAGGAGGAGCCGGCAAGCATGGACACTGGCAACTCTCCCCCGGCAACCGAAGTTGCCAGGAGGGGCGAGGCCACCTCTCAACAGCTCGACGCAGGTAATCGATTGCCTCAAAACACTTGTTACTCTTTCCCTTATCTCTCTGTCTTTGGTCCCTTCGAACTTCAATCTTGATCTTATTCTGTTTCCCTCCTTCGTCCTCCAGAGTTCCCTGTGATGGAACACATGGACGTCGACGTTGTCATCGAGGAGACCGCCAGGGATGCCGCTGCCGAAGCAGACAGGATCGCTGCCAGCGAGGCCACCAAGGATGCCACTATCGAGGCCGGTGGTGCTCTTGGCGAGGAGGCCGCCAAGACTGCACAGGAGGAACCCGCCAAAGAGTCTACTAAAGGGGGCGGCAGGGAGACTCATGACCGTACTACGGCATTCCTACCGCAGGAGCGCCAGGCGCTGCACCAGCCACGGAGCCCCCTGCCACTGGTGAGGCGGTTGCTGAAGACCAACCGTCAACATCTGAAGGCCCCTCATTTAGCAAATATCTCAAGGTTGGCGAGAACCTGTTTGTTAACTTGTCGGGGACGGCAAGCATTGGGACACCAGCCGAAGGAGAAGCCTTTGACGAAGAAATCATCGCTACCGCCGGGCTCGAGGTTGTTGACGATCCCAGCGCTAGCAGCGGCAAATCTGAAGAGGATCAGCTCCTTCAGGCCATGGGCGAGAATTTTCGCAAGCTCCAGGCTCTCCACCGCGCCCGGAAAGATAAAGCGGATTCTAGAATGGCAGTTGTCGAGGCAGCCGAAGCAGATTTCCAGAGGCGCGTCGAACAAATGCAAGTCTGGTACGCCGAGGCCCTCCAAGAGCTGACTGCTGGCCGGGAACAAGTGAGTCAACAGTGGACAGAAATCCTCCTGAAGCAATCTGATATGGAGAAGCTGCAGGATGAAGCAACTCAAAGAATTGCTGCTGAAGATGCTCTCCTGACGGGGCGCCGCGTTGCTCTTGATGCTCATGAGGAAGATCTCACCGCACGTGAGCAGGCGCTTGCCGCCAAACTTCGCAGCAAAGATGAAGATATCGAGAAGCTTGTCGCTCGGCGGACCCAGGAGCTGGAGCAAAAACATAAAGAGGCGCTCGAAGCTCTGACTGTAAGTCATGCCAGCAAGCTCAAGGAGGCCGTCGATGCTGTCGAAGCTGCAGAGGCCGTCAAGAATGAGCTGAGTGACAAGGTAAAGAAGCTGGAAGTAGATCTTGAAGAGCACGGCAAGGAGCTCTCGACGCTCAAAGGTGATAGGGAAAAAACCCTCCACACCTTGGCGGAGATGCAAGTTGCCCTGTCTAACAAAACCAAGCAGCTCTCCTCTGTGGCTGATGCTATTGCAGTTCTGGAATTGAAGCTGGCCACGTTGCAGAAGTCTCTCGAGGCCGGCAAGGCCCATGAGAAGGCTCTACTCAAGGATCTCCAGGGAGAGAGGAACCTGCTCAAGAGCGCTGCCGCCGCCCAAATCGATTATGAGAAGGGGGTGGAGATCTGGACTGGACGTCTCATCGCCGCTGCGGAGAAGCTTACGGTAGAACTGTCAACCATGGGCCTGTCAAACTTCAGGTATTCTTCCGAGGAAAGGATATCTTCAAGTGCCAGGTTGACGATGTTCTTTGAAAGCATCATCGACACCTTGAGGTTGCTCCAGTCTAGCCGGGCGACCCAATTGGCCAATGAGACTTGCCGGCTTTGCCGGGCCGTCCTTCGCAAGGTGCTTATCAAGGTGGTGCACAGCAATCCCGGCATCGACCTCTCCAACGCGCTCGGCCATCTGCCAAAGGACGCAAATGTCGAGGCACTCGAAGCACGTATCGCGCCTATCCTTGAGAAGGTGGACTCCATCAAAAGGATCGAAGGCCAGCGCAGAGATTAGGTGCTCCCCCTTTTCTTGCCGTCGTCATTCCATGTAAAAGACAATTAAGTCTCAAGTTAGAATTGCGGCAACTCATGAATGTAATATAACTCGCCTATGTTTAGGTTCATGCTTGCTATTTTCCTTGTCTGATTCTTTTATGTATGGAGTTCACCCTACGCTTACTGAAAAACTTGCCGGCGCGCAACCTGCCGCGAGCGCTAGGTGCGGGACTTCAGTAGCCTGCTGGAGGCGCAGCGGCCGGCAAGACTCCTTGGCGTTCTCAGTGCAGCCACTTAAATCATTGAGCGGACTCGAAACAAAATAAGGGCGCAACTGATTACAACAATGGTTCCTTCGCGTGCAGATTTTCCATACAAGAGTCAGAATCGTCCAAAGAAATAACTTCGCAATAAAGGAAACTTGCTCTAAGTTTTTAGAACTTAGCTTTCTGTCACTGTCCTTCCTCCGGCAAGCGTCGATTCCGAACGTCGCCAACTGGTACTCATATCTCCCTTCCCCCCCGGCAAATGTGCACGCGAGGAATCCTTCTGTCTTTTAAGAAAAAGAAAGAAGAGAAAATAAAGATATGAAACCTTGGTGGTTCATTAGAACTTACCGGGAGTAGGTGTTATACAACATCTTAGACAAACATGCATATATAAATATGAACATGGAAATCAATAAGGGAATGCACAACACTTAAATTTATTCGTCTGTGCTCAGGGTCTGCGCCTGGCTTTGTACAAAGGATCATATGCCGCACCGGCAAGACTTGTACAAAAAGGGTGGTTGTCGGGAGCCCCCGGCAACCGCGCCTTACGGATAGAACTTGCGAAGATGTTCAATATTCCAGGAATTGCTCACTGGAAGGCCATCTTCGGTCTCCAAGCGGACAGCGCCGGGCCTGGTGACTCGTACTACCCGATAAGGGCCTTCCCACTTTGGCGTCAACTTGTTTGAATTCTTGGCGGACTGAATCCACCGAAGAACAAGGTCGCCTTCCTCAAGGCTTCAGGCATGAACTTTGCGGCTATGGTAGCGGCGCAAAGCTTGCTAGTAGCGTACAGCTCGCACAGCAGCCTGAAGACGATTCTCCTCAAGGAGCACATTGTCATCTTGGTGCAGTTGCTCTTGCTCAAGCTCATCATAAGCGAGCACTCGAGGTGATCCGTACGTGAGTTCTGTGGGGAGAATTGCTTCCGCTCCATAGACCAGAGTGAAGGGCGTCTGGCCGGTGGCTCGATTTGGTGTCGTTCTGATTGACCAAAGAACCGCCGGCAACTCATCAATCCAGCATCTTCCGCACTTTTTCAGCCTGTCAAAGGTTCTGGTCCTGAGATTGCGCAGCACTTCAGCATTGGCCCTCTCCGCTTGGCCGTTGCTTCTCGGATGAGAAACGGAGGCAAAACAAATTTTGCCGCCAAGGTCTTGGACGTACTGCATGAAGGTGCGACTTGTGAATTGCGTGCCGTTGTCGGTGATGATCCTGTTGGGCACACCGAAACGGCAAACTATCCCCTTAAAGAACTTGACGGCCGATTGTGCTGTCACCTTCCTCACTGCTTCCACCTCCGGCCACTTTGTGAACTTGTCGATAGCAACCTACAAGTACTCAAAGCCCCCGGTAGCACGGGGGAAAGGGCCCAGTATGTCGAGCCCCCAGACCGAAAATGGCCAGGAGAGAGGGATTGTCTGAAGAGCTTGAGCTGGTTGATGCGATTTCTTCGAATGAAACTGGCACGCTTCACACTTAGTGACTAGTGCAGTTGCATCCTGGAGAGCGGTGGGCCAAAAGAAACCTTGCCGGAATGCTTTCCCGGCAAGTGCTCTTGATCCTATGTGAGAACCACATATGCCTCCATGTATTTCCGCCAACAGCTCTAGTCCATCCTCCCGAGGAATGCACTTTAATTTCACACTGTTTGGTCTCTTTCTGTACAGGACGTCATCGACGAACTTGTACATAACAGACCGACGGGCTACTCTTTCCGCTTCTTCCTGTTCCTCCGGGAGTTCTCCTGTTTGAAGGAAATGGACAATGTGTTGCGCCCATGCTGGAGCCTGAGGATCGACGGCTAGGACTAAAGGCATCTCCTCCACCGGGGGAACGTTTGTCTTGACAGCAAGGGCCCGAGGCCCTGCTGGAGCCTGTTGTTCCCCGGCAGGCATGTCGTCGATCCCGGCAACTTCCTTGTCGGCGGCTCCCGGGAGCTCTGCCGGGAAGTACTGACTAGAGTTCAACTTTCTTCTCTTTTCTTGCCGCATTGATGGCGCCACGGATGGTTGAGTCAATTGGAGCACAAAAGTTCCTGGTTCCACAGGCAACTTGAGGGCGGCACGCTTTGACAGGTCGTCAGCAACACTGTTCTCGGCACGAGGAACGTGCTCCATTTGCAGACTGTCAAAGTGCTCTTCCATTTTTCTCACTTCATCCACGTAGGCTTGCATCAATGGACTTTGATAACTCTTGTTAACTTGCCTGACGACAAGCTGTGAATCGCCTTTGATGACGAGCTTTTTGATACCAAGGTCTGCCGCGATCCTAAGACCGGCAAGCAAACCCTCGTATTCTGCTGTGTTGTTGGTCGAATTCTCCCGGGGAAAATGCATTTGGACTACGTACTTGAGGTGCTCTCCGGTGGGTGCGACAAGCAGCACGCCAGCACCGGCGCCTTGCAGCGAGAAAGCCCCGTCAAAGTACATAACCCATTGCTGATCGATTTCCTTGCCGGGGAGAGTTGTTTCTTGAACCTCTTCATCCGGCGTTGCGGTCCATTCCGCAATGAACTCCGCCAAGGCCCTGCTCTGAATTGTCAAAGTGCTTTCAAACTTGAGGCCAAAGCTCGACAACTCCAACGCCCACTCCACAATTCTGCCGGTTGCTTCTGGATTTTGCAAAATCCGTTGCAGCGGAAAGCGAGTGACGACGGTGATTTCATGTGCTTGAAAATAATGGCGCAGCTTCCTCGAGGCCATAAGAAGGCCAAAAAGCAACTTCTGTACGCCAGAATATCTTGACCTAGCTCCTTGTAAAAGAGAGCTAACAAAATAAACTGGGCGCTGCACCACCTTTTTCTTCTGCAATAATCCTTCTGACTGCATAGATCTTGTCTTGCCAGGATCAATCCTTGCCGGGGAAGATCCTGCCGCGTCATCTGACGGTCCTGCCGCTGGTGTCGCTTCCTCATCAGCCTCTCTCTACGCCACTAGCGCAGCACTAACCACTTGATTTGTCGCTGCCAGATATAGCAGCAACGGCTCTTGTGGTTTAGGCGCGACTAGCGTCGGCGGAGAGGAAAGGTATTTCTTCAAATCTTGCAGCGCAGCCTCCGCCTCCGGAGTCCTTTTCATTGGACCTGCCTTCTTCAAAATTTTGAAAAAGGGCAGGGCGCGCTCAGCAGACTTGGAAATAAACCTGCTTAGAGCAGCAACACAGCCGGCAAGACGACGCACATCCTTGACGCGTCTCGGCGCTTCAATTTGCTCAATAGCTTTGATCTTGTCAGGGTTCGCTTCGATTCCCCGGCAAGATACAAAGAATCCGAGGAGCTTGCTGGAAGGAACACCGAACACGCACTTCTCAAAATTGAGCTTCAAGTTGATCTTGCGCAGATTTGCAAATGTTTCTTCTAAATCTTGAATGAGCGTTGCTTTGTCCTTGGTTTTGACCACTATGTCATCCATGTATGCCTCCATATTTCTATGGAGCTGAGGCTCAAAACCAATTTGGATTGCTCTCGCAAATGTCGAACCAGCACTTTTCAACCCGAAAGGCATTCGTATAAAACAATGCGTACCACATGGGGTGATAAATGCGGTCTTCTCTTCATCTTCTTTCGCCATGAAAATCTGATGATACCCTGAATAGGCATCAAGGAAGGACAGGAGATCACAACCAGCGGTGGAATCCACAATCTGGTCGATGCGCGGCAAGGGAAAGGGATCTTTTGGATAGGCTTTATTGATATCTGTATAATCGATACAAAGCCTCCATTTCCCATTCGCTTTTCGCACTACAACCGGATTGGCCAACCAGGTTGGATGAAGCACTCCTTTGACCAATCCTGCCGCCTCCAGCTTTCTGATTTCTTGGGCAATGAATTCTTGCCGCTCCAAGGCTTGCTTCCTGACCCTCTGCTTGACGGGCCGCGCGTGAGGACAGACAGCAAGGTGGTGCTCAATCACCTTCCTGGGAACACCGGGGATGTCAGACGGTTGCCATGCAAACACGTCGACATTCGCCCGCAGGAAGGCAACGAGCACGCTTTCCTATTTGTCATCTAGGGTGGAACTTATGGTACAAGTTCCCCCCGTTCCGTCCTCCTTGACGGGCACCTTCTTGGTCTCCGGTGGAGCAGCCTTGGATTTCTTGTTCTTGCCGGTGGAACTCTCTGGTGCATCCTCGACGGAAGCGCAGCACTCCGAGGAGGTGCGCTTGCCGGAGTTCGCACCAAGGTTCTTGCCGGTCTTCTTCTTCCCCCCGGGAGTTCCAGCGGCTGGAGCAGATGCCTTGATGGCAGGTGCTGCAACTGCTTCCCGGTAAAGTTGGTCGGCACAGATGAGCGCATCCTTCTTATCGGAATGGATAGTGATGACGCTCAATGGCCCGGGCATCTTCAAAACATTGTATGCGTAGTGTGATGCCGCCATAAACTTAGCCAGCGCTGGCCGACCAAGGATCTCATTGTATGACATGGGGATCTTGGCGACATCAAACACTACCTTCTCGGTCCTGTAGTTGAGCTCGCTACCAAATGTCACCGGCAGCGTAA
This sequence comes from Thinopyrum elongatum, assembly GCA_011799875.1. NCBI lineage: Eukaryota > Viridiplantae > Streptophyta > Magnoliopsida > Poales > Poaceae > Thinopyrum > Thinopyrum elongatum. The sequence continues at coordinate 284,072,392 of CM022300.1, forward strand.
TCTCGCCCTTGGGCTGGGTTCTTCCCGGATTGACCCCTTGAAACGTACCCATTTCTTCGAGGTCCTCGTCAGGAATTTGGAGCTTCTTGAGCACATCCGGTGAGATTAGGTTTAGCCCGGCCCCACCGTCAACTAGCATTTTCGTCACCTTGAGGTTGCGAATTGTTGGCGAGACCAACAATGGCAAGCACCCGACCGCAGTTGTGCGATCAGGGTGATCCTCGGCGTCGAAAACGATAGGCATGTTGGACCACTTCAGGGGCCTACATGCATCTGGTGACGGCTCTGTTGCATTGACTTCCCGCACTCACTGTTTGAGTCGACGGTGGGAAGAATGCAGCGAGGCACCTCCATCGATACACATGGCCTCTGTAGCTTTCTGGAATTCTTGCTCACTGGACTCATCATCATCTTCTTTGTCTCAGCCCCGAGCGGGCCTATCCTTCTGTTGCTTGGCCTTGCCGCGACGCCCCCCTCAGCCACCGCGCTTCTTGCCGGATCCGTCAGCACCATCTTGGGCCTTCTCCTTATCTCGCCTTTCATATTCGGCCCTCTGTTTCTCGGCAAGCTGTTCAACTTGCCGGCAATTCTGGAGATCGTGGCCCTTGGTGCGATGGATCTTGCAATACTGCTTGCCGGAGCTTTCCGACTTGTCGGCAGCCGCCAAGGCCTGACAGGAAAGGCACCCGGCAAGATCCTTGCCGGGGTCACCAACCTTGGCCTTCTTGGCGGCGCCGGGGTTGTCGGATTCCTCGACAGCAAGCACGGCCTTGCCTCCGCGTTTCTTGTTCTGCTGCCGGCCTTTCCTTGACGGGGTCGCGGTGTCTTCATCTTCGGATTCGCCCGCCGCGCCGACAACCTCGCCAGGGAGTTTCCTCCCCTCTTCAGCTCGAGCGCATTTATCGGCCAAAGCGTAAAGCTCGGCAATACTCTTGACTTTGTTCATCGCCATCTCTTCCCACATTCTGCGGTTACGCATGTTCTGATGAAACGCGCTAATGACAGCGACAGGGTGAACGTCAGGAATATTGTACTGCACCCGGCTGAAACTCTGCATAAACTTGCGCAGGGACTCGCCCTCCTTCTGAGGGCTGATATGCAAATCACTCTCTTGGCCAGGAGCTTGGTGGCCTCCAACAAAGGCGCCAACAAACTGATGGCACATATCTGACCAAGAAGAAATAGAATTCTCCGGCAGATGCATCAACCACGACCTGACATTGGGCTTGAGCACCAACGGGAAGTAGTTGGCAAGTATCTTGTCATCTTGGCCCCCGGCAGCCTGCACCGCAATGGTGTAGATGCTCAGGAACTCCGAGGGATGGGTCTTACCGTCATATTTCTCCGGGACCTCCAGCTTGAAGGTTCGGGAATTGGGCCATTGGACTTGCCGCAGCTCACAGGTAAACGCTGGAGTCCCTACCTCATAAGGCAAGTCTCCTACGTCCCCTGGCGTAGGCTCGTCGGTAGCCGGCCCTGCGCGCTTATCAGACTGATAGCGCGGTTCCCGTCGTCGCTCGATGGTAGTTCGAGCGTCCTCCTTGCCTCGTTCCTGGAGAACTTGACGCTGATCACGGCGCATCCGTGGATCGGACGACGCCGTGGAAACTTCTTCACGGTGGTCGACCTGCTGGGTTGTTGGCCGCCGCTGGTGCCGCGGAGGGGAGTGCACCGTGGTTGCACCACCTCCGGTTTTCTCCACATCGGCTCATGCCGGATCGATGGGCCTTCGCTGCGAGGGCCCTGCCTCGTGCAGCCCATCTTTGTTGGCGAAGCCAATAAGGCTCTGGATAGTAGCTCGCCACTCCTCCATCTTCTCCGGGGCAGGAGGGAAATCGAGGAGCAGCTGTGCACGTGCCAAGGCTTCCGCTGGCGTAGGCGGCGGCGATAGGTGCGAGGTACGTGAGGTGCTCTGACTCCTAGCCATGTTAGAAGGAGCACCACCACGGTCAGGCGACCGCGCGCCACCTCCGCCGGCAGCTCGGTGTGCATGCTGGTCCCGCGCATCTTGGGATCGATGCACAGGAATCTTTTCATGGGGACGCCCTGAACCACCAGTGCCATGATGTCGCTCGTCGTGCACGACCTGGGTATGTCGTGATGCTTGCGCCAGCGCGGGAGCTCCAGCAGGCGTCCTCCGATCTCTAGAATTCGTTGTGCCACCCGTAGGCAACACAGCTCCGTCTCTGGATCCAGCGGCGTGCAGGTTGCCGCTGCCACTGCGAACGATACCGCTCGCCTGGCTCGGATCACCAGAACGCCGTGGGGGTTCTAGTCCTCTTCCTTCTACACCCACGCCATCGCCCGTACGCGTAGGCGTAGGCAAAACGGACGTGGACGGTTGTGCCGTCGCAGCACTCTTCTTCTTGGGTGGCATGATGATGAAGATGATGAAGAAACTGAGGCGCCGATCACTAGATCAGGTTCACGCAACCTTCAATCCCCCTACCTGGCGCGCCAAAGATGTCGGCGTACGACACCTATGGGATCCCAAGAAACCCCTTTACGATTCGGCGGGGGGAGAGGTATACGCAAAGAGCAGAACCAACGATCGACGCAGGGCGATTTTACCCAGGTTCGGGCCGCTGATCAGCATAAAATCCTACTCCTGCCTTGTGTTCTTATTAGTGTTCTTGAGCCCAGCCTCCAGGAGCGCTCGCAGTGAACAGTACATTCAAAGAGCAGTTACGCATGCAGAATGGGCCAGAAGTTCTCCTCCCCTGTAGCAGTTGCCGTGGGCCTCCTTTTATACGCTCAAAGGGGTCACCACAGTGGCAAAATGTACATACATTGAGGTGTAAAGTAGCTACAGGGTAATCATACCTAACCCCTGACGACTAGGACGAATGCATTTAATGCACCGTGAGGTGTCCGTTTAGGTGTCCTTACTTTCTTGGGGATGGAAAAAGGGGCCATCCCATCAGCACCGCTTAAGCTCTCATCCACTGGCGCGTCGCCACGCATCCAAAGAAGGACCCAGAACATCGGGTTTGTCGTTGTGCTAGAGTGGTGGCTCAGCAACAAAACCTTGCCGGGCGCTGATCCTTGCCAGGCTCTGCAGGCCACCCCGGCAAGATCTTGCCGGGGAAGCTGGCCTTCGGATTCCAGCTCTTCTTATCTGCTGATCCTCAGATCTCTGACTGGATGATTTCTTTGGTGGCTTGAACCAACCTCGAACTGTTCCCCGGCAAGCCTTGCCGCGAGGATGGCTACAACTGCCCGTGCACAAGTACGGGGTACTAGTGGCCCAATACTTAGTACACCGACACCTTTGCTTAAGAGGCTGATAGTGGGGCCCGACTCGATTTAAAACAGAGGGGGAGAGGGATAGAGAGGGGAGGCGGCTCACCGGCGGTGGTGGCCGGCGATCCCGTCGACGGAGGGGCTCGGAGAGGGCGGGGATGGATAGAGCTCGGAGCGGTGGTTCGCCCTGTACCTGTAGCTTGGCCGGAGGTGGACGGACGGCATTGTCCCCTTCGTCTCCGGCGGGTGACAGCTGCGATGGTTGGCGTATCCGAGCACTCCGGCAGCAGTTGGCCTAGATTAGGGCTCGGGAAGCACCACTGGGCTCTACTGATCGCTCTGGAAGGCTTGGTTGAGTCGGAGGAGAGGTGGAGAGGGCTGGTGACAGAGAGGAAATTAGCGGTAGAACTCCGGCGGAGTTCGAGGCCAGAGGCCTCTCTGCCCTGATTCTTCGCTGCTGGCTATTGTTTTGAGGAAGGAGGAGAGGGGTGGAGAGCTAGGCGAGGCGAGGCACGACTATTTATAGCCGGGAGGGGTGAGCAGCGATCTCTCCCGAAGCGGCTTGATGCGGGCCATGGCGCCGGCGACGTACGCCGCGCTGGCATGGCTGCTTGTGGGCGAGAGGACGTGTGCGAGCAGAGGCATTGAATGCGGAGGAGACGGCTCAGGGAGGAAGACGACGCGCCACGCCGCAACTATGGCCGCACGGGCGGCACAATGCCCGCAGTCGTGGCGGCCGGCGAGGGCGTCTCCGGCGAGCGCGAGGGATCTGGAGGGGCTGAGTGTCACTCAGGGAGCTTGCCAGCACGAACGGACACGGAACTGCGGCGAGAGGCAGATGGACGCGACGACACAGACACGAGCACTGCACAGAGCGCGGTGACAAGCATGCTGCAGCCGTGCTCACCACGGTGCTGGCCACCATGAGGCCATGCAAGCCTGGCAAACTTTGTCCAGCTCATCGACCGTCGAACCCTCACTTCACCTGCAGCGTGGGTTTGGCTAGATTCAAGCAAAATTGAGAGGTAGAGTCACCAACAGTTACTGACAGCAGACTTGGAGAGGTTCTGGAGCATAGATAAGGTGAAGATTGAGCCAAGGCTGGTGTCTGGAGTGTTCTATGTTGGAAGAACTCCAAACTGGCCAAGTTTGAGATAATTTGGATAAGAAATGAGGGTAGTTCATGTAGAAGCTGCAATTCTGGTCTGAAACTGAGATTTGAAGTACTGTTCACTAGGATGATCTTCAGATGCTGAAAATTGGTGTAGCAAGGTGGTTTGGAGTTGTCCTCATGCTGTAAAAATTTGGTGGCAATTGGACCACCCTAGCATGCACTTCCTTCACAAAGGTCCATCCTGACCAGGAACCAAAATGATTTATTTTGCAAAATAAATGAACTAGACCATGGAATATTTTTGGATATTGGGGCAAGATATGGTCCAAAGAATTTTAGAGAATTATTTAAGAATTTTCTGAGAACTATAGCTATAGGTTGCTTCATAACCCATAGTAATGCCCTAAATCCTCAAATAAAAGAAAAGGGTTTTTGAAAGTAATTTAAATTGGAATTTGGATCCTTGGGGTATTTGGTAAGGTTTTGGCAAGGTGATGGGACTTTGGATCACTTGAAAGAAAATTAAAAAATGTCCAAGTCCAAATGAAAAGGTTCAGAACCATTCAAATTCAAATAAAACTAGAAAAAGTTTGAAAAGAAAAAGTTGTGAAAATCAGGGTGTCACAGTCTGTTTTAAATATGACGATCGAACGACCACATTGGGTCCTGGCTGACCTTTCTTCTCCACCGCCAGGCACTCCATTAGCTCCTTCTATATCGACGACGCCCGTGCCTCCCTCCATCGAAGAGTCATGGCCACCGTTCCTTCCACCTCTAGAGAAAGGCCCAGTCAAGGTGACCTTCTTGACATTGCGTTGCCGCGCCTTCGTCATCCACCTGAGTGGGTTAGTGATTGGGAGCGCTCTTCCATCTCGTGATCCCAGTTGGAGCAGTTGGTGATGATGGGATTCCTCTCGGAGTTCACCGAGATGGGCTGGATGGTGCCTCAATCGAGGGATAAGGTCCCGCGGCCACCATGCTGGAACCAGGTGGTGCACGTAGCATTCATCCATCGTGGGCTGAGGCTCCCACTTAATTCTTTCACCAGGGACATTCTGGCCTTTTACGAGCTTCAGCTGCATCACTTGACTCCGAGCGGCATCCTGCACCTCTCTTGCTTTGTGTCCCTTTGCCAGTGTTTCTAGGGTGTTCAACCCCACTTCAGCATTTTTTGGTACTTCTTTGAAGTGGTTCCCCATCTTAAGGATGGAAAGATCCCTTCCTGTGGCGAGGTCATCCTTCAGACCCGTCAGGGCTCCGGTTACTTTGATTTGGCATTGGCCACGGAGATGGAGTCATGGAAACAAGGGTTGTTCTATGCCCCAGATAACTTCCATGATCCTAGTAACCCAGGGCTGCCAGAGTTTGCTGATATGCTCTGCTGACAGAGACCAGAGTGGCGGTCAAAAATTGACCTTGATCCAAGGACCAACTATTTTATGGACGATGTTGTCTGTCTTCAGGGGCATGGCCTCACTGGCCTGCAGATCTTGAAGAATCAGGTGCAGAGGAACATCCAGCCTTTGGGTCACATCAACCCTCCCATGTACGAATATTGCGACAGGTGTGACCCCAATCGTCTGCTCCGGCGGGAGCTCTGGGAAAATGAGATCGAAGATCGTTTGCACTTGCTTACCGACCTCCCCTTCAAAGAGCTCCGCCTTGAGTTGGTCATGGAGCCTTATAGCATGGCCAACCCGCGGCCCGTAGTGAGTTGCTTGAGCTTTGTTGTACCATTACATCCTCGGGACGCGTCTGTGAGCATTCGTCTGACATTTCGTTGTTTCTTTGTTAGTCCTTCCAGCATCTGACGCGTGAGCCCCATCCTCTGTGCCCTCATATTGGCATTGTGGCCTCCTTCTGCCACGGGCTAAAGCCTATTGAGGGCGACTATAATGACTTTGTGGTCTGGTCTATGGCTAGTCGGGAAGGCGCAGCTAAGAGTCCAGGGTAAGCATTGGAGGACGCGCCTTCCCCAAAGGGCGCTCAGTTGTAGGCAGAGCCCATCCCTGGCCTGCCATTGGAGGAGGGGTGCTCTCACCCCACCGTCCCGCCGCCTGGGGCCGCCGAGGTGGTGCCTAGGTCTTCTGGTCCTAGTGGTGGTCGTCTTGTACGCCGGCGGAGGGTCCAAGCCGGGCGTTCACATCTCCGGGGTCACCGTCGCTACCTATCCATCCATAGAGGCCGACAATGGCGGGGAGGAAGAAGGTAGCCAGCCATCGACTATCCGCAATGGCCGCCACCTCCTGGGAGGAGCGACAACTCGAAGATTCGAGATCTGTGGGTGTCAGACCATCTGGCTGCCCCAAGCTCCTGAATACCGAAAGTCGCGACCCACCGTCTCTTCCCCAGCGGTCGGAGGAGGGTCAGAAAATTTCCTGACACTATTTTCATACGCCAAAGTGAGGCACTGGGGCAAGCTTTGGGAAATGCTCTTGCTGATCTCAGTTCATCGGTGGGGGCTGACATCGAGGTAAGAGGATCTTAGGTGTTACCCAGTAGCCCCCGAGCCATAAGAGGGTTATGGATTGTAATATGCTTGAGGGTCCTATTCCATCTCTCTAGGCCACGATGACCCGTGCGACATAACTGGATCACCGAGCGCATGACCTAACGTAGCAGGTCATGGCAGAGAAAGAGTAGATTGCTCGTTTACAGAGGTCACTAGCGAACGTCTGCATTAAGTTGTTCATGCTGTAACTGGTTGTTTGCACAACGATTCTGTGTTGACCTCTTCGTTGTTTCACGGGTTTGCAGCCTTCGAGCAGCTTCAGTGGCTGCAGGCCCAAGTGGACTCCAATTACGAGGCCACAAAGCATGTGCAAGAGGTGGCATGCATCAAGGGCACAGAGGCCCGCTCCTGCTAGGAGCTGTTGAAGGCGGATGGCGGCCTTCTAACTGATAACCAGGGCATCACCGAGGGTCTCAGGGCTCAATTGAGGGAGAGCCAGGAGGTGGAGGCCGACCTACAACGACGACTGGAGGCTTCCAAGGGTCACGTTGCCGAGGCCTAGGTCCTTGTGGAGGGCTATAGGGCATAGGAGGTCTCGTTGGCAAAGGCCAGAACGCGCGCTGCAAGGGATCTCTAGGGGAAGCTTTCACACCAAAGGCGGTTGGAGGTCACCGCGAGCGGTAAGCCCTTGTTCCACTTTGTTGCCTAGCCTTTTGCACTTTCCTTGACCGTGTTGCGTGATTTCTTTTGTCCGTGCAGCTGTGTTGCCAGAGTTGATTTGCCCGCCGGGCTCTACGTGCCTTGGCACTGTGGCGTCGATGCTAGACATGCTGTCCGATGCTTTGGTGCAAGCTGCCGGGGTCTTACACTACAAAAAAAAACCACTTCCGTGATGATACATGTTTGTCACAGTAGGTCACATTTCTATCATACATGTACATCCATTATGATTTTATGACAGAATCAACATAGCCATACCTGTGCTGTCGTAGAAGTGTTCCATGACAATACCAAAATTATCATCACGGAAGTGTCCACTTCCATGACGATAAATGGCGCGTCATGGAAGTGCTTTCGTCAATGGTAACCGACACGTGGCATCCACCGTAATGGGTCACCGTTAAGCTATCCGATTCTGGTTTGGATTCGATAATCCGTTAACAACCCGCCCAGACCAATGGGGATTTTCCACGTGTAAAATTCTCAATGGCTAGAGGAAGCACGTGTCGGCTCAGAGTTGGGACAGATGTCATCCACTCATTGGACGGGAGGCGCCTATGATACGTCGACATGTGGCACGGCCCAATATTGGCCCATTCAGGTGAAAAGGCCGGCCTGTTTGACTTGGTCAAAAGGTAGCGGGCTGGCCCACGGAAAACCTGTTAAGGTCCTATTCGCATATAGCCCATTTACAGCCCGCTAACTCACGACCCGTTATGGCCTATCCGAATTGATCCTAGTAGCGTCATCTGGGCCATCCTATATGATTCCAGCCCATTGTAACTTCCGGCCCATGTATGGCCCATGATGTCTTTCGGCCCAACGAGGCCCTTTGTAACTCTGGGTCTATTAAAGGCCCGTGGTGAAACTGGCCCAAAATGAACAGTGTATCGCTTTACACCCATTAGCGGCTCATTATTCCGTTGGGCCGTTTCCAGCCCGTGTTACCTTTCAGCCTTCTAAGGGCCCATTTATTCTTGGGCTCATTTCCAGCATTCGGTTACTTACGGTCCGTTACTGGCCTATTCCGCTTGTGGGCCAAATTCAGCCCGTGGTTACAGTCGGCCCGTTTGTGGCCCGCTAACCCATTGGGCTGTTTTCATAGCATCATCAAATACGGCCCATTAACGACCCATGATGCCTGTCGATAGAATTAAGCCCGTTATACATTTCATCCTATTAACGGCCCGTTATGGTCAGGCCATAAACACACAATTTCCACTCTAGCCCGTTTACGGCCCATTTTGCGTACCGTTATTGGTCCACGAATAGTACAGCCCATGTTTAACCAATCGATCATACGGCCCGTAGAAGGCCCATTGATTATACGACTCGTCGAGGGCCCATGGATCCTACGGCCCATAGGAGGCCCATGGTCACTACAGCAGGTAGCAGGACCATGGTTACAACGGTCCGTATGTTGCCCATGGTTATTGTGGCCTAGTTATAAAAAATCGGACGCGGAAAAAGAACTGCAGTGACTACAAGCAAACAACTAAACAAGACAATAAGGAAATAAATAAGCAAGCAACTAACGCTAGGCTATTACGGCTATTACACATATTACATCCACTGGGCATCAAAGTTCGCCACCAGTGCAAATATAGGGAACAAAGCAGCATATCACATACACTGGTTGTCAAAGTTGGCGACCAGTGCAAATAAATGCCGCAGCAAAACAAGTCCAGAACTGAAACCACTTCAGAAGAGCTCAAGAAACAATATCCTGGGTACCCAGCATCTTAGCAAGATGCTTAGCAAGCTTATTAACTTTCTCTTGTTTGGTGCTTAAATCCTCCAGCGCTTGCTGTTGCACCAGAAAGTATACATCTGAATTCTGCAGGGACTTCCTCAGTCCTTCGGCTTCGTGTCGCAGCACATCTGATCGATGTCTTTCAACTTGAAGTTGAGACTCAAGAAGACGAACTAATTCAGGCGGCGAGTTCGAAGAGCTTGTGCCAGCAGTAGTGGCCAATAACTCGAACACTACATCAAGACAGGACTTTGGGGTTGTCTCACTGTCGTCAAGATAGTTTTTATCAGCTTTCTTGGAGACCAACAAGGATGTCTCACTATCTTGAACCTTATCTGCATTACTTCCTTTACCATTGCATAACGGGGTACTCTTCTCCAATATTTTGTCCGCATTCTAAAAGAGAAACAAGCAGACACATCACAGGTTCACCATGTTGTATATGACACTCATTTTGGTAAATTAGTTCAGTAGTAAAGTGGACAGGATAACAGCATGAAACAAACATATATCTATGTACCATGGTCACTGTATGGTCTATATCATTCTAGTTTTTGTTGCCAAATCAAGATAGAGACACAGTTCAAATAATATCTATTTAAGACAAAGCAGCATAGACAGAATGTAAGTGTGGGAAACTACACAGCAATAACAACACTTGTAATGTGCATGACATGAGAACATAACTGTTTCTTCAATTGAAACTGAAATCAACATAGAGCAAGTTACAACAGCAAACCAGTTAAAGAAACAGGTTTAAAACATGCCTGTTGCGCCATTGGAGTTTCAATTCCATCCTTCAAATTTGAAAATAGTTGGTATGAGTAAATACATTGATGCAAGAGCAAGGGAGTATGAACCATAGCTACAGAACCTGACCTGAGAACAATTCTTCTTCTGCTTTAAGCGTTGAGTTGGGGTTCGGAGTGGTGGTCCTCGTGCTTTGGGCACTACAGTTGCCTTACTAACTGCTCGTGTTTGGGTGCTCTGTGGTGGAGACAGTGTTGTGTTAACTGGAACTGGGTTACTATTTGCTGGGGTTGGGGTTAGAAGGGGTGTAGATGGTTCTTTGTCTAACTGGGTAGGGGTACAATCTGCGAGGGTCTGGGTTATGTGTGGTGGGGCTGGTTCTTGGGCAAGTACAACCGTGGTTCTATCTGCATCGACTGGTAGCACTACCTTTTCTGAAGACCGTGTTGTTACTCCCTTAGATACTGCCATCACCCCCTCCAATTCAAATGTCTGATAAACAAGAAAAGTAATTGAATGTACAGACATTGTATGATAGATAGGTGCAATGGATAGTGGGGAATAAAAGAGGGCATGAAATAATTCACATTTATGTTGTCTAACCAAATAGGATAGCATGACACAATTTCACATATATGATGGTAACTAAACAGGATAGCATGACACAATTTCACATATATGATAGATAACTAAATAGGATAGAAAGACATAATTCGTAATATGATAACTATGTAAACATGATGACATGATATAACTATATGATGTGTTTATTAAATAGGTTGGCATGCCATAATTCACATACATGCCGCCTATGGAAACATGATAGCATGATATAATTCACGGATAGAATGACATAATTCAAAATATGATGACTGTAAACACTAAACAGGATGAGATGATATAACTATATGATGTCTTTATTAAATGGGTTGGCATGCCATAATTCAGATACATGCTGTCTATGTAAACATGATGGCACGATATAATTCAAATATATGATATATATATACTAAGCAAGTAAGCAGATGTCAATCGCATATATGATGTAAAAACTAAGTAATGCAAGACAACATATGCATGATATGAGTAATATAACCCTGCCTAGTTTGAGCATAGACCCCACGGGGGAAATAGGACTGGTCATCTGTCTTTGAATCCTCCTCCGAGGAGCTATCTTCAACCAGCAAGATGTCTACTTCAGCAGGTAGCATTGTCTGCTCTGAAGACCTTGTTTTCACTCCAGATACTTCCATCACCGCTTCAAATGGCTGATGCACAGGAAGAGTAGTTGAATATACAAACGTTGTCGACAAATGGAATACGTAATACAAAAAAAGGGTAGCATGATATAATTCACATATATGATGATTGGCTAAACAACATGGCATTGCATAATTAACATATATAATGCCTTGCAACAAGATACCATTGCATAATTCACATATATAATGTCTTGCAACAAGATGGCATTGCATAATTCACATATATGGTAATTAGACACTAAACATGTGGCATTCACACAAAGCATGTCCAAACTAAGCAAATGACATAGCAATGCAAGACACCATATGCACGATATGAGCAACATAACCCTGCCAAGTTAGAGCATACACCTCGGGGGGGGGGGGGGGGGGGGGAGGAATAGGACTGGTCATCTGTCTCTGAATCCTCCTCTGAGGAGCTATCCGTAACCAGCGAGATATGTGCTTCGTCAGATAGCATTGTCTGCTCTGAAGACCTTGTTTTCACTCCAGGTTTTTCCATCACCGTGTCAAATGGCTGATGCACACGAAGAGTAGTTGAATGTACTAACATTGTTGACAAATGTAATACATAATGAAAAAAAGGATGGCGTGATATAATTCACATATAAGATGACTGGCTAAGCAGGATGGCATTGCAAAATTCACATATATGATGCCTGGCTAAACAAGATGGCGTTGCATAATTCACATATACGATATAGAAACTAAACAGATGGCATTCACACAAAGCATGTCTAAACTAAGCAGATGACATATTTGATGTATAAAGTAAGCAATGCAAGGCACCATATGGATGATATGACCAACATCAGCATGCCAAGTTAGAGCGAAGACCTTAGGGGGTAAATAGGAGTGGTCTGCTCCTTCTAAATCCCCCTCGGCACAGTTATCTTCCTCTTGATTACAATCTGCAATGGGTGGAGGGGGGTTGCCTTTGCGCCCACCATGGAGTGACGTCTGCATGAAATTTTATTGCCACGCAAGGCTCGTCTCTTTTGCTCTACATGTTCAGTTCCATTGTGTACAATAGCTGACATGCATAGGAATAAAACATAGTGATATTATGTAAGGAGTGCATGCAGAAATCCAGAGTGATGGTAGCAACCTGTGGATAGACCCAAAACCAATGATAGCAGGCAGATAATGGCTTCAGTTAAAAAACCCAGATAATGGCTTCTTTACTGTTTGTTTCCCACCCAACATGAAACTCATAGTAGACACCAGAGATTAACCAGATAGTAGACATATACTATTGATTGGGGCCCCGATATGTACCCCACAACCATTTAAAAACTCAAGTTTGAGCATTAGTTTGGAGTAGACTCAGAGTCTAATCGGTGAACAGGACGATAAAGTAGCATGTAATATTAAGCGATGCATAATGTAAGCAGACACGAAAGAGTGCGACCTCTCTTGCGGACCCGTGTAGTCCTCAAGGTCATCTGCTCAGTTGATGATGGTAATGCAGTTGTCATGGCTGCCGACGGTGGGGACAAAGATCTGAGGCGGCGAAACACAGTCTGGAGGGCGGATCCCTGCTGTGGTGGACCCTTTTGTCGTTGGAGCAGCTGAGCTGGGGTGGACGACGGCGCGGCAGGAGCGGGACAAACCACACAAGGTTTTCTTTGACAACTATCTGTAAGAGAAGTAATTCTGTAAGGGCTCGTTTGAATTGGAGGATTCTAACAACGTAGGGATAGGAAATACACAGTAATAGTATAGGAATGCATGTGCTAGACAGAGAATTTAAAATCACGGGATTTCTGTCAATCTGGGTGTTTGGTTCACAGGAATTGGAAGGTCACAGGAATGCAAAGAAGCATGGTCAAATTAAGTCAAACCACAAGAAAATGTACAATTATAATGCTATTATGCTACTATCACTTAGTCTTGTTCTTCATGAATAGGAATTTGAAAAGGAGGGCCAAGTGGATATTAAAATTCCTACGGTTTTTCTTTGAAAGAGACACTAAAGGAACAAATCCTACAGTTTTCCTTTACTCCATTCCTTTGAACCAAATGCATTAATAGTAGTACCATAGGAAACTTTCTAATTCCTACGTTTTTCCTTCACTTTTCCTTTCAACCACTGGCAATTCTAGTAGGTAGGCTTGAACAGGCAAAAGCCTACACTCCAAAAATGTATTTGTGCTACTTGTACTACTTTGGACCTAGGCCACTGCCCTACTAACTCAACTCCCAGGCCCATCTACACATGCACAGCTCAAACATACAGAAATAAATAATGATGGCTTTCGAGAGAGTCCATCACGGATAGCTAAGTTGCCTGGTACCTCACTGCTTGTTATATAGGAGAAACTAATCGTATTTCACGTTACTACGTGTGCTCAATGGACAATATATATAACATGTAGAGTAAAAAAGTGATGCAGCAAGTGTACAACCTCTTTGGCGAAGCCATGTCGATCTCAGCATCATTGGGTTGGTCGCTGATGATGCGCGACTGATGTGGCAATCAGAGGAGGGGAAGGATATCTTAGGCACCTGGAGATGGAGCCAAGGGTACTGCTCCAATGTGATGGAGGGTTTCGTCGTTGGAGCAGCTCCGGTGAGGTGTACGACGGCGAGGCTGAAGCAGGACAAGAGAGACAATGTTAGCCTAAAGTGGTATTCTAATAGCATCTCTGATAGATGATGTAAATTACATAACCAAAAAGTGCTAGATGTAAAATACATCAGCCGCTCATCTCTGAACTTAACTATCGAAACTGAATTTAACTGTCAAAACTGAATTTTACTGTTGAAACTAAATTTTGCTGTCGAAACTGAATTTTACTGTCGAAACTGAACGCACTAGTAGCAGAAAAGCAGTGCACTAATAGTTTTGTCCGCTCGAGCACTAGTGGCAGAGTAGCAATGATCTAAATCGGTAGCCGCTCCAGCTGGGACCGTACTACCAGAGAGTAGCCGGGGCAGAGCAGCAGCAGCGCCCAGAGCAGCAACGTGTGCGAGAGCTGGTGCAGCTGGTCGTGTAGAAGCATCTCGGGTAGCGGCAGCAGGAGCTCGAGCGAGAGCCGGAGCTGCTACTCATGCAGAAGCAGCGCGAGCAAGAGTAGACCAGCATCGCAAGCAAGAGCAAGAGCAAGAGCAGTAGCGCGAGCAAGAGCCAGAGCAGACCAGGCAGGGGACCGAGAGCAAGAGCAAGAGCAGCAGTGCGAGCAAGAGCTAGAGTAGACCAGGCAAGGGACCGAGAGCAAGAGCAGAGCAGCAGCGCGAGCGAGAGCCGAAGCAGCAGCAGCAGGGCCAGCGAGAGCCGGAGCAGCAGCAGCAGCTCTGACTGATGTGGACGTCACCTCCGAGGGAGCGACGCCATGGAGGAAGTGGCCGGCGACACCGTCGTAGATGGAGCCGCGCCATGGCGGCTCGGTACCGACCGCCGACAGCACCATGAGATCAAATCAAGAAGAAAATGCAGTGATTAGTGTAGAACCTCTTTGGTGGTGTCGATTAGGCCTTAGCTTCATCCGAGGAATCGGTGATGGTGCTGCTCTTCTGGTGGTGCAGGTGAAGACGACAATGTGGGAATGGACGTGGCGCAAAAGACAAGGCGAACATCGGGGCATCTCCTTGGAGGTGGAGGACGGGGTGGCTGAACCGGCGGGACGATGAGATCGATGACGGATCCTCATCCGGTGCGGTGGATGAGGGACATCGAGCTGTTGCGGTGGACGATGTCGTCGAGGAAGAGGCTCCGGCTGGGTGGCGGATGGAGGAGGGTGTAGGGCTTCGCGTGTTTTCGCGGCCTCTGTGTATGAATGGGGGGGGGGGGAGGGGATGGGAGGGGGAACCATGGCTTAGGGACGCACTTGTCCGAAATGTGGGTTAAGTTACGAAAGTAGCCCCACCGATTTGAACTAGGTGGTTCTTTCGGTTCAGGGGTATCACGGGAATTTCACATGTCGGGATTTCACAGGAGGTGGGAGTATTCGCGCGCGTTGTAATTTTGGGATAGCAAGGCGCGGGTTGAGATGGAGGGAATTTTAGGAGCACAACGAGACAAAGAGATATCTTAGAATTTTGGGATAACAAGGCGCGGGTTGAAATATCCAGACAAGCCTAACGTATACTGTACCAAATCAATTCGCACTTCCCTCGACAAAAAAACCAAAAAGAAATCAATTCGCACCACACAAGAGAGTCTAGTCCCGTTTTATTGTATGAGTTACTACAAATGCCATTCAAAACTTTGAATCCATGTTATGTTCGATTAAAATATTTCGCTACGTGTATAATGCATCTATCTATAGGTCGTTCTCCCACGGTCTCCACAACTCCTTCTTTCCAACACACACCGATCGATAAACCTCTCTAGCGATGTATGCCTACCACATACACACACACTTTCCATCACCGACCGATCTCCCACTATGCATATAGCTAGCTAGGTCATTTATAACTCGTTTTCCCCACGCGCCGATCGATCTACCTCATTAGTTATGTCTCTCCCTTCCTCCGACACACAACAATTGATCTACCGATCTAGTTAGGTCTGCTTAACAAACAAATATGGTCCCCTTCATCATCCATGCATGCCTCCCGACATATCTATCACGCACACGCACACACAGAAACACACCCCCTCTCTTCTTGATATTGCAGTTGTACCCTAAGTTTGTCTAGTAGGCCTCTCCCACCATCTCAGAGAAGCAACTCCACCACCCCTCTGACACTCTACCTCTCTCTGTGTGTGTGTGTGTGTGTGTGTCCCAACCTATTTCCCGTCCTTCACTTATGTATGGATGTCGACCAATCTCACTCAAGACATAGCTAGGTCTCTCCTTCTCAACACATATACCAGTCGATCTACCTCTCTAGTTAGGTCTCTGCCTCCCCCTCCCGCACCACACACACCGATACATCGAGTGCTCTAGTCATGTCTCCCTGCCACACACAAACTTGCCCTCTGCCCTCTGATGTTCCGGTAGTTCAGTTGCCCTATATCTTTGACGTGCACACACACAATTTCGATGGCTCTCTTCATCGATCTCGCAACCACACACTTGATCCTCTCTTCGACTCTATCGATATCTATGACCCCTCCCTCTCTTCTCGTGGATTTCCCCCTCTATATATGATATAGATAGGCCTCTATTTCACACACATTGCACGTGTCACGTTTTTGTTTGAGACATCATCGACACATATTCCCACAAATACATTCACGAAATCAACCCCCTAACAAAAAACACTCACGAACGCACACACCATCTCTCTAGGTTTGTATCTCTCTCACACACACCCACATAGGCGGGGGACGTGCACGAAGAGAAGAGGTGCACGCATGGCGCATGTACTCCCGTCTCTTTCCCAACCACACCCGCGCGGGTACACGGTGGAGGTCATTTCTGTACAAAAAGGCAGCCCACATGATAATTTGACACATGTACTGGTTGTCCACTTGATGGAGGTTCGTGTACCATGGGTGAACAAACAAATTGCGACTTGACGCGTTATTTTAAAAAAGAGGCAAACCATGTGGGGCCTACCTTAGAGGCAAGGCTCTATACACTGGAGATGCTCTGTACTACTTTTGATGTGTCCCATCAACTCGTAGAACGAGGAGAAGCTTGCTTAGTACGCCCTCTCCCCCACCCACGGGCGCGGTGGCTCGCAGAGTAGCAGGATGAGGAGAAGCTTGCTTAGTACGCCTACGCCTACGCCCGCTCCCTCGCCCACGAGCGTGGTGGCTCGCAGGACGAGGATAAAAATTTACCACTCCCTCTGTTAGGCGTATATACTCCTCCTTGGTTAGAGAGATTATCATCTTGTTTGAAATATATGTCTTTTAGCAGATTTCAATATGAACTACTAGTACATACTCCAAACACTGATGTATATAGACGTATTTTAGAGTGTAGATTCACTCATTTTGCTTCGTATGTAGTCCATATTGAAACGAACGTAGTAGTACGCACTCTCCCTCGCCCATCGACCCTCGCCCACGTGGTGGACGTGCAGCAATTCATTCGGTCTCAGATAGCCAGAACCATATACTATAGTACCATCATTGCTCGACTTCTCGAAGAGGCAAAGAGCCAAGCGCAAGGTTAATATTTTTTAGATGCCAAGCGCAAGGTTTATAGGAGAACGAGTAGTAGTAGTACTAGTAGTACGTACTGTATGAGGAAGAAGGCAACAAGAATGTATGTTTTGCGTGACAGTCTCTTCTTACAGGACGTGCTAGACCTAGTGGACCTCGTTGTTGTTGCAATGGGAGTATCATAGATGGCACGATTCAGAGTGGTGGGCAGCGGGAATAATATTCGGAGCTGCTTAAGAAGTCCCATCGAAAGGAATAGCCATCCTCTACACGTGCTCCTATGTAAAATGAGTAAATGAGACAAAAAGAGAAAGAGACAAAGTAAAAAAAAATCACCAGCCTTAGAGCCAGCCCTATTGTATCAGTGAATGACATTTCTATGTCGTGATTGACATGGCTATATTATTAACCATGCTGCGGAGGTAGTAGCGGATGGATATTCAACGAGGAGTGAAATGATGGCTGCTTCCTCGGTCAAACATAGAGAAAGGTGGGCCTCGTGATTTGATGGCTCATTAGTCATTATTACTGCCTATACTCTTTGCCCATATAATAACCACGTGGTAGAGTAGTTGGCTATACTTTTAATAACCATGCTCGAAGAGAAGAGGTGCACGCACCCACGCGCGTAGCACTCTTTGCGTCTTCCCCAACCACACACGTGACACGGTGGAGCTCATTTCTGTACGATGATGCAGCCCACGTGATAATTTGACGCGTCTAGTAGTAGTTACTCACTTAATGGAGGGTCGGGAACCACGCATGAACGATGCCGCGTTATTTATAAATAAAGTTTTTTTTCTTCAGTGGCACGTACGCAATATAAATAGATTCATATGGAGAGAAAAAGAAACCGCTCCACTATATACATAGCCAGGAGCCTACACGGTTGCTTGCTGGGGTTGCTCTCTTCACACTCTCTCGCACAAAATGACCGTGGCCACATCTCTAACATCCGGGCGCATCATGTCCGCCGGGGGAAGGGGTGGATGTTTTGTGTAGATGCGGTCACCGTCGCCGACGGCGAAAACCCACTGTCGGCGCGTCCCGATCAGGGGTCGCCGCCGTTCTCTCTCACAAAGTAGGTGCGGTTGCCTTCGTCCCTTGCTCACTGCCGTGACGTGGGAAGTTGCCTCGAACCGCCGCCCTCCTCTAAGCTAGCTACATCCCGACATCCCTCAGGTACAACTTCCTTTATAGCCGGCTTGCACCATTGCCCCAGCTGCCCACATCGCTCCATGTGGATATTTCTCTACTTCTTTGCCCCACACATACCTCTACTGGCTTCTACTGTATTTGTGATGAGTTTATGTCTCATCAACTAGTCCCACTAGTCTTATTCTAATCACACTTCTTCAATTTCTTTGCCACAGGGATGCTCAGCTCAATTTTAGTGATACTGCACAAAATGATCCGATGGTCAAAGGATTGCAAACTTCATTTCTTCGGAAGGTTCAATGTCGCCAGCAAATTAAAGACTGGTTAGGGTTTAGGGTTCAAGGCCTAGGGACTGCATGGATCATTTTTTCTTTAGCTGTCTCTATTCTAAAATAAGTGTCAACTTTAGTAGTACAACTTT
Organism: Thinopyrum elongatum; assembly: GCA_011799875.1. Lineage (NCBI taxonomy): Eukaryota > Viridiplantae > Streptophyta > Magnoliopsida > Poales > Poaceae > Thinopyrum > Thinopyrum elongatum. The sequence goes on from CM022300.1 coordinate 284,091,329, forward strand.
GTACTAAAGTTGGCATAAAGTTGAGACACTTATTTTGAAACGGAGGGAGTACACATTGGCTATGATCTGTGAATCATTGAGATGCAATAGCATGCATGTTAGCCTCCTTTGTATTTGATGGAATGTTGCAACGGGGAAACCTTGGACACAAGATACATGAAACAGAAGCTGGAAGCTTCATAGCATTGTACAAATTTATCTCACTGAGAAATTATAGTACGTACTATGTACTAAAGAGTTAGGTGTTGCACGGTGTCCAGAAAATATGGTGATAGTGTGAGGTGGGCCATGTAATCACTGAGCTGTCGTGTTTTCGCTGCTTTCGCACTCCTCCGCTGTAAGAGTGGAGAAAATTGTAAAGTGTGGAGATGCTCTACCTCCCTTCGCCGAAACGTGGGACATCCAGCATCCGGTGCACGTGTCATGCACCAAAGTAAAGTGTACAATGCAACTGAGACTCAGCACGCTCGTACCACCTCAGTAATAATGACCAATGAGTCATCAAATCACATAGACCCGGCAGTAAGTTGGACAGATGAAGCAACCATCACTCTTCATTGAATCCGCTTCTCCCTTCAACGCAGGCGCTAGTGAGAGGTCGCGTCCGCTCTGCACGGGCATGACTCCATAGAGATTACTTCTCAATACAATTTCTTTCAAATTTAGTAAAATCCTTCCAAGGATAACTTGTATCCATGCACTTCAGATTATTAGCACGGCACCGATTCTCTAGAGCAGCGCTGACTGTTTCGGGCGGGAAGCGCGCGCGGCCGATGGAGGGGGTTTGGGTGGGCTAGGGGGTCAGGAGCGGGCGTGGCTGCTGTCCCGACCGGACGCCCGGAAACGAGAGGATGCACCGACTCTCGCGGCTAAATCGTAGTACTACACACAATCTCTCTGTAGGTCGATGTGTCGCTCTCTCTAACACACACACGCTGTTCAAAAAACACACACACGCACACATAGGTTCATGCGTCGGCGGTCAATCGCTAGACCTACGGTCGCGGGATTTGATGCACGCGGCTGCCGGATTTGGAGCATTCCGGCCGCCTGCGACTGCACCTTGCCATGGATTGTCCGGGTACCGGGTCACACAACAATGGCAATGCCTCCACATCGCATGCAGTTTTACTTGTTGTTCACTTCGAAGGGTCGTGTACCACACATGAACGATAGTAAGTGCGACTGGGAGGCGTGGAGCGTTAACTGCGAATTGACTCCTTCGAGCGTTAAATTTTCTTCGCGTATTAGCATTGCCCTCCGTCACAGTTTACAGGGAGTGCTTCGATTCTCATGCATTTCCACCACCGGAGGGATTTTTGGCGCATTTGGTTTAATGCCCAATTAATTAGGGCATCATAACCGCAATCAAGGCCACAATTTTCTCTCCATGCAGGTGTGTACGTGAGGTGGAATAAATGCATGCATGTGTGTACGTGGACTGAAAGCACTCCATGCATGTGTGTACGCATTAATTTCTCCAGTAATTGGGCGCCATGGTATAACTCCTGATGCTATTTTTTAGTCCAATCGCTAATCACCTTGGTCCGAAAGATTGTTGATGCGTGCCCTGTAAACTGTTACGGAGGGAGAAATTAAATAAAGAGTTCCGTTTCGTGCATAATTTAAAATGATTTTTATGGAGAGAAAAAGATAACCACTCCAACTATATATATACTAGCAAGATGCCGGTGCATCAAGATGCATTTATATGAGTAGTTTATCTTGTGGGCGATAAGGATGAACGAGGGAAGGCCTTATCTGCAAATGTGGAGAGAAGTGCAGGTATCTTTTTACAAAATTGTTATAGTTTCCTTCCTATCCGTCAAATATAGATCGGACGGCCTATATTGCAGGATGGCAGGCACACCATCATCACCAACTCTGTTTTTTATAAGAGTAGAGAAGTAGAGAGTAGAGATACACTGCAGCCTCAGCGCTTGTTTTCTAGGGTTTGCTCTCTTCACACTCTCTCCACTATATATATACACACTAGAGCCTCAGCGCTTGCAGTTGCTCTCTTCACACTCTCACCCTCTCTAGATCTAAACAAGACTGCGTTGGCCTCTCTCCCCTCGCTGCTAGTCAAAGATCCGGCAGCATCCCGTCCGCCGGGGAAGGGAAGGAGGCTTAACGCTTTAGTCGTCGGCGAGGGAGGGAATCCACTATCGGCACCGCTGTTCTCTTTCACCCAGCGGCGGCGCGGGAGGGCCTTCGACCCCTTCTTCCTCACTGCCATACATAGTGTGGGAAGATTGGCCTCCGGCCGCCCACTGAGCCACACCCCGAGAACCTTAAGGTATAATTTACCCACATGCATTGCTCTAGCTGCATGTGGATTTTTTTCACTTCTGCACTCGAATCTAGGTGTTGGATCAAACAGGAAAGTAGTGGGGAAAGTTGTATAGCATGAATCTAGGACGTGGTTCAAAGAGGAAAGGAAGGAGGAAAGTAGTACAGACTGGCTATCCAACACCTATGTTGGTCGAAAAGGGAAAACAATGACAAACATAGTACACACATCTGTAACAAACTAATCTTTCTGTGTGTGGGGGACAAGGCTGTAGAGTTTGAGCGGGACTAGATTTGCTACCCTCACATAGGGAAAGGTGTCTAAAGATAACAAAACTAGGACCAACACAAATATGCTCCTTGGTTGTTTGTTCTTTGTTGCAATAGACTGTGCATCACCCCTTTATACATCGGTAGATGCACATGGTGCTGGTGCGTCCACTGTCCCGTACAACTCTTTAGCTGTTGTTAATCTAATAATGCCATTGGAAAATTGATGCAATGCCACAGTTAAAAGAAAATTATATGTTTAATGAATTTTTTGTTAATATAATCTCTCTGTTAATATGAATCAATGCCACTGTTTGAGAAATGCTACTGTGTTGCTTTCTTTTCCATTTAGATAAGTTAGATGCTTCTTTTTGTGGGCTTTTGTGTCATCCACCGTTATTGACCAGTAATTGTTTCCTTTGCACCTCTCTATAAACGGGGTTATCTACTTCACCTCGTTGCTATTGCGACCATTAGTTGCACTGCACAAAACACTTTTGTTTTAAGAGTGTTTTGTGCAGTTCAACCAAAATGTCACACCGACAACGTTGCTTGATTGCTTGATCTTAGTGGAACTGCACAAGAGGAGATCTAACTGCCTATCCATGTTGGCAAATTTGTTTTAGATCTTCTTCTTGTGTGTTGTTTGAATTCCGCATCATGAGAGGTCAGTACTGGCCTTCTTCCACATGATTGTGCAGTGTGCTTTCATATGTTGTGCTACTTATACGATAATGTTGCTTGATTTTAGTGAACTGCACAAAAGGAGACCAGACTTCCAATCTGTATGTGCACCATAATATCCCATTGAGGTAAGATAATGATATTTCGCAATTGTTGGCCTGTATTTTGCTACTGTCATCAGAAAAGTAATCTTGTTGTTTAGTGCTATACTTGTGCTCCCTAATTGACATGCCAAATCTTACATTGAAGGTGAAGCTTGTCTGTTATTGAACCAAGTGATGAAGGGGAAGAACAAGCAAAAGAAGAACAAAAATCAACTCCCGGTGCTGTAATGAAGCACTGGAACTGTGAGGACACAAGTAATGATATAGTTTTGCATCTTAATTTATTGCTATGGCTGGAACGAGCAATTGTTTTGCCACTGTTATTTGATGCTACTCTTAATGTAATATGTAATTATCTCTAGTTGTGCAAATAGGGATCTTGTTTGAAGATAACATATATTTTAGTGGAACTGCACAAGAAGATGTTGGAAACATTAAACTAATCGAGGAGTTTATAGTAAGCATGGCAACCATAGTAGATAATAACAGATGGTTCCGGAGGAGTGCTTCATCTACATGCTCTACACAATAAGCCTCCTGACAAAGGTTGGTATCGGCCCACGGATTTCATCCATATGATTGAGCTTTGTCATCTCTATTAGTGTTGTGCTACTGTTTAGTCATGAAAAAGTGGTATTGTTTCGCATGTTAATCTAAGGCTACTAATAAATTGAGGCACCGGTTTGCCACCGTTATAGCCACTGATAAAATTAAGTAATAATACAGTTCAAGTTGAGCTGCTGTGTTTGGTACCATATCATTTCCTATGAGGATAATGAGGATGCATCTCTTTGTGACTATACATTTCATCAGTTACTCCCATCGTTAATGTAATGGCTGTTTCAAATATTTCCTTTCCTTTTTTTCGAGCAAACAGGGATGCTAACATTTAGTTGTTCTCTTGTCTTTGCACAACAGGATCATCCTCCTCTAAAGAAGAATATGGAGTACGTGAAGTGCCTAGTTCCGATTATGCCAGGATGAAGAAGCCAAGCGCTTCTCTTCTTATCAGAAGGAGCAGTTGAAGGATGGTTACATTACTGCCCACAAGAACAAACTAACTTCAGCTCAGAAGGACTCACAGATCTCCATCTTTGTTGTTGTGATGGCCAATACAATGTTGTTTTAGGATTCTTTCCGATGAGTTCCATTTTTTTAAATGTGTGCTCTGCATGGATCATGTAGGTGCATGTTTAAACTGTAGATTCATAACTGTAAATTCATAATACAGTTTGCTTTATACTAATCACTTTTTTTTGTATTTCTGCAAACAGGGATGCTCAGCTTGATTTCAATGAGAACTGCACAAAATGTTCTGATGGTTCGTGCCCTCCATTATACTTCATCATGCACAATACATCGAATGTTCTCGAATCATTCATTTCCACCTCCAGCCACAAAATTAGCTACAAGAAAGGTGATGCCTATATGTTCAAGGCATTGCAACATATAAAGGCGCGCGAAGTTGGTTGATTTTAGTGGAACTGCACAAAAATAACTGGTTTATTTAGCACGAGGTGACATGTCAATGTGCAAACTGATGGCAAACCCTGCCCATTCCACAATCGTAGGCATTTGATATTTTGGAATGGGAAAACCTTTTCAAAATTTGCTCATTGATGTACGCAAAGACACGCATTTGATATTTTGGAATGGGACAACCTTGTCAAATTTTGCTCATTGATGTTAGCAAGAAGACATGCGTTTGATATTTTTGAATGGGACGCCCTTTGCCGTCAGCAACATCAATCAATTTTTCTTTATTCTTTAGTTGTGAAGTAAATATTGGCTCTGACATGTGAATCATTGAGATGCATAATCATCAATTGTTTTGAATGTTCTCTATGAATTGCCAGGCCTATGAATTTGATTGCAATGTACAGGCACGCTAAAAAGCTGCTCAAACTTTTTGTACGTGTGAAATTGCTGCAAACGAGGTCATCACCATGCGTCCTGAGAATAATGCTAGTACATATAGTTTTGCATGTTCATCTAATGCCAGTGATACAAGAATTCGAACTAATCGCACTAAATTCGTTCATACACGGCCGGATTTCATAACATGCTGGATTTCATTACATTTCATACATTCTTCAACTAAAAAGGGGTACGCTGGAGGTATAATTAATTAACCTAATCTATGATCTCCGGCGCCCATTTCCCGTGTCCGGCTGAGCTGAACAGAACCTTCTTCTCCAGCTCAGCTCTCCGACTCCACGTCGCCACCAAGCAGCTAATCGTCCGTCAATGTTCAACCCGCCAAGCTTGGCTTCAACCGGAGGGTAGCAGCGGTGGCCTTACTTGGACCCAAGGGCGGCGACCTACCATGTTCTACTCTTCCTCGTTTTTTGTGTGGCGCGGCCTCGTTGGCAGCGGGGCGGGGCCTCGACGGAGCCGGCGATGTCCTCTATCTCGTTGCCGGTGGGGCGGCGCCTCGGCGGAGCGGGGGAAATCCTCGCCCTTATTACTGGCAGGGCGGGGCCTCAGCGGAGCCGGCGATGTCCTCTGCCTCATTGTTGGTGGGGCGGGACCTCGGCGGATCAGGGCCTCGCCGAAGCCGGCGAAGTCCTCCGCCTCGGTGCTGGCGGGTCGGGGCCTCGGCGGAGCCGGCATTGTCCTCCGCCTCGTCGTCGGTCTCGCCAAACAGCGCCTCGCCCGCTTCATCGCCCTATTTGTAGGCGGCCGCTATCTCCGCCACCCGCATGCGGTACTGCCAGCGCGCGAGGTGGCTCTCGCTTGCGGAGTGGTACGACTCGAGCAGTGCCTCCTGCTCTGCCCGCTCTGCGCCGATCTGCTCCTCCGCCTGCAGGTGCTCCTGGAGGACATGGTGGTTGTAGGCGGCGTCGGCCTGCGCCTCCCGGAACTGCTCCTCATGCTTCTGCCTCACCATGTCCATGTATTGGGCACGGGCCTCGCTGATGGTCATGGTGCAGTGCACCGACGAGGATGGCGCGCAGGAGGGGGTTGGCGCCGGATTGTCGACTACCATGTTCTCCATTGGGACGTCATCGTCCTCCGGCTACTTGCCAGCCTGCCAGCCGGTAGCAATGGCTGTGATCTCCTTCTGGTTCGTCGTCTGCCTGTCCCGAAGAGCGCTGGAGCACGAGGAAGCCATGGTGGGAGTGGTGTGGACAGGAGAAAGGAAACGGAGGCGGATGACTGCGGCTATGGCCGGCGCATCAGTTTATATAGCAATGGTCGGCGGTAGAGGGACGGACGGGTGGTGCCGGGGTAGCCGCCTCGGCAACCGCGTATCCTTAATGTGGGCAGCAAACGGATGGACGGAAGACACTTGTGTCGTTTGAACACGGAGCAATCGCCTGCACCGGGAAGCGACGCGGGCGGCACTGACCGTTTCGGGCGGAAAGCGCGCGTGGGCGAGGGAGGGGGTCTGAGTGGGCCAGGGCGGTCATACTCGTGCTTGGCAGTGGTCCGGTCCAGCAGCCGGACATGCTAGCTTGCCAGCGAGCTCGCCGAGCTCAGCGATGACGATCAGACGATGGACGTGGCTTCCGACCAGGTGCCGGCGCCACTACCCAAGCCGGTTCATGCCGTGTTCACCATAGAGCAGGTGCGGCCGCACTTCCACGCCCTAATGGTGGAAGAGCTACCAGCACAGGAGGACCTATGCTGCAACCTCCGTCTCCTCAATGAGCACCGGCTCGCGGAAGGACGAATCACTGGCGAACAAGCGAACGACAATGCCGTAGCGGACATGTGGCCCTATGATCCTGGCTTCCTGAATGAGTAGCGGGCGCTGTATCAGACCATCTGTAGGGCCAAGGCCCTCTCCGTCGTCCTTCGAGTTGTTGAGCTCGCCGTGGCGCCGCCGTCTCGTGTTGTCAACATGGTCAACGAACATGAGGAATCAGGAGATGACTTTACTTGGAGAGGATGACAGTGGGGACCCACCAGGGCCATAGCCTCACGTACGCAAGTGCCTCCTTATTATATACAACTATATTTTTTTGCTTCCTCCTAGTTTCCTGACATCACGGTCCCACACCATTGTCAACCTATATAGTCAATAAACGAGAGAATTGCACAAGGAGCGGCCGACAGCTGGGACCCAGCAGCTCGAGCAGTATTTGTGTTTTTGAGGTGTGAGCAGAGTTTTTCTTGAGCGATGTTTTTGTTGTTGTTCAGAGGAGCAGGGTATCAACTGGGCGGGCTGTGGCCCGTCTAGCCCAGGCTATTATTTTATGTCGACCAAATATCCAGCCCAGATATAAATTTTTTTCAAGGTGAAAATGGCTAGCCCAGCTATACTTTTTTTTGAGGAATACCCAGCCCAGGTCAACTTGTTATTCTCCGCCCCGCTGGGCTGCAAATCTTTCCTAGGAGGGATGCATTAGGCTTAACAAGAAAATGAGCTTTAAGAAATAATAAATGGGATGTAATTATAAAAATTGGGCTGTAACTATAAAAAAATGCACCAAACAGGTAATTAGTTAAAAAAATAATATTATTTTTGGATTTTGAAAATTTTAATTTCATTACTTGTTGCGCGCGCAATATTTCGTTGGATTTTTACCTAATAAAAATTTATTTTGTAATTATATTTAATCTGGCTCGAAATTTTGGGATAAAAATATTTCGGATCCCATCAAATTGTGGGAAATTTTATTGAATTCTGCTTTGAGCGGTTGGTTGAAATTATTAATCGTTGTCCTGGCTAGAAAATGGCTGTAATTTTAACAAACTGTAAATGGGCTGTAGTAAATTCCATTCGAATTCAAAAATGGGCTGTACATTATTACAAATCGCAAATGGGCTATATGTTCTCTGCCACATACTTGTGGGCCTACTAAGTTGATACGTACGCAAGGCTTTGTCAACTTATAGTCAACACACGATTCTAGCAGCAGTGGCCGTTGGATGTCCATCCAACGGATGTTGTGCTTCTTCAATCTCGGATATTCTTGCGTCAGCCACCCAAACCACCGCCGACGGTACTGCCTGCTACCGCCTCCCGTGGCTGGCTGTACTGCCGCGCAGGACTCACCGGCCCACCCTACTCCCATCGCCGTCCAGGCCATTCCTCTACTCATCAACACCTCCTGTTATTCTCCAGCGACGGCTACCTCACACCGCAGCCAAACCAGTGAACCCTCGTACTCCCCTCCGCGTGGGCATCCACCTACCTTGTCTTCGCTGGCTCTGTGTTGTTCCCTTCCTAGGCCTCGCCGTCATCCACCGCCTGGGTGCTGTCCGCACGGCGTGGTCAACATGGTCAACAAACGACAACCATCGGAAAAGGACTCTACGCGATGAGGCTGACAGATGGACCCACCAGCTACATCTTCGCATGCAAGGAAGTGCATCCATATTACGGGCAAAAAAATGGTTCTTCCCCCTGACAGCTGAGACCCACCAGCTATCTTCGCACGCAAGGAAGTGCGTCCTTATCCTCCCTGACAGCTGGGACCCACCCGGTCGAAGCGCACATAGTGTTTTCTGTCTGGTCGCGAATGTGTACGTACATACTGGTCAATCGGTCTCTCTGTAACGATGAACCTTGGCCGAGCGAGCAGCGGCACGTGTAGTAGTCGAGCCCCCGATGTAGCAGTTTAGGCAGTCCCTTCTAAACCGTGTACACGTACGTACAGCCAGATGCCAAAAAATACGGCCATGTACGTACATACGGGCGGGGTCTCGAACGCCTAGCTACTCGCGCATACATACGGCTAGGGCACGTGTACATGGAGACGTAAGAGATGGCAGCAACGGCGTCCTATTCATCGGAAGCCAACCGGTTGGGTCGGAACGGTGAAACTGCGTCGTGTTCATCGGGAGGCAACGGAATGCGTCGTGTTCATCAGGAGCCAACCGGCTTGGACGGAACAGCCAAAACAAGGTCTGGCATACCGCAGAATGGAGGAAACGGCCTTCTGTTCGACCGCGTACGGTCGAAACGGGGTCCTGTTCATCGGGAAGGGTCTGGCGTACCGCAGTACGGAGGAAACGACCTTCTGTTCGACCGGCTACGGTCGAAACAGGGTCCTGTTGATCGGGAGGGGTGTGGCGTACCACAAAACAGAGGAAACGGACTTCTGTTGGAGCGCCTATGGTTGAAACGGGGTCCTGTTCATCCACCGTCTGCTGCCTCGCTCCAGCCTCCATGGGCTACTGTTCATCCACCGTCGACTTCCTCCAGCCTCCACCAACACTGTTCATCCACGGGCTACTGTTCATCCAGCCTCCACCGGCTACTGTTCATAGAGCCTCCACGGGGGTCCTGTTCATCCACACCCAACCGGCTGGGGTGCAGCGGCCTCCTCGGGGTCCTGTTCATCCAGTGGCAACGACCTACTACCACGGGGTCCTGTTCATCCAACCCCCACCGGGAACTATTCATCCACAGCCAACCAACCGACTCAACTCACCACGTCTCGACTTGTTGTACGTATCGTGCGCATGGTAGCAATGGTCACTATTCATCAAGAGGCAACCAAACAATGGATGGCTACATCTCGCACGGGGGCTCGATCAGCTTCAGTAAGCAGCAGCAGTGATCGATCGCTCGGGTTCAGTTAGCAGCAGCAGCGAAGGAATCGCTCGGGTTCAGTCAACAGCGAATGAATCACTCGGGTTCAGTTAACAGGCAAGGGATCGATCGCTCAGGTTCAGTAACATGCGATTGCTCGGTTTCAGTTAGAGCCCAACGCCTCGCACACACGCGCGTACGTGTACGAGAGAAACGCGCAAACCACAGTGCATCGCTCGGCCAGGACCACCCATCGTAACCGGGAACTCCCCGAAATATTCCTCGCCCTCGCTTCTACCATGATTTTTTCCGTCATGGACAGCCGAAAGAATGTCATGCAAGTGCGTCCCCGGCCTGCCCAGGACGAAAAGCACATTTTTTGTCATGATTTTTTTGTCATAGAAGTAGGAGCCCACCACATCTATGATCATACTATTGGGAAACGTTGCATTGAAAACAAAAAAATTCTACGCACACGTAAAATCTATCAAGAAGATGCATAGCAACGAGAGGGGATAGTGTGTCTATGTAGCCTCATAGACCGTAAGCGGAAGCATTTGTTAACGCGGTTGATGTAGTCAAACTTCTTCACGCTCCAACCGATCAAGTACCAAACTTACAGCACCTCCGCGCTCTGCACAAGTTCAGCTCGGTGACGTCCTCCACCTTCTTGATCCAGCAAGATGGCGAAGTAGTGGATGAGTTCCGACAGCATGATGGCATGGTGATGGTGAAGTGATCTCCGCAGGGCTTCGCCTAAGCACTACAAAAATATGACTGAGGGTGTAAATGGTGGAGGGGGGGCGCCGCACACGGCTAAGCAATTGTTCTGGGTGTGCTAGGCGCCCCCTCCCACATATATATAGGTGGGGGGGGGGGGAGAGGGGAGAGGCCAAGGGTGCCCCAAGTAGGTCCGAATCCTACTTGGGCTCCTGCCCTAGGCCGGCCCCCCTTTTCCTTCTTTTGGCGCCAAGCGGAAGGAAGGAGGAGGTGGCGCCCCCCTTTCCTTTCTCCCACAAGGAAGGAAAGGCAGGAGGAGGTGGCACCCCCTCCTTTCCTTATACTAAGGCCGGCGGCCAGGGAGAGGGCGCGCCAGCCCCTCTGAGGGCTGGTGTGTGCCTCTCCTTGGCCCATTAGGCCCATAGACCTCCCGGAACCCCTTTCGGTGATCCGATGACTACCCGGTGCACTCCGAAACTATTCCGGTGTCCGAATACCATCGTCCTATATATCAATCTCTACCTCTCGACCATTTCGAGACTCCTCGTCATGTCCGTGATCTCATCCGGTACTCCAAACAACATTCGGTCACCAAATCATATAACACTATATCGTCAACGAACGTTAAGCGTGCATACCCTACGGGTTCGAGAACTATGTAGACATGACCGAGACACCTCTCCGGTCAAGAACCAATAGCAGAACCTGGATGCCCATATTGGCACCTACATATTCTACGAAGATCTTTATCGGTCAAACCGTTATGACAACATACGTAATTCCCTTTGTCCATCGGTATGTTACTTGCCCGAGATTCGATCATTGGTATCTTCATACCTAGTTCAATCTCGTTACCGGCAAGTCTCTTTACTCATTCCGTAATACATCATCTTGCAACTAACTCATTAGTCACTTTGCTTGCAAGGCTTCTTATGATGTGTATTACCGAGAGGGCCCAGAGATATCTCTCCGATACTCAGAGTGACAAATCCTAATCTCGATCTATGCCAACTCAACAAACACCTTCGGAGATACCTGTAGAGCATCTTTATGATCACCCAGTTACGTTGTGACGTTTGATAGCACACAAGGTATTCATCTGGTATCCGGGAGTTGCATAATCTCATAGTCGGAGGAATATGTATTGGACATGAAGAAAGCAATAGCAATAAACTGAACGATCAATATGCTAAGCTAATGGATGGGTCTTGTCCATCACATCATTCTCCTAATGATGTGATCCCGTTATCAAATGACAACACATGTCTATGGTTAGGAAACCTTAACCATCTTTGATCAATGAGCTAGTCTAGTAGAGGCTTACTAGGGACACGGTATTTGTTTATGTATTCACACATGTATTTAAGTTTCCGATCAATACAATTCTAGCATGAATAATAAACCTTTATCATGAATAAGGAAATATAAAATAACAACTTTATTATTGCCTCTAGGGCATATTTCCTTCAGTCTCCCACTTGCACTAGAGTCAATAATCTAGTTCACATCGCCATGTGATTAACACCCACAATTCACATCGCCATGTGACCTACACCCAAAGAGTTTACTAGAGTCAATAATCTAGTTCACATCGCCATGTGATTAACACCCAAAGAGTACTAAGGTGTGATCATGTTTTGCTTGTGAGAGAAGTTTAGTCAACGGGTCTGCCACATTCAGATCCGTATGTATTTTGCAAATTTCTATGTCTACAATGCTCTGCATGGAGCTACTCTAGGTAATTGCTCCCACTTTCAATATGTATCCTGATCGAGACTCAGAGTCATGCGAATCGGTGTGAAAGCTTGCATCGACGTAACCCTTTACGACAAACTCTTTATCACCTCCATAACCGAGAAATATTTACTTAGTCCTCTTAGGTAACTAAGGATAATTTTGACCGCTGTCCAGTGATCTACACTTGGATCACTATTGTACCCCCTTGCTAAACTCATGGCAAGGCACACAAAAGGTCTGGTACATAGCATGGCATACTTTATAGAACCTATGACTGAGGCATAGGGAATGACTTTCATTCTCTCTCTATCTTCTGCCATCGTCGGGTTTTGAGTCTTACTCAACTTCACACCTTGCAATACAGGCAAGGACATTTTCTTTGGCTGGTCCATTTTGAACTTCTTCAAAACTTTGTCAAGGTATGTGCTTTGTGAAAGTCCTATTAAGCGTCCAATATATAAGTAGCTTCACCAAGATCTTTCATTGAAAAATTCTTATTCAAATATCCTTTTATGCTATCCAGAAATTCTATATCATTTCCAATCAACAACATGTCATCCACATATAATATCAGAAATGCTACAGAGCTCCCACTCACTTTCTTGTAAATACAGGCTTCACCGTAAGTCTGTATAAAACCATATGCTTTGATCACCTCATCAAAGCGTATATTCCAATCCAAGATGCTTGCACCAGTCCATAGATGGATCGTTGAATCTTGCACACTTTGTTAGCACCTTTAGGATCGACAAAACCTTCTGGTTGCATCATATACAACTCTTCTTTAAGAAATCCATTAAGGAATGCAGTTTTGACGTCCATTTCCAGATTTCATAATTATAAAATGCAGCAATTGCTAACATGATTCGGACAGACTTAAGCATCGCTACAGGTGAGAAAGTCTCATTATAGTCAACTCCTTGAACTTGTCAAAAACCTTTCGCGACAAGTCGAGCTTTGTAGACAGTAACATTACCATCAGCGTCAGTCTTCTTCTTGAAGATCCATTTATTTTCTATGGCTTGCCGATCATCGGGCAAGTCCACCAAAGTCCACACTTTGTTCTCATACATGGATCCTATCTCAGATTTCATGGCCTCAAGCCATCTGTCGGAATCTCGGCTCATCATAGCTTCTTCATAGTTCGTAGGTTTGCCTTGGTCTAGTAACATGACTTCCAGGACAGGATTACCGTACCACTCTGGTGCGGATCGTGCTCTGGTTGACCTATGAGGTTCAGTAGCAACTTGATCTGAAGTTTCATGATCATCATCATTTTCTTCCTCTCTAGTTGGTGTAGGCATCACGGGAACGGATTTCTCTGATGTGCTATTTTCCAATTTGAGAGAAGGTACAATTACCTCATCAAGTTCTACTTTCCTCCCACTCACTTCTTTCTAGAGAAACTCCTTCTCTAGAAAGGTTCCATTCTTGGCAACAAAGATCTTGCCTTCGGATCTGTGGTAGAAGGTGTACCCAATTGTTTCCTTAGGGTACCCTATGAAGATGCACTTCTCCGATTTGGGTTCGAGCTTATCAGGCTGAAGCCTTTTGACATAAGTGTCGCAACCCCAAACTTTAAGAAATGATAGCTTAGGTTTCTTGCCAAACCATAGTTCATATGGTGTCATCTCAATGGATTTAGACGGTGCCCTATTTAACGTGAATGCGGCTGTCTCTAATGCATAACCCCAAAACGATAGTGGTAAATCGGTAAGAGACATCATAGATCGCACCATATCTAATAAAGTACGGTTACGATGTTCGGACACACCATTACGCTGTGGTGTTCCAGGTGGCGTGAGTTGTGAAACAATTCCACATTGTTTTAAATGATGGCCAAACTCGTAACTCAAATATTCGCCTCCGCGATCAGATCATAGAAACTTTATTTTCTTGTTACGATGATTCTCCACTTCACTCTGAAATTCTTTGAACTTTTCAATTGTTTCAGACTTGTGTTTCATCAAGTAGATATACCCATATCTACTCAAATCATCTGTGAAGGTAAAAAAATAATGATACCCGCCGCGTGCTTCAACACTCATCGGACCGCATACATCGGTATGTATTATTACCAATAAGTCACTAGCTCGCTCCATTGTTCTGGAGAACGGAGTTTTAGTCATCTTGCCCATGAGGCGTGGTTCGCAAGTATCAAATGATTCATAATCAAGTGACTCCAAAAGTCCATCTGCATAGAGTTTCTTCATGCGCTTTACACCAATATGACCTAAACGGTAGTGCCACAAGTATGTTTCACTATCATTATCAACTTTGCATCTTTTGGCATCAATATTATGAATATGTGTATCACTACGATCGAGATTCAATAAACCATTCACATTGGGTGTATGACCATAGAAGGTTTTATTCATGTAAACAGAACAACAATTATTCTCAAACTTAAATGAATAACCGTATTGCAATAAACATGATCTAGTCATATTCATGCTCAACGCAAACACCAATAACATTTATTTAGGTTCAACACTAATCCCGAAGGTAGAGAAAGTGTGCGATGGTGATTGTATCAACCTTGGAATCACTTCCAACACACATCGTCACCTTGCACTTAACTAGTCTCTGTTTATTCTGCACCTCCTGTTTCGAGTTACTAATCTTAGCAACTGAACCGGTATCGAATACCCAGGTGCTACTATGAACACTAGTAAGTCACACATCAATAACATGTATATCAAATATACTTTTGTTTGCTTTGCCATCCTTCTTATCCGCCAAGTATTTGGGGTAGTTCCATTTTCAGTGACCATTTCCTTTGCAGTATAAGCACTCAGTTTCAGGCTCAGGTCCAACTTTGGGCTTCTTCATGGGAGCGACAACTTGTTTGCCATTCCTATTGAAGTTCCCTTTCTTTCCCTCGCCCTTTTTCTTGAAACTAGTGGTCTTGTTAACCATCAACACTTGATGCTCTATCTTGATTTCTACCTTCGCCGATTTCAGCATCGCGAAGAGCTCGGGAATCATTTTCGTCATCCCTTGCATATTATAGTTCATCACGAAGTTCTAGTAGCTTGGTGATAGTGACTAGAGAACTCTGTCAATCACTATCTTATTTGGAAGATTAACTCCCACTTGATTCAAGTGATTGTAGTACCCAGGCATTCTGAGTACATGCTCATTGTTTAAGCCATTCTCCTCCATCTTGTAGGCAAAGTACTTGTCAGAGGTCTCATACCTCTCGACATGGGCATGAGTCTGAAATACTAATTTCAGCTCTTGGAACATCTCATATGCTCTGTGGCGTTCAAAATGTTTTTGAAGTCCCGGTTCTAAGCCGTAAAGCATGACGCACTAAACTATTAATTAGTCATCATATCGAGCTTGCCAAACATTCATAACGTCTGCATCTGCTCCTGTAATAGGTCTATCACCTAGCGGTGCATCAAGGACATAATTCTTCTGTGCAGCAATGAGGATAATCCTCAGATCACGGACCCAGTCCGCATCATTGCTACTATCATCTTTCAACTTAGTTTTCTCTAGGAACATATCAAAAACACAGGGGAGCTATATTGCGAGCTATTGATCTACAACATAGATATGCAAGTACTATCAGGACTAAGTTCATGATAAATTTAGTTCAATTAATCAAATTACTAATGAACTCCCACTTAAATAAACATCCCTCAAGTTATCTAAGTGATACGTGATCCAAATCAACAAACCCATGTCTGATCATCACGTGAGATGGGGTAGTCATCAATGGTGAACATCTCTATGTTGATCATATCTACTATATGACTCACGTTCGACCTTTCGGTCTCCAGTGTTCCGAGACCATGTCTGTACATGCTAGGCTAGTCAAGGTTAACCCAAGTATTCTGCATGTGCAAAACTGTCTTACACCCGTTGTATGTGAACGTAGAGTCTATCACACCCGATCATCACGTGGTGCTTTGAAATGATGAACTTTGGCAACGGTGCATACTCGAGGAGAACACTTTTATCTTGAAACTTAGTGAAGGGATCATCTTATAATGCTACCGCAGTTCTAAGCAAAATAAGATGCATAAATGATAAACATCACATGCAATCAAAATATGTGACATGATATGCCCATCATCATCTTGTGCTTTTGATCTCCATCTCCAAAGCATCGTCATGATCTCCATCGTCATCGGCTCAACACCTTGATCTCCATCGTTGCGTCAGGGTCGTCTCGCCCACTATTGCTTCTACAACTATCGCTAATGCATAGTGATAAAGTAAAGCAATTACATGGCGTTTGCATTTCATACAATAAAGAGACAACCGTAAGGCTCCTGCCGGTTGCTGATAATTTACAAAACATGATCATCTCATACAATAACGTATATCACATCATGTCTTGACCATATCACATCACAACATGCCCTACAAAAACAAGTTAGACGTCCTCTACTTTGTTGTTGCAAGTTTTACGTGGCTGCTACGGGCTTCTAGCAAGAACCGTTCTTACCTACGGCAAAAACCACAATGGTGTTTCATCAAGTTTGCTATTTTAACCTTCTTCAAGGACCGGCCGTAGTCAAATTCAATTCAACTAAAGTAAGAGAAACAGACACCCGCCAGCCACCTTTATGCAAAACTAGTTGCATGTCTGTCGGTGGAACCGGTCTCATGTGCGTGGACATGTAAGTTTGGTCCGGGCCATTTCATCCCACAATACCGCCGAATCAAAATAAGATGTTGGTGGTAAGCAGTATGACTATCACCACCCACAACTCTTTGTGTTCTACTCGTGCATATCATCTACGCATAGACCTGGCTCGGATGCCACTGTTGGGAAACATTGCATGGAAAACAAAAAAAATTCTATGCACATGCAAGATCTATCAAGAAGATGCATAACAATGAGAGGGGAGAGTGTGTCTACATACCCTCGTAGACCGTAAGCGGAAGCATTTGTTAACGCGGTTGATGTAGTCGAACTTCTTCGCGCTCCAACCGATCAAGTACCGAACGTACGGCACCTCCGCGCTCTGCACACGTTCAGCTCGGTGACGTCCTCCGCCTTCTTGATCCAGCAAGACGATGAGGTAGTGGATGAGTTTCGGCAGCACGACGGTGTGGTGACGGTGATGGTGAAGTGATCTCCGCAGGGCTTCGCCTAAGCACTACGAAAATATGACCGAGGGTGTAAACGGTGGAGGGGGGGCGCCGCACACGGCTAAGCAATTGTTCTGGGTGTGCTAGGCGCCCCCCTCCCACATATATATAGGTGGGGGGGGGGGAGAGGGGAGAGGCCAAGGGGCGCCCCAAGTAGGTCCGAATCCTACTTGGGCTCCTGCCCTAGGACGGCCCCCCTTTTCCTTCTTTTGGCGCCAAGGGGAGGGAAGGAGGAGGTGGCGCCCCCCTTTCCTTTCTCCCACAAGGAGGGAAAGGCAGGAGGAGGTGGCGCCCCATCCTTTCCTTCTTCTAGGGCCGGCGTCCAGGGAGAGGGTGCACTAGCTCCTCTGTGGGCTGGTGTTTGCCTCTCCTTGGCCCATTAGGCCCATGGACCTCCTGGAACCCCTTCCGGTGATCCGATGACTACCCGGTGCACTCCGAAACTATTCCGGTGTCCGAATACCATCGTCCTATATATCAATCTTTACCTCTTAACCATTTTGAGAGTCCTTGTCATGTCCGTGATCTCATCCGAGACTCCAAACAACATTCGGTCACCAAATCATATAACTCATATAACACTATATCGTCAACGAACGTTAAGCGTGCGAACCCTACGGGTTCGAGAACTATGTAGACATGACCAAGACACCTCTCCGGTCAATAACCAATAGCGGAACCTGGATGCCCATATTGGCTCCTACATATTCTATGAAGATCTTTATCGGTCGAACCGTTATGACAACATACGTAATTCCCTTTGTCCATCGGTATGTTACTTGCCCGAGATTCGATCGTCGGTATCTTCATACCAAGTTCAATATCGTTACCGGCAAGTCTCTTTACTCGTTCTGTAATACATCATCTTGCAACTAACTCATTAGTCACTTTGCTTGCAAGGCTTCTTATGATGTGTATTACTGAGACGGCCCCGAGATACCTCTCCGATACTCGGAGTGACAAATCCTAATCTCGATCTATGCCAACTCAACAAACACCTTCAGAGATACCTGTAGAGCATCTTTATGATCACCCAGTTATGTTGTGACGTTTGATAGCACACAAGGTATTCCTCCGGTATCCGGGAGTTGCATAATCTCATAGTCGGAGGAATATGTATTTGACATGAAGAAAGCAATAGCAATAAACTGAACGATCAATATGCTAAGCTAACGGATGGGTCTTGTCCATCACATCATTCTCCTAATGATGTAATCCCGTTATCAAATGACAACACATGTCTATGGTTAGGAAACCTTAACCATCTTTGATCAACGAGCTAGTCTAGTAGAGGCTTACTAGGGACACGGTATTTGTTTATGTATTCACACATGTATTTAAGTTTCCGATCAATATAATTCTAGCATGAATAATAAACCTTTATCATGAATAAGGAAATATAAAATAACAACTTTATTGTTGCCTCTAGGGCATATTTCCTTCAGATACGTGGTTTTGTCACAATTATCGTCATAGAAGTGTCGTAAGCATGACAGAAAAAAAATTCGTTCGGGCCAAAATGCCACAGATGTGTCTTTTTTTGTAGTGTCATGGCCAGGAGAAGTCGAGGCCACGGACCTTGCTCAGCGTATTGCGCGCATGCTGGAAGTGGCCCAATGCTTGATGGATCTCTAGGAGGTCACGGCTACAAGAAGTGCTCCATATTTGCTGATGAGGCTGCGCGCGTGCCGCCCAGAGTGGTCCGTCCGTGATTTGGTTAGCACAGAGCCGAAGGCCAGGCCGGCGTAGAGCTTCTACACAGATGTGGAGTCGGCTACGGCATTTGCTGTTAATTATAGTTGTCGTGAGGCCTGAATCATGTAGCCTGAAAACAAAGCAAATCGCAACTTTCTTTGCTATACTTATTAATACAACCCCTTTTGCATGCTTTTGTTTGCTTGAAACATGAGGCGTATGTGTTATTTGTATGCTGTAGAGGCGGTGAACTGCCTTTGCCCGGGTCAGGAGCAGAGATCTCCTTTGGTGCATGTTGACATTGTAGACATATTTAGTGGGGTTCGGAGTGACCAGAATGCTTGATTCAGTTGTCCGACATCCTTGATGGTTGCTCTCCTCGTAGGAAGGACTACCAACAAAATTGCCTCAATGTAGTTGATACGTCTCTGTCGTATCTATAATTTTTTATTGTTTCATGCCAATAGTCTACAACTTTTATATACTTTTGGCAACATTTTATATTAATGTTGGTACTAACATAATGATCATGTGCCCAGTGCCAGTTCCTGTTTTTTTGCATGTTTTTTGTTTCACAGAAAATTCATATCAAAAGAAGTCCAAACGCGATAAAATTTTATGGAGATTTATTTTGAAATATATAAGATTTTTGGGAGGAAGAATCAAGGCAAGACGGTGCCCGAGGCCCCACAAGGCAACAGGGCGCGCCCTGTGGGTAAGGCGTGCCGTGTTGCCTTGTGACTCCCTCGTAAATTGGTTGGAGCCCTTTTTCACCGCAAGAAAGATAATATCAAGAAAAAAATTGTGTTAAAATATTAGCCCGATCGGAGTTACGGATCTTTGGATATTTAAGAAACGGTTTTCGGCCAGAAACAGAGACGCGAAGCAGAAGAGAAATAGAGAGGGAGATCCAATCTCGGAGGGGATCCTTCCCTCCGGGAGCCATGGTGGCAAGGACCAGAGGGGAAACCCTCCTTACATCTAGGGGGAAGGCCAAGCAAGAAGAAGTAGGAGGGGGGCTCTCTCCCCCTCTCTTCCGGTGGAGCCGAAGCGCCGCCAGGGGAATCATGGTGACGGCGATCTACACCAACAACTTCGCCACCATCATCACCAACTCTCTCCCCCTTTATGCAGTAATGTAACATCTCTATTCCCGCTGTAATCTCTACTTAAACATGGTGCTTAATGCTATATATTATTATCCAATGATTTGTGGCAATCCTATGATGTTTGAGTAGATTCTTTTTGTCCCACGGGTTAATTGTGGTATGGTGTGATTGATATGAGTTGTATGTTAATTTGGTGCTATCCTATGGTGCCCTTCATGTCGCGCAAGCATGTGGGATTCCCGCTGTAGGGTGTTGAAATATGTTCATGATTTGCTTATAGTGGTTTGCGAGAGTGACAGAAGCTTAAACCCGAGTAAGGGGGTTGTTGCGTATGGGAGTAAAGAGGACTTGTTACTTAATGCTATGCTTGAGTTTTAACTTAATGATCTTTAGTAGTTGAAGATGCTTGGTAGAGTTCCAATCATATAAGTGCATATGATCCAAGTACGGAAAGTGTGTTAGCTTACGCCTCTCCCTCATTGCATATGATAAGTATCTACCGTGTTATATTCAATTACCCATGGACAATTGATACGTCTCTGTCGTATCTACTTTTCCAAACACTTTTGCTCTTGTTTTGGACTCTAATTTGCATGATTTGAATGAAACTAACCCAGGCTAACGCTGTTTTCAGCAGAATTGCCATGGTGTTGTTTTTTTGCAGAAATAAAAGTTCTTGGATTGACCTAAAAATTTACGGAGATTTTTTATGGAATATATAAGAAATGCTGGCAGAAAAATATACCATAGGGGGGCCACCCAGGAGCCACAAGCTTAGGGGGCGCGCCTACCCCCCAGGGTGCCCCCTGCGAGCTTGTGCCCCCCTGGACCTCCGACAATCGTAACTCCAACTCAATATATGCCTATTCGCCAAGAAAAAAGCCAGAGAGAAGGATTCACCACATTTTACGATACGAAGCCGCCGCCACTTCCTGTTCTTCATCGGGAGGGCTGATCTGGAGTCCGTTCGGGGCTCAGGAGGGTGGAATCCGTCGCCGTCGTCACCATCAACCTTCCTTCACTGCCAATTTCATGGTGCTCACCACCGGGAGTGAGTAATTCCTTCATAGGCTTGCTGGACATTGATGGGTTGGATGATATTTATCATGTAATCGAGTTAGTTTTGTTAGGGCTTGATCCCTAGTATCCACTATGTTCTGAGATTGATGTTGCTATGACTTTGCTATGCTTAATGCTTGTCACTAGGGCCCGAGTGCCATGATTTGAGATCTGAACCTATTATGTTTTCATGAATATATGTGTGTTCTTGATCCTATCTTGCAAGTTATATGCACCTATTACGTGTTATGAACCGCATACCCCAAGGTGACAATAATTGGGATTCTTTCCGGTGATTACCTTAGTTTGAGGAGTTCATATATTCACTAAGTGCTAATGCTTTGTTCCGGTTCTCTATTAAAAGGAGGCCTTAATATCCCTTAGTTTCCTTATGGACCCCGCTGCCACGGGAGGGTAGGATAAAAGATGTCATGCAAGTTCTTTTCCATAAGCATGTATGACTATATACGAAATACATGCCTACATTACATTGATGAATTGGAGCTAGTTCTGTGTCGCTCAAGGTTATAACTGCTACATGATGAATATCATCCAACGCAATTATCCATCGCTGATCCACTACCTATGCTTTTCATATATTGATCTTTGCTAAGTTACTTTCACTATTGCTGCTGTTACAATCACTGCAAAACTGCTACTATTTCTGCTACTGTTACTATTGCTACTGTTACCGTTACTATCAAACTGCCTTACTACTTTGCTACTTATCACCTTCCGGCCGATATTAAGTCTTTCAAGTGTGGTTAAATTGACAACTCAACTGCTAATGCTTGCGAATATTCTTTGGCTCCCCTTGTGTCGAATCAATAAATTTGGGTTGAATACTGTACCCATGAAAACTGTTGTGATCCCCTATACTTGTGGGTTATCAAGACCTTTTTCTGGTGCCGTTGCCATGGAGCATAGCTATATTTGCTGAGTCACTTGGGATTTATATCTGTTGATCACTACGAGGAATCTTAAGGATGATAGAACCAAGATCATTCCCTCTAAGACAAGGGGAGGTAAGTAACTATTATCTAGCTCTGCACTTGATTCACCTTCACTTTTGAGTAAGCTTGCAACACCACCATGTGCTGTTGATATGTCTCCAACATATCTATAATTTTTGATTGTTCCATGCTGTTATATTATCATTCTTTGGATGTTTTATATTCATTTTATAGCAACTTTGTATCATTTTTTGGGACTAACCTATTGACATAGTGCCCAGTGCCAGTTGCTGTTTTTTGCTTGTTTTTTACTTCACAGAATATCTAGATCAAACGGTGTCCAAATGCAGCAAAACTTTTTGGAGATTTTTTTCAGCCTAGAAGACAACTTGGGAGCCAAGGAAGTGCACGAGGGAAGGTGCGTGAGGCCCACCACCTACCTAGGCGCGCCAAAGGCCCCTGGCCCGCCCTGATGGGTGGTGCGGCCCACGGAGGTCTCCTCCACAGCCCCTCAGCTCTATAAATACTCAGATATTCCAGAAACCCTAGGCGAGTCGTCAAAACACAATTCCAGCCACCGCAAGTTCCAGAACCACGAGATCCAATCTAGAGCCCTATTCCGGCACTTTGCCCGAGGGGAACACAATCACGGAGGGGTTCATCATCCTAATTGGTGCTGCTCCGATGATACGTGAGTAGTTCATAATAGACCTACGGGTCCGTAGGCAGTAGATAGATGGCTTCTTCTCTCTTTTTGATCCTCAATACAATGTTCTACTCGATGTTCTTGGGGATCTATTTGATGTAATGACTTTTTGCGGTGTGTTTGTTGGGATCCGATGAAGTGCGAGTTTATGATCAGATCTATCTATGAATATTATTCGAGTTTTCTTTGATCTCTTATATTCATGATTGTTATAGCCTCGTATTTCTTCTCTGAAACTTTGGTTTGGTTTGGCCAACTAGATTGATTTTTCTTGCAATGGGAAGAGGTGCTTTGTGATGGGTTCGATCTTGCGGTGTCCTCACCCAGTAACATAAGGGGTAGCGAGGCACACATGTATTGCTACTATTAAGGATAAAAAGATGGGGTCTATTCCTACATGAATAGATCTTGTCTACATCATGTCATCGTTCTTATTGCATCACTCCGTTTCTCCATGAACTTAATACACTAGATGCATGCTGGATAGCGGTCGATGTGTGGAGTAATAGTAGTAGATGTAGGCAGGATGCGGTCTACTAATCTTGGATGTGATGCCTATATACATGATCATTGCCTTGGATATCATCATAATTATTTGCTCTTCTATCAATTGCCCAACAATAATTTCTTTACCCACCGTATGCTATTTTCTGGACAGAAGCCACTAGTGAAATCTATGGCCCCCGGGTCTATCTTTTATCATATTGTTTTCAGATCTATTATTCCAAAAACCCAAAAATACCTCGCTACACTTTTTCTTTACTTATTTTATTTTGTGTTTTCGCTAGATCTATTTATCCAATCTCATACAATTTTATCTATCTTTTTATCGTGGAGGGATTGACAATCTCTCTTACGCATTGGGTTGCAAGTATTTGTTCTTTGTGTGCGGGTACTGTTTACATAGTGTTGCTTGGTTCTCCTACCGGATTGATAACCTTGGTTTCATAACTGAAGGAAATATTTACCGTTGCTGTGCTGCATCATCCTCTCCTCTTCGGGGAAATACCAACGCAGATACAAGCAATCAGGAAGAATTTCTAGCGCCGTTGCTGGGGAGACATCATCAACATCTATCAGGTTCCTAATCACAAATCTCATCTCCTTGCAATTTACATTATTTGCCATTTGCCTCTCATTTTCATCTCCCCTACTTCACAATTTTTTTCCTTTTTATTTGCCTTCTTTTTCGTTCGCCTTCTTCTCGTTCGATCTTTTGTTTGCTTGAATCTATCGTCATGAGTGACTTTGGTATGGCAGAAACGGATGATGGCAGGACTCCTAGAATTGGACGTTCTGGCAGTCTGGATGCTAACACTTTTGTTTTGGGACAAGGGAACGTTATAGGAAAAGAAACCATCCAAGAATTCTTCAATTGTGTTGGAACTTTGTCTTGTGATGATGCTCCTATACTTAAAAGAACTAAAACTTATGTGGAAGCTATTTCAGCACTTGTTCTGAAACTCGAAAATAGATTTATTCGTACTCATCCTACCTTGCAAAGATTGTTTTATGAGCTACCCGTTATAAAGGACCCGGAAGCTAAAAAGTTAGCCACCCTTGTTCTTATGAATGAATTTGATCACATAGTATAGGAAGCTACGGAAATTTTTGATTTTTATGGTATGAACTATGAAAAACTGGTAATAAATAAGATCCTTTACAATAGTGATTATGTGTTAAGACATTTTCTTGGAAATAATCAAAGTTTTGATGAGAACCTTAAAAAGGAAATTCCCGTTTTGGATGTGATCCAACAAGTTTTTAATGATGTTAATCAACAATATTCTTGGATTGTAGCCAGAAATCAAAGAGGATATAAAGATGGACAACTTGATAATGCTAAAATTTCTATGGAAAATGTGTTTCAAGTTATATTTGAGAAACCTCTTGACAAAAACACATCTATGGAAAATAAGAAGAAAGATGACAATACTTGAATCTATGCATTATGCCTAGCTAGGGCATAAAACGATAGCACTTGTTGGGAGGTAACCCAATGAATAAAATTTATTTTTACCTTTTTATTTCTGTTCTTGAGTGTTTGCACAATTATACCTCTGTTATGATTGTGTTTTTATGTTTTAATTAGTGTTTGTGCCAAGTTAAGCCTTTGGGATAGCTTTGGGTGATAGTTGATTTGATCCTGTTGAAAAACAGAAACTTTTGCGTCCAGTAACAGAATTGTTACAATTCAAAGAAGCGACAAAAAATTCTGAATTGTTTACAAAAGATTTATATACAAATTGTTTCTGTTGCCCTAATTTTTCAGAATTTTTGGAGTTACAGAAGTATGAGTAATATTCAAGTCTTTACAGACGGTTCTGTTTTTGACAGATTCTGTTTTCGTTGCATTGTGTGCTTATTTTGATGAATCTATGGATTGTTTCGGGGGGTATAAGCCATGGTAAAGTTAGAATACAGTAGGTATAATGCAATAAAAAATATGAATGGGTTTTCAACAGTACTTAAAGCAAAGAATGGTTTTCTTATACTAACGTATCTCACGAAGGTTTTGTTAAGTTTTGTGTGGTTGAAGTTTTCAAGTTTTGGGTGAGATCTCGATGGATGAAGTTATAAGGAGTGAAAAGAGCCTAAGCTTGGGGATGCCCATGGCACCCCAAGTTAATATTCAAGGAGAACGAAGGAACTAAGCTTGGGGATGCCCCGGAAGGCATCCCCTCTTTCTTCTAACAACCATCTGTAATTTTACTTGGAGCTATATTTTTATTCGTCACATATCATGAGTTTTACTTGGAGCGTCTTGTATTATATGAGTCTTTGATTGTTTTTATTTTTAGTTCATAGCAATCATCCTTTCTGGACACACCTATTTGAGAGAGAGCCACAATTATGCTATGATTTGTTAGAATTGCTCTATGTGCTTCACTTAATTTTTTTTTAGCTATGGAATTGCTCTAGTGCTTCACTTATATCTTTTTGAGCACGGTGGTGCTTTGATTTTTGAAGAAATATGCTCTCATGCTTCACTTAGATTATTTCGAGAGTTAGTAGAATTTTGAAGAAATTCTCTCATGCTTCACTTATATTATTTTGAGAGATGAAAATTGTTATGCTCATATTCTTCACTTAAATTTGTTTGAGCTTGCCAAAAGCAATGGTAATATATGAAACTAGTCCCAAAGTGATATATATTCAAGAGGGATATAATAAAAACTTTCATGAAGATCATTGGATAAAATAAATTTGATTCTTTGTAATAGTTTTGAGATATGATGATAGTAATATGTGAGTCATGTTGGTGAGTAATTATGCTTTAGTAAGAATATTGGTGTTAAGGTTTGGGATTCCCTATGCAAGCACGAAAGTCAATAGTTATGCAATGAAATTACATCCTACTTTTGGTGCATTATTCGGTGTTAGTTATGCTTAATGCTCGTTTATGAGAATTTCCATTTCTTGGTTGGTTTCTTCTCAATCTATTTGCTAGCCTTTCCTTGTACTAAGTGGGAATACTACTTGTGTATCCAAAATACTTAAACCCTGTTATGCCATATGAGTCCACCATACCTACCTATATGCGGTATTTTCGTGCCGTTCTAAGTAAATTTGTATGTACCAACTCTAATTTTCAAAATGAATTTCCTTTTTGTGTGCCCGTACCGCTCATGAAGTGGCAGGGGGTGGCCAATATTTTTCCATGCTAGATGTGTTATTCTCAAGATGAGTGTTTATTCACTTGTCATTGCATAAGAGTGTGGCGGTATAGGGATGCCCAGTCCCGAAATGAAAAAGAAATTTACTTTATGTTGTCAAATAATAAATTCCTTGAAAAGTGTTGGTATGGAAGGCACCCGTGGATACGGCCAGCCATGGATTGTGAAAGAATGGTGGAAAAGGAATACAATTTATTTTATGTTTGGGAACCGCCTATGATGTATCTAGCATGGAAAGTATTGGGAATTACTCAGTCGTTTTCGTTGACGGGAAAAGCATGCCTCTCAAAATATTTTTTATCTCTCAATTTAAGCTTTGAGCTCTCGCACCTCTACAAATCTCTGCTTCCCTCTGTGAAGGGCCTATCTATTTACTTTTATGCAATTTTTATTTTTATTTGAGTCTCCATCTTCTCTTATAAAGCACCAACTAGGGAGCAGTATGATCATACTTGAGTTTTGGATGTAGCTAATATTCGAGTATGTTTTATGAATGGATCAATGATTGAGCATGATGGGTTTGGGATAGCTTTCTTTAGTGTTGACATTTGAAAGACATGGTTGCTTGTTGATATGCTTTGGTATTGAAGTCTTCATGTCAATTATAAACTATTGCCTTGAGCTATCTAAAAGTCCAAATGTCCATGCTACAAAAGAAAAGAATATGCGATGAACATGTTAGGCAGCAGTCCACATCAAAAATTCTGTTTTTATCGTTTACCTACTCGAGGACCAGCAGGACTTACGCTTGGGGATGCTGATACGTCTCCAGTGTATCTATAATTTCTTATTGTTCCATGCTGTTATATTATCATTCTTGGATGTTTTATATTCATTTTATAGCAACTTTATATCATTTTTTGGGACTAACCTATTGACATAGTGCCCAGTGCCAGTTGCTGTTTTTTGCTTGTTTTTTACTTCGCAGAATATCCATATCAAACGGAGTCCAAATGCAACAAAACTTCTTGGAGATTTTTTTCAGCCCAGAAGACAACTTGGGAGCCAAGGAAGTGCACGAGGGGAGGCCCGTGGGGCCCACCGCCCACCTGGGCGCGCCAGAGGCCCCTGGCATGCCCTGATGGATAGTGGGGCCCATGGAGGTCTCCTTGACTGCCTCTCACCTCTATAAATACTTAGATAATCCAGAAACCCTAGGGGATTCGTCGACACACAATTCCAGCCGCCGCAAGTTCCAGAACCACGATATCCAATCTAGAGCCCTATTCCGGCACTTTGCCGGAGGGGAACACGATCACAGAGGGGTTCATCATCCTCATTGGTGCTCCTCCGATGATGCGTGAGTAGTTCACCATAGACCTACGGGTCCGTAGGCAGTAGCTAGATGGCTTCTTCTCTCTTTTTGATTCTCAATGCAATGTTCTCGTTGATGTTCTTGGAGATCTATTTGATGTAATGACTTTTTGTGGTGTGTTTGTTGGGATCCGATGAAGTGCGATTTTATGATCAGATCTATCTATGAGTATTATTTGAGTTTTCTTTGATCTCTTATATGCATGATTTTTATAGCCTTGTATTTCTTCTCCGAAACTTTGGTTTGATTTGGCCAACTAGATTGATTTTTCTTGCAATGGGAAGAGGTGCTTTGTGATGGGTTCGATCTTGAGGTGTCCTCACCCAGTGACAGAAGGGGTAGTGAGGCACGCATGTATCGTTGTTATTAAGGATAAAAAGATGGGGTCTATTCCTACATGAATTGATCTTTTCTACATCATGTCATCGTTCTTATTGCATTACTCCGTTTCTCCATGAACTTAATACACAAGATGCGTGCTGGATAGCGGTCGATTTGTGGAGTAATAGTAGTAGATGCAGGCAGGAGTCGGTCTACTAGTCTTGGACGTGATGCCTATATACATGATCATTGCCTTGGATATCGTCATAATTATTTGCTCTTCTATTAATTGCCCAACAGTAATTTGTTTACCCATGTATGCTATTTTCTCGAGAGAAGCCACTAGTGAAATCTACGACCCCCGGGTCTATCTTTTATCATATTGTTCTCAGATCTATTATTCCCAAACCCCAAAAATACCTCGCTGCACTTTTTCTTTACTTATTTTATTTTGTGTTTTTGCTAGATCTATTTATCCAATCTCATACAATTTTATCTATCTTTTTACCGTGGAGGGATTGACAACCCCTCTTACGCGTTGGGTTGCAAGTATTTGTTCTTTGTGTGCGGGTACTGTTTACATAGTGTTGCTTGGTTCTCCTACTGGATTGATAACCCTGGTTTCATAACTGTGGGAAATACTTACCGTTGTTGTGCTCCATCATCCTCTCCTCTCCGGGGAAATACCAACGCAGATACAAGTAATCGGCTATTAATCCTGATATGTCGCAAGTAATTGATGATGCTACTTCTGCTATGAATGATGCTTATGATGATGCTAGTACTTTGCTTAGTAAGACTGTGCCACTGGGTGTATATCTTGATGAACAACTTGCTAGAGCTAAAGAAATTGAGAATGCTGAAACTGATGAAATTATTGAAAGTGAAAAATGATGAAACACCTATTAGACCTAGCTCTCCTAGATATGAATTTCCTAAGATACCCAAGGGTTATGTTATGGATGGAGTGATATCTAGGGAATTTCTTGCTTATAATGATAGAGATGATCTTAAGAAATTACTATGTAAGCTGAAAGAAAAATCTCTGAATGCTAGAATGAAATATGACCCTCAGGTTGCTATGTCTCCCATCTTTGTTACTGATAAGGATTATGAATTCTCTGGCGATCCTGAGTTAATTACTTTGGTTGAATCCGATCCTTTTCATGGTTATGAATCTGAAACTGTTGTGGCACATCTTACTAAATTGAATGAGATAGCCACCCCATTTGCTCATGAGGAAAAAATTCGCTACTACTACATTCTTAAGTTGTTTCCTTTCTCATTAAAGGGTGATGCTAAGATATGGTTTAAGTCTCTTGCTCCTGGTTGTGTGCGTAGTCCCCAGGATATGCACTAGAAAAAAAAGACACATCCGTGACATTTTGGCCCGAACGAATTTTTTTCTATCATGCTTATGACACTTCTATGACGATAATTGTGACAAAACCATGTATCATCATAGATGTGGTGGGCTCCTACTTCTATGACAAAAAATCATGACAGAAAATGGGTTTTTTGTCCTGGGCGGGCCGGGGACGCACCTGCATGACATTCTTTCGGCCGTCCATGATGAAAAAAAATCGCGGTAGAAGCGAGGGCGAGAAAAATTTCGGGGAGTTCCCGGTTACGGTGGGTGGTCGGGGCCGAGCGATGCACGGAGGTTTGCACGTTTCTCTCGTACACGTACGCACGTGTGTGCAAGGCATTGGGCTCTAAATGAACCCAAGCAAGCCGTTCGCTTACTGAACCCGAGCGATTGTACTGGCTATGTTACTGAACTCGAGCGATCGATCCCTTGGCTGTTAACTGAATCCGAGCAATTCCTTTGCTATTGTTGCTAACTGAAGCCGATCGAACCTGCCTCTTGATGAACAGTGACCGTTGTTGGGGGTTGGATGAACAGGACCCCGTGGTAGTAGGCCGTTGCCGCTGCATGAAAAGTACCCCGAGGAGGCCGCCACACACCCGAGCCGGTTGGGGGTGGATGAACAGGACCCCGTGGAGGGCTGGTTGAATAGCAGCCGGTGGGGGCTGGATGAACAGTAGCCCGTGGATGAACGGTAGCTGGTGGAGGCAGGAGGAAGACGCGGTGGATGAACAGTAGCAGGTGGAGGCTGGAAGAAGTCGACGGTGGATGAACAGTAGCCCGTGGAGGCTGGAGCGAGGCAGTAGACGTTGGATGAATAGTAGCTCGTGGAGTCCTGTTTTGCGGTACGCCACACCCCTCCCGATGAACAGGACCCCGTTTTGACCGTAGGCACTCCAGCAGAAGTCCGTTTCCTCCGTCTTGCGATACGCCACACCCCTCCCGATCAACAAGACCCCGTTTCGACCATTGCCGGTCGAACAGAAGGCCGTTTCCTCCGTATTGCAGTACACCGCACCCCTCCCGATCAACAAGACCCCATCTCGACCATAGGCACTCGAACAGAAGGCCGTTTCCTCTGTTCTGCGGTACGCCAGACCTTGTTTCGGCTATTTCGTCCAAGCCAGTTGGCTCCTGATGAACAGGACGTATTCCGACCCTGTCGATTGCCTCCCGATGAACACAATGTTGTTTCCTTCGTTCCGACCCAGTCGGTTGGCTGCCGATGAACAGGACGCCGTTGCTATCGTCCGTTGCCTCTCCATATACACGAGCTCTGGCCGTACGTATGCGTGAGTACGCATTCGAGACCCCGCCCGTATGTACGTACATAGCCGTATTTACTTTCTTGCAGCGTGGTTGTACGTACGTGTACATGATATATATAGACGGGACTGCGTGACATGCTACGTCCGTGCCTCTACTACGACACATGCCGCTCCTTACTCGGCCAGGGTTCATCGCTGCAGAGAGACTGATCGACCAGTATGTACATACATGTTTGCGACCAGACAGACAACCCTACGTACGGTTTGACCCAGTGGGTCCTAGCTGTCAGGGAGGATAAAGAGGCACTTCCTTGCATGTGAAGATATAGCTGGTGGGTCCCATCTGTCAAGGGGAGAATCATTATTTTTTCCGTAATATGGACGTACTTCCTTGCGTGCGAAGATGTAGCTGGTGGGTCCCAGCTGTCAGAGGGGAAATGTTTTTTTCGCAAAATATGGTGGCCCTTCCGGTGGGTCCCTGCTGTCAGGTGGAGGAATCATTATTTTACGCTAATAAGAAGGCACTTCCTTGCTGCGGCCATGGACCCAGCTGTCAGCCTCTCCACGTACAATCCTCTTCCAATGGAAGTCATTCCTTGACCATGTTGACCACGCCGCACCGAGAGCA
Organism: Thinopyrum elongatum; assembly: GCA_011799875.1. Taxonomy (NCBI): domain Eukaryota; kingdom Viridiplantae; phylum Streptophyta; class Magnoliopsida; order Poales; family Poaceae; genus Thinopyrum; species Thinopyrum elongatum. Next base: position 284,122,835 of record CM022300.1, read on the forward strand.
CCAAGGCGGTGGATGACGGCGAGGCCTAGGAAGGGAATGACCCGGAGCCGGGGAAGACTCGGCAGTTGTTTCTCACGCGGAGGGGAGTACGAGGGTTTACTGGTTCGGCTGCAGTGTGAGGCTGCCGTCGCTGGAGAATAACAGGAGGTTTGGGTGAGTACAGGGATGGTCAGGCCAGCGATGGGAGTAGGGTGGGGTGGTGAGGCCTGCGCGGCAGCAGAGCCGGCCATGGGAGGCAGGAGCAGGCGGCATGGCTGGTGCTGGTTTGGGCGGCTGGAGCAAGAAGACCAGAGGTTGAAGAAGCACGACGGCCATTGGATGGACATCGTACGGTCACTGCAGCTAGAATCGTTTATGTTGACTAAGTTGACAAAGCCCTCCATCCGCGTCAACTTAGTAGGCCCACAAGCCAGCCTCGAAATATGGTGGGTCAGAGCTAGCAGGGGGGTATTCATTTTTTGTGCGTAATAAGGAGGCATTTCCTTGCATGCGAAGATATAGGTGGTGGGTCCGAGCTGTCAGCGGGAGGAACGTTTGTTTGTGAAATACAGAGGCCCTTCTGGTGGGTCCCCGCTGTCAGGTGGAGGAATCATTATTTTGCACGTAATAAGGAGGCACTTCCTTGCGTGCGGCCGTGGACCCAGCTGTCAGCCTCTCCATGTACAGTCCTCTTCCGATGGATGTCGTTCGTTGACCATGTTAACCACGCCGCGCCGAGAGCACCAGGGCGGTGGACGACGGCGAGGCCTAGGAAGGGAACGACCCAGAGCCAGAGAAGACTCGGTAATTTTTCCCACACGGAGGGGAGTATGAGGGTTTACTGGTTCGTCTGCCGTCGCCGAAGAATAACAGGAACTGTGGGTGCGTAGAGGGATGGCCAGGCCAGCGATGGGAGTAGTGTGGGGCGGTTAGGCCTGCGCGGCAGCACATCCGACCACGGGAGACATGAGTAGGCAGTACGGCCGGCGCTGGTTTGGGCGGCTGGAGCAAGAAGACCAGAGGTTGAACAAGCAACACGGCCGTTGGATTAACATCGTACGGTCACTACAGCTATAATCGTTTATATTGACTACGTTGACAAAGCCCTGCGTCCGCGTCAAGTTAGTAGGCCCACAAGTCGGCCTTGAAATCTGTGGCAGATAACATAGAGCCTATTTGCTATTTTTTTAATAATTTTCAGACCATTTGCTAATTCTTAAGGAATTTATTACAGCCAATTTTTTGGCCATGACCACGGTCTCAAAGCTCAACCTAATTTTGCATATTTCGGTGGAGTCCGAACTATTTTACTCCAGAAATGATAAGCATTTATTTTTTTAAGAACTTATTGATTTGCCAAATAAAATATTGTTTTATTTTTGTAAGCTAATAAGACGTGGGACAATTGAGTTGGTTTTAGAAAAAACCAGTGGTAAAAAAATCAGCGATGGGAGGCAAAACAACAACAAAAAATAAGGATGTAAAGATGAAAAGGGAACTTTAAGTATTTTCAATATAATAATATGTATATGAACTAGTAAAACTATATGTAGAGATCAGAAAACGAAAGTAGGACATGGCATTTTTAGAGGAAAATAGAACTGGGCTGTGCGTTTTCTTCAGTAAAAAAACTGCCTGTGGATGTTCTAGGAGAAAATATAACTCTAAGGCTGGCGGCCCAGAGGCCAGTTGATACCTGCTGGATCTTTGTGCCCCATTGTCATCATGGGCTGGGCCTGTTCAAAACAAAACCAAGCCTGGGCAGTCTACAACCCAGTTGATAGTTGCTCGAGCTGAAAAAACAATATACCTGCTGGATCCTAGTTATCAGTCTGTACTTGTAGAATTCTCTTGTTTATTGAGTACGTTGAAAATTTCATGGGTTTCACCATCTCAGACGTCAGCATTATTTTTCCATCATGATAATAAGTGCATGCACTTGCTTGCGTACAGCCATGGACCTGCTGGTTCCGTACGGTTAGGCTCTCTATGGACAGCCGTCTTGTGGTTACACAGACGAATTTCATGAAAATTGGATGATTTTCAGTGAAACCGGACTAAATTCATTGCATTTTACATATTTCTTTTTATTATGGAATATTTTACATATTTCAACTAATAATAACCGACTAGGCCTTTTTTGAGTCCATGGGAGGAGCTTCACGCGATCGAGGTCGCAACACTTAACTGTTCTGGAAGGCCCAAATCCATCGCTCCTCTCTCTGTCATAGCCCAGTCCCGACGTGTTGCGTCCAACTATCAGCGTGTGAAACCGGATGGATGTCGTGCGTACTCGAAGATGTAAAAATTCTAGAGAACTGGGAATTCGAACGGTAGGTGCTTATGCTACCCAGAAAAAAAGTAAGGTGCCTGAAAATTCGTTTCGAAACAAATGATTCAGCTTTATATCCACGTCAACCCTCGACATGATGGTTGGAAGCAAATGCCAAGTTCATACCGAAAGATCCTTAATAGCAATACCAACTTGCAGACAACCGGGTAGAACAAGTACCAATACCAAACTAACTTATAATCTTTTTAGTCCTGTCCCTAGTGTTCGTCTGGTAGAAAATCTTGCAGACGACCAGCTCCCGCTCCTTCTCTTGCTCCAGGTCCCCGAGGTGATACTGGTGCATCACCCAGTTGGTCCTCTGCTGGTCGAAGTTCTTGTTGGTGTGCATCACCAGAACCTTTTTGCTGCCTGTCTGCTGGCCGTTAACCATCACCGGCAATGTATTTCCAGTCTTGTGCCACATCGCGTGCATGCTGCACTCCAACTGTATCTTGCGACGTGTCCGTGTGCCCCTTTTGAACGCCCTGGAGTTGCGTTGGAAGAAATGCTTGCTTAGGCCACTCAGTGTGATACCTGCAGTATTGGCGAATACAAGTTTTAGGGTACGTACTTGGCATTTTCATAACATCTTTGGCATGTTGCAGTCACTTGCTTGTCAAATTGTTATTGCTTCACTAGGTCTACGTCTAAAAAGAAAAATAGAGGTATAAACAAAGGAATATATTTGTGCAAGTAGACGGCCGATCGGTGTCTCACCTGGAAGTTTCTCAGGATGGGTGTAGCATATGCCGTGCTCGCTGTTGATGGTTGGTATGAACAAATCGATGAGAGGGTGAGGTCTCGCGTTGTCAGCACTCACTTTGGCCTTAAGGTGCTCGATCAGCTCCTGATCCGTGGGATCGAACTTGACGGCAGCCGGTAGCACCGGCCAATCCTTCTTGGACTTGCATCAGTTAATTCCAGTTAAATGGTACTCAATGTATGATCAATCAACTGTTTACGTAAATGATGAAAGATTTTGACAGATAAGTGCTACTCCTAATCTGAAGTCCACAGTACCCGAACAAACTGGTGTCTCGGCTTCATTACTACATGCATACTCTAAATAGTTGAAAACCCCCATAAAGATCAAAATCATCATACAGGGCGATGGGACGAATACTCACAGGAGCGGCCTCGCTGGTTCCTTCCTTCATCCGGCTAGCTTGAAGAACATCCTCGTTGAGATCAATTTTTTCAGCGTCTTCCTTTTGGCTACTTGCAATGAAGTATAGCAGCTCTAGTAGCTCATCGCTCATCGTACCAACTGGATCAGAACAAGTCGGCGGCTGGGAGGCGGGGAGACCAACGTATACTAATACTACTGTACTACTTACTAGACGTAGTTAGTGTCACATTTTAACCATAGGTTTTAACTAACAAAATGTCAATGCATGTCATCGAAAATTATACCATTGGAAACTATGTTCAAAGACAAATCCAACGATATATTTTTTTGTGAAATGCATTAACATTTAGTTAGTTAAATTTATGGTCAAAATTTGACACAAATTACTAAGGGGACCTATAAACCAGGAGGGAGGTAGTAGTACAAGTAGCGCAATATACAGTATAGAGGACTACTAGTACTACAAATTTAGAAATGGAGTACGAAGTTACAAGGCTGTGCGATAGACTTTGTAGGCCACATGAGTAATACAAAATATAATTCCCATTGGACAACACTTTCACCAACGAGTACGCACTTGAAGCCTAACTGATATATATGGCTTCTGCACAGCATCTCCATCATCATTATCAGTACATGCTACACAGGTGAGTTAGGGTGCACTTGATCCCAGAAAGGTATCTATCCTTCAAACTAACTACAATACATAATATCCAACAAAAGAGGGTCATGCTACAGCAGCAGGATACATGGCTCAGTCTAGATATCACTACGAATCAAGTTATGCATATTTTCTATTGGCATGAACCACATCGCCGCATGTCGGGTTTGCAAAAGCCATTCATCGCTTGGAAGCTTGATGCCTTTCACACACTGAAGATCATCTGGCAACAAGCTATGTCGATGAATCTCTGGATATGGTGATTCATGAAACCCATGGTATGATGTGTAAACATAGTTCCCCCTGGCGAATGGAAGTTGCATAGCACGATAATCATCACTGGTGATATGATCGATGATTGGTCAGATGATCAGGTAATTGATCCCGAGGAACAAGGAGTGCTTGCCAAGGTTGTAGACCTACCTCCAGTTGAATACACCTGGCCCAACAGAGCTGGGATGTTTCTCAAACACGAAGCAGCCATAGCCATCACAGTTGCTAATGCCTCAGGCATTGTACTGCATGTGGTTTGATGAAATGGTTTGGTCAATTTGGTACGTGCGAATGAGCATCAAATGCCCACCGTCAATTGAACGAGCGATAAACCACCACCCATTGACTTGTATATTTCCAGGTCCTGGAATTATGAAGGCCAGCGCATTTGCGTCTGCTGCAACAAATCAAATTGGAGATCAAAAGGACAAAAAATATACAATCATGTTCAGAGTATGTGTGGAATTAAGATTATTATGACAGTGACACAGATCATAGCCAGAGAATTGCAATGCTGTGGTCATAATCATACCCCAAGTTAAAAAAATTAAGCCAATGGCTTTCATATTCTAGCAATATGTCATGGTTCAAACATCATGTAAAAATGAGAGGAAAACAGCTACGCCAGCGCCTACTCATATTCTACCATAGCAGTTACTACTGTTCTCATATCAACTCTAACAATAACATGTGTGGTTATAAAAATCTTGGAAATGAGAGTAAGATATAGCAATCATGAGGTTATACTCATAATATCTATTCTAACAATCATTAGATGCCAATTGTTCTCATATCAACTCTAACAATAACAAGTATGGTCATAAAAATGTAGGAAATGAGAGGAACATATAGCAATGATGTGGTTATAGACATACTATCTATTCTAAATTTCTAACAATCAACAGGTAGTCGTATTCATAAGCTAAAGATGAGATGACATAGAACACTTACACGATGATAAATTCCACCAGTATATGCAGGCAATCTGTGCGTCGACCGCGTAAACGATGCCACTGTGCACTATAGCATCAGACAGAAATGGAGGGTCGACAGGATTGATGATGAGCCATAACCATATATGGCGACCGGATTCTAGATAGACTTATCCCACGTCGAATAAGGCAATGAGCTTGTAATCCATGTAGTCTTCTGATGGTGTGGGCACTTCGTAGATTAAAACCTTCAGCAAACGGAGGTCATACCAAAAGCTCGACGTGTCTCGTGCGTAGTAGGCAGGAGTGTCCGGCGGGCCGCGAGGCTCAGTGCCGGCGGTATCCAATGATGGAAGGGTTGTCTCTCGCTGGGTGTAGATATCCACGAGACGCCACAGACTAGCAGATTTGTGGATGAGGACGATCCAGTTGGCCTTCATGCCCGCCCAGTAGTGGCCGCGCATGAAGGACATGTGGGCAGGTAGTGGTAGCATGTCGAGGGGCACGACGGCAACCTCCGTATGATTGTCAAGTTGGTGTCTGGGCCACCTGCGAGGATCAGGCATCGACAAGCAGGGTGTCTTGAAAAGGCTGGTCGGTTGCAGATGAGTACACGATACATACACACTGAGCATGCGACCAGACGCACGATGTTGAGCAGGTCCATACAATTACAAATCTGCTCCAAGAGAACATCGGGGAGGGAATTCCAATCGCGGCTCTGCGTGTCAGTCGATTCTGCCATAGGGTTTTTTAGGGCGTTGAGTGATTGGGGTTTTCGGTGCCAGCAAGCGAGCGGGGAAGTGGATTCGGGCGAGCAAGCGAAGATGATGGCGTGTGTGGCCGAGCAGTGAGAGAGGGGATATGGTACGCGCGAGCTACCGAGGAAGATGGCGCGGGCGGGCGAGCAGTGAGCAGGGGGAAATGGTGTGCGGCCGATGATGGGGAAGAGAGGAGGAAGAAGAGAGGAGGAAGAAGAGGGAAAGACGGGCAAGAAGGTGAGTAAATCTCAATTCTACTAGTACTACTACCAGGATATACCGTCCTTCGGAGTGTAAATAGTTAAGCCCATGACATGTGGGTCTACCTCAAGAGGGCCCATATGTCAGTTAATGGAAGAGGGAGGTGCGTAGGCATATTTGCGGAAGCGTGCTCCACTGGCAAACATGATGGCAATACAGGGTAAGGCTGATTTAGTAACACCAACACGCTGGCTCAGCTTATTAATTAAGTGTCGCATCTGCTGCAGCGTGTATTGTCACTTCACTGTGAAGACTAGTGTCGGAGTACACAAACAGGGGTGTATGTTTTCCCCTGACTTGTGCACGGACAGCACCCCTCTGTTCCGACAACTCTCAGTACCCAGGACAAGGCCAAGCAGAAGAGATCAGCTCTTTGAGAAATCAAAGGGCAGATCAAGAAGACCAAGGCCAACCAAAGGAGAAAGATACCACTAAGGAAAAACCTCCCTTGCCGGGCAGGCGAGCCTGGCGGGGACGGGGTTGCCCCGAAGACAAGTCTCAAGATTGCCCCGGCAGGCTTGCCGGGGATGCTGAGGGCGGATTACCCCGCCAAGGCTCCACCGCTCCACCTCACAGCAACGCAAGTCACCAATCGGTGTGGTGTCGAGCCCTCAAGATGCTAAATGGCCGTTAGTTGGCACGTGGCAGCCATCTCCAGAGGAAATCACCTCCAAACGACACTCGTCCAGCGATGTGTCACACAGGCAGGCGAGAAGGTGGCAAAACAGCACAGCAAGGCTTGTCGGGCTAGACTATGATGTGACACTAAGCGGCGCATTTAATGCGCTCTGTCCAGTCTGCAGAGTTAGGTATGATGGCACTGTTTGCTATCTAATCAGTACACAATGACTGATTTGCCATTGTGGTGACCCCTTGATCTATAAAAGGAGGGCCATGGCAACCTTAGAAAGGATTCAGACCCCTATACACTCATACGCGCATAGCTGCTCTCGCCCCGAGGCGACCTTGGCGGGCTAGAGCGTTGCGTCTCCACCACGGTCCTCTCATAAATCCACCAAAGCAGGAGTAGGGTTTTACGCCTCACGGCGGCCCAAACTTGGGTAAAAACTGCCCGTGTGATCGCTGCCGTGCTGCCCCGTGCCCTCCGCTCTTTGTGCAATGCGTCCCTCCCCCCTGCCGAACCACAAGGGGCCGATGGCCCCATAGATGGCCGTGTTTTGCCACGACATATTTGGCGCGCCAGGTAGGGGAGAAGCGCTTGCGCAAATCCGAGAGCGCACGCAATGCGTCATCTTCATCATCATTTTCTTCATCGACGACTTCATCATCCATGATGCCCAAGAAAAGACGGAGCACAACAGGACGGAAGGGGAGCGGTATCGCTCCCCCGCCTACCCTGTCCAATCTCCATCGCCTCCCTCCGCCACGGCTGCAGCAGCGGCGGGGACCAGGAATGATGGCGGCATGACGGCCCCAAATAGTTTGGGTGGCGTGATCACCATGCGAGCCCTGTTCGGGAAAAGGAACAAGGTGTGGGGGCACAAGGTTTCTCTCTCCACCACTTTCACTTATTGACAATCGAGCTACTCCGGGTCCTGCGTCATCAACGTTGATGAGCCCGCGCGATACTCGGTCCAGCATCTACCATGCTTAGGGAGATCCCGAGTAGTGCGCCAGTGAGAATCTATTGATTGACGCCCCGGCAAGTACGCTACGGCAAGGCCGTCCGCGTTAGTGTGACTTTTGTGCCAGCCGCAGTTAGATTGTTTAAGAAAAAAGTGTGAAGGGGAGGAGAGGGAAGCCGATCGAGTGTTGCACCGTGTCCTGCCGCCCACAAGATACATATGATTATTGCCGGCACCTGCTGGGAGCCGGAGAGCAACATGAGGAATGCCATCCTTCCCTAAGCATGCGAGCGCGACAAGCAACCGCAGCTGAAAGAAGTGGGAGGAAGCAAGGATAAGAGCTAAGTCCGCACAATCGTTGCTTCATCGTATACCTAAAATTTGCATTTGCTTGTCCCTTGGATACCAAGGTGTTCGTATGAGGAAATCCTTCGCGTGATGGCACCTTACTAGTTCTTTGTCTGCACCCTCATTCTGTTCCGAGCCTGCTCGCAGAATGGGCGGCCGCACCTCAAAAACTACCAAAGGAAAAACCTGCCGGGACGTATCCTCGCCAAGATGACTGTTAAGGGCTAGACCCTTATGACAATCGCGGCAATATAATACCGACAGGCAACCAAAACACGCACAGAGACTAATCATACGAACACCAACTGGTAAACTTAAAAGGGATAAGCATGCAGCTAAGATTAAGTAAGGACATCAGTTCCATGCAAATAAAAGAAATACGGCGTCTAAACACGAGACATGCATCATGTTTTGTTACAGGACAACACGATGGCGAGGATAATTCAAGACCACGCCTGGCGGCCTCGCGGAACAGCGGGGACGCGAAGAACCTTGTTGGCATAGGGGGCAGCTTTCTCCTTGGCAGTAGAAGTGTCCCTCGGCAGCTTCCTGAAGCCGTCAGCAAGATCGAGGTCCGGGTGGCAATGGGCAATGTTACTCAGAACCATGAAGAGGGCGTTGCGGGCAAGCTTCCGGGACTCACTCGTGAAGCGACCGGCCCTTCCCTATTCGTGTGGCTTCAACTTTTTGATCAGCTCATTGAAGAAGAGCCCTATCTTGACGCTGGGGACCTCATGCATGCTGGCCGAGAAGACTGGCCCTTCCATGCCCGTCGGCACAGTTTGGGCAGTGAGACGCTCGGCAACGTCGACCAAACTCTTGATCCAGAGGTTGACCTACTCGGTGTGGTTCGCCAGTTTGTCCTCTGCATCCTTCCGGAGGAGCCTGGTTGTATCCAGGTCCTTCGACAGCTGCTTCTCGCGAGCCCCACTGGATTTGGCCGAGCTCTCCAGAGTGCCAATCCTGGCCTTCAAATCTTCAACAGTGCCGTTGGCGGCCTCAAGGCCCTAGCTCTTGGAGGAGAGCTGCGATTACACGTCCTTCAGAAGGATCTCTGCTTTTTGTGCCACCTTCTTGAGGGTCGTGACCTCCTTGGCGCTCCCGGCAAGCTCTTTAGTCAGTTTGGCCACCTGTTGTTCAAGATCGGTCTTGGCAGAAGATGCAGCCGCAACTTCATCAGCGAGCTTCTTCAGTTGGACAGCAGCATCAGCAGCGAGGGCATCCAGAGCTGCCTTATGCCTGTCCTCCTGCTCTTTGGTATGCTGCTGCATGAGGGCTTCCAGTTCTTCATCTTTGGAGCGGAGGGTGGCTTCGAGTTTCTCTTCCCGGGAAGAGATATTCTTCTCCTTGGCGTCCAAGAGCGTCGTGCGCTCTACCAAGCGAACCTCCCTGGCGATGACATCCTCTCTTGCCATGGAAATCACCTCCTGCTGCCTCATGAGGACCTGGAACTGCTTGCCGTGCCAGTCGCGTAGCTCGCTACCCTTGTCCCTCAGCTTCTGGTCCACCTTGTTGGCGGACTTGCGCTGCTCCTTGAGCATCTGCCATTTTTGGCTGTGCCGGCCCTGCAACTCCTTAATGCCTGCCGCCATGGACTCTAGGAAAGACAAATCCATGGCGACGGTGTCAGAGTCATCCGCCTCTTCAACCCCTTGGTACAGCGATGCCAGGATGTGCTGAATTTCTCCATCAAGGTCTGCGCTCGTCGCTGCTGACGAACTGGGGGCTTCGAGCCCAGGCTGCGCAAGCACCAGTGCTAGTTGATTCGAAGCCGGCGGCAGGATCCCCGCTGAGGCGCCAAACGAGGGAAGGGGTCCATAGTTTGGAGGGGGATTTTCTCTTCAACCGTAACCCCCGACCCTGACGTGCTACCGGGGGTTTTCTCTGATTCCTTCGGGAGCTCCTGGACACCCCCGGTAGCATGCTCCTGCTCCTCCGCGGCAGCAATCTTGGCAACTTCCTTCGCAACATCTTTCCCTGTGCTGGCCACTTCTTCCAGCAGTTCAGGTTCTTCGATCAGATGAGCTGCAAGCGGAGTCAACAATCTATAATGAAGGTGCAGAGTTATTAGCAAACCAGGGACTTGGGGCAAGATGATGGAAGCAGCAGAATTAAGAAGGAAAAAATGGATTACCCGAAGATGCCTGTCGTGGAGGAGTTTTGGTTTCCCCGGCAACATCAGTTGCAGGGCCATGGTCACCATCCCCTCCCTCGATAACCACGATGTCATCCTGGGCGGACTCTTCCATGGAAACCGTCACCGGGGATCCCTCGATTCGATCGGCGGGCGGGGCTGGCCCCTCCTGGAAGGACTCACCCTAAGTAATCCCCTCCTTTCCTGCGGGCACGGAGGAGGGGAGCTCTCCTCCATCACTTCCGGCTGGGGGAGCAGACCCCGCACCTTCAGGCCGGGGGCTGAGCTGGGGGCTTGGTGTCGGGTCATCCATGCTGGTCCCTCCCAGGCCATTGCCTTTCACAGTCTTCGGCGGTCCCACGCGCCTAAGCCGCTTGGTCCGGTGAATGAGGGTCTCGCCTTCTTCCTCCTCCTCCCTGGCAAGGACATCAAGCCAAGATCAGTCAGCAAGCATGTGGATATGCGAGAACTGCAGCGAAGAAGGAAGAATGTTATTTCTCACTCTTCGTTGATGAGCATGGAGCTCAGCTCGAACTCTATGGGCGGTGAGGACGCCCTGCCTCTCTTCTGGGGTGAAGGGGCAGAGCTTCCCGGCAAATTTGAGCCTTGCTGAGGCACAGGAGCCTTCGACGAGGACGAGCTATGCGAGGAGCTCGAGTTGGACTAGGAGCTAGAGTCGACTTCCGTGGCCGCCAATTGCTTGGCGGGAGGGGTCCTAGCCCCAGAAAGGCGAGAGGACTGCCGGCGCACCGCATCCAGCCTGCTGCCCTTGGAGGTAGTCTTCTTCACCTTCTTGGTGACAGGAGCGGGATCGGGAACTACTGCTCCCCGACTAGCCACACACCTGCGAGGATGTTGCTCCAAGATTGGCTCGGGGGCTTGAGGGCCTGCAGCGAGCCACTCTTCCCCGGGCTGCTCCACCTTCGCAGTCCCCTCCTCCTCTTGGGCCTCTGCCGCCGCGGCATATAGAGCCTCAATCCCGGCAGGCTCATTCCTAGCAGGCTCGCCCCCGGCACGATCTTGCCCGGCAGCCTCCTCTGTGGTCTACGCCTCGCTTCGGCACGGGAGGAGCCTGCGTCCTCAGCCTCTTCCTCCTCCTCCTCCTCCGCCGTCTTCCCGGCCTTCACCCTTGCGGCAGCTCAGAGTGCTTTATCCTCCTCGATCCGCCTCTTGATGAACGCTTCTTCCACCTTGGAAGTGCACTTGACCATGTTGGTCTCCACCCTCGTAGCCCTTTCCACTAGGGTGGAGGACCACGCAAGCTCTTCGTTAAGTTCGGGTAACTTCCAGTCACCCGAAACTCCATGAGCATTACAGTCTGGCATCCATTTCAGAATCTGGTCCCGGGTGGAGTTGACATTCAGTGGGATGATATTTGCCGGCAGCCTGAACGGCCCAGGGCTGCCGAATAGTTGTTCGCACAGCCAAGCATGGCTATAGACTGACAGCTTGTTGGACAAGCCAGGGTACAGCCTCATCCTGTCTCCAGCATCTCCATACCACTAGGCGAACCCGTCCCTCTTCTGCAGTGGCGCAATACGACGTCAGAGGAAGTCAGCTCCCACATGACCGATGGTCAGCCCGACAGCCTTTAGACGGGTAATCCTGTTTATTGCCGGGCGAAGTCTGTCATCGGTAAGACCAAGTTCCCTCCAGTTGTTGCCGTGCTCAACGCACTCCGTTCGCGCTTGGCAGAAATCTGGGGCTTCTTCATCTTGGATCCAGCACCAGTCTCCCCTCCACTCCTCCCATCTGCCGTGCTGCTGCCCGGGGAGGTAATCCCAGTTTTCTCTCGCCACCCGGGGAATCCAGCTTATGTTCCCAGAATAGTGGGCTTTCTTCTCCACTCGTGGGATGAAGTAGTGCCTGAACAAGTCGACATTGGGGGCAACTCCAACGAAGTTCTCGCACAAGTGGGCAAAAATCGCCATACAGACCATTGGATTTGGCGTAAAATCCAGAAGGTGGAATCCATAGATCACCATCATTACCTCAAAGAATTCCGAAAAGGGAGGACAGAGGCCACAAATGAAGTATGCGCAGAAGAATCTATATGAATCTGGTGAATCCTTTTTCGCCTCTGCCAGGACCTTGGGTGCGCCATTCCCCTTCGGAACCTCCCTCCCCCAGAGATATCCGTACCTTGCTTTCAGCACATCACCGTCCAGATTCGACGGGAGGAAGACCACATCTCCCCTTCGCTTCTTGTCCAGCTCTGCCGCTCTCTTCTTGCTCCCCTCGGTGGCCGCCTCCTTCACGGTGGTCGTCTGCTTCCACTTGGGAGTGGCGGTTTTCTTCCCCATATCTTCAGGTTGCGGCGAAGATTGGGGAAGGAAGTTGGGTGAGGATCGATGGCAGGTATGGGCGAGGAAGGAGAGCAATTGCTTGGCTTGTGGAAGAAGATGGTGGAGGGGCGAGGCAGACGATGAATGAGCAGTACCCCTTCTCGTTTTTCTCTCTTAAGGGAAAGGGCGTGGGGAGAGGCGCGGCTCTTCAGAAAGTTACCGTTTCACGTTAACTGCTGCAGTCCCACGACCCCACTACCCGCGGTAATTACGCGAAGTGGACGTTGGATTGACTGGTCATCATGACGAACCACTGCGCGCACAGCGTTCTCTCGCCATGTGTCCGTGCACTGTTTGGGGCCTAACCCAACGTGCCCAGCAACACGTATGGCTCAGGCTCGGGGGCTTATGTCGGGGTACACAAACAGGGGTGTATGTTTTCCCCTGGCTTGTGCACAGACAGCACCCCGCCGGTCTCGCAACTCTCAGCACCCAGGACAAGGCCAAGAAGAAGAGATCAGCTCTTTGAGAAATCAAAGGGCGGATCAAGAAGACCAAGGCCAACCAAAGGAGCAAGATACCACTAAGGAAAAACCTCCCTTGCCGGGCAGGCGAGCCTGGCAGGGACGAGGTTGCTCGAAGACAAGTCTCAAGATTGCCCCGGCAGGCTTGCCGAGACGCTGAGGGCGGATTACCCCGCCAAGGCTCCATCGCTCCAACTCACAGCATCGCAAGTCACCAATCGGTGCGGTGTCGAGCCCTCAAGATGCTAAATGGCCGTTATTTGGCACGTGGCAGCCATCTCCAGAGGAAATCACCTCCAAACGACACTCGTCCAGCGACGTGTCATGCAGGCAGGCGAGAAGGTGGCAAAACAGCACGGCAAGGCTTGCCAGGCTAGACTACGATGTGACACTAAGCGGCGCATTTAATGCGCTCTGTCCAGTCTGCAGAGTTAGGTATGATGGCACTGTTTGCTATCTAATTAGTACACAATGACTGATTTTCCATTGTGGTGACCCCTTGATCTATAAAAGGAGGGCCATGGCAACCTTAGAAAGGATTCGGACTCCTGTACACTCATACGTGCGTAGCTGCTCTCGCCCCGAGGCAACCTTGCCGGGCTAGAGCGCTGCGTCTCCACCACGGTCCTCTCATCAATCCACCAAAGTAGGAGTAGGGTTTTACGCCTTATGGCGGCCCGAAACTAGGTAAAAACTGCCCGTGTGATCGCTGCCGCGCTGCCCCGCGCCCTCCGCTCTTTGTGCAATGTGTCCCTCCCCCCTGCCGAACCACAAGGGGCCGATGGCCCCATAGGTGGCCGTGTTTTCCCACGATAACTAGTTGAATAGTTCTCTCTGACCGAGATGGGGAAATAATGGATCGCCAAGACTTCCTATCTACAGTATCCCTATGCCTCTACTCTCATCCTGTCCAACAACAAGAACCATTGGCCAAGGCACTAGGCGCCAATTATGTTGGAGTACTACTACTACCTACTCCCTCCTTCCGGTTTATATACAGGTAATTAAAAAAAATCATCAACAAAGGTAGTAGTCAATAATGGGCTCGTTTTCCTCAAGAAAATTGTGTTTATGAACGTCTTAATTGGAATTTATGCGTGAAGAACAAAAGACCAGAACTTTTACATGCATTGGTGAGTTTGCTCTTAATTCTTGCATGCAATGTTTTAATGAAGCTTGAAATATGAACATGTCAATGGGAGGGAGTAGAAGCCTCATGCATGCATGCATGCATGCAACGCTCACATGTACACATGCAAGCACGCAACACTCACGCATCCATGTGGCACACAACACAAGATGCAACACACACGATCACGCTCAAGTGCTCAACCTACTCCCTCCGTCTGTGAAAGACTGTACATATAGAGATTTACACATTGACCAAGAGGAACTGGAACTCCATGGCATAATTAACACCCAAAAGTAGCAGACTTATGTGTGCATGCAACCATTGAGAGAAGAAGATTAAATGAAGGTTGTTGCATGCTGTAACTAAGGATAGACATGCAGCCTATAGCTAGAGCACAAGTTGGTGCATTAATCAATCAATACCGATTAGATTAAAGGCTAAGTGCATTGGAAGTGTAGATGTACACTCTTTGTTGGAAAATTTTCTAATGCTAGATGTACAGTTTTTCACGGACCGAGGGAGTACACGTGCATGCACTCACATACACAGCCAGGGTGGTTCGCGCACAAGGGTTGGACTCCTGTCGCGCCTGCGTAAAGTTTTGTTTAACTGATATCTTTGCTCTGCCAACTGACAGGTGGGACCCAGAAACCAGGTGTCAATTTAACTAGTCAACAAAGTGCCACATCGACTATGTGGTCGGTCAGCAGGGTGCAATATGGTGCTCTACATGAGCTAGTGACCGTATAATCACCGCAAAACTATATAGTGACCGTAATGAGTGTATTGTTACATACGTTGACCGCCAGTGTATTTTCTTGTTTCAAATTAAGCCATATTAATTGGAAAGGATGCGGTATGGACTAGTACTACTTTGATGTGTCCCGTCAACTCACAGAACAAGGAGAAGCTTTCTTACTAGGCCCTCTCCCTCGCCCACGCGTGGTGGCTCACAGGACGAGGAGAAGCTTGCTTACTACGTACGCCTATGCCCTCTCCCTCGCCCACACGCGCGGTGGCTCATGAGACAAGGAGAGGGTTTTGACTATAGCGCCCTCTCCCTCTCCCTCTCCCTCGCCCTCTCCCTCGCGGTGGATGTGCAGCAGTTCATTCGATGTCAGATTGCTAGAAGCATATTGTACTGACATTGTTGGACCTTTCGAAGAGGCGAAGAGCCAAGTGCAAGGTTCACAGGAGTACGAACTGTTGAACCTCCCGAAGAGGCAAAGAGACAAGCGCAAGATTTATAGGAGTTGTCGTCCTAGTAGTACAACTATAGCGAACGATCACTACTGTATGATGCCGCCATGTCACCTATAGCCAAAACTGTGCCACCTTTTTTTTCTCACAGAGTGTGTTGGAGCCCGTGCAACAGCCACACAAGTTGCATGTACACATAACACATTTACTAGTAATAAATTCTAAAGGACAAATGCCAGCATGCCACACAAGTTCATCTCCACTTCAGGTGATAAATTTGTGCATGACTACTCTACATATATTTACAGCGCTACCATTCACAATTTACCATACTCCACTTACACGTTATAGATGGGCTCCATGTCCTCCTCCAGGTTCTAGTCCCACGTGTTCTTCATAGATGGCACGATCCATAGCGGTAGGCAACGAGAATCAGTGTCGCAGCTTTCTAGTCCGGTTCCACATGATGGAGACTCATCCAAGCTAAAGCGGCATAAATCAGGGATATCGTGTCCTAGCATGTCGTTCATCCAACGGTGCGCACTGAAGACACAACCATGCTTCATGAACGGCGGGCCTTCGGTGTCGTGCATGAAAGTTGGCATCTGCATCACAATGGGGTAGTTGTTCCCAATGAAAAGCGAGTGCTCTCCAAGAGTGTTCCTCGGCACCCACATAGCATCACGGGGGTCGAACTCGGCGCCGTTCATCTGGTACACGCGGCAACTCAGATCTGGACACATGGTGACGTACATGGTCAAGGTCCATGCATGATAATGTTGTGCTCAAATATGGCGGTCAGTAATATTGTGCAGCAAGTAGTACTACCCCAGTATAGAGGAAGTAGAATAATCGGCTTATTATATATATCCACTCTTGGCTACATGGATGAGATAACAAGACATGGAAAAACAAAATTGGTGGGAGCTAGTGGGTTCAAGTCTTCAAGGGCCTAGCTAGCTATACACGTCCTCCAAGAATCCCTTTACGATTCGGTAGGGGGAGAGGTATGCGCAAAGAGCAGAACCAACGATCGATGCGCGAGCGATTTTACCTAGGTTCGGGCCGCTAATCAGCGTAAAACCCTACTCCTGCCTTGTTTTATTATCAGTGTTCTTGAGCCCAGGCTCCAGGAGCGCTCGCAATGAACAGTACGTTCAAAGAGCAGCTACGCATGCAGAATGGGCCAGAAGGTCCTCCCCCCAGTAGCAGTTGCCTTGGGCCTCCTTTTATATGTTCCAAGGGGTCACCACAGTGGCAAAATGTATATACATTGAGGTGTAAAGTAGCTACAGGGTTATCATACCTAATCACTGACGGATTAGGACAAACGCATTTAATGCACTGTGAGGTGTCCGTTTGGGTGTCCTCACTTTCTTGGGGATGGTAAAAGGGGCCATCCCATCAGCACCGCTTAAGCTCTCCTCCACTGGCGCGTCGCCACGCATCCAAAGAAGGACCCAGAATGTCGGGTTTGTTGCTGTGCCAGAGCGGTGGCACAGCAACAAAATCTTGCCGGGCGCTGAATCTTGCCGGGCGCCGAACCTTGCCGGGCGCCGAATCTTGCCAGGCTTCGCAGGCCACCCCGGCAAGATCTTGCCGGGGACGCTGTCTTTCGGATTCCAGCTCTTCTTGTCTGCTGATCCTCAGATCTCTGACTTGAGAATTTCTTTGGTGGCCTGAATCAACCTTGAATTGTTCCCCGACAAGCCTTGCCGCGAGTATGGCTACAACTGCCCGTGCACAAGTACGGGGTACTAATGGCCCAATACTTAGTACATCGACAGGAGCCCCCAGGCCTAGGCCACACACGAGTGCGAGGCGTTGTTGGGCTAGGCACAAACAGTGCACGGGCACACGTGGCAGGGGATTAACTGCTCGTAAATATCCCGTTTACTGTGCCCCCCACTACGCGCGCTTAATGCGTGATGTGGGAAGTGTGCTTCAAAAGCTGCAACTGCAACGCGCCTGCAGAGGTGCATTCACATTGGGGAGTAAAAGAGGCGGCCCCGCTCCTTCCCCATAAAAAGGAGAAACTGCAGAGGCACAGCCTATTTACCCCCCTCTTCTTCTCAATCTAACCGTCGCCATTGCTTTCCTTCTCTCGAGCTCAGAGCAAAGCTTTCCCTCATCCGCTCGTCGCCTCCACGCCCGCTTCATCCCCGGCTTCCGCCCGTGCAGTCGCCATGCCGCCCAAGACCAGCAGAGGCAAGGGCGAGGAGACGAAAGCCGATGTCCCGGAGAGCGAGCTGGTGAAGATGCGGAAGAAGTACGTCGTCTTCGCCCCGTCGCTTGATGTGGAAGCTTTGAAGAGGCGGTACTAGTGTATGTGGGTGAGGGAGACGCAGGCTCACCCCGCCACTCGCGTGATTCCAGGTTCTTGCTCCAAGAGTGGGTCAGACTGATATCCCTTTTTCGTCGCATATTTCTATTGTGGGCTCTGTCTCCCATTCTCTGACTTCTTCAACGACATTACGTACACATACGGCTTCCATCTTCTCGATTTCATGCTGAATGCGGTACTGTGCATGTCCATCTTTGCTCATCTTTGTGAAAACTTTGCCGGAGTGGTTCCCAATACTGCCCTTTTCCGCCACTACTTTTTCCCTCGTATCCAAAAAGGGGAGGCCCTCTCTGGTTCTATCGCCTGGATTCCAAGGGCTTGGAATAAGGAAATATACCCAGAAGGGGTTTACCGCGAGAAGTGGGACGAATGGCGGGCTGAGTGGTGCTGGATCAAGGAAGCAGATCCCCATCCGTTCTGTCTGCCTCAACAGCAGAAAGCGGTCCACGGCAGTGGCTGGAGCAATCTTGCTGCTGAAGATGAAAAACTCACAATCGCCACCACCAGGATTCTTCGCCTGAAAGCTGCCGGGCTAACAATGGAGATGATTGGCTTCGATTTTCTCCGCCGCCGCATTGCCCCCTTGCAGAATAAAGGGAGACCAGCTTGGGAATACCGAAACGCAGCAGACATCATGAGATTGCGCCCCGGGTTGAACAACAATTTGACTGCTATGCAACTTGGCACTCTCTGTCAAAAGCTATTCCAGCGCGACAACAAGCATCGGTTGCCGGCAAGGATTGTCCCTCTGTGCAACAACTCTGCCCTGGGGTCCATTATCGCTACCATGGCACTGTTCAATGCCCACAGTCTCGACGCGACATGGGTTGAGCCATCCGAGGAAGAGTGTAGCACCGCATGTCATTAGCCACAGTATTCACTTTTGATAATGACAAGTCAGCATGTTTAACAGTGCATAATCTTCATTAGCATCATATTGCATTTCAACTCCTAACTCATATTCAAATTTAAATGAAAGTGGAAAATAAAAGTTATCCAACATAGAAACTAAAATGTTCAATAAATAGCAAATATTGCAGAGACCATTCTAAAATTGTAACCAACAATAAATAAATTAATTAGGTGGCTCAAACTTTACCAAAACAGCTAGGGTTAATACATTTTATTTATTATAAAATTCGTGTTAGCTCCAGTTGTCTCCAAACCAATTTTTGGCAGTGGTAGGTAATGCCTAGTAATTATTGGAACAATTGCTGTGTTTTACAAAATTCAATATGAGGCCTAACTAATTACAAAGCAGGAAATAAGAATAAATAAAAGAAAAAGACAAAAAGAAAATAAGACAAAAAAAGAAAAAGAGAAAACCCCCCCCGGCCCAACTGGGCCAAGGCCCAGCCGGCCGGCGCAGCACCCCACCCCCTTATCCCCTGGAGGCCGAACCCTACCCCCTCCCACCGACAGCCACTCCCCCCTCCCCGAAAATATCTCTCTCCCTCTCTCCCGATTGGATCGAGATCGAGAGGAGAGGAGCCCGCCGCGCCGCGCGCTCGCCCTGCCCGCGCCCGACGCGCCACCGCCGCCGTCGCCTCTCCGCCACCACGCCGCCATCCTCCTCGTCCTCCCCCTCGAGCTCAAGCCCACTACCCCGTGCCCTACAGCTCAAGGTGAGCTCCGGCCTCCGTCGCCCGCCCCCTCTCCTCTCGGTCACCGCCGCCTTCGCTCGCGCTCGCCACGGTCGCCGTGCACCGGGCCGCGCCACGGCCGCGTCCGCGTCGCCCCGCTCGCCCGCCGGCTCGCCTGCGCTGACCGCCCCCAGGCGCGCCTCGCAGCCGCCCGCCGCCTGCCTCTGCACCGCTCGCGTGCCAGGCACTGCCCCGCGTAGCCCCGCCGCCATGACTCCCGCTCCGCTGCTGCCGAGCCGCCCACTGCCGTGCCACCGCGCTCGCCCCGACCGGCTCCACCGCCTGCACAGGCCGGGTCGACGCCCACGCGCCCGCGCACGCGCTGCCGCCCGTCGCCGCGCCCCTGCCGCCCAGGCACACGCACGCACATGCGCCGTGCCCGTCGCCCGCGCCATCCCCTCGCCGCGCCCTGGCGCTGCTCGCCTCGCCCGCCAGCGCCCTCGGGCGCATACGGGTGCCCAGCGCCCGCTCCGGCGCCCGAACCCACTAAGGCCCTACGGGCCTATGACAGCACGGGCCCACGCCCAGAGAAAAACGAAAATAGAAAAACAAAGAAAATAAAAATAAAAAAATAAAAAAAAAATAAAATAAATAATTAATTAGTTAAATAATTAAGTTAATTAACCTTGTTTAGATTAATCTAATTTAATTAATTAGTTTAATTAAATGTTAATTAATTAGTTAACCCTAATTAACCTAACCAGTCTATGACATGTGGGACCCACGTGTCAGGACGCCTGCTGATGTCATGCTGACATCATGCTGATGTCAGCATAGCACTGTTTCGGATAATGTTAATTTAAATAATTAATTAAATTCCAGAAATTAATAAAAACTTTAGAAAATCATATTAAATAATTCGTAACTCCGATGAAAATACTTTATACATGAAACTTGCTCAGAATTTCGATACGAACCCGAATACGCCCTCTGTATTCCCGTCAGATGCCTCTAGCTATAAGAACATTGAACTTTTAGACCGATTTCAATAAATGAATAGTGCCCAACTTTAATTAAATAAATCCGAATAAATTCCTAAATTAACTAAATCAATTAGTTAGGCAGTAGAACACCCCGTCACTACATATTGTCATGTCATACTTTGTGTAGCATTGTTTGCTTTGTATTTACTGTTTCCTCCCCCCTCCTTCTCTCTCGATAGACGCTGAGACCGCTGACAACGCTGCCATGAACGACTACTACGTCGACGACCCTTCTCTCTCGACACAGCTTCCAGGCAAGCCCCCCCCCTTGATCAACCCGATATCGCCTATTCCTTCTCTCTACTGCTTGCATTAGAGTAGTGTAGCATGTTACTGCTTTCGGTTAAACCTATTCTGCTGCATAGCCTGTCTTTGCTACTACTGTTGATACCTTACCTGCAATCCTAAAATGCTTAGTATAGGTTGCTAGAATTACATCAGTGGCCCTACACTCTTGTTCGTCTGCCATGCTGTACTACTGGGCCGTGATCACTTTGGGAGGTGATCACGGGTTTATATTATATACTATTACATACTTATGTTTTTGTTCGGAGATGGGGGCTGAAGGGGCAGGTGGTTCCATCCAGGTAGAGGTGGGCCTAGGTTCCCGACGGCCCCCGAGTGTTACTTTGTGGCGGAGCGACAGGGCAGGTTGTGACCACCTAGGAGATAGGTGGGCCTGGTCCTGGTCGGCGTCCGCGGTTACTTCAAAATAACACGCTTAACGAGATTGGGTATTTGATCTGAGTCTGGCTACGAGCCTATACGTGCTAACCACCACGCGGGAACAGTTATGGGTACTCGATGTCATGGTATCAGCCGAAGCCTCCTAGACGTCAGCGGCTGAGCGGCGCGCGCCGGGTTGGACCGTGTAACGCGACTTCCTTTGTAATGGAGGTTGCTAGGTCTGCTCTCCGGCCGCCCACGCAACATGCAGGTGTGCAATGGGCGATGGGCCCAGACCCCTGTGCGCATAGGATTTAGACCGGCATGCTGACCTCTCTGTTAGGCCTAGGTAGGTCTGCGACGTGTTGATCTTTCGAGGCCGGGTATGACCTAGGAAAGTGTGCCCGGCCAGAGGGATCGAGCATGTTGGGTAATGTGGTGCACCCCTGCAGGGAAGTTTATCTATTCGAATAGCCGTGTCCCTCGGTAAAAGGACGACCCAGAGTTGTACCTCGACCTTATGACAACTAGAACCGGATACTTAATAAAACACACCCTTTCAAGTGCCAGATACAACCCGGTGATCGCTCTCTCACAGGGCGACGAGGAGAGGATCGTCGGGTAGGATTATGCTATGCGATGATACTTGGTGAACTTACCAGCTACTCTCTTCTATATGCTTCAAGATGGAGGCTACCAGAAGCGTAGTCTTCGATAGGACTAGCTATCCCCCTCTTATTCTGGCATTCTGCAGTTCAGTCCACAGATACTACCATTTCATTGATACCCATTGCATATGTAGTGTAGATCCTTGCTTGCGAGTACTTTGGATGAGTACTCACGGTTGCTTTGCTCCCTCTTTTCCCCCCTTTTTCATTCTTCTCGGACGTCGCAACCAGATGCTGGAGCCCAGGAGCCAGACACCACCTTCGACGACCACTACTACACCAAGGGTGCCTACTACTATGTGCAGGCCGCCGCTGACGACCATGAGTAGTTTAGGAGGATCCCAGGCAGGAGGCCTGCGCCTCTTCGATCTGTATCCCAGTTTGTGCTAGCCATCTTATGGCAACTTGTTTAACTTATGTCTGTACTCAGATATTATTGCTTCCGCTGACTCATTTATGTTCGAGCCCTCGAGGCCCCTGGCTTGTATTATGATGCTTGTATGACTTATTTATTTTTAGAGTTGTGTTGTGATATCTTCCCGTGAGTCCCTGATCTTGATCGTACACGTTTGCGTGTATGATTAGTGTACGATTGAATCGGGGGCGTCACAAGTTGGTATCAGAGCTGACTGCCTGTAGGAACCCCCCTTCCACACTCCTTGGCCGAAGTCGAGTCAACAAATTTACTAACACTAATATTATGATCCCGTGACCACATTCACCCCAAAGTTGGATAAGCCATAGTTATTCCTTAGAATAGTATTTTGGACAATATCCACACTGTCATATGACTCCTTTGAAACATCTTTGTTTTCAGATGGAACCCACGAGGCAGGTCGTGCGCCACACGGCGGGCATTGGAATCCAGGGTTCACCTGCTATGTTAGCTGAGATGATGACCTATCTGGGTTATCGCTGGCACCCTGAGTACACCGTGTACGAGCAGTACCAGGACTTTAACCAGGAGCAGTACCGTGCCATCGTCCACCTCTACTCTCAGGAGTATGACTCCACTACTGTGCTGCACACCGCTCATGGTGTTGGAGTGACCATCGATATGGCAGTCCACGATGCTGCTTATGCATCTCTGACACGTCTTCGTGGAGAGTATCGGGCGTTGGACACCTCCCCTTTCAGGCACGTTGCTATCGCATCTGACGATGGTGCGGAGGGATATTACACTGCTACCTACTCCACCGTCACCCGAGAGCCCTTCCACCATCAGAACCTGGTTCTGCATGCTGATGGGCTGGATTGAGCTAACCGAGGTCTTCGCCACGAGTTGTACACCACCCGTCAGCACCTTTACAGTGCTTTGACGCTGTTGCACCCCTTTGTCCGATCTGGTGAGCTGCCGCGATCTGCGATCTACCCAGTCAGGACCGTGATGCCCCAGGGTGTCGGTTGGCCAGATGTGGGAGGCTACGCTCCCGCACTTGGTCCTCTTTTGCCACCTGGACGTCGGGTTCTACACCAGAGTGTTCACGGACCGCAGGCTACTGACGTGGAGGACTTCCCGTCGCGTCACTACCAGCTGTCAGGCTACACCTACCTCCACAGTTCCTCCTGGGACTGATGTAGTCTTGCTTATTAGCATTAGATGCATTCGCCGCGAGCCTGCGTGCCACCTATGATGTCTTTAGTCTTATGTACTGAACTCTATGCATGATCCCTTTTGTAAGATATGCCAACTACTATGTAGTATCTATCGTGCTTCTTTCATTATGCATGTTTCACTAAGAATGATTCTTGTCTTTGCAAATTTCTCAATGCTGAACTACCCCTGTTATATATTAGCAGGATGGTTAGACCAGGTGGTCGTGGTCGTGGTGGCAACGCCCCACCACCGCCTGAGTATATGGCTGGTATGATCCAACAGTTCGAGCTGAACCGCCAGTTCATGGAGAATATGATGGCTCAGTTCCCGCGCCCCAATATGAACCAGCAGCCAGCCCAAATAACTCTGCAGGATTTCATACGCCTCAACCCAACCATGTACCGCAGCTCAACTCAGCCTCTGGATGCTGATGACTGGCTCCGTGACATCACCTATGAGATGGAGTCTGCTGATGTAGCCCTTGCCAGCTATGTCACCTTTGCTTCCTTCTTTCTGAAGGGACCTGCTGCTCAATGGTGGGACAGCCACAGGCGTACTCTGCCGGTTGGAGCGATCATCACCTGGCCAGACTTTCAAGCTGCTTTTCGTGCCCGCTTCATCCCACAGGGAATCATGGACCGGAAGAAGCGCGAATTCCGCAACCTCACCCAAGGCAACAAAACTGTGGAAGCTTATCAGCGGGAGTTTCTGGACTTATCCCGCTATGCTGAAGAAGACATTGCAACTGATGCACGCAGACAGGAGAAGTTTCGTGATGGCCTTCAAGCTGACATCAAGCTCGCACTTCTAGTGCATGACTTTCCCGATTTCGCCACCTTGGTGAACAAGGCCATCAATGTTGAAACTGATCTGCAGGAACACCAGAGCTCTCACAGGCGCAACCGTGACACGGGCTCATCTTCGGGCCCGCCCTCGCAGAAGCGTAAGATCTGGATCCCGAACAGCATGTACCGTCCAAATGCACCTGCTCCAAGGCAGTCTTATGCTGCGCCGCGTCTGCCTCCTCCACCACCCAGGCAGCCAAGACTTCCAGCTGCACCACCCCAAGCTCCTGCTCCCACCCCCAATAATGGTCTGGGCTACAAGTGTGGTCAACCAGGTCACCTTGCCAGGAACTGCTATCAGAACCAGAATCAACTGGCCCTTCCTGCAGCTGGCCGTGGAAGCAACCAGCCCCGCAACAACAATGCCAAGTCTTATGGTCGTGTTCATGCCAACCATGTTGATCTCAATGAAGCTCGAGACCAGCCTGCTACTGTGATGGGTACACTCCTCGTAAATTCAGTACCAGCATCCGTTTTATTTGATACAGGTGCATCGCATTCATTCATGTCGGAAGATTTTGCATGCTTGCATGACATTAAATGTGAGGACATGAACGCTTCACTATTAGTACACACCCCTGCGGGCCAATGTCGAACCTCCATGTTTTGCAAGGACGTCCCCGTTGAAATCAAAGGACTGGAATTCCTTGTCTCTCCCATCGCACTGAAGTCCTGTAGCATTGATCTCATTCTGGGAATGGAATGGTTGAAAGCGCATACTGCTTCTATAGTTTGCGCTACTAAGACCGTCCATCTGCTACACCCTTCCGATGAAATAATAAGCTACAACGCTCATCTGGTTCAGAATGCCAAGGCAAGGCTTTATGCGTTGAACGCATTGAACGCTGCACCACTCGAGGGCATTGAAAACATTCTCGTTGTTCATGAATTCCAAGACGTCTTTCCTGAAGAACTTCCAGGGATTCCCCCTGCTAGAGCTGTCGAATTCATCATCGACTTGAAACCAGGCACCACCCCTATAGCCAAACGACCCTACAAGATGCCGCCACATGAACTCATTGCACTTAAGGAGGAAATCGACACATCTCTCCGCAGTGGTTTCATTCGCCCCAGTTGCTCTCCTTGGGGAGTACCTTCCCTCTTTGTCAAGAAGAAGGATGGGACAAACCGATTGGTCCAAGACTACCGTCCTATTAACCAAGCTACCATTCAGAACAAATATCCTCTTCCTCGGATCAATGATCTGTATGATCAACTAGCTGGCTCATCAGTGTTCTCCAAACTCGACTTAAGGTTGGGATACCACCAGATCCGTGTTCATGAAGAGGATATCCCAAAGACCGCATTCGTGACTCGACATGGTTCATATGAGTACACTGTCATGTCATTCGGCTTAACCAATGCTCCAGCCACCTTCTCTCGTTTGATGAACTATATCTTCATGGAATACCTCGACAAGTTCATCGTGGTTTATCTGGATGATATCCTTGTGTACTCCAGGAATAAAGAAGAGCATGCTGAACATCTTCGTCTTGTCCTGGAGAAGCTTCGAGAGCATCAACTCTATGCTAAGTATTCCAAGTGTGAATTCTGGCTTCCCGAAGTAACTTATCTTGGGCATGTCATCTCCAAGGATGGTATTGCCGTCAACCCCGAGCGAGTTCAGGCTATTCTCGATTGGACTCCTCCGAAGAACGTCAAGCAAGTCAGGAGTTTTCTCGGTCTCGCCAGCTATTGCCGTCGATTCGTCGAGAACTTCTCCAAGATCGCCAGGCCTCTGACTAACCTATTGCATAAGGGCGTCAAGTACCAATGGACAGACAAATGTCAGGAAAGTTTCTAGGCACTCAAGGACAAGTTGACTTCTGCCCCAGTGCTTGCTCCACCTGATACTAAGAAGGACTTCGTCATTTACTGCGACGCTTCCCGTCAAGGATTAGGCTGTGTCCTAATGCAAGAGCGCAAAGTGATTGCCTATGCATCCCGTCAATTGCGCCCTCACGAAGAGAACTACCCAGTTCATGACCTCGAGCTTGCTGCTATCATACATGCACTGAAACAGTGGCGACATTACCTTCTCGGTAATCGTTGCGAGATCTTCACCGACCACCAAAGTCTAAAGTATCTGTTTACTCAGCCAGACCTGAACCTCCGTCAGCAGAGATGGATGGAGACTGTTGCAGACTTTGACTTGGGTATTTCCTATACACCAGGCAAGGCTAATGTAATGGCTGATGCCTTGAGCCGTAAGTCATATTGTAACCACCTCCAGGTTCACAAAGTTCAAGCCTCGCTTGTTGAAGAATTCAGAAAGCTGAACCTCCATATTGTTCCTCCTGGAGCACTCGCTCCCCCTCCTCCAGAGTTCCGCAAGATGAACCTCCGTGTTGTTCCCCAGGGTTCCCTCAATACCCTGGCTGTCGAACCAGATCTCTTGGGCAGCATCAAGACACTGCAGAAGTATGAATCTCAAGCCCACAAGATTAAGCGCTACCTCGCGGCAGGAAGGCCCTCGTGCTTCACCCTTGAAGATGATGACACCTTATTCTTTAAAGGTCGAATAGTGGTCCCTACGGAAGACAACCTGGATATGACTCAGAAGGTTATGAAAGAAGCTCATGAAACGCCTCTGTCTATTCATCCCGGTAGCACCAAGATGTACCAAGATGTCCGTCGAAAATTCTGGTGGTCTAATATGAAGCAAGACATTGCTCGTTATGTTGCTGAATGTGACGTTTGTTGTCGAATCAAAGCAGAACATCAAAGACCTGCTGGAACTCTGCAACCTATCTCTATTCCTGAATGGAAATGGGACCATGTTGAAATGGACTTCGTCACTGGTTTTCCCAAATCGCAGAAAGGTAATGATGCTATCCTTGTCATCATTGATCGACTCTCTAAAGTTGCACATTTTCTGGCGGTCAAAGAAATGATCACAGCTAGTCAGCTTGCAACTCTCTACATGTCTAGAATTGTTTCACTTCATGGTATTCAACTGGTAATCAGTTCGGACCGTGGCAGCTTATTCACTTCGAAATTCTGGGCAAGTTTCCGAGAAGCTATGGGTAATCATCTGTCATTCAGTACTGCATTTCATCCTCAGTCGCAAGGGCAAGTGGAACGTGTCAACCAAGTTCTCGAAGACATGCTTCGAGCTTGTGTTATCTCTTTCGGCAAGAAATGGGAGGAATCTCTCCCGTATGTGGAGTTCTCTTATAATAATAGCTATCAAGCTAGTCTGAAGATGGCCCCCTTCGAAGTGTTATATGGACGAAAGTGCCGAACCCCTCTGAACTGGTCAGAAACTGGGGAACGTCCACTTTTCGGTCCGGATATTATCCAACACGCCGAAGAACAAGTCCGCATCATTCGTGAGAATCTCAAGACTGCCCAGTCACGTCAGAAAAGTCAGTATGACCGTCATCATAAAGACATGGTCTATCAACCTAGCGAAAAGGCTTATCTTCGACTTACACCAATGAGGGGTGCTCACCGCTTCGGGATCAAGGGCAAGCTAGCTCCTCGCTATATTGGTCCGTTCACTATTCTCGAAAAGCGTGGAAAAGTAGCATATCAACTGGAGCTTCCGCCGAACCTTTCTCAGGTTCACGATGTGTTCCACGTGTCACAACTTCGCCGCTGCTTCAAGGACCCAATCCGAGCAGTGGATCATGAAGTTCTCGAATTGCAATAGGACCTCTCCTATAAAGAGCATCCGGTCCGCATTCTCGACCAAGCTGAACGCCGCACATGTCAGAAGGCAATCAAGTTCCTCAAGGTTCAGTGGTCAAATCATTCTGAAGATGAGGCCACTTGGGAACGCGAGGATCGTCTTCGTGAAGAATACCCCACTTTCTTTCAGTCTTCCTCTTAATTCTCGGGACGAGAATTCTTGATAGATGAGGAGAATTGTAACACCCCATGTCATTAGCCACAGTAATCACTTTTGATAATGACAAGTCAGCATGTTTAACAGTGCATAATCTTCATTAGCATCATAATGCATTTCAACTCCTAACTCAAATTCAAATTTAAATGAAAGTGGAAAATAAAAGTTATCCAACATAGAAACTAAAATGTTCAATAAATAGCAAATATTGCAGAGACCATTCTAAAATTGTAACCAACAATAAATAAATTAATTAGGTGGCCCAAACTTTACCAAAACAGCTAGGGTTAATACATTTTATTTATTATAAAATTCGTGTTAGCTCCAGTTGTCTCCAAACCAATTTTTGGCAGTGGTAGGTAATGCCTAGTAATTATTGGAACAATTGCTGTGTTTTAAAAAATTCAATATGAGGCCTAACTAATTACAAAGCAGGAAATAAGAATAAATAAAAGAAAAAGACAAAAAGAAAATAAGACAAAAAAAAAGAAAAAGAGAAAAAACCCCCCGGCCCAACTGGGCCAAGGCCCAGCCGGCCGGCCCAGCACCCAACCCCCTTATCCCCTGGAGGCCGAACCCTACCCCCTCCCACCGACAGCCACTCCCTCCCCCCGAAAATATCTCTCTCCCTCTCTCCCGATTGGATCGGGATCGAGAGGAGAGGAGCCCGCCGCGTCGCGCGTTCGCCCTGCCCGCGCCCGACGCGCCACCGCCGCCATCGCCTCTCCGCCACCACGCCGCCGTCCTCCTCGTCCTCCCCCTCGAGCTCAAGCCCACTGCCCCGTGCCCTACAGCTCGCGGTGAGCTCCGGCCTCCGTCGCCCGCCCCCTCTCCTCTCGGTCACCGCTGCCTCCGCTCGCGCTCGCCACGGTCGCCGTGCGCCAGGCCGCCCCGCGGCCGCGTCCGCGTCTGCGTCGCCCTGCTCGCCCGCCGGCTCGCCTGCGCTGACCGCGCCCAGGCGCGCCTCGCAGCCGCCCGCCGCCTGCCTCTGCGCCGCTCGCGCGCCCGGCACTGCCCCGCGTAGCCCCGCCGCCGTGACTGCTGCTCCGCTGCTGCCGAGCCGCCCTCTGCCGCGCCACCGTGCTCGCCCCGACCAGCTCCACCGCCTGCACAGGCCGGGTCAACGCCCACGCGCCCGCGCACGCGCTGCCGCCCGTCGCCGCGCCCCTACCGCCCACGCACCCGCGCGCACGTGCCCGCGCACGCGCGCCGCGCCCGTCGCCCGCGCCATCGCCTCGCTGCGCCCTGGCGCTGCTCGCCTCGCCCACCAGCGCCCTCAGGCGCATACGGGTGCCCAGCGCCCGCTCCGGCGCCCAAACCCACTAAGGCCCAACGGGCCTATGACAGCACGGGCCCACGCCCAGAGAAAAACGAAAATAGAAAAACAAAGAAAATAAAAATAAAAAAATAAAAATAATTTAAATAAATAAATAATTAAGTTAATTAACCCTGTTTAGATTAATCTAATTTAATTAATTAGTTTAATTAAATGTTAATTAATTAGTTAACCCTAATTAACCTAACCAGTCTATGACATGTGGGACCCACGTTTCAGGATGCCTGCTGATGTCATGCTGATGTCAGCATAGCACTGTTTCGGATAATGTTAATTTAAATAATTAATTAAATTCCAGAAATTATTAAAAACTTTAGAAAATCATATTAAATAATCCGTAACTCCGATGAAAATACTTTATACATGAAACTTGCTCAGAATTTCGATACGAACCCGAATACGCCCTCCGTATTCCCGTCAGATGCCTCTAGCTATAAGAACATTGAACTTTTAGACCGATTTCAATAAATGAATAGTGCCCAACTTTAATTAAATAAATCCGAATAAATTCCTAAATTAACTAAATCATTTAGTTAGGCAGTAGAACACCCCGGCACTGCATATTGTCATGTCATACTTTGTGTAGCATTGTTTGCTTTGTATTTACTGTTTCCTCCCCCCTCCTTCTCTCTCGATAGACGCTGAGACCGCTGACGACGCTGCCGTGAACGACTACTACATCGACGACCCTTCTCTCTCGACACAGCTTCCAGGCAAGCCCCCCCGTTGATCAACCCGATATCGCCTATTCCTTCTCTCTACTGCTTGCATTAGAGTAGTGTAGCATGTTACTGCTTTCGGTTAAACCTATTCTACTGCATAGCCTGTCTTTGCTACTACTGTTGATACCTTACCTGCAATCCTAAAATGCTTAGTATAGGTTGCTAGAATTACATCAGTGGCCCAACACTCTTGTCCGTCTGCCATGTTGTACTACTGGGCCGTGATCACTTCGGGAGGTGATCACGGGTTTATATTATATACTATTACATACTTATGTTTTTGTTCGGAGATGGGGGCTGAAGGGGCAGGTGGTTCCATCCAGGTAGAGGTGGGCCTAGATTCCCGACGGCCCCCGAGTGTTACTTTGTGGTGGAGCGACAGGGCAGGTTGTGACCACCTAGGAGACAGGTTGGCCTGGTCCTGGTCGGCATCCATGGTTACTTCAAAATAACACGCTTAACAAGATTGGGTATTTGATCTGAGTCTGGCTACGAGCCTATACGCGCTAACCACCACGCGGGAACAGTTATGGGTACTCGACGTCGTGGTATCAGCCGAAGCCTCCTAGACGTCAGCGACTGAGCGGCGCGCGCCGGGTTGGACTGCGTAACGCGACTTCCTTTGTAATGGAGGTTGCTAGGTCTGCTCTCCGGCCGCCCACGCAACATGCAGGTGTGCAATGGGCGATGGGCCCAGACCCCTGCGCACATAGGATTTAGACCGGCGTGCTGACCTCTCTGTTAGGCCTAGGTAGGGCTGCGACGTGTTGATCTTCCGAGGCCGGGTATGACCCAGGAAAGTGTGCCAGGCCAGAGGGATCGAGCGTGTTGGGTAATGTGGTGCACCCCTACAGGGAAGTTTATCTATTCGAATAGCCGTGCCCCTCGGTAAAAGGACGACCCGGAGTTGTACCTCGACCTTATGACAACTAGAACCGGATACTTAATAAAACACACCCTTTCAAGTGCCAGATACAACCCGGTGATCGCTCTCTCACAGGGCGACGAGGAGAGGATCGTCGGGTAGGATTATGCTATGCGATGATACTTGGTGAACTTACCAGCTACTCTCTTCTATATGCTTCAAGATGGAGGCTACCAGAAGCGTAGTCTTCGATAGGACTAGCTATCCCCCTCTTATTCTGGCATTCTGCAGTTCAGTCCACAGATACTACCATTTCATTGATACCCATTGCATATGTAGTGTAGGTCCTTGCTTGCGAGTACTTTGGATGAGTAATCACGGTTGCTTTGCTCCCTCTTTTTCCCCCTTTTTCCATTCTTCTCGAACGTCGCAACCAGATGCTGGAGCCTAGGAGCCAGATGCCACCTTTGACGACCACTACTACACCGAGGGTGCCTACTACTACGTGCAGGCCGCCGCCGACAACCATGAGTAGTTTAGGAGGATCCCAGGCAGGAGGCCCGCGCCTCTTCGATCTGTATCCCAGTTTGTGCTAGCCATCTTATGGCAACTTGTTTAACTTATGTCTGTACTCAGATATTATTGCTTCCGCTGACTCGTTTATGTTCGAGCATTTGTATTCGAGCCCTCGAGGCCCCTGGCTTGTATTATGATGCTTGTATGACTTATTTATTTTTAGAGTTGTGTTGTGATATCTTCCCGTGAGTCCCTGATCTTGATCGTACATGTTTGCGTGTATGATTGGTGTACGATTGAATCGGGGGCGTCACAAAGAGGCACAAAAGTTCTTTGATAACTTGACGGAGAGGGCCGTCCGGGAAGAAGCAGACTTCATCCGAGCCACCACCGACGAAGAGGTGGCATACATCGCCACTAGGGCGGAGGAGGCAAATCTTGCCGCGGAGGCTGGCAGCGCCGGCTTCACAGAATGGGAAGCCAGTGATGCAGAGGTAGTGGTGGAGAAAAATCCTGCCGGGAAGGACAAAGCTGCCGGGGAACAGAGCAGCACAGCCGCTGAGAGCTTGTCCGACGAAGACGCGGCTGAAGAAGAACCGTAAGAAGAGCTCCCAGCCCTGAAGAAGACAAAGCGTGTTCTTCGAAAGGCTGCATCTGGTATCCCGGCAAGCCGACCTTCCTCGAGCAGGGAGGCTCCCGGCAAGAAAGCGGCCGGCAAGACTGCACCACGGCAAGGAGTTCGACAGCAACCTGCGCAGCGTGCGAGACCCACGTCAGCGGCTACTGCTGAGGCGGCAGGGGTGTCTCGCACTACCGCACTGGAAGCTGAGGTGACGGAAACACGCCAACCCCCGACGCCTGCTACAGCCAAGCGACCTAGGACCCCTCCTCCGCCTCCCCACACAGACACTGCAACGGAGGTCGATTTCGACATCTCCGGCTTCAGTCCGGAGCGAGAAGAGGAAGAGTGAGTACCTTGCCACAACCTTTATCTTCCAATCCTGGATCAATCTTATTGACTTGCTTGTATTGTCTCTGCAGTGATGCAGAAACCTTGATGGAGAGGATGGCGAAGAGGACAAAGACTTCTATAGGCGACGAGCCTCCGGCAGGCTTCGTGAGCGCGCCGGAAACTACTACCATTAGCCCGGATCTTAGTCCTCGACGCAGCCCTCAGCGCAGCCCCCAGCGTAAGTTCATTATTCTTTTCGGTTGGGGAATGCTGAGGTTCCTATCCTTGCCGCTGATATCTTTGGGCTTGCAGGAGAAGGACGGCAACAAAGGGAGTTATCAGGAGATAGCCTCATCGCGCCACCTCTGTCAACCACATCGCCCACAAGCGCGTCCCCGGCAAGTGATCACACCGACGAGCTTGTCTTGGTTGAGGAGGAGCCAACAACCATGGATACTGGCATCTTACCCCCGGCAACCAAGGTTGCCGGGAGGGGCGAGGCCGCCTGTCGACAGCCCGATGCAAGTAACCAATTGCCTTAACGCGCTTGCTATTCTTTCCTTTATCTCTCTTTCTTTTGTCTTCTTGAACTTCAATCTTGATCTCATTCTGTTTCTTCCCCTTGTCCTTTAGAACTCCCTGAGATGGAAGACATGGACATCGACGCTGTCATCGAGGAGACCGCCAGGGATGTTGCCGCCGAAGCCGACAAGATCGCTGCTAGCGAGGCCGCCATGGATGCCACCGTAGAAGCCGGCAGTGCTTTTGCCGATGAGGCCGCCAAGACTGCACAGGAGGAACCCGCCAAAGAGTCTACTGAAGAGGGCGGCAAGGAGGCTGGTGGCCGTACTGACGGCATTCCAGCCGCAGGAGCGCCAGGCGCTGCGCCGGCCATGGAGCCCCCTGCTACTGGTGAGGCGGTTGCTGAGGATCAACCGTCAACATCCGAAGTCCCCTCATCCAGCAAATATCTCAAAGTTGGCGAGAACCTGTTTGTCAACTTGCCGGGGACGGCAAGCATTGGGGCACCGGCCGAAGGGGAAGTCTTTGATGAAGAAATCATCGCTGCTGCTGGGCTCGAGGTTGTTGATGATCCAAGCGCCAGCAGCGACAAATCTGAAGAGGATCAGCTCCTTCAGGCCATGGGCGAAAATTTCCGCAAGCTCCAGGCTCTTCACCGCGCCCGAAAAGAGAAAGCAGATTCCAGAATGGCAGTTGTCGAGGCGGCTGAAGCAGATTTTCAGAGGCGCGTCGAACAAATGCAAGTCTGGTACGCCAAGGCCCTCCAAGAGTTGACTGCCGGCCGGGAACAAGTGAGCCAAAAGTGGACAGAGATCCTCTTGAAACAATCTGACGTGGAGAAGGCGCAAGAGGAAGCTATGCAAAGAATTGCTGCTGAAGATGCTCTCCTGACGGGGCGTCGCATTGCGCTTGATGCTCATGAGGAAGACCTTGCCGCACGTGAGCAGGCGATCGCCGCCAAGCTTCATAGCAAAGATGAAGATATTGAGAAGCTTGTCACGCGGCGGACCCAGGAGCTGGAGCAGAAGCACAAAGAGGCGCTCGAAGCTCTAACTATAGATCACGCCGGCAAGCTCAAGGAGGCCGTCGATGCTGCCGAGGCTGCAGAGGCCGCCAAGAATGAGCTGAGCGACAAAGTCAAGAAACTGGAAGTGGATCTTGAAGAACACGGCAAGAAGCTCTCGACGCTCAAAGGTGACAGGGAAAAAACCCTCCACACCCTGGCGGAGATGCAAGTTGCCATGCCTAACAAGACCAAGCAGCTCTCCTCAGCAAATGATGCTATTGCCGTTCTAGAACTGAAGCTGACCACATTGGAGAAGTCTCTCAAGGACGGCAGGGCCCGCGAGAAGGCCCTGCTCAAAGATCTCCAGGAAGAGAAGAACCTGCTCAAGAGCGCTGCCGCCGCCCAAGTTGATTACGAAAAGGGGGTGAAAATTCGGACTGGACGCCTCATCGACGCTGCGGAGAAGCTCACGGCAGAACTGTCAACCATGGGTCTGTCAAACTTCAGGTATTCTTCCGAAGAAAGGATATCTTCGAGTGCCAGGTTGACGATGTTCTTCGAAAGCATCATTGATGCTCTGAAGCTGCTTCAGTCTAACCGGGCGACCCAATTGGCCAATGAGTCCCGCCAGCTTTGCCGGGCCGTCCTCCGCAAGGTACTTATCAAGGTGGTGCATAATAATCCTGGCATCGACCTCTCCAACGTGCTCGGCCGCCTGCCAAAGGACGCAAATCTCGAGGCACTTGAAAAGCTTGTCGCGTCTATCCTTGAGAAGGTGGATTCAATCAAAATGGTCGAAGGCCAGTGCAGAGATTAACTGCTCCACCTCTTCTTGCCGTCGTCATTCCATGCCAAAGACAATTAAGTCTTAAGTTAGAACTGCGGCAACTTATTAATGTAATATAACTTGCTTATGTTTGGGTACATGCATGCTATCTCCCTTGTCTGATTCCTTTATGTATGGAGTTCACCCTACGCTAACTGAAAAACTTGCCGGCGCGCAACCTGCCGCGAGCGCTGGGTGCGGGACTTCAGCAGCCTGCTGGAGGTGCAGCGGCCGGCAAGACTCCTTGGCGTTCTCAATGCAGCCACTTAAATTGTTGAGCGGACTCGAAACAAAATAAGGGCGCAACCGATTACAGCAAGGGTTCCTTCGCGTGCAGGTTTTCCATACAAAAGTCGAAATCATCCAAGGAAAATAACTTTGCAATAAAGGAAACTTGCCCTAAGTTTTAGAACTTAGCTTTCTGTCACTGTCCTTCCTCCGGCAAGCGTCAATTCTGAACGTCGCCAACTTGCATCAATTCTGAATGTCGCCAACTGGTACTCATATCTCCCTTCCCCCCCGGCAAACGTGCACGCGAGGAATCCTTCTGTCTTTTGAGAAAAAGAAAGAAGAGAAAATAAAGATATGAAACCTTGGCGGTTCTTTAGAACTTACCGGGAGCAAGTGTCATACAACATCTTAGACAAACATGCATATATATATATATGAACATGGAAATCAATAAGGAAATGCACAGCACTTAAGTTTATTCATCTGGGCTCAGGATCTGCGCCTGGCTTTGTACAAAGGATTATATGCCTTGCCGGCAAGACTTGTACAAAAGGGTGGTTGCCGGGAGCCCCCGGCAACCGTGCCTTATGGGTAGAACTTGCGAAGATGTTCGATATTCTAGGAATTGCTCACTGGAACGCCATCTTCGGTCTCCAGGCGGACATCGCCGGGCCTGGTGACTCGTACTACCCGATAAGGGCCTTCCCACTTTGGCGTCAACTTATTTGAATTCTTGGCGGACTAAATCCGTCGAAGAACAAGGTCGCCTTCCTCAAGGCTTTAGGCATGAACTTTACGGCTATGGTAGCGGCGCAAAGCTTGCTGGTAGCATGCAGCTCGCACAGCAGCCTGAAGACGATTCTCCGCAAGGAGCACAGCATCATCTTGCCACAGCTGCTCTTGCTCAAGCTCATCATAAGCGAGCACTCGAGGTGATCCGTACGTGAGTTCCGTGGGGAGAACTGCTTCCGCTCCGTAGACCAGAGCAAAGGATGTCTGGCCGGTGGCTCGATTTGGTGTCGTTCTGATTGACCAAAGAACCGCCGGCAACTCATCAATCCAGCGTCTTCCGCACTTTTTCAGCCTGTCAAAGGTTCTGGTCTTGAGACCGCGCAGCACTTCAGCATTGGCCCTCTTTGCTTGGCCGTTGCTTCTCGGCTGAGCAACAAAGGCAAAACAAATTTTGCTGCCAAGGTCTTGGACGTACTTCATGAACGTGCGACTTGTGAATTGCGTGCCGTTGTCGGTGATGATCCTGTTGGGCACACCGAAACGGCAAACTATCCCTTTAAAGAACTTGACGACTAATTGTGCTGTCACCTTCCTCACTGCTTCCACCTCCAGCCACTTTGTGAACTTGTCGATAGCAACGTACAAGTACTCAAAGCCCCTGGTAGCAAAGGGAAAGGGCCCAGTATGTCGAGCCCCCAGACCGAGAATGGCCAGGAGAGAGGAATCGTCTGAAGAGCTTGAGCTGGCTGATGCGATTTCTTTGAATGAAACTGGCACGCTTCACACTCGGTTACTAGTGCAGTTGCATCCTGGAGAGCGGTGGGCCAAAAGAAACCTTGCCGGAATGCTTTCCCGACAAGTGCTCTTGATCCTATGTGAGAGCCACAAATGCCTCCATGTATTTCTGCCAACAACTCTAGTCCATCCTCCAGAGGAATGCACTTCAATTTCACACTGTTTGGTCTCTTTTTGTATAGGACGTCATCGACGAACTTGTACATAACAGACCGACAAGCTACTCTTTCCGCTTCTTCCTGTTCCTCCGGGAGTTCTCCTGTTTGAAGAAAATGGACAATGTGCTGCGCCCATGCTGGAGCCTGGGGCTCGACAGCTAGGACTAAAGGCATCTCCTCCGCCGGGGGAACATTTGTCTCGACGGCGAAAGCGTGAGGTTCCGCCGGAGCCTGTCGTTCCCCGGCAGGTTTGTCGTTGATCCCGGCAAGTTCCTTGCCGGCGGCTCCGGGGAGCTCTGCCGGAAAGTACTGTCCAGAATTCAACTTTCTTCTCTTTTCTTAACGCATTGATGGCGCCACGGATGGTTGAGTCAAATGGAGCACAAAAGTTCCTGGTTCCACAGGCAACTTGAGGGCAGCGTGCTTTGATAGGTCGTCAGCAATACTGTTCTCGGCATGAGGGATGTGCTTCATTTGCAGACCGTCAAAGTGCTCTTCCATTTTTCTCACTTCATCCACGTAAGCTTGCATCAATGGACTCTGATAACTCTTATTAACTTTCCTGACGACAAGCTGCGAATCGCCTCTGACGACGAGCTTCTTGATACCAAGGTCTGCCCCGATCTTGAGACCGGCAAGCAAATCCTCGTACTCCGCAGTGTTGTTCGTCGAACTCTCCCGGGGAAAATGCATTTGGACTACGTACTTGAGGTGCTCTCCGGTGGGTGTGACAAGCAGCACGCCAGCACCGGCGCCTTGCAGCGAAAAAGCCCCGTCAAAGTACATAACTCATTGCTGGTCAATTTCCTTGCCGGGGAGAATTGTTTCTTGAACCTCCTCGTCTGGCGTTGGGGTCCATTCCGCAGTGAACTCTGCCAAAGCCCTGCTCTGAATTGTCGAAGTGCTTTCAAACTTGAGACCAAAGCTCGACAACTCCAATGCCCACTCCACAATCCTGCCGGTTGCTTCTGGATTTCGCAAAATCCGTTGCAACGGAAAGCGAGTGACGACGGTGATTTCATGTGCTTGAAAATAATGGCGCAGCTTCCTCGAGGCCATAAGGAGGCCGAAAAGCAACTTTTGCACGCCAGAATATCTTGACCTAGCTCCTTGCAAAAGAGAGCTAACAAAATAAACCGGGCACTGCACTACCTTTTTCTTCTGCAATGATTCTTCTGACTGCACAGATCTTGTCTTGCCGGGATCAACCC
Source organism: Thinopyrum elongatum (assembly GCA_011799875.1). Taxonomy (NCBI): domain Eukaryota; kingdom Viridiplantae; phylum Streptophyta; class Magnoliopsida; order Poales; family Poaceae; genus Thinopyrum; species Thinopyrum elongatum. The sequence continues at coordinate 284,160,840 of CM022300.1, forward strand.
TTGCCGGGGAAGATCCTGCCGTGTCACCTGACGGTCCTGCCGCTGGTGTTGCTTCCTCATCAGCTTCTCTCTGCGCCACTAACGCAGCACTAACCACTTGATTTGTTGCTGCCAAATATAGCAGCAACGGTTCTCGTGGTTTAGGCGCGACTAGCATCGGCGGAGAAGAAAGGTATTTCTTCAAATCTTGCAGCGCAGCCTCCGCCTCCGGAGTCCATTTCATCAGACCTGCCTTCTTCAAAATTTTGAAAAAGGGCAGGGCGCGCTCAGCAGATTTGGAAATAAACCTGCTTAGAGTAGCAACACAGCCGGCAAGACGACGGACATCCTTGACGCATCTTGGCGCTTCAATCTGCTCAATAGCTTTGATCTTGTCGGGGTTCGCTTCGATTCCCCAACAAGATACAAAGAATCCGAGGAGCTTGCCGGAAGGAACACCGAACACGCACTTCTCAGGATTGAGCTTTAAGTTGATCTTGCGCAGATTTGCAAATGTTTCTTCTAAATCTTGTATGAGCGTCGCTTTGTCCTTGGTTTTGACCACTATATCATCAATATATGCCTCTATATTTCTATGGAGCTGAGGCTCAAAACCAATTTGGACGGCTCTCGCAAATGTAGAACCAGCACTTTACAACCCGAAAGGCATTCGTATAAAACAATACGTACCACATGGGGTGATAAATGCGACACCTATGGGACCCTCAAAGAATCCCTTTACGATTCGGTAGGGGGAGAGGTATGCGCAAAGAGCAGAACCAATGATCGACGCGCGAGCGATTTTACCCAGGTTCGGGCCGCTAATCAGTGTAAAACCCTACTCCTGCCTTGTTTTATTATCAGTGTTCTTGAGCCCAGGCTCCAGGAGCGCTCGCAATGAACTGTACGTTCAAAGAGCAGCAACGCATGCAGAATGGGCCAGAAGATCCTCCCCCCTGTAGCAGTTGCCTTGGGCCTCCTTTTATATGTTCCAAGGGGTCACCACAGTGGCAAAATGTATATACATTGAGGTGTAAAGTAGCTACAGGGTTATCATACCCAATCACTGACGGATTAGGACAAACGCATTTAATGCACCATGAGGTGTCCGTTTGGGTGTCCTCACTTTCTTGGGGATGGAAAAAGGGGCCATCCCATCAGCACCGCTTAAGCTCTCCTCCACTGGCGCGTCGCCACGCATCCAAAGAAGGACCCAGAATATCAGGTTTGTTGCTGTGCCAGAGCGGTGGCACAGCAACAAAATCTTGCCGGGCGCTGAATCTTGCCGGGCGCCGAACTTTGCCGGGCGCCGAATCTTGCCGGGCTTCGCAGGCCACCCCGGCAAGATCTTGCCGGGGACGCTGGCTTTCGGATTCCAGCTCTTCTTATCTGCTGATCCTCAGATCTCTGACTTGAGAATTTCTTTGGTGGCCTGAGTCAACCTCGAACTGTTCCTCGACAAGCCTTGCTGCGAGTATGGCTACAACTGCCCATGCACAAGTACGGGGTACTAATGGCCCAATACTTAGTACACCGACAGTAGGATGGCAACCAGATGAAACAAGTCCCCTGGCTTGTCACCACGAAGATGCGGCCTAAATGGCACACGGTGTCTTCGAACATGTAGGGGTACAAATCTGCCGCGACCAACATGTGCCAGCCTCTGCCGTTACGGCCTTTTGTATTGATGGCAATCCTTATGTTGAACACCGTGATGAGATAGTAATCGTCATAGCTGCGTCGCTTTGTCAGCGGGTCCGCAATTGCTATCTTCTTCAATCTCATGTAGGCATCATCATACGTATTCCAGCCCAGCCAGTCCGGAAGGCCGATCCCAATGGTGGAGAATGGGTCTACGGGAACGGCCGCACTGCTGTGGATGTTGTGCAAAGTGATGGTGGTATCCGATAGGAGGTTTGCAAGCCAATCTCCATTGGCACCAATCCAGACCTATATATAAGACGGTGGGCAGCGGAGAAATTACGGGATGGAATAACTAAGTACTATATTTAGAATATACACTACATGATCAAGCTCCATGACTCACCTGCTCATCGCAAAATCCGACTACCTCTCAACGTCGGCAACTCTAGCGGAGTCAACGTGCAACCACGGCCAGGTAGCGGTGGACTGTTCGATGGATTGTCCCATAGAATAACCTTCTGCTCGAGAACACATGGAAGACCAACAAGCATGGCCTTTTCCCAAGCCTATTGACTCACCGTCTTAAAAAAGTTGGTGCAGGAAGCACCGAGTCTTGTGGCGGTGAGGACGTCGGAGCGGCATGCAATTTCTCCCAGAGGATCGTCGTCCAAGGTCTCCCAGCCCTGACGAGGAGGAGAACCGGCTGGCGAATCCATGGCAGCAAGGACGAACTACCTTGGTCTCTTCGGGGGGAGGGGAACTGGTGAGGAGGAGATAAGAGCGTAACCGCAGGGCCTCGTCCCTTCGTTAAGGAAGTTATGCGGGCACACATAGTGGTAGTGCGATGGTGTAGTTATTATTTACTACGTAGTACTGTAGGAGTAGCAGTACTTTCTCTATGTACTGTACTTCTATAGTGCACCAGTTTTGAACTCTTGAATCTCAAGGCCAAGGAGCTACAGTTGCAAGTGGAGGGTACTACTATTCTCTAGAACCATCGCTGTATTATCAATGCAGGGAAAGTACACCTCCGTACTCTCCATGCTCTATTCAAGTGCGTAGCTGGCCTACTCAGCCGCTCCTCTCACGCACACACTAGCAGCCTGTTTATCAGCGATGGTTGCTGCGGGGGCAGAAAATTTGAGTTCTTTGATACGTACAATGAGACTAGGCTTTTCGCTTCCATTTGTGGAGGTGTAATGGATCTCATCGAACTTTGTTTGTTGGTCCTTCCTTCTTTATTAATGAGATGAGGCAAAGCTTTTGCTTCCATTTCAAAACAATAACAAAAATGGTGTCAAGAGGAATTTTTTTATAGAGTTTAGAGCCGATAATGGAGTGAAGTCCATGCGTGTAAGGCCTCAAGCTACAGAGTAGTAGCACTTTACGTACAAAGCCATATTGCACAGTTCCCAATGCCGCACCAGGCTTTTCCGGCTCCTCGGGCTTCATGGGAGGCGCTAGTTTAAAGATGGTTGCTGATGAGGAAACAGCAAGCGAGGTGCGGCTAGGGCAAGCACGCAGGCGAGAAACGTTGCACAGTGTGAATTGATATATAGGAGAACTACTACTTTACATAGTACTAGTACTACTCTAGTACGCGAGCCACGAGATGATGGGAGGGAAAGCCCGTTCACGTGGCTAGGCTATCCAGTGCACCCATATTGTGGTGCGACACGTCCGTTCGACTTCAAAACCAGTGTACAATATTGGCTCGTAGCGAGGTTAATATTGTAAGGCCGCCGGGCGTTCAGCCGGGATCGAACCCACAAAATGAGCTATACACTCCCACGACCACTAGTTTTACAACACAACCTAGAATCGCCTTTTGTCGCTAGTACATTGTTCCTTACAAGAAACCACTACCAAGAAACTACCACTTTCCAACCAGCCCTACCAGGAAACCACTACTCTACAAAAATTAGCAAAACCATACCAAAATTTTCTTAATCCGTCGCAATAAACTACCAAGTGCCGTTATAGGCATGTTTTAGCCCATGTCGCCCCTTAAGTCAACGCTGTCTATTTGACCGGCAAGTTAGGCATTATGACTTGTGGGACCTACATGTTAGTCTGGACAAAAATCCCCGAGTGACCTCCTACCTCCGGCCCATCCACCTAGTCATCCTCGGCCATGGGAGGCAGCTACCGCCGTCGGCAGAAGGCGAAGTCAAAAGCGCCAGCGGCGCGGAGCCCATCTTGCGACAGCCCAGATGCCAGCTCCGTGCGGCGCTCGCGGCCGCTAGCTAGCCAAGCTAGCACACACCCTGCTGGATGCATCCAGCTGCTTGTCTACAAGGTTTGCTAGCTAGGTTGGCACGGTGGTGCGGCGGCTTGCTCGCGCGCGCCGCGCTAAGGCCAGCCATCTGGCTCGAGCGAAGGCCAGCGCGGCGGTTTTCTCACGCGTGAGCCACGCTCCGAACAGCCAGCCAACCCGTGCGGACGCCAGCGCACCGTCCGGCCCGTCTGACGGAGCGGCGGCCAACTCGCTCATCATCAGCGCCTGCGACAAACACGCATACGAACTATTTGAAGTAATGTTCAGGAAAAATAATGATTGGAGGAGGAAGAAGAGGATAGATGCTCAGATGTGGGTCCCTCGTGTCTTAATGGTCAACACAACGGTCAAACAGACCGTGTTGGTTTAAGGTGCCTCGTTAGCACGGATGTGTGGGCCAACCCTGTCATAAACGGGTTTAAATGAGCCTAATCAGCACTAGGTAGTAAGTTTTTGGCGTGGATTAAGAAATTTTGGGTATGTTTTTGCTATTTTTTGTACAGTAGTTTCTTCTTAGGGCTGGTTGAAAGTGGAAGTTTTTTGTTAAATACTCTACATACTGTAAGTAGGAGTGAAAGTTAAGCTTTGGAAGCCAATAAGCACGACTAGTTACATAGTGCCTGTGTGTATGTAATTCAAACTAAATATTAACCATGAGTGACTAATATCTTGATGGAGAACTCAAAACTATGGAAATACTATCAATTTTTTTGCATGGATGGAAATACTAGCAATGTGCACGTGCGTTGCAACGGATCATAAGTAGAATAATACTTATTCACAAAGTTGATAGAAAACACTCTAATTTTGATATACATATATCACTAAAAATATATTATGTTTCAACCAGAATATATTCCTTGGGCTGTTTTGATGAGGTGAGGGAGGGATGTTGTTGGTTTTAAGATACTAAGGGGTTTTCTGCAAATTGGGGTAGAGCAGTGGGATGTTGTTCGAAAAGGCAACAACTTACCTCACAGTTGTTAGATGTAGATCTAATGGTCAGAAATGATGGATGGCAGACACACCATCATCACCAACTAAGTCTTCTATAGGAGTATATAAGTATGGAGATACAAATATATTACCGATACTTGTTTCCATAAACTTGGATCTATGTTCTATTCAACGGCTGAGCATGTGGGGCCTTAGCACGATGACTTCCCGACTGTGTAAAACAAAGGTTTTCCCGTCGCCGATAAGGAGGGGGTGACGGCGGCGTGCTTTCGGCTCGCTCTAGTCCTAGTAGTCATACTAGGTGGTCTACGGATGTGTAGATGTATTCTTCTTCACGTCTCGTGTTCATCGTAATGCCATGAATGTTGATGAATAGACGGTAAGTTATTCACGAGAAAACCTTGGTTGAGCATGTGTGCGAGAGAGAGATAGCGCGTGTGTGTGATATGTAGAGACTGAGGCAATGATAAGAGATTCTTTGTGTGTCTCTATGTGTGGAGGATAGAGAGAGACATGTGCATGGGGCTTTGTGTTGTGAGAATATGCAAGGGTGTGTGTCTTAAAAGAAGGATCCAGATAGATGGGTGTTATGCGTGTCTGTGTGTGTTTGTGTGCGCGCGCGTGTGTGAGAGAGAGTCTGTGTATGTGGAGAAGAGAGACCACTAATGATGTAAACCTAGTAGGGAAGGGGGAATGGTGTGACATGTGTGTCCAAGAGAGAGAAAGACATGTGTAGTAGCGGGATAGCATGGGTGCGGGCGGGGAGCAGACTATTCGGAAGAGACATCGAGTGTGTGTGGGAGAGGGGTGTGAGAGCGAGAGAGCGAGCGAGCGAGCGAGGGAGAGAGAGAGGAAGAGAGGGGGAGAGAGAGGGGTTGTTTGTGTGCGGAAGTGGCGTATAGATAGGGAGACAAGGTTGATGTTGTTCGAAAGTGGCCTATGTATGGAGACGCAAGGAAAGCGAGTAATCGTGTGTGTGATAGAGACTTCATGAGAGATCTAGAATAGATGGTGTAGAGAACAACATGCGAGATTGAGATCGATGATACGCTAGGGAGCTATGGAAAGAGTCACAACATATATGTATATAGGGAAGGAGTTGGGTCGGGTCCGCATGTTGGAGAGATAGAAAGAAGAGATTGGTGCACAAGGAGACAAAGGGTGCTTGTTTGTAGTGGGGGTGGTGAGTGAGGTGTGTATCAATTAACGCGAGAGAGATAGAGATATGGTGGAGAGTGTGCGAGAACCACATAACTAGGGAGACATACGTTGGGTGGCGATGTTTTGTGTGTATGGGAAAGATACACTGCTATATAGTGCGTGTGCTTGGGAAAGAGAGATGCCGGGAGACCTAGAGAGTGGGGGAAGAGATGTGTGCATGACTGAGAGACAAAGTAATAGAGACCTATATTGGGGTCCGGCTTAGAAGAGAGGGGCGTTAATGTGCTCCCGTGTTCGTGTTCGGGGGAGAGAAAGCCTTGGGAGGGGGAGTGGGCACGGGGTGGTGGGCTTCAGATAAACACTGAGGTGTCTATATTTGAGAGACATAAGCGTAATTGAGATATATATGGTCAATAGTGTGTGCACTCATAGTTGATCAATTTGTTTCACAGTTTGGACTATGAGATAACGTTACTTTTGAACATGCGTGATATACTTTGAAGTACTAGAACTACAAACCTAAGATTGGAATCTTGGAATTTGACTCCATTATTAGCTTTTGTAATTCATTTAAATGGGGTTACATTTTTTAAGCTAGGATTTCGTGATTTCAAATTCATATATCAAACCTATAGATATACACATACGATCATGTTCAAACCTTATAATCATCCACTTTATTCATACACATACACATTTTTGTTTTTGTCATCATATTTAGGATAAACACATTTGGAATTTCATTTTAATTGGAGCATATGATGGTATTTGCTTCCACTAGCTCAATGATCCATATTTGAATTGAATGGACAATCTAAGTTTCGAGTTGGAGACATTGATTTTCGAATCTTGCACTTTTTTTGCGTGCACAACAAATAAATTCTCGGCCATGATATCATAGTCGGCCATACAAGAGCAGAACACTTAATTTCAGCCGCTAAAAGCTTTCAAACTTCCAGCTCACATCGAAATATCTCGTGCCCAAAAGTTTAACCCTGCGATATTCCTGTTTTACCCCTGCCACATGAACGGAAAAGGGCTGCTTTGGTTACTCCATTGTTTTCCCCTCGTTGCCCCCAACATTCTTCCCTAGAGACCCTCCCCTTCCCCTCCCCGCCTCCTCTCCCAACCCCGCCAAGCCGCCGAATCTAGTCCTCCACCGCAGCGGTGGACCTCACACCCTGCTGGATCTACCTTCCGCACCTTAGAACCCCAACTGCCAACTGTCGGTGTACTAGGTATTGGGCCACTAGTACCCCGTACTTGTGCATGGGCAGTTGTAGCCATCCTCGTGGCAAGGCTTTCCGGGGAACAATTCGAGGTCGATTCAAGCCACCAAAGAAATCATCAAGTCAGAGATCTGAGGATCAGCAGATAAGAAGAGCTGGAATCCGAAGGCCAGCTTCCCCGGCAAGATCCTTGCCGGGATGGCCTACGGAGCCCGGCAAGGCTTGGAGCCCGGCAAGGCTTGGCGTCCAGGAAGGCTTGGCGCCCGGCAAGGCTCGGTGCCCGGCAGGCTTCGGCGCCCAGCAAGATTCTGCCACTGTGCCACCGCTTCGGCACAGTAACAAGTCTCTGACATTCTGGGTCCTTCTCTGGATGCGTGGCAATGCGCCAGTGGAGCCCAGCAAGGCTTGGCGCCCGGCAAGGCTTGGCGTCCGTCAAGGCTTGGCGCCCGACAAGGCTTGGTGCCCGGCAAGCTTGATCTCCCGGCAAGGTTTTGTTGCTGTGCCACTGCTCTAGCACAGCGACAAACCTGACATTCTGGGTCCTTCTTTGGACGCGTGGCGACGCGCCAATGGAAGAGAGCTTAAGCGGTGCTGATGGGATGGCCCCTTTTTCCATCCCCAAGAAAGTGAGGACACCTAAACGGACACCTCACGGTGCATTAAATGCGTTTGTCCTAATCCGTCAGGGGTTAGGTATGATACCCTGTAGCTACTTTACACCTCAATGTATGTACATTTTGCCACTGTGGTGACCCCTTTGAGCATATAAAAGGAGGCCCAAGGCAACTGCTACAGAGGAGGAGGACTTCTGGCCCATTCTGCATGCGTAGCTGCTCTTTGAATGTACTGTTCATAGCGAGCGCTCCTGAAGGTTGGGCTCAAGAACATTAATAAGAACACAAAGCAGGAGTAGGGTTTTACGCTGATCAGCGGCCCGAACCTGGGTAAAATCTTCCCACGTCGATCGTTGGTTCTGCTCTTTGCGTATACCTCTCCCCCCGGCAAATCGTAAAGGGGTCTCGCGGGATCCCATAGGTGTCGTACCCCGACATCTTTGGCGCGCCAGGTAGGGGGATTGAAGGTTGCGTGAACCTGATCTAGTGATCGGCGCCTCAGTTTCCTCATCATCATGCCGCCCAAGAAGAAGAGCGCTGTAATGGCGCAACCGTCCATGTCCGTTTTGCCTACGCCTTCGCGTACGGGTGACGGCGTGGGTGCGGAAGGAAGAGGATTAGAACCCCCGCGGCGTTCTGGTGATCCGAGCCAGGCGAGCGGCATCATTCGCAGTGGCAGTGGTAACCTGCACGCTGCTGGATCTAGAGACGGCGCTGTGTTGCCTACGGGTGGCACAACGAACTCCAGAGATCGGAGGGCGCCTGCTGGAGCTCCCGCGCCGGCGCAAGCCTCACGACCTACCCAGGTTGTGCATGATGAGCGGCGTCATGGCGCTAGTGTTTCAGGGCGTCCCCATGAAAAGATTTCTACGCATCGATCCCAAGATGCGCGGGACCAGCATGCACTTCGAGCTGCTGGCGAGGGTGGCGCGCGGTCGCGTGACCATGGTGGCGCTCCTTCTAATATGGTTAGGAGTCAGAGCACCTCACGTACCTCGCACCTGTCGCCGCCGCCTACGCCAGCGGAAGCCTTGGCACGTGCGCAGCTGCTCCTCGATTTTCCTCCTGCTCCGGAGAAGATGGAGGAGTGGCGAGCTAGTATCCAGAGCCTTATCGGCTTCGCCAACAAAGATGGACCGCAAGAGGCAGGGCCCTCGTAGCGAAGGCCCATCGATCCGGCGCGAGCCGATGTGGAGAAAACCGGAGGTGGTGCAACCACAGTGCACTCCCTCCGCGGCACCAGCGGCGGCCGACAACCCAGCAGGTCGACCGCCGTGAAGAAGTTTCCACGGCGTCATCCGATCCACGGATGCGCCGCGATCAGCGTCAAGTTCTCCAGGAACGAGGCAAGGAGGACGCTCGAACTATCATCGAGCGGCGACGGGAAGCGCGCTATCAATCTGATAAGCGCGCTGGGCCGGCTGTCGACGAGCCTGCGCCAGGGGACGTAGGAGACTTGCCTTATGAGGTAGGGACTCCAGCATTTACCCGTGAGCTGCGGCAAGTCCGGTGGCCCAATTCCCGAACCTTCAAGCCAGAGGTCCCGGAGAAATATGACGGTAAGACCCATCCCTCAGAATTCCTGAGCATCTACACCATTGCGGTGCAGGCTGCCGGGGGCCGAGATGACAAGATACTTGCCAACTACTTCCCGTTGGTGCTCAAACCCAACATCAGGTCATGGTTGATGCATCTGCCGGAGAATTCTATTTCTTCCTGGTCAGATCTGTGCCATCAGTTTGTTGGCGCCTTTGTCGGAGGCCACCAAGCTCCTGGCCAAGAGAGTGATTTGCATATCATCCCTCAGAAGGAGGGCGAGTCCCTGCGCAAGTTTATGCAGAGGTTCAGCCGGGTGCAGTACAATATTCCTGACGTTCACCCTGCCACTGTCATTAGCGCGTTTCACCAGAACGTGCGTAACCGCAGAATGCGGGAAGAGCTGGCAATGAACAAAGTCAGGAGTATTGCCGAGCTTTACGCTCTAGCCGATAAATGTGCTCGAGCTGAAGAGGGGAGGAAACTCCCTGGCGAGGCTGTTGGCGCGGCGGGCGAATCCGAAGAAGAAGATGCCACGGCCCCGTTAAGGAAAGGCTGGCGGCGGAACAGGAAATGCGGAGGCAAGGCCATGCTTGCTGTCGAGGAATCCGACAACCCCGGCGCCGCCAAGAAGGCCAAGGTTGGTGACCCCGGCAAGGATCTTGCCGGGTGCCCCTCCTGTCAGGCCTTGGCGGCTGCCGACAAGTCGGAAAACTCCGGCAAGCAGTATTGCAAGATCCATCGCACCAAGGGCCACGACCTCCAGAACTGCCGACAAGTTGAACAGCTTGCCGAGAAACAGAGGGCCGAATACGAAAGGCGAGATAAGGAGAAGGCCCAAGATGGTGCTGATGGATCTGGCAAGAAGCGCGGTGGCCGAGGGGGGCGCCGCGGCAAGGCCAAGCAACAAAAGGATAGGCCCGCTCGGGGCCGAGACAAAGAAGAAGAAGATGATGAGTCCAGTGAGCAAGAATTCCAGAAGGCTACGGAGGCCATGTGTATCGATGGAGGTGCTTCGCTGCATTCTTCCCACCGTCAACTCAAACAATGGGTGCGGGAAGTCAATACAGCAGAGCCATCCCCAGATGCATGTAGGCCCCTGAAGTGGTCCAGCACGCCTATCATTTTCGGTGCCGAGGATCACCCTGATCGCACAACTGCGGTCGGATACTTGCCATTGTTGGTCTCGCCAACGATTCGCAACCTCAAGGTGACGAAAATGCTAGTTGACGGTGGGGCCGGCATAAACTTAATCTCACCGGATGTGCTCAAAAAGCTCCAAATTCCCGATGAGGACCTCGAAGAAACGGGTACGTTTCAAGGGGTCAATCAGGGAAGAACCCAGCCCAAGGGCAAGATTACGCTGCCGGTGACATTTGGTAGCGAGCTCAACTTCAGGACCGAGAAGGTGGTGTTTGATGTCGCCAAGATCCCCATGTCATATAACGGGATCCTTGGTCGGCCGGCGCTGGCTAAGTTCATGGCGGCATCACACTACGCGTACAACATTTTGAAGATGCGTGGGCCATTGAGCGTCATCACTATCCATTCCGACAAGAAGGATGCGCTCATCTGTGCCGACCAACTTTACCAGGAAGCAGTTGTAGCACCTGCCGTCAAGGCACCTGCTCCTGCCGCTGGAACTCCCGGGGGGAAGAAGAAGACCGGCAAGAACCTTGGCGCGAACTCCAGCAAGCGCACCTCCTCGGAGTGCTGCGTTTCCGTCGAGGATGCACCAGAGAGTTCCACCGGCAAGAACAAGAAATCCAAGGCTGCTCCGCTGGAGACCAAGAAGGTGCCCGTCAGGGAGGACGGAACAGGGGGAACTTTCACCATAAGTTCCACCCTAGATGACAAATAGGAAAGCGCGCTCGTTGCATTCCTGCGGGCGAATGTCGACGTGTTTGCATGGCAACCGTCTGACATCCCCGGTGTTCCCAGGAAGGTAATTGAGCACCACCTTGCTGTCTGTCCTCATGCGCGGCCCGGCAAGCAAAGGGTCAGGAAGCAAGCCTTGGAGCGGCAAGAATTCATTGCCGAAGAAATCAGAAAGCTGGAGGCGGCAGGATTGGTCAAAGGAGTGCTTCATCCAACCTGGTTGGCCAATCCGGTTGTAGTGCAGAAGGCGAATGGGAAATGGAGGCTTTGTATTGATTAGACAGATATCAATAAAGCTTGTCCAAAAGATCCCTTTCCCTTGCCGCGCATCGACCAGATTGTGGATTCCACCACTGGTTGTGATCTCCTGTCCTTCCTGGATGCCTATTCAGGGTATCATCAGATTTTTATGGCAAAGGAAGATGAAGAGAAGACCGCATTTATCACCCCATGTGGTACGTATTGTTTTATAGAAATGCCTTTTGGGTTGAAAAGTGCCGGTTCGACATTTGCGAGAGCAATCCAAATTGGTTTTGAGCCTCAACTCCATAGAAATATGGAGGCGTATATGGATGATATAGTGGTCAAAACCAAAGACAAAGCGATGCTCATTCAAGATTTAGAAGAAACATTTGCAAATCTGTGCAAGATCAACTTAAAGCTCAATCCTGAGAAGTGCGTGTTCGGTGTTCCTTCTGGCAAGCTCCTCGGATTCTTTGTATCTTGCCGGGGAATCGAAGCGAACCCCGACAAGATCAAAGCTATTGAGCAAATTGAAGCGCCGAGACGCGTCAAAGATGTGCGTCGTCTTGCCGGCTGTGTTGCTGCTCTAAGCAGGTTTATTTCCAAATCTACTGAGCGCGCCCTGCCCTTCTTCAAAATTTTGAAGAAGGCAGGTCCAATGAAATGGACTCCGGAGGCGGAGGCTGCGCTGCAAGATTTGAAGAAATACCTTTCCTCTCCGCCGACGCTAGTCGCGCCTAAACCACAAGAGCCGTTGCTGCTGTATCTGGCAGCAACAAATCAAGTGGTTAGTGCTGCGCTAGTGGCGCAGAGAGAGGCTGATGAGGAAGCAACACCAGCGGCAGGACCGCCAGGTGTCGCGGCAAGATCTTCCCCGGCAAGGGTTGATCCCGGCAAGACAGGATCTGCGCAAACAGAAGAACCAGTGCAGAAGAAGAAGGTGGTGCAACGCCTAGTTTATTTTGTTAGCTCTCTTTTACAAGGAGCTAGGTCAAGATATTCTGGTGTGCAGAAGTTGCTCTTCGGCCTTCTTATGGCCTCGAGGAAGCTACGCCATTATTTTCAAGCTCATGAAATCACCGTCGTCACTCGCTTTCCGTTGCAACGGATTTTGCAAAATCCAGAAGCAACCGGCAGGATCGTGGAGTGGGCGTTGAAGTTGTCGAGCTTTGGCCTCAAGTTTGAAAGCACTTCGACGATTCAGAGCAGGGCCTTGGCGGAGTTCATCGCAGAATGGACCCCAACGCCAGACGAAGAAGCTCAGGAAACAACTCTCCCCGGCAAGGAAATCGATCAGCAATGGGTTATGTACTTTGACGGGGCTTTCTCGCTGCAAGGCGCCGGTGCTGGTGTGCTGCTTGTCACACCCACCGGAGAGCACCTCAAGTACGTAGTCCAAATGCATTTTCCCCGGGAGAGTTCGACCAACAACACTGCAGAATACGAGGGTTTGCTTGCCGGTCTCAGGATCGCGGCAGACCTTGGTATCAAAAAGCTCGTCATCAAAGGCGATTCACAACTTGTCGTCAGGCAAGTTAACAAGAGTTATCAAAGTCCATTGATGCAAGCCTACGTGGATGAAGTGAGGAAAATGGAAGAGTGCTTTGACGGTCTGCAAATGGAGCACGTTCCTCGTGCCGAGAACAGTGTTGCTGACGACCTGTCAAAGCGTGCCGCCCTCAAGTTGCCTGTGGAACCAGGAACTTTTGTGCTCCAATTGACTCAACCATCCGTGGCGCCATCGATGCAACAAGAAAAGAGAAGAAAGTTGAACTCTGGCCAGTACTTCCCGGAAGAGCTCCCCGGAGCCGCCGGCAAGGAAGTTGCTGGGATCGACATGCCTGCCGGGGAACAACAGGCTCCGGCAGGGCCTCAGGCCCTTGCTGTCGAGACAAACGTTCCCCCGGCGGAGGATATGCCTTTAGTCCTAGCTATCGAGCCTCAGGCTCCAGCATGGGCGCAACACATTGTCCATTTCCTTCAGACAGGAGAACTCCTGGAGGAACAGGAAGAAGCAGAAAGAGTAGCCCGTCGGTCTGTTATGTACAAGTTTGTCGATGACGTCCTGTACAGAAAGAGACCAAACGGTGTGAAATTGAAGTGCATTCCTCGGGAGGATGGGCTAGAGCTGTTGGCAGAGATACATGGAGGCATATGTGGTTCTCACATAGGATCAAGAGCACTTGCCGGGAAAGCATTCCGCCAAGGTTTCTTTTGGCCCACCGCTCTCCAGGATGCAACTGCACTAGTCACCAAGTGTGAAGCGTGCCAGTTTCATTCGAAGAAATCACATCAACCAGCTCAAGCTCTTCAGACAATCCCTCTCTCCTGGCCATTTTTGGTCTGGGAGCTCGACATACTGGGCCCTTTCCCCCATGCTACCGGGGGCTTTGAGTACTTGTACGTTGCTATCGACAAGTTCACAAAGTGGCCGGAGGTGGAAGCAGTGAGGAAGGTGACAGCACAGTCAGCCGTCAAGTTCTTTAAAGGAATAGTTTGCCGTTTCGGTGTGCCCAACAGGATCATCACCGACAACAGCACGCAGTTCACAAGTCGCACCTTCATGCAGTACGTCCAAGACCTTGGCGGCAAAATTTGTTTTGCCTCTGTTGCTCACCCGAGAAGCAACGGCCAAGCGGAGAGGGCTAATGCTGAAGTGCTGCGCGGTCTCAGGACCAGAACCTTTGACAGGCTGAAAAAGTGCGGAAGATGCTGGATTGATGAGTTGCCGGCGGTTCTTTGGTCAATCAGAACGACACCAAATCGAGCCACCGGCCAGACGCCCTTCGCTCTGGTCTACGGAGCGGAAGCAGTTCTCCCCACGGAACTCACGTACGGATCACCTCGAGTGCTCGCTTATGATGAGCTTGAGCAAGAGCAACTGTGGCAAGATGATGCTGTGCTCCTTGAGGAGAATCGTCTTCAAGCTGCTGTGCGAGCTGCATGCTACCAGCAAGCTTTGCGCCGCTATCATAGCCACAAAGTTCATGCCCGAAGCCTTGAGGAAGGCGACCTTGTTCTTCAGCGGATTCAGTCCGCCAAGAATTCAAACAAGTTGACGCCAAAGTGGGAAGGCCCTTATCGGGTAGTACGAGTCACCAGGCCCGGCGCTGTCCGCTTGGAGACCGAGGATGGCATTCCAGTGAGCAATTCCTGGAATATCGAACATCTTCGCAAGTTCTACCCATAAGGCGCGGTTGCTGGGGGCCCCCGGCAACCACCCTTTTGTACAAGTCTTGCCGGCAAGGCATGTGATCCTTTGTACAAAGCCAGGCGCAGACCCTGAGTGCAGATGAATAAATTTAAGTGTTGTACATTCCCTTATTGATTCCCATGTTCATATTTATATATATGCATGTTTGTCTAAGATGTTGTATAACACCTACTCCCGGTAAGTTTTAACGAACCGCCAAGGTTTCATGTCTTTATTTTCTCTTCTTTCTTTTTAAAAGACAGAAGGATTCCTCGCGTGCACATTTGCTGGGGGGGGGGGGAAGGGAGATGTGAGTACCAGTTGGCGACGTTCGGAATCGACGCTTGCCGGAGGAAGGATAGTGACAGAAAGCTAAGTTCTAAAAACTCAGAGCAAGTTTCTTTTATAACAAAGTTATTTCCTTGGACGATTCCGACTCTTGTATGGACAATCTGCACGCGAAGGAACCCTTGTTGTAATCAGTTGCGCCCTTATTTTGTTTCGAGCCCGCTCAATGATTTAAGTGGCTGCACTGAGAACGCCAAGGAGTCTTGCCGGCGGCTGCGCCTCCAGCAGGCTGCTGAAGTCCCGCACCCAGCGCTCGCGGCAGGTTGCGCGCCGGCAAGTTTTTCAGTAAGCGTAGGGTGAACTCCATACATAAAGGAATCAGACAAGGAAAATAGCAAGCATGAACCTAGACATAGGCGAGTTATATTACATTCATGAGCTGCCGCAATTCTAACTTGAGACTTAATTGTCTTTTACATGGAATGATGACGGGAAGAAAAGGCGGGGCACTTAATCCCTGCGCTGCCCTTCGATCCTTTTGATGGAATCCACCTTCTCAAGGATAGGCGCGATGCATTCTTCAAGCGCCTCAACATTTGCGTCCCTTGGCAGATGGCCGAGCGCGTTGGAGAGGTCGATGCCGGGATTGCTGTGCACCACTTTGATAAGCACCTTGCGAAGGACGGCCCGGCAAAGCTGGCGAGTCTCGTTGGCCAATTGGGTCGCCCGGCTAGACTGGAGCACCCTCAAGGCGTCGATGATGCTTTCAAAGAACATCGTCAACCTGGCACTTGGAGATATTCTTTCCTCGGAAGAATACCTGAAGTTCGACAGGCCCATGGTTGACAGTTCTGCCGTAAGCTTCTCCGCAGTGGCGATGAGACGTCCAGTCCAGATCTCCACCCCCTTCTCGTAATCGAGTTGGGCGGCGGCGGCGCTCTTGAGCAGGTTCCTCTCTCCTTGGAGATACTTGAGTAGAGCCTTCTCACAGGCCCTGCCGGCCTCGAGAGACTTCTGCAACATGGTCAGCTTCAATTCCAGGACTGCAATGTCATCAGCCGCAGAGGAGAGCTGCTTGGTTTTATTGGACAGGGCAACTTGCATCTCCGCCAAGGAGTGGAGGGTTTTTTCCCTATCACCTTTAAGCGTCGAGAGCTCCTTGCCGTGCTCTTCGAGATCTATTTCCAACCTCTTTACCTTGTCGCTCAGCTCGTTCTTGGCGGCCTCTGCAGCTTCGGCAGCATCGACGGCCTCCTTGAGCTTGCCGGCGTGACTTGCAGTCAGAGCTTCGAGCGCCTCTTTATGTTTTTGCTCCAGCTCCTGGGTCCGCCGCGCGACAAGCTTCTCGATATCTTCATCTTTGCTGCGAAGCTTGGCGGCGAGCGCCTGCTCACGTGCGGTGAGATCTTCCTCATAAGCATCAAGAGCAATGTGGCGCCCCGTCAGGAGGGCATCTTCAGCAGCAATCCTTTGAGTAGCTTCATCCTGCGCCTTCTCCATATCAGATTGCTTCAGGAGGATCTCTGTCCACTGTTGGCTCACCTGTTCCCGGCCAGCAGTCAGCTCTTGGAGGGCCTCGACATACCAGGTTTGCGTTTGTTTGACGCGCCTCTGGAAATCTGCCTCTGCCGCCTCGACGACTGCCATTCTGGAGTCCGCCTTATCTTTTCGGGCGCGGTGGAGAGCCTGGAGCTTGCGGAAATTCTCGCCCATGGCCTGAAGGAGCTGATCCTCTTCAGATTTGCCGCTGCTAGCGCTGGGATCGTCAACAACCTCGAGCCCGGCAGCAACGATGGTTTCTTCATCAAAAACTTCTCCTTCGGCTGGTGCCCCAATGCTTGCCGTCCCTGACAAGTTGATAAACAGGTTCTCGCCAACCTTGAGGTATTTGCTGGATGAGGGGCCTTCAGATGTTGACGGTTGGTCTTCAGTGACCGCCTCACCAGTGGCAGGGGGCTCCGTGGCCGGTGCAGCGCCTGGCGCTCCTGCGGCAGGAATGCCGTCAGTACGGTCATCAGCCTCCCTGTCGCCCCCTTCAGTAGGTTCCTTGGCGGGTTCCTCTTGTGCAGTCTTGGCGGCCTCCCCGTCAAGAGCACCACCAGCCTCGACAATGTCATCCTTGGTGGCCTCGCTGGTAGCGATCCTGTCTGCTTCAGCAGCGGCGTCCCTGGCGGTCTCCTCGATGACAACGTCGACATCCATGTGTTCCGTCACAGGGAACTCTGAAGGACGAAGGAGGAGAACAGAATAAGATCAAGATTGAAGTTTGAAGCGACTAAAGATAGAGAGATAAGGGAAAGAGTAACAAGCGTTCTGAGGCAATCGATTACCTGCGTCGAGCTGTTGAGAGGTGGCCTCGCCCCTCCCGGCAACTTCGGTTGCCGGGGGAGGATTGCCGATGTCCATGCTTGCCGGCTCCTCTTCAGTTAGGATGGGCTCGTCGGTAGGATCTCTTGCCGGGGACGTGCTTGTGGGCGGCTTAGTCGATGAAGGTGGCACGACGGGGATGCCTTCCGACAACTCCCCTTGTTGCCGTTCTTCTCCTGCGAGCCCAAGGATATCAGCGGCAAGGATGGAAGCCTCAGCACCCGCCAGCGGAAAAAGAACAGTGAACTTACGCTGGGGGCTGCGCTGGGGGCTGTGCTGGGGGCTGCGTTGAGGACTCGGCTCCGGGCTGACGACGACGGTTTCTGGCACGCTCGTGGAGCCTGCCGGGGGCTCGTTGCCCGTGGAAATCTTTGTCCTCTTCGCCATCCTCTCCAGAAAGGTTTCTGCATCACTGCAGAGACAATACGAGCAAGTTAGTAAGATCGATCGAAGATTGGAATATAAAGGCTGTGGTAAGGTACTCACTCTTCCTCTTCTCGCTCCGGACTAAAGCCGGAGATGTCGAAATCGGCCTCCGCTGCAATGTTTGAGTGGGGAGGCGGAGGAGGGGTCCTAGGCCGCTTGGCTGTGGGAGGCACCGGGGCAGCTTACGGTGCGGTAGTGCGAGACACCCCTGCCGCCCCAGCAGTGGCCGCTGGTGTGGGTCTCGCACGCCGCACAGGTTGTTGACGAGCCCCTTGCCGCGGTGCAATCTTGCCGGCCACTTTCTTGCCAGGAGCCTCGCTGCTCGAAGAAGGATGGCTTGCCGGGATGCCAGATGCAGCCTTCCGAAGAGCACTCTTCGTCTTCTTCGGGGCTGGGAGCTCTTTTGCGGTTCTTCTTCGGCCGTGTCCTCGTCGGACGAGCTCTCAGCGGCTGTGCTGCTCTATTCCCCGGCAACTCTGTCCTTCCCGGCAGGTTTTACTTCCACTACTACCTCTGCATCGCTGGCTTCCCTTTCTGTAAAGCCAACGCTGCCGGCCTCCACGGCAAGATTTGCCTCCTCCACCCTAGTAGCAATGTAAGCTACTTCTTGGTCGGTGGTGGCTCGGATGAAATCTGTCTCTTGCCGGACGGGTCTCTCCGTCAAGTTGTCAAAAAACTTCTGTGCTTCCTCCTCGGTTGGCTCGGCCCAAGTCGCGTCAAGACCGTGGGCGTTGAACATCGGCATGAAGGCGATGATTGACCCCAATTCGGAGTTGTTGCACAAAGGGACAATCCTTGCCGGCAGCCGATGCTTGTCTTCGCGCTGGAATAATTTTTGACGGAGGGCGCCAAGCTGCATAGTGGTCCGATTATTATTCAGCCTGGGGCGCAATCTCATGATATCTGCCGCGTTTCTGTATTCCCAAGCTGGCCTTCCCCTGTTCTGCAAGGGGGCGATGCGGCGGCGGAGAAATTCGAAGCCAATCATCTCCATTGTCAGCCCGGCAGCTTTCAGGCAAAGGATCCTGGTGGTGGCGATTGTGAGCCTCTCGTCCTCCGCCGCGAGATCGCTCCAGTCCTTGCCGCGGACCACCTTCTGTTGCCGGGGAAGACAAAACGGATGGGGATCTGCTTCCTTGATCCAGCACCATTCAGCCCGCCATTCGTCCCACTTTTCGCGGTAAACTCCTTCTGGGTATATTTCCTTATTCCAAGCCCTTGGAATCCAGGCGATAGAACCAGAGAGGGCCTCTCCTTTTTGGATGCGGGGGAAGAAGTAATGGCGAAAAAGAGTAGAGTTGGGAATCACGCCGGCAAAGTTTTCACAAAGATGGGCAAAGATGGACATGCATAATACCGCATTCGGCGTGAAATCGAGAAGATGAAAGCCGTATGTGTACATGATATCATTGAAGAAGTCGGAAAATGGGGGACAGAGCCCGCAATAGAAATACGCAGCGAAGAAAGGGTATCTGTCCGATCCACTTTTGGAACAAGCACCTGGAATCACGCGTGTGGCGGGGTGAGCTTGCGTCTCCTTCGCCCACATGCACTGGTACCGCCCCTTCAGAGCTTCAGCATCGAGCGATGGGGGGAAGACGACATGCTTCTTCCACATCTTCACCAGCTCGCTCTCCGGGACGTCGGCTTTCGCTTCCTTGCCCTTGCCCTTGCTGGCCTTGGGCGGCATGGTAGCTGTGAGGGCGGAAGCCGGGGTTGGAGCGAGCGTGGAAGCCGCGGGCGGAAGAGGAAAAGCTTCGCTCTGAGCTCGAGAGGAGGAAGGCGATGGCGACGGCCAGATTGAGAAGAAGAGGGGGGTAAATAGGCTTGTGCCTTTGCGGCTTCTCCTTTTTATGGGGAAGGAGCGGGGCCGCCTCTTTTATTCCCCAATGTGAATGCGCCTCTATAGGCGAGTTGCAGCTGCAGCCTTTGAGGCACACTTCCCACGTCGCGCGCTCGGTGCGTGTAGTGGGGGGCACAGTAAAACGAGATATTTACGAGCAGTTAATCCCCTGCCACGCGTGCCCGTGCACTGTTTGGGCCTAGCCCAACAACGCCTCGCACTCGTGTATGGCCTAGGCCTGGGAGCTCCTGTCGGTGTACTAGGTATTGGGCCACTAGTACCCCGTACTTGTGCACGGGCAGTTGTAGCCATCCTTGCGGCAAGGCTTGCCGGGGAACAGTTTGAGGTTGATTCAAGCCACCAAAGAAATCATCAAGTCAGAGATCTGAGGATCAGCAGATAAGAAGAGCTGGAATCCGAAGGCCAGCTTCCCCGGCAAGATCTTGCCGGGGTGGCCTGCGGAGCCCGGCAAGGATTGGCGCCCGGTAAGGCTTGGCGCCCGGCAAGGCTTGGTGTCCGGCAAGGCTTGGCGCCCGGCAAGGCTTGGTGCCCAGCAAGCTTGATCTCCCGGCAAGGTTTTGTTGCTGTGCCACTACTCTAGCACAGCGACAAACCCGACATTCTCGGTCCTTCTTTGGACGCGTGGCGACGTGCCAATGGAAGAGAGCTTAAGCGGTGCCGATGGGATGGCCCCTTTTTCCATCCCCAAGAAAGTGAGGACACCTAAACGGACACCTCATGGTGCATTAAATGCGTTTGTCCTAATCCGTCAGGGGTTAGGTATGATACCATGTAGCTACTTTACACCTCAATGTATGTACATTTTGCCACTGTGGTGACCCCTTTGAGCATATAAAAGGAGGCCCAAGGCAACTGCTACAGAGGAGGAGGACTTCTGGCCCATTCTGCATGCGTAGCTGCTCTTTGAACGTACTGTTCATAGCGAGCGCTCCTGAAGGTTGGGCTCAAGAACATTAATAAGAACACAAAGCAGGAGTAGGGTTTTACGCTGATCAGCGACCCGAACCTGGGTAAAATCTTCCCACGTCAATCGTTGGTTCTGCTCTTTGCGTATACCTCTCCCCCCGCCGAATCGTAAAGGGGTCTCTCGGGATCCCATAGGTGTCGTACGCCGACACCAACTCACCACTTCACTGGAGCCGCTTCAGCGACTGGCTTGTCCACCGCTCCAGCTCTCCTTGACCGCCATCATGGTACACCGCACCGGATCTGCTTCACCGGCGCCCTCGTCCACCACAGTGTAGGCCCTTCACTGGCTCCCTCTTCCGCCACATCGCTGGCCCTTCATACAAGCCCTCGTCCACCGCAACAGATCCGCCTCACCGAAAGCACCATACAACGCACCGGATGTGCTTCGCCGACGCCTTCATCCACTGCACCGGACCCTCTCCACGGACGCCATATTCAACTCCACCGACCCTTCTTTACTGACGCCACAGCCTCATCAGGTTATTTTGATTTGTACTCCTTCGGTTTTTCTCTTCTTTATCATGGAACTGTTCACTTACCACAGATCAGCTTTCTTGTATGTCGATAGGCGCCACAACCGAAGCACCAGAGCCGCTTCAGCAACGGCGACAGTCGGCCCAAACTCAACCGCAACACAAGAACCATTGACGATCCTTAGCTTGCACGCATGATAATGATGCCCATACGCCGCCGAGAATCATGTACTATTATCCAACGGCCGACGCCTACGTTCACTTTCTTAGCATAAGCACCGCACCTTCGAATTTCTTCAGGGCATCATTCCATTTTTCATAAGACGCGTTATTCTGCTTGCACCTATAGGGCCATACATGTGGCAATCAACAGGTTACATGTGCTAAATTACAAACCAGTGCACATATAGTTACAATTCTTTTGTTTTGTCCTAAGTATTACTATACTTCCTAGATATCAGTGCCTACTATTTTACTTCTTGCATGCTATATTTATGATAATGGTGTTGTTCTGATGCCACCTGTTGGTTACTCTAACTTAGCTAGAGGTTAGAGTTAGTTTCTAGCTCGTGACTAACCCTGAATTAACTCTTGCCAAAGAGGTGTTTGGATGACTGGGTTAGATTGACAATAAATGCACTAGGAGAACTAGCTCCAATTAGCACCTCTTGGGTGGGATAGTTTTTTTGGGTGGGTTAGATGCAACTAGCTCAAACTAGCCCTCATGTTTGGATACTTTAGGGCTATTTGAGCCCAAACTAGCTCAAACTAACTCTAACCCATGGATCCAAATAGGGCCTATGTTCTCTATGCTTAATTACACATCAGCAAACTAGCTTGTGGTTCCGCTGCTTTTTGTTCGTTTTACTCTACATTTTCCGATGCTGGCTATTACATAACTGCTCCAATCCTCTATTCATTACTTTTTGTGCGTTCTTGATCTTCCCAAGTTGCATGGCTAATTTGATGCTTCTATTCATTATGGAGCTGCCAACCCCATCAAGCAAAATATTTGTTCTTTTGGGGCTGCCACGTCGAACAAGCATAAAAATAGAGTGAAGCACATATATTGTCGTGTAAGCACACACCCTTCTTTCATTAGTTTAGATTAACCATTGATGATCAATTCGAACCAGTGCATGTGATTAAAATTAGTTTTACCTAAATAGAGGGGGAAGAGTAATCTACATCGACTAGATCTGCAACCATGGGATGCTGGCGATATCTTCAAAGAACATTGCAACAGTAGCGAGGCTTCACAGCAACATATGGTAAGCCAGTGTGTTTTAGTACATGTGAAATGCAATGCGTGTGGGCTACTTTCTTGGCTTGTGCCCTCAACCTATAATCCTACGGAATTACAAATAGTTTAGTTGTCTGCTTTGTTGTATTGCTTGATTCAAATGCTTGTTTGTTACTTGTTAGGCTATACCTGAGTTGGCCAATATGTTAGCAGTGTCTGTTGTATTATCGTAAAGAAATGCATGCCTAATTCATTTGACAACTTAAAATTCCTATGAACTTCATCACAAGACTGTCTTTGTAGTTTATATGAGGCCACACTGTTTAAGTGCTTTCGCAGATTATTTCAACTGCTTATATGCCTGGGCAACTTAAATATAGCGGTGGTACACTGCCTTTCATCTTACCATTTTAATTTTTTTTCGGCTGATGCTGCTTCGAACCATTTAAATATAGCTTGCCATGCTCGGCAATAATTCATATGTCATTTACCATGTAAGCTTACTGCCTGGATCATGCGATAACTATCTCTTACTTATGTCCAGCGGAAACCTTTTAGGATGCCGTTCACACTAAGACACAATGTACAACCCCAGAATCTATTTGTGGAAGCAGTGCGCCATCCATGTTACCAGATGGTAGCAGTTCAGAGGTAACACCGTTGGAGAGTAGTCTGAGCACAGATGTTACAGTTCTTGAGGCTCGAGGCAGAAAGAGATGGTGTGGCTGCCATGAATGAGGTAATCTTGATCTTGAGGCTGGAAATTATGCAATTAGATGCACGCATTATTCAAGCAAGCCAAGAATTGGAGGAAGTAAGAATGTTGCATTTGAAGATGGAGGAGGTCCTACTGCTTCTGCTATCTGAAGCCTAAGGTAATCCCAGTTCTTCTTTAGATACTAGTTGAAATTGTCATTAGATTAGTATACTTGCATGTTGTGTCATGTCTCTGAATGGATTATGTTGTAAGACCCCTTTGTTGTCCATGTGTTGTAATGATCTGAATTTTTTAGGCGAGGTAATCCTCAGTACTTGTATGATTGACATAAGGTGAACTGTTTCGTGTGAGCAGATTATATTGGATGATATAACTATTTGACTCAAAGTGTATCCAACCTACTGAATTCAAAGATCATGACATTTCCAAATCATATTCATATATAAAGGAGGAATAAATCTTTGTTGTGTGTTTGAAGAAATAAATAACAAAATGTAGAATGATGTATGGATATTCGTAATCGAATACAAATTGGATTTGAATTTAGTTGCCAGGGCCCAGGGTAAACGTGAATGCTAATTCTTCCAAATTTTGAACGAAGCGGCAAAACACCCACTATCTATTGTCGACTGCCCGAAGCCAGTGTTTGTGAGATGGAAATTACTGTCTACCCTTGACACTTCACATCCTAGTCGGCCCGATTTCCACTGCTGTCGATAGGGGTAGGTTAGTAACTTGAATCAGACATGACACGACCGCCTCTGAGCCCATTCAGACACGGTGGGCGCCAAACATGGGCGGCAAACGGACATTTGATTCAAACTCATCCAAAAGACCTCTCTCTCTCCCTCCATTTCCCCATTCATACACAGCGGGTGGCAAAACAAACTCTCCTCCTCCGAAATCGATGTAGGCAAATATTTTAAATAGTGGTAGGTGTGTAACTTCCCTCAGACATGACACAACCGCCCTACCTGTCAGCCCCGTTCATACCCCTGGGCGCCAACCGTGGGCGGCAAAACACCCTCTCCTCGCCCAAAATCGCTATCGGCAAATATTGGGGAGATGCGAGATTACTGTCCTATCCCTAACCGACGAGATGTCCGAAATTTTAAACGGGGGCTAAGTTCGTAACTTCCCCACATTTCAGACAAGCGCGTCCAAAAGTTCGAGATCCCTCGCCCTCCCCCTCCATTTCCTCATTCATACACCATCGGTGCCACAACAACCTCCCCACACCGGCCAGCCTCCTCCGTCCACCACCCCATCCTCCACCTTGCCAGAGCCGCTACCCCTACCCCGTCGTCCCCTACCAGGATCCTTTCATCGCGTCCTCTCGCTTCATCGGCGATGTTGTCCACCGTGTCGTTGCAGCTCCTATGACTGCCTCGTCCACAGCAACATGACTTATCCCCCGATTCGGCCGCTTGCATCTCAAGTCTTCTTCCGTGCTGCCGACAGCCATCGCACCCGCAGCACCCTCAACGTATCAGCAAGGGCCTACACGGTGTCGGAAGAGAGGTGGTACTCTTTCATATATGCTTAAGTATTTGATCTCACATAGAAAATAGATCGTAACTTGTTTCTTTTCTTGTCCATACCAAATCGTAGTGGCTAGATGAAAGCAAATATTGGTTTCAAAGTAGCCTTTGGCCGGTTTGCACCTTCAGATCTGCCATGGCATGGTCACTATACTCATAAAGATTATGGGTTTCCCCCTTTATATTCACTACCATCATCGTAGGTGCTTCGTGTCGTCCTAGCACTGCTCCTCAAGACCTCAACCCATCAAGCGAAACAACATGCCACTCATAATTCCAAAGCTTAGTTGTTGAAATACGAATCTGATATGATGATCATATTATTAAAATAGAGAATGTTTAATTGGTCAGCTAATGTTCCTATATTCGTTTCGAAAAGCATGAGCGCCACATATAGAGAGAGAGAGTAGGGATTTGCATTTCTCTGTGCGCTCTGGTTCATCACGGGTGGTCAACACACATTGTATTATCTAAAATCTGCTTGCTCGTTGTTACCTGTTCCTCTTCTGTTCTTCTTAATAAGTATATTACTTCCTCTGTTCCTAAACTGCCTTAGGTGCATGCATGTGTTGTGGTGGTGTGCGTTTGTACCGGGTGTTGTTCATCGTTGGTTTATTTATAAAGCGGGGCGAAAGCCTTTTTTGGTAAAACATAAGTCTTTTTAGATATTCCAATGAGAACTACATACGAATGTATATAGACATATTTTAGAGTGTACATTCACTCATTTTGCTCCGTATGTAGTCTGCATTCGAATATCTAAGAGACATATATTTAGGAACGGAGGGAGTAGTATAGTATGTTCCTTGTCGGTAAGTGGAGCAGGGACATTTGCAGTCGACAGGTCTATTGGGTCGCTTCAGATGGATGCTTTCAACTATTCTAGATGGTCTGCCATAATATCCGAGAAATGCTGGGAGCTATGTCATCTTTGAGAGTCTTGACTGATAGTAACAGTATTGTGCCTTCAGTTGAATAGAGCTGCCCCTTTTGGGGCCGAAGCCTTTCCGAACCCTTTCTAGCCGTACCGTCAATACAAGCCCATATGGTCCAGCTAGTTCCACTTTCTTGATTTTACTCGTGATGCTTAGGGTTTTCTCCTTTTATCTACACTACTATGATCTGCGTAGGTGCTTTCTGTCGTACTAGCAGTACTCCACCCTTCAAGCTAAACAACACAGCACTGACAATTCCAAAGCTTAGTTGTTCAAATATGATTGTGATATGATACTGATATTAGTTAACAGACACATTTAATTGGTTAGCTAAAGGTCCCACTTGAGTTTCCAAATGCATGTCGAGACATATAGAGAGACAACAGGAATTGCATTTCTTTGTCACTTGTTCACTATACTTTCTTGTCCATATCAAATCTTAGTTGTTATTTCAAAGCAAACATCGGTTGCTAAGTACCCTTTGCACGGTTTGCAGCTTCAGATCTACCATGCCACTGCCACGGTCAACACTATACTCATCATGCTTATGGTTTCCCCATTTTATGATAACCACGATCAGCCTACGTGATTCATGTCGTAATAGCACTGCTCCACCCATCAAGCTGAACAAGCTTAGTTGTACAAATTCAAATATGATATGATGCTGGTATTAGTAAAACTGAGAATGTTTAATTGGTCAGCTAAATATTCCTACTTTAGTTTCGAAATGCATGTGAGCCACATATGGAGAGACCGGAAGGAATAGTATTTCTTTGTGCGCTCTGGTTCATCTTGGGTGGGTAACACACATTGTATTATCTAGAATCTGCTTGCTCTTTGTTATCATGTTCCTCTTCTGTTCTTCTTAATAAGTATATTACTCCCTCCGGTCCTAAACTGCCTTGGGTGCGTGCGTGTGTTGTGGTGGCGTGCGTTTGTACCGGGTGTTGTTCATCGTTGGTTTATTTATAAAGCGGGATGAAAGCCTTTTTCGATAAAACATAAGTCTTTTTAGATATTCCAATAATAACTACATACAGATGTATATAGACATATTTTAGAGTGTACATTCACTCATTTTGCTCCATATGTGGTCCGCATTCGAATCTCTAAGAGACTTATATTTACGAACGGAGGGAGTAGTACAGTATGTTCCTTATCGGGAAGTGGAGCAGGGACATTTGCAGTCGATAGGTCTGTTGGGTCGGTTGAGATGGATGCTTTCAACTATTCTAGATGGTCTGCCATAATATCCGACAAATGCTAGGAGCTATGTCATCTTTGAGAGTCTAGACTGATAGTAACAGTATTGTGCCTTCAGTTGAATAGAGCTGCCCCTTTTGGGGCTGAAGCCTTTCCGAACCCTTTCTAGCCGTACCGGCAATACAAGCCCATATGTTCCAGCTAGTTCCACTTTCCTGATTTTACTCGTGATGCATAGGGTTTTCCTCTTTTATCTACACTACTATGATCTACGTAGGTGCTTTCTGTCATACTAGCAGTACTCTACCCTTCAAGCTAAAGAACACAACACTCATAATTCCAAAGCTTAGTTGTTCAAATATGATTGTGATATGATACTGATATTATTTAACAGGCACATTTAATTGGTTAGATAAAGGTCCCACTTGAGTTTCCAAATGCATGTTGCGACATATAGAGAGACAACAGAAATTGCATTTCTTTGTCACTTGCTGACTATACTTCCTTGTCCATACCAAATCTTAGTTGTTATTTCAAAGCAAACATTGATTGCTAAGTACCCTTTGCATGGTTTGCAGCTTCAGATCTGCCATGCCGCTGCCACGGTCAAGACTATACTCATGATGCTTACAGTTTCCCCATTTTATGATGACCATGATCAACCTACGTGATTCATGTCGTAATAGCACTGCTCCACCCATCAAGCTAAACAAGCTTAGTTGTACAAATTCGAATCTGATATGGTGCTGATATTCGTAAAACTAAGACATGTTTAATTGGTCAGCTAAATGTTCCTACTTTAGTTTCGAAATGCATGTGAGCCACATATGGGGAGACTGGAAGGAATAGTATTTCTCTGTGCGCTCTGGTTCATCATGGGTGGGCAACAGACATTGTATCGAAAGACTTGTAATATCTTTAATCTGCTTGCTCTTCTGCTCTTCTTTAACATGATCCTCTTCTCTTCTTCTTTAATAAGTACAGTATGTTCCTTGTTGGGAAGAGTAGCAGAGACATTTGCGGTAGACAGGCCAGGTCGAGTTGTTCTTCCTTAATATATTTTTAATCTGTTAGGTCAGGTCGAGTTGTTCTTCTTTACTATATGTTGAAGCTATCATCTGCGAAGTATCATTACTTCTGGAGCTCTCATATTTTGAGTAGTAGGCCACATTATATTAATGCACACACCAAAATACAGCACGCATGGCATCTATCAGAAGAATTGCAGAAATAGCACATAGGGGTTTACACGGAGGCAGTATTGGATTAGAATCACTTCTGCATTACAAAGATAATCTCACTTATTTTTATGTTTTCATGCATGTCAGGTATTGAACATCATCAAAATGAATATGAGAATGGGCGCACAAGAGGAATATTGCGGAACGATCCACTAGCTAACAAACTTCGCATGGTGGAGGATGGCCTATCTTATTCACCCATCAAGGTGCTTTCTCTAACTTGGCAAGGTTGTATTGGTCGCACATATCTTGCATATGACCTCTTGCATTACTTCTACTTTGTTACACCACCATCTGCTTAGTTTTAGCATCATATATGAGTATATGCCATACCTATCCATTTTCTGTACCTATTCCATGTGTCATCATACTATGTTTTTCCAGTCAAATATTGTTCTTTCGTAATAGATGTCCAAAAGGAAGAAGGTGAGTGCAGATCCTCAAGGAGTACAAAATAAGTATTTGGAAAAGGTAGTGATACATGTTAAATCAGATAGATCAGCAGGCACAAAAAACACATGCCTAACTGTACCATACTTTACCCCTACCCCACTGGCCAAAGCCCTATTAGAACTGTAGAGAGCCCAGCGTCAGGTACTGTCTATGAATATCAATTCAAAATTTGAACTCCTACATTTCTGCATGTGCCTTACCTTCTCTCTTGTATGAAAACTAATTTCAGATGAATTTCCTTTCTCAAAGGATCATAGGATCTCACAACAATACTGGGCACTACATTGCTTTTGTCAGTACCTCGTGCCCTTTGTCAGCATACTTACACTCATTACTATTTGATTATGTAGCATCACTGTAAATGTTCGCTTCCTTATCCTCCCTTTGCTTGAAATTATAAGATCTATATTTACACTTACATAAATGTAGAATTAACACAATGGTTATGAAGTTCTAGATTGCTCATGTAAGTACCTATTGTCATGTACTCCCTCCGTATCGAATTAATTGTTGCTCAATTGGATGTATTTAGAACTTAATAGTGCTAGATACATCCATTTGAGCGACCGGAAATAACGGACGGTGGTAGTATTATTGTACTTGCATTGTGAGATAGTTGATTGTCTAGCATTACTCTGCATCTTATCTGCCCTACCCTCCACTTTCTCCAAATTATCATATCTACATTTACTCTTACCAAAATGTTTAATAAAGCCAATGCCACTGCACACATTGATGTCTGCATTCCTCTTGTCAGTACCTTTTGCCTTATAATGTTGTACTTAATTAATAGCTATTTGATTATGTATCATCACTCTGCAATTGAGCTTCATTATCCTCTGTTTCTTCCAATATTATTTGATCTATATTTACTCTTTACAAAATGTAGAATAAAGGCAATGCTTATAAAGAAGTTTCTTTGGGGAATTTCTTGAATTATCCTTCCATCGACATGGAGAAGGGCGTTGTCCAGCCCGTGTTAACATGTAATGTAAGTTCATCCTTCTCAAGCCTTCAAACTTTGTTGTAGTATAGATTTGGATAGGCATCATTTCCTCCAGTGCTGTTTACTTTGGTGTTTACATGTGATTGGATGTTTGCAACAACTGCCAGTTTTAAATTGTAGTTGTAAAAACATGTTCCTTATGCATAACAGATCCATTTATTTTCTTATTTGCCAATATAAAATGGGTCAAAATTGTCAGCACCCTGACTATCGTTGCTTATATATTTGTGAAACCTGTTACGTGTCTCCTTGTTTCTCTTTCAGAGTCATATCTCTTATGCTAGGCAGAACTTTAGGGAGATAGCGAGCCAAACCATCTTGAAGAGAGCGAGATGACCCCAAGGTCATGTCTTGATGAAGATAGTGAATTGAAGCTACTCACCAGCAGCTGTGGGACAACCTCTGTGTAGTTGCTACCTCAATCAGTTCGACTTCTTCAGTCTCAACTTAAAGTGGAAAGGCTTGCTTCAGCTCAGCTCCGACTTGATGTCAATGATGTAAAGAAGGCCTCAGAGGACACCCATGCGTGCTTTCTTGCTACGCAGCTAGGGGTACAGCATCTATCGTTGACACAACTGAGGTCTCATCAGCTTGTTCTGCTGCTTGTGGTGCACTTCTAGGGCAGGCCTAATGCCTTCTGAAGTGCTCTTAGTTTTGTATATTCTTTTGTCGGCACATTTATATGCAGTGGTGGTGACCTTTGATGCCCAGTGTATGTAATCCGTGATCTCGTTGTGCTTTATTATTACCGGTGGCGAACTTTGATGCCCAGTGGATGTAATATGCCGTAATTTCTTTATTGTATAGTCTAGGTTTATTCTTAGTCGGTATGATGTAATTTAGGCCGGAAGCTTCAATAGATCTCAATGTTGTTGGTCTTCAGGCTGACCCGTAACTTGCTATATATGGGCTTAAACGTGGGCCTATAATCATCTTGGGCCATTAGCAGGTCTAAACGTATAGTAGTTTTCCGCCTTTAATAGGCCGAGTAAACTTCTGGCCAGCTGGGCCAGAGAATACCATGGGCTTTTAACAAGCTAAAAACTAGATTGGGCTAGCGTTCAAATGAAAAATTCACGGGCCAACACAGGCCAAAATTGTCTTAGGACCATGTTTGGCCCAAATAGCAAACGAGCCGTTAACAGGCCAAAATGTATCTCGGGCCCTGTTTGGCCCAATAAAATTATGGGCTTTAAGCAGGCCGGTATCAACGCGGGCCATAGGCCCATCTGTGTCACGAGCCATTAATAGATGGGCTGTAAGCAGGCTGGATTCAACGCGGGCTCTAATTAGGCCCAACTGTTACACGGGCCATTAACAGGCCGATAGGCACGTTGGGCTGAAATTTATCCACGAAGACTACGGGCCGTTAAGAGGCCTAAAGTAACTTTGGACAAGAAATAGCCCAGTTTCAGCATGGGCCGTTAAATGGGCTAAAGTGAAACCGGGCCAACAACGGCCCAGATGCCCAAGGACCGCTAATAGGCCGAAACGATTATCGTGCCGAACTGGTAGACGGGCATTTAACAGGCTGAAATACAAACCCGGCTTAGAATGGGCCCAAAAGAATAGTGGCCTGTTAACGGGCCTGATCTGATATGGGCCTTAATTTAGCCCAAAACATGACAGGCTGTGAACAGGCCAGATCTGATATGGGCCTTAATTTGACCCAAAACATGGCAGGCTGTTAACGGTCCAGCCCACTAGTGTCTGAAAAAATATGGTGGGCTTTTAGCTAGGTCGTCCTTTTTACCTTAAATGGGCCACTGTTGGGCTGTGCCACATGTCAACATATCATAGGCGCCTTCCGTCCATTGTAGAGATGACATCTGTCCCAACGATGAGCTGACACGTGGATCCTCCGACGAATGAGAATTTTACACGTGGAAAATCCCCATTGGTCCTGGCTGTTAACGGGTTATCGGATCCAAATCGGAACCCGATAGCTTAACAGCGACCCGTTATGGTGGATGCCACATGTTGATTACCCTTGACGAAAACACTTCCGTGATGCGCCATTTATCGTCATGGAAGTGGACACTTCCATGATGATAATTTTGGTACTGTCATGGAACACTTCTACGACAGCACAAGTATGACTATCTTGATTCTGTCATAAAATCGTCATGGATATACATGCATGACAGAAAACATGACCTACTATGACAAACACGTATCATCATGGAAGTGGTTTTTTTTGTAGTGATGATACATTACTTCTCTGAAAAATATTTTCTAGCTCATAAGAAACAAGCTGCTTTACAGGAAATATTTAACTTTGTGCAAATTAAGGAAGAGAATCTCCCTCAAGCTTGGGGGAGGCTTCTCCAATGACATAATGCTTTGTTTGATCATCCTCTCAAGAAAAATGAAATACTTGATATCTTTTATAATTGACTAACCGATGCTTCTAGGGACCACCTAGATAGTTGTGCTGGTTGTGTTTTCAGGGAAAGAACTGTTGAACAAGCTGAAGAACTATTGAATAATATATTGAGGAATGATAATGATTGGACTCTTCCTGAACCACCGCAAAAGCTAACTCGGAAGAAGAGAGGTATTCTATTTCTCAGTCCTGAATATGTGCAAGAGGCAAATAAATCTACGGAAGAAAAAGGTATTAAAGCTGAAGATGTCAAGAATATACCACCTATTGAAGAAATACATGGTCTCGAAACCCCGATAGACATAGTAGAGATAAATTCTCTCTATAGATTTGATGAAGGTGATATTCCTTATACTAAATCTGCTAGTCAATGCTTAGATGAATTTGATAACTTTATTGTTAAAGAAGAAAACTTTAATGCATATGTTAGTAGACAATTGAAACGAAATGCTTATATAATTGAACACTTGAGTGACTTTATGTTTAGAACTGTTAATGATGTCAAGGGTGTGAGTAAACATGCATTCATGATAAAAACCCAAGTAGAACAGGTCATCAAGTCACAAAATGATTTGCTTAATGAGATGAACAATAAGATGAATGATGATGCTGTTAGAGTTATGACTAGGGGTGGTAAAGTGACTTAGGAACTTTTGTATGTTGAAGGTCACCCTAAGAAAATTGATCAAGACTCTCAAAGAATTAATACTGATGCACCTAGTCCTTTTAGAAAGAAAAAGAAAGATGATAGGACTTTGCATGTCTCTAGTGAACCTACTGTAGACACACCTGAGAATCCAAATGATATTTCTATTTCTGATGCTAAAACACAATCTAGTGATGAACATGAACCTAGTAACAATGATGATGATGATAATGTTCATGTAGATGCTCAACCTAATAATGATAATGATATGGAAAAAGAACCTGCTGTTGATCTTGATAGCCCACAACCTAAGAATAAAAGATATGATACGAGAAACTTCATTGCTAGGAAACATGGTAAAGGAAGAGAGCCATGGGTACAGAAACCCATTATCGGTGTTAGAACCGGCGGATCTCTGGTAGGGGGTCCCGAGCTGTGGATCTTGGATCAATGGGGAACAAGGGACTAGGGACACGATGTTTACCCAGGTTCGGGCCCTCTCTAAGAGGTAAAATCATACGTCCTACTTGATTATATTGCTTGTGTATATGATGATTACAGAGTCGATCTACCATGAGATCAGATGAACTAAACCCTAATTGGTAGGATGATGGTTGTTGTTCTAGCCTCTATGGCCTAAACCCTCTGGTTTATATAGACACCAAGGGTGCTAGGGTTACACATGGTCGGTTACAAGGAAATGATAAATGCACCAATTCTCCCTATCTTGACTTGGAGGACACACCAAGGCACCAGAAAGCCTCCTGCCCGGATACGTGGTTTCCACTTATGTTCGCCCACCAAGCATTGGCAATACGGCCCAACAGTCCGGCCCCAAGAGATCAACTAGCAGGCCGAAAACCCCCTAATCCAGGACTCCCTTAGTAGCCCCCGAACTTGCCTCCAACGCTGGTTCTTCATCGTGTCTTGGGATCCTGATATACCCAACATCTCCGGCTTGCGGGGTGAGTTCCTCTCCCTCTCCATGTTCGGCTCCGTCTTCTTCCACCAAGTTCTCAAAGCTTTCTGAGCTAGAATCCGGCCATGTGCTAACCAGGTAGTGTTCGGAATCCGAACTGCAGATATTACTTAACCTCGAAGGCCAACCACCAAAGTGTGAACAGTACCCTTGCCTGACAACTTTTCGGTGAAGGGTCACACCCGGTCATTTTCAACGAACCGTTGTAAAATCTTGATTCGTGGTTCGAGGCAACGCCTTCATTGGCACGTCCAATCGAGGTGGAGATCGTGCCCATTTTTTAAGGGATATGATCAATGATTTCAATTCCCCCTTTCGTGCATAATGCCACAATGATATCGGGAAGCGGCGAGGCCCATGGCGCAGTTAAAGGACCTTTGGTATTACGACTGCTTATCAAAGGGGAAATAGCCATCCTCATCTATGCACGCCTTCTTCTCCCTCTAGCCATTGCTTGTCCCAATCTTAAGAGCTCTAGTACCCCGTCACTTTCGCCCTCAAGAAATCCACCCAAGCCTTTCCCTCAATTCCGCCATGGTTGGATCCGGCGCGGGAGGCAAGTGGGAGGCCTCGACCGTCACCAACAAGGATATCGAGGATCTGAAGCGCGCTGGCTATCTTCCGGCCGCCGTCGCCCACCATGCTCCAGAAGAGGGCCAGGTCATCCCTACACCGCAACCTGGCGAGAGGGTGGTGTTCATCCCCCACTTTGTCCGGGGACTGGGCTTCCCGCTCCACCCCTTCGTCCAAGGGCTGATGTTATTTTACGGGCTAGATTTTCATGATTTAGCCCCGAACTCTATCCTTCACATCTCAGCCTTTATCATCATTTGCGAGGCCTTTCTTCGGGTCTAGCGGCACTTTGGCTTATGGCTAAAAGTTTCTAATGTCAAGCCAAAGATCGTCGACGGTCAGCAAGCGGACCGTGGGGGGGGGGGGGGCATGGTCAGCAAGCTCGCCCGTGTTGAGTGGCCGATGGATATGTTCATAGATACCATCAAAGTATGGTAGAAGGAGTGGTTCTACAATACAGAACCACGCGACGCAGCCTGGGCGGCGGCCCCTGAATCCAGATCCGGACCGCCCATGAGGCTAACCTCGTGGACCAAGAAGAGCTTCGACCGGGGGTTACCCAAAGAGATGGAGTTGCTGCAGAAGCACATCGAAGAAGGCGGGCGCCAAGCTAACCAACGTGATCCAGGTGATGCTTTATTGCCGGATCCTTCCTTGACAGCAACGGGATGCCCCAATGTGGGCATATAAATCTGAAGACCCCATCATCATGCATCACTTCCACGGCGCTACCCACGAGAAGCCATGGAAGGTGCTATTCAAACTTCAAAAGCATTGGCCGGCCGAAGAGGAGGACATCGGCCTCGATGCCGAGCACCCTCCTAGAAGGTAATAAGGTTCTTATCCGCTCTAAGTTTGGATGTTCGTATTCTGGAAGTTTCATCTTTCATCCTTTTACTTCCACAGGGTTGGCTCAAGAAGGCCAAGAAGATCAATAGCCCGGCCCCGCTGCCCGAAGACCCCCGTCCGGCCCTGTTGGAGGAGATGCTGACCGTGGTGCCGTACAAGGTGCCAGAAAAGAAGGAAAAGAAGAAAAATAAAGAAGTTCTGTAGGCTAGGGAATGTCTCCGTTCAAGGGGACATCCAGAACTATAAGTCTGGGGACACCCACGCTCCCTCCGCCCAAGGAGGGGGGGGTGGGAAGAGAACAAGGAGGAGAGTAACTACTCCCTTTCCAAGAAGAGGGCGGTGTCAGACGACACTGAGGAGGAGGAGCCTCCCCACTCCCCAAAGAGGCAGTGCAGGCCCAAGCTGGTCCTGCTCGACGATAGTTCGGTAGCTTCCGAAAAGGTTCTGGAGAGGAACACAAGGGTCAAGTCCTGCACCGAGAGGTATGAATCCGAAGATACTTCAAATATTCACTTTTATTAGTCCATTATTGAGTGAATGTGTTTTATGTAGCAGCCCACTGCGCAACCTCCCCACCTCCCCAACCTCGAAGGGAACCTCTCCGCCAGCCGATCTGGCAGAGAGTGGTACGCCATCATGCTCCCCACCTCCTCCAGTTATCAGGGAGGCCGGGGAGATGCAGTCCCGCAAGGCCCCTCCCGTTCCAAACACGGGAGAGGGCGGCCATGTTGTTATGGCCAAGGCTAACACCCTGGTCACCGAAGACCAAGAGGGGGAGTCTCTCCAGATGAACCGGAAGGGAGAGTCCGGCCAGCCCAAGCCTTCTCAAAGGGCGATTCCAGAGCCCCCTAGGCCTCGAGGCATCCATTCCTCCCTCCATCGAGGGGGGAGCTGGGGTCCCACTGCCAGCGCCGAATCCTAACGATTGGGGTGTGGCAGGATGGCCAGACGTGATGGAGGAAGTGGTGAACAATTCCTCCATCATTGCAGAACACCGCGTGCTGAGAGGCGTGGTTTTATAGAGTATTCAGTTTGTTAACAGTGGACTGAAGGAAGTCGTCGGCGGCTTCCCTGTGGGCTTCGAGGTAAGCCATGTAATATTCCTTTCGCAAAGAGGAATTGTGAACAAAGTTACACACCCCTTGTATATAGCAGCCCCCAAGACTTTGTCAGGTTTTAAAAGCCTGGCAGAGGATCAAAAAATCATGAATTCGGAGAGTCTGAACTATGCGAGCTTTCGTTTTGTTATTGCAGGCCTCATCTCTCGCGGCGGCTGCTAATGCCACAGCGCTGGAGGAGATGAATCAGAGCGAATGAGCTTCGATGAAGAGCTCGATCTCGTCAACAAGTGGTTTGATGAGGCGCAAGGTTAGCTTGGTCGAGATTCTACATCTTTATTTTTATTGATCATCGTATTCGGGATTAGCTCTAAACAAAAGTTACTGAATTATGTTTACAGCTGCCTCCGCGGAGGTCGAGGGCCTCAAGGCCGAACTAAAGAAGGCCATGGAGGTGGCGGCCGAGCAGAAAGCGGCGGCCGAGCGAGCGGCCGCCAAACTCAAGTCGGCAAAAACCATCAGTGAGAAGCACGAGGCCAGAGTGGCCGAGGTGCAACAGGATCTCAAGGACGCCGTCACGAAATGTGAGGACCTTGAGCAGCAGAATAAGGATCATGCCACCGAGCTATGAAAGGTGCAGCAAGAGATCCAGGAAGCAAGGACGGAGATGCGTGGCGCCCGAGAGGAGCTTCGACATGTGAAACAAATTGCAGATGGTAAGCAATACTTACTACAGAGTGTCTTTGGTGGCCATAGATTCGCGTTGCTCATACAAGTCTGGCATTCCACAGGCGCGTTTGCGGAGCTCCCGAGGAGTGTGGTGGATGCGGCGAAGCACTATGAGGCTCGTGAGGGTGACGCCGAGCTATGGTTGTTCTGGGCACAGTTCCAAGTGCCCGAAAACCCTCCCCTCCTCAATAATCAGATGAAGCAGCTGATGGAGCTTTACCCTATCGCGGAGCCGTCCATGAAGGACCTTTGTGTCCGGCTGTGGCCCTCCGAGCCCATACCGAGCAACTATTTTGGCCTGGTGCAGAAGCTGCATGATGCTTCCCTCCATGTGGATGCCATGAAGCGCTCTATATGCATTGAGGGGGCTCGGGTGGCATTTTCAAGGACCATGGTGCACTGTCCGAAGTTCAAGCTAGTCGAGATGGCCAGAGCAGTATTTCTCCATTGTAATGGATGGCGCTCAGGCAGTAGAGGCCCAGTGCTCGAAGGATGTACTCCTTGAGTGATCAGACTTATCTTTGTAATTAAATGATGGTTGAGGCCTTGTGTTTTGCAATGCGGCTGATCTGTGTGGTTTATCATACTTGCATGTTTCTTAGTTTAATTTTGACTCCTGCACGGCCATTTTGAATCCGAAAGTTGCCAGTCATTGGCTTCAGCCCCCATGTAGATGCTACGAGGGGTGTTTCGCCCTCCGCACTGTGACCCTTAGCCGACATCTCGGTGCCCAGAGGCGGTCGTGCATGAGGGGAGCAAGGCAATCAGACTATGCGGGGTTATTACCTTCACTTAGCCATAGGAGCTTGACTACGGGGGCTGTTGACTAGCCCCCAGTGTGATATTCAGGAGATCTGAGGTATATACATGTATCACTTGCCTTGGTCGAAGACACAAACCCATCGTATTACATGGCGTAATCGCCAACGATTTTTAGTTTAACACTTGTCATCGGACCGCCGACCGGTTGTCGCTTATTATGACAGTCAGTTTTTGGCTTTCTCCACTGAGGTACATAGCGAGACTAGCCGGGAGTACAATCGTAGTGGTTCTCCATTTACCTTCTTAGCCGGACGAGCAGAACGTAAGGAGGTAAGCACAGGAGCCGGGCAACCCAACTATTGACCCAAGACATAAATCGGAACTGATGCATATAATGCAATACCCGAGACATCGAACACGCAAAGAAAGAAAAGCTGTCCGACTTGAGGCATAGGGCAAATATTATGGTCAAGCCGCCTGTCTATTACTCGATTATTGCCTAAAGGAAAAATTGTGCCGAACTAGATTATAGTGGCATCGAAGAGCAAAAGAAAGGTGCAATAGAAAAAACTGCAAGGGGACCATAAGAATTGGCCTTTATTACAAAAGAGCTCATGACGTCTATGCATACAATTCAAACTGTTGAAGCATCTGTTACAGGCACTTTATAAGAAAGAGAAAAAGTTTTACAGATGAAAGGTTTACACAAGGCCTTGAAGCATGGGTTGATATCCCTACTATGCCCTGCTGCACGTCTGCGCCTTTGCTTTTATTGGGGAAAGAACTCCGTAGAGGGGTTGAAGGTCAGCTGACGAGCCCTTGACTAGGAGCCATGAGAGGTCGCCGAGTTGTTCTAGCTTAATGCCATATTGGTCCATAGGTGTACCCGTTCGACGTTCGAAGACGTGCAGGACCATAGTTCGGTTGAACCGAATACTTGGTTTTGGTTTGGTCCCCATAGAGGCCCATGGTTATTTAAGTGCGAAGTTGTGCTGACAAGGCACATAATGTGCAAATTGGGTGGGTATGCTATGGGGGGCGCATCCCTATTTGCGTGAAACGTAGGGATGTTCCTCGAACGGATATAGGTTCGGGCCTGTTTCCTTGCTTCCCATGCCTTGACGACGGGCTGATAATGGGGCCCCTCGATGTTGGTCTGAACTTCGGCCGCTAGGGCCGCTATGTGCTCTTCGGTCCGGAGTGAGCGTTTCGTATTGCCATTAACTGTAATGACACCCTTAGGTCCGGGCATCTTTAGCTTTAAGTATGCATAGTGAGGGACAACATTGAAATGGGCGAACTCCGTCCGACCCAGGAGCGCGTGATAACCACTACAAAAGGGGACAATGTCGAAGATCCAGTCTTCGCTGCGGAAGTTGTCCGACGAGCCGAACACCACTTCCAAAGTTAAGGTGCCCGAGCAGCGGGCTTCCACGCCTGGGATTACCCCCTTGAAGATGGTGTTACGGGGCTTGATCCTTGACGGGTCAATGCCCATTTTCCTCACTATATCTGCATAAATCAAATTGAGGCTACTGCTCCCATCCATGAGCACTCTAGTGAGGTGATACCCATCGATAATGGGGTCGAGGACCAGGGCCGCCGATCCACCGTGACAGATACTGGTCGGATGGTCTCTGCGGTCAAAGGTGATCGGGCATGCCGACCATGGGTTAAATTTCGGGGCTACTGGCTCTACGACGTAGATTTCCCGAAGTGCTCGTTTCCGCTCCTTCTTGGGTATATGGGTGGCGTAGATCATATTCACCATCTTTACCTCGGGAGGTAATTTTTTTTGGCCTCCATTGTTTGGCCTACGAGGCTCTTCA
The DNA here is from genome assembly GCA_011799875.1 of Thinopyrum elongatum. Classification (NCBI taxonomy): domain Eukaryota; kingdom Viridiplantae; phylum Streptophyta; class Magnoliopsida; order Poales; family Poaceae; genus Thinopyrum; species Thinopyrum elongatum. The sequence continues at coordinate 284,200,090 of CM022300.1, forward strand.
TTGTCCTCACTGTAGGGGCTTTTGCCTACGTCCTCGTCTCTGATCTTGCCGGCCGGTTTGATTACCCAACAGTTGCGGTTGGTGTGGTTGGCGGGCTTATCAGACGTGACGTGGATCTGGCAGGGTCTATCCAGGATTGTGTCCAACTTGGTGGGTCCACCCTGGTTCCCCTTAGAGATTTTCTTTCGTGGTCCTGTTTTGGAGTTGCAGAATCTGGCATTCACTGTCGTGTCTTCGGCTTCGCCGCTGTTATGGCGACGCTTGTTTCTGTTGCGTCGTGGTTTTCCATTACCGTCCCGGACTTCCGAGGTGCCGGGGTCTTCTGGGTTGGTGCTTCTATGAGCCAACCAACTATCTTGCCCAGTGCAAAAGCGATTCATGAGAGAGGTGAGTGCTGACATCGTCTTCGGCTTATCCTGGCCGAGTTAGCGCGCTAGACATTCATGCCGAATACTATGCCTGAATGCGGCTATTGCTTCTGCATCCGGACAATCGATTATCTGATTCTTTTTGGCAAAAACCGATTCCAAAATTGTCGGGCTGATACTCCGGGCTGTTGGACCATGTGGCTCAGGTCATCGGCATCCAGAGGCCGGACGTAAGTGCCTTGAAAGTTTGCTCGAAAAGCATCCTCGAGCTCTTCCCAACTACCTATAGAGTTTTCGGGGAGGCTATTTAGCCAATGCCTGTCTGGTCCTTTGAGCTTTAACGGCAAATACTTTATGGTGTGGAGGTCGTCCCCTCGAGCCATATGAATGTGGAGAAGAAAGTCTTCGATCCACATGGCCAGGTCGGTAGTCCCGTCGTATTGTTTGATGTTTACGAGTTTAAACCCTTGGGGAACTGATGCCACATTACCTCGTCGGTAAAGCACATCGGGTGAGCGGCGCCCCTAACTCGGGCTACGCCACGCCGTAGATTGGCGGCCGTATCAGCCTGGTGCTGCTCCTGAATTCTATCATTTCGGTCATGCCATGATTGGTGTCCGTCCCGTCCGGCCGGGGCGTAATCTCGAGATCCGTAAATGGATCATGTCTGTCCTGCTCTAATGGCGAGGTCATGGCGGAGATCATATTGATGTTCTGGCTGTGCCACCTCCTTGCCTTTACGGTGAGGGGGGCAGGTGGGTATTCGGCCTCTCCAGCCGGCCTGTCCCTTCCTCGAGGGGGGCGGTCGGGCTGGTATGCATGTGTGTATCTTTGTGGTGCGGGCGCAGGGGCCTCGCCGTCGAATTGTGGCAGCAGCTTCCTTTTTGGTTAGCTTTTAGTCTGCTGCTGGTAGCCATACCCTTTTTCGGCCGCTAGGACCTTTGTCCATCTATCATTTAGGGTAATTTGTTCGGCCTTCAGTTGTTGCTTCTTCTTCTTCAGGCTCCATGCTGTGGCTATGAGCTGTTGCTTGAGCCACTCTTGGTCCAATGGATCTTCTGGTACGATAAAATCTTCAACTCTGAGGCTGACCTCCTCTTTGGAGAGAGGCATATAGTTGCTATCCTCAGAATCATTAGGGTCCTCGGGGTTGTACCGACCCCCATGCCATCCGAGTCATCCAGTTGGTGCTCGAGGGCGGGGTCATCGAGGTCTTCCGCATTGTCTGGAGTATCGTCCTCTCCGGTGCCCGTGTTGCTTTGCCTGCCTCGACGCCCTTTGGATCGTCGGCATTTTTTGCAGCGTTTGGGGGCTCCTTGCTAGGCTTGTTACTATCTCTTCTGGGGTTGCCATCCCCATTGTTAGCACCATTGCCGCCGTTCTTGGGGGTGTCCACCATATAAACATCATAGGTGGAGGTGGACGTCCAACGGCCGGTGATGGGAGGGGCAGTGTTAGTGTGGGCCATGGCTTCGCTGCCGTCGTCCATGTCGTTGACCTCCTCAGAGGCATAGTCCAGCATGTCAGTTAAGTCTTCTACTATGTGGGTGGTGGGTCGGACATAAAATTCCCTATGGCCCACCCCAAGGCTCCGTTGAGCGTGAGCCGAGGATGGGCCATCCATGATGGTCATCATCTGGATCTAGTCAAGCACCTCATTTAACAAGGCGAGGCTGGCCGGATCGGAGTTTGAGGTTTCTTCAAAGTCAACCTCCTGATGTTCGGCCAGAGCTGACTCCTGGTGTTCGGATGTCGAGCTGTCGCCAAGGCTCGAGGCTAGAATTGCGGTAAGGAGGGGGAGTCCGGCCGAGAATGATTCTCGGTCTTCAGACATAGTGCTGGTTTCCAAGCTCGAAGCCGGCCGTGAGATACGAGCTGATTGAGAGATCGGATCAGGGAGAGGCCCCGAGGTTGATGCTTCATGGTCCGCGGGCGTCCCAGGTGAAGCTGAGAAGCCGTTGAAGGTCAGATCGCCCCAAGCGTTGATGACGTAGTCCAAGTTACCGAACCTGATTTGATGCTCAAGGGCGAAACTGTCGACCTGATCGAGATGACCGGTTGAGTCGGCGTGCAGCACGATGCTACCGAACGCGAAAAGTTGCCCGGGGACAAAGATGTCCCCGGTGCTAATGCCATCTCTGATGATCAGGCGAGCCATCGATCCTTCGGCGATCCAACAACGGAACTCTCAATGAAAGCACCAATGTCGGTGTCGGAACTGGCGGATCTCGGGTAGGGGGTCCCTAGCTGTGGATCTTAGATCAATGGGGAACAAGGGACTAGGGACATGATGTTTATCCAGGTTCGGGCCCTCTCTAAGAGGTAAAACCCTACGTCCTGCTTGATTATATTGCTTGTGTATATGACGATTACAGAGTCGATCTACCACGAGATCAGATGAACTAAACCCTAATTGATAGGATGATGGTTGTTGTTCTAGCCTCTACGGCCTAAACCCTCTGGTTTATATAGACACCAGGGGTGCTAGGGTTACACGTGGTCGGTTACAAGGAAAGAATAAATGCGCTGATTCTCCCTATCTTGACTTGGAGGACACACCAAGGCACCAGAAAGCATTCTGCACGGTTACGGGGTCTCCACTTATGTTCGGCCACCAAGCATTGGCAATATGGCCCAACAGTCCGGCCCCAAGAGATCGGCCGGCAGGCAGAAGACCCCCTAATCAAGGACTCCCTCACCCATGCCCTTTCCTCCTAAAGCTTCAAAGAATAAAGCTGAAGAAGGATTTGAGCACTTTGTTGAAATGCTTAGACCTGTCTTTTTGCGCATTCGTTTGACTGATATTCTGAAAATGTCTCCTTATGCTAAGTGCATGAAAGATATTGTCACAAATAAAAGAAAGATACCAAAAGCTGAAATTTCCACCATGCTTGCAAATTATTCGTTTAAGGGCGGAATAACAAAGAAACTAGGACACCCAGGAATACCAACTATACCATGCTCCATTAAAAGAAACTATGTTAAAACTGCTTTATGTGATCTAGGAGCCGGTGTTAGTGTTATGCCCTTCTCTTTGTATCGTAGACTTGGTTTGAATAAGTTGACACCAACTGAAATCTCCTTGCAAATGGCTGATAAATCAACTGCTATACCCATCGGTATTTGCTAGGATGTGCCTATCGTAGTTGCAAATGTTACTATCTTAATGGACTTTGTTATTCTTGATCTACCCGAGGACGACAGTATGTCGATCATCCTTGCTAGACTATTTTTGAATACTGCAGGGGCTGTTATTGATTGCAATAAAGGCAATATCACTTTTCATGTCAATGGTAATGAGCATACGGTGCACTTCCCGAAGAAACAACCTCAAGTGAATAGTATCAACTCTATTGGAAAAATTCAACAATTACTATTGGAGGTTTTGAATTCCCTATTCCTACTTTCAAAAAGAAGTATGAAATTCTTATTATTGGGGACATGCATATCCCCATTGAGGTAACCTAGCTAGTGTCATACGAAGATTGTCTGGTTTCATGTCATTCAGAAGAAGTTTGTTAATAAGACTTGATCGACCTTATTAATGGATTCCTTTTGATGGGCATGTGGTCGATGAATTTAGTAAACACAACTTTCTGTACCCACTTTTTACTTTCTGTTAATTAGAATTAATAAAGTAGAAATGCCATGATTATACTGTTTTCTGAATTACCCGTGCAATAAAAAATGATCAGAAAATAAAAGTTCTCAGAATGCGCTAAAAATTTAATATGATTTTTTCTGCAATATATAAAAAATAGTGGCACTGAACACACCCCAGGGGGGTGCACTTGTCAGCCACAAGCTCACAAGGCGCACCCACCCCTGGGGGCGCCATGCAGGCTTGTGGGGCCCAGATAGGCCCCCTCACTTATTGCTTCCACCCATGCTCATCCTCTTCCTCTAGAAAAAATCAAACTTGCTCCATAGCCCGTGTTCTTGCTCTTCTTGCTGATTTCGATCTCCTTGCTCGTAGCTCCATTTTGAAAACTGTTTTGGTGGATTGCTCATTGGTATGTGACTCCTCCGATGGTCCAATTAATTTTTGTTCTACTGGTTTATTATTTGCACATTTAGCTACTATTGGTGACCATGTTCTTGATCTTGCATGTCAAATTTATATGGTTCAAACTAGTTTTGGTGCATGATATGGCCTATAGACACTTGTAGGAGTAGTTGCCATCGATTTTGGTTCACTTTTATTTCGAGTTACTAAAAATTTCAGAAATTTTCAGAAGGAGAAAATGTTTAGGAAGATGTTCCAAGGTGGTCCCTCGAGCAAGAAATCCCCAAGGCTCGCTTTACGTGAGCTGGACCTTGAACCACCACGAGAAGCTCTAGTGCAACCTTGCGAATGGCTGCCAGATTACTTCAAGACTCAAGCTTGTTTGAAGGAAGAATTTGATATGTACGTACACAATGCTAGTTTGACGGACTTCGTGACAGATAAGTGTTTACAATATTACAATCTCACTGACTCTTTCGGGCGGAAATTTGAGTATTCAGTCCATCACAATACACATGCTGTTATATTTAACCTCTATGAAAACTCATTTCGCATGGACCTTGAAGAATTTAATGAAGTTTGCAAAATTCCGCAATGAGGCACTTACACTGAACCTCCTAAATCTGATTGCGTTGAGTTCCTTGATAGCATCACTAGGGTGAAACTAGAGGCATAACACAAGCTACTATCAGGAGCATTCATTTTCCTACTTTACATTATTTTGCTCTATTCATAGGTAGATGCATTAATGGTAAACATGACCATAGCCACCTTTGCGCTCCTGATTTGAGCATTCTTAAGAGTGCGGTAATGAACGATAAACAATTTAACTTGGGGGCTATTGTTGCACGTCGGTTACATAATAATGCCTTAGAGGGAGATTTCTATCGTGGAATTTATGCCACTCGTTTAGCTAATTATCTTGGGGTGCCGATAAAAGAAAATGATACCCAGTTGCCGCCTGTTTTACTTGATTACACCGCTATGGAACGTTTCCAGTTTCTTGAAAGGGGCGATCGAGCATTCCAGTACAGGCTAATCTTTAACAAGCATCACGTTTTCCATATTATGCTTCTCTCTCCTGCCTTCTTTAACTTTCAGGGAAAACAGAGATATTTCATACTTATGGAGGAGGCAGAGGAGCATGAGAGGGTGAGGGAGACCACTCACCTCAATGAGGCAGCCTGCCAAGCGGTGGTGGCTGTGATCCAGTACAACCCAAACTTTGACTACAGGTATCATCAAGGCCAGCCGTGGCCATAGACCAACTTAGCCCAAAAGCCTAGGCTTGGAGGAGTACATATTTCTCACCAACATTACATTCATGCATCACACATTCATTCTAGTTGTCGGTGTTCATCCTTTTTCATTGTTTAGTCCATGTTAGTTTTATATTTCTTTCTTCTCGTGTGTTTGAAAATTATGAAAACCCAAAAAGATATATCGTTCTTCTTTTGCTTGTTGGGAGCTTTCCCATGTATATAGCTTTTCTCATTTTCATCTTTTTCTTTCTTTTGTTTTGCTTCCTTCAGAAAAATGAAAACTCCAAAAATATTTCAGTGTGTTTCTTTGAAATTCTTTTCTTTTATTTGGGTCATCGTAAGGAGAAGACCACGATGAAAATATTGAGTGGCTCTCATATGCATTATTGTTGATCTAACAAAGAGCTCATATTACCTTGTTTTCTCCTCTGAATAAAATGTTTGCAGATTCCAGCTTAGTCCACAGCACGTGCACTCTTATTATTATTCACATTGTTCGGTCGTGCAAGTGAAAAGTAATAATGACGAAATTTGATGAATTGATTGAGGTGAAGAAAAGTTGGTACGAACTCAACCTGTTTTCTTTTTGTAAATATTATTAGCTCATCGTTGTTGATTCAGCCTATTATGAGTAAACATGTATGCAATGACAATTAGAGATCATAGTTACTCATGCCATGCTTAAATAACTAGGAGTGGATAATGGTTTATCTTGTGTGTCAACATGCATTTAAAATGGTTATGATGTAGTATGATAGGATGGCATCCTCTTCTGAATGATTCAAGTGGCTTGACATGGCACATGTTCACGCATGTAGCTGAATCAAAACCAACAAAGCCTCCATGATATTTATGTTCATGGTGATTTATATCCTACTCAAGCTTGTATTCAATGTTGATTAATCTCAATGCATGTTTATGACCGTTGTCGCTGTCTGGTTGGTCGCTCCTCAATCTATTTGCTAGCCTTCACTTGTACTAAGCGGGAATACTGCTTGTGCATCCATTTCCTTAAACCCAAAGTTATTTCATATGAGTCCACTACACCTACATATATGCGGTATTTACGTGTCGTTCCAAGTAAATTTGCATGTGCCAAACTCTAAATGTGCAAATAATAATCTGTTTTGTATGCCCAAATCGCTCATGAAGCGACAGGGGGGAGGTCAGCACCTTCCATGCTAGGTGGGTTATTCTCGCGATGAGTGTTTATTCGCTCTTCATTCACGAGAAAGTGGCTGGTAATTGGGATGCCCAGTCCTATGGTCAAAATCAAAATATAATAATGAAACAAAACTCCCCCGGATTGTTGTTGGTATGGAGGGCACCCGAGGATTCGGCTAGCTATGGCTTGTGTTTGTTGGTGGAGGGGTAGTAAAACTTTACCTTTCTGTTTGGGAATCTCCTATAATGTGTCTAGCATGGAAGATGTTGAAAACTCTCAGTCGCTACATTGACAATGAAAGCATATCTCTCAAAATTATATCCATCTCTGTTTTAAAAGCTTCAATCTCTGGCAGCTCTGCAAATCCCTACTTCCCACTGCAAAGGGTCTATCTATTTACTTTTATTGTTGAGTCATCATCTTCTCATTAAAGCACTAGCTGGAGAGCACTATTGTCATTTATATGCTTTGTGTCTAGTTGATGTTTAGTATGAGTGTGACTGGATCTCTTTTACCATGAATTACAATATCTAGTCAGTACTTGAACTTCAGAGGTGCTCCGCATTTATGTTTTGCGGTCTCAGAAAGGGGTAGCGAGATACCATTATGTCATATCATATCATGATTGTTTTGAAAAAGTGTTGCTGTCCGAGATACCTTATTATTGCTCACTAGTTAGTTATGCCATTGATGTGAGTAAATGTGATACCTAAGTGTTATCGTGAATATGGTTAGTTCATAATCTTTACTGAAAACCTAAACATTGGTTAGACATATTTGCAGCAACAAGATCAAACAGAGTTTGTAAAAGTTTTTCTTTGTCACTTTCAGTTTGTCAACTGAATTTCTTGAGGACAAGCAATGAGTTAAGCTTGGGGGAGTTGATACGCCTCTGTCGTATCTACTTTTCCAAACACTTTTGCTCTTGTTTTGGACTCTAATTTGCATGATTTGAATGAAACTAACCCGGGCTGACGCTGTTTTCAGCAGAATTGCCATGGTGTTGTTTTTTGGTAGAAATCAAAGTTCTCGGATTGACCTGAAAATTTACGAAGATTTTTTATGGAATATATAAAAAATACTAGAGGAAAATATACCAGAGGGGGGGCACCCAGGAGCCACAAGCTCAGGGGGCGCGCCCTTCGAGCTTGTGGCCCCCTGGACCTCCGGCAACCCTAAATCCAACTCCATATATGCCTATTCGCCAAGAAAAACAGAGAGAAGGATTCATCGCATTTTATGATACGGAGCCGCCGCCACCTCTTGTTCTTCATCAGGAGGACTGATCTGGAGTCCGTTCGGGGCTCTGGAGGGTGGAATCCATCGTCGTCATCATCAACCTTCCTTCACCACTAGTTTTATGATGCTCACCATCGAGAGTGAGTAATTCCTTCATAGGCTTGCTGCACGTTGATGGGTTGGATGAGATTTATCCTATAATCGAGTTAGTTTTGTTAGGGCTTGATCCCTAGTATCCACTATGTTCTGAGATTGATGTTGCTATGACTTTGCTATGCTTAATGCTTGTCACTAGGGCCCGAGTGCCATGATTTCAGATCTGAACCTATTATGTTTTCATGAATATATGTGTGTTCTTGATCCTATCTTGCAAGTTATATGCACCTATTACATGTTATGAACCGCATACCCCAAGGTGACAATAATTGGGATTCTTTCCGGTGATTACCGTAGTTTGAGGAGTTCATGTATTCACTAAGTGCTAATGCTTTGTTCTAGTTCTCTATTAAAAGGAGGCCTTAATATCCCTTAGTTTCCTTATGGACCCCGCTGCCACGGGAGGGTAGGATAAAAGATGTCATGCAAGTTCTTTTCCATAAGCACGTATGACTATATACAAAATACATCCCTACATTACATTGGTGAATTGGAGCTAGTTCTGTGTCGCTCTAGGTTATAACTGCTACATGATGAATATTAGCCAACGCAATTATCCATCACTGATCCAATGCCTATGCTTTTCATATATTGATCTTTGCTAAGTTACTTTCGTTGTTGCTGCTATTACAAGCACTGCAAAACTGCTACTATTTTTGCTACTGTTACTATTGCTACTGTTACCATTACGATCGAACTGCCATAGTACTTTGCTACTGATCACCTTGCTGCAGATATTAAGTCTTTTAGGTGTGGTTGAATTGACAACTCAACTGCTAATACTTGCGAATATTCTTTGGCTCCCCTTGTGTCGAATCAATAAATTTGGGTTGAATGTTGTACCCTCAAAAACTGTTGTGATCCCCTATACTTGTGGGTTATCAACAATCTTTCTCTTTGTGTTACAAAAAGATCTATACTAAAACAAACTAATGTTTATTATCTAGCTAAGTACTTCTAGTTTTATTCTTGCAAACTTATCCTATTACACCTACAAAGTAGTTTCGTTGATAGAACTTGAAGAGAATATAAATTCTACTTTTAGCTCCTTGTTGAGTTAGACACTCTTATTTATGGAAAAAGCTACAATTGACCCCTACACTTGTGGGTTATCAAGATCTTTTTCTGGCGCCGTTGCCGGGGAGCAATAGCGTAGGTGGAACATTCTCGTGTGTGCTTGTTTGCTTTATCTCTAAGTAGTTTTTATTTTATGCTCTTGTTTTATATCTTTAGTTATGGGTAGGAAACGCAAAACACAAAAAAAAAGTTGTACTTGCTAACCTAGTGGTTGAGGAACCACCCAAAATCTACCGTTTTGCTGAATTTTTTGACTTCGATCATCTTCGATCCATTTGTGCTCATGCTGAAACCGCAACTAGCTTAGTTGAGGGAAAAATCATTAGATGAGCATGCTTATTTTGTGCGACACCACTTGTCTCAAAAAGGGAAACTCTTATGGCATCAAATTAATTGTTTGCATTGCTATGCTTGGAATTTATGCGAAATACATGATTTTACTTGTTGTTCCGAAGACCCTAAAAAACACCTTCCCTACCAATGTGAGTTTAATGAAATTTTATCTTCTTATGCCAAAGGTGTTTGTAGTTATTATGATATTGGACAAATTGAAGAATTTGTCGCTTGTAAGGGTGCCTATGAAATTGATTCTTTGATTGAAAAGTATGACGCCACTCTTATAAATTCAAAAAAATTGCCATACTTAAATATTGCTATGAAAACTATGCTTCTAATGCTTATGTTAAGAATTTATTGAGAGAATGTCTGCTGCCGTGGAAGACATTAATATTTCGCAAGCTCCTATGGAAGAAGAAATTGATGAAACTATGAGCTCATTAGATGAAAAAGATGAGGAGGAGAGCAACGAACAAAAGGAGGAAGTGCGGATTAGCTACCCGTGCCCACCTTTTAATGAGAGCAACTCTTCAAATCATACATTGTTTAATTTCCCTTCATGCTTACCGAAGGATGATTGCTATGATCCCTTGGATTCGTTTGAAATATCCCTTTTTGATGAACTAGATGCTTGTTATGGCCAAGATGCCAATATGAATTATGCTTATGGAGATAAACTGCTATAGTTCCTTATGTTAAACATGGAATTATTACTATTCTTCCCACACATCATAATTCTGTTATCTTTTTGAATTCTCCCAACTATACTATATCGAAGAAGTTTGCTCTTATTAAGCATTATAATGATGGGTTGCATTTTACCATTACACATGATGATTTTGATGGATATAATATGCAAGTTATAGGATCAAAAGTATGTCTAGAGGGGGGGGTGATTAGACTACTTGACCAAATAAAAATCTAACCTTTTCCCAATTTTAGTTGTGGATAGATTTTAGCAGCTAGCACAAGTCAGGCAATCAACCTACACATGCAATTCTAAGAGTGTAGCAGCGGAAAGTAAAACATTGCATTTGAAGGTAGAGGGAAGGGTTTGGAGAAGGCAAACACAATGGAGACACGAAGATTTTTGGCGTGGTTCCAATAGGTGGTGCTATCATACATCCACGTTGATGGAGACTTCAACCCACGAAGCGTAACGGCTGCGCGAGTCCACGGAGGGCTCCACCCACGAAGGGTCCACTAAGAACCAACCTTGTCTATCCCACCATGGCCATCGCCCACGAAGGACTTGCCTCACTCGAGTAGATCTTCATGAAGTAGGTGATCTCCTTGCCCTTACCAACTTCTTGGTTCAACTCCAAATCATGTCGGAGGCACCCAAGCGACACCTAACCAATCTAGGAGACACCACTCCCCAAAAGGTAATAGACGGTGTGTTGATGATGAACTCCTTGCTCTTGTGCTTCAAATGATAGTCTCCCCAACACTAAACTCTCTCTCATAGATTTGATATGGTGGAAGGATGATTTGAGTGGAAAGCAACTTGGGGAAGGCTAGAAATCAAGATTCTTGTGGTAGGATTGGAATATCTTGATCTCAACACATGAGTAGGTAGTTCTCTCTCAGGAAAATGTATGGTGGAAGCGTAGGCACGTTCTGATGGCTCTCTCACAAATGGAGAAGGGGGTGGAGGGGTATATATAGCCTCCACACAAAATCCAACCGTTACACACATTTGACCCATCTCGGTGAGACCGAATGATTAAACTCGGTGGCACCGATTAGTTCAAAATGTGAATGTTAGGAATCTCGGTGGGACTGACTGCAACAACTCGGTGAGACCGATGTGCTAGGGCTTAGGGCAAACATCATGTCAGTGGCACCGATTGCATCAACTCGGTGAGACCGAAGTGAAGCAATAGGACAACAGAGAATCTACCAAGCCAACTCGGTGAGACCGATTGCATAATTCGGTGAGATCGAAATAAATGCAACGAGTCACAGAGTGTTGGCAGGGCCATTTCGGTGAGACCGAGACCCATATCATTGAGACCGAACTGTTAGGATTTCTGGCTGTGGCTATGTCATATGAACTCGGTGGCGCCAAATTGAAAGAATCGGTGGGGCCGAGTTGGAGTTTAGGGTTTTGACATATTTGGATGGAGAATGTGGTTGAGGGTTTTGGAGCAATATCACTAAGCATTTGAGCAAGCAAGCCATTAAGCAACACGTCATCCCCTTTTAATAGTATTGGCTTACCTATGGACTTAATGTGATCTTGGATCACTAAAATAAAGATGGAGAGTCTTGAGCTTTTGCCAATATATGTCCTTAGCATTTTGAGGGGTCCACATCTCTAGTCCATGCCATGCCATTCATTGAACTTCTTGAAATATTTATCTTGAATGGATATTAGTTCAATGAGCTATATGTTGTTATGAATTACCAAAACCACCCAGGGATTAGTTGCACTTTCAATCTCCCCTTTTTGGTAATTGATGACAACATACAGATCAAAGCTTCGACAAATGATAAAGTAAATGAAATACATCGTCGCTTTGAGTAGTATGTGATAAGCAAGAGCTCCCCCTAAATTTGTGCATTATTAACAAGTTGTCTTTGAATGCAAATGCACAATCGATTAGGATCATGGGTCACTCTTCCATGTCACATACATCTTGGTGGAGTGCACAAAATGATAAGAATGAAATATCATGCCCACATCACCAAGGATACAAGTGAATGATCATACATAAGCAATCATAGGAATAGGCATTTAAGCACATATTAAACATTGTATGATCAAACACACAACCACATAAAGTATCTCACAAGCATAAAGTAATAAGTAGCACAAACCAAACGAACGAAGTAGCAACTAGCAATAAAAACCAACAAGCAAAAGAACGAGACACACACACTCCCTCTCTCTCTCTCAGCCTATGATCTATACATTTTCTCCCCCTTTGGCAACAAGTTACCAAAAAGCTTGAAAACGTATAATGCTATACGGCACTCTAGGCACGATCTCCGAGAGGTCCTGAAGGGGTCTTTTGGCTTGTTTCTCCGGTGTGCATAGACTGCGTTGAGAGTACTACTTTTGCGAATGCCTCGGCAGATGTCTGTTGAGCTGGAGGAGTTGACACTGGTGGTGGCACTATGGCAGTGGCGGCTGGAGCAGAGTGTGTAGTCCTGATATCTGCAACTGGCTCAGCTAATGACCTCTGTGCCCTAGGCATTGTCTGGAATCTGTTAGTGGTAGGTCTGTCATCACTATCCTCAGCATCATCTCTCAGCTTCTCAACAATAGATTGGATCTCTATGTGTGACGCCCCCGACTCAATCGTGCACTAATCATACATGCAAACATGCACGATCAAGCACAGGGACTCATGGGAAGATATCACAACACAACTCTAAAACAAATCAACAGAGATCCACAATATTACAGACCAGGGATCACGAGGATCTGAATACATAAGTCAGTCATACAAATATTATCTGAGTACAGACATAGTTAGACAAGTTTTGCCTTAACAAGGCTAGCACAAACAACGACTCTAGATCGAAAGGTGTAGGGCTCCTACCTGGGAGCCTCCGATCCTACTCCTGGTCGGCTGGCTCGATCCAGTAGTATGTGCCGTCAGGACCCTCCTGGTAGTAAGCTCCTGAGGTGGCATCTGGCTCCGGGGCTCCATCGTCTGATGTATCATCAAAGTGGGGTATGGGGAAAAAGAAGTAACAAAGCAACCGTGAGTACTCATCCGAAGTACTCAGCAAGCAAGGATCTACACTACATATGCAACATTATCAAAGAGGAAAGGCTGTATATGTGGACTGGGCTGAAGAAATGCCAGAATAGAGAGAAGGCCTAGTCCTATCGAAGACTAGCATCTTCAAACATCTTCACGAGCCACCATCTTGCAGCAATAGAAGAGAGTAGAATAGCATTTTATTAAGCAAACATGTTGAAGTAAGTCTAGAGATCCTTCCTCGACTCCCTGCGAGAAAGCGATCCCGAAGCTTCAATTAAGTAACAAGTATCCAGTTCAAGTAGTAGATTGGGATACACAAACTGAGCATCCTTTACCATAGGACCGGCTATCGATAGATTATTCATCCCTGCAGGGGTGCACTACTGTTACCCAACACGCTAGATAAATTCTGGCCGGACACACTTGCTGGGTAATGCCCGGCCTCGGGAGATCAACACGAAGCAGCGCCCTACCTAGGCTCAGCAGAGAGGTCAGCATGCCGGACTAACCTATGCACCCAGAGGTCTTGGGCCATCGCCCTGGGCACCCTGCGCATTGCGTGGCTGGCCGGGGTGCAGGCACGACACTGAACTCGTTAGTGAAGTATCCAGCCCAATCCCAGCAATCAGAACACACGGTGAAACATGACGTCTGAAGAGCTTTCGGGAGAAACGTACATCATAGAGGGCCCCATAAACCATTATCCCGCGTGGTGGTAGTGCGTATAGGGCACGTCGACCCACTCAGCTCAAACACCCAAATCCAATAGGCTCATTTAGTAACACGCGGAGGCAATCAGAGTTTCTGAAGCTCCGCCAAAATATCACAATCGATTGCCCTTCCAGCACACCCGACATCATAGATCCCCTGCGGGTACCCATCAGGGTCGACCCGCCTACAACAAGGTCAAAGTAACCGTGTGGTTATAACATCAAGGGGGAAACCCCGAGGAATCACCCTCGGTGAATTCCACTCGACAAAATCATCAGGGTGAACGTATGAGGCATCACCCTCGAGGTTCACACTGAGGGGTTGCACGACAGAGTCGTATCAGAAGTGGAGAAGGAGGAATCACCCTCGATGACCCCGACCAAACAGCTACACTGCAGAGTATTCATCAGGAGTGCGTTACGAGGTATCACCCTCGGCACTCGAGAGTAACTATGCAGTGTCGTAGAACTAAGGGGGGGGGGTGAGGTGATGTGTCGGTCTCTGGTCGACGATCACATTGATCGAGTCATCGATGATCAAGCAGGGGCAACAAGGGTAAGGTGGTGGTGGTAACTGATGGTTCACTACCAACCTATACTAAGCAGTTTAACATAGGCAGGTAAGGTAACAATAAACAGGTTACAAAAGCAGGCTATGCATCAGAATAGGAGCAAACATTAACAGTAGCAAAATCTAATGCAAGCAGGAGAAAGGGAATGGGTGATATCTGGATGCTCAAGGGGGGGGGGGCTTGCTTGGTTGCTCTGGCAAGAAAGAGGGGTCGTCAACGGGCTGCTCGTCTGGAGCATAGTCGTACCCAGCTGCAACGTCGTCGGTCTCGGCGTCTATCGAGAGAGAATGAGGGGGAGGGATACAATAAATTCACGGCAAAAATGCAAACAATATGTATGACATGCCTAAATGCTATGCAGAGGTGTTCTACTACCTAACTAAATGAGTTAGTTAATTTAGGAATTTATCCGGATTTATTTAATTAAAGTTGGGCACTATTCATTTATTGAAATCGGTCTAAAAGTTCCATGTTCATCTAGCTAGGGGAAGCTGACAGGAATACGGAGGGCGTATTCAGATTCGTATCGAAATTCTGAGCAACTTTCATATATAAATTATTTTCATCGGAGCTACAGATTATTTTATATGATTTTATAAAGTTTTAATTATTTTCTGAATTTATTTAATCCATTTAATCCAACATTATCCAGAACAGTAATTGATGATGTTAGCATGACATCACCATGATGTCAGCAGGTCAAACCCGGCTGACCAGGGTCAAACCGGACAGGTGGGTCCAGTGGGACCCACATGTCAGCCTCTGATTAGTTTAAACAGAGTTAATTTAAACTAAATAGGATTAATTAGCGTGTGGGGCCTACTGTTAGTGTCTGTTAATTTAACTAATTAACTAATTAGGTTAATTAACTAATTATCTATTTATTTTAAACAGCTAATGGAGTGGGGCCCGCATGTCATAGACATAGGGGCGGCCACATCAGCGCTGACCGAGGTCAACGGGGCCCAGTGGCAGTGGCACAGGGGCGGGCCCCAGCTGGCCACGTCGGCGTCGGCCGGAGATGCGCCGGAGTTGGCTTCGGCGAGCCAAACGTGGCGGCGCTGCTCGGGAGGTGCTCGGGTTTCATCGTCCGGCGACCAAATCGACGGCGGTTGGCCACGTTCGGACGGGAACAACGCCCCGCGTCGACCTGTGGTGCTAGCACGGGCTAAAAGGAATGGAGCAGAGTGCTAGGTCATCGCCGGCGGACGCCGGAATCGGGCGTTGGTGGCTACGGCGATGTGGGTTGCGGCAAACGGTGTGGAGAGCGCCGTTGGGCTCCTACGAGCTTCAGGAGCTCGACAACGAGCTCGGACGCGAGCTCGAGCTATGGTGGCCACGGTGGTGAGCTCATCTACGGGGACGGGTTCGGGCGCCTCGGTCACGGCCACTACGGCGATGGAAAACGCGCAAAGAAGGGAGGGGAAGATGGAGACTACTCACCGGAAGCCATAGGGCGGTGGCAGTGTGCTCGGGGAGGGCTCGGGGTAGCCGGAATCATCACCGGAGTTCATCGGGGCCGAGGAAGAAGATGGAGTCGTCGAGCTCGACTGGGTGGCTCCCGTCTTCGATTCGTCGGTGCAGAGGGAGTGGAGTAGCACGGCGGAGGTCGGGGACACGAAGAGGCGGCGAAAGTTGCACGGTGGCCGTGAGCTTCACGGTGCCGCGGTCATGGCGGCCCTCGGGCGAGGTGGGGAACGAGGGATAGCGAGGGGAAATGGTGGCTAGGGTTCGCCAGGGGAGCAGGGAGTTGCTCTTATCCTCCCCGGCGAGCGCGGCGCGCTGTCGACCGCACGGAGGGGGGCCGGGCTGCGCGCGCGAGGTGCTCGACAGCGGGGCGAGGGTGAGCAGTGCGGGAGGTGGGGGATGGCGCGGAGTGGGCTGGGCCGCGCTGTAGCAACAGGCCTAAATGTACAGTAGAGCTTTAGGCCCTTTTCTATTTTTTCTTTTTCTGTTTCCTTTTTTAACTCTGCTTTGTTAATTGTTTGGGCACTAAACGAATTTTGTAAAAAGTGTGATCTAGTTAATAAATCACAGTGCATCATATCCTAACACCAAAAACTAGTTTGGGCAAAACATAATTTCATATTTAATTTAGTGTAAATAAAAGGTTATTTTAGGTGGCTGCTTGCTACTGTTTGAGGTTGTTAGAGCCACTTATCCAATTCCAATAATGTTGGTAACAATTTTAGAATTGTCTCCGATTTACTTGCTATTTAATGAACAATTTAGTTTCTGATTTGAACAACTTTTATTTTCCACTTTAAATTTAATTGGAGTTTTAACTAGGAGTTTGAAATGCAATATGATGCAAATGATGATTAGGCAGTGTTAATCATGCTGACTTGTCATTATCAAAAGTGATTACTGTGGCTAATGACATGGGGTGTTACAATTCTCCTCATCTATCAAGAATTCTCGTCCCGAGAATTAAGAGGAAGACTGAAAGAAAATAGGGTATTCTTCGCGAAGACGATCCTCGCGTTCCCAAGTGGCTTCATCTGAGCGGTCTCAACCAGAATAGCCTTGTTCACAAGAGTAGAAAAGTCGTTGAAGTCTTGAGCAGCAAGTGCAAGCTTGAGGTCTGGGTGTAGTCCATTACAGAACTTCTCTTGTCTACGAGCATCCGTGGCGATGTCTTCTTCAGCATAGCGGGAGAGGTCAAGAAATTCCCGCTGATAAGCTTCGACAGTCTTGTTGCCTTGAGTGAGGTTGCGGAACTGGGTCTTCATTCGTTCCATAATTCCCTGAGGAATATATCATGCATGAAAAGCAGCCTGGAACTCATACCAGGTAATGACTGTTCCAGCAGACAGTGTACGCTTGTGTGTGTCCCACCATTAAGCAGCGGGACCCTTTAGGAAAAAGGCCGCGAAGGTGACGAAGTTGGCAGGGGTGACATTAGTAGACTCCATCTCGTGAGTGATGTCGCGGAGCCAGTCATCAGCATCCAGTGGCTTGTCAGAGTTGCGGAATTGAGTGGGGTTGAGTCGCATAAACTCTGTCAAAGTTATTGAAGGAGGGTTCTGGTTCTGGTTGTTCTGATGCGGAAACTGAGCCATAATCCCAGTCATGAACTGGCGGTTGAGCTCGAATTGTTGCATCATAGCTGCCATATAGTCTGGCGGTGGTGGGCGTTCAGGGGCACGACCACGACCACGACCACCTGGTCTAACCATCCTGCTAAATTTCAACAGGGATAGTTTAGTAAAAGCAATTGCGATTGTTTAGCGACAAGCATGATGTAACTGAACAACAATTAAGCAGTGTAACAGATACATAACAGTAGTCAATTAAGACATACAGATCCATACACAGAGTCGGGTACATGCGGACAGCATAACGGCGCAAATTTAGAACTAGACATACTAGGCGGCGCGCAGGCACGCGGTAAGGAAGTACACAACGAGACATAGCAAAGGCTACATCAACGTCGGGGAAAACCACTGAAATGGGGCATCTGCGAGTGCGGACGACGAGTGTTCGTCGCGGTAGGATCCTGTGCTCCACGTGCAATCTGATGCAGAACCTGGTCTCGAGCTGTAAGAAGAGGTCCACGTGCAGGTGTGTGACCTCCAACAGCAGGCCAATCAATACCAGCATACATCTGAGTCCTGCGCGGGTAAAGGATGTGCTCCGGATGTATCCCTGCACGAACAGCAGGTAGCAACTGCGTCATAGCATTGTAGAGACGTGCTCGAGTGGCAACCAACTCGACGGCAAGAGCCCGAACAGTGCGATCCAGAGCCTGAGTGCACTGAATCAGAACGCGCGGGTCGTACCGACGAGGCTCGTACGGGGCACAGATAACTGTGTAGTATCTAGTAGCATCTCCAGCAGGGGCATAAGGAATGTATCGGAACTCAGAGTCATCCAAGATATCGCTGAACTCTCCTCGGAGACATGCGACAGCAGAGTAGGCGGCATCATGGACTGCCATCTCAATCATCACGCCGATACCATGGAAAAGGTCCAGCTCAGTGTCTGTGTCATCTTGCTGATCATAGATACGAACATCAGCATGGTACTACTCCTGGTTGAACTCGCGGTAATCCTCATAGACCATGTACTCGAGGTACCAGCGGTAGCCAAGTCTGGTCAGGAGGGCAATGAGAACAGCTGGAAAGCCAGGGGCATCACGAGCCCAAGTGCGAAGCACAAGCTGTGTCGTAGGACGTGGTGGAAACAAATGATCCATCTGAAACAGAGGAAATTCAAGATCGTCAAATGACAATGAGAAGTTTAATACAACTCGGAGAGAAAGGTTAAACAAAACAATGGAAAGGAAAATGATTATCAGACTAATCAGATCAACGACAGGGAAATCGCATAGATATCCAGCTCTCCGGTTAGACGGGATTTATGAGATCCTAAGTGTCGGCGTTAGTAAAATTTTATTTAACCCGAATAGAAGAGAGATCAGGGTCCTAGAGTATAGATGAGGAATAAAAGATCCTAATACCACCCAGTTGGCGACGTGTGCCCGTAAGCCACACAGCCAAGTTAGTAAATTAGTTTTTCGATGTCTAGACTCAACTTCGACCAAGGAATTTGGAAGGGGGCTTCCTACAAGCAGTCAGCTCTGATACAAATTTGTGACGCCCCCGACTCAATCATGCACTAATCATACACGCAAACATGCACGATCAAGCACAGGGACTCACGGGAAGATATCACAACACAACTCTAAAACAAATCAACGGAGATCCACAATATTACAGACCAGGGATCATGAGGATCCGAATACATAAGTCAGTCATACAAATG
This sequence comes from Thinopyrum elongatum, assembly GCA_011799875.1. Lineage (NCBI taxonomy): Eukaryota > Viridiplantae > Streptophyta > Magnoliopsida > Poales > Poaceae > Thinopyrum > Thinopyrum elongatum. Next base: position 284,219,467 of record CM022300.1, read on the forward strand.
TTACCTGAGTACAGACATAGTTAGACAAGTTTTGCCTTAAGAAGGCTAGCACAAACAACGACTCTAGATCGAAAGGTGTAGGGCTCCTGCCTGGGAGCCTCCGATCCTACTCCTGGTCGGCTGGCTTGATCCAATAGTACGTGCCGTCAGGACCCTCCTGGTAGTAAGCTCCTGAGGTGGCATCTGGCTCCGGGGCTCCATCGTCTGATGTATCATCAAAGTGGGGTATGGGGAAAAAGAAGTAACAAAGCAACCGTGAGTACTCATCCGAAGTACTCAGCAAGCAAGGATCTACACTACATATGCAACATTATCAAAGAGGAAAGGCTGTATATGTGGACTGGGCTGCAGAAATGCCAGAATAGAGAGAAGGCCTAGTCCTATCGAAGACTAGCATCTTCAAACATCTTCACGAGCCACCATCTTGCAGCAATAGAAGAGAGTAGAATAGCATTTTATTAAGCACACATGTTGAAGTAAGCCTGGAGATCCTTCCTCGACTCCCTGCGAGAAAGCGATCCCGAAGCTTCAATTAAGTAACAAGTATCCAGTTCAAGTAGTAGATCGGGATACACAAACTGAGCATCCTTTACCGTAGGACCAGCTATCGATAGATTATTCATCCCTGCAGGGGTGCACTACTGTTACCCAACACGCTCGATAAACTCTGGCCGGACACACTTGCTGGGTTATGCCCAGCCTCGGGAGATCAACACGAAGCAGTGCCCTACCTAGGCTCAGCACAGAGGTCAGCACGCCGGACTAACCTATGCACCCAGAGGTCTTGGGCCATCGCCCTGGGCACCCTGTGCGTTGCGTGGCTGGCCGGGGTGCAGGCGCGACACTGAACTCGTTAGTGAAGTATCCAGCCCAATCCCGGCGATCAGCCCGCACGGTGAAACGTGACGTCTGAACAGCTTTCGGGAGAAACGTACATCGCAGAGGGCCCCATAAACCATTATCCCGCGTGGTGGTAGTGTGTATAGGGCACATCGACCCACTCAGCTCAAACACCCAAATCCAATAGGCTCATTTAGTAACACGCGGAGACAATCAGAGTTTCTGAAGCTCCGCCACAATATCACACTCGAGTGCCCTTCCGGCACACCTGACATCATAGATCCCCTACAGGTACCCATCAGGGTCAACCTGCCTGTAACAATGTCAAAGTAACCGTGTGGTTATAACATCAAGGGGGAAACCCCGAGGAATCACCCTCGGTTAATTCCACTCAATGAAATCATCAGGGTGAACGTATGAGGCATCACCCTCGAGGTTCACACTGAGGGGTTGCATGACAGAGTCGTATCGGAAGTAGAGAAGGAGGAATCACCCTCGATGACCACGACCGAACAGCTACACTGATGAGTATTCATCAGGAGTGCGTTACGAGGTATCACCCTCGGCACTCGAGAGTAACTATGCAGAGTCGTAAAACTAGGGGGGGTGAGGTGATGTGTCGGTCTCTGGTCGACGATCACATTGATCGAGTCATCGATGATCAAGCAGGGGCAACAAGGGTAAGGTCGTGGGGGTCACTGATGGTTCACTACCAACCTATACTAAGCAGTTTAACATAGGCAGGTAAGGTAACAATAAACAGGTTACAAAAGCAGGCTATGCATCAGAATAGGAGCAAACATTAACAGTAGCAAAATCTAATGCAAGCAGGAGAAAGGGAATGGGTGATATCTGGATGCTCAAGGGGGGGGGGGCTTGCCTGGTTGCTCTAGCAAGAAAGAGGGGTCGTCAACGGGCTACTCGTCCGGAGCGTAGTCGTACCCAGCTGCAACGTCGTCGGTCTCGGCGTCTATCGAGAGAGAAGGAGGGGGAGGGATACAATAAATTCACGGCAAAAATGCAAACAATATGTATGACATGCCTAAATGCTATGCAGAGGTGTTCTACTACCTAACTAAATAAGTTAGTTAATTTAGGAATTTATCCGGATTTATTTAATTAAAGTTGGGCACTATTGATTTATTGAAATCGGTCTAAAAGTTCCATGTTCATCTAGCTAGGCGCAGCTGACAGGAATACGGAGGGCGTATTCAGATTCGTATCGAAATTCTGAGCAACTTTCATATATAAATTATTTTCATCGGAGCTACAGATTATTTTATATGATTTTCTAAAGTTTTAATTATTTTCTGAATTTATTTAATCCATTTAATCCAACATTATCAAGAACAGTAATTGATGACGTCATCATGACATCACCATGATGTCAACAGGTCAAACCAGGCTGACCAGGGTCAAACCTGACAGGTGGGTCCAGTGGGACCCACATGTCAGGCTCTGATTAGTTTAAACAGAGTTAATTTAAACTAAATAGGATTAATTAGCGTGTGGGGCCTACTGTTAGTGTCTATTAATTTAACTAATTAGGTTAATTAAAAAATTATCTATTTATTTTAAACAACTAATGGAGTGGGGCTCGCATGTCATAGACGCAGGGGCGGCCACGTCAGCGCTGACCGAGGTCAACCGGGCCCAGTGGGGCCCAGTGGCAGTGGCGCAGGGGCGGGCCCTAGCTGGCCACGTTGGCGCCAGCCGGAGACGCGCCGGAGTTGACTCCGGCGAGCCAAACGCGGCGGCGCGGCTCGGGAGGTGCTCGGGTTTCATCTTCCGGCGACCAAATCGACGGCGGTTGGCCGCGTTCGGACGGGAACAACGCCCCGCGTTGACCTGTGGCACTAGCGCGGGCTAAAACGAACGAAGCAGAGCGCTAGGTCGTCGCCGGCGGACGCTGGAATCGTGCGTTGGTGGCTACGGTGATGTGGGTCACGGCAAATGGTGCGGAGAGTGCCGTTGGGCTCCTACGAGCTTCAGGAGCTCGACTACGAGCTCGGACACGATCTCGAGCTATGGTGGCCACGGTGGCGAGCTCATCTACGGCGACGGGTTCGGGTGCCTCGGTCACGGCCACTACAGCGATGGAAAACACACGGAGAAGGGAGGGGAAGACGGAGGCTGCTCACCGGGAGCCGTAGGGCGGTGGCAGTCTGCTCGGGGAGGGCTCGGGGTAGCCGGAATCGTCATCGGAGTTCGTCGGGGCCGAGGAAGAAGATGTGGTCATCGAGCTCGACTGGGTGGCTCCCGTCTTCGATTCGTTGGCGCAGAGGGAGTGGAGGAGCACGGCGAAGGTCGGGGACACGTAGAGGCGGCGAAAGGGGCATGGTGGCCGTGAGCTTCACGGTGCCGCGGTCATGCCGGCGCTTGGGTGAGGTGGGGAACGAGGGATAGCGAGGGGAAATGGTGACTAGGGTTCGCCAGGGGGAGCGGGGAGTTGCTCTTATCCTCCCCGGCGAGCGTGGCACGCTGTCGACCGCGCGGAGGGGGGCCCGGGCTGCATGCGCGAGGTGCTCGACAGCGGGGCGAGGGTGAGCAGTGCGGGAGGTGGGGGATGGCGCGGAGTGGGCTGGGCCACGCTGTAGCAACAGGCCTAAGTGCACAGTAGAGCTTTAGGCCCTTTTCTATTTTCCTTTTTCTGTTTCCTTTTTTAACTCTGCTTTGTTAATTGTTTGGGCACTAAACGAATTTTGTAAAAAGTGTGATCTAGTTAATAAATCCCAGTGCATCATATCCTAGCACCAAAAACTAGTTTGGGCAAAACATAATTTCATATTTAATTTTTTTTAAATAAAAGGTTATTATAGGTGGCTGCTTGCTACTGTTTGAGGTTGTTAGAGCCACTTATCCAATTCCAATAATGTTGGTTACAATTTTAGAATTGTCTCTGATTTACTTGCTATTTAATGAACAATTTAGTTTCTGATTTGAACAACTTTTATTTTCCACTTTAAATTTAATTGGAGTTTGAACTAGGAATTTGAAATGCAATATGATGCAAATGATGATTAGGCACTATTAATCATGCTGACTTGTCATTATCAAAAGTGATTACTGTGGCTAATGACATGGGGTGTTACACTATGACCTTGACATCAAGATTATACATTTTATCCTCAACTATCCGCTCTAGGCTCTCCTGATTCTTGGCTAAGTTGGCCAGACTTTGCTCAATCTTGAGAGTTGCTTCTAGCAGATATGTCAGTTGGTCTTGCTGTGATTTGAGACTCACTATTGATGCATTGTTAGCACTTGCTGCCTTTGTTGCTTTATCTGCTTTTGCCTTCTCAACCTTCTCTTGGGCCTCAACTGAAGTTGGATGTGAAGCATCCATCACAACTTCATTATCTTCAAATTTTGGCCGAAGAGGAAGGTGCTCTCTGTCAAGCAGATATGTGTCTGTACCAATCTTGGAGTTGATAAGCATTTGGATGTGTGGTGCATGTCCACATGACCTCTTCTAATCATCAGCAGTCCTTTTGATTGTCTCTACAATCAAGCACATGACTTTGAATTTCTATGGTATATCAAACAAATGCAGTAGATTGATGGAGTGGCCACGAATCATCCTCTCATCTCCAGACTTAGGCAACAAGTTGTGCCTCAAGATATAGTTTATAGTGGCCAAACCAGCAAGCAGAAAGTAGATAGAGCCAAACTTGTAGGTATCCAATGCCTCATCAAGAATGGTCTTGTACATGTGTGCCATTCTGTTGTGATCCATCCTGGGTTTGCCATATACATCAATATCATTCTCTCCTTCTTTTGGGGCATTGATAAGAGCAGCCCATTCTGAGATTGATGACTGGTATCTTGTGCCCTCAGTCATCCACATAATCTGGATAGAAGTGTGCAGTGGAGTAAAACTGCATCACCATCTCATCATTCCACTTGGTGAGCTTTTGTCCAACAAAATCATCAACACCTGTCATCCTGAAGCTCTCATGAACATGGGGGAAGTAATCTTCATTGTTGTCTATGTACTTCCAATCCACCCACTTCATGTTGCTTATGATGGGCTTCTTGTCAAGCAGCATTGTCTCATAAAAATCTTGCTGTTCTTTGGTATGGAAACAATAGTCAACAGCTATTCTCCTCCTCACTGAGTATAGATCAACTTTCCTCCATAGTCTCAGTCCACTATCCTTCCTCAGTTTCATGTTTTCAGCCACTGATGTCCATCATCATGATCTGGAATCTTTGGCTTCAACTTCCTGAGGACTTGTGGCTCTTCATCCTCTTGAACCTCTGGCACTGGGGCCTTGTTCTTTTCAGCAGTAGGGATGTTTCTTGTGGATCTCTTGGGTGCATCAGTCTTAGGTGCAGACTTGGGCTTGGACTTGGAGGGTGCACCTGCAGATTTCATGGCATCTGCCATAAGCTTCTGAGACTTGGCAGGGGGTGCAGCTGGCTCTTCTTCCTCATTTTCATCATCCACCATCATGGATGGTCTGCCAATCACTCTGGCAATTGTCTTCTTCACTCTCTCTTTCCTCTTTTTCTTTCCATCAGCAGCTTCTTCTTCTTCTCTTGGTTCAAGAGTAAATTCCATAGTCTCTTGTGGAACTGTTGATTTCTTGACCTTAGACATGGGAGCTCTCTTTGCAGGGGCCTTCTTCTGGAGACCTGGCTTGGTAGCAATAGCATCATACTCCTTCTTGAGCACTTTCTTCCTTGATGTGACCTCTTCTTCAATCAAAAAATCGTCATCCTCACTTTCTGAGGTTCTCTTCTTCCTTTGTCTAATGGCAGCTTTGGGCAGATTGCTAGGAGTGCTTCTACTGCCATCATCATAGCTTCCACTAGGACTAGTGCCTTCACTAAGATTAACTTGCTCCTCTGACCTGTTCTGGCTGTCACTTGCTTTAGACATCTTGCAGACAGACCCTGTGAATAGATAGGTATGGGCAGAGTGGATGAGCATCACAAAAAGCGGCTTGTTTTGCAAAAAGTTTGGATCAAAACTTTAGTTTTAATTTTCTGCAGAAAGCATTTCAGAGCTACCGATATGAAAATCTCGGTGACACTGAAGCATTAACGGAGTCTAAATACACAACATCGGTCAGACCGAGTTGTGGTTCGGTGACTCTGAGATGCTAGGGTTTCACTGAAGTTTTGCTTTCGGTCTCACCGGTCAGTACACTTCGGTGGCACCGAGTTGTACTTAGTTCAATGGCCAGGGCCAATCGGTGGGACCGAAAACTTCATTTCGGTTGGTCTGAGATGAGCTCGGCGGAAACCTAACCCTAATTTTTTTCATCAAATCTAATCTAAGGAAGTTTCTCTGTGGATAGAAGATTCTCATTCATGGCAAGAAGATAGGCATTAACTTTGTGCATTGAATCGGAAAGGGGAATAGCACAAAGTGGTCGAACTGTACCCTAACTTGGTGACGATTCGCTACGGCAACAACGGCGGTGAAGATTTCCATTGACAGTGACAGAGACCTGCGGTGGAGACGCACAGGCGGAGACGATGATGATCCGAAGACCAAGGGGCGGCAGCACTGGGGCGCGAGCATGAGTGGTTTGAAGAAATTTTCAACCGTACGGGTTCACGGATTATATATCCAGTCGGTGGCACCGAATGGAATGGTTCGGTGGCGCCAAGATGCAAAACTACGTGCAGTTAGTGCAACTCGGTGGGACCGAGTCATTCTAATCAGTATCACCGAGATGAAAACCTAGATCAGTCTGGTGATTTCGGTGGGATCGAATAGGAGTGAGTTGGTCTGACCGAAATACACAAGAAGGTTTTGGATAGCAGCCCTTGACGGATCGGAGACTCTGAGTGATCCTCACCCGGAGGGTCCGGAAAAGACTTGTTCAAATTTTGTGATGTTGGCATGAATAGAATTTGAGAAGAGAAAAGGCATAGATAGCTAGAGAAGGTTCTTAGGCATTCTTGTCCATCCATTTGGCCAATAAAAAACCAAACAATCAAAACAACAAATGGATGTCCTCGAATGGGGAAATTATGCAACCAACATGCTCACATAATAAGATAGCAAATGAAACATGTGCCAAAGCATGCACAAACAATTCTAGCATCTATCAAGCAATTGGCGATGACTAGGTCATCTATATATGAGTATATATACTTAGGAGTCAAATGAGAACATTTGATCATAGGTCATACTCATCGTTTAAGCACAAGTGGGGTTACCACTTTTACATAAAGCATTAATGTGTTCACACCATTAGAGTTGCTTTAGCTCAATTTTTAGAGCAAAGCTCCCCCTAGATGTGATATCCCCCCTAAGAGGGATGAACTAACCTTGGGTTTTGTCGACGATGACTTCATGTAGATAGTGAAGATGTGGATGCTCAATGTTGATGTAGATTATTTTGAGCAATCCATTGGAGTGTTGCACTTTCAATACGTACATGGGTTAGTCCCACAAGGAACACGCAAGGATATCCATAGACATAGAGTGAATTGCACGTTAGATGATGTCCATGAAAGCATTAGGTTACCTTGTCCCTTTTCTTATCAACAAGAGGGTTTGTGACTCCATGAACTAGTGCAAGATATGAAAGTTGATTGCACAAGTCCTCGCCAAAATGAATCTGAGTGAAGTATGTTGGCGGAGTCATCCTCAAGAAGACTCTAGTTCTTATTCTTTGGGATCCACATCAACTTGATGGGAATCCTTGGAGTTGTAGTCGTACTTGATGATGTAGAGCTTGACGTAGTCTTAGGAACCCACTTGACCATGGCCTTAGGAACTTCTTCAAATGAGTCAATCTCCACTTGAAGCTTGTCCTTGCCTTTTAGCTTGTGGTCTTGTGGTGGAAGATCATCTTGAGCTTGGGTTCCCTTGAAAGAAGTGGGGTCATACTTCTCTTGTTGTGGAACAAACTTAGTCTTGGGGTATTGATCTTCTTCACACTCAACTCCATTGGCATTGAACTTTCATTCAAAACCAACACCTTGATTCTTCCGGTGCCTTCCTTGCTTGCGTACAATTTCCTCAAATTGCTTACTCCTCGCAAGGCTCTTGTAAACACATTTCTCTATAATTCCCTTCAATAAGCTATTTTATGTCTCAAGTATAACTTGGCTAAGAGAATCATTAGTGGAATCAAGAGAACTACTAGAAGCAACAATATTGGATTTAACATGGTTATTGTTACTACTAGAGGAAGAATCTTTCTTGCTCTTGTTACTAGATTTTACTTGTGGCATATAAGTAGACAAGAGGAGACATTTGGCAATGTAAGAAGAACTCTTCTTTCAAAGATCATCATTGATAGCTTTTAGAAACTCATGCTCTTGCTCTAAATTTAGCTTCTCGGAGCATAGCTTCTCATGAGTTCTTAGGAGCTCTCTATGATCCTCTAGAGTTGTTTCATGAGCTAACTTAAGGGTGTTTAGTTCTTTAGTAGACGCTTAATCTCCTTCTTATCATTGTCATTCGTTTCATCTTGATTGGCATGATTACTAGCAAGTTCATCATAGTTTTCATCACTAGTTTTGTCAACAAGTAAATCATCATCACCTAGTATATCATCTTCATCACTATTGAAATCAACATACTCGGGGTGTGATACCTTAGGGCCTTTAGCCATGAAGAATCTTCCAATTCCTTCATTTGGTGAGTCAAATATGTCGTATGAGTTGGATGACACAAATGCAAGACCGACAACACCTTCATCTTGAGTATAGTCAGAGTCCAAGTGATAGCTTCTCTCGGTGTAGTTGTCGGAGTCGGAACCGGATACCCATTCACCAACGTGAGCTTGATGTCTTCGTCTTGTGTAGCTCTTCGATGACTTGTCCTTCATTTCTGAATCCTTGCTTCTACGAGAGGGTCTTCGTTCATAACGATCATCTCTACTCCTTCTCTACTTTGGAGGTGATTCATCTCTTCTACTCCTCCTTTTTGGTGAGTCTTCTCATTTCTTGTAGGGAGCCATACACTCATTGGAGTAGTGTCCGGGTCTTCAACAATTGTAGCAATTATGATCATGACTAGAAGATCTTTTGTTATTGTAGGACCTTGACTTGGAGCTTCTCTCTTTACTTCTATTCTTGTAGAACTTGTTGAAGTTCTTCACCATTAAGCTCAATTCTTCATTGGAGACTAGCTTGTCACTTGATGTTGTAGGAGCATCACTTGAAGCTTTGTAAGCACCACTTGACTTGTTGTGGAGCTCATCTTTATCCTTGAGTGACATCTCATGAGCAACAATTCTACCAATGACTTCCGTGGGCTTGAGATCTTTGTAATTGGGCATCGTTTGGATCAAAGTGCACACGGTATCGTATTTTCCGTCCAAGGCTCTTAGGATCTTCTTGATGATGAATTTGTCGGTCATCTCTTCACTTCCTAAGCTGGCAATCTTATTTGTGATGAGAGCAAGCCTAGAGTACATTTCGGTGACTCCTTCAGCATCCTTCATCTCGAACTTGACAAGTTGACTTTGAAGCACATGCAACTTGGATTCCTTGACAGACTCGGTACCTTCGTGCATATCAACCAAAGTATCCCAAATTTCCTTTGCATTCTCAAGGTGGCTGATTTTGTTGAATTCTTCAATGCACAATCCATTGAAGAGAATATCACAAGCTTGAGCATTGTATTGCAACATCTTCAATTCATCCGTGGTGGTTTCACGATCTGGTTCTTTTCCATCTTCAAAGTATTCACCGTGCAAGCCAATACGAACAACAGCCCAAACAGCGGGGTTATGACCAAGAATATGCATTTTCATCTTATGCTTCCAACTAGCAAAATTTGTACCGTTAAAGTAAGGAGCTCTACGGTGGCAATTTCCCTCGCTAGACGCCATACTCTCCTAGGTTGTGAAATCAAGGCTATGGTCACCAAAGCTATGGAAATCAAGGCAAATGGGGACCAAAGCTCTGATACCACTTGTAGGATCGAAAGTATGTCTAGAGGGCGTGATTAGACTACTTGACCAAATAAAAATCTAACCTTTTCCCAATTTTAGTTGTGGGAAAATTTTAGCAACTAGCACAAGTCAAGCAATCAACCTACACATGCAATTCTAAGAGTGTAACACTGGAAAGTAAAACATTCTATATGAAGGTAAATGGAAGGGTTTGGAGAAGGCAAACACAATGGAGACATGAAGATTTTCTGCGTGGTCCCGATAGGTGGTTCTATAGTACATCCATGTTGATGGGGACTTCAACCCACAAAGGGTAACGGTTGCGCGAGTCCACGGAGGGCTCCACCCACGAAGGGTCCATGAAGAAGCAACCTTGTCTATCCCACCATGGCCATCGCCCATGAAGGACTTGCCTCACTTGGGTAGATCTTCATGAAGTAGGCGATCTCCTTGCCCTTACAAACTTCTTGGTTCAACTCCACATCATGTCGGAGGCTCCCAAGCGACATCTAACCAATCTAGGAGACACCACTCTCCAAAAGGTAATAGACGGTGTGTTGATGATGAACTCCTTGCTCTTGTGCTTCAATTGATAGTCTCCCCCACACTCAACTCTCTCTCACAGATTTGGATATGGTGGAAGGATGATTTGAGTGGAAAGCAACTTGGGGAAGGCTAGAAATCAAGATTCTTGTGGTAGGATTGGAATATATTAATCTCAACACATGAGTAGGTGATTCTCTCTCAAAAAATGTATGGTGGAAGTGTAGGCATGTTCTGATGGCTCTCTCACTAATGGAGAAGGGGGTAGAGGGTTATATATAGCCTCCACACAAAATCCAACCGTTACACACATTTGACCCATCTCGGTGAGACCAAATGATTAAACTCGGCGGCACCGATTAGTTCAAAATGTGAACGTTAGGAATCTCGGTGGGACCGACTGCAACAACTCAGTGAGACCAATGTGCTAGGGCTTAGGGCAAACATCGTCTCGGTGGCACCGATTGCATCAACTCGGTGAGACCAAAGTGAAGCAATAGGACAACAGAGAATCTGCCAAGCCAACTCAGTGAGACCGATTGCATAACTCAGTGAGATCGAAATAAATGCAACAAGTCATAGAGTGTTGGTAGGGCCATGTCGGTGAAATTAAACTGTTACGGTTTCTGGCTGTGGCTATGTCATATGAACTCGGTGGTGCCGGATAGAAAGAATCGGTGGGTATGAGTTGGAGTTTAGGGTTTTGACATATTTGGATGGAGGAACTGGTTGAGGGTTTTGGAGCAATATCACTAAGCATTTGAGCAAGCAAGCCATTAAGCAACACCTCATCCCCTTTTAATAGTATTGGCTTTCCTATGGACTCAATGTGGTCTTGGATCACTAAAATAAAGATGGAGAATCTTGAGCTTTTTCCAATATATGTCCTTAGCATTTTGAGGGGTCCACATCTCTAGTCCATGCCATGCCATTCATTGAACTTCTTGGAATATTTATCATGAATGGATATTAGTTCAATGAGCTATATGTTGTTATGAATTACCAAAACCACGTGGGGATTAGTTGCACTTTCACATGTGCTTTCCGCTCCTAATTGCAATTATTATGAGACAGAACTACATCTCCACCTCTCTTTGTTTCCAATACGATATTGCAAGAAACTACTTATGCTATGTAACAGCTTTTATTATGTGTGCATGAATTGTTCTTTTATGACATGCTAATGCATAGGAAGAGAGTTAGATTTCATAATTGCATGATATATGTTTCTTTGTGCTCACTACTAAATTATAAATCATTGTTAATTAAAATTGGCTTTGATATACCTTGGGATCCAGGTGGATCAATTACTCAAGCACTTTATGCCTAGCTTAACAGCTTTAAAGAAAGCGCTTCCTGGGAGACAACCCGAAAGTTTTAGAGAGTCATTTTATTCCATTGTGTGCTTTTTAATTTTTAAAAACAAAAAATATAGAGGGGAACCTAAAACTTTTTCAAAAACAAAAGTGAAATTGAGAAAGACGAGCACCGTTGAAGTTGAAGTGGGAATATGCCTTGAACTTTGATTCATTCCCATGGAAACTTTGTGAATCTTGAATTACAAAAAAAAATCAACAAAAATAATTATCCCTTGTACAAATCCATTGTGCTATAAAAATAATGTGCCAAGATTTACCTTTAGGGTGTTTAAATTGCTTGTTTGGTGCGTGCTATGCAAAAACAGAAACTTTTGCTGTAGTGTTTGAATTTTTTTTAAATTTACTGAAACACGGAAAAATTATGAAAAAAATTCATAGTACTGCTATGCAGATTTTTTATCATGTCCTAAGTTTTCATAATTTTTGAAGTTACATAAGTATATTTTTGATCTGCATCTTTACAGAGTCTCTTGTTTTCACAGATTGCTATTATAGTTTCTTTATCTGCTTATGTTTGAAATCTTATTGAGCCCCATTGATTTGGGAGCCATAGAATCATGATAGCATATAGTGGTAATGTTTTATTATAATTATACAATAATATTACTGTAGGACATGATGGGATTTGATGTTATATGTACTAACCCTTCTAATAAAAAGTTCGGTTAAGTTTTGTGTGGATGAAGTGTTTGAAAATCGAGGATGTATTGATATGAGAAGAATAAGGAGAGGCAAGAGTTCAAGCTTGGGGATGCCCAAGGCACCCCAAGTAAATAATTAAGGATCCTCAAGTGTCTAATCTTGGGGATGCCCCTGAAGGGATCCCATCTTTCTTCTTTGACAATTATCGGCATGTCTCGGGTTTTGTTTTGTTCACATGATATGCGTAAATTCTTGGAGCGTGTTTGGTGTGTATTTTTCCTTTTCTTTTATGCACCATGCTGGTATGAGATAGCCCTTGGTTGATTTATAGAATGCTATTTGAACTTCACTTATATGTTTTGAGTATGGCTTTATAGAATGCTTCATGTGCTTCACTTATATCATTTGAAGTTTGGATGCTCGTTTCTCTACATTTGGGAAACTGTTATTTGTAGAATGCTCTTTTGCTTCACTTATATTTATGAGTGTGGTCTTTTGTAGAAAGAATTAAAAACTCATGCTTCACTTACATCTATTTAGAGAGTTAACCGGAATTGGTCATTCACATGGTTAGCCATAAAATCCTACATAAAACTTGTAGATCATTGAATGTGATATGTTTGATTCCTTGCAATAGTTTTGTCATATTAAGATGGTAATATGTGGGTGTACTAGTGGATGATTGTGGTTTAGTAAAAATATCAATATTAAAGTTTGTGATTCCCAAAGCATGCATGCATAGCCTCTAGTTTTGCGATGAAGTTAGAGCATGATTTATTATTGAGAGTATACCTTATGAGTGGCGGTCGGGGATGAGCGATGGTCTTTCCCTCCCAATCTATCCCCCTAGGAGCTTGCGAGTAGTACTTTACTTCGAAGGCTAATAAACTTTCACAATAAGTATATGAGTTCTTTATGACTAATGTGAGTCCATGGATTATACACACTCTCATCCTTCCGCATATTGCTAGCCTCTTCGATACCGTGCATTGCCCTTTCTCACCTCAAGAGTGGGTGCAAACTTCGCAGGTACATCCAAACCCCGTGATATGATACACTTTATCACACATAAGCCTCCTTATATCTTCCTCAAAACAGCCACCATGCCTACCTATTATGGCATTTCCATAGCCATTTCGAGATATATTGCCATGCAGCTTTCGTCATCATCATATACATGACTTGAGCATTCATTGTCTTATTGCTTTGCCTGATCGTAAGATAGCTAGCATGATATTTTCATGGCCTATCCATTGTTTATATCTTTTCTATGGTAGATCATTGCACATCCTGGTACACTGCCAGAGGCATTCATATAGAGTCATCTTGTATGTGGCACCCCGGCTCAGAGAGACCGGAACACCCCGTATTCCAGCCCTGAGATCGAGGTAAATCTTCAGGAATACGACACTCCTTGGCATATAACAAATTAGCACTTATTACAATCGAAATGGATACAAGGGAATTACATCGGCACGACGACACTACGCCTGCCACGGTTGCTCTATGCAAGCGGTAGAACAACTCGAAGCAACGGAATGACTACTAGTAGTGGAACAGCAACGACGATGATGGACTCCACTCCGCAGGGACTCTGGCTAGGACACGATCTAGCTAGCATGAATGGTAACCTCAACAGGAAATCAATCACAACATCACCTGCAATCTGGGATGACACGCTAGGTCAGTACATTGAATGTACTTGCAAGCTCACAGCAACCAAAAGCAATCAAGACAAACAACAGCATGGCATTTACAGGTTACACCATGATGAGCATCATATCACTAGAACAACATCAGATGAGCATGGCATGAACATGTTGAACATAACACATCTAGCATCCCATGAAATGGGCATGGCAATGTTACTCATGATATGCACAAGATGATACTAGCATGCAGCATACTTAACATGGTCCACTTACTCGGTTCGGGGTTACCTCGTAACCACCACATATACCACTTACCATCGTGGACATCACACGATCACCTCAGGATCAAATCAAGCTTGGTATTAACAATACCGTAGTAATCATTACATGACCACAAGGAGCTTGATCCTTACCCGTGATTACCGCATAACACCACAAACATCAACCAGCTTTGGTATCCATGATACCTCTGTGATCCTCTCACAATCACATAAAGATCAATCCACTTCTTTCCTCATCGAACCAGGGTTGTTCATTAATCAGGTTATTATTACTGTTGACCCATAGTGTGACCTACTACAAACTGGGCCCATATCCGCGAGCGCGGCTATCGATAGATTCTACACTCTGCAGAGGTAAGTACACTGTACCCACTCTACGGAACCCAAGGCCTCGTGCTCCCATTCGGGTGGACCAACGGCGTTCCGACAAAACCGATCTATTGCATGACACCCTCCCGGCCACTCCGACAAACTCCCCTTTGGGCTAAGTCATGGGTGGCCCCGATGTCACCTCGTGGCAAAAAAAAATGGTCCCAAACGGGGACAACCCGGGTACAACAACAACAACGGGCACACAAGGATTATGGCCGCCTACCTGATTAGGGTAACACGCGCACATAACCTTCCCTAGTTGGAGGCACCGGCGAGAGGCATGACAATAGACCCAGTTAGGAGCCCCCATAAGGCAAGTGTGGCTACACTGGTCAGCTCGATTTGATGGCACTATGACTCAGCCAACAGGTGTTCAAGTTCGATTAAAGTCCGGTTAAACTTGAATGAGGAACGGCTGAGTCATAACAGAATAACATGATGAAATAACAATGCATATGAGCATGACATCAACATGAGCATGGATGGATAACACAACCATTTAGCATGTTCATCTTAACATAAATAACAATAAAGCATTTACTCTACCAGATACAAATGAACATGGCATAACGATGATCCTGAATACCACAAGTATAGCGAAGCATATCACTAATATGAACATAGTATGACCACTAGCATCGGGAAAATAACTACCAGAATAGCACATGATAACAATATTAGCAAGTAAGCATGTAACCAACTAGATGAAAATAATCATGGCATAAGAACGACCATGGATCCATAAGCATATAAAGCATTCACGGAAATATTAACATGCACAACTTATTTAAATATTCAAGTTGAAAATCATGGCTACTGCAAATCCATCATGCAAGTGGCTATCGTGGCTTGCCTGGGATGGAAGAAATCATCGGGGAGAAGTGCGAAGCATTCACGGAAAGATTCGCCGGAAACAGTTCTCTCTCAAAGGGGGCTGTTTGGGGCAAGGGTAAAATGGTCATTTTCATAGTGTGAACACCTTATGAAAATGGCACCAACAAAACGGGCTCGACGAGACGAAGACGTGAGCTTCGGAATCACCTGATTCGGAGTCACGATTGCGAAGACACGGACGGAAAAAGATGAGGGACTAATCTGTGAAAATATCTTCACCAACAGGCCCCTGGTGGAAAAACAGAAAGCGCCTTCGGGCAGAATACGTTTCTGCACAGAGAAAGCATACTTTCAGCAGAAACAGAGTAAGAATTGGCTTACTTCAGAAGAAGACGTATTCCTAGGAATACGTTTTCAATTAAAAACACGCGGGCCCAGAGCTGGTTAGCGGTGTAAGACTTATGGGTGGGGCCCGGGCTGACTCCTTCCTCTCTCCCCTTTCTTCTTCTTTCTCCCAACGAGGAACAGAGGAGGCGAGGCCGAATGCACGCCGGCACTGGCCCCGGCGGCTCAAGCCATCTCCGGCCGAGGTAGGGGCACCGGCGGCTTCGGGCGAAGGCGCCGCACCCGCCTGGTGCAGCAGCCGCGCAGAGGAAAGAGCAGGGCGGCCGTGGCCCGCGGCAACAGTGAGCAGGGGTAGGCGGCAGCCGGACAAGGGGGTGACGGCCATGGGGCACTCCGGCAAGGGGCGAGGTGGTGGGGAGATGCACCAAAGCGTGGGGAATGCGATGGTGTTGGAGGGGAGAGAAGAGGAGCTCGGGATGGCCGGATTTGCTCGAACTCCGGCGAGCACCGCGATGGTCCAAGGCAATGTCAGGCCACTCCGGTGGACTAGAGAAGTGGGGAAGAGAGCGGTGAGGTGCGGGAGAGGACGGGGGTGCCTTATATAGGACAGGGGATAGCTCAGGGACGCTCGAGAAGGCTCGGCCAACATGACAAAAACGGAGCAGAGGAGGTAGCGGCATGGGCGAGCTCGACGGCGACGAAACCACAACGATGTAGGGTGGGGCAGAGGCGCAGAATGATGCAGGAGCTCACGGGCTAGCTCCAGGACATGGAGGGACGTCGAGACGTGGAGGAAGGAGGCGGCTATAGGGCACGCGGTTGGCAGAGCACAAGATTTGCCTCGTCTGCCCCATGGTCACCGCATGAACTGGCGCACGCGGTTGCACCCTGGCCGGCTAACCATGTCCAATAGATAGGTCATACCAAGGAGAAGGCCAAAGAGGAAAACAATGGGCATAGTAGAGCTTGTGATGACCACAACTAGTAGATTTGCCGTGAAATAGCAAAGTGTTTGTGTTGTGGTGAGGAAGATACAAGAGGGGATAGACTCGGGTCTTTGGCATGGTGTGATCACTCACTAAGATCAGTATCTCTGCAAATTTGCAGCTCATTTAGATGAAGATAAGTGGCACTTGCTGTAGGAAACGCCCCTTTGGTCAGAATTGCAAGATATGAAGTAGCACTCTCATACTTGCTTGGATTGAGCTAAAACTTGGCACGGCACAATGATTTAGGCATATGAAGGTGCCATAAAATTTCATACCATTTGGACAAGCCAAACTGGTACTTCCTTCATAATGCACCTCTCTGCATAGAATCTTGGAAACATTGCTGAGGGAAAATGGATAGATGAAATGAGCCAAAACTTTGTGGAGAGAGTTTATTTGGGTAGGAGCATGCCCTGGTAAATTTTTAGCAAAAATGAAGCAATATAAAATATAGTTGCTTCACAACCTGAAAATCTGACCAGAAACCAAGATTTGAAGCTGAGCTCACATAGAGTGATGACATGAGCCCAAATTTGTAGTAGAAAAATGATTTGATCATATGAAGGACCTTGCAAAATTTTAACTCATTTGTATTACCCTAGCTAGTACTTCCTTCACAAAGGCTTCCCTTAGACAGGAACTTTGGAAATTTGCTGAGGAAGTTTCAATAGGCAAATTGAGTTGAATTTTGTCATATGGCCATGATATGGTCAGGAAAAGGTGTCCAATAAGTTTGGGGTCAATCAAGCAAAGATAAATGACACTTCCTTCTCAAAAAGCCACTTAGGGCAAAATGAGAAAAGGAATTTTGTGAATTACCTTTGATGATGCCAAGGAAGGGTTTTGACATATCTGTGGAAGATATGACCCAAAAAATTTATGAGAATTATTTGGTAATTTTGGGAGTGACAGAAATATAGGTTGTTTCACAACCTAGGGCAAAAAGGATTATTCCTTTAATAGAAAAAGGAATATTCCCAATAAAAAGAATATTGGGATTGGGCTAAGATGAAAATGACAAGGTCTTGAGATGGTTTTGAGGATGACAAGCTACTTGGGAGCCTGAGAAGAGATGCTCTTCCCAGGTTTTAGGACGACAGAGCCAGAGAAAAGCAATTCAAAATCAAAAATTTAAATAAATCCAAAAGAAAAAGAAATGGCCAAAAATCAGGGTGTGACATTGTATCAGTTTTATCGAGTTGTAAGTAAATAAAAGTCGGGATGCTAGAGACAATGAATCCCCCACAAGTCGGGATGAGTATTCAGAGTTAACAAACAAAAAAGAGAGGCCAAAAGAGTCGAAAACAAAAAGAGAAAAAAAGAAAACATAACAAAACAAAAAAGGAGAGAAAAAGAGAGAAGGGGCAATGTTACTATACTTTTACCACAAGTGTGCTTCATGGTAGCACCAAGTTCTTCATATGGAGAGTCTCCTGAGTTATCACTTTCATATACTAGTGGGAATTTCCATTATAGAACTTGGCTTGTATATTCCGATGATGGGCTTCCTCAAATACCCAAGGTCTTCATGAGCAAGCAAGTTGGATGCACACCCACTTAGTTTCAATTGAGCTTTCATACACTTATAGCTCTTAGTGCATCTGTTGCACGGAAATCCCTACTCCTCGCATTGATATTGATTGATGGGCCTCTCCATTGCCCGTTGATCTACCGAGTTGATGTGAGACTTTCTTCCCTTTTGACTTCCCTTATTGATCCCTATCACCGCATTCTATTC
Organism: Thinopyrum elongatum; assembly: GCA_011799875.1. Taxonomy (NCBI): domain Eukaryota; kingdom Viridiplantae; phylum Streptophyta; class Magnoliopsida; order Poales; family Poaceae; genus Thinopyrum; species Thinopyrum elongatum. The sequence continues at coordinate 284,237,952 of CM022300.1, forward strand.
CACCCATAGTGCTATATCCATGGCTCATGCTCATGTATTGCCTGAAGTTGAAAATGCTGAAGCACGCTAAAAAGTATGATCCAATTGCTAGTGATGTAGGGTGGAACCCTAATGGTGTCGATCTTTCATGATTTGGAGGGGAAATGGGGAAGAACATGAAGAACACAATAGGGAAATCACTCAAATGGACAAGACAAAATCACACATGTGCTAAATCCACATACACTTGGAGAGATACACGATCCAAAGTCAACAAGGGAGGATACAAACGGTAGCTACTTCATCCAAATCCGTGAGAAGAGAGGTCTTGAATCCTAGAAGGATCTTCCCATGAAGGGGTTGATACGTCCCAAATGTATCTACTTTTCCAAACACTTTTGCTCTTCTTTTGGACTCTAATTTGCATGATTTGAATGGAACTAACCCAAACTGATGCTGTTTTCAACAGAATTGCCATGATGTTGTTTTTGTGCAGAAATAAAAGTTCTTAGATTGGGCTAAAAATTCACAAAGAATATTTTTAGAATATATAAAAAATACTGTCGAAGAGAAATACGAGAGGGGGCCACCAGGGCGCCACAAGCCCAGGGGGCGCGCCCACCCCCCAGGGCGCGCCTGGCAGTCTTGTGGGCCCCTGGCAGCTCCGGCAACCCTAACTCCAACTCCATAAGTGCCTATTCATCCAAAAAAATCAGAGAGAAGGAATCATCACGTTTTACGATATGGAGCCGCCGCCACCTCCTGTTCTTCATTAGGAGGGCTGATCTAGAGTCTGTTTGGGCTCCGGAGAAGGGGATTCGACACCGTCGTCATCATCAACCATCCTCCATCACCAATTTCATGCTGCTCACCACCGGGAGTAAGTAATTCCTTCATAGGTTTGTGTACGGTGATGGGTTGGATGAGACTTACCATGTAATCGAGTCAATTTTGTTAGGGCTTGATCCCTAGTATCCACTATTTTCTAAGATTGATGTTGCTATGACTTTTCTATGCTTAATGCTTGTCACTAGGGCCCGAGTGCCATGATTTCAGATCTGAACCCTTTATGTTTTCATGAATGTATTTGTGTTCTTGATCCGATCTTGCAAGTTGTATGCACCTATTCCATGTTATGATCCGCATACCCCAAGTTGATAATAATTGGGATTCTTTTCGGTGATTACCGTAGTTTGAGGAGTTCATGTATTCACTATGTGCTAATACTTTGTTCCGGTTCTCTATTAAAAGGACGCATTAATATCCCTTAGATCTCTGTATGGACTCTGCTACCACGGGAGGGTAGGAGAAAATATGTTATGCAAGTTCTTATTATAAGCACGTATGACTATATACAGAATCATGCCTACATTACATTGATGAATTGGAGCTAGTTCTGTGTCGCTCTAGGTTATGACTGTTATACGATGAATTTCATCCAACATAATTATCCATCACTGATCCAATGCCTACGTCTTTTGCATGTTGATCTTTGCTAAGTTACTTTCGTTGCTGCTGCTGTTACAATCACTATAAAACTGCTACTGTTACTGTTACTATTACTATTACTATTGTTACCACTACTATCAAACTATCATATTACTGTGCTACTAATCACTTTACTACAGATATTTAGTTCTCTAGGTGTGGTTGAATTGATGACTCAACTTCTAATACTTGCAAATATTCTTTGGCTCCCCTTGTGTCGAATCAATAAATTTGGGTTGAATATTCTACCCTAAAAAACTGTTGCGATCCCCTTTACTTGTGGGTTATCAAGACATTTTTATAGCGCCGTTACCGGGGAGCATAGCTCTATTTGTTGAGTCACTTGGTATTTACATTTGTTGGTCACTATGAAAAATCTGAAGGATGATAGAACCAAGATCATTCCCTCTAAGATGAGGGGAGGTAAGGAACTGCCATCTAGCTCTACACTTGATTCACCTTGTGTTTTGAGTAGGCTTGTGACACCACCTCCTATAAATTCTGATATGTCGCAAGTAATTGATGATGCTACTTCTGCTATGAATGATGCTTATGATTATGCTAGTACTATGCTTAATAAAACTGTGCCACTACGTGAATTTCTTGATGAACAACTTGCTAATGCTAAAGGATTTGAAAATGCTAAAACTAGTGAAATTTATGATTCACCTATTAGACCTAGCTCTCCTAGAATTGAAATGCCTATGGTACCTGAGGGTTATGTTATGGATGGGGAGATAGCTAGAGAATTTCTTGCTTGTAATGATAGAGAAGATGTTAAGAAATATCTATGTAAGCTGAAAGAAAAATCTATGATGGAGAAAATGAAATATGATCCTAAGTTTGCTACTTTTCCCATCTTTGTTATTGATAAGGATTATTAATTATCTGTCGATCCTAAGTTAATTACTTTGGTTGAATCTGATCCTTTTCATTATGTTGAAACTGAAACTGTTGTGGCACATCTTACTAAATTGATAATATAGCCACTCTATTTGCACATGAGGAAAAGATTCGCTACTACTATATTCTTAAGTTGTTTCCTTTATCATTAAATGGTGATGCTAAGAAATGGTTTAATACTCTTGCTCCTGGTTGTGCGTGTAGTCCCCAGGATAGGATATATTACTTCTCTAAAACATATTTTCCTGCTCTTAAGAAACAAGCTGCCATACAGGAAATATTTAACTTTGTCAAATTGAAGAAGAGAATCTCCCTCAAGCTTGGGGGAGGCTTCTTCTCCAATTACTTAATGCTTTGCCTGATTATCCTCTTAAGAAAAATGAAATACTTGATACCTTTTATAATGGACTAACCGATGCTTCTAGGAACTACCTAAATAGGTGTGCTAGTTGTGTTTTTAGGGAAAGAACTATTGAGTAGGCTGAAGAACATTGAATAATATATTGAGAAATTATAATGATTGGACACTTCCTGAACCACCACCTAAACCAAGTCCGAAGAAGAGAGGTATTCTATTTCTCAGTCCTGAAGATATGCAAGAGGCAAAGAAATCTATGAAAGAAAAGGGTATTAAAGCTGAAGATGTTAAGAATTTACCACCTATTGAAGAAATACATGGGCTCGACACCCCGACACAGGTAGTAAAGGTAAATTATCTTATTAGATTGGATGAAGGTGATATTCCTTATAATAAATCTGCTAGTCAATGCTTGGATGAATTTGATAACTACATTGTTAAGCAAGAACATTTCAATGCGCATGCTAAGAAACAATTGAAACGAAATGCTTTCATGATTGAACCTTTGAGTGACTTGATGTTTAGAATTGCTAATGATGTTAAAGGTCTAGGTAAACATTCATCCATGGTTCAAACTCAGCTAGAACAAGTTGCTAAGTCACAAAATGATTTGCTCAATAAGATTAATAATATGAATGACCATGCTGTTAGAGTTATGACTAGAGGAGGTAGAATGACTCAGGAGCCACTATATCATGAAGGTCATCCTAAAATAATTGAGCAAGACTCTTAGAGAATTAATTATGATGTGCCTAGTCCATCTAGGAAGGAAAAGAAAAAGAAAAATGATAGAACTTTTCATGCTTCTAGTGAACCTGAGGTAGAGAACCTTCTGAGAATCATATTGATATTTCTATTTCTGATGCTGAGACACAATCTGGTAATGAACATCCACTTAGTGATAATGGTATTGATAATGATGGTCATGATGATGCTCAACCATACAAGGATAAAGAACCTGATAATGATGTAGAAATAAAACCTGTTGTTGATCTTGATAACCCACCTCCTAAGAGTAAAAGATATGATAAGAGCGATTTCATTGGTAGAAAACATCATAAAGAAAGAGAACCATGGGTTCAGAAACCCATGCCTTTTCCTACTAAGACACCTAAAAATAAGGATGAGGAACAATTTGAACGCTTTGTAGTTGAAATGCTTAGACCCGTTTTCTTGCGTACTCATTTGACTGATATATTGAAAATGCCTCCATATGCTAAATATATGAAAGATATTGTCACCAATAAAAGAAAAGATACTTGAAGCTAAAATTTCCACCATGCTTGCAAACTATTCTTTTAAGGGTGGAGTACCTAAGAAGTTAGGAGATCCAGGAATACCCACTATACCATGCTCCATTAAAAGAAGTTATGTTAAAACTGCTCTATGTGATTTAGGAGCCGGTGTTAATGTTATGCCTTTCTCTTTATATAGAAGACTTGATTTGAATAAGCCCACACCTACTGAAATATCCTTGCAAATGGCTGATAAATCTACTGCTATACCCATTGGAATTTGTGAGGATGTGCCCATTATTGTTGCAAACATTACTATCTTAACAGACTTTGTTATACTTGATATGCCCGAGGATGACAACATGTCAACTATCCTTGGTAGACCCTTTTTGAATACTGCAGGGGCTGTTATTGATTGAAACAAGGGCAAGGTTACCTTTCATGTCAATGATAATGAGCATACAATTTATTTCCTGAAGAAACAATTCCAAGTGAATAGTATCAACATTATTGAAAAAGCCGCGGCAATCACTATTGGAGGTTTTCAATTGCCTCTTCCTTCAGTCAAAAAGAAATATGAATCTCTTATTATTGGGGAGATGCATATCCCCATTGAGGTAACCTAGTGTTATACGAAAATTCATCGGTTTCATGTCATTCGAAAATGGTTTGTTAATAAGACTTGATCAACCTTATTAATGGATTCTTTTTTAGGGGCATGTGGTCGATGAATTTAGTAAGCACAACTTACTATACCCACTATCTACTCTCTGTTATTTAAAGTTAATAAAGTAGAAATGCCATGATTATCCTGTTTTCTGAATTTTTCGTGCAATAAAAAATGACCCGAAAATTAAAGTTCTCAGTATGCCCTAAAAAATTAGTATGATTTTTCCACAATATTTAAGAATTTTTGGCACTGAACAAACCCCAGGGGGTGCATCTATGAGCCACAAGCTCACAGGGCGCACCTACCCCCTGGGCGCGCCTAGTGGGCTTGTGGGTCCCATTTGGACCCACTCACTTATCTGAGCCGCCCACTTGCTTCTTTAACCTCCAGAAAAAATCACTAGCTCGTTCAAACCCGTGTTCTTGCTCCTTTGCCTGCAATTTTCGATCTCCTTGCTCGGAACTCCATTTCTGAAACTGTTTTGGGAGAATACTCTTTGGTATGTGACTCTTCAAATGGTCCAATTAGTTTTTGTTCTAGTGCGTTATATATTGCAAATTTTTACTGCAGTGGTCACCATATTTTTGAGCTTGCATGTTAAATTGATCTGGTCCAAAGTAGTTTTGATGCATGATATAGCCTCTAGACACTTATGTGAGTAGTTGCTATAAATTTGGTTAAGTTTTGTTCACTTCTATTTTGAGTCACTAAAAATTTCAGAAATTTTTCAGAGGGATAAAATGTTTAGGAAAATATTCCAAGGTGGTTCCTCGAGCAAGAGCTCTCCAAGGCTTGCTATACATGAGCCAGATCTTGAACCACCACGGGAAACTCTTGTACACCCGTGTGAATGGCCATCAGATTCCTTCATGACTCAAGCTGGTATTAAGGAGGAGTTTGATATGTATGTGCACAATGCCGGGCTGACGGACTTCGTGTCAGATTAGTGCGCACAATGATTCTTCTGTGTGGAAGTTTTAGTACGTGTCTCATCGCAATTCAGATGATGTTATCTTCAACTTATATGAAAATCCTTTTCACATGGATATCGAGGAATTTAGTGAAGTTTATAAAATTCCTTGCTGGGGGACATGCACTGAGCCTTGTATCTGATTGCAATGAATTTCTGCTGAATATTACCAGGGGCGAAACTAGAGGCATAACACAAGCCATTATGGGGAGCATCCATTTTCCTACTATACATTATTTTGCTCTGTTCATAGGTAGATCCATTAATGGTAAACATGATCCTAGTCATGTTTGCACTCCTGACTTGAGCATTCTTAAGAGTGCAGTATTGAGAGGTAGAAACTTTAACATGGGGGCCATTGTTGCATGTCGTTTACCTAATAATGCCTCAGTTGGTGACTTCTTTGGTGGAGTTTACGCTACTCGTTCAGCTGCTCATCTTGGCATACCCATTAGAGAAAATGATATATTATTACCACCTAGTTTTCCCTATTATGAGGCCATGGAGCGTCACCAGTTTCTTGAGAGGAATGACCAATCATTTTGGTACAGACTAATTTTTAACAAGCATCATGTCTTCCATATTACTTTTCCTGCTCCTGCCTTCTTTAATGTCCAGGGAAAACAAAGACACTATATTCTTGAGGAGGCAGAGGAGTACGAGAGGGCGATGGAGACCGCACGCCATAATGAGGCAGCCCGCCAAGCTGTGGCAACTGCACTTTAGTACAACCCGAACGACGACTACGTGTATTATCCAGGCCATCAGGGACCATAGACCAACTTAGGCCAAAAGCCTAAGCTTGGGGGATTACGTATTTCTCAAAGACATTACATTCTACCACGCTTTCATTCCAGTTGTCGGTGTTCATCCTTTTTCATTGTATATCCATGTTAGTTTTATTTCTGCTTTCTTCTTGTGTGTTTGAAAACTTTGAAAATCCAAAAATATTTCTCACTTGTTTTCGGGTTTTCTTTCTTGTTTAGTAGTATGTAGTATTAAAAAGAAAACACAAAAGATTTATAGTTCTTCTTTTGTTTGTTGGGAGCTTTCCCATGTAAATAGTTTTTCTTGTTTTTTCATTTTTCTCCTTGTGAATTAGCTTTCTTCAGAAAAACTAAAAACTCCAAAAATATTTTAGTGTGTTTCTCTTAAATTCTTTCCTTTTCTTTGATTTGTCGTAAGGAGAAGATCATGATGAAAATGTTGAGTGGCTCTCATATGCTTTATTGTTGACCTAACAAAGAGCCCATATTACCTTGTCTTCTCCTTTGAATAAAATGTTTGTAGATTCCAGCTTAGTCCAAGGCACACTTGCACTATTATTATGTTCATATCATTCGGTCTGCAAGTGAAAGGCAATATTGATGATGATTTGATGAAGTGATTGCGGTGAAGAAAAGCTGGTATGAACTCCTCTTGTTTTTGTTTTTGCAAATATGTTTAGCTCATCGTTCTTGATTCATCTTATTATGAGTAAACATGTTTATGATGAAAATTATAGATTATAGTTGCTCATGCCATGCTTAAATAGCTAGGAGTGTATAATGATTTATCTTGAGTCTCAACATGCATTAAAATGGTTGTGATGCAGTATGATAGTATGGTATATTCCTCTGAACAATTCAAGTGGCTTGACTTGGCACATGTTCATGCATGTAGTTGATCCAAAACCAACATAGCCACCATGATATTTATGTTCATGGTGTTTATATCCTACTCATGCTCGTACTTGATATTAATTATTCTCAATGCATGATTATGACCATTTTTGCTCTCTAGTTGGTCGCTTCTCAACCTATTTGCTAGCCTTCACCTGTACTAAGCGGGAATACTGCTTGTGCATCCAAATCCTTAAACCCAAAGTTTTTCTAGATGGGTCCACTATATCTACCTATATGCGGTATTACTCTGTCGTTCCAAGTAAATTTGCATGTGCCACCTCTAATCATTCAAAATAAGCATCTGTTTTGAGTACCCGTACCGCGCATGGAGCGAAAGGGGGCGGTCAGTATCTTCCATGCTAAGTGGGTTATTCTCATGATTTGTGTTTATTCACTTGTCATTACACGAGAGGGGATGGTATTCAGGATGCCCAGTCCCATGATCACAACAAAAAATAATGAAACAAAATCCCTCAGAAAGTTGTTGGTATCACTGAAGGAAATATGCCCTAGAGGCAATAATAAAGTTGTTATTTATATTTCCTTATATCATGATAGCTGCTTTGGAAGCAGCGAATGAAGGAGTCTGGATGAAGGAGTTCGTATCCGATCTAGGTGTCATACCTAGTGCATCGGGTCCAATGAAAATCTTTTGTGACAATACTGGTGCAATTGCCTTGGCAAAAGAATCCAGATTTCACAAGAGAACCAAGCACATCAAGAGACGCTTCAATTCCATCCGCGATCAAGTCAAGGAGGGAGACATAGAGATTTGCAAGATACATACGGATCTGAATGTTGCAGACCCGTTGACTAAGCCTCTCTCACGAGCAAAACATGATCAGCACCAAGACTCCATGGGTGTTAGAATCATTACTGTGTAATCTAGATTATTGACTCTAGCGCAAGTGGGAGACTGAAGGAAATATGCCCTAGAGGCAATAATAAAGTTGTTATTTATATTTCCTTATATCATGATAAATGTTTATTATTCATGCTAGAATTGTATTAACCGGAAACATAATACATGTGCGAATACATAGACAAACAAAGTGTCACTAGTATGCCTCTACTTGACTAGCTCGTTAATCAAAGATGGTTAAGTTTCCTAGCCATAGACATGTGTTGTCATTTGATGAACGGGATCACATCATTAGAGAATGATGTGATGGACAAGACACATCCGTTAGCTTAGCACTATGATCGTTTAGTTTGTTGCTATTGCTTTCTTCATGACTTATACATGTTCCTCTGACTATGAGATTATGCAACTCCCGAATACCGGAGGAACACCTTGTGTGCTATCAAACGTCACAACGTAAATGGGTGATTATAAAGATGCTCTACAGGTGTCTCCGAAGGTATTTGTTGGGTTGGCATAGATCGAGATTAGGATTTGTCACTCCGTGTTTCGGAGAGGTATCTCTGGGCCCTCTCGGTAATGCTCATCACTATAAGCCTTGCAAGCAATGTGACTAATAAGTTAGTTCCGGGATGAAGTATTACGGAACGAGTAAAGAGACTTGCCGGTAACGAGATTGAACTAGGTATGATGATACCGATGATCGAATCTCGGGCAAGTAACGTACCGATGACAAAGGGAACAACGTATGTTGTTATGCGGTTTGACCAATAAAGATCTTCGTAGAATATGTAGGAGCCAATATGAGCATCCAGGTTCCGCTATTGGTTATTGACCAGAGATGTGTCTCGGTCATGTCTACATAGTTCTCGAACCCGTAGGGTCCGCACGCTTAACGTTCGATGATGATTTGTATTATGAGTTATGTGATTTGATGACCGAAGTTTGTTCGGAGTCCCGGATGAGATCGGGGACATGACGAGGAGTCTCGAAATGGTCGAGAGGTAAAGATCGATATATTGGAAGGCTATATTTGGACATCGGAAAGGTTCCGAGTGATTCGGGTATTTTTCGGAGTACCGGGGAGTTACGGGAATTCACCGGGAGAAGTAATGGGCCTTATTGGGCCATACGGGAAAAGGAGAGGCAGGCCACATGAGGAGGCGCGCGCCCCCCTTCCCCAAACCGAATTGGACTAGGGGAGGGGGTGCAGCCCCTCTTTCCTTCTCCCTCTCCCTTCCCCCTTTCCTACTCCGTATGGGAGGTGGAATCCTACTAGGACTAGGGAGTCCTAGTAGGACTCCACACTTTGGCGCTCCCCCTAGGGCCGACTGCCTCTCCCTCTCCCTCCTTTATATACGGAGGCAGGGGGCACCCCAAACACACAAGATCATTGATCCTTAGCCATGTGCGGTGCCCCCCTCCACAGTTACACACCTCGATCATATTGTCGTAGTGCTTAGGTGAAGCCCTGCGCCGGTAACTTCATCATCACCATCACCACGCCCTCGTGCTGACAGAACTCTCCCTCGTCCTCAACTGGATCAAGAGCTCGAGGGACGTCACCGAGCTGAACGTGGGCAGATCACGGAGGTGCCGTGCGTTCAGTACTTGATCGGTTGGATCGCGAAGACGTTCGACTACATCAAACCGCGTTACTAAACGCTTCCGCTTTCGGTCTACGAGGGTACGTGGACACACTCTCCCCGCTCGTTTCTATGCTTCTCCTAGATAGATCTTGCATGATCGTAGGAATTTTTTTGAAATACTACATAACCCAACAATCACTACTGCAGGATGCTGCTAACGCGACACTACGATCAAAGACCCTTCGACGAAACTGTGTGCGATGCAATAATCGCAAACGGTGGTGTAAAAAAACCATCAAAAAAGAATGCAAAATGTTTGCGATGACGAATGCATCAAACACGGTTCAGAATTTAGTTGCGTGTGGGATGAGGGGCATACGGTTCAGTTCAAGGAACTGTTCGCGATGAGGCGGAACAAAAGAAACGGGCAGCCAGATGAAGGCGTGTGCGATATACAGCATACGGTTCACTCGGATGAACTGTTTGTGATTAGGCAACACAAAAGAAACGGCCAGCCAGATCAAGGTGTGTGCGATATACGGCATACAGTTCACTCGGATGAACTGTTTGCGTTGAGCGAAGAGAACAGAAATGGTTCAACTTAACAAGATGTGTGTGATACGCGATAAACAGGTCTGTAATCGGAAACGTGTGGGAAGACCGATAGCAACACAGATGGTTCCTGTTAACAAGTCGTGTGTGTTGTGAGCAAACGATTGCTGGTATACAACTGTGAGTGATTGATGAAAACATCACCGACGGGTTCCATTGTTTAGTCCGTGTGCGATATGATTTTCTTTGTCCGCACAACATCTACACTCTGTCTACAGAGCATCAACATATATACTTAAAAAGACAGCATTGCATAACCAAATTAAGCATACAATTACACAAGTGACTACACACATAACATTTCCACACACACCAAAGTAAGCAATTACATGCATACTAAACTAGGAGAAATGAGGATCTAATCATCTACTTATTGTTGCGATGACGCTTGCCATTGCTCTGCTTCCGGCTGGATCCCTGGCCGTTTTGGGGAAGGAGGCACTTCCTCATGTCAACGATCCGCCTGTACATGCCGTAGCTCATGTACACCTCCTTGGCCACGTACACGACATGAGCTTTGTCGAGTTTCTCCATCCAGGCCGAGTGCCAGGCATGCTTGTCCTTGTTGCAGGAATCCTTCATGTATCTGTAGTAGGGGTCCATGATGGCCTCGGCGAGGTGAACCAGTGAGTCCTTCTCATCCTCCTTGCTACCCCAGATCTTGTATTGGCCCTGGATGTCGACAAGATTCTGGCAGGCGATGCCCGAATTCTCGAGCGCCTTTACATCGTTAGTGATGTCCACCGTAGCAAACATGTAGTGGGGGTTTTTGACAAACCTGGCAAAACCCTCGCAAGGCCTTGTGGCCAGGCAGTAGTGGTAGACGAGGATGTGGTGACGCACGCACATCTGGGCGACGACGACCTTGGGACGAGACCCGGCACGAGCACGGGTGTACTCGAGGTCGAACCCGACCACCTTGTACTTCTCCTCGGCAAGCAACAACTCCATGATGTGGATGGAGTGCTCCACCCAGACCGGGTCATTGGTGTACACCACCGAGAGGTCCATGAACCTGCTGTGGGTGTCCACCACGGCATGCATGGTGAACTGCTGCTCATCGTCGGCAGCCGCTCGGAGCGCCATTGGAGCCGCGCAGGATACCCTCTAAGAATTTGTCGTGGTGGGTGTGCTTCTTGCAATGGTGGGGCGCGATCGAAAGGTTGAAGAGACACAAGGGTTAAATGGCCGCTGTAATAAATGGGGGCCGGCCGGCCTGTAATCATCACGTCTTGTCACGGCGTTCATAGCGGAGGATTCTAGTGCATGCTTGACAACACCACACCGCACGTGTTTCGTTTGACCACACGTGGGCTTGAAGAGGCACCAAATGTATCGTTGGTGAGCCTGTTCCCGCGCTACCGCGTAGTTTACCGTGCAAGCTTCCCGCCCGGCTAGTTTGGCCACGCGTCGGCTGGAAGAGGGACAAATCGTGGGCGTTTATTAGCAAAAAGCTTTGTAAAAATGAAGTGTGTGGAATGACTTCGGTCATAAGTTTACCCGTGGGTGATGAGGTCAAAGTTACACAGAAGGGTGATGATGGACACTCGAGTGCGATAATTAATTCTGCGCTCTACAGGGCACACGGTTGAAGAAACCAACTGTGTGCAATAATGTCGAAGATCGCAGTCGAGTTAGCTATACAGATCATGTGCTTTGAGACCGACAAGGTAAACAGATTCGAGAATGGTTAATAAAATCTAAGACCATTTCATATTAAGGTCAAAATAGTGCTACCAATATACGAGTCTCATACGATGCCATTTCAATGATTGTACCACAAAAGCTTGTAATATTACAAGGTTCAAATTCCAGAGTTATATGGTTCAAATTTAACAGGAACGGAACATCACCTCGATATATAGCTTCTCCAGGCACGGAAAGCATCTCAGGAAACTGACAACTTGCTCCAGGTTGGGGCCGATAGATTCTAGTGCCAAGACCTTCACTGTGCGCAGTTTCGGGGTCAAGCTTGTCGGAATCATTTTCTGGATGACAGACGAACAAACATCTTCGAAATTAGAAATAATGTTAATTTGTAGAAGGAGAGGTAGAAGGCGGCTGTTGTACCTGAACGGGTGTGGATCCAATAACAACTTCAGAGTATTTGTCAGACGAGTAGCCCACCACTGTCAATTTCAGCGCATAAATGACATTGATTCTTGTTGGACCTTCTTGATCAACTACAGGTAATCTCTCAAGTGCAGGTGTGTCCTCAATGACCATACCGTGGTACACATCTTGTGATGTCTTCCTGCCGCACCAGCAACACACATAAATAATCCGGAGAGTCATGGAGGTGATGTGGAAGCAACTCAACCCATTGATCACCTGAAGACGAAGGTACTCGAGTGCAGTACAGCCACGGAGTAGGCGCTCCATGTCACCGTTTTGAAGGCAGGCGACGACGAGCTCGAGGTGCTTCAGTCGTGGTAGAATAAGAGCTGGCGCGTCATTAAGGGGGTGGGGGAAATGGCAGTTCTTGAACTTGGCGATGCACAGCGTGGGCGAGAGGCGAAGCACGGACGTTGGCAGCAAGCGCATATGCCCATCATCAAAAGTGAACTCCTCGAGCTGATCCAGGGCGGGGGATCGGAACCAGTCGTCAAGCTTGGCTCGGTCCTTGCCGTTGGAACGAAACTTGCCCATTCTAAGGCCTCTGGTTGGGCCAAGGTGACTGCCGAGGATCTTGGAGAACGCATCCAAGCTTTTGCGATAGCCATGGCACAGCTCGTGGGTGTCGATGAGGTCGAGAGGGGTGGAGTTCCATAGGGGGCGCCACCGCCGGGAAAGGACGGGTGTCCGCGCCCCATATTCGATTGGGAGGAGGGAGATGATGACTGTCAACATATCATCGGGGAGGTTGCTGATGAACTCTAGGCCTGCTGGAGTCGCTTGCGGTTCTTTCTCGCCCAGCCTCTGCTTGTTGGCAGCCCCGTTCTCCACCTCCGGAGTCTCCTTGTCAGCGGCGCTTTCTGATAGAAGTGGGAGTACAGGGAATATTTAGTTAAAACAGGGCAATAGAAAAGTGTATTGGTAACTAGAAGTTATTAGGTAGGAATATAGTAAGAAAATGGAATAACAATTGTTTGCTTAAATACTACACAATTCATTTGATATTGCTGGGTAAGTCAACATGCAGATACTTGAAAAGAAAACTTACTTCGAACAAAGTCTGGACGGATGATATCGTCGGGGAAGTTAGCATATATCTCATGACCAGGCCCTTTTATGTGTAGTGCAATTATAGTGCCAGCTTTCAGTACATAAAACTTAGAAATTTCTTTCCAAAGGCCAGTGCCAAAATAGGAGTCACCACGTTCATCAAGTCTTACAGTAGCAACGATTGTAAATCCATGGTTTGTGTTCAGTATGACATCCCTGCAATCTTGATTTATATAAAGGGAAAGATTGTGCACTACCGATTCTGTTGCATAGCAAGGGACATGCTGAAGAAAATGGTAGGATTGTTAAAGAAAATATGGTGACATGCAAATATGGGCCCAAATTGAAAGAACTGTACAGCAAATGAAATCGAAGGACAAAAATCTAAAATTAAACTGATAGGGTAAACATGATGTCATGGAAATATGAGAGTAATCGAAAGAACAATACATCATTAATTTGCCTAATACAGAAAGGAGAGGGGAAAAAAATCCCCTTTGACGTATATGGTGCATGTGGCACCTTTTATCCAAATGTAGCAATATTTAGAATATGTTCAGGAAAGTAGGCCATGCCAACCAATTTAGGGTGAGATTGAACATACCGCGCGCATCCTCAAGTCATCTGGTACGGTGAGATGGAATGTCTGGCGGAGGCCGCAAAGTCCTGATGTGTCCGCGCACTGTACACTCTATGAATGAAAGAAAACCCTCAAATCATCTCGAATAAAAATGAATTCATGGTGATTTCGGCCGGGTGATTAAAGGAGGCAGATGAACTGGGATAAGAGATGAGATAATATCTCATTAAATTAGTTACCTTGTTGTCCATGAGAAAGAACCCTCAGTACGGCAGATTCCCCAATCGAGCAGAGCTGGGTCGACCGCGAGCACCGTCGAGAAAGTCGATGGCAATAGGCGGCGGCAAGCGGAAGTGGCGAAATGCGGTGGGGTTTGCCGGCAGCCTGGCGGCGGTGGCAGGCGGCGAGCTAAGTAGTTACCACCGCGATAGGCGGTGCCATGCATAGACGTGGAGGAGCTTGTGCAGGTGTAAATGGGGACCGGAGGGGGTGGCGGGCGGGGTGAGGGTTTTTGTGATGTGGGGATGGTGAGGGTTTTCTTTTTTCTTTTTTGAATTGGGTGGTGAGGGTTTTCTGTCCCACAAAGAATTTCGGAGGCAACAGTTTGCTAGAGCCAACCGTGTGTGATTGACACAACAGGCAAAAGGAAAGTCATTGCACACGGTTCCAATTTTGGGAACCGTGTGTGATTGACATACTACCTCCGTCCTGGTTTATTGGTCCCCTTTGTAATTTGTACCAAATTTTGACCAAATATTTTACTAAGAAATGTTTATGCATGTAACCAAAAAATTATATCATTGAACACTATGCTCAAATACCCATCCAACGATATAATTTTTGCTAACCTGCTCTAACATTTTGTCAGTTAAATCTTTGGTCAAAATTTAACACAAATTACAAAGGGGACCAATAAACCAGGACGGAGGTAGATTCCATCAACCATACTGATTGCATCCATATCCCACGGTTAGACATAAGTAAACATAGATTAAACATACTCAGACATAGATAATAAGCGTACACATACACAAGCATAGTTCAACCATAAGTACATAGTTCAACAGTCATTAAGCATACTCAAGCGTACATAGTTCGATCCCACATCTCATCTCACATGCCGGCACGATCCTAAAGCTTCTCCAGGTACTCGGCGTACGCGCCGTGCGCCACCCTGCGAGAATACTTCTGCTTGAAGGAGCCAACGGCCTGTCCTCTTGCATGCGCCAGAACACTTTGATATGCGTCATGAAGCTTGTGGTTGCAAAATGGGCACCGATAGCCACCGTTCCAGGTCCTAATACGCCTGTTATGCATTCCCGCATAAAGCTCCCTCAGGATTTGCCTCTTGTACCTCCTCTGGCCATCTTCATCCTCGCTGTCCACATCATCAGCCAGCACCTATACAAATAGTAAAACAAATTTGGCATCAAATCAATGTTTACATGCCGTGAAGTAGGATTAGGAATTTATGGCTATTTTTTAGACATATCCAGAGATTATGGTTCGATTTTTAAGCACAGTCGTCTATGTATAGACCAATCTTGAAGAAAATAATGGCACAAACATATATGTAGGTCATTCAAAATCAATTGTCAAGTCCTGGCTAGGAATTATTAGCACGAACACTAACCCTAGTCGGATTACTAGCAGAAATCATTTGCGCAGATGAAACAACTAATCACTTATCACTAGTACCATTCAAACAATCAATACACTACACGGATCCAACGAAACTTACTCAGATTTCATGTATTGGGAGAACATAACCATAGGATTTCTATTCCAAAAAGGGGAAGACAGGAGTAACCAGAGAAACCCTAGGATCTATTTGACACAGAAATGGGTATAGATGACTTACCAGTTGTCCGTCGTCGTCGGAGTTGTCGCCGGAGTGGTCGTCGGAGTCGTCACCGGGGTCGTCGCCCGAGTCGTCACCAGAGTCGGTGTGGAACTCCGCCTCCGTCTGTGGAAGCTCGACGACGTTAGGGTGCAGCGATAACTCGCCGGTGGTGACGGCAACCTCTGTCTCCGTCTCCATGCCGTGCTCCGGTGCTTCAGCAGCACCAGCGTCGCCACTCCCTCCGATGGGGCGCTTCCGTGGCATCCTCATACACTGACGGCTTTGAGGTCTGAGAGCGGCGTCGAGGATGCAAGAGGAGAGAGAGGATTGTGTGTGTGGCGAGGATGGGGGGTGCGGCCGGTCGGGCGCACCACTAATATGGAGTAGTGGGAGAGAGGCGGGCGGCGGTCAAACAGCTGGCTCGCCTCCCGGTGAGCCTGCGCACCGGACTGCTGGCATGCCTACCGTCATTTCACACAGCTACTCGCATGCCTCCCGATGACACTGCGCAGCGAGCACGCCTCCGTCAATTCACACACCTGCACGCACGCCTCCCGGTCTGCCTGCGCGGCGGACTGCTCGCATGCGTCCCGTCAACTCACGCCTGCTCTCACAGCACACGGGTCGCATGGTGGCACGTATATTGTTTTTCTATTTGGATGATTAATGCTGCCGCTTTATTGCTTAACCGAAGCATGGCACGTATCCATTGTTGGTATAACGCTCATAGTTCGAATAAATAATCCGTTTGGCATATTGGTTCCCAATTATTAATAATCTCCTGTTTGTAATTAGATAAAGATTACATCAAAACTGGTCTCAAATTTGACAAAAAAAAGTACAATGCCACTTTGTATTGGTGTCCATATGACAACACTATAAGTTTCATAAACTTCAAATAAGTTTTGGATGTACTAGAATTTAAAAATCAAGATTCTCAATGTTTGAAATTTCTTGCACGGGGAGTAAACATGCACCCACTGAGACACATGTGTTTTTGTAATCCATGTAGGTGCACTGTCACGTGTGCATGTAGCTCAAATTTGATTTTTGCACATTACACCCACAGAAAATCAATCAATTAATGTACTAAAACATCTTAATGATCTCTATTTTTTCAAAATTAAAACGTCCCTCCTTTGGTAACATATGTTCACCGCGGGATAATTTAACATGCATCGTAGTTGTGGTGGATTCACGGTGTGTGTGTGTGGGTGTGTGCGTCTGGGGGGTGGCGTGTGGCTCACAGTACACTATGAGTTGTGAGCCACCGTGTGGGTCGGCCGTTTTGTTAGGCAGGTGCCACATCAGAGTCATGAATTCGTTATTTAAAACATTACACAACCCTTTCGTTCATACATGTTTTGGCCACATGCAGTCGATGGTTGTGGGCCCGCGTGTGACGCTTTCTGTGGGCCCGCGAGGTCGTCGTCCATCACTTAGACGAACAGCCGGCAGTGAGGTTAATTTGACCAGCAAGGTAGAATCTTTTTTGTTTGTGTTATGGTGGTATATAGTACGCATCGAATAGGTGGGAGGGGATGAGCATATATACTATACGTACGCGTCCGTGAACAAGTACACCTCATTCAGTGTCGGGACTTTTCGGTTTCCGAGGCACGTGCCACATCAAAGTTGTGAAATTGGCTATTCAAACATCACACAACACCTCTTTGGGCCACATGCATGCAGGCGGTGGTTATCCTCGCTAGGACACTCATGTGTGACGCTTCCATCTGTGGGCCCACGAGGCCATCGTCGATTCATGCATCACTTTGACCTACATCGGGAGAGGTTAATTAATTTCACCATCGAGGAGGATTCTTTTTGGGTTGTATTACGGTAGGAGCATATAGTATGCGTCGAAGAGGGGGAAGGGGACCATCATATGTAGTACACTTCATGAATTCCTCGCTCTGTGTGGAGGGTTTACGGTTTTCGAGGCATGTGGCACATCAAAGTTGTGCATTTTGGGTATTCAACATATGTTTGGCACCCCACATGCAAAGAGATCGTGGTTGTCCTCTCGCACCCACTTAAGCGGTTATCAGCGATATCGATGCTTTCCATCTGTGGGCCCGCTTGGTCCATCACTACTTTTTGCCTGACAACGAGAGAGGTTAATTTGACTTAGGAGGGGATTATTTTTTTGCTTGTAATACGGTATATATATAGGTCATGCTCTGGGATGACATGATACAGTTTGAGCACACACACATGCATGTGTACGCATGAATCTCTCCCATCGAGTCGAAGTGGCTACACGTCATGAACCGATCTCGCTCTGTGTGGGGACTGTATGATTTTCGACGCACGCGCCACATCAATGTTGTGAAATGGTATTCAAACATGCATGCACGCATCACCTCCATACATATGCATGTAGTGGTTGTCTTCGAACGGTACACTCCCTCGTGTGGTTATCGGTGACAAGCCTATATATTCGTGGGCCCGCGTGGACATCCATGATCACCTTGACCGACAACAAGATAGGTTACCATGGCGGATTCTTCCTTTGGTTCGTGTTATCATAGTATAGGTCATGGTGAGATTTAGACCTAATTAACTTTGAGCGCATATACTATGCACGCATGCATGCATGAATCCCCGTCGTCGGCTTGAAGTGTGGTGTAACATACATATGCATCGTCAACCTAACCCTCACTCAGTGTGGGGATTTCTAGTTTGAAATCACGGTGCCACATCAAAGTTGTTCCATTATGTATTCAAAAACACGCCTCTCCATACATATGTTTGGGCCACACGCATGCAGTGGTTGTCTTCGGGGACTAGCTACTTGCGTGATTATTGGCGAGCTAGCCCATCTCCGGGGTCGCATGGACGGCCATCACTTTGACCAACAACAATAGAGCGGTTGTACGACCAAGGTGGATTATTCTTGGTCCGTTTTATGATCCATCTTGGTGAGATGCCTCTCTGGCCCGCCGACTGAAAGTGTGTGTGTGTGGGGGGGGGGGGCTGTTACTTCGCACTTTGCTAGGTGAACCTCGGTTGGGGGGGCATGCATTCATAGCTTAGGATTCCCTTCGTGCCGACACGAGGGGGGGCATAAATTCATAGCTTAGGTTTCCCTTCGTGCCGACACGAGGGGGGAAAAGCAATACCATGCGCTTTGCGAGATAGGTGCCACATCGAAGTTGCATTTGGTATTTGAACATCAAACCACCCTTTTCATACGTAAATTTGGTCCACATGCAAGCGTGTTCGTGTTCTGACCCTCTCCCGTGTCATTTTTCACCAAATTTATGAACATTAGACAAGTCGGATGACGCAACAGACACGGTTCACTCAAACTAACCGTGTGCCACGCCGGTGCCCCTATCACGCACACATCTGCACAGTACATTGGGCTCCACGAGGCTTCCCCTCTAAAAAATATCTACCCGCCTGCAGCTTTTTTCTGTTTGATAACACACAGTTATTGTGTTTCGACCGTGTGTGATGTTTCTTGTTCCCAATCCCCCCTGCATCCCTCGAAAATATCTGCCCGCCTCGAGGGTTTTTCTGTTTCATAACACACGGTTGCTATCTCCGGACCGTGTGCGATGCACCATCATCAAAATTTTCAATAGCCCCTGCATTTCACTCCTACGTAGTAAAAATTTCAGTACCCGCGTCATTTCCTCAAACACACCCCCGCCCCCCCTCCACACACACACACACACACACCAAAACCTCCTTGCGCGCGCGCGTGCACACACACACACACACACACACACCCTCCCTCGCTCGAAACCCTAGCAAGGTCCCCACCACCGCTGCCGCCGCAAGGCCTCCATTGTCAACATCTGCCGGTTTGCCCGTGCAGCTTACCTACCGATCTCCATTCCCAGGCCGCCCTGAGTTTCTTAGATGACGCCTGCCAAACACCCCCTTTCCCACAGATCCCCATCCCCATCCCCATCCCCCACTCTAGAGCATCGCAGCCTAAGCCCGGCCACGCTTCCCATGGCGCTCGAGGAGCGACTGGCCCAAAAGAGGTGTATCACGGTCTCTTCGCCCGACGTCGCCGAGGAAGCTGACGACCATTACTGGCTGCAGGCACTCAATCAATGGGCTGGAGTATGCGGGTATGTCGCGGACACCAGCTACGACATCGAGGTCGTCGACAGCGACGACCTGAGGCGTGCTATGTCACAGGTTAAGTGGCCCACCCCCAACCCCTCGGGTTCAACCGCCGTTGATCTCATCCATGGCCCCGCCGCTGATCCCCTCTGGCTCGCTGTCAAGAATTTGCCATCCTACATCGCCATCGAGCCCCTTTTGTCATTTCTGAAGGACACGTTCTGTGACGCTGGCTTGGGATCCACAGCTTCCAAGTCAGACCTCATCGACGGCGACCACGAGGAGGGCACCCTCTCCGGCTCTTCCAAGGGGAAAGAGCCCATCTGCTCTTCCAAGGGGAAAGAGCCCGTCTGCGACATCAGGGAGGGCACCCTACAGCTGTGCTCTTCCAAGGGGAAGGAGCCCATCTGCGACAACATGGAGCGCATCCAGGGTCCGTGCTCTTCCCACGGGAACGAGCCCATCTGTGACAAGTGAGGAAACCCATCGAGTCCCTTTTGTAGTGTAGTGAGAATATGTCCAGTTTTAATTGCTATATTTGGTTGTTTGCAGTATGCCTTGTTTATTTCAGTTGTTCACAATGTGATGCTCTATATGTGCAATTATTTACTGTGCAGTACATTTCATCAATCCAGTTTTAAACATACCGATAGGAATGCATATATTTGCTTGCTGTTAAGCCTGTTATAGCTAGCATATGCCTCTTTTAAAGTTTTTTGATTGTTCGGTTGTTTGTAGTTAGCATATGTCCAGTTTCAAATGCTATCTTTGGTTGTTCACAGTATGCCTTGTTTATTCCAGTTATTCACAACATGATGTTCTATATGTGCAAGTATGAACTGTGCAGTTCAATTTCATCAGTACCAATTTCAACAATACCACTATGAAAATCTACATTTGGTTGCTACATCTTGTAGTTAACACGCCTTTCCATTTTTATTTAAGAATAACCAGTGTACTTAGACCGGCACAATACCAGTTTGAATGACTATGTTTGCTTGTTGATAAATGTTAGGCCTGTTGCAGTTAACACACCTTTCCACTTGTTTTGCTTCACTAGCGTGCTCAAGCCTGCACACTGAAGCTATCTTTTGGAGATTATTTTGTCTGCCATGGATAATTTTGGTTGATGTTTAGCCTGTTGTGCTTAACATGCCTCTTGATGTACCTACACAGGACAATTTTGTGAACGACTGCTGTTTTCCATCGAGGTTAGTTTCATCCCATGGCTTATATATACTCAATGTTCAGGATATCGGTAGCTGATAAGGGACTAATCGGTGCATCGTACTTTTAACTGAATATATCTGTAACCCATTTATCGTTAGGTTAACTAGGGCCATATGTAATATATCTGAGGCTACATAGCAACATGCACTGTACTTAATGTCTAAATATGCAATCCTAGGCTACATAGCAATAAGGAAGAGTGTTACCTTAATGTTCTGATGATGTCTAGATATACGTAGAAGAGCAGCAGCAGCAGCAGCAACAACAACAACAACATAGCCCTGTTTGGATACTCAACTTAGCTAGAGGTTAGAGTTAGTTTCTAGCTCATGACTAACCCTGAAGGCCTGAACTAACTCCATCCAAAGAGGTGTTTGGATGACAGGGTTAGATTGACAATAAATGCACTAGGGGAACTAGCTCCAATTAGCACCTCTTGGGTTGGATAGTTTTTTTGGGTGGGTTAGATGCAGCTAGCTCAAACTAGCCCTCATGTTTGGATATACTTTAGGGCTATTTGAGCCTGAACTAGCTCAAACTAACTCTAACCCATGGATACAGCAGCAGTTAATCAGCAGTTAATCATGTTGCAGATATTTCTTCGACGAGTAAGAGTTATGATATAGGGTTACGGTCTACACTCAACCTGCCGATGGCGTTGATGGGACTCCACACCCGATTGATTGTTTCCGCTGAGACTTATAAGGTATATATCAGTTTTACGTTATTTATACATGTGATTGCACTTTGATATATACATTGATGTACTGTGTGTGCCAGCATACTGATCCAGGGATGGCACGGATACACAGAGGCTTGACCGTTTGAGATCGGGTCGCTACAAGGCCTCACCGTCCCACCCTACTCCCAACGCTGGCCAGGCCATTCCTCTACTCACCCACACTTCATGTTATTTTCCGGCGATGGCAGCCGAACCAGTAAATCCTCGTACTCCCCTCCGTGTGGGCAACCACTACCGAGTCTTCACCGGCTCTGAGTCGTTCCCCTCCTAGGCCTCGCCGTCGTCCCCTATGTTATTGCTTTCTATGCGGCGTGGTCAATGTAGTCAACAAACAACAGCCATCGGAAGAGGGATGTACATGGAGTGGCTGATAGTAGGGACCCACATGGTCCATGGCCGCATGCAAGCAAGTGCCTCCTTATTACATGAAAAAAATGATCCCTCCCACTGATAGGCGGGACCCACCAGCTACATCTTCGCATGCAAGGAAGTGCCTCCTTATTACGCGGAAAAAAATGTTTCCTCCCCCTGAAAGCTGAGACCCACCAGCTACATCTTCGCAGGCAAGAAAGTGCCTCATTATTGCGCGCAAGAAAAATGATTCCTCCTGCTGCTAGCTGGAACCCACCCGATTTGGAGGCTAGATTGTGGGCCTACTAAGTTGACGCGTTTCGCTGGATGGTAATAAGAGGCAAAGTTTCACCCAAGTCCGGGCCCTTGCAGTCGAGGAAATACCCTACTCCTGGTAGTGTATATTTGTGATTGGGGTGTGTAGAAAGTACATGCGAATACCAAGGGATTGTGTGTGTGTGTGTGTATACTATCGACGAACTAGCCCCGGGGCTTATATAACATACTCAGGGCCTAGGGTTACAAATCATAGTTGGCTTATCGTCAGTGGAGATAGAGTCCTCCACGACTCTGGTATCTTCGTCTTGTACGTCGAGTCCTCCATGGGTCTTCGTATAACACGTCTCGGTGCGACCTATGTGGCGTAGGACGGAACCGACCTATGATTCCTCACCTCGACCCACCACACCTAGAAATAATGTGCCCACCACACCTCATACACCATCGACCACTAAGAAAATAAACATATACAATAGTATGAAGTTATACATGAAAGTTAATTGCATGGTGCATCCAATGATATTTGTTCCGTATTGTGAATGTTTATATTTTTCTCCTATAAAATTAGTCACGGTAAATAGAAATGAAGGGCATATCTATCTCTCCACCGCACACCCCCTCTCTCTACACAACTTTCACGCACACACACAAACTATCTCTCGGCCCTCTGAAAGTACGCCCCACACACATTCATGCGTGACGGTCATTGTATTTCAAGCAAAAGCACAGTACGGTCACTGGACTTTAGAATATGCTCATTACGGTCACCGTATACATTCTTGTGGTGATTATACGGTCTCTAGCTCACCGTACTGCTCCATATTTTGTTGATGACTTTGAAGGTCATTGTATTTGAAGTGTGCTTCGTATTTTGTTGATGACACTGACGGTCATTGTATTTGAAGCGAAAGCACGATATGGTCACTAGACATCAGAATAAGCTCATTACGGTCACCATATACATTTTGTGGTGCGAACCAACCTATGGTTGGATGGTTAGGAGGACAGTGGCATCCCCAGCCCACCAGGGTTATGGGCCTGGTGGTCGCATTTATCCTGGATTAATCTTAGTATTTCCGGCGATGCGCGATCAGTGGGAGGAGACATTCCCGTCGACTATGAGGCGCCTACGGTGACTTTGTAAAATCTCAAGATGATATGCCGGCTCACTCTCTCGAAGGTGCTCATACGGGTAGGGTGTGCGTGTGTGCGTTCATAGGGGTGAGTGTATGCATGTATATATGAGCGCTTGCGTCTGTACTATGTTGAAAAAATACATTTTGTGGTGATTATACGGTCACTGGCTCACCGTACAACTCTGTAATTTGTTGATGACACGATCAATTGACCAGTCAAACGGTCCACTTGGTGCAACTAGTGTTGTACCATCAGTGCACATTACCGTAGGGCCCACCTGTCAGCGCATAAATGAAAGAAAGAAATGGTAATAAATTAGTGGTTGGTGGGGATTCGAAGTCGTGACCTCAGGTTGGCAACATGCGCGCCCTAACCACAGCGGACAAGGTCGCCTTGTGACGATATGTGGAGCCGGCCCTTTTAATTACATGCACGCACGCACGCACGAGCTACTGTGGTGAATACAAACACATCACACATGCGCATAAACATGCACGCAACGCCCACATGCATGCATGCAATACTCACATGTTCACATGCACGCACGCAACACTCGCACGAACACACGCATGCATGCAGTCATGCAACACTAACACGTACACATGCATGCACGAACACACGCACGCACGCATGCATGCAACACTGAAACATACACATGCACCCATGCATGCAACACTCACTCGTACACATGCACAGACGCAACACTCGCATGAACACATGCACGCATGCATGCACATAGCACACAACGCAAGACACACGCTCAACCTATACATGCGTGCACCCTTTGTTAAGGACATGAATTGTTATGAGTATTAATCAATCTTATCTGTGATAAGCAGACATTGATGTTTGCAGTGCTCTTTTTGAATCACAACATATCGAATGGGCTACCAACGTATATATGAAAAAAATTAAAATTCTCTTACATTATAAAGTAGGCCTATCAACGTACATGAATTAGATGAAGTCACACTCAATGAACAATCATAAGTTTATGAAATGCCCGCGTCTCACCGCCCTAGCCCACCAAAAACCCCTCCCCCCTCCCATGCGCAATTCCCGCCCAGCGCCAGCTGCCCGCATTCATGCGGAATCGGCTCATGTGTCGACCGCTGCCTGCGTTGGGTCACTAACATGCAGGCCAGGTACCCAATGGGCCCACACATCAGTGCAGGAACAACACAGTGTCGTACGTCAGATGATCTTGTCGAGGGCACCGCCTGCTGCATGCTCGGTTGAACACGCCTCCTTGCCGTATTCAAACGCCTCCAAGAAACCCGCATGGAAGCCGAGAAACCCACTTCGGCCACACGTCCGTTCATGACCGGTCTGGCATTAAATGCAATGCCGGCCGAGCTCCTCCCCTCCGCCCTTTATTTAATCTCGTATTTAAATGAGGCCAGACACTGGCCAAGAATCGCACCCCTCCGCCGCTCCCCTATCTCCTCGTTCACCATTTTCTCCACTCTTCCAATGGCTTAGGAAGAGTAGTTCTCCGGCATACAAGCCGGCTGGGTAGCCCATCGAGCCCGCCGGATACGAGCTATGCAGCTCGCTGATCCACCTCCCTCGCCTAGCCCGACGAAGCCAGTTGCTGCCCCTAGCCGGCGCGCGGTTCAGCAACTCACCGCTCCAGGCCAGCTCGACGAGGAGCGGCGAGTTGCTCCACGCCGACATGGCTGGGAGCAGGGCGTCGTCGCTGCCGTCCATGATGTCACCTCGTACCGCGCCTCCCGTGTGTGTGACTGCGCCTCCCGTCTGTGTGGCCGCGAATCCCGTGCCTGCGACCGCTCCATGCAGGCAGAGACAGAAGCTGGGTGCACGAAAAGTGATGAGTCGGTGGCCAGCGCCTCTGTGTCTACCGCCATCATCGAGGAGAAGTAGAACACGTGAGGCCGCTGCCTCTCGGGTCCCATGAAGGCCATCACCAAGGCGACGCCAACGTACACAGCAGGTGTCTTGTCGGGTCCTTCTGTTGCGAGAACCTTCGTCGACCCCGCATGGTCTCCACGAAAGCGCATAAGCCCTCTTCGACTCCCTCTCAAGCATCAGCCAAGGAATTCACTCAGTTGAGCAGTGGGGAAGCGAGTCGTCCTATGCGCTGAAGCATATACCTCCAGGGCTCCGGGCAGTCCGGTGATCGTGCTGTCGGACATGAGGAAGACAAAGGGATCCACGGGCGACCATTTAGATTAGGTATTATTATACCTCCAGTTCATGAGTAGCACCGCTTAGTTGATTTAAATGTAATGAAATCCATCGTGTGTATATGAAAATTCGGTATTTTATATGAATTCCATCATGTTCATATGAAATATCGCCATGTTTGCAAGAATTTCGTCTGGTTGGTGGAGTTGTTGTCAAAATGTGTGCGGCTACGGTTGGATGGCATAATTTGTGGGTCACCGTTGGAGATGTGCCCTAGGTCGGTCTGCGGTCGGCTCGTGCGGCGAGGTGGGACTAATAAAAACTAGCTCGAGCGAGCTCGTCTCCGATGCATGCGCTGGAGTAGGAGCACCCGAGCTCTACCCCGTTCATCGGTGGAAAGGCATGGGCTGCCAAAAGGCTCGCCAATATTTTGGCTACCCTGGGCAAGGTCCAAACAGCCCTTCCAGCCCCACCCCTCCCAACACATTCAAATCCCTCGTTCGCCGTGAAATTTTGCTATGTGTTGTTATTTTCAGGGATATTTTGCTGTGTGAAAACAAATTTAAATATGAATGAATAATCGGTGTCCGCGGTCTTCTGCCAAAATACAGTTGGATGGACTCATAGTAGTAGTGTAGAGTAGTAGGAGTAGTACAGTGGTAGGAGTAGTACAGTGGTAGGAGTAGTACAGTGTAGAGTAGTAGGAGTAGTACGGTTGGATGGCCTCATAGTAGTACGAGTCTCATCTGACACCAATTTTCTTGGAGTCCGTGCTACACCAAGCTACCCTAGGCTATGTTACTAGTACCTCCATAGTGGATACGTACTCCGTCTCAGTACATTAGGCATCTAATGAAAATCAGATTTTTTTTCTAAAACTAAGTCGCTCAGCCTTAATTATTTGCTTGTTTCCCTTCCTGCTTCGTTGTTCTTCCCCATGCAGCCAGTAAAAATGAGGTCATGTGAATAGCAATTGATGACTCATGTTGATGGTTGCATGTGTCTAAGCGAATGCATGCACTTTTTGCTTGGTGCTCGTTGGGCAATCCGAGCAGAAAAAGGAGGGGTACTACTATAGCGTGCATGCATGGCTGATCGAGGAAGAGAAGGATCAGGCAATTAATTGACGTCCTTGGCAAGATTTTTTAGCAAAAAATATAGGCTAAACTGGTGCGATGATTGGCTATTTTCACGGCTTGAGTTTTTCGTTCGCCCACTCACCTCGCGCCTTGGTTGTGGCGCACCTTGTAATGTTCCTAATGCACTGGTACAAAGGGAGTAGTAACATATGTGTGGTGTCATGCAAAGCTTCATTTATTAGGTTATAGACTCATTTTGTCTTGGTATGTGTAGCTAAGTTACTTAATTTACCTCTCTCCTCATTAACTCATTGCCACATAGGAAAATCTGCTTAGTTGGACCTGATGTTACTCTCCCACTTTGGCCAGTCTTATAACTCAGTCGACGCGCGGCGGGTGGGGTGAGGGTTTGTCGATAGTCGGTTTGCTCAACAACGGCCCAAGAAGTCAGCGAAAATGCAAGACAACACGCGTTCCCTAGCTTGAGTGGCGTGCCAGACTGACCATGTGGGGGTACCTTTGTCCTGATTTATTGGTCTACATCGTATTTTGTGCCAATTTTGACCATATATTTAACTAACAAAATGTTAATGCATGTCATAAAAAATAATATCATTGGAAACTAGTATGTTCAAAGACAAATCCAATGATATAATTTTTGGTGACATGCATTGATGTTTTATTAGTTAAATCTTTGGTCAAAATTTGACACAAAATACAAAGAGGACCAATAAACCAGGACAGAGGTATGTACTCAACACCGTGTGTGCTAGTAGTCGTAGTGATCTGAAAGGGTCCACTTCAAAAAACAAACAAACAAACAAACAAAGAGCCCAATACACATTCAAGCATTTCATCGCATCTTTCTCTCACTCTATCTGTGGAACAGACTATGCCAAACTCCCCTGCCTATCGCGCGAGAAAAGACCCGCCCTCGCCTTTTTTTAGTCGTGGTTTGTATCGATGGATCATACGAAGCGGCAAAAACCATGTTGTGTCTTGTACTTCTCCGTCGTACTAAGAGTGGAGACACTCGCTTTCATAAATGTTCTACTTCCTTTCACCGACATGTGGGACAAGCAACCGGATCCACGTGTCATGCACCAAATAACTGTGTGGAACAGTAGGGGGTGCACCCCGGTTGTAGCGCCGCAGTAGTAGTAATGAGCAATGAGACGTAAAATCTCAAAGCCGCACCTTACCTGTAGACGTACGAAGCAACCATTATTTCAAACCTAGCTGAATCTGCTTCTCCATCATCTTCTTCAAGGAAACCACGTATTGCTTCTGCCATTGTTCTGCCTCAAGAGGGACGCGCATCGGTGATAACCCACAAGTATAGGTGATCGCAACAGTTTACGAGGGTAGAGTATTCAACACACATTTATAGATTTGACACAAGGGGAGCCAAAGTATATTTGCAAGTATTAGCAATTGAGTTGTCAATGTAACCACACCAGGAGATTAAATATCTACAGCACAGTGATCAGTAGCACAATAATATGATGGTTTTGATAGCAGTGGTAACAGTAACGGTAGTAACGGTAAGAGTACTAACAATATTGTAGCAGTTGTAACAGTAGAAATAGCAATAGTAACTTAGCAAGAGCAATATGTGGAAAACTCGTAGGCATTGGATCGGTGAATTCGTTGGATGATATTCATCATATAACAGTCATAACCTAGGGTGATACAAAACTAGCTCCAGTTCATAAATATAATATAGGCATGTATTCCGTAAATAGTCATACGTGCTTATGGAAAAGAACTTGCATGACATCTTTTTTCCTACCCTCCCATGGCAACGGGGTCCATAGGGAAACTAAGGGATATTAAGGCCTCCTTTTAATAGAGAACCGGAACAAAGAATTAGCCCATAGTGAATACATGAACTCCTCAAACTATGGTCCTCACAGGAAAGTATCCCAATTACTGTCACACTAGGGTTTACAGATCATAACACGTAATAGGTGAATATGACTTGCAAGGTCAGATCTAGAACATAGATATAATGGTGAAAAGATAAACGGTTCAGATCTGAAATCATGGCACTCGGGCCCTAGTGACAAGCATTAAGCATAGCAAAGCCATAGCAACATCAATCTCAGAACATAGAGGATACTATGGACCAAGCCCTAACAAAACTAACTCGATTACATGATGGAATCTCATCCAAATCCTCACCAACCAGCGAGCCTACGAAGGAATTACTCACTCCCGGTGGGGAGCATCATGGAATTGGTGATGAAGGAGGGTTGGTGATGACGAAGACCGAAGATTCCCCTCTGTGGAGCTCGAATGGACTCCAGATCTGGCCTCCTGATGAAGAACATGAGGTGGCAGCGGCTCCGTATCATGAAACACGATGAAACTTCCTCCCCTATTTTTTCTCCGAAAGTAGGTATTTATGGAGTTGGAATTAGAGTCTATGGAGCCCCGAGGGCCCCACAACTCACCAGGGCGTGCCTGGAGGGGGTGGCGCGCCCTGGTGTCTTGTGTTCAGCCAGGGGCCCCCCGCCGGTGGTTCCAGTATTTTTTATTTATTCTGAAATAAATCTCCAAAAAGTTTCGTCCAAATTTGAGAACTTTTATTTCTGCACAAAAACAATACCATGGTAGTTCTGCTGAAAACAGCGTCAGTCCGGGTTAGTTTCAGTCAAATCATGCAAATTAGAGTCCAAAACAAGAGCAAAAGCGTTAGGAAAAGTATATACGACGGAGACGTATCAACTCCCCCAAGCTTAAACCTTTGCATGTCCTCAAGCAATTCAGTTGACAAACTGAAAGTGATAATGAAAAACTTTTACGAACTCTTATGTTCTTGTTTACATAAATAAGCTTAAGTAGCACCCAGGTTTTCAGCAAAGATCATGACTAACCATGTCAACAATAACTCTTAGAAATTATATTAACTCATATCAATGGCATAGTCAACTAGAGAGCAATAATAAGATATCTCAAATGACAACACTTTGTCAAATCGATCATGATATAATATGACAACAGTGGTAACTCGCTAGCCCTTTCTGATACCGCAAAACATAAATGCAGAGCACCTCCAAAGTTCAAGCAGCGACTAAACATTGTAATTCATGGTAGAAAAGATCTAGTCATGATGCATTCAACATTAACTATACACAATGCATGAGGATGACAATAGTGCTCTCAGGTCTGGTGCTTGTTTGAGAAGGTGATGGCTCAACATAAAATTAAATAGATAGTCCCTTTGTAGAGGGAAGCAGGGATTTTCAGAGGTGCCAGAGCTCAAAGCTTAAATCAGAGATAAATATAATTTTGGGAGGTGCACCCTTCCTGTCAATGTTACGACCATGAGTTATCAATATCTTCCATGCTAAACACATTAGCGGTGGTTCCCAAGTGGTAAAAGTAAAGGTTTAGTCGCCCTCCACCAACAAACACACTCCACGGCTAGCCAAATCCATGGGTACCGTCCATACCAACAACAATCCTAGGGGAGTTTTGTTTAATTATTTGCAATTTTTGATTTCGGGACTGGGCATCCCTATTACCGCCCCTCTCGTGCAAGGACGAGTGAATAAACACTCATCATGAGAATAACCCGCTTAGCATGGAAGATACTGACCGCCCCCTATCGCTCCATGAGCGGTCCAGGCACACAAAACAGATGTTCATTTGAAATTTTAGAGGTGGAACGACAGGGTAATACCGCATATAGGTAGATATCGTGGACTCATCTGGAATAACTTTGGTTTAAAGATTTTGATGCACAAGCAGTATTTCCACTTAGTACATGCGTAGGCTAGCAAACAGGTTGAGAAGCGACCAGCTAGAGAGCAAAAACGGTCATGAACATGCATTATGAATAATCGACATTGAATACTAGCATGAGTAGGATATGAACACCATGAACATAAATATCGTAGAGGCTATGTTTGTTTTGATTCAACTACATGCAAGAACATGTGCCAAGTCAAGCCACTTGAAACATTCAGAGGAGGATACCATATCATCATACTACATCACAATCATTTTAATGCACGTTGACAGCTAAGAAAAATCATTATCCACACCTAGCTACTTAAGCATGGCATGGAAACTATAATCTCTAATTGTCATTGCAAACATGTTTGATCATAACATCTTGAATCTTGGGTACTAGGTTAAACATATTTACAAAAAAAAACAAGTTGAGTTCATACCCGCATCTCTCTGCCACAGTCAATTCATAAAATATTGTCATTATTGCCTTTCACTTGCCCGACCGAATGATGTGAAAATAATAATAGTGCAAGAGTGTTGTGTACTAAGCTGGAATCTGCAAACATTTTATTCAAAAGGAGAAGACAAGGAAATTTGGGCTCTTTGTTAGATCAACAATAATACATATGAGAGCCACTCAACATTTTCATCATGGTCTTCTCCTCGGTACGACTCAATAAAAAGAAAAGAATTTCAGAGAAACACACTGAAATATTTTTGGAGTTTTTAGTTTTTCTTGAAGAAAGCAAATTAAAGAAGGGAAAACAAAAACGAGAAAAACTATTTACACGAGAAAGCTCCCAACAAGCAAAAGAAGAATATGGAAATCTTTTTGGGTTTTCTTTTAACACTACACCTAATTTAAGCTAGAAAGAAAACTGAAAAGAAGCGAGAAATATTTTTGGTATTTCTCAAAGTTTTCAAACACACAAGAAGAAAGAGAGAAAATAAATCTAGCACGGATAATACAATGAAAAAGTGTGGACACCGACAACTGGAATGAAATGTGTGAACATGAATGTATTGTCGGTGGAAATACGTACTCTCCCAAGCTTAAGCTTTTGGCCTAGCTTGGTAATCACCATCCGCGGCCTGGATAATAATCTGAGTGATAGCCCACGGAGGCTCTTGGTGCAGCCTCGACCTCTGTATTGTACGAATGGGCCTCGCTCTCGAGAGCATAATATCTTCTTCTACTGTGATAATCAAAGAGAGCAGGTGCAGGCAAGAGAAGAGGTACAATGGGATCTTTATTAAACCTCAAGTTATATGTATAATTATTAACTGTGCCTGTAAGGAACTTATGGTGTTTCATGGCCCCAAAGTCTATGTACTGAGTGGGTAGGATTCGATCATTAGGCAAAGGTGTCACACCAACCTCTTTAGCTAAATGAGAAGCATAAATCCCACCATAAAATTGACTACTATCAGCATTACGTTGCAACCTCCGTGCAATGATTGCTCCAAGAGTATAATTTTTAATTTCGGCCAAAGCTGTGTGTATGAGGCTCAAGTCAGGAGCACATAGTGTGCTACAATCTTTCTTGCCCACGATGCATTTGCCATTAAAGAGTGCAAAGTAGTGAATTGATGGGAAATGAATACTTTTTATCCTACCTTGTGTCACTCCTCTATCCTCTCCATAGCAAATATTAATTAGAAATGACTCATACTCAGATTTTGGCAGTTCGTCCAGTGAACCCCAATATGGAATTTTACAGGCATCACAAAACACCTCTAGAGGCATGGTAAATAGATGATCATAAAGACTAAATGAAACTCTAGACTCACGAGGATGAAATTTAAATTTCTTAGTAAACGTTTCTGTGAGGTTGAGATGTTGGATGCAATTATCTTCGATGTAGGGGCCAAGCTCGGTGTTATGAACATATTGCTCAAATTCTTCCTTAATACCTGCACCTACCATGAAATTGTTACACGGCCATAGACATGATTTGGTAGCGGCATCCCACATTGAGCTTGCACTTGGCTCAACATAAGACCGACGTATCGAGACACTACTCAATGATGCCTCCAAAGACCTCCTCCTCGAAGAACTCCTAAAGAATTGCATTTTTATTTGCCAACAATTTCTGAAAAAAATTGGGACACAAAATTTTGTCAACAAAACTTCACAAGATTGATAACAACTACACATCTGGATGCATAAAGGCCGTAACAAGCATTCAAACTACTTAGAACTTTAAGAATTCAACATGCAAGCCCATTTACAGCAGCACCAAGAGCAGCTAATTATTTAAAATATAAACCACTAAAGCAAAAAACTAATTGGAGCAATGGAGGAGTCACATACCAAGTAGCAATCCCCCAAAATGGTTTTGAAAATGGAGCTTCAAGCAAAGAGATCGAAATCCACAGTTTTGGGAGCAAGAACACGAGAGAGAGAGCTATGGTGATTTTTTTCTGGAGGTAGGAGATGACATGGGCTAAAAAGGTAAGTGAGGGGACCCACGTGGGGGCCACAACCCACCAGGGTTCGCTTGGGGTTGCTGGCGTGCCCTGGTGTCTTGTGGACACCAGGGGCACCCCCCTCTGATGTTATTTGTACCAAAAATTGAGAAATATTCAGAAAAAAAATTGTATTAAATTTTCAGGGCATTCTGAACACTTTTATTTTTGACCTCTTTTTTATTGCATGAAAAAATCAGAAAATAGACTGAACATGGCATTTTATTTTATTTAACTAAGAAAAATAGAAAACAAAAGGTAAGGACAGAAAGTTGTGCTCACTAAATTCATCGACTTCATACCTCTCAAAAATGATTCATTAATAAGGTTGATCAAGTCTTATTAACAACCACTTTCGATTAGCATGAAACCGAAGAACTTTCGTAAAACACTAAGTTACCTCAACATGGATGTGAATATCACCAACAATAAGTATGTCATATTTCTTCCTGCCAGTAGGTAGAGGTAGTTGAAAACTTCCAATAGCGAGTGTCGGAGATTTTTCAATAACATTAATACCATTCACTTGGAATTGTTTCTTCAAAAAGTGCACCGTATGCTCATTACCATTGATATGAAAAGTGACCTTGCTTTTATTGCAATCAATAATAGCCCCTGCAGTATTCAAAAAGGGTCTACCAAGGATAATCGACATGTTGTCGTCCTCGGGCATCTCAAGTATAACAAAGTCTGTTAAGATTGTAACATTTGCAACAACAACGGGCACATCCTCACAAATACTGATAGGTATGGCAGTTGATTTATCAGCCATTTGCAAAGATATTTTAGTAGGTGTCAGTTTATTCAAATCAAGTCTTTTATATAAAGAGAAAGGCATAACACTAACACAAGCTCCTAAATCACACAAAGCAGTTTTGACATTATTTCTTTTGATGGAGCAAGGTATTGTTGGTATTCCTGGATCTCCAAGATTTTTAGGCACTCCATCCTTAAAAGAATAATTAGCTAGCATGGTGGAGATTTCAGCTTCCGGTATTTTTCTTTTATTAGTGATGATGTCTTTCATGTATTTTGCATAAGGGGCCATCTTTGAAATATCCGTCAAGCAGGTACGCAAAAAGACTGGCCTAAGCATTTCAGCAAAGCGTTCAAATTCTTCATCATCTTTTTTCTTAGTAGGTTTAGGTGGAAAGGGCATGAGTTTCTGAACCCATGGTTCTCTTTCCTCACCATGTTTTCTAGCCACAAAGTCTCTTTTATCATATCTTTTATTTTTAGGTTGTGGGTTATCAAGATCAATAGCAGGTTCTATTTCAACATCATTATTTGGTTCTTTATCATTGTCTAGTTGAGTGTCTTCATGAACATCATCATTATTTTTTTCATTATCACTATGGGGATGTTCATTGTCAGATTGAGTTTCAGCATCAGAAATAGAGACATCATTGTTATCTTCAGAAAGTTTCTCTTTCTTAGGTTCACTAGAGGTATGCAAAGTCCTAACATTTTTCTTTTTCTTTTTGTTTTTAGAAGGACTTCGTGCATCAGTGTTAATTCTTTGAGAGTCTTGTTCAATTCTTTTAGGGTGACCCTCAGGATAAAGTGGTTCCTGAGTCATTTTGCCTCCTCTAGTTGCTACTCTAATAGCAAAATCATTCATATTATTATTAATTTCACTAAGCAATTCTCTTTGAGATTTAGCAACTTGTTCTAACTGAGTTTGAACCATAGAAGCATGTTTTCCTACACCCCTAAAATCATTAGTGATTCTAAATAACAAGTCACTCAAGCGAGCAATCATATCAGAGTTGTATTTTAATTGTTTCATAAAATTTGCATTGAAGTGATCTTGCTTGATGATGTACCTATCAAATTCATATAGGCATTGACTAGTATTTTTATTGTAAGGGATGTTACTTTCATCAAACTTTATAAAAGAATTTACTTCTACCACCTATGGTGGTGGCGTATCAAGTCCATGTATTTCTTCAATAGGTGGTAAATTCTTAACATCTTCAGCTTTAATACCTTTTTCCTTCATACATTTCTTTGCCTTTTGCATATCTTCAGGACTGAGATATAAGATACCCCTCTTCTTCGGAGTGGATTTAGGTGGGGGTTCAGGAAGAGTCTAATCATCATAATTTTTCAATATGTTGTTCAATAATTCCTCAACTTGTTCAACAGTTCGTTCCCTGAAAACACAATCAGCACAACTATCTAGGAAGTCCCTAGAAGCATCGGTTAGTCCATTATAGAAGATATCAAGTGTTTCATTTTTATTAAGAGGATGATCAGGCAAAGTGAGGGAGTTATGGACTAAGGGGTCCTCGGGGTGCCGGCCCATTGAATATGGGTCGGACTGGTGAAGCCGTATAGCGACAGGAGGTCTATGAAACCGTCGTGTGCCCTCCAAGTCAAGGATAGGCAGGATCTCTTTACCCCTTATTGTAATCTATCTCCGGTAACCCTAACCCTACCGGTGTCTATATAAACCGAGGGTTGTAGTCTTTAGGGCTAGAGCTACATTCATCACCTCATCACCTTAGGGTTTAGCTCATGCTGATCTCGAGGTAGATCTACTCTGTAACCATACTATACATCCAATACAATCAAGCAGGACATAGGGTATTACCTCTTTGAGAGGGCCCGAACCTGGGTAAACACCATGTTCATCGTTCCTTGTTCCCCATCGATCTCAAATCCACAGCTCGGGACCCCTACCCCGAGGTCTGCTGGTTTTGGCACCAACATTGGTGCTTTCATTGAGAGTTCCATTGTGGGGTCGCCCAAAGGATCGATAGCTCGCCTGATCGTAGGAGAAGGCATCGGATCCAGGGACTTCTTTGTCCCCGGTCAACTCCTCGTATTCGGCAGCATCGTGCTGCATGCCGACCCGACTGGTCGTTTGGATCAGATCGACAACTTCGCTCGTGAACATCGAATTTGATTCGGTAATCTGGAATACGTTGCGGACACGCGGGGTGATCTGGTCTTCGCCGGATTCACTGCCCCCTCCCGCACCCTCGCAGGCCTCGCCATGCCCGCTCTGGAGTCCCCTTCCAATCCGATCTACAGATC
Organism: Thinopyrum elongatum; assembly: GCA_011799875.1. NCBI lineage: Eukaryota > Viridiplantae > Streptophyta > Magnoliopsida > Poales > Poaceae > Thinopyrum > Thinopyrum elongatum. The sequence continues at coordinate 284,274,174 of CM022300.1, forward strand.
GGCCCCCGGCCTTCGGACAGCTTCGACCCAGGAGGGCTCTGCTTCAAGCGGGGGCCAGACTCCACCTTCGACCGGATCCATCATGTCTGCGGAGGGCCAATCCTCGGCTTTCAAGGCAGAATCAGCAAGCGGAAGCCAAGAATTAATCTCGGCCAAACCTTTCCGTCACAATGCTCCTCTGGCCTTGAGCCCTTACAATGAACCGGCAACCGATGGCTAGGGGTCACCTCTTTCCCGAAGCAGCTTGATCTCGAATCGCGGCATGGAAACCACACGCAAAAACCAATGCCCGTCCTTAGTCTCCAGTGATAATCCGGACCCCATCAAGGATCCGGCACCGTACCCCAAGCTTAGCTCGGCTGGTGGAAACCAAGGACCAACCAGGGCACTGATTGCCCCCCACCCCATTACAACGGAATTTGCCCTAGAGCCCTCGAATTCAGCGACCCTCGCTATGTTAAACGAGGCGCTAGACCGATTCAAGAAAATGACCATCTAGGAGGACCTGCCCTTCGCCCACAATCATCAACCCTTCGAGGCGTACCACTGGGAATTTTACGTCCCACCCACCACCCACTTGGTAGCCAATGTCGATGATTTAACCGATATGCTAGATTATGATTCGGAAAATGCCGAATACATGGATGAGGATAGCGGAGCCACGGCTAGTACCGATGTCTCTCTGGTCGCCCCCCCCCCCCCCCCCCCCCCCCCGGTCACCGGCCGCTGGTCGGCCACGTCTACATATGATGTTTACATGGTGGACACCCCCAAGGATGGCGATGGCACTCCCAATCAGGACCAAGACAATCCCGGAGATGAGCCGCCCAAACGCCGAAGACAACACCGTTGATCAAAGCCATGTCGAAGCCATGCGAGCAACATGGACTCTGCAGAGAACGGTACCACGAATAATACAGATGACCTCGCCGGAGCCGCAGCTAATGAACATCATCAGGATGACCCCGTGGGGCAGGAGGACCCATTCAACCCAAAAAACCCCGATGACTCCGAAGACAGCAACGACCTCCCATCCTCCGAAGAGGAGGCCAGTCTCGAGGATGAAGATTTCATCATCCCCGAAGACCTGCTGGAGTAGGAGCGGATTAAACGGAGGCTTCTAGCCACTGCTTGCAGTCTGAAGAAACAAAAACACAAAATCAAGGCCGAACAGGACACCCTCAATGATCGACGGACCAAAGTCCTAGCCACCGAAGAAGGGTACGACCGCGAACAGCTAATCAAAAGTTATCCCAGGCGAAGATTGCTGCCACAATTCGATGACGAGGCTGTAGAGCCCACACGTCCGACATACACACACGCCGAACAGCCGGACCGCCCCCCTAGAGGGCGGGGCAGAGAAGCTGACGAGGCCAAGCACCCCGCCGCCCCACCTCGCCGTTACGGCAAGGATCAAGTGTGGCCCGCCTACGAATATGACCTCCGCCATGACCTAGACGCTCGAGGAGGCCGTACCAGGTCCATCTAAGGACCCAGAGAAGATCTGCCCACTCACCGGGAAGGATATTACGATTGGCTGAACTGAAATGGTAGAGTCCGGGAGCAGCAGCGGACTCGGATGGCCGAAGACCTCCGACATGATGTAGCCCGAGTTCGGGGTGCCGCACACCCCCTGTGCTTCACAGAGAGGGTAATGCAACACCAATTCCCAGAAGGCTTCAAGCCTGTGAACATCGAGCCATATGACGGAACCACAGACCCGGCCGTATGGATAGAGGATTTCCTCCTCCACATTCACATGGCGCGAGGAGATGACCTCCACGCCATCAAATATCTGCCACTAAAGCTTAAAGGACCAGTTTGACACTGGTTGAACAGCCTTCCCGAAGACTCTATAGGTTGTTGGGAAGAGCTTGAGGACGCTTTTCGAGCGAACTTTCAGGGCACCTATGTCCAGCCTCCGGACGCGGACGACCTAAACCGCATCACACACTAGCCCGGAGAATCTGCCCGGCAATTTTGGAACTGATTCCTGACCAAGAAGAACCAGATTGTCGACTGTCCGGAAGCCGAAGCCTTGGCCGCTTTCAAGCATAGTGTCAAGGACGAATGGCTCGTAAGACAGCTCGGCCAGGATAAACCAAGAACTATGGGAGCCCTTACTTCTCTCATGACCCGCTTTTGTGCGGGCGAAGACAGTTGGCTCGCTCGTAAAAACACCAACCCTGACACACCCGGTACCTCCGAGGTTCAGGATGCTAATGGAAAGCCGTGACGTAGCAAGAGTAAACGTCGCCACAATGACGGCGAAGGCGAGGATACGACAGTAAATGTCGGGTTCAGAAACTCGAAGTCCAGACCCCGAAAGAAAGCCCCTAAAGGCAACGGCGACAGCCCATCCAAACTAGACGCAATTCTAGACAGGACTTGCCAGATCCATGGCACGCCAGAGAAGCCCGCCAACCACTCCAACCATAACTGTTGGGTGATAAAGCAGGCCAGCAAGCTTACAGCCAAAGACTCGGGCAAAAGCCCACAAAGCGAGGACGATGATGAGCCCCATAGGCCGAATAGTAGAGGCCGGAAACCCTTCCCTTCCGAGGTCAAGATAGTGAACATGATCTACGCAACCCACATACCAAAGAAGGAGAGGAGGCGTGCGTTGCGAGACGTATATTCTGTCGAGCTCGTAGCACCGAAGTTCAATCCGTGGTCAGCCTTCCTGATCACTTTCGATCGTAGGGATCACCTGACCAGCATACACCACGGAGGATCTGCAGCCTTAGTACTCGACCCCATCATCGATGGATTCCACCTCACTAGAGTCCTAATGGACGGGGGCGGTAGCCTCAATCTGATATACAAAGACATAGTGAGGAAGATGGGGATCGATCCGTCAAGGATCAAACCCAGTAACACCACCTTCAAGGTGGTCATTCCAGGAGTGGAGGCCCGCTACACAGGCACTGTGACGCTTGAAGTAGTGTTCGGCTCTCCGGACAACTTCCGAAGTGAGGACTTGATCTTTGACATTGCACCTTTTCGCAGCGGCTATCACGCCCTCCTCGGTCGAACGGCGTTCGCTAAATTCAATGTCGTCCCGCATTACGCGTACCTCAAGTTGAAGATGCTCGGTCCATCAGGCGTCATAACTATCAACGGCAATACAGAATGCTCACTTCGGACAAAAGAGCACACTGCGGCCCTAGGGACCGAAGACCAAACCGGCACATACGGGCCCCGTTACCGGCCCGCCGTAAAGGCTGGCAACAACAGTAAACGGGCCCGAACCCGCTCCCCGTCATGGGAAGCTGCATGCGCTCGCCGCAAATAGGGATGCGCGCCCCACGGCACGCCCACATTCTTCGCGCTCCATGTTCCTCGTCAGCACAATTTCGCACTCAAAATACCATGAGCAGCCGTGAGGCATATATCAATAAATCCGAAGCATATGTTTGGCTAACCTGAACTTCGGAATTACCTTGTCTTCGGATGACCCGGGGGCCAATTCCGGAACCCCCCCCAAGCATAAAGCTTCATCGGCAGGATCCTCGCCCCTCAAGGTTTCATCGAAGGTCCCAACCCCCACCTCTCAGAAGCAAAGGCGCAGACGTGCAGTAGGGCATAGTTGAGGCTTCGACTCACGCATCAAGGCCCTGCATAAACCTTTACTCTGTAAAACTTTTTCCTTTTTACAAATAATGCCATGGCAGTTCAAATTGTACGGTTAGACGTCTTGAGCCTACGAGAAATAACAAAAACGCCCTTTAGGGTGTTCGGATATCCGCATCTTGCAATTGTCTCCTTTCCTTCTGATTCTCCCCTCACTCTTCAAACAGCCCGGCATGAAAACATGATCGGTTAACTAACCTAGAGCTCGATTTAACCATCGGCTCCGTACCGCAAGTCCGACACCACTTTTCGCTGAGTGTTCGGCATCTCGGATATTGCACTATATGCATCAGTTCCAAACTATGTCTTGGGTCAATAGCTGGGTTGCCCGGCTCCTGTGCTTGCCCCTTATGTTCTGCTTGTTTGGCTAAGAGGGCAAAGGGAGAACCCCTGCGATTGTACTTCTGGCTAGCCCGATCAAGTACCTTAGGAGGAGAAAGCCAAAAACTGAGCATCATAGTAAGCGCAAATTGGTCAGCGATCCGATGACGAGGTTTGACTCTAAAAATCATTGGCGATTTCACCGTGTCACATGAAGGGTTCGTTTTAACGCAAACCAGGTGATCGGAAAGGGTAGGTATTGACCCCCCCCCAGTACATTACAAAACTATGGGGGCTAGTCCTTAGCCCCCACCGTTAAGCTCCTAAGGCTAAGTGAAAGTAAAAAAATCGAATAGTCCGAGTGCCTAGTTTCGCTCACGCACTACCGCCTCCGGGTACCAAGCCGTTGGCTAAGGGTAACAGTGCAGAGACAAAACACCCCTCATGATATTCACCTAGGGGCTGAAGCCGATGACTAGTAGCTTTCAGAATAAACATACGGCCGCACAGGAGTCAAAATTAAATCAGGACAAGACAAAATAAGTCAGGTGGACGCATCATAAAGCATAGGGTCCAAGTGATAAAAACTTAATACAGTCATTCCAACATTACATCTTTCGAGCACTGGCCCTCTATCGGCCGCGCTCCATTCATCACCTGCGCAAAGTACAGCTCAGGGTGGCGGTGCTCCTTCCCCTTGTGCGGAGGGCCAGTAGCCATGTCCATTGGTTTAATCTTTGGCCAATGCACCATGGTCTTTGCAAATGCAAGCCTCGCCCCCTCAAGGCACACGGAGTGCATCATGGCATCAATCCGGAGCGGCACCTCCCGCAGCTTCTGCACAAGGCCAAAGTAGGTGTCCCGAATCAGCTCAGTGGGCCACAGATTGACATAGAGGTCCTTCATGGCTAGCTCGGACATCCGATGCATCTCCATCAGCTGCTTCATTTGGTAGCTAAGGAGGGTAGGATGCTCGGAGGCCGAAAACTCTGACTAGAAGAGCTGTTGCAGGGAGTCCTCCTCGTGAGTGGCATAGTGCTCCGTTGCGGCCGCTGCACTCCTCGAAAGTTCGGCGAAGACGCCTGCTGAGCGCCAGACCCGCGTCAGCAAGGCGAACCTGTTGCCTCTGAACACAATCTGTAGTAAGTATTTCTTACTGTTTGCAATTTGCCCCACTTGGCGGAGCTCCTCTCAAACAACTTGCACTTTGGTCCTCATCTCCTGGAGTTCTTTCTCCTCCTTGGATAGCGCAGAGGACCGCTTCTCCTTCTCCTTCTCAAGGCCCTCCAGCTTCGTGGCAGCATCCTTGAGCTCCACCTGCACTTCAGCCACTCGAGCCTCGTGCTTTTGGCTGGAAAGCTTGGCTTCCTCAAGCTCGGCCATCGCCTTTTCGGCGGCCAATTTCTTGGTGGCTGCCTCAGCCTCGGCTTTCTTTAGGGCCTCCTTCAAGATATCCACCTCAGCGGCGGCAACTGAAAAATCTGCACATAGAATGATCAGCATACAGTCCAGGCGTATGAGTACCCGGCGACGAGCGATCACACACATTACCGAAAAGCTTACCTTGCGCTTCGTCAAGCCGTTTGTTGACAAGGTCAAGCTCCCCGTTGGAGCGTTCGAGCTTCTGGTCCATCTCCTTTAGTGCCGCGGCATTAGCAGCCGCAGCCAAGGAAGATGCCTGCATCAGCAAAAGAAACATTGACATTATTAATCGGCCTACAGAGTTTGATCCTCTGCAAGCTTCTTCAAAGTCCTTGCAGAGTCTTGGGGGCTGCTATGTACACGGCCTACCCAAACTAAAGATTACAACCACTTTATAGGATAAGAGCATTACTTGACTTACCTCAAAGCCTGTTAGCAGGCCTTGAACAGTGTCGTTCAGCCCGGAATGAATGGACCGAACACCCTGTATAACCGCACCCATAAGAATGCGGTGCTCATCGACGACGGCAGAGTTGCTCACCAACTCCACCAGCGCGTCTGGCCAGCCCACCGCCGCCCGAATAGAGGTGTTCGGTGCGGGCGTCGGGCCCTCAGCACCTTCCCCACTGAAAGGAGGAATTGGCTCCCTCGAGGGCCTCGAGGGCTCGAGAGCCGGATGCTGTAGGGGTTCGGATGATCCAGATCCCCTCCCCGCATTAGCCAGGAGGGATGCATCCCCCTGGTCTTCAACGACCGAGCCGTCGGCCTCGGCCATGTTGGCGTCGACCTCCTCCCCTGAGTTCGGAGGAGGAGGGGTCTTTCACGACAGCACCTCCCCAACCTCTTCGGGGATTAGAGGAGGTGCGGAACGTGAGCCACTGTCCGCCAGTTCAGCGGGCAGGGACATCCCCTCCGATGTCTCCTTGGCGGGGTGGCCACGCGGAGGGCTGCACCACCAAAAAACAATCAATCTTTGGAACATTTTTCACTATATGTACCTGGTCGCATGGGGCTTGACCCTGGGTTCCCTCTTTGGAACATTTTTGGATGCTTCAGACTCCTCGTCGGAGTCCGAGCTGTCGGACAGGACCAGCTTAGGCCGGCACTGTCTCTTCGGGGCCTGAGAAGGTTGAACCTCCTCGACATCGCTGGACACCGCCCTCTTCTTAGAGTGCGAGTAGGCGCTGTCCTCCTTGTCCTCATCCTCGTCCCCCTCCTGTGCGAATAGGGCCACAGTGTCTCCAGACCGGCTGTCCGAACAAGCTCTGCGAAGGAGGCCCTCCCTGGCTTCCGGCACCTCCGTCTTTTTGCCCTTCTTGTCGGGCGCCTTGTATGGCACCACGACCAACAACTTCTCTAGCTGTTCGAATCGGGGCGCTTCTGGCAGCGGCGCCGGGCCACTGATCTTCTCAGCCTTGGAGAGCTAGCCCTGCAAAATCCACTTAAAAAGTTTTGGATCAAATCATACGGTGCGAATATTCCAACTCATGTTAAGACAAATGCCGCTCACCTTCTTCGGAGGTTTCGCAGCGTCGAGGCCGATGTCCTCCCCCTCGACCGGCGACTCCTTCTGTGGCTTGAATAGCAGACACCACACTTTCTTGTGGGTCGTGCCGAAAAGATGTTGCACGGTGGCCGGATCTTCGGGGTCATACTCCCACATTGGCTTGGCCCTCTCCTGACAGGGGAGGAGTCGATGCTTGAGAATGATCTGGATCACGTTAACCAGCTTCGCGTTGGTCCCCATTACACTGACGACGCACTTTTGCAGCGCCTTCAAGTCGTCAGCAGACCCCCAGTCCGGGCTCTTGGTGGTCCATGAGGCCAGCCTGGTAGGGGGTCCGGATCTGAATGCGGGAGCTGCCGCCCAGGCGGTTCCCCTTGCCTCGGTGATGTAGAACCATTCCTTTTGCCACACCTTAATGGTGTCGATGAACTTTCCCTCCGGCCATGGGACCCGCGTCAGTTTGCTGATCATGGCCTCGCTGCAGTTTGCATGTTCGCCACCAACCACCTTGGGCTTGACGTTGAACACCTTTAGCCTTAGGCCAAAGTGTGGTCAGACCCGGAGGAGAGCCTCGCAGAAGATAATAAAGGATGAGATGTGGAGGAGGGAGTTGGGGGCTAGATCATGAAAATCTAGCCCGTAAAAGAACATCAACCCCCTCACGAAGGGGTGCAGGGGAAATCCAAGCCCCCTAAGGAAATGGGGGAGGAATACGACCCTTTCGCCCGGCCTGGGCGTAGGGACGATCTGGCCTACTTCAGGGGCCCGATGGGCGACGTCGGCCGACAAGTAGTCGGCCTGCTTCAGCTTCAGGATGTCGCTATCGGTGACAATGGAGACGTCCCACTTCCCGTTGGCGCCGGATCCAGGCATGGCTAAAGGAGACGGGGTGGGATTTGCTGTGGAAGCAGAGAAAAGGGGCGTTGGAGCTCCGAAGATATGCGTGAGCGGAAGGTGGAAGAACGCGTGGGATGTTGACTGTTGTAGCTCCCCCTTTATAGGTTGTTGATAAGCCAAGAGTTCCTTTTTTCACGCCGTTGGCTTCTCCACTTCCCGATACGCTCGCAATGTCATGTGCGGGATGGGGAATCAAAATCATTGATCATATCCCCTGAAAGGCGGGGCACGATCTCCACCTTGAGGAGACGTGCCAAATGTGGCATCAGCCTCAAGCCGCGCTTCGAGAAATACTAACCGCTCGGTGTTATGGCTGGATGCGACTCTTCGAGAAAAAGTTGTCAGATGAAGGCACTGTTTACACTTGAACGATTTTTTGCCTTCGTGGCTAAGTAAAGCGGTTGTTACGGATTCTAGACATCACTTGACTCCGAACATGAACGAAGCACACTGGAGAACTCGCCTCGCAGGCCGAATACTGTTGGGTGAGCGGATGCCGGACACAAGCCTTGTCGTTGGAGGCAAGTTCAGGGGCAACTGAGGGAGTTATGGACTAAGGGGTCCTCGGGGCGGCGCCCTTCGAATATGGGCCAGACTGGTGAATCTGTATAGTGACAGGAGGTCTATGAAGCCGTGGTGTGCCCTCCAAGTCAAGGATGGGCAGGATCTCTTTACCCCTTATTGTAATCTATCTCCGGTAACCCTAACCCTACCGGTGTCTATATAAACCGAGGGTTGTAGTCTTTAGGGCTAGAGCTACATTCATCACCTCATCACCTTAGGGTTTAGCTCATGCTGATCTCGAGGTAGATCTACTCTGTAACCATACTATACATCCAATACAATCAAGCAGGACGTAGGGTATTACCTCTTCGAGAGGGCCCGAACCTGGGTAAACACCGTGTTCATCGTCCCTTGTTCTCCATCGATCTCAGATCCACAGCTCGGGACCCCTACCCCAAGGTCTGCCAGTTCTGACACCGACACAAAGCATTAAGCAATTGGAGAAGCCTCCCCCAAGCTTGTGGGAGACTCTCTTCTTTAATTTGTGCAAAGTTAAATATTTCCTGTAAGGCAGCTTGTTTCTTATGAGCAGGAAAATATTTTCCAGAGAAGTAGTAAATCATATCATGGGGACTATGCACACAACCAGGAGCAAGAGTATTGTACCATATCTTAGCATCACCCTTTAATGAGAACGAACATAATTTGAGGATATGGTAGTAGAGATTTTTCTCATTATTAGCAAAAAGGGTGGCTATATCATTTAATTTGGTAAGATGTGCCACTATAGTTTCAGTTTCATAGCCATGAAATGGATCAGATTCAACCAAAGTAATTAACTCTTGGTCGATAGAGAATTCATAATGCTTATCGGTAACAAAGATAGGTGAAGTAGCAAACTTAGGATCACATTTCATTCTAGCATTCAAAGATTTTTCTTTCAGTTTGCATAGTAATTTCTTAAGATCATCCCTATCATTGCAAGCAAGAAAGTCTCTAGCTATCTCCTCATCCATAACATAACCCTCAGGTATCTTAGGCATTTCAACTCTAGGAGAGCTAGGTCTAATAGGTGTTTCATAATTCTCTGTTTCAAGTACTTCATCAGTTTCAATAATTTCATCAGTTTCAGCATTCTCAATATCTTTAGCCCTAGCAATTTGTTCATCAAGAAATTCACCTAGTGGCACATTATCATCAAGCAAGGTACTAGCATCATCATGAGTATCATTCATAGCAGAAGTAGCATCATCAATAACTTGTGACATATCAGGATTAATAGCATCTGGTGGTGTTGCAAGTTTACTCAAAATAGGAGGAGAATCAAGTGCAGACCCAGATGGCAGTTCCTTACCTCCCCTCGTCTTAGAGGGAAAAATCTTCGTTTTGGTATCCTTCAGATTCTTCATAGTGATAAATAGATAATAATCCCAAGTGACTCAACAAATATAGCTATGCTCCCCAGGAACGGCGCCAGAAAAAGGTCTTGATAACCCACAAGTATAGGGGATCGCAACAGTTTTCCAGGGTAGAGTATTCAACCCAAATTTATAGATTTAACACAAGGGGAGCCAAAGAATATTTGCAAGTATTAGCAGTTGAGTTTTCAATTCAAACACACCTGGAGATTAAATATCTGCAGCACAGTGATCAGTAGCATGGTAATATGATGGTTTTGATAGCAGTGGTAACAGTAACACTAGTAATGGTAACAGCAGTAACAATACTGTAGCAGTTGTAAAAGTAACAATAGCAATAGTAACTTAGCAAGAGCAATATGTGGAAAACTCATAGGCATTGGATCGGTGTATTCGTTGGATGATATTCATCATATAACAGTCATAACCTAGGGCAATACAAAACTAGCTCCAGTTCATAAATATAATGTAGGCATGTCTTCCGTAAATAGTCATACGTGCTTATGGAAAAGAACTTGCATGACATATTTTGTCCTAACCTCCCGTGGCAGCGGGGTCCATAAGGAAACTAAGGAATATTAAGGCCTCCTTTTAATAGAGAATCGGAACAAAACATTAACACATAGTGAATACATGAACTCCTCAAACTACGATCATCACCGGAAAGTATCCCAATTGCTGTCACACTGGGGTTTACGGATCATAACAAGTAATAGGTGAATATGACTTGCAAGATCGGATCTAGAACATAGATATAATGGTGAAAACATAAACGGTTCAGATCTGAAATCATGGCACTCGGGCCCTAGTGACAAGCATTAAGCATAGCAAAGTCATAGCAACATCAATCTCAGAACATAGTGGATACTATGGATCAAGCCCTAACAAAACTAACTCGATTACATGATGAATCTCATCCAACTCCTCACCAACCAGCAAGCCTACGAAGGAATTACTCATTCCCGGTGGGGAGCATCATGGAATTGGTGATGAAGGAGGGTTGGTGATGACGAAGACCGAAGATTCCCCTCTCCGGAGCCCCGAACGGACTCTAGATCTGGCCTTCCGATGAAGAACAGGAGGTGGCGGCGGCTCTGTATCGTGAAACGTGATAAAACTTCCTTCCCTATTTTTTCTCCAAAAATAGGTATTTATGGAGTTGGAATTAGGGTCTACGGAGCCCCGAGGACCCCACAACCCACCAAGGCGTGCCTGGAGGGGGTGGCGCGCCCTGGTGTCTTGTGGTCAGCCATGGGCCCCCTCCGGTGGTTCTTGGTTCCAATATTTTTTATTTATTCTGAAATGAATCTCCAAAAAGTTTCATCCAAATTCGAGAACTTTTATTTCTGCACAAAAACAATATCATGGTAGTTCTGCTGAAAACAGCGTCAGTCCGGGTTAGTTTCATTCAAATCATGCAAATTAGAGTCCAAAACAAGAGCAAAAGCGTCAGGAAAAGTAGATACGATGGAGACGTATCAATCGGCTTGGTACATCACTGGCACGTGGGACCTCATGATAGGCCAAGCTCCCCCGCCCACTGCTCAGCAAAATCACCTCATTTTTACTAATGTGGATACTATCTTTTTTAGATCAATATATTCGGGATTCACCATGGAGCAAAACCAAGTGGTAGGCTTTACTCCTGTCGCGTTGGCGTAGCAACTCAGGAGGGTCAGTCCGCACATGAAATGGCAACACACTTACAACACCCCTTTCACGGAGGGTCATCCACCGTCTTGTTCCACATGACATGCACCAAATTACAGTTCGGAGCAACGGTTGGACTTGGTGGCACCCCGGTCGTAGCGCCGTAGTAGTAGTAAATGAGAAATGAGGCGTCAAATCACAAAGCCCCACCTTTCCCGCATTAAGCTGGACGGACGAAGCAACCATCATTTCACTCTAGGGCGTAAGAGAATAAAGAAAAAAGAGAACCAATAATGCGTGTGGCGCCTACCTAGGGCGCCCTAGGGTAGGAGCCTCCACTACAAATCCTCTTCTCCCTCGTCTTCCTGAAGAAAACTGATGATGCGTGCGATGGCTAGGGTTTCTAGTAAATGGGAGAGGGATTGAGTTCGAGTCGATGCCTTAATACGGCATGGGCTGCTCGATTTTACGAGAACGAGGTAGAATTTTGGGTCCGGGGAGAAGTGGACATATACGTACAAAAAATTGTGGACGTAGGTTCGACCCAAAGGCAATGACGCATGGGCCCCGCATTTTGATATTACCCGCGGCCTCCTTTGGTTAACACTCAACAGGGTAGGAATATTATAGGAACTAGATGATGCCCCGGCGCATTGCCGCGGGAAATTTGCTACTCAAAATAATGCATAAAAGTTGCTCCAAAAACATCCATAACTAATGGGAAGTGAATGTAAGCTTAAAATTAAAATAAAATAAAAAGGGTATAAAAAGAGAAAAAATGAGTTGCAGTTAAAAGAATGACATTTCTAACAAAAATGTGAATGTGAACTACACGGGTGTGCAAGTGACCAACGCATATATTGTCAATACCAAATCTAATGCAAAAAAATAACTTACGAGTAACATGCACGAATTGATGATGTGGTGCTTGCATGCCTAGATGACAAAAACAATGTAATTTATGACTTGCATGCATGACGTGTTCATGTGCCATAGTTGCATGTCTAGGAAAAATAGCTAGTGGGTTGTACTAGCTATTTAGGAATAGAAGATGTATATGGAAGTTGTAGGGAAAGAGATGACATGTGTCTCAATTCCTATGAGTAGGGATTGGAAAAGAGATGTCATTTGGTTCACATCATAGGAACTTTTCCATTGAATCTAGGCTAATGTTTATTTTCCTTTGAAATTCTGGGATTATAGGAATCCATTCATACGAACCAAGTGGATCTAAAGCTATAAAAATCATATCATGTTTATTTTCCTTTGAAATGTGGAGTATAGGAATCCATTCCTATGAACCAAATGTCTCTAAAGGAAAAATTCGTATAAAAATCATATCATATAGAATTCCTATGATATTCCTCCACACCAAAGGATGGTTGAAATCACTGAAGGTGATACGGCAGTCTTTCTTTGTACACTCCTCCCCATCTCTATAGGTACATCTCGATGATGACTGAAATGATATAAATTGGGTATTCTATATGTGCATTTTGTTCTATGAAAACTCGGTAAAAGTTTGTGAGGTTCAAATTTTCAATAAGGCTATATGCACTACATTTTGGAATGGTGGGAGCATACAGCAGTTGCGAACACTCAGGTGGAAGTTTTATGTGTAGGAGGAGTGGTTGTTCTGTCAAATGCTATGGCAAAACTAACACTATCGGATTCTGATCTGATGGTTCTTTGGGCGTCCATCAGAAAACAGCTTGTGGCGAACGTTTGTCAGATATGATTTATGGACACATGCATTGCATTGATATGTACCCCCTCTATCTCATGCACGCACGCACCCTCATGATTCACGGCTCTCCTGAGTCCCCTCGCATCCACCATCGATTTGTAGGTAGACGTCACACACATATATGCTCTTCACACCCTACCCTCAGAACTTCTAAAAATAAAAGACGTCACCCAACTTTTTTTAACTCACACGTCACACACTTATACTACTCTTGTGGCGAACGTACTTTGGGCGTAGTACATTGTACTCTCATGAAGAGAAGCGGCGCACGCACGCAATAGATCTCTCACACCTATGTGCAGGTACACGTAGGAGCGCATTTGTTTTTTTAAGCTAGGAGCGCATTTGTTTACAAAGAGGCGTCCCAATTGACAATTTGACTCGTATAGATTTCAACTTCATGCACGGTCGGGGACCACACATGAATGATACAGTACATAGTGCGACCTGGATGCGGTGATCTGATAGTGTGACCTGGAAGCGGTGGCATGTTATTGATCGAGTTTTATTTTTACTTCAACTTTAAATGAAAATCGTTGTTCGCGTGTATTCAATTTAATAACAATTGCTACAACAAAATCACTCCACTATATATATAAGCAGGAGCCTCGGCGCTTGCTTTACTAGGGTTGCTCCCATTCCCTCTCTCATGCTCTCCAGATCTAAACAAGACATAGGTGGCCACACTCTCTCTCTGCTCACCGCTGGTCACAGATCCGGCCGGACCACCTCGGCCGGGGCAAGGGTGTAGGTGCATCGTTCACGCGGTCGTCGGCGGTGAGGGAGGAGAGCAACAGCTGCCGGCGCGTCCCGATCGGCAGCCCGTGTCGTTCTCTCTGACACAGCGCCGGCTCGGGAGGGCCTCCGACTCCTTCTTCCACCCTGCCGTATTGTGACCAGATGCTGCCTCCCGACGCCCTCCTTGCCACATCCTGACGACCCTCAGGTATATCTTCCTTCGAAACTGGCCTTGCTCTACTGCCCCAGCTCCCCATGTGGCTGCATGTGGATCTTTTTCTACTTCCATCGGGTGTTCCAAAGCCACCTAGACTTTTACTATTGTTAGAGGTAAAGCTAGTTCACACAGCCAAATCTAAGACTTGGTTCAAACAGCGAAGAAAGCGGGAAAGGTGTAGCATGAATCTAGGACTTGGTTCTAAGAGGAAATGGGGGAAAGTAGTACAGACTAGCTACCCAACCAATCTCTTAGTTGAAAAGGGGAAGAAAGCGGGGTGGATGGCAAAGGGTGGGGGAAGTGGACCTATCTCTTGGTCGAAAAAGGGAAGAACATGAGGGGTGCTAGGGGGACAACGCAAATGAGAACGATAAGGTCTAGATTTCCTGTGCTCACATAGGAAAATGTCGCCGAGACAATAAAAAATGGGACTAATGCAGGCATGCTACATGAATGTTTGCCGCTCTTGGCAACCACATCTGCCTCACCACTTTATGCCTCTGCTGTCCCTATGCCCTAATCGCTACCGTTAATATAAAATCACATGAAAAATGAAGGCCTAATGTCACTGTTAAGTAATCATGTTGTCAGTCTAGTGCCATTGATAAATTGAAGCAATGACACCACCATTTTATGAAGTGCTTCCATCTTGCTTTATTTCCCACGAGTTGTGTTTTGGCAGTTACACTTAAATCTCACACCGGTAACATTGCTTCATCCTAGTGGAACTGCACAAATTTGATTGTGAAAGCGCAAGTTTACTCCTAGAGGGGTGTGGGTGAATGGGAGATTTTTTAGAAATTCATCAAACTCTGAAGAACTTGACGAAGATAAGAGTGAAGAAATAGAAACGCGAGGAAACTAAATTATCATAGAATCAGAGAACATGCATACAGGATACATAAGCATGAAGAATATGAATTGAAGAAATGAAAGACAGCATGATGAAAGTCTTCAGTTCAAATTCATCAGAAAATAGATCACAAATTCTTCAACAGCGGAATAATGTAAGGGAAGGTGAGGAATTTGAAACCAGGTTGGCTCGATGAAGACACATCGATTTGATCGACCAGTTACAGTTGTTGTATCAACTGTACGTTTGGTTGAGGCGGATAAGACGAACTCAGAGGACACACAGTCCTCACCATATTCCTCTTGAGCTAAGGTCACTTAGACCTCGCCCAATCACTCGTGACAAGTGTTCATGGTAGACTTCCAAAACCTTCCTAGACTTGTTCATCGGCACACCACCCCCGTCTAGGAGTAAAAGAGTCAGACCACCAATAGTTATTAAGTTACAACTCATCCAAGAGCGAATCAAATAAAGTCCAAGAGTTGCAACTTAGCAAAAACAAAACAACCCATATATCGACCCGCTTGAAGACTAACTCAGACTTCTCCCCCTTTGTCATCAAATGACCAAAAGGAGACAAAGCTGAGGACTAACGCCCCTGAAGAAAATCATCATGGTGAAGACGAGGGAGCGCCAGCATCGTTGGGGTCGTGCGAAGTAGAGGGACCAGCAGCAGTGTCTTCAACAGCTTCATTTTCATCAATGGTGCGCGATGAAGACTCTGAGCTCGGCATGAGAGGAGGAACTTGAGTTTTCTTGAACTTCTTCCTGGGTGGATTAGCCCAATCAAAGTTCATCTAAAAATCCATAACAACAAGTTCTTCATCTCTCTTGAGGTGCGAGAGTAAATGGCCCATGTTCTGTCAAATATTTTGTGGGCATAGTAGCGATTCTTGCGGACGGTGTTATGCGTCACTATCATTTTGGCTTGAAGAGCAGCAAACGGATGCTTAACCCATCGATGATTCTTGTCAACTTTCTGGTGTAAGCTTATGACTAACTCACGGTCCATCATGACAAGTGGTGCTTCGGGTGAAGAAGATGGTCTTGAAGCTTTTGCAGTTGTGTCCTGGCTTGCAGTTTCATCAGGAGTGGAATTTGAGACAGACTGACGAAATTGTCCATCAAGGGGACGAATTCCTTCATCGACTATAGCCTTACCCTCGCCAGGAACTGAAGATAGAGTACTCTAAAGAACTTCAATTTTAGGCAGATAACTTAGATGATTCTGACGATTAGCCTTGTAGTGAATTGAAGACCGAGATCTGATGAATCTCATGATCCATGGGTCATACGGTTTCAGATCAAAAGGTGACTAGGCCACTGTGACCAAAGTCCTCATGAAGAAATCATGAAAGTTTGATGGGAGTACCATGGATGATGTGGAACAGTAGATTCTTCATGGCTCCCACAACTTCTTCAGTATTGGAGTTGTGACCTTTGATGGGGCTGAGGGTTTTGGCCAAAATGCGATAGACTGTTCTTCGCACATATAGGTTGTCCTTGGAGCTTCTCCTTCAGCCAATGGCTTCATAAGCACTTGCATCAGATGATGTGGTAGTTCAGGTTCTTTATAGATTTTCTTGGCTTCTTCATGGAGTGGATCAACTGGTAGAGCACAAAGAAGTTCGTCAACAGGTGTTTGGTAATGAGTGTGTTCACTAATCCAGTCTAGAGCCCATGTTGCAATGTCATCGGCGTTTCCTGAGAAATGCATTGTAGTGTAGAATTGAAGAATAAGCTCTTCATTTCAGTCCCAGACGTCAGAGCAGAAGTTGAGTAATCCAGGATCATGAAGAACAGCCAAAATAGGCCGGAAGCAGGGAATAGACTCCATATCCACATGAGGAATATGGCGATGCGGCAAGACTTTGTTTTTTTCAAACAACTCAGATGCATAGTAGTTCATCTATTTCTTCATCCAGAAGTGCAGACGCCTAAGCTTGGCTGGGTCATAAGGGGACTCGCCAACAAAGAAATTCTTCTCTTCGAAGAACTTGACATTGTCAAATTGGGGTCGCTTGAGGCTTCTGCCAATCTTGGGCATGACAGGAACGGGTTGAAGATTTTGCTTCTTGGGTCGTACATCAAATACTGGTCTTGGAGACCCACTAGAATCTTGAGGATCTGTCACAGCTAGAGATTTTTCAATTTCCTCAGTAGTGGCAGTTGGAACAGTATCAGTGTCTGCTGAAGGAATTGAATCTACGTGCGAAGGAGATGTATTGATGACATCGACCATCTGGTCATCTTGAGCAATTTCATCAGCTACAGTAGCTGGAATTTCTTCATTGATGGTCTGAAGAGAGAGTTGCCTTTCCTAAGAGCCTGTGTGAATTTCTTCAGTTCGCACAGGTGACTTAGGCACTTGAGTGAGGGGGTGGTGATGGGTGAATTAGGGTGAGCTGCTTCCCAAAATTCATCATGGAGTATGGGCATTGTAGCACCGTCAATATCCACATCATCTTCGGTAGCTTGACTACTTCCAGATGAAGTAGCAGCATTTTCTTCAGTCAACGGAGCCTGAGATGGCTTCCGTGAAGATACTTGATGAAGTGAAGCATCTGCTTCAACTTCAATCTCCTCATCCACCTGCTCTGTGGTAGCAGCAGAGTGGTTGTCATTTTATTCTTCATCATCAACTTGAGGAATTTCATATTCCACCCCATAAGGAACCATCTGGAGGCCATCATTTGAACGAGCAGGGGGCACTGATGAAATGGGAACCATGTCAATTGGAATAACTAAAGACAATGGGGCTGTCTTTAATTTCTTCATAGATTCAGGAGCAGAGGGAGGAGCTGAAGCTTTTCTCTTTTTAGCTTTCTTCTCAGTAGCCATGGTTTTCTTCGCTTCTGATGCAGAAGGAAGGGTGATGATCTTCAATGATGAAATCGTTGTAGGTGCTTCTGCTGAGGAACTTGATGGTTATGTTTCTTGAGGCACGACTGATGCAATCGCCCTGACAGTTTCTTCAGGCGCAACTTTGTCAGTTGCCCTGGCATTCTCATGTGGAGCAGATCGAGGCGAAGTCTCACTGGCCTGTGCAGTAGGTGGAGGAGCTGAGGAAATATAGAAGGTGGCACCATGCCAAACTTGGCTGCCTCACGCTTGTTGTGGTCATCAACTACCTTGGTAGTTGCGGTGATGAATCTGTCATGCACACCACAGCAATGACTTGACTGGCGTTCAAACTCTTCGGATAGCTGCTGAATTTCTGATTGCAAAGTCACAAGCTGCTGAGGAGATATTGATAGTGTGTTCTTACACAACTCCTTCTCCTTCTATAGTTGTTTCTTCACCAGCTTGGCTTGAGCGATCTTATGCTTCTCATCCAAGATGAATGCAAAAAGCACATGGCTTGGGCCCAGAGGCAAGTTGAGATCGTCATGTGGTGTGTCTCGCTTAGTGCACCAGATGTCAGTGAAGTCTAGGAGCTTCTTGGGGTCCAGCAGCAATGGAACTGAGGAATTCTTAGCAATTGTAGCTTGCTCTTGCTTCCTTATGAGGAACTCGGCGAGCTCATCTTCGTCAGCTAGCCCATGTTCATCAACTTGAGGCACAACGACTTTGCTCTTGGGGACTAGGCCCTGTTCCACGGCCAGCAGTGACCTTTTGCTTCAGCTTGGGCAGTGAAGATGATGGTTGCCCACTCGCTGAGGCACTTGATGCAGCAATGGAGGCTGTTGGAAAGCCCTTGGTGCGCTGGCAAGATGCAAGCATGACTGGTGCTGAAGCTTTTACTGCTGCCATTGAGGAACTTGTAGTAGGAGGAGGCACTAAAGATTTTGCCATCTTAGGTGTTGAGGCCTTTGAAGCTGCCGGCTTGGCCACTGAGGGCTTTGGATCAGATGGCTTGGGCTTGTGAGCAGGCTTCTTAGCCACTAGCTTCAGTTGAGGCCTTTGTAGCCCTGTTGAATTCATCAACGGCTTTCTTGGCTTTATTTGCCAATTTTGCTTGACGCCTTGCTCATTCCTTGGGAAATTCTTCACCCCTTCTGACACTTGTGGGATGAGCAACTTGACCTTCAGCAAGCGGTGGCCTATTGCATGGAGGCTTCACAGCAAAGCCCTTCATATACTTGGGAGTGACGTATCTGTAATCTCTCCACTCATATGTCCAGTACTCTTGATTTTTTTAGTGTGTGTTTCGCGCTGCTTCTTAGTTTAAGGGCCATGTATATTTTTGTCAGGTGTACAGTACCCTACGTATAAGTCTTCAAGAATCTCAAAAGCAGTCTGTTCCTCTTTCCTCTTGCACTATAGGAATCAGCTTATTTGTCGTCTGCCACAGCGGAGAGCAAAGGCACCAAAAGCGGACAGCAAAGTGCTTTGTCGTCTGCCATCGACGCCAAATCGGTCCGGCAAAGAGGGCTACGGTAAAGAGGTTCTTTGCCGACTGCTTCACCAAAGCGGACGGCAAAGAACCTTTGCTGTCAGTGGCGGACGACAAAGAAAACGGACGGCAACTAATAGGCATTAGCCACGTTAGGTGGCTAACGGCAGCCTTTGCTGTCCGCCAGCGGACGGCAAACATTCCCTCCCCTTTGTCGTCCGCTGGCGGACGGCAAATTAACCAAATGGGTCAGCTCCCAGGTTGCACAGGTTGCTGCCACGTGGCATCTTTGCCGTCGGTGGCAGACGGCAAAGAGGTTGCATTTTCTCTTTTTTTCTATTTTTTCTTATATCCAAGCATTTTCCAAGCAAATAGTTGATATATATATATATATATATATATATCACAGGGCAATTACAGAGCAAACATATAAGATATCCAACACATAACTTCATCATACATGCATAGTTCCATCCAACCATACCAAGTTCCATGCATAGTTCCATCATACATGGCAAGTTCAACATAGAGGAATCCAACCATATATATTACTATAGTTTCATCCAACGATACATGCATAGTTCAACGATACAAAAGAAACAGAGAAAGGGATAAGAAGCACTCCATCAATGCAAGCTTTCGTCAAGTGAATGAAATCTGCAAAATGGCAAATAAGAAAGTTAGGAGAAGAAGAAGAAGAAGAAAATGAAGAAGAAGAAGAAGTAAGCATACTTAGGTAAAATGGAGCTAACCTAGCTAATTATGCCATTTTGAGTGAACTAAGCATATTATGCCATTTTTGATATAAAGCGGCTTAGTATAGGTCATTATTGAGCTAACCTAGGTAACTAAGCATATTAGAGCTAACTCAGGTCATTTTGGAGAAGAAGAAGAAAAGAAGAAGAAGAATACTAGAAGACTAGAAGAAGAAGAAGAAAGAAGAAGAAGAAGAAGAGAAAAGAAGAAGAAAAAAAAGAAGAAGAAGAAGAAGAAGAAGAAGAGAAGAAGAAGAAAGAAAAGAAGAAGAAGACTAGAAGAAGAAGAAGAAGAACTAATGAAGAAGAAGTCTAGAAGAAGAAGAAGAAGACGCTTTTTACCCTTTTCCTTCTCATTCTTCTTCTTTTTCTCCTCTTCCTTGTTTTTCTTCTTCTTATTCCTTATTTGTGTCATTTTAGAGCTTACATAGGTAATTATGCCATTTTTGAGCTAACTAAGCTTATTATGTCAATTTGGAGGAAAAAAAGGTAAGTATAGGTCATTTTTGTGCTAACATAAGTAATTATGCCATTTTTGAGCTAACGTAGGTAAAATGGATCATTTTGGAGCTAAGCTAGCTAAAATGGATCATATTGGAGCTAACCTAGGTAAACTTAGTCATTTTGGAGCTAACCTAGGTAAAATGGATCATATTGGAGCTAACCTAGTTAAACTTGGTCATTTTGGAGCTAACCTAGGTAAAATGGATCATATTGGAGCTAACCTAGGTAAAATGGGTCATTTTGGAGCTAACCTAGCTAATTATGCCATTTTTGAGTTAACTAAGCATATTATGCCATTTTTGACATAAGTAAGCTAAGTATAGGTCTTTATTGAGCTAACCTAGGTAACTAAGCATATTAGAGCTAATTTAGCATTTTAGAGCTAACTTAGAGCTAACTTAGGTCATTTTGGAGCTAACTTAGGTAAAATTGATCATTTTGGTGCTAATTAGGCTTATTATGTCATTTTCGAGGAAAATAAGCTAACTATATGACATATATGAGGTTACCAAGATTGTTGTGCCATTTCAAACCTAAGTAAGCTAATTATGCCATTTTTGACCTAAGTAAGCTAAGTGTATGTCATTATTGAGCAAACCTAGGTAACTAAGCATATTAGAGATAACTTAGGTCATTTCGGAGGAAACAAAGCTAAGTATAGATCTTTTTGGAGCTAAGTAAGCTAATTATGTCATTTTGGAGGAAGATAAGCTAAGTCTAGGTCATTATGTTAAGCATTTTGGAGGAAATAAAGCTAAGTCTAGGTCTTTATGCATTTTGTAAGCAAAATACTAGAGAAAACTTACCGTCATCACGGAGGTGAAGGACCGCCGTGGCTCGTGCCAGTACCATCACCTGGAGAAGGATCGTGTGATGCTTGTCTGGAGGCACGTTGCACCAAAGATCATTTGCAATGTCTCGTTAGCATGACGACACTCAAATGTTAATACTAGTAACTAATGACCATTCAAATTAAACGCATCATGGCCCCCCCCCCCCAATCTCTGGCATCGGCGGAGGGGTCTGACCGGCCTTCTAGCACACAGACTGCACATTTGGTTTTCACGGGTCAGTCATACTAGTTAGTAATGAAATGAACATTACATGCATGATTTGGCTAATATGCAGAAGAAACTTACCACGAGGAGCTCGTACATGGCCCGGTTCTGCATGTCATTCCGTGCCCTCTCCTCCTCCATCAACCTTGTCGTCTTCTCCTCAACTCCAACTCCCTCTCCGCCAGAAGCGCCTGGGTTCTATCTCTCTCAGTCTGAAGAGCAGCCTACAACACCACTCCTCGTTAGCATTGTAATCATCGATGGCTGCACACACAATGTAATGCTTGAAAGAAATCTGAGTCCGTATAACTAACCTAGAAGGCGAGCTCGATTGGCCGTGGACGAGGCCTTATCTCAGGATCTGAGCTCATTTGGCGCGCCTTGATCTCCGGGAGAGTGCGAGGACAACGGATAAGTCCATCTCCAATGGCTATCGAGCCATGGGACCTCCCGCCACCAGATATCATCACGAGCTCCGGATCAAACGGCCCTCTCGGGTTAAAGTCCTCCCCTTTCCTCGTCGGTCAGCACTCAGACCAGAAGATCCTCGACCATCGACCCCTAGACCCTCGACCCCTCGCCCCCTCGGTGGTCCTATCGAACACCTTCATTGTGAGCATGGTGCGGCTGTTGTCGTATCTTAAGATGCGGACGTGCCCAGAAGGTCATCAGCGCGGGCGAACTACTTCCATCCATTATTCGTGCACGGATGGAAGCAGTTCACCCATGCTCATGACCTTCAGCTCGGGGACATGCTCATCTTAAGCTACGACACCAGTCGGTCAGCACTCGGACCGGAAGATCCTCGACCATCGACCCCTAGACCCTTGAGCCCTCGCCCCCTCGGTGGTCGTGTCGAACACCTTCACTGTGAGCATGGTGTGGCTGTTGTCGTATCTTAAGATGCGGACATGCCGAAAGGTCATCAGCGCGGGTGAACTGCTTCCATCCGTTATTCGTGCATGGATAGAAGCAGTTCGCCCACGCTCATGACCTTCAGCTCTGGGACGTGCTCATCTTAAGCTACGACACCAGTCGGTCAGCACTTGAACTGGAAGATCCTCGACCATCGACCCCTAGACCCTCGACCCCTCGCCCCCTCGGTGGTCCTGTTGAACACCTTCACTATGAGCATGGTGCGGCTGTTGTCGTATCTTAAGATGCGGACGTGCCCGAAAGGTCATCAGCGTGGGCGAACTACGTCCATCCGTTATTCGTGCATGGATGGAAGCAGTTCGCCCACGCTCATGACCTTCAGCTCGGGGAAGTGCTCATCTTAAGCTACGACACCAGTCGGTCAGCACTCGGACCGGAAGATCCTCGACCATCGACCCTAACCTCGATCCTCGACCAGGTTCCGTCGGCACCAACGCACCCCTAACCTCGACCCGGTTCCATTGGCGCCGACGCACCCCAAACCTCCTCCTCTTCTTCTTCTTCTTCTTCCTCCTCTTCTTTTCTTCTACTTCTTCTTCTTCTTCTTCTTCCTCTTGTTCTACTTCTTATTTTCTTTTTTTTCATCTTTCTTCTTCACTAAACCTAAACTAAACTAAATATAAACCTAAACCTAAAAAACAGAGAACTAAACCTAAACTAAACTAAATCTAAACTAAACTAAACTAAACCTAAACTAGCTAAATCTAAACCTAAACCTAAAAAAACAGAAGAAAAAAACCTAAACTAAACCAAAACTAAATCTAAACTATAAACTAAACTAAACTAAAAAAAAGAGGGGGAGGGGGCTCACCGGAGTGGGGGAGGTGCAGGAGGCCGACGCCGGCGGGTCGGGGCGGCGGGGCGTCGGGGCGGCTGGGGCAACGGGGCGGCGGGGAGGCCGGGGCGGCGGTCCGGCGGGGCGTCGGGGGGGCCGGGGCGGCGGGGGGCCGGGCGGGGGGCATCAGGCGGCCCGGAGCGGCGAGGCGTCGTGGGGATGGGCCGGAACAGTGTTCCGGCGCGGCGGGCGTCTGGGGGGGCGGAGCGACGGGCCGGGGCGGCGGCGGGGGGGCCGGAGCGGCAATCGCAACGGGCGGCGGGCCGAGCGGCGTGTGGTCGGGAACGGGGGCGGTTGGGCGCGGCGGCGGGGTGCAGGGCGGCGGTGTGCGGTCGAGGGGCGGGGGCGATCTGACTGGCGGCGCGCGGTGGGGGTTAGGGAGAGAGAAGACAGAGAGAGAGGAGGCAGGGGAACGGCCGTTACATAGTTCAATCTTTGCCGTCCGCTGGCGGACGGCAAAGATTCTTTGCCGTCTGCTAGCGGACAGCAAAGAGGTGGGGCTGGTGGGCCGTCAGGGTTTGGACCTCCACTGGGCCCTACCCACCTCTTTGTCGTCCGCTAGCAGACGACAAAGAATCTTTTGCCATCCGCCAGCGGATGGCAAACAGTGTCTTTGCCGTCAGTCCGTTCTTTGCCGTCCATTTTTTGGAAGCGGACGGCAAAGACCTAATTTGCCGTTCGCTAGCAGACGGCAAAGATCTGACTGATGGCAAATTCTCTGTTTCCAGTAGTGTTGCCTCCTTTCTGAGGCCTTTTTCCTTCAGCCATTTTCTTCAACTGAGATTTTTGAACACGTGAGGACTCTGAAGAAATTTGAAGATTATGCTCAAGCAATGCTGAAAATGAATTAATTTGATGAGAACCAAGTGATTCATCGGCAGACATTGTACCTGTGAACAGAGTATAGTTGCGAGGAAATTTGGAAGAGTCACATGTGTTCTCAGAAGTTTTCAAAATAAACCAGTTGAGGAAATTGACCCTTATCGTCTTGACGAAATTCACTAAGTGTTCTTGACCTAGGTTCCAGACTTGTACAGGTTGACGCAATTCACAATTGACGAATCTAGTTGTTAAGAATAACTTAGTAGAAATACAACAGACTGGCCAAAAGGAAGTGCTGAAGAATTGAAAGAGTGGTAAAAACAACACTTGAAGATTTTCAAGTAGAGTGAAGATCAAACGGGGTGGTAAAATTAGCATTTAATTACCCTTGTGATGAACTCGATGAACTAGACGACAAAATGATGGAAATCGTCAGTTCAGATTTTTCGGGCCCTAACTCGATGGCGAAAGACAGCTATGGTGGCGACGGAGGTGAAGAAATCCGCGTCCGACGTGAGTACGACGATGAAGAAGTTGAGGCAGTGAAGCTCTTCTTCTCCGGTGGTGATGAAATCCAGCGGTGCCGCTAGGGTTTGACATTTGAGAGAGACGGGAGTGAGGAGCAAAGTGAAACTAGGTTGACGGGGTCAAAGCTATTTATAGCCGTAGTGACAATTTGGGGTACGAAGATTTTGGATGGATAAGCTCCTGACCATTCGCATCTCAGTGACACGTGTCACACATGCATTTTCACATACTTATCCACGTGTGTGAAGTGCGGGATGAAGCTACTGTGGCAACCGCCAAAAACAACTTTTAGGAATATTTTAAAAATCTTTTCGCAATTTCTTCAGCCATCAAGGACACAATGAAGACTTTGAACAGTGTCAAGTAGAATACATATGAAGAATTTGTGAACACAGTGGGTTGAGCTTAGCATAGAGGGGAGCGGGTCCGATCACATTCACATAGATAACGAAATCAAACTGAAGAATTAGCAATATGTGGATGCTGCTGAGGACATGAAAGCTCAAATATATATTATTCTCAGTTGTTCGACCTGAACTGCCCTCTGTAAGAACCCGACCTTCGTGCTATCTTCGCAACCATGGCTTCCCGCCCGATTTTTTCTAGTGTGTCGTGTTCTTTGTGATGTAAGTGTAATCCGGATATGCTTTGTAGCATCTAAATGGTCGTTTTGTTTCGGAATCTTGCTCGTTGGCGGATGTGCTCTCGGGACGTGATGAACTTGTGTTTGTTACAAGTTTAATGCATGCACTGGATGTTCTCGAACCTCTACCACAATGGGAATTGTGTTTAGGTATGAGTTTCATGGACAATTTGTTGTTATTTCTAAACGGTTTTGATTTCGGGTTGTGTTCTTCATCTGCAGGGGTGGTTTCCTTCGCTTTTGTTGATTTATCATTTTCCCGTGAAGATTGCCGGTGGATTTGCATATTTTAGTGAAATTGAATCATTCCTACGTCGTCAATTTCAGTCGGGAGGGTTCATATACTCTGAATTCAGGTGATTGGATGTTGCTCCGCCCGCGGCGGTTGCACGTGTGTTTTTTTCATTTGAACATATTGATTGCGCTTCGTTTTTGTTGTAGGAAGGGAGTTGACAAAGCATTTCAAAACTTTGGCGGACGTGTTTTAGGAAGACGTACAGGATTTTATGCTTCGAACAAATTCGTTCGGGGATAGTTTTTGGATCATCCATGGTCTGTAGTAGAAGTTGGACTTCTTTGTGATTCATGGTTGAACTTCTAGTTTTCCACATTGCAAGGTAATGCAGCATTGTGCTCTATATTTATTTTTTTGGTTTTTTTGTAATTTTCATTCTTGAATTGGTTTTTATTTTTTTGACTTTGTCCCGTGAGCAACCATGGGATTGGCCCAAGTATGCATGCATACTTTTTATTTTTTTTTCTAACATGTTTTCATACTTCGAACAGTACTAAAACTTCAGTAGGTATGCAACCTGAACTTACTAGATTTTGCTCCAGTATAAATTGCTTTTTTTACATGTTCATCTGAGGGTTTTTCAAAACCCCGAACTTTTGTGTCTTTACAATTTGAACTTATTATTTAAATTTTGATTATTTCTTTTGGATTTAAATATTTTAATCATTGAAAACTGCATTGCGCCTATCAGTCAAGCGTGCACTGCCGCGTTAGCGCGAGGCGGAGCCAGGGAGAGGGGGTCGTGACCCCCCTCCCCTTCCCCTGTGAGGCTGAGCCAGGAACGAGTCGAAGCAGGCGACGATGCGGCATTCCGCATCGTCGTATGCAGAGGCGAGTCCGTCACATCAGTGACCCCACTATGTATCTTAGGGGTGTGGCTCTAGGGTGCGTGCGTAGGGGGTGGAAACAGAATAACCTCATTGCGCCTGTCAACGAAGCATGCATTGCAGCATTAGCGCGAGGCCGAGCCGGGGGGGGTCGGGACGCGGCGATGCCAGAGCAGGCCCGTCGTCGCATGCGGAGGCGAGTTGGTCACATTAGTGACCCCACTATCTAACTTAGGGGTGCGGCTCTGGGGTGCATGCGTGGGGGTGGAATCAGAATAACAGCATTGCGCCTGTCAACCAAGCGCGCACTGCCGCGTTAGCGCGAGGCTGAGCCAGGGGGAGGGGGTCGGGACCCTCCTCCCCTCCCCCTACGAGGCCGAGCTAGGAATGAGCCGGAGCAGGTGACGACGCGGCGTGCCACATCGTCGCATACGGAGGTGAGTCCATCACATCAGTGACCCACTATCTATCTTAGGGGTGTGGCTCTGGGGTGCCTGCGTGGGGGTGGAAACAGAATAATCGCATTGGTCTTGTCAACCATGCGCGCACTGCCACGTTAGCGCGAGGCCGAGCTAGGGGCCCGCGGCGAGCGGATGCGAGCCGGAGCAGGGGACGACGCGGTGTGCCACGTCATCGCATGCGGAGGTGAGTCCGTTATATAATTTGCTTTCTATTGAAAGTTGGAATTAGCGTGTCGGTGAATTTGAACTTCTCCTTTGTTTCTAAGTTGTGTATTTCGTTATAGATGGACTTCCTTTGTTTGTGTATTTGAACTTCTCCTTTGTTAAACTGGGGTTGTATTAATTTATATATGGACTTCCTTTGTTAGTGTATTTGAACTTCTGTTTTCTTCTGTTTTTGGTTTCTAAGGGTTGCCAACATTTATTTTTTGTGTTTTTGTGTTTTTACTTGTACTGATTGTTATTTAATCTTTTCTTATTACATGCATGCAGCATCTATATTCTGTTTTTGTTTTTATTTATTGTGTGTTGAAATTCTGCATTTTTATTGTAGTGGTGTTGAAAGGGAGCATTTATATTTGAATAGATGCATTTATTTTGTGGTGGATGGGTTAATATGTAATTATCCCATGCCTCTCCACCATCTATCAGAAAGCTGTCATTAACTCCCCCGCCGCTCGCCCACATTGTCAGAAACCCCCCCCCCTCTCGCTCGCTCTCCTATCCCTCTCTATCGCTCGCTCTCTTCCTCCAACTTCCCCCGAATTCGTCACCGCATTCTTCTGCGCTTGTGGGTGGAGTAACTGGCGCGCATGTCCCAATCCTATTTCTGACCCACGCCCCGCTCTCCCTCCCTCGGGTCGCGCTCTTTTGGTTTGAAGCGAAGCCGACAACCGCCTCTGCGGTTTGAAGTTGCGCATGGCGTCGTGGGGTGGAAGAACTGCCACGGATTCGTGCATCAGCGTCGTCTGGAGAGGTACAAATGCTGCCTCCCCCCAACGCTCGCTCTTAGGATTCGCCAGATCTAGCGTGTGCTGTCTGTTTCTTCTGTGCGCTCTCGCATCCGCCTCCCCTTTTTCTTCTGATGGTTGAATGCAAGGGTAGGTAGGGTTCTTCTGCGGGTGGTGGGTAGATGCTTTGATTTCGTGTCTGTGTGCTATTTTAGCCTTTAGTCTTGTGTGGATTCCATTTCCCCATGGGTATTTTTACCTGTGAGATGTATGTAACAGGGTGTGGTGTGGTGTTTGCTGCTGGATCTGATGTAGCTTCATCCATTCCTCTTATTGTTTTGGAAGTCTAGTTTGTGTCTGTGACATACTAATAAGTTTCTGAGTACGATTTGTTATTGTGCTGATGTTCATCTTCAAAGTTGTTGCTACGATTTAGTTGTTATATTCTAGGGTTTGATTTAGCTGCTTTTGAACTGTGGTTTGATTTTCTACTTGCTAATAAGATGTATTTTTTCCCTGTTTTTTGTGTTTGTTTTTGTAGGTGGATCTAGGGCTTGGACTATCTTACATCAGGGAGTGGTGTTGTGATGGCTTCAGGACCTTCTTCAGGTATGTATATGTATATGCATCTTGTCTTATAAATAGGAGTTTTCTTTTATATGGCTGCCCTGATCTTCACTTGGTTGTCATGTTGAACTGCCCATGTTTGACAGTGTGAACTTCTTACATAGTTGATGTGTATGCATTTTACTCTTAGTTGAAGTTAGCAGAGTGTGCCTTAGTTGATTTTTGATGGAATTACCAATGAACTATCTCATCAAGTGTGTTTGGACTTCCCAATGTTTTATGTTTAGTGTATATCTTTGTATTTGTGTTATCATTTTCATGGTAATGAAAAGTAGTTTGGCTTTGTGGTTGTACATTGTGGTACATTGCTGAACTTGTGGCTATTGAGTGACATAGATTGTTTTGCTCATCCTCCATCTTTTTTATGTAGTACCACCTTGGGTCACAAAGTTGAACTTCTGGTTTTATTTATTTATCATGAAATTTAGTTGAACTTCTGTTTGTGCATTGTTTTACTGCTTTGTTAGGTATTGTTGAACTTCTAGATATTCATTGTTATGTATTGTTTATGTCATGCTCCATCTTGTTTATGTAGTACTGCCTTTGGTCTACATTGTTTTATTTTTTTGTATGTATCTTAGGCTTTGTGTTTTCATTTCTAGGGCCATTTTCTGTGTTGGATTCAAACTCAGCTGCCTTTTTAAACTTTTTGTAGTTGGCGATGAATTTAATAATTCTGAAAAAACTGCCTGTGATCAAAATGGAGCTTCAGAAGTTAATGTTGATGTTCCAAAATCTGGTCCAGCTAAATCACATGTTGTTCCTTTGAGTGCAATTGCTGAGGTTGCTTGCAGTATTGAGAAAAATTTAAACCTCACAGATCTTGCTTCTGCAGCTCTTGCTTCACCTAATATGTGCAACTCCTTTTATTTTTTTTAGTTCTATAGCCATGTTTTTGAACTTGTCGTTATCGTGTGTTTTGTATTTGTTCCTGACTCTTTTCCTTTCGTTTTGTTTTTGTGTTGGTTTTGCAAATGCATCCAGAGAGGAGGAAGCTATAAATACCATCAACGATGTTCTATCTGACTTGGGTGGGGCAGATAACACTGCTGAGGCTGAGCAGGGGGCTCCATCAGTTGAGGATTGCAATTCCATTCTGAACCCTTTGTGCTCTCTTCAGTTGTCCGAGACGCGGTCCCAATTTGTTGATGGCACTGAACCTGTCACACAAGCTGAGGATGTGCCCTTTTAGCTTCTTCTAGAGGACGCAAGAGGAAGAAGCTAGAAGATTATGAGAGGAATAAGGCGGCCCACCTACGGAAAGGTTCTCATGTTTCTGAATCTGGTGATCTTGTTGAGCCCACACTTGGGCATGTCTCTGGTGCTGAAGAAGATGTGTTGCGTGCTAGTGATGACATGGTTGCCCCTGTGAAGAAGAAATTCAAGCGGACCACTGCGAGGAAGCATTTAGTTGGTGAAGTTACTCATCGGAGGAGCCCACGTGTTTCAAAGGCTGCAGGACCAAGTGTGGTTGAACTTCCTGAAGTAGAAGGCCAAGTTCACGGTGGTACCCCATGTCGTAGTCCTCGTGTGCTTGCCTGTGCGAAGCCTACACCATCTCCGCTTGGTGCTGGTGCATCTGGGTAGGGCAAGAAATGTGGCGTTAAGCGCAAGGTTGCGCCGGCAAAGGTTAACAAGGGTTGCAAGAAGCATTCTCGTGTTGATCCAGATTTCGTCGCTGATGACGAGGATGACGATGATGATGATGTTGTTGATCAGGTATAAATCTGTTATATTTATTGTCTGCATTCTCTATATTTGTGTATCTAGTACTGGCTTGGTCTACATAGTTGAACTTCTGGAATATAAACATGAAAAAAACAGCTAATCTTCTAGTTATACATGGTTGTACTGCCTTGGTATACATAGTTGAACTTCTGCTATATACACTTCTAACATGAAGAAAGCAGCTGAACTTCTTGTTATACATGGTTCAACTTCTGCTATATACATTGCTATACATTTTTTTGGCCATGCTCTATTTTCTTATGTAGTTCTTCGTTGTTCAGCATTACTGAACTTCTGGTTTATTTTGTTTAACACATTGTTCTGCCTTTTTTCTTTCATTGCATTTTTTGCAGTATGAGCTTGTGAAGCGGCCTATGCTAAGGAAGAGAGGAGGCAAAGCAGTGGAAAGAGCTGATGAAGGAGGAGACGATGCGAAATGTTTTAACAAGACGGTTCGCTGCTCACTAAAAGAGGTCAAGGCGTGCGCAAAATTGCTACATCTTAGGCACCAGGAGAGGGTTGTCAAGGCTGGTTTTGGTTGTGTTTTTTATATGAAGATTGATTCTAACATTTCCCATCCTTTGATGGGCCACATCTACACCAAGATTGACCTTTCAACTATGATTCTGGACATGAGCCAGCCGAATAAGGTTTTGCGTATTACAAGTAATGTTGGTCACCTTGTTTTTGGTTTCCCTCAAGGTGATCGTACCCCTCCTAGGCCCTCGGAGGATGGGTTCGATGACGCTGTTATGAGGCTGAAGGCCAAACTTGGCTACAATAGGAGTGATTATGTCAAGACGAAGGATCTGCGGAAGATCCTCGAGGATCTTGTGAAGGATGAGAAGAAAGATGACCAGACTCTGCATGTGTTTTACCTTATTCTTTTCATGAAGGTTGTTATTCCTGGTACATCTACACGGGTGTCCAGGGAGGCAGCAATGGCTGAGAATCTTGTTTCTGAAGGTATGGCAAATATGGACTATTGTCAGTTTCTTGTTGATGATCTTCGAAGGGCTATTACTAGGTATCAACAAGGGACTAGCAGGGGGAAAGCTATTATAGGCTGTGTCATTGCGCCACTTCTTATGTATCTGGACTGCCTTATCCTTGGCAAGAAGCATGTTGTTGATTTGAGGACTCCTCGCATCAATTACATGGACTAGGTGAAGATAACTGAGGTTGCTACTGCTGACTTGGTTATGAAGGGTGATGATGACAAAGCCAACTGGGTGTTTGGGAAACTACCTGTGAGTCTTATTATGCATCATTCTTTCCTGTATAGTTTAACTTGAACTTCTGATATTGTCTTAACTATTGTTTCATGTCCCTTCATTATTTTTTGACCCATTGAATTTTATTTGTATGTAGTGGAAGACACAGGTTGAGGTTGTGTTCTTTAGGCATATCGAACGTCCTGTTCTTACTATGCCTCGTGCCACCGGTATTGGGAGTGAAGCTGCCCCAATAATTGAATGCTCCCAGGTTGTCAACACTGGTGCTCCCCCTGTAGATCCTGGAGGTTCTTCTGCCCATGTGAATGTTGTAGTTGGCATTTCTTTAGAGTCTGCTAAGAGTGTCTTCGATGGTGCCAGTGTTTCCCTCGGTAGGATCGATGGTCTTTTGAGCAC
The DNA here is from genome assembly GCA_011799875.1 of Thinopyrum elongatum. NCBI lineage: Eukaryota > Viridiplantae > Streptophyta > Magnoliopsida > Poales > Poaceae > Thinopyrum > Thinopyrum elongatum. Next base: position 284,306,017 of record CM022300.1, read on the forward strand.
AGTTTGTGGGGAGATTGCCCATGTTCCGACGACAATTGAGCATCTTAGTTGTGTTGATAGGATTCTTCCACCTAGTCATGGTTTCGATGCGGAGTCTTCGAAGGAGGCTTTGTCAATTGAAGCTGAAATCCTTGCTGAGATTCGTCAGAGCATGGTCCACCTCCGTACCAGCTTTGGATTGTTCGTGAAAATGCAGGATGCTCGTTGCAAGCCTTTTGAAGATGAGGCTAGTGTTTATGTGAGTCAGATTGAGAGGCAAGATTCTGTTCGTTTGTGTCGTGAAGGAGGCAACGAGGCGCGTACTGAAGAGGTTTGTTTTGTTGACTTTGATAGTTCTTCGAATTAATGTTGAGTGTTAGCTTTTAGTTATTATTATTTTGTCATAGGTGACCCTTCTTGATTTCATGTATTCTAAACTTCTTTTTTCAGTATTAGTGTTTCATAGCTGACCTTCTTTGTTTACAGAATCTGAACTTCTATGGCTACAGTATTTGAACTTCTTTGTTTTCCATAACTGGACTTTTTCCTTTGTATGTTAGTGTTTTTTCTCTGACCTTCTATGTTTACTGTCTTTGGACTTCCTTCATGTGTCAGTGGTCATAGCTGACATTCTTTATTTAGTTAATGTGAACTTCTCCTAATTACACATTATTCTACGTAGCCTATCAAATCTTTTTATTCTCATATTTTCTATGATTTTTGTAGGTTGTTGTTGATGGTGTTAGGGATGATGATGATATTTTACCTGAAAGTGCAACTTTCCCTCTACATGAATCTGCTCCTGCAAGTGATTTCTTTGTTGATGTGGTTCATGGCAGTGATCCTAAGGTATCTTTTTCTTGTCCATTTGTTTCCTTTTTCTTTGACTGCTTGTATTTTTTTTGCTATGTGCCCATTTTTATTGAGTTTTGTTCTTTCTGCAGAATGATGATGTTAGTGTTGCTTCAGAGAAGCTTGCAAACAAGGATGTATCAGGCATTGGATGCTTCGATGGGCTGGATCGAACTGAACCTCAGTCGTCCATTGGTGATGGGGTTTCGGATCCTAAGCAGGGCAAGTCAGCTGGAGCTAGCATTTCTGAGAAAGATTCTATCAAGTCTGCTGTTGAGACTTGAAGGAAATATGCCCTAGAGGCAATAATAAAGTTGTTATTTATATTTCCTTATATCATGATAAATGTTTATTATTCATGCTAGAATTGTATTAACCGGAAACTTAATACATGTGTGAATACATAGACAAACAAAGTGTCACTAGTATGCCTCTACGTGACTAGCTCGTTAATCAAAGATGGTTAAGTTTCCTAGCCATAGACATGAGTTGTCATTTGATGAACGGGATCACATCATTAGAGAATGATGTGATTGACAAGACCCATCCGTTAGCTTAGCACGATGATCGTTTAGTTTGTTGCTATTGCTTTCTTCATGACTTATACATGTTCCTCTGACTATGAGATTATGCAACTCCCGAATACCGAAGGAACACCTTGTGTGCTATCAAACGTCACAACGTAACTGGGTGATTATAAAGATGCTCTACAGGTGTCTCCGATGGTGTTTGTTGAGTTGGCATAGATCGAGATTAGGATTTGTCACTCCGATTGTCGGAGAGGTATCTCTGGGCCCTCTCAGTAATGCACATCATATGAAGCCTTGCAAGCAATGTGACTAATGACTTAGTTACGGGATGATACATTACGAAACGAGTAAAGAGACTTGCCGGTAACGAGATTGAACTAGGTATTGAGATACCGACGATCGAATCTCGGGCAAGTAACATACCGATGACAAAGGGAACAACGTATGTTGTTATGCGGTTTGACGATAAAGATCTTCGTAGAATATGTGGGAGCCAATATGAGCATCTAGGTTCCGCTATTGGTTATTGACCGGAGATGAGTCTCGGTCATGTCTACATAGTTCTCAAACCCGTAGGGTCCGCACGCTTAACGTTCGATGACGATCGGTATTATGCGTTTATGTGTTTTGATGTACCGAAGGTAGTTCGGAGTCCCAGATGTGATCACGGACATGACTAGGAGTCTCGGAATGTCCGACAGGTAAAGATTGATATATTGGAAGATAGTATTTGGCCTCCGAAAAGGTTCCGGATATTTATCGGAGTGCCGGAAGGGTTATCGGAACCACCGGAGAAGTAATGGGCCTTATTGGGCCTAGGGGAGAGAGAGAGGGGCAGCCAAGGGCTGGCCGCGCGCCCCCCCATGGGCCTAGTCCGAATTGGACTAGGGGGAGGGACGGCGCCCCCTCCTTCCTTCTCTTTCCCCCTCCTTCCTTATTCTCCTTGTAGGACTAGGAAAGGGGGGAGTCCTACTCCTACTAGGAGGAGGATTCCTCCCCCCTTGGCGCCTATGAGGGCCGGCCGGCCTCCCCCTCCCTCCTTTATATACGTGGGGAGGGGGGCACCCTAGGACACACAAGTTAATTGTTTTAGCCGTGTGCGGTTCCCCCCTCCACAGATTTCCACCTCGGTCATATTTTCGGATAGCTTAGGCGAAGCCCTACCGGAATCACTTCATCATCACCGTCACCACGCCGTCATGCTGACGAAACTCTCCCTCGGCCTCAGCTGGATCAAGAGTACGAGGGACGTCACCGAGCTGAACGTGTGCAGATCGCGGAGGTGCCGTACGTTTGGTACTTGAATCGGTTGGATCGCGATGACGTTCGACTACATCAACCGCGTTACTAAACGCTTCCGCTTTCGGTCTACGAGGGTACGTGGACACACTCTCCCGCTCGTTGCTATGCTTCTCCTAGATAGATCTTGCGTGATCGTAGGAAATTTTTTGAAATACTACGTTCCCCAACAGTGGCATCCGAGCCAGGTCTATGCGTAGATGTTATTTGCACGAGTAGAACACAAAGGAGTTGTGGGCGTGTGTGTATACATATTGCTTGCCGTTACTAGTTGTTACTTGGTTCAGCGGTATTGTGAGATGAAGCGGCCCGGACCGACATTACGCGTACGCTTACGCGAGACTGGTTTCACCGCTACGAGCACTCGTTGCTTAAAGGTGACTGGCGGGTGTCTGTCTCTCTCACTTTAGTTGAATCGGTTTCAATGAATAGGGTTCTTTTCGAAGATCAAAAAGCAATCACTACACCACGTTGTGGTTTTGATGCGTAGGTAAGAACGGTTCTTGCTAGAAGCCCATAGCAGCCACGTAAAACTTGCAACAACAACATAGAGGACATCTAACTTGTTTTTGCAGGGCTTGCTGTGATGTGATATGGTCAAGACATGATGTGATATAATTTGTTGTATGAGATGATCATGTTTTGTAACAGAGTTATTGGCAACCGGTAGGAGCCATATGGTTGTCGCTTTATTGTATGCAATGCAATCGCCATGTAATTGTTTTACTTTATCACTAAGCGGTAGCGATATTCGTAAAAGCAATAAGTTGGTGAGACGACAACGATGCTACGATGGAGATCATGCTGGAGCGCCGGTGACGATGGAGATCATGCTGGGGCGCCGGTGACTATGGAGATCATGACGGTGCTTCGATGATGGAGATCAAGAGCACAAGATGATGATGGCCATATCATGTCACATATTGTATTGCATGTGATGTTAATCCTTTTATGCATCTTATTTTGCTTAGTACAGCGATAGCATTATAAGATGATCTCTCACTAAATTTCAAGGTACAAGTGTTCTCCCTGAGTTTGCACCGTTGCTACAGTTCGTCGTGCCGAGACACCACGTGATGATCGGGTGTGATAAGCTCTACGTTCACATACAACGGGTGCAAGCCAGTTTTGCACACGCAGAATACTCGGGTTAAACTTGACGAGCCTAGCATATGCAGATATGGCCTCGGAACACTGAGACCGAAAGGTCGAGCGTGAATCATATAGTAGATATGATCAACATAGTGATGTTCACCATTGAAAACTACTCCATCTCACGTGATGATCGGACATGGTTTAGTTGATTTGGATTACATGATCACTTAGATGATTAGAGCAATGTCTATCTAAGTGGGAGTTCTTAAGTAATATGATTAATTGAACTTTAATTTATCATGAACTTAGTACCTGATAGTATTTTGCATGTCTATGTTGTTGTAGATCAATGGCCCGTGCTACTGTTCCTTTGAATTTTAATGCGTTCCTAGAGAAAGCTAAGTTGAAAGATGATGGTAGCAACTACACGGACTAGGTCCGTAACTTGAGGATTATCCTCATTGCTGCACAGAAGAATTGCGTCCTGGAAGCACCGCTAGGTGCAAGACCCGCTGCAGGAGCAACGCCGGACGTTGTGAACGCCTGGCAGAGCAAAGCTGATGACTACTTGATAGTTCAGTGTGCCATGCTTTACGGCTTAGAACCGGGACTTCAACGACGTTTTGAACGTCATGGAGCATATGAGATGTTCCAGGAGTTGAAGTTAATATTTCAAGCAAATGCCCGGATTGAGAGATATGAAGTCTCCAATAAGTTCTATAGCTGCAAGATGGAGGAGAATAATTCTGTCAGTGAGCATATACTCAAAATGTCTGGGTATCATAATCACTTGACTCAGCTGGGAGTTAATCTTCCGGTTGATAGTGTCATTGACAGAGTTCTTCAATCACTGCCACCAAGCTACAAAAGCTTCATGATGAACTATAAAATGCAAGGGATGGATAAGACAATTCCCGAGCTCTTCGCAATGCTAAAGGCTGCGGAGGTAGAAATCAAAAAGGAGCATCAAGTGTTGATGGTCAACAAGACCACCAGTTTCAAGAAAAAGGGCAAAGGGAAGAAGGGGAACTTCAAGAAGAACGGCAAGCAAGTTGCTGCTCAAGTGAAGAAGCTCAAGTCTGGACCTAAGCCTGATACTGAGTGCTTCTACTGCAAAGGGACTGGTCACTGGAAGCGGAACTGCCCCAAGTATTTGGCGGATAAAAAGGATGGCAAAGTGAACAAAGGTATATGTGATATACATGTTATTGATGTGTACCTTACTAATGCTCGCAGTAGTGCCTGGGTATTTGATACTGGTTCTGTTGCTAATATTTGCAACTCAAAACAGGGACTACGGATTAAGCGAAGATTGGCTAAGGACGAGGTGACGATGTGTGTGGGAAATGGTTCCAAAGTCGATGTGATCGCCGTCGGCACGCTTCCTCTACATCTACCTTCGGGATTAGTTTTAGACCTGAATAATTGTTATTTGGTGCCAGCGTTAAGCATGAACATTATATCTGGATCTTGTTTGATGCGAGACGGTTATTCATTTAAATCTGAGAATAATGGTTGTTCTATTTATATGAGTAATATCTTTTATGGTCATGCACCCTTGAAGAGTGGTCTATTTTTGTTGAATCTCGATAGTAGTGATACACATATTCATAATGTTGAAGCCAAAAGATGCAGAGTTGATAATGATAGTGCAACTTATTTGTGGCACTGCCGTTTGGGTCATATTGGTGTAAAGCGCATGAAGAAACTCCATACTGATGGACTTTTGGAATCACTTGATTATGAATCACTTGGTACTTGCGAACCGTGCCTCATGGGCAAGATGACTAAAACTCCGTTCTCCGGAACAATGGAGCGAGCAACAGATTTATTGGAAATAATACATACTGATGTATGCGGTCCGATGAATATTGAGGCTCGCGGCGGGTATCGTTATTTTCTGACCTTCACAGATGATTTGAGCAGATATGGGTATATCTACTTGATGAAACATAAGTCTGAAACATTTGAAAAGTTCAAAGAATTTCAGAGTGAAGTGGAAAATCATTGTAACAAGAAAATAAAGTTTCTGCGATCCGATCGTGGAGGAGAATATTTGAGTTACGAGTTTGGTCTTCATTTGAAACAATGCGGAATAGTTTCGCAACTCACGCCACCCGAAACACCACAACGTAATGGTGTGTCCGAACGCCGTAACCGCACTTTATTAGATATGGTGCGATCTATGATGTCTCTTACTGATTTACCGCTATCGTTTTGGGGTTATGCTTTAGAGACGGCTGCATTCACGTTAAATAGGGCACCATCTAAATCCGTTGAGACGACACCTTATGAACTGTGGTTTGGCAAGAAACCCAAGTTGTCGTTCCTTAAAGTTTGGGGCTGCGATGCTTATGTGAAAAAGCTTCAACCTAATAAGGTCGAACCCAAATCGGAGAAATGTATCTTCATAGGATACCCAAAGGAGACTATTGGGTACACCTTCTATCATAGATCCAAAGGCAAGATATTCGTTGCTAAGAATGGATCCTTTCTAGAGAAGGAGTTTCTCTAAAAAGAAGTGAGTGGGAGGAAAGTAGAACTTGATGAGGTAGTAGTACCTTCTCTTGAATTGGAAAGTAGTTCATCACAGAAATCAGTTCCAGTGATACCTACGCCAATTAGTGAGGAAGCTAATGATGATGATCATGAAACTTCTGATCAAGTTACTACCGAACCTCATAGGTTAACCAGAGTAAGATCCGCACCAGAGTGGTACGGTAATCCTGTTCTGGAGGTCATGTTACTTGACCATGATGAACCTACGAACTATGAGGAAGCGATGATGAGCCCAGATTCCGCAAAATGGCTTGAGGCCATGAAATCTGAGATGGGATCCATGTACAAGAACAAAGTGTGGACTTTGGTTGATTTGCCTGATGATCGGCAAGCCATAGAGAATAAATGGATCTTCAAGAAGAAGACTGACGCCGACGGTAATGTTACTGTCTACAAAGCTCGACTTGTTGCAAAAGGTTTTCGACAAGTCCAAGGAGTTGACTACGATGAGAGCTTCTCACCCGTAGCGATGCTTAAGTCCCACTACTAGAAAAAGGGCTATAGCTAATATGGACATTAATGGCGCACCACGTATGTGGTGCGCCACTGCTATATAGCAGTGGCGCACCATGTACAGGTAAGCCATTAGTGTCCATATCACTAATGGCGCACCACACCCACGGTGCGCCACTACTGACAATTTTTTTTTATTTTTTTTTTCAAAACTAGTAATGGCGCACCAGGGGATAGTGTGCCATTACTAGTTAAAACTAGTAATGGCGCACCACACACTCCGTGCGCCACTACTAACAATTTTTTTTTACTTTTTTTTTCAAAACTAGTAATGGCGCACCTGGGGATAGTGCGCCATTACTAGTTAAAACTATTAATGGCGCACCACAACCACGGTGCGCCACTACTAACAATTTTTTTTTTCAAAACTAGTAATGGCACACCACATACCAGGTGCGCCATTAGTAACCAGGGTTACTAATGGCGCATTCTTAGGAGGTGCGCCATTGGTAACCTGAGAGCAGCTAGATATTTTGGACAACCACCTACCACACTCACTTTCCCCACTTCATTCTCTCCACCTCCTCCTCCAAGCTTGTCTCGGCTGCCTCCTCCTCCTCACCTCATTTGCACCATAGATTCACCCAAATTAAGTGGTTAAATTTCCTTTTTTTTGATAGGTAAGTAAGGGGAAAGCTTTCTTTATGTTCTAGATCTACTTTTTTCTCCCTCCAACAACGTGCACATGCACTTTTTATGGCCTAGATCTACGTATGTTTGTGGTGTTGCATATGTTTGTGTTTGCAGTTACCGGTATTTGAAATGCGATAGTTGCCAATATTTTTCCGGAATGTTGATTCATTTCCGTTTTGGCGAGAATTTGGCACTATGCATTCTTTTTGGTCCTATTTTTAGGTAAAGTCATGCCAATTTTTTTTTTGGTTCTAAAATATCGTTTTGCTCTACCCCGCAGGCGACCATGGTCCACACGATGACCGAAGGCATCATGAATAGGTTTTTGAGCTCCGCGAAGGCCGAGATGCTTCAAAAGAACGAGACGGAGATAAGATGTCCGTGTCGAAGATGCAAGCTGAAGAGCCTTATGGACCTGGATTCCGTACAGGTGCGGGACCACCTGCTCTTGCATGGTTTCATGGATGGCTATCGGTGGCAAGGTGATGAAGATGATTATGAAGTCGTCCATGGGGGTCGGGCAAGAAATGAGGAAGGGCAGCAAGACAACCGCGGCGAGGGCGGGCGAGAAGACGAAGAATCTCCAGGACATGATCACGAAGTAGATGCAGTACACAGTCATCATGTAGAAGATGCCGGACATGATGATGAGGAAGATCAAGACGAAGGGCATGATCATGAAGATGAAGATGCCGGAGCAGACGACGATGGACCATCGATGGGCTGGGTGCAGGACCCTCATATTCAAGAGCTGCTTCTCAAGCAGACGGATAACGCAAGAGCTGCCGCCCGAGAGAAAGCCAAGCTGGATCAACTGGAGATAGACGCGGTTACTCCATTGTATGAAGGATGCAGGCCCGAGGATACCCGCTTGAAAGTAACGCTCATGGCTCTGGAGATGAAGGTAAAACACAAAATGACCGACGCATGCTTCGACGAGAACATGTCATTCTGGCACGAACGTCTTCCCAAGGGGAACAAGTGCCCGACCAGTTTCGAGGAGGCAAAGAAAATCGTGTGTCCTCTGGATTTACCGCACGTGAAATACCATGTGTGCATGAACAATTGCATCATTTATCGGGACGAGCACGCGGAGTCTACCATATGTCCGGTGTGCGGCGTCACTCGATACAAGAAGAGGAAGAAAGCTCCTCGAAAAGTGGTGTGGTACTTTCCGATCACTCCTCGTCTGCAGCGGTATTTCGCGGACCCTAAGGTAGCAAAGCTCCTGTGTTGGCACGCGGATAGGGAGGAGAAGAAGCGAGAAGATGACGGAAATGATCCGGAGATAAATAAAAAAGACAAGATGCTGAGTCACCCTAAGGATGCAAGCCAGTGGCAAGCATTGAACTTGGAACACCCAGAATTTGGGAACGATCCAAGGAACATCGTGCTGGGCGCAAGCACCGATGGAGTCAATCCGTTTGGCAGCCAGAGAAGCACACATAGCACCTGGCATGTGTTTGTGTGGATGTACAACCTTCCCCCCTGGTTGTGCATGAAGAGGAAGTACATTCACATGAGTATGCTAATTGAAGGGCCGAAACAACCAGGGAACGACATCAATTTGTATCTGGGGCTGCTGAAAGAGGAGCTAGACACGCTGTGGAAAACGCTAGCCAATACGTGGGACGCCGCAGAGAAAGAATATTTCCCTATGAGAGCCGCACTGCTCACGACGGTGCACGACTATCTCGGTTACGGATATGTCGCGGGGCAGGTGGTCCACGGATTTTCTGGATGCGTCAGGTGCATGGATGACACAACGTATCGCCAGCTAGATAGAGATCCCGGGTCTTCGAAAATCGTGTTCATGGGACATCGAAGGTGGCTTCACGACGATGACTCATGGAGAAAACGCAAGGATCTGTTTGATGGTGAAACCGAACCCCGAAGACGCCCGCGTACGAGGAGCGGCGAGGAAATAGACGAGCTGTTGAAAAATTGGAAAGAGTGCCCACCGCCGGGAAAGAAGCGAAAGGCGCCAGAGCCGGGAAAGAAGCGAAAGGCGCCAGAGCCGCTGCTGAAGGTATGGAAAACGAGGTCTGTTTTCTGGGACTTGCCGTACTGGAAGATCCTCCGTGTGCCTCACAGCCTTGATGTCATGCATATCACGAAGAACGTGTGCGAGAGTCTGCTTGGTACCCTGCTCAACATGCCAGAGAGGACCAAAGATGGGCCGAAAGCAAGGGCAGACTTGAAATCAATGGGCATCAGGGAGGAGCTTCACGCTAATGATGATGATGATGATGAGGCGAAGGACACGGAAAGTCATCGCAAAGGCAAAAAGGCCAAGAAGATCGGAAATGACTGCCCTCCCGCGTGCTTCACTCTAAGTCAGGAGGAGATCGAGCAGTTTTTCACCTGCCTCATAGGAGTAAAACTTCCTTACGGTTACACGGGGAAGATAAGCAGATACCTAGACTCAGCGAAGCAGAAGTTCAGCGGGATGAAGTCTCACGACTGTCACGTGCTGATGACGCAGATACTTCCAGTTGCAATCCATGGGATCATGGACGCGCACGTCCGTGAAACGCTATTTGGCCTATGCAACTTTTTTGACGTCATCTCTCGGAAGTCGGTTGGCGTGAGGCAACTCAGAAGGCTACAGGAAAAGACCGTGGTGATACTATGCGAGCTTGCGATGTACTTCCCGCCCGCATTCTTCGACGTTATGGTGCATCTGCTGGTCCATATCGTGGAGGATATCATCCAACTCGGGCCGACGTTCCTGCACAGCATGATGCCATTCGAAAGGATGAATGGTGTCATCAAAGGATACATTCGCAACATGTCACGTCCAGAGGGAAGCATAGCCAAGGGCTTTCTGACCGAAGAGTGCATCTCCTACTGCACAAATTATCTAGGCATCGAGAACCCCGTTGGTCTGCCCGTCAACAGGCACCTCGGCAGGCTCGCTGGATGGGGTCACTGCGAGGGTCGCCGTGAAATGCATGTCGACTTTGAGGGTCGACTCGCCGACTTTGAAAGAGCAAACCTAGTCGCGCTACAACACATAGACGTGGTCGATCCTTGGGTGGTAGAGCACAAAACTTTTATTGAGAAGACGTACAATGACCGAGGCCAACAGAGGACGGACGGAGATATAATCAAAGAGCACAACTCATGTTTCACGCATTGGTTCAAGGAGAAGCTTCTGTCGTACCCTTTACATGAGGATTCTTCCGCGGAAGAAAAACTCATATTCACCTTGTCATAGGGCGCCGAGCACAACCTAATGACCTATGAGGCGTATGATATCAACGGCTACACATTCTACACCGAGGAAAAGGACATGAAGAGCGATGGTTATCAGAACTTCGGGGTAACGATGGAATCCTACACCGGTAACGACAAGGACAGATACTACGGAAGGATCGAGGAGATCTGGGAGCTGAGCTACGCTGGAGAGAAGGTCCCGATGTTCCGTGTCAGATGGGCCAAGAGCGTCCTAAAAGAAGACCGGTATTTCACCACCATGGTTATACCCGAAGCCAAATCCAAGATCGCGGGCGCAAACGTCACCGCGGAAAATAAGCCATGGGTACTGGCTTCCCAAGTGGACCAATGCTTCTTCATTACCGACCCGTCAAAGCCCAGTCATCTTGTCGTGAGGAGAGGCAAAAGGAAGATCATCGGAATGGATGGAGTCGCCAATGAGCAAGACTTCGACAAGTACGGCGACCCAAAGATGGAACATGACGACGACGATGAAGTACCATACACCACAAGAAGAAGCAGGACCACCCTACCTAAAGGACGTCCGTTCAAGAGAAGAACTCCATTTGCGAAAAAGAAGGGCAAGAAGATTGTGAAAAGATAGATAGCTAAGATCGATTGTATTTAAATTGTAGTCTTCATTTCTCGATTGTATTCCGACATATGGAAATGACATTTCTTCTGTTCTAGTCCTCATGAATATTTATTTATGTTTATTCTGGTATACCAATTTTTATTTAGGTTTATTCTGGTATTGAATTTGTAACTCACAAAAAGTATTGAATTTGTTAATATTTTTTGAACTCATGAATATTTTTAAATTTCATGGGCACTTTTTGAATTCATGAGTATTTTTTCAAATTTGATGATATTTTTTCACATTCATAAATGTTTTCAAATTTGATCGTCATTTTCTAAAAAATTATTAGATGCAACTAAAAATCCAAAAAAAAAAAGTTACTAATGGCACACCAGGAGAAGGTGCGCCATTGGTATACGTATGTTTATGGCGCACCCCTAAAAGGTGCGCCATTGCTAACCCTCCCCCCACTCGACTTCCTCCCCTCTCCCTCTGGCCTCTCTCCCTCCCTCGCCAGATCCACCTAACCCGACGACCTAACCCGACGACCCCCGCCGCCGTCCGCCCGCGCCCGCTCCACCGCCGCCGCCCTGCCTCCTCGGGCCCCCCCTCCCCACTTGCCCCCTCGCGCTTCCCCTCGCCCTCTCCGCCCTCTCCTCTCCCCCAGAGCCCAGAAAGCCTTGCCGCCGTCGCCCCGTCTCCTCCCACCTGCCGCCAGACCGCCGCCGCCGAGGAGCCGCACAGCACCGGATCCACCTCGTCTTCTTCCTCGGGTCGCCGCCGTCTTCCTCAACTCCGGCCACCTCAACTCCGGTCTCCGCTCCACCTCTGCTCCCTGGTTCAGTACACTAATCCTATTGTCTTTGACTACTTGATTTAACTTGCTGTACTTCCCACTGCAAGTTGATTTACTGAATATGCTACTCTAGTTCCCAAGAAGCCTGAACTGGTTTTCCTTAGCTATCGCCTTCATTTAGAAAATATTGGACAAGATCCCAAGAGACTTGGAGATATGTACAAGATCAGTAAGATAATAGCTTGCTGTTTAAGCATCGTTGCAGTCAAACTCTAGAATATTTACAACGAAAATGACCAAAGGTATGGCCAGTGCCATCAGGAAATCACAGGTGAACCAATGCATCATAGTGGAACACTAAACTGACAATTCCATCATATGTATCACCAATCTCCTTGAGAACTTGTAAAGAAAATTCTCTCCTCGGAGAAGACAAGCTTCTTCCCTCAATTACTTCAACTATCTAGAGAAATTAGCTCATTTGGTTGGTGTTCCGAGGCAATCTTTTAAGTCAGAGTCCAAACTGTCAGTGTAACTCGTAGCTAAGTGTCTGTTCTGTTCATTTGGTTGGTACAGCAAGTTACCTAGAAAAATTCTGTCTACTAACATATGGAGTGGTACTATGAAAGCTGTTAGCTTCTAGCTACTGTGGTCACTATAGCAAGTAACATATGGCACGGCATAGTCTTTGTTGTCACTATAGCAAGTAACCAGCTCTTAAATGTTAGGTTATTTCCTGTTCAAGTTTCCATCATGTGATCAAGCTATGAAACCAAAATGCATTGGCAGAAATCATCCAAACTTTTTTACTCTGTCAAGTGCTGTGCTGCATCATTGCTAGTCTGAACTTATTCTGGTGGTCACTACTACTACTATGAAGTTGTGAGCTGCATTGGTTTTCCAGCTACTGTGTACTGCTGTGAATGTATTTACTGAATTAACTTGTGATGCTGCTGTACTACTTGTGATGCTGCTGCTACTTGTGATTTTGTCAAGTGATGCTGCTGCTACTTGTGATCTTCTGAAATGACCCCTTTCTCCTGAAATGTTGATTAACTTCCGTTTCGGTTGAGAATGGGGCACTCCTAGGTCAAGAAAATTAGCAAAGGTCATGCCCAATTTTCTTGACCTAGAAGGTGCCCGATTCTCAACCGAAACAAAAATTAATCAGCATGTATCTTGACATCAAAACTAATCTCTGGTCAAAATGATGGGCTAATCATGATTAAATGATAGGATTAACCAAATTAGCGCGTTGTTGTAGACGAAGGAAGGACTGTTTCAAGGTGCTACTAGCACATTCCACATTAACACCTTTGAAAGATAAACTAGAAATATGATGAGACCTGGACCATCATATAGTGAGGTCCAAAAGGAAATTCAGGCTAGGCAACTCACTGATGCAAGTGTCATGCTCTCTCATGTACAGCATGTTGCTACCACCGCAGCCACACTCGTAGCTCCCCCATGTGTTCTCGCAGCTGCAGTCCTTGCACTGAAACAGATGATCAATTTTCAGCCCTTGGATTAGTTTAGTATTTTTTCACACACTCAGACACCCTTGCTTGCCATGTGTGTGAGAGAGATAGTGAGAGGAGACAAGAAGAAGGGGGTTAGGAAGGGACTTGGACCTTAGCAACAACACACTAACAGGTTCCATCCCAAAACACCTAGGCAATATCACAAACATCTCTCAATTGTTCCTTGACAATAACCAACTTTTTGGCGACATTCCTCGAGAATTAGGTTATTTGGTCAACTTAGAGATCTTGTTCCTTGACAATAACCAAATTTTTGACCAAACTTGTTTCCTATTTAGAGCGAACATGGCCCACAACGATGAGGCCGGCGGTTCGGGCGGCAAGGCATTCTGGGAGCTGTCCCAGGAGATGGAGGAAGAACCTCAGCTCTATGAGGACGCCGCGGAAGACACCAATCCTGACTACACAACCCCTAGTGGCATCGGGGATGACACCACTGATGGTGCCGCCGAGGATGCCACCACTGATGATGGCAGCGCACGCACAGATGGCAGCCAACCGAAGAGGCAACGGAAGGACCGGCGCCCGAACGTGCTCGGCACCGTCAAGGAGGAACTTACTGAAGTGTCCTCCGGTGGGCATCCAACGGCGCCCAAAGAATTAGTCAGGGGGTACGCGGGACAGCTCAGGTGCATTCTCCGGAGCACCGTCTCGATCAACACCGAGAACCTAAGGCATCGTGACCGAGGGAATTTGCGCAACCTCCTCTTCACGAAGCTGCACGAACGATACAAGTTCCCCGGTGACTGCGCAAACACACGCCTCTCAGGGAATAAAGTGAACAGTGCCGCCCTCACAAAGATGAGCACGGCCCTGGCTACTTGGAGAGCTGCGGTGAAGAGTAGGATTCTAAGAGGTGATAGTTACGAGAAGATCAAGGAGAAAAATCCTTCGATCAGCGAAGCTGACTACCTGGAGTTCAAGATCAAGTGCGAGAGCAACACATTCGAGGAATCAAGTCAGTGGGGGAAAGATATGTGGGACTTGAACTTAGGGGTCCACACACTCGGTCCCGGCGGTTACAGAATGGCGGAACCTATATGGGACAAGGAGGACGCGGAGCGTGCCGAGCAAGGCCTACCACCCCGCTTCGATAAATACCATGACAAGCAGACCAGGAACTATGTCAGGGCCTGGTACAAGGTGGACCCGGTAACAAAGGAGCTTACCACGGATGCGAAGACCAAGGCACTTGAGCTTGTTCTGGTAAGGAATACACCCCCGCATAATTAGCTCCATATGGTTGCATTCTAATTAATGAAGCCAAATTTCTAAATGGTTCACGTTCCTTCCGCAGGAAACTGAAAGCAGTAGCGCGGGGTCATCTAAGAGCTCCCCTTGGGACACCACTTTAAATAGGGCGTTGAACGTATTGAAACACAAGGATAAGCTCAGTAAGCCGTCGTCAGCTGGTCGTGTGGCCGGCAAAGGCTTGTCCACGAAATGGTCGGATTACTATACCGCTGGGCGAAAGGAGAGAAAGACCAGCTCGGAAAGCCAGGAGCGCGAGGTTCAAGAACTCAAGGCACAAGTGGCGTGGATTCCGGAGATTGTCGAAGAGCAAGTGCGAGACCAACTGGGAGCGACGATCACCGCCATTGTGCCTACCTTGATTGAGGGGCTGCAGGCGTGGATGGCGGGCGGCCAACAGGGGCCGCCCCCGATTCCCAGCTTCATGGACAGCAACTCGCACAACGCGCCGGCGGCGCCATTGGTGTCTCCGGCGGAGGCGGCATTGGTGTCTCCGGTGTCGGCGCCGGCATTGGAGCTTAATGCACCCGGGTGTGGGAAGAATACGCCGGCTGGCACCTCGGTAGCAAGCGGCCCCTCCGTCACTTGCACGCCCGCCGTTGGCGGTGCCTCGACATTAGCCGAGCTCGACGCCATCACGGTACCTAATTAAGCCTCTCGGCCGATGACTTCATCTCCTTGCCTTTGACTGGGCATCCCTGACGCCCTACATGTTTTCACAGGGCGCCGCCGATGTCCCATGCACTCTCCTGCACTTCGTGGACGGCCAGTTGATCGATGTCGCCAATGCCAGAATTGTTCAACCGGGCAGCCGCGTGTTCCACGGTAATCCGATGCCACCCACCGTGTATAGGGTTCAACTGGTTCGGGTGCTGCCAGGCTGCGACGACTTGCTACCTCCGTTTCGACCCCCTGGGGCCGACGAAGATGATGTGATGACCCTCAGCGCCTGCTTAAGCTGGCCCCTGCTTTGGCCGAAGAGCCAGATTCGTTTGGGGGCGGGGGACACCACCCCACAGACAACACCGCCAGTCGTGCCGGCGCCAAGCCATGGCAAGACTGCCGCAACGCTACCGGACATGCCGGACATGCATATGGCACAGGATCCGGACATGCATATGGCACAGGATCCGGACGATGACGACGGTACATTTACCATCGTCGATAAGTACTTCAACGAACATGGGTACGGTGACGAATTCTTGGGGCCTCCTTCTCAAGAACCCAACCCTGCAAAAGACGATAGCGATCTAGCTGGTACCGCGGAGAAACCCAATTGCAACAGGCGTCGTCTGGCATTCAGTTCTCAGGAGACGCCTCCAGCTGCCGCCTTCACCGAGCCTCAGATAGCCGAGGTGCGAAATATTATCAGCCCCAACACACTCAAGAAGGCGGTCTCTGAGCAGAACTCGATCCCATTACAGCAGAAGAAGAAGGGACGGAAAAGAAAGAATAACAAGCAGGGTGCGAGCCAGCCGGCACCGAGTACGATCCGTGCTCAGGACGGGCCACCTTCACCTAAGGATATCTCGAGGAGGGTGCATGTGGCGGGTAGGCCGATGCTACCGACTAATCTGCTCAATGCTGCAACCGGTGCTATGCGGAGTCTGCATGACAGTGTTCTTTCTTTGGAGAAGCGGCGTCTCTTCGAGAATGATGTGGCATACCCGGTTTTCGTGGCCAAGGTGCCAGAGGGCAAGGGCTTTGTCGATAGCACCATCGGGGGTATGATCGTCCTGCGGTTTGATGACATCTTCGCTATGTTTAACCTTCATCCGCTGCACTACACCTTCATTCGGCTATTTTCGCTGAGTATGGAGAAGCGGATCATTAGAGACAAGACCCCGGACATCGTGATAGTCGACCCCTTCTACATGCGTGCCAAGATCTTGGGCAGCGCTGGGGACCGGCAAGTCGCGAGTTCATACCTCGAAGGCGTCATTCTGGCAAACCCAGATAAGGATAACTTCCTCGTGCCTTACTTACCCGAGTAAGTCATCCCCTCACCGCCCCGTAACATATGATTTCTTAGATTTCGATCATTCTTTTTTTTTCTAACATTCCGTGTTTTGTGCAGTGACACACATTGCACACTCATCCTCTTAAGCCCGAAATATTCCACGGCCACATATTTCGACTCGGACCGTCAGTCGAAGAAAGACTACACAAATATCAAGAAAGTTCTTGATGAAGCTCTTCCCGGCTACGCCAGATCTGGAGGCACCTTCAGCAGGCCAATTCGTAGGTACGGCAAGCACGTGTTCACCCACAATACGACGTTCCCCTGCGTCAAGCAGCCGCCTGGCGGTCAGAAGGATGCCTACTACGCCCTCCATCACATGCGGGCGATCGTACGGGACCATAATCACCTTCTGCTACCAAATAATCTCAAAGATTGGGCCGCACGCTTGTCGGCAATCCAGGACGCGGACATCAGACAAGAATTCTTTCACATCTAGTCGGAGTTTGCGGAAATCATCCATCAAGATGTCCTTCGTACCTCGGGGCAGTTCTACCTCAGATATCAACCGTCCAACAGTGAGATAGAAACAACGCTACAAATGCAGGCTGACAATGCCCGCGATTTCATGACCATCACGAAAGACGGCGGCTTCATCCACGCTCTGGTCCCTGAGTCGAGTCGAAAGTAGTGATGCTATGTAGTTCTAAAATATCGATTAGCTCATGTTGTAATTAAACTTTAATGAACTTGTATGTCTCTTTAGTTTGGACAGTCGTTCAACTTATATGTAATCGATGCTATTTATTAGTAGGACCATGAATCATGCTATTAATGTGTTGCTTTTCTCTTCCGATCCTTTTGTTGCATACTTATATATTGCTTATGTATTGTCTGTGAATTGCTACTAACGTTTTGTTTGTCTAGTGCATAGAGATGCCGTCGTATGTCGTGTACAAGGGTAAGGTTCCCGGAGTCTATGACGACTGGGAGGAGTGTCAGAGACAGGTTCACCGTTTCAGCGGTAACAGTTACAAAGGGTACACCACTAGGGCGGAGGCGGAAGCTAGATACGCGCACTATCTAGCGGGAGAGAGGAGGGAGCGGAGGAGGAACCGGATGAAGACCAGTTTCATCGCGATGATGCTCATCATGACCGCAGCTCTCTTCTATGTGATGGTAGTTTAGATATCGACTTGTAATGTGAAGACAGACTCGCTACTCGCGGTCTCGAGACTTGTAATGTTCTAACTTTGTTCGGTATTTTGAATTCGGAGACTAATATGATGAATTGTATTCGGAGACTAATCTTCTATTGTATTCGATAAATCTGCTGTTTATATGTTGTGCTGTCTATATTCTGTGCAGTAATATATTTTGTAACCTGTGCAAATATCAGAAAAGAAAAAAATTCCTAATATTCATACTAGTGGCGCACCATACTGCACTTTAGTGGCGCACTGCAATAAACACACTAGCGGCGCATTATCTAGAAGTGCGCCATTAGTAACCCAGAGCACAAGGTAAATATGGCCCCCTAGGAGGCATAGTAATGGCGCGCCGTTTTACATATTAATGGCGCACTGCCAGGTGCGCCACTATTGTCTGGTATACTAATGGCGCACCAGGGGTGCGCCATTAGTATTTGTTACTAGTGGCGTGATGATAGTGGCGCACCTATAGTGCGCCATTAATGGCCAAAACAGGTGCGCCACTAATTAGCCTTTTCCTAGTAGTGTCCGTCCGAATCATGTTAGCAATTGCCGCATTTTATGATTATGAAATTTGGCAAATGGATGTAAAAACTGCATTCCTGAATGGATTTCTGGAAGAAGAGTTGTATATGATGCAACCCGAAGGTTTTATCGATCCAAAGGATGCTAACAAAGTGTGCAAGCTCCAGCGATCCATTTATGGACTGGTGCAAGCATCTCGGAGTTGGAATAAACATTTTGATAGTGTGATCAAAGCATATGGTTTTATACAGACTTTTGGAGAAGCCTGTATTTACAAGAAAGTGAGTGGGAGCTCTGTAGCATTTCTAATATTATATGTGGATGACATATTGTTGATTGGAAATGATATATAATTTCTGGATAGCATAAAAGGATACTTGAATAAAAGTTTTTCAATGAAAGACCTCGGTGAAGCTGCTTATATATTGGGCATCAAGATCTATAGAGATAGATCAAGACGCTTAATTGGACTTTCACAAAGCACATACCTTGATAAAGTTTTGAAGAAGTTCAAAATGGATCAAGCAAAGAAAGGGTTCTTGCCTGTGTTACAAGGTGTGAAGTTGAGTAAGACTCAATGCCCGACCACTGCAGAAGATAGAGAGAAAATGAAAGTCATTCCCTATGCCTCAGCCATAGGTTCTATCATGTATGCAATGCTGTGTACCAGACCTGATGTGTGCCTTGTTATAAGTTTAGCAGGGAGGTACCAAAGTAATCCAGGAGTGGATCACTGGACAGCGGTCAAGAACATCCTGAAATACCTGAAAAGGACTAAGGATATGTTTCTCGTTTATGGAGGTGACAAAGAGCTCGTCGTAAGTGGTTACGTCGATGCAAGTTTTGACACTGATCCGGATGACTCTAAGTCACAAACCGGATATGTATTTATATTGAACGGTGGAGCTGTCAGTTGGTGTAGTTCTAAGCAAAGCGTCGTGGCGGGATCTACGTGTGAAGCAGAGTACATAGCTGCTTCGGAAGCAGTGAATGAAGGAGTCTGGATGAAGGAGTTCATATCCGATCTAGGTGTCATACCTAGTGCATCGGGTCCAATGAAAATCTTTTGTGACAATACTGGTGCAATTGCCTTGGCAAAGGAATCCAGATTTCACAAGAGAACCAAGCACATCAAGAGACGCTTCAATTCCATCCGCGATCAAGTCAAGGAGGGAGACATAGAGATTTGCAAGATACATATGGATCTGAATGTTGCAGACCCGTTGACTAAGCCTCTCTCACGAGCAAAACATGATCAGCACCAAGACTCCATGGGTGTTAGAATCATTACTGTGTAATCTAGATTATTGACTCTAGTGCAAGTGGGAGACTGAAGGAAATATGCCCTAGAGGCAATAATAAAGTTGTTATTTATATTTCCTTATATCATGATAAATGTTTATTATTCATGCTAGAATTGTATTAACCGGAAACTTAATACATGTGTGAATACATAGACAAACAAAGTGTCACTAGTATGCCTCTACTTGACTAGCTCGTTAATCAAAGATGGTTAAGTTTCCTAGCCATAGACATGAGTTGTTATTTGATGAACGGGATCACATCATTAGAGAATGATGTGATTGACAAGACCCATCCGTTAGCTTAGCACGATGATCGTTTAGTTTGTTGCTATTGCTTTCTTCATGACTTATACATGTTCCTCTGACTATGAGATTATGCAACTCCCGAATACCGGAGGAACACCTTGTGTGCTATCAAACGTCACAACGTAACTGGGTGATTATAAAGATGCTCTACAGGTGTCTCCGATGGTGTTTGTTGAGTTGGCATAGATCGAGATTAGGATTTGTCACTCCGATTGTCGGAGAGGTATCTCTGGGCCCTCTCGGTAATGCACATCATATGAAGCCTTGCAAGCAATGTGACTAATGACTTAGTTACGGGATGATACATTACGAAACGAGTAAAGAGACTTGCCGGTAACGAGATTGAACTAGGTATTGAGATACCGACGATCGAATCTCGGGTAAGTAACATACCAATGACAAAGGGAACAACGTATGTTGTTATGCGGTTTGACCGATAAAGATCTTCGTAGAATATGTGGTAGTCAATATGAGCATCCAGGTTCCGCTATTCGTTATTGACCGGAGATGAGTCTCGGTCATGTCTACATAGTTCTCGAACCCGTAGGGTCCGCACGCTTAATGTTCGATGACGATCGGTATTATGAGTTTATGTGTTTTGATGTACTGAAGGTAGTTCGGAGTCTTGGATGTGATCACGGACATGACGAGGAGTCTCGGAATGTCCGAGAGGTAAAGATTGATGTATTGGAAGATAGTATTTGGCCTCCGGAAAGGTTCCGGATATTTATCGGAGTGCCGGAAGGGTTATCGGAACCACCGGAGAAGTAATGGGCCTTATTGGGCCTAGGGGAGAGAGAGAGGGGCAGCCAAGGGCTGGCCGCGCCCCCCCCCCCCCTCCCATGGGCCTAGTCCGAATTGGACTAGGGGGAGGGTGGCGCCCCCTCCTTCCTTCTCTTTCCCCCTCCTTCCTTCTTCTCCTAGTAGGACTAGGAAAGGGGGGAGTCCTACTCCTACTAGGAGGAGGATTCCTCCCCCCTTGGCGCGCCTATGAGGGCCGGCTGGCCTCCCCCTCCCTCCTTTATATACGTGGGGAGGGGGCACCCTAGGACACACAAGTTAATTGTTTTAGCCGTGTGCGGTGCCCCCCTCCACAGATTTCCACCTCGGTCATATTTTCGGAGAGCTTAGGCGAAGCCCTGCCGGAATCACTTCATCATCACCGTCACCACGCCGTCGTGCTGACGAAACTCTCCCTCGGCCTCAGCTGGATCAAGAGTATGAGGGATGTCACTGAGCTGAACGTGTGCAGATCGCGGAGGTGCCGTACGTTTGGTACTTGAATCGGTTGGATCGCGAAGACGTTCGACTACATCAACCGCGTTACTAAACGCTTCCGCTTTCGGTCTACGAGGGTACATGGACACACTCTCCCGCTCGTTGCTATGCTTCTCCTAGATAGATCTTGCGTGATCGTAGGAATTTTTTTGAAATACTACGTTCCCCAACAAGACTGGTAGTACTCATGTAGGGCCAGCGAAGTCTCCTGCAGTGGAGCCATCGGTGGTTGTTGATGCTGATTCTCTAGCTCCTCCTACTACAGCACAACCAACAGATTTTGTTTTTTCAGATTCTCCAGCTGCTACTGGTGTACTTGAAGATGATATTTCAATGTCTACTGGAGATGGCGATGATTCAGAAACTAAAAGTGATAGTCTGGCAAAGGAGGATGATCTTTCCAGTGCTGCTACTGGTTTAGGCATGAATCCATAAAGAGAGGAGCATGCTTCTCTCTTCTTTCCCCATCCCCATCCCTTTTGTTTTTGGTTTGCCTATTTGATATCCCTATGTACTGTTTGTGTGGTACAAGTTGAACTTCTGGTTTGTCCTTTGTCATGTGATTGTAAATAAAGTGAAGTACAGTTGTTTTTATGTGGGGGGAAGGTGTGAACTGCATGGGTTGTGATGTTTTTAATTCTGTGGGTTCTCTTTTACCAGTTGAGATGTGTTTCTTTGTAGCACCTGTCATGATCTATGTGTTTGAATCTGATTTTTGTTAGTTGTGTGCATGGCAATCCCTTAAATTTCAGGGAACACTTGTGTCTATGTGTTGTATTGCTTTTCCCATACTCGAAATCCTTTATATATATGTATGTTTTGTATCTTGCTCTTATTTTTGTTGGAAATATCTCCTAGAGGCAATAATAAAGTGGTTATTATTATATTTCCTTGTTCATGATAACCATTTATTATCCATGCTATAATTGTATTGACCGGAAACTCAAATACATGTGTGGATACATAGACAACAGCATGTCCCTAGTGAGCCTCTACCGGACTAGCTCGTTGATCAAAGATGGCTATGGTTTCCTAGTCATAGACATGAGTTGTGTGTATCAAACGTCGCAACATAACTGGGTGACTATAAAGATGCTCTACAGGTATCTCCGAGGGTGTCTATTGAGTTGGCATGGATCAAGACTGGGATTTGTCACTCCGTATGACGGAGAGGTATCTCAGGGCCCTCTCTGTCGGGGCGGATGGACCCCTGGCAGGCAACGGAACCCAGATCTCTTTCAAAAACATTGGGGCGGGCAAAGCCCCTCAATCCGGCTCGCCCCTGGCCGGCTCCACAGCGTGAGCCGGCCGGGTGCCATGACCCAGCCAGCCGGCTAGCGCATGCCGGCCGTCCATGAGAAGTCAACCCCAAAGACAAGCAAGCATGGCAACAGTGCCCCCTACTTTACGCCGGCCCCGGCGGGCTCGGCAGCGGCGCTCCCATGCCCCCGCCCGGGGTAGGCGGTGTCCTGGGGGCACGGCCCTTTAGCAGGGCGGCGCTGACCGTTCCACGATGCTCGGCGAGGCGTGCCACAGTACCCAGCAGCCGGCCGTACCCGCACCCGGCGGCCTCGGTATGGCCCGCACCCGGCGAACCCGACGACACCCGCACCCGACGGACCCGGCAGACCTGGTGGCCCCCACTGCCGGTTCCTAGACACTGACACTAGGGCCCCGCGCCCATGTAACATTACCATTGTAACCCCGGGGGGCCAGCCTATAAGACCCCCCGGTGCCCCTCCATGCAAAGGGGTGAAGCAATCATCAGTAGAACACACACACACGGAGAGGGAGCAGCCTATGCACTGGCCTGTCTTCCTTCCTCCCAAGAACAGCTCTAGGAGCAAGCCTGTATCCACCTCATATAAACCACACTCGGCAGGACTAGGGGTGTTATCTCTCCAAAGAGCCCCAAACCTGGGTACGTCTTGTGTCCCCCACTCACTCGTACCAACATCGCCTCTGGAGCCCATCGGTGCCCTCATGCTTGTTCCTCTCTTTAGCCATCCCATGGCATCTGCCATGAGCTCACCACGACACTCTCGGTAATACAACATCACAAGAAGCTTGCAAGCATGTGACTAATGAGTTTGGTCATGGGATCTTGTATTACGGAACGAGTAAAGAGACTTGCCGGTAATGAGATTGAACTAGGTATGGAGATACCGACGATCGAATCTCGGGCAAGTAACATATCGCCGGACAAAGGGAATTGTGTACGGGATTAACTGAATCCTTGACATTGTGGTTCAACCGATAAAGATCTTCATGGAATATGTAGGAATCAATATGGGCATCCAGGTCCCGCTATTAGTTATTGATCGCAGAGGAGTCTCGGTCATGTCTACATGATTCTCGAACCCGTAGGGTCGCACGCTTAACGTTCGGTAGCGCTAGGGTAGTATTGAGATATTAATAGTGGAAAGTCCGAAGTTGTTAGAAGTCCCGGATGGGATCCAGGACATCACGAGGAGCTCCGGAATAGTCCGGAGGTAAAGATTCATATATGGAAAGTTGTTATCGGGGTTCCGAAAAAAGCTTGAGTTTTTTCGGTATTGTACTGGGAAGGTTCTAGAAGGTTCCAGAGTAGGGCCCACATGCATGGGGGACCCACATGAATGTGGGAAGTGGGGAAAGTCCCCACAACCCTGGTCTAGGCGCACCAAGATCTTCCCTTAAAAGGAATAGTATCATATCCCAAGGGGATAAGATCAGGATCCCTAAAAAGGGGGATAGCGACCGGTGGGGAAGGAAAGGTGGGATTTCCTTCCTCCCCCTTTGGCCAACAAACCTAGGGCCTTGGAGGGCAAGCCACCATCCCCCTCCACGCCTATATAAAGGTGGGGAGGTGTTGGGGGCCGCCACCCTTGGACCCTTGCCCGTTACCTCTCCCAACTCCTCCCACGTTTCACTGGTACGCGCTTGGCGAAGCCCTGCCGGAATTCCACTGCCACCACCACCGCCATACCATCGTGTTGGTCTCGATCTCATCTACCCCCTCTCTCTCACTTGGCGGATCAAGAAGGAGAGGACGCCGCCGAGCCGCACGTGTGCTAAACTCGAAGGTGCCGTCCGTTCGACACTTTATCGGGAGTTCGTGGATGGATCGTGATTGGATCGCGAAGACGTTCGACTACATCAAACGTGTTTCTTAACGCTTCCTCTTAGCAATCTACAAGGGTATGTAGATCCAATTTCTCCTCTCATAGATGTGCATCTCCTGGATTGATCTTGGTGAGCGTAGGAAATTTTTTGTTTCCCAAGCAACGTTCCCCAACAGTGGCATTATGAGCTAGGTCTATGCATAGATGACATCACGAGTAGAACACAATGGAGTTTGTGGGTGTTGATATTCAGATTGCTTCCTTCCATGGTCTTTTCTTGATTCAGCGATATTGTGGAATGAAGCGGCCCGGACCAACTTTACATGTCCACGTACGTGTGACCGGTTCCATCGACTGACATGCAACTTGTTGCATAAAGATGGATGGCGGCTGTCTGTCTCTTCCACCTTAGTTGAATCAGATTCGACAAAGGCGGTCCTTGTAGAAGGTTAAATAGCAACTTGCATATCACCGTTGTGGCTTTGCGTAGGTAAGAACGGTTCTTACTAGTTACCCATAGCAGCCATGTAAAACATGCAACCACAAAGTAGAGGACGCCTAACTTGTTTTTGCAGGGTATGTTGTGATATGATATGGCCAAAGACATGATGAGATATATTTGATGTATGAGATGATCATGTTTTGTATAGATTATCATGACTTGCATGTCGATGAATACGGCAACCGGCAGGAGCCATAGGGTTGTCTTTAATTATTGTATGACCTACGTGTCAATCATTAAGCGCTTTGTAATGATTTACTTTATCGCTAAGCGGTAGCAATAGTTGTAGAAGCATGGTTGGCGTGACAACCCCGATGGCGACACGATGATGGAGATCATGGTGTCATGCCGGTGACGATGGAGATTATGCCGGTGCTTGAAGATGGAGATCAAACTCACAAGATGATGGCCATATCATGTCACTTATGATTTGCATGTGATGTTAATCCTTTTATGCATCTTATTTTGCTTAGGACCACGGTAGCATTATAAGGTGATCCCTCACTAAAACTTCAAGATAAAATTGTGTTCTCCCCAAGTGTGCACCGTTGCGAAAGTTCGTCGTTTCGAAGCACCACGTGATGATCGGGTGTGATAGACTCTGCGTTCACATACAACGGGTACAAGCTAGTTTTGCACATGCGGAACACTTGGGGTAAACTTGACGAGCCTAGCATGTACAGACATGGCTCGGAACACAAGAGACCGAAAGGTCGAACATGAGTCATATAGTAGATATGATCAACATGGATATGTTCACCATTGAAACCACCTCATCTCACGTGATGATCGGACTTGGGTTGGTGGATTTGGATCATGTTACACTCGGACGACCGGAGAGATGTCGATTTGAGTGGGAGTTCTTAGGTAATATGATTAATTGAACTCATTATCTTGAACAATAGTCTAAAGTTGCATTTGCAAATTATGTTGTAGATCAATGGCTCGCGCAGTAGCTCCCCTGAATTTCAATGTGTTCCTAGAGAAAGCTAAGCTGAAAGATGATGGGAGTAACTTTGTGGACTGGGCCCATAATCTGAGGATTATCCTCACGGCTGCCCAAAAGTCTGATGTCCTTGATGCACCACTTGGTGCGCCACCCCCTCCAGCGACTGTAGACGTTGTGAACGCCTGGCAGTCACGTGTTGATGACTACTCAATAGTTCAGTGCGCCATGTTGTATGGCTTAGAACCGGGACTTCAAAGGCGTTTTGAACGTCATGGAGCATACGAGATGTTCCAGGAATTGAAGTTTATTTTTTAGAAGAATGCCCGGATCGAGAGGTATGAGACCTCCGATAAGTTCTATGCCTGCAAGATGGAGGAGAACGGGTCTGTCAGTGAGCACATACTCAGAATGTCTGGGTATTACAATCGTCTGGCTGAGTTGGGAGTTGAGCTCCCGCCTGAGGCGGTCAATGACAGAGTTCTTCAGTCGCTACCACCTAGCTACAAGAGCTTTGTGTTGAACTATAACATGCAAGGTGTCGGTGTCAAAACTGGCAGACCTCGGGGTAGGGGGTCCCGAGCTGTGGATCTAGGATCGATGGGGAACAGGAGACGATGAACATGATATTTATCCAGGTTCGGGCCCTCTCGAAGAGGTAATACCCTATGTTCTGCTTGATTGTATTGGATGTATAGTATGGTTACAGAGTAGATCTACCTCGAGATCAGCACGAGCTAAGGTGATGAGGTGATGAATATAGATCTCCCCCTAAAGACTACAACCCTCGGTTTATATAGACACCGGTAGGGTTAGGGTTACCGGAGATAGATTACAATAAGGGATAAAAAGATCCTGCCTATCCTTGACTTGGAGGGCACACCACGGCTTCATAGATATCCCGTCACTATACAACTTCTCCAGTCTGGCCCATATTCAATGGGTCGACGCCCCGAGGACCCCTTAGTCCATAACTCCCTCTGTAGCCCCCGAACTAGCCTCCAATGCCGGGGATTGTCCTCTGGAATCTTCATATCATCGGCTTGCAAGACGAGTTCTTCCATTCCTTTATTCAGTTTGGAGCCGCATCAACCTCACCAAACACTATCCGGAGCCCGAACTAATGTACTTGGGCCCGGGCAGTTTCAAGATTCTGGGATCCGAAGATATCTCGAGATTGAGGTGGGACCATCAGAGTTTTAATGCCATTCCTCGGGGCAAGGGCTTCGTGCACCTTTTCAGAAGGTGTGCGGCCCAATGCCATCCTTCCTTGAGCCCGTCCTTCCATCTTCACGGTGAGACACTTATTTATAGATCCAAAGGTGCGGGGGACAGCTTACTTCCCCCTTTCACCAAGAACGACACCGAAGAAATTCCTCGACGCCATGGCCGACCTCCCAGGTTCATCCTCGCGCCTGCACGGCCCACTCCCAGGAGACTGGTCGAGCTGTTCAGTTTCACACCTTCAGCTGAGGCGCTTGTAGACGCAGTGCTTCCTCCCTCCGGCAGATTTGGTCCCCATCCGCGCCAGTCTCATCTCCGTCGATGGCTGCGCCCTCGCCGAGAACTCCCCCGCTCCGAGCAAGGAGGAGATGGTATGTCTCGTGCCCTTCCTTCTAAGAGGTTTGGGCTTTCCCATCCACCCCTTTTTACGGGGTTTGTTGGAGTTCTATGGGATCCAGCTCCACAACCCCACCCCGGGGTCCATATTGCATATCTCTGGCTTTGTAACCCTTTGCGAGATATTTTTGAGCTGCGAGGCCCACTTCGATTTGTGGAGGAAGTATTTCTGTCTTGTCCCTCGCCACCGGGGGATACATATTCGAGGTGGGCGGCGCCGAAGTATGGCGTATAGCTGGGACAGGGTACCCAATTGGAACCCCACGAAAAGATCTCGAAGGATGGACCTCGGAGTGGTTTTATATTGAAGACATCCCCCTCACCGATCCAATTCGGCAAGGGTTACCCGAATACTCAAACGATCCGCCTATAAAGCGGTTCAACTGGCGGCCGAAAGGCCCTTCCCAACAGGACAGCGAAGAGGTGCGTTCGTTGGCAGCCAAGGTCAGGCTGCTAACCAGCAGTAAGCTGACCATGATCGAAGTGATGGCCATTGCCATGACCCGATGCGTGCAACCCCTCCAGCAACGGGGTCATCCTTTATGGTGCTATAACGGGACCAATGACGTAACCCGTTACCAGCGACAAGGGCCAGACAGTAAGGCGGCTCTGGCCAAAATATTGGTCGATCTCTTCAAGGGAGAGGAGGCGGATTTCGCTCGAATGAGTAATCGAGAAGGTTGCTCCGGATACAATCCGGCGGACTGGGTAAGCCATTATCCACTGTCTTGAGCTCACGGATTACGCTCGAACTCTGACTGGTTGTATTTGAACAGGGATGGAGGCGTCAAGTTGCGTCCATTAATTGCCCTCCTCCTCAACCGGAGGATCATTCCCGTGACGACGATCCAGGGTATCATGACGACCCAGAGACGTCGATTGATTTTGAAGACGGGGTGTTTTATCAGGAGAGCCTTGACGGCACCAAGGTCGCTCTGACAGCCGATCACCCCGGGGCTCTTCCCTCTTCCACAGTAAGTGAAAAGAAGACCCTCTCCCGAACAGGGCGCTCATCTCGCGCTATTCCCCACGTGCTGACTTCTGTTCCCAAGGGTCGCCGCACTACGCGTCAGACCGTCTTCGGAGGAGCGCGGACCGCACCAGCTTCGGCCCCTAACGGGAGATCAAAGCGGAAGGCCTCTGCCGAAGCGGGAGCACCTGCCTCCTCGGCCCTGAGGTGACGTATTTCGGAATTACAGCGAGGGTTGCCTTTAATACATTTTTATTAAAACTTGCTTAATTTTGCAGAAGACGTGTGCCCCTGCATCAGTCCGAAGATTCCCCGGGTGCGCCGAATCGCAGCTCCGGTCCTAAGTCTTCGGCACAAGTCGGAGCTTCCTCCGAACACGCGGCAGCCGGCGCGCCTCCGACGGATTCCGATGATGTTTCGGTTACCAACTCCGAAGTCGAGAGCGTGATGAATCATTGCCGCCGGAGGAAAACTTTACGTCATACTACCTTTGTCGACCAGGAATTTAGTGTCTTTAATTCGGTGGATGTGTACCTTGGAGCGGCCCGGACAGGTCTTGAAGGGATCGCCGGTCTTTTTGCCGCCAGAGTGCAAGTATGTAACTAAAATAGCTTGAAAGCAGATCATGTTCCCTAACCAATTAGCACTCAAGTCTTAATTTGGGCGGGACGGCTGAGTTAAGGATTTGTAATGATATGATTTTTGTAGGCCGCAAGAGAGCAGAGCAAAAGACTGTCAGAGAACCTTGAGGTTAGCCGGAGACAGCTGGTCGAAGCCAAGCCGAACTGGACGCTGCAGCGAGTTGCTGGAGTTGCTCTAGGTGGCGTCCCCGTCATACGCTTATGCCGCGCGTGGTTCGCGGTCGACTATCTCGGAGTCCCTGGTCGGGGTATGCAGTGCGAGTTGGTTCACGGGCGCACGTCGGTGGGAGCGCCTAGTTCCACGGGCCGACGAGTCGATGACGCACCGCATCGATCACAAAAGCTAATGTACACTGATACAAACGAGACTGCTGTAGCTAGTAATGGAATTCGGAGGGAGGGCATCCACCACTCTTGTGTTAAAAAAACAAACGAACGCATTCTTGGTACGTCACGGCACAGCGCGAAACACACGCGCTTGTACATCACAATCACGTCGCAGAAAGGGGACGATGGCGTGCGCGCGGAATTGCCTTTTTTGTCTTCACGGGAGGTGCTCCGGCCGCCTCGGGCTGCCGTGGTGGTGCAGCGGGTCCGGCCCAGCCGGTACGGACCGCAGCTCCTCGTCCCCTGCCGGCGGCGACCACCACGCAGACCTAGCGCCGCCCGCCGCGCTGCTCCTTGGACTAGCAGTTGAGCACAATGTCAGCACTCACACAGAACGTAAACATGATATTTTGTTGATCTAGTGCAGGAGTTCGGGCTTGAGACTGAGAGAAAGGTACCTCCGATCCCACACGGAGAAATCCCGCGGCAGCCGGGCTCTTGCGGTCGCCGAACCCACCCACCGGCCTTGAGACAGGAACACCAGCAACAGCTTGCTTGAGACCAGAGAAATAATCCTTGCAAGAGGTAGGACAAAACGAACAGCAGCAATGACTCCAAGTTAATGTTTGGCCCTACGGCTAGTACGTACCGACACGTGCCTGCGCTGGAGGGACGAGAAGGACGAGAGCTGCTGCGCAACACCATGCAGCCACCAAGCACAGCAAAAACCGGACCTTGGCCATGGATGATGGCGAGATTTTTTTTCAAAACTATGACTAAATTTATAGCATTTTTAAAAATTATTGAGCAGAATGCAAAAAATATCAGAAATAGCACCCTGTCGGCCTGGGCTGGGCCGACGGGGGGGCTGTCGGCCTAGGGTGGGCCGATGGGGGCCTGTCGGCCACCAGTAAGCGGATGGGGGGCCTGTCGGCCACCAGTAGGTCGATGGGTGGCCTGTCGGCCTACACGAAGCCGACGAGTCCTCCACACGGCCGAGTGGGCTCCTGCTGGCCCATGGTAAGCTGAAATGTTTTTTTTTGTGAAATTTGACTTATTAATGATGTACAACGATTGCCCGTCTTATAAATATTGTATAAATATTATTTATGCTACCTTTCCCGTCATCCTTTCTCGTCAACCCTTTCCCGCCATTTTCTACTCTCTTTCTATAAAACCCCCTTGACAGTAAGGTGGGTAGGCAGTGCAGTGTAGTGTAGTAGGCAGTGCTGTGGGCCGAGGGGTTTTAAGTGTTTTTTTTTACAAATAAATTCATTATAATTGCTGCACAACCATTCCCCCTCATTTCCCTCAATATTTTCCCGCCAACTCTGTGCCGATATATGTTCCCGCAACCCGTTTCCCACCAACCCCTTCCCGCCACCCGTTTCCCGCCACCCGTTTCCAGCCAACCCCTTCCCGCCACCCGTTTCCCGCCAACCCCTTCCCGCCATATGTTCCCGGCACCTTTCCCTCCATACCGCAGTCGTTCTTTCCCGCCATTTTCTCCTCTCTACCTATAAAACCCCCTTCACACGGAGTTGGATAAGCAGTCCATTTTAGTGTAGTCGAGATGTCCGATTATCCTTTCGATCGTAGTTTTCACCCTGAGATGAGCAAATGTCTTCTTAGGCTAGCCACAAATTTCAGGATGGACAATAGGATAGTTCCATGGGCCGAACTCATCTGTAGTGACACCATACAGAATGAGTTGGCTCACGCATTATGTAGGTCTGGGTGGCCTGAAAGGACCTATGAGGAGGTACGTAAAGAACTTCTTAGGTTGCATGGAAGGTGGAAGAAGGTAGTGCAGACGAAGAGTGAAAATTTTATAAGGATTGCAGCAGAGCATACATATTTATGGACTGCCGACAGCGAAGACAAAGACGATATCTTCATGCCGAGCACCAAGGCCAAGAGTACCGCATCGTCGAAGGGCAAGAGTACCGCATCGTCGAAGGGCAAGAGTACCGCATCGTCGAAGGGCAAGAGTGCTGCAGCGACGGAGGATGACGATGATGCCTTCATGTAGTATGTAAGCTGTATTTTGTAAGTTCAGTCCTACCATTTATGTGAGATGTACTTGTATCTTAATTATCGGTTGCAGTCTCTTTGGAAATGTAACTCGAATAACAATGCGGATTAATAGTAATATGTCCCTCGCATGCATAAAACAATATATGTATCCTGATCAGATAGAAGTAAGTGCGATAGTAACATATGCGAATAGTCTGAAACTAATATATTTAACGACTCATACATAGATAACGATATCACTGGGGGGGACGACGACGAATCTGGGTCTTCCTCGGACGAGGACCGGAAGGCGATAAGCGATCAGCCGGTGGATGACGCTGACGATTACCACGACCATAGATAACCTCGTCTGTCTGTGTCTCCTGCGTCAATGGTGGTGGTGGAGTGTGAAGAACTGTCTGCGAGAACTCATAGGTGTTTGCAGCTCGGTCATCATCGTCGTCGTCGCCGGCTAAGAACGAACCAGCACCACTAAGCATCGGTGACTGGACTGAATGCATGAACGGCTGCGACTGGCTGCCGACTGCGGTAAAGTAAAACATGTAAAATTGATTTGTGAACCTACAATGTTTAAAAGAATGTACAAAGTAGTGTTACCTAGGTCCATCTGATGATGCCAGGAAGAGCCCCCTGGTTCTGAAGGAGGTGGCTGCTGGAAGAAAGAGCTCCCTGGTTGTGAAGGAGGTGCCTGCTGCCAGGAAGAGCTCCCTGGTTGTGAACGCTGCACAGAGGGTCGAGGTTCTGAACGCTGCAGAGAGTGGCGTGGCGGACGATGTGCTGGACGAGGAATAGCAACATCCGAAGATCGTCTACATGTAACAACTGCGTAAATCCCCCGTAGCTTCTCATCAAGACGCCTCAACCATGAGACGTTCTTTCGTGGTGGGATATTATCTCCCCTCTCAAAGCGTTGCATTAAAGCGGAAACCTCCTCTAGCGCCTCGCTTGTCAAGTCACCCTGTACACGGAGAGTTAACCAATTAGATCATTGTTGTATGGCAGACAACACGAATAGTCAACCAATTGTATATGTTCAGGTTAAGAAAAAACTTAACATGTGAGAACCATAGCACGTACCGCGTGGTGTCTGGTTCCCATAACAGAGGCAGTTGGGTACATATCGCTGGTGAGAGGGGCTTCGATCTGATCAGGAGCTGCTGATGGAACCAAGTACATCCTGGTGCTATGCCGGTAACTCTGCAGATACAACCCGAACTTGTCCCAGTCAAAGGGCCGAACCTCATCCCAGATATTTTTCGGCGCAGTAGTCCATTCGTCCACGTAAGGGCTAATGTCGCGAAGCCAAGAATCGTGGGACTTGTTTCCTCCTGCGCGACTGTACCTGAGATTGACATGCGCGTTACATGATTAGTGATATTCTGAATGCAGACCTGAGAACTAAAATAGTATTACTTACTTGTGCACGTGATCTGGTAAGTGTGGAATAACTGGAATGTCAGGCTCTTGGCATAGGCCGAACTGTCTCATCACCCTATGAAGAGCCATCTCCTCAACCGTCATGTCGAACACCAACTTGGCCTTGGTCATCCAATAGTGTCGATCTCTAGTGCACAATCCAGAAATCCCAACTGGACACCTGGATAATATAGCCTGATGGGAGTATGGCTCCCAGATAACTTGATCCTCGTGCAAACTATCAAACTGCGCCGTGAAGGAGGGGTAGCAGCCCCTCACCTGGCTATGCGCGAACTGTCTCTGTGCATGACAAGAAATAAGCATTAGTAATACTATTGAATGGCAAGAAATAAGCATTAGTAATTCATGTTGTTACTTAATATGAAAATACCTCTCTCCGTGTCCAAACAGATCCCATAGTAGGCAAGTCACCGATAGCAGGCACGTAAGTCCCAGCCATGTCCTCCAAACCAAAAGGTCTATCAACGTAGAGATAGGGTCGACCAATAGGGAATCTCTCGTATGACCAGAGCTGCAACAATAGTGGACATCCTGTAATACCTGATTTTCTAGCCTTCAACGAGCAAGCTTTGCACAGGCCTCTGTTCGCAGCCGCTAACACAGTAGAACCAAAATTCCTCTGCAGAATGTCCCCAGGGCAACGTGCGTTAGCTATCTCTCGTGCAATACCGATGAGTCGTGCATCGACAGTGGTCACGTGGTTCTCCGTGAACATCGTCTTGCCGAACAACCACAAAATATATGCCTCTAGGGATCGGTCAATCTGTGCCTCTGACAACTGAACATTGGGATATCCTAAGGAGACAATCTATATAGAAACCAAAGATTGTTTGAACTATGCAATGAGGACAACAATGAAAACATCAGTTTTTAAAGTTGCCATGAAGGTTACCTGAAACTGGGTCAACCACTTAAAACGAGGCCCGTGAGTATCGTTGTCTAGGACCTTAGCAGTTGGCACCGCAGCCAAAAAACGGCCCTGCATCGATGCTAGCCAACCAGATTCTACCTCTAAAGGACCTATGGCAGCACCGGCCAGAGGTAATCCCAACAAGTAAGACACATCCTGTAAAGTAGGCGCCATCTCTCCCCAGGGAAAGTGAAACGTATGTGTCTCTGGTCTCCATCTATCTACTAAGCAGGTAATGAGTGACTTGTCGTAAGAGAAACGTTTCACTTGCCTCTTGCGTAACTGCATTGGTTCACCTGCCTCATCCAATTGCGGATGTTCAACCCACTCATTCAATGTACCCTCAACCAGCCGTGCCAAGGGTAGAAGTCCAGCCCAACTTAACCTACAAAATAAAGAGAATGTAGCATACAGTTAGCGGCTATTAAAATGATGTCAAACATAGTAAGTCATTATACCGACACATACCTATTAACCCATGAATGGTGTATCATCCAGTTAGACTTTGGGGTGCGAGTGACCAACACGTCTAAGTTCTTGCCCGCTTCCATAAGTGCGGCCCGGTGCCCTCTATCAATATTACGATTAAGCAACGGATACGAAGCCATATCTGCAATTCAAACAACAAATCTCAGGTGCAAATTAAAACATAGTCCAGACATATTAAAAATTAAAACATAGTCCAGACATATTACAAATTAAAACATAGTCAAATAATATTACAAAATAAAACATAGTCCAGACATATTACAAATTATAACATAGTCAAATAATATTACAAATTAAAACATAGTCCAACACATATTACAAATTAAAACATAGTCCAACACATTATATAGCTTGCGAGTTATTTCTTCCTCGTCCGCCCCTTCGGCCTCGACTGCCACGACCACCACGACTGCCACGACCACGTCCGCCTCTTCCTACTGTTGTCGCAGTCGTCGATGTAGAAGCACTCGTCGATGTGGAAGCACCGTCTTTGTTCAGGTCGGGACAATATTTCATCCTATGCCCATAAGCCGCGCATAGCAAACATTGTCTGGTTGCTCCAGCAGCTTCAGATTGGTCCATATCGTTTCGGATGCGCTTTACCTTACGTCTGCCCCTGCTTGTTCGCCGAAGTTCTGGATCCGGAATGTATACTCTCTGCCCATCGTTTACCTTGTTGAAATTGCCGATGACTCTAAACCCTGTCATCTCACCTGTCCAGACATTGAGTACTGCATCTTTTAAATAGAATGGGGACACGAAGGAGATAGCGTCCAACTCAATCTGGCCACAGGCAGCCAACACATGTGAGCAAGGCAGGTGCAACAACTTCGGTTTGTTGCATGTACACTCACAAGTTGGATAAAATTCCGTTCCAATTTTTACCTCGTGCGTCTTCACCTCATTTGCAGAACCAAAACCATCTATAGGAAGCTGAACCTCATACCTCCTTTCCTGATTACCTATGAGTCTGACAGTGTGCTTCTTTGCTTTCTCTATCTTCTTTGCCATGTACTCCATGACACGGCTACAATAAGGTGTGTTCTGGTTATCTGCAATATGCTTCTTTGCTAACTCGTGCCTTTCTCTGAAATATCTCAAAGTGCCATGGAATACAGCCTCTACAATAGCTGTGAGTGGCAATGCTCTATTCCCTCTGAGTACAAAGTTATACACCTCTGCAAGATTGGTTGTCATGTGGCCATACCTAGCTCCATGGGTGTCATGCAGCAAAGACCAATTCACCGGAGGCTCTTTCTCTATCCACTCAAAAAAATTCTTTATTGCCCTGCCCTTCTTTCTCTGAGTATTAGGAGGGTCAATTGCTGGCAAGTCACAAAGACCTACTGGCTCCTCTAGCTCCGCGATGAGTGCTGCTAATTTAACCTGATCTTTTTCCATTTTCTTCCTCGCACGGGCCTGCTTCTTAGTAAACTCATCTAGTTTTGACCAAATAAATTCGTATTTGCGCTGCTGGTTCTGGTTGCATAATTTTTTGAACAAGTTCATCAACCGTTTGTTCTTAAACTGTGAGAAAAAATTAGCCCCAAGATGGCGCATGCACCACCGGCTCTGCAAGTCCTTCCAAGGTGTTGGTTCGTCAGCTGTTGGATTCCTTAGTGTCTTCACGGCCTTCAATATACCAGCATGTCTGTTATGAATGACACAGACGTTTGGTCGGTCTTTCACGATCGCAATTTTAACTTGACGGAAGAACCATACCCAGCTCGGAAAGTTCTCACCCTCCACAAATGCCATGGCAAGTGGGATGATTTGATTGTTCCCGTCCACACCAATAGCAGTCAGGATTTGCCCTTTGTACTGACCAGTCAGGAATGTACCATCCACAAACATCACAGGAGGACAATGCCGGAAAGCTTCGATGCACATAGCGAAAGAGAAGAATACTCGTTTCAACACCTTGAAATCCGGTATACTTTCCAACCTCGTGTGTTGTATGTTAACATAAGTGCCGGGATTCCTCTCCTTCAGTATGTCAAGGAGACGGACAACATTATCATATGAGTCGAAGAACGTCCCAAACCTTTCCTCCATAGCCTTCTGCTTAGCCCTCCAAGCCTTCCCATAAGGAATCTCATAATTCCATCTGACCTTCACTGCTGTCTGGATGTGTTTTGCTTCCATATCTTTCTTCTCCACTATCTCAGTATACATGAGTTGCGCAATGAGAGTTGAAGTCAGGTTTGGATGACGAACCAACAGGTTTTTCCTCACACATTTATGTGGGACCACATTGGTGACAACCCAGTGGATGTTATACTTCGGCACGTGCCCGTGCACCTTCGCAGGACAACCTGTTTCAGCACACTTCACGGTATAGTTTGTTGGACTTGATATGTGTGTCCGGAAAACCCTCTGCGTAGACATAGCCCACTTTATCACCGCATACTTCAATTTTTTCTTTGTATCAAACATAACCCCTATCTGGACTTGGTTCAGATTATACTGCCATGGAGTCTCATGGCCATCGTTCACCGTAAGGCCGGTGGATATGTCCTGATCCCATGCAGAAGGAATCGGTACCTCCACTTCATCCTCGGAATTTTCAGAATCCAGATCCTCCGCAAATCCATCCTCGTCCTCTTCCTCCATCACCCTCTGCATTTCATCGCCTTCCTCATCCCCATCAGCAACACCAAAACCAGCTAATATTATCGACTGACTCTGCCCAGTATCATGACCACAAACATTGTGTGGCACGTAGTCTGACTCTTGGCTAGCATCCACATCCTGTGGCTGTCACCCGGATAAATAAATCTCGTTAGCCACTTGACTACCCTGCCCGGGTTCATACCCCACGTGGAGTTGTACGGTATTCTCCTCCTTCGCCACAGGTTGCACTAGGGCATATGGGTGGATTCTTCTGTCTCGGCAACGACTTAACAGGGTCAACCAATGCTGGCTCCTATCTATCGGCATCAACTCCCACTTCACATTTTTACAGGATTTCGTCCACAATGCAAGAATACTGACGGAACATACTTCAGGATCCAGCCCAAAACTAGTAGTCAACCAGTACTTCAACTGTCTAATGTCCATTCTGTTCGGGTCTGAAAGTGTCATGACGCCATTTTTAAACTCGCTAAGATCAACCCCCAACTCATTATATCGAACATTACCAGGGCCGTAGTAAACAGTCAAATTTACTGATTCAGACATTTTCAACTGTCAGACATTGCCACCTACTCATTAATCGCAATGAAAAAAAATATTACCGGCTACACTAACTAAAAATATTACCGGCTACACTAAAAAAAATATTACCGGCAACACTAACTAAAAATATTACCGGTTGCACTAAAAAAAATATTACCGGCAACACTAACTAAAAATATTACCGGCTGCACTAAAAAAAATATTACCGGCAACACTAACTAAAAATATTACCGGCTGCACTAAAAAAAAATATTACCGGCTACACTAAAAAAAATATTACCGGCTACACTAACTAAAAATATTACCGGCTACACTAAAAAAAATATTACCGGCTACACTAACTAAAAATATTACCGGCTACACTAAAAAAAATATTACCGGCTACACTAACTAAAAATATTACCGGCTACAAAAATATTTGTGACGATAATGGTATACCTTTGACGCGTGTGTCCCCTTCTTCTTCGTCCTCTCTTCAACTCAGCGGCACTGGCCACCTCGCGGACTACTTGCACCACCGGAACTCCAACTCACCACCACATCCTCCTCACCACCACCACCTCCTCCTCACCACCACAGCCTCCTCACCACCACCACCTCCCCCTCACCACCACGCACAAAAAAGTACACCATAGCAAAAAAAAATTACGTACACCGACGGAGAATGCTATGATCTATTATTTCTACGGGTTGGATATGAAAATGGGTGGACGAGGGAAGAGATCGGCGCGGGGGTGGAGAAACGAGAGAGAGAGGAGAAGCAGCGAAGGGAGGAAGAAGAAAGGAGCTGTCGGCCTTATCCAGGAGCTCGTCGGCTTCCTGGAGGCCGACAGGCCCACCTCGGCCTCCACTAGGCCGACAGGCCTCCCCTCGGCCGCCACGAGGCCAACTAGTCCCCCCTCGGCCCATGGCCGGCCGACTAGCCCCCCCTCGGCCCACGGGAGACCGACAGGCCCCCCCTCGGCCCACGGGAGGCCGACGGGGGTGCTATTTGTGGTTTTTTTTGTTTCAGCCCGCTAGTTTTCAAATTTGCTATAAAATTTGTCATACTTTGAAAAAAAATCTGATGGCGAAGCAAACTTCAGTCGCACCACCAAACTTGAGTTGCCCATGCCTCCCGAAGATACAGGGCTTCTTATAGATAAAACCATCTTGCAGTATGCTGGACTAGGAGAAAGCGTCACGGAGTAAATTTTGGGCAGTTGGATACAGTTAAGGCTCGACAAGATAGATGCCATCCTCTGTGGGAAAAGGGGGCTAGCAAAAGATTGTGTGGGGGAGCGGGAGAACTGGAGATCGGGAGGATCCAAATACTCCCCGGCGGATGGCGCCTATTGCTGCTAGCTACTCTCCCTCCGTTCCAAAATAAGTGTAACTGAAGTTTGGTCCGCATATAAGTTTTGTCCTTTTTGGTCTGTATATAAGTTTTGTCTGAAGTCAAAGTATCTCAATTTTGACCTAACTTCTAAAAAAATATTAATGTTTACAATGCTAAATCAACATTATTAGATTCATTATGAAATGTAGTTTCATAGTATATATATTTGGTATTGTAAATATTGGTACTTTTAAATATAAATTTAGTCAAACTTTATAAAGTTTGACCTGACACAAATCTAATATGCGAAGTAAAAAGGACCGGAGGGAGTACTATTCCTGACGTGTGACCCTCTATTGTCATCAACAATGGATGCGACTGATTTTGCCAGTGTTCATGCGGGGCCAAAATCACTGTTTTGACCCTTTTAGAGCATCCACGGACTTCACAAATCCGATTTATATACATCTGCGAACGTGTCCACGAACAGTAACCGGTCAGCCTTTATATCTCGTCCGCTGCATTTAAGTACCTTAAAGCTGGTACATTACTCAAAACACACGAGGATTACAATTAGCATAGTTCATCTCTATCACATTAGGAGCGCCAGACCCCAACCAAGTCATGGTTCTACCTTCCACACGAGCAAAGATAGTTAAAAGTTGCTAACCTTATTTTAAGAGCGTCTAATATGAGTAATACTACTTTTACGGAGGTTTAGGAGTAGCTTGATCTCCTCAACCAAAGACGAGTAATTCGATCTGACAATGTCGCTTGCGGAAAATGTGATGATTTGGTCCAAAACTTACAAAAATGAACTCAGCCCTCCCTTAAATTGCACCGCATGTGATGTTTTGGTCCAAACCCAATCACAGCTCGACAAGTGTCACCTTGGGTCGGATTGGTCGGCGCCTGACACTTTTGCAGAAAACCCCCTGTCGTTCCATTTAATCAACCCGCACTACAGGCACCTGAATAATTCCACTTGATTTCCTGTTGAGATCCGTTCGATGCCGGCCAGGAGATCCGTTCGATACCGTGTGACAAGGGTGCATCCAGTTTGCGGGCTCGCGGTGTTTATGTCCCTTGCTGTAGTTCATTTGGGTAGCAGTTGTACATGTGGTATGTGCTTATGATTTCTGGTGGATTCATCACACTCTATGCCTGTATGTAGCATATTTCTTTCATGCACAGAACTGTACCAGTCTGTCATTAACCTATAAGATTATTACTGATGTGTGTAGTGTGCATTGGTGATTTTTTTAGCCAACATGCCACATTGCAGTGCTAGGATATTGCCATGTTTGTTATATGACCATTATAACTGCATAAATAAACCAAAGATAAATAAAAGAGCATTGCTACTGAAATAAGATGTTCTGCATGCATAGAAAATGAGGATTAAACGTACTCAAGTCAAGGATTGTGAGGTGACAGTCACAGGTAACCTGGGCATCATGGCACTGCCCTAATTAAACCCTAAATAAACATTTCTCTTTCCCCTCCCCCCCTCCTATCTCTCTCCCTTTCCCAGCTCCAACCCCAAACACAAATTAAACTATATATATACTTGTAATTAAGCAGCAGCAGCACCAACAGTAGTATCAGATATTAATCTTTCCCCCTCCCTTGCTTCACAAAGCTTGAATCTTCAGAGTGAAAGTATCCCAATTTTACTTTTATCAATGGAGATTCAGACTAGATCAGAGGTACAGCGCGTGTATCCTCTCCTTGTTCTCCTCCCACCACAGCTTAGCGTTCAGCTCCGCAAACTTCTCACGGCTACAACAAGAAAATCAACAAGATTATCGATCAGTAGTTGCAGTGCAAGAAAAGAATCATATGATTTTCAGTAGCTGCAGTCATGCAGGAGATCATCTGAAAATTTATAGTGAATTCCGGTTTTTACCCCTTTTTTTGACATTTTTGACACTAATTACCCCATTTAGCGAGATTTCATCCGTTTTACCCCATTTAGCGAAAGTGTTGCCAAAATTTACCCTATTTACACTTTTTGAGCGTTTTGACCGGTGGGTCACTATTGTCATGTCCAACTGGCATGCCACGTTAATGGTTTTTCCTTACTATTTTTCTCACTGCTGAACCCGGTCGTGCAGCTTCGCCCGACCGGCTCGGCACGATGGAGGTCGCTTGCGTCACATCCAACACACAACGTCCGAGTTGGTCACACGCCACTTTCATCTCCTGTCGCTTCTCGCCTGCATTGCTCGCCCCAATCAAACGTGCAAACTGATTTCCTTATAAGCATCAAATTCCTCTAGCATGTTCATCATGCCTGCATCATCTGTAAACTCAACCATGAAGTTCCCGTTGGCCCCCTTCTTCTGATAATAAACACTATCCCAAGGGTTGAAACCCAATTCCTTCATCTTCTCCTTTATATCAAAATAACTAATGAAATCCCTCTCAAGTATCTCTGGCTCTGGATTCTTGTGTTCACGGACATGTGAAAATATGCCTAACACTCCACATCTTGGTTGACATCTGCTTTGTGCAAGAAAAATAAAAATGAATTAGTGGCTGCAATCATTATATACTCTAATAAGGTAAACAAACATGTTTTGGCATGCATCCTAAACAGCTAGCAAGTAGCAACAAATGCTATCACCTCTGTACAAAATACAACAATAAAGGCAGGCACATACATGTATTAACTCTCTACCACGGTCAACATATTTGCTAGCTAGATATTCAGATATATTTAGAACACTTTAATCTGATCCACAGAATCACACATACTTAAGGCCGTATATGTTAATACTGAAGAAAAATATACATGATTTCAGATTATATAAGTAACAACTTCTCCTATAATTTATTCAATGGTAACATGCCACACTGATCAAGTATAGTTGTCCCATCAGAATACTTCAAACCGGAAACGAGTTTAGTAGGGAGAAAATAGGCAGGAAAAAACCGTCGTCGTGGTATGCCAGCTGAACCTGACAATTGTGACCCGCTGGTTATAACGCACACAAAATATTAAACAGGGTAAATTGTGACAACACTTTTACTAAATGGGATAAAACGGATGAATTTCTGCTAAATGAGGTAATTAGTGTCAAAAATGTCGAAATAGGGGGTAAAAACCGGAATTCACTCGAAAATTTATGATTAGATTCAGAGAAGGAAGTTAATGAAGATGGGTGTGGGAGAGTGATGATGGACCTGAAGCGGACGCGGCGGAGCTCGCGGGCGCCGTCGGCGAGATCGCGGACGGTGATGTAGACGCGGGGCTCGTCCTGGATGACCCACTCTGTCACCTCCAGCTCGCTGGCGTTGCTGATGGACACGTCGTCCGGCAGGGACGAGGTGGTCGTCCGCGCCGGCTCCGAGAAGTCGAGCTCCGCGCCACCGTTCTGGCGCTGCGGCTGCTGATGCTGCTGCTTCCAGGCGCGCTCCGACGGGTTGGACGACGGCGGCGGCGGCGGGGACAACGGGCCGCGGAAGCTGTGCTGCCGCGCCGGGCCTGCGCCGCCTGGGCCGGCGGCCGCGGTGGAGGGCTGCGCGCGGTTGAAGGCCGCGCCCAAGGCGATGCTCTCCGGCGCCGGCGCCGGTGCCGGCGCCGGGCTCCCCATCGTCGAGCCCACTTGCGACTGCGAGTAGAACGACTCCCTCTGCTGCTTCGCATCACAGACAAACAAATCCTTCAGCTTTGAAAAACGTCGTGCCATCGTCGGCGCACCGAGAGCGGGTGAGTGACGCTGACCTCGCCGTCGTCGTCGCCCGGCGGGTCGGGCAGAACCTGGCGGCTGAAGCGGCGGACGTTGTAGAGCTCCATGATGCGCTCGTTGTTGTCGCCCCACCACCGCTGCGCCTGCCACTTGTCGTACATCTCCCGGCTGAACCGGATGCGCTTCAGGTCGTTGCCGGCGCCGCCCGCCAGCGGCACGAACGTGATCTGCACCCACCCGACTGGACAGGAGACCTCCTGGCCGGCATCGAACGGATCTCAACAGAAAATCGAGTGGAATTTAATTCAGGTGCCTGTAGTGCGGGTTGATTAAATGGAACGGTAGGGGGTTTTGTGCAAAAGTGCCAGGCGCTGACCAGTCCGACCAAGGGTGCCACTTGTCGAGCTATGATTGGGTTTGGACCAAAACATCACATGTGGTGCAAGTTGAGGGAGGGTTGAGTTCATTTTTGCAAGTTTTGAACCAAATCATCACATTTTGTACAAGTTCTAGGATCCGGGATGCTTTTACCACTTATTTTTATCATAAACCGGTCATCATCTGTCATGCAATTGAAAGCTACTACTGTACATACCTGGCTTTCAAGCCAATCACAATATTGATAGGCTTTTTCTCGGCCGACCAAATTTTTAAACTTACGGAAGATTCTTTTTAAGCCAAAAAAATAACTGTTTTTTCTGAAATTGCTTTTGGAGATCGAGCTCCATGGAGGCCTTCATTTATAATATTTAAAATTCATCCAAATTCACATTTCTACATTTCAAAAAAAATCTGAAAAAAATACAATATACATGGAGGCATAAGGTACACGTGTGTAAATTTTCAGGACGAAATATGTTGAAATGAGGGTTGTGCAAAAAAAAAAAACTGGGCAGAATACGGTAGGAAGAGTGGAAGACACCTCCTTCCACTCCTAGCCTGGCATCAACCTCTAGGTCTGGGTCAACACCTCCACCATAGGATGCATTCAAACCTATGTCCCCAACCAATTCCGTAGACCAGTGGTAGCACAACCCAGAGGCTGTTGACGATCGCTGTCGATCTAGCCTCAGCCCAAGTGCTCTGACCTAGGCCAAGCAGAGTTCACATGCTAACATACCCATAGCCATCGACGCTGATCTAATCAATGACACAACAACATCAGAGGCATTACACTTGAACCGAGGCAACAACCAAGCCGCTGAGAGGAGGGCACTAACATGAGGGCTCCACACACGCGGACTAGATTGGCCCCCATCACTGGCACACCGCCGGACGACATCCACCACCATCAACATGCATCACCATGTCGCGAGGATGGCCAACGAGCCAACCACCTCCCGCACGAAGACGCCCCTACACCACCAACCCAGAGCTAGGGCTGCACCATGAACTACACAACACCCCTCCCACCCGTGGATTTATCCACAACGACCACCATCCACCACCATCACGCCCACACCAACCATGAGGTGTAGAGGCGACCAAGCCACGGTCGGCCGAGCTCCCATGCGAATCGATCCATCCTGGCCACCACCAAGCTCACAACAACCACGGCACACCAGATGCCAGATCTAGGCGAGCCGAACACTAGCTGTCGGTGACACCCCAGGCACACTCGTCGCCACAAGGCCTCTAGTGCAGGCACAACATCCAGGCGTCGTCGTCCATAGCCCAGCCGTCGTGCCTCCGTCTGGCCGCGTCGTCCTACGCCATCTGCCATCACGCGAGGAGGAAAAAACCCGCTCCACCACCGCCGATGCTGACCGAGCTTTGCCAGGCCACGCTCCTAGCGGCGGCGAGGAAGGGAAAGAGGAAGGAGGAGAGGTTCCCGACGGTGGCGCTAGGGTTTCCCCCGTGAAGCGCATCACGGGAGTTCCTTCGTTCTCGGGTCTTGGTGTCTTTTTTGCCTCA
This sequence comes from Thinopyrum elongatum, assembly GCA_011799875.1. Lineage (NCBI taxonomy): Eukaryota > Viridiplantae > Streptophyta > Magnoliopsida > Poales > Poaceae > Thinopyrum > Thinopyrum elongatum. Next base: position 284,350,535 of record CM022300.1, read on the forward strand.
TCACTGTAATAAGATCATGTACAACCGTGCCTCATGTTTTGCCTCTGTATGCTTGAACGAACAACTTGGATAATGCTCGAACAACGGAGATAAAGAAAATAAAATCACCTAACTAAACCCCTTAAATTATCTTTATATGTGCGTGTTGTTCATCAACTCTTGTATCCAACACATACATGGGGAGTTATGGGGCACCCGAACGTGTCCGGGTAGTCCACCATATAAGCCCACACCGGACCACGTTCTCTTTTTATTCTTTATTTTGGCTCTTCATCCCCACCAATCGTATGCATGTCATTGAACATATAGGGGGAAATGGAGGCACGTGTCTGCCCAAATGCCCTATCAATATATTATAAGAAATTACTCATAGTGAAAATTACTACAACATCCTCACTATAAGGCTACGCATGCTGGTATGCAAATCTTTGTCAAGACTTACCCTAGTAAAACATGTACCAGTCAAACAAGACTCAAATGCGTCATCAGTGATGTCATGGGCGAGTGCTCGGTGTGCCGAGCACCAATACGTGCCGGCATATGTGCCACGCATGTAGGAAAACTCAAGTACCGCGGGCATGACTACCTCCCTAACCATGTATTTAATGCGGATGCAGGCTATGACGAGTAGCCTACCATAGGCCTACTTATTTTAGTCCATCATCATCACGGTTTACAAGCGGTGCGCACACCTTAGGATGATAATGTACTGACCTTAGCGCATGGATAAAAGCGATGGCACTGAGGCACGTTTTTGACTAAGAGACAATGGTGCCTCAGACTCTAGTAAGACCAGCGCTGGTGTGTGGGACCCGAAGGGACAAGATGCCGGATTCACTCGAGTTCCTGACAACTGCACAGTCAGGTTATCGCATGCACAACAAAGACATCCAAGTTAAGGAAGGTCACGTGAGGATGGCGCCCACACTTCTTGTACATGTTTACACGTGCGAGTGAGTCGTTGCAGTAACCCTAGTCCTATATAAGGGGAGTGTCATGGCCATTCTTAGGACAACAAAATAGACAAAAAAAGGCACAGAGAAAAAACAAACACAAGAAGAAGAACAAAGAGGGGAAAGGAAGAAGGATTGGTGCTCGGGTAGGAAGAGAACCCACGTGAGCACCGTAGATAGCTCGCTCGAGCACTTATAATATCCCACATACACTCATATAGTCAAGCAAGAACATGAGTAAGGTATTACGCTTCCTCAAGCGGCATGGACCTGTATAAATCATCGTGTCACCTTTTTAGCTTACTCGAATGAATCTATAGCTTGTTAACCCCTAGCCGAACATACAAATATAGGGTATGTTTGATCCCTGATATCTTGAATTTACACTCCGACATCTGGACTGTTCGATGGTGAGGAAGGCCGCACAAACGATAGTGCGAGCGAAAGAAATTGGACGAAGGGAAGGATACCGACATCTAGGTGGTTCGATGGCGAGGAAGGCCGCCACACGCCTCGAACCTTCGGCAACAAGGTGACCTTGGTAGCCACCCTCCAGTCAGCGCATGCATTTCCTTAGCAACCCCCTGTCTCAGTGAGCGAGCAACCTCCTTTGAGGCCATGGCTCCTAGAGATTACTGAGATGGTCGCAGTTTCACGTCTAGGACCCGAGGGTGGCATGGCATCTATTCCAGCAAGGTCCGGATGCCTGTGGTCTCCGTGAAGCTCAGCGCAGTGTTTCTGCAATAGGTGGCGGGGGCACTCCTCGAACACCCACACCACCGCCTCATCAATGTTGAGGAAAATGCATGGGTACAAAGCCCCTACCACCAGGATAGCAATAGAGGCTTGGGCGCTGATGCGACCACCTGGTGTCGCCCAAAAAGGAGATGTGTTCCTTGTGCGGATTGGGACATGGGCTACCCAAGAACTCATAAGAGCATGGCGATCATAGCTAGGGCTGTCAGAAGAGGAAGAGTGAGACCAGAGACGGAACCAAGGTCGGTCTCCATGATGGCTTGAAGTTTCCATCTAGAAGAAATCAAGCAGACAACATCGACAAGTCCCCATTGGAAGCACCCGACGCCGGTCGCGACCATAATCCCGATAAATGAAAGAGCAGCACTAGGACTACTGCACGACCTTCTAGCCGACAAAATAATCATAATATCAAAAGTATGTATTAACCTTAGTCCTTATTATTGTCCTAGTCCTATCTATTGTCATTGATAAGAATAGAAGGATACTAATTGAATTGAATTTCTATAACTGTTAAAAAATGAATTTCTGTAATGAAAAAAGGAAGACTCCTAGAAACTAAAGAGTGAAGGCTCCTGGGACCTCCTGCACGAGCAAGGTTGTGACGCCCCAACTTAATCGTGCACTAATCGTACACGCAAATGTGCACGATCAGGGTCAGAGACTCACGAGAAGATATCACAACACAACTCTAGACACAAATTAAAGTCATACAAGCTTTATATTACAAGCCAGGGGCTTCGAGGGCTCGAATACATAAGCTCGAATACAAATGAGTCAGCGGAAGCAACAATATCTGAGTACAGACATAAGGTAAACAAGTTTGCCATAAGAAGGCTAGCACAAACAACAACATGGATCGAAAAGGCAAGGCCTCCTGCCTGGAATCCTCCTAACTACTCCTGGTCATCGGCGGTCTCCACGTAGTAGTAGGCTCTGTCGGGGTAGTAGTAGTCGTCGGTGGGATCAGCTGGCTCTTGGGCTCCGTCAGGGTAGTAGTAGTCATCGGCGGGATCAGCTGGCTCCTGGGCTCCATCATCTGATCGCAACAATTGGGCAGAGGAGAAAAAGGGGTAGCAGAACAACCGTGAGTACTCATCTGAAGTACTCGCAAGACTTACATCAGATCTATGCTAAGTATGCATCAGTATTATAGGAATGGGGCTGTATCTTTGGACTAGACTGCAGAAATGCCAGAATAGAGGGAAGGCCTAGCCTATCGAAGACTAGCATCTTGCATCATTATAAGAGTACATATTAGCATATTATAAGTGACAAGTATGTTGTAGAAACACCCATAGATCCTTCCTCGACTCCCTGTGAGAAAGCAATCCCAGAGCCATCATATCCATTAACATCTCCAGTATCCAGTTCTACTTGTATAGATCGAGATACAACTCCGAGCGTCCATTACCATGGACACGGCTATTCGAATAGATATACTTCCCAGCAGGGGTGCACCAACTTACCCAACACGCTCGATCAACTCCGGCCAGACACACTTTAACGGGTCATGCCCGGCCTCGGCCGATCAACACGCCGTAGTCCTACCTAGGCTCAACAGAGAGGACAGCACGACGGCCTACATCCTAAGCGCTCAGGGGTCTTGGGTCCATCGCCCTTTGCACTCCTGCGTGTCGCGTATGCGGCCTGGAGCAAACCCACCACCTAATACAAGCTACAAGTGGTTCCCGTCCAACTCGGCGCACGCCACTCAATCCCTAACGTCGAAGAGCTTTCGGAGAATCATATGATGCAGAGTGCCCATACTTATTCCTGCATGGTGGTTAATGCGAAAAGGCTAGAGGCCTACTCAGATCACATATCCAAACCCGTTAGTGTCTTGGGAGCGTGCGGAGACGATCAATGATCCACGATCTGTGGTCCCGTCGCCCCGTCTCACGGACTTACCGCAAGGTCTAAGAATGCTAGGTCGTGCCACGTAGTTATCTCGCGGGTACCCTCCAGGTCAACCCGACTCACAAGGGGGCTGTTGGGAACTTAGGTCCACCTCAATCGGGGTGGTACCGCCTGTCCCTTCAGTCGCGCAGAAGCAGTAACTCCCACGGGTACCCTCATGGTCAACTCGACTTCACATCTCTCACGGGTACCCCTCGGGGCCGACCCGACTTCAACATGGTTCTAGGGTAAAGTCAAAGTAACCGTGTTTCCATAGCACCAAGCGGGAATACGAGGAATCACCCTCGATGGACTTCACTTGATGTAACTGTCAAGGTGAACTTGGAGGAATCACCCTCGAGGGTTCACACTTGAGGTGTTGCACGACAGAGTCGTTATCGGGAGTGGTGAAGGAGGAGCCACCCTCCATAGACCACAACCGATTAGCTATACTACAGAGATCTCATCAGAAGTGCTATACGAGGTATCACCCTCGGCACTCGATAGTAACTATGCAGAGTCGTACAACTAAGGAGGTGTGAGGTGATGTGTCAGGCTCAGGACGTCGATCACGTTGATCGAGCCATCGGTCATAAAGTGGGGGCAACATGGACAAGGTGAGGCGTCACTGGTGGATCACTATCCAACCTATACTAAGCATATAGGATAAGCAGGTAGGTAACAATAGCAGGTTACAAAAGCAGGCCATGCATCAGAATAGGTGAAATCAATTACAGTAGCTAAATCTAATGCAAGCATGAGAGAGAATGGAATGGGCGATATAAGAATGATCAAGGGGGTTTTGCTTGCCTGGAAGCTCTGCAAACATACTCGGACCCTCGAGAGTGAAGTAGCGATCACCATATCAATAGCGGTCTCGGGGTCTACTTGAGAAGAAGGAGGGGGAAGAAACAATAAATAACAGGCATACAAATGCAACAGAAGGCATGACATGATAGTAGGCTATGCTAGGGGTGACCTAACGCACTGTTAAGTGTTATAGGTGGACCAAGAAAATATCTGGGTATATTTTCCTGGCTCCATGCACTTACCCGTCAGATGATTCGGAGGGAAAGGTTCCATGTTTGCAGTGTTAGAGGGATGTGACAGGTATGTGGATGGCATATTCAAGTTTGTCTTATTTTTCTGAGCAACTTTCATATATAAATTATTTTCATCTGACTTATGGTTTATTCTCTATGATTTTACAAAGATTAAATGATTTTTTGGATTTCTAGAATTATTAATTCGAAAATATATTAAATATAAATGCTATGGGTACACAGAAAGTGTACCCAGAGAGGTGCAGATGAGGATGACAGGTGGGACCAGGGGCTGAGTCAGCAGGTCAACAGTTGACGTATTGATTGGTCAACTTGGTCAACCGGGATCCACCTGTCATAGACTCGGCGTGCCCAGTGAGCAGTTTGACTGGTCAACTTGGTCCAGTGGGACCCAGTAGTCAGTGACTGTTAGTATTAATAGAATGTTTTAGCCTAATTATCCTAATTAACCAAAAGGGGCCCCGCACCTTTTCTTTTCTTAATTCTTTTTTTTCGTTTCAGTTTTCTTCTCTGTTTTGCATTTTAAATAAATAGCAATTGAATTTTGTTTAACCTAAAACTTGACACATAAATACTTTGCATTATTTAGGAGCTAGCACACAAAGTTTGGAGGCAGTTGGAGTAAAATAAAAAATTGTTTATTTTGATAAGGCCAAAATAATTGATGTTAGACCACTTTAATATTTTGCTAAGGATCAATTTGTGCGTCAAATGAAGTTGGATTCCACATGACATGAACAAGGGAATTTATAGAATTATTCCAACATTTTAGTTTTACTGTTCGAAGAACTAATATTTTTACTTCCAATTTAACTTTGAATTTGACTTTGATTTTGGACAAGTGGCAATTTGGCTTAGTCAGCTTGATGACATGTCACCATTAGTGGGAGATTGTTGTGGCATGATTCTTGGGGTGTTACAAAGGTTCTATCCGAAACCAGATGGGAAAAATGTTTTCCGACCAGGAGAGGTCCATTTGCAAAGTGAAAGAAACGTTTCGACAGCTGAATGTGACACCCCAATTTTATGCCCTTTCTTTTTCTTTTCGCTTTCTTTGGATTTTTTATTTGGATTTCTTTTGTCTGGCTTTGTGGTCTTGAATTTTGGGTAGATCATCTCTCATTCCTCTCCCAAGTGATTTATCACTCTCAAATCTTTCCCAAGACCAGCACATTTCCATCTTAGCCCAACCCCAATCTTTATTTTCTGGAAATAATCCTTTTTCTATTGAAGGAATAATCTTGTTTGTGCTAGGTTGTGCAGCAAGCTACATTTCTGTCATTCCCAAAATTCCTTTGGACCATATGGACCTTGGATATGTAAAAATATTCAAGATTTTCCTGCTCATGGTGAGCACACCATCCAATCTTTGATTCTGATCATATTTTCATATTGTGAAGCAACTATATTGTATATTGCTCCATAATTTCTGAAATTTTACCAAGACATTCTCCCACCTATATAACTTCCCTCCACCAAATTTGAGCTCATTTAATTTAGCCAATAATTCTCAAGAATTTCCCTAAGTTTTTGTCCAGTGGGAATCATTGTGAAGCAAGTACCATTTTGGTGTATCCAATGGTATGAAATTTTACAAGTATCTCCATATTCCTATATAACCTCTCTAAACCAAATTTCAGCCAATTCCATTGAGCCATTTAACCACAACATAAAAATCTAGCTTCTGGACCAATTTGTGAATTATGAAAGAAGGCTAGTTAACTTCATCCGTTTGAGCTAAAAATTTGCAAGGATGGTCATCCTAATGAGTGATCACCCTCAACAAAATATCAGCATCTTGCACCAAGTGTATCTCCCCCACTCCAGTACAAACACCTTCTACCAGAAATCTTTGTCATCTCATAGCAATGCGGTGCTTGCTCCCTTATCTCTCCAAATGCTCATTAGCCATCTCAAGCCCTGGCCCACCTACCAGACACACTTGGGCCACCCGGAACGCGTGGCAATGCCACGGGCACGCGGTGACCACGCGGCTGGCATGCCGACAGGCCTGCTCTAGACATCGGGACACTTGGCTGCAATCCAAACTGCGCGCTCGCGCCACCACAGCTTGTCCACAACGACGCCCTCCCTCCCCTGCGTCCACGCGCGCCCTCTGGATCCCGCTTCTCCTCCTCCTTCTCCCTTGGCGCGCTAGCTCCACCGCGGCATAGTGAGCGCCGCCGTCGCCTTCCCCCTAGCCTCTTCCCCGAGCTCTCCTGAAGCCCTCCGTGGCCTCTCCATGTCGCGTGGGCCCTCTGACATCTCTTCCCCTCCCTCAGCATGTTTCCCCTGAGCTCTAGCGAACACGCATGTCGTCGTGGCCATGCATCTCGGTCGGCTCGGTCGACTATATAAGCCATGTCCGAGGCCTCCCGAGCTCACCAACCTCCTCTCCTCTCTCCCAGCAACCCCCAACCCCCTCAATTCCTCCTCGGAGTCCCTTCTTGCCTCCCATGACTGCCATGGCCACTGCGCTGTTCTGCACAAATTTGAGCAATGCCAAGCCCCTCTCTCCCTCATTTTCACTTCAGAGGAAGCCCTCGTCCACGGCGGAGCACTCCAAGCCCCTCCTTCATCTTTCCCCCACTGGAGCGCCCTGCCCATCTTCATCCATCGTCGGTCACCACGTACGGCCGATGCCCTGCTCAAAACAGTGCTCCCCCGTGAGCGTGAGGTGGTCAGGCGTGTGCGTATCGTCTCCCTGATCACGCCCATCACTGGAGCGTCATCGGAGGCGACCCACAACACAGGCGGTCGTCGCCAAACTCTGCCTTCCCCCTCGGCTGAGCACGAGGACGGGAGAAAGAAGAGGACATCTCCCTCGCTTGCAGCTGGGCCCCGCACGTCAGTGACTGGCCGGCTGGCCTCTGGGCCTAAGTGGAGGCGCCTTTTGCAAAATATGTTTTCCCAATCCAGAAAGCGTACTCCGGCACTACTTCGGGCAAGAATGTGTTTTCCTGTTGGGAAGACGTATTCTCATAAATACGCTTTCAGTTTTCAGTCCAGCGTCGAAAGTGTTAGATTGCGGGCCTTCACCTTTTAAGAGCAGAAACAGACATATTTTATTCATTTTTCTGCCTAACGAATGAACAAACGTATCTTTGCAACCGTAACTCCGATTCAGGCGATTCAAAAGCCCGCATTCTCTATTCGTCAAGACCGTTCTGTTGGTATCATTTTCACAGTGTTGTCACATGCTGAAAATTACCATTTTGCACCTGCCCTTATTCAACCTCCTTTGAGAGAGAAGTGTTTCCAGCAAAAAAATTCGCAAGATTCTCGCACTTCTCCTCGATGAATCCATCTACCCCAGGCAAGCCACACCAACCACTTGCATGATAGCATTGCAATAGGCATGGTTTTCACTTGAATATTTGAATAATTGTTTGCTCATTTGATTATTTTGTAAATGCTATATATATGCTTGTGGATCCATGCTCATCCTTATGCCATGTTCATGTGCATCTAGTTTGTTAAATGATTAATTGCTAATGTTATTATTATCATGTTTCATTCTTCTAATCATTTTCGATGCTATTGATAATGATATGCTCACATGAATAGTTATGGTTTGTTATGAAAATAATTGTAAGATGCATGATCATCACTATGCCATGCTCATTTGCATCTCGCAGACTAAATGATTTATTGTGGTTAATGTAAGATTCATATGCTAAATGGTTATGTTTCCTGTCCATGCTTTTGTGGATATCATGCTCATATGTATTGTCATTTCATCATGCTATTTTGTTATGGCTCAGCTCATCACCATTCAAGTTAAACCTGACATTAGTTGAACTTGAACAAATCTGTTGGCTGAGTCATAGTGCCACCGAATCAAGCTCACTAGTGCAGCCACACTTGCCTGGATGGGGAGGCCCTAATTTAGTCTATTGTCATGCCTCTTGCCGGTGCCTCCAACGAGGGAAGGTTATGTGTGCGCACTACCGTGATCAGGTAGGCGTCCATAACCTTGTGTGCCCGAGTTTATGCGTGCTTAGGTCCCTATTTGGGGCAATAAAGTTTAGTTTGGCCATGACGGTGGTGGGCACAAAGGTGGCGGATGTCACGAGTTGACATCAGGGCCACCCATGACATAGCCCAAAGGGGAGTTTGTCAGAGTGGCTGGGAGAGTGTCATGCAATAGATTGGTTTTATTGGAACATTGTTGGTCCACCCGAATGGGAGCATGTACTAAAGTACGAGGCCATGAGTTCCATAGTGTGGGTACAATGTACTAACTTCTGCGGAGTGTATAATCTATCAATAGCCGCGTCCTCGGTCATGGACACAGTTCGTAGTATGTCACACTATGGGTCAACAGTAATAATAACCTGAATACTAAACAACCCTGCTTCCATGTGGTAAGAAGTTGGTTGATCTTTATGTGGTCATGCGATGATCACGGATAAAGATCGAGCTCCTCGCGGTCATGTGATGATCACAATGGTATCGTTGATACCGATGATGGATTGAGCATGAGGTGATCGTGTGATGATCACGACGGTAAGTTTGATATATATGGTGGTTATGAGATAACCTCCGTGATGAGTAAGTTGGTCCATGAGACCTTAAACATCGACTCCCTCTCATGCTAGTGCTAGTATCATCATGCTCCTATCATGATTAACATGTACATGCCATGCTCATCTCATATTGTTTTAGTTGTATCATGCTCATCAACAATAATTAACCTATAATTGCCATGATGTTGTTTGTCTTGATTGCTTTGGTTGTTGTGAGCTTGCGAGTACATTCAAAGTAATCACCTGGCGTGTCATGCCATATTGCAGGTGAGGCCATGATTGATTGCTTGTCAAGGATCCTGAGTTTGCGAGCTAGGCCATGTCCTAGCTAGAGTCCCTGTGGAGGAGTCCATCACCGTCGTCGCTATTCCGCTGCTAGAAGTTATTCCGCTGCTAGCATAGAGCTATCATAACAGGCGTAGTGTCGCTGTGCCCCTGTAACCTTCATGATATCAGAACCCGTGTACCCCAATTATTTGCAATAAGAGCTGATTTGTTCTATGCCAAGCAGTGCCGTATTCCAGAAGACTTGATCTCTGGGCTGGAATACACGGTTTTCCGGTTCCTTTGAGCCGGGGTGCCATAGGCTTTCGTATCAAAGCGTGACTAGCTGTAGGACACCCTAGTCAGCGCAAGCGTTAGAAACCGGTAGTATAGAGTCTAGTCGGTCTGCTGCATTTGTTTGCCACATAGCATGCATATAGATTTATTATCTTGTCACTAACGATTGATCTTGTGAGCGTAGATGGCATCGGTTTCGGTCCACTATACGCACCCTCCAACTTTGCATACATGCTTTTCGGTGTTTAGTGTCATCTCTGTCCTAGCAGAGTGATGTCGAGGTACCAAGTGGTGTCGAACACTTGCAGGATTGGCTCCCATGTATCGCGCCAATATCTTTGCTTCAGCCACACATATAGCTTCGGTGATAGACATGCTTCTATCTCGGATATTGCCATCTAACTCGCCGTTTAGCAACCCTTACTGATCTTTGTTAGCAGGAAAGGGCAATGCCAGCAGGCCCTGCTTTCCACCTCCATCTTACCCTACCACTCATTCCCAGGACGAGTACGGTTCCCTTCCGTACACTTGATAATGATGTGGCCATGACATTTGTGTCCTGCTACATGATTGGCAAGTACGTCCTCAACCCTAAGCATGTCTAGATGCAATCTATGTTAAGCTAGCGCTTGGTGTAGCTCTGTTTACACCAGCCTCTCCACACATTGATTGATAACCCACAAGTATAGGGGATCGCAACAGTTCTTGAGGGTAGAGTATTCAACCCAAATTTATTGATTCGACACAAGAGGAGCCAAAGAATATTTGTAAGTATTAGCAGTTGAGTTGTCAATTCAACCACACCTGGAGATTAAATATCTGCAGGAAAGTGATCAGTAGCACAGTAATATGATAGTTTTGATAGCAGTGATAATAGTAGCAGTAACGGTAGCAGTGATAGCAATGGTTTTGTAGCAAGTGTAACAGTAGCAACATCAATAGTAACTAATGGAAATATGACCTAGAGGCAATAATAAAATGGTTATTATTATATTAACTTAATCATGATAAAGGTTTATTATTCATGCTAGAATTGTATTGACCGGAAACTTAAATACATGTGTGGATACATAAACAAATACCGTGTCCCTAGTGAGTCTCTACTAGACTAGCTCGTTCATCAAAGATGGTTAAGGTTTCCTAACCATAGACATGAGTTGTCATTTGATAATGGGATCACATCATTAGGAGAATGATGTGATGGACAAGACCCATCCATTAGCTTAGCAAATTAACCGTTTAGTTTATTGCTATTGCTTTCTTCATGTCAAATACATATTCCTTCGACTATGAGATCATGTAACTCCCAAATACCGGAGGAATACCTTGTGTGCTATCAAACATCACAACATAACTGGGTGATCATAAAAATGCTCTACAGGTATCTCCGAAGGTGTTTGTTGAGTTGGCATAGATCGAGATTAGGATTTGTCACTCCGAGTATCGGAGAGGTATCTCTGGGCCCTCTCGGTAATGCACATCATAAGCTTGCAAGCAAATGACTAAGGAGTTAGTTACAAGGTGATGTATTATAGAATGAGTAAAGAGACTTGCCGGTAATGAGATTGAACTAGATACCGACGATCGAATCTCGGGCAAGTAACATACCGATGGACAAAGGGAATTACGTATGTTGTCATAACGGTTGGACCGAGAAAGATCTTCGTAGAATATGTAGAAGCCAATATGCGCATCCAGGTTCTGCTATTGGTTATTGACCGGAGAGGTGTCTCGGTCATGTCTACATAGTTCTCGAACCTGTAGGGTCCGCACGCTTAACGTTCGTTGACGATATAGTGTTATATGAGTTATATGTTTTGGTGAACAAATGTTGTTCGGAGTCCCGGATGATATCACGGACAGGACGAGGAGTCTTGAAATGGTCGAGAGGTAAAGATTGATATATAGGACGATGGTATTCGGACACCGGAATAGTTTTGGAGTGCACCGGGTACTCATCGGGTCACCGGAAGGGGTTCCGGGCACCCCCGACAAGTGTATGGGCCTTATGGGCCAAAGGGGGGGGGGACAGACCAGCCCACAAGGGGGCTGGTGCACCCCTTCCCTTGGCTGGCCGGCCCTAGGTGAAGGAAAGGGAGGGGTGGCCCCTCCTTCCTTTCCCTCCTCAGGAGAGAAAGGAAGGGGGGGGGGGGGGCACCTCCTCCTTCCTTCCTCCCGCACTCCAAATAAGGAAGGGGGGCGCCACTTTGGGGAAGACCCCAAGTAGGATTCGGCCTACTTGGGGGCGCCTCTTGGTTGCTCCCTCCAACCACCCACCTATATATATGTGCGAGGGGGTGCCTAGCACAACACACAACATTGTCTTAGCCGTGTGCGGCGCCCCCCTCCACCGTTTACACCCCCGGTCATATTTTCGTAGTGCTTAGGCGAAGCCCTGCGGAGATAACTTCACCATCACCGTCACCACGCCGTCGTGCTGCCAGAACTCATCCACTACCTCGCCGTCTTGTTGGATCAAGAAGGCGGAGGACGTCACCGAGCTGAACGTGTGCAGAACGCGTAGGTGCCGTACGTTCGGTACTTGATCGGTTGGAGCGCGAAGAAGTTCGACTACATCAACCGCGTTACTAAACGCTTCCTCTTACGATCTACAAGGGTACGTAGACACACTCTCCCCTCTCATTGCTATGCATCTCCATGGATAGATCTTGCGTGTGCGTAGAATATTTTTTGTTTTCCATGCAATGTTTCCCAACAGTGGTATCAGATCCAGGTCTATGCATAGATGATATGCATGAGTAGAACACAAAGAGTTGTGGGCGGTGATAGTCACACTACTTACCACCAACATCTTATTTTGATTCGGCAGTATTGTGGGATGAAGCGGCCCGGACCAACCTTACATGTCCACGCACATGAGACCGGTTCCACCGATAGACATGCAACTAGTTTTGCATAAAGGTGGCTGGCGGGTGTCTGTTTCTCCTACTTTAGTTTAATCTAATTTGACTATGGCTGGTCCTTGAAGAAGGTTAAAACAGCAAACTTGATGAATCACCGTTGTGGTTTTTGCATAGGTAAGAATGGTTCTTGCTAGAAGCCCGTAGCAGCCATGTAAAACTTGCAACAACAAAGTAGAGGACGTCTAACTTGTTTTTGCAGGGCATGTTGTGATGTGATATGGTCAAGATATGATGTGATATAAGTTGATGTATGAGATGATCATGTTTTGCAATATCGACAACCGGCTGGAGCCTTAGGGTTGTCTCTTTATTGTATGAAGTGCAAGCGCCATGTAATTGCTTTACTTTATCACTATGTGTTAGCGATAGTTGTAGAAGCAATAGTTGGCGAGACGACCCCGACGCAATGATGGAGATCAAGGTGTCGAGCCAGTGACGATGGAGATCATGATGATGCTTTGGAGATGGAGATCAAAAGCACAAGATGATGATGGCCATATCATGTCACATATTTTGATTGCATGTGATGTTTATCCTGCATCTTATTTTGCTTAGAACAGCGGTAGCATTATAAGATGATCCCTTCACTAAATTTCAAGATAAAAGGTATCTCCTTGAGTATGCACCGTTGCCAAAGTTCGTCGTTTCGAAGCAGCACGTGATGATCGGGTGTGATAGACTCTACATTCACATACAACGGGTGTAAGACAGTTTTGCACATGCAGAATACTTGGGTTAAACTTGACGAGCCTAGCATGTACAGACATGGTCTCGGAACACTGGAGACCAAAAGGTCGAATGTGAGTCATATAGTAGATATGATCAACATAGAGATGTTCACCATTGATGACTACCCCATCTCACGTGATGATCGTACATGGGTTAGTTGATTTGGATCATGTATCACTTAGATAACTTGAGGGATGTTAATTTAAGTGGGAGTTCATTAGTAATTTGATTAATTGAACTTAAATTTATCATGAACTTAGTCTTAATAGTTTTGCATATCTATGTTGTAGTTCAATAGCTCGCGATATAGCTCCCCTATATTTTTGATATGTTCCTAGAGAAAACTAAGTTGAAAGATGATGGTAGCAATAATGCGGACTGGGTCCGTGATCTGAGGATTGTCCTCATTGCTGCATAGAAGAATTATGTCCTTGATGCACCGCTAGGTGACAGACCTGTTGCAGGAGCTGATGCAGATGTTATGAATGTTTGACAAGCTCAATATGATGACTACTTTATAGTTTAGTGCGCCATGCTTTACGGCTTAGAATCAGGGCTTCAAAGATGTTTTGAATGCCATGGAACATATGAGATGTTCCAAGAGCTGAAATTGGTATTTCAGACTTATGCCCGTGTTGAGAGGTATGAGACCTCTGACAAGTACTTTTCCTACAAGATTGAGGAGAATAGCTCAGCCAGTGAGCATGTACTCAGAATGTCTGGGTACTACAATCGCTTGAATCAAGTGGGAGTTAATCTTCTAGATAAGATAGTGATTGACAGAGTTCTCTAGTCACTATCACTAAGCTACTAAAACTTTGTGATGAACTATAATATGCAAGAGATGACGAAAATGATTCTTGAGCTCTTCACGATGCTGAAATCGGCGAAGGTAGAAATCAAGAAAGAGCATCAAGTGTTGATGGTTAACAAAACAACTAGTTTCAAGAAAAAGGGTGAGGGAAAGAAAGGGAACTTCAAGAAGAATGGCAAGCAAGTTGCCGCTCCCATGAAGAAGCTCAAAGCTGGACCCAAGCCTAAAACTGAGTGCTTCTATTGCAAAGGAAATGGTCACTGGAAGCGGAACTACCCCAAATACTTGGCGGATGTGTACCTTACTAGTGTTCATAGTAAAATGGAAATATGCCCTAGAGGCAATAATAAAATGGTTATTATTATATTTCCTTAATCATGATAAAGGTTTATTATTCATGCTAGAATTGTATTGACTGGAAACTTAAATACATGTGTGGATACATAAACAAATACCGTGTCCCTAGTGAGCCTCTACTAGACTAGCTCATTGATCAAAGATGGTTAAGGTTTCCTAACCATAGGCATGAGTTGTCATTTGATAACGGGATCACATCATTAGGAGAATGATGTGATGGACAAGACCCATCCGTTAGCTTAGCATATTGATTGTTCAGTTTATTGCTATTGCTTTCTTCATGTCAAATACATATTCCTTCGACTATGAGATCATGCAACTCCCGAATACCGGAGGAATACCTTGTGTGCTATCAAACGTCACAGCGTAACTGGGTGATCATAAAGATGCTCTATAGGTATCTCCGAAGGTGTTTGTTGAGTTGGCATAGATTGAGATTAGGATTTGTCACTCCGAGTATCGGAGAGGTATCTCTGGGCCCTCTCGGTAATACACATCATAAGCTTGCAAGCAAATGACTAAGGAGTTAGTTACAAGGTGATGTATTACGGAACGAGTAAAGAGACTTGCTGGTAATGAGATTGAACTAGGTATGGAGATACCGACGATCGAATCTCGAACCCGTAGGGTCCTCACGCTTAACGTTCGTTGACGATATAGTGTTATATGAGTTATATGTTTTGGTGACCAAATGTTGTTCGGAGTCCTGGATGAGATCATGGACATGACGAGGAGTCTCGAAATGGTCGAGAGGTAAAGATTGATATATAGGACGATGGTATTCGGACACCAGAATAGTTTCAGAGTGCACCGGGTACTCATCGGGTCACCGGAAGGGGTTCCGGGCACCCCCGACAAGTGTATGGGCCTTATGGGCCAAAGGGGGGATAAACCAGCCCACAAGGGGGCTGGTGTGCCCCTTCCCTTGGCTGGCCAATCCTAGGGGAAGGAAAGGGAGGGGTGGCCCCTCCTGCCTTTCCCTCCTCAGGAGAGAAAGGAAAGGGGGGGGGGGGGGCACCTCCTCCTTCCTTCCTCCCGCACTCCAAATAAGGAAGGGGGGCACCACTTTGGGGAAGACCCCAAGTAGGATTCGGCCTACTTGGGGGCACCTCCTGGCTGCTCCCTCCAACCCCCCACCTATATATATGTGGGAGGGGGCGCCTAGCACAACACACAACATTGTCTTAGCCGTGTGCGGCGCCCCCTCCACCGTTTACACCCCCGGTCATATTTTCGTAGTGCTTAGGCGAAGCCCTGCGGAGATAACTTCACCATCACCGTCACCATGCTGTCGTGCTGCCGGAAATCATCCACTACCTCGCCGTCTTGCTGGATCAAGAAGGCGGAGGACGTCACTGAGCTGAACGTGTGCAGAACGCGGAGGTGCCGTACGTTCGGTTGGAGCGCGAAGATGTTCGACTATATCAACCGCGTTACTAAACGCTTCCTCTTACGGTCTGTGAGGGTACGTAGACACACTCTCCCCTCTCGTTGCTATGCATCTCCATGGATAGATCTTGCGTGTGCATAGAATTTTTGTTTGTTTTCCATGCAACGTTTCCCAACAGTAACTTAGCAAGAACAATATGTGGAAAATTCGTAGGCATTGGATCGGTGAATTTGTTGGATGATATTCATCATATAATAGTCATAACCTAGGGTGATACAAAACTAGCTCTAGTTCATAAATATAATGTAGGCATGTATTCCATAAATAGTCATATATGCTTATGGAAAGAACTTGCATGACATCTTTTGTCCTACCCTCCCGTGGCAGCGGGGTCCATAAGGAAACTAAGGGATATTAAGGCCTCCTTTTAATAGAGAACCGGAACCAAGCAAGATCGGATCTAAAACATAGATATAATGGTGAAAACATAAACGGTTCAGATCTGAAATCATGGCACTCGGGCCCTAGTGACAAACATTAAGCATGACAAAGTCATAACAACATCAATCTCAGAACATAGTGGATACTAGGGATCAAGCCCTAACAAAACTAACTTGATTACATGATGGATCTCATCCAACTCCTCACCGACCAGTGAGCCTATGAAGGAATTACCCTCCCGGTGGGGAGCATCATGGAAATGGCGATGAAGGAGGGTTGGTGATGACGAAGACCGAAGATTCCCCTCTCCGGAGCCCCGAACGGGCTCCAGATCTGGCCTTTGATGAAGAACTGGAGGTGGCGGCGGCTCCGTATCGTGAAACACGATGAAACTTTCACCCTGATTTTTTCTCAGAAAATAGGATTTATAGCGTCGGAATTAGGGTCTGCGGGGCCATGAGGTGGGGACAACCCACCAGGGCGCGCCAGAGGGGGGCGCCCTGGTGTCTTGTGCCCAGCCAGGGGCCCCTCCGGTGGTTCTTGGCTCTAGTATTTTTATTTTATTATAAAATAATTCTCCAAAAAGTTTTGTTCCATTCTGAGAACTTTTATTTCTGCACAAAAACAACACCATGGTAGTTCTGCTGAAAACAGCGTCAGTCCGGGTTAGTTTCATTCAAATCATGCAAATTGGAGTCCAAAACAAGAGCAAAAGTGTTAGGAAAAGTAGATACGATGGAGACATATCAACTCCCCCAAGCTTAAACCTTTGCTTGTCCTCAAGTAATTCAGTTGACAAACTGAAAGTGAAAAAGAAAAACTTTTACGAACTCTTTTGTTCTTGTTTACATAAATAAGCTTAAGTAGCACCCAGGTTTTCAGAAAAAATCATGACTAACCATGTCAACAATAACTCTTAAAAATTATATTAACTGATATCAATGGCATAAGCAACTAGCGATCAATAATAAAATATCTCAAATGACAACACTTTGTCAAAACAACCGTGATATAATATGACAACAGTGGTATCTCGCTAGCCCTTTCTGAGACCGCAAAACATAAATGCAGAGCACCTCCAAAGTTCAAGCAGCGACTAAACATTGTAATTCATGGTAGAAAAGATTCAGTCATGATGCATCCAACATTAACTATGTACAATGCATGAGGATGAAAATAGTGCTCTCAGGTCTTGCGCTTATTTGAGAAGGTGATGACTAAACATAAAATTAAATAGATAGTCCCTTCGCAAAGGGAAGTAGGGATTTGCAGTGGTGCCAGAGCTCAAAGTTTTAAAAACAGAGATAAATGTAATTTTGGGAGGTAAACCCTTCCTGTCAACGTTACGACCAAGAGTTATCAATATCTTCCATGCGAAACACATTAGTGGCAGTTCCCAAGCGATAAAAGTAAAGGTTTACTCCCCCTCCATCAACAAACACACTCCACGGCTAGCTGAATCCATGGGTACCGTCCATACCAACATCAGTCCTGGGGGAGTTTTGTTTAATTATTTGCAATTTTTGATTTCGGGACTGGGAATCCCTATTACCGCCCCTCTCGTGCAAGGACGATTGAATAAACGCTCATCATGGGAATAACCCGCTTAGCATGGAAGATACTGACCACCCCCTGTCGCTCCATGAGCGGTCCAGGCACACAAAACAGATGTTTATTTGAAATTTTAGAGGTGGCACATGCAAATTTACTTGGAACGGCAGGGTAATACCGCATATAGGTAGATATGGTGGACTCATCTGGAATAACTTGGGTTTTAGGATTTTGATGCACAAATAGTGTTCCCGCTTAGTTGAGGCGAAGGCTAGCAAATAGGTTGAGAAGCGTCCAGCTAGAGAGCGAAAACGGTCATGAACATGCATTATGCATAATTAACATTGAATACTAGCATGAGTAGGATATGAGCACCATGAACATAAATATCGTAGAGGCTATGTTGGTTTTGATTCAACTACATGCATGAACATGTGCCAAGTCAAGCCACTTGAAACATTCAGAGGAGGATACCATATCATCATACTACATCACAATCATTTTAATGCATGTTGACATCCAAGATAAATCATTATCCACTCCTAGCTACTTAAGCATGGAACGAGAAACTATAATCTCTAATTGTCATTGCAAACATGTTTGATCATAATATGCTGAATCATGGATACTAGGTTAAACATATTTACAAAAATAGAACAAGTTGAGTTCATACCCGTTTCTCTCTGCCACAGCTAGTTCGTCAAATATCATCATTATTTCCTTTCACTTGCATGACCGAATGATATGAAAATAATAATAGTGCAAGAGTGCCGTGGACTAAGCTGGAATCTGCAAACATTTTATTTAAAAGGAGAAGACAAGGTAACATGGGCTCTTTGTTAGATCAATAGAAATGCATATGAGAGCCACTCAACATTTTCATCGTGGTCTTCTCCTTGGTATGACTCAATAAAAAGAAAAGAATTTCAGAGAAACACACTGAAATATTTTTGGAGTTTTTAGTTTTTCTTTAAAGAAAGCAAATTAAAGAAAAAGAAAAATGAGAAAAACTATTTACACGGGACAGCTCCCAACAAGCAAAAGAAGAACAAGGAAATCTTTTTGGGTTTTCTTTTTAATACTACAAATAATTAAACTAGAAAGAAAAATCAAAAAGAAGCAAGAAACATTTTTTGGATTTTCGCAAAGTTTTTCAAACACACAAGAAGAAAGTGAGAAAATAAACCTAACATGTATAATGCAATGAAAAAGTGTGAACACCAACAACTGGAATGAAATGTGTGAACATGAATGTAATGTCGGTGGAAATACGTACTCCCCCAAGCTTAGGCTTATGGACTAGCTTGGTAATCACCACTCGTAGTAGCCATCTGGTCCCATCTTGAAGTCCTGCGGCAGTGGTACCTGAGTGTCCCACTCCTGAGGCTCCTGCCTGCCGCCGCCTGGGCGTTCCGGTAGGCAACAATGTCCACTGGCATGATCCTGTTGTTGGGGAACGTTGCATGGGAAACAAAAAATTTCCTACGCTCACCAAGATCCAATCTAGGAGATGACCATTTGTGAGAGGAGAGATTGGATCTACATACCCTTGTAGATCACTAAGCGGAAGCATTAAGAAACGCGGTTGATGTAGTCGAACGTCTTCACGATCCAATCACGATCCGTCCCGCGAACTCCCGATCCAAGTGCCGAACGGACGGCACCTCCGCGTTCAACACACATACGGCTTGATGACGGCTTCACCTCCTCGATCCAGCGAGTGATGGTGAAGTAGTATCTTGAGTCCTCTGGCAGCACGACGGCATGGTGGCGGTGGTGGTGGCGGAATCTCAGCAGAGCTTCGCTAAGCACTACAGAGAGGAAGAGGGATGCGAGGGAGAGGAGAGGTAGCGCCGTGGCGTAGAGATGTGCTCTAGGGTGTGGCAGCCCTATCTCTACCTCTCTATATATAGGGGGAAGGGAGGAGCAGGGGGTGCCCTAGATCCCATCTAAGGGGGCGGCGGCCACAAGGCAGATGGGGCGCCCCCTAGGGAAACCCTAGGGTGGCTTGCCCCCCAAGCCAGTAGAGGGAACCCTAGATGGGGTGCCCCACCTCTCCTGGTAACGTGAGATGGGGTGAGAGGGGCGAGCAGCCCCTTAGTGGGCTGGTTTGCCCCCTCCCCTTGGCCCATGAGCCCCCCAACACTTGTCGGGACCCCCCGAAACCCCTTTCGGTCATGCTGGTCATCACCCGGTACCCCCAGAACAATTCCGGACTCCAATACCCTTCGTCCAATATATGAATCTTTACCTCCAGACCATTCCGAAGTTCCTCATCATGTCCGGCATCTCATCCGGGACTCCGAACAACCTTCGGTAACCACCATAATGACTCAACTATACTTATATCGTCACCAAACGTTAAGTGTGTAGACCCTGCGGGTTCGAGAACTATGCAGACATGACCAAGACACCTCTATGGTCAATAACCAATAGTGGGACCTGGATGCCCATATTGGTTCCTACATATTCTATGAAGATCTGATTGGTCAAACCTCCATGTCAAGGATTCAGCTAATCCCGTATGCAGTTCCCTTTGTCTATTGGTATGTTACTTGCCCGAGATTCGATCGTTGGTATCCCCATACCTAGTTTAATCTCATTACCGGCAAGTCTCTTTACTCGTTCCGTAATACAAGATCCCGTGAATAACTCATTGGTCACATTGCTTGCAAGCTTGTTGTGATGTTGTATTACCGAGTGGGCCCTGAGATACCTCTTTGTCATACGGAGTGACAAATCCTAGTCTTGATCCATGCCAACTCAACAGACACCCTCGGAGATACCTGTAGAGCACCTTTATAGTCACCCAGTTATGATGCAATGTTTGATACACACAAAGTACTCCTCCGGTGTTAGTGAGTTGCATGATCTCATGGTCATAGGAACATATACTTGACATGCAGAAAACGATAGCAATAAACTTGACACGATCACATGCAACGTTTATAGTTTGGGTCTTGTCCATCACATCATTCTCCTAATGATGTGATCCCATCATCAAATGACAACTCATGTCCATGGCTAGGAAACCATAGCCATCTTTGATCAACGAGCTAGTCCGGTAGAGGCTTACTAGGGACATGTTGTTGTCTATGTATCCACACATGTATTTGAGTTTCTGATCAATACAATTCTAGCATGGATAATAAACAATTATCATGAACAGGGAAATATGATAACAACCAATTTATTATTGCCTCTAGGGCATATTTCCAAAAGTCTCCCACTTGCACTAGAGTCAATAATCTAGTTCACATCACCATGTGATTAAGACCCAATGAGTTCTGGGGTTTGATCATGTTTTGCTTGTGAGAGAGGTTTTAGTCAATGGGTCTGCAACATTTAGATCCGCGTGTACTTTGCAAAATTTTATGTCATACTATAGATGCTGCTACCATGCTCCACTTGGAGCTATTCCAAATGGCTTCTCCACTATACGTATCCGGTTTGCTACTCAGAGTCATCCGGATTGGTGTTAAAGCTTGCATCAACATAACCCTTTACGCCGAACTCTTTATCACCTCCATAACCGAGAAACCCTACCCAGAGTCATCCGAATTGGTGTTAAAGCTTGCATTGACGTAACCCTTCACGCCGAACTCTTTATCACCTCCATAACCAAGAACATTTCCTTAGTCCTCTAAGGATAATTTTGACCGCTGTCCAGTGATCCAGTCCTGGATCACTTTTGTACCCCCTTGCCAGACACATGGCAAGGCACACATTAGGTGCGGTACACAGCATGGCGTATCATATAGAGCCTATGGCTAAGGCATAGGGGACAACCTTCGTCCTTTCTCTTTCTTCTGCCGTGGTCGACTTTGAGTCTTACTCAACTTCACACCTTACAACTTAGGCAAGAACCCCTTCTTGAACTGGTCCATTTTGAACTTCTTCAAAATCATGTCAAGGTATGTGCTCTGTGAAAGTCTTATCAGGCGTCTTGATCTATCTCTATAGATCTTGATGCCCAATATGTAAGCAGCTTTACCCAGGTCTTCCTTTGGAAAACTCCTTTCAAACAACCCTTTATGCTTTCCAGAAATTCTACATCATTCCTGATCAACAATATGTCATCCACATATAATTATCAGAAATGTTGTAGTGCTCCCACTCACTTTCTTGCAAATACAAGCTTCTCCATAAACTTGTATAAACCCAAATGCTTTGATCATCTCTTCAAAGCAAAAGTTCCAACTCCGAGATGCTTGCACCAGTCCATAAATGGATCGCAGGAGCTTGCACACTTTGTCAGCATTCTCTAGATCGACAAAACCTTCCGGTTGCATCATACACAACTCTTCCTTAAGGAAACCATTAAGGAATGCTGTTTTGACATCCGTGATGTCTACTACGCAACTTGTTCTTGTAGACTTGTGTTGGGCCTCCAAGCGCAGAGTTTTGTAGGACAGTAGCAATTTTCCCTCAAGTGGATGACCTAAGGTTTATCAATCCGTGGGAGGTGTAGGATGAAGATGGTCTCTCTCAAACAACCCTGCAACCAAATAATAAAAAGTCTCTTGTATCCCCAACACACCAATACAATGGTAATTTGTATAGATGCACTAGTTCGGCAAAGAGATGGTAATAAAAGCGTAGCAATGATAGTAGATATTGATTTTTATGATAGGAGCAATAAAAAATAGCAAGGTAGCAAGTAACAAAAGTGAGCACAAACGGTATTGCAATGCCTGAAAATGAGGCCTAGGGTCCGTACTTTCACTAGTGCAATCTCTCAACAATGCTAATCTAATTGGATCACATAACCATCCCTCAAAGTGCGATGAAGAATCACTCCAAAGTTCTTATCTAGCAGAGAACATAAGAAGAACTTGTTTGTAGGGTACGAAACCACCTCAAAGCTATTCTTTCTGATCAATCTATCCTAGAGTTCATACTAAAATAACATCAAGCTATTCTTTTCGATCGATCTAACCAAGAGTTAGTACTAAAATAACACCATATGATACACATCAACCAACTCTAATGTCACCTAGATACTCCAATGTCACCGCGAGTATCCGTGAGATGATTATACGATATGCATCAAACAATTTCAGATTCATAATACTCAATCCAACACAAAGAACCTCAAAGAGTGCCCCAAGATTTCTACCGGAGAAACAAAGACAAGAACGTGCATCAACCCCTATGCATAGATTACCCCAATGTCACCTCGGGAATCCGCGAGTTGAGTGCCAAAACATATCTCAAGTGAATCAATATAATACTCCATTGTCACCACGAGTATTCATATGCAAGACATACATCAAGTGTTCTCATATCCATAAAAGTATTCAATCCGATAAAATGAAATCTCAAAGGGGAAACTCAATTCACAACAAGATAGAGAGGGGAAAACACCATATGATCCAACTATATTAACAAAGCCCGCGATACATCAAGATCGTCACATCTCAAGAACACGAGAGAGAGAGAGAGAGAGAGAGAGAGAGATTAAACACATAGCTACTGGTACAAAACCTCAGCCCCGAGGGTGGACTACTCCCTCCTCATCATGGTGGCCGCCGGGATGACGAAGATGGCCATCGGTGATGATTTCCCCCTCCGGCAGGGTGCCAGAACGGGGCCTAGATTGGTTTTTTGTGGCTACAGAGGCTTGCGGCGGCGGAACTTCTGATCTAGGGTTACCCCTGATGGTTTCTCTATTTATAGGAATTTTTGGCGTTGGTTTCACGCTAAGATGGGCCTCGAGGTGAGCACAACCCACCGGGGCACGGGCAAGGGCCCAGGCGCGCCCCGGTGTCTTGTGCCCTACTCCTTCACCTTCTGGTCCTTACACGAAGCTTTGGGGGTCTCTTTTGTTCCAAAAAAAATCGTCAAAAAGTTTTAGCTCATTTGGAGAACTTTCATTTCTGCACAAAAAACAACACCACGGTAGTTCTGCTGAAAACAGCGTCAGTCCGGGTTAGTTCCATGCAAATCATACCAAAACCATATAAAATTGTTGTAAACGTGGCATGAATACTTCATAAATTATAGATACGTTGGAGACGTATCAATCCATCTGCCAGATTTCATAATCGAAGAATGCAGCTATTGCCAACATGATTCTGACGGACTTAAGCATTGCTACGGGTGAGAAAGTCTCATCGTAGTCAACTCCTTGAACTTGTGAAAACCCCTTTGCCACAAGTCAAGCTTTATAGACGGTGACATTACCGTCCGTGTTCGTCTTCTTCTTGAAGATCCATTTATTCTGAATGGCCTTTCGCCCTTCAGGTAATACTTCCAAAGTCCATACTTTGTTTTCATACATGGATCCCATCTCGGATTTCATGGCCTCTAACCATTTGTCAGAATCCGGGCCCGCCATCGCTTCTCCATAGCTCGTAGGTTCACCGTTGTCCAACAACATGACCTCTAAGACAGGGTTACCATACCACTCAGGAGCTGTACGTACCCTTGTCGACCCACAAGGTTCGATAGTAACTTGATCTGAAGCTTCATGATCATCATCATTAGCTTCCTCTTCAACTAACGTAGGTGTCACAGAAACATCTTTCTGCGCTGCACTACTCACTGGTTGAAGTAAAGGTTCAATAACCTCATCAAGTTCTATCTTCCTCCCACTCAATTCTTTCGACAGAAAACTCTTTCTCGAGAAAGGACCCATTCTTAGCGACAAAAACTTTGCCCTCGGATCTGAGATAGAAGGTATACACACTCGTCTCCTTTGGGTATCCTATGAAGATGCATTTGTTCGCTTTGGGTTCGAGCTTATCAGATAGAAGCCTTTTTCACATAAGCATCGCAGCCCCAAACCTTAAGAAACGACGACTTAGGTTTCTTGCCAAACCATAATTCATACGGTGTCGTCTCAACAGATTTAGATGGTGCCCTATTTAAAGTGAATATGTAGTTGTCTCTAATGCATAAACCCAAAATGATAGCGGTATATCGGCAAGAGACATCATAGAACGCACCATATCCAATAAGGTATGATTACGACGTTCGAACACACCATTACGCTGTGGTGTTCCAGGTGGCGTCAACTGTGAAACAATTCCACATTGTCTTAAGTGATTGCCAAACTCATAACTCAGATATTCTCCCCCTTGATCAGATCGTAGGAATTTAATCTTCTTGTTATGATGATTCTCAACTTCACTCTGAAATTGCTTGAACTTTTCAAACATTTCAGACTTGTGCTTCATTAATTAAACATACCCATATCTACTCAAATCATTGGTGAAGGTGAGGAAATAACGATATCCACCGCACTCATCATCACTCATCGAACCGCACACATCAGCATGTATGATTTCCAACAAGTCACTTGCCCGTTCCATTGTTCCGAAAAATGGGGTTTTAGTCATCTTGCCTATGAGGCATGGTTCGCATATGTCAAGTGATTCAAAATCAAGCGACTCCAAAAGTCCATCAACATGGAGTTTCTTCATGTTCTTTACACCAATATGACCTACGCGGCAGCGCCACAAGAAAGTGGTATTATCATTATAAACTCTACATCTTTTGGCCTCAATGTTATGAACATGTGTATCACTACGATCGAGATTCAATAAACCATTCACATAGGGTGCATGACCATAGAAGGTATTATTCATGTAAACAGAATAACCATTATTCTCTGATTTAAATGAATAACCTTATTGCAATAAACACGATCTAATCATGTTCATGCTCAACACCGACACCAAATAACATTTATCTAGGTTTAACACTAATCCTGAAGGTAGAGAGAGCGTGAGATGGTGATCACATCAACCTTGGAAACACTTCCAACACACATCGTCACCTCGCCCTTAGCCAGTCTCCGTTAATTCCGTAGCTTTTGTTTCGAGTTACCAATATTAGCAACTGAACCGGCATCTAATACCCAAGTGCTACTAGGAGTACTAGTAAGGTACACATCAATAACACATATATCAAATATACTGTTGTTGAAGTTGCCAGCCTTCTCATCTACCAAGTATTTCGGGCAGTTCCGCTACCAATGACCGTTCCCCTTACAATAGAAGCACTTAGTCTCGGGTTTAGGTTCAACCTTGGGTTTCTTCACTGGAGCGGCAACTGGCTTGCCATTCATGAAGTTTCCCTTCTTGCCCTTGCCCTTCTTGAAACCAGTGGTCTTGTTAACCATCAACACTTGATGCTCCTTCTTGATTTCTACCTTCGCAGCCTTAAGCACCGTTAACATCTCCGAGATCATCTCCATCCTTTGCATGTTATAGTTCATCACGAGGCTCTAGCAGCTTGGTGATAGTGACTAGAGAACCCTGTTAATCACTATCTTATCTGGAAGATTAACTCCCACTTGATTCAAGCGATTGTAGCACCCAGACATTCTGAGCACATGCTCACTGGCTGAGCTATTCTCCTCCATCTTGTAGGCAAAGAACTTGTCAGAGGTCTCATACCTCTCAACATGGGCATGAGTCTGAAATACCAATTTCAGCTCTTGGAACATCTCATATGTTCCATGGCGTTTAAAACGTCTTTGAAGCCCCGATTCTGAGCCGTAAATCATGGCGCACTAAACTATGAAGTAGTCATCAGAACGTGTCTGCTAGATGTTCACAACATCCATAGACAACGCTAGAGGGGTTGGTACACCGAGCGGTGCATCAAGGACATAAGCCTCCTATGTAGCAGTGAGGACAATCCTCAGACTACGGACCTAGTCCGCATAATTGCTTACAATATCTTTCAACTTAGTCTTTCTCTCGGAACGTATTAAAACAGGGAGCTATAGCGTGAGCTATTGATCTACAACATAATTTGCAAAGACAATTTAGACTATGTTCATGATAAATGAGTTCAATTAATCATATTACCGAAGAACTCCCACTCAAATCTACATCCCTCCGGTTGTCCGAGTGTAACACGATCCAAATTCACCAACCCAAGTCCGATCATCACGTGAGATGAGGTGGTTTCAATGGTGAACATCTCCATGTTGATCATATCTACTATATGACTCGTGTTCGACCTTTCGGTCTCTTGTGTTCCGAGGCCATGTCTGTACATGCTAGGCTCATCAAGTTTAACCCAAGTGTTCCGCATGTGCAACACTGGCTTGCACCCGTTGTATGTGAACGTAGAGTCTATCACACCCGATCATCACGTGGTGCTTCGAAACGACGAACTTTCGCAACGGTGCACACTTTGGGAGAACACAATTTTATCTTGAAATTTTAGTGAGGGATCACCTTATAATGCTACCGTCGTCCTAAGCAAAATAAGATGCATAAAAGGATTAACATCACATGCAAATCATAATTGACATGATATGGCCATCAACTCGTGCTTTTGATCTCCATCTCCAAAGCACCGGCATGATCTCCATCGTCACCGGCATGACACCATGATCTCCATCATCATGATCTCCATCATCGTGTCGCCATCGGGGTTGTCACGCCAACCATGCTTCTACTACTATTGCTACCGCGTAGCGATAAAGTAAAGCATTACATAGCGCTTAATGATTGACACGCATGTCATACAATAATTAAAGACAACCCTATGGCTCCTGCCGGTTGCCGTATGCATCAACATGCAAGTCGATATAAACTATTACAAACATGATCATCTCATACATCAAATATATTTCATCATGTCTTTGGCCATATCATATCACAACATACCCTGCAAAAACAAGTTAGACGTCCTCTAATTGTTGTTGCATGTTTTATGTGGCTGCTGTGGGTATCTAGCAAGAATGATTCTTACCTACGCAAAGCCACAATGGTGATATGCAAGTTGCTATTTAACCTTCTACAAGGACCACCTTTGTCAAATCTGATTCAACTAAGGTGGGAGAGACAGACACCTGCCACCATCTTTATGCAACAAAGTCACATGTCTGTCGATGGAACCGGTCTCATGTACGTGGACATGTAAAGTTGGTCCGGGCCGCTTCATCCCACAATACCGCTGAATCAAGGAAAGACCAAGGAAGGAAGCAATCTGAATATCAACGCCCACAAACTCCTTTGTGTTCTACTCGTGATGTCATGTACGCATAGACCTACCTCATGATGCCACTGTTGGGGAACGTTGCATGGGAAACAAAAATTTTCGTACGCTCACCAAGATCCAATCTAGGAGATGACCATCTGCGAGAGGAGAGATTGGATCTACATACCCTTGTAGATCGCTAAGCGGAAGCGTTAAGAAACGCGGTTGATGTGGTCGAATGTCTTCGCGATCCAATCGCGATCCGTCCCGCGAACTTCCGATCCAAGTGCCGAACGGACAGCACCTCCATGTTCAACACACGTACGGCTTGATGACGCCTTCACCTCCTCGATCCAGCAAGCGATGGTGAAGTAGTATCTCGAGTCCTCTGGCAGCACGACGGCGTGGTGACGGTGGTGGTGGCGGAATCTTAGCAGAGCTTCGCTAAGCACTACAGAGAGAAAGAGGGATGCGAGTGAGAGGAGAGGCAGCGACGTGGCATAGAGATGTGCTCTAGGGTGTGGCTGCCCTCTCTCTACCTCTCTATATATAGGGGGAAGGGAGGAGGAGGGGGTGCCCTGGATCCCATCTAAGGGGTCGGCGGCCACAGGGCAGATGGGGCGCCCCTAGGGAAACCCTAGGGTGGCTTGCCCCCCAAGCCAGGTGGAGGGAACCCAAGATGGGGCGCCCCACCTCTCCTGGTTACGTGAGATGGCGTGAGAGGGGCGTTCAGCCCCTTAGTGGGCTGGTTTGCCCCCTCCCCTTGGCCCATGAGCCCCCCAACACTTGCTGGGACCCCCCGAAACCCCTTTTGGTCATGCTGGTCATCACCCGGTACCCCCGGAACAATTTTGGACTCCAATACCCTTCGTCCAATATATCAATCTTTACCCCCGGACCATTTTGTAGTTCCTCGTCAGATCCGGAATCTCATCCGGGACTCCAAACAACCTTCGGTAACCACCATAATGACTCAACTATACTTATATCGTCACCAAACATTAAGTGTGTAGACCCCGCCGATTCGAGAACTATGCAGGCATGACCAAGACACCTCTACGATCAATAACCAATAGCAGGACCTGGATGCCCATATTGGTTCCTACATATTCTACGAAGATCTTATCGGTAAAACCTCGATGTCAAGGATTCAGCTAATCCCGTATGCAGTTCCCTTTGTCTATCGGTATGTTACTTACCCGAGATTCGATCGTCGGTATCCCCATACCTAGTTCAATCTTGTTACCGGTAAATCTCTTTACTCGTTCCGTAATACAAGATCCCGTGACTAACTCATTGGTCACATTGCTTGCAAGCTTGTTGTGATGTTGTATTACCGAGTGGGCCCTGAGATACCTCTCCATCATACGGAGTGACAGATCCCAATCTTGATCCATGCCAACTCAACAGACACCCTCAGAGATACCTGTAGAGCACCTTTATAGTCACCCAGTTACGTTGCGATGTTTGATACACACAAGGTACTACTCCGGTGTCAGTGAGTTGCATGATCTCATGGTCATAGGAACATATACTTGACATGCAAAAAACGATAGCAATAAACTTGACACGATCACATGCTACGTTTATAGTTTGGGTCTTGTCCATCACATCATTCTCCTAATGATGTGATCCCATCATCAAATGACAACTCATGTCCATGGCTAGGAAACCATAGCCATCTTTGATCAACGAGCCAGTCCGGTAGAGGCTTACTACGGACATGTTTTTGTCTATGTATCCACACATGTATTTGAGTTTCCGATCAATACAATTCTAGCATGGATAATAAACGATTATCATGAACAGGGAAATATGATAATAACCAATTTATTATTTCCTCTAGGGCATATTTCCAACACCTGTATCCGCCCCTGGCAATAGAATCAAACAAAGCAGGTGCAGGCAACGGAATAATATCATGGGAATTCTCACTGAAAACTAGGTTGTAACAAATATTATGAAGAGAGTTGGCCTCATCTGTAAACTGGCGAGCCACCATCTTCTGGTGATCTAGATAGACTCGGGTCAAAGGATAATCATGTTGGCGTATCTGAACGTTAAAGTGACTCGCTAGGCGAGTAGCATAAATACCGCCATGAATTTTGCCTTTGTTTCTGTTAAGGTGCATACGACGTGCAATAATAGCCCCTAAGCTATAAGTGTGATCATTGTGTAGTGCACAGCGTAAAATGGCAAAGTCAGGAGCACTGAGTGCACCGACCTTCTCTTTGGAAATTAAACACTTAGCAATGAATAGAGCAAAGTAATGCATAGAAGGAAACTGCAAACTAGTGGCGGTGACACTCGACACGCCTATCTCATCTCCCACTGACAGAGTACGATAAAAGTTCTCAAACTCTACAGGTCTAGGCTCTCTTATTTCCCCGTCAGAAGGGATCAAGCATATCTCACAAAAATCAGTAAGTGGTATCTGACGGGTTTCAGAATATAAATTAAACTGCACTTCAGGAGGATTATTCCTACTCAGAAAATGGAAATTTTGCACAAAGGAATTTGTAAGGAGGTGGTATTGATCACACTCAGCTGCGATGAAGTCGGTCAGTCCAGCATTAGCAACGAATTGAGCGAACTCTTGACGAATCCCGGCCCACTCCATGAAGGCATTATGCGGCCATTCGCACGACCGCACCTCTGCCCTTCTCGGAGTGTTGAGGTCAGTGTCCGAGGATTCTCCAATGACTCCTTTAGCATTTTTCTTGGAGGCAAACTTCCTAAAGAAACTCATCTTATTCCTATTGATAAAATTCTGAAAATTTTAGTCCACAAAATTTTTATCAACAAGACTTCGCAAGATTTGATAACAACTACTCATAAGGATGCATAGAGGCCATATTAAGCATTCAAACTACTTAGAACTCTAAGAATTCAACATGCAAGCTCATCTGCAGCAGCACCAAGAATAGCTAATTATTCAAAATATAATCCATTAAAGCAAAAACTAATTGGAGCAATGGAGGAGTCACATACCAATTAGCAATCCCCCAAAACAGTTTCAGAAACAGAGCTTCGAGCAAAGAGATCGAAATCCGTTGGTTTGAGAGCAAGAACACGAGAGAGAAAGAGCTATGGTGATTTTTTTCTGGAGGTAGGAGATGACATGGGCTAAAGAAGTAAGTGAGGGGACCCATGTGGGGACCACAACCCACCAGGGCGCCCCTCGGGCTGCTGGCACGTCCTGGTGTCTTGTGGTCACCAGGTGCACCCCGTCTGATGTTATTTGCACCAAAAATTTAGAAATATTTAGAAAAAATCGTATTAAATTTTCAGGGCATTCAGAGAACTTTTATTTTTTGGTCATTTTTTATTGCACGGGAAATTCAGAAAACAGACAAAACATGGCATTTTATTTTATTTAACTAAGAAAATAGAAAACAAAATTGGGAGCAGAAGGTTGTGATTACTAAATTCATCAACTTCATACCTGTCAAAAATGATCCATTAATAAGGTTGATCAAGTCTTATTAACAACCACCTTCGATTAGCATGAAACCGAAGAACTTTTGTAAAACACTAAGTTACCTCAATGGGGATATGCATGTACCCAAAAATAAGCATTTCAAAATTCTTTTTGGCAGTAGGTAGAGGTAGTTGAAAACTTCAAATAATGAGTACCGGAGATTTTTCAATAACATTAATACCATTCTCTTGGAATTGTTTCTTTAGAAAGTGCACCGTATGTTCATTACCATTGATATGAAAAGTGACCTTGCTTTTATTGCAATCAATAACAACCCCTGCAGTATTCAAAAAGGGTCTACCAAGGATAATCGACATGTTGTCGTCCTCGGGCATCTCAAGTATAACAAAGTCAGTTAAGATAGTAACATTTGCAACAACAACGGGCATATCCTCACAAATACCGATAGGTATGGCAGTTGATTTGTCAGCCATTTGCAAAGATATTTCAGTAGGTGTGAGTTTGTTCAAATCAAGTCTTTTATATAAGGAGAAAGGTATAACACTAACACCAGCTCCTAAATCAGACAAAGCAGTTTTAACATAATTTCTATTGATGGAGCAAGGTATAGTTGGTATTCCTGGGTCTCCAAGTTTTTTAGGTACTCCATCCTTGAAAGAATAATTAGCAAGCATGGTGGAGATTTCAGCTTCCGGTATCTTTCTCTTATTAGTGATGATGTCTTTCATATATTTTCAAAAGGGGCCATCTTTAAAATATCAATCAAGCGAGTGCGCAAAAAGACTGGCCTAAGCATTTCAGCAAAGCGTTCAAATTCTTCATCATCTTTTTTCTTAGTTGATTTAGGTGGAAAGGGCATGGGTTTTTGAACCCATGGTTCTCTTTCTCTTCCATGCTTCTTAGCAACAAAGTCTCTTTTATCGTATCTTTTATTTTTAGGTTGTGGGTTATCAAGATCAACAGCTGGTTCTATTTCAACATCATTATCTGGTTGTTTATCAATACCTGGTTGAGTGTCTTCATGAACACCATCATTATCTTTTTCATTATCACTAGATGAATGTTCATTACCAGATTGAGTTTCAGCATCAGAGATAGAAACATCATTATTATTATCAGGAGGTTTTTCTATTTCACGTTCACTAGAGGTATGCAAAGTCCTATCATTTTTCTATTTCTTCTTCTTTTTAGAAGGACTAGGTGCATCAGTGTTAATTCTTTGAGAGTCTTGTTCAATTCTTTGAGGGTGTCCCTCAGGATAAAGTGGTTCCTGAGTCATTTTACCTCCTCCAGTTGCTACTCTAACAGCAAAGTCATTCATATTATTATTCATTTCACTAAGCAACTCTCTTTGAGATTGAGCAACTTGTTCTAGTTGAGTTTGAACCATAGAAGCATGTTTTCCTACACCTCTTACATCATTAGTAATTCTAAATAACAAGTCACTCAAGCGAGCAATCATATTAGAATTATATTTCAATTGTTTCATAACATTTTCATTGAAGTGATCTTGTTTTCTAATGTAATTGTCAAACTCATAAAGGCATTGACTCGGATGTTTATTAAAAGGGATGTCACTTTCATCAAATTTCATTAAAGAATTTACCTCTACCACCTTTGGTGGTGGTGTGACAAGTCCATGTATTTCTTCAATAGGAGGTAAAATTTTAACATCCTCTGCTTTAATACCTTTTCCTTCTACTTTTCTTTGCCTCCTGCATATCTTCAGGACTAAGATATAAGATACCCCTCTTCTTTGGAGTGGGCTTAGGCGGTGATTCAGGAAGAGTCCAATCATCATAATTTTTCAATATATTATTCAATAATTCCTCAGCTTGTTAAACAGTTCGTTCCCTGAAAATAGTACCAGCACAACTATCTAGGAAGTCCTAGAAGCATCGGTTAATCCATTATAGAAGATATCAAGTATTTCATTTTTCTTAAGAGGATGATCAGGCAAAGCGTTAAACAATTGGAGAAGCCTCCCCCAAGCTTGTGGGAGACTCTCTTCTTCAATTTGCACAAAAGTAAATATTTCTTGTAAGGCAACTTGTTTCTTATGAGCAGGAAAATATTTTTCAGAGGAGTAATAAATCATATCCCGGGGACTACGCACGCAACCAGGAGCAAAAGTATTGTGCCATATCTGAGCATCACCCTTTAATGAGAACGAAAATAATTTGAGAACATAGTAGTAGCAAATCTTCTCATCATGAGCAAATAGGGTGGCTATATCATTTAATTTAGTAAGGTGTGCCACAACAGTTTCAGTTTCATAGCCGTGGAAAGGATCAGATTCAACCAAAGTAATTAACTCTGGGTCGACAGAGAATTCATAATCCTTATCAGTAACAATGATAGGTGAAGTAGCAAACTTGGGATCACATTTCATTCTAGCATTCAAAGATTTTTCTTTTAGTTTGCATAATAATTTCTTAAGATCATCTCTATCATTGCAAGCAAGAAAATCTCTAGCTGTCTCTCATCCATAACATAACCTTCAGGTATCTTAGGCAATTCATATCTGGGAGAGCTAGGTCTAAGAGGTGTTTCAAGATTTCCAGTTTCAAGTACTTCATCAGTTTCAATAATTTCATCAGTTTCAGCATTCTCAATATCTTTAGCGCTAGCAATTTGTTCATCAAGAAATTCGCCTAGTGGCATATTATCATCAAGCAAGGTACTAGCATCATCATGAGTAGCATTCATAGTAGAAGTAGCATCATCAATAACTTGCAACATATCAGGATTAATAGCATGTGGTGGTGTTGCAAGTCTACTCAAAACCGAAGGTGAATCAAGTGCAGAGTGCGATGGCAGTTCCTTACCTCCCTTCGTCCTAGAGGGAACGATATTGGTTTTTGTATCCTTCAGATTCTTCATAATGATAAATAGATAATAATCCCAAGTGACTTAACAAATATAGCTATGCTCCCCGGCAACGGCACCAGAAAAAGGTCTTGATAACCCACAAGTATAGGGGATCGCAACAGTTTTCGAGGGTAGAGTATTCAACCCAAATTTATAGATTCGACATAAGGGGAGCCAAATAATATTTGTAAGTATTAGCAGTTGAGTTATCAATTCAACCCCACCTGGAGATTAAATATCTGCAGCAAAGTGATCAGCAGCACAGTAATATGATAGTTTTGATAGCAGTGATAATAGTAGTAGTAACGGTAGCAGTGATAGCAATGGTTTTGTAGCAAGTGTAACAGTAGCAACAATAGTAGTAACTTAGCAAGAACAATATGTGGAAATTCATAGGCATTGGATCAGTGAATTCATTGGATGATATTTATCATATAACAGTCATAACCTAGGGCGATACAAAACTAGCTCCAGTTCATAAATATAATGTAGGCATGTATTCCGTAAATAGTCATACATGCTTATGGAAAGAACTTGCATGACATCTTTTGTCCTACCCTCCCGTGGCAGCGGGGTCCATAAGGAAACTAAGGGATATTAAGGCCTCCTTTTAATATAGAACCGGAACAAAGCATTAACACATAGTGAATACATGAGCTCCTCAAACTACGGTCATCACCGGAAAGTATCCCAATTACTGTCACATTGGGGTTTACGGATCATAACACCTAATAGGTGAATATGACTTGCAAGATCAGATCTAGAACATAGATATAATGGTGAAAACATAAACGGTTCAGATATGAAATCATGGCACTCGGGCCCTAGTGACAAGCATTAAGCATGGCAAAGTCATAACAACATCAATCTCAGAACATAGTGGATACTAGGGATCAAGCCCTAACAAAACTAACTCGATTACATGATGAATCTCATCCAACTACTCACCGACCAATGAGCCTATGAAGGAATTACTCACTCCTGGTGGGGAGCATCATGGAATTGGCGATGAAGGAGTGTTGGTGATGACCAAGACTGAAGATTCCCCTCTCCGGAGCCCCGAACGGGCTCCAGATCTGGCCTCCCGATGAAAAACAGGAGGTGGCGACGGCTCCATATCGTGAGACGCGATGAAACTTTCTCCCTGGTTTTTTTGTTGGAAAATAGGATTTTATAGCATCAGAATTAGGGTCTGCGGGGCCACGAGGTGGGGACAACTCACCAGGGTGCGCCAGAGGGGGGCGCCCTGGTGTCTTGTGCCCAGCCAGGGGCCCCCCTCTGGTGGTTCTTGGCTCCGGTATTTTTCTTTTATTATAAAATAATTCTCCAAAAAGTTTCGTTCCATTTCGAGAACTTTTATTTCTACACAAAAACAACACCATGGTAGTTCTACTGAAAACAGCGTCAGTCTGGGTTAGTTTCATTCAAATCATGCAAATTAGAGTCCAAAACAAGAGCAAAAGCGTTAGGATAAGTAGATACGACGGAGACGTATCATTGATCCACTTTCGTGCACACCGCCACATTATATTAGACCATCCTACCAGAGTTCCCGCGAGATTTGTGTGCTTAAGTAGGCATGCATATTTCTGTGAATAGCAGTAAAATGTGATGTTGCTTGTGTGTGATCTTAAAGCTTCTTGTGTGCTTTTGAGTTGTTTCATTTGCTTCTTTGGGCCTTCGGTGTTACCTTATTTCCCCTTATGAAAAGTTGCTCATCGAACCGCCACCGGACTCAAAGAATCAATGAGGATTTCAAATATTTGGAAGCTCAGCTAAACATTATGGAATTCTCAGCCGACTGCATTGTATTGGGAATATCTGGTTTGAATGCAACTGATATCCTTGATTTACTATTAGCATCAATTCTACATCAGTGTGCAATCTTCACAGCGGCAATGATTAAACCATCCGGAAGACAAGTTGTGTGCATGACCAACAGTATATTTCCCGTCAAAGGTATGGTTCATATACAAGTTTTGGTTCAGTTTTGAGTAAAATATGAAACATGTTATACCCGGAAGCAAGCCAGAATGTGCATGGATTCAGTACTCAGCAAGAAGAATAATCGGACAACTCTTTTCATACAAGTAACCAACAACATGAGTCTTAATATATGGCATTCAATCTACATATCCCAGAGAGAAGTTTCTGGCATAAGAAAATCTAGTCTTCCTCCACACGCTAAGAGAGAAGCTTCCGATGTCACCATGATATGTGGATGACTTTCGGTATAACATACCCGGTCTTCTTCAGTAAGCTACCGCAGAAACCTTCCAGCATAAGCTATTCTGTCTTCCTTAGCACGATACTCTCGATAGCTTCCAACACAAGCTATCCAACCTTCATCAGTATGACACTACAAATAGTCATCGGCATTGGTACAAGTTATTACACAGTGAGTTGGTAGTACATCGCAAGAATCAAGCCCACAACAGTTTGGTCAGAAACACAAACTAGTTAGGACACAAGTGTCTGCCTCAGGAATCAAATGTTCAGCCACACATATTTCCATATATATATATATTGTGAGCATGCTGCCCAGGTCATGCAAATCACTCGTACGAGGATGCGAGTATGCGAGTATGTTCAAGAGGATCTACCGAAGAAAGGTGAAAAATCCAACAACCACATGAGTTATGCAAGAGGAAGAAAGCTAGTTATACACCTCAGTGTGATGCAAGGACCGACAAGCTATGACATAAGACCACATTGGGACAACAATCTTGGCAGTGGTTATCAAGGCCAGCTTCCTCACACCCGACAAGGTGATAGCATTAACTCTTGTCACTATGATTGACCACTACAATGAGCTCTATACAAGTATATGTGAACCTGGTATATTTCCTATGACACGATTCATGAACAAGGATAAGGTATGATTGCCGGAGTATTGTCCCTGACAGCACCTGTGGTCACACGAAGAATTTATATGGCCAAGCTCTTTTAGCAAAAGATTCAGAATAGAGAACAATAATGAAGGAGCAAGACTGGCAATTATGGTGTGATAATTGTTGCATGAACGACATGGTATGGACACCCAAGACAATATGATTTAATGTCGCTTACCATGAATATACACCCAAGGGGTCTACTCTGTTTGTAAGGACTTCATATCAAGGTAGCTTGTCCAAATGAATATGCTTAGAACTGTCAGTATGGGATATCCAAGTCTGCCGTGTCAGACCAAAGGTCAGCTCAGCAGTTTGACTCGAACTACCGTGTTAAAGCATCGCACGGCCTATGGATATACCGACAGAATGGGTAATCAGAATGCTGAACAACCAGCTCGGATCGTGTGTCCTGACATATGGAAACCAGCTAAATGATAGTCTGCCAAGAACAAGATTCTTTTGCCAGAACCACCGTCAGTCAAGTCTCCAGAAGCTATTGCTATAAGGTTTTACTCCTTTATACTGATCATGACAGGCAGTAGTTGAATCTTTGGTACGGGTTTGATACTTAAGACCGTGGAGTCAGCCAAGAAGATTCAGAACCACCTACAAGTAGTCAGATTCTGCCAAGAGAACGGTTATGATCCCCAGCATTGTTTTGAACTGACATGCATCTATTTGTGAACCCGATGCAAGGATTAAAAGGTTCCATGCCCATCGAGGAAATTTGTTCACAACTCCATCGAATACTATCAGTGCTGGATAGAAGAATGTCATGTCAATTGGCAATCACTCCCAGACTTATGGAAAGATGACATATTCCAGTCATGATAATATATCAGATAAGCCAGCAGATATGAAAGAATTGGATTCGGCATAAGGTTGAACATATGAGGGAAGACATGTCAGTAGGTGGGATACGGTGAAGCAAACCACCCCAAAGCAAGTTAAACAGATCATATGAAATGTAGAGGGAACATCATATAAAGGAAAAGGATACACGAGTTGGAAACGGTTTCCTTAAGTAAGAATATTCATACTTGTTCCCTGAGCAACCAAATCTCAAGGATGATATTTTTATAAGGGGGGTAGGTTTGTGGCACCCCAATTTTTGGCCCTTCCTTTTTCCTTTGGTTTTCTTTGGATTTTTTATGTGGATTTCTTTTGTCTGGCTCTGCGGTCTTGAAACCTGGGTAGATCATCTCTCATTCCTCTCCCAAGTGATTTATCACTCTCAAATATTTTCCAAGACGAGTACATTTCCATCTTAGCCCAACCCCAATCTTTATTTCCTGGGAATATTCCTTTTTCTATTAAAGGAATAACCCTATTTGCCCTCGGTTGTGAAACAACCTACATTTATGTCATTCCCAAAATTACCACAAAATTCTCAAAATTCCTTTGGACCATATGGACCTTTGATATGTAAAAATATTCAATATTTCATTCTCATGGTGAGCACACCATCCAATCTTTGCTTCTGGTCATATTTTTAGATTGTGAAGCAACTATATTTTATATTGCTCCATAATTTCTGAAATCTTACAAGGACATTCTCCCACCTATATAACTTCCCTCCACAAAATTTGAGCTCATTTCATTTAGCTAATAATTCTCAAGAATTTTCCTAAGTTTCTGTCCAGTGAGACGCATTGTGAAGCAAGTACCATTTTGGTGTATGCAAATGGTATGAAATTTTACCAATGCCTCCATACTCGTATATAACCTATCTAAACCAAATTTCAGCTAATTCTATTGAGTCATTTGACCATAGCATCAAAATCTAGCTTCTGGACCAATTTGTGCATTGTGAAGAAAGTGCTAGTTAAGTTCATCCATTTGAGCTAAAAATTTGCAAGGATGGTGATCCTAGTGAGTTATTACCCTTAGCAAAATATCAGCATGTTGCACCAAGTGTATCTCCCCCACTCCAGTACAAATACCTTCTACCAGAAATCTTTGTCATCTCAAAGCAATGCAGTGCTTGCTCCCTTATATCTCTGACAGCTCCTTAGCCATCTCATTAAGCCCTGGCCCACCTCCCAGACACACTTGGGCCACCCAGAACGCGTGGCAACGCCACGGGCACACAATGACCACACCGCTGGCATGCCCATACGCGTGCTCTAGACATCGGGCCCCTCGGCCGTCGTCCAAACCCCGTGCTCGCGCTACCACAGCTTGTCCACAGAGACGCCCTCCCTCCCCTATGTCCATGCACCCCCTCTAGACCCCGCTTCTCCTTCTCCTTCTCCCTCGGCGCGCCAGCTCCGCCGCGGCACAGTGAGCGCCACCGTCACCTTCCCCCTGGCCTCTTCCCCGAGCTCTCCCGAAGCCCCTCCGTGGCCTCTCTGTGTTGTATGACCCCTCTGACATCTCTTCCCCTCCCTCCTCGTGTTTCCCCCGAGCTCCAGCGCACGACACACGCGTCGCCGTGGCCGTGCATCTCGGCTCGGCTCGACCGACTATATAAGCCGTGCCCGAGGCCTCCCGGGCTCACCAACCTCCTCTCCTGTCTCCTAGCAACCCCTCAACCCCCTCAATTCCTCCCCGGAGTCCCTTCTTGCCTCACATGGCGGCCATGGTTGCCTCTCTGCTCTGCTCAAATTTGAGCAATGCCAAACCCCTCTTTCCCTCATTTTCACTCCAGAGGAAGCCCTCATCCACGGCGGAGCACTCCCAAGCCTCTCCTTCGTCTTTCCCCCACCGGAGCGCCCTGCCCATCTTTGTCCATCGCTGGTCACCGCCACGGCCGATGCCCTGCTCAAACAAGTGCACCCCGGTGAGCGTGAGGTGGTCAGGTGTGTGCGTCTCGTCTCCCTGAACACGCCCATCACCAGAGCGTCGCCGGAGGCGGCCCACATCACCGATGGTCGTCGCTGGACTCCGCCTTCCTCCTCGGCCGAGCGCGAGGATGGGAGGAAGAAGATGACGTCTCCCTCGCCTGCAGATGGACCCCGTGCGTCAGTGACCAGCCGGCTAGGCCCGCGGGCTTAAGTGGAGGCGCCTTCTACAAAATACATTTTCCCAATCAGGAAAGCGTACTCCGGGGCTACTTCAGGCAAGAATGCATTTTCCTGTTGGGAAGACGTATTCACATAAATCCCAACGTCGTAAGTGTTAGATTGCGGATGTTCACCAGTTAAGAGTAGAAACGGACAGATTTTATTCATTTTTCTGCCTAACGAATGAATGACCGTATCTTTGCAACCGTAACTCCGATTCATGTGATTCAAAAGCCCACGATCTCTATTCGTCGAGACCGTTCCGTTGGTAGAATTTTCACAATGTTGTCACATGCTAAAAATGACCATTTTGCCTCTGCCCTTATCCAACCCCTTCGAGAGAGAAATGTTTCCAGCAAATTTTTCCGCGAGATTCTCGCACTTCTCCCAGAAGAATCCATCAACCCCAGGCAAGCCACAACATCCACTTGCATGATGGCATTGCAACAGCCATGGGTTTCACTTGAATATTTGAATAATTTTTTGCTCATTTAATTATTTTGTAAATGCTATATATATGCTTGTGGATCCATGCTCATCTTTATGCCATGTTCATGTGCATCTAGTTTGTCAAATGATTTATTGCTAATGTTATTATTATCATGTTTCATTCTTGTAATCATTTCCGATGCTATTGATAATGATATGCTCACATGAATAGTTATGGTTTGTTATGAAAATAATTGTAAGATGCATGATCATCACTATGTCGTGCTCATTTGCATCTCGCAGACTAAATGATTTATTGTCGTTAATGTAAGATTCATATGATAAATGGTTATGTTTCCTATCCATGCTTATGTTGCTATCATGCACATATCTATTGTCATTTCATCATGATATTTTGTTATGGCTCAGCTCATCACCATTCAAGTTAAGTCTCACATTAACTGAATACAAATCTGTTGGCTGAGTCATAGTGCCACCGAATCGAGCTCACAAGTGCAGCCACACTTGCCTGGATGGGGAAGCCCTAATTCAGTCTATTGGCATGCCTCTCACCGGTGCCTCCAATGAGGGAAGGTTATGTGTGTGCGCTACCCTGACCAGGTAGGTAGCCATAACCTTGTGTGCCCGACTCGTATACGCGCTTAGGTCCCCATTTGGGACGATAAAGTTTAGTTTGGCCACGACGGAGGCGGCCACAATGGTGGCGGATGTCACGAGTTGACGTCGGGGCCACCCATAGCATAGCCCAAAGGGGAGTTTGTCGGAGTGGCCGGGGCAGTGTCATGCAATAGATTGTTTCTGTTGGAACATCGTTGGTTCACCCGAATGGGAGCATGTACTAAACTACGAGGCCATGAGTTCCATATTGTGGGTACAATGTACTAACCTCTGTAGAGTGTATAATCTATCGATAGCCGCATCCTAGGTCATGGACAAAGTTCGTAGTAGGTCACACTATGGGTCAACAGTAATAATAACCTGAATACTAAACAACCCTGCTTCCATGTGGTAAGAAGTTGGTAGATCTTTATGTGTTCGTGCGATGATCACGAATAAAGATCTAGCTCCCCGGGGTCATGTGATGATCACGATGGTATCGTTCATACCGATGATGGATTGAGCATGAGGTGATCGTGTGATGATCACGACGGTAAGTTTGATACATACGGTGGTTATGAGATAACCTCCGCGATGAGTATGTTGGTCCACGGGAACTTAATCATCGACTCCCTCTCATGCTAGTGCTAGTATCATCATGTTCATATCATGATTAACATGTACATGCCATCCTCATCTCATATTGTTCTAGTTGTATCATGCTCATAAAAAATAATTAACCTGTAATTGCCATGTTGTTGTTTGTCTTGATTGCTTTGGTTGCTGTGAGCTTGCGAGTACATTCAAAGTACTCACCTGGTGTGTCATGCCATATTGTAGGTGAAGCCATGATTGATTGCTTGTCGAGGATCCTGAGTTTGCGAGCTAGGACGTATCCCAGCCAGAGTCCCTGTGGAGTGGAGTCCATCCCTGTCGTCATTGTTCCGCTGCTAGAAGTTATTCCGCTGCTATGAGTTGTTCCGCTGCTAGCATAGAGCTATCTTAGCAGGCGTAGTGTCACTGTGCCCCTGTAACCTTTGTAATATCAGAACCAGTGTACCCCAACTATTTGTAAAAGGAGCTGATTTGTTCTATGACAAGCAGTGTCGTATTCCAGAAGACTTGATCTCTGGGCTGGAATTCGGGGTGTTCCAGTTCCTCTGAGCCGGGGTGCCACACTGAAGTACCAGCACAAACTCCCTCTCTGCAGGAATCTGGGTAGGTGCTAGGGGGATTCCCCTGACACTCCATGCCTCAAGACCCTTTAGCGTATGATGGTTTCTGCCCATAGAAACCAGACACATCAGAAAACAAACATCCCTCAACCAGGAGCAGACCGATGCGAATAGACGAGGGTAGCTTCCTTACAGTTCTTCCCATAAAAGAGCGGGAAGAAAAATACCCTCAACCATGAGTAGTCTGCTACAAACTGACGAGATCGTCTTCCTCATAACACTTTTCTTAAGAACTAAGGAAACCAAAAACTCCTTAATCAGAAGCAATCATGTGCAAGCTGACAAGGCTGCACTTGCCCCAAAACCGGGGGAATCCAACATCTCTCAACCAGAAGTAGTCCGCCTGCAAGCTGAAGAGTATGTCTTGGCCACAAAAGCGCTGGTATTACATGCAAGCAACACACATTCAATCCATGGACATGTTTTGTCTCATGATCGTTGTGCAGTCCGGGGAGCTTCCTCGATATGAATAGCCCAACTAACAAAAGCCATGGTATTACATCCAGGTGACACACATTCCACCTGAGGACATGTGCTGTCCCACGATCGTCGTGGAGGCCCGAGGCTT
This sequence comes from Thinopyrum elongatum, assembly GCA_011799875.1. Classification (NCBI taxonomy): domain Eukaryota; kingdom Viridiplantae; phylum Streptophyta; class Magnoliopsida; order Poales; family Poaceae; genus Thinopyrum; species Thinopyrum elongatum. The sequence continues at coordinate 284,393,510 of CM022300.1, forward strand.
CCCCGGATGACTATCTGAAGTAACAAAAGCCCTATAACTACATCCAGGCAACACACATTCCATCTATGGACATGTGTTGTCCCACGATCTATGTGTAGTCCTAAGGGTTTCCACTTGATGACTAACTTAACTAACAAAAAGCCCTGGAATTATGTCCAGGTGGTACACATTCCAGCCATGGAACTGCATTATCCTACAACCACTTTGGATGCTCGGACACTAGCCTGGATGATGCAAAGTTGTGCAGATAGAACTACATGACCCATAGCCACTATGGATGCCCCGATGCTATCCTGGATGATGCGAAGTTCTAGATGTGGAACTAAGAAACTAACATATTTACCCTCACGGTAACCCAATAAAAACTCTTCCCCAACACTTTATGAAACTTGAAAATAAGAGACGGGGATAAAATTCCAGGTCACGACAATCGACCACAGGGCCAACCTAGGCCCTCAAGTTCATACCAAAACACAAAAGTACTTCATCATTAAAAGTCCCGTTCGGCCCATCACTACTAGGAGAAATCTTATAGATAGAATCTTAGCAGTAGCACGGGCTAGGGGAGAAGCGCTACTGATACTTAGTGATAGCGTGGGGTATGAATCAACACTACATGTAGTTGAGTAGCAGTAGCGCGGGCCAGATGAGCAGCGCTACTGCTAGGTGGTCCCATCGCCATTGACCGGGGCTGCCCATAGTAGTAGCATTCGGCATAAACCAGCGCTACTACTATTCCTGTAGCAGTAGCGCGTGTCGGTAGCCCACCACTACCGCTATGTTGGCACAGTGCCAGCAGGTGGACCCAACTTAGCAGTAGCGCTGGGCCACCAATGCGCGCTACTGCTATGGGGCTTAGGAGTAGCGCCATTAGCCATCCAGCGCTATTGCTACGCGTAGCAGCCACCTTTTCTCCCACCCTCCCCATCTCCCTTTCCCGTCTCCCTCCTCTACCTTCCTCACTTAGTTCTTCCTTCTCCTCTCTCTTCTCTCCCCAATAATGACCCATCCACCATCTCCTACATTAATGACCTCCCTTTCTCTCTAGCTTCTTCCTCACTTTATTTGTCTCTCCCTCCTTCCCTTTCTCCACTCCTACCTTGTCTCACTAGCTAGCTCGCCCTCCCTTTCCACTAGTTAGGTAGAGCACCTCCTTCCAACTAGATCTACCCATTATAGAAGTAAGCCATGCATCTTTGTCCACTACTTTTGATCCCTAGCTAGATAGCGGCACCGACCATCTACCGTGTGCTCGATCCCTCTCTCGGGACGATAGGTGAGTAAAAAGTTGTGCTTTGCAAGAATGGAAATATGTGTGTTTGCGCTATGATGGTGGGAATGTTCGTGTGGCATGAGTTGCCGCCTATGTATATTTGTCGGATCGTGCGTGACATGAGTTGCTTATGTTTCGCCAAAATGTTAATTTATTTCCGTTTCGGCGAATTTCAGGCAAACTCTATATGTCCTATTTTTAGGGAAGGTCATGCCGAATTTTTTTATGACTTTGATATATTCATGCATGGTAAAATTTCTTTTGCTTATTATACCGCGCAGGCAATCATGAAGGTCAGTGGAAGGGTGGTGGAAAGATGGATGCGATCTGCGGTGCAAGACATGTATTCAAATAACCGGAGTGGGATTATATGTCCATGTAGAAAATGCAAACTAATCGTAATCTTGGACCCCTTTGACCGTGGCAGTTTGAAGGCGCACCTGCTCATGCATGGTTTCATGGATGGCTATACTCGGTGGATAATTGAAGATGATGATGAGTATGTCCACATGGCAGGCAATAACAACATGGGGCTAGACGAAGAGATGACCGACGATGATGGACCTGAAGACGAGGGCGCAGGACAAGGCGGCGGAGAAGAGGCCGTACACGGCGGGGAAGAGGCCGTACATGGCGGAGAAGAGGACGGACACGGCGAAGAAGAGGCGGATACGCCGCAGTCTTCAACGCGACTAAGTTCAGTCGTGCAGGACCCTCATGTTCGAGACCTGCTTCGCAAGAATACGACTAGCGACAGAGGTGCTTTTATAGAGGAGGCCGAGTTGGCGCAACTGGAGGTAGACTCGAAGACTCCATTGTATGACGGTTGCGATCCCGAGATGACCCTCTTGAGTTTCACACTCAAACTTCTAAAGAAGAATGCCAAAAACAAATGGACAGACGCAAGCCTCGATGAGCATTTGAAGTATCTACATAATAAAGTTCTTCTCGCGGGGAACCTGTGTCCTACTAGTGTCGATGAGGCCAAGAAGATCATGTGCCCTCTTGATCTGCCCCACATTAGATGACATGCATGCATCAATGATTGCATCATTTATCGGAAGGAGCATGCAGAAAAAACCAGCTGTCCGGTGTGCAATGCTTCTCGATACAAGAAGGCCTGGAAGAAATCTCCTCAGAAAGTTATATGGTACTTATCGATCACTCCCTGTCTGCAGCATTATTTCATAGATCCTAAGGAAGCAAAGCTCATGCGCTGGCACCCAGAGAGGGTGAAGCCCGACGACAGAGATGATCCAAAGCTGAGACACCTTGCGGATGCTAGCCAGTGGCGAGCATTCAACGCGGAATATGGATATTTCATAGATGATGCAAGGAATATCGTGCTTGGCATGAGTACCAATGGCATGAATCCGTTTGGCAACCAGAACACCAACCATAGCACATGGCCCGTGTTTGTATGGATGTACAACCTCCCACCTGGTTGTGTATGAAGTCAAAGTACATACACATGAACATGCCGATTCAAGGGCCGAAACAACCAGGAAATAATATTAATATGCATCTTGGGCTACTGAAAGAGGAGTTAGACACGTTAGGGAAAACACCAGCCAAGATATGGGACGCCAGCAAAGGCGACTATTTTTATATGAGAGCCACGCTGATAACGACGGTGCACGACTATCTCGGTTACGTATATGTCACAAGATAGGCATGCCACGGATATTGTGGGTGCACCTAGTGCATGGATGATACAATGTCTCAGCAGCTAACGAAAGATGGAGGGTCTGCGAAAATCGTGTACATGGGGCATCGAAGATTGCTCAAGAAGGATGACCCGTGGAGAAACCGTGGAGATCTATTCAATGGTGAGGGTGAGCATCGAGGACCTCCACATAAGAGGAGTGGCGCCAAAATTGATGAGCTGTTGAAAAACTGGGAACAGTGCCCCGCGCCGGGAAAGATGAAAAAGGTGACGGAGCCGCTGCTGAAGGTATGGAAGACGAGGTCTGTTTTTTGGGACTTGGAGTACTAGCCCAAACTCGACACGCCTCATTGCCTTGATCAAATGCATATCACGAAGAATATCCTTGAGAGCTTGCTTGCAACAGTGATGAACATGCCGGATAAGACCAAGGATGGGCCGAAGGCAAGAAGAGACTTGGAAGATTTGAAAATCAGGGTAGATCTCCACATGCCGCCTTGTAAAAAGTCGGAGGAGATGGAGTCAGAGATGGTAGATCCTTTCATGGAACTGCACAAAGAAACCATCACAAAGAAGTACCATGACAAGGGACTAAACAAGACGGATGATGAAGTTACTAGAGAGCACAACTCCACTTTCTTGCGTTGGTTCAAAGAGCATGTTCTTGCTAATCCCCCAGAAGAGGGTAGTGCGGACGGATTGCGCATACACGCCTTAGCACATGGCCCCGTGGCCAACCTCACGACCTATCAGGCATACGATATCAACGGATACACGTTCTACACAGAGGCCAAAGACAAAGAAAGTGATTACCAGAACTCAGGGGTGACGATGGAATGCAGGACCGGCGGCGCAGCTGAAAGATTCTACAGAAGAGTCGAAGAGATCTGGGAGCTTGACTACGCTGGACTGCATAGTGCGATGATGTTTCATGTCAGATGGCGTAAGGCAGTCGAAAGAGAAAACCGGTATTTCACTACCATGTCTATACCCGATGCGAAGAGTAAAGCTGTCGTGAATGTCATCGCCAAAACTGAGCCATGGGTACACGCTAAGCATGTGACACAATGCTTCTTCATAACCAACCCGAGCAATCCGAGCCGTGTTGTCATGAGGAGAGGCAAAAGGAGCATCATCGGAATGGATGGAGTTGCTAACGAGGAAGACTACGACCAGTACGGTGACCCGATGAGGGAAGATGACGATGAAGCATATGTCAAAAGAAGAAGAAAGACTACATTACCTAAGAAATATCGTACTCCATGGAAACGGAAAAGTCACAACGAGGGGCTCAATTATTCGGCAGCGAACAAGAAAGGCAAGAAGCTAACTCAGAAACGACAACGTCGACGCTAAGAAACCATCATTTATATATATGTTCCTATTTTGTACACACACTTAACCATTATCGGTCAAATGTTGTAATATATATCACGTTAGTTATATACATTGTATCCCCTTCTTCCCACCATGCATGGTTCCGGCGAGGTCGTCTTTCGGAAAAGAAAAGAAAAAGGAAAAGGAGAAAGGAAAGAAGAAACTGAAAACAAAAAGGAAATGAAAACAAAAGGAAAGGAATAGAAAAAACACTAGTGGAAAAAGTGCTAGCCACAACTTTCATTGGTGACGCGCCATTTACCATCCATGCCAACACTATTTTTCTCAAAAACTGCTGGCGTGCGCATAATTAGCACGCCAGATTTACATGTTTAGTGCTGGCGTAGATTTTTATAGAGACGCCACAAATCTTTTGGCCCATATGTACTAAAAGTTTGGAATATAGTGGTGGCGTAGGTTCTGTATGTACGCCATAGTTAATTTCTTAGTGTTGTCGTTTGTTTTCTATACACTCTAGAAACTATTTTTCAAATTTTTCAAGGGTTTTAAGTATTTAATGATTATACTAGTCGATCCTCAAAAATAAATTCATTATACTAGTCTCTGCTCCCGAAAAGAGAAAGGAAAGGAGACTGATCTTGACGTCAGCGTTGGTTTTTCCAAATGCATCTCCGCGCGTCTACCTGGCGCTTTTATTATTTTATCAAAATATGTACTCATCATCATTATTTTTACTATTTTTATCAATTTATGATGTTTATTTCTTTACTACCAGTTCAAATTTTGAGTCTTTCATTTTGTCAAGTCTTTCATTAATTTTAGTCCTTTTTTATTTGGCATGTGATTAGCTATGGTGTTGCCCTTTTATCCAACGCCACCAATAACCTATCTGAGTCAACTTAGTAAAAGACCTAAGTCACCGTTCTCTCTCATTTCACACCCCACCCTGGTCGTATACACAACTCCCCCTGGACCAAAGCCGCCCCTCCCCGGCACCAAGCATGTTCGATCCACTACTCCTCCCATCGCATCTCCTTCCTCTCTAGTCCCACGTCCTTCATTCACGAACACGCCACACAGGATCCATTGGAATCATGTAGTTGATTTAGGGGATTTTTTAATTTGTGTACAAATTTTAGTATATACTCCCTCCATTCCTTTATGTAAGGTATATAATTTTCAGCACGGTGACCAAGGCACATAATTTTACACGATTTAGGACAAAATTAACCTTGGCTAAATCATTGATTTAGCGGCAAGTAAATCATTTAGGCTTGCAATGAAGAGATACACGTAATCGGGGAGGAGATACTTTCCTTTTCGTCTCTATAGTGAGAGATACATGCAATCAGGAGAGAGATTCTTTTTCCATTTTCTGGAGGGCTAAAGACGTAATTATGAGGAATTAAAAGAAATGCACCTTACATTGTGGAATTTTATCAAAAAACAAATACACCTTATATAAAGGAACGGAGGGAGTATCATGGATTGCTTTGTGTCATGTAGAATCAAAAGTTAGATGCATGGATTGCTTTGTCTAGAAATTTTAGTGATAATCCGATTACTATTATGTAGAATCCGATATTTATGATGCATTTTGATTAGAATTTTTTTGTCTAGACTGTTAGGAATAAATAAAATGAACTCCTATAAATTACTAGTGTAAATTTTGTTTATTTGTGTATACAATTACTAGTGTAGAATTATATACTTAGTTTTCAATATGTTTTGTGGAAAATGAACTCCAATTATGTTTAGTAGAAATTGATTTACTAGAGTACAAAGTTATTATATACTTAGTTTCAATTATATTTTGTGTAGAATGGCGCATCCGCCACCATGTCCAGTGTGCAAGTCAAGGTGCACAACCTACCTTGCAAGTGGCACGCTGTTTGGCATCTACTTCCAGCCGTGCTTTGTTCCTGCAGCGGTAACGCATTACATGAACCTTCTAACAGTTTGTTCTTTTGTTTTTCTTGCTATTTCCAGTAATGCAATGTGTTTGTTTTTTGGGTTTTCTTACACAAATCGTCCCTTGCAATGTGAGATTGGAGTTCAATGAGCTCATTACTGAAGACACAATGATCTTCGACGCTCTAGGGGGGCCCTACACTATGGAGGTCCACAAGGGACGAAAGATATCCTAGATTGGGGGAGATGAATGGAATCATTTCATCGCCCACATGCATCTCGCTGGGGGTGGACTGATCAGCTTCTCCTTCAGAAGACAAACTCCAAGGCTGGCTGTTACCTACATCAACTCGGAGGACGAAGATGATGAGGATCCACTTGTTGAAGCCCTCTATGCCCAACGAATCAGGTTGAGCAAGGACGGATCAGGCAACCTCTAGTACATACTTCCTCCACATGATGACTACGTCGGGATGCCATTTGTGACCCGCCTGACAAGGACAAATGTTCACCGCCATGTCATGGTATGTTACTTGGTGTAGAAATTTGATATGCATAGTGTTGAAATTTGATGATATGCTTAGTTGTGACATGCTTGTAGTAATGTTGTGATATGCTTAGTGTGTAGTAATGTGATATGCTTAGTGTACTAATGTTGTGATATGCTTAGTGTGTAGTAATGTGTGATATGCTTAGTGTACTAATGTTGTGATATGCTTAGTGTGTAGTAATGTGATATGCTTAGTGTACTAATGTGTTGTGATATATATGCTTAGTATAGAATTTGAGGATATGCTTACTGTGTAGTAATGTGATATGCTTAGTGTAGAATGTGATGATATGCTTAGTGTGTACCAATGTGACATGCTCATTTATCATATTTGTTTTTTTTTCCAGAAATTACCTAAGAGGCTAAGTGAGAGTTGTATTAGCGCTATGTACTAGTACTATTTTAGCTCGTAATGTTCTATAACTGGTAATGTTTGTGAGATCTATCTAGCAACCACTTAAATATTAACTCATAATGTTCTATTATCTGGTATTGTTCTACTATGTAATGTTATATAGTATGTACTTAGTTTTAATGTGAAATGCTAAATGTTACATGGTGTCGAAAAACCTTTTTTTGGTGCACGAAACGTTCGTGGCGGGCAAATTACATTGCGCGCCTCTAGGTGAGTGAATATAGTGGTGGTGTTGCACATACGGCACGCCAGCAACACGTATAATACTTCTGGCATAGCCTCCAGTGCCACCACTATTTCTTAACAATGGCGCCATATTGGTGGCGTGGAGCTTCCATGCCAGCAAGGTTGTTTTTGGCACGCCATAAATTGGCTTTTCTACACTAGTGAAAATAAAAAGAAAAGAAAAAGGGGAAAGGAAAAAAGAAAATGAAAAGAAAAAGGAAAATTAAATTAAAAAATGTGCGGAATAGCAATAGCGTGGGTTTGTAACAAAAAGGTGAAATAAAATGAAAAGAAAAATGAATGGAATAGAAAAGGAAACGAAAGGAAAAAGTAAAAATAATAAAAAGAAAAGAAAAAAGAAAAGGAAAGGAAAAAGTAAAAATAGAAAAATAAAAGAATAGCAGTAGCGCGGGTTTTGTACCCGCGCTATAGCTAAACACCATAGCAGTAGCGCGTTTTCTGGACCCACGCTATAGCTAACTTAGCTATAGCGTGGTTCGGGGACCCGCGCTACTGCTACTTTTGACTTATCCCTGGGCGGGCCGCCCTCCTTTTTCCCCTCCCCATTCTTCCCCATCCCGCTCGCCTCCTTGCCGTCACCAGAGCCCACCCTTGACCCCCTGCCTCCTCGCCGTCGCCGAAGCCCGCCCTCGACCCCTTGCCTTCTCGCCCTCACCAGAGCCCGCCCTCGACCCCCCTGCCTCCTCGCCCTCACCAGAGCCCGCCCTCGACCCCCTGCCTCCTCGCCATTGACGCCCCTACCTTCTCGTGGTCGATGCGCCTGCCTCCTCGAGATCGCCTCGCCTCTGACCCTCCTCAGCGCCCCTGTCTCCCCCGACCTCCACCTCCCCGCCACCGTCTCTCCCGAGCACCCTCTCTGTAAGCCCCCCACCCCTCCTCTCTCTGCCTCGGTTCTTCCTACCATTAGGGTTCTAGGATTTAACTAGGTCATTAGGCTAAAGAAGTTAGGGCAGTAGGGTTTAACTAGGGCAGTAGGGTTTAATTAGGGTTTTTGTTTTCATAGATGTTTTTTTAAATGAACAAAATGAAGAAAATGTACTTAGTCTGGTATAGTACTATAACTAGGTTAACTAGGTTAATTACTAGGACATTTGTATTAGTGCTCCTAGTAGTAGTGGTACTAGTAGATGTTAATTAGGTTAATTAGATGTTAATATATGTTCTAGCAATGCTGCAAGTAGCAGTGGTACAGTAGGTTAATTCGGTGAATTTAACTGAATTTTATGTGATTAGAAGTTAACTGAATAACCTAAATGAATGAAATTAGTAGTTAACTGAATTTTGTTCATTTCATCATTATAGAGCACTAAAGTTAACTGAATTTTGTTTTATTAGTAGTTAAATGAATTTTGTTCTACACTTAGTTTTTGAATTAGCTTCTGAAATTTTGACATGTACATTTGGACATGTGGTTGCTCATGTACATTTGGACATGTCTTGCGGTGTCGAAGATGGATATTTGAATATTGTTTGTAGGGAATGATTCTGAGTGGACTATGTTTTGCCGAAATGTTGATTCATTTCTGTTCCGGTAAATTTCAGGCGTTCGATTTCTCCACTTTTTAGCAAAGGTCATGCAAATTTTTTCCATGAATTTCGGCATGACTTGTGCTGCAAACCAGGACATATCAAGTGCCCGAGATTTGCCGGAATGGGAATGAATCAACATTCCAGCAAAACATAGGCCTTTTTTATGCCATTATTCATTTTATTAGGTCTAGAATTAAATGAGTAGACTTAATCGTAGGAAACATGGCTATCAACGATGAAGGCAGGGGTTCTGGTAACTGCGAAGACGTCTATGAGGCGGCACACAACTTTTTCAACTATCTGGATGAACAACGGCGGTTGCAGGCCCGCGCTGTTACATCCGAGGGTTGCACCGACACCGGCCCGGCACCGACACCGGCACGGAGACCGGCACCGATGCTGGTAAAGAACCGAAAGCGAAGAGGATACGGTGCCCAAACCAGCTCGGCACCATTGGACTGGTGGTCACCGCGGTCGACCCCGGCTATTTCGAGCCAACAGAGCCTGAGGAAGCGCGCACTTGCTATGACAAACAAATAGGATGCATCCTACAGGAAACCGCCACCATCAACGACGAAAGCTTAAGGAAGATACCAAATATGGAGCACTTCCTCCCAACGAAGTTGCATCAGAGATTCTTGTTCCCCGGCTGGGATGAAATTGAATATCCATCACCGTGGCTAGACCTGGCAATGAAGAAGATAAATAACAAAGCCATGGGCAAGTTTAGTGGTGTGTTGTCCGCCTGGAAAGTAAGGGTGAAAAGTCGGATCGACAAAAAGGAACCCTACTCCAAGATTGTAAAGGATAATCCGACAATTATGGAAGAGTAGTTCAAAATATTCAAGATGGCTTGCACTGCCCAAGCTGCCAAAGAAAAGTCAGAGTACATGAAGGGGATTCAAGAAAGGAACATGGGGTACCACCGCCTCAGAAGACGTGGTTACTCGGGCAAGAGGCACATATGGGCCAAGGAGGACGCGGAACGTGAAAGTCTGGGGCTCCCAGACCCCTTGGCGGAGTTCACCGTCTCGCAGGAGCATGACTTCATCAGGGCTCGGTACACTTGGGAACCAGTCAACAAGGTTTTCGAAACGGACGCGCCCACGAGGGAGTTCATGAGACTGCTGGTAATTATTAATTTACCACCTTATTTTTGCTTATGATCAATTTGACTACACGTTTAGTCACATTTGTAAATGATCCATGTTCCTTTTGCAGAAAGAGTAGCATAGGATTGCGGCCAAAAGCGACTCATCGTCTGAGTCATCGGCGAAGCCCAAGTGGGACACCCCTTTCAACCAGGCCTTGAACATAATGAAAGGACTCTCGTTGGACAAGCGGCCGTCGTATGGATGCGTGCACGGCGTTGGAGATGGCACCACATGGAAGTAGTACTACCATGAGGACGCCGAGGAGAGAAAGCAGAGATGGAAGTTAAACAAAATGAACATCGACAAGAAGGTTGAGATTGTGGTCGATAAGAAATCAGCTGAGACCAAGGAAGCAATACGATCTGAGTTGGTGAGCAAGGCAGTCAAAGCAGAGGTAGCTGCTTGTAGAGAGGAAATGGTATCTTCATTTGGTGCCTTGATTCTGGCTGTCATCAAATGGGTGAAGCAACATCCAGATAAAGAGGCAGTGGACTTTCCCCTTCCCAGCTTCGCCAGGAGCAACTCGGTGAATGTTGCACCAGCACCGGCTCCCGCAACTTCTGCCAAACCTGCTCCAGCACCTGCTCATAGCAGCCCTCCCTCTGTCTCTGGTGTGCTTGGCGGGGCTTCGTCTTTGGCGGAACTCGACGCCCTCACGGTAACTACCTGTCACACCGGCCCTCTTCAATATATATAATCTCCCGTTTCCGTTGCCTTTCGGATATCTCACGTCGCAGACATGTCTTCGCAGGTCGATGAAACCCCGTGCACCATACTGTACACCATCAGCGGCCAGAAGGTGGATGTTAGAAAGGCGACGATAGTGAAGCCGAAGGAACAATTGTTCCATAGCCGACCGATGCCCCTAGCGTCTTGAAGGTTTCCGTGGCCAGTGTCAAAGCGAGCCACGAGAATTTTGCTCCTCCAGTACCACTAGGGGGAGATGACGACGAGACCCCATAGCGGCTTGGCGATTGCAAGAGTTGGGTCCTGTTGTGGGCTTGTGGCCGAAGAGTCTCCTTCGTTTGGAGGCGGCCGGGAGCACACCAACGACCAAGCAGCCTCAGCAAGGTATGAACACCAACACCCCACCTACCCAATTAGCGACGCCTGTCGTGCCGGGTGATAGTGGACGGCGTGAGGAAGAGGCTCCATTAGTGGTTGATGACGTCGCCGCCGTCGAAGAAGCAATGTATGATGCCATGGACGATGATGATGACCCTCTACGGTATTTCAATACCAGCGACTGTGACAACGGAGGATTGATGGCTCAGCAGTATGACTCGGGGTTTGAGCATGATGAGTTGATGCCTGAATTGCTAGAGCAGGAACGTCTTAAGGTTGATTGGCAGAAGTCTCTCTTCCTGCAATCCTCGCAGGACACGCCTCCAGATGCCGCCTCAACCTAGAAACAAGAACGTGAGGGTCGTGCAATGCTGAGCCCGACAACAATGGGGGCGGTGGTCAGGGACGGTATGATAGGCTCACTTCCGATACCAAAGAAGCATAGGAAGAGACCGAAGAAAGGCCCCACTGGCACCAAAGCTGCTTCTATGAGCCAGCTGCCTCTGCAGCCTCGGGTTGCATACCGTATACCTATCAAAGGTGCGGCGAAATTCCATGTCCCTGGTGATCCAATCCTACCTAAGGCAGCGCTAGTGGCCATAGACTACAATCGAAGGAGACTTCATGAGGATGTGCTCTTGAGAGAGAAAAGCCTTATCATCTCGAAAAATCCAGGATACCCGCTGCTACTTCTTGAGCTTGCGTTGATTTTTCCCTTGAAGAGGAAAGGGTGATGGAGCAAAGTAGAGATAAGTATTTCCCTCAGTTAAGAACCAAGGTATCAATCCAGTAGGAGGTACAAACAAGTCCCTAATAGATGCACATGCACAAACTAACAAACACTTGCACACAACGCGAAAAAAAGGTTGTCAATCCCTTCACGGTCACATGCAGGAATGAGATCTAATATAGATAGATATAAAAGATAATTAAAAGGAAAAATAAAGTAAATATAAATAAATTGCAGCCAGATAATTTTGGGTTTTTGGTTTTATAGATATGAAAATATATGATGGAAAATTGACCCGGGGGGCATAGGTTTCACTAGAGGCTTGTCTCTTGAAGAAAACATACGGTGGGTAAACAAATTACTGTTGAGCAATTGATAGAAAAGAGCAAAGTTATGACGATATCTAAGGCAATGATCATGAATATAGGCATCACGTCCGTGACAAGTAGACTGACTCCTGCCTGCATGTACTACTATTACTCCACACATCGACCGCTATCCAGCATGCATATAGTGAATTAAGTTAACAAGAATGGAGTAACACCTTAAGTAAGATGACATGATGTAGAGGGATAGATCCAATCAATATGGTAAAACCCCCATCTTTTTATCCTTAATGGCAACAATACAAATACGTGCCTCGCTACCCCTATTGTCACTGGGTGAGGACACCGCAAGATTGAACCCATCACAAAGCACATCTCGCATTGCAAGAGAAACAAATCTAGTTGGCCAAACCAAATCGATAGATCGGCGAGAAATACAAAGCTATCTTAATCATGCATAAAAGAGTTCAGAGAAGACTCAAATAATATTCATAGATAATCTGATCATAAATCCACAATTCATCGGATCTCAACAAACGCACCGCAAAAGAAGATTACATTGAATAGAACTCCAAGAACATCAAGGAGAACATTGTATTGAAGATCAAAGAGAGAGAAGAAGCCATCTAACTACTAGCTATGGACCCGTAGGTCTGTGGTAAACTACTCAAGATGGGATCTCCGTGATTGAACCCCCCTCCGGCAGAGTGCCGGAAAAGGCCTCAAGATGGGATCTCACGGGAAATAGAAGCTTGCGACGGCGAAAAAGTATTTTTGGTGTGCCCTATGGTATACGGGGAATATTTGAGTATTTATGGAGCCAGGATTAGGGTTAGGAGAGCCACGAGGGGCCCACAAGCCTAGGGGGCGCGCCCCTAGGGCTTGTGGCCTCCTCATGGGTCTTCTGGCCTCCTCCCAAAGCTTCCTAGGTGTCTTCTGGTCCAAGAAAAATCATTGTAAAGTTTTATTCCGTTTGGACTCCATTTGGTATTGATTTTCTATAAAGGCAAAAACAAGGACAAAGCATCAACTGGCACTGGGCACTAGGTTAATAGGTTAGTCCCAAAAATGATATAAAATAGTATATTAATGCATATAAAACATCCAATATGGATAATATAATAGCATGGAACAATAAAAAATTATAGATACGTTGGAGACGTATCAAGCATCCCCAAGCTTAATTCCTGCTTATCCTCGAGTAGGTAAATGATAAAAACATAATTTTTGATGTGGAATGCTACCTAACATATTTATCAATGTAATTCTTCTTATTGTGGCATGAATGTTCAGATCCATAAAATTCAAAACAAAAGTTTACTATTGATATAAAAACAATAATACTTCAAGCATACTAATAAATCAATCATGTCTTCTCAAAATATCATGGCTAAAGAAAGTTATCCCTACAAAATCATATAATCTTGTCATGCTCTATCTTCATCACACAAAGTATCTATCATGCACAACCCCGATGACAAGCCAAGCAATTGTTTCATACTTTTAATGTTCTAAAGCTTTTTCAACTTTCACGCAATACATGAGCATGAGCCATGGATATAGCACTATAGGTGGAATAGAATATGGTGGAGTTTGTGAGGAGAAGATAAAAAAGGAGAAAGTCCCACATCAACTAGGCAAATTAATGGGCTATGGAAATGCCCATCAATTGATATCGATGCGAGTGAGTAGGGATTGCCATGCAACGGATGCACTAGAGGTATAAGTGTATGAAAGCTCAAAAGGAAACTAAGTGGGTGTGCATCCAACTTGCTTGCTCATGAAGACCTAGGGCAATTTGAGGAAGCCCATCATTGGAATATACAAGTGAAGTTCTACAATGAAAAATTCCCACTAGTATATGAAAGTGATAAAATAGGAGACTCTCTATCATGAAGATGATGGTGCTACTTTGAAGCACAAGTGTGGTAAAGGATAGTAACATTGTCCCTTCTCTCTTTTTCTCTCATTTTTTCTTTTCATTTTTTTCTTTTTTTCTTTTTCTTTTTGTATTTTTCTTTTTGGGCTCTTTGGACTCTTTTCTTTTCTTTTATTTATTTAAGTCTAGAGTCTCATCCCAACTTGTGGGGGAATCATAGTCTCCATCATCCTTTCCTCACATGGGACAATGCTCTAATAATGATAATCATCACACTTTTATTTACTTACAACTCAAGAATTACAACTCGATTCTAGAAAAAAATATGACTCTATATGAGTGCCTCCGGTGATGTACCGTGATGTGTAATGATCTAGAGTGACATGTATAAAAAATATGAACGGTGGCCAAGCCACAAATACTATGCCAACTACATGATCATGCAAAGCAATATGACAATGATGGTATGTGTCATAATAAACAGAACGGTGGAAGTTGCATGGCAATATATCTTGGAATGGCTATGGAAATGCCATAATAGGTAGGTATGGTGGCTGTTTTGAGGAAGGGTATATGGTGGGTTTAATGCACCGGCGAAAGTTGCGCGGTACTAGAGAGGCTAGCAATGGTGGAAGGGTGAGAGTGCGTATAATCCATGGACTCAACATTATTCATAAATAACTCACATACTTATTGCGAAAATTTATTAGCCATCAAAACAAAGTACTAATACGCATGCTCCTAGGGGGATAGATTGGTAGGAAAAGACCGTCGCTCGTCGCCGACCGCCACTCATAAGGAAGACAATCAAAAATAAATCATGCTCCAATTTCATCACATAACGATAGACCATACGTGCATGCTTCGGGAATCACAAGCCTTAACACAAGTATTTATACTAATCCACAATTACCAACTAGCATGACTCTAATATCACCATCTTTATATCTCAAAACAAATGCAAGGAATCAAACTTCTCATATATTCAATGCTCTTTACGAAACTTTTTATTATATCCCTCTTGGATACCCATCATATTAGGACCAAATTCATAAACTAAGAAAATTGCCATATTTTTAAGACTCTCAAAATAATATAAGTGAAGCATAAGATTTCATCAATTTCTACAAAATAAAACCACCGCCGTGCTCTAAAAAGATATAAGTGAAGCACTAGAGCAACTGCCAAGCTCAAAAAATATAAGTGAAACACATAGAGTATTCTAATTAATTCACGATTAATGTGTGTCCCTCTCAAAAGGTGTGTACATCAAGGATGATTGTGGCAAACTAAAAATAAAAGACTCAAATAATACAAGACGCTCCAAGCAAAACACATATCATGTGGTGAATAAAAATATAGCCTCAAGTAAATTTACCGATGGATCGAAGACAAAAGAGGGGATGCCATCCGGGGCATCCCCAAGCTTAGATGCTTGGTTGTCCTTGAATATTACCTTGGGGTGCCTTGGGAATCCCCAAGCTTAGGCTCTTGCCACTCCTTATTCAATAGTCAATCAAATCTTTACCCAAAACTTGAAAACTTCACAACACAAAACTCAACAAAAAACTCGTGAGATCCGTTAGTATGATAAAACAAATCTCCACTTTTATGTACTGTCTTTAACTCATTATAATTTTATATTGTTGTTATATATACTGTATTATAACTTCTCCATGGTTCATACCCCCCGATACTACCCATAGATTCGTCAAAAGAAGCAAACAACACATCAAAAACAGAACAGTTTGTAAAGACCAGAATATTAGTCATACTTATGTAACTTCAAAAATTCTGAAAAATTAGTAAAACATAGGAAATTCATATATAAATCTTGTGTAAAATATACAGAATATTTCCGCGCTCCAGTGAATTTTAATAATTCTATTACTGGATGCAAAAGTTTCTGTTTTTCAGCAAAACCAAATCAACGATATACCAAAGCATCCCAAAGGTTTTGCTTGGCTCAAACACTAATTAAAACACTAAAAAACAATTAATAAAGAGGTAATATTGTGTATTTAACATAAAAAAAGTAAATAAAAATATTGGGTTGTCTCCCAACAAGCGCTTTTCTTTAAAGCCTTTTAGCTAGACATTGATAATTTTACTGATGCTCACATGAAACATAGCAATTGAAACACGAAGAAAGCATCACGTGGCATGTAAAAAACAAGTTTAAGTCTAGCATAATTACTATTCATAGGAATTTTATAAGCAAACAAATTATCAAGGCAAGCAAAAACTATCATATCCAAGGAAGAAGAAAGAAACAATAGCAATCTCAACATAATGAGAGGTAATTTAGTGACGTGAAAATTTCTACAACCATATTTTCCTCTCTCATAATAATTACATGTGGGATCATATTAAAATTCAACAATATACCTATCACATAACATATTCTCTACATGATCCACATGCATGCAAAGCTGACACTCTTCCAAATAGTGGGATTAACATAGAATAAAGTCATTACTTCTCCAAGCTCACTTTTGTCAAAAATTTCATCAGATTGATCAAACTCCAAAGTAGTGGGATCATTATTTCCAAAAGTTGACACTCTTCCAAACCCACTTTCAATATTATTGCAAACATTATTATCAGGATGCTTAAATAAATTTTCAAGATCATAAGAAGCAATATCACCCCAATCATGATCATTGCAATAAGTAGTGGACATAGCAAAATTAGCATCCCCAAGCTTGGGGTTTTGCATGTTATTAGCACAATTGACATTAATAGAATTTACAATAACATCATTGCAATCATGCTTTTCTTTCAATGAGCTATCATGAATCACTTCATAAATTTCTTCTTTTAACACTTCATCACAATTTTCAGATTCACGAATTTCAAGCAAAACTTCATAAAGATAATCTAGTGCACTCAACTCACTAGCAATTGGTTCATCATAATTGGATCTTTTAAAAAGATTAGCAAGTGGACGAGGATGCATAAACTTTCTGCTTTCTAATTTTCAATAAACAGAAAATTATACCAAGCGAATGAGCAAACAAACCAAGTAAGACATAAAGGCAAACGAAAAGACGAACGGAAAGAAGACGAATAAGAAGGCAAATATTTTTGTGTTTTTCTAAAAACGTTTTAGAAGTGGGGGAGAGGAAAACGAGAGGTAAATGGAAAATAAGGTAAGTGCAAGAGATGAGAGTTTATGATATGTACTTGGTAGGCTTGATGTAGAACCTCCCCGACAACGGCGCCAGAAATTCTTCCTGCTACTTCTTGAGCTTGCATTGATTTTTCCCTTGAAGAGGGAAGGGTGATGCAGCAAAGTAGAGATAAGTATTTCCCTCAGTTAAGAACCAAGTTATCAATCCAGTAGGAGGTACAAGCAAGTCCCCAATAGATGAACCTGCACAAACTAACAAACACTTGCACACAATGCGAAAAAGGGGTTGTCAATCCCTTCACGGTCACTTGCAGGAGTGAGATCTAATAGAGATAGATATAAAGATAATTAAAAGGAAAAATAAAGTAAATATAAATAAATGGCAGAAAGGTATTTTTGGGTTTTTGGTTTTATAGATCTGAAAATATATGATGGAAAATACACCCGGGGGCCATAGGTTTCACTAGAGGCTTCTCTCTTGAAGAAAACATACGGTGGGTAAACAAATTATGGTTGAGCAATTAATAGAAAAGCACAAAGTTATGACGATATCTAAGGCAATGATCATGAATATAGGCATCATGTCCGTGACAAGTAGACCGACTCCTGCCTGCATCTACTACTATTACTCCACACATCGACCGCTATCCAGCATGCATCTAGTGAATTAAGTTAACAAGAATGGAGTAACGCCTTAAGTAAGATGACATGATGTAGAGGGATAGATCCAATCAATATGGTAAAACCCCATCTTTTTATCCTTAATGGCAACAATACAAATACGTGCCTCGCTACCCCTACTGTCACTGGGTGAGGACACCGCAAGATTGAACCCATCACAAAGCACCTCTCCCATTGCAAGAAAAACCAATCTAGTTGGCCAAACCAAATCAATAGATCGGAGAGAAATACAAAGCTATCTTAATCATGAATAAAAGAGTTCAGAGAAGACTCAAATAATATTCATAGATAATTCGATCATAAATCCACAATTCATCGGATCTCAACAAACGCACCGCAAAAGAAGATTACATCGAATAGAACTCCAAGAACATCGATGAGAACATTGTATTGAAGATCAAAGAGAGAGAAGAAGCCATCTAGCTACTAGGTATGGACCCGTAGGTCTGTGGTAAACTACTCACACATCATTGGAAGGGCAGCAAGGTTGGTGTAGAGGCCCTCCATGATCAAATCCCCCTCCAGTAGAGTGCCGGAAAGACCCCAAGATGGGATCTCACGGGAACAGAAGCTTGCGACGGTGAAAAAGTATTTTTGGTGTGCCCTCTGGTATACGGGGAATATTTGAGTATTTATGGAGCCAGGATTAGGGTTAGGAGAGCCATGAGGGGCCCACAAGCCTAGGGGGCACCCCCCGGGGCGCGCCCCTAGGGCTTGTGGCCTCCTCGTTGGTCTTCTGGCCTCCTCCCGAAGCTTCCTAGGTGTCTTCTGGTCCAAGAAAAATCATCGTAAAGTTTTATTCTGTTTGGACTCCGTTTGGACTCCATTTGGTATTGATTTTCTGTAAAGGCAAAAACAAGGAGAAAAATAGCAACTGGCACTGGGCACTAGGTTAACAGGTTAGTCCCAAAAAATGATATAAAATGGTATATTAATGCATATAAAACATCCAAGATGGATAATATAATAGCATGGAACAATAAAAAATTATAGATATGTTGGAGACGTATCACCCGCTCTACGTGGTTAACGTGCCGCAGCAAAGGTTGCACGTCCATACATTCCCCGTGGATAAGTTCTTCCTTCGATTTGATTATATCTTCGACATGTTTCACATGACAAAGCTGGATTTTACATTCGTACGCCTTTATGCCTTGTACATGAACTACATCATCAGGCGCGAGCAAATATCTTATATCTGTGTCACGGACCCGTACTTTATACACGAGGGCTTCTTGGTAGTTTGCCCAGAGCACCGTGAATATGCGAGGAACTACATCGCCGACTTGATGGTCGCCAATAAGGACAACGATTCTCCTTCCTTATCATTCCATGTAAGTCATCCGCGGATATCCTCTATGACACATACATAATTTTGTAAATTTCAATCATTCATTTGCACACGTGGAGGCTAATTTGAGGTGTACTTATTTTGCATAGCGAGGGGCACGCCATCCTCATCATTCTTTACCCCGATTCTCCCACGCTCTTTACTTGGACTCGTTAAAGAACATAAAGAAATAGGATTACACACACATAAAGAGTGTTCTCGACAGTGCTATCTTAACCTAAGGCCACCGGGGTGGAGAGATGATGGTTAAGAGGACAAAGAACTGCACGCCCTGCTTCGGCCTTAAGACTGACTTCTACTTCATCCAGCAACCGAATGGTAGTCTCAGTGATGGATTCTATATCATCCACCACATGCTAGAGTACAGAAGGGATTGCCAGAAACTTCACATGTCACCTAAATCCGGCGATGCCGATATTCTACAATGGGCCAATAAACTAGGAAACGTACCGGATCATCGACTCCGAGCTGAGTCATCCAGCATGAACTTGCCCAAGTCATCATGAAGGAGGTCGTGGAAAAAACAGTGATGTTCTAGGAAGAAAGGCAAATGTCGCGGGAAGACGTCCGAACACGTATAGCCGCTCAGCTTCTCGACCTCAAGCCTTTCACGGAGCTCGGGTCCTTCCTCCCTGATTTGGATGGATGGCATGACATGTTCAAGTGATTGATGATATATGACAATGTTTCCGTTTAGTTACTACTTTCTCTATGATGAAAACTTTGAATTTATGCACAACGAAACTTTGTGATGTAAATAAACCGTCCTCCTCAACTAGCGTAGAACACTCTAGTTAATTAGTTTGGGTATGATGAACTTTGTTATTTATGTTTATGATATGTTGCTTCTATTTTTGCTACTCTGACTCTTCGTGTTGCTCAACTATATTATGTTGCATATTATCGATGAATTCATCATGTGATGGTGCAGGTATATAGATCATCGATGGCGAAGAAGTGCTATGCCGTGTATGTAGGCAAGGTTCCAGGAGTATACAACGAGTGTCCAGAGTGTCAGGCCCAGGTGTAGGGGTTCTCGGGCGGCAGCCAGAGAGGGTTCAAGAGCAGAGCCAAAGTGGAAGATAGTTACTTGAGGTTCATGCTAGCGCGAGAAAGGGATCGGAACCGACGCCTCAAGAACTACTATAGTATCGCGCTCTTGCTCATAGTGATCGCTCTTCTCTTCTATATCTTAGTTTAGATATAGATGATGAAACATGTGTATGTGATGAACATGGAGCTGCTTGTATTCGAGACATGTCACTTAACTTGTATCTCTATATCGTGATTATGATGAGAGACGGCATCATTTGTGTTGGATGATGTGATTATATGATGAGACTATGATGTGTATGATATGATGAGCGTATTGTATGTTTATGATATGACTAGACTACTATATAAAACCTATACAAATACAACGCAAATACGTAGCAGAAAAAAATATTATTAGTAACACTAGTAGTAGCGTTGGTTAGCAGGAAACAGTAGCGCAGGAAAGTTAGCAGCGCTGCTTTGGCACCGGTGCTATAGCTATATAGCAGTAGCGCGGGGTAGACAAACGCTACTGCTAAGTAGGGATAGCAGTAGCGTTGGTCCAACCAACGCTACTGCTACAAGTTAGCTGTAGCGCCGTAGTAGTAGCGCACCACCCACGCTACTACTAGCACTATTTCCAGCGCTACTACTAGGGTTTTCCCTAGTAGTGCATATTGAAGATGACCAAGATAAAAATCCAAATATTACAAAGATGCCCCACTCCGGGTACTTGATACAAAAGGGCATGTGAGCCTGGGAACTAACTGCTACAAGGTGGCTACTACTCTAAAAATCTAAGATAGACAAACCTCCTCAAAAGAAGATTCTACCACTATCCCTTAAACAATGAGAGGCACCTCTTTTAGAGTCCTAGCTCGGTAGAACAGCAAGCGCCACCCAAAGAAGATGAAGTGGTCGCTACGTTTTGGGGCTCCTTGCCAGGAAAAATTCCCTAAAGGCACACCCAGGGAGTAGCCCGTACATGGTCTAGGGAACAAGCTTGCCCCATCGCCTAGTTGAGAATAGGCCACGAGGGAAGGGGGCGGGGATCTCATCTGGCCGCACTCCTCAGGGTTCGGTTTAGCGACAATCCAAATCACTAGAAAGTTTAACTCCTTGTTCAGGATGGCCTGGAGGTCGTCAATCTCCCGCCCAAGCACTTGCTCAAGTGATAGATCTACTTGGACACGAAGCCCACCTGCTTTACTGCATGTGTCACCTTGATCCAAGAGGCTATCACATCACAAAGGCGGATGGCTCACGCCCGGTGAAGGGATCTCTGCACCTCTTACACCACGGCCAACTTGCAAGGCAGGACACAATGACATGACAACTCGCGGGGACCAAGGAACAGGTTGCACCATCACCATCGTTGTCGATCGGAGTGGCACAACCGTTGCCACCAATGTCGATTGGAGTGGTGTAACCGTTGCACTGCTTTTGATCCGAGTGGCACGACCGTTGTCGCATGGGATAAAGAGGGAAGATGCACCACCATGGACTGCTAGAAAGACGGAGGGAACACTCTCATGACATGGGCAGGAACTAGGTGCAACATGCTAACCTCCCAGTGCAGTAGCTGCACATTGTGGAAAGAAGACGATGGTTTTTGACTGAGTGTAGGGAAAAAAGCGTGCTGGGCTAAGTCCCTCCATATGGAGGTGTGTCGACAGCCCAACATCAGCCCAAAAGTCCAACACATGTGAGCCGTTGATCTTCGTTGCATCCAATGGTTGTGAGTGCTTCCTAGTGAAGGGAGTAGAGAAGAAAACCCTAGCCACTCAACCCCTGCTGATGGTGGCTGCCATTTTCATGAGAGTGAGAGACATCACACACAAGAACACAACCTATGAGAGAGAGGAAGAAGAAGAAGATGAGGTTTTGCCTATTTTTGCTGCTTCTAACTAGACAGTGTTCGAGTTGGTGATTGGAGGCTCAAACATGCTTGGATTGACCCCATACTTGGTGAGCTCATTCCTTACTTTGAGTACTTCAATATGGTTAGATGGTTTGAGGGTTGGGTCAGTGGAGCCTCATATTTGGGAGTGGTTTTGTCAGGTCGGACTGCTGTAGTTTCAAAATAGAGTAGTTTTGGGAGACGCATAGTTTTGGTAGGCAAATGGTGTCTGATTGAGCTGAAATTTTGATGAGATCTCAAGAACTCGTGTGTCTACTTGTCTGACAAATTTGAAGTTGTGTGGTTCAAGGGTTTAAGAGCAGTTTGCAAAATACTGAAGGTGGCAGAAGCTATGTAAACTCTACTTTGCTGAAATCTTGCCTCTTGTGGTTGTTCTTGTTGTTGTTGCTGGTTGGCAACATGGAGAGTGTGTTGTAAATTTCTCTAGAGGTTCTACAGAAGACTTTGTACTCACCATTCTCATAGTGAAATCGTGTGGACTGGTCGGTCCACAACCATTGTTTTTTTACTCGTCAAGTTGAGGAGGTTTTTCCATGTTAAATCCTGCGTCACATGTGCTGTTGTTTATGCTATTATGATGCTTACTTGTTGGTTGAAGCTGTCCTCAAAGTGATGGGATTCATTGCAAGGAAAACAAAAAAAATTCCTATGAGAGAACGAACAAACCCAAGAACCAATCTACTAGAAGCTAGCAATTAGTGGGAAAAGGTATACATACCCTTGTAGAACACGTGCGTTTAATGATCTAAAGATCGTGGGTGATGTAGCCATACTTTCATCGGATCAATCTGATGTAGCACCACATGAACGATGCCTCTGAATTGCACACACATGCAGCTTGATGTAGTCTCCTCCTTCTTGATCCAACAAGCAAGGGGGAGAGGTGGATGTGATCAATCTCGGCAGCATGATGGCGTGGTGGCGGAACTATGGTGGAAATCTGGCAGACCTTCGCTAAGAACTACGCGGATGACGGACGTATAGAACGAGAGGGAGGTGGCCAGCAATCGGGATGGCAGGTCCTGCAGCCATCGCCTCCCTCCTCTATTTATTGGCGTGTGGCAGGAGGCTTGGCCCCTCGTCCAAGCCTCTAGCGGCTGCGCACCAAAGGGAGGGGGGGGGGAGGAAATCTCCTTCTTCCTTCCCCACCGATCGTGATCCCTCCTTTTTAGGGATCTTGATCTTATCCCTTCGGGATTTGATCCTATTCCTTTCAAGGGGGGGGGGGGATTTTGGTGCAGATGGACCAGAGGTGTGGCGTCTTGGCCCACCACCCACATCTATGTGGGTCCCTTCTCACAGGTGGGTCCCACTTTGGAACCTTCTAGAACCTTCCCGGTACAATACCGAAAAATCCTAAACTTTTCCAGTAAGCCTGGGAATACTTTCCATATATGTTTTGTTTGTCTCCGGACCATTCCGAAGCTTCTCGTGATGTTCGGGATCCCATCTGAGACTCCGAATCAAAATTTGATAACACCATCTTATTATCTCATCAAACCCTAGTGACATCAAACACTACTACAGGATGCTGCTAACGCGACACTACAATCAGAGACCCTTCAATGAAACTTTGTGCGATGCATTAATCACAAATGGTGATCTAATAAAACCATCAAAAAAGATACAAAATTTTTGCGATGGCGGAGACATCAAACACGATTAAGATTATAGTTGCGTGTGCGATGTGTGGCATACAGTTCACTCGAATGAACTGTTTGCGATGAGCTTAATAACAGAAACAGGTAGCCAGATGAAGGTGTGCGATATACGGCATACAGTTCACCTGGATGAACTATTTTTTATTAGGCAACACAATAGAAACGGTCAGGCAGATCAAAGTGTGTGCGACAAACGGCATACAGTTCACTCAGATGAACTGTTTGCGATGAGCCGAGACAACAGAAATGGTTCAACTTAATAACATGTGTGTAATACGCGGCAAACAGGCAACTCGGAAGAACTATTTGCGATGATAAAAAATAACACAAATGTTTACAAGTGACAATATGTGTGTGATACCAGGCAAACCGGTCACTCGGGTGAACTGTTTGCGCTGATAAAAAATAACACAAACGAATCGGCGTAATAAGATGCGTGTGATACCCGGCAAACAGGTCAGTATTCAGAGTTGTGTAGTAACACGGACTGACAATAACACATACAATTCATGCTAATAAGCACCTAATTCAAAAAATGATTGCACACATTATCATTCATACTCATACATAATTGATACGTCTCCGTCGTATCTATAATTTTTGATTGTTTCATGCCAATATTATACAACTTTCACATATTTTTGGCAACATTTTATATGATTTATTGGACTAACATATTGATCAAGTGCCCAGTGCTTGTTCCTGTTTGTTGGATATTTTTTGTTTCACAGAATGTCCATATCAAACGAATGGGAGTTGGAATCAACGCAAAAGGAGGCCCACAGCCCCCACAATACACCAGGGCACGCCCTTGGGCCCAGGCGCGTGGTGGTGGGTTATGGCCACCTTGTAAGGCGGTTGCTGCTCTACTTCGGGTGCAAAGAAGGTTATATCCGAAAAATAGTGTCTTAAAATCTCAGCACAATTGGAGTTACAGATCTCCGAGAATATAAGAAATGGTTTTCGGCCAGAAAATGGGAATGCGAAACTGAAGAGAACAGAGAGGGACATCCAATCTAGGAGGGGCTCCTGCCCCTCCGCGCCATGGCAACCATGGACCAGAGGGGGAACTCTCCTCCCATCTAGGGGGGAGGCCAAGTAAGAAGAAGAAGGAGGGGGGCTCTCTCCCCCTCTCTCCCGGTGGCGCCGGAACACCGCCGGGGCCATCATCGTGTGACGGTGATCTACGCCAACAACTCCGTCATCTTCACGAACATCTTCATCACCTTCCCCCATCTATCTACAGCGGTCCACTCTCCCGCAACCCGCTGTACCCTCTACTTGAACATGGTGCTTTATGCTTCATATTACTATCCAATGTTATGTTGCCATCCTATGATGCTTGAGTAGATTTTTGTTGTCCTACCGGTAATTGGTGAATTGCTATGGTTCATTTAATTTGCTAGTGGTTATGTTGCTGTCCTTTGGTGCCCATCATATGAGCGTGCGTGTGGATCACACCATAGGGTTAGTTGTATGTTGACAGGACTATGCATTGGAGCGCAAGGGTGACAGAAGCTTCTTCCTAGCATAGAAATTGATGCATACGGGATTGAAGGGGGACCGATATATATCTTAATGCTATGGTTGGGTTTACCTTAATGAACATTAGTAGTTGCGGATGCTTGCTAATAGTTCCAATCATAAGTGCATAGAGTTCCAAGTAAGGGATGACATGCTAGCAGTGGCCTCTCCCATATAAAAACTTGCTATCGGTCTAGTAACATAGTCAATTGCTAAGGGACAATTCCGCAAATCCTACCACCACTAATCCACACTCATTATACTAAGTTAATTGTTTCTTTATCTAAACAACACCTAACTTTTATTTTCACGTTCTTTATTATCTTGCAAACCTATCCTACCACACCTACAAAGTATTTCTAGTTTTATTCTTGTTCTAGGTAAAGCAAATGTTAAGTGTGCTAGAGTTGTATCGGTGGTCAACTTGAGGGAATATTTGTTCTGCCTTTAGCTCCTCATTGGGTTCGACACTCTTATTTATCGAAAAAGGCTACAAACAATCCCCTATACTTGTGTGTTATCAAGACCTTTTTCTGGTGCCGTTGCTGGGGAGCAATAGCGTGCGGTGAATATTCTCGTGTGTGCTTGTTTGCTTTATCACCAAGTAATTTTTATTTTGTGCTCTTGTTCTCTATCTTTAGTTATGGGTAGGAAACACAAAATACCAAAAAAATTAGTTGTACCTGCTAAACCAATGGTTGAAGAACCACCCAAAATCTATCATACTACTGAAGCTTTCTACTTGGATCATCTTCGATCCCTATGTGCTCATGCTGAAAACCAGCTAGTTTAGTTGAGGTAAAATCATTAAATGAGCATGCTTATTTTGTGCGACATCGCTTATCTCAAAAAGGGAAACTTTTACGGCATCAAATTAATACTATGCAATGCTATGCTTGGAATTTTATGTGAATTATATGATTTTACTTGTTGTTCTGAAGACCCTAAGAAACACCTTCCCTACCAATGTGAGTTAGTGATAATGGAATCATATCTTATTATGCTAAGGGTGTTTATAATTACTATGATGTTGAACAAATTGAAGAATTTGTTGCTTTTAAGGATGCTTATGAAATTGCTTCTTTGGTTGAAAAGCATGATGCTACTCTTTACAAATCTGAAATTTTGCTATACTTAAATATTGCTATGAAAACTATGCTTCTAATGCTTATGTTAAACCATATATTGAGGACTCCTCCGCTGTCCAAGAAGAGATTAACATTTTGTAGGAGTCTATGGAAGAAGAAATTGCTAAAATTGTGAGATCATTAGATGAAAAAGATGAGGAGGACAGTGAAGAATAAAAGGAGGAAGAGCAGATTGATCACCCATGCCCACCTTTTAATAAGAGTAACTCTTTAACTCATGCATTATTTAATTTCCCTTCGTGCTTACCGAAGGATGAATGCTACGATAATTGCTATGATCCCGTTGATTCTTTTGAAATATCCCTTTTTTATGAACTTGATGCTTGCTATGCTTGTGGCCAAGATGCCAATATGAATTATGCTTATGGAGATGAACTTGCTATAGTTCCTTATGTTAAGAATGAAATTGTGGCTATTGCACCCATGCATGATAGTCCTATTATATTTTTGAATTCTCCAAACTACACTATATCGAAGAAGTTTGCTCTTATTAAGGATTATATTGATGGGTTGCCTTCTACCATTACACATGATGATTTTGATGAATATATTATGCATGTGCTTGCTGCTCCTACTTGCAATTATTATGAGAGACGAACTACATCTCAACCTCTCTATGTTTCCAACGCAATAAAATTGCAAGAAATTGTTTATGCTATGTATTGGCCTTTACTTGATGTGCATGAATTGTTCTTTTATGACATGCCGATGCATAGGAAGAGAGTTAGATTTCATCATTGCATGATATATGTTGCTTTTTGCTCACTACAAAATCATAAATCATTGCTAATTAAAATTGGCTTTGATATACCTTGGGATCCGGGTGGATCAATTACTTGAGCACTATATGCCTAGCTTAATGGTTTTAAAGAAAGCGCTGCTAGGGAGACAAGCCGGAAGTTTTAGAGAGTCATTTTATTCTGTTGTGTGCTTTTATAAAGTTTTAAAATAAAAAAATATAGAGGGGAACCTAAAACTTTTTCAAAAAGAAAAGTGAAAGTGAGAGAGACAAGCATTGTTAAAGTGGGAGCTAGCCTTGAACTTTGTTCATGCCCATGGAAAGTTTGTGAATCTTAATTACAGAAACTTTTTAAAAAAATAATTATCCTCTTGTACAAATCCATTGTATTATAAAAATAATGTGCCAAGATTTGCCTTTAGGATGATTAGATTGCTTGTTGGTATGTGCGGTGCAAAAAACAGAAACTTTGGCTGTAGTGCGTGATTTTACATTTTTTACTGGAACGTCAAAAGTTTCTAAATTTTTTACAAAGTACTGCTATGAAAATTTTCTATTTTCTCCTAATGTTTCAGAATTTTTGGAGTAACAGAAGT
The DNA here is from genome assembly GCA_011799875.1 of Thinopyrum elongatum. NCBI lineage: Eukaryota > Viridiplantae > Streptophyta > Magnoliopsida > Poales > Poaceae > Thinopyrum > Thinopyrum elongatum. The sequence continues at coordinate 284,421,382 of CM022300.1, forward strand.
ATGGTCCATGTTCAGATTACTACCGACTATCCAGTTTTTGACAGATTCTGTTTTTGATGCATTATTTTGCTTGTTTTGATGAAACTATCGATTGTATCGGTGGTATAAGCCATGGAGAAGTTATAATACAGTAGCTACAATGCAAAAACAAAATATGAATTGGTTTTCAACAGTACTCAAAGTAGTGATTTGCATTATTATACTAACGGATCTCACCGATTTTTCTGTTAAGTTTTGTGTGGATGAAGTGTTCAAAGATCGAGGAGGTCTCGATATGAGGAGAAGGAGGAGAGGCAAGAGTTCAAGCTTGGGGATGCCCAAGGCACCCCAAGTAAATATCCAAGGAGACTCAAGCGTCTAAGCTTGGGGATGCCCCGGAAGGCATCCCATCTTTCTTCAACAAGTATTGGTATGTTTTCGTTTTCGTTTCGTTCATGTGATATGTGTAAATCTTGGAGCATCTTTTGTGTTTAGTTCATTTTTATTTTATGCACCATGCTGGTATGAGATAGTCCATGGTTGATTTATAGAATGCTCATTGCACTTCACTTATATCTTTCGAGTATGGCTTTATAGAATGCTTCATGTGCTTCACTTATATCATTTGATGTTTGGATTGCCTGTTTCTCTTCACATAGAAAACCGTTATTTGTAGAATGCTCTTTTGCTTCACTTATATTTATTAGAGCATGGTCTTTTGTAGAAAGAATTAAACTCTCTTGCCTCACTTATATCTATTTAGAGAGTCAACAGGAATTGGTTATTTGCATGGTTAGTCATAAAATCCTACATGAAACTTGTAGACCACTAAATATGATATGTTTGATTCCTTGCAATAGTTTTGCGATATAGAGATGATAATATATGGGAGGTACTAGTAAATGGTTGTGGTTAGTAGGAATATTGGTGTTAAGGTTTGTGATTCCCGAAGCATGCACGTATAGTCTCTCGGTATGCTATGAAGTTGGAGCATGATTTATTATTGATTTTCTTCCTTATGAGTGGCGGTCGGGGACGAGCGATGGTCTTTTCCTACCAATCTATCCCCCTAGGGGCATGCATAGTAGTACTTTGCTTTGAGGGCTAATAAATTTTTGCAATAAGTATTTTTGCAATAAGTATATGAGTTCTTTATGACTAATGTGAGTCCATGGATTATACACACTCTTACATTTCCGCAATTTGCTAGCCTCTACAGTATCATGCATTGCCCTTTCTCACCTTGAGGCGTGGTGCAAACTTCGCCGGTGCATCCAAACCCCGGGATATGATACACTCTATCACACATAAGCCTTATTATATCTTCCTCAAAACAGCCACCATACCTACCTATTATGGCCTTTCCATAGCCGTTCCGAGATATATTGCCATGCAACTTCCACCGCTTCCATTTTGATGACTTGAGCATTCATTGTCATATTGCTTTGCATGATTGTAAGATAGCTAGCATGATATTTCCATGGCTCGTCTGTTTTTTGATATCTCTGCTACGCTAGATCATTGCACATCCTGGTACACTGCCAGAGGCATTCATATAGAGTCATACTTTGTTCTAGGTATCGAGTTGTAATTTTTATTTCTTTTGAGTTGTAAGTAAATAGAAGTGTGATGATCATCATTATTCATTATTAGAGCATGTCTCAGTGAGGAATGGATGATGGAGACTGTGATTCCCCCACAAGTCGGGATGAGGCTTCGGGCAAATATAAAAAAAAGAAAAAAGTGAGGCCAAAAAGAGCCCAAGAAAAAAGAAAAAAAGAGAAAAAAAGAAAAAAATAAGAGAAAAGAGAGAAGGGGCATGCTAATGCCACACTTGTGCTTCAAAGTAGCACCATGTTTTTCATATAGAGAGTCTCCTATGTTGTCACTTTCATATACTTGTGGGAATTTTTCATTATAGAGTTATATGCACACCCACTTAGTTTTCATATTGAGATTTCATACACTTATAGCTCTTAGCGCATCCGTTGCATGGCAATCCCTACTCCTTGCATTGATATCAATTGATGGGAATCTCCATAGCCCGTTGATTAGCCGTGTCGATGTGAGACTTTCTTACCTTTTTGTCTTCTCAATATTTACCCCTGTCATCATACTCTATTCCACCCATATTGCTATGTCCATGGCTTGCGCTCATGTATTGTGTGAGGGTTGAAAAAGCTGAAGCGCGTTAAAAAGTATGAACCAATTGCTCGGCTTGTCATCGGGGTTGTGCATGATAAATACTTTGTGTTAAAAAGATGGAGCATGACAATACTATATGATTTTGTAGGGATAGCGTTCTTTAAGTATTGATATTTTGAAAGACATGATTGTTTGTTGGGATGCCTGAGTATTGATGTCTTTATGTCAAATTTTAGACTATTGCTTTGAATCACTCGTGTCTTAATATTCATGCCATGATTAGATATATGATCAAGATTACGCTAGGTAGCATTCCACATCAAAAGTTATCTTTTTTATCATTTACCTACTCGAGGACGAGTAGGGATTAACCTTGGGGATGCTGATACGTCCCCGTTGTATCTATAACTTTTGATTGTTTCATGCCAATATTATACAACTTTCACATATTTTTGGCAACATTTTATATGATTTATTGGACTAACATATTGATCCAGTGCCCAGTGCCAGTTCCTGTTTGTTGCATGTTTTTGTTTTGCAGAATATCCATATCAAATGAATGGGAGTTGGAATCAACGCAAAAGGAGGCCCACAGCCCCCACAATACACCAGGGCGCGCCCCAGGGCCCAGGCGTGTGGTGGTGGGTTGTGGTCACCTCGTAAGGCGGTTGCTGCTCTACTTCGGGTGCAAGGAAGCTTATATCTGAAAAAAATCTTGTTAAAATCTCAGCGCAATCGGAGTGACAGATCTTCGGGAATATAAGAAACGGTTTCGGCCGGAAAATGGGAACGCGAAAAAGAAGAGAATAGAGAGGGAGATCCAATCTAGGAGGGGCTCCTGCCCCTCCGCCGCCATGGCAACCATGGACCAGAGGGGGAACTCTCCTCCCATCTAGGGGGAGGCCAAGTAAGAAGAAGAAGGAGGGGGGCTCTCTCCCCCTCTCTCCCGGTGGCGCCGGAACACCCCCGGGGCCATCATCGTGTGACGACGATCTACTCCAACAACTCTGTCATCGTCACCAACATCTTCATCACCTTCCCCCATCTATCTACAGCGGTCCACTCTCCCACAACCCGCTGTACCCTCTACTTGAACATGGTGCTTTATGCTTCATATTACTATCCATTGATATGTTGCCATCCTATGATGCTTGAGTAGATTTTTGTTGTCCTACCAGTAATTGGTGAATTGCTATGATTGGTTTAATTTGCTTGTGGTCATGTGATACGTCTCCAATGTATCTATAATTTTTGATTGTTCCATGCTGTTATATTATCATTCTTGGATGTTTTACAATCATTTTATAGCAACTTTATATCATTTTTTGGGACTAACCTGTTGACATAGTGCCCAGTGCCAGTTGCTGTTTTTTGCTTGTTTTTTACTTCGCAGGAAATCAATACCAAACGGAGTCCAAACGCAGTGAAACTTTTTGGTGATTTTTCCTGGACCAGAAGACACAAGTTGTGCCAAGAAAGTACCTGAGGGGGGCTCCGAGGGGAGCATAACCCACCAGGGCGCGCCTAGGCCCACCTCGGCCACCTCCCGCACCGCCTCTTTGCTCTATAAATACCCCAATATTCCAGAAACCCTAGGAGAGTCGACGAAAATCAATTCTAGCCGCCGCAAGTTCCAGAAACCACAGATCCAATCTAGACACCATCATGGAGGGGTTCATCATCCTCATTGGTGCCTCTCCGATGATGCGTGAGTAGTTCATTGTAGGCCTACGGGTCCGTAGTTAGTAGCTAGATGGCTTCCTCTCTCTCTTTTGATTCTCAATACAATGGTCTCTTGGAGATCTATTTGATGTAACTCTTTCTATGGTGTGTTTGTTCTGATCCGATGAACTTTGAGTTTATGATCAGATCTATGTTTTTATCCATGAAAGTTATTTTAGTCTTTTGATCCCTTATATGCATGATTACTTATAGCCTCGTATTTCTTCTTTAAATCTTTGGTTTAGTTAGGCCAACTAGATCGATTTTTCTTGCCATGGGAAGAGGTGCTTTGTGATGGGTTCGATCTTACGGTGCTTGATGCCAGTGACAGAAGGGGAACCGACACGTATGTATCATTGCTATTAAGGATAACAAGATGGGGTCTATTTCTACATAAATAGATCTTGTCAACATCACATCATCGTTCTTATTGCATTACTCCGTTTCTCCATGAACTTAATACACTAGATGCATGCTGGATAGCGGTCGATGTGTGGAGTAATAGTAGTAGATGCAGGCAGGAGTCGGTCTACTAATCTTGGACGTGATGCCTATATAATGATCATTGCCTGGATATTATCATAATTATTTGAAGTTCTATCAATTGCCCAACAGTAATTTGTTTACCCATCGTATGCTATTTTTCTTGAGAGAAGCCACTAGTCAAATCTACGGCCCCCGGGTCTATTTTCTCATCATATTCTTTCAGATCTATATTGCTATTTGCCTTTTTATTTATTTGCCACTTTTAGTTTCAGATCTATATTTCTAAAAACCCAAAAATATTTTACTTCACTTTATTTTATTCGCGATCTATTTATCCAATCTACTACAATTTATCCCCCGTCCGTTTGCCAATTTCTGGCGCCATTACCCGAAAGGGATTGACAACCCCTTTAACACGCTGGGTTGCAAGTATTTGTTCTTTGTGTGCAGGTGCTGTTTACGTAGTGTTGCTTGGTTCTCCTACTGGTTCGATAACCTTGGTCTCATCACTTAGGGAAATACCTACCGTTGCTGTGCTACATCATCCCTTCCTCTTTGGGGAAATACCGACATAGTTCAAGCCAACATCAAAAGGAATTTCTGGTGCCGTTGCCGGGGAGGATCAAAGCAAGATAGTCTCCCGGCCACATGCCAATTTCTGGCGCCATTGCTGGGGAGACATCATCAACATCTACCAGGTTCCTAATCACAAATCTCATCTCCTTGCAATTCACATTATTTTCCATTTGCCTCTCATTTTCCTCTCCCCCACTTCACAAATTTTTTCTGTTTGATTCGCCCTCTTTCTCGTTCGCCGTTTTCTCGTCGGATCTCTTAATTGCTTGAACTTGTCATCATGAGTGACTTTGGTATGGCAGAAACAGATGATTGTCTAACTCCTAAAATTGGACGATCTGGCAATCTGGATGCTAAAACTTTTGTTTTGGGGCAAGGGAATGTTATAGGAAAAGAACGTATCCAAGATTTTTTCAACTTTTTCGAAATTTAAGTCTTGATGATGTTCCTATACTTAAAAGGACTAAATCTTATGCGGAAGCTATCTCAGTACTAGTTCTGAAGCTTGAAAATAAATTTATTCGTACTCATCCTACCTTGCAAAGAATGTTTTATGAGCTACCCATCATAAAGAATCCTAAGGCTAAAAAGTTGGCCACTCTTGTTCTTATGAATGAATTTGACTACATAATATGGGAAGCTAGGGAAATCTTTGATTTTTATGGTATGAATAATGAAAAAGCCGTGATAGATGAAATTCTTTATAATAGTGATTATGTGCTAGGACATTTGCTTGGGGATAATCAAATCTTTGATGAAAACCTTAAAAAGGATGTCCCCATTTTAGATATAATCCAACAAATTTTCAATGATGTTAATCAGCACTATTCTTGGATTGTTGCCGGAAATCAAGGGGGATATGACGATAAGCAACTTGATAGTGCTAAAGTCTCTATGGATAAGGTGTTTTATGTTGTTTTTGCAAAACCTTCTGACAAAAACACCTCTAAGGAAAATGAGACCAAAGATGACAATACTTAGATCTTTGCATTATGCCTAGCTAAGGGCGTAAAACGATAGCGCTTGTTCGGAGGCAACCCATTGAATAAAATTTATTTTTGTCTTTTTCTTTCTATTCTTGGGTGTTTGCATAATTATGCTACTGTTATGATTGTGTTTTTTGTGTTTTAGTTAGTGTTTGTGCCAAGTAAAGCCTTTAGGATAGCTTTGGTGATAGTTGATTTGATCTTGTTGGAAAACAGAAACTTTTGCGTCCAGTAAAACAATTTTGAAAATTCACAGTAGCGGCGAAAAATTCTGATTTTTTTACACAAGATTGATATACAAATTGCTCTGTTGTCCTAATTGTCAGAATTTTTGGAGTTACAGAAGTATGAGAACAATTCGTATCTTTGCAGACTGTTATGTTTTTGACAGATTCTGTTTTCTTTGCATTGTGTGCTTATTTTGATGAATCTATGGTCTGTATTGGAGGTTATAAGCCATGGTAAAGTTAGAATATAGTAGATATAATGGAAGAACAAAATTTGAAGGGGTTTTCTACAGTACTTAAAGTAAAGATTGGTTTTCTTATACTAACGGATCTCACGAAGGTTTTGTTGAGTTTTGTGTGATTGAAGTTTTCAAGTTTTGGGTGAGATTACGATGGATGAAGGAATAAGGAGTAAGAAGAGCCTAAGCTTGGGGATGCCTCATGGCACCCCAAGCCATTATCCAAAGAGAAGCAAGCAACTAAGCTTGGGGATGCCCGAGTGGCATCCCCTCTTTCTTCTAATGACCATCGGTATTTTACTTGGAGCTATATTTTTATTCGTCACATATCATGAGTTTTGTTTGGAGCGTCTTGTATGATATGAGTCTTTGCTTGTTTTGCTTTTTATTTTAAGTCATGAATCCTTGCTGGACACACCTATTTGAGAGAGCCAAAATTATACTATGACTTGTTAGAATTGCTCTCTATGCTTCATTTAAATCTTTATGAGCTATGGAATTGCTCTAGTGCTTCACTTATATCTTTTTGAGCACGGTGTGCTTTAGTATTTTTGAAGAAATGCTCTCATGCTTCACTTAGATTTATTTGAGAGTTAGTAAACTTTTTTTTTATTTTTTTTAGAAATTCTCTCTTGCTTCACTTCAATTATTTTGAGAGAAGAAAATTTTATGCTCATGTTCTTCACTTAGATTTGTTTGAGCTATCAAAAGCAACTTATGAAATTAGTCCCAAAGTGATAGATATTCAAGAAGGATATAATAAACACTTTCATGAATATCATTGGACAAATAAACTTGATTCCTTGTAATAGTTTTGTGATATGTTGATATAATATGTGAGTCATGTTGATGAGTAATTATGCTTTAGTAAGAATATTGGTGTTAAGGTTTGTGATTCCCTATGCAAGCACGAAAGTCAATAGTTATGCAATGAAATTACATCCTACTTGTGGTGCATTATTCAGTGTTAGTTATGCTTAATGCTCGCTTATGAGATTTTTTGTTTCTTGGTTGGATGCTTCTCAATCTTTTGTTAGCCTTCATTTGCACTAAGTATGATCACTACTTGTGCATCCAAAATCCTTAAACCAGTTTTGCCATATGAGTCCACTATACCTACCTATATGCGGTATTTCCGTGCTTTTCTAAGCAAATTTGTATGTGCCATCTCTAATTTCAAAATAAATTTCTCTTTTGTGTGCTCGTACTGCTCATGAAACGGTAGGGGGTGGCTGATATATTTCCATGCTAGATGTGTTATTCTCAAGATGAGTGTTTATTCACTTGTCATTGCACGAGAGTACGGCAAAGGTATTAGGGATGCCCAGTCCCGAAATGAAAAAATGAATTTACTTTATGTTGTCAAATAATAAATTCCTTGGAAAGTGTTGGTATGGATGGCACCCGTGGATTCGGTTAGCCGTGGATTGTGAAAGTATGGTGGAAAAAGGAATAAACTTTATTTTCTGTTTGGGAACCGCCTATGATATATCTAGCATGGAAAGTATTGGGAACTACTCGATCATTTTCGTTGACAGGAAAAGCATGCCACCCAAAATGTTTTATCTCTACTTTTTTCGCTTTGAGCTCTGGCACCTCTACAAATCCCTACTTCCCTCTACGAAGGGCCTTTCTTTTACTTTATGCAATTTTTATTTTATTTTGAGTCTCCATCTTCTCTTATAAAGCACCAACTAAGGGGCACTATGATCGTGCTTGAGCATTGGGTGTAGCTAATATGCGAGTGTGTTTCATGAATGGATCAATGATTGAGCATAATGGGCTAGGGATAACTTGCTTTAGTGTTGATATTTTGAAAGACATGGTTGCTTGTTGATATGCTTGAGTAATGAAATCTTCATGTCAAAACTAGACTATTGCTTTGAATCATATAAAAGTCCAAATGTCCATGCTACAAAGAAAAGAATATGTGATGAACATGTTAGGCAGCATTCCACATCAAAAATTCTGTTTTTATCATTTACCTACTCGAGGACGAGCATGAATTAAGCTTGGGGATGCTGATACGTCTCCAACATATCTATAATTTTTGATTGTTCCATGCGGTTATATTATCATTCTTGGATGTTTTACAATCATTTTATAGCAACTTTATATCATTTTTTGGGACTAACCTATTGACATAGTGCCCAGTGCAGTTGCTGTTTTTTGCTTGTTTTTTATTTCACAGGAAATCAATACCAAACGGAGTCCAAACGCAGCGAAACGTTTTGTTGATTTTTCTGGACCAGAAGACACAAGTTGGGCCAAGAAAGTACCCGAGGGGGGCTCCGAGGGGAGCACAGCCCACCAGGGCGCGCCTGGGGGCCCAGGCGCGCCTAGGTGGGTTGTGCCCACCTCGGCCACCTCCCGCACTGCCTCTTTGCTCTATAAATACCCCAATATTCCAGAAACCCTAGGAGAGTCGACGAAAATCAATTCCAGCAGCCGCAAGTTCCAGAAACCACAGATCCAATCTAGACACCATCACAGAGGGGTTCATCATCCTCATTGGGGCCTCTCCGATGATGCGTGAGTAGTTCATTGTAGACCTATGGGTCCATAGTTAGTAGCTAGATGGCTTCCTCTCTCTCTCTTTTGATTCTCAATACAATGGTCTCTTGGAGATCTATTTGATGTAACTCTTTCTGTGGTGTGTTTGTTGGGATCCGATGAACTTTGAGTTTATGATCAGATCTATGTTTTCATCCATGAAATTTATTTGAGTCTTTTGATGTCTTATATGCATGATTACTTACTTATAGCCTCATATTTCTTCTTCAAATCTTTGGTTTAGTTAGGCCAACTAGATCGATTTTTCTTGCCATGGGAAGAGGTGCTTTGTGATGGGTTCGATCTTACAGTGCTTGATCCCAGTGACAGAAGGCGAACTGACACATATGTATCGTTGCTATTAAGGATAACAAGATGGGGTCTATTTCTACATAAATAGATCTTGTCTACATCATGTCATCGCTCTTATTGCATTACTCCGTTTCTCCATGAACTCAATACACTAGATGCATGCTGTATAGCGGTCAATGTGTGGAGTAATAGTAGTAGATGCAGGCAGGAGTCGGTCTACTAATCTTGGACGTGATGCCTATATAATGATCATTGCCTGGATATCATCATAATTATTTGAAGTTCTATCAATTGCCCAATAGTAATTTGTTTACCCACCGTATGCTATTTTTCTCGAGAGAAGCCACTAGTGAAATCTACGGCCCCCGGGTCTATTTTCTCATCATATTCTTTCAGATCTATATTGCTATATGCCTTTTTATTTATTTGCCACTTTTATTTTCATATCTATATTTCTTAAAACCCAAAAATATTTTACTTCACTTTATTTTATTCGCTATCTATTTATCCAATCTACTACAATTTATCCCCCGCCCGTTTGGCAATTTCTGGCGTCGTTACTCGAAAGGGATTGACAACCCCTTTAACACGTCGGGTTGCAAATATTTGTTCTTTGTGTGCAGGTGCTGTTTACATAGTGTTGCTTGGTTCTCCTACTGGTTCGATAACCTTGGTCTCATCACTGAGGGAAATACCTACCGTTGCTGTGCCGCATCATCCCTTCCTCTTTGGGGAAATACCAACGTAGTTCAAGCCAACATCATTATGTTGCCATCCTTCGGTGCCCATCATATGAGCGCGCGTGTGGATCACACCATAGGGTTATTTGTATGTTGATAGGACTATGCATTGGAGGGCAAGGGTGACAGAAGCTTCTTCCTACCATAGAAATTGATGCATATGGGATTGAAGGGGGGCCAATATATATCTTAATGCTATGGTTGGGTTTACCTTAATGAACGTTAGTAGTTGCAGATGCTTGCTAATTGTCCCAATCATAAGTGCATAGAGTTCCAAGTAAGGGATGACATGCTAGCCGTGGCCTCTCCACATAAAAACTTGCTATCAGTCTAGTAACATAGTCAATTGCTAAGGGACAATTCCGCAAATCCTACCACTACTAATCCGCACTCGTTATACTAAGTTAATTGTTTCTTTATCTAAACATCAACTAACTTTTATTTTCACGTTCTTTGTTATCTTGCAAACCTATCCTACCACACATACAAAGTACTTCTAGTTTTATTCTTGTTCTACGTAAAGCAAACGTTAAGTGTGCATAGAGTTGTATCGGTTGCCGATAGAACTTGAGGGAATATTTGTTCTGCCTTTAGCTCCTCGTTGGGTTCAACACTCTTATTTATCGAAAAAGGCTATAAACGATCCCCTATACTTGTGGGCTATCTATAATGAACCAAACAACATAATAGCGGCATTACATATCAGCAAGGTTTAGAAAACAACAAATATATAAATAGGTACTCATCGGCGTTGTTGCGGGGCTGGCCTGTTGGTGTGACGATGTTCAATAATTCTCTACACTCATGCAAAATCCTCTCTCGGAAGGAAGGGTCGAGATTTGGGTCGGCGACGACCATGTCCTTGAACATTTCATAGGCCCGGCCATTCATCTGCTCCTGCTCCATCACAAGAACTCTGGTCTCAGGGAAGATCCCCTCCATGGCCAAACGCGCGCATACGACGCAGCCTTGATGGACATGTTCCAAGCGCCTATAAACAGCAAAGGCATCTGCTGCGTGTGCTGCTAGAGCTCTAGCAGACCCTAAGGAGGCTGCCGCCCTTACCACGGTGAAATCTACGCCTGCCGCCAACTCCAAGTCAACGGCGGACTTATCATCGTGTGCCGCCCAGGCTGCGGCCTCAACCGCTCTTTCCACATATAGAACCGCGTGTGCCCCCAACAGATCTGATGCAGCCACCAACTCTTCTGTTCTTGCCGCCAAGGCTACCGCACCCTCATTAGCGCGTACCGCAGCCGCAGGCTCCAGCGCGCATATGAGTTGCGTCTCCCCCGTGCCTTCTGTGATGGAGAGGGTGGTTTGCATTTCTGAGGACATGTGTTATGCGAAGGATTTTGTGGAGGCGAGGAAGAGGGGAAAAGAAGGCCAGATTTGGGGGCCGCGAGAGCAAAGAGATGATAGAGAGCGAAGAGATGATATTTATGGTGTCCCTAACCCTTGCTGATAGTTTCTACAGTTGTTTCGTGTGCGATTATGTGTGTAGAAAAAAGTTTCAAAATGAAAATGAGTTGTTTGCGATGGCTAGGAGCATCGCACACGATGCATGGTGCGAGTACTCTTGTGTGATGATTTGTAAGTTACACATACGTGTCCTTATGTTAACACGTGTGTGATAGAACGTGACACAACATACAGTTGTGTGCTCCACTTAGTCTTCCCGCGCTCCAGCGAAGACTTTCAGTGCAGCCACAGGGGTAAATTATAAATAACCACAACAATGGTCATCGGCGTTGACTAACTACATAATGCATAACGACATACCCCCAACGGTCGACGACGGGATGGAGTTGGGCGACTATGGAATCGAGGTTGAAGCCACGATGGTCGGCTTGGGGGTCGACGGACATGCCACCGCCTCTCCCGATGACGACCAGAGGAAGTAGGAAATGCGGTACGAGCAAGCCGCCAGGTTAGCCAGGGTCATCCTAAAAGTGAACAGGGATCGCTAGCGGGCGATGCTGCTAGCTCGGCGCAGAGTGCAGCAGATGGTGTGGGCGGCAGAGCAAGAACCACAACGACGCAAGGACAACTGCGGCAGTGGTGGTCACCGCACGAGGCGTAGGCTTATGTCCCAGATGGAGGAGGGCGTAGCGCCGGACGTCGCCGATGCATGTCTGGGGGCCGTGATGGCAGCCCTGGCGAGAGCCAACGTCGTCTCGTCGGACGTCGCCAGGGCAGACCAGGCAGTCGCGGTAGCCCTAGTGAGCGCTATGCCCGAGGCAGTACCGGTGATCCCCGATGTCGAGGCTGCCCCAGCCTCGATCGATCATGGTGTGTAGGTCATCAACTTGGTGGCCTCCACACCCACTGAGCCCAGGATCGACACGTTGATGGACGATGGCAGATGTGCGTGTTGGGTCGGCGTCGGGTGCACAATATCTCTTTTGTGCGTGCACGGTTCATTATATTCTTTTAAATTAGCAAGCTAATGGTTTGTAAATTACTTGTCGAACTAGGCACTGGACCAATAATTTGAGCATATATATATATATATATGCTCGATTGATTTGTTCATGTATGTCAAATATGTCAATTGTATGGGCTGGCCTATCTGTATATTATCTGAATTTGCAATATGGACAATTAATATGAAAATGCCTTCTGGACATCGGTGCTGATCGCCATGTTGAAAACATGGACATCCTCTACTCTACCGGGCACACGCTTAAGCTGAATGAACTATGTAGGATACTAATACTTTTCATGAAAATTTAAGAACTTGACTAACAACATTTGAGATATATATATATATATATATATAGTGGTGACACTATTCGGCAAAAGGTGGATCTTGGTAACACGGTACTTAACAATTCCGAACTTAACAATTTTGACAACCATATGGTCCATATCCACATACTTAACATAGTAACAACTAGCACATTTTGAGAGGCTGCGGGTCAACAACCACAACTATCCGCTGGAAGCAGCTTGATCACGGCGACTCGACATCTCGTCAATGAAAAGGAAGAACCCTGCTGTGCCTTGGTAGAGCATGAGTAGAACAATGTCTCCAATTTTCCAATGTGGATGCATTGCCACGACAAGCGTGAACTTGTTAGTTTGAATGGTTCCATTTCTGCGGGAAATGCAGTACCTTGCAATCAGTTTGGCATTATTAGCAGGCACAAGTGTAATTTGACCACACCAAGAAAATGATTCAGGAACAGCTGCAGCGGGAAATTTCTGTTACAATGTAGAATAAACACCAATTGTAACATATCGTTGAAGCTATATATAGTTTATGAACATCAACATAAAAAATAGGACTTTGTACCAGTGTTTTGTGCACATAATTGGTCTTGTTCAATGTGTGCACCAGTGATAGAATTAATCCCATCCCAAATCCATCATTCATATGCTGTGCTATCTTTGTCATATTATCAACAAATTTTATGGCATGCTTCAAGTCTTTCCATTTAAATTTGGTACGCCGAGTAACATACAGATCGTTAACTATGCATCCAACATATCCTGCTTAAAAGGTGGAAAGGTATTATTTATTCAGAACATGGCAGAAGAATAGTGGGCATAAATTGGTAAATAGAATTTGTTACTACCTAGGAACAGAGTCAGAAAATGAAATCACAATTGGTTGCTTAAATAGTGATCAGTTAGTCAAAACAAATACCCCAATTTTGCTAAGTAATATCCCAACATGGAGAAAGTTGAAAGAACACTAACCTCGATCAGACTATGATTGGCTGATGATGTTGGGGAAGTAAACATCCATGTTAATTAGACCAGGTGATACGTCTCCAATGTATCTATAATTTTTGCTTGTTCCATGATGTTATATTATCATTCTTGGATGTTTTACAATCATTTTATAGCAACTTTATATCATTTTTTGGGACTAACCTATTGACATAGTGCCAAGTGCCAGTTGCTGTTTTTTGCTTGTTTTTTACTTCACAGAATATCAGTACCAAACGGAGTCCAAATGCAGCGAAACTTTTTGGAAAATTTTTCTGGACCAGAAGACACCCAGCAGGCCAAAGAAATACCAGAGGAGAGGCCCGAGGTGGGCACAATCCACCAGGGTGCGCCAAAAGGCCCAGGCGCTCCCAGGGGGGTTCTGCCCCCCTCGATGACCTCCCGCACCGCCTATTCGTTCTATAAATTCCCAAATATTCCAGAAACCCTAGGGGAGTCGACGAAACACACTTCCAGCCGCCTAAAGTTCCAGAACCACGATATCCAATCTAGACACTATCATGGAGGGGTTCATCATCCTCATTGGTGCCTCTCCGATGATGCGTGAGTAGTTCATCATAGACCTACGGGTTGTAGGCAGTAGCTAGATGGCTTCCTCTCTCTCTTTTGATTCACAATACAATGGTCTCTTGGAGATGCATTTGATGTAACTCTTTTTTGCGGTGTGTTTGTTGGGATCCGATGAACTTTGAGTTTATGATCAGATCTATATCCATGAATATTATTTGAGTCCTCTTTTGATCTCTTATATGCATGACTATTTATAGCCTCGTATTTCTTCTTCGAATCTTTGGTTTAGTTAGGCCAACTAGATCGATTTTCTTGCCATGGGAAGAGGTGCTTTGTGATGGGTTCGATCTTGCGGTGTTCTTTCCCAGTGATAGAAGGGGTAGCAAGACACGCATGTATCATTGCTATTAAGGATAACAAGACGGGGGCTATTCCTACATGAATAGATCTCGTCTACATCATGTCATCGTTCTTATTGCATTACTCCATTTCTCCATGAACTTAATACACGAGATGCATGCTGGATAGCGGTCGATGTGTGGAGTAATAGTAGTAGATGCAGGCAGGAGTCAGTCTACTAATCTTGGACGTGATGCCTATATATTGATCATTGCCTTGGATATCGTCATAATTATTCGATATTCTATGAATTGCCCAACAGTAATTTGTTTACCCACCGTGTGCTATTTTCTTGAGAGAAGCCACTCGTGAAATCTACGGCCCCTGGGTCTATTCTTTATCATATTTGCTTTGAGATCTATTTTTATTCGCTTCTATTTTCAGATCTATTTTTCCAAAAACCCAAAAATACCTTGCTGCATTTTTTTCCGCGTTTTATCGAGATCTATTTATCCAATCTACACAAATTTTATCCCGTCAACTTGACAATTTCTGGCGCCGTTACCCGAAGAGGGATTGACAACCCCTCATAAGTGCCGGGTTGCAAGTATTTGTTCTTTGTGTGCAGGTACCGTTTACATAGTGCTGCTTGGTTCTCCTACTGGATTGATACCTTGGTTTCATAACTAAGGGAAATACCTATCGTAGTTGTACTACATCATCCCTTCCTCTTTGGGGAAATACTGACATAGTTCAAGCGACATCACCAGGCTGTGGTGCACGCTCTAGAATTTTATTGCCAGCTTTCAGTTCATAAAATTTAGAAAGTTTTCTGCAAAGGTCCGCATCAAAATAGGAGTGACCATCTTTATCAAGTTTTACCCTAACTGTCATTGTAAATCCATGCTGCATTGTAAATATGACATCCATTGAGTCATCAACAAAGTAAAGCCCAAGATTTCCTTCTACTTGTATTCTTGCAAAGCAAGGGATGTACTCCTTGAAATGAAAATTAAGATAATGAATTACATATATTGAAATAACAGAGCAACATGCAAATCTGGGAGTAATTGAGAGAACAAAACAATATATAGCTGAAAGCAAAGTACAAAAATATAAAATTAAAAATAGATAATGTAAAAAAGATTTGATGCAAATATGAGTAACTGAATGAACAATACATCATTAATTTGACTAATTTAGAAAAAAAAATGTCTTCGACGTCTAGGCTGCATGTGGCACCGTACGTGGTAGCAATATACGGTATATGTTCATAAATTTAGGCCATGCCAACTGTGGTAGGGTGAGATGAACATACCAAGTGCTCCCTAAAGTCATTTGGAATGGTGAGATAGAACTTTGTTTCCGACTGGCTGCAACCACACTTGCCTGATTTGTGCTCGCACTGTGGACACTTGAATGAAAACCCTTGAATCAGCTAGAAGAAAAATGAATCCACGATGATTTTCGCTGGTTCATTAACAACGACGGATGGACAACGATAAGAGATGAGTGAATATTTTGCTAAATTAAATACCATCTCCATGAGAAAAATCCCCAGCCCAATCCCACAAAAAACCCCAATCGACCAAAGTACAGAAAGTCGGTGCAATTCGATGCAGATAGGCGGCGACGGCAAGCGGTAGGGGCAAAATCCTGTGTCGTTTGGAGCATGACTGCCACCCACCGACGACAGCCGTCGAGCTGAAGGGCGGCCGCCGCGATAGAAGTTGATGAGGTTGCAGAGTTGCGGAGGAGTGCGCGGTGAGTGGGTGGGGACGAAGTGGGCAGGGGGTGAGGGTTTTCTTTTTCATTTTGGATGTGTGGGTGAACGCACATGGTTCGCAGAGGTGACGGCAATGAACCGGTGCGATAGTAAATCACCGAGATTGAAGGGGAATGTAAATTTCCTTCCTGGTTTGTCACTCTGTTTTTTCTACCAGCAACATACCCCCTCCAATGCAACATGTTCAAATTTGGCATTTTTTCAGGCTCATTTACCGTATTTAGGCAATTATGTTCCTTTTATATGCATTAGTGCACATAATTCAAATTCAAACAATCGGTGCATGAAAAAAGTGAAAAAAATGGTCTGGAAAACCATGCTCATGGTATTTAGTAAATTCTCATGCCTTTTACATCGAATGGGCAGAGATTTCAAGGATATGTGTGGCAAAAGTCAACTAGAAACGTGTTGTTTATTAGTTTTTCAACTATAGAAAAATGAAATACATGCTTGAAAAACATGACGCCTGGCATGGTGCCATGGTATGCCCTCACCATGCCCTGGTAAAAATTTGAGAAGGTTTGGCTTATGTCATCATGCACGCTCTTCATAAATCAAACAATCACCAAGGAAGTTTCATGGTTTATTCGAGATGGAAACCACCAAGATTGAAGGGGAATCCAAATTTCCTTCGTCCTTCGTCCTTGAGTTTTTTCTCCAATGAACATACACCATGCACATCACCGTGTTCAAATTTGGCACTTTTCCGGGTTCATTTATCATATTTAGGCAATTGTGTGCATTTTCTAGGCATTAATGCACATAATTCAAATTCAAACAATCGGAGCATGAAAAGGTGCGCAAAAATGGTCTAGAAAACTATGCTCGTGGTATTTAGTAAATTCGCATGCCTTTTACAAGGAATGGGCAGAGATCTCAAGGATTTGTGCGACAAGAGTCAACCACAAATGTGTCGTTTATTTGTTTTTCACTATAGAAAAATGAAGTACATGCTTGAAAAACATGACGCCTGGCATGGTGCCATGGTATGGCCTCACCATGCCCTGGTAAAAGTTTGGGAAGGTTTGGCTTATGTCGTCATGCACGCTCTTCATAAATCGAACCATCACCGAGGAAGTTTCATGGTTTCGAGAGGGAAATCACCAAGGTTGAAGGGGAATCTAAATTTCCTTCGTCCTTTGTCCTTGAGTTTTTTTCTTCGATGAACATACCCCCTGCATATCACTGTGTTCAAATTTGGCACTTTTTCGTGCTGATTTCCATATTTAGGCGATCATGTGCATTTTCTAGGCATTAATGCACATAATTCAAATTCAACATATCGGTGCATGAAAAAGTGCACAAAAACGGTTTGGAAAACCATGCTTATGGTATTTAGTAAATTCTCATGCCTTTTACAAGGAATGGGTAGAGATTTCAAGGATATGTGTGCCAAGAGTCAACCACAAGCATATCTTTTATTGGTTTTTCAACTATAGAAAAATGAAATATATGCTTGAAAAACATGACGCCTCTCATATTGCCATGGTATGGCCTCACCATGCCTTGGTAAAAATATGAGAAGGTTTGGTTTATGTCGTCATGCATGCTCTTCATAAATCGAACCGTCACCGAGGAAGTTTCATGGTTTCGAGAGGGAAATCACCAAGATTGAAGGGGGATCCAAATTTCCTTCGTCCTTTGTCCTTGTGTTTTTTTTCTACGATGAACATACACCCTGCAAATCACTGTGTTGAAATTTGGCACTTTTCCAGGCTCATTTACCATATTTAGGCGATTATGTGCATTTTGTAGGCATTAATGCACATAATTCAATTTCAAACAATCGGTGCATGAAAAAGTGCACAAAAACGGTCTGGAAAACCATGCTCGTGGTATTTAGTAAATTCTTATGCCTTTTACAAGGAATGGGCAGAGATTTCAAGGATATGTGTGGCAAGAGTCAATCACAAACGTGTCGTTTATTGGTTTTTCAACTATAGAAAAATGAAATACATGCTTGAAAAACATGACGCCTGGCATGGTGCCATGGTATGGCCTCACCATGCCCTTGTAAAAATCTGAGAAGGTTTGGCTTATGTCGTCATGCACGCTCTTCATAAATCGAACCATCACCGAGGAAGTTTCATGGTTTCGAGAGGGAAATCACCAAGATTGAAGGGGAATCCAAATTTCCTTTATCGTTTGTCCTTGAGGTTTTTCTACGATGAACATACACCCTGCAAATCACTGTGTTCAAATTTGGCACTTTTCTAGGCTCATTTACCATATTTAGGCGACTATGAGCATTTTCTAGACATTTAGCGCAGCTAAATCCAATCCAGCTACATCTACATGGGTGTGATGAGAGGGACAAGGATTGCCATTCGATCGCAGTGCATCCTATGGTACACACGCGTGATCTGCGTGGCTGCGGTTCCGACCAATCAAAACGCAACACACATTAGGGTGAGCGCACAATGTTTTCGGAGGCGACAGAGATGAATCATGTGCGATAATGAATGACCAAGATTGTAGGGGAAGCCAAATTTCCTTCGTCATTTGTCCTTGAGCTCTAAAAAACCACCGCACTATTCGGTTGTCCAGCCACTCTGCCCAGAGCTCTCTCCAAGCGTCGTTCATGGCACCGCGCCACACAGTAACTGGTAAGGAAGCGATGGCATCCCGCCGCACCGAGTTCCTCGCCGCCCGCGACCGCTCACATGGTAAGGAAGCGATATCATCCCGCCACGCCGAGTTCATCACTGCCCGTGGCCACACAACTACGTGGGAGGACTTTGAAGCTACCATGGCCGAATGGGATGTGGATCAAGAGGCGGCCAAATCCGCACAGAAGGAGCGGAAAAGGCGGAAAGCAGTCAAGAAAAGAGAGTCCTGCCACCGGAAGAAAGAAGAGGCCGCACGCCATGCTGAGGAGAGCTCGGCGGAGATCCAAGCACAGTGGGCTGCCGCCGACAAGGCCAGGAAGGAGAACGACGGCGTCTGGCCAGCATGCCCCGATGCCTCCACCTGCCAAGATTATAGCGGTAGCTACCGCGACGCTGATCAGAGCTGTGTAGAGATCCAAGCACGGTGGGCTGCCACCGACAAGGCCAGGAAGGAGAACGATTACGCCTGGCCAGCATGTGAGCAGTAGTTAGTGCATGTGTCGCCCGTAAGTTTGTATAATTAATTACGAGCATCTACTAGTACTACTTACTAGTTTTAGCGCAAATTACTAGTATCTAGTAATTTAGGTTGGTACTATCTATTATTAACGTACAATGTCAATAAGCGCATCCTTTTAGGGTTTTGAGCGTTGCTTAGCATGTCTCCACTAAAGTTTTGTAGCCGTACCCCAGCCCTAAATTCTCCCGAAATGTCCGCCCGCAGCCACCCGTAGCCACCAGAGACGAGTTGGCCGCAGCTGATTTTTAGTCCCACCTCGCCGCGCGAGTTGGCCACACACCAGCTTAAATAGCCGCGCCGGCAGAAGGAAGCAACCTTCTCTTTTGTTGCATAGGATCAATTTTGGCTATGTGAGTGAGGCAGGTTGACACTTGATTGCATTTCATAAACCGATGATTATTCATCGAGTGTCACCTTTGCCTCATTCATGAGCATTGAATAACCCTGCTACAATGAAAGAGATTGTTAAATTTGCAGGTGCGGCTGTAGATGCTGATAGATATAAGAATTATTAGAAGATCACAAAACACATGGTTTCTATGGTGTACCCGTGTGTGTTTTCTTATATTAATGATCCATAAGTCAGTTACCTGTGCAATGTTTTCTAATAATGCAAGTGTAGCATTGACCGATTTAATAAACTACACATGTAGACTTTTTTTGGAGACGAGATCCGCCAATTTTCTCTTTTCTTGCACACGAGTATTTTACGCGCTTCATCTGTGTTGTGTGTTGCCCCCGCCCAAGTTTCAAGTTTCACTACGAAATTTTCATTAGGCACGCAATTTCAGAATTTATTCCTCCCAGCACATCCCCACCCATCACATTTCCACAGGATCTCCCCCTGCCCCCTCCTGGCAGCTCAAACCACTGCCGCCGCAACCATAGCTTCAACCACATCTACGTTCTGCCCGAGGATCATCGATCCAGCCAGGTAAGCCACCGATCGCTATCACGGCCTCGGCCTAATTGCTTAAATGGCGCCTGCGAAACATCCTCATGCCTCCCAATCCCCACCGCTCCTACTCCAGAGCATCGCCATGCAAGCCCAACCACATATCATGTGGAGGTCGAGGAGCTGATGGCGGTCGATGGCGCGATGGCCGCTATGCGTGTCGACTCAGAGGAACACATCGCCTCCGTCGCCGCTGACTTGAGGCGGGCTCTGGCCCAGATGATGTGCCCCAGCGACTAACCCCCGACTTACCAAATATGATTTGACCAGCCGAATCTTACCAATACTAGTTGCAATGGCTATGTTTTGTACGATTGATGTATTAAGCATGTTGGTGCCTTGCTTATTTCAGTACTGCACAGTGTGTGATGTTCAAGTATGAACTGTCTAGCTCAATTTCACCAATACCAGCTACAAACTTACAATAAATCACTCAGGATGCTGTTAAGCCTGTTGTAATTACCAATTGTATACATTTTTTAATTTGTCCCTTTGCTACCGTGCTACTCTCCGCAATGAAGATATCACTAGAGATGCTGTCGTTTTATTTCCATTTACTATTTTTGGTGGATGCTAACCCTGTTGTACTTAACATGCCTTTCCATGTACTTACACAGGGCCATTATGGGCAGTGATGTTGTTTGCCGTCGAGGTTAGCTGCACCCCATGTCTTACAATATTTTACATCATTTGTGCAATTGCAGTTTAGCTTCTAATATTTACTTGCTTCTTGTAGGTACACATGTCAGCGGCATTGATCTACGCTTCGAGCCGGAGGAACACCTCGCCTCCACCGCCGCTAACTTGGGGCAGGTTCTAGCCAATATGAAGTGCCCCAGCAACTACCCCTCAGGACTTACCAAGTAAGAACTGACCAGTTCAATCTTACCAATACCAGTTGCAGTGGCTATGTTTTGTATGGTTGATGTATTAAGCATGTTGTAGTAAACAGGCCTAACACGTCTTAGCTATTTTTCCTACCTTTTTATAGACAACTAGGCCATCCTCTGCTTTGGCAGCACTTGGCTTGCGATGTTTAACTCTGTCAATTGCATTTTTATCAGTACCAGTTTCAATGGCTATACTAGGTTGCATGTAGTTAAACGTGCCTTGTTATTTTCAGTACTGCACATAGTGTGATGTTCAAGTATGAACTGTCCAGCTCAATTTCACCAATACCAGCTACAAACTTACAATACATGACTTAGGATGTTGTTAAGCCTTTTGTAATTAATAGTTGTATCCATTTTTTAATCTATCACTTTGCTACCGTGCTACTCTCCGCAATGAAGATATCACTAGAGATGCTGTCGTTTTATTTCCATTTACTATTTTTGGTGGATGCTAACCCTGTTGTAGTTAACATGCCTTTCCATGTACTTACGCAGGGCCATAACGGGCGATGTTGTTGTTTGCCATTGAGGTTAGCTGCATCCCATGTCTTACAATATTTTACACCATTTGTGCAATTGCAGTTTAGCTTCTAACATTTACTTGCTTCTTCTAGGTACATATGTCAGCGGCACTGATCCATGCTTCGACCTCGAGGAACACCTCGCCTCCACTGCCGCTGACTTGGGGTGGGCTCTGGCCCATATGAAGTTCCCCATCAACTACCCCTTAGGACTTACCAAGTATGAACTGACCAGTTCAATCTTACCAATGCCAGTTGCAATGGCTATGTTTTGTATGCTTGATGTATTAAGCATGTTGTAGTATACACGCCTAACCTGCCTTATCTATTTTCCCTACCTTTTTATAGACAACTCGGCCATTCTCTGCTCTAGTAGCACCTGCCTTGCGATGTTTAACTCTTTTAATTTCATCTCTATCAGTAGCAGTTTCAATGGCTATACTAGGTCTGTAGTTAAACGTGCCAGTTGTAGTAAACAATTCTATCCATTTTTTAGTCCATCCCTTTGCTATCGTGCTACACTTCCACAATGAAGATATCACTATAGATGCTGTCGTTTTATTACCATTTGCTATTTTGGTGGATGTTAATGTTGTTGTAGTGAACATTGCCTTCCCATGTACATACGCAGGGCTACAATGGGCGATGTTGTTGTTTGCTGTCGAGGTTAGCTGCATCCCATGTCTTATACACCCTCTGTTCCTAAATATAAGTCTTTTTAGAGATTCCAATATACACTACATACGGAGCAAAATGAGTGAATCTACATTCTAATCTAAACTATGTCTATATACGTCTGTATGTAGTTCATATTGAAACCTCTAAAAATACTTGTAGTTAGGAACGGTGGTACTTGTATTTTATATCATTTGTGCAATCGCAATTTAGCTTCTAACATTTACTGGTTTCCTGTAGGTATATCAGCGGTACTGATCCACGCTTCGATCCCTTTTGCGTATGGGGCAATGAGATATTCATGAACAAGCATCAAGTGAGGAAACTAAGAAAGATTGTTAGGCGAAAGAGACGGGTGATGGGAATTAAACACTTTATTTAAACTTTGTCCAAGACAACAGTGAACTTTAGGATGGTAAGTAATGTGTTGCCTTTTCCCCTGCCCACAACGAGTTACTCTATTAGACATGAATATCTAAAAGTTTTCTCTTTTCAGTGGTTTCCAAAGCAATTTACTAATGATTACCTTGCAAAGTACCTAACCGGAGTGGAGTCAACTAAGGTTAAAGTATATAATTCATACTACCGTGATAATGATCTAGAGGTCTTCCTAAAGGTGGTGAATGATGAGCGGGCGATCCCAAGGGGTTGGACAAAAGTTGTTCGTGCCTATGGCATGAAGGAGGGCACATTATGGTCATTCCACTTCTTCAACACTATCGGCAGCCAAAATGATTTACACTTCTCTCTTCACCTTTACCGCCTCTAAATATTGTGGTTCATCATAGTTAATTGTTGCCTAATCCTGTAATTACTGAACATATTGTACTGAGAATTTTATTTATTGATTGGTTGTTGAACCATTGTGTTGAGAATTTGAATTCCACGTTTCATATTTCAAAATTTCCAATTTGAATAATAAATTACAAGGAAAAATAAAATTAAACAGGAGCGAATAAAATAATGTACACACGGTTAGAAAGAAAACATCGTGTGCGATGGAAAATATAGAACAGACGGTTCTTTGACATGAGACGTTTGCGATGCTCGACGGACGCACACACGGTTCCATATCATATGCGTGTGCGATTCATGGTAATATGGAAAACGTTTAAAACCTATATGCATGTGTAATATTGGACAAAAAGAAGATGGTGTATATATGAGCCCGTGTGTGATAGGAATACCTATCACACACAGTTATGAAAATGGACACATTGGCGATAGTAGAGGCACCGCTCACATTTTACATTTTTGAACTGTGTGCTATAACGTACCTATCGCAAACACATTAGTAGATTAAATGTTTGTGATATCCATGTTTTCCACATGACTATAGCAGCGTAATCGTTTCGGATGTCTCTCGGATCAGAAATGTAACATCGAGATGTAACGCGTGGGACAGGCATGACTTCTCATATGTTTATTCTATGGAAATCGTCAGTAGCCACTCGCCTATCCCCGACGGTTTCTGGGTCATGTGGGAAGGACCCCCCCTATCACACACACTAGCAAGGCGACGGTTTAAAACTCCGTCGTGGAAAGGGGGTAAAAACCGTTTGCATAGCACATAACGGTACCAGTGAAACATTAAGTGTGTAACCCTATGTGTTCGAGAATATGTGGACATGATCAAGACTCCTCTCCGATCAATAACCAATAGCGGGACCATGGATGCCCATAATGATTCCACATATTGGATGAAGATATTTCATCGGTTGAACCATGATGTCAAGGATTCAAGTAATCCCGTATACAATTCCCATTGTATGGCGATATGTTACTTGCTCGAGATTCGATCGTCGGTATCATCATGCCTACACTACTGCAAGATGCTGCTAACACGACACTATGATCAGAGACCCTTTGACAAAACTGTGTGTGATGCATTAATCGCAAACGATGATGTAAAAAAACCATCAAAAAAGATGCAAAACATTTGCGATGAAGGATACATCAAACACGGTTCAGATTTTAATTGCGTGTGCGATGCGGTGCATACAGTTCAGTTGAATTAACTGTTTGCGATGAGGCAGAACAAAAGAAATGGGCAGGCAGATGAAGGCGTGTGCGATATATGGCATACAGTTCACTCAGATAAACTATTTGTGACGAGGCGGAACAACAGAAACGGGCAGCCAGATGAAGGTGTGTGTGATATACGGCATACAGTTCACTCGGATGAACTGTTTGTGATTAGGCAACACAAAAGAAACGGTCAACCAGATCAAGGTGTGTGCGATATATGGCATACGGTTCACTCGGATGAACTGTGTTCGATTAGGCAACGCAATAGGAATGGTTCAGCCAGGTCAAGGTGTGTGCAATGGAGGGCATATAGTTCATTCCGATAAACTGTTTGTGTTGAGCCAAGAGAACAGAAACGTTTCACATAAACAAGATGTGTGCAATACGCGGCAAACATCCAATTACATAGGTGGCTAGTACAGACATGATATTTCCACAAACCAAAGTAAACTATTACATGCATAATTAACTAGGATAAATGATCATTTGATCATCATCTACTTCTTGTGCTAGCTCGATGTTCCTTCTATGCTAAGTTTCCATTAATTGATGGCGTTTTATGAACATGCCACCGTTTCCCGCCATTTCCTCACCGGTTTCCCGCCACCCAGCGATATTGCGCATATACCTAGGCGGCGCGCGATGCACGGAGGCAACAAGCGCAGCCTATAGCACATCCACCTTTTCCAAGCATGCCAACCCACCAAAGCGCCGCCTCTGCCATCAACCTCATCGACGAGGAAAACGAGAAGGCACCACGGCCTGTCGAGGCTGAGGCGCTCCCCGGCAACGGATGGACGATGCCGTGATGCGCATCATCGCCAAGGTTGTGCAGACCCTTGGCGCATGGCGCTTCAGCGCCACGGATCAAGATAGGCATGTCAGCGCCGAGAGGCTGCAGCTCACCGCACAACATGATCGGTGGTGCGCCGCAGAGCAAGCTAGGCGCGTCCACGCCGATAGGCTGCGGCTCGCCGCACGGCGAGACTGTTGGAGCGCCGCAGAGCGAGAGGCACGGCGCGCCGCACAGCAAGAGCGGATCCATCGGCGCTTGCCTGCTGTCGACAGGGCGTCGCAGCTGGGTACACATCCCGTCAGTACCCCCATTCCTCGCCAGGAGTGGGCAGAGGCCTCTGCGCCGTACTTGCACCAGAGGCCGGCTGCGCCGTACTTGCACCGGACGCCCGCCGCACCGTTCGCCTTGTCCGTGGTCCGCTCGATGCCAACGCGCTGGTCGCTAGGCTCGACCGCCTCCTTGGCCCAGGTGTCCACCTGGGCGCAATAGAGGAACATGGCCGTCGCATCCTTGAGCTGGTGATCTCCGATGGAATAGCCAACTTGGAGCTCCAGATCGCGCTCCAGATGTACCATGAGCGTGTCGACCTCTTGGACGAACGCCTGCACGAGTTCAGGCAGAGCCAAGAGCTACCATAGGCAAGGGCTGCTGGTCATGGTCTCATGGACGCGTTTTATTTTGTTGAGTCATTTCGACGTGGATTGTTATGTATTCACAGCAATCATAATATTGCTAGGTTTATTGCTCTGTTTCAATGTGTGTACTCTGTTTTCCGTTTTTATATGTTCTGTTTCAATGTGTGTATATATGCTTTCCATTCAGTATATGTGGATGATAATAGCTAGATACAAATTAGTATACAAAAATAGATAGAAAATGGAATTCATAATATATATTAATTGTTCATTAGTTCATCACAGAATATATATAATATCATCACATATACATGATGATACTTAACTACTAGGTACAATGCATAAAATTGAAAACGAACAATACTAAAACTAATAATCCCTCCTGGGGGCAGTATTCCGGCAACCCCTCGCCAGTAGCTCCCTAGTGCGCAGCGTCTTCCCAGCGCGGAGGAAGTACTCCGCCTCCTCCGCCTCGCAGCGCTTGATGTACCGATCTGCCTCTTGCTGGCGGACGAGCGCGAACGATCTTCCCATTTCGTTGGGCGCTCACCGGAGCTCCTCGTCGGTGGCACACTGGAGCTTATCGGCCCACATCCACGCAGCAATGAGGCGCCTAGCAGCTTTGACCTTCCTTGTGAAGTACCCGTCTTCGTACACCTCCTCCGCATGACGACGCGCCCGCCCCCAAAGCTCCACCGCCTCCTTTTTCCAGGAGGCATCACGGGCTTCACAGGCCGCCTGGTACCTGGCTTCCTCCTCCGCCATCTCATTCTTGAACGCCACTTGCCTGGCTTTCTCAGCCGGCGGTAGTGACTTCCACAGACAATGATTGTACTGGCCCCAAAACCACTCCAAAGTTGGGGGGTCCGACGCAACCTCGTCCGGTGGCGCGTAGGGGTCCTCCTCGTCGCTGCTCTTCGACTGAGCGTCCTCAGGGGACAGCGCCTCCTCGTTGGTGCATGGGCAGATCGGCAGCGCCATGGTCGAGATTTCAGAGAGAGAGAGAGGGCGACCGAGGGAAGGATGTAGATGAGAATGCAGGCGGGACAATGTAAGCAAGGTGGTATTTATTGGGGGCCGGAATCTATATCGACGGGAACAGTACACACGCCGATCGCCGGAATTTACGAGTACTATAGTTTGAATTACACACAATTCCCGCAGCAAAGTCCGTGTTTGAACTTAATAGCTAACGAGTTCCAATACAAAAACGTGTCTGATTAATAACCTGCGCCATTCACCTTCCAAACCTCGAGGCGCGAAATAGAGTGCCAATCGTGTGGGGGCCGGTTGTCTTGCCAGATCTTTACATTTTCTTTTTTGAACACCAGATATTAAAATCGTCTGATGATTTTTTAATTTTTTGGAATTTAAATGCCATGGCACTCCATGCATGTGTCCAAGCCGTGACACCAATATGTTTGAAAATTCGTTCCAATTTACTGCACATGGAATTAACTCGCACACAAGTACACACATATTTTTTTTCAAACAGTTATGGTTAGCCGCTGCATGTAGATGTAGTTCAAATTTGGATTACGGTCATTAAATGGCTAGAAAATCACTTAAATGTCCTAAAAAGGTCAAATGACCACTGAAATTTTCCAATTTTTGACATGACAGTTGTATTAGTGCACATTAACTGTATAATTTTTTGAAGCCCATAAGAGGAAGCTATCGCCTGTTCGTCATCAAACATGCATTGTTCCCTCTCGAAACCACAAGCCTTCTAGTGAGTTGCTCCGGTTTGTGAAGGGTGTGTGTCCAAACTTTCGTCAAACAGGCCAAATTTTTTACCACATCATCTTGGTGGCATGACATTACGTCAAGCAAGGTTTCATGTGTTTCTGATCATTTTTTTAATTTTTTGGAATTCGAATGGCATGGCGCTCCATGCATGTGTGTCCAGGGCGTAAGGCTAATATGTTTGAAAATTCCTTCCAATTTACTGCACATGGAATTAACTCGCACACAAGTACACAAAAATATGATTTTTCAAACCGTTATGGTTAGCCGTTGCATGCAGATGTAGTTCAAATTTGAATTACGGTCATTAAATGGCTAGAAAATCACTTAAATGTCTTTAAAAGGTCAAATGACCCTTAGAATTTTCCAAATTTTCATATGACAGTTGTATTAGTCCACGTTAAATGTAGAAAAAATTTGAAGGCCATAAGAGGAAGCTATCTCATGTTCGTCATCAAACATGCATTGTTCCCTCTCGGAAACACGAGCTTTCTAGTGAGTTGCTCCGGTTTGTGAGGGGTGTGTGTCCAAACTTTCGTCAAACAGGCCAATTTTTTTACCACATCATCTTGGTGGCATGACATTACATCAAGCAAGGTTTCATGTTTTTTAATCATTTTTTAATTTTTTGGAATTCAAATGCCATGGCACTCCATGCATGTGTCCATATCGTGACACCAATATGTTTGAAAATTCCTTCTAATTTACTGCACATGGAATTAACTCGCACACAAGTACACAAATATGATTTTTCAAACCGTTATGATTAGCTATTGCATGTAGATGTAGTTCAAATTTGAATTACGGTCATTAAATGGCTAGAAAATCACTAAAATGTCTTTAAAAGGTCAAATGACCCCTCGAATTTTCCAAATTTTCAAATGATAGTTGTATTAGTGCATGTTAAATGTAGAAAAAATTTGAAGGCTGTAAGAGGAAGCTATCTCCCATTCGTCATCAAACATGCATTGTTCCCTCTCGGAACCACGAGCCTTCTAGTGAGTTGCTTTGGTTTGTGAGGGGTGTGTGTGTCCAAACTTTCGTCAAACATGCCAATTTTTTTAACACATCATCTTGGTGGCATGACATTACATCAAGCAAGGTTTCATGTGTTTCTGATCATTTTTTAATTTTTTGGAATTTAAATGCCATGGCACTCCATACATGTGTCCAGGGCGTGAGACCAATACGTTTGAAAATTCCTTCCAATTTACTGCACATGGAATTAACTCACACACAAGTACACAAAAATATGATTTTTCAAACCGTTATGGTTACCCGTTGCATGTAGATGTAGTTCAAATTTGAATTACATTCATTAAATGGCTAGAAAATCACTTAAATGTCTTTAAAAGGTCAAATGACCCCTAGAATTTTCCAAATTCTCACTTGACAGTTGTATTAGTGCATGTTAAATGTAGAAAAAATTTGAAGGCCATAAGACGAAGCTATCTCATGTTCGTCAGCAAACATGCATTTTTCCCTCTCGGAACCACAAGCCTTCTAGTGAGTTGCTCCGGTTTGTGAGGGGTGTGTGTCCAAACTTTCGTTAAACAGGCCAATTTTTTTACCACATCATCTTGGTGGCACGACATTACATCAAGCAAGGTTTCATGTTTTTCTCATCATTTTTTAATTTTTTTAGAATTTAAATGCCATGGCACTCCGTGCATCTGTCCATGTCGTGACACCAATATGTTTGAAAATTCCTTCTAATTTACTGGACATGGAATTAACTCGCACACAAGTACACAAATATGATTTTTCAAACCGTTATGGTTAACTGTTGCATGTAGATGTAGTTCAAATTTGAATTACGGTCATGAAATCGCTAGAAAATCACTTAAATGTCTCTAAAAGGTCAAATGACCCCTAGAATTTTCCAAATTTTCATATGACAGTTGTATTAGTGCATGTTAAATGTAGAAAAAACTGAAGGCCGTAAGAGGAAGCTATCTCATGTTCGTCATCAAACATGCATTGTTCCCTCTCGGAACCATGAGCCTTCTATTGAGTTGCTCCGGCTTGTGAGGGGTGTGTGTCCAAACTTTTGTCAAACAGGCCAATTTTTTACCACATCATCTTGGTGGCACGACATTACATCAAGTAAGGTTTCATGTTTTTCTGATCATTTTTTAATTTTTTTGGAATTTAAATGCCATGGCACTCCATGCACGTGTCCATGTCGTGACACCAATATGTTTGAAAATTCCTTCTAATTTACTTCACATGGAATTAACTCGCACACAAGTACACAAATATGTTTTTTCAAACCTTTATGGTTAGATGTTGCATGTACATGTAGTTCAAATTTGAATTACGGTCATTAAATGGCTAGAAAATCACTTAAATGTCTTTAAAAGGTCAAATGACCCCTAGATATTTCCAAAATTTCACATGACAGTTGTATTAGTGCACGTTAAATGTAGAAAAAATTGGAAGGCCGTAAGAGGAAGCTATCTCCCGTTCATCATCAAACATGCATTGTTCCCTCTCGGAACCACGAGCCTTCTAGTGAGTTGCTCAAGTTTGTGAGGGGTGTGTGTCCAAACTTTTGTCAAACATGCCAATTTTTTTACCACATAATCTTGGTGGCATGACATTACATCAAGCAAGGTTTCATGGAAATTTGATCTTTTTTTAATTTTTTGGAATTTAAATGCCATGGCACTCCATGCATGTGTCCAGGGCGTGAGACCAATATGTTTGAAAATTCCTTCCAATTTACTGCACATGGAATTAACTTGCACACAAGTACACAAATATGATTTTTCAAACCGTTATGGTTAGCCGTTGCATGTAGATGTAGTTCAAATTTGGATTACGGTCATTAAATGGCTAGAAAATCACTTAAATGTCTTAAAAAGGTCAAATAACCCCTGAAAATTTCCAAATTTTGACACGACAGTTGTATTAGTGCATGATAACTGTAGAAAATTTTCAAAGCCCTGTAAGAGGAAGCTATCGCCCGTTCGTCATCAAACATGCATTATTCCCTCTCGGAACCACGAGCCTTCTAGTGAGTTGCTTCGGTTTGTCAGGGGTGTGTGTCCAAACTTTCATCAAACATGCCAATTTTTTTACCACATCATCTTGGTGGCATGGCATTACATCAAGCAAGGTTTCAAGTGTTTCTGATCTTTTTTTAATTTTTTGGAATTTAAATGCCATGGCACTCCATGCTTAATTGTGTCATAGCCGTGAAACCAATATGTTTGAAAATTCCTTCCAATTTACTGCACATGGAATTAACTCGCACACAAGTACACAAATATGACTTTTCAAACCGGTATGGTTAGCTGTTGCATGTAGTTCAAATTTGAATTACGGTCATTAAATGGCTAGAAAATCACTTAAATGTCTTAAAAGGTTAAATGACGCCTGAAATTTTCCAAAATTTGACATGACAGTTTTATTAGCTACAAATTTTCTCATACATTTAAAACACCATCCGTTACCACTTTACTCCAAATTCATCTTTCACAGCTAATAAAAAATATCAACAACATCACACACAGTTTTTTGTAGGAACCGTTTGCGATGAAAATTCGTGGGTCTATTAAAGTCTTCCTCCTTAAGCTTTGCCGGCTCATCTGCTCTAGTGCCGGAAACCCCCGAATCCATGAATCCCGATCCCCATTCCCGCAAACCCTTCTTGCAAAGATGACGCCGTGGAATCGCTTCGTGAAGGCCCGTACTGTGGCCGCGTCCTCCCCGAGCGCCGCCGCCTGCACCGAGAGCGCGGCCGCATCTGCATTGAGCGTGGCTGCATCCACTGAGAGGGCGTCTGCGGCAGCTGACAGGGCAGCTGCAGCAGCCAAGACGGCTGCAGCTGCTGCTGCGACGGCGGCTGCAAACACCAAGAGCGCTCGAGCTGCCATCCGTGCCGCCGATGTCACCCTGGCTCGGGTTAAGGCCATCCATGCCAAGATCGAGGACGCACACGCCAAGATATTCTAGGCCACCTCGGAATCCAGCATGCAACCCACATCCGAAAAGGCGGCAGTGGCCATGGAGCACATGCTTCCTCATGAGATCGCCGAGCTGGAGCTGGAGATGCAGGAGGCGGCGGAGATCGAGGAGCGCCGGGAGGAGGAGTTGCGCGTGGCCGAGGTCGAGGTAGAGAAGAGTCTGTCCATCGAGGAATCGGCGGTGGAGTACCAATGCGAGCTCTGGCGCAGCCACTACTATGAGTACTACAACCTTGAGGGCGGCGCCGAGGACGAGGACGAGGACGAGGACGCGATCGACTTCAGCAGGGGGACGCGGAGTCCACCAACGGCGGCATGTCGCCTGGACAAGTCATCGACGTCTCATCTCACATCGGCGATGCATAGGCCGATGCGGCGGCGGCTTTGTTAAAATTATGCGTACTTTGGCTTTGTTTTTAATTCTGGTATTTTGCTAGAGCAATGTTTAGGCAACTGGCTCTATTTAATTACTAAAATTTCTCGATTCAGTAAGTGTGGTCTGTGTGCTGCACGCTCTTTTGTGTGCCCAAATTAGCAAGCGATGTTAAATTATGCAATGACGTGGATGAGGACAGTACCCAGGGAAATTTCCACCAAAATTTGAATTGTCAAACTCATCCCATGCGCGTAAAGCAGAAGAATTGTTTGTGATGCACACAATCATTCAAAGTGAATGGTGTTTGGCGGCACTGCGCGCAAAGTTTCCCTCCACATTTCAAAATTTTTGGCCTACCATCAAAATATCTAGCCCCGCCCCCCTGCCTCACCCCCTTTTCTCTCGGACCACAAGTCACATTTCCCCTGTTTCCTCCGTCCTTCCTTCCTAAGCTATAGCCGCTTCCTCGCTCTCACCTTTTCGCATCCTACCGCCGGGGTCGCCATGGTCTTCTTCAATGACCTCTCCAGCGGTTCCTCCTCCTCCGACGACTCCTTCACCACCCGGGTATGCCTCTCTTCTCTCTCTCTCGGGCTATGACTTGTAATGAAGGATTTAACCTGGCGGTCGATTTGAGTCATTTCTTCCTTTTGTAGCCCCCTAGGACCATCAATTGCAACGAATGGAGCGGGGTGGCTGAAGATCTGTCTGCTCGTTATCACCATCAATCTCCATGCGTGAAGCTAGTTGCGTTTGAATCCGTGGACAGTGGGAGGAAGTTTCTGGCATGTGCAGAGAAGGTTAGCCCCACTTTCGTTGTTACAAATCATTTGTTAGATGTGATTCAGACACTGTCATTGTGCTATGTTATTCTGGATGTTAAGACAGTGTCACAGTTTGTACCTAGTATCTAAAAATGTTGCCATCTCATTAGCGGTGCCATTAGAAAATTATTTGGCACCGCTTCAGCAGTTTGTGCAGTCAACTTTGGTTCACACATCCAAGCAGCCAAGCAGTAAAATACTAAATCTTTATGGCACGAAGGAACTGGGCATCGGAGCAACTAGGTGCTCCGGAGTCCGGGTCCTTGAGTTTTTTCGCTGCATCGGCTCGCTAGTGCAGGGCACCGGTGCGAAATGTAGCAACAATTATCTTTACACCGGTTTTGGCATACATAGTGGACGGCCTTAGTGCTATTAGTTCTATGTTACTAAATTTGTGCATGTACACACCTGTTAGTATCAATTTGCTGTCATCCAAACACTGTCGCTATGCTGCTGCTGTTATATTTAGCTTCCTCATAAAATGTTCAATTTGTTATATATAGTACATGAGTAAGAACTTGTAGTGTTGTTGTAGTTAATTATAGCTTCTGATGTTTCAGAATTTGGTTGTTGTCTCAGTAGCAATTAATTCATTTGCACATTGATCTTTTTGAGAAGATATGTCATAATTAACCTATTTCTTCAGTTTTTCAAAATAAGTATTAGTGATTTTCTATGTTGCTATAAACCCATTTCCCCTACAATTGTTACTGATCTAGTTTTTAAAATTATTAGGATGAACGGAAGTGTTCTTACCTGGAGTGGGTTGATCAAGAGTGGCCACAGTCTTTGAAGATGTGTCTAGCAAATCTCTGGAGCATGTATGAGGAAGAGAACAGAGGTAGGCTTAGAGAAAGTGTTGGCAACGCTGAAGAATATTTGAAGATGCGGGATAAAAAGAGGAAGGTGGAGAATGAGCTCAGATTTTTTAAATCAGACTTTGCTAAGATGGTGTTGGCGAAGGAGGAGGCACTTTCCTAGTTGGCCAGTGCAAAACAGGTTCTTACTGAACTGAAAGCAGAGGTGGATAAGACGAGCCTGGATGATCTCGATTAGGGAAATGAATATATTGTTCTAATATTGTTCTTATGAAGCTGAACTAGCTATATGTTGTACTGTGTTGTTTTCAGGTAACTACCGTACTGTGATGTTAAAATATATTTATATGCCTGATATGAAATTGGCAAACAACTGTTTGATATGAAATGTGAATTTGCGTAATACTGGAATTATTAATTGTAAACTAATAAACCTGCTAAATGGGTCATGGAACTTTGCAAACGGTTCTAGCAGTAAAAGCGCTTGTGATGGATAGCCCAATGCCATACAGTTTTCTTCATCAAATCGTGTGTGATGTAGTTGAATAAAAGCAAATGGTTAACCGAGGCAGAGCATGTGTGATAGTTACACCTATCACACATGCGCCTATACATAAAACTATGAGGGATGTATATACGAACGGAAACGTTTTCCCTAGATTGACTGTGTGGGATGTACATACGAACGAAAACATTTTCCCTGAATTGACTGTGTGGGATGTACATAAGAACGGAAACGTATTCCTTGGATTGACTGTGTGGAATGTACATAACAAACGGAAACGTTTGTTTGGGACTGACTGTGTGGGATGTACTTACGACCGGAACTGATTGGGCCTGTATAATCGTATTTGATCGCTCGCTCGTCGCACACGACCTCATTTTGCCGAGCGTGTGTGCCAGGAGGGCCTATCCCCGATGGTTTCTGGGTCATGTGGGAAGGACCCCCTATCGCAGTCACTCACTAGGCGATGGTTCAGAACGCCATCGCATAAAGGGGTTAAAAACTGTTTGTATAGCACCTCGCTGTACCAGTGCTAGTTCAATCTTATTACCGGCAAGTTCTCTTTACTCGTTCCATAATGCAATACCGCCACGACCAAACACATTAGTCATATGCTTGCAAGCTCCTTAGGATGCTGAATTACTGAGAGGGCCCAGAGATATCTCTCTGTCACATGGAGTGACAAATCCCAGTCTTGAACCATGCAACCCAACTTGTACCTTTCGAGTACCTGAAGGGAATCTTTATGATCACCCAGTTACGAAGTGACGGTTGATGCCCACGAAGCATTATTCCGGTACTAGGGAGTGGCATGATCTCATGGTCTAAAGAACAAATACTTGATATTAAGAAAGTTGTAGCAATTTAAACTTAGTGACATGATCAGCTGTTAAGCTTATGATTGGGTCTATCCATCACATCATTCTCATAATGATATGACCTCATTATTAAATGACAACTCATGTCCATGGCTAGAAAACCTTAACCATCTTTAATCAACGAGCTAGTCTAGTAGAGGGTTACTATGGACACATTATTTGTTTATGTATTCACAGATGTATTCGAGTTTTCGGTTAATACAATTATAGCATGGAGAATAGACACTTATCAAGAACAAGGAAATATCATAATAACAACTTTATTATTGCCTCTAGGGCATATTTCCAACAGTCTCCCACTTGCACTAGAGTCAATAATCTAGTTTACATTGTTACAAATCTCACACCCATGGAGTTCTGGTGTTGATCATGTTTTGCTTGTGGAAGAGGTTTAGTCAACATTTCTGCAAAATTCAGATCCATATGAACTTTGCAAATCTCTATGTCACCTTCCTTGACATAGTCATAGATGGAGTTAAAGCGGCGTTTGATATGCTTGGTTTTCTTGTGAGACCTTGGCTCCTTGGCAATGGCTATGGTACCGGTGTTGTCACAATAGAGAGCCATGGGATCCAATGCACTAGGAACCACACTTAGTTCGGATATGAACTCCTTCATCCAAACTCATTCTTGTGCTGCTTCCGGAGCAGCTACATATTCCGCTTCAGTTGAAGATGCGGCTACAACGCTCTGCTTGGAGCTACACCAGCTGACTGCTCCACCACTCAAAAGAAATACGTATCCGGATGGAGTCTTTGAATCATCCAGATCAGTGTCAAAACTAGCATCGACGTAACAATTTATGATGAGCTTTTTGTCACCTCCATAAACAAGAAAATTTTCCTTAGTCCTCTTTAGGTACTTAAGGATATTTTTTACTGTTGTCCAGTGTTTCACTCCTGGATCACTTTGGTACCTATTAGTCAAACTAATGGCAAGACACACATCAGGTGTAGTACACATCATGGCTTACATGATCGAGCCTATCACTACAGTAGGAAGGTCCTAAGAAGACACATGTATAGGAGACCATTCGACCAAACTGTGTGCGATGCATGAATCACAAATGGTATGGTAATAAAATCGTCACCAATAAAACGAACTATGTGCGATAAGGGGCATCAAATAACACGAATACGATTCAGAAAAGAGTTGTGTGTGCGATAAGTGGCATTCAGTTGATCCATACAAACTATTTGCAATGAGACAAAATAACGCGAATGGTTACCAATCCAGATGTGTGCGGTAGATGACATATAGGTCAATCGGATGAACTGTTTACAATGAGCGAAAATAACACAAACGATTCATCTTAACAAGGTTTTGTGATACCCGGCAAACAGGTCAGTAATTAGAACTGTGTGGGATGACCGATAATAACACAGACGATTCCTACTAATAAGCTGTGTGTGTTGTGGCAAACACTTGCTGGTATACAATTGTCGACGATTGATGAAATCATCACTGACTGGTTCCCTAGTTTAATCCATGTGCGATGTGATTTGCTCAGTCTGCATAACATCTATGCTATGTCTATAGAACAACAACATATATACTTATAAGAACATGATTTCATAACCAAATTAAACATCCAATTATATAAGTGACTATACATAACATTTGCACACACCTCAATAAACAATTACATGCATACTAAACTAGGAGAAATGATCATCTAATCTTGTGACGCTTGCTGCCACTGCTCTGCTTGTGGTTTGATCCCTCACCTGGGGCAGGATGAAGGCACTTCTTGATGTCAACGATCTGCCCGTACATCTCGTTGCTTGTATACGCATCCTTGGCCGTGTAATTAACGTGTTCTTCATCTAGTCTCTGGACCCAGGCACCATGCAAGGCGTGCTTGTTCTTCTTCCACTCATCCTTCATGTTCCTATAGTAAGGGTCAATGATGGACGCGGCGAGGTTAACCAGGGAGTCCTTCTCCTTCGTGCTGCCCTGATACGTCTCCAACGTATCTATAATTTTTTAATGTTCCATGCTGTTATATTATCCATCTTCGATGTTTTATATTCATTTACTAGCAACTTTATATCATTGTTTGGGACTAACCTATTGACATAGTGCCCAGTGCTAGTTGTTGTTTTTTACTTCACA
Organism: Thinopyrum elongatum; assembly: GCA_011799875.1. Lineage (NCBI taxonomy): Eukaryota > Viridiplantae > Streptophyta > Magnoliopsida > Poales > Poaceae > Thinopyrum > Thinopyrum elongatum. The sequence continues at coordinate 284,458,585 of CM022300.1, forward strand.
GAAAATCAATACCAAACGGAGTCCAAATGCCATGAAACTTTTTGGAGAATTTTTTTCTGGCTAGAAGACACCCGGGGAGCCCCAGAAGTGCACCAGAGGAGGCCCGTGGGGCCCACTAGGCACCAGGGTGTGCTAGAGGCCCCTGACACGCCCTGGTGGGTAGTGGGGCCCACGGAAGGCTTCTCCACCGACTATCAGCACTATAAATACTCTAAAATCCAAAAAAAACCTAGGGGAGTTGAGAGAAATCCAAAAAGAACCATGAGATCCAATCTAGAGGCCTTTTCCGGCACTTTGCCGGAGGGGTCAACGATCATGGAGGGGTTCTTCATCAACACCCTAGCCCCTCCGATGATGCGTGAGTAGTTTACTACAAACTGATACGTCTCCATCGTATCTACTTTTCCAAACTCTTTTGCCCTTGTTTTGGACTCTAATTTGCATGATTTGAATGGAACTAACCCGGACTGACGCTATTTTCAGCAAAATTGCCATGGTGTTATTTTTGTGCAGAAATCAAAGTTCTCGGATTGACCTGAAAATTTACGGAGAATTTTTGTGGAATATATAAAAAATACTGGTGCAAGAAGTAACCAGAGGGGTGCCACCCAAAGGCCACAAGCCCTGGGGCGCGCCCTGCAAGCTTGTGGGCCCCCTGGACCTCCTCCGACCCTAATTCCAACTCTATAAATACCTATTTGTCACAGCTCTAGAATTTGCTTTGTAACTAGTTACATCAGTGAGCTCATGCATCATGTTTAACTTCAAGAAATCTGAATTGAGGAGATTTGAAAGCCTTGAAAATCGTAACTCAAATATTCGTCTTCGCGATGAGATCATAGAAACTTTATTTTCTTGTTACGATGATTTTCCACTTCAATCTGAAATTCTTTAAACTTTTCAAATGTTTCAAACTCGTGTTTCATTAAGTAGATATACCCATATCTGCTCAAATCATCTGTGAAGGTTAGAAAATAACGATACCCGCTACGAGCCTAACACTCATCGGACCGCATACATCGGTATGTATTATTTCCAATAAGTCAGTGGCTCGCTCCATTGTTCCGGAGAACGGAGTCTTAGTCATCTTGCCCATGAGGCACGGTTCGCAAGTACCAAGTGATTCATAATCAAGTGATTCCAAAAGTCCATCAGTATGGAGTTTCTTCATGCGCTTTACACCAATATGACCCAAACGGCAGTGCTACAAATAAGTTGCACTATCATTATCAACTCTGCATCTTTTGGCTTCAACATTATGAATATGTGTATCACTACTATCGAGATTCAACAAAAATAGACCACTCTTCAAGGGTGCATGACCATAAAAGATATTACTCATATAAATAGAACAACCATTATTCTCTGATTTAAATGAATAACCGTCTCGCATTAAACAAGATCCAGATATAATGTTCATGCTCAACGCTGGCACCAAATAACAATTATTCAGGTCTAAAATTAATCCCGAAGGTAGATGTAGAGGTAGCGTGCCGACGACGATCACATCGACCTTGGAACCATTTCCGACGCGCATCGTCACCTCGTCCTTAGCCAATCTTCGTTTAATCCGTAGCCCCTGTTTCGAGTTGCAAATATGAGCAACAGAACCAGTATCAAATACCCAGGCGCTACTATGAGCATTAGTAAGGTACACATCAATAACATGTATATCAAATATACCTTTGTTCACTTTTCCATCCTTCTTATCCGCCAAATACTTGGGGCAGTTCCGCTTCCAGTGACCAGTCCCTTTGCAGTAGAAGCACTCAGTTTCAGGCTTAGGTCCAGACTTAGGCTTCTTCCCGGGAGTGGCAACTTGCTTGCCATTCTTCTTGAAGTTCCCCTTCTTTCGTTTGCCCTTTTTCTTGAAACTAGTGGTCTTGTTAACCATCAACACTTGATGCTCCTTCTTGATTTCTACCTCCGCAGCTTTGAGCATAGCAAAGAGCTCGGGAATTGTCTTATTCATCCCTTGCATGTTATAGTTTATCACGAAGCCTTTATAGCTTGGTGGCAGTGATTGAAGAACTCTGTCAATAACACTATCATCTGGAAGATTAACTCCCAGCTGAGTCAAGTGATTATGATATCCAGACATTCTGAGTATGTGTTCACTGACAGAACTGTTCTCCTCCATCTTGCAGCTATAGAACTTGTTGGAGACTTCATATCTCTCAAATCGGGCATTTGCTTGAAATATTAACTTCAACTCCTGGAACATCACATATGGTCCATGACGTTCAAAACGTCTTTGAAGTCCCGATTCTAAGCCGTAAAGCATGGCACACTGAACTATCGAGTAGTCATCAGATCGAGCTTGCCAGACGTTCATAACATCAGCATCTGCTCCTGCAGCAGGCCTTTCACCTAGCGGTGCATCAAGGACATAATTCTTCTGTGCAGCAATGAGGATAATCCTCAAGTTACGGACCCAGTCCGTGTAGTTGCTACCAACATCTTTCAACTTAGCTTTCTCTAGGAACGCATTAAAATTCAAGGGAACGGTAGCACGGGCCATTGATCTACAACATAGATATGCAAAAACTATCAGGACTAAGTTCATGATAAATTAAGTTCAATTTATCATATTACTTAAGAACTCCCACTTAGATAGACATCCCTCGAGTCATCTAAATGATCACGTGATCCAAATCAACTAAACCATGTCCGATTATCACGTGAGATGGAGTAGTCTTCAATGGTGAACGTCTCTATGTTGATCATATCTACTATATGATTCACGTTCGACCTTTCGGTCTCTAGTGTTCTGAGGCCATGTCTGTACATGCTAGGCTCGTCAAGTTTAACCCGAATATTCCGCACGTGCAAAACTGTCTTGCACCCGTTGTATGTGAACGTAGAGCTTATCACACCCAATCATCACGTGGTGTCTCGGCACGACGAGCCGTCACAATGGTGCATACTCAGGGAGAACACTTATATCTTGAAATTTTAGTGAGGGATCATCTTATAATGCTACCACCGTACTAAGCAAAATAAGATGCATAAAAGATAAACAGCACATGCAATCAAAATATGTGACATGATATGGCCATCATCATCTTGTGCCTTTGATCTCCATCTCCAAAGCACCGTCATGATCTCCATTGTCACCGGCATGACACCATGATCTTCATCGTAACATCATTGTCATCTCACCAACTATTGCTTCTACAACTATCGCTAATGCATAGTGATAAAGTAAAGCAATTACATGGTGATTGCATTTCATACAATAAAGCGACAACCATAAGGCTCCTGCCAGTTGCCGATAACTTTTACAAAACATGATCATCTCATACAACAACGTATATCACATCATGTCCTGACCATATCACATCACAACATGCCCTGCAAAAACAAGTTAGACGTCCTCTACTTTGTTGTTGCAAGTTTTACGTGGCTGCTACGGGCTTCTAGTAAGAACCATTCTTACCTACGCATCAAAACCACAACGATGTTTCGTCAAGTTTGCTGTTTTAACCTTCAACAAGGACCGGCCGTAGTCAAATTCGATTCAACTAAAGTTGGAGAAACAGACACCCGCCAGCCACCTTTATGCAACAAGTTGCATGTCTGTCAGTGGAACCGGTCTCATGAACGCGGTCATGTAAGGTTGGTCCGGGCCGCTTCATCCAACAATACCGCCGAATCAAAATAAGACGTTGGTGGTAAGCAGTATGACTATCATCGCCCACAATTCTTTGTGTTCTACTCGTGCTTATCATCTATGCATAGACCTGGCTCGGATGCCACTGTTGGGGAACGTAGCATGCAATTTCAGAAAAATTCTATGCTCACGCAAGATCTATCTAGGAGATGCATAGCAACGAGAGGGGGAGAGTGTGTCCACGTACCCTCGTAGACCGAAAGTGGAAGCATTAGCTTAATGCGGTTGATGTAGTCGAACGTCTTCTCGATTCAACCGATCAAGCCCTAAATGTAAGGCGCCTCTGAGTTCTGCACATGTTCAGCTCACTGACGTCCCTCGAACTCTTGATCCAGCAAAGTGTCGAGGGAGAGTTCTGACAACACGATGGCGTGGTTACGGTGATGGTGAAGTGATCCGCGCAGGGCTTCGCCTAAGCACTACAACAATAGGACTGGAGGAGTAAACGGTGGGAGCGGCGCTGAGGGAGTCCTGGATTAAGGGGTCCTCGGGCGTCCGGGCTATGTGACATGGGCCAGACTGATGGGCCGTGAAGATATAAGGTAGAAGGCCTTTCCCCGTGTCTGGATGGGCCTCTCCTTTGCGTGGATGGCAAGATTGGCATACGGATGTGTAATTTCCTTCCTCTGTAAACCGACTCTGTACAACCCTAGCCCCCTCCGGTGTCTATATAAACCGGACGGTTTAGTCTGTAGAGGCTATCATAACTCCCATAGGCTAGACATCTAGGGTTTAGCCATTACGATCTCGAGGTAGATCAACTCTTGTAACCCCTATACTCATCAAATACAATCAAGCAGGACGTAGGATTTTACCTCCATTAAGAGGGCCCGAACCTGGGTAAACATCATGTTCCCTTTGTCCCTTGTTACCTTCGATCCTCAGACGCACAGTTCGGGACCCCCTGCCCGAGATCAGCTGGTTTTGACACCGACATTGGTGCTTTCATTGAGAGTTCCTCTGTGTCGTCGATGGAAGGATCGATGGCTCGCCTTGTCATCAATGACAACATCACCTCTAGAGGAGCCCTAGTTCCGGGACAGATCCTCCAACTCGGCGGTTTTACTATGGGCGCCCGCTCGGCCGTTAAGCCAAAGGTGGCCCTATCGCCAAACCTCATCTCCGCATCGGCCTCGAACACTCCGAAAAGATGGATCCAGCAGATGTCTCGTCCTTGAACGAACTGCTAGATCGCATCGCCGCCCTGGGGGTCGCGACAGACTATGATCGGATTGGGCTTAAACCCGATCAGAGGGAAATCAAGTCCCCGCCGATCACCCATCTGGTAGCGGTCGTGGAGGAACAAGCCAAGAATACTTCTCCCCCCAAGTTGATAACAAGATATGTTCGGATTTCCGAGCCCTGCGAGCCGGATACCCATCTTCGGGAAGAGACCACAGGTCCTCCGAATATAGAATCAGGCGTTAAGCCTGAAAGTCACCAGGACCCTCCTAATCCTGGACTAGTGACCTCGGAGATTCTTCAAACTCCGGATCCAATAGTGGGTCGGGGTTCGAACTTTAGCCCACCCACCAACCACAAGCAATATTCTCCAAGCAATTCAGGTCCTCTAGACATATGTGACCTAATGTATGTATGACAGCAACCTCAGGAAACGGTCCATCACTTCTGGGCCAGATTCCTCCTTGTTAAAAACAAGATTACAGATTGTTGCGACAAGGATGCGGTTTTAGTTTTCTGCCGCAACTGTACGGACAAGGGAATCCTCAATGCCCTCAACCGCCGCTGCATACTGCACTTTGCAGATTTGGCACATATAGTACAGAAGTACTGCGCAATGGAAAGTGCCTAGAAAGCCCAAACAGCCCAGTGGGAACCTCCCGCCTTTAAGCAGCCCACTGGACGGGCAAAATGGATGCACCCTTACGGGGCACCCGATCATCATCTCATTGACAAGAAAATCAAACCTTTCACGGGACATAGAACTGTCCTTGACGAATTACTCGGCAAGCCTTCTCAGATACACACAACACCGAATACTGAACCAACACATAGCCTTCGGGCATGTTGTGTACTCCGGCAGGTAGCTAAGAGTGGCGAGGCCATCCTCACCAACACCACCCCGGAGAAGCACTCTTCGGAGGATGACGACCTCAATGTCTCTACGGTCTTCCAGACCTTTTCTTCAAATAATTAGTGCAAAAGGGCGCTCCGCTACCTCGCCGAAGTCAACCAAGTAGCCACACTAAATCCTTGGAATGATACGGCAATAACTTGCACCGCCGACGATGAACCAAGGGCCAGATCAGTCCAAGCACCTGCCGCCTTGGTCTTAAACCCAATTGTAGATGGCTTTCGACTCACCAAGGTGCTCATGGACGGTGGCAGCAGACTAAACCTCATCTACGAAGACATGCTCAATAAAATGCAAATGGACAAGAGTCGCATCGAGCAAAGCATCACCACCTTTCGAGGGATTATCCCCAGTCGTGAAGCACGATGTTCCGGGAAAATTAAACTTGATGTAGTATTCGGCACGCCGGAGAACTACCGGTCCGAAGAGTTGCTCTTCCACGTGGCACCTTTCAATAGCGGATATCACGCCTTGTTGGGGCGAGACGCCTTCACACGCTTCCAAGCCATACCCCATTACGGGTATATGAAGCTCAAAATGCCAGGGCCCAATGGAGTTATCACTATCACCAGTGATCCGGATATAGCGCTCCGCGCCGAAAACAAAACGGCATCCTTGGCCCTCGAGGCACTATCTGAAGCCCTAGCGGCCGAGGAGCTAACCACCCTGTGTTCCACAGTGGACAAAGATGATGTAATCCTCGATAAGAGGCCCAAGTCCACTTCTTTCAAACCAGCAGACGAAATAGTAAAATTTCAAGTACACCCGACGGATCCCAACAAGACAGCCTCCATTGGAGCAAAGCTGGATCCAACGATCGACGCCACACTAAGAGCTTTCCTGCGCGAAAATTGGGATATATTCGCTTGGCACCCTTCGGACATGCCCGGGATCCCACGCAGATGGGCCAAACATAGCCTCAATATTATAAAGGGGTTCAAACTAGTCAAGCAAACGCTGCGGTGATTTTCCGAACCCAAACGACAAGCTATGGGGGAGGAGCTAGCTAAACTTCTCGAAGCAGGGTTCATCAGGGATATCAAGCACCCGGACTGGATAGCAAATCTGGTCATGTTACCGAAGAAGGATAAATCCTGGCGCCTTTGCATCGATTTCAAAGACCTCAATAAAGCCTGCCCTAAGGACCCCTTCCCACTGCCTCGCATTGACCAAATCATTGATGCGACTGCAGGACACGATTCACTGTGTTTCCTCAATGCATACTCCGGATACCATCAAATTAAGATGAAGGAGTCCGACCAGCCCGCAACGTCATTCATTACCCCTTATGGGCCTTTCTGCTTCAACACCATGCCGTTCGGACTCAAAAACGCTGGCGCCACTTACCAACGCATGATTCAAACATGTCTGGAGAAACAGATTGGCAAGACAGTGGAGGCATACGTAGATAATGTAGTCATCAAGACTAAACATGTCGAGTCATTGGTGGACGATCTACGCCTCACATTCGACAACCTCCGAACATATGACATACGGCTCAATCCGGAAAAATGTGTCTTCGGCGTTCCAGCCGGAAAACTACTCGGGTTCATTGTTTCCAATAGAGGAATCAAAGCAAACCCAGCCAAAATCTAAGCCCTGTCACAATTCGCAACCCCAATAGACCTAAAGCAGGTCCAAACACTAGCTGGGTGCGTGGCAACTTTGAGCCACTTTATCTCCAGATTGGGAGAAAAAGCACTGCCACTTTATCGCCTACTCTGACGAACCGACCACTTCGAGTGGATGGATACGGCAATAGCCGGATTGGAAGAAATCAAAGCTTTGTTAGCAAGTAACCCAATCCTCGCCGCACCAAATGTCAGCCAACCTATGTTGCTCTACATATCTGCAACCCACCAGGTGGTGAGCGCCGTGCTCGTCGTCGAACAAGAGGAAGAGGGACATAAATTCCCACTCCAAAAACTAGTATACTATGTATCGACGGTCCTTACACCGTGCAAATCTCGATACCCACACTACCAAAAGATAGCGTATGCGGTCTTCATGGCATCCCGGAAGCTGGGCACTACTTTCAAGAGTGTTCGATCATGGTGGCATCCGAAGTACCAGTCAATGATATAATAAATAATCGGGACGCCACCGGCCGCATAGCCAAATGGGCCATCGAGCTCTTACCGTTTGAAATAACATACAAACCACGCCGAACTATTAAATATCAGGTGTTGGCTGACTTCGTCGCCGAATGGACGGAAGCCGAACTCCCTAAAGAATACATCACATACTCCAACTGGGTAATGTGCTTCGACGGTTCTAAAATGTTAGCCGGGTTGGGAGCCAGTGTCATCTTAACTTCCCCTACAGGGGACTCAGTCCGTTATGTATTGCCAATAATGTACACGGACTCCAACAACGTAGTCGAATACGAGGCACTACTGCACGGTCTCCGGATAGCTGTTTCTATGGGCATTCAACGCCTAGAGGTGCGTGGGGATTCGAACCTCGCAATATCCCAAATAAATGGAGATTTCGATGCAAAAGATCCAAAGATGACGACATACCGTGACGCCGTACTCAAAATATCAGCTCGGTTTGAGGGGCTCGAGTTTCATCACATCGCTCGAGACAGTAATCACGCAGCGGACATCCTTGCTCGAATGGGCGCTAAACGCGACGCCGTTCCACCTAACACCTTTGTGGAAAGGCTCTTCAAGCCATCCGTGGTATGGCAGGACGAGAGTGGCAACACCAGTCCGGAGCCGATCATATCCTCAGATGCCGAACACAATTCCCTTATCATCGGGGGCTCGGGCACCGAAATTACACCTTCTGCCCATGTAATCATGGCTGTCATTGCTCCATGGACCGAACCCTTCCTGGCCTACCTTAATAGGCGGGAGCTCCCTGAGGACCAGAATGAGGCCCGTTGCATAGTTCGACGCTCGAAAGCCTACAAGGTTCATGAAGGAGATCTCTACAAGAAAAGTACTACTGGAGTTCTTCAAAGATGTATCTTCGAAGAGGAGGGACAGCATCTCTTGGCTGAAATACATGCTGGTCTCGGTGGCCATCACGCCACCGCTCGGGCCCTCGTAAGTAAGGCCTTCCGTATAAGTTTCTTTTGGCCTACGGCCCGAGCAGATGCACAGGCTCTTGTACAGCGCTGTGTCGGATGCCAGCTTTTCACCAATCAAAGTCACATGCTGCCCACCGCCTTAAAAACAATCCCCATTACTTGGCCTTTTGCGGTCTGGGGGCTGGATATGGTCGGACCCCTTAAAGGGGGAAGCCACAAGAAGAAATATTTGCTAGTTATGGTGGAGAAATTCACTAAGTGGATAGAGGCCAAACCAGTAAAAACGGCTGAAGCTGGACCGGTGGTCGACTTTATATCCGGCGTTGTACACCGTTATGGTGTCCCTCACAGTATCATTACCGACAATGGCTCTAACTTCACAGCCGATGAGGTGAAAACTTGGTGTGCTAATTTGGGCATCAAGCTCGATTACGCCTCCGTATATCACCCTCAAACAAACGATCAGGTCAAACGGGCTAATGGCCTGATCATGAGCTGCATCAAACCCAGACTAGTGCGATCCCTACGGGAGTCAGATAAGCACTGGGTTGAGGAACTCGATTCTGTACTCTGGGGGCTGCAGACCACGCCCAATCGCACGACCAGATACACCCCCTTTTTTATGGTGTACGGCGCGGAGGCTGGTTTGCCCTGCGATATTATTCATGACTCACCTCGAGTGCGCATGTATGAAGAGAGAGAAGCCGAGCTCGATCGGCAGGATGACCTAGACGGCCGGGAGGAGAAGCGCGATGTTGCAAAAGCCCATTCCGCATTCTATCAGGAGAAGGCTCGGAGGTACCAAAGCAGAGAAGTGCGGGCCAAGACTTATAATGTCGGCGAACTCGTTTTATGCCTCCCAGAGAAGAAGAAGGACAAGCTCAAACCAAAATGGGAGGGTCCCTTCATTATAGATGAAGTTCTCACAGGAGGAGCCTATAGCCTTCGTAATGCATCGAATAATCGCCTCGAGCCGAATCCATGGAACGCTGCTCGGCTCCGAAGATTCTACGCATGAGTTCGGTCATACTTTTTTCATTCCTTTTTTTTTCTCTTCTCTTCATTTTGTTTTCTTTTCCTTGTTTTTATACGATTCCCAGGATATGTTCAGATCAACCGAACACTTGGGGGTAAAACATCCTAAAATGTATACACCCCACCATGACTGGGGGCTTCTTTAACCGAAGCTTATTATTATTTCGAGCCTTGAGCTCAAAATATAAACATCGTTCGCTCATATACTTCCTTTTTGCCATTATATGCACCTCTATGACTTAAGTTTTGGCCAAGCTGGGTTGCCTTGCTCCTGTGTTTATGCCCTATGTTCCCAATTGTTCGGCTAGGGCGTAAAGGGAGCACCACTGTGATTGTTACAACCGGGTCACTGGACATGTACCTCAGACGGGTGAAGCCGAAAGCTAGCGTTCTTAAGAGAATAGGTGGTCGGCAATCAAACGACAGATTGTTACATTCTTGTAACTACTCCAAACACTGTGGGATAGTTTTTCCGTATAACGGACCAAAGCCCCGGCACGCATAATTACTACCTGCCAACCCAAGGAAAGGAACCCTTAACGGAACTATTTTCCTTGGAAGATGTTTCTTTCATATGTAATATAACATACATCCTGAACTACAATTTTTTGTCTGTTCGAGCACAATGACTGGGTTGCCTAGTTTCCGGACATAGTGAATGTTTCTTTTCATTCCCAACAGTATCCAGAAACACTCCACCATTTTGGTCCGGAGGTTAAAGCCAAAAGCCTGCGATGACAAAACTTTTTCACATATTCGGATAAAGGCACAGGTTGATCATAACGTACTCTAATACATTGCATCAAATACCTATTCCTTATCTATTCCATCTATAAGACTATCTAATCTATAGTCTTCCTGCGCATACTTCGCAGCTATCATTACTTGGTCATACACCAAACTCACTGGAATCTCTTTCCCGTCTGGTCCCTGTGGTCCCACTTGGGCCATATGATTTGCATCTAGCTTGGTAAAACGTGTTTTCACCACGGCCCAGGCTTCTCGTGCGCCCTCATGGCAGGCGGATGTCTTCCATAGCTCAAACCGGCACCGGGCACCTTTGAACAGGTTTGCCAAGCCCTCCATACTCTCTGGAGGGGTATTGGATGGCCATAAAGCCTTCACCATACTCTTCATGGCCTTCTGGGCCCGAGCATGTACCGCGGACAGCTCCTTTAGCACGTCGCCTTGAAATCCGGATACTTCCTCTTCCGGCCTACCAGTTAACAGACCTGTAGCAATAGAGTCATGATATTCCGAGTTATGGATTAAACATGAGCACCTAGGGAGGTTCTAAATAAAAGAGGAAGACATACCAAATATGCCACCCTTCAATTTTTCATTTTCTCTCTGAGCGGCCGATAACTGAGCCTTCAAGCTCTCTATCTCTTCGGATTGTTTGTCCTTTTCCTCCTTGAGATTTTTCTCCCCGGACACACTCATTGTGACCTTTTTCATCTCTTCTAGTTCGGCGGTAACAGCATTCAGCTGCCTTTGGTTTGTTTTCAGCTCCTGGGCTAGCACAGTGTTCCTTTCCTTAAGGACCTGTAGGGTATATCAATCCTTAAATCGGTTTGCCTCACCGCTTCAAGTCTCGGGGGCTACTGGCATATGACTATCTAAAATTGCATAAACACTTACCTGTATGTCCTTTGAGAACAACTGAGTGACTCCGGCAAGTCCGTCTCGAGCGGCTCGGATATATGCATCCACCGTGCTGAGTGCGGTAAACTCTTGCTCGGAAAAAGCCGGGGCACGCATGGCTTCCTTTAATCGATGATGATTCATCACGCTCTCCACTTCGGAATTCGTGACAGATACGTCGTCCGAATCCTCATTAGGATTCGGATCTGGCATCGCCTCGGTTCTCGTCCTAGTTGGCGAGTCCGGTGCCGGATTGGCGGACATTCGGCTAGCAGGGCATTTTCCCACCGTCTGCCGCGTGTTTCTCCTGACATCAAAGATAAGAAGGAGACCTTAAGCAATCCGGACTCATGCTTGGGCATGTATTAAGCGGACATACCTCTTGGAAGACTGTGGGGTTTCTGCAGTACTCCCGGCTCCCTTTTGTTTTGAATGGCTGCCCTGTGTAGGGGCCGCCCTCGAGGAAGTACGGTCTACCGAACACCGATCCTGTTAAAAGTTCGAAACGGTATAATAAGCAAACATGTAGATAAGGGTTTCCTTTCAAGAGCCCTCCGAATACTTACGATGCAGAAGGGATAGAGGCGGGGGTAGTCGGCGGTGATAGCCACTCTTAAGCCGTCAAGGCTCGCTTGATAGAATACCCCATCATCGAACTCTATGTATATGTCCGGATCCTCGTGAAAGCCAGGGTCTCCATCGCGGCTATGATCCTCTGGCTGTGGAGCGGGACAGTGGACGTCCTCGATCATTTTCCTCCATGACTGTTTTTGATAACAAAGGGCAAAGTTGGTTAGTATCTGTGACAGCAATAAGGCAGCGCAGACAGTCGAAATCTTACCCATTCTACGGGGTTGTACATGGAATAGCCATCCCGGCAGTTTAAGTGGAGGAAGTCTTCTTTCTCACCCTTATACAGATCGGCAAAGATTGTGGCCAGTTCAGCAGGGGTATCCGGACCCCTCCGTCTGTAACGGGCAGCGTCATCTTCTCCATTATAACACCATAAGGGAGTTACTCTGGATTGGAGAGGCTGGACGCACCTCTTTTTGCAATAGCCATGACCTCGACTATCGAGAGCTTGGTATGGGCTAGTAACCTAATCTTGTTAACCAACCTTTTTATTTCCGCACTGTCTTCCTCCTTGGGACTGCGGGGACGCCAGTTGAAACGCTTCTTTAAAGGAGCACTGGAAAATTCGGGAAGGCCGTGCCGAACTGGGTCCGGCAGTGGGACGTCATCCATATAAAACCATTCCGAAGACCACTGTGGGTATACCTCCTTGGGAGTTCCTACGAGGTATCCGGATCCGGCTATACACCATACTTCGGCACCGCCCACTTCAAAAATAGAGCCTCCCCGATGGCTGGGAATAAGGCAAAAGAACTTCCTCCATAGTTCAAAATGGGCCTCGATGCCTAAGAACAGTTTGCAGAGGGCAACAAAACCTGAGATGTGCAGAATCGAACCTGGGGTAAGGTTGTGCAGTTGGATGCCGTAAAATTCCAATAGGCCCTTGAGAAAGGGGTGGATTGGAAATCCTAGGCCCCGCAACAGAAAGGGGATGAAGCACACCCTCTCCTCCTTGTTGGGGTTGGGGAAATTCTCAGCCATCACATCATTGCCAATTGAAGCCAATCCCGCTCGAACGGGGACTAGATCCATGAGGGGAAGGTAGCCTTGCATCTAGAGTTGACTCAGCTGAAGATGAGGCATGGAACAACTCTGCCAATCACCCTCTTGAGGGCCATGAGGGCGCGAACATGAACCTGGAGCACTGGCCATGCTGGAAAGCTTTGTTCGCAGTTAATCTTGACGGTCTTTCTTTTGCGCGATATGAGATGGCATTTGGGGATCTAGCTCTCCTTATATAGATGCCGTCTGAGCGTGGTGAGGGGCTTATTTGTAAAAAATCACAGACCATTCGTATTCACCCAACGCGCGGAAATCAAAGCGACCACAGAAAGGGATCATAAAGGCAGCACATCGAGGTCAGAGCCGGACTGTCGTCAATCCGAAGTACAAATGAAGAACCCGCCTTGCAAAGCCGAAGACATAAGCCGGATACTACGTCGTCATTGAAGGCAAGTTCGGGGGCTACTAAGGGAGTCCTGGATTAAGGGGTCCTCGGGCGTCCGGGCTATGTGACATGGGCCGGACTGATGGGCCGTGAAGATATAAGGTAGAAGGCCTTTCCCTGTGTCTGGATGGGACTCTCCTTTCCGTGGATGGGAAGATCGATGTCCGGATGTGTAATTTCCTTCCTCTATAAACCGACTCTGTACAACCCTAGCCCCCTCCGGTGTCTATATAAACCGGAGGGTTTAGTCCATAGAGTCTAGCAGAACTCCCATAGGCTAGACATCTAGGGTTTAGCCATTACGATCTCGAGGTAGATCAATTCTTGTAACCCCTATACTCATCAAATACAATCAAGCATGATGTAGGGTTTTACCTCCATTAAGAGGGCCCGAACCTGGGTAAACATCGTGTTCCCTTTGTCCCTTGTTACCTTCGATCCTCAGACGCACAGTTCGGGACCCCCTACCCGAGATCAGCCGGTTTTGACACTGACAGGCGCCGCACACGCCTAAGAACAATTGTTGTGTCCTTGGAGGCGCCCCCACCCCTGTATATAAAGGAGGGAGAGGGGGGAGGCCGGCCCTAGGGGCGCCCCAAGTGGGAGGAGTCCCACTTGGGCTCCTAGTAGGATTCGGCCCCCCTTTCCCTTTTACCGGAAGGGGAAAGGGGGAAGGAGAGGGAGGAGGAGAAGGAAAGGGGGCGCCGCCCCCTCCCCTTGTCCAATTCAGACTCCCCATGGGGGGGGGGCACGGCCACCCCTCGTGGGCTGCCTAGCCTCCCTCCTATGGCCCATATCGTTCCCCCGGGGTTTCCGGTAACCCCCCCGGTACTCCGATACGTACCCGATACATTCCGAAACACTTTCGGTGTCCGAATACTATCATCCAATATATCAATCTTTACCTCTCGACCATTTTGAGAGTCCTTGTCATGTCCGTGATCTCATCCGGGACTCCGAACAATCTTCGGTCACCAAAACACATAACTCACAATACAAATCGTCATCGAACGTTAAGCGTGCGGACCCTACGGGTTCGAGAACTATGTAGACATGACCGAGACACATCTCTGGTCAATTACCAACAGCGGAACCTGGATGCTCATATTGATTCCTACATATTCTACGAAGATCTTTATCGGTCAAACCGCAATGACAACATATGTCACTCCCTTTGTCATCGGTATGTTACTTGCCCGAGATTCGATCGTCGGTATCTCCATACCTAGTTCAATCTCATTACCGGAAATTCTCTTTACTTGTTCTGTAATGCATCATCCCGTAACTAACTCATTAGTCACATTGCTTGCAAGGCTTATCATGATGTGCATTACCGAGAGGGCCCAGAGATACCTCTCTGATACTCGAAGTGACAAATCCTAATCTCGATCTATGCCAACCCAACAAACACCTTCGGAGACACCTGTAGAGCATCTTTATAATCACCCAGTTACGTTGTGACTTTTGATAGCACACAAGGTGTTCCTCCGGTATTCGGGAGTTGCATAATCTCATAGTCAGAGGAATATGTATAAGTCATGAAGAAAGCAATAGCAATAAAAACTTAATGATCATTATGCTAAGCTAACGGATGGGTCTTGTCCATCACATCATTCTCCTAATGATGCGATCCTGTTCATCAAATGACAACTCATGTCTATGGTTAGGAAACTTAACCATCTTTGATTAACGAGCTAGTCTAGTAGAGGCTTACTAGGGACACTGTGTTTTGTCTATGTATCCACACATGTATCAAGTTTCCTGTTAATACAATTCTAGCATGAATAATAAACATTTATCATGATATAAGGAAATATAAATAACAACTTTATTATTGCCTCTAGGGCATATTTCCTTCATTAATTAGTCTGCTAACTAAGCCCTCTGTCACTGACACTGGGCCCAGCTGCCTAGCTAATCCACGGTTTATTATTAAACCATTTTAATTAAGCTACAGACACTGACATGTGGGCCCCGCAGGTCAGGTTTAACCTGACTGACCTTCGTTGACCTGCTGACATCACACTAACATCAGGCTAACATACTAAATCAATTTCTAGATTAAAAATAATCCAGGAAATTCCAAAAAATAGTTTAAACTTCAAAAATTCATAGAAATTCAACCATAACTCCAAATGAAATAATTTATATATGAAAAATTATAAAAAAAAATCCAAAGAATCTGTTTATGGCATTTTCATGCATGTTTGAACAACTTACAACTACTGTATATGACAATTTGAACAAATGGCATTTTAAATGTTTTATGTGGAGTTTGAATTTGAACCTTGGTTTCAAACCAACTTCATTTAAATTGTTGCTAGCTACATTAGCTCAAATCACAGCACGTTGCCATGTCATTATCATGCATCATATTATTGCATTGCATTGATCGTGTTCCCTCTTGTTTGCCGATGCTTGTCCCCTCTGAGTAGACGTTGTTCCGGTGTTGAGATCGATGTCACCGATGAAGAGTTACTATCTTTAGGAGTGCCAGGCAAGAAACCCCCCTTGATCATTCCGATACAACCCTACTCTCTTGCTCCTGCTCTCTTTTACTTCATTAGGACAACAATGATTCAACTGCTACTTTCTGTTGCGGTAGTTGAACCCATTCCTCTGCATGACCTGTCTTTGCCACAGTAAATAGTTGAAACCCACTACCATGTGTAGGAGTTGCTTGAGCCCATGATGTGTTCTTATCCATGCCATGCTTGCTATTGCTTAAAGTTGAGTCAGGTCTAATTCATCTGGGATGAATTGGAGTGGTATGTTATGTCCTGATGTTGAAAGTTAAGTGTGTGAACCTGATTTGGTAAAGGTAGCGGTGAGAGGCCATGTAGGAGTACATGGTGGGTTGTCTCACTGGAACCGTCCTTAAGAACTGAGTTATGTGTATGTTGTCCAAGACTAGCTACTACCACACATTGGGTTCCGGTAACTCGACCCCTCTTGACTTATTAACCGACTTGATCTCTGTCTAGGAGTTGCAACTAGTTTCTGGTGTTTGTAGGTAGTGCTATTTTTCTACCGAGTGGCACCCGACGGGGTGGACTTGGGATAGACTAGGCACTGTGGCACGGTGTACCAAGTGGAACCCGGATGGTGGGCTTGGGAACCCTGCTCACATCATTTGGGGCCGTGATGGAAACTTCGGCCTGACTTCCCTTGCAGGTTCGACCTCAGATAGGCGATAAACCTGGACTAGAGTCTTGTGTGGTTAGTCAGGTCGTGGCCGACACCCTCGCCAGGCTTCCGCTTGAAGGTTACCGAGATACATGATGTGTACATGGCGGTAAGTGGCGAGAGCGTGTGTGAAGAAGTACACCCCTGCAGGTTTATAAATGATTTATTCGAATAGCCGCGTCCTCGGATATGGACTACTTGGAATGCTTACATTGTTCATAGATAACTTGAAGTGGATACTCTAAAAATGTGCAAGATAAGCGTGAGTGCTATGGATGGCCTTCTCGTAGGGAAACGGGAGCGGATCCATAGTGGTGTATTGATATGGAGAATATGTGGACTCCTGTGCGCTTTCTCACTTCAAAGAAAACACTGGTAGTCGTAGTACAGGATATCCACTGAGTCAAAGCAGGCTTGCTGTAGTTAAACTCCACCACCCCCTTGATGATACTGATGCATATGTAGATAGTAATGATGTAAGTCTTGCTGAGTACATTTGTACTCACATTTGCTTAATAATTTTTTTGCAGAGAGACTTCAGTCTCACTAGTAGTTCTTCATGGGCTTCGACAATTAGCTTGGGAATCCCAGACAAAGGTCTGGTTCCTTTGGAGGGTCTTATAGATAGACAGGCTTCCTAGCCTTCTTTTTTTCCAGATGTCCGTACTCAGACATGTTTATGCTTTCGCCTGTGCCTGTTGCTTGTCTGACTTGAATGCTGGGTCATGAGACCCATGTTTGTAATATCTGGCTCCTCGGAGCCTATTGAATAAATACTTTGAGTTGTAAAGTTTTGTTGTCATGCCATGTTGTATTTACACATATCGAGCATATTGTGTGTATGTTATTGAAATGCTTGGTATGTGTGGGATCCGACACCTAGTTGTTTATTCTTGGTAGCCTTCCTTATGGGGAAATGTCTCCTAGTGCTTCCACTGAGCCATGGTAGCTCACTACTGCTCCAGAACACTTAGGCTAGCTGGCATGTATCCTTCTTCGTTCCTGTGTCTGTCCCTTCGGGGAAATGTCACACGTTGTTCCTTTAAGTCCATGTAGCTTGCTATGACTTGGGTTCATACGTTGATGACTGACACATTCGTTGCTGGGTTACGTATGCCTGTCCCTGTAAGAAGCTGTCAGGACCCCGCTCCTAAGTCACTAGAGTTTTGTTGTGATGCCATGTTGTATTTACACATATCGAGCATATTGTGTGTATGTTATGGAAATGCTAGGTACGTGTGGGATCCGACACCTCGTTGTTTATTCTTGGTAGCCTTCCTTATGGGGAAATGTCTCCTAGTGCTTCCACTAAGCGATGGTAGTTCGCTACTGCTCCAGAACACTTAGGTTGGCCGGCATGTATCCTTCTTTGTTCCTGTGTTTGTCCCTTCGGGGAAACTTCACGCATTGTTCCTTTAAGTCCTTGTAGCTTGCTACGACTTGGGTTCATACGTTGATGACCGACACGTTCATTGCTGGGCTACATATGCCTGTCCCGGTAAGTTTGTGCCACCTTGGGTTTACAACTAGTCATGTCGGCCCGGTTCTCTGTCCTACAGATGCTAGCGACACGGTCCTGGCCAAGGTAAGGCTGCAGCCGCGGGAATACCGTGCGTAAGGCCACAAAGTGATATGATGTGTTACATGCTAGATCGGTGTGACTTAGGATCGGGGTCCTGACACTATTCATGGAGAAAAAATCAGAGAGAAGGATTCATCACGTTTTACGATACGGAGCCGCCGCCGCCTCCTGTTCTTCATCGGGAGGGCAGATCTGGAGTCCGTTTGGGGCTCCGGAGAGGGGGATTCGTCGCCATCATCATCATCAACCTTCCTCCATCACTAATTTCATGATGCTCACCACCATGAGTGAGTAATTCCATCGTAGGCTTGCTGGACGGTGATGGGTTGGATGAGATTTATCATGTAATCGAGTTAGTTTTGTTAGGGTTTGATCCCTAGTATCCACTATGTTCTGAGATTGATGTTGCTATGACTTTGCTATTCTTAATGCTTGTCACTAGGGCCCGAAGCCCATGATTTCAGATCTGAACCTATTATGTTTTCATGAATATATGTGAGTTCTTGATCCTATCTTGTAAGTTGTAGACACCTATTACGACTTATAACCCGCATATCCCAAGGTGACAATAATTGGGATTCTTTCCGGTGATTACCGTAGTTTGAGGAGTTCATGTATTCACTAAGTGCTAATGCTTTGGTCCGTTTTTCTATTAAAAGGAGGCCTTAATATCCCTTAGTTTCCATTAGGACCCCGCTGCCATGGGAGGGTAGGACAAAAGATGTCATGCAAGTTCTTTTCCATAAACACATATGACTATATACGGAATACATGCCTACATTATATTGATGAATTGGAGCTAGTTTTGTGTCATCCTAGGTTATGACTGCTAAATGATGAATATTATCCAACACAATTATCATTGCCGATCCAATGCCTACGAGCTTTTCACATATTGATCTTTGCTAAGTTACTTTCGTTGCTGCTGCTGCTGTTATGATCACTACAAAACTGCTACTGTTACAATTGCCACTGTTATCGTTACTTACATATTACTTTGCTACTAAATACTTTGTTGCAGATATTAAGTCTTTCAGGTGTGGTTGAATTGACAACTCAACTGCTAATACTCGTGAATATTCTTTGGCTCCCCTTGTGTCGAATCAATAAATTTGGGTTGAATACTCTACCGTCGAAAACTGTTGCGATCCCCTATACTTGTGGGTTATCAAGACCTTTTTCTGGCGCCATTGCCGGGGAGCATAGCTATATTTGCTGAGTCACTTGGGATTTATATCTGTTGATCACTATGAAGAATC
Source organism: Thinopyrum elongatum (assembly GCA_011799875.1). Classification (NCBI taxonomy): domain Eukaryota; kingdom Viridiplantae; phylum Streptophyta; class Magnoliopsida; order Poales; family Poaceae; genus Thinopyrum; species Thinopyrum elongatum. The sequence goes on from CM022300.1 coordinate 284,478,176, forward strand.
TGAAAGATACCAAAACCAAGATTTTTCCCTCTACTATGAGGGGAGGTAAGGAACTGCCATCACACTCTGCACTTGATTCACGTTCTGTTTTGAGTAAGCTTGCGACACCTACACCTGCTATTAATCCTGATATGTCGCAAGCAATTGATGATGCTACTTCTGCTACACATGATGCTTATGATGATACTACTACTTTGCTTGATAATACTGTGCCACTGGGTGAATTTCTTGATGAACAACTTTCTAGAGCTAAAGATATTGAGAATGCTGAAACTGATTATATTTCTGAAACTAAAATTTTTGAAACACCCATTAGACCTAGCTCTCCTAGATACGAATTTCCTGTTATACTGGAGGGTTATGTTATGGATGGAGAGGTAGCTAGGGACTTTCTTGCTTGTAAGGATAGAGATGACCTTAAGAAATTACTATGCAAGTGGAAAGAAAAATCTTTGAATGGTAGAATGCAATATGATCCTAAGTTTGCTACTTCACCTATCTTTGTTACTAATAAGGCTTATGAATTCTCTATCGATCCTGAGTTAATTACTTTGGTTGAATCTGATCCTTTCCATGGTTATGAATCTGAAACTGTTGTGGCACATCTTACTAAATTGAATGATATAGCCACCCTATTTGCTCATGAGGAAAAAATTCGCTATTATCCTTAAGTTGTTTCATTTCTCATTAAAGGGTGATGCTAAGTTATGTTTTAATTCTCTTGCTCCTGGTTGTGTGCGTAGTCCCCAGGATATGATATATTATTTCTCTGAAAAATATTTTTCGGCTCATAAGAAACAAGCTGCTTTGAAGGAAATATTTAACTTTGTGCAAACTAAAGAAGAGAGTCTCCCACAAGCTTGGGGGAGGCTTCTCCAATTACTTAATGCTTTGCCTGATCATCCTCTCAAGAAAAATGAAATACTTAATATCTTTTATGATGGACTAACCGATGCTTCTAGGGACCACCTAGATAGTTGTGATGGTTGTGTTTTCAGGGAATGAACTGTTGAGCAAGCTGAAGTATTATTGAAAAATATGTTGAGTAATGATAATGATTGGACTCTTCTCGAACCACCACCTAAACCAACTTCAAAGAAGAGAGGTATTCTATTTCTCAGTCCCGAAGATATGCAAGAGGCAAAGAAATCTATGAAAGAAAAAGGTATTAAAGCTGAAGATGTTAAGAATTTACCACCTATTGGAGAAATACATGGTCTTGATAACCCGACATAGGTAGTAGAGGTAAATTCTCTCTATAGATTTGATGAAGGTGATATTCCTTATAATAAATCTGCTAGGCAATGCTTGGATGAATTTGATAACTTTATTGTTAAACAAGAAAACTCCAATGCATATGTTAGAAGACAATTGAAATGAAATGCTTATATGCTTGAACACTTGAGTGACTATATGTGTAGAACTGTTAATGACCTCAAGTTTGTTACTAAACATGCTTCCATGGTAAAAACTCAAGTAGAACAAGTTCTCAAGGAACAAAATGATTTGCTGAATGAGATGAATAATAAGAACAATGATCATGCTATTAGAGTTGTGACTAGAGGTGGTAAAATGACTCAGGAACCTTTGTATCCTAAAGGCCATCCTAAGAGAGTTGAGAAAGACTCTCAAAGAATTAATACTGATGCACCTAGTCCTTCTAAAAATAAAAAGATGATAGGACTTTGCATGCTTCTAGTGAACCTGTTATAGACACACCGGAGAACCCAAATGATATTTCTATTTATGATGCTAAAACAAAATCAGGTGATGAACATGAACCTAGTAATAATGATAATGATGATGTTCATGTTGATGCTCAACCTAGTAATGATAATGATGTTGTCGGATTCAGGGCTCCGTAGACCCAAGAAAGGTTCAAACTCTGGGGTGCTTGCGAAGAACTCAATCTCCCCAGCCTACCGACTTGTCGATCTCACCGCCTAGCTCGATGAACAGGAAAGGAAAGGGACTCAGCAGTTTACCCAGGTTCGGGCCACCTTGCGGTGTAAAACCCTACTCCTGCTTTGTGGTGGATTGGCCTTGAGGTGGGCTGAGGATGAACTAGTACAGAGGGAGAACAACCTCAGGAGGAGTGTTCTTGTGCTGGTGTGAGCTGGTGAGGATGCTCTAGGTATCCTCCTCGGTCCCCCTTCTATGGTGGTGGCCTAGCTATATGTATAGTGGCCTCGGTCCTCTTCCCCCAAAAATGAAGGCGGGAAGGGATCCCACAACGGCCAAGTTTGAAGGGAGACAATTAGTACATCTTATCCTGACAAAAGGTGGTCTTCGCCTGCAAAGCTTCTGGTCATGACGTCGTGGTGGGCTCGGCAATTTCCTCCGTCCTGCCGTCCTGGTCTGGTAGCACGGGAATGGAAACCTTTGGCTGATCCCTTGGGACTCTGCGTCTGCGCTTGCTTCCTTAGCACCGAAGAGGAAACCTGCTATACTGCACCTGCTGGCGCCCGCCTGGCCTTGGTCGTCATGGCTTGCGTCATCTAAACCTCATGAGGTGGGGCTTGCATGGAAATCTCCGCTCCTCAGGAGCCGGCCTGGGGAAGCCGCTCCCTCTCGAGGTCTTGGCGTCGTCCACCTCGCGAGGCTTGGCCCCTTGCGAGGGTCTTGTGTTGTCGATGCTGGAGAAGGGCCGTACCAGGCCGCTGATGAAGCCACGCCATGGGCCGCAGACAGGCATGTCTGGGTACCCCGGTTCCCAGAACACCGACAGTAGCCCCCGGGCCCAAGGCGTGCTCGGACTTGGCTTCGAGGCAAAGCCAAAGGGCAAGGACGAAGCGCCGCGGGCCCTAACCGCCTGCGGACCCGGTCGACGCGTGGCGCTTGATGGGACGTGGGCGTCTCCGCTTCCCCATGATGCCTCGACAACCGTCCGACTTGACAATAACCTGCTGCATGCAAAAATATCATCATTACCGGAGATCATGGAGGCCGGCGGTTGGCCTCCCTTTGGCTATAAATGGGAGGAGGGGCGGAGCCCCCTACTCATCTCCGTCTTCCCGCTATTTTCTTCTTCTTCCTTCTTGCCTCGCCATCTTAACGAAGCGTCCATGGCGCCGATAAGGAGGGTTTCCGCGTCGAAGAAGGGAAAAGCCCCTCGGGAGGAGCCCGGGCCACTCCCGCCGAAGAAGAGGCACGGCCGCTCCCGCGACGCCGGCGAAGAGGCCGAGGTGACGCGGCCTTGGCATGAGCGGGCTCCATCGGGCTTCCCGATCCCTATGTACGCCCGCGCGCAGGGCCTTGCGCTTGGAGATAGCGCCCAGCGCCGCGTGGGCCAGGGTCGTGGAGGAGGACAGGTGGCGGCTGCCCGGCCTTCCAGCTTACGAACTCATGCCAAAGGTACGTCATGCGAGTTCGTGGTGTGGGCGGCAATGCTGCCACGCACGTGGATCGGGCTCCCACAGTTCTTCACGGAGGAGATACCGCCAAGGGGGCCCGTTGAGCTGTGGCTGCAACACGGCGGGTGCTGGAGCCAAGCTACCGAAGCGGAGGTCGAGGTCGTCCGCCCCGGCGAAGTCTTCATGACTCGGGGATGGGGCGAGGTCGCCCGCGCCTGTTGCCCGTAGGGGGCCCTCGCCATCCACTTTGAATACGATGGAGCCTCCACGATTTTCTTCAAGGTCTTCGGCGAAGACGGTCGGAGCCTGGAGTACTGCTCCGGAGGAGATGATCCACACGGCGCAGCCACGGGTGCTGAACTTGCCCTTGGCGTTGCCAGCAGCTCCTCTGGTGACAGCAGGTCTCCAGAATCCAGCGACTCTCCAGAGTCCAGCGATGACGATAGCTACGAGCCACCGAGCTCTCGCCAAGCGCGGAGCACGGCAGCGGCGTCGACTCGGCACCATCGGTGATGTCCTGAGGTTGGGGTTCTCCAAAGTCCCTTCTTTTGTTCTTCCTGCACAAAATCGTGACGAGCCCCATGGGGGCATGTAAGAACTGTAATGCTTTTGCCTTTGTGTTATTGTTCCTAGTTCGATGCTGCGATCGCATATTTCATTTTGGCATGGTGCTCCCTTTCGTTCTCGCGGTAGCTTTAGCGCTCTACGCTGACAGGACCCAGTCCCCAGGCGGCTCCAGCCGTCACTGGTATGCCAGGTCGCGATGCCGTGGTCAAGGCCAGGAGGTGGGCAGCCCGAGGTCCGGTAAGAGCCCTTGAGGCACGATGCTCAGGAGGTCCCCTTTAGCGCGCAAGCAGCCCCCTAAAGACCGATAGGGAAAACGGCCTTGCCCGAGCGAGATCGCAAAAATCAAAATACTGGGTTGTGAGATTTACGCCGACATGTATGTGGTGACTTATCTTGGCAGGCCTGCAGCGATTCCTCCGCACGACGCCTGACTGCGTCCTGGTGGTGGTGGTTCTAGGCAGGGCTCACGCCGGTCCCCTTTTTCTTGCTCATCTGGATGCTCTACGTTCTTGGGTCCCAACCCTCGAGCGAGGCTCAGCCGCCGCTAGTATGCCAGGTCGTGATGCCGTGGTCAAGGCTAGGGGGTGAGGGCTCGAGAACCAGTAGGAGTCCCTGAGGCGCGATGCTCAAGGACCCCCCCTTTAACGTGCAAGCGAATTGCGTGAAAAAGGAGTGGCCTGCGGGAGCCGCTCGTAGTCTGGTTTCGGAGGTTCCTGCGAGTTTGTACACATAGCTGCGCTTGCCACCAAGCCATTGATCTTTCCGCAAGAAGACGAAGGCACTGAGGATCCGGTGAGGTGACGTGCGTGGGGCGGGCCGCGAGCCAGAGCTCGATCTCTCAGGTTTATCAGTGCGGCAGGGATGGACCCGAGCACAGGCGCCATGCCAGCAGCCCTCGTGGCGGGATGAGCAATAGGCGGGTTCGCTACGCGTGGAGGCCGCGAAGGGGCGACAGGACACCGGGCAGGCAGGTGATAATCATAAAGCAACTCATGAAGAGGTAAGGCCAGCTCTGATAGATGCAAAGAATGATACATGCCATAGGGACGGACCCATACGGCTTGGGGATATTGCAGCCCGAGGGGCGCCCCCAACTGAACAAACTGAAAAATGTCACCTGACACCATTGCTGAAGAAGTGTTGGAGTAGCTGAAGACGCGAGCCGCAGAAGTCGTTCCTCATGAGTCGTCCAGGTCCTGAGCCTCGTGAGGCCCCGGTGGCCCGTGGGGCTCGCGAGGGTCCGGCGCCTCCTCCGACAGGATCGCCTGGTGCCTGGCCTCGTGAGCCGCCAGGACGCTCTGCATGTGGCGCTGGTGCGTGGTAGCCTGGTTCAGCAAACCGAAAGGCATGCGAACATAGCTGTGACGGGGGCCCTCGCACTGGCCCAGGTGGGATGGCCAGTAGAGCTCCTGAGACGCGGCCCGGTTGAGCCCTGGGATGTTGATGCAGACGCGCAGCCCACTGCCCTCTTCAGGGGAGGGAGCTGCGCTTGGTGGTGGTGGGGCGACGCTCGCCTAGCATGGCCCTGGCCTCCTGAAGATCCTCGATCGCCTTGGTGATGAACTCTCGAGCGCCTGGCGCCTCGCGCCCTGTGCTCTTCTCGTGGAAGCACGCGATGAAGCATGCCTCCATATGGTGCCCGAACGCCTTCCTCGTGACACTGGCCAGGTCTGAGGCCCTCCAGAGGAGAGCCCCCAAGCCCAGCCTGAGAGGGGCGCCAGGCACGCCTTCCTATGCGAGAGGGGAAGGCGCCCCGTCAGTGGGCGCAGGTCCTGAGGCATGGTCGTCGGGCGCCCCATCCTCCTGGGGTCCTGGGCGGAGCAGCTGCTTCTTCTTCTTGGGAACGGCCTAGGGAGGGTAGGCGGCGCACTCATCGTCTGGGTTCTCGACTACTGCGGCCTGGTAGGCACGCTCGAGGGAGCACACCGCATCCTTCTCGTCGCAGGCGACCGTGATGATGCCGCCGCTCCCTGGCATCTTGAGGACATTGTAGCCGTGGTGAGTGGCGGCCATGAACTTGGCCAGGGCTGGATACCCGAGGATGGCATTGTACGGGAGGCGGATGTGGGCGACGTCGAAGTCGATGAGCTCAGTGCGGTAGTTGTTGTGCTTGGCGAAGGTGACAGGGAGGCGGATCTGCCCTATCGGGGTGGTGGAATCGTCGGTCACTCCTGAGAAGGGCTTGGTAGGCTGAAGCTGGTCGTACGGCACCTGGAGTCTGTTGAACATCTCGACGGAGAGGACATTGAGTCCCGCACCACCATCGATGAGTGTCTTGGTGACGAGGACGTTGCTGATGGTAGGAGAGCAGAGCATTGGGAGCACGCCGGCAGCGGCCGCGCACTTGAGCTGGTCAGTAGAGTCGAAGGTGATGGCGTACTTGGAGCACCTGAGCAGACGCGTCGCCTCGAGCTTGGGGAGGGCCGCGTTCACCTCATGAGCGAACTGCTTGAAGATGCGGCGAGAGGTGGGAGCCTGAGCGCCGCCCAGGATGCAAGCCATGGCACGAGGCTCTTGGAAGCCCCCAGCCCCATCATCTTAGTGGTGGTCATCATTCCTCCTTGGCGGCGGTGGCAGCGGAGGAAGGCCGGCGTTGCCCTGAGGGCGGTCCTCATGAGGCTGATCTCTCCAGGGGCCCTCGCGAGGCTGGCCCTGCCAGCGATCCTCACGGGGCTGGTCGCGCCAGTCCTGGCGGGGGTCGTGGTTGTCCCAGCGTCCGCCACCTCGGCCTCCTCCATGGTCGTAGCCGCGGTCGTTGCGCTCAGGGCGGCGGCCAAGGCGCCCGTCCCAGATGGCCCTGAGCTCTTGGCAGTCATTGGTGTTATGGCAATGCACGTTGTGGAAGATGTAGAATGGACGACTGCCCTTGGAGGTCTCCGGGTAGTCGCAGCTGCACTTCGTCTCAGGTTCAGCCGCGAGGACAGCTGGCCCCTTGCGCTTCACGTCCTTGGCCATGGCCTTCTTGTCTTCTGGGTCAGCTTCTAGGAGCTCGAGGAGGGTGAGGCGACCTTCCTCGGCCCTGGCGCATCTGGCTGCCATGTTAAACATTTCCAGAGGCGAGCAAAGGTCCTCGTGCATGGCGAGCTCTTCCATCATCTTGACATCTCAGACGCCATTAGTGAACGCGGAAATGATGGCCTCGTCCGTCACCTTGGGAATCTTGAGGGGAACGTTGGTGAAGCGCTAGATGTACTTGTGCAAGATCTCCCCAGGCTATTGCTTGACGCGCCGCAGGTCGCCTACAGCTAGAGCACGGTCTCGAGTGCCCTGGAAGTTGGCAATGAAGCGCTCCCGCATCTCATCCCATGAGGAGATCGATCCAGCGGGGAGGTTCAGGAGCCATGAGCGCGCACCGTCCTTGAGGGCCATGGGAAACCAGTTCGCCATAACCTTCTCATCACCGTTGGCTGCCTCGATGCTCAGCTCATAGAGCTGGAGGAACTCTGCAGGGTTGGGGGTGCCGTCGTAGTGTGGATGCAGGTCTGGATTAAACTTCCCTGGCCAGACGACGCCACACAGCTCCGGGGTGAACGCACGGCAGCCCGCCGCACCCACGGGAGCTCGCGCAGAGGGGGAGCCTGGACTTGGCGCTCGTGCACCGCCGCCTCAGGCAGCATGCGGTCTTGACGTGGGGGCGCTGGGAGCACGCGCGCCTCTCCTTGGGGACGCTACAACACTTGGCAGCTTTCTTCGTCGCGCGCCGGCGCCCTGCGCGGCGGGTTGCGCTGAGGAGCCTCACACCTTGGCTCGAGGGCGACTTCTTGCCTGGGAGGTGGAGGAGGCGCACCGTGATTCACGTCGCCCGCAAGAGGTGGCTGGGGAGGCGGTGAGTGAGACGGAGTAGGGGTCTCTCCAACGGCGCTGACGAGCTCGGTGATGCGGTCCACCCAGTCTTCGTAGAGGTCGTCGGTCGGGCAATAACGCAGAAGCTCGCACGCCATGAGCAACGCGGCCTGCACATTCGCCGGGCCGCGACGGGCATGGGAGGATGAAGCAGCTGCCGAAGTCAGCGACAGGGTGGTGGTGCGCTCGTCGTGCCGTATAGAGGGATGCAGCGACGAAGCCTGCTGCTCGTGTGGGCCACGGGGCCGGTGGCAGCATTTGTCACAGGCGACGGGGAACGACGGGGGGCGCTGTTGCCCGCAGGTATGGTCTAGGCGACACGGGCGGCGAGAGCTGCCCAGCGCTCAGTGCGAACTCGACGAGCGTCGGCCATGGGAACGGTGGAACGGCGGCGAATCGGTCGGCGGAAGAGAGGCTCCGACGCACCCCTACCTGGCGGGCCAAATGTCGGATTCAGGGCTCCGCAGACCCAAGAAAGGTTTGAACTCTGGGGTGCGTGCGAAGAACTCAATCTCCCCAGCCTACCAACTCGTCGATCTCACCGCCTAGCTCGATGAACAGGAAAGGAAAGGGACTCAGCAGTTTACCCAGGTTTGGGCCACCTTGCGGTGTAAAACCCTAGTCCTGCTTTGTGGTGGATTGGCCTCGAGGTGGGCTGAGGATGAACTAGTATAGAGGGAGAACAACCTCAGGAGGAGTGTTCTTGTGCTGGTGTGAGCTGGTGAGGATGCTCTGGGTCTCCTCCTCGGTCCCCTTTCTATGGTGGTGGCCTAGCTATATTTATATTGGCCTCGGTCCTCTTCCCCCAAAAATGAAGGCGGGAAGGGATCCGACAACGACCAAGTTTGAAGGTAGACAAGTAGTACATCTTATACTAACGAAAGGTGGTCTTCGCCTGCAAAGCTTCTGGTCGTGACATCGTGGTGGGCTTGGCGATGACCTCTATCCTGCCGTCCTGGTCTTGTAGCATGGGAATGGAAACCTTTGGCTAATCCCTTGGGACTCTGTGTCTGCGCTTGCTTCCTTAGCACCGAAGAGGAAACCTGCTGTACCGCACCTGCTGGCACTCGCCTGGCCTTGGTCGTCATGGCTTGCGTCATCTAAACCTCACGAGGTGGGGCTTGCATGGAAATCTCCGCTCCTCAGGAGTCGGCCTAGGGAAGCCACTCTCTCCGGAGGTCTTGGCGTCGTCCGCCTCGCGAGGCTTGGCCCCTTGCGATGGTCTTGCGTTGTCGATGCTGGAGAAGGGCCGTACTAGGCCGCTGATGAAGCCACGCCGTGGGCCGCAGGCAGGCAAGTCTGGGTACCCCGGTTCCCTGAACGCCGACAGATGTGGAGATAGAACATGTTGTTGATCTTGATAACCCACAACCTAAGAATAAAAGATATGACAAGAGAGACTTCATTGCTAGGAAACATGGAAAAGAAAGAGAACCATGGGTTCAGAAACCCATGCCCTTTCCTCCTAAACCATCCTAGAAAAATGATGATGAAGACTTTGAGCGCTTTGTTGAAATGCTTAGACCTGTCTTTTTGCGTATGCGTTTGACTGATATTCTGAAAATGTCCCCTTATGCTAAGTATATGAAAGATATTGTTACTAATAAGAGAAAGATACCGAAAGCTGAAATTTCCACCATGCTTGCTAATTATACATTTAATGGAATACAAAAGAAACTAGGAGATCCTGGAATACCAACTATATCATGCTCCATTAAAAGAAACTATGTTAAAACTGCTTTATGTGATCTTGGAGCCGGTGTTAGTGTTATGCCTTTCTCTTTATATCATAGACTTGAATTGGATAAGTTGACACCAACTGAAATATCTTTGCAAATGGCTGATAAATCAGCTGCTATACCCATCGGTATTTGTGAGGGTGTGCCTGTCGTAGTTGCAAATGTTACTATTTTAACGGACTTTGTTATTCTTGATATACTCGAGGACGATAGTATGTCGATCATCCTTGGTAGACCATTTTTGAATACTGCAAGGGCTGTTATTGATTGCAATAAAGGCAATGTCACTTTTCATATTAATGGTAATGAGCACATGGTACACTTTTCGAAGAAACAACCTTGAGTGAATAGTATCAATTCTATTGGAAAAATTTCAACAATTACTATTGGCTGTTTTGAATTCCCTATTCCTATTGTCAAAAAGAAATATGATATTCTTATTGTTGGGGACATGCATATCCCCGTTGAGGTAACCTAGTGTTATACGAAGATTCTCCGGTTTCATGTCATTCGAAAGAAGTTTGTTAATAAGACTTGATCAACCTTGTTAATGGATTCCTTTTGACGGGAATGAGATGGATGAATTTAGTAAACACAACTCTCTGTACCCACTTTTTACTTTCTGTTATTTAGAATAAATAAAGCAAAAATACTATTATTTTTCTATTTTCTGAATTATCCGTGCAATAAAAAATGACCAGAAAATAAAAGTTCTCCAAATGCCTTGAAAATTTAGTATGATTTTTTCTATATTATTTAAGAATTTTTGGCACTGAACACACCTCAGGGGGGTGCACCAGTGGGCCACTTGCCCACAAGGCACACCCACCCCCAGGGCGCGCCTAGAGGGCTTGTGGGTCCTACGTGTGTCCCCTCACTTATTCCAGCCACCCATCCACTTCGTCTTCCTCCAGAAAAAATCACACCATTGCTCAAACCCGTGTTCTTGCTCATTTTGCTGCCATTTTTGATCTCCTTGCTCGGAACTCCATTTGAGAAACTGTTTCGGGGGATTGTTCATTGGTATGTGTCTCCTCTGTTGGTCCAATTAGTTTTTGCTATAGAGCTTTATATATTGCAAATTTTTGCTGTTGTGGTGACCATGTTCTTGAGCTTGCATGTCAAATTTATATGGTCCAAAATAGTTTTCTTGCATGATATAGCCTCTAGACACTTGAAGGAGTAGTTGCTATTAGTTTTGTTGAGTTTGGTTCACTTTTATTTTGAGTCACTCAAAATTTCAGAATTTTTTCATAGGAAAAAGAAACCATGAGGAGGTGGTTAAGGGGTTCTTCAAGCCGGAATTTGGAAGGAAATGAAAATGAGGAGAAGAAGAAGCCCAAGTACAACCTTCCTCGCGATGTGGAGGTTCGGCCGTGTGAATGGCCAAGTGACACATTCTTGAGGGAGGCAGGAATTTATGATGATTATTATTATTATTTGGCGGAGAATGCATGCCTCCTTCCTTTCCTCCAAGCAGTGGGAGCCACAGGAGCTCGTCATCCAGTGGAACCCTCAGGACCCTCCACAGTATCGAGGAGAGGCTTATTTCGAGCCATGGCTATAGACCAACTTAGGCCAAAAGACTAAGCTTGGGAGAGTACGTATTTCTCACCGACATTACGTTCATGTTCACACATTCATTCCAGTTGTCGGTGTTCATACTTTTTCATTGTATTATCCATGTTAGTTTATTTTTCTTGCTTTCTTCTTGTGTGTTTGAAAAACTTTGACAAAATCCAAAAAAATTAGTTCTTGTTTCTTTTTAGCTTTTCATTCTAGTTTATTTAGTTGTAGTATTAAAAGAAAACCCAAAAATATTTCTCGTTCTTCTTTACTTGTTGGTTGCTTTCCCGTGTAAATAGTTTTTCTCATTTTCGTTTACTTGCTTCAGAAAAACAAAAACTCCAAAAATATTTCAGTGTGTTTCTTTGAAATTCTTTTCCTTTTTCTTTGGGTCGTAAGGAGAAGACCACGATGAAAATATTGAGTGGCTCTCATATGCATTATTGTTGATCTAACAAAGAGCCCATATTACCTTGTCTTCTCCTTTGAATAAAGGTTTGCAGATTCCAGCTTACTCCAATGCATGTGCACTATTATTATTATTCACATCATTCGGTCATGCAAGTGAATGGCAATAATGACGATATATGATGAAATGATTGAGATGAAGAAAAGCTGGTATGAACATGACCTATTTTTTTTTGTAAATATGATTAGCTCATTGTTCTTGATTCAGCCCATTATGAATGAAACATGTTTGCAATGACAACAAGAGATTATAGTTACTCATGCCATGCTTAATTATCTAGGAGTGGATAATGGTTTGTCTTGTGTGCCAACATGCAATTTAAAATGGTTGTGATGTAGTATGATAGGATGGTATCCTCCTTTGAATGACTCAAGTGGCTTGACTTGGCACATGTTCACGCATGTAGTTGAATCAAAAACAACATAGCCTCCACGATATTTATGTTCATGGTGATTTATATCCTACTCATGCTTGCATTCAATGTTGATTAATCTCAATGCATGTTTGTGACCATTGTCGCTCTCTAGTTGGTCGCTCCTCAATCTTTTTGCTAGCCTTCACTTGTACTAAGTGGGAATACTGCTTGTGCATCAACTTTTTTAAACCCAAAGTTGTTCCATATGAGTCCACCATACCTACCTATATGCGGTATTTACCTGCCGTTCCAAGTAAATTTGCATGTGCCAAACTCTAAACCTTCAAATAATAATCTGTTTTGTATGCCCGAATCGCTCATGTAGCAACTGGGTGCTGTCAGTATCTTCCATGCTAGGCGGGTTATTCTCACGGTGAGTGTTTATTCACTTATCATTCATGAGAAAGTGGCTGGTAATCGGGATGCCCAGTTCCATGCTCAAAATCAAATCAAAATATAATAATTAAACAAAACTCCCCCAGGACTGTTGTTGGTATGGACGGTACCATGGGGATTCGGCTAGCCGTGGAGTGTGATTGTTGGTGGAGGGGAGTAAAAACTTTACTATTCTGTTTGGGAACTGCCTATAATGTATCTAGCATGGAAGATAGTGAGATCTCTTGGTTGTTATGTTGACAATGAAAGCATACCGCTCAAAATTATATTCCTCTCTGTTTTAAAAGCTCCAAGCCCTAGCACCTCTGCAAATCCCTGATTCCCTCTGCGAAGGGCCTATCTATTTACTTTTATTGTTGAGTCATCGTCTTCTTATAAAAAGCACCAGTTAGAGAACACCACTGTCATTTATATGCTTTGTTATTAATTGATGTTGAGTATGAGTGTGACTGGATCTCTTTTGCCATGAATTATAATGTCTAGTCAGTCCTTGATCTTCATGGGTGCTCTGCATTTATGTTTTGTGGTCTCAGAAAGGGCTAGCGAGATACCATTATGTTATATTATATCATGATTGTTTTGAAAAAGTGTTGTCATCCGAGATTTATTATTATTGCTCGCTAGTTGATTATGCTATTGATATGGGTAAATGTGAGACCTAAATGTTATTGTGAATATGGTTAGTTCATAATCTTTGCTGAAAACCTGAATATTGGGTAGACATATTTGCAGCAACAAGATCAAACAGAGTTTTTAAAAGTTTTTCTTTGTCACTTTCAGTTTGTCAACTGAATTGTTTGAGGACTAGCAATGGGTTAAGCTTGGGGGAGTTGATACGTCTCCATCATATCTACTTTTCCAAACTCTTTTGCCCTTGTTTTGGACTCTAATGTGCATGATTTGAATGGAACTAAACCCAGACTGACGCTGTTTTCAGCAAAATTGCCATGGTGTTATTTTTGTGCAGAAATCAAAGTTCTCGGATTGACCTAAAAAATTTACAGAGAATTTTTGTGGAATATAAAAAAAATACTGGTGCAAGAAGTAAGCACTGGGGGCCACCCAGAGGCCACAAGCCCTGGGGCGCACCCACCCCCTGGGGCATGCCCTGTAGGCTTGTGGGCCCCCTGGACCTCCTCCGACCCTAATTCCAACTCTATAAGTATCTATTCGTGGAGAAAAAAAATGAGAGAGAAGGATTCATCGCGTTTTACGATACGGAGCCGCCGCCGCCTCCTGTTCTTCACCGGGAGTGCTGATCTGGAGTCCGTTCGAGGCTCCGGAGAGGGGGATTCATCACCATCATCATCATCAACCTTTCTCCATCACCAATTTCATGATGCTCACCGCCGTGAGTGAGTAATCGATCGTAGGCTTGCTGGACGGTGATGGGTTGGATGAGATTTATCATGTAATCGAGTTAGTTTTGTTAGGGTTTGATACCTAGTATCCACTATGTTCTGAGATTGATGTTGCTATGACTTTGCTATGCTTAATGCTTGTTACTAGGGCCTGAGTGCCATGATTTAAGATCTGAACCTATTATGTTTTCATGAATATATGTGAGTTTTTGACCCTATCTTGCAAGTTGTAGACACCTATTACGAGTTATGACCCGCATACCCCAAGGTGACAATAATTGGGATTCTTTCCGGTGATTCCCGTAGTTTGAGGAGTTCATTTATTCACTAAGTGCTAATGCTTTGGTCCAGTTCTCTATTAAAAGGAGGCCTTAATATCCCTTAGTTTCCATTAGGACCCATCTACCATGGGAGGGTAGGACAAAAGATGTCATTCAAGTTCTTTTCCATAAGCACGTATGTCTATATACGAAATACATGCCTACATTATATTGATGTATTGGAGCTAGTTCTATGTCACCCTAGGTTATGACTGCTACATGATTAATATTGTCCAACACAATTATCATTGCCGATCCAATGCCTACGAGCTTTTCACATATTGATCTTTGCTAAGTTACTTTCGTTGCTGCTGCTATTACAATCACTACAAAACTACTACTATTACAATTGCCACAGTTACTGTTACTTCCATATTACTTTGCTACTAAATACTTTGCTGCAGATATTAAGTCTTTCAGGTGTTGTTGGATTGACAACTCAACTGCTAATACTCGTAAATATTCTTTGGCTCCCCTTGTGTCGAATCAATAAATTTGGGTTGAATACACTACCCTCGAAAACTGTTGCGATCCCCTATACTTGTGGGTTATCACAAACCTACGGGTACGTGGGTAGTAGCTAGATAGCTTCTTCTCTCTTTTTTTGATCTTCAATACAATGTTCTCCTCGATGTTCTTGGAGATCTAGTTGATGTAATGACTTTTTGCGGTTTGTTTGTTGTGATCCAATGAATTGTGAGTTTATGTTCAGTTCTATCTATGAATATTATTTGAGTCTTCTCTGAACTCTTTATGCATGATCTTTATAGCCTTGTATTTATTCTCTGAAACTTTGGTTTGGTTTGGCCAACTAGATTGATTTTTCTTGCCATGTGAAGAGGTGCTTTGTGATGGGTTCGATCTTACGGTGCTCAATCTCAGTGACAGAAGGACACATGACACACATGTATTGTTGCCGTTAAGGATAAAAAGATGGGGTCTATTCCTACATGAATATATCTTGTCTACATCATTTCATCGTTCTTATTGCGTTACTCCATTTCATGATGAACTTAATGCACTACATGCATGCTGGATAGCGGTCGACGTGTGGAGTAATAGTAGTAGATGCAGGCAGGAGTCGGTCTACTAATCTTGGATGTGATGCCTATATACATGATTGCCTTGGATATCATCATAACTATTCGCTTTTCTATCAATTGCACAACAGTAATTTGTTTACCCACCATATGCTATTTTCTCGAGAGAAGCCTCTAGTGAAATCTACGGCCCCCGGGTCTATTTTCCTATCATATAAAACCAAAAATACCTTGCTGCAATTTTTCTTTATTTATTTTATTTTGTGTTTTTGTTAGATCTATTTATCCAATCTCATACAATTTAATCTATCTCAATACCGAGGAGGGATTGCCAACCCCTCTTACGCTTTGGGTTGCAAGTATTTGTTATTTGTGTGCAGGTGTTGTTTACATAGTGTGGGTGGATCCTGCTACTGGATTGATAACCTTGGTTTCATAACTGAGGGTACTTACCGTTGCTATGCTGCATCATCCTCTCCTCTTCGGGGAAATAGCAACGCAGATACAAGCAATCAGGAAGAATTTCTGGCCGTGTTGCCGGGGAGGATCAAGTCTTCCGTTCACGTGTCAATCTCTGGCACAAGGGAGACGCCATCGACATCTATCAGGTACACAATCACAAATATCATCTCCTTGCAATTTACTTTATTTTCCATTTGCCTCTCGTTTTCATCTCCCCCACTTCTAAAAAGTTTTCACAAAAATACAAAAATATTTTCTGTTTGCCTTTTTTGCTTGTTTGCTATCTTTGCTTGTGTTTCCATGTGCCTTCTATTTGCTTGCATCTTCGCTTGCTAAAATCTAATGATATGGATCCTCGTCCACTTGCTAATCTTTTTAAAAGATCCAATTATGATGAACCAATTGCTAGTAAATTGAGTTCATTAGATTATCTTTATGAAGTTTTGCTTTATATTCGTGAATTTGAAAATTGTGATGAAGTGTTAAAAGAAGAAATTTATAAAGTGATTCACGATAGCTCCTTGAATGAAAAGTATTATTGCAATGATGTTATTATAAATTCTATTAATGTCAATTGTGCTAATAATATGCAAAACCCTAAGCTTGGGGATGCTAATTTTGCTATGTTCACTACTTATTGCAATGATCATGATTGGGGTGATTCTTCTTATGATCTTGAAAATTTATTTAAGCCTCATGATGAATATGTTAGTGATAATAATGTTTGCAATAATATTGAAAGTGGGTTTGGAAGAGCATCAACTTTAGGTAAAAATAATCCCACATATTTGGAGAGTGCTCAATCTCATGATTTTTTTTATAAAAGTGGGTTTGGAGAGGTCATGACTTTAGTTGATGTTAATCCCACTATCTTGGGAGATTATAAGACTTTTATGCATGTGGATCATGAAGAGAAAATTTTATATGATAGCTATATTGTTGAATTTCATTATGATCCTACATGTAATTATTATGATAGAGGAAAATATGGTTGTAGACATCTTCATGTTAATAAATTACCTCTTGTTATGTTGAGATTGTCAATGCTTTATTCCTCTTCCTTGCATATGCTAGATATTTCTTGTCCTGATAATTTGTTTGCTTATAAAATCCTTATTCATCGGAAGTATGTTAGACATAAATGTGTTTGTCACATGTATTATGATGCTCTCTTTGTGTATTCCAAAGGAGAAGGGTGGCATGGGATTTTGAGATATCCATTCTTTTATCCTTGCCATGATAGCTAAACAATGCTGGCGATTTATTGAGAATTATGACTCACTTTGTGCTAGAGTCCTTCGAGCTAAATGCTACCCCTTTGTTGATATATTGAATAGCACGTTAAAGAAAGGGGCATCATTTGTATGGCAAAGTATCTTTGCAGGGATTCAAACCTTCAAGAAGGGATGCATTTGGAGAGTTGGGGATGGTGTGAAGATTCTTGGATTCCGAACAGTCCTTCCAGGAAAATAATTACAGTTCAAGGTAACTGTGTTTTGACATATGTGAATGAGCTAATTGATCCTATTTCTGGTGAGTGGGATGAACAGTTAGTGTGAGATAATTTTTGGCATATTGACGCGGATCGTATCTTGCAAATCCCACTTGCACATCAGGAGTTGGAGGGTACTATTGCATGGCATTTTACGAAAAGTGGTACCTTTAGTGTACGGTCTACGTATTATGTTGAATGGGAAGATCAGTTTGGGGGCAAATTGGAGAGCAATGGGGAACAGTCCTGTTTGCCGAACCACCCTGTTTGGAAGAAAGTTTGGAACCTGAAAATGCCTAGAAAAATTAAGATATTCGTGTGGAGTTGTCTACATAATACAATTCCTTTCCTTTGCACACTTGCAAATCGCCATGTGGCCAGTAGTGGTCAGTGCCCGTTGTGCCAGGGAGGTGCAGAGGATATTAAGCATGCATTATTTACATGTGGCCGGGTGAACATGATTTGGAGGGAACTAGGTTTGCATGAAATAATAGAACAAGCACTTGTGGTGGATCGCTCTGGTGCAAAAGTGATGGAATTTTGAGATTCCAGAAATTATTGCTTTGACTTGCTACTACCTATGGTGGAAGAGAACAGAGTTAGTAAAGGGAGAACAAGTACAGACACCTGATCGTATAGCTTTGGCTATACACGCTCTATCTCTGAACTTTGTACGCACATCATGGAAAACAGAGAAAACTATTCGCCAAAATAGCTGGAAGAAACCATTGTTTGGTTTCCAAATCCTTAACATGGATGCGTCTTTCTCTGATGATGATAACAATGGTTCTTGTGGAGCTGTCATTCGTGATCATATGGGAGGCTTTATTGTAGGAGCCATTGCTCGAATGGAACATGTAGCTGACGTGGTTACTACTGAATCGGAAGCGCTGCATCACGGACTTTTGCTCCTTCAGAGTCAGCGATGTGAGAAGGTTGTGGTCCAAACTGATAATGTGACTATTGATGATGCACTGAATAGAAACGAGGGTTACTTGTTGGTGGCTGCACCGATCCTCAATGAATGTCGAAGTCTACTTGCCAATTTCGAGAAGGTCCTTATTGAACATTGTAATAGGGAGTCGAACATGGTTGCCCATGAGCTAGCTAGTTTTGGGAGGTCTAATCCACCGATGTTGTGGTCGGATACACCTCGATGTTTTATTTTATCTTTATTAGCAGACGATGTAAATGTGATTTAAGTTAATAAAGCTAACCATGAAGGCCTTCCCCTAAAAAAATGATGCTCTCTTTGTGTTTCAATTTTGTCTTTCATGCGAGCATCATCAAAATTATCAATGCCTAGCTAAGATGCTTTAAAGAAAAGCGCTTGTTGGGAGGCATCCCAATGAATAAAATAATTTTTTTTTCTGTTTTCGTGTGTTGACACAATTATGCCTCTGTTATGATTATGTTTATTTATGTTTTAATTAGTGTTTGTGCCAAGCAATGCCTTTAGGATGGCTTGGGTGATAGTTGATTTGATCTTGTTGAAAAATAGAATCTTTTACGTCCAATAGCAGAATTGTTGAAAATCACTGGAGCGAAGAAAATCTCTGAATTTTTTGAGTTATATAAGTATGAGTAAAATTTGAGTCTTTACAGACTATTCTATTTTTTACAGATTCTGTTTTCGTTGCATTGTGTGCTTATTTTGATGAATCTATGGACTATACCAGGGGGGTATTAGCCATGGTAAAGTTAGAATACAGTAGGTATAATGCAATAACAAAATATGAATGGGTTTGCAACAATACTTAAAGCAAAGATTGTTTTTCCTATACTAACAGATCTCGCGAAGGTTTTTGTTGAGTTTTGTGTGATTGAAGTTTTCAAGTTTTGGGTGAGATCACGATGGATGAAGGAATAAGGAGTGAAAAGAGCCTAATCTTGGGGATGCCAATGGCACCCCAAGGTAATATTCAAGGAGAACCAAGCAACTAAGCTTGGGGATGCCCTGGAAGGCATCCCCTGTTTCTTCTAACGACCATCGATAATTTTACTTCGAGCTATATTTTTATTCGTCACATATCATGAGTTTTGCTTGGAGCGTCTTGTATTATATGAGTCTTTTCTTGTTTTGCTTTTTAGTTTGCCACAATCATCATTGCTGGACACACCTATTTGAAAGAGCCATAATTATGCCATGATTTGTTAGAATTGCTCTATGTGCTTCACTTAAATTTTTTGAGCTATGGAATTGCTCTAGTGCTTCACTTATATCTTTTTGAGCATGATGGTGCTTTAATTTTGAAGAAATATACCCTCATGCTTCACTTAGATTATTTTGAGAGTTAGTAAATTTTTAAAGAAATATCTTCTCAATGCTTCACTTATATTATTTTGAGAGATGAAAGTTGTTTTGAAGAAATATGTGCTCTCATGCTTCACTTAAATTTATTTGAGAGCTTTGTTAGTAGAAATGGTAAAATATGAAACTAGTCCCAAAGTGATAGATATTCAAGAGGGATATAATAAAAACTTTCATGATGATCATTGGATATTATAAACTTGATTCCTTGTAATAGTTTTGAGATATGGAGATAGTAATATGTGAGTCATGTTGGTGAGTAATTATGCTATAGTAGGAATATTGGTGTTAAGGTTTGTGATTCCCTATGCAAGCACGAAAGTCAATAGTTGTGCAATGAAATTACATCCTACTTGTGGTGCATTATTCGGTGTTAGTTATGTTTAATGCTCGTTTATGAGATTTTTTTGTTTTTTGGTTGGTTGCTTCTCAATCTATTTGTTAGCCTTTCCTTGTACTTAGTGGGAATACTATTTCTGCATCCAAACTCCTTAAACCAAGTTGTGCCAAATGAGTCCACCATACCTACCTATATGCGGTATTTCCTTTCCATTCCAAGTAAATTTGTATGTGCCAACTCTTATTTTCAAAATGAATTTCCTTTCTGTGTGCCCGTACCGCTCATGAAGCGGCAGGGGATGGCCAATATTTTCCATGCTAGATATTTTATTCTCAAGATGAGTGTTTATTCACTTGTCATTACACGAGAGTGTGGAAAGGTAATAGGGATTCCTAGTCCCGAAATGAAAATGAATTTTATTTTATGTTGTCAAATAATAAATTCCTTGGAAAGTGTTGGTATGGAAGGCACTCGTGGATACGGCTAGCATGGAAAGTATTGGAACCGCCTATGATCTATCTAGCATGGAAAGTATTGGGAATTCTTGGTCGTTTTCGTTGACGGGAAAAGCACGCCTCTCAAAACAAATTTATCTCTCAATTTAAGCTTTGAGCCGTGGCATTTCTACAAATCTCTCCTTCCCTATGCGAAGGTCCTATCTATTTACTTTTATACAATTTTTATTTTCATTGAGTCTCCATCTTCTCTTATAAAGCACCAACTAGGGAACACTATTATCATACTTGTGCATTGGGCATAGTTAATATTCGAGTGTGTTTCATGGATGGATCAATGATTGAGCATAATGGGCTAGGGATAGCTTCCTTTAGTGTTGATATTTTGAAAGACATGGTTGCTTGTTGATATGCTTGAGTATTAATGTCCTCATGTCAAATATAGACTATTGCTTTGAATCATCTAAAAGTCCAAATGTCCGTGTGACAAAAGAAAAGAATATGTGATAAACATGTTAGGCAACATTCCACATCAAAAATTCTGTTTTTATCATTTACCTACTCAAGGACGAGCAGGAATTAAGCTTGGGGATGCTGATACGTCGCCTACGTATCTATAATTTTTTATTGTTCCATGCTATTATATTATCAATCGTGGATGTTTTATATTTATTTACTAGCAACTTTATATCATTTTTTGGGACTAACCTATTGACATAGTGCCTAGTGCCAGTTGTTGTTTTTTGCTTGTTTTTTACTTCGCAGAAAATCAATACCAAACGGAGTCCAAATGCCACAAAACATTTTGGAGAATTTTTTTCTGCCCAGAAGACACCCGGGGAGCCCAAGAAGTGCACCAGAGGAGTCCCGTGGGGCCCACTAGGCAACAAGGCACACCAGAACCATGAGATCCAATCTAGAGGCCTTCTCTCGCACTCTGCCGGAGGGCTCAACGATCACAGAGGGGTTCTTCATCAACACCCTTGCCCCTCCGATGATGCGTGAGTAGTTTACTACAGACCTACGAGTTTGTAGGTAGTAGCTAGATGGCTTCTTCTCTCTTTTTTTGGTCTTCAATACAATGTTCTCCTCGATGTTCTTGGAGATCTATTTGATGTAATGACTTTTTGCGGTGTGTTTGATGGGATCTGATGAATTGTGAGTTTATGATCAGTTCTATCTATGAATATTATTTGAGTCTTCTCTAAACTCTTTTATGCATGATCTTTATAGCCTCGTATTTCTTCTCTGAAACTTTGGTTTGGTTTGGCCAACTAGATTGATTTTTTTTTGCCATGGGAAGAGGTGCTTTGTGATGGGTTCAATATTGCAGTGCTCAATCTCAGTGACAGAAGGAGACATGACACACATGTATCATTGCCATTAAGGGTAAAAAGATGGGGTCTATTCCTACATGAATAGATCTTGTCTACATCATGTCACCGTTCTTATTGCATTACTCCGTTTCTTCATGAATTTAATACACTCGATGCATGCTGGAGAGCGGTTGATGTGTGGAGTAATAGTAGTAGATGCAGGCAGGAGTCAGTCTACTAATTTTGGACGTGATGCCTATATGCATGATCATTGCCTTGGATATTGTCATAACTATTCGCTTTTCTATCAATTGCCCAACAGTAGTTTGTTTACCCACCGTATGCTATTTTCTCGAGAGAAGCCTCTAGTGAAATCTACGGCCCCCGGGTCTATTTTCCTATCATATAAAACCAAAAATACCTTGCTGCAATTTTTCTTTATTTATTTTATTTTGTGTTTTTGTTAGATCTATTTATCCAATCTCATACAATTTAATTTATCTCAATACCCAGGAGGGATTGCCAACCCCTCTTACGCGTTGGGTTGCAAGTATTAGTTATTTGTGTGCAGGTGTTTTTTACATGGTGTGGGTGGATACTCCTACTGGATTGATAACCTTGGTTTCATAACCGAGGGAAATACTTACCATTGCTGTGCTGCATCATCCTCTCCTCTTTGGGGAAATACCAACGCAGATACAAGCAATGATGCCCCAGACCCGGTACTAGCCTTGGATGTCGACAAGCTTCTGGCAGGCCAAGCCCGAAATCTGGAGTACCTTTTGTAACACCCCTGTGTAATAAGCACTGTGTTCTTCTGCTAATCCTGCCATGTCATCTTCATTTGCTATGCTTGATCACTTTTGGTTAAACACTTCAACTCAAATTTCTCTCTGAAAATCAATTCAAATTCAAGTGCAAAATAAAGTTACCCAAAAGTTGCTGGAAAAATGTTCACCTTCTAGCAAATATTCCAAAACAAATTGTTGTTATGGAAAACAACATTATCATCAACTCAAATGGGCCAAAGCATTTAAAATAATGCCAAAACATCACTTAAAATGCCATTTCCATTTTTGAAAAATTCAAATGGATTCCAAAACTCCCCAAACTTTTTGTGGCAGTGTCTAAACTCACCAGGGATTTAATGGGACACTTCCCAAGTTTTTCCTGAGTCAATAGACTGCCCAAATAATTCTTTTCCTCTCTGTGTTATTAAATAAAAAGAAAAACAGAAAACTGGAGAAGAAAAAAGAGAAAGGCCACTATGCACTAGGCCTAAGTGCACAGTGCGTGAGGCCCAGCCCACCAGGCCTCTTTCTCCCTCCTCCCTCTCTCTCACCTGTGCGTGTCACCGCGCCCATGACCGCAGTCCGTCGCTCCGTCTGTTCGTCGACACGGCGACGCCCACCGACGCGAGGAGGGGATAAGGACCCCCTCGGCCTCCCCTCCATCCTCATCCACTCCTTCCTCTCCCTCCAGATCCACTGCCACCGAGTGCCACCGTCGCCATGGCCGTGTCATAGCCGTGGCCACCGTCGATTCCGGGCTCCGTCAAGATGACCACGAGCTCCGTCATCGTCCACTCCTTCGTCCCTAACCTTGAGCAGGAGCTGGGAGGCCCTGCCGTTGCTGCTCTCCTCCGCCCCCTTCCGCCACTGTCGGCGGTGAACCTCTCCGATTCCGGCGCCGCTGCTGCTACTAAGCCATCATCGGGCCTACGTGTGCCCTCTCGGTGAGCTCGCGCTTCTTTCCCCTCACTCTGCGCCATCAATAGATGCCCGTAGCCACCCTTACCATTGCCGCCCGAGCGCTGCTCCGCCATGGCGCTCGTCGTCGTTGCAGCCGATGTCATGCTCGCCCGAGCACGTGAGCGTGCTCAGGACAACACGATGAGGCCGCCCGTGTCGTTAGATCGCCTCCCCGCAGTCTCTAGCTCCATTTCTGACCACGGTTGAACGCCGGCAGCCGCCGCACTGCTTGCCCCTGTCTCCACACTTCGTCTCCGGCCACGACACCACCAACCCTCGACGCAGCGTCGACTATTCGAACCGCCATCCGCGTCGCTTGCCGTGCTCCCTAGCGCCGAAACCATCGAGGCCCGAACTCTGGTGCCGCCTCCGCCACTCGCTGTCGCTCATCCGACCGTTTCCGTCGGCGCCACCACTGCGGTTGGACGCGGCTCGGACCCCTCGTTCGAGCGCGCCCATTCCTGAACCAAATGGACGCTGGAGCGCTATTTCCGGCGATGTCCAGAGAGCTCCGCTGTGTTCTGGTGTCGCCGGCGGTGAAACGCCGGCCGCCGCCAATGTGGCTGGGCGGGCCCCACCCCTGGCTCACTGCTAGTGGGCCTTGGGGGCCCCGTTGACTGGGTTGACCTCGACAACATGCTGACTGGGCAGCCCAGAGCCACTGACATGCGGGCCCCACCACATAATTAGTTAATTAAATCATTTTTATAAATAAAAGTTAATTAGTTAAGTTACTTAGTCATCGACAGGTGGGGTCCAGTAGCTAATTAACTCTGTTTAGTTAAAATAAAATTCTATTAGCCCCGCTGTCTATGACAGGTGGGACCCACTGGTCAGGTTTGACCTGGTCAGCGGGTCAGCTGGCTGCTAACATCATGCTGATGCAACGCTGACGCAATATTTCTTTTCTGCTAATTATATAATTCAGAAAATGCTAAAATCTTTGAAAATTCATAGAAAATAAACCGTAGCTCGGATCGAAAAACTTTATACATGAAAGTTGCTTAGAACTATGAGACGAATCCAACCGTGCCATCTGTTTCCATGTCGGGACCCTCTAAGTAGGTGAAACGCAACTTTTTGCCCATTTCTGATAGATGAATAGTGCATACATACTGGTTAATAAATTCAACTTTATTCTAAAATAACTAAAAAGGTTTAGACATGTCTTTAGGCAACTCTGCACTGCACGTTAGCATGTCATGATCTGTGTTGCATCTGTTTGCTATGTATTTATTTGTTTCCTCCCCCTCTTCTCTCTCAGTAGATCCCGGTACCGACGTAGTCCCCGAGACCGACGCAGCTCCGGAGACCGCCAACACCGTTGACGACCCTGCCTTTGCCGGCGAGCAACCAGGCAAGCACCCCCCCTTTTTGAACATACCGATATCGCCTATTCTTTCTCTCTTATGCTTGCATTAGAAATTGTTGCTGCTGCTGCTTACCCTATTTCTGATGCATAGCCTGTTTTTGTAACTACTGTTGATACCTACCTGCTTATTCTAAACTGCGTAGTATAGGCTAGATAGAGACCCACCAGAGACCCCACTTTGTCCCAATTGCCCCGCTGGATTATCAGATGACTCGATCAACATGATCGACAACCAGGCCCCGGCACCGCACATCACCCCCTTTAGTTGTACGACACTGTAGCGTTACTATCGAGTGCCGAGGGTGATACCTCATTTAGCACTTCTGATGTTAACTCTGTGGAGTAGCTATTCGGTCATGGTCATCGAGGGTGATTCCTCCTTCACCACTCTCGATAACGGCGCTGTCATGCAACACCTCAAGTGTGAACCCATCGAGGGTGATTCCTCCGAGTTCACCTTGACGGATACATCGTGTAGGAATCCAACGAGGGTGATACCTCAGATTCCCCTGATGTTATGGACACATGGATACTTGGACTTTACAACTGTTACTTGGAAAGTTGGGTCGACCCTGAGGGGTACCCGAGTGAGCATGAGATGCGAGCGATGTGGAGATGGGTTGACCTGGAGGGTGCCCATGAGATAATTACGAGGCATGGCCGGGCATTCTTAGCCCTTGCCGCAAGTCCTCGAGACGGGGCGACGGGGTCACATCGATCGTGAGTCTCTGCTCGTTACCGCATGCTACCAATACACTAACGATTTGGATATTTGATCCGAGTAGGCCTTTGGCCTGATAGCACTAACCATCACGTGGGAACAGTTATGGGCACTCTGCATTGTTTGCATCAGCCGAAGCTTAATAGACGTCATGCGACTGAGCGGTGCACGCCGGGTTGGACCGTGTTAAGCACCCTCCTTTGTAATGGAGGCTGCTAGGTCTGCTCACCGGCCGCCCACGCAACATGCAGGAGCGCCCGGGGCGATGGCCCAAGACCCCTGGGGGCATGGGTTAGTCCGATGTGCTGACCACTCTGTAAAGCCTAGGTCAAGTTGCGGCATATCGTTTGGCCAAGGCCGGGCATGACCCAGTAAAGTGTGTCTGTCCGGAGTTAATCGAGCGTGGTTGTAAGTTGGTGCACCCCTGCAGGGAAGAAAACATCTATGCATAGCCGGATCCTCGGTAACGGACGCTCGGAGTTGTATCCCGATCGATACAACTAGAACTTAATAATGAGATGAGAAATGGATATTAGGGCTCTGGGATCGCTTTCTCGCAGGGAGTCGAGGAAGGATCTCTGGGCGAGGTTGATACTTAATACTGCTACTACTTTATACTGTACTAATCTACACTCTTCTAATGCTGCAAGACCGCTGAAGATGCTAGTCTTCGATAGGACTAGGCCTTCTCTCTATTCTGGCATTTCTGCAGACCAGTCCACATATACAGTCTTTCTTTGATAATGTTGCATATGTAGTGTAGATCCTTGATTGCTGAGTACTTCGGATGAGTACTCACAGTTGCTTTGCTTCCTCTTTTTCCCCATATCCATTTGATGCAACAAGATGACGGAGCCCCTGAGACAGCTGCCCCCGCCGATGACTGCTACTACTACCCCGAGGGTGGTTACTACTACGAGTTGGCTGATGACAAGGAGTAGGTTCGGAGGGTCCCAGGCAGGAGGCACGCGCCTTTTCGATCGTAGTGTTTTCTTTTGGCCCGCCTTTTAAAGGCCTATCTATCTTTCTTTTATATTTGTACTCACATATCTGATGCTTCCGCTGACACTTGTAAGCGAGCTTATGTATTCGAGCCCTCGAGGCCCCTGGCTTGTAATGTCTAGCTTGTATTATTTTAAATTTGTGTCTAGAGTTGTGTTGTGATATCTTCAAGTCAGTCCTTAGGCTTGATCGTGTGCATTTGCGTGTATGATTAGTGCACGATTGAGCCAGGGGGCGTCACAGGTTGGTATCAGAGCCGACTGCCTGTAGGAATCCCCCTTTCCAACTCCTTGGCCGAAGTTGAGTCTAGTCGTCCAAAACTATTTTACTAACTTGGCTGTGTGGCTTACGGGCCCACGTCGCCATTGGGTGGTATTAGGATCTTTTATTCCTCGTCTATACTCTGGGACTCTGATCTCTCTTCTATTCAGGTTAAATGATTTTGCTAACTCTAGGATCTCATGCTCACATCCACCCGGAGATTTTCCATACCTCTCTTGAATTTGGAGCCCGAATTTGCTTCGCACAGTTCACGGACCGCAGGATCCTTTTATCGAGGGCACCCTGTGTCGTCCCTTGCAGATTCCTCGCTCCAGCAGTTTTCTCCGATGTGGATGTAGCCTTTGCTACGTCTCGATGTGTACTTCCTTACCGCGTGCCTGTGTGCCGCCTAGCATGTCTAGCTTTTAAATTTGCGCCGTTATGCTGTCCGCATGTACCCGACCTCTTTCCTTCTACCTCCTGAATTCTCTGGAGGAGAATTTCTTTTAGAGGAGGAGAATTGTAACACCCCTATGTAATAAGCACTGTGTTCTTCTGCTAATCCTGCCATGTCATCTTCATTTGCTATGCGTGATCACTTTTGGTTAAATACTTCAATTCAAATTTCTCTCTGAAAATCAATTCAAATTCAAGTGCAAAATAAAGTTGCCCAAAAGTTGCTAGAAAAATATTCATCTTCTAGTAAATATTCCAAAACAAATTGTTGTTAAGGAAAACAACACCATCATCAACTCAAATGGGCCAGAGCATTTAAAACAATGCCAAAACAGCACTTAAAATGCCATTTTCATTTTTGAAAAATTCAAATGGATTCCAAAACTCCCCAAACTTTTTGTGGCAGTGTCTAAAATCACCAGGGATTTAATGGGACACTTCCCAAGTTTTTCCCGAGTCAATAGACTACCCAAATAATTCTTTTCCTCCCTCTGTTATTAAATAAAAAGAAAAACAATAAACTGGAGAAGAAAAAGAGAAAGGCCACTGTGCACTGGGCCTAAGTGCACAGTGCGTGAGGCCCAGCCCACCAGGCCTCTTTCTCCGTCCTCCCTCTCTCTCACCTGTGCGTGTCGCCGCGCCCATGGCCGCAGCCCGCCGCTCCGTCCGTTCGTCGACACGGCGACGCCCACCGACGCGAGGAGGGGATAAGGACCCCCTCGGCCTCCCCTCCATCTTCATCCACTCCTTCCTCTCCCTCCAGATCCATTGCCACCGAGCGCCACCGCTGCCATGGCTGTGCCGTAGCCGTGGCCACCGTCGACTTCGGGCTCCGTCAAGACGACCACGAGCTCCGTCATCCTCCACTCCTTCGTCCTCGACCTTGAGCCGGAGCTGGGAGGCCCTGCCGTGGCTGCTCTCCTCCGCCCCCTTCTGCCGGTGTCACTGGCGAACCTCTCCGATTCCGGCTCCGCTGCTGCTACTAAGCCATCACCGGGCCTACATGTGCCCTCTCGGTGAGCTCGCGCTTCTTTCCCCTCACTCTGCGCCATCGATAGATGCCCATAGCCACCCTCACCATTGCCGCCCGAGCGCTGCTCTGCCATGGTGCTCGTCGTCGTCGTTGCAGCCGATGTCATGCTCGCCCGAGCACGCGAGCGTGCTCAGGACAGCATGGTGAGGCCGCCCGTGTCGTTAGATCGCCTCCCCGTAGTCTCTAGCTCCGTTTCCGACCACGGTCAAATGCCGGCGCCCGCCGCACTGCTCGCCGCCGTCTCCACACTTCGTCTCCGGCCATGACACCACCACCCCTCGATGCAGCGTCGACTGCTTATTCGAACGCCGCCATCCGCGTCGCTTGCCATGCTCCCTAGTGCCGAAACCACCGATGCCCGAACTCCGGCGCCGCCTCCGCCACTCGCCATCGCTCATTCCGGCAGTTTCCGTCCGCGCCACCACTGCGGTTGGACGCGGCTCGGACCCCTCGTTCGAGCGCGCCCGTTCCCGAACTAAATGGACGCCGGAGCGCGATTTTCGGCGACATCCAGAGAGCTCCACCGCGTTCTGGCATCGCCGGCGATGAAACACTGGCCGCCGCCGACGTGGCTGGGCGGGCCCCACCCCTGGCTCAGTGCCAGTGGGCCCTGGGGGCCCCGTTGACTGGGTTGACCCAGTCAACGTGCTGACTGGGCAGCCCAGAGCCACTGACATGCGGGCCCCACCGCATAATTAGTTAATTAAATCATTTTTATAAATAAAAGTTAATTAGTCACCGACAGGTGTGGGCCAGTAGCTAATTAACTTTGTTTAGTTAAAATAAAACTCTATTAGCCCCGCTATCTATGACAGGTGGGACCCACTGGTCAGGTTTGACCTGGTCAGTGGGTCAGCTGGCTGCTGACATCATGCTGATGCAATATTTCTTTTCTGTTAATTATATAATCCAGAAAATGCTAAAATATTTGAAAATTCATAGAAAATAAACCGTAGCTCGGATCGAAAAACTTTATACATGAAAGTTGCTCAGAATGACGAGATGAATCCAACAGGGCCATCTGTTTCCGTGTCGGGACCCTCTAAGTAGGTGAACCCGCAACTTTTTGCCCATTTCCGGTAGATGAATAGTGCAGACATACTGGTTAATAAATCCAACTTTAATCCTAAAATAACTAAAAAGGTTTAGACATGTCTTTAGGCAACTCTGCACTGCACGTTAGCATGTCATGATCTGTGTTGCATCTGTTTGCTGTGTATTTATCTGTTTCCTCCCCCTCTTCTCTCTCGGTAGATCCCGGTACCGACGTAGTCCCCGAGACCGACGCAGCTCCGGAGACCGACTACACCGTTGATGACCCTGCCTTTGCCGCCTAGCAACCAGGCAAGCACCCCCCTTTTTGAACATACCGATATCGCCTATTCTTTCTCTCTTATGCTTGCATTAGAAATTGTTGCTGCTACTGCTTACCCTATTTCTGATGCATAGCCTGTTTTTGTAACTGCTGTGGATACCTACCTGCTTATCCTAAACTACGTAGTATAGGCTGGATAGAGACCCACCAGAGACCCCACTTTGTCCCAGTTGCCCTGGTGGATTATCAGATGACTCGATCAACATGATCGACAACTAGGCCCCCGGCACCGCACATCACCCCCTTTAGTTATACGACACTGCAGCGTTACTATCGAGTGCCGACGGTGATACCTCGTTTAGCATTTCTGATGTTAACTCTGTAGAGTAGCTATTCGGTCATGGTCATCGAGGGTGATTCCTCCTTCAGCACGCTCGATAACGGCGCTGTCGTGCAACACCTCAAGTGTGAACCCATCGAGGGTGATTCCTCCGAGTTCACCTGGACGGATACATCGAGTAGGAATCCAACGAGGGTGATACATCAGATTCTCCTGATGTTATGGACACATGAATACTTGGACTTTACAACTGTTACTTGGAAAGTCGGGTCGACCCTGAGGGGTACTCGAGCGAGCATGAGATGCGAGCGATGTGGAGACGGGTTGACCTGGAGGGTGCCCGTGAGATAATTACGAGGCGTGGCCGGTCATTCTTAGCCCTTGCCGCAAGTCCTCGAGACGGGGCGACGGGGTCACATCGATCGTGAGTCTCTGCTCGTTACCGCATGCTACCAATACACTAACGATTTGGATATTTGATCCGAGTAGGCCTTTGGACTGATAGCACTAACCATCACGTGGGAACAGTTATGGGCACTCTGCGTCGTATGCATCAGCCGAAGCTTAATAGACGTCATGCGACTGAGCGGCGCGCGGCGGGTTGGACTGCGTTAAGCACCCTCCTTTGTAATGGAGGCTACTAGGTCTGCTCACTGGCCGCCCACGCAACGTGCAGGAGCGCCCGTGGCGATGGCCCAAGACCCCTGGGGGCATAGGTTAGTCCGACGTGCTGACCTCTCTGTTAAGCCTAGGTCGGGTTGTGGCGTATCATTTCGCCGAGGCCGGGCATGACCCAGTAAAGTGTGTCCGGCCAGAGTTAATCAACCGTGGTGGGTAAGTTGGTGCACCCCTGCAGGGAAGAAAACATCTATGCATAGCCGGATCCTCGATAACGGACGCTCAGAGTTGTATCCCGATCAATACAACTAGAACTTAATAATGAGATGAGAAATGGATATTAGGGCTCTGGGATCGCTTTCTCGCAGGGAGTCGAGGAAGGATCTCTAGGCGAGGTTGATACTTAATACTGCTACTACTTTATACTGTACAAATCTACACTCTTCTATTGCTGCAAGACCGCTGAAGATGCTAGTCTTCGATAGGACTAGGCCTTCTCTCTATTCTGGCATTTCTGCAGCCCAGTCCACATATACATTCTTTCTTTGATAATGTTGCATATGTAGTGTAGATCCTTGCTTGCTGAGTACTTCGGATGAGTACTCATGGTTGCTTTGCTTCCTCTTTTTCCCCATATCCGTTTGATGCAACCAGATGACGGAGCCCCTGAGACAGCTGCGCCCGCCAACGACTGCTACTACTACCCCGAGGGTGTTACTACTACGAGTTGGCTGATGACCAGGAGTAGGTTCGGTGGGTCCCAGGCAAGAGGCCTGCGCCTTTTCGATCATAGTGTTTTATTTTGCCCCGCGTTTTAAAGGCCTAACATTCTTTCTATTATATCTGTACTCAGATATCTGATGCTTTCGCTGACGCTTGTAAGCGAGCTTATGTATTCGAGCCCTCGAGGCCCCTGGCTTGTAATATATAGCTTGTATTATTTTAAATTTGTGTCTAGAGTTGTGTTGTGATATCTTCAAGTGAGTCCTTAGGCTTGATCGTGTGCATATGCGTGTATGATTAGTGCACGATTAAGCCGGGGGCGTCACACCTTTAGATCGTTGATGGTGTCCACTGTAGCGAACCTGCAGTGAGGGTTGTTGATAAACCTGGCAAAATGCTCGCAAGGCCTTGTGGCCAGGGTGTAGTGGTAGACGAGGACGTGATGGTGCACGCACAACTATGCGACGGCAACCTTCTAATCATACCTGGCATGATCTCCAGTGAACTCGAGGTCGAAGCCGACCACTTGGTACTTAACAGCAAGCAATTGCTCCATAGTGTTGATGAAGCTCTCCACCCAGACGAGATCGTTGTTGTACACCACCGAGAAGTTTTCCCCCTGATGTGGGTGTCCACTACGTGACGTGTGGTGATCTATCGTCGATCGTCGTTAGCCACTGGGAGCACCACTGGAGCCGCCAGGAGCGTGCTTTATGGCCGCGGGAATAAATGGGGGAAGGCTTGGAATCTCTATACATCTGCATGGCATTTTTTGCAGCGGGTAACTGCATCATGGGACACGTAACTGCATTGTTGCACCGGGCGCGGTGCCACCGCATTCATATGGCACCCCGAACGTATGTGATCGTGCGTCGGCCCCAACCGCTGGCAGCGCACATGGAGGGACGTGAGGAGAGCATGAGCGGAGGGACGTGAGCAGAGCGTGCCATGGTCGCCTCAACCGCGAGTAACCACATGCTAGGGCAGTTGAACACGCAGGGAATGGCTGTCTACTAGCCGACCGGTGATTGTGAGCTGACCGCCATGATGTGAAACGATGTCGCATTTCACATCACACCATGGGGGAACAATCAGTCGCGACGCTGTGTAGAGAACGGCCATTTTCGAGGTAATTAAATCGCTAACAATTTTTTATTATTAACCGTATGTGTATGTGTCATTTTTCCTCCTCTCGCACGTCTTGTCACCGCATTGTCGCTAGAGGATTCGAGTGTAAGCTTGAGCACTACACAGGTGCTTTGTTTGGCCACACATTGGCTCGAAGAGGCACCAATGAATCATCGGTGAGCCCGTTCCTACGCAATCACGCAAGTTCCCACGCGCAACCGTGCATGTTTCCCACCCGGCTCGGTGAAATCCCCCAAAACCCCAATGCTTATTGGCCTGCTAAATAAACCCTCATGGTCGGCGACCCCACATCGCATTCTCCCCTCCCTCCACATAGCTTATCTTGTATGCTTCTCCCCCAATCACCAATGGCACCGGCCCATCGTCGTCGCTTAGCCACTCCGCCTTCAGAGGACAGCTCCAGCTAGGAGGCTGTACCACGGCGGTGGCACAATCCCCAGCCGCGTGTAGTGCGCGTGGAGGCCCTATTGGGTGTGCGCACACCACCCACCAGATACTCTGCCACCGATGCCCGACGATAGTTGTTGATGGCCGTTGTGGCCGCTACCCCACCATCGGCCTTCGTGGCCGCCACCCCATCATCGGCCGCCGTGGCTTCCACATGCTCTTCCACTGCGGCCAAAAGGTGGGAGGTGGCCATCGTGGCCGCCACCCCACCGTCGGCCGTCAGGGCCATTGCCCGCTCTACAACCGTGGTTCGAAGGCGGGAGGTGGAGGCTGCCGAAGGCCAGCCCCTCGGCACTTGCGTCAATGACCTTGCTCGCTAGATCTAGTTCTCGCGGGAGGAGGAGGAGTGCCCTGGTGAGCACGCAAAGAGGCTTGCCGCCGCCGTGCCTGCAGCAGAAGCCGCCGCAGTGGTGTGGAATGTGGAGATCTACAAGGAGTCCTGCCACTTCGAGCATGATCATCAGGAGCGGTAGAGGTCGTATGATTTGTGCGTCGCTAGAGGTGCAGCAGCGGCGGGCACCAGATTCCACTCCTCCAGCTTGTCAGTAGGCTCCTCCTCCTCTGCCTCTTACTGAGTGCGCTCGAAATAATAGAGGATGCTGGAAGTAGTACAAAGCCCGTCCATAGTAGTATTTTGGCGCTACTTTGTTTAGTTCATCTGACTATCGATATGGTTGAACTGCACTACGTACTTAAAATTAGCTAGTATATATAGTTGAACTAGCTATTTATTACGTGGTTGGCAACAATTTGGGAAAAGTTTGTTCGGTTCAACTGTCGAGTTGAACTATTTGTATAAAAAATGTCTGCCTAATCTATAAGTGAAATCTATGCTTAGTGAATTTCAGTTGCAAAATTAGACAGTACTAGTGATTTTCAGCTGCAAAATTTGACAAATGGCAGTGTTACAAGGTTGACAAATGGCAATGTTACTAGATTGAAAAATGCCAATGTTTCCAATTTAACAAATGGCAATATACCTGATATGACAGATACAAATCTCACCAAATTGTCTCTAGTAAGCACATGGGTCATCATACAAAATTGTTTGGGATGAAGCGATGCACAAATCCTATGCGCCAAATTTTCCCTTGGCTTAGTGGCGACGGAACCATAGCTCTCACTTTGCATACGGGTGTTCAATCTGAAACGTTTGCAAAGAGTGTTTTCTTCAGAGAAAAACATTGATGTTTTTTATTTTTTACTTTGATAAGTATGTACATTCAAAGAAAAAAACTCAGTTGATCAAACCATAGATTTGATTCAGTCACACTGTGACTTTACATTCATACGATCGAGATACAATATTAAACAAAAAACTAATTGTCGCGGCAGTGGCGTGCTATGCCGGCATTGTCATCCTCCAGGACGCCATTGTTCAAGCAGCTGCCCGCACGACACCTCAAAGCCAATAACAGTGTGACGCGTGGCATCACGTGAATGTTTTGTAGAACGTCCATGTTATAAATAATACAAACATTTGAGATGATAACGTGGCAGTTATTTGTTTCAAAATGCCTTTGTTGGTTGTTAATGCATGCGCCTTCTCTCAAATTGGACACGAAAAGTATCACAACATGTTAATGTCATTTCATGACACCATGCCAAGTTTCATGAATTTTAGACGAATTTGGGTTTACAGGAATTTAAAAACCAAGTTTCTCAATGTTTGCGGTCGAGCCATGACGCTGAGGTGTTTGAAATTCATTCTCGTTTCTTGCATGGGACCTAAACATGAACCCAAGGACACATATATGATTTTTCCACCCATTTTGGTGCGCTGGAGCATGTGGCTATAGTTCAAATTTGAATTATGCATATGAAATGCCTAGAAAACTGAGTTAATGTATAAAAAAGTCCAAACGAACCCTGAGTAATTCCAAATTTTAGCACGACACTCCTATTGGTCTATGTTGCCTCTAGAAAAACATTCAAGGCGAGAAGAGGCAATGAATGTCGAAACGTCCACAAAGGTGACACATTCACTATCAAAACCGCGAGGCTTCTTGTGAGATACTATGGTTTGTAAAAAGCTTATACCAAAACCTGTCCCTAATTGGAATTTTTTTACCATAGCATGTTGGTGCCATTTCATGACACGATGCCAAGTTTCATGAATTTCAGATGAGTTTTGGATACAAGAATTTAAAAACCAAGTTTCTCAATGTTTGCGGCCGAGCCACGATGTCGAGGTGCTTGAAATTCATTCCCATTTCTATCGTGGGACCTATAAACATGCACCCAAGGACACATATATGATTTTTCAACCCATTTTGGTGCACTAGAGAATGTGCATGTAGACAAATGTGAATTATGAACATTAAATGCCTAGAAAATTGAGTTAATGTACAAAAAAGTCCAAACAAACCTGGAATAATTCCAAATTTTAACACGACACTACTATTGGTCTATGTTGCCTCTAGAAAAATATTCAAGGCGAGAGGAGGCAACGAATGTCACTTTGTCCACAAAGGTGACACGTTCTCTACCGAAACCATAAGGCTTCTTGTGAGAAGCTCTGTTTTGTAAGAAACTTATACCAAAAACTGCCCCAAATGGGAAAAAAATTACCACAACATGTTGGTGCCATTTCATGACACCATGCAAAGTTTCATGAATTTTAGATGAGTTTTGGATTTACAGGAATTTAAAAACCAAGTTTCTAAAAGTTTGCGGTCGAGCCACGATGCGAGGTGTTTGATATTCATTCCCATTTCTTGCATGGGACCTAACACTGGTACAACGAGGTGCTATACATATGGTTTTTAACCCCTTTCCGGGATGGCATTCTGAACCGTCGCCAAGTGAGTGCGTGTGATACGGGGGTCCTTCCCACATGACCCAGAAACCATCGGGGATAGGCCCTCTGGTTACACACGCTGGGCACAATGAGATCATGTGCGATGGGCAAGCAATCAAATACAATTATACAGGCCCAATCGGTTCCGGTCGTAAGTACATCCCACACAGTCAGTCCCAGACAAACGTTTCCATTTGTATGTACATTTCACACAGTCAATGCA
Organism: Thinopyrum elongatum; assembly: GCA_011799875.1. Lineage (NCBI taxonomy): Eukaryota > Viridiplantae > Streptophyta > Magnoliopsida > Poales > Poaceae > Thinopyrum > Thinopyrum elongatum. The sequence goes on from CM022300.1 coordinate 284,513,832, forward strand.
AGGAATACGTTTCTGTTCTTATGTACATCCCACATAGTCAATCCAAGAAGTACGTTTCCGTTCTTATGTACATCCCACACAGTCTATCCAAGAAGTACATTTCTGTTCGTATGTACTTCCCACACAGTCAATCGAGGGAAAATGTTTCATTCATATATACATCCCACACAGTTTTATGTATAGCCTCATGTGTGATAGGTGTAACAATCACACACGCCCTGCCTCGGTTATCCGTTTGCTTTTATTCAACTACATCACACACGATTTGATGAAGAAAACTGTATGGCATTGGGCTATCCATCGCAACCGCTTTTACTGCTAGAGCCGTTTGCAAAGTTCCATGACCCATTTAGCAGGTTTATTAGTTTACAATTAATAATTCCAGTATTACGCAAATTCACATTTCATATCGAACAGCTGTTTGCCAATTTCATATCAGGCACATAAATATATTTTAACATCACAATACGATAGCTACCTAAAAACAGCAGAGTACAACATATAGCTAGTTCACCTTCATAAGAACAATATTAGAACAATACATTCATTTCCCTAATCAAGATCATCCAGGCTTGTCTTATCCACCTCTGCTTTCAGTTCAGTAAGAACTTGTTTTGCACTGACCAACTGGGAAGTGCCTCCTCCTTCACCAACACCATCTTAGCAATGTCTAATTTAAAAAAATCTGAGCTCATTCTCCATCTTCCTCTTTTTTTCCCGCATCTTGAAATATTCTTCAGTGTTGAAAACACTTTCTCTAAGCCTACCTCTGTTCTCTTCCTCATACATGCTCCAGAGCTTTGCTAGGCACATCTTCAAAGACCGTGGCCACTCTTGATCAACCCACTCCAGGTAAGAACACTTCCGTTCATCCTATAATATTTAAAACTAGATCAGTAACAATTGCAGGGGAAATGGGTTTCTAGCAACACAGAAAATCACCAAATACATATTTTGAAAAACTGAAGAAACGGGTTAATTATGACATATCTTCTCAAAAAGATCAATGTGCAATTGAATTAATTGCTACTGAGGCAACAACCAAATTCTGAAACATCAGAAGCTATAATTAACTACAACACCGCTACAAGTTCTTAGTCATGTACTATAAATAACAAATTGAACATTTTATGAATAAGCTAAATATAACTGCAACAGCATTGCGACAGTGTTTGGATGGCATCAAATTGATACTAACAGGTGTGTACATGCACAAATTTAGTAACATAGAACAAATAGCACTAAGGCCGTCCACTATGTATGCCAAAACCAGTGTTAAGACAACTGCTGCTACATTTGGCACCGGTGCCCTGCACTGGCGAGCCGATGCAGAGGAAAAAATCAGGGAATCAGACTCCGGAGCACCTAGTTGCTCCGATGCCCAGTTCCTTCATGCCATAAAGATTTAGTATTTTACTGGCTGCTCAGATGTGAGGACCAAAGTTGGTGGCACAAACTGCTGAAGCGGTGCCAAATAATTTTCTAATGGCACCACTGATGAGATGGCAACAGTTTTAGATACTAGGTACAAACTATAACACTGTCTTAACATCCAGAATAACATAGCACAATGATAGTGTCTGAATCACATCTAACAAATGATTTTTAACAACGAAAGTGGGGCTAACCTTCTCTGCACATGCCAGAAACTTCCTCACACTGTCCACAGATTCAAACGCAACAAACTTCATGCATGGAGATTGATGGTGACAACGAGCAGGCAGATCTTCAGCCACCCCGCTCCATTCATTGCAACTGATGGTCCTAGGGAGCTACAAGAGGAAGAAATGACTCAAATCGACCATTGGGTTAAAATCCTTCATTCCAAATCATAACCCGAGAGAGAGAGAGAGAAGAGAGGCATACCCGGGTGGTGAAAGAGTCGTCGTCGGAGGAGGAACCGCTGGATAGGTCATTGAAGAAGCCCATGGTGACCCCGACGGTAGGATGCGAGACAGTGAGAGCGAGGAAGCAAGCGAGGAAGCGGATATAGCTTGGGATGGAAGGAAGGAGGAAACAGGGGAAATGTGACATGTGGTTGGGGAGAAAAGGGGGGGTTAGATATTTCGGCGGTAGCCCAAAATTTTTGAAAGGTGGAGGGAAACTTTAAGCGCGGTGCCGCCGGACACCAATCACTTTGAACGAATGTGTGCATCGCAAACGATTCTTCTGCTTTACGCGCACGCGATGAGTTTGATCATTCAAATATTGGTGGAAATTTCCCTGGGTACTGTCCTCATCCACGTGATTGCGTAATTTAACATCGAATGCTAATTTGGGCACACAGAAGTACAGCACAGAGACCAAATTTACTGAATCAAGCAATTTTAGTAATTAAACAGAGCCAGTTGACCTAAAGATTGCTCTAACAAAAGACTAGCGTTATAAACAAAGGCTAAGTACGCATAATTTTAACAAAGCTGCCGCCGCGCCGCCCTACGCCTCGCCGGTGTAAGATGAGACGTCGATGACTTGTCCTGCCGACATGCCGCTGTTGGTGGACTCTGCGTCCCCCCGGCTGAAGTCGACCGCGTCGTCGTCCTCGTCCTCGGTGCCGCCCTCAGGGTTGTAGTACTCATAGTAGTGGTTGCGCCTGAGGTCGCGCTGGTACTCCAGCGCCGATTCCTCGACGGACAGGCTCTTCTCAACCTCGTCCTGAGCCACGCGCAACTCCTCCTCCCGGCGCTCCTCGATCTCCGCCGCCTCCTGCATCTCCAGCTCCCGCTCGGCAATCTAATGATGAACCAGGTGCTCCATGGCCTCCGCCACCTTTTCGGACGTGGGGTGCATGCTTGATTCCGAGGTCGCCTGGAATATCTTGGCGTGTGCGTCCTTGGTCTTGGCGTGGATGGCCTCGACCCAGGCGAGTGTGACATCGGCGACGCGGACAGCGGCTCGAGCGCTCTCGGCGTTTGTAGCTGTCGTCACAGCAGCCGTTGCAGCCTTCTTGGCTGCTGCAGCTGCCCTGTCGGCAGCCGCAGACGTCCTCTCGGTAGATGCCGCCGTGCTCTCGGCGTAGGCGGCGACGCTCAGTGAGGACGCGGCCACCGTATGGGCCCTCACGAAGCGTTTCCACGGCGTCATTCTTAGCAAGAAGGGGTTGCGGGAATGGGGATCTGGGATTCATGGATTCAGGGGTGACCAGCACTAGAGCAGATGAAGCTTATGGTGGAACACCTAAGTAGACCCACAAATTTTCATCGCAAACAGTCCCTACAACAAACTGTGTGTGATGTTTTTGATATTTTGTATTAGCTGTGAAAGATGAATTTGGGGTACAGTGGCAACGGATGGTGTTTTAAATCCTTGTGTGCGAGTTAAATCCATGGGCAGTAAATTGGACAGAATTTTCAAACATATTGGTGCCACGGGTTGGACACAAAGTATCGAGTGCCATGGCATTGAAATTCCAAAAAATTCAAAAATGATCAGAAACACATGAAACCTTGCTTGACGTAATGGCATGACACCAAGATGGTGTTGTTAAAAAATTGGCCTGCTTGAAGAAAGTTTGTACACACACCCCTTTCAAACCGGAGCTACTCACTAGAAGTCTTGTGATTCCGAGAGGACACAATGCATCTATAATGACGAACCGACGATAGCTTCCTCTTATGGCCTTCAAAAACTTTCTATAGTTAACATGCACTAATACAACTGTCAAGTAAAAATTGGGAAAATTCTAGGGGTCATTTGACCTTTTTAATACATTAAAGTGATTTTCTAGCCATTTAATGACCGTAATTCAAATTTGAACTATATGTACATGCAACATCTAACCATAACGGTTTGAAAAATCATATTTGTGTACTTGTGTGCAAGTTAGTTCCATGTGTAGTAAATTGCAAGGAATTTTCAAACATATTGGTGTCACGGCTTGGACACGAGCATGGAGTGCCATGGCATTTAAATTTTAAAAAATTAAAAAATGATCAGAAATACATGAAACCTTGCTTGACGTAATGGCATGCCACCAGGATGCTGTGGTAAAAAAATTGGCATGTTTGACGAAACTTGGGACACACACCCCTCACAAAAAGGAGCAACTCACTAGAAGACTAGTGGTTTCGAGAGGACACAATGCATCTTTGATGACGAACCGGCGATAGCTTCCTCTTATGGCCTTCAAATTTTTTCTACAGTTAACGTGCACTAATACAACTGTCATGTCAAAATTTGGAAAATTTCGGGGGTCATTTGACCTTTTTAAGAAATTTAAGTGATTTTCTAGCCATTTAATGACCGTAATTCAAATTTGAACTACATGTACATGCAACAGCTAAACATAATGGTTTGAAAAATGATATTTGTGTACTTGTGTGCGAGTTAATTCCATGTTTAGTAAATTGGAAGGAATTTTCAAACATATTGGTGTCACGGCTTGGACACAAGCATGGAGGGCCATGGTATTTAAATTCCAAAAAATTAAAAAATGATCAAAAATACATGAAACCTTGCTTGACGTAATGGCATGCCACTAGGATGTTGTGGTAAAAAAATTGGCCTGTTTGACGAAACTTTGGACAGACACCCCTCACAAGCCGGAGCTACTCAATAGAAGGATCGTGGTTCCAACAGGACACAATGCATCTTTGATGACGAACCCTCGATAGCTCCCTCTTATGGCCTTCAATTTTTTTCTACAATTAACATGGACTAATACAACTGCCATGTCAAAATTTGGAAAATTGCAGGGGTCATTTGACCTTTTTAAGACATTTAAGTGATTTTCTAGCCATTTAATGACCGTAATTCAAATTTAAACTACATGTACATGCAACAACTAACCATAATGGTTTCAAAAAATCATATTTTTGTACTTGTGTGCGAGTTAATTCCATGTGCAGTAAATTGGAAGATTCTCAAACATATTGGTGTCCCGGCTTGGACACAAAGCATCGAGTGCATGCCATGGCATTTAAATTCCAAAAAAAAAAATGATCAGAACACATGAAACCTTGCTTGACGTAATGGCATGGCACCATGATGGTGTGGTAAAAAAATTGGCCAGTTTAATGAAAGTTTGGACACACCCCCCTCACAAACCGGAACAACTCACTAGAAGGGGCGTGGTTTCGAGAGGGCACAATGCATGTTTGATGACGAACCGTGATAGCTTCCTCTTATGGCCTTCAAAAAATTTCTACAGTTAATGTGCACTAATACAACTGTCATGTCAAAATTTGGAAAATTCCAGGGGTCATTTGACCTTTTTAAGACATTTAAGTGATTTTCTAGCCATTTAATGATCGTAATTCAAATTTGAACTACATGTACATGCAACAGCTAACCATAACAGTTTGAAAAGTCATATTTGTGTACTTGTTCTGTGTGAGTTAATTCCATGTGCAGTAAATTGGAAGGAATTTTCAAATGTATTTGTGTCACGGCTTAGACACATGCATGGAGTGCCATGGTAAAACAAAATAAGCATTCGTCCCTTATATGAGGAAAGAAAATGTAAATATCTGGCAAGACAACCAGACCCCACACGATTGGCACTCTATTCGCGCCTCGAGGTTTGGAAGGTGAGTGGCGCAGGTTATTAATCAGACGTGGTTCTGTATTGGAAACCGTCAGCTATTAAGTTCACACACGGCTTTGCTGCGGGAATCGTGTGCAATTCAAACTACAGTACTCGTAAATTCCGGCGACTGGCATGTGTATTGTTCCCGTCGATCTAGATTCCGACTGCCAATAAATAGTACCTTGCTCACATTGTCTCGCCTGCATTCTCATCTACATCCTCCCCTCGCTCGCTCTCTCTCTCACACACACAAATCTCTGCCATGGCACCGCCGATCTACACACGCGCCAATGAGGAGGCGCCGCCCCCCGAGGATGTTCAGTCAAACAGCAGCGACGAGGAGGACCCCTACCGGCCGCCGGATGAGGTTGCGCCGGACCCCCCAATTTTGGAGTGGTTTTGGGGCCAGTACAATCTTTGTCTGTGGAAATCTTTGCCGCCAGCTGAGAAAGCCAGGCAAGTGGCGTTCAAGAAGGAGATGGCGGAGGAGGAAGCCAGGTACCAGGTGGCCTGTGAAGCTCGTGAGGCCGCCTGGAAAAAGGAGGTAGTGGAGCTTTGGGGGTGGGCGCGTCGTCGTGTGGAGGAGGTGTACGAAGACGGGTACTTCGCGAGGAAGGTCAAAGGCGCTAGGCACCTCATCGCTGCATGGAGGTGGGCCGATAAGCTCCAACATGCCACCGACGAGGAGCTCTAGTGGGCGCCCAACGAAATGGCAAGATCGTTCGTGCTCGTCCGCCAGCAAGAGGAAAATCGGTACGTCAAGCGCTGCGAGGCGGAGGAGGCGGAGTACTGCCTCCGCGCTGGGAAGACGCCGTGCACCAGGGAGCTACTGGCCAGGGGCTGCCGGAATACTGCCCCTAGGAGGGATTATTAGTTTTAGTATTTATCGTTTTCAATTTTATGCATTGTACATGGTAGTTAAGTATCATCACGTATAAGTGATGATATTATATATATTCTGTGATGAACTAATGAACAATAAATATATATTATGAATTCCATTTTTCTATCTTTCTTCGTATACTAATTTGTATGTAGCTGGTATCATCCACATATACAGAATGGAAAGCATATATACACACATTGAAACTGAACATATAAGAACGGAAAATAGAGTACACACATTGAAACAGAGCAATAAACAGAGCAATATTATGATTGTTGTGAATACATAGTGCTCCATGTCGAAATGAGTGAACAAAATAAACGCATCCACGACCAGCAGCCCTTGCCTACGGTAGCTCTTGGCTCTACCTGAACTCGTGCAGGCGTTCGTCCAAGCAGTCGGCACGCTCACGGTACATCTGGAGTGCGATCTCGAGCTCCAAGTTGGCTATTTCATTGGAGATCACCAGCTCGAGGATGCGATGACCATGTTCCTCTACTGCGCCCAGGTGGACACCTAGGCTAAGGAGGCAGTCGAGCCTAGCAACCAGCGCGTTGGCATCGAGCGGGCCGCGGACAAGGCGAACGACACGACCCATGCGTACGGCGCAGCAGGCGTCCGGTGCAAGTACGACGCGGTCGGCCTCTGGTGCAATACGGTGCAGCCGGCCTTTACCCACTCCTGGCGAGGAATGGCGGTACTAACAGGACGTGTACCTAGCTGCAACACCCTGTCGACAGTAGGCAAGCGCCGATGGATCCGCTCTTGCTATGCGGCACGCCGGGCCTCTCGCTCTACGGCGCTCCAACGGTCTCGCTGTGCGGCAAGCCGCAGCCTATCGGCGCGGACGCGCCTAGCTTGCTCTGCGGCACACCATCGATCATGTTGTGCGGCGAGCTGCAACCTCTCAGCGCTGACATGCCTATCTTGATCCACGGCGCTGAAGCGCCATGCGCCAAGGGTCTGCTCAACCCTGGCGATGACGCGCATCACGACATCGTCCATCACGTTGCCGAGGAGCGCATCAGCCTCGACGGCCGTGGCGCCTTCTCGTTTTCCTTGTCGAGGAGGTTGACGGCAGAGGTGGCGCTTTGGTGGGTTGGCATGCTTGGAAAAATTGGATGTGCTAAAGGCTGCGCTTGTTGCCTTTGTGCGTCGCGCGCCACCTAGGTTTATGTGCAATATCGCTGGGTGGCGGTGGGAAACCGGTGAGGAAATGGCGGGAAACGGTGGCCTGTTCATAAAACGCCATCAATTAATGGAAACTTAGCATAGAAGGAACATTGCTCGCCCAAGGCTATGATCCATATACTTGTATGCCCAACAGAGCACACTATTCACAGTAAAGAATACTGTTCCGTTTATCCTAGTAGAGCAGCGGTGGCAAGCGTCACAAGAAGTAGATGATGATCAGATGATCGTTTATCCTAGTTAATTATGCATGTAATAGTTTACTTTGGTCTATGGAAATGTCATGTGTGTACTAGCCACCTATGTAATTGGATGTTTGCCACGTATCACACACATCTTGTTTACAGGAAATGTTTCTGTTCTCTTGGCTCAACACAAACAGTTTATCGGAATGAACTGTATGCCCTCCATTGCACACACCTTGATCTGGTTGAACCATTTCTGTTGCGTTGCCTAATCGAAAATAGTTCATCCGAGTGAACCGTATGCCGTATATCGCACACACCTTGATCTGGCTGACCGTTTCTTTTGTGTTGCCTAATAACAAACAGTTCATCCGAGTGAACTGTATGCCGTATATCGCACACACCTTCATCTGGCTTCCCGTTTCTATTGTTCCGCCTCATCACAAACAGTTTATCCGAGTGAACTGTATGCCGTATATCACACACGCCTTCATCTGGCTGCCCGTTTCCGTTGCTCTGCCTTATCGCAAACAGTTCATTGAACTGAACCGTATGCCCCACATCGCACACACAACTAGAATCTGAACCATGTTTGATGTATCCACCATCGCAAACATTTTGCATCTTTTTTGATGTTTTTTACATCATCGGTTGCGATTAATGCATCGCACACAATTTCGTCGAAGGGTCTCTGATTGTAGTGTCGCGTTAGCAGCATCCTGCAGCAGTGTAAACATGCACCCAAGGACACATATATGATTTCTTAACCCTTTTTGGTGCTGGAGCATGTGCGTGTAGTTCAAATTTGAAATATTCACTTTAAATGCCTAGAAAACTCAGTTGATGTATAAAAAAGTCCCAAAGAACCCTGAATAATTCCAAATTTTAACCCGACACTCCTATTGGTCTATGTTACCTCTGGAAAAATATTCAAGGTGAAAGAAGGCAATGAATGGTGTTTTGTCCACAAAGGTGACATGTTCCCTACCGGAACCACGAGGTTTCTTGTGAGAAGCTCTGGTTTGTAAGAAGCTCATACCAAAATGTAAGTGCATCTAGTGCCCCTTAGTGATTTTGGTGTATTGAAGACTTATAGGTTAAGGGTCTAATGTGTTTGTGAGTGTACACAGGTCTATAAGTCTATGAGGAGTTTGTTAATTACGATGAATGTCGACCCCTAAAAATGAATGTCTTCAACTAAAGACTTTGGTTTTCTTGAAGACTTTGAAAGTGAAGAAATTGGTGTGACCCTGAAGACTTGATATTCATGCGAGGATTATGAAGCGTGAAGACTTTTGTTTTCGTAGTTTCATTTTCTTCTTCTTGAGTCATAGGAAACACCGTACTGTTAAAGGGGGTCAAGGTAAAACTAAGGAAAAATTTCCAAGTGATGCTCAACTCAAAATCCTACACCTACCCAATCCTTTCGAGTGAAGCCATTGGAAATCTCATACAGTTTAGTCAAGTTCTTCAGTGACAGAGACGAAGTTCTTCTGTTCTCTGAAAAATTTGTTCTGACTGAGGAGTTAGAAATTCGCCAGTGCGGATTGCCTACAAGTGAGGATTATGATAGCCCTGAGGAATTTGATACTCAAATTTCCGACCGTTGCTGTGCTACGCGCCAGCTGTCCAAATATCCTACCCACCTAACGGTCATATCATTGAAGGGCATTTATGTCTTATCATGTCGGGCTGCTCCCTAGGCTATAAATAGCCGCCCCCTTCAACCACTAGCTGGTTGGCTGCTCCAAGAAATAGATTGACACTTGTCATTTAGAGCATCCCATCCTCCGAGGACTTTGAGCGAAAATCATCAAGTGAGGAAAAACCCAAAAACCCAAACACCTACAAACCCAAAGTGATTGAGCATCACTGAAGAGATTGTTCCTGTGTGGAACCGACGTCTGTTACCTTTGAGGACTGTGCATCCTCCAGACGGTTAGGCGTCATGGTCTAGAGCATCCAAGAGGAAATTGTGGATTGCCGAGTGACCGAGTATGTGAAGGTTTGGAAGTCACCTGAAGACTTACCACGAGTGGTTGGGCGAGGTCTATGTGACCTTAGCTCAAGGAGAATACGGTGAGGACTAGGTGTCCTGGACTGTGTGTTCAGGACTGGGTGTCCGGGACTGTGTGTCCTCAGGTTTAAATACCTAGCCGCTCCAACCAGACGTACAACTGTCATAGCAGTTGGAACTGGTCTACCAAATCAGTGTCTTCACCGAGCTACTGGTTCTATTTCCTCAACCCTGTCATTTCCTCGCATACTTGCTATGTATTTGATCATTACTGTTTGAAGACTTTGTCTGAAGACTTTCTCAATTTCCTCAGTTCAAATTCTTCAGTCAGTTTGTCTTCAGCCTGCTTATCCTGTGTTTACGCTACTCGTACTCTGTGCTTGTTTTCATTTCATCATGATGACTGTGCTACTGCTTTGTTATGCTTGCATCTGAGTACTCATTCCGCTGCTGAGTAGTTCGTCGCTTAGGAATTTCCTCACCTTGAAATTCCTCAGTGACGAATTTGTAAAAATCGCCTATTCACCCCCCCCTCTAGTCGATATAACGCACTTTCAATTGGTATCAGAGCAAGGTACTCCCTTGTTCTGTGTGATTTTGGTTTAACCACCTGGAGTTTTAGTTATGTCGACTGCAGGCATGATCAAGGTCTCAGCTGGGTGTCCTACCTTCGATGGGACGGACTACCCCTACTGGAAGAACAAGATGCGCATGCATCCTGAGGCAATTGACAACGACCTCTGGTATGTTGTGGAAAAGGGTGTTCCCTCTGTCACTCCTTCTGTAAACGCTGCTGATGTGAAGAGATTCAAGCAACTCGACTCTCAAGCGAAGAATATCATATGTGGCCATCTGAGCAAAGGGCAGTATGGCAGAGTGAGTGCTTTGGAGACAGCTAAGCTTATCTGGGATAGGCTGTCCAAGGTCAACGAAGGAGTCTCAACTCAACATGACTCTCGAGTTGACGTTCTTCGCAATCTCTTCAACCGCTTCAAAAGACTCGACAACGAAAATGTTCAGCAAACCTTTGATCGCCTCATTGACATTTCAAACGAGCTTCAAGCACTGGGTGCCACTGACATCACCGACCATGAGGTGGTGAAGAAATTGCTGAGGTCACTCGATTCTTCATTCGATACACTGGCACTGATGATTCAAGAACGTGGTGACTACAAGTCACTTGATCCTGCTGATATCCTCGAGAGGCTAAATACTCATGAATTCCAACTAGCTGAGAAGAGAGATCTCTACGGACCGAGCTATGGTAGATCTCGTGCACTGAAAGCCAAGGCAGTCTCTGAATCTGAAGATGAAGATTCTGGTAGCAGCCTTGGTGATCCTGAAGAACTGAGTCAGGAGCTAGCAATGCTCGTGAGGAAATTCGAGAAGTTCTCTAGACGTGGCCGATTTGGAAAATCCTCAAGAGGTGATGACATGAAATCAGATTCCTCATCCCGTGATTACAAGAAGAGAACTTGCCATAAATGCAAGAAACCTGGTCACTACATTACTGATTGTCCTCAGTGGGAGAAGGAATCAAAGAAGAAGAAATACAAGGATGATAGTTCAGATGACTCTAAGAGGAAGAAGAAATCTTCAAAGTCCTCATCGTCAAGATCTTCAAAGTCTTCATCTCACAAGAAGAGCAGCTCCAAGAAAGCTCGGGCATTCATTGGCAAGGAGATGGACTCTGAAGCTGAATCTGAGGAACATGAGGAAGAGGAGGTATCTGAGGAGTCAGACTCTGGTGTGGCGAGCCTAGCCCTCGCTACTGCTTACGTTAGCAAGTCCATCTTCAACACTGAGGAAAATGGCTTCCCCAACACTGCTGATGACGGCAACGATGACTATGCTCCCACCTATTGCTTCATGGCAAAAGGTGCCAAGGTACTCAAATATCCCTCCTCTGAATCAAGTGAGGATGAATCTGATGATAACCTCAAACCCAGCTATTCCAAACTTGCTAATATTGCTGTTAAACAACAAAAGGCTTTGGAAAAGGTTCAAAATATGCTAGACAAAAGTGATGATCTGTTAGGTGAGGAAATGGATCGAACTCAAACACTGACTGATAATCTTCAGCAACTACAGTCTAAGTTTGACAACCTTCAAGGTTGTCATGAAACTCTCCTAGCCGATCATGAGAAGCTTTCTTATGAATTTCTTCAAAGAAAGCAAGATCTTGAGAAGCTAAGGGTGAGTCATGAAGATCTTCAGAAGGAAAATGATTCTTTGCTTGCTCAACAGATCAGTTCCGCTCAGGAAGAATTTATTCCACCATGCTTGAAATGCATTGAACGTGAAACTGCTAATTCTTCACCTGAATGTTCAAATGCTTCCATTGCTGCAAATTCTTCAACTATCTCTGTGGTCACAAATTCTTCATCTGAGGATACCACTAGTATCATTGACGAAAATGCAGGGTTGAAGGAATTGTATGTGACAGGCATGTACAAAAGCCTCAAAGGGCATCAGACTCTTTGTGATGTGCTCAAAAAGCAGATCTTGAACAGGAACCCTAGGAAAGAGGGTATTGCCTTTGAGAGGAAACTCAATGCTGATGGAACCTACTGGAAACCGGAGCAGTATCCCAAAACCTCATGGGTTGCTGCGAAGGGACCTCCCGTAGATCCATCCACTTTATCTGGCTTTACTTGTGAATCCTCATATTCATCTGATGAGTCATTTGACTCCAACTATAAACTGTTCAAAAATCAGAATGGTGAGGTATTTGCTAGATATGTTGGATCTAACTGCAGGAATGGTCCCCCTATGAAGAAAATCTGGGTTCCCAAAAAGTGCCTTGAAAGTCTTCAGGTGAAAGTCCTCATGACACAACCTGTGAAGAATAAGAACCCCAGATCAAATTCTTCATATGAATCAAATTCCTCACATGGATCAAAGTCCTCACATGAACATCATCGTGCTAACACTTCTGTTTCGCAGGGAAAGCCTAAGGGCTATGAATATATGCATTATTCTTCAAATCATTATGTTCATAAGTCCTCGAAGAATTTCTCTGCTTATTCATATGCTTACCCTAACCCCTCTTATGTGAAACGAAGTGGTCCGGCGTCTATGCCACCTTTCTCTTATGGAGCTCGCAGAATGATGAACTCTTTGCCACCCCTCCAGATGTGGGTGGTGAAGAAAAGGAACTAATCTCTTATGCAGGGTCAGGTCTCCAGACGAACTAAATCGTCTGAAGAATTTGCTGGAGTCCTGAAATGCTTGAAAGGACGCAAGCTAATCATGAAGAAATGATTTATTCATTTCTCACGTCCTCACATTGCTATATATACATATGTTGCTTTAATTGATGAAATATGTCTGATGAATTTGATGTCATATTCTTCACTCTGAAGTATATGAGTTCATAAGATGCACTAATTCATCTGCAGGATGATTTACCCAAAGCTACTGAGTGGGTCCTCGATAGTGGATGTACAAATCACGTGACCGGTGACAAGAGCTTACTGATGAACACTCCTTTATCTCCATCACACTTGAAGCATATCACCTACGCTGACAAAGGCAAAAGCAAGGTATTGGGTCTAGGTAGGGTTGCAATCCCAAAGGATCGACACATGGATAAAGTCATGCTTGTCGAGTCCCTCGGATTCAACCTCAGGTCTGTCTCAATGCTTTGTGATCTTGATATGGTTGTTGTCTTTGGCAAATATCGTTGCTTAGTGCTCATGGAATCTGACAATTCCAAAGTCTTCGAAGGCTTTAGGAGAGGAGACTTGTATATTGTTGATTTCTCTGCAGGACCACAGCCTGCCACTTGTCTACTTGCTAAAGCTTCAGAAGGCTGGCTATGGCATCGACGACTGGGTCATGCTAGCATGAGGAACTTACACACGCTCGTGAAGAAAAAGCACGTCATTGGCATCGAGGGTGTCAAATTCCTCAAAGATCATCTTTGTGGGGCTTGTGAGGCTGGAAAGATGACTAGAGCCAAGCACCCCTCGAATACTATCATGACTACTTCTCGTCCTTTTGAATTGCTTCATATGGATCTCTTTGGCCCTACTCATTATGCCACACTAACAAATGCAGCATCTCTATATGGCTTTGTCATTGTTGATGACTATTCTCGTTACACATGGGTGCATGTCATTACTTACAAGACTGAAGTGCAGGAAGTCTTCAGACGATTTTCCTCAAGGGCTTCGACGAATTTCGGCGTGAAGATCAAGCATATACGTAGTGACAATGGGACTGAGTTCAAGAATACTGGTCTTGATGACTATCTCGATGAACTTGGTATTACTCATGAGCTATCTGCCCCATACACTCCTCAGCAGAATGGCATTGTGGAGCGCAAGAACAGGACTCTTGTTGAGATGGCTCGCACCATGCTTGATGAATACAAGACACCTCGTCACTTCTGGCCTGAGGCAATTGATACTGCATGCCACATCATCAACAGGGTATATCTTCACAAATTCTTCAAGAAGACCTCATATGAACTCCTCACTGACAAGAAACCCAATAGAGCACCTACCTCCTGTGCTAGATGAAAAGACGCCTGAGGAAACCATCAAGTTCAAAGCTACTGAGGATGTCATTCCTACTGAAGAATCTGCTGAAGAAATCATTCCAGAACATGAAGAACAGCATGCTGGCGCATCTGAAGAAAATGGCTCTGAAGAAAATGCTGAGCCAAATCAAAGTCGTCAACCTGCTCATCCCCGCGTTGCAAATGAAGTACAGATTGAGAGAATCATCAACGACATCAACGCACCAGGTCCTCTGACTCGCTCAAAAGCTTCACATTTATCTAACTTTTGTGGGCATTTTGCTTTCGTCTCTATCACAGAGCCCACCAAAGTTGATGAGGCATTTCTGGAGCCTGAATGGATTCAAGCAATGCAAGAGGAATTACATCAATTCAAGCTGAACAATGTGTGGGAGCTTGTCAAGCGACCGGACCCATGCAAGCACAATATCATTGGTACCAAATGGATCTACCGCAACAAGCAAGATGAAAATGGCCTAGTGGTGAGGAACAAGGCTCGTCTTGTAGCTCAAGGCTACACACAGGTTGAAGGAATTGATTTCGATGAGACTTTTGCACCTGTTGCTAGACTTGAGGCTATTCGCATATTGCTTGCTTATGCTAACCATCATAATATCATCTTATATCAAATGGATGTGAAAAGTGCATTCCTCAATGGTAAGCTTGAGGAAGAAGTATATGTTGCTCAACCCCCAGGTTTTGAAGACCCTAAACATCCTGACAAAGTCTTCAGACTCAATAAGGCCCTCTATGGCCTCAAGCAGGCCCCTCGGGCATGGTATGATACTCTGAAGGAATTCCTCATGAAGAAAGGCTTCAAACCCGGTTCACTCGACCCAACTCTTTTCACCAAAACCTATGATGATGAATTATTCGTGTGCCAAATATATGTTGATGATATTATCTTTGGCTGTACTAACCAACATTACAGTGACGAATTTGCTTACATGATGAGTGAGGAATATCAAATGTCCATGATGGGAGAATTGAAATTCTTCTTAGGTCTTCAAATTCGTCAACAACATAATGGCATTTTCATTTCTCAAGAGAAATACCTCAAGGACGTTCTGAGAAAACTCGGTATGCAAGAATGCAGAGGCGTCAAAATCCCTATGCCCACAAATGGCCATCTATGCACTGATGAAAATGGAATAGACTTCGATCAAAAGGTATACCGCTCCATGATTGGTTCTTTATTGTACCTATATGCATCTAGGCCGGATATTATGCTTAGTGTTTGCATGTGTGCCCGTTTTCAAGCTACACCGAAGGAATCACACTATAAGGCTGTGAAACATATTCGTCGATATCTAGCTCACACTCCAACACTTGGATTATGGTATCCCAAGGGCTCGGTTTTTGATCTCATTGGATATTCTGACTCTGACTATGCCGGTGATCGTGTGGACCGCAAGTCAACTTCAGGCAGATGCCATTTCCTCGGACGATCCTTAGTATGTTGGTCCTCGAAGAAGCAGAACTGCGTATCACTCTCTACTGCTGAAGCTGAGTATATTGCTGCTGGTTCTTGCTGTGCTCAATTGCTATGGATGAAGCAAACCCTCAAGGACTACGGCATCAATGTGAAGAATGTGCCACTCTACTGTGACAACGAGAGTGCCATCAAAATTGCTCATAACCCAGTTCAGCACTCGCAGACAAAGCACATCAAGATTCGTCATCATTTTCTTCGAGATCATGTGTTGAAGGGTGACATCTCTATTGATCCCGTGAAGTCTGAAGAACAGCTAGCGGATATCTTCACAAAGCCCTTGGATGAGAAGAGATTTAGCAAGTTGCGGTGTGAGCTAAATATCTTAGAATCTTCGAATGTCCTTTGAAAAGGACACACATCCTAACACTTATGCAAATTGATGACTTAGATGTGCAACACACGAAGAAACGTTTTTCTTCAATCAATGAAGACTAACCCTCTAAGTGTGAAGAAATTAATGAAGAATTTGATTCTCAGAGCCCTACGACAATTGTACGCGGTGTCTGAAATCTTCATTCTTACACGGTGGGTCACGCCACCACAAAAAGTTGAAAATCTTCAAAATTTGAGTTTTTCATCATTGTGCAAATTCTTCAAATTTTCAAATTCTTCAACTTTGCAAAATCTTCACTCTTTCCGTTTATGTTCTTCATTGACTATATATATATATTTGAGTTTTCTGTCCTCACAGCATTCACTTATTGCTAATTCTTCAAGTTGTGTTTCTTCTAAGTGAATGTGATCGGACCCGTTCCCCCTCAATGCTAAACTCAATCCAGTCCGTTCACAAATTCTTCATGTGCGTTCTATTTGAAACCCGTTCAAAGTCTTCATTGTGTCCTTGACAGCTGAAGAATTTGCGAACGAAACATTAAAATATTCTTATCTGAATTTTCGGCTTTTGCCGTTCAAACCGTTCCTTATCCCTCGATAAGATTTATCTATTCACCCTCGATCTAACACGATCTCCACTTCATAGTTCGTGGGTGACACATGTCGCTAGGATGAGAAGGGTCAGGGGCACGTTTGTCCATTTTCTTCGAACGAGCGGTTTTTCACCTCTGCTATAAATACCCCTCACCCTCCTCAGAGCTCATTTACCCCGCTCGATCTTACTCCCTCGCTCGAGCCCTCAGACCTAGCGCCGCCGCTACACTCCATCGTCACCGGTGAGGAAGAGCTTCACTGCCTCGACCTCGTCGCCGTCGTACTCACGCCGGCCGCGGAAATCCTCACTCCGCCGCCGCCGTAGCTGTTTTCCATCGCCAAGTTAGGGCGTGGAAGATCTGAACGAACGAACATCTCCACTGCCACTCTCAGTTTGTCGTGTTCTTCGTCAAGGGTAAATAAAATTTATTTTTACTGCCCTTGTTGATTCTGATGATTTCCATAAAATCTTCAAAAGGTGTTTATTCTTCAACTTTCATGTTCTTAAACACCAACTTGCTTCTGTCCTTGATCAGTTTCTCTAAGCAACGTTTTTCTTCAAGATTCCTCAATTGTGTGGATTTTCAATCTACACAACTCTGGAACCTAAGTCAAAAATGCTTAGTGAAATTCCTCAAGACACCCCTGGTCATCTTCCTCAAACTTCATACTTTTGAAAATCTTCTGAGAACGCATGTGACCTCTCCAAAACTCTTCGCACCTATATTCTGTTCACAGGTACACATGTCCCCTGCTGAATCTCTAGGTTCTCATCAACTTAACTCATTTGCAGCGTTCCTTGAAGAAAAATTGCACACCTCATCAGAAAATTCGATTGTTCAAAACCCTCAAGTGAAGAAAATGGCTGATGGTAAAAGACCTCAGAAGGGAGGAAAGAGGCCAGAAACAAATACTGCTTTTGAGATCCCTGATGACATCTATGATGAATATTGTACTCCTGATGAAGCAACTCATGGCAAGGAGAACAAAAATCAGCGCAAAGTGCGCATTCAGAAGATTGAGAGGAGATGGGCAAGAGAATGGAGGGAATATCGCTATGTCACTCCCAAGTACATGAAGAAATTTGCTGTTAACCCTCCATGTCCAAGACCTCCATTGGCTCCTGGCCAAGAAGCTGATCCCACTAGCATCAGAAGAGGTGAGGAATTTCCTCAGGAGTGGGCTAAGCGTCAAGCCAAGCTGGCCAAAGTGGCTAAAGAGGCAGTAAAGAAATTCAATGAAGATTCTGTTGCTGCCGCCGCTGAGGCCTCTGCTATCAAGCCTAAGAAGGCTATGCTGAAGAAATCAGCTATTAAGACAAGTTCCTCAGCTGCAATGCCCTCACGGCCTGTTCCTCAAGCAAATTCCTCAAAAGCAGCTCCAACTCCCTCGGTTGCAAAATCCTCAGCTGCTCCTGCAAAGTCCTCAGCACCTGTGCATCTTGCCACATGCCAAAGGACTACTGGAATCTCAATTGCTTCAGGAGTCTCTGCAAGTTCTTCAGCTCCACCTCAGTCTTCAACAACTCCGACCTTGCTGAAGAAAAAGGCCACTGCTGGACGAGGCACAAGGCCAAGTCCTCACAAGAAGCAAGTCGCCTTTCAGGTTCCATCAAGCGAAGACGAAGCTGATGATGAAGAATTAGCTGAGCTCATCAGAGATCGACAACAAAGGGCCGCTAGAGCCAAAGGCAGTGCTGTGCCCCTCATGCTGGATCCAAGGAAGATCCTTGATTTTATTGATCTATGGCACAAGAACCCTAACACACCTTTGCCTGAATTAAACCTCACTCCTGGTCAAAGTCACATGTTGACGGCCTTCATAAATGAAGAAAAATGGAAATTTGAAAAGGCCAGGCAGGTGAAGAAGGCTCAGTACAAGAAGGAGCGTTTTCTGAAGAACAATGTTGTGAAAATGTCTCCTGAAGAACTTGTTACTATGCAGGCTGAGATCAAAGCACTCAATGATGAATTTCATGCATTCCATGCAGATTGGCTAGGTGCCAAAGTCAGATTCGTCAGAATGGCAAAAGGATTTACTCCAAGTGTTGCAGCTTCATCTCAACCCAAATTTCCTCAGACTGGAACATCTGTTCAGTCTGCTGAAGAAAATGAAAGCGCCAGAGCTGATGAAGAAATTCCAGTCTCTGAAGAAAATGCCAGGGCAACCTCCAATATTGCGCCTGAAGACCAATCCAGGCCAGTTGAAGCATCTGCTACTGTGCCTGAGGAATCTGAACAAGCCAGGGCAACTGCATCAGTTGTGCCTGAAGAAATTCAACCAATTTTCTCTGCTCCTCCTGCACCGATGACAAGCATCAACCTTCCTTCTGCATCAGAAGCGAAGAAAACCAAGGCTGCGGAGCGAGCAGCTGTGAAGAAAAGGAAAGCATCTGCATCTTCAGAGTCTTCAGCCCCCAGGAAATTGAAGACTTTGAGGAGTTCATCTGAAAACCCAATTGATGCTATTCCAATATCAAGCATGCCATCAAAGGAGATCATTCCCTTTGGTGAGGAATATGAAATTCCAAGTAAATCTGATGAAGAAATTCCTTCTGCTGCTTCGACAGAGCAGATGGATGAAGAAATTGAAGTGGATACTTTCCCTTCAACCCCACTGGTATCATCGCCCATGCCTCAGTTCACAGCTGAAGAGGCAGGCGTCGAAGGAACTGAAGAAGATGAGGATGTGGATATTGGGTCTACAACACCTATTCTGAATGATGACTTTTGGGAAAGTCATCACCCCAATTCACCTCTGACAACCCCTCTACATCATGTTCCTCAGTCTCCTGTGCAAACTGAAGAAATTCATACGGGCTCTGATGAACGTCAAGCTTCACTTCACTCTATACCTGAAGAAGTTCCAGTCACTAGCGCTGATGTACATATGTCTGAAGAAATGAAGGCCAAGGCTGCTGCTGAAATTCCTCAGCCAGTGGCTCCAGTGGCTACACCTCAAGAGGCTGTAAATTCTTCAACTGTTAATCTTCAGCCCAAGCCACAGAACCTTCACTCCAAGAAGCAGAAGTTTAATGCTGAGGATTTCTTCAACAAGCACATATTCTTCACTGACTACAATCCCTATGACTCTGCTCGTCTTCGTCGCAAGCGTTTCTGGACTGCAAGCCAGATGAACTTCTACTCCTCATTGTTGGTTGATAAGGATAAGATCTTTGAACATGAGCAAATTCCTCATGTAGATATGGAATCGCTGCCCTGCTTCACACCAGTCCTCAGTGTTCTGCATGACGCTGGGTTACTCAATTTCTGCACCGACATCTGCGATTGGAATGAAGAACTCATTCTTCAATTCTTCGCCACACTGCACATTACTGGAAATGTTGATGATGTCAATTCATGGGTATTGGACTGGATGACCGATAATATTCATTTCAAAGCACCGGCCTCTGAATTGCTTCATGCCGTCCCTGTCAGTCCTCCCACTGAAGGTGCTAGGCTTCTCTATGTTGAACCTAAACTATCTGATCATCTGATGCAAGTGCTGATGAAGCCTTTGAAGCCAGGCCAAGCTCCAAGGACCAAATTCCTCGTCAAGGAATTGCTCTATGTGCCAAGGACAGTCTATCGCATATTGACCAAAACCCTCAGTCCAATCAAGGGCCACAACTCTGATGATGAAGAAGTTGTTGGCATTATGAAGAATCTGCTGTTCAATATCATTCACGGTATTCCTATCAACTACCACGATTTCTTCATGAGGACTTTGGCCAATGCTGCACTGTCACCTTTTGAGTTGAAGCCTTATGCTCCCTGGATCATGAGATTCATTAGATCAAGGTCTTCAATTCATTACATGGCTGACTTTCAAAATCATCTCAGCTATTTGCCCCCTATTGAAGTCCTCAAACGGACTATTTCCTCAGCTGACGAGAAGGGCAAAGTTGCTGTTATTGATGAAGGTACTCGTCCATTGGATGGACAGTTTCGCAAAGCTACTTCCTATTCCACCAATGATGACTCTGCAACTCAAGATTCTGCCGCCAAAGCTTCAGAACATCATCCTCAAGCCACAGCTCCGCGTGTGATGACTGATCGTGAACTTCTCCTTAGTCTTCATCAGAAAGTTGATCGAAATCACAAGTGGGTCAAGCGTCAGTTTGGTGCAATTCTTCAGAACATGACAGTCACTCAAAATACTGTGAAGAAGAATCACTACTACTTGCATGAAGTCTTTGACCGCACTTGGGAGATTCTGTCTAATCTTCATAGTGCTGAAGAACTCAAGGAGATGGGCTTCCAACAGGACTTTGACTGGTCCCAGCCACCTTCGAAGAAATTCAAGAAAGTCAAAGTTCCTCAGCTTGTTGCCAGTTCATATTCTTCATTGCGCGAGACGGATGAAGCTGAAGACTTGAACGACACTGCGGCAGGCCCTACCTCAATAGTCGACCCCAACAATGCTGGCGCTCCTCCATCGACATGATGATGATATTCTTCAGGGGCGTTAGTCCTCTTTTTTCGTCCCTTTTGGTCATTCGATGACAAAGGGGGAGAAATTTGAGTTTAGTCTTCAAGCGGGTCTTATATATGGGCTATATTTCTGTTAAGTTTCAACTCTTGCTCTTCTGAGGTGTTTGCTCTGATGAGTTGTAAACTTAAGTCCTATTGTGGTCTGATACTTTTGAACTGCTTTATGCATGCTTATTTCCTCAAGTACCTTAATGCACGCATGCTGAATTCTGTCAGACACCATATTTCATCATGCATTTCAAATTCTTCATATCATATGATAAATGCGTGTATGAATTTCAAGATATAGGAGGAGATCTCCATGATATTACTCAACAATGTGCATTTGCTATTTCAAAGCAAATTCTTCAAATATGCACATCTTCAGGGGGAGTTCCTCTATATCTTGCAATCAAATTCCTCAATATTAGTATTTACACTTCATATGTTTATCCCCGTTGAAAACTTAACCTATATTGTCATCAATCACCAAAAAGGGGGAGATTGTAAGTGCATCTAGTGCCCCTTAGTGATTTTGGTGTATTGAAGACTTATAGGTTAAGGGTCTAATGTGTTTGTGAGTGTACATAGGTCTATAAGTCTATGAGGAGTTTGTTAATTACGATGAATGTCGACCCCTAAAAATGAATGTCTTCAACTGAAGACTTTGGTTTTCTTGAAGACTTTGAAAGTGAAGAAATTGGTGTGACCCTGAAGACTTGATATTCATGCGAGGATTATGAAGCGTGAAGACTTTTGTTTTTGTAGTTTCATTTTCTTCTTCTTGAGTCATAGGAAACACCGTACTGTTAAAAGGGGTCAAGGTAAAACTAAGGAAAAATTTCCAAGTGATGCTCAACTCAAAATCCTACACCTACCCAATCCTTTCGAGTGAAGCCATTGGAAATCTCATACAGTTTAGTCAAGTTCTTCAGTGACAGAGACGAAGTTCTTCTGTTCTTTGAGGAATTTGTTCTGACTGAGGAGTTAGAAATTCGCCAGTTCGGATTGCCTACAAGTGAGGATTATGATAGCATGAGGAATTTGATACTCAAATTTCCGACCGTTGCTGTGCTACGCGCCAGCTGTCCAAATATCCTACCCACCTAACGGTCATATCATTGAAGGGCATTTATGTCTTATCATGTCGGGCTGCTCCCTAGGCTATAAATAGCCGCCCCCTTCAACCACTAGCTGGTTGGCTGCTCCAAGAAATAGATTGACACTTGTCATTTAGAGCATCCCATCCTCCGAGGACTTTGAGCGAAAATCATCAAGTGAGGAAAAACCCAAAAACCCAAACACCTACAAACCCAAAGTGATTGAGCATCACAGAAGAGATTGTTCCTGTGTGGAACCGACGCTTGTTACCTTTGAGGACTGTGCATCCTCCAGACGGTTAGGCGTCATGGTCTAGAGCATCCAAGAGGAAATTGTGGATTGCCGAGTGACCGAGTATGTGAAGGTTTGGAAGTCACCTGAAGACTTACCACGAGTGGTTGGGCGAGGTCTGTGTGACCTTAGCTCAAGAAGAATACGGTGAGGACTAGGTGTCCTGGACTGTGTGTTCAGGACTGGGTGTCCGGGACTGTGTGTCCTCAGGTTTAAATACCTAGCCGCTCCAACCAGACGTACAACTGTCATAGCAGTTGGAACTGGTCTACCAAATCAGTGTCTTCACCGAGCTACTGGTTCTATTTCCTCAACCCTGTCATTTCCTCGCATGCTTGCTATGTATTTGATCATTACTGTTTGAAGACTTTGTCTGAAGACTTTCTCAATTTCCTCAGTTCAAATTCTTCAGTCAGTTTGTCTTCAGCCTGCTTATCCTGTGTTTACGCTACTCGTACTCTGTGCTTGTTTTCATTTCATCATGATGACTGTGCTACTGCTCTGTTATGCTGGCATCTGAGTACTCATTCCACTGCTAAGTAGTTCGTCGCTTAGGAATTTCCTCACCTTGAAATTCCTCAGTGACGAATTTGTAAAAATCGCCTATTCACCCCCCCCCCCCCTCTAGTCGATATAACGCACTTTCACAAAACTTGTCCCAAATTGGGATTTTTTTTACCACAACATGTTGGTGCCATTTCATGACACCATGCAAAAGTTTCATGAATTTCAGACGAGTTTTGGATTTACAGGAATTTAAAAACAAAGTTTCTCACTGTTTGCGGCCGAGCCACGATGCCGAGGTGTTTGAAATTCATTCACATTTCTTGCATGGGACCTAAACATCACCTAATGTCCTGCAAGTGCACAGGGCTGTTTTAGAACTTTCCTTGTGATAAGTAGAGTGTCGAACCCACAGGGAGCTTATAGGAAGGCACCACAAACCCCACAACTACGTTGTCACTTCCACGCAACCACGTACGCACCCAAACCGGAATTTGGAAATAGTCTACTCTATAAGTTGCTAGAGAAACTGGAATAAAAGGGGTAATCAACTAAACTACTAACAAGAAGGTAAAAACAAGAAATAAAAGATGCTAAGTTAGTGGTGAGGTGCTGGAGTAGCAAAGTGTTCTCTAGAACTCGTAAGTCATTACCACTAATATGACCTGCACATCTAATGTGGAGCAAATGCTCTCTATTGTTTCATCTATCCACTCTTCATATGCCTAAGTGGGTGGTCCCCGGTACATTACACATTCTACTTGAGGTAGACTTCGTGCCACACACGCCACCATCATGGTCTCCCCCTATAGGGTGACAATCAAATGATAATTAAGGATAACCTGAGCTCCAATATCAGCTCTGCAAAGACTAGAGATTGAGGTTTTACTGTCACCTCAAATTCCCTCAACATCCTACCCTATGAAATGATAGTAGTTCCTTCATGGCCAATCACAGCAATAGTGCAAGTGAGTCCTCTTCTCAACACTCGCGAGAATACTAACTCGAACATGAACAAGAACATATTCGATCGCTTGGGAATAATAATACTAATCATAGAAGAGTTCATCAGTATCCTTGAGAACAAATGCATCTACTCAAACATAATTGTAAGGGTCAAGTTACAAGCTGGCATAGAGCCGGTGAAGGGTGGAGATGATGAAGGTGATGATGAAGGCGGCGGTGCGGTGGAGATGGTCGTGATGGCGCCGGCGCGGTGGAGAGGGCACCAGCCCAAAGGCCGGTTCTCGCATGGTGGAGCCTCCTCCTCTTCGTGTTGATCTTGGACCCTCCTCTATGGTAGTGGTGGAGCAGCAATGGAGATGAACTTGGGTGTGTCGGAGATGAATGGCATGGTAGAATGAGAGGAGACGATAGATAGGGTTGTAGATGATATATATGGAGCATCCCTAGCCTCCTCTCTTAATGGGCTTCATCAAAGGGCTGAAAATGAGCCTAATCCTCTCCCAGTCTCTTCTTTATGAGCCAAGGATCCCGTGGGATCGAACGGGGACGAAATCGGTGAAGAATCCCGTTTGGAAGGGCAACTTTCGGAGCTATGTGCATGTCAAACGACCGCCCGCGTACTCTGACCTCCACCGGTAAAACGGCCGCCAAATCTTCATACGAACTCGGAATTTGACGTTCTTGTGCTCGTTGGATGATTGACGCTGATCCATTTCTGGTATTACATATTGATTTGGAGCAATTTGAAAAAATTACTTTTCCCGACCTATGAAATGGCAAGTCTGCCCCCTATGTGTCTCCGTATTGAACTCCTCCTTGGTTCTTTCATCGTGGTTGGTCCTAGGTTGCTCCAAAACACATGTAGACACAAGAAAACAAAGAAAGATAATAGAAACCAACTAAAATACTAAATGTGCAATGCTCACCATGATAAGTGCAAATACCGGTAAACATGCATAATGGGCAACTATTTGGTTCAATGGGACATAATATATAAAGAGAACATGCAACAAATGAGCTCTAAAAATGCGTAAATATAGAGCCATCCACCTCCCCACGCTTAAATCTTACTCGTCCTCGAGTAAGAAGGTTGACTACCAAAAGCTCAATGCTTCCAACTCTAAAGCATACATTGAACCGAACCCCAAGAGTGATATCCGTGTTCATCGTGCAAGCATGCAAAAGATAACTAGCAAGGGAGTAATACATGCTACGTCTTAGTTCCATTGCCATGGAGGTCAAGAAGAAAATATTTTTGGTGGAGCACAATTTTCCATTGCCAAAGGTTTAGAGAGAGGGTCAATATTATGTTGGGAACACAACAATGACTATCAAAGACAAAAGAAATCAAGCATCAACGATCGCTTCAAAAACACCAACCTGAGGCATACCAGATACAATAGCAAAATCGTCTGTCTTCGTTATTCAACCGCTCAACTACCTATGCAGCACTGAGTGCAAGCCTATGCCTCGCACTTAAGGGAATGATAGAAGATGGTTTTGGTTTTGAGAAGTCAAAAACAAAGAAAGTCTTGTATCAACGCAGCTAACCATTAGGCAATGGAGAAGGCCCTATGATCGATGTTAACACAATGAGTAGTAATCACCATGCAACTAGGATGCACATACAACTATGAATGTGTGAAAGATCTCCTATGGACTAAGTGGTGGTGCATCCAACTTGCTTGCTCATGAAGACCTCAAGCTTTTGAGGATGCTCGTCATCGAAATATACAAGCCAAGTTATATTGTATAGGTTCCACACAAGTATGAAACATGAAGGTCATGAAAATTTCTACTTTACAATGCATGGAGTGGTGCTACTTTGAAGCACAAGTGCGGTAAAAGGATAGTAGCATGCCCCTTCTCTCTTTTTCTCTTTTTTTTCTTTTTTTTCTTTTTTAAGAACAGTCTCATGGACCTCATCCCCACTTTTTCGATGACTCGTGAGTCTCAACTATTCTTTTCCTCCTCTTTTTTTAAGAACATTTTCATGGACCTCATCCTCACTTTTTCGAGGACTCATAAGTCTCCACCATTCTTTTCCTCACGGGGGCATGCTCTAATAATGATGATCATCACACTTTTATAATGACTCACTTCAACTGAATGTGATCATAACTCAAAACTTGAATCATGAGAGAAACTCTATATGATGATGCCTCTGGCAGTGTACCAGTATGTGCAATGATCAGGCGTAGCATAGACATAAAAAACATGACAAGCCATGAAAATATCGAGCTTGCCATACTATGATCATGCAAGGCAAATGAAAACATGTCTCTAGTCATGTAATTAAAATGATGGTAGTGCACGGCGATATGCTCAGAATGGCTATGAAAATGCCATGTAGGTAGGTATAGTGGTTGTTTTGTGGAGATGGGGTGTCTTATGTGTAGGAGAACAAGAGAAAGTCCTCCCACGGGTTTGGATGTACCTGCGAAGTTTGCTCCAAGTCTCATTATGAGAGTGGGCAATGCACGGTACCATAGAGGCTAGCAATAAAAGATGAACAGAAGTGCAAAAGGTTTCGAACTTGCCTTAGTCAAAAAGAACTCAAACACTACACAAGAGTAGCATGGTGTCATGTTGCATAAGACTCAAAAGCTAAGTACCCTGAGGGGATAGTTTGGCTGAGATAAACCCTGTTGCGCATGCCAGATCAACCAAAGATGCTGGGCTCATCAACAAAATGCCTCTACAATCATTCAATCGTTAATCAAGCCACCACTAGTCCCCAACTTAAGTTATTAGGTGAAAGAAAGGCAATGGTTCAAAGCACTCCTTTATTGGTTTTTTTATAAAAGAACATGGCAATGTTTTTCAAAAGATAACAAGATTTCCGCAAGCTAACTCAAACAAGTGCAAAGCAAGCATGTCAAAACAGCGGTACACACTAATGCACAAAAACCATAAGATGATGAGCATTGCACAAGACACTTCACATGCAAGAGTAACCTCCCCAAGTTTAGAGCTCTACATACTAAACTAGAGAAGATTACAAAAGTAAAGAGAAAATGCAGTTATTAGAAGAGAGCGCGAGAAGTGGTTACCTCCCCAAGCTTACGTCTAAGAGTGGGTTAGAAACTTTTACCGTTAGGGTGCATATGACTTCTCTTCTAATAGACAGGGACCTTGCCTCAATGGATTTCCTTGTTATGGTCAGGTGGCTGCCCTTCAATAGAACCCGCTGAAAACAAACTAAAAAGAAAAGGAAATATTTTTGTGTTTTTTCATTTTTGTGTGGCACAAAGGCTTAGCACCACAAGTGATAAAAATATATGCCTCAAAATATCCGTCCATCAACCTAGGCACCACTCTCAAGTCAACAAACTATTTCTACGAGAGGCCTCCCCTAAGTTGGGATGAAGTGTGTGTGAGACAAGATAAAAACACAAGTGTGCAGCTCCTAGGAGCCTAATTAAAAAGGGAGATCCTCACTTAAGGTCAGAAGCTCAATACTACATACTCTTTTATTTGAAAGAGGTTAGTATTGGAAAAATTTACCGGGCACTTGTTGTTGAAGTTCACCATGATGAATCTACCAAGTGGCTTGTGTGGGTCTTTTATAAGGTTGGCACCATACCATACATGTCACCACATAAGGTCCAAGCCCCTGCGAAAATAACACACGAACAAAAACATCGGTTCGGTATACAAGCAGAGTTTGTATACCCAACCGGTAAAAACAAATAGGCGAAAACATAGTTGCTACAGAGGTTTATTGGCTACGGAGTTTCAGAGATAATTAACACTAATTAGAAAGCAAATAATTGGTTAGAAAATACCTCATCGACCTCAGATGTCGAAAATGAATCAATTGGAGGTGTTCTTGCCTTCATACGGCGCTCAAACGGCCAGTAGCAGTCTTATGGAACGCCGTCATTCACTCTGTGGAGATGCTCGTTGTGGATGTCGGGTGAAACAACCGTTCGTACAGGCGTGAGAGCTCGTATGGTAGGTCGTCTTTTGCTCTAATCTTCTTCTCTCTTATGGCCACGAGCTGATACGGGCGCTCAAACTACCGGTTGCGGTCGTATGGAACGCTGTCTTTTCTCCTGGAGCTGCAGAACTTCATGAAATTTTTTGTGTTTATTCCTTGCGTTAGGCACATAGCAATATTGCAATAAAAATAGGAGGAGATATGCAGCGAAAACAGGAAACCGACATGCTAGAAATTTTTAGCAACGAAAACATCATGAAACTAACTCAAATAGCAACTACTCAAAACAAAAACAAAAGTGCCAATGCAACATGAATGCAACTAGACTCAAGACACAAAGCTAATAAAGACACCTACGGACTTCTGGATTACCTCCCTGGTAGTGCTTTCTTTATAGCCATATAGCTATGCTTCGGTGCTCCATATGGTCATCCACCCAGATCCCACAGGATATCAACCCCGAGTGTCAGACCAGACTCTGACCGGGGTTTGGAGCACCTCATAGTAGGGCTCGGTAGGAGTCGCACCCGCTTACGGTGCATCGGCATCATATATGTAAATTCGTACTCGCTCCTTGGCGAGTATCGATGCACCGAGATGACTAGAGATGCCTAAAAGATTAGTGGCTGCAACTTCACAATAACTTTATAGTCAAGAGGATGAGAAGGTGCAGGTAAGTCATAACCTTCATAATTTTCATCAAGTTGCACATTAATTATATCTAAAATTTTACCATTGGTGGAAGTTTCTGGATAGTGCTCATTCCATCCTTCATCCCCATATTCCTCTGGCTCATTTTCTAAGGATTGTTCTTCATGTGGCTTGATGATGTTTTCTTCATGTTGCTGCATAAGGTTATTTTCCTCCAAAATGTTGGCTTGGGAGATGGCATCCCAATATTCTTTAAATTCCTGGTACAAAGGAATCTCATAAAACTCATTGTCTATGCAAAATTCGTAGACTTCCTCCAACAAGCATTTGTACTTAGTCATCGATTGATCTTTGGGAAACCTGTTAACCCACATTAAAAGCTCAAATGATCTAAGCCTTGCATCATCTCCTCAATTGCCTCAACATCTTCAAGAGGACGTTCATAATGGTTTTATGCTCTCACAACCAAATGTGGGTAATCTCTGCAATAAAACCTCATGTGGAGAAGAGATTGGCATTAAATGCAACCTTTAGGGACATCATTAGCTATACTCTGCAACTCCATAAATTCCTTACCCATTCTTTTACCTTTGTCGGTTTTTCGGTATTCTTTAAGTATCCTCTGCTTTTCACGGCATTGTTCCATTACAGCCGCCATGTCTTGATCTGACATCTCAAAGCAAGACATTTTTTTGTATTTTTGGGTTAAGAAAAAAAAATAAATAGCAACAAACAAAATAAACTAAGTGCGAGCGGGTAAGTAATCACCAAGCACTATGCTCCCCGGTGTCGGTGTACTAAAATAGGGGTCCTTTAGTACCCTAGACTTGTGCACAGGCAGTTGCAGCCCTCCGAACGGCAAGGGCTTGCCGAAGGATAGCTCAACCCAAGTCTCAACACTTGGGCACCAAGACCGTGAAGAAGACCTCCAGGCAGGTGATCGAAAAGTACAAGTTAGTACTCCCTCCGGTCCTTTTTAGTTCGCATATAAGATTTGTCTGAAGTCAAACCTCGTAAACTTTGACCAAGTTTATAGAATAAAATACCAACATTTAGAATGTGAAATCAACAACATTAGATGCGTCGTGACTTTATTTTTCATATTGTAGAAATTTAGCATTGTAGATGTTAATATTTTTGCATGTAAATATGGTCAAACTTTACGAAGTTTGACTTCAGACAATTCTTATATGCAGAGTAAAAAGGACCGGAGGGAGTACTGAAGATCGAGACTTTAGTCGCCGGCAAGCTCTGCACCGGCAAGTCAGGACCCGACAAGCTCCTTGCCAAAAAGTTCTCCGTCTCGCCCTTCGGCCGCTCCACCTCATCGACCAGCTGATGGCTTGTCAAGATTAGGTGTCGAGTGGGCAGGCGGCCTGAGGGGAGTCAATAGGACTCGTGTCAGCACGTCAGATGCAGGTCAACTTTATTGACACTCGTCTAGTAGACGTGTCAAGAAGATAGGCTCATCCACGTCGACGACATAGAAGGAGAGGTGCCTTTTGCCAAAGGATGGCCACCAGCTCACGGTGCATTAAATGCCCTTGTCTTAGTCCGGCAGGATTGGGTTGGATAGCATCGAGGCCACTATTCACATACATGTAATGACCATGTTGCCACTTTGGTGACCCCTTTTCGTCTATAAAAGGAGGCCCATGGCTACCTTGTCACGGGTCGAGACCTGCTCACGCTTACACATTAGTTGCACCTTGCTCATGTTTTTCCCGCAAGCTGTGCTTGTAACTAGAGCCCCAAGTCAAACCACCCAAACACAGGAGTAGGGTTTTACGCCTCCACGGCAGCCCGAATGTAAGAAATCCTCACACTGTACTGTTGGATTCGCTCTCTATGCTCATTGATAACCCCAGCCAAACTACAAAGGGATCCTCGCTGGTCCCATAGATCGTCGTACTCCGACATTTTTTGGCCCCAGGTAGGGGGGATCGCTTGATCCACTCCAGGAGTCTTCGTGCAAGTTTCGCCATCTTCTTCATCCAGGGCACCGAAGAAGAAGAGCGCGGTGGTGGGTACACCGTCGAGCTCCAAGATGCCGGTCTAAACGCCCCCGATGGGCGGGATCGGCGCCGAGCCCTCTCCACAACTACACCCTTCCAGCAGAAAGATTCGTACTCACTTCGCCGGAAGCCTAGACCCGCACGTCGCTACGTAGAGAGGTGGCGTTGTGGTCCACAAGGTCGATGCGGCTATGTCCAAGGACGACACCGCGGGGTCCAAGAATGACGGAGCTACGGGATGCGCGCTGAGGCCATCGCAAGATGGACATGAAACGCTTCCCCGCGACGAGGTCGACCCTAGCCAATGGCCAGGCAAGGAGCATGTGCACCGTTTGCATGGTACACATGCCCTGCCACTGCACCAAACCACTGGCGAGCATCGACCGCAGTGGCAGGACAGGGATGGAGCTCCTTCTGACTCGCGCAGAATTCGAGCCACATCTCAGTCTTTGTGAGCAATCATGCCCACGACACCGGCAGAGGTGCTGCTAAAATTTCCTCCGTCCCCAAAGAACATGGGCCGCCATCCAGAGAATCGTCGGTTTCGCCAACAATGATGGGCCGCATCCGATGGGGCCCTCTTAGTGGCAGCCAACGGCGCCAGTGGGGGGGGGGGTGGGGGTGGGGCTGACGGGCGGACTATGGGTGCTGCATCCACGGTGCAGTCTCTACCCAGGCAAGTACGGCAGATCCAGCGGGTTGACGCCCATGACAGCGTGTCCATGGCGTCGTCCGATCCGCAAGGCCGCCGGAATTGCCACCTAGACCAACACCAGGTCATCAATGACCGGTGTGCTGAAGATGCTCGGACCACCATTAAGCGACGTCGGGAAGCGCAGCGACAATCAGACGTGCGCAAAGGGCTGGTGGTGCCTACTCTGGTGTTCCCTGGGTGCCTGCCCTACAATGTGGTCTGCCTAGCGTTTACCCGCGAGCTGCGGCAAGTTCAGTGGCCCCACTCCTCAAATATCAAGCCTGATTTGCTGGAGAATTATGACGGGAAGCTCAATCGACTGAGTTTCTTGGAATCTACACCATCACAGTGCAAGCTGCCGGTGACAGAGATGACAAGATTCTTGCCAACTACTTCCTGTTGCCGCTCAAGTCCAACGTGAGATCTTGGTTGATGAACTTGCCAGAGAACTCCATCTCTTCTTGGTTGGACTTGTGTCATGTGTTCGTTGGGACTTATATCGGGGGCCACGAGCGTCGGGGAAAACCCAGCGACCTCCACTTGATCCCCCAGAAAGATTTTGAGTCTCTGCGCAAGTACATCCAGAGATTCAGCCGTGTGCACCACCACATCCCCAACGTGCACCCTGTTGTTGTGATTCTGTCATTCCACATGAATGTGCGCAATCGCAGGATGCAGGCTGAGTTGAACATCGAGCGGGTGAGCACCATCAATGAGTTGTACACCTTGGCAGATCAGTGTGCGCGTGCTGAGGAGGGGAGGAGACTTCCTGTAACATCCCAAAATTCTAAATTTTGGAATGTAATATTAAATAAATATTTTTGATTGTTTGTTTGACTATTGAGTGATTTATTGTGTGAAATTGAGTGAAATTTGAAACTTTTTGAATGTTGAATGAGAGGGAATGAGATGACTTTCCCAAACTCACTTTGCATTTTGATCTCAATGAAGTCAAATTTATTTCATCACAAAACCCTAGAGTGAAGATAATATGACTTCTTCCATTTAAAGAAATGAAAAGTTGTTTTGAAAAGATTTGATTTATTTTTGAAAGTAGTTCAAATTCATAAACTTTATGCAACTCAATGATCCTCATGAGAGAAGTTAAAATGACTTCTTCCAAGATGAGTTGGAAGTTTAAAATTAACAATTTGAAAAGCCCTTTGAAGTTATTTGAAACCCACTTTCATTTTGAAGTTATTTGAATTTCCAAGTTTCAAATTCTCTGGAAGTTACTCAAAATGAGAGAATTAATATGACACTTCAAATATTCAGAGGCATTTGAAATATATTTGGCCAAGGAAACACATAAAAGGTTCGAAATTGGTTTGAAACACACATTCAAAATCAATTATGAGTTATTTGGTTTTTATTCAAATTATATTTCTCCAAAAAATAAAATATATGGAGATTAGGGTAAAATGATTCCTCTCAATAGAAAATGGAGAAAAATAAATTTGAAATCATTTTGGTATTTTAGAATAATTTTATTTGAATTTTACATGCAACAGTAGCACTGTTTGAATTTTATGTTTTTGTGTGAACTTTATTTGAGTTTGGAGAATTGTCCATGTTTTAGGATTTATTTTTCTGAACATTTTGATATATTATATGCCTATGTAAAAGATTTATATATTTTTTTCTTTTTAGTTTTCTTTTCTGTCTTTTGTGATAAACGAAGCCCCGCGCCGGGTCCGCTTCGCGTCGGCCACCCGCCCGCACGCATCCCTCTCTCTCTCTCTTTCTCGCCCCTGTCGCTGATAGCGGGGCCCCCACCTCATCTTCTTCCCCTCCCGCTCTCCACGCACGGCCAGAGCGCGTCAAACCACCGCCGAATCTCGGAATCATCAGGATCGCGATCCCTGCCTTTCCCCTCATGCACTCTCATGCCATATAATTACCCCTCTATCCTCTCTCGATCCCCCTGTAACCCCGCCGTCGAACCTCACCCCAGCTCGCGCCCTTGCCCAACCTATCTCGTCCACCGAAGCTTCGGGCACCGTCAATTTTGTCGCTGGTGAGATATCCCAAGGTCTCTATTTTTGCTCATAGCCCTCCCTTGTCATCGCCTACCTTTTTGACATGATCTCGCCTCTTCTTCTCTGCTGCAGCATCGTCTTCGAGCTTGCACGCCCTCACCGGAGCACGCAGAGCACCGAAGCTCTTCGAGCATCACCCCGCCGCCGGTCGTCGACCTCGACCTTCCCCAACACCACCATTTGGACCCCCTCGACGCGCCGCACCTCCCCGTCTCCTTCCCCGACGCCAAGGACCGCCGGCCACCGCCTCGTTGGACCCGAGCCGCCGCTGCCATTCGTCTTCATTGCCGACGTCGCCCGCCACCCGCTGTAAACCATCTCCCACCTCGTCCGTTGGATCACAAATCAACCGTGTAGATTAGATTAGGTTCGGTTTATTATTATTATTATTTACAAGGAGGTACGCGGTTAACCGCGGTTGTTTATTAAACCGTAAGGTTTTAGTTAAACCAATCTTCGGTTTTCTTTTTTATTTAGCTGTCGCCACCGTATAAGCCCCGCAGTGAACACCATGCTTCAATCGCAGCGCGCCGCATGTCCAGTGACCGATCCATAGGCTTTTTTTAGATCTGTTTTATTTTCGGAATTAGTTTTGATCTTCGATCTTTAATATCTTTTAGGATTATTATTGTTTTTGAGTGATTCCAATTGCACCGTGTCACAACTTTTATGAAGTTTCTGATGGTTCATTTAGTTTTCAAATTTGAGTATATTAAATTTTAATTTGATCAAATCACTATTTTGGCCATATCTTGAGTTTTAAAATATATTTTTGATTGATTCTTTTTGCTACTGTTTTGTTATTGTTTTTTTATCTAGTAGCATATAGTGATTTATTTTTAGTTTATTTTCAATTAGGGTTTTAGCAAAAATAGTACTGTTTTATTTATAGTTTTGCATTAGTCTTTTCTTCGTTAGTTTCAATAGTTTTAGTAAACAGTAGAAAACTTCTATAGGATTTTAAAATGTATTTGCTTTTATTTTGCTTTAAAACTAGTTTAGGTCATGAATAGAGTTTTATAAAAGCTTTTTATTTATTTCTTTTTGCTAGTTAAAACTCCAGTCAAATTCCTTTTCTTATCTGTTAATTTATTAGTTTAGTGTTTTCTTTGTTGTTAAGTTTTTACTTAGTACAAAATTATTTTTGTTGTGAAGACAAGTCCTAGAGTATTTTTAGTGTTTTCCTTCTTAGTTTTCTTAGAAGTTTTTCTTTGAATTTTATTTGGTTTTCCTCTTGATTTTTTATTTGTTGTTTTTGATTGTTAATTTGAGTGCTAGAATTTGCTGGCTAGAATGTATGCTTATGTGAATTTCATGTTTGTTATTATAGATTTCGTCGGAGAGTGACGTATAGTGCTATCAAGTTTTGTGAGAGTGTTATAACTTCATCAACTTAACAGGCAAGTTCACTTTGACCATGTTATTCATACCTATGTTTTTATTGCAGTAGTGTCACCATTCATAATCCCTCCAGTAGACATATTGAATTCTTGTAGTTGAGTAGAGTGCATGAGGTAGGAACCCATCTCCCTGTTATCAAGCCCCGGGACGTTACATAGTTTTAATGCTACGCTATATAGTAGACAGGGTTTGGTAAGAGTGCTCGAGAGTGGTGTGAGAAGGAGGACTTTATGTCAATGTCAACAACTTCATGATGATTCTATGTCAATGACGACAACTCCATGATGGCATCTTTAAGGCCTGCATATTCAAGACCTCAAGATTTCAAGACTCGAGACAAGACTTCAATACACACTACTGGGTGGACTAGTTGTGAGGCACCCTGGAGTACCCAGTGGATGACCTAGTGAGCTGGAGTAGGCCAGTACTCATGAGGAAAGTTCCACCCAGACTCAAAGAGACTGAAGAATACTTCATGCCCGGAAGCTTACCTGTGCAACCAGAAGTCACTGTGGGCTCTGGCTTGGTTGTCCTTAGTTGTGACTCTGGCTGGGATGGTGCTAGAAGATGTAGAACTACGGTAGGATTGGATGGGCACTGGGCAGTGGTCAGGGGAACTCTTCGGAAGACCATGTTTCATTTGTCCAGTTCTCAAACACCCTGCACTACAAGGACATAAAAGAAGGGAACAATTCTTGTGTAAAGTGCACAACACTCTACAGAGTTCAAAATCTAATCGATTAGCCGTGTCCCCAGTTACGGAAAATTTGAGCCTCTAGTCTTGGATCTATCTCTGAACTCTCAACACTGGATTGAAAACTTAATTGTGGGCAACTTATGATGATATGGGCTATGAGACATCGGTTGGCGGAACCATGTCATATTAGATAACTCTATATTGAAGGTTCCTTGATATTCCTTTGATGTAGGGAAAATAAAACCAACTTTTACGCAAAAACTCAGACATAGAGCCACAAAGCCATACTGCATATAGAATAGTTTTATCATCTGTTTTTCTTATTGTGATCTTGCTGGTACATTCAATGTACTGACCTACACAGCTGCAACGTATTGCTACTTGTGAGCTGCGTTGGGATTTCCTCGAAGAAGAGAGGATGATGCAATATAGTAGAGATAAGTATTTCCCTCAGTTATGAAACCAGGGTTATCAATCCAGTAGGAGAACCAAGCAACACTATGTAAACAACACCTGCACACAAACAACAAATACTTGCAACCCAACGCGTAGAGGAGTTGTCAATCCCTCAACAGTTACAAGCAAGATTAAATTGTATAGTTTTTGATAGATAGATCTGACAAAAATACAAAATAAAATAAATAAAGAAAAATTGAAGCAAGATATTTTTAGGATTTTATATATGATAAAAGATAGACCCGGGGGCCATAGTTTTCACTAGAGGCTTCTCTCGAGAAAATAGCATACAGTGGGTAAACAAATTACTGTTGGGAAATTGATAGAAAAGCAAATAATTATGACGATATCCAAGGCAATGATCATATATAGGCATCACATCCAAGATTAGTAGCGAAATGATTTTGCATCTACTACTATTACTCCACACATCGACCGCTATCCAGCAATCATCTAGTGTATTAAATTCATGGAAAAATGGAGTAATTGTTTAATCAAGATGACATGATGTAGACAAGATAAACTCACGTATGAATAAAGTCTATCTTTTTAACCTTAATAGCAACGATACATACATGTCATATCCCTTTTTGTCACTGGGATTGAGCACCACAAGATCGAACCCATTACAAAGCTCCTCTTCCCATGGCAAGATAAATCAGTCTAGTTGGCCAAACCAAACCAATAAATCGGAGAAGAAATACGAAGCTATATTAATCATGCATAAAAGAGTTCAGAGAAAACCCAAATAATATTCATGGATAGATCTGATCATAAACTCACAATTTATCAGATCCCAGCAAACACACTGCAAAAAAGAATTACATCGGATAGAACTCCAAGAACATTGTATTGAAGATCATCGAGAGAGAAGAAGCCATCTAGCTAATAACTTTGGGCCCGTATGTCTGTGGTAAACTACTCACGCACCATCGGAGGGGAGGCAAGGTTGATGTAGAGCCCCTCCGTGATCGATTCCCCCTCTGACAGAGTGCCAGAAAGGGTCCCAAGATGGGATCTCTCGAGAACAGAGGCTTGCGGCGGCGAAAAAAGTATTTCGTGGACTCCCTGGTAGGTTTTTTGATTTTTGGGAATTTATAGAGGCAGAGTTAGGTCAAACAGAGGCTTGTGGGCCCCACTACCCACCAGGGCGTGCCTAATGCCTAGTGGGCCACTTCTTCGTCTTCTTGTTCCACCCCAAACCTTCTAGGGTCTCTTATTGCCAGAAAAAAATCTCCAAAAAGTTTTGTGCCATTTCGACTTCGTTTGGTACTGATATTCTACAAAGTCAAGAACAAGCAAAAAGCAGCAATTGGTACTGGGCACTAAGTTAGTAGGTTAGTCCCAAAAATGATATAAAGTTGCTTGTAAATGTACATAAAACATCCAAGATTGATACTATAATAGCACGGAACAATAAAAAATTATAGATAAGTTGGAGACGTATCAAGCATCCCCAAGCTTAATTCCTGCTTGTCCTCGAGTAGGTAAATGTTAAAAACAGAATTTTTGATGTGGAATGCTACCTATCATATTCATCATACAATCTTTTGTTTTATAGCATGCACTACAGGAATCAGGTAGCCATACAGGTAAAACAGACGGCAAAGTAACTAGACGGCATAGCAATGAGGTTAGCCCTGTTAGGTGGCTAACAGTAGATTTTGCCGTCTGCCAGGTGACGTCAGCTGGCCTTAGGTGGCTACTGGTAGACTTTGTCGTCCGCCACCGACGGCAAAGTCACACTAGCCTTTGCCATCTACCACCGACGGCAAAGTGACCAAATGGGTCAGACCCAGTGCTCGCAGGTTGCTGCCACGTGTCACCTTTGCCGTCAGTGGCAGACGGCAAAGGGCCTGTATTGCCCCTTTTTATTCTGTTTTTTGTTATATCCAAGCATTTTCACAGCAAATATATGATATATATATATTTCACAGGGCAAACAATATGTGCAAGTTTCACAGCAAATATATGATATCCAACACATAAGTTTCATCCATACATACATAGTTTCATCCATAGGTAGCAAGTTCCACATTGTTCATCGATACAAAAGCAAAACAGAAAGTAAACATAAGCACTCCATCAATGCAAGCTTCCGTGAAGTGAATCAAATCTCCAACGAAACTAAAGAGCTGCCTTGCATGTGGGGCACGGGAACCTTCCATGCACACACTAGCCAACGAATAGTGCATACGCCGGCAAGTCATGCATCGAGTACATGTACCAGACACGCATTATGAAGTTTTGTTTGCTAGCGGCGTCGTATGTATTGAACCCATTATCCCAAGCTTCTTGCAATTTATCCTTAAGCGGCTGCATGTACACATTCATATTCTTCCCCGGATAGTTGGGCCCTGGAATTATCAACGTCAGGAAAATGTTCTTTCTTTGCCTAATCTGTCCGGGGGGGGGGGGGGGGAGATTGAATGGAATGACAAATACAGGCCAACAACTGTATTGGATTGCCGTCAAACCAAACACATTGAACCCATCCGTGTTGATGGCGACTCGAGGATGCCTTGGATCTGCTGCTTTTTTTCTCATGTAATGCATCGAAATGCTTTCACGCAGAACCATCCGATGTGTGTACCATCATCTGATTCCCATCTGCATCTAGTGCAGTTCTTTTGCCCATTTTGTGCCATGTCATCTATCTGGCCATCTCTTCGACCATGAAAAGACGTTGAAGTCTTGGTACGATTGGCATATACCGAACAACATTAACGGGGATTTTGGTCTGCCTCTTCTCACCCATACTGTTGTCTACCACAACATACCTGGAAGACTTGCAAATGGGATAATAGTTCAAGTCCGCATACTCAAGCCTAAATAAGGCACATCCTTTTTCACAGGCATCTATCTTCTAATAGGGCATCTTAAGTGCACGAAGGATTTTGTCCGACTGGTACAGGTTTGCAGGCATTACATGGCCTTTGGGTAGAAAGCGTCCAAATACTGTTATCATCACGTCGTAGCATTCTCTGCCCAAGTTGAATTGAGCCTTCAGAGCCATTACTTGTGCGATGGCATCCAGCTGACAAAGCTCAGTGTGCTCGTGGAGAGGAAGTTTTGAAGACTCCAACATTTCATTGAAGGCCTTTGCAGATTCCTCCATCTCATCGTCCGAATCTCGAGCATCATCAAAGTCTTCCACCATGTCTTTGATCCTGGTACCATGCTCGTCGGTGTGACGACGAACCACCTTAGCTCTGGCACGTTGGGCAGACTCACCATGAAATGTCCATAACGTATAATCACGTGTAAAACCCCAATTCTGCAGGTGTTTACCCATTTCACCCTCTGTCCTCTTTTGAAAGTTGTCGCACCGGACACACGGGCACCATGTTTTTCTCTGGCCATTTGCAAATGCGGCTCTCACAAACCCCTTGGTTTTTGTTAACCATTCATTGGTCATGTCTTTCTGACTAGTGTGCCGGTGTACATCCACGCACGATCGCTCATCTTGCCTAGCTACTGGACACACAAGAAATATATGTATATATATATATATATAATTCAGCATATATATTCATCAGTTAATCAAGTTTGTTAGTTTTATTATGTCCATGCAACCTACACGCTAATAGGTAAAGATAGGTCCTAATCCCACCCCGAGTATGTGTAGATTGGGTTCGTTTTCCCATGCTCTGCCCCGGATCCGATGCAAAATTTTGATAGCACCTCCCCGCTGTTCTCCTGATACACGTCTCGGCAATAAACAAAGAGGATGTATACCCAGAGAACAACAGGGAGGCACTAACGAAATTATGCATCGGATCCGGAGCAGAGCATATGGAAAAACAAACCCAATCTACACATACTCGGGCTGTCTATGGATAATGTTGGATAATTCGAAAGAATCATGGTTATAAATATCCAAATGCATGCATATTTATACATGTAACCCTTTCGAACGGGAGACGCATACTGGTCACACATACTGATGATTGAAGACACCTATAGCTAGCAAGTTTCATCGGCATGAAGACTGGAATAGAGCAAATAATGATTGGGGGAGGAGGAGATGTCATTTGTGCTCACCCACGAATGTAGGGGCAGAGCTCGTCGAACACTAGACCCTCGCAGCGACAAAACAACTGCACATTTAAATCCAAAGATGAGTAACATAGCATTATTGTTTTTTCCGTCAACATAACTAAATATTTACAACAGGATGCCACCGCCAAGTTGTAAAAAAATGATTCGCACTGCTCGTTCCCTACAAGAACACCTAACCTAAAGAGTTATCATTTAGGGTTCCGTCGACACCAAGGCACCCGCTAACCTAAACAGCTGTCATTTATTGTTCCATCGATGCCGAGGCACCCCCTAACCTAAATAGTTGTAATTTAGGGTTCCATAGATGCCGAGGTACGCCCTAACCATAATTGATGTTATTTAAGGTTCCGTCCATGCAGAAGCACCCCTACCCGAAATATATGTCATTCAGGGTTCCGTCGACGTCGAGGCACCCCTAACCTATATAGATGTCATTTAGGGTTTCGTCGGCGCCAAGGCACCCCCTAACCTAAATAGCCGTCATTTCTTCTCCTCCTCCTCTTCTTCTTCTTCTTCTTCTTCTTCTTCTTCTTCTTCTTCTTCTTCTTCTTCTTCTTCTTCTTCTTCTTGTCATGTATATTCATCCCCTAGGAGGAGGGAGGAGGGAGGAGGGACCGGAGGAGGAGGAGGCGATGGGAGGGATAGGAGGAGGCGGAGGGAGTGAGGAGGAGGGGAGCGGGCGGAGGAAAAGAAGTAAGAAACGAGCGACGCATAATGAAGGGAGGAGAGAGGAGGAGTAGGAGGGGAGGCGTGAGGAGAGGAGGAGGTCGGCGTATTCTTCTTATTGTATTCTCGTAGTGCGGATGTTGCTTTCTTAGATTCTCTTCTTATCCTCATGTCGTGATTCTCTCATATTTACTCGTCTGCTTCGGAGAAGTGCTGCTTCTTCTTCTTCTTCTTATTTTCTTCTTCTTCTTCTTCTTCTTCGTCCTCTTCATCACTAATGAATGTATCATCATAGATGTGGTGGGCTCCTACTTCTATGACAAAAAATCATGACAGAAAATGGGCTTTTCGTCCTGGGCTGGCCGGGGACGCACTTGCATGACATTCTTTGGGCTGTCCATGACGGAAAAAATCATGGTAGAAGCGAGGGCGAGGAAAATATCAGGGAGTTCCAGGTTATGGTGGGTGGTCGGGGACGAGCGATGCACGGAGGTTTGTGCGTTTCTCTCGTACATGTACGCGTGTGGGTGCGAGGCGTTGGGCTCTAACTGAACCCGAGAGAGGTGTTCACTTACTGAACCCGAGCGATTGCACTAGCTACGTTACTGAACCCGAGCGATCGATCCCTGGCTGTTAACTAAACCCGAGCAATCCCTTCGCTGCTGCTGACTGAAGCCAATCGAACCTGCTGCCTCTTGATGAATAGTGATAGTCATTGGGGGTTGGATGAATAGTTCCCAGTGGGGGTTGGATGAACAGGGCCCCGTGGTAGTAGAGATCGTTGCCGCTGGATGAACAGGACCCTAATCGAGGAGGCCGCCACACACCCGAGCCGGTTGGGGGTGGATGAACAGGACCCCGTGGAGGGCTGGTTGAACGGTAGCCGGTGGAGGCTTGATGAACAGGACCCGTGGGGGGATGGTTAAACAGTAGCCGATGGAGGCTAGATGAATAAGACCGCGTGGATGAACAATAGCTGGTGGATGCTGGAGGAAGTCGACGGTGGATGAACAGTAGCAGGTGGAGGGTGGAGAAAGTCGACGGTGGATGAACAGTAGCCCGTGGAGGCTGAAGCGAGGCACTAGACGGTGGATGAACAGTAGCCCGTGGAGTCCTATTTTGCGGTACACCACACCCCTCCGGATGAACAGGACCCCGTTTCGAACATAGGCGCTCCAACACAAGTCTGTTTCCTCTGTTTTGCGGTATGCCACACCCTCCCGATCAACAGGACCCCGTTTCGATCGTAGCCAGTCGAACAGAAGGCCATTTCCTTCGTACTGCGGTACGCCAGACCCCGTTTGGGTTGTTACATCCAAGCCAGTTGGCTCCCGATGAACATGACGCATTCCAACCCAGTCTGTTGCCTCCCTATGAACACGACACTATTTCTCCGTTCCGACCCAGCCGATTGGCCGCCGATGAACAGGACGCCGTCGCTGTACGCGTTCGACAGCCCGCCCGTATGTACGTACATAGCCGTATTTACTTTCTTGCAGCGTGGCTGTACGTACGTGTACACGATATAGACGGGACTGCCTGAACAGCTACCGCTCCTTACTGGGCCACGGTTCATCGTGGCAGAAAGACCGATGGACCAGTATGTACGTACACGTTTGCGACCAGAATGACAACACTACGTACGCTTCGATCGGGTGGGTCCCGACTGTCAGGGAGGATAAGGAGGCACTTCCTTGCGTGTGAAGATATTGATGGTGGGTCCGAGCTAACAGGGGGAGGATTCTTTTTTTACGCATAATAAGGAGGCACTTCCTTGCGTGCGAAGATGTAGCTGGTGGGTCCATCTGTCAGCCTCACCGCGTACAGTCCTCTTCCGATGGTTGTCGTTCGTTGACCACATTGACCACGCCGCTCCGATAGCACCTAGGCGGTGGATGACAGTGAGGTAGGGAATGACGTGGAGCATGGCAACACGTGGAGGGTAGTACGAGGGTTGACTGGTTCGGCTGCGGTGTGAGGCTGCCGTCGCTGCAGAATAACATGGGCAATTGGTGAGTAGAGGGATGGCCTGGCCAGCGGTGGGAGTATTAGGGGGCGGTGAGGCTTGCACGGCAGCACAGCTGACCACGGGAGGTAGGAGCACATGATGGTTTGGACAGCTGGAGCAAGAAAATTAGAGGTTGAAGAAGCAGGACGACCGTTGGATGTTAACAATCCAACGTTTATTGGTGATAGAATCGTTTGTTGACTAAGTTGACAAAGCCCTGCGTACGCATCAACTTAGTAGGGCCACAAGTCAGCCTCCAAATCTGGTGGGCCCCAGCTATCATTGGGAGCACTTGTTATTTTTCGCTTAATAAGGAGGCACTTCCTTCCGTGCCAAGATATAGCTGGTGGATCCCAACTGTCATGGGGAGGATTCATTCTTTTTGGCATAATAAGGAGGTACTTACTTGCGTGCGGTCATGGATCATGTGGGTCCCAACTGTCAGCCTCTCCATGTACATCCCTCTTCCGATGTTGTCGTTTGTGGACAACGTTGACCACGCCGTGCCGAGAACACCAATGTGATGGACGATGGCGAGACCCAGGAAGGGAATGACCCGTAGGCGGTGAAGCCACAATAGTG
The DNA here is from genome assembly GCA_011799875.1 of Thinopyrum elongatum. Taxonomy (NCBI): domain Eukaryota; kingdom Viridiplantae; phylum Streptophyta; class Magnoliopsida; order Poales; family Poaceae; genus Thinopyrum; species Thinopyrum elongatum. The sequence continues at coordinate 284,557,133 of CM022300.1, forward strand.
GAGGGATGTGGGAGAGTACAGGTATGACCTGGCCAACGGTGGGAGTATTAGGGGGCGGCGAGGCCTACGTGGCAGCACAGCCGACCACGGGAGGCAGATGCAGGCGCTCCAGCCGGCGATGGTTTTGGCGGCTGGAGCAAGAGCAACTAGATCAGAGATTGAAGAAGCAGGATCGCCATTGGATGTCAATCCAACGACTATAGATGTTAGAATAATTTGTTGACTTTTTGTTTTAGACCATTAAATCATTTTGTTCACTAAATGGACAACACCTTGCGCAAGCTTCGTCTAGTGGGTCAACAAAGTCAGCTTCGAAAGCTGTGGCGGAATGCAGCCCATTTATTTAGGTTTTACAGCCCATTTCATTTTGTTTGCCAATACATCTATTTCCTGGGCTTTGACTAAAAAAATAATCTATTTCCTGGGCTGGGTAAAAATAATAATGCTGATTTACTATTTATGATAATTTACAGCGCATTTGATTATTTATTCGAATACACCTATTTGCTGGGCTGGGTGTAAAATAATATTGCATACATGCAACCCATTTATCATTTCTGATAATTTACAAGCCATTTGATTTTAGTAGAAATGGACCCATTTTCTGGGATGGGTGAAAAACCAATGATGGTCTGGACTGAGCATTTCGTATAAGAAATAATATTGAGATAGGAATATTATTAAAAATTAAGTTGGGCTTGGTAATCTTATTATATAAAAATTGAACTAAGCTGTGCATTTTATTAAAAGAAACATAGGCAAGGCTGCGCTTATTTTAGGATCTTGGGTACAACTGTCGGCCCAGTTGCATTGTTGATGTTCAACGAAAAAGGCCTGTGTAGTACAGTACAACTTTACATGGCTACTCAGCCCACATTCAACGACGCCTAAAAAGGCCCAAACAAGGCTTCTGTACAACTTTTTGAAGTCACTGAGCTCAATTAATAACTTAAGAAAAAAGTTAGAGTACACTGGAACCTAATTAAAAGCTGTCACGAGCGAAGAAATAATTCAACGGTCCCACTTGTGTGTGTGTGTGTGTGTGTGAGGGGGAGAGAGAGGGACATATCGGTCGATGATCGTAAATACATCTTTCAGCCATATGCATTGCTGATGCTAAGTAAAAACTTATATAGTTGACACAATCATATAGAACATCATAGCACACTGAACTTGCATACAAAAATTTCACGTAGGTGGCACAATTAGGGTGGAAGCAGTGGATCGCTACGGGTAGGGCTATGTTGAAACCAACGAACTCGTACATAACCGTACATCGTCTTTATCAATGACCGGGAAATATCTTGAATGCTGTGCAAAGAAAACAGAGAGACAACACAATAAGTTCTGCTAGCACATTAAGTTGACGTACACCCCTTTCTAAACAAAATTCAGGTACAAAAATAGAACAGGTCACAATCAAATGTACTGGCACATCACTGCTTCACACCGATAGCTCAGATTTAACTAGTATCTGAGAAGATTGAATTGTTACCTCAAATTAGAGCACATCCAGGCAGCCAACCCTGCCTCTTCTCCTAAAGAAGCAGTGGCCTCTGCCGCGCGATGGAGTAGGCCCTGTGCCATCCATCATTCCGAGCAACACGGGGAATGTCTGACATTGACTCCTGTAATGGATGTTGTCGACGGACCCTGGCACCAGTGGCGGCGGCAGGACTTCGGTTGATGGATTGACCACTTCTTTGACGTGCACAAACACTCGATACATGTACATGCCTAAAGTGGTCCGCGGCGGCCTTAGTGGCGACGAATAGTACAACCCCGGTTCCTGCACCGGTATCTCAACATCAATCACCTTCGGTATGGTGGACGGCTTCTTCATCCATGCCATAACCGTTAGAGCCAAGCTGTCTGGTGGAACAAACATACTTACGAGCTCACCTCCTAGGTCGTTGATAAGCTCATTCATGGACTCGCTGTTCCAAGCACGTCGAGGCATGCCGTGGAAGGTAAGCTTTGTTAAAAACTCAAGCTCAGAGGGCACCGAGCCCCATCCTGGGTGCCACTGATCAAAGCTCACTAGCACGCCATCGTAGAACAAATGTCGGAAAGATTCAAACACACGACGGCAGTCAAAAGTTGTCCGAAACCTAACGAAGAAATCAGCCGGTGGCAGACAGTCTTCGACGAGCAGGTCACTTACTTGGATGCCGTGCGCAATGCCAAGAGCTTTGAAAAAGTTGTCCAGCGAGACGGGAGGCCGGTAGCCATTGATGGTTACCATCAGCACTTTGCCAGAAAACTGGTCGTCAAGCTCCGCCATACCACTATTGAGCGACAGCACGCAACGCCCGAAGGAAGGACGGACCTCAGGATCTCCGGCTCGGAGATCCGTGTTGACCAATGACATGATAGTGCGCTTGAGTATAGGGAGTACAGGAGGGAGATTTGGGGGAACTGGAGTAGGAATCGAGATTCCAGAGGTGGGGGAGAGGAGGGAGATTGGGGATGAAAAGGTAGCATGAATTTCGAACACACGCCAATATGCTCTCGGCGCGCAAGTGCACGAAAAGACAGGTGGCACCCACATGTCAGCCTAAGTGTCCTTTTTCTTTCTTTTTTGAGCGCCCTGCCTGAGAGTCATAATTGACCTGTTTGGCATTGCGTTACTACTCGACCCATATTCAACGACACCTCACTGGCCCAAACAAGTGTACATCATCGAAAAGACACTGAGCTCAAATTATAACTTGAAAAAAGGAGATATACTCTGAACACTGGAGAATGGTGATGCCCTCATTTAGCCCACTAGCAGTTCGAGACAATAAACAGTTCAAAACAACGATATATACAATATTCAAACACTGAATAGTGACTACTACTGACATAAACATCAAGACATGATAATTCATAAGAAGTCTTGCTACACCACCAAAACACACCCATCTGCAGTGCTCAGACTCTCGTGATTCAGACAAGAATGACATTCTAAATAGAGGCAACTATTACATAGTAAGAGTGACATAGACAAGGATGACCAAATGACAAGGAGTATGCATAACAAAAGAGAGAACTACCCATCCAGAACAAGCAGCAAAGACAACAAGTCATTCGAAGAGGGATGATCCAACACCATCATAATTTAAAGCCCCGCTTCAGCCACCAGTAATTCGGAGACACTAGAACTCCACCCTTTTGACGCAACAGCCCAATTACCTATCAACCTGAAGGCTTGAACCACATCACTGAGACATCCAAGGATCAAAGTTAATCCAGATGCCTTTGTCATTCTCACCTTCTTTTGGCTGCAGGCTCTATCGTTGACAATCAGGTCAGTCTGCTCCCGAAGTCCTAGGGCTCGTCGTGTAGACATAGTTTTCCCTAGCAAATAGAGCCTCTCTGCCATCAAGGTCCTTGCCAACGGTGATCTCCTAGTTAATCGGATAATTGAGTCCGAGAAACAGAGAGTGTGAACCAAGGCTGTTTACCCGCCTCCAACTCAAAAATCCTGAAGGCCCCAACAAGCTGGTATCCTGCTCATAGACGTAACAGCCACTGTCCGAATACTCACGTATTTCATGGTGCTTCTACACATTGGAGTTTTTGCAATCTAACTTTTTCGGCTCATGTGTGCGAGTGATCATCAGTCTTTTGCTGTCGTCTGATCGAGCGAGGAACTAGTTGTGCTTCCCTGTTTTTGGCAAAGGTGGTGTGATTACAAAGGGCAGTAATTGTAGGGACACTGCATCATATCTAAAAGGACAGGCATTGTTAATGTAAGATTAGCATTGTTCAGAGTATGACTAGGATAATGCAAGAAACATCATTGATCTGTCCCTATTGGAATTGAGAGGAAAATACAGGGAAATGTATACTGGGTTTGTGTCGGGCCCCTTTCTGGAATAAATCACAGAAAAAAACCCTAAGTCACACCAGCCCCAAGATCAACACAACTGGTGGACTTCCTTGATACAGATAACCAGTACAATATAATATTACACAGGGTTGAGTCTGAGAGCTCAACAATATTATTACAAACTCGCCAATATATGGCAGTGGCGGAATATGACAGTGGTGTGGTGGTGATACATCTCTGATACAATAACATAAAGCCAAGCGTCAGAGTGAGGCTTGACTATTTTATTGGTGTAGCGGAAGCTCGGCGGATGATACATGTGGTAGACTCCTATCTCACAGGTTGACTGACTGGGACTCCTCTAAGCGTCAGGCTCGCTAGCGCAATCCTCGTCCACAGGCTCGTCCTCCTCCAGGTCTGGCCAAGTAAATAGCCAGGGACAAGCTAGTGAGTACGTTGGAATGTACTCGCAAACATTATGAACAAAAGATATAATGGATGCACATGCACATGTAGGAACATAATGACATGCTCATGCTGACTAACATCCTAGTCATGACATAATAAAAAAATGATGCGGAAGTAAATAAACAGGTTAGCCATAACCAGTCTTATAAAAAAAAGAGCAAGTGAATGCCATGGGTAGTCTAGCCAGCCCAAGTGACATTCAGAAAAATAAGAGAAATTGCCAGTCGGGTGTCTACAAGAGTAGTGGCGAGATAAACCGCCTGTTAACTCGAGAGACGCCACGAGAGGTCTTGAAAAGAAATGCCTGTCGGGCATCAAGTGACGCCATGGTCGGACTTGAAGAGAAATGCCAATCGGGTGTCTACAAGAGTAGTGGTGAGATAAACCGCGTGTTAACTCGAGAGATGCCACGAGAGGTCTTGAAAAGAAATGCCTGTCGGGCGTCAAGTGATGCCATGGTCGGACTTGAAGAGAAATGCCAATCGGGTGTCTACAAGAGTAGTGGCGAGATAAACCGCCTGTTAACTCGAGAGACGCCACGAAAGGTCTTGAAAATAAAAATTGAGTGCCCGGGGTAGTCTAGCCTGCCCCTGAGACACTCAGGAAGAATACAAAATGAGAGAAACGGGTTAGTCCTCAATATTATGCATAGCCATAATAATATTTAACAAGCATAAAATATTCATGGTAGCAACAGGGTATCAATAATTATCCTGTAAAAATAAGTCAGACACATTTAAATTATTTCCTCCGGAGACTGACACCGGGACCGACACTTGACCCACCCAGCTACGCCCTTTAACCGAGGACACGACTATTCGAATAGGTTTAACTCTGCAGAGGGTGTACTCTTTACCCACGTGCATCGGGTTCCTTTAGTCAACACCGTGGCACTGGCTAATTCCCACTACGGTCTTTGGGTTGAAAACACACCTGACCCATACACACCAGATTAACTTTCCGGATGCCAGGAATCACCCAAAGCATCGTTCAAGAAAAACTCTAAGACGGAGAAACCAACATCCTGCATGGGATCACTATTAATACGCGTGGATTCCAAGGGGACACTCCCTCTCGGCTACAGCCGGTAACACCCATGCCCCCTGACCCGATGACAGGATTTAGTCCAAGGTTTTTGGAAACCCACATCGTGGCCCTCTGTACGATGTGTACCTGGACAGGGGTTAACAACTTACTCAGCCGCACCTTCCTTGCGGAAGGACCCGTGGCAGCACGGTATCCAGCTAGGTGTAACGGAATAAGACTCGATCTAGGCCAACTTAGGAGGTGTTAATTAACATCACCAGAATATTCCACTTAAGTCACATGACAGCACCGTGTCAAACATAATGGCCCGTGCCCACCAGCACGTCCAAGGCAGGAGACACTCTCCCGTATTTCCACAACTTTACCATGTCAGAAGAATCTCTTACTTGAGTGATGTGCAAGACATGAGCAAGAAAGTGATATGACCAAACATGCATGCACTTGTGATATATGTGGTGCAATACCAACGGATGCAAACATGCAAAATGCAATCACCATATCCCAAGTTCAATAATGCTTGCCTTGTCCAAAGTAGTCAGGTGAAAACCCCTCAAAATTCTCGGCAAAGTTTCCCTCTTCTTTTTCTGAAAATTCAAATTCAACTTAAATTAAAAAATTTGACAACAGCACAAAAATTGGTCTCAAAACATTTTTAAATAAATACTAAAAAAAGCTAGAGAGAAAAATAAGAATTTCAAAAAAAAAAGTTCGACTCAAACAGAGTTGTGGTTTAAAAGTTATTAAACTTTCAAATCCAGGGGCTTTTCTATAAAACAACAGTCCCTGTGCAGTCAAAACAGAAAACGCTTCGGCTGAAATACGTTTTCCAACAGAGAAGGCAGAAAAAGCAGAATACGCCTTCGCCTTAAACAGAGAAAAAATAAAAGGACCGCGCGGGGTGGGGGCCCACCCGTCAGGTTCAAATTTGAACCTGATCGCGCGCTAGGCAGAGAAGTGACGGTGGTCACCGGCGGCGATCGCCGGGGTTCTTGCGGCTGGCGATGGTCGGAACGTGACCAGGGCGGAGTGCCGCGTCGGAGGGAGGTGGTGGTGGTCGCCGGAGAGCACCTGAATGCCAACGAGGTCGACGATGGCGGACGGTGGTTCGATGGTGTTGGGATTTCGCCGGAGAGAGCTCGGGGAGTGAAATTGAAGCGAGGAATAGATGATTTGGTGGGATATATGACTACTGGCAAGATTTGAGCAGTTCAGGTGGAGTAACGATGATGAACGGATCGCTGACAGTGGCGGCGGAGCGGTGATCGGAGGGAAAGAAGAAGACCTCCTCGAGGTCGGGTGGGTGGTGTAGGGGTGATTGGGAGGTGGTGGAGGCGATGGGTGAGAAGAACGGGGCTCGGGGCCTTTATATAGGCGATCCCGAGGCGGTCCGGCGAGGTTCGGATCACGCCGGAGTTACGGCGGTCGGCGAGGTAGGTTTGGGGCGGTGGTCAGGGACGGTGAGGGTTAATGAGGGTGGCGGAGTCTTCTGGAGACGCCAGCGCGATTGAGGTCGAGCGCTTCGGCCTCATCCACGGGACGAGTCCCGTACGGGTGCGGCGGCGATGACCAACTCTGGCGACTGCCAGGAGGGGTCCAGGGACTTGGGCGGTGCGGCGATGGCGCAGAGAGGAGCGACGCGTGGAGCTGGTAGGTGGAGAGGGCGTTGACGGCAGTGATGGTGGCCGGTGGTCGAGCTGATCCGCTCGGCCTGCCGTGGCCGAGCGTGGTGGCCGTTGCACCGGCCAGCCTCCGGCTCGTTGACGGCGAGGGGCTGACGAGGAGGCCTCGCGGCTGCACATTTATGGACGAGGAGGCGTGGACGAGGAGGGAATGAGGTGGAGTGGAGTGCACGGCGGTGATCGCCTCTGCCACTGAAGACAAATTCAGTTAACTGAATTTCTCCGACAGTGCTACAGTATGCATATAAGGTGTTTGATAGAATGCCAGGAGGTGCTAGGCATTTTAGGAATTTCTGTAAAAATTTTTGGTGATGTGTTGATGCTCAAAAATGAGTTTGACAAAGTTTCAGAATTTTTGGAGAAATTTAGATTTGGTTTTGAGCAAGAAATTGGTTTCTGGACCAAATTTGAACTGTGTGAATTTTGAAAAATCTGAACTGTGGCACCCCATGTTTTTGAAGAAATGGGTTGTGGGTACCATGTATTTGTTGGGATAATTTTGGTGGAGGTGGAATCCTTGTAGAAATGGTGGTTACTTTGTAAACCATAGGAATGATGGATAATATAAATCCCAACCTTGGAATTTATAAAATATTGAGAGAATATTTTAGTGAGGTGGAAAGGAGTTGGATACTGCCCTAGAAGTTGTGAGTGACTTGTGGGATGAATTTGGAGTGGAAGGAAAATTGTTGGATGGATTTTAGAAGGGTTAGAGAGAGAAATAAAAAGGGCCATTTCCTTTGAAAAGAATTTTAAATCACTCCCATAAACTTTTCTAAATGAAACTATTCGAAACCTCCAAATAATTTTTAAACCTCACAAAACAGAACTACTAAAGAAAATTTGAAATCCCATTAAAATTGAAAATAATTTTTCAGAATAAAAGAACTATAAAGAGAATAATGACAAGAATAATTCAAAAATATTTTATTTTAAGGGGAAGGTTTTGGAAGTCCAAAAAGAAATATTTTTGGGGTGTTACAGTTTGAAAATATAGAAGCGCCATGCATGGTTATACTCATGTTATCTCGCAATCGATTCTTCACAGGAAACTACCATGCCATGCATGTTATGTAATCATGTTCTGTCCTCATAAATAAATTCCTCAAGGAAACTAACACACCATGCATGTTATGTAATCATGTTCTGTCCTCACAAATAAATTCTTCAAGGAAACTAACACACCATGCATGTTATGTAATCATGTTCTGTCCTCACAAATAAATTCTTCAAGGAAACTAACACACCATGCATTGTTATATACTCATGTTCCGTGGGAAAAATTCTTGTGAGGATATTATTCTAGCCATTGATTGCTGAAGGGCGATATAGGTATGTACACATGGTAAGCATTACAGGATTTCACTACTTCCAAATATAGAGTTCTCCATATGCACATTTACTTCCATAATGTATGGTTAGATGAAACCAATAGTGTGATGCATGTTTCTTCATCATGAAAATGAGGAAACTAACATGGCTATTGGTACACACTCATATTTAGTAGTATATATATTACTATAAAGTAAGGAGAATATCCATATCTTCCTAACCGTTTGATTATTCAAGGGTACAAATTGGCTGTAATGACATGGTCACAATCACATGAATTAACTCATTCCAAATATAGCTGATTTACGGCGTCTCTAATACATTGCCATAGTTCTACTCAAATTCTGCTCAATCAGGGATATGCCAATCATCACAAAAAGTTCAAACAGTTTCATGGCGTTATCATTAAAATCAGATGAAAACAACTTACACGCGCTGTCTCAGCAATACGTGGTGCCATCTGCTTTGTCGATCACATAGATGATGCCATTGTGTTCAATAGCATCACAGAAGTGTGTATCAACTTTGACGATCCACTGCGAGGTGAGTCGTCTCTAGCTAAAGAAGGCACCGGCGGAAAGATAGGCGAGCTCGCGGTCGAACAAGGCAATTAGCTTGAAGTCTGCGTAATCCGCATATCGTGTGGGAACTTGGTAGATTACAAACTTCTGCAAAACAAGGTCCATCCAACTAACGTGGTAATCTAGATGACTTGGACCGCGACGGTAAAACCCTACATATTCCAACGGAGGAAGGATGATCTCAAGGGAGGTGTGGAAGTTCACGAGCACCAACTTTTTCCCGTCTTCTCTGACGGCAGCCATCCAGTGGGAGTTCATGCTGACCCAGTACATACCTGCCAAGAAGTTTCGGGTGATGGTGATCGGATCGAAGTCGAGGGAAATGATGTACGGCGACCCACTACATACCTGCAAAGAAGTTTTGGCTAATGGAGGTCGGATTGAAGTCGAGGGGCATCATGTACGCCTCCCTATCATGGTGAGCAAATCTCGCTAGACCAGATAGCAGCAAGCAGGGTGTCTTGAAAAGCTCAGGCCTCGCTTCGATGATGGCCGCGTGCATGTCCCTCGAGCATGCAACCAACCGCACGGTGCTCAACATATCCATACATGAACAACAGAGGTCAAGGATGTCACTGGGGAGATTGCTCCAATCGCGGCTCATATGGTTGCTGTGATGTTCGCGTTCAGCCATGGTGGAGTTTGGAAGGTGGGGTTTTTGGGGGCTTTATTTACGGGGGAGAAGGCTCTCAGTGCTAGAGCGGCTAGTGAGGGAATAGTGGTACTGGGGGAGGCGAGCGAGGCGAGGGTACACGGGGCCACAGTGAGATGATGAAGAGTGACCTCAGGATCTCCAGGGATACGGAGATGGAGATGGAGTGGTGCTAGGGAGAGGGAGACAAGGTGAGGCATGCTATACAACGGAGATGATAGTGGCTGCAGAGTGCACAAGGTGAGGCTGACTTTGGTAACCCGAACATGCCACCTGGACTAGTGTCACCTCGGGCGCAGGGTCTAGTCACTTCACTGAGAGGACCGGATGAATATTATTTTGACCATCAAGTGTACCACAGTTGTACTACTACTAGTACTAACATACGGAGTAGTATTGTATAGCGGAAATAGGTCTCCCATGCTAGCATGCCTCTGGGTTCACTTCATCCTCCAGGTAGCATCCATATTGCGAGCAGAACCAAATTCTCGTGCATGCAGAAGCACGAAGAAGGGCTTTTCTTTTTTAGGATAACCGCATATTCCTTAACCAGAAAAGGTTGTGTCTCACAGGCACGCGCCAATATCAATCAGCACCAGCTACGACACATTTTTTTGTGCAAAGAGATGGATATGTTTGTATATCCGTTCGTCCACCCAAGTGGGTTTTGCGTAGGTCCCACTTGTCAGGAGGGGTGCAGAAATAAAAAGGAATCATAAAATGTTTCGCCACGGTGATTCGAAAGAGTGACCTCAACTAACCAGTGGCACATGTAGTGATAGAAGGATGGGCACGTACACGGACCACTCCTCAGTAGGCTACACGCATAGCCTATTTGTTTTGCAGGTTGGTCAACCTAGCCGTCTAATGAATTGCCTGCATGCCACTTCTCCCATTTACTTCTCCATCGGGAACCGATTTTCCTTGGCTTCTTCACCTCTCCTTCATTTGCATTCAAACCCCACTGGATTCACATCCTCCTAGAATAATTCCGAAGCCCCTTTAAATAATCATCTTCTTCAGTTTTACTAGCCATCTTAATCCTAATTCTCCAAACCATAGCCCTCCGGTCCAGCGGTTCCAAATGGTGAAAGAGATCCCTATGTACGTTTTTAGCGTCAAACATGTCCTCGTCGAAGGCTCGTTGAGCATAGTTTCCATTGTTAATGACCACCCAAGGGTCGTTCGAGAGTGGATCAACAATGTATCCAACTCCCTCCAAAAAGTGGAGATGAAGGTCATCGGTCTCAACGCAGAGTACACGGAGCATGCCACTAGAAAGATCCAACGCGCCGCCGTCCTTCAGCTGTGCCTCGAAGATGAAGTTTTGGTGTATCACATCATACACGCGCCCTCCATACCAGGTGAGCTCCATGATTTCATGTCTCGGGAGAACATATACTTCTATGGGGCAGCCATCAAAGGGGATAGAGTGAAGCTGGCACCGTACAACCTTGGCTTGAAAAACATCGCTGACCTACAAACCAGAATTCCTGTAGATGATTGTGACAAAGAAACACCATCCCTGTTCGACGTAGCAAATTTTGTGCTCGGAACAAACCTTTTGAAGGGTGACGAGACGCTGGGATTAAGGTCGTCTAGATGGGAGAATTATCCCTTGACCTACGAGCGGATAAAATATGCTGCCCTAGATGCCCGTGTGAGTTTCGAGATAGCTGCAAGGTCTAAAGATCTTGTTGCGAAGCCGTCTCCCACAGAAAATGAGAAGAAGAAGAAGAAGAAGAAGAAGAAGAAGAAGAAGAAGAAGAAGAAGAAGAAGAAGAAGAAGAAGAAGAAGAAGAAGAAGAAAGAAGAAGAAGTTGCACCAGCAGCAGGGCATTATAGATGGATGAACTATTTCCTCTCTTGTAAAAATTATATTTCCTCTCTATGTACATTGATATAGATGAACTATTTCGCTGGTGTGCATGTCTTTGGAACAAGTGTACTCTGTGTACATTGATATAGGTCCACTTGACTATAATGAACTATTTATCCGCCTAGTTTTCTCTACTACTACTGCTTGCAGTGAGTGGTATGCAATGCATGTGTCAGTAGACATGACAGCTTGTCCATGGAAGTTCAACTACGACGACCATTACGTTTCTACCACTGCCACACGCGATTCCGAAGACACTACTCCAACCGACGGCACCACATCCCCCGACGTGCGCCTCACCCCTCTCAGCCCCACCGTGTTCTCTGCCTTTGTGTGCATGACATGCGGGCCAGATGAACTGCGGCGACCATCAAGTTTCTACCACAGCCACACACGATTCCCATGACGCCGCTCGAACCAATGACAACACACATCCCCCAACCTGCGCCTCACCCCTCTCGGTCCCACCGCCCCTCTGCTTTTATGAGAATGACATGTGGGCCAGCCACATTTAGGGTCCACATGTCATTGACTCAAAGCCAGGTGCACTAAGCCGCTGAAGCTCGGTCCCGTGGGCCCCGAGAGGGAAATGTAACTCCTGCGCCAGGCCTTGTGGTGCTCCCATAGTACGAACTTGTGCCAAACTCAGAATTTGGTTCTTACTACTACTAATGTGCCGGCCCGTGCGTTGCAATGGATCCAAACTAGTAGAATAATACGTGTTCACAAACTTGAAATATAGACACTCTAGTTTTGATATACATATATGAGTAAAAATAAATTATGCTTCACTGAAGACATATTCCTCGGGCTGTTTTGATGAGGTGAGGGGCGGGTGTGGCTGGTTTCAAGATAATAATAGATTTTTAAAACATTGGAGCATATATTTTCTAACATTTTGTAGCGTGGCATGGCATCCGGTGCACCTCAGCGTCTGAAAACAAAAAGTGGAGTGCACTCTAAAGATATTTACATGCTCCCATTTATTGGAGTGCACTCTAAACACATTATCTATTTATTTTTCTCTAGCCTTTCCTAGCCATGCAACCAAGCCACATAAGCTAGTCATGCATTCAATCCATAAATTGCAATATACTCCAGCATGCAATGCCGCCACATCATCTATTTATGTCTGTTAGGCATAGGTTCTTTTTTGCATTAGTCTTGATCCTTCAGAGTTTGGTAGAGGTATGATTAATCCAAATATTAATGTTCCATAAAACTAAACTCCAAATGTCCGTCAGAGCCGAGGCAGAGGACGTACGACTGAGGCGGTGGAGGCGTCTTCGTAAGAGGAGGAGAGCTCAAAGGATAATCTTGCACATCCGCCGCCACCTGCATATCGGCGCGGGACTCCTCGAGAGCCCACTGGAGCTCGTGCTCCTCTAGGGAGCGGCAGAGTCATGGGATTTTACTAAACCACGATGGGCACCATGCAGTACTCCTCGTAGTCGGGGGCACGGTGCTCGTGTCCCGACTCCTGGGGTACTGTTTAGAGCACGCGCTCTGCCACCTCGTGAGCGGCGAGGATGCCATGCTCGTGGCCGTGTTGTTGGAGCACACACTCGTGCGCCTAAGCAGCGAGGATGCGATGTTCGCGGGCGTGGTGCCAGAGCACACACTCGTCCACATCGAGAGTGGCGACGATGCGATGTTCGTGGGCGGCGATGATGTGATGCTCGTCGGCATGCTGCTGGAGAACCCGCTCGTCCACATTGTGAGCGTCGAGGATGCAATGTTTGCGGGCATGCTGCCAGAGCACGCGCTCGTCCACGTCGAGAGCGGCGACGATGCGATGTTCGCGGGCATGCTCTCGACAATGCGATGCTCGTGGGCATGCTGCTGGAGAACGCGCTCGTCCACATTGTGAGCGGCGAGGACGTGATCCACCTCCTCATGACCGACCAGGGCGTGCTACTGGAGCGCAGCTACCCCTCATGGCCGATGAGGGTGAGCCGCTAGATCACACTATCCTCCGCGTGGACAGTCAGCGCACGCTACTCGCGGCCGTAGAGGGCGTGCTCCACCTCAGCAATGTCGGAGATTCTGTCCTCGTCCCAGGCCGCGGCACCGTCCACTTCGGCAAAGACTGCGTGCTCCGGTGGGTGTTGTGTCCCTATGGTTGCTTCGAGCTACAGTACCAGTTAGGGCAGGTGGTGACCTTTTCATGGTTTCACATGGTCTGAGGAGAAAAATAGAATCAGAAGTAGGACAATATGTTGGAACGTGTCGGAGGAAGGCTGGCAGGAGCAGTACAATAAACATCACATGCGCACCATATTTTGAGAAGGGTTTAATGTAATTTGTGTGAAATGGGTCTGTGTGGATGTATGAGTAGTACATCCATATCATTGACATTCATGCACGCAACAAACATTTGTGTGCACGATTTCACCCTATTTTCATATACTGTTTGGGAGTGGATTTGATTTTTGTATTCGGAGCTCATTTTTGTAGTTGGTTTCAATTTAGACTATGCATGTATTATTGCGAGAGAAAGATATAGAGAGAATGTTTGTGTGACAAAGAGGGGGGCGGGGGCAGCGATACCTATACGAGAGAGGGGCATATGTGTGTTCGAAAGACTGTGTGTGTGTCATAGAGAGAGGAGTGTCTGAAAGGGAGAGAGAGGGTGTGTGTGTTTGTGTGTGTGTGTTAGAGGGAGGGAGGTGCGTGTAACGTCGGGATCGACAAGGTTACGAGGCGGATATGGGAGAGCGATACTATGTGTGCGATGAAGGGACACACAGACAGCGTCTATTTGCGTGTGAGAGAGCTCTATAGACCTCGACAGCACGGCTGGCTAGGGGTGGAAGGTTATGTGTGGTAGAAAGAGATAGTAGAGAGACAGATGAATGCTTGTTTGTTGCAAGGAGACCTAACTACATAGATAGGGGTAGCAAGAAGGAGAGAATGGCAGTGTGCCTTTTTGTCATGGGATGGAAGAGAGACCAAGAGACACGCATCGTGTGGAGAGGTGTGTGTGTTTCGAGAGAGAGAAAGGGAGGCGTGGAACTAAATAATGAGATGGGTGCGCATGTGTATGTTATAGCGAAGGAATTGTCTAGGTGGTAGTCTTATGATGGCGACCCAATCTTTCAATGAGAGTGGGGATACGTATCGATTTGGTGGATTTTGACGTTGACGATCCAACTATATCGTACCCGGTGATACAAATCGACAATCATTACTAAACAAATCTTCGATGGACAATGATCTTGTCGTATGCACAAAATCAACCTGAATAACGAGATGGGGTTCCTCCAAGCAACCAAAGTACCGGCTAGAACTAAGATAATGCAATCGTAATTGCCAGTATGAATTAATTAAGGATAATGGTGGGGTTGCTGGTACTGAACAAAAGGCATTAGTCCTACACACCCCCCGCAAATGCAAATTATAGCGAAGCAAAACAATGTGTACACAGCAACGCGAGTTCTAACCTAGAAAAAGGGTTGTAGGCTTATTTATATCTATAGACTATATTACTATATTTTTTATTTGTATAGTTATATCTATATCTATTCCACTCCCTTCGTTTGTAATTTCCTCTGGACGTATATAGCTTTCACTGCAGCCAAATTTTATAAAGCTTGACCGAATTTGGTGAAAACAATATGAACATTTACACTAACAAATTTACACGATGTGGATATAAAAGCAATGATGAATCAAATGATATATATTTGGTGGTGTATATGTTAATACTTTTTCCTACAAATTGTTGAAAGTATATAAAGTTTGACTTTAGAGAAACCCAATATGCGGTATTATGTATTATATATTCTATATTCATTATTTTTCCGGAGTCAATGCGTGTGTTTGCACGTACACGATATAAACTGTTGATTGATGTTGATCCAATGGTCCAGGTGGCTGCGATTCGGATCTACTATAACCTAATTGTACCCATACACGTTCTTCTCGAACGAGCAGCATGACAGTGTGATCGATCCACACAAGAAGCTCTAAATAAGACCTCCAGACATGCCACGTGGCTTCATGGGTGCCCCCCACATCATATTATTCATACTACGTTGACTGAAAAAAAGATAAATCACCCAAAACAAGATCTTCCCGTTTTTTGTTCCTACGATGTTGTGCGGTGCACATACCTAATTGTGTAGTAGTAGTAGTACAAACTTCATAGTAGGAGTAGTACGGAGTGCTCCTACTCTATCAACGAGTCCCATCTAACACCAAATTTTTTGGCTTCCATGCTACAGCTAGATCTTCCCCTCCTCGTTTCTGTTTTCCAATGCGGCGGGCGGGGTGCAGTTTGCCGATAGTCAGTTTGCTCAACGGCGGTCCCACATGAAAGTGAAAATGCTAGGCAACACGCCTTCCCTAGCTATGTGGCGTGCTGGACGGGCCATGGAGTACTTCCGATTCCCGGGCGTGTGGTGGTGCGACGCGAATGCGGCATGCCTTTTCCTTTTACTAGCAACTAGCAAGATGCCCGTGTGTTGCACGGAACATCAAGATGCATTTGTATGAGTATTTTATCTTGTGGGAGAAAAGGATGAACAAGGGAAGGCCTTATTTGCAAATGTGGAGAGGGGTGTGGGTATCTTTTTGCAAAATTGCCATAGTTTCCTTTCTATCCGTGAGATATAAATCGGACGGCCTATATTGCAGGATGGCAGGCACACCATCATCACCAACTCTGTTTTTTATAAGAGTAGAGATGTGCCCATGCGTTGCAACGGATCCAAAGTAGAATAGTACTTGTTCACAAACTTGAAAGAAAACACTCTTGTTTTGATATACATATACCACTTAAAATATATTACGTTTCACTCAAATATATTTCTCAGGATGTTTTGATGAGGTGAGGGAGGGATGTGGTTGCTTTCAAGATAATAAGGGTTTTCTGGAAATTGGAGCAAAGAAGTGGGCTATTGTTGCAAAAATGCCACAAGTTACCTCACAGCCATTAGATGCAGATCTAATGGTCAGAAATGATGGATGGCAGACACACCATCATCACCAACCGAGTCTTTTATAGGAGTAGAGAAACATGTATAAATTGTAACATTTGGTTCTGCTCCTTGGCACGATTGATAGATAGAAATAATGACTGGAAACGCTAGGGCGGGGCTTTTCCCGCCAGATAAGCAGGGTAGTAGCTAGGTTGGCGCATTGTCGGTTTGGTCACATGCGGTCCGACATGTTGTAGTCATATAAAGCCTAGCCAATGCGCGTTGACCGGGGTGCCAGAACGACAGTGTGGTTTGCGACGGGGAAGGGAGACATGCTTCATGTACGTGTTCCAGTTTCTCATGAACATGACAGGCGTGCTGCACGAGTAGTTTTGAATTTATAAGTTTGGTATCAGTTTTTGAATTTAGGAGTAGTTCGTAGGTCGGGTCATGCATCGAACGTAAATTACAAGGTTGATGGAAAAGGTAAGCACAACTTATAAATTAACAGATGGAGTACTAGTTACAGTGATGCATATAATTGCCTCCAAATGTGAGCAAAGGGATCGCACATGTCTTCATTAACTGGAACGAGAATGCGATAGCACAATAAGAATTAAGGCCACGATGATGCGATTGCAGTGGTGGTTACAGGAGGCAAGAAGAAAGATGCATCCATCAACGTACGACCTCCTCCTCCTCGACTCAGTGCGCCAGGCCACCGACCGGCGGCTTAGGAGCGGCGGCTTTTGTGGTGAGGTCAAGGTGCTTCTCAACAAAGGCGTCCAAGACTTCCAGCCGGTTGATGAATGCCAATGTTGTAGCATCCTCACCAGCCTTGTAGATACCTATGTACACGACTTCCTCATACACGTGGATGTGTAGGTCGACGAATTCTTGCAGGGCGAGGCGCCTCGCGGCAAGTGCGACCTCCAGGTGGACATTCTTCATTGCGTCGTCGGGCAGTCGCAGGGCCACCACTGCTTGAAAGAGGTTCTCACCATGGAGGACGATTAGGGTGGCGGGCAATGAGGAGCCCGGGCGCGCGGGCTGGAGGAGTACATCGATGTCGTCCACGAGCTTCTTGATGACGGTGAACTTGTTGATGGTGGCAACGATCATCTTGTCCAACTGAGAGTCGTAGCTGGCGTCAACGATGGCCATGAACCAACTAGTCGCCAACACCCTCTGGATATGATCCTCGGTGCCATGCCACAAGCCGGTGTCGTGGAGCATCTGGCACAGCCGCTGGCCGCTCGCGCGCATCGCCGCCATGGGTCTGGAGTGAGCACTTTTGCTCTTAGTGTAGGTGCTTAGGTGTGTACGATGTGGTAGATGCATTGGAATGGAGGGGCGCCTTTATATGAGCACAAACTGCATTGCATTCACATCGTGCTGCCTCTTTTCCCTCCGCATGCTAATTAAAGGAGGGTGCATCATTGGCCGTTCAACATTTCAGGAACCGCTACCCTCTCCCTCGTCTGCATTAAAGCTGTATCGGGAACTTCCTGGTTTATTCAATATATTTGTAATGTCCTGGTTTACTAGTAGCTATCAAATCGAATAGTACTGCGCCGCCCACTGCACGCCCGGCTGAACACGCCTCCTCGCCTCCATCAAATGCCTCCGTTATACCCACATGCAAACCGAGAAACCTACCCCGGCCACACGTCCGTTCATGAGTGGGCCAGAATTAAACGCAACGCCGGCTGAGCTCCTCCCATCCGCCCTTAGTTTAAACGAGGCCAGACGCCGGCCAAGCTCCTACCGTCTGCCCTCTATTCAAACGAGGCCAGACAACGGGCAAGAATTGCACCCCTCCGCTGCTCCCCCTTCTCCTGCTTCACCATTTTCTCCACTCTTCTGATGGCTTCCGAGGAGCCGTTCTCTGGCATACTACCCAGCTGGATGGCCAGCCGAGCCCTCTGGATATGAGCGAGGCCGCTCGGTGCTTCACCTACCTCGCCTGGCCCGATGGAGCCAGTTGCCGCCCCAAGCCGGCGCGTGGTTCAGCAACTCACCGCTCCAGTTCAGCTCGATGAGGAGTGGTGAGTTGCTCCACGCCGGCACGGGCGTCGTCGCTGCCGCGACGTACCGTGCCACCAGTGTCTGCAGCCGCGCCTCTCATGTCTGCGATGGCCGCACCTCCCGTGCCAGCGGCAGTGCCATGCAGGCAGAGACAGAAGCCGGGTGCGTGGAGAGCGACGAGTCGGTGGCCAGCTTCTCCGTGTCCACCGCCATCATCGAGGAGAAGTAGAACACGGGAGGCCTCCGCCACTTGGGTCCCATGAAGGCCACCGCCGAGGTGACGACTGCGTATACAGGTGGTCTCTTGGCTGCTTCGTCTCTTGCGAGAACCTTCGTCGACCCCGCTAGTGTCTACTGGACATGAGGAAGACAAAGGGATCCGCGGGCGGCCATTTAGATTAGGTATTAATTATACCATGAGAGCCGGATTAGCACGGCTTAGTTCATGTGAATGTAATGAAATCCGTCATGTTTATATGAAGATCCGACTTTTTTATACGAAATCCTTCTTGCTTGTATGAAATCAGTCCGTGTTTGCACGAATTTCCTCTGGTTGGTTAGAGTTGTGAAAATGCATGCCGCTGGCATTGGATGTCGTCCTCCGCGGAAGGAAGCGGGAGGAAATTTGCCGGTTGCCGTAGGAGATGCTCTTATGCTGGAAATAATAGTCACATCCAATCCATTTGTGTTAATTGCGTGTATGATTCTCCCTCTATAAAAAGTTAATTGCATGTACAGTGTACATGACTTGCAGGGTGGCTTCAGATTCGTAACAGAAAATTAAAAAGAAACAAATCCATCCTTAATCTTGTATTCTAAGTACTCTGTGGGTTCCACTGTCAGTATAGTAGCGAAAGAAGTATATATTGAAAAATATAAAAATCTAAAGTTTTATTAAGACAGAATTCAAACTCAGTTCATCGTGTTGCGAGCATCCGGCGCTAACCAGTCCACCAGATGTTCGTTGTGGATGATGCAAGAGATATATCCCTACTCTTATAAGGCTGGTCATAATGGGGAGTATCATTTACTCATATCATGCATATGATACTAGTGTATGATAGTACTTCCGTAATGCATAGTATCATAAGTTAGTATCTTAGCTTGCCTTATTAATTGACACGCATGACACAAAGTAGTACAACATTTAATATGATACGGTATCATGATATGATACCACATCCTCTCCTTCCTCATTTAATTGTGTGCCACATCTATATCTATACCTACTAATAAAGCAAGGTGTGTTTCTCCAAATTTTTCATCCGTTCACCCATATTATTATTTTTGATTTTTTGAGATTCAATTCTTTTTATATCCGAGGTGGTACTAAAAAATTCGTATGTGCTGAATTCCTTTCGTGGGCCTCCTTGTAGCTCTTCTTTTTCCGTGCATCCCCTACATGGGCAAAACTGGGCTGTTTCAGGAGTAGCAAAAAAATAGTAGGCAACTAAAAAAACAAGTGATCGAGTGAGGAGGTTCAAACTCACAACCTCCCGTGACACAGAGGTGTCCCCAACCAAACGAGCTAGCTTGCCTTTTTGTTATAAATAATCCCACCTCGATTCTTTATATCAAATTTCACCAATTTAAATACGCTTGTAAGTTGTCTAAAATATCAGCAAGCCACGTTGAGAATCAATAAACAGACGGAAAGAAGATGAAGACTTGATAGAAGGATAAAACATGCACCGATAATTAACCAGGATTGTGGGAAATAAAGAGAGAGATTTGATGAGAGAAGAATGCGGGCTCATACTTTCCATCTCTATTAGAG
Organism: Thinopyrum elongatum; assembly: GCA_011799875.1. NCBI lineage: Eukaryota > Viridiplantae > Streptophyta > Magnoliopsida > Poales > Poaceae > Thinopyrum > Thinopyrum elongatum. The sequence continues at coordinate 284,577,315 of CM022300.1, forward strand.
ATTTAGTGAGAGGAGAAAGTAGGGGAGGCTCGTGCTGGCACGCTGGGCATAATTAAAGCGGGATTTCCTTTAATGAGATATGAGAGAAGAAAGTGGGGGATCCTTCCGTGCATGGCCTTGGGACAGGGATGGACACAAGGAAAAATCTCGTGGGGCACGACGTGGCTGAAGCCTGATGACGTTCGTGCGGCTGCACTCGAGGCCACAACCCAGGTCCGGTTCAGTCCATGCACCGGACTCAGCATGGATGGCGGCACACAAGCACGCGTTCCGCGCAGCACCACCGCTCGACAGCGTACAACCGAGGGAAGATTGACAAAAATACGATGATTTTTAATTTCTTTTTGTCTACAAAATAGTGCAACTAATTGAAACCGTTGGATGCTTAACGTGCGGTGCGGAGCATGGATGGGATCAAAAGACGGGTGAAGGCAAGCCTGGTCCATGTCCTTGGGTGATTAAGTGGAAACTTTTTTCTGGGTAATTAAGTGGAAACTAAAGATAAGGATTTGATGAGGCACGCATTGACGCATCAAATAGATGGTTCGCTTGGGACGACGGTAATAAGGAGAAAATCATATAGCAGTGTTAGAAAAATGAAAATAACATTTGGCGCATTATAAAAAAATACATAAATGTTTATGTGTGAAGAAATTACATTTTTTTCAATAACCTGATTGATCAAACATTCGATGGTGCAAACGAAATACACGACACTCCAAGAACGAAAATACATGAATTTTTTTGTGAGACCAAATCACATCTTTTTTCAAAAAATAACCTGATTGATCATGCGCCGTTGTTGCAACCCGAATTCAAGACCCTACAAATGTTGCTGCAAGCTGGATGCGACACTCCAAAACCGAATGTCCTATGCATCTAGCGGAAGCATGCCAATCCAACGCCAGTTGCCACTATCTTTTTTTTACTGGAAAAGTCGGACTGCTGTGTTGCAAAGCCGACTATGCATTCGCTACTAATATTGCAAAGACGACCACATGAACGCTGCAAGGATGACCGATATTGACGCAAAGTCGAACGCATATTGTTGCAAGGTCAATTAGTGTTGCTGCAAATGGTATGCCTCTATAAAGCTAATTAAGTGCAAATTTCAATATTTTGGAGAAGTTTCCTTACCATCGGAGTTAGTAAGGATCATTTCGTGATTACTAAGCAGTTGATATACATTTCTTCTAAACCTCGGCGTGAGCCTCCCTGCCATGGCACAATCTGATGCAATCATACCACGCCGGTGACTGTTTTGATGAACCCGCCAATTTCTCCCACATTGCAACGCACGGGCCTTTTGCTAGTCATAAAAAAGTCTAGTTGGCATGCATGATACCACTTATGATACTCCCATTACGACCATCCTAAAAAGCAGAGTTGGTGATGATGGTGTGCCTGCCATCCTGCAATATAGGCCGTCCGATTTATATCTGACAGATAGGAAGGAAACTATGGCAATTTTGCAAAAAGATACCCACACCCCTCTCCACATTTGCAAATAAGGCCTGCCCTTGCTCATCCTTTTCTCCCACAAGATAAACTACTCATGCAAATGCATCTTGATGTTCCGTGCAACACACGGGCATCTTGCTAGTTTCTTTTTAAATAGTTACTGTGACAATTGGGTTGAAGTGATATATCTTATGTCTGCCCCGAATGATCTCAAATTCACTAGTAGTAACAAAGAAAAGATTGCCTTGTTAATTAATAGAAAACAGGGTGAAAACTATCACATGAGGCCGATAAAAACAAGGCACACTGGGTTCAGCGTCATCGTCACTACAGCTGTGTGCGCGCAAGAAATCTACATATCGAGGGGGGCTACGGAGAGAAAGACATATCGAGTGTGTGTGAGTGAGGCACAGAGACACAACTAGCGTGTGTGTGTGTGTCTGTGTGTCTGTGTGTCTGTGCGTGTTTGAGAGAGAAGCCAATTCATAGATTAAGATCAAGATAGAGGTGTCACCCTTCTGCTGTCATTGTTGGTGGGATGCGGAGGGGGAGGGAGAGAAAGACGTATCGAGAGTGTGTGCACGGTAGGCACAAAGGCACAACTAGCGAGTGTGTGTGTGTGTGTGTTTGAGAGAGAAGCCAGTAGATAGATTAGTATCAAGATCGAGGTTTCACCCTACTCCTTCGGTGTCGGGAAGTGTGTGTGTGTGTGTGTGTTTGAGAGAGAAGCCAGTAGATAGATTAGTATCAAGATCGAGGTGTCACACTACTCCTTCGGTGTTGGGAAGTGTGTGTGTGTGTGTTTGAGAGAGAAGCCAGTAGCAGGAGCAGCTCATAGCAATGCATCATATAGCAGTAGCAGCTCATAGCAATTCATCGTATAGCGGATCAGGATGAAAATTTGGCAGAAAATCAGAGGAGATCCTCACCTTGTTGGATGAGCTCATCCTTCAACAGCACCTCAAGGCCACGGCCTGGGAGGAGGGGAGGGGGAATGAGGTGCCTTCTGCCGGAGTGGGGCATCGGCCGTAGTTGTGCGGTGACCGCCGGAGTAGTGCGTTGGATGGACCATAGCGGAGCAGCTGCTGGAGACCATGAGAATTAGGGGCGGCGCCAGAGGGAGGAGTAGCCGGGGAGATTTGGCCTTACCTGCCGGCAATGTAGCCTAGCTGGACAAAGCATCATCGAGGAGCAGGCCAGATGGGACCAGTGGCGGCTACTTGCTGGAGGAACCCTAGCACTGCAGGCAGGGGATTGAGGTAGAGGAAAGGGGAGAGGAGATGCAAGTAGGCAGGGCAATGAACGCTTGCGTGTTTGTTTTTACTTGAGGGTCAGGTTTGACGCAAGCATGAGAAGTGGCATTTTGAGTGTAATATAGGCAGACAACATAGTCATTTCGCTGTTCCCCTTCCCTTCAATTTTTAGTGAGCTTCTACCCGAAGCACCCCCCTAAAGCGAAATAAGTTAAGCCCAAGCCCATAACTCAAAACAAGTTCTTTACATCTTTTATGGCTTATTTTGACAATAAACTCTGAAAAGGTGGAATAGAACGGGCCCTTAACCTGCAATTCAATTGTGCGTGCAATGATGAATCACTCCTACCTGCTATAGTGTACATTTAGGCATCATACATGGCATAACCTAATACATGTGCATTTCATTATACACTCTGAAATATGCAATGTTTATGTTAGTTCATACGTTGCACATGATCTTTAAATGCCCCTTAAATCTGGTCAGTCAAGTGATGGTCTTTAATCCTCCTTCTATGCTTCTTTTCTTGATATGTAATTCAGTGTTGTGCAAGATTTGCTCACACATTTGTTCAATTGCTTGTTTCTATCAGTCAGCCATTCTAGGACTGTTTGCTTTGATTACTTGTTGTTCTTGACTTAACAGAGCTTGTCAACGATTTAAACACTAAGGGCTGCTGTAGTGGGGGCTTGTATAACTCATAGGTGACATAAAGGTTTGGCTGTACACTAAAGTAGGCTCTCCAAGAGTACCTGGAGGTCCAGTTCGAAGGTATGCCTAGTTTTAACATGGCGCACACATAGTAAATGATCATTTCATTATGTGCAAGAGATGTGGCATGTTTCATTATATGGTGTTGTTTTGTTATAAACTCATCCTTTGGTGTTGTTCACAGACTGGAAAGTATACATATTTATCTTCCAAGGAGACCAGTAACTAGTTTGTGTCACCTTGCAGAGGGGGTGCAATGAAGATAAGATTGAGGATTTCCATGTACAAGATGTTAGGAAGGAGCCTTGCAAGAGAAGGAGGAGCAGTGCTGAGCCAGTTCAACCAGTTATGGTAAGTCACTGAATTACAATTACCAGGACATCCTATTTGTATGACATTGTGCTTGCGTAGGGTTCTTCACCTATAACCCAGTCATTGGGCCATTGATTAAAACTCCCTCCGCTCACTACTATATGATGTTCTAACTTTTTTGCAAATCAGATGTATGTAAACACATTTTAATGTGTCTGTTCACTCATTACGGATGTAGTCTACTTTTAAATATCTAAAACATCTTATAGTAGTGATTAGTGTGAAACTGCTTCCTGCTATGGTAGAGTTGTCGATGTCATAAATGTCATAACCAAACGCATATTCACATCATTGGCCTCCCTATCATTACTAGGATCTTGATTACATACTAGTCGAGATACTTCATAGGGGGCAAACAATATTACATTACTTGTTCCTTTATATAGTAAATGTAGCTAGGCCATGGATGTTATTGAGGCGTGCATGTATGCATGCTGCCAACTCAACAGTTCAATTGCTTGTTTGTTTCAAGCATAGTTAAATTTCTCTTTTCAATTGCTTTATTTGTCCTCAGTTAATGAGATGCCCAAACAATGATGCCTGATGTAGGGTACTTGTATAACTGTTAGTAGTTGACATAATTAAAGGCCTTACCATTTAATTACTCTGGTGAAGTGTGCCTGAAATTTTGAAGTCTATTAACCAACTATTACTGCATGAGGCTCACAATCTAATTTATACAAGGCTAATGATTACATAGTTTTGCTTGCTGTAGTATGTTTGTTTGAATCCCTTTGCTGTTCATTATGCTCCCTAAGACTCTTCTGGAACATGGCACACAATGTTCCAGCTAGTTAATTGAGCTACAGAATGGCCAACTTCTTGCTTATATATATATATATATATATATATATATATATATATATATATATATACAGCCGGTCTATTCTGCTAATATTAGCAGAATAGTTATTCTGCTAACACTTATGAATTGCACGCTCAACATGAGGGCACTGCACTTTCTATAGTAATGGTACTGCAATACAGAGACTAGTGAACTTCGCGTTGAAAAGACTGCGCGCAGTGTTTTTTTGGTACCTTTTTCACTTTAGTTTTTTAACCATTTGCCGGAATGAGGCGTGTAATATACCGTTGAAAAGCTATGGATTAGGTGCAACTTCGCTATGTTGAACACTTTTCGTGATTCCTCACGGTTTAGGAGCAGTTTCGAAAATGGTGCGGCGCCCGACGAGTGGCAGCGAGCGTATTTTCACGGTTTTTTTTTCTAAACCGCTCGTCGGAATGAAGAAAATGATACGCCATTGGAAAGATATCGTCGAGGCGCAACTTTTTCATATGTACTAATTTCTCTAATTCGTTACGGTTTAAGAGCAGTTTTAAATTTACTAAATCGCGGATTCTGTTTTTCAATTTTTTTTCAATTTTTGGGGACTGTTTTTGCTCCAGTTTTTTAACCGTTTGTCGAAATGAGGTGTGTGATACAGCGTTGGAAAGCTACGGACGAGGCACAACTTCCAAATTTATAAATATTATTGAGATTCCTTACGATTTTAAGTTAATTTTAAAAATCATGCGGCGGACGACGAGTGGCAGCGGCTATTTTTTCACGAATTTTTACAAACCGCTTGGCCGAACGACCCAAATTATACACCGTTGGAAAGATATCGACGAGACACAACTTTTTCATGTAGAACACACTCTCTAATTCCTTACGGTTTAAGAGCAGTTTCAAAATTATCGAAATGCGGACACTTTGTTTTTCGCAACACCAAAATCGATGTGTGTACTACATCAGACAGAAGAAGGCACTGCTTCAGACTAAAAACTCCACTGCATGAAACGGGCAAGTGAACTTCACGGTTTCTTTTTGTGAGACGTGAATTTTTCAGACGAGGAAGTGAACAACAACACTCTCAAAAGTGAACGACGCTACTTGTTTTGTTATTTTCCTATCATACACTCTCAAAAGTGAACCGCATTAATTTTTGCTAGTGAACTTCGAAACCTTTTGTTTTCAATCGTCTCACAAACAAAAAAAAATGCATTAGAAAAAGAAGTGAACCTCTCATGGGAATTTATTTTTCTCTTTTTTTACAAAGTAAACCACTAATCACCACAAAATGGACCACATCATTTTTTTCTCAAAGTACATAGCATGAAAAATTCAGTTCCACAAAAGAACTGCTCAGTACAGTCAAGCGAACATCTTCAGTCCAAAGCGAATTTACTTTTTTGTGATATGGGCTACAACTTCTCTCAAAGAGCACTGCATTTGTTTGAATAATTTACGCAAACAACAGAGGCAAAATTAACGAACTGCTCAGTACTTTCAAGCGGACATCTTTAGTCCAAATGACTTTAGTTATAGTGATATTGGCTTCAACTTCTCTCAAAGAGCACTGCATTTTTATTTGAATAATTTACACAAACAACAAAGGAAAAATTAAGAACAATTACAACAAGGAGGACTACCTTTGTTCAAGTAATGAAAAAAATATTATCCTTCAATGATAGTTTTTTCTATTTTTGATTACGGACGCTTCCTGTGCACCCGCGCACTGCACGGGATCATGCAACGGACTGCGGTGACTTGCAGCGGGACATGGTACACTGCTTGAACTGCATGAGCACAAACGTTTTGATGCAGGCGAGCCCTTGCCGGTGTAGCTCCTGGAACAGAGAAGAATAGGAGTGCCCACCTGAGGATCCCGCCGGCGGACGGATTCAGAGAGAGGAGTGGTGGATAACTGCATGTCATGCCTGGGCGAACCGCAAGCACGCACGCACCAAACTACAAACAGAGCGCGACCAGAACCAAATGTAGAGTGAAGAACCACGCTGCCGTGCCAAGCGAACCACACGGGGGAGCAGAGGAGTGGTCGAGGAGGCTGTTGGTTGCCGGTGAACTGCACGGCATCCCTGTCCGCACTGCATGCCCCAGGGCGGCTGGGACCTCGACGGGAGATGGGGAAGGGGAGGTTGGCAGAGGGATCCCGGGCGAGATGCGGACAGAGCATGCGGCGGCGATCTCACTGGCAATCTTCATGTAGAGGAGAGAGAAATGGGGAGCGTGGCGGTTGGGCCTCGTCAAACCCTGCGCTGCAAGGGAGGGTAGCGGGGTAACCCGTCGCAGGGGAGCATCGATGGATGGTTGCCGTCATGGATCCATTGCCGGGAGGCGCGCTAGGGGCAGTTGCCGGCTTGGATCCGTGGTTGGGCACATGATCCATCCCTGGGCGGCGCTTTGGGGGCGATGGGAGATGTAGGGAAGCCAGCACCGGGGCGTGGCAGCAGCGGTAGGATGCTTGAGGGGAGGAAAGGAAACTGGGGTGGTACAGTGAATTAGGGATGGCACAGGGACCAGTGGCAGGCCGGAGGTTGGTGGCGGGAGGGGCGGGGCGTCAGAAAGGTGCGAAGGTGGATCGCTGGGAAGAAAGGTGGGGGTGCGCGGTGGCTCGCCGTGATTGGGTTGGGGTGCGGCAGAGTTTTGGATCGGGCAGAGTGGGCGGATGAGCTCGGTCGGGGGCGGCGCACGATGGTGGCCGTGACTGCTCGCATGGGGAGCGTCCCGGATGGATCCGGACGGGGCGGCGGGATGCGCAACCTCTCATGGCTCACCGGGGTGGGGTGGGGCGCGGTGGCACCGTCCAGGACAGAGGCGAGAGGTTGTGTGTGGGGAGGGGAAGAAGGTGGGTAGGAGTTGGGGGAGTGTAGGGTGGGGGTGCGGTTTTCCATTTTTTTAGTACGTGTGGTGGGTTAGGGTGTTAGTAGAATAAGACTCTTAAGGGGTGTTATCATAATAGACCCACCCTATATATATATATATATATATATATATATATATATATATATATATATATATATATATATATATATATATATATAATGTTCAGTAGTTGTGTGTGGTCTAAATTTGTAACCTGTCTGTGTTTTGGATTTGGCCCCAACATCCAGCTCCTCTGGTGAGCTAAGAGGAATTTTCGTATGCGGGCTGCACAGACTACCATTTTATAATTTTTAAAATATCACCTGCTTATGCTTCATGACATGTAACATTATTGTTAGTCCTGTTTTGCCATGTACAAGATAGTCCGTCTTGCTCGCTTCACTATTATAACTCTATTTTTGCCCTAGTCATGTGTACTTACAGAAATATTTCAGGATGAAGTGACATCAACACAAAGGTCTCGGAGTAGTGCGACATGGCTGTTACCAAATGATTATGGATTGGAATTGGAATGTGCTGATGTTCTCGAGCATCAACTAGAAGTGGCAAGAGAACATATATATGATTCTCAACATGTAATCAAAATGTTGCGGCTGGAGTTGCAGGTATTAGATGCAGGAGTCAAAAAAATGAAACAAGACACTGAGGTAACCACAAAGGGATTGGAGATTTTGCAGACTAAAATTTGTGCTGTTTGAATCTGGCCAATCCTATTTTCTAAAGAGATTATAGTTCAAATGGTAAGTTCTGTTGATGCGCGTCCATAATGTATGAGCTTTATTTGCCAAGTGTATGTAATTTACTATTTCTGTACGCTTTATTATCACTGGTGCAGAACTATAGTGCCCAGTGGATATAATCGGCTATAAATTCTTTATTGTATAGTGTAGGATTATTCTTCGTTTCTATGCCTTAGTCTCTTTATTGTATAGTGTAGGTTTTTTAGAGACGATAGTATATAGTAGGATAATTCTTTGTATATGCTATATTGTTGAAATGGGGGCCAACACACCCAAACATTACCTGGACGCCATCCGAATGAACAAACATGTGTAGTCAAAGCGGGCCTTAATTGGGTTGGTCAACTAATATTTAGTGGATCCCAATCACTGTGGCCCACCGTAACAACCTTAGCAAGCCGTTAACAGGCCGAAAGCTCGGTAGGGCCGTATAAATGGAAACGGCCTGCGGGCCTCTAGCAGGTCGAATTAAATATCAATTTTGTCTCGGCCCTTTTACATGACGTGCCAGTAAGAGGCCAAAAGTGTTTTGGGCCAATAGAGGCCCAATTTACGAACTAGGCTTTTAACAGGTCGAAAGTCCCGTTGGGCTGAAATTGTGCCCTGCTTAAAGTGGGCCGCTAATGGACCCAAATTCAGGTGGCACCGACAAAGTCCCAACTGTTGTGCGGGCCGTTAACAGGCCGAAAGACAAAATGGGCTAAAAGTTGGCCCATGTACATAATGGGCCGAGGAAAGGCTGAAAGTCACAACGGGCTATAAGTTGGCCCAACTATAGAATGGGCCGAGAAAAGGCCGAAAGACGTACCGGCGGCATATTGGTCCATATCTATAATGGGCTGCTAACAGGCCGAAAGAAGGTCGGGCCATAATTGAGCCCAAAGACGTAGCGGGCCGTTAACGGGCCGGAACTAACGATGGGCTGGAAATTGTCAAATCTAAAATGGGCCTTTGAAGGGCTGATTCTGTGTAACTCGTATGGGCCGTGGTTGTGAATGGGCTTGACGCAAGTAGGCCGCTAATGGGCCGGCCCGCTTATTTTGATAGGCCCGACCTTTTAACCGGAATGGGCCAATGTTGGGCTGAGCCACATGTCGACTTATCATAGGCGCGTCCCGACCATTGGTTGGATGACATCTGTCCCAAGGCTGAGGTGACACGTGGATCCTCCGGCGAATCAGAATTTTACATGTGGAAAATCCCCATTGGTCCGGGCTGTTAACGGGTTATCGGATCAAAACCAGAAACTGATAGCTTAACGGCGACCCGTTACGTTGGATGCCATGTGTCGGTTACCCTTGACGAAAACACTTCCATGACGCGCCATTTATCGTCATGGAAGTGGACACTTCTGTGATGATAATTTTGGTATTGTCATGGAACACTTCTACGATAGCACAGGTATGACTATCTTGATTTTGTCATAAAATCATCATGGATGTACATGCATGACAGAAAACGTGACCTACTGTGACAAACACGTATCATCACGGAAGTGTATTTTTTTGTAGTGTCTTCTACTTATTCTTAGTTTCTTCTTCTCTTTTTTCATCTTTCTTCTTTCTTCTTCTAATTATGTAAATCTAAACCGAAACCTAAACATAGCACTCTAACCTAAACCTAAACAGCAAAAACTAGAAGAAAAAAAGCTCACCTTGGAGGTGCCGATGGAGGAGGGCCGCCGCAGGGAGGACGCCGGTGCTGCGGTGCAAGAGAAAGGCCGCGGGGAGGGGGCCGGCGCCGCGGCCTGGCTCGCCGGTGATGGGTCGTTGCGGGGCTCGGCCCGGGGCTCACCAGCGGTGCGGCGTCACGGGCACAGGGGCCGGGGGCGGGATGGCACCAGGGGCCGGGGCGGGCGCAGGGGCCGACGGCGGGGGTCGACAACGTCGGGCGGTGCTCAGGTGGCGGGTGGGGTGGGTGAGGTGGGAGGGAGAGAGATATCGAGGGGGGGGGAGAGAGAGGGTGGCACGACCGTTACTTATGCAGCTGTCGTGGGAAACCATGACCACCTATGGGGCCATGAGCCCCTTTTGGTTGGGCAGGGGGACTCAGCATGCTGCACAAAGACCGGAGGAGCACAGCGCAGTGCGGCAGAGATCACACGGGCAGTTTTACCCAAGTTCGGGCCGCCGCGAGGCGTAAAACCCTACTCCTGCTTTGGTGGATTGATGGTGGATGGTGGTGGCAAAACAGCGCTCTTGCCCGGCAGAGTTGTCTCGGGGTGAGAGCAGCTACGCGTGTACGAGTGTACAAGGGTCCGAATCCTTTCTATGGTTGCCATGGGTCTCCTTTTATAGATCAAGGGGTCACCAGAGTGGCAAATCAGTCATTGTGTACTGATTAGATAGCAAACAGTGCTATCTTATCTACTCTACAGACAGAGCAGAACGCATTAAATGCGCCGCTTAGCATCACATCATGGCCTGCCTGAAACGCCTTGCCGGGCTATTTGGCCACCTTCTCTCCTGTCTACATGACACGTCGCTGGACGGGTGTCACTTGGAGGCGATTCCTGTAGGAAATAGCTGCCATGTGGCAAAAGGCAGCCACTTAGTCACTTTGGATCTTGACACCGGACCGATCGATGACTTGCGTCGCTGTGAGGTGGAGCGGTGAAGCCTTGGCGGGGTGTTTTTCCTTCGTAGGACTCGGCAGGCCTGCCGGGGCGGTGTTGAAGCTTGCTTCCGGGGCAACCTTGACCTCGCCAGGCTCTCCTGCCCGGCAAGGGAGGTTTTCCCTTAGTTGTGTCTTGCTCCTTGGCTTGACTTGGTCTTCTCAACTTGCCCGTTGATTCCTCAAAGTGCCTATCTCTTCACCTGGGCCTTGTCTTCGATGCTGCAATCTTGATCTTGGGCCTGTGCACGGTCTGGGAAACAGACCCAGGGTTTGTTGCATCGATAGGAGCCCCCGGGCCTGGCCCGAACGTGCTGCCGGGTGTCGTCGGGGTAGGCCCTAACTTGTGCACAGGCGAGGGGGAAATAACTGCTTGTCCCTTGTGATCTTCTTTGCTTCTTTATTAATCTAAGCCCAAGTCAGTTTCCGGTTCTTCCGCCCGTCGCGTAATGCCAATTGTGGTGGGGCCATTCTTGTAATGGCCCGTGAATGACTTTAACGCACGGGCGAGTAACTGCCAATTCACTCTTCCCACCACGCCCTTATCCCCGGCCACGTATGCTGCATGCATTGAGTGGGGTAGGTAATGGAGGCGCGTTTTGCGGGAGAGTGCCGGAGCAGGGGCCCGGTCTTCTGGAGTTGGCGGAGAGGGACGGTAGTTACCCATCGATGGATCAGCCCCCAGCACCCAGCTTGCCTATAAAAGGGGGCAGGGGGAAGCGGAAGTGCTCATCCACGCTCCTCCTTTCGCCTTTTTCTTCTCTTTTCTTGCAATGTTGAGAGAAAGAGACCGGGGCCAAGCCCTGGGCTCGAGCTTGAGGTTGGCGATGCCGGAAGCTTGTGAAGGAGCTTGGGGTGTGAGCCTGGTCTGGAGTAAAAACGGGCGTGGCGGACATGCCATTCACAGCGCAGGAGGCGCTGAGCCCTTCTCTCGCGGGGGCGTATTTGTCCCCTCCTCCCAGGTGCTGAAGCTCTTGGTGGCTCTGACGTCCATCAGGGGTGCAGTGCTCTAGTCCCTTGGTAATCCTGGTATCGCCCCCTTTGGTGAAGTCAGGGCAAATGTTGAAGACGGCGGCATCTTCCTACCCGCCAAGGTGGGGAGCGACGCCCCCCGCATGCCTCGGATGCCGCCGCCGCCCGCAGCTTCTCCGGGGGAGGCAACGGCTCACGGAGCCGGTGTCCCCCTGGAGCGGTGGTGATGGAGAAAGATCGAGGGAAGGCGGAGAAGGCGGGTGGCAGGGCGTCAGGTTGGAGTACGATGGCACCGACCCCTTCGTCTCGTATTGCCGACCTGTTGCCTCGTCTTTCCGCTCTTCTCCACCCTCCCCGGCACCATCATCACCGGCCTCTTGGTTGCCGGGGAGAGGGCCGCTCTCTTGGTGCCTTCGCCTCCTCCAGCAGTCTTCCAGCTGAGCCTTGGCAGTTCTCCCCGCTGGTGCTTTTTGCTGGAGCTTCTGGTTAGCCCTGGAGGTGGTGACCAAGGCACCATTGAGCTGCTCCTTCCGTCCCTCTGCTTCGCAGCCTCGCCACTCTCGATCTTGTCAGGCTACACCCGGCAGGTCCTGACGGGGTCGAGTGGGGCGTCTTGCTCAGGCACCCCTTTTGCCCTCCTTCTCTTCCACCGCAGTGCCTTGGAGGAGATGGACAAGAAAGGGATTACGGGGCACTTATCTTTTTTCAATCTAAAATATGTAGGCATTTGCCAAACTTTTATTCAAATTATGTAATCCCTTTTACCCATGTTTGTGTTCTGTAAGGTCTGTACTTGTTGATCAGCATATTAATGAAAAAGATAAACCTTGCCGGGCACTTGTGCATGTAACATGCCCATGCAGAGGGAGAATGCCTCTATACGCTCAAATAAACAAGTTTTCTTCCCGGTAGGCTATCCTGCAGGTACCCTCAGTTTGCTGCCGCGGGGCTGGGCCTCCCGGGCACAAATCGTAAAGAGGGACCAGCCCCCCGCCAGCTTTCTCGCCAAAGGCCACTACAACCACCCCGACTGAAGCAACGTTCGAGTCAAGGGACGGGAGCACCTAAGTTTTGAAAGCGGAGAGGTTTTCCTATGCACAAGTTTTTACTTACAGAACGCATATGGATAAGAGAGAGAACTTATCTGTTTGGGCTTGCCGGAGATCGCAATGTAGGCTTGTCTTCTCTTCTCCTTTTTCCGGACCAAATCCATGGTAGGAGCCTGCAGTTTGATGCAGATGAAAATGAAGCCTCATGCGATCTTATCGACATGAACATGCAATGCTCATGATATGCTTATGCATGCATGCAATTTGTCGGGGGCCGCCCAGCGCTTCATTTACTTCTCTGTTGCTCAAGGTCTGTGCCTGGCTTTGTACAAGGGGTTACATGCAACAGGGGCAAGGCCTGTACAAAAGGGTGGCTGCCGGGCAGGGCCCGACAGCCGCGCCTTACGGGTAGAACTTGCGGAGATGCTCAATATTCCATGAGTTTTGCAACTGAATGCCATCTCCGGTCTCCAGACGGACTACGCCAGGTCTGGTGACTCGTACTACCCGGTAAGGGCCTTCACTTCGGCATCAACTTGTTTGCACCCTTGGCGGACTGAATGTGCCTAAGGACAAGGTCACCTTCCTCAAAACACCGGGCATGAACCCTGCGGCTGTGATAGCGACGCAGGGCTTGCTGATAGCGTGCGGCACGCGTAGCAGCCCGGAGACGGTTCTCCTTGAGTAGCATAGCGTCATCACGCCGGTGCTGATCTTGCGCTACTTCATCATAGGCAAGCACTCGAGGTGACTCGTAAATGAGTTCTGTGGGGATAACTGCGTCTGCCCCATAGACTAGGGAGAAGGGAGTCTGCCCGGTAGCTTGATTTGGTGTCGTTCTGAGGGACCAAAGAACCACAGGCAGATCATCGATCCACCGCCTGCCACACTTCTGCAGCCTATCAAATGTTCTCGTCTTGAGTCCTTGCAACACCTCAGTGTTCGCCCTCTCAACTTGCCCGTTGCTCCTTGGATGGGCCATAGAGGCGAACGAGATTTTGCTCCCGAGGGCATGAATGTATTGCATGAAGGCGCGACTCGTGAACTGGGTGCCGTTGTCGGTGATGATCCGGGTAGGAACCGAAGCGACACACCAATCCTTTCAAGAACTTGATAGCTGACTGAGCAGTCACCTTTCTCACGGGCTCTACTTCCGGCCACTTTGTAAACTTGTCTATTGCAACGAACAAGAATTCAAAGCCCCCGGCAGCACAGGGGAAAGGGCCGAGGATATCGAGCCCCCAGACTGAAAATGGCCATGACAAATTCATTGTCTAAAGAGCTTGGGCAGGCAGGTGGATATTCTTGGAATGGAACTGGCAGGCTTCACACTTGGTGACAAGCTCGACCGCATCTTGGAGGGCTGTGGGCTAGTAGAATCCTTGCCAGAAAGCTTTCCCAACCAATGCCCTTGATCCAATGTGGGAGCCACACATACCCTTGTGTATCTGCGCCAGCAGTTCCTTTCCTCCTTCCCAGCAAATGCACTTCAATTTCACACCGTTGGGCCTCCTTCTGTACAGCGTGTCCTCAACGAACTGATACATACTGGCCCTTCGGGCTACTCTTTCAGCTTCTTCTTGCTCTTTGGGAAGTTCCCCAGTTTGGAGGAAATTGACTATGTGCCGTGCCCAAGGCGGAGCCTGTGGTTCAGCAACGAGGACTAACGGCACCTCCTCATTCGTGAGAGTGCAATCCTCGACCGCGGGGACTGGTGGCCTGGCGGGAGGATACAACTCAGCGACTGAAGGGGAGTTGCGCCCGACAAGCTTTCTGCCGGGATCCTTGGAAGGTTCTACCGGGAGAGGCTTGCCGGAGTCCAGTTTCCTCCTCTTTCTGGCCATTGTTGCTGGAGATACGGAGGGCTGAGTCAGATGGAGAACAAAAGTTCCTGGTTCCACAGGGAGCTTTTGTGCAGCGCACTTCGACAGAAGATCAGCAATGCTGTTTCCGCACGGGATACGTGCTCTTTTTGCAATCCGTCAAAGCGCTCCTCCAACTTTCTCACTTCCTCAACGTATGCCTCCATCAATGGACTTTGGTAATCCATGTTGACTTGTCTCACCACAAGTTGTGAGTCTCCGCGGATGATTAGCTTCTTGATCCCCAGTTCTGTTGCAACTCTGAGCCCGGCACGGAGCCCTTCATACTCTGTTGTATTGTTGGTAGCCTCCTCCCAGGGAAAATGCATCTGGACGATGTACTTCAGGTGCTCTCCAGTGGGAGAAACAAGAAGCACGCCAGCCCCTGCACCTTGTAGGGAGAAGGCACCATCGAAATATATGATCCATTCTTGGGGCGCTTCCTTGCTGGGAATAACTGTCTCCAACACCTCTTTGTTAGGAGTTGGCGTCCATTCTGCAATAAACTCTGCCAACGCTCTGCTCTGAATAGTTGATGTGCTCTCAAACTTCAAACCAAAGCTAGATAACTCCAAAGCCCACTCCACTATCCTGCCGGTAGCCTCAGGGTTTCGGAGTATCCATTGCAAAGGGAAATGGGTGACAACTGTGATCTCGTGGGCTTGGAAGTAGTGGCGCAGTTTTCTTGAGGCCATGACAAGGCCAAAAATCAATTTTTGCACGCGAGAGTACCTAGATCTAGCCCCCTGCAATAGGGAGCTGACGAAGTATACTGGGCGCTGCACCACTTTCTTCTTTGCCGTGACCAGAGAACCGCTTCCACTGCTTTGCTCTTCTCCATCATGATCTACATCTGACCTTGCCGGGGTGTGCTCACTTTCCTCCCCGGAAGGGACACCAGCTATGTCTGCTGCTTCATCCACTTCCCGCTGTGCCACCAGTGCTGCGCTAACCACTTGATTAGTTGCCGCCAAGTATAGCAGCAACGGCTCTTGAGGTTTTGGAGCGACCAAAGTGGGCACAGAGGAAATGTAGACCTTCAAATCTTGTAGTGCAGCGTCTGCCTCTGGGGTCCACTCCATGGGTCCTGCCTTTTTCAAAATCTTGAAGAACGACAAGGCACGCTCGGCAGACTTGGAAATGAATCTGCTAAGTGCGGCAACACACCCAGTTAGACGCCTCACGTCCTTGACTGTCTTGGGTGCTTGAATCTGCTCGATAGCCTTGATCTTGTCGGGGTTGGCCTCTATCCCCCGGTGAGACACAAAGAAGCCAAGTAGCTTGCCGAAAGGAACGCCAAACACACACTTCTCCGGGTTTAGCTTCAAGTTGATCTTGCGCAGATTAGCAAACGTCTCTTCTAAATCCTGAATGAGGGTTGATCTATCCTTGGTCTTGACCACAATATCATCCATATAAGCCTCAACGTTTCTATGTAACTGTGACTCAAAACCAATCTGGACTGCTCTTGCGAAAGTGGACCCGGCGTTCTTCAACCCGAAAGGCATCCGCATGAAGCAGTATGTGCCACATGGGGTGATGAACGCGGTCTTCTCTTCGTATTCCTTGGACATGAAGATCTGATGATATCCAGAGTAGGCATCCAGGAAGGAAAGCAGGTCACACCCGAAGGTGGAATCGACAATCTAGGTGATGTGCAGCAAGGGAAATGGGTCCTTCGGGCATGCCTTGTTTAGATCCGTAAAATCTATGCACAGCCTCCACTTCCCATTAGCTTTGCGTACCACCACACGATTTGCTAACCACGTTGGATGCAACACTCCTCTAACCAGACCAGCTGCCTCAAGTTTCTTGATCTCCTCGGCAATAAATTGTTGCCGCTCCAAAGCTTGCTTCCAGACCTTCTGCTTGACGGGTCGAGCATGTGGGCAGACAGCAAGGTGGTGCTCGATTACCTCCCTGGGAACACCGGGGATGTCAGATGGTTGCCAGGCAAACACATCGACATTCGTCCACAGGAAGGCAACGAGCGTGCTTTCCTATTTGTCATTGAGGGTGGCGCTGATAGTGAAAGTACCATCAGCGCCAGCCAGCCCTGCCGGGACCTTTTTCACAGCGGGTGCAGAAGCCTTGGATCTCTTGCTACTAGAACTCTCCGGCAAGTCATCAACAGGCGCAGCATACCACGAAGAGGTATGCTTCCCGGATTCCTTACCGGTGTCCTTGTTAGCCTTCTTCTTTCCATTACTTTCCTTGGCAGGGGTTGCAGCTTTAGTGGCCTCTGCCGCGACTGCTTCCCGGTACATTTTGTCCACGCAAATAATTGCGTCCTTCTCGTCTGATGGAATGGAAATGACGCCCACCGGCCCTGGCATCTTCAAGGAGTTGTAGGCATAGTGGGATGCCGCCATGAACTTGGCCAGAGCTAGGCGACCAGGGATTGCATTGTGTGGCAGGGGGAGGTCAACCACATCAAACACGATCTTCTCAGTCCGGTAATTCAACTCTCCCCCAAATGTCACCGGCAACGTGATTTTCCCCTTAGGACGACTCCTGCCGGGGTTGATTCCTTGAAACGTACCAGTAACCTTGAACTCTTCTTCTGATTTATGGAGTTTGCTGATGACCTTTGAAGAAATCAGATTCAACCCGGCCCCACCGTCAACCAACATCTTTGTGACTTTGAGGTTGTGGATTGTTGGTGATACCAACAACGGCAAGCACCCTACCGCGGTGGTGCGGTCAGGGTGGTCCTCTTCGTCGAACATGATGGGCGTGTGGGACCACTTGAGCGGCCTCCGAGAGTCTGCCACTGGCTCCACGGCATTGACTTCAGACGCCCACCGTTTAAGTTGGCGGTGGGAGGAGTGCAAAGATGCACCCCCGTCAATCCACAGGGCATCAGTGGCTTTCTGGAATTCCTGGTCGCTAGTTTCCTCTTTATCTCCTCTATCACTCTCATCGTTGCAATCCTCCTTCTTAGGGCCTTTGGCAGGTTTCCCTTGATTTCGAGGAGCCTTGCCGGGGCGGCTTGCTCCGCCACCCCGGCTCTTTCTGCTAGCACCACTCTGACCTTTCTCTTCATCTCGCTTCTCATATTCAACCCTCTACTTCTTGACAAGCTACTCAACCTGATGACACTCCTGGAGATCGTGGCCCTTGGTCCGATGGATCTTGCAGTATGGGCCATCGCCTTTCCCAGCCTTCTCGGCAGCCGCGGCTTCCCGGCAATCAGTGCATGCGGCAACTTCCTTGCTGGGTATCTCAGCCTTTGCTTTCTTGCCGGTACTAGGCATGCCCGATCCCTCAACAGTCATCACTGCTTTGTCCGTGCGCCTTTTGTTGTGCTTCTTGCTCTTCTTCTTTTGACTGGTGGCCTCCTCATCGTCCTCTAAATCGATGTTGACGCCACCCTCTTCTCCGGGGAGCTTCCTCCACTCCTCTATTCGAGCACACTTATCCACCAGAGTGTAAAGCTCCTTCACAGTCTTGGGCAATCGAACGTTCATCTTGGAACGTATCCGACAATTGCACACGTTAGACTGGAACGCAGCTATCACAGTTGCCGGATGGATGTCTAGAATATTCCTATGGACTCGGCTAAATCTCTGCATGTATTTCCGCAGGCTCTCACCTTCCTTCTGCGGGAGAAGCTGCAAGTCGCTGGGCCGCCCTGTTTCTTGATGGCTGCCCGTGAAGGCGCCAATGAACTCACGGCACAGGTCAGCCCAGGTCGAAATGGAGTTCTCCGGTCGGTGCATCAGCCAAGACCTCACATTTGGCTTGAGTGCCAAAGGGAAGTAGTTGGCGAATACCTTCTCATCTCTTCCCCCGGCAGCTTGAACAGCGATGGTGTAGATGCTCAAGAACTCTACCGGGTTCAGTCTCCCATCATACTTCTCTGGTATCTCCAGCTTGAATGTGCGAGTGGACGGCCAACGGACTTGCCGTAGCTCGCGGATGAAGGCAGGGCACCCAGCCTCGAAAGGCAGGTACCCGCCTTCAGCGAGTGCGGGCTCGTCGATGTCGGGGCCATCGCCCTTGTTGGACTGGCGGTGGGCGTCGTGGTGTCGCTCGTTGGTAACACGCGCGCCTTCCCTCTGCCTGTCCTCCAGGACTCATCGTTGGCCTTGACACGCTCGAGGGTTGGACAAAGCCATCGAGACGTCGTTGGGTTCTTGGTTGCGTGGCTCCCGTGCCGACTGGCGTGGAGGGGACTGCACCGTAGGAGTGGCCCCATCCGCACGGCCAGCAGCGTGGGCCGTTGTCGCTGCCTGGGGAGGCCGTGGTGGGCCAGCCCGCTGCGATCCTCCTGCCTCGGCAAAACCAATCAGACTCTGAATGGTGGCTCTCCACTCATCCATCTGATCGGCTCCCGGCGGAAATATCAATAGCAGTTGGGCCCGCGCCATGGCCTCTGAAGTGGTGCTTGGCATTGATGTTGATGAAGACCGTAACGTCGCCCAGCTCCTGACGGTGCCAGTAGCGGTTGCATCGTGCTCTCGTCATCGTGAGACAGCCACCTGGATGGCGTGGTGACGAGGTGGAGGCACTTGAGGGCTGGCGGCTCCGTTTAGCGTAGCGGCTGGGTCGACTCATTCCAGAGGTGGCGCATGCTCTGCGGCCGCACTCGCGGCGGGAGCAGTCGGGGAGTTGTGATTCCCCCAGAGCGAGTACCCCCACTATAGCTGTGCCCCTCGGCCAGACGGGGAGGTACGGATGGAATGATCTCTCCTCCCATACCTCGTCGGGCGTGGCCGCTGGGATGTTGTTGGTGCTGTCCTTCTCCGGTGCCTCCTGGTCTTGCTTCGGCCGCATGGGAGGTGGTAACGACGCCGCCTGCGCCGACCACGTCCCCCGCCGCGTCCACACCCCCAGGCGCCCCTGTAGCCCCCACGGCGTCGGTGGTCGTGTGCGGCGGGGCCTTCGAGGTGGATGGATGAGCCGCAGCTCCGGGCTTCTTCTTGGGCGACATGGACGATGGTGCCGTTGATGAAGAAGATGGCAGTGAAGATGACGCGCTACGTACAATTCCTAGGTTCGCGCAAGCGCTTCCCCCTACCTAGCGCGCCAAAGATGTCGTGGGAAACCACGGCCACCTATGGGGCCATGATCCCCTTTTGGTTCGGCAAGGGGGCTGAGCACGTTGCACAAAGAGCAGAGGAGCGCAGCGCAGTGCGGCAGAGATCACACGGGCAGTTTTACCCAGGTTCGGGCCGCCGCGAGGCATAAAACCCTACTCCTGCTTTGGTTGATTGATGGTGGATGGTGGTGGAAACGCAGAGCTCTTGCTCGGCAGGGTTGTCTCAGGGCGAGAGCAGCTACGCGCGTATGAGTGTACAAGGGTCCGAATCCTTTCTATGGTTGCCATGGGCCTCCTTTTATAGATCAAGGGGTCACCATAGTGGAAAATTAATCATTGTGTACTGATTAGATAGCAAACAGTGCTATCATATCTACACTGCAGACAGAGCAGAACGCATTAAATGTGTCACTTAGCGTCACATCATGGCCTGCCCGGCACGCCTTGCCGGGCTGTTTGGCCACCTTCTCTCCTGTCTGCATGACACGTCACTGGACGGGTGTCACTTGGAGGCGATTCCTGTAGGAAATGGCTGACATGTGGCAAAAGACAACCACCGAGTCACCTCGGGGCTTGACACCGCACCGATCGATGACTTGCGTCGCTGCGAGCTGGGGTGGTGAAGCCTTGGCGGGGTGTTTTGCCTTCGTAGGACCCGGCAGGCCTGCCGGGGAGGTCTTGAAGCTTGCTTCCGGGGCAACCTTGACCTCGCCAGGCTCTCCTACCCGGCAAGGGAGGTTTTCCCTTAGCGGTGTCTTGCTCCTTGGCTTGACTTGGTCTTATCAACCTGCCCTTTGATTCCTCAAAGAGCCTATGTCTTCACCTGGGCCTTGTCTTGGATGCTGCAATCTTGATCTCGGGCCTCTGCACGGTCTGGGTAACAGACCCAGGGTTTGTTGCACCGACAGCAACCTCTTTGTCGTCTGCTAGCAGACGGCAAAGAGGTCTGCTAGCAGACGACAAAGAGGGGTGGGGCCGGGGGGCACGGCCGTTAGTTAGCCATCTTCTTTCCCATCTGCTAGCAGACGACAAAGAGTGCTGAAGCAGATGGCAAAGATCCAGCGGACGGCATCCAGCCCGTCCACCTGACCTAGTCCGCTCCACGGTCTAGTGGGGCCCATTTGGGCTCTTTGCCGTCTACCTTCAGGCCCTTTGTCGTCTGCTGGCAGACGACAAAGATCAGGCTGATGGCAAACTGTATGGTTGCCATCAGCCATTTCTTTGCCGTCTGCTTTTTGTAAGCAGACGGCAAAATCCGTCTGTGTCGTCCACTAGCAGATGACAAAGAGCTGGCTGATGGCAAATTCTCTGCTTCCAGTAGTGATGGACATTTGGACTTGAATGATTCAAAGCAATAGCCTATAATTTGACATGAAAACATCAATACTCAAGCATATCAACAAGCAACCATGTCTTTCAAAATATCAACGCTCAAGAAAGTTATCCCTAGCCCATTATGCTCAATCATTGATCCATTCATGAAACACACTCAAATATTAGCTACATCCAATGCACAAGTATGACAATAGTGTTCCCTAGTTGGTGCTTTATAAGACAAGATGGAGACTCAAATTTAAAATAAAAATTGCATAACAGTAAATAGAAAGGCCCTTCGCAGAGGGAAGCAGAGATTTATAGAGGTGCCAGAGCTCATAGCTTAAATTGAGAGATAAAATTATTTTGGGAGGCATGCTTTTCCTGTCAATGAAAACGACCAAGAATTCCCAATATCTTCCATGCTAGATAAATCATAGGCAGTTCCCAAACAAAAAGTAAAGTTTATTTCCTTTCCACCATTCTTACACAATCCATGGCTAGCCGTATCCACGGGTGCCTTCCATACCAACACTTTCCAAGGAATTTATTATTGACAACATATTATTTTTTCATTTCGGGACTGGGAATCCCTATTACCTGCCACATTCTCGTGCAATGAGAAGTGAATAAACACTCATCTTGAGAATAAAATACTTAGCATGGAAAATATTGGCCACCCCCTGCCGCTTCATGAGCCGTACGGGCACACAAAACAGAAATTCATTTTGAATATTAGAGTTGGCACATACAAATTTACTTGGAACGACATGGAAATACAGCATATAGGTAGGTATGGTGGACTCATTTGCCACAACTTTGGTTTAAGGAGTTGGATGCACAAGCAGCATTCCCGCTTAGTACAAATGAAGGCTAGCAAATAGATCGAGAAGCGACCAACCAAAAAACGAAAATGGTCAAAAAGACGCATTAAACATAACTAACACCGAATAATGCACCACAAGTAGGATATAACTTCGTTGCATAACTATTGACTTCCATGCTTGCATAGGGAATCACAAAACTTAACACCAATATTCTTATTAAAGCATAATTACTCACCAACATGACTCACATATCACTATCTTCATATCACAAAACTATGGCAAGGAATCAAGTTTATAATGTCCAATGATCTTCATGAAAGTTTTTATAATTTCCCTCTTGAATAATCATCACTATGGGACCAAATTCATATCTCGTGCAAATTACCATTGCTATTTTCAACTCTGAAAAAGATTTAAGTGAAGCACGAGAGCATAAATATTTGTTCAAAAAATTTCACATATCAACTCTCAAAATAATATAAGTGAAGCACGAGAGTGCATTTCTTCAAAATTTACCAACTCTCAAAATAATATAAGTGAAGCATGAGAGTTCATTTCTTTAAAACTTAATCATATCAACTCTCAAAATAATATGAGTGAAGCATGCGAGTTCAAGTATTTCCTCAAAATAAAATCACCACCATGCTCAAAAAGATTTAAGTGAAGCACTAGAGCAATTGCCGAGCTCAAAAAATTTAAGTGAAGCACATAGAGTAATTCTAACAAATCATAATAACATATGGCTCTCTCAAATAGGTGTGTCCATCAAGGGTTATTGTGACAAACTAAATAGCAAAACAAGCAAAGACTCATATAATACAAGATGCTCCAAGTAAAACTCATGATATGTGACGAATAAAAAATAGCTCCAAGTAAAATTACTGATGGTCGTTAGAAGAAAGAGGGGATGCCTTCCGGGGCATCCCCAAGCTTAGTTGCTTGGGAGTCCATGAATATTACCTTGTGGTGCCTCAAGCATCCCCAAGCTTAGGCTCTTGCCACTTCTTATTCCTTCATCCATACTAACCTCACACAAAACTTGAAAACTTCAATCACACAAAACTTAACAAAACCTTCGTGAGATCCATTAGTATAAGAAAACAAATCACTACTTTAAGTTCTATTGCACACCCATTCATATTTTGTTATTGCGTTATACCTACTGCATTCTAACTTTACCATGGCTTATACCCCCCGATAAAATCCATAGATTCATCAAAATAAGCACATAATGCAACAATAACGGAATCTGTCAAAAATAGAATAGTCTGTAAAAACCTGTATTAAGCTCATTCTTCTGTAACCCCAAAAATTCTGAAAACTTAGGATGACGTGGGCAATTTGTATAACAATTATGTGTAAAAACTACATAATTTTTCACATTCCAGCAAATTTTTATAATTGGTTTGCTGGACGCAAAACCTTCTGTTTTTCAACAGAATCAAGTAAACTATCACCCAAACCATCCTAAAGGCTTTACTTGGCACAAACACTAATTAATACACTAAAACACAACCATAACAGCAGCACAATTGTATATTTATTAAAAACAGCAAGGAAAACAAAAAAAAATTTAAAAGATAACTATTGGGTTGCCTCCCAACAAGCGCTATTGTTTTATGCCCATAGCAAGACATAATGCATAGTTTCAAGTGTCGTCATCTTTCTTATTCTTTCCCAAAGATATGTTTTCATCGGGAGGCTTTTTGAAAGTAATATAAAACACATCATCCATAGAAATATTAGCATTAGCGAGTTGTCCATCTGCAAAACCCCCTTGATTACCGGCTACAATCCAAGAGTACTGTTGATTAACATTGTTGAAAACTTGTTGGATCATATTTAAAGGAGGGAGTTCCTTTTTAATATTCTCATCGAAGATGCGGTCATTGAGAAGCAAGTGCCTCAATAAGTAATCACTATTATAAAGGATCTCATCTATTACCGGGTTTTCATGGTTCATACCATAAAAATCAAAGATCTCTTTAGCTTCTCGCACTATGTGATCAAATTCATTCATGAGGACTAGGGTAGCTATCTTTTTAGCTCAAGCATTTTTTATAACTGGCAACTCATAAAATAATCTTTGCAAAGTAGGATGAGTGCGAATAAATCTCCTCTCAAGTTTATGTACTAGTGCGGAAATAGCTTCAGCACAAGTTTTGGTTCTTTTAAGTATAGGAGCATCATCACAAGTAAAGTTCCAATGCAATTAAAGAATTCTTGGATGAAACTTTTTCCTACAACATTCCCTTGTCCCAATGCAATTAAAGTTCCTCTCAAGTTTTTGATAGATAGATCTGACAAAAATACAAAATACAATAAATAAAGAAAAATTGCAGCAAGGTATTTTTAGGATTTTATATATGATAAAAGATAGACCCGGGGGCCATAGATTTTACTAGAGGCTTCTCTCGAGAAAATAGCATACGGTGGGTAAACAAATTACTGTTGGGCAATTGATAGAAAAGCAAATAATTATGACGATATCCAAGGCAATTATCATACATAGGCATCATGTCCAAGATTAGTAGAAGGAAACGATTCTGCATCTACTTATATTACTCCAAACATTGACCGCTATCCAGCATGCATCTAGTGTATTAAGTTCATGGAAAAATGGATGCTTCAAGCAAGATGAACTCACGTATGAATAAACCCCATCATTTTACCCATAATAGCAACGATAGATATGTGTCATTTCCCTTTCTGTCACTGGGATTGAGCACCGCAAGATCAAACCCATTACAAAGCACCTCTTCCCATGGCAAGATAAATTAATCTAGTTGGACAAATGTCGGTGCAACAAACCTTCACGTATGTTGCCCAGACTATACACAGGCACGAGGGCGAGGATACAACAGCACCAAGCTCTCAAGTCGAGACCAAGCGAGAGAAATAGCTCTTTGAGGAATCAAAGGGCGGATCAAGAAGACCAAGACAAGCCAAGGGAACAAGATGTCACTAAGAAAATACCTCCCTTATCGGGCAGGCAAGCTTGGTTAGGTCGAGGCCTCACCAAGAACAAGTCCCAAGATTTCCCCGGCAGGCTTGCCGGGGCCGCCAAGGGCAAATGTCCCCCCAAGACTCCACCGCTCCACCGTACAGCGACACAAGTCACTTATCAGTGTGGTGTCGAGCCCCCAAGTGATTAAGTGGCTGTCATTTGGCACGTCGCAGCCATTTGAAAGGGAGATTCCCCCTATATGACACCCGTCCAGAGGCGTGTCATGCAGACATGTAGAAGATGGTTAGGCGGCATGGCAGGCTTGCCGGGCTGCATCCTCAGCGTGACACCTAGTAGTGCATTTAATGCACTTTGTGCTAATTGCCAGAGTTAGGTATGATAGCACTGTTGGCTATCTAATCAATAGATAATGACTGTTTTGCCACTGTGGTAACCCCTTAGCCTATAAAAGGAGGGCCATGGCAACCTGAAAAAGGATTCGGACCCTTGTACACTCATACGCGCGTAGCTGCTCTCCCCGAGGCGACCTTGCCGGGCTTAAGCGCTGCATTTCCACTACCGTCCTCCCTTCAATCCACCAATGCAGGAGCAGGGTTTTACGCTTCTCAGCGGCCTGAACCTGGGTAAAAATCACCAGCGTCACCACTGCCATGCTGTTCCATGGCTTCTGCTCTTTGTACTATGTGATCTCCCCCCTGCCGAACCACAAGGGGCCGATGGCCCCATAGGTGATCGTGTTCCACCACGACATCTTTGGCGTGCCAGGTAGGGGGCGGCGCTCGCGCGAACCCGAGGTCATGAACATCGCGTCAATCTTCATCATCGTCTTCTTCATCATTAGCTACATCGTCCATGGCACCCAAGAAAAAGTCCGGCGCAACAGCTCACCCTTTCACCTCGAAGGCCCCCTCGCATGTAGCCACTAATACTATGGGTGCTGCAACGGTGTTGTGGGAGGCGAGTGTCATGGGGGACGTGACCGGCGCAGGCGGTGCTGTCATCGTTCCCCCTGCGGCTGAAGCAGGATCGGAAGACGCCGGGGGAGGGCGGCATCAACAGCATCCCGGCGGCCATGTTCCACAAGGCGCGGACGAGGAGAATATTCAGTCTCCACCTCCCCACCACGCTGGAGGGCGCAGCCGCAACGACAACGCCCGCTTTGGTGCGAGTCGCGACCCCCCAGCTGCCCCTGCTATAGGCGCAGCTACAGGGCACGTGCCTTCCCCAGGGCAGGGTAACCAAGACAAAGCGCCAAATGGGGTTGTCAACCTCTAGGCGCACCCTTCTCGCCATCGTACCACTGTGGCAGCCGGCTCGCGGCGATGAGATCACGACGCCGCCACTACTAGTACTATCAGGAGTCGAGCAACGTCGCGGTCTGCGTCGTCATCTATGCCAAGCACTGCTTCGGAAGCCATGGCGCGAGCCCAACTCATGCTGAGATTCTCGCCAGCAGCCGATCAAATGCATGAGTGGAGAGCCACCATTCAGAGTTTGATCGGTTTTGTTGAAGTGGAAGGATCACAGTGGGCATGCCCACCATGGCGCCCGCAAGCAACAACCATGGCCCGAGCTGCTGACCATGTCGAGGGGGCCACTCCAATGGTGCAATCCCCTCGACGACAGCCAGCGCAGAGGCTGCAGCCTGAACCACGCGACCAGGAGCCCGACGAGGCATCAATGGCTTCATCTGATCCTCCAGCCCGTCGAGATCAGCGGCAGGTCCTAGAAGATCGGCGAAGGGAAGATGCGCGCGTCACTATAGAACGACGCCGCGAAACCCGCCGCTAATCTGACAGGCGCAATGGCCTAGACGTCGACGAACCCACGCCCAGTGAAGGAGGATGCTTGCCTTTCAAGGTTGGGTGCCGTGCCTTCACTCATGAGCTGCGGCAAGTCCGTTGGCCATCTGCCCGTGTTTTCAAACCATAGATACCAGAAAAGTATGATGGAAGGCTGAACCCGGCACAGTTCTTGAGCATCTACACCATCGCTGTTCAAGCCGCCGGAGGAAAAGATGAGAAGGTGTTCGCCTACTACTTCCTTTTGGCACTCAAGCCAAACGTGAGATCATGGTTGATGCACCTACCGGAGAATTCCGTTTCATCCTGGGCTGACCTGTGCAATAAGTTTGTTGGTGCCTTCACGGGCGGCCATCAAGAACCAGGACAGCCCAATGATTTGCAGCTCCTTCCACAAAAGGAAGGGGAGAGTTTGCGGAAGTACATGCAGAGGTTTAGCCGGGTGCACAGGAACATTCCAGATATCCACCTGGCAGCTGTGATTGCTGCGTTCCAGTCCAACATGCGCAACAGAAGGATACGTTCCAAGATGAACGTCCGGCTGCCCAAGACTGTGAATGAGTTGTACACCTTGGGGGATAAGTGTTCCCGTACAGAGGAAGGGAGGCGGCTCCCTTGGGAAGAGGATGGCATCGACTTGACTCAGAGGATGATGACGATGCCACTAACCCAAAGAGGAAGAATAAAAAGCGCAAGGAAAAGGCAGTACTGGCTGTTGAGGGTTCTGGCACTCCCAGTACCGGCAAGAAAGCCAAGACCAAAGCCCCCAGCAAGGAAGTTGCCGCGTGTACTGATTGCCGGGAGGCTGCAGCGGCCGAAAAGACTGGGAAGGCTGATGGACCGTACTGCAAGATCCACCGGACCAAGGGCCATGACCTCCAAGAGTGTCACCAAGTTGAGCAACTTGTCAAGAAGCAGAAAGCTGAGTATGAGAAGCGTGACAAGGAAAGAGACAAAGAAGGTGCCGGCGGGAAGGGCCGAGGCGGCAGAGGAGGCCACCATGGCAAGATTCCCCAGCATCAAGAGAAACCTGCTAGAGGCCGTGAGAAGAAGGAAGGTGATGAAGAAAGTGATGAAGGGGATGAAGACG
Organism: Thinopyrum elongatum; assembly: GCA_011799875.1. NCBI lineage: Eukaryota > Viridiplantae > Streptophyta > Magnoliopsida > Poales > Poaceae > Thinopyrum > Thinopyrum elongatum. Next base: position 284,605,082 of record CM022300.1, read on the forward strand.
AAACCAGTGAGCAAGAGTTCCAGAAAGCCACTGAGGCCCTGTGCATTGACGGATGTGCATCTTTGCACTACTCTCATCGCCAGCTTAAACAGTGGGCGCGTGAGGTCAATGCCATAGAGCCAGCGGCAGATTCCCGGAAACCACTCAAATGGCCCCGCACACCCATCATCTTTTACGAAGAGGATCACCCTGACCGCACGACCGTGGTAGGGTGCTTGGTGTTGTTGGTTTCACCAACAATCCGCAACCTCAAGGTCACAAAGATGTTGGTTGACGGCGGGGCAAGGATGAACCTGATTTCCCTAAGGTAATCAGCAAGTTGCAAATATTAGATGAAGAGCTCAAGGTTACTATCACGTTTCAAGGAATCAACCCCGGCAGGAGTCGTCCTAAAGGAAAAATCACACTGCCGGTGACGTTTGGAGGAGAATTGAACTACTAGACCGAGCAGATTATGTTTGACGTGGTCGAGCTTCCTTTGCCGTACAATGGGATTCTTGGTCGACCAACTCTGGAAAATTCATGGCAGCATCCCATTATGCCTATAATACTCTGAAGATGCCAAGACCAATGGGCGTCATCTCCATCCCATCAGACAAGAAGGACGCAATCATATGCGTGGATAAGATGTACCGAGATGTAGTAACTGCCGAGGCCGTAGAAGCTGTAGTTCCCGCCAACGACAAAAAAAGAGGAAAGAAAGCTAGCAGGGATGCCGGCAAAGAATCCTGGAAGCACGCCTCTCCGGAGTGCGCCGCGCCCGTTGATGATTTGCCAGAGAGTTCCACTAGCAAGAGATCCAAAGTTGCCTCGCCTGCTGTAAAGAAGGTCCCGGCAGGGCTGGGTGGCGCTGATGGTATGTTCACCATCAGCTCCACCCTTCATGACAAATAGGAAAGCGCGCTTGTTGCCTTCCTGCGGGCGAATGTCGATGTGTTTGCTTGGCAACCATCTGACATCCCCGGCATTCCCAGGGAGGTAATTGAGCACCACCTTGCCATCTGCCCTCATGCTCGGCCCGTCAAGCAGAAGGTCAGAAAACAAGCTTTGGAACGACAGCAGTTCATTGCCGAAGAGATCAAGAAACTTGAAGTGGCTGGTTTGGTTAGAGGAGTGTTGCATCAAACGTGGTTGGTGAACCCGGTGGTGGTGCGCAAGGCGAATCGGAAATGGAGGCATTGCATAGACTTCATAGACCTAAACAAGGCATGCCCAAAGGACCCATTCCCCTTGTCGCGCATCGATCAGATTGTGGATTCTACTTCCGGGTGTGATCTGCTTTCCTTCTTGGATGCATACTCTGGATACCATCAGATATTCATGTCTAAGGAAGACAAGGAGAAGACCGCATTCATAACCCCATGTGGCACATACTGCTTTGTGCGGATGTCCTTCGGATTAAAGAGCCTTGGGTCCACTTTTGCAACGGCAGTGCAAATTGGGTTTGAGTCTTAGCTACACAGGAATATTGAGGCTTACATGGATGATATAGTGGTCAAAACCAAGGACAGATCAACACTCATTCAGGACATGGAAGAGACCTTTGCAAACCTGCGCAAGATCAACTTCAAGTTGAACCCTGAGAAGTGTGTGTTTGGCATTCCCTCCGGCAAGCTACTGGGTTTCTTTGTGTCCCACCGGGGGATAGAGGCCAACCCCGAGAAAATCAGAGCGATCGAGCAGACCCAAGACAGTCAAGGACATGAGGCGTTTAACTGGATGTGTAGCCGCGCTGAGTAGGTTCATTTCCAACTCTGCCGAGCATGCCCTATCGTTCTTCAAAATTCTGAAGAAGGCCGGGCCCATGAAGTGGACCCCGGAGGCAGAAGCAGCGCTGCGGTACTTAAAAGCATACCTCTCCTCTGCTCCCACCTTGGTCGCTCCTACACCACAAGAGCCGTTGCTGCTATATTTGGCGGCAACCAATCAAGTGGTTAGTGCAGCGCTGGTGGCGCAGCGGGAAGTAGATGAAGGAGCAGCCGCAGCTACTGTCCTCCCCGGAGAAGGAAGTGAACCAATCGTGGCAAAGTTGGGTACGGATCAGGAGAAAGAAGAGCAGGGTGGTGAAGTCAATCCCAAGGCCACGGCAACGAAGAGGGTGGTGCAGCGACCAGTTTACTTTGTTAGCTCCCAGTTGCAGGGGGCTAGGTCAAGGTACTCTGGAGTGCAGAAATTGATCTTCGGCCTCATCATGGCCTCAAGGAAATTGCGCCACTACTTCCAAGCCCACGAGATCACAGTTGTCACCCGTTTCCCTTTGCAACGCATACTAAGGAACACCAAGGCCACCGGCAGAATAGTTGAATGGGCATTAGAGTTGTCAAGCTTTGGTCTGAAGTATGAAAGTACCTCAATCATTCAGAGCAGGGCACTGGCAGAGTTCATTGCAGAATGGACACCTACTCCAGACGAAGAGACGCCAGAAACAGTTATCCCCGGCAAGGGGGCACCCCAAGAGTGGATCATGTATTTTGATGGTGCCTTCTCATTGCAAGGTGCAGGGGCTGGCATCCTCTTCGTCACGCCCACCAGAGAGCACCTCAAGTATGTGGTCCAAATGCATTTTCCCCAGGAGAAAGCTACCAACAACACTGCAGAATATGAAGGGCTCCTTGCCGGACTCAGGATTGCAGTAGAGTTGGGGATCAAGAAGTTGATCATCCGTGGAGATTCGTAGCTTGTGGTGAGATAGGTTAACAAGGATTACCAGAGCCCATTAATGGAGGCATACGTTGAAGAAGTGAGAAAGTTGGAGGAACACTTTGATGGATTGCAAACAGAGCACGTGCCGTGTGCGGAAAACAGCACTGCTGATTATTTGTCAAAGTGTGCCGCACAAAAGCTCCCTGTGGAACCAGGGACCTTTGTCCTTCATCTGACACAACCATCAGTATCTTCGTTGATGATGGCTAGGAAAAGGAGGAAGCTAGACTCTGGCAAGCCTTTATCGGCAGGGCCTCCAGAGGTCCCCAGTAGAGAAGCTGCCGGGAATAACCCTACCTCTCTTGGTGAGCTGCACTCTTCCGCAAGACCAGAGGTCCTTGCGGTCGAGGTAGGCGCTCCCACGAGTGAGGAGGTGCCGCTGGTCCTAGTTGTCGAGCCACGAGCCCCAACTAGGGCGTGGCACATCGTCCGCTACCTCCAAACTAAAGAACTTCCCGAAGAGCAAGAAGAAGTAGAAAGAGTAGCCCAGAGGGCTAGTATGTATCAGTTTATTGATGACACATTATACAGAAGGAGGCCCAACAGTGTGAAATTGAAGTACATTTGCTGGGAAGAGGGGAAGGAACTACTGGCAGAGATACACAAAGGCATGTGTGGCTCCCATATTGGATCAAGAGCCTTGGTTGGAAAAGCTTTCCGGCAAGGTTTCTACTAGCCCACGGCCCTCCAAGATGCAATTGAGCTAGTCACCAGAAGTGAAGCATGCCAGTTCCACTCCAAGAATATCCATCAACCGGCTCAAGCTCTCCAGACGATCCCTTTGTCATGGCCATTTTTGGTCTGGGGGCTCGACATCTTCAGCCCCTTCCTCCATGCTACTGGGGGCTTTGAATTCTTGTATGTTGTAATCAACAGGTTTACAAAGTGGCCAGAAGTGGAGCCTGTGAGGAAGGTAACCGCACAATCAGCTATCATGTTCTTGAACGGGTTGGTGTGCCATTTCAGAGTACCCGCCAGAGTTATCACTGACAATGGCACCCAATTCACAAGCCGCGCCTTCATGCAATACGTTCAAACCCTCGGAAGCAAGGTTTCATTCACCTCTGTTGCTCATCCCAGGAGCAATGGACAAGCTGAGAGGATGAACGCTGAAGTGCTGCGTGGGCTCAAGACAAGGACTTTTGATAAGCTACAAAAGTGTGGCAGACGCTGGATCAAAGAGCTGCCGGTGGTTCTTTGGTCCCTCTGTACGACACTAAATTGAGCTACCGGCTAGACTCCCTTCTCCCTAGTCTATGTGGCAGAAGTAGTGCTCCCCACGGAACTCATATATGGGTCACCTCGAGTATTTGCCTATGATGAAGTAGAGCAAGAGCAGCACCGGCATGACGATGCCGTGCTCCTTGAGGAGAACTGTCTCTGGGCTGCTGTGCGTGCTGCACACTACCAGCAAGCCCTGCACCGCTATCACAGTCGCAGGGTCCATGCCCGGAGCCTTGAGGAAGGCGAACTTGTCCTTAGGCATGTTCAGTCCGCCAAGGGTACCACCAAGTTGACACCGAAGTGGGAAGGCCCTTACCGGGTAGTATGAGTCACCAGACCTGGCGCAGTCCATCTGGAGACTGAAGATGGCATCAAAATGCAAAACTCATGGAACATTGAGCATCTTCGCAAGTTCTACCCATAAGGCGCGGCTGCCAGGCCCTGCCCCAGCAGCCACCCTTTTGTACAAGCCTTGCCGATGCGCATGTAACCCTTCGTACAAAGCCAGGCATAGACCCTGAGCACAGATAGTAAAACAAAGCGCTGGCGCCCTAAAAACATGCATGCATAATTAGCTTAGCATAAACTTGCTATGGTCATTTAGATGAGGTCATATGCTGCTTTGTTTTCCCCTGCACTAACTACAGGGCTCTTGCCGTGGACTTGATCCCGGGAAGAAGAGATGGAAAATAAGCTTACGTATCGATCCCCGACAAGCCGAATAGATAAGTTTCTTTTTATCCATACATGTCTCTGTAAGAAGAAAACTTGTGCATAGAGAAACCTTGTCACCTTCAAAACATTTGTGCTCCCAACCTTTGATCCGAATGTTGTTTCAGTCAAAATGGTTGAAGTGGCATTTGAAAGAGAAGGATCAACAAGGAGCTGGTTCCCATCTGTAGTTTTAAGCCCAGCATGCCAAGCCCCGAGGCAACAACGGAGGGCGCCAGCAAGATAGCTTGCCGGGAAAACTTGTTTACTTAAAAGTATAGATGTGTTCCTCCTCTGCATGGATAAGATACATGCATAAGTACCCGACAAGGCTTGTCTTTTTCAATAATATGCGGATAAACAAGTATCAAACCTTACAGAGCTCAAACATGGATAAAAGAGATTACATATTTAAGACTAAATTTGGCGAGCGCCTACATCCTTTGAAGTATAAAAATGGCAGATGCCTCATAATACCTTTATTGCCCTCCTTCTCCCAGGGTTCATCTCGAGTGCGAAAAGGGCAAAAGGAGCGCCTAGGCAAGGTGCACGCGGCAGAAGGCACCAAGAAAGCTTCCCCCGGCAGCCGTCCGGAAGAGGCTGGTGATGATGGTGCCGGGACGGGGAAGAATCAAAGAACGGACCAACAAGCAGGCAGTACGAGATGAAGGCATCGGTGCCATCGTACTCCGACCTGACGGCCTGCCACCCGCCTTCCTTGTCTTTGCCACTTTCCTCCTCGTCACTGTCGCTCCGGGAAGACGCCGGGCCCCTGGCCCATCACTTCCCCCGGAGAGGCTACTGATGGGGGTGGCGGCGTCCAGGGTGCATTGAGGACACCGCCCCCCACCTTGGCGGGCAGGAGGGCGTCACCATCTCCAGCATCACCCTCGACCTCGCCGGAGAGGGCAGCGCTGGGATCACTAAAGACCCCGAGCACGGCGCCATCGGCGGGCACCAGAAGCCCTGAATGCTTCACCAACTGGTCTTTGAACTCTAGCAGCTTGCGGCAGAGGCGACACCCCTGCCCCGTACGGATAGCTCATGTGGAGGGTACGAGCGCTCTGCCATTAAGGAGAGGCGCGACGCCTTCCATACCAGAGTCTATGCGGCAACCGTGGGTGCGCTGCCACCAACTGCGACTGCCCCAACCACAGCCACCGCATCTCCTGCAGCCGCGGACCAGACTCACTCCCCGAGTATCAACACGAGCCTCCGGGATAATCACTCCCAAGCCGAGGCCCGGAGCCTGGCCCCGGCTTCTTTCCCTCGGCATAAAGAAGAAGAAGGCAAGCAAGAAGAAGGAGAAGATGCGAGGATGAATGCCTCCGTTCCCCCTCGCGCTCCCTTTTATAGACAAGCTGGGACCGGGGGCTAGTTCTCCACCTCCATCCCCCCCCCCATGGCGGCTCCTTCAAATCCGACCCATTTATGCCGCTGACGGCGGCCGGACTTGTCGACCACCCTCTTGCACCAATCTGGGTCGATTGGATTTCTGCCACAACGCTCTTTCCTGCGCCATACGCCTCCGTTACCTACCTCGTGCGATGCATGTGGCGTACGTCACGAAAAGGACGAGCGTAGTGGGAAGAGTGAGATGGCAGTTACCTCCCCATGAATAAAAGTCATTCACGGGCCATTACAAAGATGGCCCCACCGTATTTGGCATCGCGCAGCGCAAAGAAAAATGGAAACTGACTCAAGCACAGGTTAACGAAGAAGCAAAGAAAATATCAAGAAGCGAGCCTCCACAAGCGCCCTGCCTGTGTACCTGATAGAGCCTACCCCAACGGTGCTCGGTGGCATGTTCGGGCCAGGCCCGGGGGCTCCTGTCGGTGCAACAAAAATTCACGTATGTTGCCCAGACTATACAGAGGCGCGAGGGCGAGGATACAACAGTACCAAGCTCCAAAGTCGAGACCAAGCTAGAGAGATAGCTCTTTGAGGAATCAAAGGGCGGACCAAGAAGGCCAACACAAGCCAAGGGAATAAGATGTCACTAAGAAAAGACCTCCCTTACCGGGCAGGCGAGCCTGGTTGGGTCGCGGCCTCACCAAGAACAAGTCCCAAGATTTCCCCGGCATGCTTGCTGGGTCCGCCAAAGGCAAATCTCCCTGCCAAGACTCCACCGCTCCGCCGCACAGCGACGCAAGTCACTTATCAGTGTGGTGTCGAGCCCCCAAGTGATTAAGTGGCTGTCATTTGGTAAGTGGCAGCTATTTGAAAGGGAGATTCCCCCTATACGACACCCTTCCAGAGGCGTGTCATGCAGACAGGTAGAAGATGGTTAAGTGGCGCGGTAGGCTTGCCGGGCTGCATCCTCAGCGTGACACATAGCAGTGCATTTAATGCCCTTTATCCTAACTGCCAGAGTTAGGTATGGTAGCACTGTTGGCTATCTAATCAGTAGATAATGACTATTTTGCCACTATGGTAACCCCTTAGCCTACAAAAGGAGGGCCATGGCAACCTAAAAAAGGATTCAGACCCTCGTACACTCATACGCGCATAGCTGCTCTCCCCGAGGCGACCTTACCGGGCTTGAGCGTTGCGTTTCCACTACGGTCCTCCCTTCAATCCACCAAAGCAGGAGTTGGGTTTTACGCTTATCAGCGGCCCAAACCTGGGTAAAAATCACCAGCGTCACCACTACCATGCTGTTCCATGGCTTCTACTCTTTGTGCTACGTGATCTCCCCCCTGCCGAACCACAAGGGGCCAATGGCCCCATAGGTGATCGTGTTCCACCACGACACTAAACCAAACCAATAAATTAGAGAATAAATACGAAGCTATATTAATCATGCACAAAAGAGTTCAGAGAAAACCCAAATAGTATTCATGGATAGATCTGATCATAAACTCACAATTCAACAGATCCCAACAAACACACCACAAAAAATAATTACATCGGATAGAACTCCAAGAACATCAAGGAGAACATTGTATTGAAGAACATCGAGAGAGAAGAAGCCATCTAGCTACTAACTATGGACCCGTAGGTCTGTGGTAAACTACTCACGCATCATCGGAGGGGAGGCAAGGTTGATGTAGAGCCCCTCCGTGTTCGATTTCCCCTCCAGCAGAGTGCCAGAAATGGTCCCCATATGGGATCTCTCGAGAACAGAGGATTGCGGCGGCGGAAAAGTATTTTGTGGCCTCCCTGGTAGGTTTTCTGATTTTTCTGGAATTTATAGAGGCAGAGTTAGGTCAAAAGGAGGCTTGTGGACCAAATTCATCACTTTGGGACCATATTCATCACTTTGGGACCAAATTCATCACTTTGGGACCATATTCATCACTTTGGGACCAAATTCGTCACTTTGGGACCAAATTCATATCTCGTGCAAATTACCATTGCTATTATCAACTTTCAAAAAGATTTAAGTGAAGCACGAGATCGTGAGTATTTCTTCAAAATAAATTCATATATCAACTCTCAAAATAATATAAGTGAAGCATGAGAGTGCATTTCTTTAAAACATAATCATATCAACTCTCAAAATAATATAAGTGAAGCATGAGAGTGCAAGTATTTCTTCAAAATTTAATCACCACCATGCTCTAAAAGATTTAAGTGAAGCACATAGAGCAATTTCCTAGCTCAAAAAATTTAAGTGAAGCACATAGAGCAATTATAGCAAATCATGATAACATATGGATCTCCCAAATAAGTGTGTCCAGCAAGGTTGATTGTGACAAACTAAATAGCAAAAAAAGCAAAGACTCATATCATACATGACGCTCTAAGCAAAACTCATGATATGTGACGAATAAAAATACAGCTCCAAGTAAAATTACCGATGGTCGTTAGAAGAAAGAGGGGATGCCTTCTGGGGCATCCCCAAGCTTAGTTGCTTGGAAGTCCTTGAATATTACCTTGGGGTGCCTCGGGCATCCCCAAGCTTAGGCTCTTGCCACTCCTTATTCCTTCATCCATCGTGATCTCACCCAAAACTTGAAAACTTCAATCACACAAAACTTAACGAAAACCTTCGTGAGATTCGTTAGTATAAGAAAACAAATCACTACTTTAAGTAATATTGCAAACCCATTCATATTTTTTTATTGCATTATACCTACCATATTATAACTTTACCATGGCTTATACCCCCCGATACAATCCATAGATTCATCAAAATAAGCACACAATGCAACAAAAACAGAATCTGTCAAAAACAGAACAGTCTGTAGGTACCTGAATTAAGCTCATACTTCTGTAACTCCATTTTTTTAAACAATTAGGATGTTGTGGGAAATTTGTATATCAATCATGCGTAAAAGATTCAGAATTTTTCCACGTTCCAGCAAATTTTGATAAGTCTGCTACTAGACGCAAAACCTTCAGTTTTTCCATAGAATCAAGTGAACTATCATCCAACATAATCCTAAAGGCCTTACTTTGCACAAACACTGATTAAGACATAAAAACACAATCATAACAGTAGCATAATTGTGTGAACATAAGAAAACAGAAAATAAACAAGAAAAATTAAGATAACTGTTGGGTTGCCTCCCAACAAGCGCTATTGTTTTATGCCCCTAGCTAGGCATAATGCATAGTTTCAAGTATTATCATCTTTGGTTTTTTCTCCATAGGTTGCCTTCATGATTGACTCATATGGTGGATTAATTCTAGTTCTAGGGAAGTGTTCCGTACCCTTCTTTAACGAAAACTGAAATTTAATATTTCCTTCTTTCAAATCAATCATGGCACCTATAGTTCATGAGAACGGTCTACCAAGTATTATGGTACAAGACGGATTGCAATCAATATCTAGCACAATAAAATCAACGGGCACATAGTTCCTATTTGCAAGAATAAGAACAACATTAATTCCACCCAAAGACTTTTTAATATTAGTATCCACTAAGTGCAAATTAAGAGAACATTCATCCAAATTAGTAAAACCTAGTACACCACATAGAGATTTTGGAATTGTGGAAACACTAGCACCCAAATCACATAGAGAATTGCACTCATAATTTTTGACATTAACTTTAATGGTGGGTTCCCATTCATCATATAATTTTCTAGGAATTGAACTCTCTAATTCTAGCTTTTCTTCTAAAGCTTTCATCATCGCTTCTATGATATGTTTAGTAAAAGCCTTATTTTTTTCATATGCATTGGGTGAATTTAACATGGATTGTAATAAAGAAATACACTCAATCAAAGAACAAATATCATAATTAAAATCTTTGTAATCCAAGAGAATGGGCACATCACTAGTTAAAGTTTTTTCCTCTTCAAACCCACTTTTAGTAATTTTTTCATCAAGATTTTCACCCTCCGAACTATGGGGACGCCTTCTAGCTAACGTTGACTCTTCTTCAGTCCCCTTATCATCAAGTTTGATATTACTAAACACGGAATCAATAGAAGAAACACCAATCATTTTAACCTCTTCATCATTACTACATTCTAAAGATACTGGCTTAGCTGCCATTTGATTTACTAGTGTAGCCTATGCATCGGAGATTTTTCCTAGCAAATTTTTAGTATGAGAAAACTGAGATTGAAGATTAGAAACTTCTTCACTGACATGATCAACTTGTTTTGTAATAGCATCAAGCAAAACAAAATTTTCTTTAAGTTCTTTCGTAAAAAGTTTGTTATGCTCAAATTGCATAGACATGTAATCCTTAGTATTTTTTTGATCTCAACCAATATATTAGGAAAGGAAATATCGTGATAATTCCCTCGAGACATCGCGACTATGTAAACAAGATCACAAGCAAACAGAAGATCAAACAAGAAAAATGCAATCAGAAAATATTTTTGTATTTTGGTAAAAACTTTTTAGAAGTGGGGGAGATGAAAATGAGAGGCAAATAGAGAATAAAGTAAATGCAAGGAGGCATAGGTACTTGATAGATGTTGATGATATCTCCCCGGCAACGGCACCAGAAATCCTTCCTGCTACTTATGAGCTGCGTTGGGATTTCCTTGAAGAGGAGAGGATGATGTAGTACAGTAGAGATAAGTATTTCCCTTAGTAATGAAACCAAGGTTATCAATCTAGTACGAGAACCAAGCAACACTATGTTGTAAGTGCATCTAGTGCCCATTAGTGATTTCGGTGTATTGGAGACTTATAGGTTAAGGGAATAATGTGTTTGTGAGTGTACACATGTCTTATAAGTCTCTGAGGAGTTTGATATATCCGAAGAATGTCGACTCCTAAAAATGAATGTCTTCATTTGAAGACTTTGTGCTTTTCTTGAAGACTTTGAAAATGAAGAAATTGGTGTGACCTTGAAGATATTGATGCGAGGACTATGAAGCGTGAAAACTTTTGTTTTAGTAGTTTCATTTCCTTCTTTTAAGTCATAGGAAACACCGTACTGTTAAAGGGGGTCGAGGTAATACTAAAGAAAATTTTCCAAGTGATGCTCATCTCAAAGCGTATACACATACCCAATCCTTCGAGTGAAGCCTTTGGAAATCTCTTGCAGTTTAGTCAAGTTCTTAAGTAACAGAGAGGAAGTTCTTCTCGTCTCTGAGGAATTTGTTCTGACTGAGGATTTAGTAATTTGCCAGTGTGAATTGCCTACAGTGAGGAACATGATAGCCCTGAGGAATTTCATGGTTCGAGTTTCCGACCGTTGCTGTGCTTTGCGCCAGCTGTCCAAATATCTTATCCATCCAACGGTCATATCATTAAGGGCATTTATGTCGTACCATGTTGGGTTGCACCCTGGCTATAAATAGCTGCCCCATCAACTACTAGCTGGTTGGCTGCTTCGAGAGAGATTGACTAGTGTCATTTAGAGCACCCCATCCTGCGAGGACTTTGAGAGAAAATCATCAGTAAGGACCCAAAACCCCAACACCTAAAACCCAAAGTGATTGAGCATCACTGAAGAGATTGTTCCTGTGTGGAGCCGACGCTTTTTACCTTTGAATACTATGCATCTTCTAGATAGTTAGGCGTCATGGTCTAGAGCATCCAAGAGGAATTATGGATTGTCAGGTGACCGAGTTTGTGAAGGTTTGGAAGTCACCTTGAAGACTTACCACGAGTGATTGGGCGAGGTCTGTGTGACCTTAGCTCAAGGAGAATACAGTGAGGACTGTGTGTCCTTTGGTTTAAATACCAAGCCGCTCCAACCAGACGTACAACTGTCACAATAGTTGGAACTGGTCTAGCAAATCACTGTCTTCACTGAGCTACTAGTTCTATTTCGTCAACTCTTTCAATTCCTCGTATACTTGTTGATGAAATTGATCGTTACTGTTTGAAAACTTTGACTGAAGACTTTCTCAATTTCCTCAACCCAAATTCTTCAGTCACCTTGTCTTCTGCCTGTTTATCCTGTATACACGCTACCTGTGCTCTGTGTATGTTTCATCTCATCATGATGACTATGCTACTGCCATGGTATGCTTGCACTTGAGTACTTTTTCCGCTGCTTGTATTTCGTCACTTAGCAAATTCCTTAAGTAGTAATTCCTCAGTGAAGAATTTATAAAAATCGCCTATTCACCCCCTCTAGTCGATATAACGCACTTTCAATTGGTATCAGAGCAAGGTACTTCCTTGTTCTGTGTGATTTTGGTTTAACCACTTGGAGTTCTAGTTATGTCGACCGCAGGTATGAAGAAAGTGTCTGCTGCATGCCCCATCTTTGATGGTCATGATTATCCCAAGTGGAAGTCCATGATGAGGAAGCGCCTCTTGGCAATGAACAGTGAGCTATGGACCATCACTGAGATTGGTCTTACCGATCTATGCAAGATGGCGCATGCTGATGACATTCACAAGTATACTCGGCTGGATACTATGGCAAAGGATATCATCTGCTCCTGCCTATCCAGAGATGAGTTCAGGCGCATTATGCATCTTTGCAATGTGAAGCTTATATGGGACCGGATCTCCGATGTCTATGAAGGGCGTCGAACCTGTCAGGATCCCTGGTTCCTCGAGTTCAAGGAGTCACTCAAAACGATGACTTTTCCAACCTGATTCATCTTCTTCAGCATCATGCCTCATGGCAAAAGGTGCCAAGGTACTCAAATATCCTTCCTCCTCTGAGTCTAGTAAAGGTGAATCTGATGAAAATCTCAAACCCAGCTATTCCAAACTTGCTAATATTGCCACGAAACAACAAAAATCTTTGGAAAAGGTTCAGAAATTGCTAGAGAAAAGTGATGACCTGTTGAGTGAGGAAATGGGTCGAACTCAAACTCTGACTGATGATCTTCAATGACTTCAGTCTAAGTTTAATAACCTTCAAAGTCATCATGAGACTCTCTTAGGCCATCATGAGAAGATTTCTTATGAATTTCTTCAAAGAAAGCAAGATCTTGAGAAACTGAGGGTGACTCATGATGATCTTCAAAGGGAAAATGATTCTTTGCTTGCTCAACAGATCAGTTCCTCTCAGGAAGAATTCATTCCACCCTGTTTGAAAAGCATCGAATGTGAAACTGCTAATTCTTCACCTGAAGGTTCAAATGCTTCTATTGCTGCAACTTCTTCAACTATTTCTGTGGTTTCAAATTCCTCATCTAAGGATACCACAAGTATCACTGATGAAAATGGAGGGTTGAAGGAATTGTATGTGACAGGCATGTACAAAAGCCTCAAAGTGCATCAAACCCTTTGCGATGTGCTTAGAAAGCATATTTTGAACCGAAACCCTAGGAAAGATGGTATTGCATTCGAAAGGAAACTCAATACCGATGGATCCTACTGGAAACCTGAGCAATATCCCAAAACCTCATGGGTTGCTATAAAAGGACTTCCTGTAGATCCATCTACTTTATCCGGCTTTACATGTGAATCTTCATGTTCCTCTGATGAGTCATTTGACTCCAGCTATAAACTGTTCAAAAATCAGAATGGTGAAGTATTTGCCAGATATGTTGGAACTACCTACAGGAATGGTCCTCCTATGACGAAAATTTGGGTTCCAAAAAGGTGCCTTGAAAGTCTTCAGGTGAATGTCCTCATGACACCACCCATGAAGAACAGGAACCTCAGATCAAATTCTTCATATGGACCAAAGTCTTCATATGGATCAAATTGCTCATATGATCAAAAGCACACTTGCCCTCGTGCTAATGCTTCTGTTTTGCAGGGAAAATTTAAGGGTCATGAATATGTGCATTATTCTTCAAACCATTATGTTCATAAGTCCTCGAAGAATTTCTCTGCTTATTCATACACATACTCTAACCCCTCTACTGTGAAATGAAGTGCACTGGCTTCAATGCCACCCTTCTTTTATGGAGCTCGCAGAATGATGAACTCTTTGCCACCCCTCCAGATGTGGGTGGTGAAGAAAAGGAACCAATCTCCGATGCAGGGTCAGGTCTCCAGAAAAACTTGAACGTCTAAAGAATTTGCTGGAGATGTAAGAAGTGCTTGAAAGGACGCAAGCTTATCATGAAGAAACGAATTACTCATTTCTCATGTCCTTATATTTCTATATCTATTGTACTACTTGATGAAATTCTATCTAACGAATTTGATGTCATATTCTTCACTCTGAAGTATATGAGTTTGTAAGATGCACTAATTCGTCTGCAGGATGAATCGCTCAAAGCTACTAAGTGGTTCCTCGACAGTGGATTTACAAATCACATGACTGGTGACAAGAACTTACTGATGGACTCTAATTTATCTCCATCACATCTAAAGAATATCACCTACGCTGATAAAGGAAAAACCAAGGTATTGGGTCTAGGTAGGGTTGCAAGCTCAAAGGATCGACACATGGACAAAGTCATGCTTGTCGAATCTCTTGGATTCAACCTCATGTCTGTCTCAATGCTTTGTGATGTTGATATGGTTGTCATGTTTGGCAAATATCGTTGCATAATACTCATGGAATCTGACAAATCCAAAGCCTTCGAAGGCTTTAGGAGAGGAGACTTGTATATTATTGATTTCTCTGCAGCAGCATGCCACATGTCTACTTGCGAAAGCTTCAGAAGGCTGGCTATGGCATCGACGACTTGGTCATGCTGATATGAGGAACTTGCACACACTTGTGAAGAAGAAGCACGTCATCGGCATCGAGGGTGTCAAAATCCTCAAAGATCATCTTTGTGGGGCTTGTGAGTCTGGAAAGATGACCAGATCCAAGCATCCCTCAAAGACTATCATGACTACCACTCATCGTTTTGAATTGCTTCACATGGACCTCTTTGGCCCCACTCATTATGCCACACTAACAAATGTAGCATCATTATATGGCTTTGTTATTGTTGATGATTATTCTCGTTACACCTGGGTGCATATCATCACGTACAAAACTGAAGTGCAGGAAGTCTTCAGATGATTTTCTTCAAGGGCCTCGATGAATTTCATGTGAAGATCAAGCATATCAGGAGTCGTAATGGGATCGAGTTCAAGAACACTCATCTTGATGAACTTGGTATTATTCATGAGTTATCTGCCCCATACACTCCTCAGTAGAATGGCGTCGTGGAGCGCAAGAACAGGACTCTTGTTGAGATGGCCCGCACTATGATTGATGAATACAAGACACCTCGTCACTTCTGGCCTGAGGCTATTGATACTGCATGCCACATCATCAACAGGGTATATCTTCACAAATTCTTCAAGAAAACCTCATATGAGCTCCTCACTGACAAAAAGCCCAATGTAAGTTATTTCAAATTCTTTGGTACTAAATGTTGGATTAGAGATCCTCATCACAATTCCAAATTCACACCGAAAGAACATGAAGGTTTTATGCTTGGTGACGGAAAGGACTCGCACACCTACAGAGTCTTCAACTCCTATCACCACAAGGTTGTTGAAACTATAGATGTGCAGTTCGATGGGACTAATGGCTCGCAAAGAGAGCACCTACCTCCTGTGCTAGATGAAATGCCCCCTGAGTAATCCATTAAGCTCAAGGCTACTGAGGATATTATACGCACTGAAGAACCTGCTGAAATAGTTATTCTAGGTAATGAAGACTTCCATGCTGGTGCACCTGAGGAAAATGATGCTGAAGAAAATGCTCAGCCCAATCAAAGTCATCAACCTGATCATCCTTGTGTGGCTAATGAAGTACAGATTTACAAAATCCTCGACGACATCAATGCACCAGGTCCCCTCACTCGCTCAAAAAAGCTTCATGTTTGTCTAACTTTTGTGGGCACTTCGCTTTTGTCTCTATCACAGAGCCCACCAAAGTTGATGAGGAATTTCTGGAGCCTGAGTGGATTCAAGCAATGCAAGAGGAATTGCATCAATTCGAGCTCAACAACGTGTGGGAACTTGTCAAGCGACTAGATCCTCGCAAGCACAATGTCATAGGTACCAAGTGGATCTACCACAACAAGGAAGACGAAAATGGCCTAGTGGTAAGGAATAAGGCTCGTCTTGTAGATCAGGGCTACACACAGGTTAAAGGAATTGACTTTGATGAAACTTTTGCACCTGCTGCTAGACTTGAAGCTATTTGCATATTGCTTGCTTATGCTAACCGTCATAACATCATCTTATATCAAATGGATGTGAAAAGTACATTCCTCAGTGGTAATCTTGAGGAAGAAGAATATGTTGCTCAACCCTCAGGTTTTGAAGATCCTAAGCATCCTGACAAAGTCTTCAGACTCATCAAGGCCCTCTATGGCCTCAAGCAGGCCTCTCGGGCGTGGTATGACACACTGAAGGAATTTCCCATGAATAAAGGCTTCAAACCCAGTTCACTTGACCCAACTCTTTTCACAAGAACTTACAATGATGAATTATTCGTGTGCCAAATATATGTGGATGATATTATCTTTGGCTGTACTGACAAACATTACAGTGACGAATTTGCTTTATGATGTGTGAAGAATATCAAATGTCTATGTAGGGAGAATGGAAATTCTTATTAGGTCATCAAATTCGTCAACAACACAATGGCATCTTCATATCTCAAGAGAAATACCTCAAGGATGTCCTGAGAAAATTCGGCATGCAAGATTGCAAAGGCGTTAAAATTCCTATTCCCACAAATGGCCAACTCTGCACCGACGAAAATGGTAAAGATTTCGATCAAAAGGTATATCCCTCCATGATTGGTTCTTTGTTGCACCTATGTGCATCTAGGCCAGACATTATGCTTAGTGTTTGCATGTGTTCCCGTTTTCAAGCTACACCGAAGTAATAACACCATAAGGCTATGAAACAGATTCTTTGATATCTAGCTCACACTCCAACACTTGGATTATGGTACCCCAGGGGCTCGGCTTTTTGATCTCATTGGATATTCTGACTCTGACTATGCTGGTGATCAGGTGGATCGCAAGTCAACATCAGGCACATGCCATTTCCTTGGATGAACCTTAGTATGTTGGTCCTCGTAGAAGCAGAACTACGTGTCACTTTCTACTGCTGAAGCTGAGTACATTGCTGCTGGTTCTTGCTGTGCTCAATTGCTATGGATGAAGCAAACCCTCAAGGATTATGGCATCAATGTGATGAACATGTCTCTCTACTGTGTGTAGCGACCCGACCTCAAACGGTCAAGCCTCTGTGTATCTGTGCCATCCCTGGATCAGTATGCTGGCACACACAGTACATCAATGTATATATCAAAGTGCAATCACATGTATAAATAATGTAAAAATGATATATACCTCGTAATTGTCAGCGGAAACAAATAGTCGGGTGTGGAGTCCCATCAACGCCATTGGCAGGTTGAGTGTAGACCGTAACCCTGTACCGTACTCTTACTCGTCGGAAGAAAGTATCTGCAACATGATACGTTGCAGCCGTGTAGGTCAGTACATTGAATGTACCGGCAAGATCACAACATGAGAAAACAGATGATAAAACTATACTATATGCAAACTGGCTTTGTGGCTCTGTGCCCGAGTTTTGTTTTGCATAAAAGCTGGTTTTATTTTCCCTACATCAAAGGAATATTAGGAGTCTGTACTACAGAGTTTTCTATCATGACATGGTTCCGCCAACCGATGTCTCATAGCCCAGAACAATCATAAGTTGCCCACAATTAAGTTATCAGTCCGGTGTTGAGAGTTCCGAGATAGATCCAAGTCCAGAGGCTCAAGTTGTCCGTAACCTGGGACACGGCTAATCGACTAGGTTTAAACTCTCTGCAGAGGTTTGTACACTTTACCCGCAAGATTCGATCCCTCCTGTTTCGTCCTCGCACTTCATGATGTTTGAGAACAGGACGATCGAAACATGGTCTTCCGAAGAGTTCCTCTGACCACTGTCTGGTGCTCATCCAATCCTACCGTAGTTCTACATCTGCTAGCACTGTCCCAGCCAGAGTAACCACTAAGGTCAACCAAGCCAGAACCCATAATGACTTGCGGTTGCACAGGTAAGCTTCCGGGCATGAAGTATTTTTCCGTCTCTTTGAGTCTGGGTGAAGCTTTCCGCAAGATGTCATGGCGCTTCTCCATGCATCCCGGCCATCCACTGGTTGCTCCAGGGTGCCCGTCAACCGTCCTTCACCCAGTAGTGTGTATTGAATTCTTGTCTCGAGTCTTGAAGTCTTGAGGCCTCGAAGGTGCAGTCCTTGCAGATTCTAGCATGGAGTTGTCGTCATTGACGTAGAGTCCTCCATTCTCACACCACTCCCGAACACTCGTACCAACCCCGTCTACTATAGCGTAGCATTTAAACTACGTAACGTCCCGGGCTTGGTAATCAGGGAGATGGGTTCCTACCTCATGCATTCTACTCAACTACAAGAATTCAATATCACTACTGGAGGGATTATGAATGGTGACACTAAATGCAATAAAAACATAGGTATGAAAAGCATGGTCAAAGTGAACTTGCCTGGTATAGTTGATGAAGTTTATCGCTCTCACAATTATGATAATCTACTCATCACACTCCGAGAAAATCTATCGTAAACGAATAAAATCCAGTAAACACTCATGCCAAAAAGAAGAACCAAAAGAACATAGGAACAAAATATGTCATAGCGCGAAAATAACAACGTACTAAGGTTAAATAGGAAAAGAAAGTTCTTATGGTGTTGTAAGGTGAAAGGTGAAAGAATCAACTCAAAAGGGTTAAAGGATGATGAACTATTGCTTTATAAGCATAGGTTGAAGACACTATGGAAGATGATCCAAAGTGAAAAACAAAAAGAAAAAAAAATGGCTGGCTGGGCCTGGCCCATGTAGGATAGAAGAAAGAAAAAAAAATGATGGGGCGCCCGATGCCACTATGCTGCGCACGTGGGCAACAGTTAGTTCCAGGCGCATGCGCAGTTTTTGTTTTTTTTATATAGAAACAGAAAAGGAAAAACTGAATAACAAAAATAAAAATAAAATTGTAAATAGGCATATTTTATATCAAAATTTTCAGAAAAAATATTTCCTAAATCTTGAACATATTTTCAGCGGCAAGTAAATTCAACAAAAAATTAAATAAATTGAACAGTACTAGTGGTTCATTTAAAAATCAAATAAAAAAATATTTTAAAATACCAAAATGATTTCAAACTCATTTTTCTCTACTTTTCTACTACAGGGAATCATTTTACCCTATTTTTCATATATTTTATTTTTGGAGAAAAATAATTTGAATAAAAACCAAATAAATCCAAATTGAAAGTGGTTTCAAAATACTTCCAAATGACTTTCAATTTGATTCTTTGTAACTTCCAACTCATATTTCATATAATTGAAGAAGTCATTTTATCTTCTCTCGTGAAAATCATTGAGTTGCATAAAGTTTCCGAATTTGAAATATTCCAAATGGAATTCAAATCTTTTCAAAACCCTTTTCATTTTTTAAATGGAAGAAGTCATATCATCTTCACTCTAGGGTTTTTGTGATGAAATGAATTTGAATTCATGAGGATCAAAATGCAAGGATGAAAGTTTGGGAAAGTCATTTCATTCCCTCTCATTCAACTTTCAAAAGTTTCAAATTCCACTCAATTTCACACAATCAGTCACACAACAATCAAACAAACAAGCATAAATATTTTAATTATTATAACATTCCAAAATTTAGAATTTTTGGATGTTACAATCCTACCACACTTAAAATGAATCTCGTCCTCGAGATTCGAAGAGGCTAGCAAGAAAAGGTTAGGGGTTGGGGGTCTTCTAGCAAATCTATTGATCGGAATGGTCTAGTGTGCTACCACACTTAAAAGCAGGGTTATGGTTCTAACGGAACTCCTGTACTCCATCCTTTGGGTATGCAATGTCGGTCTTCTCACATCTTCGGAATCTTTCGGTATAGCATAACGTTTTCTTCAAAATCTTATATCCCTTCTTCATGGTAAGGTTCTTCCGATACTGGGTCTTCTTATCTGACGGGTCTGTCGCCAATACTAAACAACTATCGATATCTCATGGCGGTCAACCATGTATGGTTTCTCCTGCAGGAAATGGGTCTGGGCTAAATCTCACCGGATATCCTACGGTTGGCACGGTTACCTGTACATGGATCATTCGTCCTACCATTCTATGGTTTAAACAAGGTTTTGACATCGTCGTCTCTCTAATATGGGTAAGTCACTCAGATTTACCATTCCGAATAGCAAGAGCGAATGATATGAGTAAGCCAGTATGGTGATCAATCCATTCCGCACCCAAATCATTACCCTGTATAAGGTTCAGCGAATCTCGCAGTTCTAACACTCGGGCATTCTGACAAGCATTGCAGAATTTCTCTTGTCGACGAACTGAGTTCGGATAAATCCATTGATTTTGCAATCTGAATAAAACATCTATCGTTACTTCACAACTCTCAGGTTTTCGTATCCTCCTAAGAAACGTTTGCTGATTAAATCGGAGCTTCTTCCAATATTTCTTCTTCCAGGTAGTACTTGATCCTTATTAATTCCTGGGCCTGTGGGTTATGGGTCCACTTCAATACTTGCACAACTTTAACTTATCCTGGGAGTTACAATTGTTCCATATTCCAACATTACATCTCCTTTAAATCCAATAGTACTCCATTTCTTCATAACTATCATATCAAAAGCAAAACTCCAACTTTTTTTGTCCGAACTCCAGTCTGTGGAATATAATTATCCTTTCCATTGGTCAGGTGTTCCCACAGGGTACTACCACCCTTAAAATGTAATACACAAATCCATCTGTAGACCATATTTCTCATATCCTTGAAAATGGTCAACATCTGTGTTTTTAGAGTAACAACTCAAAAAAAATCCACGTAAGAAATCATGACACATTAACTTTATTGATCTCATGAATTCATTACAATCTCTGAGCATCCATTACATAACTCAACTCATTGTACTCATGAAAGTAAATTGCTTCCTACTACACTTATTACCAATATCAAAATTCCAACTACTCAGCTTCAGCTTTCATCTTGTCTGGACATTTAGTAGCATAATGTCCTGCTTCCTTGTAGCGAAAATAGATGACTTCTGACAAGTCTTTGGGCTTCTTGGGGATCGTGTCTACTCTTTGGGTTCTTGGCTTCTTCTCTGGACATTTATCAGCGTAATGACCTAAATCCTTGCACCGGTAACAAGTGATATTACTCAGGTCCTTCTCCGCAGAAATTGGGTTGTTCTGGGGATGCCTTTGTCTTCTCTTCCTGGATTTCTTCATAATGATCAGAGCTTCTATCTCCTGAGGGTCAAACTTTACTTCTGCTGTCGGAAAGTCTCCGAGATACTCTTCTCTTTCCTTTGGGCAATACTGGGAATAATGTCCTTCTTCTCCACATGAATAGCAAGCATGAGCGTAAAATCTATTTAGGCCTTCACCATCAGGGTCTTCAACAGCTTCCTTCATCACAGGTGCTTCTAAACTTTCCATGAGGGCTTCTTTCTGTTGATTGATAACTTCTTGTACCTTGGGGTAAAGGTGACACTGAGCAGGGTAGTGTGTAGTTCCTTCACACAGGAAACAGGTAACCTGCCCAGTCAGGCATTCTTTGGCTGAGTGATTTTCCTCACAATGAGGGCATCCATTCTTGTGTTCTTCATGGGTATGTCCTATTTCTCCGCAAATCTTGCAGGCACAAGGTTTCTTCATCAGGTTATCACAGTGCTTCCGGATAAGACGGGACCTCAACAGAGTCTTCTTGAATTCCTCCCAAGTTCTTGCTTCGTTACGTCCTTATATGGCTTGATGCATTTTCCACCAGGTTGCAGCACTCTTGGTAAAATACTAAAGAGCATATTGAACCTCATACTTTCTTGCAATCGAATTTTTCCCGAAGTGGTTCTCCATGTTTTGAATCCATAGCTCTACTTCCAACTGAGTCATCGTTCCAGAGAATACCAGTCCTTCTTCATTCATCATCTATGGGTCCAAGGGTTTTGGGATGAGATACGAGAGAAGAATGGAGGGATATACACACAATACAAACAAAAGTTTTGAAGAAACGGGTTTTATTTTGTGGCTGTCGGAAAAACATCAAACAAATGACAGCTCACAATCGTCGCAATCTAACGTAAGTATATAACAGGGGTTTGGTCTTCTAAAGGTCAAATAAATGTTCAGAGTCTTCAATTTCTTCGAGTCTTCAGAGTCTTCAACGGTTGTAGCTTCTTTCTCCGAAATGTATGGTGAAATACTCTTTACTCTGAAGTGGCCATCAGTTGTCCGATATCTTGTTCTTCTTGGAGCGACTTCAGTTGATCCTTCATGTGGTCAGAAGGGTAAAGGGTCTATTCTAACTATTTGAGGTAAGAGGGAGTTTGTGGTAAAATCAGAAAAGATGAGAAGTAAGGGTCTTTTTAAAAACAAAGTTTTAGAGATATCCTGTCCTAGGGGCTTTCCAGATTCTAGGGTCACGTCCTACAGTCAACATGTGCTCTGATACCATATCTGTAGCGACCCGACCTCAAACGGTCAAGCCTTTGTGTATCTGTGCCATCCCTGGATCAGTATGCTGGAACACACAGTACATCAATGTATATATCAAAGTGCAATCACATGTATAAATAACGTAAAACTGATATATACCTCATAATTGTCAGCGGAAACAAATAGTCGGGTGTGGAGTCCCATCAACGCCATTGGCAGGTTGAGTGTAGACCGTAACCCTGTACCGTACTCTTACTCGTCAGAAGAAAGTATCTGCAACATGATACATTGCAGCCGTGTAGGTCAGCACGTTGAATGTACCGGCAAGATCACAACATGAGAAAACAGATGATAAAACTATACTATATGCAAACTGGCTTTGTGGCTCTGTGTCTGAGTTTTGTTTTGCGTAAAAGCTGGTTTTATTTTCCCTACATCAAAGGAATATCAGGAGTCTATACTACAGAGTTTTCTATCATGACATGGTTCCGCCAACCGATGTCTCATAGCCCAGAACAATCATAAGTTGCCCACAATTAAGTTATCAGTCCGGTGTTGAGAGTTCCGAGATAGATCCAAGTCCAGAGGCTCAAGTTGTCCGTAACCGGGGACACGGCTAATCAATTAGGTTTAAACTCTCTGCAGAGGTTTGTACACTTTACCCGCAAGATTCGATCCCTCCCGTTTCGTCCTCGCACTTCATGATGTTTGAGAACAGGACGATCGAAACATGGTCTTCCGAAGAGTTCCTCTGACAACTGTCCGGTGCTCATCCAATCCTACCGTAGTTCTACATCTGCTAGCGCCGTCCCAGCCAGAGTAACCACTAAGGTCAACCAAGCCAGAGCCCATAATGACTTGCGGTTGCACAGGTAAGCTTCCGGGCATGAAGTATTCTTCCGTCTCTTTGAGTCTGGGTGAAGCTTTCCGCAAGATGTCATGGCGCTTCTCCATGCATCCCGGCCATCCACTGGTTGCTCCAGGGTGCCCGTCAACCATCCTTCACCCAGTAGTGTGTATTGAATTCTTGTCTCGAGTCTTGAAGTCTTGAGGCCTCGAAGGTGCAGTCCTTGCAGATTCCAGCATGGAGTTGTCGTCATTGACGTAGAGTCCTCCATTCTCACACCACTCTCGAACACTCGTACCAACCCCGTCTACTATAGCGTAGCATTTAAACTACATAACGTCCCGGGCTTGGTAATCAGGGAGATGGGTTCCTACCTCATGCATTCTACTCAACTACAAGAATTCAATATCACTACTGGAGGGATTATGAATGGTGACACTAAATGCAATAAAAACATAGGTATGAAAAGCATGGTCAAAGTGAACTTGCCTGGTATAGTTGATGAAGTTTATCGCTCTCACAATTCTGATAATCTACTCGTCACACTCCGAGAAAATCTACCGTAAACGAATAAAATCCAGTAAACACTCATGCCAAAAAGAAGAACCAAAAGAACATAGGAACAAAATATGTCATAGCGCGAAAATAACAACGTACTAAGGTTAAATAGGAAAGGAAAGTTCTTATGGTGTTGTAAGGTGAAAGGTGAAAGAATCAACTCAAAAGGGTTAAAGGATGATGAACTATTGCTTTATAAGCATAGGTTGAAGACACTATGGAAGATGATCCAAAGTGAAAACCAAAAAGAAAAAAAAATGGCTGGCTGGGCTTGGCCCATGTAGGATAGAAGAAAGAAAAAAAAATGATGGGGCGCCCGATGCCACTATGCTGCGCACGTGGGCAACAGTTAGTTCCACGCGCATGCGCAGTTTTTGTTTTTTTAAATAGAAACAGAAAGGGAAAAACTGAATAATGAAAATAAAAATAAAATTGTAAATAGGCATATTATATATCAAAAATTTCAGAAAAAATATTTCCTAAATCTTGAACATATTTTCAGCAGCAAGTAAATTCAACAAAAAATTAAATAAATTGAACAGTACTAGTGGTTCATTTAAAAACCAAATAAAAAAATATTTTAAAATACCAAAACGATTTCAAACTTATTTTTCTCTACTTTTCTACTACAGGGAATCATTTTACCCTATTTTCCATATATTTTATTTTTGGAGAAAAATAATTTGAATAAATACCAAATAACTCCAAATTGAAAGTGGTTTCAAAATACTTCCTAATGACTTTCAATTTGATTCTTTGTAACTTCCAACTCATATTTCATATAATTGAAGAAGTCATTTTATCTTCTCTCGTGAAAATCATTGAGTTGCATAAAGTTTCCGAATTTGAAATATTCCAAATGGAATTCAAATCTTTTCAAAACCCTTTTCATTTTTTAAATGGAAGAAGTCATATCATCTTCACTCTAGGGTTTTTGTGATGAAATGAATTTGAATTCATGAGGATCAAAATGCAAGGATGAAAGTTTGGGAAAGTCATTTCATTCCCTCTCATTCAACTTTCAAAAAGTTTCAAATTCCACTCAATTTCACACAATCAGTGACACAACAATCAAACAAACAAGCATAAATATTTTAATTATTATAACATTCCAAAATTTAGAATTTTGGGATGTTACACTGTGACAACGAGAATGCCATCAAGATTGCTCACAACCCAGTTCAACACTCGAAGACTAAGCACATCCAGATTCATCATCATTTTCTTCGAGATCATTTGTTGAAGGGCGACATCTTCATCGACCACGTGAAGACTCAAGAACAACTGGCTGATATCTTCACAAAGCCCTTGGATGAAAAAAGATTTTGCAAGTTGCGGTGTGAGCTAAATATCTTTGAATCTTCGAATGTTCTTTGAAAGGACACACATCCTAACACTTACGCAAAATTGATGACTTTGATGTCCAACACATGAAGTAATGTTTTTATTTAATCAATGAAGACTTACCCTCTAAGTGTGAAGAAATTAATGAAGAATTTGATTCTCATAACCCTACGACAATTGTACGTGGTGTATGAAATCATCATTCTTATACGGTGGGTCACGCCACCAACCATAGTTGAAAATCTTCAAAATTGAGTTTTTCGTCATTTTACTAATTCTTCAAATTTTCAAATTCCTCAAGTTTGCAATTTCTTCAAACTTTACATTTGGTGTTCTTCATTGACTATACATATATATTTGAGTTTTCAATTTCCTCAACAACATTCACTTATTGCTAATTCTTCAAGTTGGTTTTCCTCTAAGTGAATCTGATCGGACCCGTTCCCCCTCTATGCTAAACTCAACCCATTTTGTTCACAAATTCTTCATATGCATTCTATTTGAAACCCATTCAAAGTCTTCACTGCATCCTTGATAGCTGAAGAATTTACGAACGAAACATTAAAACTTCATATCAATTTTGTTGGCAGTTGCCGCTCAAACCTATCCCACTTCCCACGACTGGAATATTATATTCACCCACCATCCCCCATGATCTCAACTACTCAGTACGTGGGTGACACATGTCGAAAGGATAGCAAAGGTCAGGGGTATGAATGTCCAAATTCTTTGGGCGTTCAGTTTTTCACCTGCGCTATAAATACACCTCCCCTTTCACTGCCTTCATTTACACCACTCGACCTCACTTCTCCGTGCTCGAGATCTATCCTAGCGCCGCCACTAAGCCTCACCATTTCCGGAGAGGAAGAGCTTCACTGCCTCGACCTCCTCATCGTCGTACTCATTCCGGCTGCGGAAATCTTCGCTCCGTCGCTGCCGTAGCTATCTCCTGCCGCCGGGTTAGAGCGTGGGAGATCTGGACTGACGAACTTCTCTGTTCTAACTCCCAGTTCATAGTGTTCTTCATAAAGGGTAACCAAAATCTGATTTTACTGCCCTATTTTGATCCTTATGATTTCAAAAAAACCCTCAAAAGGTGGTTATTCTTCAAAAATCTACTTAAACACCGCAAAGCTTCTTTCCCTTGATTTATTTCTCTAATCTATGATTTTCCTCAAGACTCCTCAATTGTGTGGATTATCAAATCTGTACAACTCTGGAACCTGAGTCAAGAACACTTGGTGAAATTTCTCAAGACATCTATGGTCATATTCCTCAAACTTGATATTTTTTGAATTTTTTTTGAGAATGCATATGACCTCTTCAAATTCTTCGCACCTATACTCTGTTCATAGGTACAGATGTCTGCTGATGAATCTCTAGGTTCTCATCAACTTAACTCATTTGCAGCGTTCCTCAAAGAAAAATTGCATACTTCCTCAAAATATTCAAAAGTTCAAAATCCTCAAGTGAGGAAAATCGCAAATGGGAAAAGACCTCAGAAAGGAGGAAAGAAGCCTGAGATAAACACAATGTTTGAAATCCCTGAGGATATTTATGATGTATACTGCACTCCTGATGAAGATACGCATGGGAAAGAGACCAAAAAGCAGCGCAAGATGCGCATTTAGAGAATAGAGAGGAGATGGGCTAAGAATGGAAGGAATATCGCTATGTTACTCCAAAGTACATGAAGAAATTTGCTGTAAATCCTCCATGCCCAAGACCACCTCCGGCTGATGATCAAACAGCTGATCCTACCAGCATTAGGCATGGTGAGGAATTTCCCAAAGAATGGGCCAAACGATAAGCTAAACTGAACAAGATGGCAACTGAGGCTGTGAGGAAATTCAATGAGGATTCTCAAGCTGCTGCTGCTGAGGCCTCTACCAGTAGAACAGTGCCAAAGAAGTCTATGCAGAAGAAATCAACTGTGAAGCCAAAGTCTTCAAGTTCAATGCCCTCACGGCCAAGTTCCTCAACTTCAAAGCCCTTAGAGCAAATTCCTCGGGCAACTTCCTCGAGGACAGTTCCAACGCCCTCTGTTGCTGCACAATCCTCAGCCGCTGCCACCAAGTCCTCAACACCTATGCACCTCACAACATGTTAGCGGACTGCTGGATTTTCACTTGCGTCTGGGGTATCTGCAACTTCCTCTGCCCATCCTCATTCCTCAAGTGGTCCAACACTGCTGTAGGTAAAGGTCACTGCTGGACGCGACAAGAGGCCAAGTCCTCACAAGAAGCAAGTTGCCTTCAAAGAACCGTCTGATGATGATGAGGCTGATGATGATGAACTTGCTAAAATCATCCGAGACAGGCAACAAAAGGTTGCAAGAGCCAAAGTTGCTCTGTTCCTCTTATGTTGGATCCAAGGAAGATCCTCGTTTTCATTGATATTTGGCATAAGGATCCAAATACTCCACTCCCTGACCTGAATCTGACTCCTGGTCAAAGTCATATGCTGAATGCCTTCATGGGTGAAGAAAAATGGAAGTTTGAAAAGGCCAGAAAGGTCAAGAAGGACCAGTACAAGAAAGAGCACTTTTTGAGGAACAACGTTCTAACCTTGTCTCCTGAAGAACTTCTCTCAATTCAACAGGAGATCAAAGGCCTCAGTGATGAATTTGACGGCTATCATGATGATTGGCTAGGTGCCAAGGTCAGATTCGTCAACATTGCCAACAAGACTATCAAGGACCATAACACAAGTGTTGCTGCTCAATCGCAACCACAAATTCCTCAGTATGGAACATCTGCTCAGTCTGCTGAAGAATTTGCAAGTGCAGCTGAAGAATTTCAGGCTACTGAAGCAACTACCAGGGCAGCTGAAGAAATTCCTGCTCATGAAGAAACTACCAGTGCAACACCCAATGTTGCGCTTGAAGACAACCTAGGCCAGCTGAAGAATCTACTGAGCCTGAAGAATCTGAAACCGCCAGGGCGACTGCATCAGTCGTGCCTGAAGAAACTGCACCTACTTCATCCTCTGCTCCTCCTGCAAAATCTTCAAGGGTGAAGAAAGTCACACTTCTTCTGCATCAGAAGTGAAGAAAACAAAGGCTGCGTAGAAGGAAGCCGCAAAGAAAAGGAAAGCGTCAACATCTGCAGAATCCTCAGCTCCCAAGAAATTGAGGACTTTGACAAGTTCCTCAAGCAAACCAATGATGCAATTCCTATTTCTATTGTGCCATCGAAGGAGATAGTCCCTTTTGGTGAAAAATATGTCATTCTAGATGGCAAAAGTGATGAAGAAACTCATTTTGCTGCTTCCTTAGAGAAAATTGATGAACAAATTGAGGTGGAAGCTATTGCTTGAACCCCACTGGTATCATCGCCCCAGCCTTAGTTCACTGCTGAAGAGGCCGGAGTTGAAGAAATTGATGAGGATGTGGACATTGGTTCAACCACTCCACTTATCAATGATGAATATTGGGAAACAACTCACCCAAATTCGCCAATTGCCACACCTCTCAATCAAATTCCTCAGTCCCCTGCTCAGACTGAAGAAATACTGACTGGATCTGAAGGACATCCAACTCCACTAAAATCCATTCCTGAAGAAATTCCAGCTGCATCAGCTGAAGAAATCAACACGCAGACTACTATTGAAGAACCTGCCGCTCCAATTCCTCAGTCTGTTGCAACTAAAGTTGTGCCTCAAGAGGTTGTGGGGCCTATTACTTCAAATATTCAGCTCAAGCCCACAAATCCTCACTCTGGCACAAGGAGGCCAAAATTCAACAATGCCAATTTCTTCGCTGAGCATCATTTCTTCACTAATGAAAATCCTTATGACTCAGCAAGATTAAATGAATTTCTATGCATCAGTTTTATTTGGAAAGGACAAAGTCTTCCAACACATGCAAATTCCTCATGTGGATATGGAGTCCATTCCATGCTTCACTTCAGTACTGAATGTTCTTCACGAAGCTGGACTCCTTAACCTCTATGCTGACATATGTGATTGGAATGAAGAGCTCTTTCTTCAATTCTATGCAACCCTGCACATTTCTGGAAATGTCTCAGACATCAACTCATGAGTACTGGACTAGATGACTGATAACACTCACTTCAAAGCTCCAGCAACTGAGTTGCTTCATGTCATCCCAGTCAGTCATCCTTCAGAAGGTGCAAGGTTCATTTATGAGGAATCTGAACTTCCAAATCATCTCATGCAAGTGTTGATGAAGCCTTTGCGTCCAGGCCAAGCTCCTTGAACCAACTTCCTTGTGAAGGATTTGTTGTATGTGCCCAGAACAGTCTATCGCATTCTACCCAAAACCCTTAGTCCTATCAAAGGCCACAATTGTGACGCCCCCGGCTCAATTGTGCACTAATCATACATGCAAATGCACATGATCAAGCCTAAGGACTCACGGGAAGATATCACAACACAACTCTAAAATATAAATAAAGTCATACAAGCATATACTACAAGCCAGGGGCCTCGAGGGCTCGAATACATAAGCTTGCGTACAAGCGTCAGCGGAAGCATCAGATATCTGAGTACAGATATGAAACAGAAACAGAAAGGCCTTTAGAAAAGCGGGCCAAAATAAAACACTATGATCGAAAGGCGTAGGCCTCCTGCCTGGGACCCTCCGATCCTACTCCTGGTCGTCAGTCAACTCATAGTAGTATCCATCCACTGGGTAGTAGTAGTAGTCGATCGATGGGGCATCTGTCTCAGGGGGCTCCGTCATCTTGGTTACGTCAAACTGATATGGGGAGAAAAGGAAAACAAAGCAACCGTGAGTACTCAGAAGTACTCAGCAAGCAAGGATCTACACTACATATGCAACATTTTCAAAGGAGAGGCTGTATATGTGGACTGGGCTACAGAAATGCCAGAATAGAGGGGAAAACCTAGTCCTATCGAAGACTAGCATCTTCAGCGGTCTTGCAGCAATAGAAGAGAGTAGAACAGTACAATATAATGTAGCAGTATCATTAAGTCTCATCCTCACCCAGAGATCCTTTCTCGACTCCCTGCGAGAAAGCAATCCCAGAGCCATACAGTCATCAACCTCGTCCAGAGATCCCTTCTCGACTCCCTGCGAGAAGCAATCCCAGAGCCATAGTATCCGAGTATCCAGTTCTAAAATTGTATCAATCAGGATACAACTCCGAGTGTCCGTTACCGTAGGATAGGCTATCGATAGAAGTATTCTTCCCTGCAGGGGTGCACCAACTTACCCACCCAGCTCGATTAACTCCGGCCGGACACACTTTTCCGGGTCATGCCCGACCTCGGCCAAACGACACATCGCAACCCTACCTACAGCTCAGCAGAGAGGTCCCCGCCGGTCTACATCCTAAGCGCAAGGGGGTCTTGGCCATCGCCCCTCACCCTCCGGGTCGTTGCGCACATGGCTCAGATCCAAGCACCACCGCAATGGCGCCAATCACTCCATGCCGCACTGCTGAACTGGATGTCTGACAAAGCTTTCGGCTGATGCATACGATGCAGAACGCCCATACTATGCCCACGTGATGGTTAGTGCTATCAGGCCAGAGACCTGCTCGGATCAAATATCCAAATCGTTAATGGACAAGGGCTTGCGGTAACGAGCAGAGACTCACGAAAGATGTGACCCCGTCGCCCCGTCTCGAGGACTTGCTGCAAGGGTTAAGAATGCCTGGCCGCGCCTCGTATTCATCACTCGGGCACCATACAGGCACCCGTCTTCACAACACTCGCCTCTCAGGCGCACGCGGGTACCCCTCAGGGTCGACCCGCCTATCCAAGTAACAGTGTAAAGTCCAAGTATCCGTGTGTCCATAACATCAGAGGAATCCGAGGTATCACCCTCGTTGAATTCCCACTCGATGTATCCTTCAAGGTGAACTCGGAGGATTCACCCTCGTTGGGTTCACACTTGAGGTGTTGTACGACGGCGTCTTATCGGAAGCGGTGAAGGAGGAATCACCCTCGATGACCACGACCAGATAGCTACTCTACAGAGTTAACATCAGAAGTGCTACAAGAGGTTTCACCCTCGGCACTCGATAGTAACGCTATAGTGTCGTTACAACTAAAGGGGGTGATGTGCGGTGTCGGGGCCTGGTCTTCAATCCCGTTGATCGGGTCTTCAGATAATCCAGCGGGGCAGTCGGGACTAGCGGGGTCACTGATAGGTCTCTACCCAGCCTATACTAAGCAGTTACGATATGCAGGTAATTATCAACAGCAGGTTACAATAAACAGGCTATGCATCAGAATAGGTAAAGCAGTAGCAGCAGCAATTCTAATGCAAGCATGAGAAAATAGAATGGGCGATATCGGGATGATCGAAGGGGGGGCTTGCCTGGTTGCTCGGCGGCAAGGGCAAGGTCGTCAATAGTGGCTTCGGGCTCCGGAGCTGCGGCGGTACCGGGAACTGCGTCGGGGTCTAACAAGAGAGAAGAGGGGAGGAAACAGTAAATACTAAGCAAACAAGTGCATGACCTGTCAATAAGTAGAGCTAGCGGTGTTCTATCGTAGGGCTAGGTAATACCGGCGAAAGAGAAAAACATCCGGGAAACTATTCCCGGTGTTCGGCTTTTCGGACAAACGAAAAGAGGGGAACGGTTGCACGTTCGGATAGTTAGGGACATGTGGCGGACGAACGGACCGCGTTTTCGGATTCGTCTCGTCGTTCTGAGCAACTTTCATGTACAAAGTTTTTCCATTGGAGTTACGGATTATTTAATATGATTTTCTAAAGTTTAAAACAATTTCTAGGATTTAATTAATTATTTAAATTAACATTATCCGAAACAGTGTTTCTGACGTCAGCATGACATCAGCATGACGTTAGGACCAGTGGGTCCCACCTGTCATACTCTGTTAGGTTTAATTAGGGTTTAGCTAATTAATTACTAATTAATTAAACTAACTAATTAATTAGACTAATTAAACAGGATTAATTAACTTAATTAATTTACTAATTAATTAATTAATTAATTAACTAATTATTTATTTTATTAACTATTTTTATTTTATTTTTTTATTTTTATTTTTTTAATTAAAATTTCCAGGGGCTGGGCCCACTGGGCAGCGTCCACGCGGACACGTCCGAGCCACGCCCCGTCGGGGGCCGGACACATCCGGGCAAGCGCGTGCGGGCAAGGCCGGCGAGCAAGCCGGGCGTGGCGCGGGCAAGGCCAGCGCGCGGCTGTGGGGAGCCGGAGGCAGCGGCAGCGGCACAAGCGCGCGCGGGCGCGCGGGCCAGGGGCGGTGAGCTGTGCGAGGAGGGCGGCGTGCACGCGTGATGACGGGCGCGCGCGGTGGCGTGCCTTGCGGGGCTAGGCACGGGCCAGGGCGGGAGCCGCAGCGGCCGCGGCCGCGGGCGAGCGGGGCAAGCGTCGGCGTGCGCAGGCGACGGCGAGTGACGACGGGTACGACGGCGGGCACGGTGGCCCTGCGGGAGAGAGGAGAGGAGGGGGGTGCGGCTCACGGGGGGGTCGGACGGGGAGGGCAGTGGGCGCGGGTGGCGGTGGCGACGGGCGACGGCTTCGGGTCGACGACAAGGCGAGGCTGACGAGGGAGAGGCGACGGGGGTGCGAGGGAGGAGCTGCGAGGCGTGCGGCGTCGGGGTGGCGCCGGCGACGCGACGGGCGGCGGTGTTGGGATCGAGGGCAGAGCCCGATCCAGATCGGGAGGGGAAAGGGAGAGCGAGGGAGAGAGGGGATTAGGGCTTGGGTCGAGGGGAGGCGAGCGAGGCCATATAGGCCAGGCGCGCGGGGTGGGCCGGCCTGGCTAGCTGGGCCGAGGTCCAGCGGGGCAGGGGTTTTTTCTTTCTTTCTTTTTCTTTTCTGTTTTCTGTTTTTCTATTTTGTTTTCTGTTTTGTCTTTTGGTTTTAATTCAAACCTCTTTTGTAAAATATGAGACTAGCCCCAAATAAATATGGTGCATTTTAAGCCACTGCCAGAAAATGGTTTGAAGCCAAATGAATTTTACTTGGACTTTAAAATAAATAAAATTGAATTAAACATTTCTGTTTTGTTGCTATTAGAGGCACATAATTAATTTAGCATATGTTGATTATAATTTTAGAATGGTCCCTGGAATATTTACCATCTAATGAACATTTTAGTTCCTAGGTTGGGACAACTTTTATTTTCACTTTAGTTTTAATTTCAAATTTGAATTTGAATTGGAAATGAGATATGAGCCAAATAATGATTAAGCACTGTTTAACCTGATGACATGGCATAATCAAAATGGGATTACTGTGGCTAACCACTGGGGGTGTTACAACAATTCTGAAGAAGAAGAAGTTGTTGGAATCATGAAGAATCTGCTGTTCAATATCATTCATGGGATTCCCATAAACTATAATGATTTCTTCATGAGGACTTTGGCTAATGTTCCATTGTCACCTTTTGAATTGAAGCCTTATGCTCCCTGGATTATGAAATTCATCCGAACCAGGTCTTCAATTCCATACAAGGCTGACTTTCAGAATCACCTCAGTTTTCTACCTCCAATTGAAGTCCTCAAAAGGACAATTTCTTTAGTTGTTGAAAAAGTAAAGGCTGTTGTCATTGATGAAGGCACTCGTCCATTGGATGGTCAATTTCGTAAGGCTGCATCTTACTCCACCAATGATGACTCTGCCACATAGGACTCTGCTGCAAAAGCCATAGGGCAAAACCCTCAAGCCACTGCCCCGTGTGTGATGACTAACCGTGAACTTGTTCTAAGTCTTCACTAGAAAGTCGATCGAAATCACAAGTGGGTCAAGCGTCAATTTGGTTCAATTCTTTAGAACATGACTGTCACACAGAACACTATGAAGAAATATCTCAAGATGGAATTTCAGCGGACTTTGACTGGTCACATCCTCCATCGAAGAAATTCAAGAAAGTCAAAGTTCCTCTGTTGGTCACGAGTTCATTTTCTTCATCGTGTGCAACAGATGAAGCTGAGGATCTTGATGAGACTGCGCCACGCCCTACACCAACAAACGACCCCGACAACAATGCTGGCGCTCCTCCACCACCTTCAAGATGATATTCTTCAGGGGTGTTAGTCCTCAATTTTCGTCCCTTTTGGTCATTTGATGACAAAGGTGGAGAAATTTGAGTTAGTCTTCAAGCGGGTCTCTATATCAGAGCTGTTTTTGTTTAAGTTACAACTCTCATTCTTCTAAGGTGTCTGTTTGATGAGTTGTAAACTTAAGTCCGATGGTGGTCTGACACTTTTTAACTGCTTTTTGCATGCTTATTTACTCAAGTTTCTTCATGCACGCATGCTGAATTTCGTCAGACACCATTTTCCATCATGCATTTCAAATTGTTCACATTATATGATAAATGCGTGAACGGATTACAAGATATAGGGGGAGATCTCCATGATTTTGTCCTACCATGTGCGTTTGCAGTCCAAAGCAAATTTATTAAATATGCACATCTTCACGGGGAGTTATTTTATATCTTGCAATCAAATTCCTCAAAATCAGTGTTTACACTTCATATGTTTATCCCCGTTGAAAACTTAACCTATTTGTCATCAATCACCAAAAAGGGGGAGATTGTAAGTGCATCTAGTGCCCCGTACTGATTTTGGTGTATTGAAGACTTATAGGTTAAGGGACTAATGTGTTTGTGAGTGTACACAGGTCTTATAAGTCTCTAAGGAGTTTGATATATCTGAAGCATGTCGATCCCTAAAAATGAATGTCTTCATCTGAAGACTTTGTGCTTTTCTTGAAGACTTTGAAAATGAAGAAATTGGTGTGACATTGAAGATATTGATGCGAGGACTATGAAGCGTGAAGGCTTTTGTTTTCTTAGTTTCATTTCCTTCTTTTAAGTTATAGGAAACACCATGCTGTTAAAGGGGGTCGAGGTAATACTAAGGAAAAATTTCCATGTCATGCTCATCTCAAAGCCTATACACATACCCAATCCTTTGAGTGAAGCCTTTGGAAATCTCTTCCAGCTCAGTCAAGTTCTTCAATAACAGAGACGAAGTTCTTCTGGTCTCTGAGGAATTTGTTCTGACTGAGGAGTTAGGAATTTGCCAATGTGTATTGCCTACATTGAGGAACATGAGAGCCCTGAGGAATTTCATGGTTCGAATTTCCGACCGTTGTTGTGCTTTGCGCCAGCTGTCCAAATATCTTATCCATCCAACGGTCATATCATTAGGGGCATTTATGTCTTACCATGTCGGGTTGCACCCTGGCTATAAATAGCCGCCCCCCTCAACCACCAGCTGGTTGGCTGCTCCGAGAGAGATTGACAAGTGTCATTTAGATCACCCCATCCTTTGAGGAATTTGAGAGAAAATTATCAGTGAGGAAAAAAGCAAAACCCCAACACCTAAAACCCAAAGTGATTGAGCATCACTGAAGAGATTGTTCATGTGTGGAGCTGACACTTTTTACCTTTGAAGACTGTGCATCTTCCAGACGGTTAGGCATCATGGTCTAGAGCACCAAAGAGGAATTGTGGATCGCCGGGTGACCGATTTTGTGAAGGTTTGGAAGTCACCTTGAAGACTTACCACGAGTGATTGGGCGAGGTCTGTGTGACCTTAGCTCAAGGAGAATACAGTAAGGATTGTGTACCTGGGATTGTGTGTTCTTTGGTTTAAATAGCAAGCAGCTCCAACCAGACATACAACTATCACAGCAGTTGGAACTGGGTCTACCAAATCACTGTCTTCACTGAGATACTAGTTCTATTTCCTCAACTCTTTCAATTCCTCGTATACTTGTTGATGAAATTGATCGTTACTGTTTGAAGACTTTGCCTGAAGACTTACTCAATTTCCTCAACCCAAATTCTTCAGGCACCTTGTCTTATGCATGTTTATCATGTATACACGCTACTTGTGCTCTATGTACGTTTCATCTCATCATGATGACTATGCTACTGCCATGTTATGCATGCACTTGAGTACTTTTTCTGCTACTTGTATTTCGTCACTGAGCAAATTCCTCAAGTATTAATTCCTCAGTGATGAATTTGTAAAAATTGCCTATTCACCCCACTCTAGTCGATATAACGCACTTTCATATGTAAACGAGACCTCACAGAAACAACAAATACTTGCAACCCAACGCGTAGAGGGGTTGTCAATCCCTCAACGGTTATGAGAAAGATTAAATTATATAGGTTTTGATAGATAGATCTGACAAAAATACAAAATAAAATAAATAAAAGAAAATTGCAGCAAGGTATTTTTAGGATTTTATATATGATAAAAGTAGACCCGGGGGCCATAGTTTTCAGTAGAGGCTTCTCTCGAGAAAATAGCATACGGTGGGTAAACAAATTACTGTTGGGCAATTGATAGAAAAGCCTATAATTATGATGAGATCCAAGGCAATGATCATACATAGGAATCACGTCCAAGATTAGTAGACTGACTCCTGCCTGCATCTACTAATATTACTCCACACATCAACCGCTATCCACCATGCATCTAGTGTATTAAGTTCATCAAAAAACAGAGTAATACTTTAAACAAGATGACATGATGTAGACAAGATAAACTCATGTCTGAATAAACGCCATATTTTTACCCTTAATAGCAGCGATACATACGTGTCATGTTCCTTTCTGTCACTGGGATTGAGCACTGCAAGGTCGAACCCATTACAAAGCACCTCTTCCCATGGCAAGATAAATCAATCTAGTTGGCCAAACCAAAAAAATAAATCAGAGAAGAAATACAATGCTATATTAATCATGCATAAAAGAGTTCAGAGAAAACTCAAATATTATTCATGGATAGATCTGATCATAAACTCACAATTTTTAGGATCCCAACAAACACACCGCAAAAAGAATTACATCGGATAGAACTCCAAGAACATCAAGGAGAATATTGTATTGAAGAACATTGAGAGAGAACAAGCCATCTAGCTACTAACTATGGACCGTAGATCTGTGGTAAACTACTCACGCATCATCGGAGGGGAGGCAAGGTTGATGTAGAGCCCCTCCGTGATCGATTCCCCCTAGGGCAGAGTGCCAGAAAGGGTTCCCAGATGGGATCTCTCGAGAATAGAGGCTTGTGGCGGTGGAAAAAGTATTTCGTGGACTCCCTGGTAGGTTTTCTGATTTTTGGGAATTTATGGAGGCAAAGTTAGATCAAACAGAGGCTTGTGGGCCCAACTACCCACCAGGGCGCGCCCTGGTGCCTAGTGGGCCACTCCTTCATCTTCTCGTTCCTTCCCAAAGTTTGCCAGGGTCTCTTATTGCTAGAAAAAATCTCCAAAAATTTTCGTGGCATTTGGGCTTCATTTGGTACTGATATTCTGCAAAGTCAAAAAACAAGCAAAAAACAACAACTGGCACTGGGCACTAAGTTAGTAGGTTAGTCCCAAAAATGATATAAAGTTTCTTATAAATGTATATAAAACATCCAAGATTGATACTATAATTGCATGGAACAATAAAAAATTATACATACATTGGAGACATATCACGTATTATGTTGCAGTATTTTCTACGACGAGTGAGTTCCGTTGTAGGGTTACGGTCTACGGTCAACCTACCAATAGCGGTGATGGGAGTCGACACCCGTTTGATTGTTTCCGCTGAGACTTATGAGGTATATATCAGTTCTGTGTTATTTATACATGTGATTGCACTTTGATATATACATTGATGTACTATGCGTGCCAGCATACTGATCTAGGGATGGCACAGATACACACAGGCTTGACCGGTTGAGGTCGGGTCGCTACAGAGATGATATCAGAGCACATGTTTACTGTAGGACGTGACCCTAGAAAATGGCTTACTAATAGGAATACCCCGATAGCAACAACTTTTATACTGCTCTAAGAACTGTTGAATTCTTTTACTAAACCTTCCTTATTTCAAATTATAGATGGAGAGCTACATTCTGAACAAAAGAGAACACTACGAGGATGTTCTTGGAAGCCCTTTCCTTGTGGAGCTAGTCAGACTGCTGAAGCTGCCGATACCTGAGATCAAGGCAATTAAGAGGGAGTCTGGATCATGGGGAGTCAAGAGTCAAGTTTTTGGACGCAAAGAAGACCCCAAGACTGGAGGCATCAACTTTGGAATGTTTAATCATGACTGTGATATGGACATAAACACTGTCATCCATGATGCTATTGCATGCTTATGCAATCGTCATCGTGCTGCACTAAACCAACACTACTTTGGAAAGGTCGGATGGCAGAAGATTGATGGAGCCACCATTGCCCTGACGAATGATCAGAAGATGAAGTCCTCCCCACTATTGGTGTATAACCAGGATCTGGAACAATATGTCAAGAATCTTTAGATGGACCTTCTGGAAGCCTTGTTTGACAATGAAGCACTACGAGAAGAGGTCGAGACCCAGAGGCTGAAGCTAACCAAGTTGGAGGAGGAAAATCTCGAGATCCCAAAGATACGTCAGGAAATGAAGGGCAACAGGACCGTAGCTCATGCCAAGGATGTTGAGATCCAGAAGCTCAAGGACCAACTCCAGGATATACAGGGACGTCACAAGAAACTCCATATCAACAAGGATAATCTGGCAGAAGAACTTGAGGAGATCAAGCCCACTCAGAAGAAGCCTAGTGGAGACAAGGATCAAGTCCCTGATAAGCTAGCTTAGTAGTAGCCCCACCATGAAAGAAATAAAGATGAACATTTTGCGATTTAAGTATCTCACCATACCAACTTATGTGGGTGGCGGTACTATAGATTTGATTGAATAAATGAATGGTTGGATTGTTATTATTTTGTGTTTATTGAGTGGGTGGATAGATACGTTATTCGTAGGTTTGTATTTATTTCAACCCTGAGAGACGTAAATTACGGAAGAGTAACAGGAGGCCTTCATATGGGAGAAACTGCTGCAATTGGAAAACTCCCGAGCATTTAAGACTTGAAGTAATGAAGACATCGTAACGAAACCATAGTAAATCAGCCCATTACAAATGGTAGAAAACTTTGAGCTAGGAATTGTTTGTTATTGTGGGTGGATATATCTTTCTATCTCACCCAAAACCTTGAACCCCTCAATAAACTGACCATTAAACCTTGTTGGAAACAACCCCAGTACACCCAAGGAGATAAACATTATTTTGAGTACCCGTTTATCTTAAAACTGCAGATGACAACACTTTATGAGTCTTTCCTCAAGGGCCCGGAAACAATCATGATCCTAACTAGTGATCAGGATTACCCGAAGATCCTGATGGACATGACGAAGCATATTCTCCTTGAAGGAGATGCAGTCTACAAGGGCTATCCCTTCATGGAAAATTGAGTGGAACTTTGGTATGTGGTGGTACACCTCCACTGTGTGAAAGGAGTTTGCCCAAAGACTATGAGCCAATACCTTTTCATTTTTTGTGTAACACGAGGAACATTCTTCGACTCTGATCGTGAAGCTACCATGGAGGCCATACGCCAGATTGGAGAAATCCTTGAAGCAAGGCTCCATCATACTCAGGAATAACTGAGGGAAGTGCATGCAGAGATGATGGAGATGAAACTCATGGGCACTACGATGAAACATAAGATCAATGATTTCAAGGAGCACATCACACACTTTCAGTGGGATTTAAGCATCTTCAAGGAGGACAGATGAATAAAAAAATGAAAGTAGTGCTCGACCATACCAAATCATGTGGATGGCAGCATTTGTAATAAAGTATTTTTCTATTTGGAGTTTTGAGAAATGGTTAAGGTTGTAATAAAGGATTTGATATGAAAAGAATGTGAGTTATGGACGGACCAGTGCATTTTATTTTAGTGGTGATATTTCTCTATGTGGACAGTTGAAAAAAAAATGTATTCCATAAAGTGGGGTTTGGACAATATAAGCTTGATTTTTATTTTGTTATGTTGGTTACCCTAAGAGTATGAAGGAATGAAGTAATATTGGACTTAAAGGAGGTGTAATGTTGGGATATGGGACAATAGTAACTCGAAGGATGAGTTAAAGCTATCAGCATTGAAGTAGGCTCATAACCCACAGGCCCAGGAATTAATAAGGATCAAGCACTACCCTATTGGAGGAAGAAATTTTGAGTAAATGTCGTGATTCCATTAGTAGACGTTCCTTAGGAGGATACGAAAACCCGAGAGTTGTGAAGAAATGATAGATGTTATGTTTGGCTTGCAGAACCAATGGATTTATCCGAACTCAGTTCATCGACAAGAGAATTTCTACGATGCTTGTGAGGATGCCCAAGTGTTAGAATACGTGATTCACCGTCTGTGTATGAAGTAATGATTCAAGTACAGGATGGATTGGCCCCCATACCGGAGACTTCTATTATGAACTATCATATGTTGATGGAAAATCAAAGAGCCTTAAAACCATAGAAGAGTGTCGACACGACAAGCCAAGAAACCTTATAATGCCAGGATGATGGATGTCTATACAAGCAATCGTTGCCAACCGTAGGTTATACGGTGAGATTTAACCCAGACCCATTTCCTGCAGGAGAAACCAGAAATGGTTGACCACCATGAGATTTTTGATAGTTGTTTAGTATTAGCGACATACCTGTGAGCTGAGAAGACCCAGTCTTGGAAGAAACTCACCATGAATGAAAGGACCCAAGGATTGGAGGAAAAGGTTATGCCCCTACCGGAAGATCCCCAAAGTAGGAGTTATCCCGAAGCTCTGAGAAGACCGACATTGCCAACCCAAAGGAAGGAGTATATGAGTTTTGATAGAACCATAACCATGCCTCTAAGGATGGTAGCACCCCAGGACCGTTGTGATGATCGATGGATTTGAAGAAGACCCTCCAACCCTAACCTTCTTTCTAGCCTCTCCGAATCTCGAGGACGAGATTCATTTTAAGGGTGGTAGTTTGTAACATCCCAAAATTCTAAATATTGGAATGTTATATTAAATAAATATTTTTGATTGTTTATGTGATAGTTGAGTGATTGATTGTGCGAAATTGAGTGAAATTTGAAACTTTTTGAAAGTTGAATGAGAGGGAATCAAATGATTTTCCCAGAATTTCACATTGCATTTTGATCTCGATGAAATCAAATTCATTTCATCACAAAACCCTAGAGTGAAGATAATATGACTTCTTCCATTTAAAGAAATGAAAAGTGGTTTTTGAAAAGATTTGAATACTTTTTGAAAGTAGTTCAAATTCATAAACTTGATGCAACTCAATGATCCTCATGAGAGAAGATAAAATTACTTCTCCAGAGATGAGTTGGAAGTTTAAAATAAGCAATTTGAAAAGCCCTTTGAAGTTATTTGAAAACCACTTTCATTTTAAAGTTATTTGATTTTCCAAATTTCAAATTCTCTCAAAGTTATTAAAAATGAGAGAAGTAATATGACACTTCAAATATTCACAGGCATTTGAAATATAATTGGCCAAGGAAAAATAGAAAATGTTTGAAATTGGTTTCAAACTCAAATTCAAAATCGACTATGAGTTATTTGGTTTTTATTCAAATTATTTTTCTCCAAAAATAAAATATATGGAAATTATGGTAAAATGATTCGCTTCAACGGAAAAATGGAGAAAAATAAATTTGAAATCATTTTGGTATTTCTTGGGGATATAACCCCACGATGTAACCCACCCGGGAGGGGTCGGGTTATGCTATTGGCGACTCTACGATGAAGCCTAGATAGGCCCAAGAAGCCAAGATGTGAAAGCCTGGAGGCGGCTTACGAGGCGTGCCGACTGAAGGCCCAAGACCCAGAGACGGTGAATGACCCGGAGGTGTAAGCCGCCCAATGGCGACTTGCCTAGCTAGGCAAGGCAACTTAGAACCAGGGTCGGTCATGGAGTATGACCCGACCTGGACTCTTGTAAGCCCAGGGCCTCGACCTGTGTATATAAAGGCGAGTCCCTGCGGTGGGTAAACTTAACTTACAATCCATCGATAGCTAGGTCAAGCGATTCCGCTCCCTTGTAATCGATATTCAAGCAATACAACTCAAAGCAGGATGTAGGTTTTTACCTCGATCGTGAGGGGCCGAACCTGGGTAAACTCGTGTCTTTCGTCCCTCTCAACCCCTTCAAGCTAATCATCGTAGCGATGTCTCCACACCTAAGTCCTTTTGCTAGGGCATCTGTCGTGTTAAACCCACGACAGTTGGTGCCCCACCGTGGGGCTAGCGCATGGTGGTTTCGAGTTCTTGAAGGGCTCTTTTCCAGGGATCAAGGGATACGCCGTTGGCAGGATGACCAAGAGTCGCAACGGCAAGCTCTACATCAACGACGCTGGCGGGGGCCCCAATGCCGACTCAATTGAGTACGGGTACCGGGTCCCCTTCGGCGGGATTCACATCTTCATCGGCAAGATCGGTAGATCAAAGCCTGAGCCGGACATCTGCACCGACATCGTCGAGCTGGCTCAGCACACGCGACCCGCCCGGGTTCAACCCGGCCGGAAGCGCATTTTTGTTGGTTTCGCGCAAGGCAAGGAGCTTGCGGAAGATTCTGCATCTGGGGGAGAGACTCTCATCTACTCAGGTGATGAGTCCTCAACCGGAGAGACGGAGTCGATCTGTTAGCTTCAAGATGGCGGGCTTGGGGGTTATTCTGATGGTGCCAGTATTCCGAACCCCTATGACCCGCCGTGCAGGGCTGCTATCTTTATGGCTGACACAGGGCCGGCTCTCAATTCTTTAACGACGGCTGCAACAACTCCTGACCCAGCCGTGACAAGG
This sequence comes from Thinopyrum elongatum, assembly GCA_011799875.1. Classification (NCBI taxonomy): domain Eukaryota; kingdom Viridiplantae; phylum Streptophyta; class Magnoliopsida; order Poales; family Poaceae; genus Thinopyrum; species Thinopyrum elongatum. The sequence goes on from CM022300.1 coordinate 284,647,849, forward strand.
GTCGGTGGATCCGGGTCAGACAGGCCGCCGACTCAAGTGTTACTGGATCTCATGGGAACCTTGACAGCTTTGTTGGCAACAGAGGTCAGTGTGGCAAACCAAGCAGAGCACAACACAGAGATTGCAAAGGTTCATGAGGAAATAACCAAAGTCCAAGAGGATATCGTGGCTGAAAAAAATCAAGCAGCCGCACTGAAGGCTCGAATTGACGCAGAGGTAGAATGTGTCAAGGCGGATGATTGGAGCTTAAGTTTGGAGCAGAACGTGTCTAATGCAGTGTTCCAGAGAAGGCATCAGAGTCGCCTACCACCGATATATGACCCAAGGCATTTGTTTGACACTCCTGGGGTAGGTCCAAGCACTCCAGATGCAAGGGTGAATCCTCATTTAAACCCGAAGGTGCCAGGGAGTCAGGCGGTGACTCAACCGCGCCAGCCTGAGCCACCTCGGAGGGAGGAGCGGGCGCCTAACCCGGCCCCCAATCAGACACCGCCGCAACATTTTCTGGTGCCACCGCCTGGGCCCTTTTCTAACCCAGTGGATAACATGTTAGCAGCGGCAACCCGGCTGACGGCTATTCCGATCGAGGGCGAGTCACCGGCTGTAGTTGAAATTTGGAATGTAGTTGAGCTCTTGCAGATGGCCATTGCGCAACAGGCGGCTCATTCATACAGCCGTGTTTAGTGTCGGCTTTGCGTAATGAGCATTTACCCAAGGATTTTAAGGGACCTCGCAAGGTGTCCAATTATATAGCTGATCAACCTCCTGAGGCTTGGATTGAGATTTATGAGTTAGCCATGGAGATGTTGGATGTCAATGATGTTGTCTGTGCCAAATACTTTACTATGATGTTGGACGGACCAACTCGTACATGGTTGAAGGGCTTGCCTCCTAATTCTATCAGTTCATGGGTGGAGTTGAAGGCGCGTTTCATCAAAAATTTCAAAGGGACATGCAAGAAGCCTCTGACGATTGTAAAAGGCTTGCCGGCGAGAGGCTTGCCGGGTCCGAGTAAAAGGCTTGCCGGTTCTGAATGCTTGCTGGTCTTAAGTGCTTGCCGGTTCTGAATGCTTGCTGGTTATGAATGCTTTCTGGTCTTGAGGCTTGCCGGATCTGAAAGAAGAACTTGCCAGCAAGAAGCTTGCCGATGAGAGGCTTGCCGGGTTCGGGTAAAAGGCTTGACGGTTATGAATGCTTGCCAATCTTGAGGCTTGCCGGGTCTGAAAGAAAAGTTTGCCGGCGAGAGGCTTGTCGGGTCTGAGTAAAAAGCTTGCCGGTTATGAATGCTTGCTGGTCTTGAGTGCTTTGCCGGTTCTGAATGCTTGCCGGTCTTGCTTGCTGATTTGGAAGGCTTGCAGGATGTAGTGAAGATCCAACCAGAAGTTGGAAATGGGCCCTAAAAGTCATAAAGACGGCCTTTAAAAGAGAAGTGGCACGCGTGGTATTATGCAGATCATCGAGACGGACAAGTTTGATGTTGAATTCGACTCCATCCGAGTTAGTATGTGATTTCTACAGCCCACGCAAAAGCAGGACAGAAGTATGGGCCAGATCCGAGCCAAATCTGAGTTGGACTAGAACTAGGACTTTTTAGGACTGAATTGATGTAATATTCTTGTAAGGGAAGCCTAGATGAATACTTTACTTGAACGGGAAGTCCAGCCGCCTCTTATATATGTTGGGGGTGATGGCCGATTGAACAACACACAATCGAACAAATCAATATTCTACTTTTTCATCTACGTTTTATCGCTCCAGCGTTTTTCTATCTCGTTCTTCGCTATTCTTCGTGTTTGAGAGCTGCGAATCCAGAGGCTCTAGGGGCGAGCGAATCAACCTAGGGCAGCTCATAGCCGCCGCACTCCCTGACGGGGTCCCTCCCGGGTGTCTCCCGGGTGTGCGAGCTTTCGGGTCTGCAAAAGCGCCCGTCGACTGTCTTGCGTATCGTGCTGTCGGTTGGGTCTCCTTCAATGTGAGCTGTGGTGCATCGCCCCCGGCGTCGAGGGTACACGTGACGTGTTCGTGTGTCAACACACTTTTTGGCGACTCCGCTGGGGACTGAAGATCAATCATCATCATCCACTATGTCCGATCTTCCCAAGCCATCTGAGGTAGACGCCGATAACATCATTAAGCCCAGTCTTGATGAGATATCGGCCGATCATCGCCAAATCTATGAGGAGTACAAGAAGGCGTGCAAAGAGAGGGATTTGCAGGAGTTCCTTGCAAAACTCAAGAAGGATCGCCAAGGCAACATCACTCCGATTGAAGAAATCAAGTTCCCTCCTCTTCAAGCCGAGCAGGTTAAACCCTCTATGAGTACTACCTTTTCTCTTGAGCAGTGGGCTGAGATTGAGAGTCATATTGCTGATGGTAACAATCTGGTCTATCAAACTTTCATAGAAAATACTAATGCTCAGAATAATATATCTCAATCATCTAGTGGTAATGGTGGTGTAGCTGCTAGTGTGCAAAACCCTGATCTGGCTTTACCTATTTCATCGGTGCCTCCCATGCCGATGACTTATTATCCTACCCAAACAAATCAGATTGTGGCTACACCCATTAATCCTATTATGAGCATGCCAGGTTCGGTGGCAATGCCGAACCAAACCCTACCTACAGCTACAACCACTCGGCCACTACCGAACTATGGTTCGGCATACATGCCACAGTTCCTACCTACAGCTAGTAATCCTACTCCTCCTATGCCACTTCAACAAGCTTCATCGTCTACTACAGACGATGCCCTAGCTAATTTTAGAGAGGAGATGGCTAAGATGCTTCGAGAGAATTTTGGAGTTGAGTTACCTCGGAATCGGATTTACCAAAAGCTGTACCCCGAGTACTTTGATGCCATCCAGTGCCCTCCAGGATATAAAATTCCAGATTTTGTTAAGTTTAATGGAGAAGGCACAAAAACCACATGGGAGCATGTTAGTCAATATTTAGCACAATTGGGTGAGGCAGGCTTGCTGAATGAATTGAAAGTGCGTTTGTTTCCTTTATCATTAACTGGTACCGCATTTTCATGGTTTTCTTCTTTACCACATGGTTCCATTCGGGTTTGGTCGCAGCTAGAACAGAAATTTCATGATCATTTTTATAGCGGCGACAATGAACTTAAGTTGTCACATCTTACATCGGTTAAGCAGAAGCATGATGAATCGGTCTCCGATTATGTCAAAAGATTTAGAGATACAAAAAAGCGGTGCTATAGTTTGGTGATAACTAAGAGAGATTTGGCTGATCTTGTGTTTAGTGGTTTGAGAACTCACATTAAAGAAAGGCTAGATGGCTATGAGTTTTTAAATGTCAACCAAGTATTACAAAGGGCTTTGGCTCAAGAAAGCCGAAGCAAAGATCTTAAAGAGGTGCATAGATATAAAACTGATCGTCCTAAGATGAATATGGTTGAGTATGATAGTGAGCAGTCGGATGATGAGGGTGATATTTATGCTACTGAATTTGTTTGGCCATCTAAGGCCAAACCATTTATTTGCAATGATTTAAAGCCGATTCATAAGAATCATGATGAAGAGATAAAATTTACTTTCAACATTGCTAAGTGTGATAGAATATTTGATGCTTTATTGCAAGCGAAGATTATTAGAATATCTCATACTTTACCACCGTTTGAAGAGTTGAAACGGCATGCTTATTGCAAATATCATAATTCTTTTTCTCATGCTACTAATGATTGTAATGTTTTTCGACGACAGATACAATCGGCCATTAATGATAGACGATTGAATTTTTCTGAGATGCAAGTTGATAAGCAGCCTTTCCCAATGAACACCATGGATTTGGAGGGGAAGAAGATGTTAATTCGGCCCAGTATAGCCGAATCAGCTAATAAGAACAATATTGTCATTGGTGAGCCCAGGAAAAATAAGGAGAGCGACAAGGTCTTGGGGAGACAAGTTGTGCTTGACAAGCAACCCGATGGCAAGGAGATAATCAAGATCACCATCAAGAATCCTACACTCAGGGGGCAACCACAAGTGCAAGAGAACACTCATGTCAAATTTGTTAAGCCCAAGAGTCCAGAGGTTGGCAAGTGGAACCCGAATGAGGCTAAAGTGCATCGCAAGAGAATCAAGCCAACTTTTGATATGTTGTTGTCCAAATATGTCAATCAAGCGGCTGGTTCCAGCTCTAACCGGTCATCAAATTTGAAGCACTCAAGGTCACCTCCTCGGGAAGAATTTCAGCATCATGCAAGGCCATATGGGTCATGGGCACCGGGACCATGGATGGCGCCACCTCCCTATGCGCCATACTACATGGGAGACTTCAATGGAGGATGGGGGCAGCCCCCAATGGCCCCTTATGCTTTTCATCCGGGTTTGGCAGAACTAAGGAGGCCCGTTCATGAGAGGCTTTCTTATCCCACATGAGGACATTTGAACAATGGTGTCAACCGGCCAATGCAAGATAATCAAAAATGGGTTGGCAAGCAAGTGTGGCGTGTTAAATCACCAAGTGCTGAAATTTAGAGCCTAGCGAGCAAAAGGAGAAGAATACTAGTGCTGAAACTATTATGATAGGCACTAAAGAATTAACAATCAAAGAGCCGATTATTGTTGAAAATCCAGCTGATTCTAACAAAGGTGTGGCTGCTGTCCAGCAAGGTCCCATGGCTAATGATCATGAAGCTAGCACAAGCAAGGCCAAGTCGAGGGATCCAAAATATACTCAGCCTAAGTGGTGTCCTTCCGGTCTGACCAAGGCACAAAAAAGGAGATTGCAGTGCATGAGGAGCCATGAGAAGGAGGAACAAGAAGCAGAGAAGCAAAGGGATAAATTGTTCAATGAAACCCGTCCCATGGTGCCACCAAAACAAGTGTGGAAGCCTAAGCAAAAGGAAAACATAGCAGCTTCTGCATTGATCATAGCAACACCTACACCACCAACGGAGGACGATGCAGCTGCTATTACATCGTCCACATTGCCTATTACATCCTCTTCCCTTGGAGCTATTTCGAAGTCAGTGGACATGCTTGAGGAAGGAGATGAAATGCTTGATTATGAGTCTACACCGGTTCTTGAAGGTATGGATATTAATATGGTGTATTACTTACCCGCTGAATTTTGTGCTATAGATGAAGAAGGGGAAGTAGCTCAGCTAGATTTTGGCCCTAAAAATGCTATATTCAAGAAGCCAAAAGAACCGGTGACGCACTTGAAGCCATTGTTCCTTAAAGATCATATTAATGGATCACCGATTGCTAGAATGCTTGTCGATGGTGGTGCTGTGGTAAATCTTATGCCATATTTGGTCTTCAAAATATTGGGGCTGCGTGATGAAGAGTTAATAAAAACCAACATGGTGCTTAATGGATTTGAAGGCAAAGAGAAAACTGAAGCCAGAGGTGTAATGTATGTGGAGCTTACGATGGGAAGCAAAATTTTGGCTACTACATTCTTTGTCGCCGAGGTGCAAGGTAAATACAATGTGATATTAGGCCACGATTGGGTTCATGCAAACCAATGTGTGTCGTCTACTATGCACCAGTTTTTGATTCAATGGGTTGATGATGAAGTGGAGGTCATTCATGCGGATAATTCGGCTTGCGTTGCCTTGGCCGATGCATCGGTGGATTGGCAACATCCTAATGCTACTTGCTTGACGGGGCGCGACTTATCAGAATTTGATTTTCTTAGCACAACAAAAAGTGGTTTCGTGCCCGTTTCTTTAAAGCCGGTTGGCGATAATCGGCTCCAAGGTATAATGCATTTAAATGGATCTTAACTCAGAGTGGTTACAAAAGCGTCTTGTAGAATATCGGTCCAATGAGAACGATATGTATGAGTCCATAGAAGAGTTAGATGATATGGATAAATTAGGACAAGGTTTTACGTCGGCCGATCCATTAGAGGAGATAGACATAGGGCATGGTTCAATTCCTAGGCCGACATTTGTAAACGAAAATTTAAGAGCCGATCATAAAGCTAAGTTGATCGAGCTATTGAAAGAATATGTTTGTTGCTTTGCATGGGAATATCATAAGATGCCAGGTTTAAGCCGAGAGCTAGTGGAGCATCGGTTACCTATAAAGGCCGATTTTAGACCATACAAGCAATCGGCCAGAAAGTTTAATCCAAAAACATATGACCGGATCAAGGAAGAGATTGGTCGTTTGCTTAAAGCTAATTTTATTAGAACTTGCAGGTATGCTGAGTGGATTTCTAACATTGTACCAGTAGAGAAGAAAGGCTCCAGCAAGTTGAGGGTATGCATTGATTTTAGAGATTTGAATAGAGCTACACCTAAAGATGAGTATCCCATGCCGATAGCCGATATGCTTATTAATGATGCTTCTGGACATAAGGTCATTAGCTTTCTTGATGGTAATGCGGGGTATAATCCGATTTTTATGGCCGAAGAGGACATGTGCAAAACGGCTTTTCGATGTCCCGGTTTCCTTGGTTTATTTGGGTGGACAGTGATGACCTTTGGATTAAAAAATACCGGTTCCACGTATCAAAGGGCTATGAATTTAATTTTTCATGATTTACTTGGTTCTATACTTGAGGTTTATATTGATGATATTGTTGTCAAATCGGATGCTTTTGAATCTCATCTAGCCGATTTGCGCTTAGCTATTGAGAGAATGAAAAAATATGGACTAAAGATGAATCCTTTGAAGTGTGCTTTTGGTGTATCGGCTGGAAAGTTTTTGGGTTTCATTATTCATCAAGATGGCATAGAAATTGATCCCAAAAAGATAGAAGCTGTACAAAAGGTGAAGGCTCCAACATGCAAGAGAGATGTGCAAAAGTTCCTTGGCAAGGTCAATTATTTGAGAAGGTTCATAGCTAATCTGTCAGGGAAAGTTGATACATTTACTCCTATCCTTCGGTTAAAAAATGATGTTGATTTCACTTGGGGGGCAAAATAGCAAGAAGCATTTGATATGATCAAGAACTATTTGTGCACTCCTCCGGTGATGAAAGCGCCCAAGCATAGGGAACCCTTTAAGCTTTACATTGCAGCAGAAGAAGGTGTTATTGGTGCTGTTTTGACTCAAGAAACCAAAGGAAAAGAGCATGCTATTACATATTTGAGCAGGCGTTTGTTGGACGCCGAGACAAGGTATACATTTATTGAAATACTATGCCTCTCCTTATATTATGCTTGCACAAAATTGAGACATTATTTAGTGTTGAGTGCTTGCATAGTAGCTTGTCAAACCGATCTCATTAAATACATGTTGCATAGGCCAATTCTTAGTGGTAGAATTGGCAAGTGGGCTTATGCTTTGATTGAATATGATTTGGCTTATGAATCTCTAAAATCCATGAAAGGCCAAATCGTTGCTAATTTTATTGTTCAGCATCGGATTAATGACAAGCATGATGTTGATATAAACCTTGTTTCATTAGTACCTTGGAGATTATATTTTGATGGTTCAGTTTGTAGCAATGGCCAAGGTGTTGGTATTGTTTATATATCTCCTCATGATATTGTTTCTGAAGCCTCATGCCGTTTAGAATATTTTTGCACAAACAATCAAGCCGAATATGAAGCATTATTATTCGGCCTGGAGATGTTACTTGCTATAGGTGTTACATTGAGGCTTACGGTGATTCATTACTAGTGGTGCAGCAAATATCCAAAGTCTTTCAGTGTTTGGATGAATCACTTAATGTTTATCTTGATAAATGTCTTGATATAATCTCTACTTTGGACCATTTTAGCATTGCTCATATATCTAGGCATAACAATTGGAGAGCAAATGAGTTGGCACAACAAGCATCCGGCTATCATCTTGATCATGGTATGTTTCATATTTCTCAAAAGCCGATATCTTGTCTTGCCAATGTAGGAGAGGCCGGACCAGGGCTCACTGCTTCGGCCACTAAGGAGCAATCTAGTGCAGGTGGAAATCCCGACTGGAGGAAGCCCATTGTTGATTACTTGCGCAATCCGAGTGAAAGGGTGGACAGGGCTGTTCGGTGTATGGATTTTAAATACACGATGAGGGATGATGACCTTTATCTCCGAACAGTTGATGATGTTCTTTTAAAGTGCTTGGATGAGGACCAAGCAAGAGTTGCTATGGGAGAGGTACATGAAGGCATTTGTGGCACTCACCAGTCGGCTCCCAAGATGAAATGGTTATTGCGACGTGCTGGGTTTTATTGGCCGACTATGATTAATGATTGCTTCAGATATTACAAAGGGTGTGAAGCTTGTCAAAAATTTGGTGATATTCAGTTGGCTCCTGCTGCTATGTTACATCCTATTATCAAGCCATGGCCTTTTAGAGTATAGGGTTTAGACTTTATTGGAGAAATTCATCCATCTTCTTCAAAGGGGCATCGGTTCGTATTGGTGGCAACCGATTATTTCACTAAATGGTCTGAAGCAGTACCTCTCAAGAACATGACACATACAGAGGTAATTCAATTCATAACTGAGCACATTATTCATAGATTCGGCATTCCTCAAACGTTAACTACAGATCAATGTTCATCTTTCATGTCACATCAAGTCAGAGAATTTGCCGAATCTTATAACATAAAGTTGCTCAATTCCTCTCCGTATTATGCCCAAGCTAATGGACAAGCTGAGTCCAGCAATAAAATTTTAATCAAGCTTATCAAGAAGAAGATTGAGGATAATCTGAGGAGATGGCATGAGTTGTTGTCTGAAGCTTTGTGGGCACATAGGATCTCAAGGCATGGTGCTACGAAGGTGACTCCATATGAGCTAGTATATGGTCAGGAGGCTGTTTTACCGGTGGAAGTAAATTTGAATGCTTTGAGAATAGCCAAACAAAATGATTTATTGGCAATAGACTTTTATAACTTGATGATGGACAATATTTATGAGGTTGCCGATAAACGTTTGGCTGCTTTGAAGGCCATAGAGAGAGACAAGTTAAGGGTGGCAAGAGCTTACAATAAGAAAGTCAAGTTGAAGAATTTTCAAGTTGGTGATCTCGTCTGGAAAGTGATTTTACCGATTGGTTCAAGAGATAGAAAATTTGGGAAGTGGTCTCAGAGTTGGGAAGGTCCTTTTAGGATTACAATAGTAGTTCCCGGAAACTCTTATTTGGTGGAATCCGTACAAGGGACATTGTTACCTTGAGCTCTCAATGGCAAGTACTTGAAGAAATACCACCCGAGTGTGTGGCAAGAAGCCTAAGTAGGCAATGGCCGATATACGATTATCGCCCTTAGCACAAACATGGTCGATACATAATTGTCACCCTGAGAAAAATAAATGGCTGATGGAGTGTTGACATCGTCCTTAGAACAAACAAGGTACAAATTATTTTTCGGCATACAAGTTTTGCCGAAAAACAGGGGGGCATGTATTGACACTAGATTTTGGCATGGTCAAAAACTTAATTAAGATGACCTCAAATGAAAAAGGACCTTCGAGTTTGTATGCAAAAGTCAAAGGCAAACACTTTGCGGACTGATCTTGAATAAAAAGATGACGCGAGGGACCAGACACTTACCTGGATGGTGTCTGATGAGTCGCGTAAGTTATTCGGCCTTTGCCGGCTGAATAAAGCTTGCCGACCGCGGGAGTCTTGCCGAATCTGAAAGAAGAACTTGCCAACAAGAAGCTTGCCAGTGAGAGGCTTGCTGGGTCTGAGTAAAAGGCTTGCCGGTTCTGGATGCTTGTCGGTCTTAAGTGCTTGCCGGTTCTAAATGCTTGCCGGTCTTAAGTGCTTGCTGGTTATGAATTGCCAGCAAGAAGCTTGCCGGCGAGAGGCTTGCCGGGTCCGAGTAAAAGGCTTGCCAGTTCTGAATGCTTGCCGGTTCTAAATGCTTGCCGGTCTTAAGTGCTTGCTGGTTATGAATGCTTGCCGGTCTTGAGGCTTGCCGGATCTGAAAGAAGAACTTGCCAGCAAGAAGCTTGCCGACGAGAGGCTTGCCGGGTCCGGGTAAAAGGCTTGACGGTTATGAATGCTTGCCGATCTTGAGGCTTGCCGGGTCTGAAAGAAGAGTTTGCCAGCGAGAGGCTTGCCGGGTCTGACTAAAAAGCTTGCCGGTTATGAATGCTCGCTGGTCTTGAGTGTTTGCCGGTTCTGAATGCTTGCCAGTCTTGCGTGCTGATTTGGAATGCTTGCCGGATTTAGTGAAGATCCAACTAGAAGTTGGAGATGGGCCCTAAAAGTCATAAAGACGGCCTTAAAAGGAGAAGTGGCCTGCGTTGTATTATGCAGATCGTCGAGATGGACAAGTTTGATGTTGAATTCGTCTCCATCCGAGTTAGTATGCGATTTTTACAGCCCACGCAAAAGCAGGACAGAAGTATGGGACACATCCGAGCCAAATCCGAGTTGGACTAGAACTAGGACTTTGTAGGACGTGAATTGATGTAATATTCTTATAAGGGAAGCCTAGATGAATACTTTACTTGTACGGGAAGTCCAGCTGCCTCATATATATGTTGGGGGTGACGGCCGATTGAACAACACACAATCAAACAAATCAATATTCTACTTTTTCATCTATGTTTTATCTCTCCACCGTTTTTCTCTCTCGTTCTTTGCTGTTCCTCAAGTTTGAGAGCTGCGAATCTCGAGGCTCTAGGGGCGAGCGAATCGACCTAGGGCAGCCCATAGCTGCCGCACTCCCTGACGGGGTCCCTCCCGGGCGTGTGGGGTTTCGGGTCTGCAAAAGCGCCCGCCAAGTGTCTTGCATATCGCGCTGTCGGTCGGGTCTCCTTCGATGTGAGCTACGGTGCATCACCCCCGGCGTCGAGGGTACATGTGACGTGTTCGTGTGTCAACACTTGTACTTAAGAAAAATGGCACATGGCGTATGTGTGTTGACTACACAGATCTTAACAAAGCTTGTCCAGCTGATTCGTTTTCTCTCCCCCGTATCGACCAGATCATTGATGCCACGCTGGGTTATTAGAGCTTATGCCTCCTAGATGCTTATTCTGGTTATCATCAGATCAAGATGGCAGTCAAAGACAAAGATAAGACATCTTTTATCACACCTTTTGGGGCTTTCTGCTATGTTTCTATGCCTTTTGGACTCAAGAGTGCTCAGGCGACTTATCAGTGCTGTGTTCAAAATTGTTTTCACATTCAGATTGGGTGCACCGTTCACGCTTATGTGGATGATATTGTGGTCAAGTCAAGGAAGAAGGAGACTCTACTTGATGATCTGAAGGAAACTTTTGACATTCTCCGGGTCTACAAAATGATGCTTAACCCGGCCAAGTGAGTCTTTGGTGTGCCTATAGGTAAACTGTTGGGGTTTCTGGTCTCAGAGCGGGGCATTGAGGCTAACCCGGAGAAGATAAAGGCCATCACTTCGCTTTCTAAGCCGGCGTGTATCAATGACATCCAGCGTCTGGCGGGTCATATTGCGGCCGTAAGCCGGTTCATAAGTCGCCTGGGAGGGAAGGCAATTCCTCTATATCAGATGATAAAGAAGACATACCACTTTGTCTAGAGTGATGCTGCTAATCAAGCATTTGAGGCCCTTAAGAAACAGTTAGCTGAGCCGCCCATCTTGGCTGCTCCTATAGACAAAGAGCCTTTGCTCCTGTACGTGGCTGCTAATAACAAGGCAGTCAGTGTGGCAGTTGTCATGGAGTGCAAGGAGGCGGGTTAAGAGTGCCCAATTCAGCGGTCGGCTTATTATGTCAGTGAGGTATTAACCTAGTCTAAACAACAATATCCACATTGGCAGAAACTGGTGTTTGGGGTGTTCATGTTGAGTCGCAAGTTGAAACATTATTTTCTTGGACATCCTATTACTATGGTTAGCTCTGCTCCTTTAGGAGATATTATTCAAAACAGAGAAGCCACAGGCTGGGTTGCTAAGTGGGCAATCGAACTTGGACCTCATAATATGAAGTATGTGCCAAGAACAGCCATAAAATCTCAAGCTTTGGTGGATTTCATAAATGATTGGACAGAGTTGCAGACACCTGAGAAGAAGCCTAATAACACATTGGACAATCCACTTTGATGGGTCCAGGCAGTTGGAGGGCTCGGGGGCTGGAGTTATTTTGACTTCTCCACAAGGTGACAAGTTCTGTTACGTTTTAAGGTTAATGTTTCCTTGTATTAACAATGCAGCTGAGTATGAAGCACTGCTTCATGGTCTTCGTATGGCTAAGGAGATGAATTTAAGCCGGGTCAGATGTCTGGGCGACTTAGATCTAGTGGCACAGCAGGTCTCAGGCAAGTGGGATTCTAAAGACCCGCTCATGGCGGCTTATCGCCGGGCGGTTGATAATATTGCTGGTCACTTTAAAGGCTATCAGGTGGATCACCTTGATCGACGGAAGAACGAGGCGGCTGATGCACTGTCCCGGCTTGGATCTCAATGAAAGCCGGTGCCCCCTAATACATTCCTTGATGTTTTACATAATCCTTCGGTCAAGTTACCATCGGAGGAGGATCTTGCTATCCTTGACCCGGAGGCACAGTTGGTGGTGGCTCTTCACGCTATTCCTGATTGGATGCTACCTTATCTGGCTTATATGACTCATGGCGAGTTACCCGACGATGAAACTTTGGCATGGCAGATCACAAGGCGATCCAAGTCTATGGCCATTATCAATGGTGAGTTACATTGATGCAGTGTGACTGTTGTTTTCCAGCGTTGTGTCTCTCCTAAAGAGGGCCGTGAAATTTTGCAAGAAATACATGTAGGTGACTGTGGTCATCATGCCGGCTCACGATCACTTGTGGCTAAGGCGTTTCGTCATGGATTTTTCTGGTTAACAGCTCATGCAGACGCGGAGGATATTGTTAGTAAGTGTGATGGGTGTCAGAAATTTGCAAGACAAGCTCACGTGCCAGCTCAGGAATTGTAGATGATCCCAATCACTTGGCCGTTTGCGGTCTTGGGGCTTGCTATGGTTGGACCTTTCAAGAGGTCTAAGGATAAGAAGACCCACCTTCTGGTGGCGGTTAACAAGTTCACCAAGTGGGTTGAGGCAGAGCTGGTCAGCAATTGTGAGGCAGCTACTGTAGTCCAGTTTATCAAGAAGCTGATTTTCCTCTTTAGTTATCCTCATAGTATCATCACTTATAATGGGACAAATTTGTCTAAAGGTGCTACGAAAGAGTTTTGTCAACGAGAGCACATTCGGCTTGATGTTTCATCAGTTGCACATCCTCAGTCCAATAGTCAGGCAGAATGTGCTAACCAGGAGATCTTGAGAGGAATCAAGCCCCTGCTTATGGTTCCTTTGACGAGGAAACCAGGTTGTTGGGTGAAAGAGCTTCCTTCGGTTGTTTGGAGCATCAGGACCACCCCCAACAGATCAACGGGTTATACACCCTTCTTCATGGTTTATGGTGCTGAAGAAGTTCTCCCAAGTGACATTCATCTTGACTCACCCAGTGTGGCGGCTTATGTGGAGGTTGACAATGAGACGGCGCGTCAGAATGCATTGGATGCTCTTGAGGAAGAGCGTGATCTTGTGGCACCTCGTTCAGCGATCTATCAGCAAGACCTGTGTCACTATCACAGCCGTAGGATTCGAAGCTGGACTTTTCAAGAAGGTGACTTAGTGCTCCCTTTGATTCAAGATCAAATAGGGATGCATAAGCTTTCACCTCCTTGGGAAGGACCTTTTGTGGTCAGCAAAAACCTCAACAACAGGCACTACTAAATCATCGACATACAAGAGAACAAAGATTCCCGCACATCTGAGGAGGAGACCCGTCGGCCTTGGAACATTGCTCATCTTCGGCCTTACTACACTTGAGTCATTGGCTCTCATCATTGTATATACATTCATTGATGTACATAACTTTTTAGGATCAGCATAATAAAGCCGGCATCCCCAAATTTCAGGGCCTCTGTCGTTTCATCTCACATTTTCTATGCACGAGTCTTTATTGGTTGATCATAAGGTCATTTGGGGGCTGCCTGCTCAATGAGCATAGCTATTCTTACCCTCTTGATCGGCTTCCATGCCAAATTGTAGCTCATTTGGGGGCTTCCTACTCAATGAGCATAGCTATTCTTACCCTCTTGATCAGCTTCCATGCCATATCATCAGGTCATTTGGGGGCTTCCTGCTCAATGAGCATAGCTATTCTTACCCTCTTGATCGGCTTCCATGCCATTCATTAGGTCAATTGGGGGCTTCCTGCTCAATGAGCATAGCTATTCTTACCCTCTTGATTGGCTTCCATGCCAAATTATAGGTCATTTGGGGGCTTCCTGCTCAATGAGCATAGCTATTCTTACCCTCTTGATCGGCTTCCATGCCATACCATAAGGTCATCCAGGGGCTTCCTTCTCAATGAGCATAGCTATTCTTACCCTCTTGATCGGCTTCCATGCCAAATTATACGTCACTTGGGGGCTTCATGCTCAATGAGCATAGCTATTCTTACCCTCTTGATCGGCTTCCATGCCATATTCTAGGTCACTTGGGGGCTTCCTACTCAACGAGCATAGCTATTCTTACACTCTTGATCGGCTTCCATGCCATAGGTCGCTTGGGGGCTTCCTACTCAATGAGTATAGCTTTCATACCCACTTGACCGGCTTCCATGCCATAACTAGGTTAAACCTGCCTGTTTCAACTGCTACTCCACCAGGTGACCCGCCATACTCTTGACAGTCAATCTTTTAAATAAGACCTTGAACTCGTCAGGTTAAAATGGTGGCTTATGTCACGTGAGAGCCGGCTTATAGAGAGCTAGGATAAACTCACCAGTTTGCTGTAGTCTCTCCGCAATGTGGCCCATTCATACTCTTACCAGTCAATCTTTTCAATAATACCCTAAACTCGTTAAGGTTAAAATGACGGATTTATGTCACGTGAGAGCCGGCTTACGGGATGAAAGGCTATCATGCCAAGCTTCTTTGAAGCAAAAAAATGAGTTTTTTTTCAGAAACCAATCTGTTTTGGTCGTGCCTTACAAGCCGGCTTAACAAATATTTGATTTATACATACTCTCTATTTCTGTTTTGCAGAAGTTTTTTATAGATGAGAAGTTGTCGGGTCATATAAATCCGGGTTATATTGCTCTACATTGAGCCTATTGAGGCTATAAGCCGCCAAACTGATCTTTTCAAAGACTGGATAGGCCTATAAGTTGCCCTGGATTGTTGGGTTATTTAGCTCACCCTGGATTGGGACTATAAGTCGCCAATATAAGAAACTATTGGATCTTTTGCAGATTATATATCAAGCTTTCAAGAAATTTTGGCAAAGTTGAAAGACCAAATGTGCATATATAAGGCAAGATAAAAAATATTAAGTCGCTGAAGCATAATTTGCATAACATGCTCGAAGGCATGACAAGGCAATTAAAGTTTTAACTATGCTATTACAAGGCTATAGCTGAGCCCAAAAGTTTTTTCGATCAAGTGTTTCTGGAGTTGCATCACTCCGTTGAGCCGGACTCAGCACCGTCCAGGTTCTGACCAGGCGGGTTACTGTCATCATGGCGCCTTGAGGTAGAGGCCTCCGGGTCATCCCGTGCCGACTCTTCGCCGTCTACCATCTGGAGATCACCCGATGTCCAGTCGATGCTAGTTAATGCCTCAAAGGTCGTCTCTTCATTAAGAATAAGAGAAGGGTCAATATCAGGAGCAAAGATATGCTTACGCCGTTGAGGGGTTAAGTCCATAATCTCATGTGTCGGCGGCTTCATGCGAACATTGTTGCTGTCATAACCCACCTGATACTTGGATAGATCTGCTTCTTGTGCAAGTTGACACGCATGAGGCCTCATCTCTTTAACACATCTGGCAAAGTCGGCTTCTTTGAAAACAGATCCGTCATCAGTAAATTCCGGACACCCGCTAGCCATCTCTGCCGGGTCTAATTCTGATTGACACTCCTTCGCCCGGCTTAAAGGAACGATGGCTCCTATGTGGGCGGCTGACAGCTTCACCTCTTCAATCTGAGCCGGCACCGTGGATAGGTGATCTAGCATAGTTTTTATAAGTTTTGGGGGCTTCTTGCCATTCGATATAGCCACGAGTGCTCGCAGGCTTCCATCGTATAACTTTTCTGTCAAAGAGTACATGGCCTTCAGCTTCATCACATCGTTCTCTCCAAGGCTAGCACTCCTAGCACCTGTTAAAGCATGAGTCAGCAGGCGGGCTAACAATTATATTGCAAGTCGCTAGGCGGGTCAATGTAGCAAAATATATGTTGTACTTACCGAAGATGGTGGCCGTCATTTGAGAGATATGTTGTTTTAAGTCGGATGACTCTTCAGTCACCGGTTTAAGTTGAGCCTCAGCATCTTCTGCTCTCTTTAGAAGATTGGCCTTCTCAGTTTCCGAGGCGGCTCTTTCTTCATCAAATTTGGCCTTGATCTTCTCAACATTTTCCAGTGATGATTTTAGGCTTAATTCAGCCTTGGCACATTCACTTTGCTGTGTTTCCAGGTTTTTCTTCAACTCGGCGATGTTTGGCTCGCCCAGACTCAAAGCTTCCTACCAAGGGTGACAAGCAATGTTAAGATGGTTAAGTTCATATTCAACAATGGTATTTAAGTCCCAAGCACATTGCAAGCAATATACTTGGCACTTCGGGGATAATATAGGTCATTTCAATTTATATTATGACCCGGCTCAAAGATAAGCCGGCCCTTGGGGGCTACATATTTGGTTCTCACAAGTGATTGTAAGACCCAGCTCATCTTATCAAGATAAGTCGGCCCTTGGGGGCTACATATTTGGTTCTCACAAAAGATTGTAAAGACTCGGCTCATCTTATCAAGATAAGCCGGCCCTTGGGGGCTACACTTTGGAAATTTTTACAAGTCTCAAGCATACTCAATGTTATTCCTATACTTAAGACTTGGGGGCTAGTATGGACATATATATGCAAGGCTAAAGAGGGGTTCAATATACTGATACCTCATATTTCTGCTTCATCAAATTGATTAAGCCAACTTCTAGGTCCCGACTGGTGTGAAGGCGGTTTAAGTAACCAGCGTACAACTCGCCTGCACTGAATGAGGAATAACTTTTTAGATCTAGTTTGGCTTTGCCTTTTTCCAGTGAAGGTACTTCTTCCTTAGCTGAGTGCTTGGCTAGCATAGTGGAGGCTCCTGGCGCTGTATAACCTGTCCTAGTGATAGTAATATCATCAAAGTTCTTCTCAGGAGGAATTTCTTCAACTGGTTTGGTAAGAGTGGGACTTGGCGGGTCATGGCTGTCTGCCGGGTTTGCGCAGGTATCCATGGCCTTAGAAGGTGTTGCCTCAGTTTGTTTAGGCGGGTCATTTTGCTGGCTGATAGGGTCTTCAGGGTTTTGGATTGGGCCCTTAGGGGTCTCCAACGTCTGCTTCTCCGGATCAGAAGCTTCGGGAGCCTTGGAAGAGCCGCCCACCTTTTGCTTCTTGCTAGTTTTGGCCTTACCCCTGTGACAAGAGTACAAGTTTATGATTATGTGACAACAAGTTTTTATCAACAAATGAAAATACTTACCCTTGGGTGACAACGATGGCAGGAAGTTGTGTTCTAGTTGAGTCACCAGATGATGGAGGCATTCCCTGGTAGTTTGAATCAGAAGAATTAAGAGCTTGACGCATGAGACCGGCTTGTGGAAGGGATAGAGTCGGGCTGTGAGGCACCTCATTGCGATGTTTCCGGGGAGCCAGCGTGTTGGATAAGCCGGCCATGAGGTCTTCAGTGCCGCCACTCTGGGTTTGATGCCTTGACTCGTGCTGCTGTTTCTTCAAAAGAAAGTTGGTATCCAAATGAGCAAGACGGTGAGAAAATCTTACTTTTCGGATGACCTGCCGTGTTTTCTTTCTTGGCAAGGGTTCTGAGTCGGAGGAGATAATAGTTACCTCTGCTTCATTGTCCTGGCTCATCTCCACTTCGTCTTTAGAGGAATCAACATCAATAAGTTGCATAAAAAGAAGACCAAGGGAGTCAAGTTCTACCTCCGACTCATCTAGCTCCAGAAGCTCTTCAACCATTTGTTTCTTACGGTGACCCGTGCCACGAGATTTTGTTGCTTTAGTCTTCTTAGTGGGCGGGGGGGCTGTTAGCTTCTTTTTCCAGAAAGAAGAGTCAGCCTGTATACATATATGAGTGAGAGTTTAAAGAATATGAAGCACAAGAGATAGAGAAACAAAGATGAAGATTTTTTCAAATTACTTACAACCGGAGTCGGGGTTAAGAGTGCAGAAATGATTCAGTCCCGCTTTGCTGCAAGCCTCTAGAGGTTCCCCAAGCAGTCTCTTAACTGTGTCATTGATTTCTTTATTAGTCAGATGTGTTTGGTTACAGCACTGCGGGTCCTTCGTATCATCAGTATATTGGCACATTAAGCCATCGCGCTGACTCAGTGGTAAAATCCTCCATGCGACCCAGCAGCGGGTCAGATCAACTCCAGTTAAGCCGTTGGCTATTAAAGCCCTTATCTTTGAAAATGGGCGAGCATACCAAGCGCAGTTTATGGCAGGCAATCGACCCGGAAGCTCGCTGTTGGTGCTGAGCCGGTAGGGGCGATAATCCGGCAAGGTATTTTCTCCAGCTGGAGTGGTGTCCTTGCAATAGAACCAAGTATAGTTCCAGTCCTTGGGGTGGCTGGGCAGTGCGGCTGAGGGAAAGGTTATGTCTCTCCGCCTCTTGATGGAAACACCTCCAAGCTCAAGACTGGGTCCGTCTGACATCTCTGTCTCGCGGTTGATATAAAAGAAATCTCTAAAGAGATCAACAGTGGGCTCTTCTTGAAGGTACACTTCACAAAATTCTTGGAAGTGGCATAGGTTGGAGACGAAGTTGGGTCCGATGTCTTGAGGATGAAGCTTGTAAAAATGCAGAGCGTCCTGGAAGAATTTTGACCCGGGCGGTGAAAAGCCACGGAGGAGGTGATCCGAAAAAATGACGACTAACTTCACCCTCTCCGGGTTGAGGAGTAGTTTCAGGACCGGGAACCCGCTAGTGGATAACCTCTTTAGCCGGCAAGACCCCCATGTCCACATACTTGTTTTGCGTGAGCTCGAAGACTCTAGAGGCAACCAAGTAGCAAGAAGTGGGAGGTGATTGACCGGGTTAAAAACCTTTGACCAAGGAATAAAGATATGGCGGGTTAAAATTGCAATGCTATGCTGCCCAAATGATTACATGATTTTTCAGCAATAATGAGCTAGTTATGGTTAAAAGACCACACATTGCGGTGAGCCATTAAGAAATTATAAGCCGCCCTAGCCATGGAGTGAAGTAACTATCAGGTTATGAGAACATGGCGGGTTAAGTTATGAAAGTAAGTTGGCAGCATGATTGGCGGGTTAATTGAAAGAAGCAATTTTGGAAATTCTTGGCAAGTTACAAGTTCATTGTTAAGCCGCCCGAAAAATAAAAGGCGGGTCAATTATCAGTGGATCCAAGATTGCTGAATTTCGCTAAGTATGGGGGAAACAGGTTTCACAGTTTAGAGCTTTATTTACGGATCTGTGAATGGTGCAAAAAGGAAAATAATTGCTAGACCTAAAAGAGGCAGCGGCAGAAAGGCTAACAGGTTATATATTGATTTTGAAGAGGAAGCCATCTACACAAGATACACGGTGAAGGCTAAATTGCTACCGTACTATTCCTACTTCGTTTTGAATTGAAATAACAGTTCTAGCCAGAAGAACAAGAAGAACCTAGATGAACGCTGATGAACTCTATGAACTCGGATGAACTAATGCAGATCTGAGAGAGGAGAAGGATGATACCTGACGGTGTTGAAGGAGAGAGGACGCGCACCGCTGAGCTCTGGTCACAACAAGTTGATGCAGTGGCCTCGACGGAGTAGCTGGTGAAGTTCGGCTAGGGCGGTGGAGCTCCGATCGCGGTGGTCTCTATGAGGAACAAGAAGAGGTGGAGGCGACGGGGGTAAAAGTGAAAAAGGGGCCACCCCCCGTGCCTATTTATAAGGGAAAGGTGGAACAGTAAAATGGCAGACCCGATAATAGAGGAGACATCATAACTACTATAACAAAAAGGGCGCCTCGATTTTCGGAATGGTTGATTAATGCAAAGATCCGTTGTGACATCATATGGTTTTTTAATGAATTTATGAAGATGACGTCATCCCTTTATATGGCGGGTTATGAAGATCTGTTCAAGGATGAGTTTTAGAAGAATCAAAGAAGACTCGCCAACCAGAGACAGCGAAGATTGACATGAACAAGTTCAAATCAATCTGGGGCCTAATGTTGCAGATATAACCCCACGGTGTAACCCGCCCAGGAGGGGCCGGGTTACGCTGTTGGCGACTCTACGATGAAGCTTAGACAGGCCCAAGAAGCCAAGATGTGAAAGCCTGGAGGCGGCTTATGAGGCGGGCCGACTTAAGGCCCAAGACTCGGAGATGGTGAATGACCCGAAGGTGTAAGCCGCCTAATGGTGACTTGCCTAGCAAGGCAAGGCGACTTAGAACCAGGGTTGGTCACGGAGTTTGACCCGACCTGGACTCTTGTAAGCCCACGACCTCGACCTGTGTATATAAAGGCGAGTCCCTGCAGCGGGTAAAGTTAAGTTACAATCCATCGATAGCTAAGTCAAGCAATTCCACTCCCTTGTAATCGATATTCAAGCAATACAACTCAAAGCAGGACGTAGGTTTTTACCTCGATTGTGAGGGGCCGAACCTGGGTAAACTCGTGTATTTCGTCCCGCTCAACCCCTTCAAGCTAATCATTGTAGTGATGGCTCCACACCTAAGTCCTTTTGCTAGTGCATCTGCCGTGTTAAACCCACGACAGTATTTTAAAATAATTTTATTTGAATTTTAAATGCAATAGTAGCACTGTTTGAATTTTGTGGTTTTGTGTGAATTTTATTTGAGTTTGGAAAATAGTCCATGTTTTAGGATTTATTTTTTTGAACATTTTGATATATTATATGCCTATGTAAAAGTTTTATTTATTTTCTTCTTTTTAGTTTTCTTTTTTGTCTTTTGTTAAAAAAACGAAGCCGGTCCAGCTAGCCAAAAATCGGCCCACAGCCGCTGCCCCGCGCCAAGTCCGCTTCACGTCGGTCACCCGCCCGCACGCATCTCTCTCTCTCTCTCTCTCTATCTATCTATCGATCTCTCTCTCTCTCACGCGCGCCTATCACTCACAGCAGGGCCCCAACATCATCTTCTTCCCCTCCCGCATGCCAGGCACTGCCGGAGCGCGCCGAACCACCGTCGAATCCCGGATTCGCCAGGATCACGATCCCTGGCTTTCCCCTCGCGCACGCTCATGCCCTATAAGTACCGCTTTGTCTGCTCCCCCGATCCGCCTTTAACCTCGCCGCCGAACCTCACCCCAGCTCGCGCCCTCGCCCAACCGATCTCCACCACCAAAGCTTCGGGCACCGCCTATTTCGTCGCCGTTGAGATACCCCGAGGCCTATATTTTTTGCTCATAGCCCCCCCTTGCCGTCGCCTACCTTTTTGACATGACCTCACCTCTTCTTCACTGCTGCAGCGTCATCTTCGAGCTTGCACGCCTTCACCGGAGCACACAGAGCACCGAAGCTCTTCGAGCATCGCCCCGCCGTCGGCCGTCGAACTTGACCTTCCCCAACACCACCATTCGGACCCCTCGACGCACCGCACCTCCCCGTATCCTTCCCTGACTCCGAGGACCGCCGTATCCACCGCCCCGTTCGACCCGAGCCGCCGCCACCATTCGTCTTCATCGCCGAAGTCGCCTGCCACCCGCTGTAAGCCGCCGCACGCCTCGTCCGTTGGATCATAGATCAACCGTGTAGATTATATTAGGTTTGATTATTATTATTAGTAGTAGTAGTAGTAGTAGTAGTAGTATTTATGAAGAGGTACGCGATTAACCGCGGTTGTTTATTAAACCATGCGGTTTTAGTTAAACCAATCTTCGGTTTTCTTTTTATTTAGCCATCGCCATATAAGCCCCGCAGCGCACCGCGTTTCCAGTGGCCGATCCATAGGCTTTTTGTTTTTTTTGATCTGTTTTATTTTCAGAATTAGTTCTGATCTGAGATCTTTAATATCTTTTAGGATTTTATTTTTTTCAAGAATTCCAATTGCACTGTGTCACAAGTTTTATGAAGTTTTTGATGGTTCACTTAGTTTTCAAATTTGAGTAGACTAAATTTGAATTCTATGAAATTTGTTCAAATCACTATTTATGCCATATCTTGAGTTTTAAAATATTTTTTTGATTGATTCTTTTTGCTATTATTTTGTTATTGTTTTATTTATCCAATAGCACATAGTGACTTATTTTTTGTTTATTTTAAATTAGGGTTTTAGCAAAAAAAAGTAATGTTTTATTTATAGTTTTGCTTTAGTCTTTTCTTATTTAGTTTTAATAGTTTTAAATTATTTATTTTTGTCACTTTTGACAATTAGTTTTATATTTCTGTTAGTCAACAGTACACAACTTTTATAGGATTTTAAAATTTATTTGCTTTTTTTGCTTTAAAACTAGTTTAGGTCATAAATTGAGTTTTATAAAACCTTTTTATTTATTTCATTTTGCTAGTTAAAACTCTAGTCAAATTCATTGTCTTTACTTAGTTGTTTTACATTTTCTTTTCTGTTAATTTATTAGTTTAGTGTTTTCTTTATTGTTATTTTTTTAGTTAGGACAAAATTATTTTTGTTGTGACGACAAGTCCTAGAGTATTCTTTAGTGTTTTCCTTTATAGTTTTCTTAGAAGTTTTTCTTTGAATTTTTATTTGGTTTTCCTCTTGATTTTTTACTTATTATTTTTTATTGTTAATTTGAGTGCTAGGATTTTCTTGCTAGAATATATGCTTATGTGAATGTCATGTTTGTTATTATAGATTCCATCGGAGAGTGACGTATAGTGCTATCAAGTTTTGTGAGAGTGTCATAACTTCATCAACTTACTAGGCAAGTTCACTTTGGCCATATTATTCATACCTATGTTTTTATTGCATTTACTTTCACCATTCATAATCCCTCCAGTAGTGATATTGAATTCTTGTAGTTGAGTAGAGTGCATGAGGTAGGAACCCATCTCCCTATTATCAAGCCCCGGGACGTTACATAGGTTTAATGCTACGCTATAGTAGATGGGGTTTGGTAAGAGTGCTCGAGAGTGGTCTGAGGAGGAGGGATTTACGTCAACGACGACAACTTCATGATGATTCTACATCAATGATGACAACTCCATGATTTCATCTTCAAGGCCTGCATATTGAAGACCTCAAGATTTCAAGACTTGAGACAACACTTCAATACACACTACTGGGTGGACAGGTTGTGAGGCACCCTGGAGTACCCAATGGATGATCTAGCAAGCTGGAGTAGGCCAGTACTCATGAGGAAAGTTCCACCCAGACTCAAAGAGACGAAAGAATACTTCATGCTCGAAAGCTTACCTCTGCAGCCACAAGTCACTATGGGCTCTGGCTTGGTTGACCTTAGTTGTGACTCTTGCTGGGACGGTGCTAGCAGATGTAGAACTACGGTAGGATTGGATGGGCACCGGACAGTGGTCAGGGGAACTCTTCGGAAGACCATGTTTCATTCGTCCAGTTCTCAAACACCCTGCACCGCGAGGACATAAAGGAGGGAACGATTCTTGTGGGTAAAGTGCACAACACTTGTCGGTGCAACAAACACTGGGTCTATTGCCCAGGCCGTGCACAGGCCCGAGATCAAGATTGCAACATCCAAGACAAGGCCAAGATGAAGAGATAGGCTCTTTGAGGAATCAAAGGGCAGGTTAAGAAGACCAAGTCAAGCCAAGGAGCAAGACACTGCTAAGGGAAAACCTCCCTTGCTGGGCAGGAGAGCCTGGCGAGGTCAAGGTTGCCCCGGAAGAAAGCCTCAAGACCGCCCCGGCAAGCCCGCCGGGTCCTACGAAGGCAAAACTACCCCGCCAAGGCTTCATCGCTCCACCTCACAGCGACGCAAGTCATCGATCGGTAAGGTGTCAAGCCCCAAAGTGACTAAGTGGCTGTCTTTTGCCACATGGCAGCCATTTCCTATAGGAATCACCTCCAAATGACACCCGTCCAGCGACGTGTCATGCAAACAGGAGAGAAGGTGGCCAAACAGCCTGGCAGGCCATGATGTGACACTAAGTGGCGCATTTAATGTACTCTGCTCTGCCTGCAGAGTTAGGTATGATAGCATTGTTTGCTATCTAATCAGCACACAATGACTGATTTGCCACTGTGGTGGCCCCTTGATCTATAAAAGGAGGCCCATGGCAACCATAGAAAGGATTCGGAACCTTGTACGCTCATACGCGTGTAGCTGCTCTCGCCCCAAGGCAACCCTACCGGGCAAGAGCGCTGCATTTCCACCACCATCCACCATCAATCCACCAAACCAGAACTAGGGTTTTACGCCTCGCGGCAGCCCAAACCTGTATTATCTTTGCCGCGCTGCGCTGCCCTCCTCCGCTCTTTGTGCAACGTGCTCAGTCCCCCTGCCGAACCAAAAGGGGCTCGTGGCCCCATAGGTGGTCGTGGTTTCCCACGACATCTTTGGCACGCCATGTAGGGGGAAGTGCTTGTGCGAACCCGAGACGTGTACGTAGCGCGTCATCTTCACCGCCATCTTCTTCATCAATGGCTCCATCATCCATGGTGCCCAAGAAGAAGCCCAGAGCCGTGGCTCATCCATCCACCTCGAAGGCCCAGCCACACGTGACTGCTGACGCCGCGGGGGCTACGGGGGCACCTAGGGGTGTGGATGCGGCAGGGGACGTGGTCGTTGCAGGCGGCGTCGTTACCACCTCCCCTGCGGTCGAAGCAGGAGTAGGTGGCACCAGAGAAGGACAGCACCAACAACATCCCAGCGGCCATGCCCACGAGGTACGGGAGGAGACATCATTCCATCTGCACCTCCCCGTCCGGCCGAGGGGCACAGCCGCAGCGGGGGTACTCGCTCTGGTGGGAATCGCATCTCCCCGACCGCTCCCGCCGCGGGTGCGACTGCAGAGCATGCGCTACCCCCGGAACGAGCCGACCCAGCTGCTATGCTAAACGGAGCAGCTAGCCCTCAAGCGCCTCCACCTCATCACCACACCATCCAGGCGGCTAGCTCGCGAGGACGAGAGCACGGCGCGACCGCTACCGGCACCGTCAGGGGCCGGGCGACGTTACGATCTTCATCGACATCCAAGACAAGCACCGCTTCGGAGGCCATGGTGTGGGCCCAGCTGCTGTTGAAATTCCCGCCGGCAGCCGATCAGATGGATGAGTGGAGAGCCACCATTTAGAGTCTGATTGGCTTCATCGAGGCGGAAGGATCGCAGCGGGCTGTCCCACCACGGCCTCCCCAGGCAAGGACAACGGCCCACACTACTGACCGTGCAGATGGGGCCACTCCTATGGTGCACTCCCCTCCACGGCAGCCAGCGCGGGAGCCGCACAACCAAGAACACGACGATGTCTCGATGGCTTCGTCTGACTCTCGAGCGCGTCAAGGCCAACGACGAGTCCTGGAGGACAGGCAGTGGGAAGGAGCGCGTGTCACCATCGAGCGACACCGCGATGCCCGCCGCTAGTCCGACAGGCGCGATGGCCCCGACGTCGACGATCCCGCACTCGCTGAAGGTGGGTACCTTCCTTTCGAGGCTGGGTGCCCTGCCTTCACCCGCGAGCTACGGCAAGTCCGTTGGCCGTCCACTCGCACGTTCAAGCCGGAGATACCAGTGAAGTATGACGGGAGACTAAACCCGGTAGAGTTCTTGAGCATCTACACCATCGATGTTCAAGCTGCCGGGGGAAGAGATGACAAGCTATTCGCCAACTACTTCCCTTTGGCACTCAAGCCAAATGTGAGGTCTTGGCTGATGCGCCTACCGGAGAACTCCATTTTGACCTGGGCTGACCTGTGCCGTGAGTTCGTTGGCGCCTTCACGGGCGGCCATCAAGAACCAGGGCGGCCCAGTGACCTGCAGCTTCTCCCACAGAAGGAAGGCGAGAGCCTGCGGAAATACATGCAGAGATTCAGTCAAGTCCACAGGAATATTCCAGACATCCACCAGGCAGCTGTGATAGCTGCATTCCAGTCCACCATGCGCAATCATCGGATACATTCCAGGATGAACATTCAATTGCCCAAGACTGTGAAGGACCTTTACACTCTAGTGGATAAGTGTGCTCGAATAGAAGAGGGGAGGAAGCTCCCCGGAGAAGAGGATGGCATCGACATCTATTAAGAGGACGATGACGAGGCCACCAGTCAAAAGAAGAAGAACAAGAAGCGCAACAAAAGGTGCAAGGACAAAGCAGTGATGACCGTTGAGGGATCGGGCATGCCTAGTACTGGCAAGAAAGCCAAGGCTAAGATACCCGGCAAGGAAGTTGCCGTGTGCACTGATTGCCGGGAAGCCGCGGCTGCCGAGAAGGCTAGGAACGGCGATGGCCCATACTGCAAGATCCATCGGACCAAGGGCCATGATCTCCAGGAGTGTCATCGGGTTGAGCAGCTTGTCAAGAAGCAGAGGGCTAAATATGAGAAGCGAGATAAAGAGAAAGGTCAGAATGGCGCTGGCGAAAAGGGCCGGGGTGGCGGAGCAAGCCGCCCCGACAAGGCTCCTCAGAATCAAGGGAAACCCGCCAGAGGCCGTGAGAAGGAGGATTGCAACGATGAGAGTGATGGAGGAGATGAAGAGGAAACCAGCGAGCAGGAATTCCAGAAAGCCACTGACGCCCCGTAGTCAATGCCGGGGAGCCAGCGGCAGACTCTTGGAGGCCGCTCAAGTGGTCCCGCACGCCCATCATCTTCGACAAAGAGGACCACCCTGACCGCACCACCGCGGTAGGATGCTTGCCGTTGTTGGTATCACCAACAATCTGCAACCTCAAAGTCACAAAGATGTGGTTGACGGCAGAGCCAGGTTGAATCTGATTTCTTCAAAGGTCATCAGCAAACTCCAGATAGCGGAAGAAGAGCTCAAGGTTACTGGTACGTTTCAAGGAATCAACCCCCGCAGGAGTCATCCTAAGGGGAAAATCACGTTGCCGGTGACATTTGGGGGAGAGTTGAATTACCGGACTGAGAAGATCGTGTTTGATGTGGTTGACCTCCCCCTGCCATACAATGCAATCCTTGCACTACTAGGAAAATGCTTATACACAGTAGCATAGTAGTAGCACTGTAAAATAGTAACCGCTGCTGCTATTTAGCAGTAGCGCTTTTCCTAGAAAGCGCTACTAGTAAAACTCTAGTAGTAGCACTGGGAAGCAAAAACGCGCTACTACTATGTGGGACCAGACGAGGCCACCAACGGTCGCTGGAGTTGTAGCGCTGTACAGAAACAAGCGCTACTACTAACAGTTTAGTAGCAGCGCTTGATTGTACTGCGCCGCTACTGCTAATGGGCCCCACTTAGTAGTAGCGTTGTTCCAGGAGAGCGCTACTACTAAGTCCCATAGCAGCAGCGCTTTTTGCTAAGCAGCACTACTGCTAGTTGCGGCTGGTGCCACCTTTTCCACCCCCTCCCCCTCCTCCCCCACTTTGCCCTCTCTCCCCCTCCTTTCCCCTCTCCACTCTCCACTCTCCACCATTGTTTCTCTTCTTCTCTCTTCCTCCTACCTCTCTTCTCTCCTCATTAATGGCACCCTCCTCCATAAATGGCCTCTCTCTTTCTCCTACACCTCTCTTCTCTCCCCCATTAATGCCCCCCTCCACCATAACCCCTCTCCATTAGTTAGCTAGCTAGATTCACCTCTCCTCCCAACAACTAGATCTAGCTAGCTATTTAGCCAACCACACGTGCTCTCTCGATCATTCTCTCTCATCATCTAATTAACCGGGCATGCTCTCGGTCTCTCTCGGGAGATATATAGGTGAGTAAAAAGTTGTTCATTTCAAGAATGGGAATATGTGTGTGAATGAGAATATGTGTGTTTGGGATATATATATGGAGAGATTTGTGCAAGTGACATGCCCTCGAGTTGCTTATGTTTTGCCAAAATGTCGATTTATTTCCGTTTCGGTGAATTTCGAGCAAACTCAATAAGTCCTATTTTTAGGCAAGGTCATGCCAAAATTTTATATATATGACTTTGAAGCATGCATTATTTATTTTATAACCCTTTTGCTTGTTATACCGTGCAGTCGGTCATGAAGGTGAGTGGATGGAAGGTGGAGCGGTACATGCAATCCGCAGTGATGGACATGTATGCAAATAATCGGACTAGGATTAGATGTCCGTGTGCAAGACGCAAGGAAGGAGTCCTTTTGGACCCTTTTGATCGTGGCACTTTGAAGGCGCACCTGCTGATGAATGGTTTCATGGATGGCTATACTCAGTGGATAAGTGAAGAAGATGATGATGATGAGGACGTCCACATGGCAGGGAATAACGACATGGGGCTAGACGAAGAGATGACCGATCGACATGAAGACGATGGCGCCGGACATGTCGGCGGGGAAGAGTCCAAAAATGACAACGGCGGCGGAGAAGATTCCGGACACGGCGAAGAAGAGTCCGGACATGGCGGAGAAGAGGCAGCGGTCACGCCGCAGTCTTCGACGGTACTAAGTGCAGTCGTGCAGGACCCTCATGTTCGAGACCTCCTTCACAAGAGTACGCCTAGCGAGAGAGTTGCTTCTAGAGAGGAGGCCAAGCTGGCGCAACTTGAAGTAGACTCAAGGACTCCATTGTATGATGGTTGCGATCCTGAGGTGACCCGCTTGAGTTTCACGCTCGAACTTCTAAGGACGAAGGCCGAAAACAAATGGACAGACAAAAGCCTCGATGAGCATTTGAAGTATCTACATAATAAAGTTCTTCCCGCAGGGAACCTGTGTCCTACTAGTGTCGAGGAGGCCAAGAAAATCATTTGCCCTTTTGATTTGCCGCACATTAGGTACCACGCATGCATCAACGATTGCATCATTTATCAGGGGGAGCACGCGGAAAAAACCAGCTGTCCAGTGTGCAATGCTTCTCGATACAAGAAGGCAAGAAAGAAAGCTCCTCAGAAAGTTGTATGGTACTTTTCGATCACTCCCCGTCTGCAACGGTATTTCATAGATCCTAAGGAAGCAAAGCTCATGCGTTGGCACGCGGAGAGGAAGAAGCCCGACGATGGAGATGATCCGAGGCTGAGACACCTCGTAGATGGTAGCCAGTGGAGAGCATTCAACGCCGTATATGGATTTGCTGCAGAAGATCCAAGGGACATCATGCTTGGTGCGAGTACCGATGGCATGAATCCGTTTGGAAACCAGAACACCAACCACAGCACATGGCCCGTGTTTGTATGGATGTACAACCTCCCCACATGGAAGTGCATGAAGACAAAGTACATACACATGAGCATGCTGATTCAAGGACCGAAACAACCGGGAAATAGTATTAACCTGTATATGGGGCTTCTGCAAGAGGAGCTAGACACGTTATGGAAAACACCGGCATCGACATGCGACGCCAGCAAAGGAGAATATTTCCATATGAGAGCCGCACTGATGACGACGGTGCACGACTATCTCGGTTACGGGTACACCTCAGGCCAGGTGTGCCATGGTTACTGCGGATGCATGAGGTGCATGGATGATACAATGTCTCAGCAGCTTACGTCAATGGAAGATGGCGGGTTCAAGAAAATTGTGTACATGGGGCATCGTAGATGGCTCGAGAAGGATGACCCGTGGAGAAAGCGTGGAGATCTATTCAATGGGTTGGCTGAGCTTCGAGGACCTCCACGTAAGAGGAGCGGCGCCGAAATCGACGAGCTATTGAGAAACTTGGAACAATGCCCCATGCCGGGAAAGATCAAAAAGGCGCCGGAGCCGATGCTGAAGGTATGGAAAACGAGGTCTGTTTTCTGGGACTTGGAGTACTGGCCCAATCACGACACGCCTCATTGCCTTGATCAGATGCATATCACAAAGAATGTCCTCGAGAGCTTGCTTGGCACACTGATGAACATGCCGGAGAAGACCAAGGATGGGCCGAAGGCAAGGAAAGACTTGGAAGATTTGAAGATCAGGAAAGAGCTCCACCGTAAAAAGTCGATGGAGGAGACAGAGACGGAGGAAGGGGAAAGGGGCAGAAAAGTTAACAAGAAGGAGGAGAATTATTGCCCCCCTTCTTGCTTCACCTTAAGTGCGAAGGAGATCAATCAATTCATCAAGTGCCTTATGGGAATCAAAGTCAGTTCCGGTTACTGTGGGAAGATAAGCAGATTTCTAGACCCCAAGAAGAAAAGGTTCAGCGGGATGAAGTCTCATGACTGTCACGTGATGATGACGCAGATACTCCCGGTTGCCATTAGAGGGATAATGGACGAGCATGTCCGTGACACACTTACTGGTCTCTACAACTTCTTCGACGTTATATCTCGAAAGTCCATAAGTGTGAAGTAGCTCCGAAGGCTATAGGAAGAGATCATTGTCATACTATGTGAGCTTGAGATGTACTTCCCGCCCGTGTTCTTTGATGTCATGGTGCATCTGTGTGTCCACATCGTGGACGACATCATCGACCTCGGGCTGACATTCCTTCACAGCATGATGCTGTTCGAGAGGATGAATGGGGTCATGATTGTGGTTGATGCATCTGCCGGAGGATTCTATTTCTTCCTGGTCAGATCTGTGCCATCAGTTTGTTGGCGCCTTTGTTGGAGGCCACCAAGCTCCTGGCCAAGAGAGTGATTTGCACATCATCCCTCAGAAGGAGGGCGAGTCCCCGCGCAAGTTTATGCAGAGATCCAGCTGGGTGCAATACAATATTCCTGACGTTCATCCTGCCGCTATCATTAGCGCGTTCCATCAGAACGTGCGTAACCGCAGGATGCGGGAAGATCTGGCAATGAACAAAGTCAGGAGTGTTGCCGAGCTTTACGCTTTGGCCGACAAGTGCGCTCGAGCTGAAGAAGGGAGGAGACTCCCTGGCGAAGTTGTTGGCGCGGCGGGCGAATCAGAAGAAGAAGATGCCGCGACGGGAGAATCAGAAGAAGAAGATGCCACGGCTCCGTCAAGGAAAGGCCGGCGGCGAAACAGGAAGCGCGGAAGCAAGGCCGTGCTTGCTGTCGAGGAATCCGGCAATCCTGGCGCCGCCAAGAAGGCCAAGGTTGGCGACCCCGGCAAGGATCTTGCCGGGTGCCCTTCCTGTCAGGCCTTGGCGGCTGCCGACAAGTCGGAGAACTCCGGCAAGCAGTATTGCAAGATCCATCGCACTAAGGGCCACGATCTCCAGAACTGCCGGCAAGTTGAGCAGCTTGCCGAGAAGCAGAGGGCCGAATACGAGAGGCGAGACAAGGAGAAGGCCCAAGATGGTGCTGAGGGGTCCGGCAAGAAACGCGGTGGCCGAGGGGGTCGCCGCGCCAAGGCCAACCAGCAGAAGGATCGGCCTGCTCGGGGCCGAGATAAAGAAGGAGATGATGATGAGGAAGATGATGAATCCAGTGAGCAGGAATTCCAGAAGGCTACGGAGGCTATGTGCATTGATGGGGGTGCCTCCCTGCATTCCTCCCACCGCCAACTTAAACAGTGGATGCGGGAGGTTAATGCGGCAGAGCCATCCGCCGATGCATGTAGGCCTCTGAAGTGGTCCAGCACGCCTATCATCTTTGACGCCGAGGATCACCCTGATCGCACAACTGCGGTCGGGTGTTTGCCATTGTTGGTTTCCTCGACAATTCGCAACCTCAAGGTGACGAAGATGTTAGTTGATGGCGGGGCCGGCCTAAACTTAATCTCACCAGATGTGCTCACAAAGCTTCAGATTCTCGACGAAGACCTCGAGGAAACGGGTACGTTTCAAGGGGTCAATCCGGGAAGAACCCAGCCTAAGGGCAAGATCACGCTGCCGGTAACATTTGGCAGCGAGTTTAACTTCAGGACCGAAAAGGTGGTGTTTGATGTCGCCAAGATCCCCATGTCATACAATGGGATCCTTGGTCGGCCAGCGCTGGCTAAGTTTATGGCGGCATCACACTACGCGTACAATGTGTTGAAGATGCCCGGGCCGTTGAGCGTCATTACTATCCATTTCGATAAGAAGGACGTGCTCATCTGTGCCGATCAATTTTACCGGGAAGCAGTTGTAGCACCTGACGTCAAGGCACCTGCTCCTGCCACTGGAACTCCCGGGGGGAAGAAGAATACCGGCAAGAACCTTGGCGTGAACTCCGGCAAGCGCACCTCCTCGGAGTGCTGCGCTTTCGTCGAGGACGCACCAGAGAGTTCCACCGGCAAGAACAAGAAGTCCAAGGCTGCCCCGCCGGAAACCAAGAAGGTGCCTGCCAGGGAGGACGGAACGGGGGGAACTTTCACCATAAGTTCCACCCTAGATGACAAATAGGAAAGCGCGCTCGTTGCTTTCCTGTGGGCGAATGTCGACGTGTTTGCGTGGCAACCGTCTGACATCCCCGGCGTTCCCAGGAAAGTGATTGAGCACCACCTTGCTGTCTGTCCTCATGCGTGGCGCGTCAAGCAAAGGGTGAGGAAACAGGCCTTGGAGCGGCAAGAATTCATTGCCGAAGAAATTAAGAAGCTGGAGGCGGCAGGA
Source organism: Thinopyrum elongatum (assembly GCA_011799875.1). Lineage (NCBI taxonomy): Eukaryota > Viridiplantae > Streptophyta > Magnoliopsida > Poales > Poaceae > Thinopyrum > Thinopyrum elongatum. Next base: position 284,680,251 of record CM022300.1, read on the forward strand.
CTGGTCAAAGGAGTGCTTCATCCAACCTGGTTGGCCAACCCGGTTGTAGTGCGGAAAGCGAATGGGAAATGGGGGCTTTGTATCGATTATACAGATATAAATAAAGCTTGTCCAAAAGATCCTTTTCCCTTGCCGCGCATCGACCAGATTGTGGATGCCACCGCTGGTTGTGATCTCCTGTCCTTCCTTGATGCCTATTCAGGGTATCATCAGATTTTTATGGCAAAGGAAGATGAAGAGAAGACCGCCTTTATCACCCCATGTGGTACGTATTGTTTCATACGAATGCCTTTCGGGTTGAAAAGTGCTGGTTCAACATTCGCCAGAGCAATCCAGATTGGTTTTGAGCCACAACTCCATAGAAATATGGAGGCATATATGGATGATATAGTGGTCAAAACTAAGGATAAAGCAACGCTCATTCAAGACCTAGAAAAACATTTGCAAACTTGCGCAAGATCAACTTGAAGCTCAATCCTGAGAAGTGCGTGTTCGGTGTTCCTTTCGGCAAGCTCCTCGGATTCTTTGTATCTTGCCGAGGAATCGAAGCGAACCCCGACAAGATCAAAGCCATTGAGAAAATTGAAGCGCCGAGACGCATCAAGGATGTGCGTCGTCTTGCCGGCTGTGTTGCTGCTCTAAGCAGGTTTATTTCCAAATCTGCTGAGTGCGCCCTGCCCTTCTTCAAAATTTTGAAGAAGGCAGGTCCAATGAAATGGACTCCAGAAGCGGAGGCAGCGCTGCAAGATTTGAAGAAATACCTTTCTTCTCAGCCGACGCTAGTCGCGCCTAAACCACAAGAGCTGTTGCTGCTGTATCTGGCGGCAACGAATCAAGTGGTTAGTGCTGCGCTGGTGGCGCAGAGAGAAGCTGATGAGGAAGCAACACCAGTAGCAGGACAGCCAAGTGACGCGGCAAGATCTTTCCCGGCAAGGGTTGATCCCGGCAAGACAGGATCTGCGCAAACAGAAGAACCCGTGCAGAAGAAGAAGGTGGTGCAGCGCCCAGTTTATTTTGTTAGCTCCCTTTTACAAGGAGCTAGGTCAAGATATTCTGGTGTGCAAAAGTTGCTTTTCGGCCTCCTTATGGCCTCAAGAAAGCTGCGCCATTATTTTCAAGCACATGAGATCACCGTCGTCACTCGCTTTCCGTTGCAACGGATTTTGCAAAACCCGGAGGCAACCGGCAGGATTGTGGAGTGGGCGTTGGAATTGTCCAGCTTTGGCCTCAAATTTGAAAGCACTTCGACAATTCAGAGAAGGGCCTTGGCGGAGTTCATTGCAGAATGGACCCCGACGCCAGACGAAGAAGTTCAAGAAACAAGTCTCCCCGGCAAGGAAACCGATCAGCAATGGGTTATGTACTTTGACGGGGCTTTTTCGCTGCAAGGCGCCAGTGCTGGCGTGCTGCTTGTCGCACCCACCGGGGAGTACCTCAAGTACGTAGTCCAAATGCATTTTCCCCGGGAGAGTTCAACCAACAACACTGCAGAATACGAGGGTTTGCTTGCCGGTCTTAGGATCGTGGCAGACCTTGGTATCAAAAATCTCATCATCAAAGGCGATTCACAGCTTGTCGTCAGGCAGGTCAACAAGAACTATCAAAGTCCATTGATGCAAGCCTACGTAGATGAAGTGAGGAAATTGGAAGAGCGCTTTGACGGTCTCCAAATGGAGCACGTCCCTCATGCCGAGAACAGTGTTGTTGATGACCTGTCAAAGCGTGCTGCCCTCAAGTTGCCTGTGGAACCAGGAACTTTTGTGCTCCAATTGATTCAACCATCCGTGGCGCCATCGATGCGGCAAGAAAAAAGAAGGAAGTTGAACTCTGGCCAGTACTTCCCGGCAGAGCTCCCCGGAGCCGCCGGCAAGGAAGTTGAAGGGATCGACACGCCTGCCGGGGAACAACAGGCTCCGACAGGGCCTCAGGCCCTCGTTGTCGAGACAACCGTTCCCCCGGCAGAGGAGATGCCTTTAGTCCTAGTTGTCGAGCCTCAGGCTCCAGCATGGGCGCAGCACATTGTCCATTTCCTTCAGACAGGTGAACTCCCTGAGGAACAAGAAGAAGCGGAGAGAGTAGCCCGCCGGTCTGTTATGTACAAGTTCGTTGATGACGTCCTGTACAGAAAGAGACCAAACGGTGTGAAATTGAAGTGCATTCCTCGGGAGGATGGACTAGAGCTGTTGGCAGAGATACATGGGGGCATGTGTGGCTCTCACATAGGGTCAAGAGCGCTTGCCGGAAAGGCATTCCGGCAAGGTTTCTTTTGGCCTACCGCCCTCCAGGATGCGACTGCACTAGTAACCAAGTGTGAAGCGTGCCAGTTTCATTCGAAGAAATTACATCAGCCAGCTCAAGCTCTTCAAACAATCCCTCTCTCCTGGCCATTTTCGGTCTAGGGGCACGACATACTGGGCCCCTTCCCCCGTGCTACCGGGGGCTTTGAGTACTTGTACGTTGCTATCAACAAGTTCACAAAGTGGCCGGAGGTGGAAGCAGTGAGGAAGGTGACAGCGCAGTCGGCTGTCAAGTTCTTCAAAGGAATTGTTTGCCGTTTCGGTGTGCCTAACAGGATCATCATCGACAACGGCACGCAGTTCACAAGTCGCACCTTCATGCAGTACGTCCAAGACCTTGGCGGCAAGATTTGTTTTGCCTCTGTTGCTCACCCGAGAAGCAACGGCCAAGCGGAGAGGGCCAATGCTGAAGTGCTGCGCGGTCTCAGGACCAGAACTTTTGACAAGCTGAAAAAGTGCAGAAGACGCTAGATTGATGAGTTGACGGTGGTTCTTTCGTCAATCAGAACGACACCAAATCGAGCCACCGGCCAGACGCCCTTCGCTCTGGTTTACGGAGCGGAAGCAGTTCTCCCCACAGAACTCATATACGGATCTCCTCGAGTGCTCGCTTATGATGAGCTCGAGCAAGAGCAACTGCGGCAAGATGACGCTGTGCTCCTTGAGGAGAATCGTCTTCAGGCTGCTGTGCGAGCTACACGCTACCACCAAGCTTTGCGCCGCTATCATAGCCGCAAAGTTCATGCCCGAAGCCTTGAGGAAGGCGACCTTGTTCTTCGACGGATTCAGTCCGCCAAGAATTCAAACAAGTTGACGCCAAAGTGGGAAGGCCCTTATCGGGTAGTACGAGTCACCAGGCCTGGCGCTGTCCGCCTGGAGACTGAAGATGGCGTTCCAGTGAGTAATTCCTGGAATATCGAACATCTTCGCAAGTTCTACCCGTAAGGCGCGGTTGCCGGGGGATCCCGGCAACCACCTTTTTGTACAAGTCTTGCCGGCGAGGCATGTGATCCTTTGTACAAAGCCAGGCGCAGACCCTGAGCACAGATGAATAAATTTAAGTGTTGTACATTTCCTTATTGATTCCCGTGATTCATATTCATATATGCATGTTTGTCTAAGATGTTGTATGACACCTGATCCCGGTAAGTTCTAATGAACCGCCAAGGTTTCATCCCTTTATTTTCTCTTCTTTCTTTTTCTCAAAGACAGAAGGATTCCTCGCGTGCACATTTGCCGGGGGGGAAGCGAGACATGAATACCAGTTGGTGACGTTCGGAATCGATGCTTGCCGGAGGAAGAACAAAGCCAGAAAGCTAAGTCCTAAAAACTTAGAACAAGTTTTTCTTTAATTACCAAGTTATTTCCCTGGACGATTCCGATTCTTGTATGGAAAATCTGCACGCGAAGGAACCCTTGCTGTAATTGGTTGTGCCCTTATTTTGTTTCGAGTCCGCTCAACGATTTAAGTGGCTGCACTGAGAACACCAAGGAGTCTTGCCGGCCGCTACGCCTCCGGCAGGCTGCTGAAGTCCCACACCCAGCGCTCGCGGTAGGTTGCGCGCCGGCAAGTTTTTCAGTAAGCGTAGGATGAACTCCATACATAAAGGAATCAGACAAGGAAAGTAGAAAGCATGAGCCTAAACATAGTCAGATTATATTGCATCCATGAGTTGCCGCAGTTCTAACTTGAGACTTAATTGTCTTTTACATGAGATGATGGCGGCAAGAATAAAAGAGAAGCACTCAATCCCTGCGCTGGCCTTCGATCCTTTTGATGGAGTCCACCTTCTCAAGGATTGGCGCGATGCACTTTTCAAGCGCATCAACATCTGCATCCTTTGGCAGATGGCCGAGTGCGCTGGAGAGGTCGACTCCGGGATTGCTGTGCACCACCTTGCGAAGGACGGCCCGGCAAAGCCGGCGAGTCTCGTTCGCCAGTTGGGTCGCCCGGCTGGACTGGAGCGCCCTCAACGCATTGATGATGCTTTCAAAGAACATCGTCAACCTGGCGCTTGGAGATGTTCTTTCCTCGGAAGAATATCTGAAGTTCGACAAGCCCATGGTTGACAGTTCTGCGGTAAGCTTCTCCGCGGTGGCGATGAGACGGCCAGTCCAGATCTCCACTCCCTTCTCGTACTCGTTTTGGGCAGCGGCGGCGCTCTTGAGCAGGTTCCTCTCTCCTTGGAGATCCTTGAGTAGAGCCTTCTCATGGGCCTTGCCGGCCTCGAGAGACTTCTGCAGCGTGGTCAGCTTCAGCTCCAGAATCGCAATACTATCAGCTGCAGAGGAGAGCTGCTTGGTCTTGTCGGACAGGGCAACTTGCATCTCCGCCAAGGAGTGGAGGGTTTTTTCCCTATCCCCCTTGAGCGTCGAGAGCTCCTTGCCGTGCTCTTCGAGATCTATTTCTAGCCTCTTCACTTTGTCGCTCAGCTCGTTCTTGGTGGCCTCTGCAGCTTCGGCAGCATCGACGGCCTCCTTGAGCTTGCCGGCATGACTTGCAGTCAGAGCTTCGAGCGCCTCCTTGTGTTTCTGCTCCAGCTCCTGGGTCCGCCGTGCGACAAGATTTTTGATGTCTTCATCCTTGCTACAAAGCTTGGCGGCGAGCGCCTGCTCACGTGCGGTGAGATCTTCTTCATAAGCATCAAGAGCAACGCGGCGCCCCGTCAGGAGAGCATCTTCGGCAGCGATCCTTTGAACAGCTTCATCATGTGCCTTCTCCATATCTGATTGCTTCAGGAGGATCTCATTCCATTGCTGGCTCACTTGTTCTCGGCCGGCAACCAGCTCTTGGAGGGCCTCGGCGTGCCAGATTTGCATTTGTGCGACGCGCCTTTGAAAATCCGCTTCGGCTGCCTCGACAACTGCCATTCTGGAGTCCGCCTTCTCTTTTCGGGCACGATGGAGAGCCTGGAGTTTGCGGAAGTTCTCGCCCATGGCCTGAAGGAGCTGATCCTCTTTAGACTTGCCGCTGCTAGCGCTGGGATCGTCAACGACTTCGAGCCCGGCAGCGGCAATAATTTCCTCGAAAATTTCTCCTTCGGCTGGTGCCTCAGTGCTTGCCGTCCCTGGCAAGTTGATGAATAGATTCTCGCCAACCTTCAGATACTTGCTGGATGAGGGGCCTTCAGATGTTGATGGCTGGTCTTCAGTGGCCGCCTCACCAGTGACAGGGGGCTCTGTGGCCGGAGCAGCGCCTGGCGCTCCTGCAGCAGGAATGCTGTCAGTATGGTCCTCAGCCTCCCTGTCGCCCTCTTCAGCAAGTTCTTCGGGGTTTTCCTCTTGTGCTGTCTTGGCGGCCTCCCCGTCAAGAGCATCACCAGCCCCGGCAACATCATCCTTGGTGGCCTCGCTGGCAGCGATCCTGTCCGCTTCGGCGACGGCATCCCTGGTGGTCTCCTCGATGACGACGTCGACGTCCATATGTTCCATCACAGGGAACTCTGAAGGGCGAAGGAGGAAGACAGAATAAGATCGAGGTTTGAATTTTGAAGTGACTAAAGATAAAGAGATAAGAAAAGAATAACAAGCACTCTGAGGTGATCGAGTACCTGCGTCGGGCTGTCGAGAGGTGGCTTCGCCTCTCCCGGCAACTCCGGTTGCCGGGGGTGGGTTGCCGGAGTCCGTGCTTGTCGTCTCCTCCTTAATCCGGACGGGCTCGTCGGCAGGATCTCTTGCCGGGGATGTGCTTGCGGGCGGAGCGGTCTATGAAGGAGGCACAATGGGGATATCTTCTCCTTGTTGCCGTACTTCTCCTGCGAACCCAAAGATATCAGCGGCAAGAATGAAAGCCTCGGCACCAGCCAGCAGAAAATGGGACGATGAACTTACGCCGGGGGCTGTGCTGGGGGCTGTGTTGAGGACTAGACTCCGGGCTGACAACGACAGTTACCGGCATGCTCGTGGAGCCCGCCGGGGGCTCGTCGCCCGTAGAAGTCCTTGACCTCTTCGCCATCCTCTCCAGCAAGGTTTCTGTGTCACTGCAGAAACAATACAAGCAAGTTAGTAAGATTGATGCAAATTGGAAGGTAGAAGCTGTGGCAAATACTCACTCTTCTTCCTCTCGCTCTGGACTAAAGCCGGAGATGTCGAAGTCGACCTCCGTTGCGGTGTCTGAGTGGGGAGGCGGAGGAGGGGTCCTAGGCCGCTTGGCTGTGGCAGGCGCTGGGGCAGCCTCCGGCGCGGTGGTACGAGGCCCTCCTGCCGCCCCAGCGGTGGTCGCTGGTGTGGGTCTTGCGCGTCGCGCGGGCTGTTGACGAGCCCCCTGCCACGGTCCGGTCTTGCCGGCCACTTTCTTGCCGGGGGATTCGCCGCTCGAAGTAGGCTGGCTTGCCGGGACGCCTGATGCGGCTTTCCGAAGGACACGCTTTGTCTTCTTCGGGGGCGAGGGCTCTTCTCGCGTCTCCTCTTCGGCCGTGTCTTCGCCGGATGAGCTCTCAGCGACTGCGCCGCCTTCTTCCCCGGCAACCTTATTCTCCTCGGCAGGCTTTGCCTCCACTACCACCTCTGCGTTGCTGGCTTCCCACTCTGTGAAGCCAACACTGCCGGCCTCCGCGGCAAGATTCGCCTCCTCCACTCTGGTGGCGATGTAGGCTACCTCCTGATCAGTGGTGGCGCGGATAAGATCTGACTCTTGCCGGACAGGCTTCTCCGTCAGATTGTCAAAGAACTTATGCGCTTCTTCCTCGCTTGGCTCGACCCAGGTCAGATCAAGGCCGTCGGCGTTGAACATCGGCAAGAAGGCAATGATTGACCCCAAGGCAGAGTTGTTGCACAAGGGGACGATCCTTGCCGGCAGCCGGTGCTTGTCTTCGCGCTGGAATAACTTTTGGCGGAGAGCGCCAAGCTGCATAGCGGTCAGATTGTTGTTCAGCCCGGGGCGCAGTCTCATGACATCTGCCGCATTCTTGTACTCCCAGACTGGCCTCCCCCTGTTCTGCAGAGGGGCGATGCGGCGGCGGAGAAAGTCGAAGCTGATCATCTCCATTGTCAGCCCGGCAGCCTTCAAACGAAGGATCCTGGTAGTGGCGATTGTGAGCTTCTCGTCTTCTGCGGCGAGATCGCCCCAATCCTTGCCGCGGACCACCTTCTGTCGCCGGGGATGACAAAAAGGATGAGGATCTGCTTCCTGGATCCAGCACCATTCGGCCCGCCACTCGTCCCATTTTTTGTGGTAAACTCCCTCTGGGTATATCTCTTTGTTCCAAGCCCTTGGAATCCAGGCAATAGATCCAGAGAGAGCCTCTCCTTTTTGGATACGAGGGTAGAAATAATGGCGGAAAAGAGCAGAGTTGGGGATCACGCCAGCGAAATTCTCACAGAGATGGGCAAAGATAGACATGCAAAACACGACATTCGGCGTGAAATCAAGAAGGCGGAAGCCGTATGTGTACATGATGTCATTGAAGAAATCGGAAAAGGGGGGACAGAGCCCGCAATAGAAATATGCAGTGAAGAAGGGGTATCTATCCGATCCACCTTTGGAACAAGCACCTGGGATTACGCGTGTGGCGGGGTGAGCTTGCGTTCCCTTCGCCCACATGCATTGGTATCGCCCCTTCAAAGTTTCGGCATCGAGCGTCGGAGGGAAGACGACGAGCCTCTTCCGCATCTTCACCAGTTTGCTCTCCGGAACTTCGGCTTTCGCCTCCTTGTCCGTGCCCTTGCCTTTGCTGGCCTTGGGCGGCATGGCGACTGTGAGGACAGAAGCAGGGGGCGGAGCGAGCGTGGGAGCAGCGGGCGGAAGAGGAAAAAGCTTTCGCTCTGAGCTCGAGAAGAGGAAGGTGATGGCGATGGCCAGATTGGGAAGAAGAGGGGGGTAAATAGGTTTGCACCTCCGCGACTTCTCCTTTTTTATGGGGAAGGAGCGGGGCCGCCTTGTTTATCCCCCAATATGAATGCGCCTCTATAGGCGCGAGACAGTTTGCAGCCTTTTTGGCACGCTTCCCACGTCGCGCGCTCCGTGCTCGTAGTGGGGGGCACAGTAAAACGAGATATTTACGAGTAGTTAATTCCCTGCCACGCGTGCCCGTGCACTGTTTGGGCCTAGCCCAACAACGCCTCGCACTCGTGTATGGCCTAGGCCCGGGGGCTCCTGTTGGTGTACTAAGTATTGGGCCACTAGTACCCCGTACTTGTGCACGGGCGGTTGTAGCCATCCTTGCGGCAAGGCTTGCCGGGATCAGCTCGAGGTCTATTCAAGCCATCAAGGAAATCATCAAGTCAGAGATCTAAGGATCAGCATATAAGCATGACTGAAATCCGAAGGCCAGCCTCCCCGGCAAGATCCTTGCCGGGATGGCCTTTGGGGCCCGGCAAGGCTTGGCGCCCGGCAAGATTCGGCGCCTGGCGGGATTCTACTACTGTGCCACCGCTTCGGCACAGTAACGTGTCTGACATTCTGGGTCCTTCTCTGGATGCGTGGCGACGCGCCAGTGGGGGAGAGCTTGAGCGGTGCTGATGGGATGGCCCCTTTTTCCATCCCCAAGAAAGTGAGGACACCTAAACGGACACCTCACGGTGCATTAAATGCGCTTGTCCTAATCTGTCAGGGGTTAGGTATGATACCCTGTAGCTACTTTACACCTGAATGTATATACATTTTGCCACTGTGGAGACCCCTTTCAGCATATAAAAGGAGGCCCAAGGCAACTGCTACAGAGATAGAGAACTTCTGGCCCATTCTGCATGCGTAGCTGCTCTTTGAACGTACTGTTCATTGCGAGCGCTCCTGAAGGCTGGGCTCAAGAACATCAATAAGAACACAAAGCAGGAGTAGGGTTTTACGCTGATCAACGGCCCGAACCTGGGTAAAAACTTCCCACGTCGATCACTGGTTCTGCTCTTTGCGTGTACCTCTCCCCCCGCCGAATCGTAAAGGGGTCTCTCGGGGCCCCATAGGTGTCGTGCCCCGACAGAGACTTCTAGTAATTGTGATATTACCACATTATCATATTAGCTTCCAATCAATTCGACTCCAATTTTTGTCACATTAGTAAACCATCCATGTTCCTTTTGCAGAAAGAGCAGCACCAAAAGGCAGCCGAAAGCGATGAGTCATCACAGTCGTCGGCGAGGCCCAAGTGGGACACCCCATTCAACCGGGCCCTGAACATACTGAAAAAGGTGTCGGTGGACAAGCCGCCATCCTATGGACGTGTGCATGGCGTTGGAGATGGCGCCTCGTGGAAGACGTGCTACCACGAGGAGCCAGAGGAAAGAAGGAAGAGACGGTCGGTCGTCACTCAGCAGAGCATCGAAAAGAAGGTAGCGATTGCAGTCAATAAGACCAAAGCTGAGACCAAAGAAGAGTTGCTCGGGGCCATCAATGCAGCGGTCACTCACGTGGTGGTCAGCTTGCTTCCGGCACTTTTCGATTTCACGAAGAACAATCCAAATGCACGGCCGGAGGACTTTCCCCTTCCCAGCTTTGTCGGGAGCAATTCGGCGAACACCACAGCACCTGCACCTGCTCAAGCAACTGCAAAAGGTCCCGCTCCTGTTCATAGCAGCCCGACCTCCGTCTCTTGCATGCTCGGTGGGCCTTCATCGCTGGCTGAGCTCGATGCCCTCACGGTAATTACGCGTCATACCCTTTTCACCAGCATGTCTATAGTCTTTCGTTTCAGTTGCCTTTCGGATGTTTGACGTCACAGACATGTCTCCTTCGTAGGCCGACGACACCCCATGCACCCTACTCTACGACATCAAGGGCTAGAAGGTGGCCATGGGAAAGGCAACGATCGTGAAGCCGAAGGACCGCATGTTCCACAACCGAGAGATGCCCGATGGTGTCTTCAAGGTTAACGTGGCCAGTGTCTTAGCGGGCTTCGAGGATTTGCCTCCTCCGGTACTAGTCGATGACGATGAGACCCCTAAGATGATTGGCGCATGCAAGAGCTGGTTCTTGCCTTGGCCGAAGTCTCTTCTTCGTCTCGAGGCGCCCAGTATCACGCCAATGCCACCTTCTCAAGAAGGTATGAACACCACCCCACCTACCACATTACATGCACCTATCGTGGCGACTGATAGCGGACGACGCGAGGGAGAGCCTCCATTAGTGCCATATGATGTAGCCCCCGCTGTTAAAGAAGCAAATGTTGATGATGACATGGATGATGATGATGATGACCCAGACAAGTATTTCAATACCGCCTATGATGATGGAGGATTGATGGCTCAGGATGACGAAGACTCAGGCTATGAGCATGGAGATGATGACTTGATGCTGCCTGATTCACCGAAGCCGGAACGTCCTAAGGCGGAATGCAAAAAGTCTCTTCAAGCGATCCTCACAGGAGACGCCTCCAGATGCCGCCTGTACCCAGCAACCCCCCGAGGCCCGTCCACTGATTAGCCCAACGACACTGGGGGTGGTGGTTAGGGAAGGTATGGTGGGCTCACTACCGCCACCCACCAAGAAGCAAAGGAGGAGACCAGACAGGAAAGGCCCTAAAGGCGCCAGAGCTGCTTCAAGTAGCCAGCCACCTCTGAAGCCCCGGGTGGTAGACAAAATACCTGTCCAAGGTGCGAAGCGCTTCCATGTCGCCTGCGAGCCGATCCTACCTGCCAAAGTGCTAGAGCACCTAGTGAACAATGATCTAAGGAGACTGCATGAAGATGTGCTGGCCAGAGAGAAAAGCCTTCTGATTGCGGAAAAACCAGGATACCCGCTTTATGCGGCTCAGGTGCCGGGTGGGAAGTTGTACGTCGAGAGATGGCCCGCGAATAAGTTCATCCTGCGATTTGACTACATCTATGACATGTTCCACATGACCAAGCTGGATTTCCAGTTCATCCGCATGTATGCGCTGTATCTGAACTACTTCATCAGGGTCGAGAACATTAAATATATCTGCGTCGTGGACCCGTTCTATATGCACAAGAGCTTCTTGGCAGTTTGCAAAGAGCACCGTGACTATGCAAGTACCTCGGCGACTTCATGATCTCTAATAAGGACAAGGAAGCGATTCTCGTGCCTTATCATCCCACGTAAGTCATCCGCACATATCCTTTCGTAAGTGTTAATCATTCCTTTGCAAGCATGAAGGCTAATTTGAGGTGTACTTAATTTGCACAGCAGGGGGGGCGCCGTCCTCATCGTTCTGTACTCGGAATACTCCCATGCTATGTACTTGGACTCATCGAAGAACCTCAAGAAAAAGGATTACAAGAACATAAAGAGTGTTCTTGATAGTGCCCTGTTAACCTTCAGCCTGTCTGGTGGATATATCAAGGTGAAAAAGTACAGGAATCGCGGGCTGGCTTTCGGTCATAAGACCGACTTCTGCTGCATCCAGCAACCGCACACCAGTATGGCTGATGGATTCTACCTCATGCTTCACCTGCTCGAGTACAGAAGGGATAATCAACGCCTTCGCATGTCACCTACTACCAACGATGCCGAGATTGTCAGCTGGGCCACAAGCATAGGAAAGACACCGGATCATCGAATCAGAGCTGAGTTTTATCACGTACAGTGTGAACTTTCCCAACTGATCATGAAGCAGGTCCTCGAACCAACAGGGATGTTCTACCATGGGCCAATCACGCGGGAAGATGTCCGAGCACTGCTACTCGCTCAGCATCTGGACCTGAAGCCTTTCAAGAAGCTCGGGTGCTTCCTCCCTGACTATGAAGATTGGACTGCCGACATGGAGGACTGATTATTGATGACAATGTGTCACTACTGTCTTTTTCTATGGCAAAACTTTGAATTTATGCACGGCGAAACTATGTGATGTAACTAAACTGTGGTCCTGAACTAGCGTAGATCGCTCTAGTTAATTAGTTTGGGTATGAGGAACTTCGTCATTTATGTTTACTATTGGTTGCTTGTATTTTGCTAATTATGCCTCTTTATTTTCTTCAGTACATTATGTTGCATATTATCGTTCAATTCATCAACTCATGATGCAGGTACATAGATCAGAGATGGCGAAGGGCTACTACACCGTGTACGTTGGGAGGGTTCCAGGAGTCTACAACCACTGGCCAGCCGCTCAGGCCCAGGTGCACAGGTACCCGGTGCTAGCCACAGTGGGTTCGACAGCAGAGCCGAAGCGGAAAGTAGTTACTTGAGGTGGACACTCCAGCATGAGCAGGGGCGGGACCGCCGGTACTACATAGTCGCGCTCTTGCTCATGCTGATCGCTCTTCTCTTCTACATCATGGTTTAGATAGAGATGATGAAACTTGTGTGTGTGCCATGACCATGCAGTTGCACTTATTCGAGACATGACATGATCGCACTTGTATATCGCTATTTTCGAGATGTGATGATATTTGTGTTGAATGATGATGGTATGACGAGACTACTGTATGTCTATGATATGATGAGAATAGTGTATGTTTAGTATGATCTGATAAACTTTTGTATAGAGCCTGTATAAATACAGCACAAATATGTAGAGGGGTGCGGATCGGCGAAAGCAGGAACATTAGCAGTAGCGCTGGAAAGCACCTAGCAGTAGCGCTGGCTTAGCAGCAGCGCTTCCTGTGAACAAGCGCTACAGATAGTTATCAGTAGCGCTGGTCCAGGAAGCGCTAGTGCTAACAATACTTGCCAGTAGCGCTGCCCGTTACAGCGCTACTGCTACAACTTAGCTGTAGCGCGCTAGCAGTTGCGCTGGACCCAGTGCTACTGCTATGCATATTTCAAGTGCTACTACTAGGGTTTTCCCTAGTAGTGTTGGTCGCCCAGCTCTGGCGAAGTTCATGGCGGCATCCCACTATGCCTACAACTCCTTGAAGATGCCAGGGCCGGTGGGCGTCATTTCCATTCCATCAGAAGAGAAGGACGCAATTATTTGTGTGGACAAGATGTACCGGGAAGCAGTTGCGGCAGAGGCCACTGAAGCTGCAACCCCCGCCAAGGAAAGTAATGGAAAGAAGAAGGCTAATAGGGATGCCGGTAAGGAATTCGGGAAGCGTACCTCTTCAGGGTATGCTGCGCCTGTTGATGACTTGCCGGAGTGTTCCAATAGCAAGAGATCCAAGGCTTCTGCACCCGCTGTGAAAAAGGTTCTGGCAGGGCTGGCTGGCGCTGATGGTACTTTCACTATTAGCGCCACCCTCGATGACAAATAGGAAAGCGCGCTCATTGCCTTCCTGTGGGTGAATGTCGATGTGTTTGCCTGGCAACCATTTGACATCCTCGGTGTTCCCAGGGAGGTAATCAAGCACCACCTTGCTGTCTGCCCACATGCCCGGCCCGTCAAGCAAAAGGTCCGGAAGCAAGCTTTGGAGCGGCAACAGTTTATTATCTAGGAGATCAAGAAACTTGAGGCAGCTGGTCTGGTTAGAGGAGTGTTGCATCCAACGTGGTTAGCAAATCCTGTGGTGGTTCGCAAAGCTAATGGGAAGTGGAGGCTGTGCATAGATTTTACGGATCTGAACAAGGAATGCCCAAAGGACCCATTTCCTTTGCCGCGCATCGACCAAACTGTGGATTCCACCTCCTTGTGTGACCTGCTTTCCTTCCTGGATGCCTACTCTAGATATCATGAGATCTTCATTTCCAAGGAAGATGAGGAGAAGACTGCGTTCATCACCCCATGTGGCACATACTGCTTCGTTCGGATGCCTTTCGGGTTGAAGAGCGCCGGGTCCACTTTCGCAAGAGCAGTCCAGATTGGTTTTGAGTCACAGTTGCACAGAAATGTTGAGGCCTATATGGATGATATTGTGGTCAAGACCAAGGATAGATCAACCCTCATTCAGGATTTAGAAGAGATGTTTGCTAATTTGCGCAAGATCAACTTGAAGCTGAACCCGGAGAAGTGTGTGTTTGGCATTCCTTCCGGCAAGCTACTTGGCTTCTTTGTGTCCCACTGGGGGATAGAGGCCAACCCCAACAAGATCAAGGCTATCGAGCAGATTCAAACACCCAAGACAATCAAGGACGTGAGGCGTCTGACTGGGTGTGTTGCCGCGCTTAGCAGATTCATTTCCAAGTCTGCCGAGCATGCCTTGGCGTTCTTCAAGATTTTGAAAAAGGCAGGACCCATGGAGTGGACCCCAGTGGTATACGCTGCACTACAAGATTTGAAGGCCTACCTTTCCTCTGTGCCCACTTTGGTCGCTCCAAAACCTCAAGGGCCATTGCTGCTATACTTGGCGGTAACTAATCAAGTGCTTATCGCAGAACTGGTGGCGCAGCGGGAAGTGGATGAAGCAGCAGACATAGCTGGTGTCCCTTCCGTGGAGGAAAGTGAGCACACCCTGGCAAGGTCAGCTGCATATCAAGATGGAGAAGAGCAAAGCAGCGGAAGCAGTTCTCTGGTCATGGCAAAGAAGAAAGTGGTGCAGCGCCTAGTATACTTCGTCAGCTCCCTATTGCAGGGGGCTAGATCCAGGTACTCTGGCATGCAAATATTGATTTTTGGCCTTGTCATGGCCTCAAGGAAACTGCGCTAGTACTTCCAAGCCCACGAGATCACAGTTGTCACCCGTTTCCCTTTGCAACGGGTACTCCAAAACCCTGAGGCTACCGGCAGGATAGTGGAGTGGGCTTTGGAGTTATCCAGCTTTGGTTTGAAGTTTGAGAGCACATCAACTATTCAGAGCATATCGTTGGCACAGTTTATTGCAGAATGGACGCCAACTCCTGACGAAGAGGTATTGGAGACAGTCATTCCCGGCAAGGAAGCGCCCCAAGAATGGATCATGTATGTCGATGGTGCCTTCTCCCTACAAGGTGCAGGGGCTGGCGTGCTTCTCGTTGCTCCCACTGGAGAGCACCTGAAGTACGTCGTCTAGATGCATTTTCCCCGGGAGGAGGCTACCAACAATACAACAGAGTATGAAGGGCTCCTTGCCGGGCTCAGAGTTGCAACAGAACTAGGGATCAAGAAGCTGATCATCCGCGGAGACTCATAACTTGTGGTGAGACAAGTCAACAAGGATTACCAAAGTCCATTGACGAAGGCATGCATTGAGGAAGTGAGAAAGTTGGAGCAGCGCTTTGATGGATTGCAAACAGAGCACGTACCCCATGCGGAAAACAGCATTGCTGTTCATTTGTCGAAGTGCACTGCGCAAAAGCTCCCTGTGGAACTAGGAACTTTTGTTCTCCATCTGACTCAGCCCTCCGTATCCCCGGCAACAATGGCCAGAAAGAGGAGGAAACTGGACTCCGGCAAGCCTCTCCCGGTAGAACCTTCCGAGGATCCCGGCAGAAAGCTTGTCGGGCGCAACTCCCCTTCGGTCGCTGAGCTGCATCCTCCCGCCAGGCCACCGGTCGCCGCGGTCGAGGATTGCACTCTCACGAATGAGGAGGTGCCGTTAGTCCTCGTTGCCGAGCAACAGGCTCCGTCTTGGGCACGGCACATAGTCCATTTCCTCCAAACTGGAGAACTTCCCGAAGAGCAAGAAGAAGCTGAAAGAGTAGCCCGGAGGGCCAGTATGTATCAGTTTGTTGATGACACGCTGTACAGAAGGAGGCCCAACGGTGTGAAATTGAAGTGCATTTCCTGGGAAGGAGGAAAGGAACTGCTGGCGGAGATACACAAGGGTATGTGCGGCTCCCACATTGGATCAAGGGCGTTGGTTGGGAATGCTTTCCGGCAAGGATTCTAGTGGCCCGCAGCCCTCCAAGATGCCGTCGAGCTTGTCACCAAGTGTGAAGCCTGCCAGTTCCATTTCAAGAATATCCACCTGCCTGCCCAAGCTCTTCAGACAATCCCTTTGTCATGGCCATTTTCGGTCTGGGGCTTGATATCCTCGGCCCTTTCCCCCGTGCTGCCGGGGCTTTGAATTCTTCTTCGTTGCAATCGACAAGTTTACAAAGTGGCCGAAAGTAGAGCCCGTGAGAAAGGTAACTGCTTAGTCAGCTATCAAGTTCTTGAAAGGATTGGTGTGCCACTTCGGAGTTCCTGCCTGGATCATCACTGACAACGGCACCCAGTTCATGAGTCGTGCCTTCATGCAATACGTTCATGCCCTCGGGAGCAAAATCTCGTTCGCCTCTGTGGCCCATCCAAGGAGCAATGGGCAAGCTGAGAGGGTGAACGCTGAAGTGTTGCGAGGACTCAAGACAAGAACATTTGATAGGCTGCAGAAGTGTGGCAGGTGGTGGATCGATGAGCTACCGGTGGTTCTTTGGTCCCTCAGAACGACACCAAATCGAGCTACCGGGCAGACTCCCTTCTCCCTAGTCTATGGGGCAGAAGCAGTTATCCCCACGGAACTCATTTACGGGTCACATCGAGTGCTTGCCTACGATGAAGTAGCGCAAGATCAGCACCGGCGTGATGACACTGTGCTACTCGAGGAGAACCGTCTCTGGGCTGCTACGCGTGTCGCATGCTATCAGCAAGCCCTGCATCGCTATCACAGCCGCAGGGTTCATGCTCGGTGTTTTGAGGAAGGCGACCTTGTCCTTAGGCGCGTTCAGTCCGCCAAGGGTGCAAACAAGTTGACGCCGAAGTGGGAAGGCCCTTACCGGGTAGTACGAGTCACCAGACCTGGCGCAGTCCATCTGGAGACCGGAGATGGCATTCAGTTGCAAAACTCATGGAACATTAAGCATCTCCGCAAGTTCTACCCGTAAGGCGCGGCTGTCGAGCCCTGCCCGACAGCCACCATTTTGTACAGGCCTTGCCTCTGTTGCATGTAACCCCTTGTACAAAGCCAGGCGCAGACCCTCAGCAACAGATAAATAAATGAAGCACTGGGGGGCCCCTGACAAATTGCATGCATGCATAAGCATATCATGAGCATTGCATGTTCATGTAGATAAGATCGCATGAGGCATCATTTTCATCTGCATCAAACTGCAGGCTCCTACCGTGGATTCGGTCCCAAAGAAGGAGAAGAGAAGACAAGCCTACATTGCGATCCCCGGCAAGCCCAAACAGATAAGTTCTCTTCTTATCCTTATGCGTTCTGTAAGCAGAAACTTGTGCATATGAAAACCTCGCCACCTTCGAAACATGGGTGCTCCCATCCTTTGGCTCGAATGTTGCTTCGGTCAGGATGGTCGCAGTGGCCTTTGATGGAGAAGGCTTGGCGGGGGGCTGGGGGGCTGGTCCCTCTTTATGATTTGTTCTCGATAGGCTTAGCTTCACGGCAACAATTCGGGGGTACCGACAGGATAGCTTTGCGGGACTAACTTGTTTACTTGAACGTATAGAGGCATTTCGCCTCTGCATGAGTATGACACATGCACAAGTGCCCGGAAAAGCTTGTCTTTTCATTAATATGCAAATGAACAAGTACAGATCTTACAGAACACTAACTAGGACAAAGAAGATTACATTATTTAGCCTAAAGTTTGGCAAGTGCCTACATATTTTAAATTGAAAAAAGATAAGTGCCCCGTGATGCCCTTTCTTGCCCCTCCCCTTCTAGGCATGGCGGCAGGAGGTGAAGAGGGCAAAAGGAGTGCCTGGGCAGAAGCCCGGCCTCACCTCGTCGGGTCCCCTGACAAGGAGCCTGGCGAGAGCGGGAGGGCGCGGGCGAAGGTGATGGTGAAGGGATCGGCGGAGACGACCTGCCAACCGCCACCACCAGGGCCAGCAGGATGCGGCAGGGTGAACGAAGCGACGGCCCGCGAGGAAGCCTGCCGAGGTCCAGCTGGAAGGCTGCTGGAGGAGCCTGGAGCACCACCCCCACCCCTGCATCCAACTCCCCGACAAATCACCTTGCCAGGGAGGAGATGATGGTGTCGCCGCCTGACGGTGATGGGGCGGCTAGTGCTCAGCTGGAGTCAGAGTCGTCGTCATCCCGGCCGACGCCGTCACTGTCCTCCTCGTCGCTATCGCTCGAGGAGGAGCTTTCGTCGTCGGTCGAGCTCACCGTGCATCACCCTAAACGAGCACCCGAGCTCCCGAAAAACTTGACGCAAAGGAAATCGGCCTCCATTAACGTGAAATGGAGGACGTGCCCTTTCGACAAGCTATGGGCGCGGGCAAAGGTCTTCTAGCCACGGCGGAAGTACAGGACATGAGGGGCGGGGAAATCCACATCCACCCGTATGCTGTCATTCCCGCAGCCCCTCATGTGTAGTCTCAACACACGCGGCTGTTCGAGCTCCATCGCCCTTGCGAATGGGGTGGGGAGACGAAGGCGGCCGCGCGGAGGCTTATACAGCCTAATGACAAACTCCAGAGGCTGGTCTCCAACGTGGCCTTCCATCAGGGGAGGGGCGGACGGCGGGGGCGCAATCAGAGCGCCACCCCATCCCCCTCGGCCCCGTGCGCCACGACGGCCTCGATCTCGTCCTCTCCCACGTCCCCTCGTCGCAGGCTCCGTCCTCACATCTTCGGAGGGAGGAGGGAGGCGCTGTCGAGCAGAAGTTCTCATCGCCACTTGGGTAGGACCGGACCGCCGACCTCTCACCATGACAGACATGGGCAACTACAGAAATGGAGAAGGAAGGAGGTGTGGAGGAACATCTCGCACCACGCCCCCTTTTTATAGGCGAGCGTGGCAGGGGGCTGGTTTTTCTTCGTGGAGGTGGCCACCCCGCTCGACCAGTCCGGCTCCTCCTCACCACTAACGGCTCGAAGAATCAAGGCCGACCCCCTACGCCAATCCACGACCCCTGGCTTTCTGCCATGGCACTCATTCCCGCACCCTCCGCATCCGCCACCAATCTTGCACAATACATGCAATACACGTGGCAGAAGCACTTGGAGCGGGGAGGGATAGTGGGGTGGCAGTTACCGCCCCACGAACAAGGGACGTGGGTAACTCCGCGGATCATGGCCCATTATCTCCATCACTATAGTCGGCATTACGCGACACACGGGAGAATCTAAAACTGACTTGTGCTCAGATTAATGAAGAAGCAAAGAAGATCTCAAAGGACAAGCAGCTATTTCCTCCTCGCCTGTGCACAAGTTAGGGCCTACCACGACGACGCCCGGTGGCGCGTTCGGGCCAAGCTCGGGGGCTCCTGTCGGTGCAACAAACCCTAGGTCTGTTGCCCAGACCGTGCACATGCCCGAGATCAATATTGCAACATCCAAGACAAGGCCAAGATGAAGAGATAGGCTCTGTGAGGAATCAAAGGGCAGGTTAAGAAGACCAAGTCAAGCCAAGGAGCAAGACACCGTTAAGGGAAAACCTCCCTTGCCGGGCAGGAGAGCCTGGCAAGGTCAAGGTTGCCCCAGAAGCAAGCCTCAAGACCGCCCCGGCAGGCCTGCCGGGTCCTACGAAGGCAAAACTACCCAGCCATGGCTTCACCGCTCCACCTCACAGCGACGCGAGTCATCGATCGATGCGGTGTCAAGCCCCAAAGTGACTAAGTGGCTGTGTTTTGCCACATGGCAGCCATTTCCTACAGGAATCGCCTCCAAATGACACCCGTCCAGTGACGTGTCATGCAGACAGGAGAGAAGGTGGCCAAATAGCCCGGCAAGGCGTGCCAGGCAGGCCATGATGTGGCACTAAGTGGCGCATTTAATGCGCTCTACTCTGCCTGCAGAGTTAGGTATGATAGCACTGTTTGCTATCTAATTAGCACACAATGACTGATTTGCCACTGTGGTGACCCCTTGATCTATAAAAGGAGGCCCATGGCATCCATAGAAAGGATTCGGGACCTTGTATGCTCGTATGCGCGTAGCTGCTCTTGCCCCAAGGCAACCCTGCCGGGCAAGAGTGCTGCGTTTCCACCACCATCCACGATCAATCCACCAAAGCAGGAGTAAGGTTTTATGCCTCGCGGCGGCCCGAACCTGGGTAAAACTGCCCGTATGATCTTTGCCGCACTGCGCTGCGCTCCTCCGCTCTTTGTGCAACATGCTCAGTCCCCCTGCCAAACCAAAAGGGGCTCGTGGCCCTATAGGTGGCCGTGGTTTCCCACGACAACACTCTACAGAGTTAAAAATCTTATCGATTAGCCGTGTCCCAGTTACAGACAATTTGAGCCTCTGGTCTTGGATCTATCTCTGAACTATCAACACTGGATTGAAAACTTAATTGTGGGCAACTTGTGATGATATGGTCTATGAGACATCGGTTGGCGGAACCATGTCATATTAGATTACTCTATAGTGAAGGTTCCTTGAAAGTTTTTATTATATCCCTCTTGGATGCCTATCATATTAGGACTAAATTTATAACCAAAGCAGATTACCATGCTGTTTTAAAGACTCTCAAAAATAATATAATTAAAGTATGAGAGTTCATCAATTTCTATAAAATAAAGCCACCGCCATGCCCTAAAAAGATGTAAGTGAAGTACTAGAGCAAAATTGCCTAGCTCAAAAGATATAAGTGAAGCACAAAGAGTATTCTAATAAATCATGATTCATGCGTGTCTCTCTCAAATGGTGTGTACAGCAAGGATGATTGTGGCAAACTAAAAAGCAAAGACTCAAATCATACAAGACGCTCCAAGCAAAACACATATCATGTGGTGAATAAAAATATAGCCCCAAGTAAAGTTACCGATAGACGAAGACGAAAGAGGGGATACCTTCCAGGGCATCCCCAAGCTTAGGCTCTTGGTTTTCCTTGAATATTACCTTGGGGTGCCTTGGGCATCCCCAAGCTTAGGCCCTTGCCACTCCTTATTCCATAGTCCATCAAATCCTTACCCAAAACTTGAAAACTTCACAACACAAAACTCAACAGAAAATCTCATAAGCTCCGTTAGTATATGAAAATAAATCACCACTTTTGGTAATGTTGTGAACTCATTCTATATTTATATTGGTGTAATATCTACTGTATTCCAATTTTTCCATGGTTCATACCCCCCGATATTACCCATAGATTCATCAAAATAAGCAAACAACACATAGAAAACAGAATCTGTCAAAAACAGAACAGTCTGTAGCAATCTGGAAATCTCGAATACTTCTGTAACTCCAAAAATTCTAAAAAATTAGGAAGACCTAAGCAATTTGTTTATTAATCTTCTGCAAAAATAATCAACTCAAAATCACTCTTGTGTGAATTAAAAAAATTATTTTCCTGGGAGCAAAAGTTTCTGTTTTTCAGCAAGATCAAATCAACTATCACCATAAGCTATCCCAAAGGACTTACTTGGCACAAACACTAATTAAAACATAAAACCACATCTAACCATAGGCTAGATGAATTATTTATTGCAAAACAGAACCTAAAAAGCAAAAACAAAAATAAAATTGGGTTGCCTCCCAACAAGCGCTATTGTTTAAAGCCTTTTTAGCTAGGCATTGAGATTTCGATGATGCTCACATGAAAGACAAGAATAGAAGCACAAAGAGAGCATCATAAAGCATGTGAAAAACACATCTAAGTCTAACATACTTCCTATGCATAGGCATTTTATAAGCAAACAAATTATCAAGGCAAGCAAAAACTAGCATATGCAAGGGAGAAGAAAGAGACGATAGCAATCTCAACATGAAGAGAGGTAATTTAGTAACATGAAAATTTCTACAATCATATTTTCCTCTCTCATAATAATTACATGTAGGATCATAAGAAAATTCAACAATATAGCTATCACATAACATATTCTCAACATGATCCACATGCATGCGAAGTTGACACTCTTCCAAAATAGTGGGATTAACATTAACTAAAGTCATGACCTCTCCAAACCCACTTTTATAAAAAAAATCATAAGATTGAATATTCTCCAAATATGTGGGATCTAAAGTTGACATTCTTCCAAACCCACTTTCAATATTATTGCAAACATTATTATCAATCTCATATTCATCATGGGGCTTAAATAAAATTTCAAGATCATAAGAAGAATCACCCCAATCATGATCATTGCAACAAGTAGTAGACATAGCAAAACTAGCATCCCCAAGCTTAGGGTTTTGCATATTATTAGCACAATTGACATTAATAGAATTTATAGTAAAACCATTGCAATCATGCTTTTTATTCAAGGAGCTATCGTGAATCACTTCATAAATTTCTTCATCACAATTTTCAGATTCACAAATTTCAAGCAAAACTTCATAAAGATAATCTAGTGCACAAAACTCACTAGCAATTGGTTCATCAAAATTGGATATCTTAAAAAGATTAGCAAGTCGATGAGGATCCATAAACTTTTAGCAAGCGAAGATGCAAGCAAAAAGAAGGCACATGGTAACACAAGCAAACAAAAGATCAAACGGAAGAAGGGCGAATAAAAAGGCAAATCTTTTTGAAAATTGTTTTAGAAGTGGGGGAGAGGAAAATGAGAAGCAAATGGCGAATAATGTAATGCAAGAGATGAGTGTTTATGATGGGTACTTGGTATGTCTTGACTTGGCGTAGATCTCCCCGGCAACGGCGCCAGAAATTCTTCCTGCTACTTCTTGAGCTTGCGTTGGTTTTTCCCATGAAGAGGAAAGGGTGATGCAGCAAAGTAGAGATAAGTATTTCCCTCATTTTTGAGAAACAAGGTATCAATCCAGTAGGAGACAACACGCAAGTCACCGAATACCTGCACAAACAAACACCAACTTGCACCCAACACGATAAGGGGTTGTCAATCCCTTCTCGGTTACTCGCAAAAGTGAGATCTGATAGAGATAGATAAACGGTAAAGTAAATATATTTTTTGGTATTTTTGTTTTATAGATTGGAAAGTAAAAGATTGCAAAATAGTAGATCAGAAACTCGTAGATTGGAAAGTAAAAGATTGTATGATGGAAAATAGACCCGGGGGCCATAGGTTTCACTAGAGGCTTCTCTCAAGATAGAAAATAATACGGTGGGTGAACAAATTACTGCCAAGCAATTGATAGAAAAGTGCAAAGTTATGACGATATCTAAGGCAATGATCATGAATATAGGCATCACGTCCGTGTCAAGTGGACCGAAATGATTCTGCATCTACTACTATTACTCCACACATCGACCGACTCCTGCCTGCATCTAGAGTATTAAGTTCATGAAGAACAGAGTAACACATTAAGAAAGATGACATGATGTAGAAGAATTAACTCAAGCAATATGATGAAAACCCCATCCTTTTATCCTCGATGGCAACAATACAATACGTGCCTTGCTGCCCGTACTGTCAATTGGAAAGGACACCACAAGATTGAACCCAAAGCTAAGCACTTCTCCCATTGCAAGAAAAACCAATCTAGTTGGCCAAACCAAGTCGATAGTTCGAAGAGACTTGCAAAGATATCAAATCATGCATAAAAGAATTCAGAGAAGATTCAAATAATATTCATAGATAAGCTGATCATATATCCACAATTCATCGAATCTTGGCAAACACACCGCAAAAAAGTTTTACATCGAATAGATCTCCAAGAACATCGAGGAGAACGTGGTATTGAGAATCAAAGAGAGAGAAAAAGCCATCTAGCTACTAGCTATGGACCCGTAGGTCTGAGGTAAACTACTCACGCTTCATCGGAAGGGTAATGGTGTTGATGTAGAAGCCCTCTGTGATCGAATCCCCCTCCGGCAGGACGCCGAAAAAGGCCCCTAGATGGGATCTCACGGGTACAAAAGGTTGCGGTGGTCGAAAAGTCTTTTCATGGATGCCTCTGGTGGTTTGGGCTTATAAGAGTATATATAGGCGAAAGAATTAGGTCAGGAGACGCACGAGGGGCCCACAAGGGTGGGGGCGCGCCCTACCCCCTGGGCGCGCCCTCCGTCCTTGTGGCCGCCTTGTGGCTTCTCTGACTTGCACTCCAAGTCCTCTGGTTTCCTTTTGGTCCAAGAAAGATCATCATGAAAGTTTTATTCCGTTTGGACTCCGTTTGGTATTCCTTTTCTGCGAAACTCAAAAACAGGGAAAAAACAGGAACTGGCACTGGGCTCTAGGTTAATAGGTTAGTCCCAAAAATAATATAAAATAGCATATTAATGCATATAAAACATCCAAAACAGATAATATAATAGCATGGAATAATCAAAAATTATAGATACGTTGGAGACATATCATTCACCCCAAAGAAGACAGGCCGGAAGCACAATCGCAAGCGCAAGGGGAAGGCCATGATTGCAGTCGAGAGCTCCGGCAACTCAGATGCCGCTAAGAAGCCCAAGACTGACAGCCCTGGCAACAAGCTTGTCGGATGCGCTGATTGTCGGGAGGCTGCAGCAGGTGAAAGCCGGATGGCTCCGGCAAGACCAAGGGGCCGTACTACAAGATCCATCGCACCAAGGGCCATGACCTCAACGATTGCCGGTAAGTGGAGTGATACGTCTCCAACATATCTATAATTTATGAAGTATTCATGCCATGTTATAACAATTTTATATGGTTTTGGTATGATTGAATGGAACTAACCCGGGCTGACACTGTTTTCAGCAGAACTACCATGGTGTTGTTTTTCTGCAGAAATAAAAGTTCTCGGAATGGGCTGAAATTTTTTGATGATATTTTTGGAACAAAAGAGACCCCCCAAAGCATCATGGGAGGACCAAAAGAGCCACGAGGCAGCCACAAGCCACTTGGGTGCACCTAGGGGGTGATGGTGCCCAAGTTCCTTGTGGGCCCATCGTAACTCCTTTTCGCATGATTCCAACACTGAAAATTCCTATAAATAGAGAAACCCCCAGAAATAAACCTAGAACTTCGACTCAGCCACTGCAAGCCTGTGTTCCGAAGAGATCCCATATAGAGCCATGTTCTGGCACCCTGCCGGACGGGGAAATCATCCTCGGAGGCCATCTTCATCATCTAGGCGGTCTCCATGACGAGGATGGAGTAGTTCACCCTCGGGGCTGAGAGTATGTACGAGTAGCTATGTGTTCGATCTCTCTCTCTCCTGTTCTTGATTTGGCACGACCTTGATGTACCACGAGCTTTGTTAATGTATTTGGATCATATGGTGTTTTCTCTCTCTATCTTGTTGTGATGAATTGAGTTTTTATCTTTGAGGTTTCACTATTATCGGATTGAATACTTTTTGGATTTGAGAACACTTGATGTATGACTTGCAGGTGGATACCCATGGTGATAATGGGGTGTTCTATTGATTCACTTGATATATTTCGTGGCAATCAAACTGCGAATTCCCATGGTGACATTGGGGTAATCTAGGCATAGAGGTTGATGCACCTTTTCGTCCTTCTTTCTCCGATAGAAACCTTGGGGCACTCTCTGAAGTTCTTTGTGGTGGATTGAATATTATGAATTTGAAGTTGTTTGATTGATATCGTATAATTGACTCATGGATACTAGTGGTGACATTGGAGTATCTAGGTGACATTAGAATTGATTGACGTGTATCATATGGTGTTATTTTAGTATGAACTCTAGGGCTGTTTGTGACACTTATAGGGATGGCTCACTAGATTGATCGAAAAAGATAACTTTGAGGTGGTTTCGTACCCTACAACAATTTCATCTTATGTTCTCTGCTAGATAAGAACTTTGGAGTGATTCTTTATCGCACGTTGAGGGATTGTTACATGATTCAATTATGTTAGCACTGTTGAGAGAGTGCACTAGTGAAAGTATGAACCCTAGGCCTTGTTTTCAAGCATTGCAATACCATTTGTGCTCCGTTTTATCACTTGCTACCTTGCTGTTTCTATATTTTCAGATTACAAAAACCTATTTCTACTATCCATACTACACTTGTATCACCATCTCTTCGCCAAACTAGTCACCTATACAATTTGCCATTGTATTGGGTGTGTTGGGGACACAAGAGATTTCTTGTAATTGGTTGCAGGGTTGTCTGAGAGAGACCATCTTCATACTATTCCTCCCATGGATTAATAAACTGTGGGTCATCCACTTGAGTGAAAATTGCTACTGTCCTACAAAACTCTGCACTTGGAGGTCCAACACGAGTCTAGAAGAATAATTTGTGTAGTAGACATCAAGCTCTTTTCTGGTGCCGTTGCCGTGGAGGTGAGTGCTTGAAGGTATATCTTTAGATCTTGCAATTGAATCTTTTAGTTTCTTTTTTATTCACTAGTTTGGTTTTATAAAATAAAACTACAAAAAATGGAATTGAGGTTGCCCCATTTTGTTCATCTTTATAATGCCTTTCTTGAAAATGATGGGTCGGAAAATTGTGCCAAAGTGTCAGAAAAAGAATTCAATAAAATGTTTGGCATAAAATCTTTGAATGATAAGCATGATTGCATTGCTGTTAGTATGAATTTTTTGAATATCCATGATACTAATGATATAAAAAGACATAATCATGGGGATGCTATGTTTGATGAAGATGATTTTTTAGTCCCCCAAGTTTTGATGTGGAAATTTGTTATGATAATTGCATGCCTCCTACTTATGATGATTGCAATATTAATGAAAGTGGGTTTGGAAGAGTTTCAACTTTAGATAATAATTATCCCACTATTTTGGAGGGTGTTGAATCTTATTATAATGATGAAAGTGGATTTGGTGAGGTATTGACTTTGTTTAGTGATGAATCCACTATTTTGGAAGAGGTTTCAATTGATTATTATAACAACAAAGTTGCTATATATGATGATTATTGTGATGACATGTATGCTATAAAGAATAATGATAACCATGAAAATTTTCATCATGATTTTTGTGCTCAAATTCATTATATAAATCAAGTATCATGTGATAGTTATTTTCTTGATTTTGCTCCCACTATTATGAATGAGAAGAAATTTGCTTATGTGGAGAGTAATAAAAATTCTATGCTTGTGGATCATTAAAGGAATACTTTGTGTGATAGCTATATTTTAGAATTAATTCATGATGCTACTAAAAATTACTATGAGCAAGGAACATTTGCTTGTAGGTATCTCAATAATATCAAGTTTCCTCTGTATATGTTTAAAATATTGAAGTTTTGGTTGTTTTGTCTTCCTATGCTAGCTGATTCTTGTTCCCATGAATTGTTTGCTCACAAAATCCCTACACATAGGAAGTGGGTTAGGCTTAAATGTGCTTGCCATGTGATTCATGATGCTCTCTTTATGTTTTAATTCTTATCTTTTATGTGAGCATCATTGAAATCATCATGCCTAGCTAAAAAGGCATTAAAGAAAAACACTTGTTGGGAGACAATATGATATTTAGCCATACTATTTCTCTATGTTAACATGATTAAGCTAATGTAGTAATCATGTTTTATAGGTTTTGTTTCAATAAAGTGCCAAGTAAAGCCTTTGGGATAGTGTGGATAATAGTTGACTTAATTCGGTGCAAAAACAGAAACTTTTGCGCCCAGTAACAGAATTGTTTAAAATCTCTCCAGCGTCAAAAATTCTGATTTGTTTAAACATGATTGATATACAAATTGCCTATGTTTTTCTAATTTTTCAGACTTTTTGGATTTACATAAGTATGGTTGTTGTTCAGATCATTATAGACAACTCTGTTTTTGACAGATTCTGTTTTCAATGCATAGTTTGCTTATTTTATAGTTTCTATGGCTTATATTGGTCAATATTAATTTTATAAATGATAGGGTATAGTAGGCATTGTGTGAGAAAATTTATGAATCTTGTCTTGATAGTACCAAAGTGAATGATTTGCTCTTTATTATACTAACCTATCTCACGAAGTTCGGTTAAGTTTTGTGTGATTGAAGTTTTCAAGTTTTGGGTGAGATATCAATAGGAAGAGAATAAGGAGTGGCAAGACCCTAAGATTGGGTATTCCCATGGCACCCCAAGGTAATATTCAATTAAGACCCAAGCAACTAAGCTTGGGGATGCCCCGGAAGGCATCCCCTTTTTTCTCCTCAATAGTATCGATAACCTTACTTGGAGTTATATTTTTATTCATCACATCATATGTTTTTTGCTTGGAGCATCATTTTATTTTGTTGTGATTTTCTTGGTGTTATTTAGAATAATGTTTTCTATCTTTTATCAATAAAAGTGGCAGGCATATCCTTTACCATGGTTATTTTGCAAGTCTATATGTTGTTTTTGAAAACAGAAAGTTTTCTATTGTTGTATTAATTTTTTAGAAAATTCAGGACATGATAAAATCTTGAAAGTTTTACACAGTAAGCTATGATAAATTTTATAAAGTGTGGTAAATTTTCAGAATTTTTTGAGTTAAAGAAGTATGAATCCTCTTCTATCCTTTACAGACTATTCTGTTTAGATAGATTGCTGTTATGATTGCATTTTTTGCAAATGTTTGCTTGTTTAATGATTCTATTTGAGGATAGGAGTATTAAATATGCAGAGGAATTTACTAGGAAATTTTTGAATAATAATTTTAGTGATATACTACAGTAGAGAATGATAAGGTTTTGCATTGATTTAGACTAACTTATCTCAAGAGTTATTGTTGAGTTTTGTGTGGATGATGTTTTTGAAATTTAGGGAAACTATGATATTAGAGGAATTAAGGAGACAAAAAAGGTCAATCTTGGGATGCAAAGGCATTCCAAGATAATATTCCAAAAATTCTCAAGCATATAATATTGGGGTTGCCCCGATAGGCATCCCACCTTTCTTCATCAACAACTATCGGCTAGTTTTGGTTTAGCCTAAGTTTTTACTTGCTCACATGATATGTGCTATTCTTGGAGTGCCCTTTTACTTTGTTTTCTGTTTGAATAAAATACTTATATCTACAATTTTTAAATGAGAGAGAGTCCTCACATAGCTAGTTAATTATTTAACTACTCAATTGATTTTCACTTATATCTTTTCTGGAGTAGTTTGTCATTTACTCTCGTTCCTCACTTATATCCTAAGTGTAGATTGTTGAATGAATTGAATATCATAAATTTGAAATTATATGTGCTTCATCTGCTTGTCTCATGCCTAGTAGTAGTTTCACATTGTGTTTAGAAAGTAAAATTTATTGAAGTTTGATAATCACAATATTGGTCATACAAGCAATTCATGAACGATTAGTATAAGTAAGAGAACTTTCACATACAAATACAATATCTTGGACATCTTTTATGATTGTGAATACCTATTAATTATTTTCAAACTTGAGCAAATTAGTTGAAGTTGGACAAGGAAGACAACATAATGAGTTATGGTTGGTTATATTTGCATCAAAGTTATATTGTTATGGATTTAGAATCTTTTGCTAGCCAAAATTTCTGTACTAAGAGGGAATACTACTTGTGCATCCAACATCCTTAAACCAAGTTTCTTCCATGAGTGTCCACCATACCTACCTATATGCAGTATTACTCTGCCTTTCTAAGTAAAATTGCATGTGCCACCTCTAATCAGTCAAATAAACGTCTGTTTTTTGTCCCATACCGCTCATGATGCGGCAGGGGGTTGTCAGTATCTTCCATACTAAGCGGGTTATTCTCACGATGGGTGTTTATTCACTTGTCATTGCACGAGGGAGGATGGTAACTGGGATGCCCAGTCCTGTAATTAATATGAAAAATATAGAATGAAACAGACTCCCCCGGAAAGTTGATTGTATGGAGGGCACCTGAGGATTCGGCTAGCCATGGCTTGTGTTTTGAGGGGTGCTACTTATGAGCTGCGTTGGGATTTCCTCAAAGAGGAGAGGATGATGCAGTACAGTAGAGATAAGTATTTCCCTCAGTTATGAAACCAAGGTTATCAATCTAGTAGGAGAACCAAGCAACACTATGTAAACATCACCTGCACACAAACAACAGATACTTGCAACCCAACGCGTAGAGGGTTGTCAATCCCTCAACGGTTATGAGCAAGATTAAATTGTATACGTTTTCATAGATAGATCTGAGAAAAATACAAAATAAAATAACTAAAGGAAAATTGCAGCAAGGTATTTTTAGGATTTTATATATGATAAAAGTAGACCCGGGGGCCATAGTTTTCACTAGAGGCTTGTCTCGAGAAAATAGCATACAGTGGGCAAACAAATTACTGTTGGGAAATTGATAGAAAAGCAAATAATTATGATGATATCCATGGAAATGATCATACATAGGAATCAAGTCCAAGATTAGTAGACCGACTCCTGCCAGCATCTACTACTATTACTCCACACATCAACCGCTATCTAGCATGCATCTAGTGTATTAAGTTCATGGAAAAATGGAGTAATGCTTTAAGCAAGATGACATGATGTAGACAAGATAAACTCACGTATGAATAAATGCCATCTTTTTACCCTTAATAGCAACGATACATACGTGTCATGCCCCTTTCTGTCACTGGGATTGAGCACTACAAGATCGAACCCATTACAAAGCACCTCTTCCCATCGCAAGATAAATTAATCTAGTTGGCCAAAATAAGCCAATAAATCAGAGAAGAAATACAATGCTATATTAATCATGCATAAAAGAGTTCAAAGAATACTCAAATAATATTCATGGATAGATCTGATCATGAACTCACAATTCATCGGATCCCAACAAACACACCGCAAAAAGGAATTACATCGGATAGAACTCCAAGAACATCAAGGAGAACATTTTATTGAAGAACATCAAGAGAGAAGAAGCCATCTTGCTACTAACTATGGACCCGTAGGTCTGTGGTAAACTACTCACGCATCACCGGAGGGGAGGCAAGGTTGATGTAGAGCCCCTCCGTGATTGATTCCCCCTCCGGCAGAGTGCCAGAAAGGGTCCCCAGATGGGATCTCTCGATAACAGAGGCTTGCAGCGGTGGAAAAAGTATTTCATGGACTCCCGCATAGGTTTTCTGATTTTTCGGAATTTACATAGGCGGAGTTAGGTCAAACGGAGGCTTGTGGGCCCCACTAGGTACCAGGGCGCACCCCAGGCCCCTGGCCCGCCATGGTGCCTAGTGGGCCACTCCTTCATCCTCCCGTTCCTTCCTGAAGCTTCCAGGGTCTCTTATTGCCAAAAAAATCTCCAATAAGTTTCGTGGCATTTGGACTTCGTTTGATACTGATATTATGCGCCGTTGCCATGGAGGTGAGTGCTTGAAGGTATATCTTTAGATCTTGCAGTTGAATCTTTTAGTTTCTTGTTTATTCACTAGTTTGGTTTTATAAAAGAAAACTACAAAAATAATTGAATTGATGTTGCCTCATTTGGTTCATCTTTATAATGCCTTTCTTGAAAATGATGGATCGGAAAATTGTGCCAAAGTGTTAGAAACAGAATTCAATAAAATGTTTGGCATAAAATATTTGAATGATAAGCATGATTGCATTGCTGTTAACATGAATTCTTTGAATATCCATGATACTAATGATATGAAAAGCCATAATCGTGGGAATGCTATGTTTGATGAAGATGATATTTTTAGTCCCCCAAGTTTTGATGTGCAAATTTGTTATGATGATTGCATGCCTCCTATTTATGATGATTGCAATATTTATGAAAGTGGGTTTGGAAAAGTTTCAACTTTTGATAATAATTATCCCACTATTTTGGAGGGTGTTGAATCTTATTATAATGATGAAAGTGGATTTGGTGAGGTATTGACTTTGTTTAGTGATGAATCCACTATTTTGGAAGAGGTTTCAATTGATTATTATGAGAACAAAGTTGCTATCTATGATGATTATTGTGATGACATGTATGCTATAAAGAATAATGATAACCATGAAATTTTTCATCATGTTATTTGTGCAAAAATTCATTATGTAAATCAAGTATCATGTGCTAGTTATTTTCTTGATTTTGCTCCCACTATTCAGAATGAGAAGAAATTTGCTTATGTGGAGAGTAATAAAATTCTATGCTGGTGGATCATGAAAGGAATGCTTTGTGTGATAGCTGTATTGTAGAATTCATTCATGATGCTACTGAAAATTACTTTGAGAGATGAACATATGCTTGTAGGTATCTCAATATTATCAAGTTTCTTCTCTATGTGTTGAAAATCTTGAAGTTTTGCTTGTTTTGCCTTCCTATGCTAGTTGATTCTTGTTCCCATGAATTGTTTGCTCACAAAATCCCTATGCATAGGAAGTGGGTTAGGATTAAATGTTCTTGCCATGTGATTCATGATTCTCTCTTTATGTTTTAATTCTTATCTTTTATGTAAACATCATTGAAATCATCATGCCTAGCTAAAAAGGCATTAAAGAAAAGAGCTTGTTGGGAGACAAACCAATATTTACCCCTACTATTTCTTTGTGTTAACATGATTAATCTAATGTAGTAATCATGTTTTATAGCTTTTGTTTCAATAAAGTGCCAAGTAAAGCCTTTGGGATAGTATGGATGATAGTTGACTTGATTCTGTGCAAAAAAAAAGGAACTTTTGCACCCAGTAACAGAATTGTTTAAAATCACTGGAGCATAAAAAAACTCTGATTTTTTACACATGATTGATATAAAAATTGCCTACGTTGTCCTAATTTTTCATAGGTTATGGATTTATATAAGTATGGTTGTTGTTCAGAGCATTACAGACATCTCTGTTTTTGACAGATTCTATTTTCGATGCATAGTTTTCTTGTTTTATAGTTTCTATGGCTTATATTGGCCAATATTATTTGTAGAAGTGATAGGGTACAGTAGGCATTGTGTTAGAAAAATTATGAATCTTGTCTTCACAGTACCAAAGTGAATGATTTGCTCTTTATTATACTAACCTATCTCACGAAGTTCGGTTAAGTTTTGTGTGATTGAAGTTTTCAAGTTTTGGGTGAGATATCAATGTGAAGAGAATAAGGAGTGGCAAGACCCTAAGCTTGGGTATGCCCAAGGCATCCCAAGGTAATATTCAAGGAAGACCCAAGCAACTAAGCTTGGGGATGCCCCAGAAGGCATCCCCTCTTTAGTCTTCAACATTATCGGTAACCTTACTTGGAGCTATATTTTTATTCATCACATGATATGTGTTTTGCTTTGAGCATCAATTTATTTTGTTGAGATTTTCTTGCTGTTATTTAGAATAATGTTTTTTATCTTTACTTCAATAAAACTATCAAGTATAGCCTTTACCATCCTTATTTTGCAAGTCTATATGTTGGTGTTTGAAAACAGAAATTTTCTATTATTGGCTGAATTTTTCAGAAAAGTCAGAATGTGATAAAATCTTGAAATTGTTAGAAAGTAAGATATGATAAATTTTCAACAGTCTGGTAATATTTCAGAATTTTTGGAGTTAAAGAAGTATGAATCTTCTTCTATCCTTTACAGACTGTTGTGTTTAGACAGATTTCTGTTATGTTTGCATTGTTTGCATATGTTTGCTTGTTTAATTATTCTATTTGAGGATAGGAGTAGTAAATATGTAGAGTAATTTAGTAGGAAATGTTTAATAATAACTTCAGTGATTTTTTACAGTAGATAATGATAAGGTTTTGCATTGATTTATACTAACTTATCTCACAAGTTCTTGTTGAGTTTTGTGTGGATGAAGTTTTTGAGATTTAGGGAAACCGTGATATTAGAGGAATTAAGGAGACACAAAAGCTCAATATTGGGGATTCCAAGGCATCCCAAGATATTATTCCAAGAAGTCTCAAGCATCTAAGCTTGGGGATGCCCCAGTAGGCATCCCACCTTTCTTCATCAACAACTATTGGTAAGTTTTGGTTGAGCCTAGGTTTTTACTTGTTCACATGATATGTGCTATTCTTGGAGTGACCTTTTATTTTGTTTGCTGTTTGAATAAAATACTTAGATCTGAAAGTTTTTAAATGAGAGAGAGTCCTCACATAGCTAGTTAATTATTTAACTACTCAATTGATCTTCACTTATATCTTTTTTGGTGTAGTTTGTCATTTACTCTTGTTCTTCACTTATATCCTAAGAGTAGATTGTTGAATGAATTGAATATCATAAAGTTGAAATTATATGTGCTTCATATGCTTGTCTCATGCCTAGCTAGTTAACTATTTAAATACTGGTTGACTGTGGGGCCAGCTTGAACCTGATCTCACCTGATGTGATCAAGAGGCTGCAAATCCCTGATGGAGATCTCCGAGAAACGGGACATTTCAAGGGATCAATCCGGGGAGGAGCCAGCCCACCGTCAAGGTTATATTGTTGGTCATTTTTGGGACATAACTGAGCTACAGGACCGAGAAGGTCTTTGTCGATGTCGTCAAGATGTCGTTTCCCTACAATGGCATTCTTGGTCGTCCGGACCTGGCAAAGTTTATGGTTGCATCCCATTATGCCTAAAACACTTTGAAGATGCCGGGCCCAATGAGCATCACCACCGTCCACTCCAACAAGAAGGACATAGTCATCTGCGCCGACAAGCTCTACCGGGAGGCAGTGGCAGCATCTGCCGTCAAGGCACTTGCTCCTGCCGGCAAAGCTCCCGGGGGAAGAAAGGAGAAGAAGACCGGCAAGACCTCCGACAAGCACTCTGGGAAGCACACCTCTTCGGAGTGTAGCGCACCCATGACCGGCAAGACCTCCGATAAGGACTCTGGGAAGCACACCTCTTTAGAGTGTAGCCCACCCACTAAGGACATACCGGAGAGTTCTACTGGCAAGAGCAGGAAGAACAAGGCCTCACCACCTGCTACAAAGCAAGTCTCTGCAAGGGAGGATGGCAATGGCGGTACTTTTACCATGAGTGCCACCCTTGATGGCAAACAAGAAAATGTGCTTGTTTCCTTCCCGTGGGGGAATATTGATGTGTTTGCATGGCAACCATCAGATATCCCTGGTGTTCCTAGGGAGGTGATTGAGCACAACCTTGCTATCTGCTGCCCTGATGCGAGATCCTTCAAGCAGAAGGTCAGGAAGCAAGCCTTGGAGTGGCAAGAGTTCATCGCCCAAGAAATCCAAAAGCTAGATGCAGCAAGCTTGGTCAGAGGAGTGCTACACCCAACTTGGTTGGCAAACCTAGTGGTTGTTCACAAGGAAAATGGGAATTGGAGGCTTTGTATTGACTTCACTGACATAAACAAAGCGTGCTAGAAGGACCCCTTCCCTTTGCCGTGGATTGACCAGATTGTGGAATCCAGCACCGGCTACGACTTGCTCTCCTTTCTTTATGCGTACTCTAGTTATCCTCAGATCTTCATGGCCAAGGAGGATGGGGACAAGACGACATTCATTACTCCATGTGGTACGTACTGCTTTGTATGCATGCTTTTCAGATTAAAGAGTGCCGGAGCAACATTTGCAAGGGTTGTGCAAATTGGTTTTGGTTCCCAACTACACAAAAATGTGGAAGCCTACATGGATGACATAGTGGTGAAAACTAGGCACAAGGATTCCCTGATCCAAGACCTGGAGTAGACATTTGGAAATTTGCGCAAGATCAACTTGAAGCTCAACCCTGAGAAGTGTGTGTTTGGCGTCACGTCCAGCAAGCTTCTCGGGTTCTTTGTATCTCAACATGGAGTCGAAGCCAACCCCGACAAAATCAAGGCAATTTAGTAGTTCGAGGCACCGAAGCGCATCAAAGACGTAAGGCATCTCGCTGGTTGTGTAGTCAACTGAGCCCGCCTTGCCATTTTTCAAAATCTTGAAAAGGCAGGTCCAATGCAATGGCTCCTGAAGCGGGGGTTGTGCTCCAATACTTGAAGGAGTACCTCTCCTCTCCGCTAGTACTAGTTGCGTCAATCTCACGAGAACCATTGCTGCTATACCTAACGGCAACCAATCTAGTGGTCAGTGCTACACTAGTGGTTGAGAGGGAAGCCGAAGACAAAGAGATAGCAACCGCAGAGCCTCAAGCCGACAAGCCAGAATCTTTTCCGGCAAGGTCAGATACCGACAACCCAAGTCCAGTGCAGGCAAATGGGACAGACCAACAAGTGGTAAAGAAGAAGATGGTGCAGCACCCAATTTACTTTGTGAGTTCCCTTCTCAAGGGGGCTAGACCAAGGTACTCTGGTGTGTAGAAGTTGCTCTTTAGCCTCCTCATGGCCTCAAGGAAGCTGCACCATTACTTCCAAGCACATCACATCACCGTCATCACTTGCTTTCTGCTGCAATGCATCTTGAGGAATCCAGAAGCCACTAGCAGGATAGTGGAGTGGGCATTGGAGCTGTCGAGCTTTGATTTGAAGTTTGAAAGCACATCAACAATCCAAAGAAGATTGTTGGCAGAGTTCATTGCAGAATGGGAACCAACTCCAGATGAAGAAATACCAGAGACCTCGCCTCCCGGCAAGGAAGAGCCCCAAGACTGGATCATGTACTTTGATGGTGCTTTCTTGCTCTAGGGCGCCGGTGCCGGAGTGCTACTTGTCGCACCCACTGGAGAGCATCTCAAGTATGTGGTTCAGATGAAGTTTCCTCAGGAGCAGTCCACCAACAATACTGCTGAGTACGAAGGGTTGCTTGCCAGACTCTGCATAGCAATTGACCTTGGTATCAGAAAGTTGATCATCAGAGGCGACTCGTGGTTAGTGGTGAAGCAAGTGAACAAGGATTACAAGAGACCGTTGATGGAGGCATATGTGGATGAAGTGAGGAAGTTGGAAGCGCACTTTGATGGTCTGCTGGCAGAGCATGTTCCTCGTGCTGAGAACAATATTGCCAATGACCTGTCAAAGCTTGCCGCCAACAAATTACCTATGGAACCAGGTACATTTGTGCTCCTTCTGAATCAACCTTTAGTTGCACCATCAATGAGGCCAGACAAGAGGAGGAAGTTGAATTTTGGTGAGTACATTCCGGCAGAGGTTCCAACAACCGTCGAGAAGGAGCTTGCGGGAAACAACCCAATGCTTGCCGGTGAGCAGCTCGCTCCGGCAGGGCCCCACGTCCTTGCCGTCCAGACAAATGCTCCCTCAGAGGAAGGGGTGCCTTTAGTCCTTGTCGTTGAGCCACGGGCTCCCGCATGGGCACACACTACTACAGGATGCTGCTAACGCGACACTACAATCAGAGACCCTTCGATGAAACTGTGTGTGATGCATTAATAGCAAATGGTGATGTAAAAAAACCTGTCAAAAAAGATGTAAACATTTGTGATGGTAGATACATGAAACACGGTTCATATTGCATTTGCGTGTGCGATGAGTGACAAACGGTTAATCCATAAGAACTGTTTGCAATGAGGCAGAACAACAGAAACGGGCTACTATATAAAGGTGTGTGGGATATACGGCATATAGTTCGCTCGCATGAACTATTTGCTATTAGGGAATGCAACAGAACGGTTAGCCAGATCAAGGTGTCTTCGATATATGGTATACGGTTCAACGGATGAACTATTTTCGATTAGGGAACACAACAGAAATGGTTCAACTTAACAAGATGTATGTGATATGCGACATACAATTCACATAGATGAACTATTTGCGATGAGCCAAAAGAACACAAACGATCCGTGTAAACAAGATGTGTGTGATATACGGCAAATAGCCCACTCGGAAGAACTGTTAGCGATGAGAATATATAACACAGATGATTAATGGAGTTAATTCGTGTGCGATTTTGTGTGTAGAAAAAACTTTGAAAACTACAAACTAGTTGCTTGCGATAGCTAGGAGTATCGCACACGATGCGTGTACAAGTACGCGTGTGCGATGATATGTAAGTTACACATACGTTTCCTTATGGTAACACGTGTGCGATAACACGTGACACCGCATATGGTTGTCGGGTTGTGTGCTCCACTTAGTCTTCCAGCGCTCCAGCGAAGGCTTCCCGTGCTCCACATTGGTGAATTGTAAAATACCCAATCCCCTAGCCAGCTGCTAGCTATAAATAACCACTGCAATGGCCGGCAGCGGTGACTCACTACTGATCTAGTTGATATCTAGTTACCCACACATACTGGCATACCCCCAACGGCTGAT
This sequence comes from Thinopyrum elongatum, assembly GCA_011799875.1. Lineage (NCBI taxonomy): Eukaryota > Viridiplantae > Streptophyta > Magnoliopsida > Poales > Poaceae > Thinopyrum > Thinopyrum elongatum. Next base: position 284,718,036 of record CM022300.1, read on the forward strand.
GACAGGATGGAGTCGTGCGACAGCGGAATCGAGGCTGAAGGCACGATTGTCGGCTTGGCGGTCGACGGCCATGCCGCCGCCTTTCTCAATGACGGCCAGAGGAAGCAGGAAACACGGTACGGGCAAGCCGCCAGGTTAGCCAGGGTCATCCTAAAAGCGGACAGGGATCGCCAGCGGGTGGTACTACTGGCTCGGCGGAGAGTACGGCGGATGGTGCGGGCGGCGAAGGAGGAACCACGATGACGCAAGGATAACTGCGGCAGTGGCGGTCGCCACACGAGGCATAGGCTTATGTGCCAGATGGAGGAGGGCGCAGCGCCGGACGTCGCCGGGGCATGCCTGGGGGCCGTCAAGGCAGCCCTGGCGAGAGCCAACGTCGTCTCGCCGGACGTCGACGGGGCAGACCCGGCGGTCGCGGTAGCCCTGGTGAGCGCTGCACCCGAGGCAGTATCGGCGATTCCCTATGTAGAGTCTGCCCCAGCCTCGATCGATCAAGGTGTGTAGGTCATGGAATTGGTGGCCTCTGCTCCCACTGAGCCCATGATCGACATGCTGATGGACGATGGCTGTTGTGCGTGCTGGGTCAGCGTTAGGTGCACAGTGTAGCTCTTTTGTGCGCGCGCACAGTGTAGCTCTTAACGATATATAACGCTAAACTAAGCGTGAGTATAGAATAGCTTATTCTACACCCCTAGTAATGCTCTATACAAAATATAGTAACATAGCAAACAAAATATAGTAGTTTTTTTGACAATGTAGGAAACTAAAAACATGGATAGTAAAACAATATTTCAGAATTACTACATTTTATATAGTGTTTTACTAGATTTTGTACATAGCATTACTGGGGGTGTAGAATAAGCTATTCTACACTCACGCTTAGAATAGTGTTACTCTCTCTCTCTCTCTATATATATATATATATGCTCAATTGATTTCTTCATGCGCTTCAAATATGTCAATTGTATGGGCTGGCATGTCTGTATGTTAATTTGCAATATGGACAATTAATATGCAAATGCCTTCTGGACATCGGTGCTGATCGGCACGTCGAAAACATGGACATCCTCTACTCTACCGGGCACACGCTTAAACTGAATGAACTGTGTACGATACTGATACTTTCCATGAAAATTTAAGAACTTGGCTAACATCATTTGAGTAACATATATATAGTGGTGACACTATTTGACAAAAGGCGGATCTTGGTAACACGGTTTTGACAACCATATGATCCATATATACATACTTAACATAGTAACAACTAGCACATTTTAAGAGGCTGAGGGCAAACAACCACAACTATCCGCTGCAAGCAGCTTCATCGACGGCCTGGTACGGTCCACGGCGTTCTAGGAACGGGGGTACCCAGACTTGCCTACCTGCGGTCCACGGCGTGGCTCCATCGACGGCCTGGTACGGTCCAGCTTCGGCGACAACAACTCAAGACCCTTGCAAGGGGCCAAGCTTCGCGAGGCGGACGACACTAAGACCTCCACGAGGAGTAGCCTCCTCAGGCCGGCTCCCGAGGAGCTGAGATCTCTATGCAAGCCTCACCTCGTGAGGCCCGAATGACGTGAGCCATGACGACCAAGGCCAGGCCGGCGCAAGCGGGCGCAGTATACCAGTTTCCTCTTCAGTGCTAAAGAGGCAAGCGCAGGCGCGGAGTCCCGAGGAATCAGCCAAATGTTTCCATTCCCGTGCAACAAGACTAAGACCGCCAGGACAGCAGGACGAGGTCATCACCGAGCCCACCACGGCATCACGACCAGAGGCTTTTGCAGGCGAAGACTACTTTTGTTAGGATAACATGTACTAGCTGTCTCCCTTCGAATTTGGCCGTTGTGGGATCCCTTCTGGCCTTTCATTTGGGAAGAGGACCAAGGCCACTATAAATAGGACTTAGCCACCACCGTAGAGGGGGATCGCATCGACGGATCATCCAGATCACCCACACACTCACCAGCTCACCCGAGCCCAAGAACACCTCTCCTCCTGAGGCTGTTCGCCACTGTACTAGTTCATCCTCAGCCCCCGAGGCCAATCCACCACAAAGCAGGAGTAGGGTTTTACACCGCAAGGTGACCCGAACCTGGGTAAACTGCTGTGTCTCTTTTCCTTACAGTTCGACAAGCTAGGCTGTGAGATTAGCGAGTAGGCAGACGGGGGAGGACAAATTCTTCGCACACACCCTAGAGTTCGGACCTCTCAAGGGTTTGCGGAACCCGAAATCCGACATTTGGCGCGCCAGGTAGGGGTGCGTCGGAGACTCTCTTCTGCCAGCAGATTTGCCACCACCCAGCAGTTCTCATGGCCGACGCCTCGAGGGCGCATGTTGAGCACTAGGTTGTTCGGCCTGCCCGGGCAATGGCGTCAGCCCAAGAGGATCTCCACTCTGCGCTCCTCGCTGCCCGCTCGCCGCCCAGTGCTATCGGTCGCGGGCGGCGGGGGCCATCATCGCCTGCCCTCGCGGCACACCGCAACCGCGCCACCACGCGATCTTCGAGCTATGCCGCGGCGACAGCGCCACACTCTCGCCGGGAGCAGGCGAACATGCGAGTCGTGCTCGTTGTGGCACGGGAGCTGCTACGGTGCCGGCTGGCGGAAGGTGGCCGCGATGCCCTACTGGAGTGGGTCGCTGAGCTGCTTGACATCGCCTGTAGGGGCGCGGCGCCTTTCTGCACCCTGCCTCCATCGCAGGTTGTGACAGGGGCATTTGGGGGTCCCCGCCGCGCCCGTGCGCCCCTCCCTGGAGCACCTGAAGGACCTAGCGGCGCCAACCCGGCCCGCAGCGCTGATCGACCTTTCCCGACCGCGCCACCCCTGGGCGAGGCGAGCTCGGGCGATCCCTCCTGGGGCCGCAACGGGGCGCCACCCTGCGGCCGTCAGGGCCTGGCACCAAGCCTGGTGGCCAACAGCGCGGGGCACCCAGACAACGACCCTGGCGCGGCAGTCCTAGATGCCTACGTGCCCCCCATGATTGATCTGTAGTACGCGTCAAGAGAATGCCCCGGCAGGTTCTCCTCGTCAGGCTGGGCATCGGGGGCACATGAAGCCGAGGCTCTCCGCGAGTCGCCCCGGAACTTCACCGACACCTTCAACGACAACAGCCACTGGGTACAGTCGATATCTCAGGAGCACGATTACGCTAACCATGGACCGCAGGTGAACCAAGCCACAACAGCGGCCAGGGACCCCAGGGCGATGGCCCCGCTGCCGGCGGGCGAAGCACACTGGGGGCTGCGCGGCGGGAGCCCGGGGCCAGGGCCTCCCCCGCACTACATGGAGCAAGGCGCTGCACGGAGATAGGTCCTCCGCCGGGGAAGGCGCCGGCGAGCCCTTCCCTTCGGCGAAGGGCCTGCGGTCGCCAAGTGCGCCGCTAGCATCCCCCTTGCCCCTTGGTCTTGTCCTGGTTTCCGGACGCCCCAACGGTGGTCGGGGGGAGGCGCAAGGCGGGGCCCTCGTCAGGCGACATGAAGCAAGGCCCCACGCCTATGAAGGTCTCTGCTCGTGACACTCTCACGTAATAATGAGTGGGGTTGTACATGCCCCAGAGTCTCCTGAGTGCCGCCCTCGGGCCTCATGGGGGCTCCCACCCACATCCAAGTGGAAGCACCATGCTCTCCGCGCTGGTGAGAAGACAAGAAGACTAGCTAGGTGCTGGACATGACCATTTGATTCCGCCTTTCCTTCTGTAACTCGTCTTGCCGCCTTTTGGAATGAGATTTGGAATTTCGTGTGTTTATTAAAAGAAAAAACGGGGGGAATTTTTCTCGTCTCGTGGCGATTTCTTGCTTTCTGGCTTTGTGTTTTAAGAGTGAGGCTCGCGCCTGCTACCCCTCCCCGCAAGCACCACGCGAGCGGGGGCTGGGTGTGGTATGCGCGCGTCCAAGCACGCCCGGGCTGGCTCCAGAGATGCCAAGGCCCCCCAGGGGGCTGGAGCGCGATCACCGCAGGATCGTCGCGCGCACACCTTGCCGTGCTCCGGCAAGCGGCTCCTCGCGAGGCCCTCTTGGGCGGGCCAGCAGGCTTCCAGGGAGACTTAAAACCTCGCGAGCCTCTGCGGGCTCGCCTCAGGAGGATGGCGCGTCCGCGACCTCAGGACTCGCTCAAGACCTACGGAGCCAAGATAAGTTGCAACAACTACTCCGCTCGAGAGCCTGCGGGCTCGCGACGGCATATTCCAAATCCTATTTTCGAAAGGCGTACCATCATTTCATACATCATAAGGGGGCCCCCTTCAAAAATGCTTTTACGCCCCGCAGGGCTGTGCCCGAATGTTTTTTGCATACAGATTAAGGCAAAGGGAAAGGCAGGCCTAGCCAGAGGCGCTGCCTTTAGCATCGTCCTCGCCACCTTCATCTGCGCCACCTGCGCTGTCGCTGGCGTTGTCTTCATCATCGTAATCCGCATCGCCGTCTTCGGCTACGATCATGGCCGCTTCGTCCTCAGGAGCAAACTCTGTGACCAGGACGTCGACATGAACGTCCACCCATTTCGCCAGATTGCCCTGGATGACCCAGGGCACGGGGGCTATTGCAGCGTCAAAATCGAAATGGGGATCAAGGCTCTGGAGGTGACTAAAGACGCGTGAAAACACATGCCCCAGGAGGCCCCGGCTTCTCTCTGCAACGAGCTCGCGAGCCCTCGTCACCCGATCCTCTAGGCGGGTCACGATCAGGGTGAAGAAGCGGAGGTGGCTGGTTTCATCATCCTTGTGCGGGTGCGCGACGCTCTCCTCGCAGATCATGCCCAAAGCCTAGTTGGCCCTCACCCTGAGGTCTTGGAGCATCGAGGAGCGCTCACGCTGCATCATCCGGCGGCGGTTTTCTTTGTTTGCGGTCTTCTCTGCAATGGACATGACGGCCATGACTTGCTGCTGGAGTGAGGACAGCTCGGCGCGGGAGGAGACCAGGTCAGCTTGAGCGGAGGCATGAGCTTCGTTGGCGGCCCTCTCGCGCTGCTCCGCCTCGTCCAGCTTTGTCCTGAGGGCGACGGTCCTGCCCTTAACCTCCGCCTTCAGGAGCTCCAACTTCAGGCGGTACTCGTCGGCGAGAGCCGCGCAGGCCTTTTTGACCCTCTGGTCAACCTCCTCCTGGATCTGGGCCTCCCGTGCGGCGACGACATCCTCAGCCATGGCTACCTAGCACTCCCTCACGTCCAACCGCTCAAGCTCCAGGCCGCGCTCCAAGACCTCCAGCGCCAGCGTCTACTCGCGTTCCTGGACCTCTTTCTCATCGGAAGGGGCCTCGCTTGGTGATGCTGCCAGGGTGGCCCTGCGTGCTTTGATCTGCTGCTCAAGGGTGGCGTTCGAAGCTTGGAGCTCCCGCTCCCGCTCCTCGGCCACCTCACGACAGCGGTTGGCGGATCTGGCCTCCTCCAGGGCACGGGCGCAAGCCTCGCAAGAAATTGCAAGGGACGCCACGGCGCTCGCGCTGGCGCACTCATGCTGAAGATGATCGAGGTTGATGGCAACCTTCAACTGGTGCCACTCGTGCGCCAAGCGAAGGTCCTCCGTCTTGAGGCGGGCGTCGACGTCGGCAAGCTCTTCTCCGAGCTGGCTCAGCGCGCCCATCACCTCCCGAAAGAGCTCATGACGAACAACGCCGCGCCCGCGCGCAAGCTCCAACATGCAGCCAAGCCCATCCTTCACGCCAGGGGTTGTCGGAGGGGTTTGGAGCGGCTCGCCTGCCTCTGGCGGGGGGCTGGAGGCCGGAGCCTTCCCGACCGCTCTCCCGGCCTCGGCAAAGGTGCTGGGCGGAGCGGTCTTGCTGCTCGAAGACGAAGCCGACGCCGAGATCGCCCAGCCGCCGATGATGACCAATGGAGGAGCCCTCGGCACGCCTCCTGCGCCCCAAGCAAGACCGTGAAGGAAGGATGCTGGAAGCACAGGCTCACGGCCCCTCAGCGGCGCATCTGCCTCCCGGACCAGCCCTGTACTTCACGCGGGGGTCTGGTGCGGGGGGCTCGGGGTCAAGGACGGGCCAAGGGCTTATGGAGACCGCTTCTCAAGAGGCTTCGTTGCCCTAGCCGAAGGGATCCCGAGGAGCCATTATCAGGGAAGAACGCAATTTGCGGGAAATCATGAAGATAAGGTACTTACCCGTCTACAGCTATGTACTTCCTCTGCTTCTGCGGCCGGTAGGCGTCACCACTGCAGCTCGGAGGCCCCTTCCTCTTGTAGAGTGCTTCAAGGTTCAGGCGAAGCTGGCCGAGATTCGGGGCGCAACTCTCAGCAGCCGAGGGCCTGGCGGGGCTTCTGGGTCGGTGGCCTCAGGGGCACCAGGCCGCGCCTGCCCACCAGCCGCTACCTCAGGACCGCTCGCCCAAGCTGTGGGGGTAGCATCCTCGGCAGCGTCGGGTCACACCGACTCTTCGGTGACCTCCTCAGGAGCACTCACCAGAACCTCGGAAGCCAACACCTCAGGAGCACCTAGTGACACCCGCTCCCCAGCAGTCGCCCCAGTAGTAACCGGTGGCGATCGCCCCCATGGATCCACATATGAGGTGCGTGCCACAGGGTCGACAAGCAAGGGAGCCACCAAGATGGGGTTCTCGCGGGGCCCTTCAAGGCCCTTCGGGCGCAGCCCCCACTCGTCAAAGGGGGGCATCTACCTCGCGAAGTCCTCCTTGTTCGAGCATTGGTACAAGAGGCAGCCCTCCTCAGGAAGCACGGCCGGCGCCGGGTCGCCCGTCAGGATCTCAAGCATCGCGCGCAGCGTCTTGGAAGGAAGCAAAGGCACCTGGAGCCTCATGCGGTCCTTGCTGCCTGTGAAGGCCCACATTGGGCGGGAGTGGTGCTGGAGCGGGGCAATGCACCACCGAACGAACTCCCTCACCACCATCGGCGCCGTCACCCCGACCCTCTTCAACCTGGTCAGCCTGGACCATACATGGGCGATCTGACTATTGGTGAGCCTCACGTGCCCCCAGCCGGAGCTGGGCACCACCGGCGCTCACGGGAGCAGAAGCAAGGAGTTGCGCACGCCGACATCCACGAACACCCATTGCTTCCGGAATCCCCTCACGTCCGGGCAGAGTGTGAAGTCGATGCCCGATCCAGCTGTGGCCGCCACAACCAGGAAGGCCACGCACCCCGAGCACTGATGGTCATCGACCATCTGGAGCGAGAAGAAATGGCAGAACAAGGCGACAGACTGGGCAATGCCCACCATGGCTTCGCACAGGAAGGCAAAGACAGCAAGGAGGATGATGGACCGAGGGTCCAGATGCAGCACATGGATCTGGTAATGCGAGAGTACGGCATTGAAGAAATCGGAGAAGGGGGGACCAAGCCGGCCGAGAAAACATGAAGATGGATGGGGATCTCGGTGGCCTCCATGTCAATCAAAGCATGAGAAGCAGGCCAGGCCGTCGTCTCCTTCCACTCATTGAAATCGGTGGCAAGGGCTGGCTGGACCTTATCCAACCCCTCCTGATTGAACACCATCGACCGATCGAGGGAGGGCTCCAGGCCTGGCCGGGATTCGGTAGGGGCGCAGGCCTTGCTCTTCTTCTTCGACCTCGGGGCCATGGCGTCAAGGGAGGATTAGCGCGGCGCTGGATCCAGGAGAAGAGCCGCGAGTTCAAAGAAAGGAGGGGGAGTCAAGGGTGAGCACGACGAGCGCCAATGGCGAAACTGCGCGTACAACAGGCAGCCGTCAAGTCTGGCAGTTATCGAGGCCACACGGGGAAGTGGAGGTGCCATGCATCGACCGGGCCCGCAGGCGGTGGGGGCCCGCGGTGCTCCGCACTTGCCCCTTGGCTTCGCCTCGAAGCCAAGTTCGAGCGCGCCTTGGGCCCGGGGGCTACTGTCGGCGTTCTGGGAACGGGTGTACCCAGACTTTCCTGCCTGCGGCCCACGGCGTGGCTCCATCGACGGCCTGGTAAGGCCCAGCTTCAGCGACAACAACTCAAGACCCTCGCGAGGGGCCAAGGCTCGCGAGGCGGACGACACCAAGACATCCACGAGGAGCGGCCTCCTCAGGCCGGCTCCCGAGGAGCGGAGATCTCTATGCAAGCCTCACCTCGTGAGGCCCGAATGACGTGAGCCATGACGACCAAGGCCAGGCGGGCGCCAGCGGGCGCAGTATACCAGTTTCCTCTTCGGTGCTAAATAAGCAAGCACAGGCACGAAGTCCCGAGGAATCAGCCAAAGGTTTCCATTCCCGTGCAACAAGACCAAGACTGCCAGGACGGCAGGACGGAGGTCATCACCGAGCCCACCATGGCGTCATGACCAGAGGCTTTTGCAGGCGAAGACTACTTTTGTCAGGATAGCATGTACTAGCTGTCTCCCTTCGAATTTGGCCGTTGTGGGATCCCTTCCCGCCTTTCATTTGGGAAGAGGACCAAGGCCACTATAAATAGGACTTAGCCACCACCGTAGAGGGGGATCGCATCGACGGATCATCCAGATCACCCACACACTCACCAGCTCACCCGAGCCCAAGAACACCTCTCCTCCTGAGGCTGTTTGCCACTGTACTAGTTCATCCTCAGCCCCCCGAGGCCAGTCCACCACAAAGCAGGAGTAGGGTTTTACACCGCAAGGTAGCCCGAACCTGGGTAAACTACTGTGTCTCTTTTCCTTACAGTTCGACGAGCTAGGCTGTGAGATTAGCGAGTAGGCAGACGGGGGAGGACGAGTTCTTCGCACGCACCCTACAGTTTGAACCTCTCAAGGGTTTGCGGAACCCGAAATCCGAAAGATATCCCGGAAAACCATAAATAGGCAAAAACCAACAACTAGCACTTGGCACTAAGTTAGTAGGTTAGTCCCAAAAGTGATATATAATGACATATAATTGCATATAAAACATCCAAGATTGATACTATAATAGCATGGAACAATAAAAAATTATAGATACGTTGGAGACGTTTCAAGCATCCCCAAGCTTAATTCCTACTCATCCTCGAGTAGGTAAATGATAAAAAAAGAATTTTTGATGTGGAATGCTACCTAACATGTTCATCACGTAATCTCTCTTTTGTGGCACGAATATTAAGATCTGAATGATTCAAAGCAATAGTCTATAGTTTGTCATAAAAACAATAATAATAAGGCATACCAACAAACAATCATGCCTTTCAAAATATCAATGCTAAAGAATGTTACCCCTTCAAAATCATAGAGCCTTGTCATGCTCCATCTTCTTAACACAAAGTATTTATCATGCACTACCCCGATGTTAGCCAAGCAATTGGTTCATACTTTTTAACGCACTTCAGCATTTTTGACTCTCACGCAATACATGAGGGCAAGCCATGGATATAGCACTATGGGTGGAATAGAGTATAGTGGTAGAGATTGATATGGAGAAGACAAAAAAGGAAAAATTCTCACATTGGTGAGGCTAATCAACGGGCTATGGAGATTCTCATTAATATATATCAATGCAAGGAGTAGGGATTGCCATGCAACAGATGAACTAAGAGCTATAAGTGTATAAAGGCTCAAAAAGAAAACTAAGTGGGTGTGTGTCCAACTTGCTTGCTCATGAAGACCTCCGACATTTGAGGAAGCCCATCATTGGAATATACAAGCCAAGTTCTATAATGAAAAATTCCCCCTAGTTATATGAAAATGAAAGTATAGGTGACTCTCTATATGAAAAACATGGAGATAGTTTGAAGCACAAGTGTGGAAAGGATAGTAACATTGCCCCCACTAGTGGAACAATGGCTAGCCACAACTATCGTTGGTGGCGCACCATTTCCCATCAACGCCAGCACTATTTTTTCGAAATAGTGCTGGCGTATGCCAAATCAGCACATCGGCTTTACATGCTTAGTGCTGGCGTTGCTTTTCTTTGAAACGCCACAAATCTTTTGGCCCATATGCACTCACCGTTTGGAACGCACTGGTGGCGATGCTTTTAGTTGCACGTCATAGTTAATTTGTTAGTGCTGGCGTACATCTACTTTGCACTCCAGAAACACTTTTTCCATTAGATCAAGTGTTTTAAGTATTTAATTATTATACTAGTCACAAAATAATAGAAATTTTATATTATGCTTTTTGTGATAATTCATTTTACTGTTTTATCAATTTAGGAATTTTATTTCTTTACTACCATTTCAAATTTTGAGTCTTTTATTTTGTCAAGTCTTTCAGTATTAATCTTAGTCTTTTTTTATTTGGCCTGTTATTAGCTATGGCATTGCCCTTTCTCCCATTGCCAGCGATAACCTATCTGAGTCAACTTAGTAAAAGACCTAAGTCACTGCTCTCTCTCATTTCACACCCCTCCCCCTGACCAAAGCCGCCGCCACTGCCTCGTCGACGCCCCATTGACGACCCCGTTGCCGGCCCCGTTGTCGCCCTGTCGCCGCCCCTCACCGGCACCAAGGTTAGATCCACTACTCCTCCCATCGCATCTCCTTCCTCTCCACTCTCCCACGTCCTCCATTCGCGGACACACCACCGGGATCCATTGGGATTCATGTAGTTTATTAGGGGATTGCTTTAATTTGTGTAGAAATTTTAGTATATATATCATGGATTGCTTTGTGTCATGTAGAATCCAAAGTTAGTTGCCACGGATTGCTTTGTGTAGAAATTGTAGCTAGTGATAATTACTAGTGTAGAAATTGTAGCTTTGTGTAGAAATTTTGTTTATTTGTGTATGCAATTACTAGTGTACAAAGTGTTTATATACTTAGGCCCCAACCCGTCACCATCTGCTTGTACCTACTTATTAAATTACTGTGGTTTTACAATACTTTAATTTTTAAATACTTCGCTATCAAACACAGCCTTAGTTTCAATTATATTATATGTAGAATGGAGCAGCCGCCACCATGTCCAGTGTGCAAGTCAAGGTGCGCAACCGACCTTTCAAGTGTCATGCAGTTTGGCATCTACTTCCATACGTGCTTTGTTCCTGCAGCGGTAACGCATTACATGAACCTTCTACAACCGTTTTTTCTTTTGTTTTTCTTGCTATTTCCCGTAATGCAATGTGTTTTTTTTTGTTTTTTTACACAAATCGTCCCTTGCAATGTGAGACTAGAGTTCAATGAGCTCATTACCGAAGACGCTGTGATCTTTGACGCTCCAGGGGGGCCCTACACTATGGAGGTCCACAAGGGACGAAAAACATCCCAGATTGGAGGAGATGAATGGAATCGTTTCATCAACCACATGCATCTCACTGGGGGTGAACTTATTAGCTTCTCCTTCAGAAGACAAACTCCAAGGCTGGCTGTTATCTACATCAATTGGTAGGATGAAGATGGTGACCCACTTGATGAATCCCTCTATGCCAAAGGAATCTGGCTAAGCGAGGACGAATCAGGCAACCTCTGGTACATACTTCCTCCACGTGATGAGTACGTCGGGATGCCATTCGTGACCCGCCTGACAAGGACAAATGTTGACCGTCATGTCATTGTATGTTACTTGTTAGTGTAGCAATTTGATATGCTTAGTGTTGAAATTTGATGATATATATGCTTAGTTGTGACATTCTTGTAGTAATGTGATATATATGCTTAGTTGTGACATGCTTGTAGTAATGTGATATGCTTAGTGTAATAATGTGTTGTGATATATATATATATATATATATATATATATATATATATATGCTTAGTGTAGAATTTGAGGATATGCTTAGTGTGTAGTAATGTGATATGCTTAATTAGTGTAGAACGTGAGGAATATGCTCTTAGCTAGTGTGTAGTAATGTGATATGCTTAGTGTAATAATGAGTTGTGATATATATATATATATATATATATATAATATGCTTAGTGTAGAATTTGAGGATATGCTTAGTGTGTAGTAATGTGATATGCTTAATTAGTGTAGAACGTGATGAATATGTTGTTAATTAGCTAGTGTGTAGTAATGTGACATGCTCATTTACCATATTTGGTTTTTTCTCCAGAAATTACCTAAGGGGCTAAGTGAGAGCTGTGGCATCGAGCTGGATGAACTAGGCATTGTTGGACTACGCCTTACCGCAAGGGGCTCCATCACGAACTGTGCTTACACACTAGACACGGACGGTCGCACTGTGTTCAGCGCCGTGGGATGGAATAACTTCCTTGCTGGAAAGAATCTCCAGGTTGGACAGGCCATCTTAGTCACCATCAGGAACACCCAGCACCATGGCTTGAGGATGATGGTGGTCATCAACCTCATTTAGAACTATGTGTGTGGTGGGGCAGTACATGAATGAACTGCTTAATTATGTATTAGCGCTATGTACTAGTACTGTTTTAGCTCATAATGTTTCTATTAACTGGTTATGTTTGTGAGATCTAGCTAGCTAGCAGCCACTTAAATATCAACTCCTAATGTTCTATTATCTGGTATTGTTCTACTGTGTAATGTTATATAGTATGTACTTAGTGTTAATGTGAAATGCTAAATGTTACATGGTGTTGAAAAACTTTTTTTTGTGCACAAAACATTTGTGGCATGCAAATTACATTGTGCGCCGCTAGGTGAGTGAATATAGTGGTGGCGTTGCAAAAATCGCACGCCAGCAACACGTATAATACTGCTGGCATAGGCTCTAGCGCCACCACTATTTTTTAACACTGGTGCCATATTGGTGGCATGGGGCTCCTACGCCAGCAATGCTGTTTTTGGCACGCCATAGCTATGCTTTTCTGCACTAGTGCCCTTCTCTCTTTTTCTCTCATTTTTTCTTTTCTATTTTTTTGTTGGGCTCTCTTTGGCCTCTTTTTTATGGGCTCTTTTTGGCCTCTTTTTTTATTCCTCACTTGGGACAATGCTCTAATAATGAATATGATGATCATCACACTTCTATTTACTTACAACTCGATACTCGAAAAAAAATATGACTCCATATGAATGCCTCGGGCGGTGTACTAGGATGTGCAATGATCTAGCGTAACATGTACAAAAAATGATGAACGGTGGTTGAGCCACAAATACTATGTTAGCTATGTGATCATGCAAAGCAATATGACAATGATGATATGTGTCATAAAAACGGAACGGTGGAAGTTGCCTGACAATATATCTCGGAATGGCTATGGAAATGCCATAATAGGTAGGTATGGTGGTTGTTTTGTTGAAGATATAAGGAGGCTTATGTGTGATAGAGTGTATCATATCACGGGGTTTGGATGCACCGGCGAACATTGCACCCCATCTCGAGGTGAGAAAGGGCAATGCACGGTACCGCAGAGGCTAGCAAATTGCGGAAAGGTGAGAGTGCGTATAATCCATGGACTCACATTAGTCGTAAAGAAATCATATACTTATTGCAAAAGTTTATTAGCCCTCGAAGCAGAGTACTACTACGCATGCTCCTAGGGGGGAGGTTGGCAGGAGTTAACCATCGCGTGCCCCCGGCCTTCACGTAAAGGAAGACACTCAATAATAAATCGTGCTCCAACTTCTTAGCATAACGGGAGACTAAATGTGCATTCTTCGGGAATCACAAACCTTAATACCAATATTCTTACTAAACCACAATTACTCGCTAGCACAACCCAAATATTACCACCGTTATATCACAAAACTATTGCAAGGAATCAAACTTATCATATTCACCAATCTACATGAAAGTTTTTATTATATCCCTCTTAAATACCTATCATATTAGGACCAAATTCATAACTTGTATTAATTGCCTTTACTAATATCAACTCTCAAAAAAATATAACTGAAGCATGAGAGTGCAACTATTTATTTAAAATATAACCACCACCGTGCTCTAAAATATATAAGTGAAGCACTAGAGCAACTACCTTGCTCCAAAGATATAAGTGAAGGACATAGAGTATTCTAACAAATCACGAATAATGTGTGTCCCTCTCAAAAAGGTGTGTTCAGCAAAGATGATTGTGACAAACTAAAAAGCAAACAAAGCAAAGACTCCTATAATACACGACTCTCCAAGCAAAACTCATATAATGTCAGAATAAAATATAGCTCCAAGTAAAATTACTAATAGTTGGTAGAAGAAAGAGGGGATGCCTTCCGGGGCATCCCCAAGCTTAGATGCTTGGGAGTCCTTTAATATTACCTTGGGGTGCCTCTGGAATCCCCAAGCTTAGGCTCTTGCCACTCCTTATTCCTTCATCCATCGTGATCTCACCCAAAACATGAAAACTTCAGCACACAAAACTCAACAAAAACCTTAGTGAGATCCGTTAGTATAACAAAGCAAATCACTACTTTAAGTACTATTGTAAACCCATTCATATTTTATTATTGCATTATACCTACTGTATTCTAACTTCACCATGGCTTATACCCTCCGATACAATCCATAGATTCATCAAAACAAGCAAACAACGCAAAAAAACCAAAATCTGTCAAAAACATAATAGTCTGTAATAATTGCAACAATGACCATACTTCTGTAACTCCAAAAATTCAAAAAAATAAGGACAACATGTGAAATTTGTATATCAATCATGTGTAAATAATTCAGAATTTTTTCATGCTCCAGCAAAGTTTTACAATTCTGCTACTGGACACAAAAGTTTCTGTTTTGCACAGAATCAAAGCAACTATCATCCAAATCATCCCAAAGGCTTTACTTGGAACAAACACTAATTTAAACACAAAAACACAACCATAACAGTAGCATAATTGTGTGCACACAAGAAAACATAAAAAGAAACAAGAAAATTAAGATAACTATTGGGTTGCCTCCCAACTAGCACTATTGTTTATGCCCCTATCTCACTTTCTTTTCCATTATCAATGATATGAACTATATGATAGAGCTTGGTGCTAAGGATTTTTATTTCTTTCAAGACACAATGAGAAACCCTTTGATCTAAAGCAGGAAATCTCCTAGTTTGTGACACAACATTATTATTTATTTTAGAAGCAAGATTAAATTTACCTTGAAAGTTGGAGTCCATACTAGTTTTAGTTTCTTTTATTAACTCAGTTTGACAATAGCTTATTAGAATGGTAGGTTCAATAGTTTTGACTTTCGGTTCTCCAAATATGCTTTTCATCTTTTCATAGGTGTCGAAGGCATTATTTCCAAGGAAATCATTTTCAAACATAGAATCCAAGACACGTCTATGAACCAAAGGTAGACCAACATAAAAACTTCTAAGGAGCAACTTAATGCGACTCTTAGGCCTAGCTCTCATTTGTATTTCTAATAATCTATCCCAAACTTCTTTTAAGGATTCATCATTAGCATGCTTGAAATTTAAAATTCCTGAACCCTCTCCTAGATAAGGAGGGGAAGGCATTCGGGAGAAGAGCTAGCCATAACGATAAAGCGAGCACACAAGCAAATGGAAAATATTTTTGTATTTTTGTGAAACATTTTAGAAGTGGGGGAGATGAAAATGAGAGGAAAATGGAAAGTAATGTAAATGCAAGGAGATGAAGTTTATGCGATGGTACTTGATAGATGTTGATGATGTCTCCCGGGCAACGGCGCCAGAAATTCTTCCTGCTACTTGTGAGCTGCGTTGGGGTTTCCTCGAAGAGGAGAGGATGATGCAGTACAGTAGAGATAAGTATTTCCCTCAGTTAAGAACCAAGGTTATCAATCCAGTAGGAGAACCAAGAAACACCACGTTAGCAGTACCTCCACACAAAATAACAAATACTTGCACCCAACGCAAACAAGGGGTTGTCAATCCCTCGGCGGTTAATTGCAAGGATAAAATCTCGTAGTGATAGATAGATAAATAAAACACAAAGTAAAATAAAGTAAATAAAATTGTAGAAAGGTATTTTTTGATTTTAATATATGATAAAAATAGACCCAGGGGCCATAGTTTTCACTAGAGTTTTATCTCTTGAAAATAGCATACGGTGGGTACACAAATTACTGTTGGGCAATTGATAGAAAAGTGAATAATCATGACGATATCCAAGGCAATGATCATGTATATAGGCATCACGTCCGAGACAAGTAGACCGACTCCTGCATGCATCTACTACTATTAATCCACACATCGACCGCTATCGAGCTGGAATTTAGAGTATTAAGTTCATAAAGAACAGAGTAACGCCTTAAGCAAGATGACATAATGTACACAAAGTAAACTCACGCATGAATAAACCCCATCGTTTTATCCTTAATGGCAACAATACAAATACGTGTCCTATCCCTTTCTGTCACTGGGATATAGATTACCGCAAGATTGAATCCATCACAAAGCACCACTCCCATTGCAAGAAAAATCAATCTAGTTGGCCATACCAAATCACTAGATCGGAGAGAAATACTAAGCTATAATAATCATGAATAAAAGAGTTTAGAGAAGACTCAAATAATATTCATGGATAATCCGATCATAAACTCACAATTCATCGGATCCCAACAAACACATCGCAAAAAGTGATTACATCGAATAGAACTCCAAGAACATCAAGGAGAACATTGTATTGAAGATCAAAGAGAGAGAGAAAGCCATCTAGCTACTAGGTATGGACCCGTAGGTCTGTGGTAAACTACTCACACATCATTGGAAGGGTAGCAAGGTTGCTTTGGCAGAGTGTCGGAAAAGTGTTTTGGGTGTCTCTCTATTCGTTTGCCGATTTTAGAGAATTTATAGAGGCAGAATTAGGTTAAACAGAGCAACGAGGGCCCCACAAGGCACCAGGGCACGCCTACCCCCCTGGGTGCACCCTGGTGTCTTGTGGGCCACCACTTTGTCTTTGGCAGAGTGTCGGAAAAATGATATATAACGACATATAATTACATATAAAACATCCAAGATTGATAATGTAATAGCATGGAACAATAAAAAATTATAGATATGTTGGAGACGTATCAGTCTCCGGCATAGGGTTACAATCATATGATAGTTATGGGTCAACCTGAACTCCCCCATCAACTCTACAAAGACTAGGGATTGAGGTTTAACTGTCACCTCAAATTCCCTCAACGTCGTACCCTATGCAATGATAGTAGTTCCTCCATGACCAATCACGACAATAGTGCGAGAGAGGCGTCCTCTAAACACTCGCGAGAATACTAGCTTGAACATGAACAAGAACATATTGGATAGCTTGGGAATAATAATACTAATCATAAAAGAGTTCATCTGTATCCTTGAGAACAAATGCATCTACTCAAACATAAAGGTAAGGGTCAGGTTACAAGCCGACATAGAGCCAGTGAAGCGAGGAGGTGATGATGGTGATGATGATGGCGGCGGCGGCGCGGTGGAGTTGGTGGTGATGGCACCAGCGCGATGGAGTGGAAATCGGCCCGAAGGCCAGTGCTCGCATGGTGGAGCCTCCTCCTATTCCTCTTGATCTTGGAATCTCCTCTATGGTGGTGGTGGAGCAGGAATGGAGATGAACTTGGATGTGTTGGAGATGAATGGCATGGTAGAATGAGAGGAGACAGCGGCTAGGGTTGTAGATGATATATCTGGAGCCTCCCTAGCCACCTCCATTGATGGGCTTCATCCAAGGGCTCACAATGAGCCTAATCCTCTCCCAATCTCTTCTTTACGAGCCAAGGATCCCGTGGGATCGAACAGGGACAGAATCGGTGAAGAATACCATTTGGAAGGGCAACTTTCGAAGCTTTCTGCACGTCAAACAACTGTTCAAACGACCGCGCGCGGTCTTTCAGAACGCCGTCTTTTATTCTGACCTCCACCAGTAAAACGAACACCAAATCTTCATACGAACTCAGAATTTGACGTTCTTGGGTTGGTTGGATTCGTATGATCGATGCTGATCCATTTTCTAGATATTGATTTGGATCATTTGGAGTAATGACTTTCTCCGACCTCTGAAATGGCTAAGTCTGCCCCCTGGGTGTCTCCGTATTGAACTACTCCTTGGTTCTTTCATCGTGCTTGGTCCTAGGTTGCTCCAAAACACCTGTAGACACAAGAAAACCAAGAAAGCTAATAAAAACCAACTAAAATACTAAATGTGCAATGCTCACAATGATAAGTTCAAATACCGGTGAACATGCATAATGGTCAACTATTTGGTTCAACGAGACATAATATATAAAGAGAACATGCAACAAATGAGCTCTAAAAATTCATAAAATATAGAGCCATCAGCACCCAAGGATACATATATGATTTTTCAACCCATTTTGGTGCACCGGAGCATGTGCATGTAGTTTGAATTTGAATTATGCACATTAAATGCCTTGAAAACTCACTTAATGTATAAAAATGTCCAAACAAACCCTGAATAATTCTAAATTTTAACACGACACTCTTATAGTTGCATGTCCACTGCAGATAAATGTTATAGGAATTCAAATACCATGCTTTACCACTGTAGCCCTTTTTTCAAATCAAAACGAAAATCATGTACATCACACATAGTTTAGTATCACGAAGTGATTATGTACAAAATATCTTGGAGCACCCTCATATATGTCTTACGCCGGAAGTTTCATTGGCTACGTGCCACTGGCGGCGCGCCGACCACACTAGCTCCACAATATCATTTTACTGCTCAATCGCCGCTAGACAAAGATGGGGACGTGGATATGTGTCGTGAGGGAAACTTCAATGGCGCACTCCAGTCAGAGCGCGGCCGTAGCCGCCATGCGCGCACTCACAATTTACATGAGTGTGGCCACAATCTTTGATCGGGCGGCTGCGGCAGAAGAAATGGGAGCAGCTGGTGCTGAGATGGGGGCAGCAACATCCGCAAGGAGGATAGCACATGGTGAGAGTGGCACGGCAGCTATCCGTTCCTTGGCGGCCACCGTAGAGCTGGTGGAGGCTGCCCATGCACATGTCATGGCTGCCCACGCCTAGCTCATGGCGGTCACTTCACAAATCGCACGAAGCTTCTCTGACATCGATCGGCAACCCACGTACGGAGAGTTGGCAAATTCTGAGAGCGCTCGAGCAGCCGTCCATTCGTCGGTGGCATCCCTAGCCGAGATGGAGGCCGTTCACGCCCGGACCACGGCCGCCCATGCCCAGCTCGTGGCGGACTTTTCTAAAGAGATGGCGAATGCGGATGGCGAGATGCTTGTCGAGTATGTTGTGATGGATACCATGGAGCTCCTTCCCCAGGAGGTCGTTGAGCGTGAGCTGGACATGGAGAAGGCGGCGGAGATCAACGAGCGCCAGGTGAAGTAGCAATCTCTGTTTAGAGCACCGGTCTTTTGTTGGAGTAATGTTTAGGTCAGCTAGCTCTGTTTAATTGCTAAACTTGCTCAATTAAGAAGTGTGGGTGTTCTGTAGGCTCTTTTGTGTACCCAAATTATGCAATGACGTGGATGACCTCTGTAACTAGGGAAATTCAGACCAAAATTTGCATGTTCAAACTCATCACACAAGGGTAAGCTATAGGATCGTTTGTGATGTTCAAATATCGCATAGTTCTGAATAAGGGAAAATGTCTGATGACACTTTGCTCGCCAGTTTTTCGCTGTACTGAGAAAAAAAATTGGCAACCACGGAAATATCTACCTCACTCCTCCTCCTGACCAAAAGCCACATTTCCCCTATTTGCTCCTTCTTTTTCAAGTTTAAACCTTCACTGCTTTCTTGCAATGTTGCCTCCTCGCCGGCGACGCTCCTTCCTACTGCTCGGCCTCATCGATCTAGTCAGGTAATCCACACCCACCCTCATCCTCCTTCTCCACCCCACATGCTCCGACCGCTGGCATGATACCTTCCACCCAAATTACCACCCGATCTTCCAAATAAGCCCCGCTCAAAGCCAGGTCCACGCGTTATAGCCATGAGGTCAAGGAGCATTTGGCAGCGGAGAAGCAAATCACGGCCACACTCACGGATGAGGTCACGATGGCTGCCATGTGTGCCGATCGCCAGATCCTGGAGGAGTACCTCGCTGTTGAGGCCACGGTCGTCGCCTCACGCGCGGACGCCGCCGCACGGTTGGGTGCTTCAAACGATAGCTCATGGTGTTTTCTCGAGGCCACTGCCGGTGCCTTTGATGAAGACTGCGAGGTGTTTTATCAGCATGCCCATGCTTACCTCTACTCCAGAGCCAACAGGTTGGTGCCCGGAGTGCTCAGGTGACTCACAACTATGAGGAGGGCATCCACGATGTGGAAGCCTCGTCCTCTTCCAAGTTTAAGGAGCCCATCATCATAGATATCTTTGATGATCAGCAGTAACTTCTTTTTTAGCTTACTATAAGGACCTATGTCTACCTAGCCATGCTGGTTAAGCATGTTTGGTTTACCTGTTGCATCTGTTGCTCCTGCTTTTCCTTTAGAAATCCTCGTGAACTGTCCTATGTAATCTTACTACGCAATCTGATCTTCTAGTATATATGTTCTATATATTGTGCAATGTGGTGCTCAGTTAACTGTTAAGTTCATTTGTTGTGATGTTCAGTTAACTATTTGGTCCAATTATGCAATGTGCTGTTTAATTCTTGTGGGTACAATTTTGTATTGTTATGCATGTGAGAAATAAATCAAATTTGGTTGTACTAAATACATGAGAAAGATATACAATTGCTATATTTCCAAGTTGTTAAGCATGGTCGGTTTGGTTAACTGTTTGATCTTCTAGTATGTTTTATTGTGCAATGTGTTGCTTAGTTAACTCTTTGGTTCATTTGTTATGGTGTTTAGTTAACTATCTGGTTCAGTTCTGCAATGCGATGTACATTTGTTGTGGGTACAATTTTGTATTGTTATGCATGTGAGAAATAAATTGAATTTGGTTGTACTAAATACATGAGAAACATATACAATTGCTATATGTCCTAGTTCTTAAGCACGTTTGGTTTGGATAATTGGCTTTTCCATGTGGCTCGAATTAATCTGTTGGGTCTACAATGTGTTTATTTTTCATCAAGATATTTTACTAATAGTATTCCAACTCTCACTTAACCTAATCAATAGCTACCTTATATGTGTTGCGGGGAAACAATGGGAGACAGTGAGGCACCATTGAGGTTTGCACATGCATGGTCCTGTGGCTAATAGCGCATTATTTTTCAATTGCAGGAACCATTCTAATATTTAGGTTTTTAACAATTTGGTCTTTTACATGTAGGTCCTGCTATTAGAGGATTAGACCCATTGTTTGACCCATTTTGCATATGGGGAAATAAGATGTCCATGAACATCATTCAAGTCAAGAAACTCAGAAAAGATTGTTATGATAAAGAAACTAGCGACAAAAAACAACAAGATCTTTGTCTGCACAATTAAGAAGACATCAGTGAACTACAGGATGGTACTAACTCTTATACCTTGTTTTTTTATTCCTTTATGCCATTTCAAAATTTAGAGAAGATATTTATGCATATTTTTGTTTTCAGGCCTTTCCAAAGTAGTTCACCAATGATTACATCTCAAACCACCTATATGGTCAAGAGGCGAGGAAGGTATTCATACAACATCCATGGTACAATATTGATGTCTTCCTCAAGAGGATGAAGGATGGGCTGTCAATCATCCACATGCACTGGTCTAAAGTCGCAAGGACCTTCAACATCATTGAAGGCTCAATATCCGCCTTCTGCTTCAGCAATTTTCCAGATGAGATTCATCTCTCTATCTATAGTCTATGATGCTAATTTTCAAATATTTTAGATGTTGCATGTGAAACTTTGTGGTGTTGTGTAATGGGGTAGCTAGCTATATGCCTATATGGTCTAACTGGGTGTTGAAGCTATATGATGTTGTACTCTGATGTATTTCAATTATGAAATCTTGGTTGCCATAATACGAAAATGAAATATATTGTGTGTTTGATATGAAATGTCAATTTGATTACTAAATCGATTGAAAATAATAAACCAATTAGCCTGCTTATTAGGTTTTTCTTTGCAGACGGTTACCAGGACAACACCATGGACGATGACCTCAGACAACCCACACAGTTTCTAGAAAGTAGGCATGTTGGATCAATGAAAAATCACACACGACTTCCTCCGGACAACGGTTTGCATTAGGCCACATTGCACAAATGTTTGCACGGAAAAAGTGTGTGTGATGGACAGCCTATGCCATACAGTTTCTTCTAGGCACCGTGCGTGATGCATTCAATAATGCAAACAGTAAAATTATGAATATCGCCTGTAATGGCAACACTATCACAAAGGATGTCATGTGGAACATTGTGTGTGATGTACATACGAATGGAAAAGTTCGTTTGGGATTCACTGTTTGGGATGCTAAGAACATCTCACACGATTGTGCCCATATAATTGTTTGCGATGGCTCTCCCGATCGCACATGAGCGCTTTTTGCCTCACGTGTGACTGGAGGAACTATCACCGATGATTTCTAGGTCATGTGGGATGGACCCGGGTAAGGTGATGGTTTAAAACTCTGTCATGGAAAGGGGGTAAAAACCATTTGTATAGGACTCGCCTGCATTAGTGTATGGATGATGCATTGGGGATGACTTTCATCTTTTCTCTTTCTTTTGTTGTAGTTGGACATCAAGTCTTACTCAACTTCTTACCTTGCAACATGGGAAAGAACCCCTTCTTTGACTCGTCCATTTTGAACATCTTCAACACTTTTTCAAGGTGTGTATTTTGTGAAAGTCCTATTAGGCGTCTTGATGTATCTCTATAGATCTTGATGCATAATATGTGAGCTGGTTTACTGAGATCTTTCATTGAAAAACTCTTATTCAAATAATCATTTTATGCTTTCAAGAAGTTCTACATAATTTCTGATCAATAATATTTCATCCACATACAGTATTAAAAATGCTACAGAGCTCCCACTCACTTTCTTGTAAATACAAGCTTCTCCGTAAGTTTGGATAGGTCCAAACCCTTTTATCACATCATCAAAGTGAAGATCCAACTCCGCGATGCTTGACTCAATCCATAAATGGATCGCCAATGTTTGCATACTTTATTAGCATCCTTAGGACTGACAAAACCTTCTGGTTGCATCACATAAAACTCTTTCTTAATGTAACCTTTAAGGAATGTTGTTTTGACGTCCATCTACCATATTTCATAATCAAAAAATGCAAAAATTGCAAACATAATCCTAATAGACTTTAGCATCGTTACAGGTGAGAAAGCCTCATCATAGTCAACCCCTTGAACTTGCTCAAAACTTTTTGTGACAAGTTGTGCTATATAGACAGTGACATTACCATCAGTGTCTGTTTTCTTCTTAAAGATCCATTTGTTCTCAACGTCCTATTGGTCTTCGGGTAAGTCCACCAAAGTCCATACCTGTTTTTCGTACATGGATCCTATTTTAGATTTCATGGACTCTAGCCATTTTTCAGAGTCTGGGCTCATCATTGCTTCCTCATAGTTCATAGGTTCATCATTGTCTAACAACATGACGTCCATGATAGGATTACCATACCATTCAGGAGTAGTACATGACCTGGTCGACCTATGATGTTTAGTAGTAGCCTCGTCCGAAGTTTCATGATCATCATCATTAGCTAGTGTAGGCGCCATAGGAACATCTTTCTTTGCTGCGCTACTCTCCAATTCGAGATAAGGTTCGATAACCTCGTCAAGCTCTACCTTCCTCCCGCTTTGTATTTCTCTCTGATCTATTGATTTGGTTTGGCCAACTAGATTGTTTTTTCTTGCAATGGGAGAGGTGCTGTATGATGGGTTCAATCTTGCGGTGATCTATATCCTAGTGATAGAAAGGGACAAGACATGTATTTGTATTGTTTCCATTAAGGATGAAAAGATGGGTTCAATCATGTGTGAGTTTACATTGTCTACATCATGTCATCTTGCTTAAGGTGTTACTCCGTTCTTTATGAACTTAATACTCTAGATGCATGCTAGATAGCGGTCGATGTGTGGTGTAATAGTAGTAGATGCAGGCAGAAGTTAGTTTACTTGTCTCGGACATGATGCCTATATACATGACCAATCCAGCATGATCACGATTATTCGCTTTTCTGTCAATTGCCCAAAAGTAATTTGTTTACCCACCGTATGCTATTTTCAAGAGAGAAGCCTCTAGTGAAAACTATAGCCCCGAGGTCTATTTTATCAAATATTAAAATCCAATAATACCTTGCTGTAATTTATTTACTTTATTTTATTTTTTGCTTTATTTATATATCTATCACTACGAGATTTGATCCTTGCTATTGACCGTCGAGGGATTGATAACCCCTTGTTCGCGTTGGGCGCAAGTATTTGTTATTTTGTGTGTAGGTACTGCTAACGAGTTGTTGCTTGGTTCTCCTACTGGATTGATAACCATGGTTCTGAACTGAGGGAAATAATTATTTCTACTGTAATGCATCATCCTCTCCTCTTCGAGGAAATCCCAACGCAACTCACAAGTAGCAGGAATAATTTTTGGCGCCGTTGCCGGGGTGACATCATCAACATCTATCAAGTACCATTGCATAAACTCTCATCTCCTTGCATTTACCTCACTTTTGATTTTCCTCTCATTTTCATTTCCCCCACTTCTAAAATGTTTTCACAAAAACACAAAAATATCTTCAGTTTGCATTTTTGCTTGCTTGCTCGGTTGCTTTTATTGCCTTCATGTCAAGACACCAAAAGAAAAAATGGAACAAGAAAAGTAAAGACATATGGATCGTCATCCACTTGCTAATATTTTCAAAAGATCTAATTATGTTGAACCAATTGCTAGTGAGTTGAGTGCACTTGATTATCTCTATTAAGTTTTGCATGAAAATCATGAATCTGAAAATTGCGATGAAGTGTTAAACGAAGAAATTTATAAAGTGATCCATGATAGCTCCTTGAATGAAAAGCATGATTGCAATGATGTTATTATAAATTCTATTAATGTTAATTGTGTTAATAATATGCAAAACTACAAGCTTGGGGATAATAATTTTGTTATGTCCACTACTTATTGCAATGATCATGATTGGGGTGATAATGTTTCTTATGATCTTGAAAATTTATTTAAGCCTCATGACGAATATGATATTGGTAATAATTTTTGTAATAATATTGAAAGTGGGTTTGGAAGATTGTCGACTTTATGAAAGAAGAATAACACATATTTGGAGAGTGTTCAATCTTATGTTTTTTTATAGAAGTGGGTTTGGAGAGGTCATGACTTTAGTTGATATTAATCCCACTATCTTGGAAGATTATAAAACTTTTATGCATGTGGATCATGAAAACAAAATTTTATATGATAGCTATATTGTTGAATTTGATTATGATCCTACATGTAATTATTATGAAAGAGGAAAATATGGTTGTAGAAACTTTCATGTTACTAAATTACCACTCGTTATGTTGAGATTGCTATTGTTTCTTTCTTCTTCCTTGCTTATGCTAGTTTTTGTTTTCCTTGATAATTTGTTTGCTTATAACATGCCTATGCATAGGAAGAGAGTTACACTTAAATGTGTTTGTCACATGTTTCATGATGCTCTCTTTGTGTTTCAATTATTATCTTTCGTGTGAGCATCATTGAAATCTCAAGCCTATCTTAATGGTTATAAAGAAAGAGCTTATTGGGAGACAACCCAATAGTTTCTTTTTCTGTTTTTTTATGTGCACACAATTATGCTACTGTTGTGGTTTTTTGTGTGTGTTTAAATTAGTGTTTGTGCCAAATAAAGACTTTGGGATGATTTGGATGATAGTTGCTTTGATTTTGTGCAAAAATAGAAACTTTTGCGTCCAGTAACAGAATTGTTAAAAAAAATTGGAGCGTGATAAAATTCTGAATTTTTTACACATGATTGATATACAAATTGCCCACGTTTTCCTAATTTCTCAGAATTTTGGAATTACAGAAGTATGGTCATTGTTCGAATTATTACAGGCTGTTCTGTTTCCGACAGATTCTGTTTTCGTTGCGTTGTTTCCTTGTTTTGATGAATCTATGGATTGTATTGGGGGGCATGGTTAAGTTAGAATACAGTAGGTATAATGCAATAATAAAATATTAATGGGTTTACAACAGTACCTAAAGTAGTGATTTGCTTTGTTATACTAACGGATCTCATGAAGGTTTTGTTGAGTTTTGTGTGTTGGAGTTTTCAAGTTTTGGGTGAGATCACGATGGATGAAGGAATAAGGAGTGGCAAGAGCCTAAGCTTGGGGATGCCCGAGGCGCCCCAAGGTAATATTCAAGAACTCCCAAGCATCTAAGCTTGGGGATGCCCCGGAAAGCATCCCCTCTTTCTTCTACCAACTCTCTGTAATTTTACATGGAGCTATATTTTTATTCATCACACGATATGAGTTTATCTTGGAGCATTGTGTATTATATGAGTCTTTGCTTTGTTTGCTTTTTAGTTTGTCACAATCATCTTTGCTGAACACACCTTTTTGAGAGGTACACACATTATTCGTGATTTGTTAGAATACTCTATGTGCTTCACTTATATCTTTTGAGCTAGGCAGTTGCTCTAGTGTTTCACTTATATCTTTTAGAGCATGGCGGTGGTTATATTTTAGAGAAATTTTTGCACTCTCATGCTTCACTTATATCTTTTTGAGAGTTGATATTAGTAATGGAATTTAGTACAAGTTATGAATTTGTTCCTAATATGATAGGTATTTAAGAGGGATATAATAAAAACTTTCATGTATATCCCTGTATATGATAAGTTTGATTCCTTGCAATAGTTTTGTGATTTAAAGGTGGTAATATGTTGGTTGTGCTAGTGAGTAGTTGTGGTTCAGTAAGAATATTGGTGTTAAGTTCTGTGATTCCCGAAGCATGCACGTATATTCTCCCATTATGCTAAGAAGTTGGAGCACGATTTATTATTGAGTGTCTTCCTTTGCGTGAAGGTCGGTGGCGCGCGATGGTTAACTCCTACCAACCTCCCCCCTAGGAGCATGCGTAGTAGTACTTTGCTTCAAGGGCTAATAAATTTTTTGCATTAAGTATGTGAGTTTTTATGACTAATGCGAGTCCATGGATTATACGTACTCTCACCTATCTGCAATTTGCTAGCCTCTTCGGTACCATGCATTGCCCTTTCTCACCTTGAGATGTGGTTCAAACTTGGTCGGTGCATCAAACCCTATGATATGATACTCTATCACACATAAGCCTCCTTATATCTTCCTCAAAACAGCCACCATACCTACCTATTATGGCATTTCCATAACCATTCCGAGATATATTGCCATGCAACTTCACCGTTACGTTTTTATGACACACATCATCATTGTCATATTGATTTGCATGATGACATAGCTAACATAGTATTTGCGGCTCAGCCACCGTTCATCATTTTTATACATGTTACGCTAGATCATTGCACATCCTGGTACACCGCCAGAGTCATTTTGTCCTAGTATCGAGTAGTAATTTTTTGAGTTGTAAGTAAATAGAAGTGTGATGATCATCATATTCATTATTAGGGCATTTTCCCAAGTGAAAGAAAAAATGAGAGAAAAAGAGAGAAGGGGCAATGTTACTATCGTTTCCACACTTGTGCTTCAAAGTAGCACCATGTTTTTCATATAGAGAGTCTCCTATGCTTTCACTTTCATATAGCTAATGGGAATGTTTCATTATAGAACTTGGCTTGTATATTCCAATGATGGGCTTCCTCAAATGCCCGAGGTCTTCATGAGCAAGCAAGTTGGATGCACACCCACTTAGTTTTCTTTCTGAGCTTTCATACACTTATAGCTCTTAGTGCATCTGTTGCATGGCAATCCCTACTCCTTGCGTTGACATCAATTGATGGGCTTCTCCATACCCTGTTGATTAGACTCGTAAATGTGAGACTTTCTCCTTTTTTGTCTTCTCCATATCAATCTCTACCACCATACTCTATTCCACCCATAGTGCTATATCCATGGCTTGCGCTCATGTATTGCATGAGAGTTCAAAAAGCTGAAGCACGTTAAAAAGTATGAACTAATTGCTTGGCTGACACCGGGTTAGTGCATGATAAATACTTTCTGTTAAGAAGATGGAGCATGACAAGGCTATATGATTTTGTAGGGCTACATTCTTTAGCATTGATATTTTGAAAGGCATGATTGTTTGTTGGTATGCCTTATTATTATTGTTTTTATGTCAAACTATAGACTATTGCTTTGAATCATTTGGACCTTAATATTCACGCTACAAAAGAGAGATTACATGATGAACACGTTAGGTAGCATTACACATAAAAAATTCTATTTTTATCATTAACCTACTCAAGGACGACCAGGAATTAAGCTTGGGGATGCTTGATACGTCTCTAACTTCTCTATAATTTTTTATTGTTCCATGCTTTCATAGTACCAATCTTGGATGTTTAATATTCAATTATATGTCATTATATATGATTTTTTGGACTAACCTATTAACTTAGTGCCAAGTGCTAGTTGCTGTTTTTTGCCTATTGTTTGTTTTCCAGGATATCAGTAACAAACGAAGACCAAATGCCACAAAACTTTTTGATGATATTTTTCTAGACATAAGAGACCCTAGAAGCTTCAGGAGGAAGTCAGAAGATGATGGGGTGGCCCACAAGCCACCAGGGCGCGCCTATGGGGGTAGGCACGCCCTGGTGCCTTGTGGGGCCCTCGTTGCTCTGTTTGACCTAATTTCGCCTGTATAAATTCTCTAAAATCGGGAAACCAACAGAGAGCCAACCAAAACACTTTTTCCACCACTGCAAGCTTCTGTTCTCACGAGATCCCATCTGGAGGCCTTTTCCAGCACTCTGCTGAAGCAGGAATCGATCATGAACGAGCTCTACATCAACCTTGCTGCCCTTCCGATGATGTGTGAGTAGTTTACCACAGACCTACGGGTCCATAGCTAGTATCTAGATGGCTTCTTCTCTCTCTTAGATCTTCAATACAATGTTCTTCTTGATGTTCTTGGAGTTCTATTTGATGTAAACACTTTTTGCGGTGTGTTTGCTGGGATTCGATGAATTGTGAGTTTATGATCAGATTATCCATGAATATTATATGAGTCTTCTCTGAACTCTTTTATGCATGATTATTATAGCTTTATATTTCTCTCCGATCTATTGATTTGGTTTGGCCAACTAGATTTAGTTTTCTTGCAATGGGTGAGGTGCTTGGTGATGGGTTCAATCTTGTGGTGATCTATATCCCAGGACAGAAAAGGACAGGACACATATTTGTATTATTGCCATTAAGGATAAAAAGATAGTCTTTATTCATGCGTGAGTTGACTTTGTCTATATGATGTCATCTTGCTTAAGGTGTTACTCCATTGTTTATGAAATTAATACTCTAGATGCATGCTGGATAGCGGTCGATGTGTGGAGTAATAGTAGTAGAAGGAGGCAGGAGTCGGTCTACTTGTCTTGGACATCATTCCTATATACATGATCATTGCCTTGGATATCGTCATGATTATTCACTTTTCAATCAATTTCCCAACAGTAATTTGTCTACCCACCATATGCTATTTTCAAGAGAGAAGCCTCTAGTGAAAACTATGGCCCTGGGGTCTATTTTGATCATATAATAAAATTCAAAAATACCTTTCTACAATTTTATTTACTTTATTTTATTTTGTGTTTTATTTATCTATCTATCACTACGAGTTTTGATCCTTGCAATTAACTGCCGAGGGATTGACAACCCCTTGTTCGCGTTGGGTGCAAGTATTTGTTATTTTGTGTGTAGGTACTGCTAACGAGGTGTTGCTTGGTTCTCCTACTAGATTGATAACCTTGGTTCTTAACTGAGGGAAATACTTACTCTACTCTAATGCATCATCCTCTCCTCTTCAAGGAAATCGCAATACAGCTCACAAGTAGCAGAGTCCTTTTCTGATACTCTGCCGGAGGGAGGATCGATCACGAACGGCCTCTAAATCAACCTTGCTACCCTTCCCATGATGCGTGAGTAGTTCACCACAGACCTAAGGGTCCATATCTAGTAGCTAGATGGCTTCTTCTCTCTTTGATCTTCAATACAATGTTCTCCTCGATCTTCTTGGAGTTCTATCTGATGTAATCTTCTTTTGCGGTGTGTTTGTTGGGATCCGATGAATTGTGGGTTTATGATCAGATTATTCATTGAAAGTAATTGTGTCTTTTCTAAACTTTATGATGCTTGATTATGATAGCTTTATATTTCTCTCCGATCTATCCGTTTGGTTTAGCCAACTAGATTGATTTATCTTCAGGGGGAGAGGTGCTTTGTAATAGGTGCAATCTTGTGGTGTCCTCACCTCGTGACAGAAGGGGTAGCAAGGCACGACTTTCTATTGTTGCCATTAAGGATAAAACGATGGGGTTTATTCATATTGCTTGAGTTTACCTTGTCTGCATCATGTCATCTTGCTTAAGGCGTTACTCTATTTGTTATGAACTTAATACCATAGATGCATGCTGTCGATTGTTGGAGTAATAGTAGTAGATGCAGGCAGGAGTCGGTCTACTTGTCATGTATGTGATGCCTATCTATGTGATCATTTTCATGAATAAAATCATAACTATGCATTTTTCTATCAATTGTCCAACAGTAATTTGTCTACCCACCGTATGCTATTGTTTCGAGAGAGAAGTCTCTAGTGAAAACTATAGCCCCCCTGGTTTACTTTAATCATATTGCTAAAACCAAAAATACCTTCCTGCAATTTTATACTTTTTATTTTACTTTACTTTTTATCTATCTATCACTGTCAGAATTAATCGTTGCAAGGAACGAGTTCAAGGGGATTGACAACCCTCTTGCCCGTGTTGGGTGCAAGTATTTGCTACTGTGTGTGTAGGTGCTGATGAAGAGGATATGCGTGGTTCTCCTATTGGTTCGATAAGCTTGGTTCTCACTGAGGAAATACTTCTCTGCTACTATATTGCTTCACCCTTCCTCTTCGAGGAAAATCCCAATGCAGCTCACAAGTAGCAGAAAGAATTTCTTTCGCCGTTGCCTGGGAGACATCATCAAATTCTTATAAGGTTCCTACATACAAATTATCAATTACTTGTTATACTTTTAATTTTCCCTTGCGTCTCTTTTTCATCTCCCCCCACTTATCTAAAAATCAAAAAACACAAAAATATTTTAGTTTGTTTGTGCGCTTGTTTTCCTTGAAATTGCTATCATGTCTGAATTTGAGAAAGTTATAGTTGATAGTGCTAGCAAAGGTACCACTAGTGATTCTCTTGAGGATAATCCCAACTTGTTTGATCTTAATGATGATCCTCCGAAAAATAAATATCCCACAATCTTTACTAAAAATTATCATGTGGGTAGTGGGAATATTATTGGGAAGAATATCATTCAAGAATTCTTTAACTGCACGGGAGTTATAATAATAATTAAAGGATCTATTCTTGAGAAAACAAATTGCTATGTGTATTCTATTGCTATGCTTGTGGTTAAATTGGAAAGAAAATTTCTGCATATCCATCCCTCTTTACAAAAGATATTCCTTGAACTTCACAGTATTCATAATCCTAAGGCTAAAAAGATTGCCACTATTATCCTTATGCATGAATTTGACTATATAATTCAAGAAGCTGGGGACATCTTTGCGTTTGATAAAATAGATTTTGAGCATCCTCTGATAGAAGAGATCCTTCATGATAAAGAAACCATACGTAGGTTGGAATCTAATGATTATTTTTCTTATGGTGAAAATATTAGAAAGAAAGTTCCCTATGTTGAATTAATCAAGACCTTGTACCACAATACTTGTGATAAATTCGAATAGATCACTAAGGGATTGATGAAGGGTTTAGTAAAGAGTGATTTGATAGTATGACTAGAGATCCTATTGATGATGAAATACATGTTTTATCTGAGGATCTCTATGGTGATGATTCAAAGTTTGAAGTAGTGAATGTTAAAATTACCAAACAAAGTCCCTTCAACTACTTAAGTTCCCCTACTAGAAAATCAGAACATGAGAGTAGGGAATTAATGAGATTTTTTTGAAGACTTGATTAAAAAGGATTTGGAGATGAAGGATGGCAATACTTGAAACTATGCATTACGCCTAGCTAGGGGCGTAAAACAATAGCGCTTGTTGGGAGGCAACCCAATAGTTATCTTAATTTTTTGCTTTCACTTTCTATTTTGGTGTGTTCACACAATTGTTGCTACTATAATGATTGTGTTTTTATGTTTTGGTTAGTTTTTGTGCCAAGTAAAGCCTTTTGGATGATTCGGTTAATAGTTGACTTGATTGTGTGAAAAAATAGAAAATTTTGTGCCCAGTGCTGGAATTACTATAATTCACTAGAACGTGATAAAATTCTAAAGTTTTTACGCATGATTGATATACAAATTTCACAAGTTTTACTAGTTTTTCAGATTTTTTGGAGCCACAGAAGAATGTTTTTTCCAGATCATTACAGACTATTCTGTTTTAGATAGATTTTGTTTTTCTTACATCATGTGCTTGTTTTAATGATGATATGGATTATATCGGGGGTATAAGTCATGAAGGAGATAGAATACAGTAGGTATTATGGAATAATAAATTATGAATGAGTTTATTACAGTACCTAAAGGTTATGATTTGTCTGTTATACTAACGGATCTCATGAGGTTTCTGTTGAGTTTTGTGTCCTGAAGTTTTCCAGTTTTTGGTGAGATCACGATGGATAAAGGAGTAAGGAGCGAAAATACCCTAAGCTTGGGGATGCCCAAGGCACCCCAAGGTAATATTCAAGGAAGACCCAAGCGTCTAAGCTTGGGGATGCCCCGGATATCATCCCCTCTTTAGTCTATAATCTATCGGTATGTCAGTTGGAGCTACATTTTTATTCATCGGATGATATGAGTTTTGCTTGGAGCGTCTTGTGCCATAGTTTTGCTTTGTTTGCTTTTTTGTTTGCCACAATCATTGTTTGCTGGACACACCTTTTGAGAGGGACACACATTTATCGTGATTTGTTCGAATACCCTATGTGCTTCACTTATATCTTTTCAGCTAGGTAGTTTCTCTTGTGCTTCACTTATAGTTGTTAGAGCACAACGGTGGTTATATTTTATAGAAATGATTGCACTCTCATGCTTCACTTAAATATTTTTGAGAGTCTATGAATAGTAGTTGCAATATGCATGTGTTATAAGACTAGTGTAAAAAGGATAGGTTTTCAAGGGGGATATAATAAAATTTTCATGTAGATCACTAAATATGAAATGTCCTCGAGTCAGTGAGGGAAATACTATCCGCTACTATATTGCTTCACCCTTCCACTTTGTCAAGGGAAACCACGGCCACCTATGGGGCCATGATCCCCTTTTGGTTCGGCGGGGGGATGGGCACGTTGCATAAAGAGCGGAGAAGCATCACACATCGTGGCAGAGATCACAAGGGCAGTTTTTACCCAGGTTCGGGCCGCCGTGAGGCGTAAAACCCTACTCCTGCTTTGGTGGATTGATGGTGGAAAAATGGTGGATGGACGCAGCGCTCTAGCCCGGCAAGGTCGCCTCGGGGCGAGAGTAGCTACGCGCGTATGAGTGTGTAAGGGTCTGGATCAGCCAACCCATTCTACGGTCGCCATGGGCCTCCTTTTATAGATCAAGGGGTCACCACAGTGGCAAATCAGTCATTACATACTGATTAGATAGCAAATAGTGCTATCATACCTAACTCTGCAGGCTGACAGAGAGCATTAAATGCGCCGCTCAACGTCACATCTCAGCTTGCCCGGCAGGCCCTACCGGGCTGTTTTGCCAACTTCACGTCTGCTTGCTTGACACGTCTCAGGACGGGTGTCGCCTGGGGGTATTTTCTGTAGGAAGCGGCTGCCATGTGGCAAATAGCAGCCACTTAGTCACTTTGGAGCTTGACACCGCACTGATCGATGACGTGCGTCGTGATGAGGTGGTGCAGTGGAGTGGTTTGCCTCCGTAAGCCCCGGGAGGCCTGCCAGGACGATCTGGAGACTTGCTTGCGGGGCAAACCCAACCTTGCCAGGCGCGCCTGTCCGGCAAGGGAGGTTCTTTCCTTAGCGATATCTTGCTTCTCTGGCTCATCTTGGTCTTCTTGATCTGCAGTTTGGTCCTGCCAAAGAATTGATCCCTCGTGCTTTGATCTGACCTTGGTGTTGTAATCTTGTTCTTGCACCTGTTGGCTTACCGTCCATGCACGAGTGAGGGGAAAACATATACCCCTGTTTGTGTTCCCCGACATAAGACCCCGGGCCTGAGCCATACGTGTCGCGGGGCATGTTGGGTTAGGCCCCAAACAGTGTGCGGACGCGTGGCAGGAGAAGGATGTGCACGGCGGTTCATCATGATGACCAGTCAACCCAACGTCCACTTCGCGTAATTATCGCGAGGCGTGGGGGTGTGGGACTGTTGCAGTTAATGTAAAAACGGTAACTTTTCTGAAGAGTCGCGCCCCTTCCCACACCGTTTCCCTTAAGAGGGGAAAACGCGAAAAGGTACTGCTCATTCATCGTCTGCCTCGCCTGCCCATCATCTTCCTCCGCAAGCCAAGCAACCGCCCACTCCCCTTGCCCACATTCACCGCCGATCCCCTTCCGATTTCCTTCCCGCTCTCCGCCGCATCTCAGGGGATATGGGGAAGAAAACCACTGCTAGGGGGCAGCGAACGACCGCCGCTAAAGCGGAGGCCACCGAGGGGAGCAAGAGGGCGATCGAGCTGGACAAGAAGCGAAGGGGAGACGTCGTCTTCTCCCCGTCGAATCTCGACGGAAACGGGCTGCAGGCGAGGTATGGATACCTATGGGGGAGGGAGGTCCCGAAGGGGCATAGTGCTCCCATGGTTCTGGCGGAGGGAGAGGAGGACCCGCCAAGTTCATACAAATTTTTCTGCGCATATTTCATCTGTGGCCTCTGTCATCCCTTCTCGGAATTCCTTGAGGCGATGATGGCAATCTATGGATTCCACTTCTTGGATTTCATGCCAAATGCAATGGCGTGTATGGCGATCTTTTCCCATCTTTGCGATAATTTTGTCGGGGTTACTCCCAATGTAGATCTGTTCAGGCACTACTTCGTCCCGTGGGTGGAGAACAAGAGCCATCGTTCCGGCAATATAAGATGGATGCCACGGGTAGTGCCAAGAGAGAACTGGGTTTACATCCCCGGCCAACAGCGCAACAGATGGGAGGAGTGGAGGGGAGATTGGTGTTGGATTCAGGATGACAAGGCTCCAGAATTCTGTCAGGCACGAGCGGAATGCCTCGAGCGCGACAATGTCTGGAGGGCATTCGGCCTTACTGAAGACAGGCTCCACCCGGCAATAAACAGGATTACCCGTCTAAAGACTGTCGGGCTCACTGTTGAGCATGTAGGAGCAGACTTTCTCCTCCGTCACATCACCCCTCTGCAGAAAAGGGACAGATTCGCCTGGGAGTATGGGGATGCCGTTGACAGGATGAGGTTGCTCCCTGGCCTGGCCAACAACCTGATAGTTTATGGCCATGCCTGGTTGTGCGATCAGCTATTTGGGCATTTCGGCCTGTTCAAGCCACCGGCAAACATCATCCCGCTGAACATCAACTCTGCCAGGGATCAAATCCTGAAGTGGATGCCAGATTTTAATGCCCACGAAGTTGCGGGTGATTGGCAGTTGCCCACGTTCACTGAAGAGCTGGCATGGTCCTCCACCTTAGTAGAAAGGGCCACTAAGGTGGAAGCTAAAATGTACAAACACAACTCCATGGTGGAGGTGGCGTTCATTAAGAAGCGGCTCGAGGAAGACAGGGTGGCCCAAGCTGCAGCAGCGGCGAAGGCCTAGAAGGCAGCAAAAGGAATAGGGAAAGCTAAAGACGAGGGCTCTTCCCGCGGCAAGGGTGAGACGCAAGTCTCAGAAGAGGTTGCCGGGAAGGAGCGTGCCGGGGGAGAGCCCGCCGGGGATGGGTCTTCTGGAATTGAGGCCCTGTACGCAGGGGCAACAGAGGCTCTAGTGGAAGAAGAGGTCAAGGGGGTGGTCAAACCTGGAGAGGAATGGCTCGCAGAAGGCCCTCAAGCCCCCGAGCCAGTCTTGGATCCACGCCCCCGAAAACGGGTGGCTAACCGGGAAGTGGCAGCCCCCGATCCTGCGCCTGCCGCTAGGAAGGTGAAGGGGAGCACCTCCAAGACCAGCGTTTCCAAAGCTATGCATCAGCATTCTCCTTGGCTCTCCGGGGCCAGGGCCCTCCCCGCCAAGCAGCCGACAGCCACGAAGAGCGACTCCAGTGCCCAATCGAGCTCGAGCTCTTCGCAGAGCTCGTCTTCATCAGAGATTCCTGCGCCCTGGCAGGGCTCGAAATTGCCAGAGAGCTCCATCCCCCCGCCCCAGAAGAGGAGCAGGGCGCCCTCGCCACCCATGGATTTCGAGCTGAACTCCATGCTGATCGATGAAGAGTAAGGGAGATTGCCTCCTCCTTTTCTCCCCCTTTTTTTGCTTTGTCTTCAGTATCCTTGCTCGCGTTGCTGACTGATCTTGCTGGTTTGTTTCTAATAGGGAGGAGGAGGAGGAGACGGAGAACCTTGTCCACCGGACCAAGCGGCTCAGACATGTGGAGCCATCGTCGTCAGCGGGAGGGACGGGCACGGCAGGGGGTGGCTCGAGCGTCCCGGCACCGAGCTCCCAGCCCAGCCCCCGGTCCGAAAGCACAGAGGAAGTTCCTTCTGTGGGGGTGATTGTGGAGAGTTCCCCTCCACTAATGTCCAAGGAGGGGAGGGGACCACTCAAGACGAGCCCCTCCAGGAGGGGCCCATCCCGCCCATCGACAGAGTTGATGGACCCCCGCCAAGGGTTTCCACGGAAGAGTCTGGCCTTGACCCGGCAGCTAACGTTGCCGAGGAAACTGAAGCTTCTACCCGGCAGACTCCTCCGGGTAATTTATCTGTTCTCTTCTCATGACGTCTCTTATCATGTTGCTTCGCGTCTCTGTCTTGTCAATAATTCTGTCCTTCCGCCATTAACTCTTGGATCTGCTTACAGCCCCTTTGAGTGAAGATCCAGACTTGCTGGACGAGGTGGCCAACATTGGGAAGGACGCCGCGGATGAAGCCACCAAAATTGCTGCCGCAGAGGAGCAGGAGCATGTTGCCGGGGGCGCCCTGGGTCCCCTGAAGGAGCCCGAGGAAATACCCGGTAGCGTGTTTGGATCAGGGGTCGTGGTCGAGGAGAAGATACCCCTCCAAACCATGGCCCCCCTTCCCTCATTTGGCACCTCAGTGGAAGTCCCGCCAGCATCTTCGAGCAACCTAGCGCTAGTGCTCGCACAGCCAGGGGTTGGAGCCCTTGGCTCATCAATGGCGATGAGCACAGAGCTTGACGAAGAACTCCAGCGCATCCTTACGTTGCTGTACCAGGGAGTCGATGAGGTGGATGATTCCACTGCCGTTGCCATGGACCTGTCCTTCGTGGAGTCCGTGGCGACATGCATTAAAGAGATGTGGGAGCGGCATAGCCGGAAGTGGCAGGAGCTCAAGGAGCAGCGCCAGTCCGCCAACAAGGTGGACCAGAAACTGAAGGATATGGGGATGGAGTTGCATGACTGGCACGGCAAGCAGTTTTGGGCCCTTATGAGGCAGCAGGAGATGATCTCGATGACGAGGGAAGATGTCATTGCCCGAGAAGCGCGCCTAGCTGAGCACAAGGTGCTTCTGGATGCCAGGGAGCAGGAAATTTCTCTTCGGGAGGAGAGCCTCGAGGCCACTCTCTGCGCCAAAGATGCTGAGCTAGAGATCCTCGTGCAGCAACGCACCAAAGATCTGGGGGACAAGCACAAGGCTACCCTGGATGCCCTCACCGCGGACTCTGCTACCCAGCTGAAGAGGCTTACTGATGGTCTTGCTACTGCTTCCTCTATGAAGGTGGACCTTGACCAGCAGGTGCTCGAGCTGACAGAGAAACTTGCCGGGAGCGCCAAGGAGGTTTCAGCCCTTCAGGAGGAGGTGCTGAAAACAGGGTCCCTCCTGGAAAATACCCAGTCGCAGCTCTCCTCCAAGAGCCAGGGCCATGAGATCGCCAATAGCCCCATCGAAGGCCTGAAGGCCAGGATCGACTCCCTAGAAAGCTCAAGGGAATCCGTTGAGGCCCGTGAGCAGCAGTTGTCAAAGGATCTGGACACGGCGAGGCGCCTCCGAAGGGAAGCGGAAGACAAGCTGGAGAAACACTCCACTCAAGTTGACCTCTGGATCAAAAGCATGATAGATGTGGCCGAACGCCTCGCCGCCCAGACTGCGACCATGGGCATGGAGGGGCCGGTCTACCTGGCCGGAAAGCACGAGGCCCCCAGTGTTAAGCTGGGGATTTTCTTCAACGAGTTGATTGCCAAGCTGAAGACGTACGAGGAGGAAAGAGCTGGCCGCTTCGAGGCTGAATCCTGGAGGCTTGCTCACAATTCCCTCTTCATGGTCCTGAGCAACATTGCTTGCCGCCACCCGGATCTCGACCTTGCTGATGGTTTCCGGAAGCCACCATGGGGTTCTGATGTCTCTACCACCGAGGAGAAGGCCACTCCCTTTGCCGACAGGGTTCTTGTCATACGAGCCTGGCAGGCCCGCCCTTGAATTATTCCCGCTATCGTGTGGTCCTGTAATCAAAACGATGACGCATGTCTTGTGTTTAGACTTCGTACTATTTACGCTTTATGCGGGGCCTGGTACTTTTGCTTAATCTGAATTGCGTGTTTATCCCTTTTTTAGTGTTATCCATATAGTGTCCGCATGACTAGTCTCTATGCAGATTTAGGTTGCCTGCTAGTATCATATTGCTGCAATGGTCATAAGGGTCTGGCCCTTAACAGTCATTTGGCATGGATGCGTCCCGACAGGTTTTTCCTCAGTAGTTTCCGACGAAGCCACTCATCCCGCGAGCAGGCTCTGACCGAAACGAGGGTGCAGACAAGAATCTAACAGAGGTACCATCTTGTGAAAGATTTCATCGCACGAACACTTAGGCACTCAAGGGATAAACAAGCATACAGATCCAAAGAATCCATAATAATGCAAAGGTAGCATGAACTTAGCTATTATCTACACCCCCATTTATCCCTTTCAGCTGCGGCCGTTCGTTGGGCTCACATGTTCCTGGAAGGACTGCATTGCTTGTATATTGACCTCTAGCCCCCGACATGGGTCGGCTAGAAGCGCATGTAACTTGGGGCAGCAGAACGCGATGCTAGGTACGACTGGTTTCTCTCTCTTCCTCTCTGCACCTCTTGACCAATCCAACGGTAGAAGGCACAAAAGCCACGCAAACGCGGGCGACCTTGCCGGTGCATACTTGCCGGGGCGTCAATCAACGGACTCGCACTAGCGATCTACTCAGGATTTCACTAAGCAGGGTAAATGCTGGACCGATCATCGCGCGGGCTCATCGACGTTGATTATGCTAAAACCCAGAGTAGCACGATTGCCAAAGAGTGAGAGTGATAGAGAGAGAAAACCTGGTGTCCTTGCACATCGCTCCTTTCTCCCGAATGGGATTTGCAGGGCATTCCTGTTCCCTGGCCCATTCAGTGTGATATTGTTGCCCTTGCCGCTAGCTTCCGTGGCCGTTGTGCCCATGGTGTGTGGAGATGGCAAAGAGCAGGCGAGGTTGGTGCGGGAGCAATGTTGCCCCTCCGCTCCGCCTCAACCACTCCCTTGGGCGTCACGAAGGGTGATGCCATTGACGGATGATGACGCGCTACTTACGCTCTCGGGTCCGTGCAAGTGATCCCCCTAACTGGCGCACCAAAGATGTCATTGGAAACCATGACCACCTATGGGGCCATGAGCTCCTTTTGGTTCGGCGGGGGGATGGGCATGTTGCACAAAGAGCGGAGAAGTGTCACACAGCGCAGCAGAGATCACACGGGCAGTTTTTACCCAGGTTCGGGCCGCCGTGAGGTGTAAAACCCTACTCCTGCTTTGGTGGATTGATGGTGGAAAAATGGTGGATGGATGCAACACTCTTGCCCGGCAAGGTCGCCTCAGGGCGAGAGCAGCTACGAGCGTATGAGTGTGTAAGGGTCCGGATCAGCCAACCCTTTCTACGGTCACCATGGGCCTCCTTTTATAGATCAAGGGGTCACCACAGTGCAAATCAGTCATTACATACTGATTAGATAGCAAAAGTGCTATCATACCTAACTCTACAGGCTGATAGAACACATTAAATGCGCCGCTCAACGTCACATCTCAGCTTGCCCGGCAGGCCCTGCCGGGCTGTTTTGCCAGCTGCGCACCTGCTTGCTTGACATGTCTCAGGACGGGTTTCGCCTGGGGGTATTTTCTGTAGGAAGCGGCTGCCATGTGGCAAATAGCAGCCACATAGTCACTTTGGAGCTTGACACCGCAGTGATCGACGACGTGCGTCGTGATGAGGTGGTGCGGTGGAGTGGTTTGCCTCCGTAAGCTCCGGCAGGCCTGCCCGGATGATCTGGAGACTTGCTTCCGGGGCAAACCCAACCTTGCCAGGCTCGCCTGTCCGGCAAGGGAGGTTCTTTCCTTAGCGATATCTTGCTTCTCTGGCTCATCTTGGTCTTCTTGATCTGCACTTTGGTCCTGCCA
Source organism: Thinopyrum elongatum (assembly GCA_011799875.1). Classification (NCBI taxonomy): domain Eukaryota; kingdom Viridiplantae; phylum Streptophyta; class Magnoliopsida; order Poales; family Poaceae; genus Thinopyrum; species Thinopyrum elongatum. The sequence continues at coordinate 284,758,309 of CM022300.1, forward strand.
AAGAATTGATCCCTCGTGCTTTGATCTGACCTTGGTGTTGTAATCTTGTTCTTGCGCCTATTGGCTTACCGTCCGTGCAGGAGTCAGGGGAAAACATATACCCCTGTTTGTGTTCCCCGACACACTTCTTTGAAAATCCTAACTCAACTCACAAGTAGCACGTTTGTCGTGATGAGACGATGGTGATGTCCTCATGACTGTGCTGGCGCATGTTGGTCGGCGGCAAACATGGTGGAGCTGACGGTTGTCCTAGGTTGTGGGTGTGAGGGGTCAGGAGAAATCTCTGTTGGGTCTTGCCGGCACCGACGCTGTGATGCCTGTGGGTGCCGCCATCCTTCTTGAAGGGAGATGGGTGTACCACTCTCCCACACTCCTCTGTGTACCAGAAGAAATCCTAGGATTCGTCCAGGCGGCAGCGTCATCGTTGTCGCAGTCCTTCTTGAAGGTGTTGCCAGGTACGCGACAATTTGGTGGCATAGCAGCATGGTGGAATTCTTCAGAGGGTGCAACGGTTGCGGGATACCGTCGCTTTCGTCGATCCGGTGCTATTGGCATTATTTCTCTCATTTTTCTCTTTTTTTTCTTTTGGGCGTGCTTGTGCTGCTTGCCCCAGCGATCATCTCACAGTTGTTTCGGGTTAATATAGCAAGGTGACTGCCTATTTTGAGAAAACTGGCTTACACCCATTGTATGTGAATGTAGAGTTTATCACACCTGATCATCACGAGGTGCTTCAAAACGACGACCTTACGCAATGGTGCATACTAAGGGAGAACACGTTTATCTTGATATTAAGTGTGAGGGATCATCTTATAATGCTACCGTCATGATCTAAGAAAAATAAGATGCATAAAAGGACAAACATCACATGCATGTATAATGTGACATGATATGGCGTATTCTTCTTGTGCCTTTGATCACCATCTCCAAAGCACCACCATGATGTCCATCATCACCGGCATGGCAGCTAGCTCATCGGCACCGTCATATAGTTGTCTCCTCCAACGATTACTTCTACAACTATTGCTAACCCATAGCAATAAATTAAAGCAATTACATGGTGTTTAAACATTGACACACATGTCATACAAAAATATTAAGATGACCATATGGCTCCTGTCGGTTGCCGCACTCATTGACATGCAAGTCATTAAAGATTACAAAACATTATCATATCATACATCACATATATCACATCATATCTTGGTGATATGTCTCCAACATATCTATAATTTATGAAGTATTCATGCAATATCTATACATATATAGTGTATGAATAACTTGGAATAACAATTTTTGGATGAAGCTAATACAACGATAGAGACATGGCAAATCCGAGTGTTGCTGGCTGTTGGATCTTCTTATTACTTCACTAGATTATGCCACGTGTACTATCTAGAAGATTCTGGGTTGGGTTTAAGCCTTATGGCCATTTTGCACAACACTTAGAGCGCACTTCTACTTTGTTCTAGACTCTTCCATACTCATACTCTCCTAAAAGAAATTCTATCTAAACCATCATTCATTTTTACTTTCTATTCAAGGCTATGTACATTAAAAAATCAAATTTACCTTTGTGGATAGAATAATAACATTGAGATAGCCTAAAAGACACGTAGACGAAACATGCTCGATGTATTTGGGGTGCTTTTTCCATCGTATACTTCATCCATATGCCTCACAATTCCATCTACTTGTTATAGTTAATAAAGTAACAATATGACTACCTTTGGATGTAATTTAATTATCTGGACTCTCACGTGCTATGCACGTATAACTTACTAGTTTACATGAGTTCCACATGGTTTTGCTGCACTTTTATATGATTTTTGTGGACTAACCTATTAACCTAGAGCCTAGTGTCAGTTCAATTTTTTTGGCTATTTCTTTGTTACATAGAAAAACCATACCAACGAAGTCCAAACGCGATGAAAATTTATGGTGATTTTTTAAGGACAAGAAGGGACCCAGGAAGCTTTGGGTAATGACTAGAAGGTGCCAGGGTGGTCCACAACTTCAAGGGGTGCCCCCTAGGGTGTGCCACCTAAGCTTGTGGGGTCCTCGGGAACCCCATGGCGTGATTCCCATGCTGAAAATTCCTATAAACATGGAAACACCCAAAAGTTAACCTACATGAGTTTTTTCGCCACCGGAAGCCTCTGTTCCGAAGCGATCTCATTCGGAGCCCTTTTTCGGCATCCTGTCAGAGGGAGAAGTCATCACCGGAGTCCATCTTCATCATCCCCGCTGCTTCCATGATGAGGCGGGAGTAGTTCACCCTCGGGGCTGAGCGTATGTACCAGTAGCTATGTGTTTGTTCTCTCTCTCTCTCTCTCTCTCTCGTGATCTTGATAGGAAACGATCTTGATGTACCATGAGCTTTGTTAATATAGTCGGATCATATGGTGTTCTTCTCTCTCTATCTTTGTTGTGATGAATTGAGTCTTTCTCTTTGAAGTTTCGTACATTGGATTGAATACATTGGATTTGAGATCACTTGATGTATGTCTTGCTTGTGGATTTCCGTTGTGACAATGGGGTAAGTTATAGAGACCACTTGACATATGTTTTGGTAATCAAATTGCGGATTCCCGTGGTGACATTGGGGTAATCTAGGCATAGAGGTTGATACATGTTTTTTTCCTACTTTCTCCGATAGGAACTTTGAACTAATTCTTTGTCGCACGTTGAAGATTGTTATATGATTCAATTATGTTAGCACTGTTGAGAGATTGCACTAGTGAAAGTATGAACCCTAGGCTCTATTTCCAAGAGTTGCAATACCGCTTGTGCTCAACTTTAGCACTTGCTAACTTGTTGTTTTAATTATTATTTTATTATTTTAGATTACAAAAACCTATATCTACTATCCATACTACACTTGTATCACTATTTATTCGCCAAACTAGTGCACCTATACAATTTATCATTTTATTGGGTGTGTTGGGAACACCAGAGATTTCTTCTATTTGATTGCACGGTTGTTTGAGAGAGACTATCTTCATCCTACACCTCCCACAAATTGATAAACCTTAGGTTATTCACTTGAGGGAAATTTCCTTCTGTCCTACAAAATACTGCGCTTGGAGGCCCAATAGAGTCTACAATAATAATGTTGCATAGTAGACATCCAGCATTTTCTTGCACCATTGGAGGGAAGGTGAGTGCTTGAAGGTATATCTTCAGATCTTGCAATTGAATCTTTTAGTTTGTTGTTTTTCACTAGTTTGGTTTGTAAAACAAAATTACAAAAAATGGAAGTGAAGTTGCATCAAATTCTTTATCTTTATTATTTCTTTCTTGAAAATGTGGATTCCGATAATTGTGAGGAAGTAGTAATAGAAAAGTTTAATTATACGTTTAATCTGACCTCTTGGGCTCCCCTTTATATAATACGTCGAGTCCCTAGATTTACAGGAGATTCCGGGTCGTACTATCAACCGATATCCTACTATTATTCTGTATCTATCTTGCCTCCCAAGTTAGGAAATTAGCGACCTCTTGGGCTTTCTTGTTAAGCTGGCTCGCTGAGAGCTTATTCATGAGCCGGCGTTTAGTAGACGTCATCCTAGGCCTTCGAGCCCTCTTGTTTCCTCCGTGACCCGGGAAAAGTACTGACCCATAGAGCCTCCATGCTCCTGGCCGGGTCAAGACTCTTGTCAAGTCTTGATCGTGGGGAACATCCCCAACATTAGCCCCCAATTTAACTTGGATTATCCAGGTTAAGCTCCATCTTGGAAATAAAAAAAGTGAATTTTAAAGGATTAAGTCGGGTCTAGATCTTTGAGCTGGCATCTTTCATCTTTCCTTCATGAGGCTTCCAGCCGGGTCAATCCATTTGCCGGCTTGCACATCTTTCTCCACAGTTGGCGTATTTTATGCTATTCCACACCATGACATCATCATACTAGTCTTCCGACTTCTACGCATGACATCATAACGGATCTTTTGGGTGGATATGTCAAATCTTGTTAATCACGAAAATCAAGGTATCTTCTTATCCCATATTTACTGTACACCCTAGGGTTTCATGCCTACCTTTTCGGGTTCCTTCCCCTAATAAATAATGCGAACGACCCCTAGGACTCACTTTGCCTTCTCTGTCTCCTGCCCTTCTTCTTCCTCTCGCCTCCGACACACAACACTATCTCAAGCTCGCCGCCTTTTGAGACAGCGACAGCACCAGCGAGCACATCATCGCCGGAGCTCATCGGAGACGCTGCGGCTGTGCAGACGACCTTCGACATCTTCAAACCTCGCGTCATAGATCTGTAAGTCCTTTGCTTCTCGTCTGTGCCACCTTATCTTTGTAGTTCATCAAAGTTCTTCGGAAAATGAGGCTGTAGATCTAATTCATTGATGAACCATCACCCGTAGGATATTTTGCTGCTTCCTCTATGTAACTCATCATATCTTGGATCCCCTTTGTTGATCGAGTAATCTCTAGTGCCATTTCATACTTTAGCTACTCTGTCGAACTTTAGGTCTTTTATTTTTCCTTTTCTAAACATTTTTCAGATCTACGTTGGAATCGAATTTGAATGAAAGTTGTTTGTACTCCAGAAATTACTTTATAACTTGGTGAATCATGAATTTTACCAACATCTTTTGCCAGCTTAAACCATTACCGGCTCTCAGATCGTACTAGTTTGTAGATGTTTTGATACTTCTGTAGACCTCTGCTGATTTTGATAATCGCAAACCGAGCGTTCATAGTCGGGTCTGTAATTTAACTTGCCACTGTCGTAACTCGGCATGCCTCCATAAATTTTCCAGCACTCACCTTAGATAACTAAAAACACCTTTACTGCCATATTCTGAACATCAATGTTATTTTACCAGCTTATGCTGCTGAAGCCCTTTTAATCACCCTTGTTACTTGTTTCCTATGTCTTTGCCAGCTTATGGTTGTTTTTCATACTTTGTAGTTGAGCCTCTATTGCAAGTGAACTCATGGCACCCAAGACCAACAAAGCTGTCAACAGGGCTAAATCAAGCATAACTGCACTTATGCTGAATAATTTGGTGAACTCGGAGTTGCTTCCAGCCCAGGCTGAGATAGAATGTGTCGGCGTTCTGGGAACCAGGGTACCCAGACTTGCCTGCCTGTGGCCCACGGCGTGGCTCCATCGACGGCCTGGTACGGCCCGTCTACAAGACCACCAACACAAGACCCTCGTGAGGCGGATGACACCAAGACCTCCCGAGGAAGCGGCCTCCCCAGGCGGCCTCCCGAGGAGCGGAGATTTCTATGCAGGTACCCAACCTCATGAGGTTGTGATGATGCAAGCCATGACGACCAAGGCCAGATGGGCGCCAGCGGGCACAGAGGAGGCAGTTTCCTCTTTGGTGCTAAGGAGGAAAGAGCAGACGCGCGTTCCCAAGGAGCCTGACAAAGGTTTCCATTCCATTGCTACAAGATCAAGACCGCCAGGATGGTAGGACGGATGTCATCGTCGAGCCCAGTGCTGCATCACGACCAGTGGCTTTGCAGGCGAAGACAACCTTTCATCAGGATAAGATGTACTACTTGTCCCCTTTCAAATTGGCTACTGTGGGATCCCTCCCCGCCTATGTTTTGGGGGAAGAGGACCAAGGCCACAATAAATATAGGTTAGCCACCACCGTAGAGGGGATCCGAACCTCGTCGACTGATTCCCTAACCCATAGACCTCATGAGGTTGTCCATCCCTTGTACTAGTTCATCCTCAGCCCCTCGTGCGGCCAATCCAACACAAAGCAGGAGTAGGGTCTTACACCGCAAGGTGCCCGAACATGGGTAAACTGCCATGTTCACCTTCTTCCTTGTTCGTGTGCATCGAGCTATGCCATAGGGTGACGATCTGGTTGGCTGGATAGGTTGAGTCCTTCACACACGCCCCATAGTTCGAACCTTTCTTGGGTCTACGGAGCCCTGAATCCGACATTTGGCACGCCAGGTAGGGGCGTGTCGAGAGCCCTGCCCCTTCATCAACCATGTTCTGCCCTTGCTCTGTCGCACCCATGGCGGAGGCTCCACGAGCTCGCACTGAGCATTGGGCCACTCATATTACCCGGGTGGCGCCTCTCGGCCGCGGAGGCCATCATCACCCCATGCTCCCCGTGGCTAATGATGCCACTGGCGTCACCGCCCTCTCCCGCACGGCGCCGCAATCGTGCCGCCGCGCGGTCCTCTGACCACGCCGTGGCGTCGTCCTCGCATGCACGCCAGGGGTTGGAGAACAAGCGGGTTGTGCTCCTCATGGCACGAGAGTTGCTGAGATGCCGGCTAGCGGAGGGCAGCCATGAAGCCCTACTTAGCCGGGTCACTGAGCTGCTCAATGCCACCTGCGAGGCCACAGGGCCCTTTCGTATCCTACCTATGTCGCGGACGCTGCCAGGGGTTCGCGCCTGCTCCCGCTGCGTCTGCTCGCCCTCCCAGAGGGAGTCCGGAGGGTCTCGTGGTGCTGATCTCGCACGCGACGCCGCCCGCCCAACTCAAGATCCGCTCCCCCGGAATATGACCGGGGTAGGCGGCCCCTCAAGGAGCCACAACGAAGGACCACACCTTGGTCGGCATGACCAGGCACCGAAGATGGTGGGCAGCAGAGCAGAGGGACTGGAGGCTGGCTTCAGGATGATGGCCTCTGGTGCCTCTGTGCCGCCATCACTGGGCTCGTTGTACGAACAACGGGGAGGCCCGCGCACGCTCCCCTCGTCGACCTGGACGTCGGGACCGCCGAGGCCTCGCAGGACTGGAGCCCTACAAGCCAACCCAATGCCACGCCGGCGGCTTCGACAGCAACGGCCACCGGTTAAAACCAATATCTTTGGAACATGTCGCGCAAACCTTGGATCGTAGGTAAATCATGCCACGACGGCGCACCTCCGGGCGTTGGCCCTAACCCGGGCAGGCATGGCGTGCCAGGATGTCGTGCGAGGGCACCCCCCGCGCGCAACGAGGGAGCCCTATGCCAGGGCTCCCCCGCGTCATGAGGCACATGGTGCCACCGCCGCGCTGGCGCGTGCCATCCAGAAGTGGGTCCTTCTCTGAGGAAGGCGCCGGCGAGCCCTCCCCCGGCCGAGGGCCCGCGGCCACCTTACCACCGCCCGTGTAGCCCCTTGCCCCTTGGTCCTGTCCTGGTTTTCGGATACCCCAATGGTAGTCGGGGTATGCGCGGGGCGGGGTACCCGCCCAGGGGGCAAGAAGCGCCCCTCAAGTCTCCGCTCGTGACACTCTCACGTAATAATGAGTGGGGCTGTACACGCCCCGGAGTCTCCTGAGCGCTACCCCTGAGCCTCACGGGGGCTCCCCCCCACGTCTCAGTGGAAGCCCCATGCTCCGCGCTGGCGGATGACATGGTCCCCCAATGACTATGCCCATGCCTAGTGGAGGCCCCATGCTCCGCGCTGGCGGGAAGACTAGAAGACTAGCATAGGTGCCGGACACGGCTGTTTTTTACCTTCTCTTATAGCCAAAGCTGCTATTTCTTGGAATGAACTTGCAGCTCTTGCGTTTTGTTGAAGAAAGGGGGGGTTCCTGATTTTTCCTTCTCCTGGTTGTGTTTTCCTTCGCTTGGTTTCTGTTTTGCGAAAGATGGCGGGCACCCGTGGTTCACTCCATCACACCCCGCGAGTGGGGGCTGGGCATGGTGCGCACGCATAGGCCGCCCAGCGGCGCTAAAGATGCCCTGAGGGCCCAGGCCACAGCAGCTGTGGCCTTGCCCGCGCGCACACCTCTCTGGATCCTCGCGTGGTGCTCTCGAGCGAACTGGCGGGCGGGCATCGCCCAGGACCCTCGACAGGCACCCCCTTCCGGACCTGGAATCAGGCACCGCGACCAGGCACGACAATGACGGCCACCCCTACTCAGGGGTCGTCAGTGCGTGAAAAGTAAAAGAGGGACGACAACTGGGAGTGCAAATACCACACAATACATCACAGAGAAAGTTCTTCCAAAAATACTTTCGCACCCCCACGGGGTCACATTCAAAATTCTGACAGGAAAACAGGGAAATACAAGCCTAGCGAGACGCGCTATCGTTGTATTTGCTGCCATCATCGTCATCATCAGTTCCGCCCTCTTCAACCGCGAGCGCAACCACGTCATCGACAGGGGCAAGTTCTGCGATCAGGTCGTCCACGTGATCTTCCACCCAGTTCGCCAGGATGCCTTGGATTGCTCCAGGCACGGGGGCGATCGCGGCGTCAAAGTCAAAGTCAAGATCGGAGCGACGAAGGTGGCTGAAGACGCGCGAGAACGCGTGCCCAAGAAGGTCGCGACTCTTCTCAATGATGAGTTGGCGCGCCCTCGCGGCCCCGCCTTTGAGGCGAGTCACGACCTGGGTGAAGAAGCTGAGGTAGCTGGCGTCGTCGGCTTCGAGCGGGCGGGAGACATTCTCGTCACAGATGTTGCTTAGGGCCCGGTTGGCCCTATGCCCAAGGGCCTCAAACATCAAGGAGCGCTCACGCTGCAGCACTCGGCGGTGGCCCGCCTTGTCCGAGGCTCTCTCTACGAGGGATGAAACACCTTCAACCTATTGATGGAGGAAACACAGCTCGGCCTCAGCGGCCTTCTCGTGTTTCTCCGCCGCAGCTAGCTTCTCTTTGAGGGTGTCGACCTTGCCCTGCAACTCGTCATGCCGCATGCCGAAGCGAGCCTCCTGGAGCTCCAGCTTCCGGCGGTATTCCTCGGCAAAGGTCTCGCGGATCCCCGCCACCTTCTCGTTGACCTCTCGCTGGATCCTCGCTTCCCGAGAAGCGAGGGCATCCTCGGCAGCACCTACTTGGCTCTCCATCACTTCCAGCCACTCGCGCTCCAGGCTTAGCTCCACCGCCTCCAGCGCCAGCGTGTCATCGGGCGTGCGGGGCCTCGCCTCGCTCGTGGGCAGCCTGGCCGTCAGAGCAGCGAGCGCGGCCATGCGTGCCCGGACTTGCTGCTCAGGGATGGCATTGGAAGCTCGGAGCTCCTCCTCGCGTGCCTCGGCCGCTTCACACCAGCGGTCTGCGGCTTGGGCCTCCTCCGAGGTGCGAGCATGAGCCTCCCTCGCCTCGGCCACGGGCCCCTCCGCCTGTGCTAGGGCCTGCTCACGCTGCAGGCGACTGAAGTTGATGGCGACTTGCAGCTGGCACCATTCGCGCGCCAGGCACAGGCGCTCTTCCTCGAGGCGGGCATCAACGTCACCAAGCTCTGCCCCGAGGCGCTCCAACGCGCTCGACGCCTCCTGAAGAAGGTCGTGCCAGACGGTGTTGTGCCCGCGTGCGAGCTCCAACACCCGGCCTGGGTTTTCCTCTGTGCCCCAGCCAGCCCGAGAGGCGCGCGAGGCCTCGCTCGTCTCAGGCAAGGGCCCAGGGGCTCGGATTCCTTTGCTCGCTCCTGCGGCCCGACATGGGGCCTGACACGTACTCGCCCAGCTGCTTGAAGATGGCACCGTCCCTTAGGCTATGCGGCTACCAGCGAGGATCAGCAAGGGAGCCCTCGGCACATCCTCCATGCCCCAGAAATCGCTCCGGAAGAAGGACACCGGGAGTGCAGGCCTGCGGCCCCCAAGGGGCAGCCTTGGCTCATGTACAAACGCCACCTCGTGCGCAGCCGTCTAGTTCGTGAGGCCTAAGGTCACGACAGGACTGGTGGCCTCCGGAGGTCGCGCTCGGGACGCGCTCGCCCCCGCAACGAAAGGGATCCTCAGGGGAAAAAGTCAGAAGAAGACGCAATATGCAAGAGTTAAGGAGGGCAAGGTACTTACTCGTCCACGGCTATCCACTTCCTCCTTTTCAGGGTCCTCAGGACAGGGTCGCAGCGGCTCCCGAGCCCCTTCCTCTTGCGGGATGCCCCGAGATCCAGAGGGGATTCGCTGGGGGCCGGCATGTAGCCCTTCACGGCGGAGATAGCGGCTGCATCCGCGGGTGGTGCTCCTCCCTCGCCGCCCGTGGGGCCAGGGGCAGCCACTTCAGGAGCGCATGGTGGCGCCCGCCCCTCAGCCGCCACCTCAGGAGCGCTAGGCAGTGCCCGATCCCCTGCAACCACCTCAGGAGCGCGCACCTCAGGGCCTTGATACGTCACCAACGTATCTATAATTTTTTATTGTTCCATGCTATTATATTATCTGTTTTGGATGTTTTATATGCATTAATATGCTATTTTATATTATTTTTGGGACTAACCTATTAAACTAGAGCCTAGTGCCAGTTTCTGTTTTTTCCTTGTTTTTGAGTTTCGCAAAAAAGGAATATCAAACAGAATAAAACTTTCGTGATGATTTTTCTTGGACCAGAAGGAAACCAAGAGACTTGGAGATGAAGTCAGAGGAGCCACGAGGCGGCCACAAGGACGGAGGGCGCGCCTAGGGGGGTAGGGCACGACCCCACCCTTGTGGGCCCCTCGTGCACCTCCTGACCTAATTCTTTTGCCTATATATACTCATATATCCCCCAAACCAACAGGGGCATCCACGAAAAGACTTTTCCACCGCCGCAACCTTCTGTACCCGTGAGATCCCATCTAGGGACCTTTTCCGGCACCCTGCCGGAGGGGGATTCGATCACGGAGGGCTTCTACATCAACACCATTGCCCTTCCGATGAAGCGTGAGTAGTTTACCACAGACCTACGGGTCCATAGCTAGTAGCTAGATGGCTTCTTCTCTCTCTTTGATTCTCAATACCATGTTCTCCTCGATGTTCTTCGAGATCTATTCGATGTAATACTTTTTTGCAGTGTGTTTACCGAGATCCGACGAATTGTGGATTTATGATCAGCTTATCTATGAATATTATTTGAATCTTCTCTGAATTCTTATATGCATGATTTGATATCTTTGTAATTCTCTTCGAACTATCGGTTTGGTTTGGCCAACTACATTGGTTTTTCTTGTAATGGGAGAAGTGCTTAGCTTTGGGTTCAATCTTGCGGTGTCCTTTCCCAGTGACAGTAGGGGCAGCAAGGCACGTATTGTATTGTTGCCATCGAGGATAAAAAGATGGGGTTTTCATCATATTGCTTGAGTTAATTCCTCTACATCATGTCATCTTACTTAATGCATTACTCCGTTCTTTATGAACTTAATACTCTAGATGCATGCTGGATAGCGGTCGATGTGTGGAGTAATAGTAGTAGATGCAGAATCATTTTGGTCTACTTGACACGGACGTGATGCCTATATTCATGATCATTGCCTTAGATATCATCATAACTTTGCGCTTTTCTATCAATTGCTCGGCAGTAATTTGTTCACCCACCGTATTATTTTCTATCTTGAGAAAAGCCTCTAGTGAAACCTATGGCTCCCGGGTCTATTTTCCATCATATAATCTTCTACCTTTTATCATACAAGTTTCTGATCTACTATTTTGCAATCTTTTACTTTCCGATCTATAAAACAAAAATACCAAAAATATTTACTTTATCATTTATCTATCTCTATCAAATCTCACTTTTGCAAATAACCGTGAAGGGATTAACAACCCCTTTATCGCATTGGGTGCAAGTTGTTTGATTGTTTGTGCAGGTATTCAGTGATTTGTGCATTGTCTCCTACTGGATTGATACCTTGGTTCTCAAACTGAGGGAAAGACTTAACTCTACTTTGCTGCATCACCCTTTCCTCTTCAAGGGAAAAACCAACACAAGCTCAAGAAGTAGCAGGCCTCCGTGCATGGGAGTCACCAAGAGGGGGTTGTCGCGAGGCCCCTCGTGGCCCTCGGGGAGCAGCCCCCACATGTCGAAGTGCGGCATCTTCTTGGCGAAGGCTCCTCCCTGCGGGTGATCGTAAAGAGGGAATCCGTCCGGAGGTAGCTCGGCAAGCTCTTCGCCGGTCAGGAGGCGGAGCACTTCACGCAGGGTCCTAGAAGGAAGAGAAGGCCGCTGGAGCCTCATGTCGTCCGCGGGACCGGTAAAGGCCCACATCAGGCGGGAATGGCGCTGAAGCGGGGTGATACGTCGCCGGGTGAACTCCCTCACCACCATCGCCATCGTCACCCACGCCTTCTTGAAATTGGCTAGCCTAGCCATGACTCAGGCGAGCTACGGGTCGACTATCTTCGCGTGCCCCCACCCGGAGCTCGGCTTCACGGGGGCGGAGGGGATCAGGAGCAGGGGGCTGCGCACGGTAGCATCTACGTACACCCACTACTTCCGGAATCCCCTCGCGTCCAGGAGAAGCGTGCGGTCGATGCCGAAGCCTGCAGTTGCCGCCACGGAATGCGAAAGCAGAGAGGAGGATGATAGATCCGGGATCCGGATGCAGTGCGTGGATTTGGCAGTGCAAGAGCGCGGTGTTGAAGAAATCGGAGAACGGAGGCAGCAGGCCGGCGAGAAGGGCATGGAGATGAAGAGGGATCTTGGTGGCATCCATGTTAGCCAAAGTCCGGGAGGCAGGCCAGATCTGCATTGCCTTCCACTCGTTGGAATCGGCAGCAATGGCATCTCGGACCTTATCCAGCCCCTCCTGGTTGATGACCGTGAACTGGCCCAGCGCTGGTTCCAGCACCGGCGAGGGCTCCGCGGCCGCAGGGGTCCTGCCCTTCTTCTTCCTGGGACACATGGCGGCAGGGTTGATAGGAGCTATCACAGAATCTGTCGAGGAGGGCGCAAGTTCGCAAGGAGAAGGAGAAGCAGAAGGCAAGCGCGCAGTGAGGCAATGATGGCTTGGGTGCGTGCACCATGCAGTTGTCAAGTCCGAGCAGTTGCCGAGGCGGCGTGGGAAGTAGAGACACCCACGTCCCGTCAAGCACCACGTGTTAGCCTGGCCCGCAGGCGATTGGGGCCCACGGCGCTTCACCCTTGCCCTTTGGCTTCGCGTCGAAGCCAAGTCTGAGCGCGCCTTTGGCCCGGGGGCTACTGTCGGCGTTCTGGGAACCAGGGTACCCAGACTTGCCTGCCTGTGGCCCACGGAGTGGATCCATCGACGGCCTGGTACGACCCGTCTACAAGACCACCAAGACAAGACCCTCGTGAGGGGCCAAGCCTCGCGAGGAAGACGACACCAAGACCTCCCGAGGGAGCGGCCTCCCTAGGTGGCCTACCGAGGAGCTGAGATTTCTATGCAGGTACCCAACCTCATGAGGTTGTGATGAGACAAGCCATGACGACCAAGGCCAGGCGGACGCCAGCGAGCGCAGAGGAGGCAGTTTCCTCTTTGGTGCTAAGGAGGCAAGCACAGACGCGGGTTCCCAAGGAGTCTGGCAAAGGTTTCCATTCCAGGGCTACAAGACCAAGACCGCCAGGATGGCAGGATGGATGTCATCGTCGAGCCCACTGCTGCGGCACGGCCAGAGGCTTTGCAGGCGAAGACCACCTATCATCAGGATAAGATGTACTACTTGTCTCCTTTCAAATTGGCCACTTTGGGATCCCTTTCCGCCTACATTTTGGGGGAATAGGACCGAGGCCACTATAAATATAGGTTAGCCACCACCGTAGAGGGGATCCGAACCTCGTCGACTGATTCCCTAACCCATAGACCTCGCGAGGTTGTTCATCCCTTGTACTAGTTCATCCTCAGCCCCTCTGAGGCCAATCCACCACAAAGCAGGAGTAGGGTCTTACACCGCAAGGTGGCCCGAGCCTTGGTAAACTGCCGTGTTCATCTTCTTCCTTGTTCGTGTGCATCGAGCTATGCCGTAGGGCGACAAGCTGGTTGGCTAGATAGGTTGAGTCCTTCGCACACGCCCCAGAGTTCGAACCTTTCTTGGGTCTTAGGATGGCGCGTCCCTGATTAAGAGATCCATCCATAGCCGGGTCAGAATGAGGTTGTCATATTCGGTGACCACTTGGATAGGGGCTTCCATCCTTCGGGTTCAAAGTTCTTCTGAGACGTACTTCATCATTTTGGCATCAGGCCTCAAGATCTTGCCCCCACCACAATTTTCAATTTGAGCTAGTTTCAAGTGTTCTGTGAAGTATATCTCCAAATTGGGCCATCTGTCACCTTCTTCCAAGAATCTTTCCATCTTAATCACCGGATAGAGTGCAAAGGAGGACCAGACATAGAACTTGGAGGAGTGACCATCCAAAGGAGGAGGAACTCGACCTTCCCTGAGATAACACTCATGAGTCATCCTAAAGGATGGCACGAGACCTGGTTTTACTGCAAAGATACTTCTCCAGAACAACAGCGTCCCTTGCCAGGTTACAGACTAGACCAGATTGATGCCTCAATAATTTTTCCGGGTTTCTCGAAAATAGAAAGGGAGGCATTGGAACCCTTATATTCAAAGATAAATGTTTAATAGCTCACGGCCTCACCAGAGTCGACTTGACCTAGTTTTGGATGAGTTGGCGGATCCAACCCCTTAGCCTAAGGGGTCGTCTCATGCAAGACTGTACTGGTGAGCCGGAAGACGCTTTGCGCTTTAGCCAGGTTGACTTAAAAATTGCTGATCTCATAAAGGCTACCAAGAAACTGCTGGGCGAGACCTGGGAGAAAATCGGCCTTGTGGGCTTGGCCCCCTTCTTTGCAGGCAACCCGGCACCTCCAGTGAGTCGCCCTTTCATTTATACTATTTATATAAATCTGCTTTTTTGCTCTACTTAATATGCCGGCTTGTCGCTTCCTGCAGGAGAATTCTAAGTGGTGGAAAACTGGACCTCAAAATCCTACTCCACTCAGGGATGAAGAGCTGGAAGAAGAAGAGGAAATTGCGGTAGAAGATCTTGACTCTCTTGGCCGCCTCTTTATTGAACTTGCTGATGCCACCACATCGCATGAAAATACTGGGACCAGCCGAGTTGGCAAGAGTGAGGTAAACTTCTCTTCTTCAGACTTGGAAACACTTGGCCAAAGAAGAAACCTAAAGGCAGTATGTAAGGTACCATTTTGACACCCAGAAGCTTATTTGGATAAACACTTATCTTTGAAGAAAATGCAGCACGAGGCCGGCTTGAAGAGGAAGACCCGGGCCAGTTCTGGCGAGTTTTCAGATGGTATATCATACCAGCTTTCTCCGTGCCGTGCACGGACTCAAGAGAATCCCAACCCAGCGCTTTCTTGCCCAAGGGTGGGTCAAATCAAGATATCATTGAGTCGTTCTGACCCAGATTACCAAATGACTTCACCGTCTTCTGATGAATCTTGCGACAACCAAGTGTTGCCTTTTAATATCAACCATGGGTTATTAATCTAAAAAATTCTGCTATTTCACATCTCATTTCCTTATTTGCTGACCCATTTTTGTGTAAACCCAGTGCTAAGGCCAAAAATAAAGATGGCAAGTCCTCTGCTGCCATGACGGAAACTGAGGAGGAAACCCCTTCTCATGATGTTGCAACAAGCAACCCAGAGATCTAGGTCAACCCAGCTGGTAAAGACGAGTTGGCTCACTAGGAAAACCCAATGAGCCCTGTCCATGCCTCCACTCCTCCTATTGTGGAGGAAAATAAAGAATATTCAAAGGATAACTCGGCAGCTGTTGAGTCGGAGACCAAGGCCCAGGAAGTCGTGGTTGTTACTTGTGAACACCACGGCCCAGCTCCGAAACTTCAACGGCCTTACCTAAAATCATAGTAAAAAATGAGTTGCCAAGTAAGGAGTAGGGAATAGCCAGTCTTCAATCCCTTGAAAATTTGGATGTGATCTCTCTACACCATGGCTTCTTGACCCGGCGATCTGAGAGCCAGGATACTAAAATATATGTGATCTCTCTGCACATTGGTTAATACTTTGAAGAGAAAGTATGAGGTATGTCTTGTTGCTTCCTCCCTTCATGTGTGTGTGTGTAGAGAGAGAGAGAGGGAGAGAGAGAAAGTAGTGATATGCTTAAGACTTGCTTGGGTAAAAGCTTTGAATAAAATCCGGGTTGATACCCTTGACCTGATTTGGAAATCATCACTTAAGTTGTACTCACATGTAGCCCCTAAGGGCCGGGTCATTAGGTAATAAGGGGATGGCCCCGCTGTCGGTGGACGAAGCGCACTGGGGCCTGCGCGGGGGGAGCCCGGGGCCAGGGCCTCCCCCGCACCGCTTGGAGCAAGGCGCTGCACGGAGGTAGGTCCTCTGCCGGGGAAGGCGCCGGCGAGCCCTTCCCCCCGGCGGAGGGCCTGCGGTCGCTGAGGGTACCGCTAGTGTCCCCCTTGCCCCTTGGTCTCGTCCTGGTTTCCGGACGCCCCAACGGTGGTCGGGGGAGGCGCAGGGCGGGGCCCTTGTCAGGCGACGTGAATCAAGGCCCCACGCCTGTGAAGGTCTCTGCTCGTGACACTCTCACGTAATAATGAGTGGGGTTGTACACGCCCCGGAGTCTCCTGAGTGCCGCCCTCGGGCCTCACAGGGGCTCCCACCCACGTCCAAGTGGAAGCACCATGCTCCGTGCTGGTGAGAAGACAAGAAGACTAGCTAGGTGCCGGACGCGGCCATTTGATTCCGCCTTTGTTTCTGTAACTCATCTTGCCGCCTTTTGGAATGAGATTTGGAATTTCGTGTGTTTATTAAAAGAAAAACGGGGGGAGTTTTTCTCGTCTCGTGGCGATTTCTTGCTTTCTGGCTTCATGTTTTAAGAGTGAGGCTCGCGCCTGCTACCCCTCCCCGCGAGCGCCACGCGAGCGGGGGCTGGGCGTGGTATGCGCGCATCCAAGCACGCCTGGGCTGGCTCCAGAGATGCCAAGGCCCCCTAGGGGGGCTGGAGCGCGATCACCGCAGGATCGTCGCGCGCACACCTTGCCGTGATCCGACAAGCGGCTCCTCGCTAGGCCCTCTTGGGCGGGCCAGCAAGCTCCCCGGGAGAATTAAAACCTCACGAGCCCCAGTGGGCTCGCCTCAGGAGGAAGGCGCATCCGCGACCTCAGGACTCGCTGAAGACCTACGGAGCCAAGATAAGTTGCAACAACTACCCCGCTCAGGAGCCCGCGGGCTCGCGACGGCATATTCCAAATCCTATTTTCAAAAGGCATATCATCATTTCATACATCATAAGGGCCCCCCTTCAAAAAATGCTTTTACGCCCCGCAGGGCTGTGCCCGAAGGTTTTTTGCATGCAGGTTAAGGCAAAGGGAAAGGCAGGCCTAGCCAGAGGCGCTGCCTTCAGCGCCGTCCTCGCCACCTTCATCCACGCCACCTGCACTGTCACTGGCGTCATCTTCATCATCGTCATCCGCATCGCCTTCTTCGGCCGTAATCACGGCCGCGTCATCCTCAAGAGCAAACTCTGCGACCAGGTCATCGACATGGACGTCCACCCATTCCGCCAGATTGCCCTGGATGACCCGGGGCACGGGGGCTATTGCGGCGTTGAAATCAAAATGGGGGTGACTAAAGACGCGTGAGAACACGCGCCCCAGGAGGCCCCGGCTTCTCTCTGCAACGAGCTCACGAGCCCTCGCCGCCCGGTCCTCCAGGCGGGTCACGATCAGGGTGAAGAAGCGGAGGTAGCTGGCTTCGTAATCCTCACGCGGGTGTGCGACGCTCTCCTCGCAGATCGTGCCCAAAGCCTAGTTGGCCCTCACCCTGAGGTCCTGGAGCATCGAGGAGCGCTCACGCTGCATCGTCCGGTGGCGGTTTTCTTTGTTCGCGGTCTTCTCTGCAAGGGACGTGACAGCCTCGACTTGCCGTGGGAGTGAGGACAGCTCGGCGCGGGTCGAGGCTAGGTCAGCTTGAGCAGAAGCCTGAGCTTCCTTAGCGGCCTTCTCGCACTGCTTTGCCTTGTCCAGCTTTGTCCTGAGGGTAATGGTCCTGCCCTCGACCTCGGCCTTCAGAAGCTCCAACTTCAGGCGGTACTCATCGGCGAGAACCGCGCGGGCCTTTTCCACCCTCTGGTCAACCTCCTCCTAGATCTGGGCCTCCTGTGCGGCGACGGCGTCCTCAGCCGTGGCTACCTAGCGCTCCCTAACCTCCAACCGCTCAAGCTCCAGGCTGCACTCCAAGACCTCCAGCACCAGCGTCTCCTCGTGTTCCTGGACCTCTTTCTCATCGGAAGGGGCCTCGCTTGGTGATGCTGCCAGGGCCCTGCGTGCTTCGATCTGCTGCTCAAGGGCGGCGTTCGAAGCTTGGAGCTCCCGCTCCCGCTCCTCGCCCACCTCACGACGGCAGTCGGCGGCTCTGGCCTCCTCCAGTGCACGGGCGCAAGCCTCGCGAGAAGTTGCAAGGGACGCCGTGGCCCTCGCGCTAGCGCGCTCATGCTGAAGATGCCCGAGGTTGATTGCAACCTTCAACTAGTGCCACTCGTGCGCCAAGCGAAGGTCCTCCGTCTCGAGGCGGGCGTCGACATGGGCAAGCTCTTCTCCAAGCCAGCTCAGCGCGCCCATTGCCTCCCAGAAAAGCTCATGACGGACGACGCCACACCCGCGCGCATGCTCCAATGCGCGGCCAAGCCCATCCTTCAACCCGGGGGCTGTCGGAGGGGCTTGGAGCGGCTCGCCTGACTCTGGCGAGGGGCTGGAGGCCGGTGCCTTCCCAGCGGCTCTCCCGGCCTCGGTGAATGTGCTGGGCGGAGCGGTCTCGCTGCTCAAAGACGAAGCGGACGCCGAGTTCGCCCAGCCGCCGGTGATGACCAACGGAGGAGCCCTCGGCACGCCTCCTGCGCCCTAGGCAAGACCACGAAGGAAGGATGCTGGAAGCACAGGCTCACGGCCCCTCAGCGGCGCATCCGCCTCTCGGACTGGCCCCTAACCTCGCGTGGGGGTCTGGTGCGGGGGACTCGGAGTCAAGAGCGGGCCAAGGACTTCTGGAGGTTGCTTCCCAAGCGATTTCATCGCCTTAGCCGAAGGGATCCTAAGGAGCCATTGTCAGGAAAGAACGCGATTCGTGGGAAATCACGAAGATAAGGTACTTACTCATCTACGGCTATGTACTTCCTCTGCTTCAGCGGCCGGAAGGCGTCACCACTGCAGCTCAGAGGCCCTTTCCTCTTGCGGAGCGCTTCAAGGTTCAGACGAAGCTGGCCGAGATTCGGGGCGCAACTCTCAGCAGCCGAGGGGCCAGGCGGGGATTCTGGGGCGGTGGCCTCAGGGGCACTAGGCCGCATCTGCCCACCAGCCGCTACCTCAGGACCGCTCGCCCAATCGGGGTTAGCTGCCTTAGGAGCATCGGGTCGCACTAGCTCTCCGGTGATTTCCTCAGGAGCGCTCACCAGAACCTCGGGAGCACCTGGCGACACCCGCTCCCCAGCAGTCGCCCCAGCGGTACCCGGTGGCGTTCACCCCCCTGCATCCACATCTGGGGTGCGCGCCGCAAGGTCGACGAGCTAGGGAGCCACCAAGAAGGGATTCTCGCGGGGCCCTTCAAGGCCCTTCGGGCGCATCCCCCACTCGTCGAAGGGGGGCATCTGTCTCACGATGTCCTCCTTGTTCGACCATTGGTACAAGAGGCAGCCTCCTCAGGAAGCGCGGCCAGCACCGGGTCGCCCGTCAGGAGCTCAAGCATCGTGTGTAGCATCTTGGAAGGAAGCGAAGGCTCCTGGAGCCTCATGCGGTCCTTGCTGCCGGTGAAGGCCCACATTGGGTGAGAATGGTGATGGAGCGGGGCAATGCGCCACCGAAGGAACTCCCTCACCACCATCGGCGCCGTCACCCCGACCTTCTTCAACCTGGTCAGCCTGGACCAAACATGGGCGAGCCGACCGTCGGTGAGCCTCACGTGCCCCTAGCCGGAGCTGGGCACCGCCGGCGCTCGCGGGAGCAGAAGCAAGGAGTTGTGCATGCCGACATCCACGAACACCCACTGCTTCCAGAATCCCCTCGCGTTCGGGTGGAGTGTGAAGTCGATGCCCGACCCAGCTGTCGCCACCACGACCTGGAAGGCCACGCACCCCGAGCACTGGCGGTCATCGACCATTTGGAGCAAGAAGAAATGGCAAAACAAGGCGACAGATGGGGCAATGCCCACCATGGCTTCGCACAGGAAGGTGAAGACATCAAGGAGGATGATGGACCGAGGGTCCAGATGCAGCACTTGTATCTGGTAATGCGAGAGTATGGCATTGAAGATATTGGAGAAGGGGGGGACCAAGCCGGCGGAGAGAGCGTGAAGATGGATGGGGATCTCGGTGGCCTCCATGTCAATCAAAGCTTGAGAAGCAGGCCAGACCGTCATCGCCTTCCACTCATTGAAATTGGTGGCAAGGGCCGGCCGGACCTTATCCAACCCTTCCTGATTGACCATCGTCGACCGATCGAGAGCAGGCTCCAGGCCCGGCTGGGATTCGGCAGGAGCGCAGGCCTTGCTCTTCTTCTTCGACATCAAGGCCATGGCGTCAAGGGAGGATTGGCGCGGCGCTGGATCTAGGAGAAGAGCCGCGAGTTCAAAGAAAGAAGGGAGGGTCAAGGGTGAGCACGACGGGCGGCAATGGCGAAGCTGCGCGTACAACAGACAGCCGTCAAGTCTGGCAGTTATCGAGGCCACACGGGGAAGTGGAGGCGCCCACGTCCCATCAAGCACCACGCGTCGACTGGGCCTGCAGGCGGGGGGGGGGGGGGGGCCCGCGACGCTCCGCACTTGCCTCTTGGCTTCGCCTCAAAGCCAAGCGCGAGTGCGCCATGGGCCCGGTGGCTACTGTCGGTGTTCTGGGAACCAGGGTACCCAGACTTGCCTGCCTGTGGCCCACGGCGTGGCTCCATCAACGGCCTGGTACGGCCCAGCTTCAGCAACAACAACACAAGACCTCACGAGGGGCCAAGCCTCGCGAGGCAGACGAGAGCAAGACCTCCACGAGGAGTGGCCTCCTCAATCTGGCTCCCGAGGAGTGGAGATCTCTATGCAAGCCTTACCTCGTGCGGTCCGGATGACCTGAGCCATGACGACCAAGGCCAGGCGGGTGCCAGCGGGCGCAGAGTACTAGTTTCCTCTTCGGTGCTAAAGGGGCAAGCGCAGGCGCGGAGTCCCGAGGAATCAGCCAAAGGTTTCCTTTCCCGTGCAACAAGACCAAGACTGCCAGGACAGCAGGACAGAGGTCATCACCGAGCCCACCACGGTGTCACAACCAGAGGCTTTCGCAGGGGAAGACTACTTTTTTCAGGATAGCATGTACTAGTTGTCCCCCTTTGAATTTGGCCATAGTGGGATCCCTTCCCGCCTTTCAATTGGGAAGAGGACCAAGGTCACTATAAATAGGACTTAGCCACAACCAGAGAGGGGGAGTTCACATCGGACCCCCACTCCACCATCTCACTCGAGCACAAGAACACCTGTCCTCCTGAGGCTGTTAGCCACTGTACTAGTTCATCCTCAGCCCTCGAGGCCAACCCACCACAAAGCAGGAGTAGGGTTTTACACCTCAAGGTGGCCCGAACCTGGGTAAACTGTTGTGTCTCTTTTCCTTACAGTTCGTCGAGCTAGGCTGTGAGATTAGCGAGTAGGCATACTAGGGAGGACGAGTTATTCGCACGCACCCCCAGAGTTTGAACCTCTCAAGGGTTTGCGGAACCCGAAATCCGACAGCCCCCGCCTCGCGAGGTGAACTACATCGAGGCCTCCCGAGGAGCGGCCTCCTGGGACTGCCTCCTGAGGGGCGGACATCTCTAGGCTCTCACCCCGCCTCACGAGGCATGTGGTGACGTGAGCCATGATGAACGGAGCCAGGAGGGCGCCAGCGGGCGCAGTCTAGGACAATTTCCTCTCTGGTGCTAGAGGGACAAAGCCATCACACGGGTTCCGCAGGAATCCCCCAAAGGTTGCCATTCTGGTGCAACAAGAACAAGACCACGAGCTTGGCAGGACGGCGGTCATCAACGAGCCCACTAGCGCGTCATGACCAGAAGCTTTGCAAGCGAAGACCACCTTTAGTCAGGATAGGGTGTACTCCTGTCCCCCTTCAAACATGGCTGTTGTGGACTCCCTTCTCGCCTAGAGTTTGGGGGAAGAGGACCGGGCCAGTATAAGTATATGCTAGAGGCCACCGTAGAGAAAGGGATCAGATCCATTCACCTCCCTGAGCCCTCACGAGGCAGCTCATCCTTGTACTAGTTCATACTCATCCTCCTCGCGAGGCAATCCACCAAAAAGTAGGAGTAGGGTCTTACACCGCAAGGTGGCCCGAACCTGGGTAAATCATCGTGTCCATCTCTTCTCCCCACTTAGTTGGGCACGCCGGAGCAAAGCCATGAGGCGGTGAGCAGCAAGTTGTAGCCTAGCTGAGTTCTTCGCGCACACCCGAGAGTTCGAACCTTGTTTGGGTCTACGGAGCCCCGATTCTAACATTTTGCGCGCTAGGTAGGGGTGTGCCAGAGTTTGCTTCATTCCGTCCTTGCTCCACCGCCCCCATAGCCGACGCCCGTCGTGTTCATGCCGAGCGATGTGCAGCTTGTGTCGCCCAGACAGAGCCGACGGGCCGAGGTTGTCTCCGCCCCTCCCCGGTTGCTGCAGCCAATGCTACCACTGACCCAGCTGCTCATGAGCAACAGGATTCCTCCCTGCCACCTTTCGGGCAGCGTGACGGCCGCACTGCCACGCCTTCCCTCACTCCAGCCACGGCTTCGTCCTCCCATGTTCGTCGCGGGCCGGCGAATGCGTAGGCTGCGTTGCTCATGGTGCGCGATCTGCTGCGCTACCGCCCCGCCAAGAGGGCTACGACGTCTGGCTGGGCCACGTCACCGAGCTTGACAACGACGCGGGCGAGGCCCCGACGCCCTCCCACTCGCTCCATCCTCCGCCGTCTCGCACGGGCAACATGGCGCATGGCACCCCACCGCCTCCTCCTCTGCGCGACGACACCGCCGAGCTCCGACATGATGCACGGCCGCGCGGGCCGCCGCCCAGCGCGCTGGCACCGACTCGGGATGAGGCCAGCTGCCAGATTGTGCATCAGCTGCTGCACAACGCACGTGCGCCACCCGCACCACTACGCCAGCTCCAAGACTGGGCCGTCCAGGAAGCTGCAGCGCGTGGGCGCCATGACCACGCCGCTCGTGCGTGAGCAGCGCCCGTCAGCGCTGCGTGCTGCTGCGCCTTCGCTCGCGAGCTGCGCTGAGTGGTCTGGCCGGCCAAGTTCAAGCCGGAGCTGCCCCTCGCTACGACGGCGTCCATGACCCCGCGGAGTTCCTTTAGCTCTATGCGCTGAGCATCGAGGCGGCGAACGGCGATGATAAGGTCATGGCGAACAGGTTCCCCATGGCCCTCAAGGATGGTGCACGCTCCTGGCTCATGAACCTCCCAGAGGGATCGATCTCTTCGTGGGATGAGCTTCGCGAGCGGTTCATTGCCAACTTCCACGGCACTCACGACCATCCCCTCACCATCAACGAGCTGCGGCACGTGAAGCAGCGCCCTGGCAAGACCCTCCGCAAGTACATTCAGCGCTTTACCCAAGTCCGCCTCAAGATCCCAAAGGCCTCGGATGAATCCATCATCTCGGCATTCACCGACGGCATCACGGACATCAGGATGAGCGAAAAGCTCGCCATCAACGACGACCTGTGCATGGTGCTGGATCTGTTCAACCTGGCTGACAAGTGTGCAAGGGCAGAAGAAGGCCGCCTCTCTCTCGTCAGCAGCCCTGACATCGAGCTCGAGGACAAGAAGGCCAAGGCCAAGGCCAAGGAAGCAAAGCGCAAGGGCCCCGCCTTGTTGGAAGCAGAGCCCGAGCAGAAGCGCGACCACGACCGCGACGAGCCTGCCTAGGACGTTCGCCTGTTTTGCGTATTCCACAATGTGCGCACCCACAACACCAATGACTGTCTAGAGCTCAGGGCGCTCCGTGATGAGCGCTTGGCCCACCGTCTCGAACGCAACGACCATGGCTTCAACCGCGGAGGGGTCGCTGGGACAACCGCAATCCCCGCCAGGACTGGCGTGACCAGCCTCACGAGGATGCCTGGCATGATCAGCCCCGCGACGGCGCCTGGCACGATCAGCCTCACGAGCTCTGGACTTAGGGCAACGTAGGCCTTCTGCCGTTACCGCCACCCCCCAGGAGGAACGACAACAACCAGCCAGATGAGGGGGAAGGGGGCTACCAGGAGCCTCGCGCGATAGCCTGCATCCTTGAAGGAGCTCATGCTCCCGCGTCCAACCGCCTCTTCAGGTAGTTCTCTCGTGAGGTGAATACTGCCCTCCCGAGTCATGAGGCTGTTCGCCCCCTCAAGTGGTCTCAATATGCCATCACCTTCGATCCCAGGGACCACCTCAGGTGGTCGGCCACTGCGGGCACACTTCCCATGCTGTGCACGCCCACCATCAACAGCGTCTCAGTCACCAAGACGCTCTTCGATGGTGGCGCCGGCCTCAACGTGCTCTCTATGGAGAACTTCGAGACGCTTCAAGTGCCTTATGACCAGCTCATGCCCACCAAGCCATTCTCTGGGGTGACCGATGGCTCCACCACCCCCCGGGGTAGGTGCGCCTCCCAGTCACCTTCGGCACTCGCGACAACTACCACACCGAGCTCATCGACTTCGACGTGGCCCACATTGGCCTCCCGTACAATGCCATCCTCGGGTATCCTGCCCTCCCCAAGTTCGTGGCAGTTACCTACCATGGCTACAACGTCCTCATGATGCCACGGTGCAGTGGTGTCATCACTGTCGCCTACAACGAAAAAGACACGGTCTGCTCCCTTGAGCACGCCTATAGGGCTGCAGCAGCCGAGAACTCCGGCGGTGAGGGAGACTTCGCGCTCCGTGAGGTCGTCCCCATTAAGAAAAAGCAACTCCTCCCCAAGGACCATCCCGAGGCAAAGAAGGCTCCAGCCAGCGATGCCTCAAGTGCACGCCCGCTGCCGGGGCGCGCCTTCCTCCCGCAAAGGAAGGCGCACCCGGCATCCCCCTCTGGGCAGGCTTGGGGGCTTCCACTCGGAGAGCCTCTGACCTGACCACCGCGATGAGGGAGGTGTCCGGGCACCACTTGGAGGCGTGCTTCGACGCATGTCCCCGCAAGCTAGGAACACGGCGCGAGGCGCCGGGAGCATGGGAATTCATCACCAAGGCGATTGACGAACTTCAGGAAGCGCGGGCCATGAGTGGCGAGCGCCGCCCCGCATGCCCCACCGGCTCAGCTGCCACTCCCAAAGCGGGCGGCGAGCTACGTGTTTGTGTCAACATCCCAGGCCTCAACAGAGCCACTTCTCAGGACCTCTTGTGGCCATCGCGCATCGGCCGGAGTGGGGGTTACCCCTGCAGCTACATCTGCATGCCCTTCGGCCTGGTGAATGCGGGTGCCACGTACCAGCGGTTGGCACAGCTCGCGATGGCATCTCATGAGGCCAGGCGCTCAGCGCTGGCGCCTCATGAGGCCCTGAGCCCTCGCGAGCCTTCCGAGCCTCCTGAGCGATCCGGCTCGTGAGGAGCGAACCTCCACAGCACGCTTCATCGGCTACCTCTACGCTTCTGCAGCATCATTGCCAGGTGACTTTTTAGTTTGTTCAATTGAGGGCGCCCCTCGGGGTGCATTATGCTCAGGCTGGTCAAGATCCATCCCTGCTGCCATGACGGTTAACCCTGCACTTGATACCATATCGCCTCCGGAGGCATCACCCCACGGGCTTCACGCGTTGGCAACTCTCCTCCTAAATGTCCCATGAGAGTGGGCTATCGGCACGGTGCCTGTGCACGGGTCCGTCCCTGCAGCATTGATAACTCTAAGCGATTGAGCTCTGGCTCATGGGCCGGCCCCATGCACGTCACCTCATCAGGTCATTATTGCCTTGTCTTCTCACGGAACAATCATGAGCAGATCAGCAAGCGCGCACCTCACTTTGTACCTCATAATCTGTCAATGCAAAGGAAATTCAGGAGACAGGCATTCGAGTGCCGCCTAGGCAATGCCCTGCCACCTCAGGAGGGTCGGCCCCGGACAGGCAGCGGGCTGGTCGGTAAAAGGTAAGTACAACCACCTTACACTGCATCACTGTAGACCGAGGTGCCTCTCCCTGTGACCTTCACGAGGCGCATTACTTCTTTTTTGCTGAGTCGCTTGCACGTTAAAAGGGGAACTCTTGAGCATCGCACCTTAGGAGTTCCTGCTGGCTCTTGGGCCCTCTCCCCCTAGCCTTGTCCCAGGCATCGTGACCTGACATACCAGTGATGGCTGAGCCTTGCTCGATGGCCGGGTCCTGATGACATAGAGCACCTTGGCAAGTGAGAAAAAGAGAAGCAGACCTCGCGAGGAGATATGGGTGAGAGGGCCGCAGTTCGGCTGAATTTACATCCGTTAAAACGCAAAAGACGTCGATGCTTTACATGCCCATCGTGGGACTTATGCTGACCCATCGCAGAGAAATGGTGCACAGGGAACCAAAGCCCCAAGGAAGCGCGCCCTCATGTTGTGGAGATCACACGCAGCCCGTGAATGCCTTGCACCTCCCCATAAGCTAAGTCTTCCTCTTCGCGCCAAGCGTGAGTCTCTTAATAACGCTCTGCCACTACTTTCGTGATCTCATCTGAGCAAAGACCCTTTCTTTGTCGAGATCCACTTGCACGTCAAGGGGGACCTCTTGAGCATCTCGCCTCAGGAGCTCTTACCGGACCTCGAGCCCCTCACCTCCTGGCTTTGCCCGAGGCATCGCGAACTGGCATACGAGCGACGGCCGAGGCTTGCTTGGGGACTGGGTCCCAGCGACCTAGAGCACTAAGCGATCATAAAGAAAAAGGGGCCGAGCCCGAACGAGAGACGCCACACTGATTTAATCATAAGATAGAAGCACTAAAATAAAGGTGCAAGCGCCGCGGTTTCTTACACGCCCCCACGGGGCCCATGACATCCAAGTGCAGGAAAGAACAAAAGAAACTTCCTCCCGGAGGCCGCCGCTCCTGAGGCTCCGACTATGACATCGCAGGCGCCTAGTCGGAGTCATCCTCCACTTTGATGCGGTGGCGTGGCAGCTCGACGTAGTCGTCGTCGCTTCCGCTTCCCCCGGAGGAGGTGCCGTCGTTGCTGGAAGCACCGCGGCCGTCGTCAAGCGCAAGTTCACTGCCGAGGATGTCGTTGCTACTGTTGTGGTCGTCATCGTCGGAGGAGGGGTGGTCGCCGCTGCTGCCGTCGCTCTCCGGGCAGTAGCCGAGGCGGCAGCCGGTCTCCCCGAAGATCTTCACGAAGAGCGTCGCCGCCCCGTCGAACTTGAAGTGGAGGATCTGCCCCCGTTCAAGCCGCAAGCGCGGGCGAATGACTTCCACCCTCTAGTCCAGTACACGAAGCTGGATGAGGTCACCTCAGCCTCCTCCCAGGAGGACCTACTGCAGCAGCCATCCAGCTGCAACCATAGCCCGGGAGGCGCATCCGCCACTAGTTCCCCCCGCGAAGGAGCCCGGGAGCTGGAGCCGGGTGAGTGGCGGGTTGTCCATCCACATGACAAACTCGCCGGCCGAGTCGGTAGAGTGGGCCAACGCCCGAGGTAGCCGGGCGGCCGCCCCGTCTCTCCCTTCTCGGCCATGGCTGCCTCGACCCCCACGGCCGTGTCCGTGGGAAGGGTTCTTCCCGCGGTCACCAGAACCGGTGCGGGTCGCCAATGAAGCTCGCCCGCACCCCCGGGGAAGCGCCACAGGGGTAGTGGTGGACTTGCAAGTGCGGCCCCGCCATCTGGTGGGAGGCGGCGGCTTCGATCCCGCCTGCTTTGCGCTGCCCTTCTCAGCGGTGATGAACCTTCCCAAGGGCGCCATGGCCGCGGCAGCAGCGGTAGAAGATAAGGAGGTGAGAAGACAGAGGTGGGCTGAGGGATCCACCCCTTCGCCTACTTATAAGCAATTGGAGGAGGCCAACTTGCGCCCCTTCACCTTCGGTGCAAAGATGGCCCCGTGGCGTATGCCATGCTTTTTGTCAGCCCAGGCAGTTGCCGAGGAGTCGTGGGGAAGTGGGGGCGTCCAATGCCCCGTTGTGCGCCACGCGTCAAGCCTGTCCCACAGGCGGTTTGGGCGCACGCCACTTCGCCCCTCCTCTTAGTCTCCGCCTTCGAGCGGGGCCATGCGCGCCGCAGGCCCATGGGCTATCGAGGCTCTAGGACCGGGGATACCCAGGCCCGTTTTCCTGCGGCCCATCACGTGGCATCGTCAAAGGCCCATTGGGGCCCAGCGCCAAGACTTCATGAGCAAGACCCTCGCGTGGGCCCCCGCCTCGCGAGGCGAACTACATCGAGGCCTCATGAGGAACGGCCTCCCAGGACTGCCTCCTAAGGGGTGGACATCTCTAGGCTCTCAACCCGCCTCACGAGGTGCGTGGTGACATGAGCCATGATGAACGGAGCCAGGAGGGCACAGTCCAGGACAGTTTCCTCTCTGGTGCTAGAGGGACAAAGCCAGCACGCGGGTTCCCGAGGAATCCCCCAAATGTTGCCATTCTGGTGCAACGAGACTAAGACCACAGGCTTGGCAGGACGGAGGTCATCACCGAGCCCACTAGTGTGTCCTGGCCAGAAGCTTTGTAGGCGAAGACCACCTTTAGTCAGGATAGAGTGTACTCGTGTCCCCCTTCAAACTTGGCCATTGTGGACTCCCTTCCCGCCTAGAGCTTTGGTGGAAGAGGACCGGGCCACTATAAGTATAGGCTAGAGGCCACTATAGAGAAAGGGATCGGATCTATTAACCTCCTTGAGCCGTCGCGAGGCAGCTCATCCGTGTACAAGTTCATATTCTTCCTCCTCACAAGGCAATCCACCAAAAAGCAGGAGTAGGGTCTTACACCGCAAGGTAGTCCGAACCTGGGTAAATCATCGTGTCCATCTCTTCTTCCCTCTCGCTCGAGCACGCCACAGCAAAGCCGTGAGGCGGTGAGCAGCAAGTTGTAGCCTAGCTGACTTCTTCGCGCACACCCTAGAGTTTGGACCTTGTTTGGGTCTGCGGAGCCCCGATTCTGACACCCACCTCCCACATCGAATATCGCCCTGGTAACTCGGGTCCACCAAACATGTGGGATCTGGCCTATGTGCAACAACTCCCCGACGAATCAACCAGATAGTTCCGGGCTAGGTTCTTGTCTGTAAAAAACAATATACCAAATTACCAGGACTCAGATATAATAACATCCTTCTAGCGCGGATGCAAGCATAAAGGCGTTTTGAACGCCCTCGCTCGCCACTGTGTTTAAACACTCTGCGAATTGTCCAATCTTGTGTCCAGATTCTGCACCATCGAAGATGCTTGGCTGGTCGGGGGAAGCACAGATTCGATCTGTGACCACAATTTGAAATGTGATGTACCCGCACCTCGGCGAGAGTCCCACAAGCAGAACACACCGGTCGAGAGACCTCAGAAGAAGAAGAAAACCTCCGACCACCCCCTACCCTCGACGGCCTCCTTGATAAAGCATGCCCAATACATGTTATTCTGCTAAATTCCTGCCTGACTCACAGCCTTTGCAATTCTTGGATGGTGAGGCAGGTGGCTAATGGAGGACCCGCCCTTCTGGCAGGCACCCCCATCCACTCAGAACAGTCTAGGATGAAGATGAGGTCATGATGATTTATGAGATCTTCGCATCCAACAACCAGCGCGAATGAGCCTTGTGGGAAATCAATTCTATCCGATAGGTGCCAACTCGGGGCACATCGATAGACATGCTGATCACCTTTGATCACAAAGATCAGTCAAGGTCGACCCCGAGAAGGTGCCCCACCGTGCTGGTCCTCAACCCAATTGTGGGCAGCTGCCGACTTCGGAAGGTGCTTATGGACAGAGGCAGCAGCTTAAATATGATATAAACAGACACTCTGGACAAAATGCACATCGATAAATTAAGCATAGAACAGAGTGGCGCCACCTTTAAAGGTATGATACCCGGGCGAGAGGCACGTTGCAGCGGAAAAATAACCCTGGAAGTAGTGTTCGGAACACCGGACAATTACCACTCCGAAGAGGTTACGTTCCACATCGCCCCTTTCAAGAAAGGATATCACGCCCTCCTGAGTTGATATGCCTTCTCTAAATTCGAAGAAGTACCACATTACGGCTACATGAAGCTCAAAATGCCCAGCCCAAATGAGATCATTACCATCTCAAGGGACCCCGACAGGGCACTCAAAGCCGAAAATAAAACAACGTCGCTTGCCCGTGAATCCTTGTCCAAAGCCCTTGCGACCGAGGAACTAACCGCGCTACATGCCGAAGTCGACCAAAATGATGTCATCCTTCACAAACAGCTGAAGTCTACTTCCTTCAAATCGGCTGACAAAATAGTGAAATTCTAAGTACACCCTACAGACCCAGCTAAAACGGCGTCCATAGGGGCGTACCTCGATCCCGAGATTGCCGAGGCTCTACGCAATTTCCTAAAGGAAAACTGGGATATATTCACCTGGCACCCTTCTGACATGCCGGGGATACCCCGTAGGCTGCAGAACATAGCCTAACTATATTAAAGTGTTACAAGCCTGTCAAACAAGCACTTCAGCATTTCTCCGAGCCCAAGTATCAAGTAATGGGCGAGGAACTGGCTAAAATACAGGAGGCCGGGTTCATCTGAGATATAAAGCACCCCGACTGGCTTGCCAACTTCGTCATGGTACCAAAGAAGGATAGGTCCTGGCGCTTGTGCATCGATTTTAAAGACCTCAGTAAAGCCTGCCTCAAGGACCCCTTTCCCCTACCGCGCATTGACCAAATCATGGACGCCACAACAGGGCACGATTCACTGTGCTTCCTGGATGCCTATTTAGGATACCATCAAATAAAGATGAAAGAGTCCTCGCGCTCGCTCTTGACGCTGGGGGAACCGCCACTGCTCCCGCTTCCGTCGGAGGGGATAGCATCGCCGTCGTCGTTGCTGGAGGTGTCGCTATCGTCGCTCTCCATGCAGCACTTCCGACGGCAACCGGTGACCCTGAAGATCTTCATGAAGAGCGTTGCGGCCCCATCATACTTGAAGAGGAGGACGTGCCCCTTCGTCAGGCCGCGGGCGAGGGAAAACGACTTCCACCCGCGCTTCAAGAACATGAAGCCGGTGGGAGTGAGCTTCATTGCTGTAGCCACAGGCCCAGGGGTGCGCAATCTGCCATCTCGTCCGTAAAAGAGTTCGGGAACCGGAGCAAGGTGCAGTGCTGGCGGTGCATCCCCACGATGAACTCACGGGCCGCGTCGGCGGAGTGGCTCCACGCCTGGGGTGGCCAGGCGGCTGTGCCGTCCTGCCCGCCTCGGCTGCGGCCTCCTCGCCCCCTGCATCCGCGCCCGTGGGCGGAGCTTTTCCCATGGCTGCCAGATCCGGCATAGGTCGCCAGCGGAGGGCACCCGCGTCCCCGGGGAACCGCCCGAGCGTGACGGTGGATGTGCGAGGGTGGCCCTGCCCCCTTGTCAGCTTCGACGGCTCAACCTCCTTCGTCGCAGCCTTTCCCTTCTCAGCGGCGGAGAACCTCATCAGGGGTGCCATGGCAGTGACGATGGAGGGAGGATACGGAGAAGCAAGGAGAAGAAGATGAACCTGGGGGTCCTTCCCCTCGCAATTATATAGCACCCGAAGGAGGGCGCCCCACGCCTCTTCCCCTTCGGAGAATAGAAGAGCAATGATGGCCCCGCGCCGTGCCTGCCAGGCTTTATGGCAGCCTGGGCGGTTGCCGAGGCGTCATGGGGGAAGTGGGAGCGTCCCGCACCCCATCGTGCGACACGCATCAATCCTGGCTCGCAGGCGGATGGGGCCCGCACCGTTTCGCCCCCCCCCCTTACAGGCGGGATCGTGCTCACCACGGGCCCGGTGGCTACTGTCGGGCCCGTGGGACTGGGGGTAGCTAGGCCCGTCTGCCTGCGACCCAGGAAGCAGGTGGCCAACTAAAGGACTTCTCGAGCAACAACCCTCGCGAGGCCG
This sequence comes from Thinopyrum elongatum, assembly GCA_011799875.1. Classification (NCBI taxonomy): domain Eukaryota; kingdom Viridiplantae; phylum Streptophyta; class Magnoliopsida; order Poales; family Poaceae; genus Thinopyrum; species Thinopyrum elongatum. Next base: position 284,789,924 of record CM022300.1, read on the forward strand.
CCGCCTCGCGAGGCACACGTCATCAAGCATCACCATTGGCCTCATGAGGCCCCTTCGTGGGGCGATCTCCTGAGGCCACCTCCTAAGGCCCCTCATGGTGAGTAACCAAGGCGCAGCTTGGCGAGTCACGCGGTACTGCATTTTCACGTGGGTGACGCGCGCAATGACGAGCAGTGCCAGAGGCCGTGCCAGCGGGTGCGGATACGAAGGCTTTCCTATTTCGTGCTAAGGGAGCAAGGATAGCACGCCGGTTCCAAAAGCAGTCCCCAAAGGTTACTCGTTCGGTGCAAGAGGACCAAGACATCGGGCTCGCCAGGACGGAGGTTATCGCCCAGCCCACCGGCTCATCATGGCAGAAAGACTTTTGCAGGCGAAGACCACCTTTAGTCAGGATAAGCTGCAACCTTGTCCCCCTTCGAATTGGCCGTTATGGAAACCCTTCCCGCCTAGTGTTTTCAGGGGAAGAGGACCTAGGCTAGGATGAGTAGGGGCAGGGTGCCATCGTAGAAAGGACCCCTCTAGAAGGTCCCTGATTTTCCCCCCTTGTACAGTCGTACTCATCCCGCCTCGCGAGGCAATCCAACCAGAAAGCAGGAGTAGGGCTTGACACCGCAAGGTGGCCCAAACCTGGGTAAACTGCCTTGTCCATTATTCTTCTTCCTTAGCTCAAGCACACCCAAGCATTGCCGTGAGGTTGTGAATCTGAGTAGGGAGGTGAAACAAGCGCACCCCAGAGTTCGAACCTTCTTGGGTCCCCGGAGCCCCGATTCCGACAAGCTAGATATGGTCGGCCCACTCAAGGGCGGATCAAGAAAAAATAAATACTTAGTTGTCATGGTTGACAAATTTACTAAGTGGATCGACGCAAAACTAGTTACCTCAGTCGAAGCTAGCCAAGTAATTGAGTTCATCTCCGGGGTAGTACAGCATTACAGTATCCCACATAGTCTATTTACAAACAATGGGACAAACTTCACAGCCAAAGGCTAGTACGCTCCCTTAAAAAGCTGACTGCAAATGGGTAGAGGAACTTGATTTCGTCCTATGGGGCTTGTGCACCACACCGAACAGATCCACTGGATATACCCCATTTTTTATGGTGTACGACGCTGAGGCAGTACTCCCTTGTGACATCATACATGACACATGACGAGTATGCATCTATGAAGAGCGGGAGGCAGAGTTCAAATGGCAATATTCCCTGGATGCTCTTGAAGAAGATCGTAACGTCGCTCGGGCATGATCGGCCATTTATCAACAGCAGGCCCGACGCTACCACAGCAGGGAGGTCCGTGCAAAGGACTTCAATGTCGGGGACCTAGTCATGAGGCTACATCCCGAGGAGCAGAAGCACAAACATTCCCCCAGATGGGATGGGCCATATATTATTGACTAGGTACTAATCGGATACCAAATTTGGGATCGAGAGGACGGTCGTCTAGAGCCCAACCCCTCGAATGCGGCGCTGCTCTGACACTTCTACGGTTGATCCCCTTAACACTGCTCATGTACATAACTTACCCTTTTTATGTTTTTTACACCTCAGAACATCTTTTGAATGACCTCGAGTGATAACATAACATGTTCTTTTCAAAACACGCGTCGTTCCACCTCTTATACACTATTCTCTTTGATGCCAAAATATGCATCGATTCGGCTTAAGATTTGGCCAAGCTGGGTTGCCCGACACCTGTGCTTGCCCCTTATGTTCCCGATCGTTCGGCAAAGGGGCAAAGGGAGCACTGTTGTGATTGTTACTCCCGGGTTATCCGGTGCAGTACCTCAGACGGATAAAGCAGAAAGCTAGCAATCTTAAGAGTACGAATCGGTCAGCCATGACATAGTAATAAAGTGGGTAGGGTCTTTTAAACCCCGACTAGGGGCTTTACCCCCGAGGTCACCCATCTTCGGACCCATGTGTTCAATGCAACCAACTAAGGAAAGGAACTATTGGAAGAACTATTTTCCTCGGAAGATGTTTCTTACGTTAAACAATAATATAACATAACTCTCTGCCTCACTCTTGTCATTCGAACAGGATTGCCTCATCTCCTGAAGCATCTGGTCTGATTACTTTGGCCAGTAGTAAGGGCACTCCTCGGCCGCTGACCGAGGAGGTAAAAGCCAATGGCTGGTTGACAAAGTTTGAACATGCAGTTTGATCATGACATAAAGTACTGTGATACATAGAGTCAAACAGTTCATTACACTTGGTCTAGCCCATCTATTAAGGTGTCTAGAGAGCAGTCCTTCTATGAAAACCGAGCAACAGGCATAACACTCTCGTATATGAGACTAGTGGGTATTTCTTCCCCTTCCGGCCCCATAGGTCCCACCTCGGCTAGGCCAGTCATGTTAAGACCTATATACTGGGTCTTAACCGTGGCCCAGGCCTCCCTCACCCCTTCTCAAGTGGCAAACACCTTCCAAGCCTATATCCGGCGTCAAGCTGTTTTCAGCTGTTCAACTAGGACGGCCATGTCTTTGGGCACTTGCACCACTTCAGGCCATAAAGCCTTGAAAATGTCCTTCATCAATTTCCTTGCACTCTCGTGCACCACGGATAGATGAGCCGCCATGTCTTCGGGCACCGAACCTCGAGCATCAACGGGTAGGCCGAACAGAGAAGCTGCCAAGTAAAGTGAGTAAGTCGGCTAATCACCTCGGATAATACTCATGCATGAGTGATTTTCGAAACTTACCACAAACAATATCATCTGTTCGACGATTCTTAAATTCAACAGTAGCCAGCTGAGATTTTAAGCCCTCAATTTGTTGGGCATGTCGGGCGTTCTCGGCCCTTAGCGCATTAGTGCCATCTACCCTTTGGGTCACCACGTGTTGCTTGGCCTGGCACTGTGATTCTGTATACATCAAATCCTCATGGGCCTGCTTAAGATCTCTTTCAAGATGACCTAGAGCTTCTGTTGCTACATTGGGTTATGTTGTCAGGCCATAATCTCCATAGCACCAATGACACATGACAGGAAAAGCACTTACCGTGTGCCTCCATGGTGAATTTTGTCACCCGCTCCACCTCGGCAAAGGCGACATCTAACTTCCCTTTCGTTTGGGCAATTGCCTCAGTCAGCTGATCATTCTTTGCCCGCACTTCCTGTCAATGACAGCATCCATTGTTAGTATTCAAGCCTTGCTACAGTCGCATCCTCCCATACCAAGTCTTAGGGGCTACTGCCGTAATTAGCGGTCTTGTTTCTCTTCAAACAAATAAGGAATTGCATGGAAACCCGAAGCAATATGAACTTGGGTGAAGCCTTACCCATAGACCTTGTGACGAGACATCTAATGACTGATCAAAAGCACCACGGGTTGCCCCAAGGTATGCATCCACCGCAATGAGTGCATTCAACTCCTGATCCGAGAAACCTGAATTCCATAGGGAAGTCTTTCGCCGCCAGTAGTTCGCGACACATTGGATCTCAGAAGGTGTAGCCGAGGTGGTCTAGGAGTCCTCGGGCTGGGGAACGTCGAGAGTGATTCCCGAGGCAGGGCGTGTTGGGCGAAGCCGCCATCCCTTCGGCCCTTATGCTCACTTTCATGGTGGAGGCCGAGGACCGCCTGCAAATAATCAAAGGGGTCAGGGCCTGAGATGGCACCTACACAAATTCAGCAATCAAGGGGTTACCTGGTAATCGAGGGGGCCCTTTCACCTACCCCCATGACCTTGGACTATGCGTCTTGCGCCTCCCATAGGGACCTCCCTTGTGGAGCCTCTTCTAAGTGTGGACGTTTAGAACGCCATCCCTTTGGAGGAGAAGTCAGACGGCTAGGGGCTGGAGGGCGAGCAGCTCGCTTTCGATTAGAGGAAGGGGCGTTAACGATGAAGCTGGCCTCATCCCTGGTACGTCAAGGTAAATGTCCACCCTTGAGCCATCAAGGCTCTCCAGAAAAAATTTCTGCCCCTCATAGATAAGGGCTAGATCCTCATCCTCGTTTAAGAGGGGGTCCTCGGCTCGGCGGTGTGACTCCGGCTCAGGTGTCGGGCTGCTTATGGCCACGACCCAACGCCTCTACCTCTATTCAAGAACCAACAAATGGTTGATCATGTAAAGTGATTATCAAACAACTTGGATAGACAAGAAAAATAGGGAAAACTTACTATGTCAGCGGGATTGTAGTAGGACAGCCCATCCCAGAATTGCCACCTAGCAAAATCCCCCGCTGCCCCCTGATAGATGCCGGCCAGCACTGTCCCAAAGGTGGCCTGGTCGAAGAAGCTCTCTTGAATTTTTCGGCATGAGTCTTCAGTCTTGTTGAACTCACACAATAGACGAGGGCGCTGCCGAAGTGGCTGGACTCTTCAGTTTATCACCATGGCCATCACATCTATTATAGTGAGGTTGGTGCTCATCAACTGCTTCACCCAAGCTACCAGCGTGGTAACCTCAACACTTTCCTCTTGGGTAGGGCCATGCGGCCTCCAGCTATAATGCCTCTTCGGGGGCTCCATGAAAAACGAGAGGAGTCCAGGCCGAAGTAGGTCAAGGAGGGGAATGTCGTCTACATAAAACCACTCGGTTGGCCAGACGTCAGTGTCCTCCCGAGGTGCGCCTGATGGGTACTCGATAGGAGAGCAGGGCACCACGCAGAAATACTTTCTCCATATCCCGAAGTGCGCCTCACACCCGAGCTGCATCTCGCAAAGGACAACATACCATGTGATGTGTACAATCGAGTTTGGGGTCAAGTGGTGAATTTGTAGCCCATAAAACTCTAACAGACCCCAGAGGAAGGGGTGAATGGGAAATGCTAGACCATGCAGTAAGAAGGAGACAAAGCATACCCTTTCACCCTCTCAATGAGAACGGTGATTATCCGCGTGCACTTGCTAGTTCATGGATGTCAATCCTAAGCGGGTCATCGTCAGATCTGAATCTGGCAAATATCCTTTCTTGGCCAGGCACTCAAGTTGAAGGCGTGAAACATTGCAACTGCCCCAGTCGCCTCTGACAGGGCCGTGACGGTGCCTCGAAGAGCCTGCGTTGCTTGCCATGAAAGACTCTCGAGGGTGGAATTGGAGAAGGAGAGTGCTTGCGCGATTTGCTTGGAAAATAAGGGTTGGGGTGTATGGTAAATTCGCACACCTGGCTCGTACATAAAAAGGGGGGAAGAGGTCGACGCTTCAACACTTCACCATAAAGAGACTCAATTCCCCATCAAAAGCATAGTTACCAAGGTCAAGAAACCAGGGCCACGTCCGGCAGAGCTGGGCCCACCCAGCGGAACTATTAACTTCCAAATATTCTGGAACCGAAGTCCAACAGCGTCGTCCTCGGCATCGAAGGCCCGTTCAGGGGCTACTGACAGTGTCCTGGATTAGGGGTGCCAACCTAATCAGTCCATATGCCTCGGGTTGGGCCAATGGGCCCTTGTTCTTCTCAAGATGGACTCCAAAAGCAGCACGGTGGAGGCAAGATCAAGACTACATCGGCCAAAGACTTGACGTGTACTCCAAGACTTCTCCTACCACCTCCACGCCAAGATGCCGACCTTGTAACCCTAGATACCCTACCCGGTGTTTATATGAGCCATAGGGTTTAGCCCATAGGGGGGACATCAACGCAATCTTATTCACCTAGCCTCAGAGTTAGAACACATCTGACAATCTCGAGGTAGATCAACTCTGTACTTGATACATCCATATCAATATAAACAAGAGCAGGATGTAGGGTTTTACCTCCATCAAGAGGGCCCGAACCTGGGTAAAACATCGTCTCCTTGTTCTTGTTACCATATGTCCGAGATCCACATCTCGGGACCCCCTACCCTGATGTATGCCGGTTTTCACACCGACACTTAGGAAAGCCAATACTCTTAAAAGGGGATGAGGTATTGTTGATGAGGTTGTTGCTCAAAGTGCGTAGTGATATTGCTCCAAAAACCCTCAATCACTTTCCGACAATCACATCTGTCCAAATCCTAATTCATTATTTTGGTCCCACCGGTACTATCTACCCTGGACCCACCAAGATGAACATTCTACTACCACAGCCAAAACCCTAAGATTTTAGTCTGGCCGAATTGGTTCTCGGTCCCACCGAGAAGGCCTTGCCAAGTTTCTGTGATGAAGTCACTTCATTTTGGAATCACCGAGACAAAACGATCGGAATTACCGAGATGCGGCTCTGCCCTAGCCATTGTACTTTGGTCTCACCGAGATGGTATAATCAGTCTCACCAAAAATTCTAACGGTCAGCTCTTTTGCACTAGTCGGTCTCACCGAGATTTTCATATTAGTGCCACCGAGTTGGGTCAAAGACTTGTAACGATTGGATTTTTAGTGCTGCCTATTTATACCCCTCCACCACCACTTACTTTCAAGAGAGAGCCTTCAGAATGAAACACAACTCCCACCATTCATTTTCTGAGAGAGGACCACCTGCTCATGTGTTGAGATCAAGAGATTCTATTCCTACCATTTGAACCTTTATTTCTAAAGGTTGGCTATGGCGTAGAAGACTAGGACATGTTGGCATGCAAAATCTTGATAAACTTGTTAAAGGAGATCATATCCTTGGTGTTAAAGATGTTATATTTGACAAGAATAGACTTTGTAGTGTGAGCCAAGCAGGAAAACAAGTATCAGGAAGTCATCCCGTGAAGAACATCATGACCATGAGAAGACCACTTGAGCTACTTCATATTGATCTCTTTGGTCCCAATGCCTATAAGAGCCTTGGTGGTAAATCTTTCGGTTTGGTCATCGTTGATGATGATTCAAGATTTACATGGGTGATCTTTCTTGATCACAAGTCTCAGGAACAAAAGATCTTCAAGAACTTCACCAAGAAGGCCCAAAACCAATTTGAAGTGAAGATCAAGAAGGTTCGAAGCGAAAACGGAATGGAGTTCAAGAACACCAAAGGGGATACCTTCCTCGATGAAGAAGGCATCTCACATGAGTTCTCGGCTACATACACGCCTCAACAAAATGGAGTTGTTGAGAGGAAGAACCGTACCCTAATCAAGATGACGAGAACGATGGTAGATATATACAAGATGCCAAGACACTTTTGGGTGGAAGCGGTTGAGACGACTTGTCATGCTACGAGACATTATCTTCATGAGCTTCTAGGCAAGACGGCATACGATCTACTCACTGGTAACGAACCCCAAGTTGGATACTTTCGAGTATTTGGCTCAAAGTGTTACATTCTTGATAAGCATCATTGCTAAAAGTTTGCTCCTAAATCTCATGAATGTTTCCTACTCGGTTACAGATCGAACTCTCACACCTATCGTGTCTACAACAACTTCACTCAAAAATTTGAAGAGATGGTAGATGTGAAGTTTGATGAATCTAACGGTTCACAAGTAGAGCAATTGCCAATTGATGTAGGAGACAAAGATTCTGCGGAAGCAATTCAAGATTTGTCTATTGGGAAGATACATCCAATGGAGGTGAAGGAGAGCACTTCTTCCATTCAAGTGGAAGCCTCAACTTCATATCAAGGTGAACCACAAGTTGACTTGGAGGCATCCACAAGTGGAACACGTCAGCACGAAGGGAATGAGGAAGTACAACAAGATGATCCACCTCGACCTCCTTCTCCACCTCCACAAGCAAACATCAACACCGACAACAATGAAGAAGAAGATAATGATGATGAGGATGCTTCACCACAACCCAAGCAAAAGCTACCTCGAGTTAGAGCAAGGACCGACAAGCATCATCCCTTCGAACAAATTCTTGGCGACATTAAATCTGGGAGAATTACTCGCTCTAATTCTCGCCTAGCTAACTTTTGTGAGCATTACTTATTCATCTCTAGTATTGAGCCTTTGAAGGTTGATGAAGCTCTCGAGGACCCCGATTGGTTGAATGCGATGCACAAAGAGCTACACGAATTTGATAGAAACCAAGTGTGGACATTGGTTGAGAAGCCTAAGCAAGATGAGGATAGACAAGTCATACACAACAAGGCTCGTCTCGTTGCACAAGGCTACACCCGAGTCGAATGTATGGACTATGGTGAGACCTATGCCCCCGTTGCTAGACTTGAGTCCATTCGCACCTTATTTGCTTATGCCAATCACCATGATATCACCCTCTATCAAATGGATATTAAAAGTGTTGTTCTAAATGGTGAAATTGAGGAAGGAGTCTACACTACTAGGGAAAAGCCTAGCAGTAGCGCGGGTTAAATGCTTAGCAGTAGCGCGGGTGGCCGCGCTACTGATACGGCGCCACAGCTAACTCTTATCAGTAGCGCGGTTTGACCCGCGCTACTGTTATCGAGGGATAGCAGCAGCGTCGGTCTCCAAAACGCGCTGCTGCTAATAGCTGTAGCGCCCTTGAACAAAGAGCGCTACTGCTAAGAACTCGCTGCTGCTAAAGCCATACCCCGCGCTACTGTTATTAGTTTCTGATTTTTTTCTCCTCCATATTTTGTGCTGCTGAATTTTGTTTAGGGCTTTATACAATAATCTCTAGCATATCATACACATACAAATGTAATCATAGCATCTACATACAAATAGTCTCATCAAATCATGTCATCATCATAATCATCATCCAACACAAAGTGGTCTCTCGTCATGATCTCCAAAATAGCGATACAAGTCTCGAATACTTGCAACTACATCGTCATCCATCTAAACAATGATATACGTGAGAAGAGCTATCACTATGAGTGAGAGCGGAACTATGCAGTACATGAGGCGGCGGTTACGAGTCCTCTCTCGCGCTAGCGTGAACCTCAAGTAACTAGCTTCTGCTTCTTGTCTACTTTTGAAGCCTTTATGGCTGGCGCCCGAGACCCCATCCACTTGCGCCTGACACTCAGGCCACTCGGCGTACACTCCCGGAACCTTCCCTTTGTACACTACATAGCACTGCTTCTTCGCCATCAAGAATCTAGGTACCTGTTAGAGATGCATCTTCATCAAGAGAATGTACAATCATATGCAACAAAATATACTAGAGCAACACGAAAAAGAAAGGGTTAGCAACTAGATGCAACATATATTTCACAAACTAATTAACTAGAGGTACGCAGGTCATCGTACCCAAACTAACAAAGTAGCGTTATGCAAGTTCGGCAGGGACCGTGGACATCACAAAGTTTCATCGCTATAGAAAGTATACAAGTTCAACCGACACATATCATCATCATCGGCATCATAAATCACTAGAAGTTCCATCCTTCCATATCATCAAGGATGGACCCTAGCTTCTTGAACGGCGTGAGGTCCTGACGTTGCATGCCTATGCGAGTTCGGACGTCAGCTCGCGATATAGGGCCGTGGTGGAACATCCCCTTCTCATCGACGACTTCTTTCATGATGATCGTCGCAATGTCCCTCTGGATGCGAAAGAAGTCATCTCTAAGTTTATAATCCGCTTCTCCATGACATTCTACCCACTTGCGGAGATGATCATCATTTTTGCTTGTCATGCGAAGCTTTTGGTGATCCGTTCTGAACTCCATCATGAGATGGAGGAGGTAGAATCCATCGTTCTTGCTTGGTTTTGGGACATGGATGCAGCAGAAGTTAGTTTTATGCGAGAAAACCAACTTCTTGTTCCTTTGTTTCCTGATCTACAGGTGGCCACCCCTAATGCTGACGCATAGGAGAGCATCATCTAGAATATTCATTATGTGGGTGTAGTCCTTCTCGTAGGTGCTGGTAGGGTAGAAATACACGGCGTGGGAGACTCGCGGGTAAAGAACGATAAGGACGGCGCGCCCGTTGCTGCGGGAAAAAAAACACCTCAAATTATTCTCCATATGAGCGAGAAGGAATGATTGAAATGTACGAAAGGGTTGTCCGGCACTGACTTACTTTGGATGATAAGGCAGGAGGACAATTTCCTGGTCCTTATTCTGTACCATGAAGTTTTGGAGGTACTCCCTAGCAGTTTCACGCTCAAAGTCGCCAAGACTCAAAAAGGACTCCTGCATGTAGTATGGATCCGCCACACAGATTTGCGAGACTTCTTCTCTCTTCATGACGGAGCTCATATGTAGCGCAAAAGGCGGACGATTGTAAAATCGAGCCGCCTTGTCAGAAACATCTCGAAGATATGGTCAAACCGCAGGAAGAACACCTCCGCGGGCGATGTGTCGATGTAGCACTTCCCCTCAGGCACACGAGCCGCGTATGTCGGATATCATGGATCCTTCGAGGCTAGTAGGCTTTTCTCAATCGACAGCACATGGTCGTGCAGTCTCCTGAGATCCCCTGATAGTGCCTCCAGCGGTTTCGGTGGTAGCATCGGCTTGCCCGTGACATGGAACATGGCCGCACCTTTGACGGGTACATGCTCTTCAAAATCCTCCGTTTGGCTTCTATGTGCTCTGGCTTGTTTGTAGGCAGCTGAGCCTATCTTCCCCGGTCTCTTCCTCTCCTTTTTCTTGGGCTGACCTTCCAGACCCTTCCTTAACCCCTGCCCCAGTGTTGCCGGGCTAAGCACTGTACGACCCCCGGCTAGTTGAGCCTGTGTTGAGGCTGCATCTTCAGGCGTGTCCTGTGAGGATTTCATGAAGAGAGACTTCTTGCAATCCCTGCTAGGACGTTCCTGCCCGGGCAGATCATCCATATCCTCATCAGCATGCTGATAGCCCGATTCGTCATATGGCTGACTCATCATATCTAAGTCACCGTCATAGGCACCTGTATTGACGAAACTCATTGGGTCCTCCACCTCCATCTCATCATCCATTCTTTGTTCTACGGGGGCGATTACATCAGCCACTATTGGACCCCCTTCATCACGTCGTCCACCGCTCTCACCCGGCACTACAGGCACTGGTAATTGCGTAGGCGGGGTGGTGGTCTCCATACATGCTTATTGATGTGTGGTTATTGGTGTGCTCTCGGCCAGCTCCAGACGAAGAAGATTCTTCGGCCATAGCAGCACCAACCCTTGTAGCTTCCAATCCGCAGTGGGGTCTCGTCGTCCTCTCCCCCTAGCCATACTGGAGGAGGCAAATCCTCATGCCCCGATTTCACACTCGACAAGGTAACCCTGAATTGCCCACCGGGCATCGGCTGGTTATGGAACGTGAGTCCAAGGGCTTCGTTATCACCCCCTTTCCCACGTCCACCTTCTGGTCTTTGATCAAGTAGAGTACGGTGCACGGGGTTTCGTCGGCCTACAAACACATGTCTGCGGCGTAAAACATCCGAAAGGCAACGAAAATGGAATATTCTAGATATATATGTTGGTGCGACATGTAATTACCGTGAGGGCGTCGAGCTTAGCCAAAGAAGAAGGCCCGCCTAGCGCGCCAGAGACTAAGGACGGGCTGCTATGAGCGGGTGCGGGTGCGGGTGTGGGTGCCAGAGCAGGCCCGGTTGCTTGAGCAGGTGATGGTGCGGTGGTGTTGTTCACCGAGTTGCTCACGATGAAACTGGGCATGGGGAAATCATGTACCGTCTTGTCTGGATTTTCCTTCGTCCAGTTGATGATAGCCGGGACCAAGTTAGTAGCGAAATCATTTCTACAAGCATTTATAGCTGCATCGACTGCCTGCTGTTGCAACTCATTTTTCTCCTCGGCTACTTTTTTCGCGTCCTCAGCTGCTTTTTTCTCGAACGCAAGCTTCACCTTCTCATCGATGTCCGCCTGACTAAACTTCTTTTTCTGCTACTTGGCCTCCGGGCCCTCATTGTAAAACACCTTCCACGTGGCGCCATCTCCGGCGTCGTGCACATGTCCATATTGCGGCCGCTGGCCCAAAGGAAGTCCCTTAAGTTCGTTCAAGGCCCGGTTGAGAGGGGTGTCCCACTTGGGCCTCATTGGCGAAGTAGGGCTTTCGGCTGCAAGCTGGTGTTGCTTCTCCTGCAGAAGAAACATGAACAGTTTATGAATGTGTAGTCGACTTGATCAGGAGCTAAATGTAAGGTGGTAAAAGAATAATTACCAGTATTCTAGTCAATCTCCTCTTGATCTGGTCCGTGTAAAAAACCTTCTTTTCCTTGTCCCACTTGTAGCGGGCCCTGATGAAGTCACGCTCCAAGGGGTTGGTGAACTTCGCGAAGGGGTCTGGGCGACCCGCGGCTTCACATTCCGCATCCTCCTTATCCCATATGGGCCTTTTGCCAAGGTAGCCACGGCTTCCGAGGCAATGCTTCCCCGTGTTCCTTTGCTGAAGGCTCTTGAAATTCACAGCCTTAGCCTTGGCTGCCTCGGTAGCGCAAGTGTCCTTGAACTTTTCGAACTCCTCTTCCGTAAGTGTCGGATTTTCCTCCAGAATCTTGGACAGGGGTTCCTCAGCCTCAATAGCTCATTTCACCCTCCCTTTCCAGGAGGCCAAATCATTGCTGAACATGCCCATGGCGTGATTGTTAATCTTTTTCATCATCGGATCATCCCACGGTTGTTCTATGCTATCATCCCGATCGGGGAACTTGAATCTCTTGTGCAACTTCGTCAGGAGCAACTGCCTCAAATGTTCTTTACTCCTTAAGTCATCGTTGTTGATATTCGCGCATTCCCGTAGGATGCATCCTACTTGGTTCCCATAGCACTTGCGAGGTTCTTCTGGCTCTAATGGCTCAAACTTGCCAGGTGCCATCTTTGTGATCACCAGTCGTCCAATGCCGAGTTTGTTAGGTTTTTGTATCCTCTGCTTCTTCTGCTTCTTCTTTTCGGTAGCGGCATCGGCATCGGTACCTTCCCCGCCGGTATCTTCCCCGCCGGTACCTTCCCCGCTGGTCTCGGTGCCGCCATCGGTGCCGGCGTCGTCGGTGTCGATGTCGGCATCAGTACCATCATCGAGGCCGACCTGCAAACCTTGACTGTGCTTAGCAGACAAAAAGTTGAGGTACTGTTGTTCACCCTCATAATCCATCTCGTCTGCATCTTGGTCAGAAGGCCCGGTTTCTTAGTTGTTCGACATGTTTCCTATTATTAAGTCTCCTCGTTTAATTCTAAAACTATAAAAAAATGAGAAATGACAGAAAAAAAGATCTATGTTTGCCGGAATGCCGTTTCCCAGCAACTCCCAGCATTCCATATGCCTACTTTCTAGCACAAGTCATGCCAAAATTCACGAAAAATTTCGGCATGACCTTTGCTAAAAAGTGGTAATATCGAGCGCCTGAAATTCACCGGAACGGAAATGAATCAACATTCCGGCGAAACATAGTCCACTCGGATCATTTACCCTGCACATAATCATCATTTTCCAAATATGACATGTCCAAAACATCACATGTCCAAATTCCAAATATGACATGTCCAAATCACATGTCCACATATCACATGTCCACTTCAAATTTGCAACTAAAAAATAGCAACAATTGATTTAACTAAAAAAATTAAATAGCAACAGTTGCTTTAACTAATCTGTCCACTTCAAATTCTGTTTTTTTAAATAGCAACAATTGCTTTAACTAAAAAATTTAAATAGCAACAGTTGCTTTAACTAGTCTGTCCTAGGTTTCATACTAATTCTAATTAACTAACTAGCACTATAAAATTTAAATAGCAACAATTGCTTTAACTAAAAAAATGCAAGAAACCTATATAATCAATTCTGTTTTTTCTTACACTAAAAAATAGCGTAGGGTTCATACTATTTCATACTAACTAGCACTAAATAGCAGAGAAGAGGGGAGGGGAGAGGGCTTACAGAGGGCAGAGAGAGAGAGAGATGGGGTCGGGGGAGACGGTGCGGCACCGAGGCAAGGCGGGGTCGGGGGAGACGGCACGGCACCGAGGGTCACCGGGGTCGGGGGAGACGGGGGCGAGCGCCGGGGTCGGGGGCGAGCGCCTGGACGGGGCCGAGCGCCGGGGTCAGGGCGAGTGCAGGGGCGCGGCGAGGGCAGGGCTCCGATGGAGATGACGGGGGAAGAGAGAGTGGGGATTTGGGGGAAAAAGCAGAGGCGGGAAGAAGCAGAGAGTGGGGATTTGGGGGGTTAAGTCGAGGTAGCAGTAGCGCGTTCCAGAAGAACGCGCAATAGCTTAGCTATAGCGCGTTTAGCCAGAAAGCGCTACTGCTATCACAGGTAGCTATAGCGTGTTTATCCGGATAGCGCTACTGCTAACTTGACTAGCTATAGCTCTTTTTCAGAAAAGCGCTACTGCTATAACCAGTACCTATAGCAGTTTTCCTGTTTGTTTCTTTTATTTTCTTTTCCTTTATTTTCTCTCCCTTTTCTTTTCTTTTCTTTTCCTTTTTTCCGAGAGCAGTGAACGAAGGGAAGGTGATACAATGTATATAACTAAGGCGAAATATATTGCATCATTTGACGGTTAAGTATGTATACAAAATAGGAACATATATATTACATCATTTGACCCATGCAAAATGGTTAAGTGTGTACACAAAATAGGAACATATATATTACATCATTTGACCGATAACAGTTCCTCAGCGTTGACATTTTTGTTTTTGAGTGAGCTTCTTTCCCTTCTTGTTCATTGAAGAATAATTGAGCCCCTCATTGTGACTTTTCCTTTTCCATGGAGTACGATCTTTCTTAGGTAATGTAGTATTGATTCTTCTTTTGACGTATACTTCATCGTCATCATCATCTTCCCTCATTGGGTTGCCTTACTGGTCATAGTCTTCCTCGTTGGCAACTCCATCCATTCCAATGATGTTCCTTTTGCCTCTCCTCATGACAACACGGCTGGGATTGCACGGGTCGGTTATGAAGAAGCATTGTGTCACGTGCTTAGCGTGTACCCATGGCTCATTTTTTGCGATAGCATTCACGGTAGCACTCTTGGCATCGGGTATAGTCATGGTTGTGAAATACCGGTTTTCTCTTTCGACATTCTTAGCCCATCTGACACGGAACATCGTCGCGTTGTGCAGTCCAGAGTAGTCAAGCTTCCAGATCTCCTCGACTATCGGTGTACTAAGTATTGGGCCACTAGTACCCCGTACTTGTGCACGGGCAGTTGTAGCCATCCTCGCGGCAAGGCTTGTCGGGAACAGTTCGAGGTCGATTCAAGCCACCAAAGAAATCATCAAGTCAGAGATCTGGGGATCAGCAGATAAGCAGAGCTGGAATCCGAAGGCCAGCTTCCCCGGCAAGATCCTTGCCGGGATGGCCTACGGAGCCCGGCAAGGCTTGGAGCCCGGCAAGGCTTGGCGTCCAGGAAGGCTTGGCGCCCGGCAAGGCTCGGTGCCCGGCAGGCTTCGGCGCCCAGCAAGATTCTGCCACTGTGCCACCGCTTCGGCACAGTAACAAGTCTCTGACATTCTGGGTCCTTCTCTGGATGCGTGGCAATGCGCCAGTGGAGGAGAGCTTAAGCGGTGCTGATGGGATGGCCCCTTTTTCCATCCCCAAGAAAGTGAGGACACCTAAACGGACACCTCACGGTGCATTAAATGCGTTTGTCCTAATCCGTCAGGGGTTAGGTATGATACCCTGTAGCTACTTTACACCTCAATGTATGTACATTTTGCCACTGTGGTGACCCCTTTGAGCATATAAAAGGAGGCCCAAGGCAACTGCTACAGAGGGAGGAGAACTTCTGGCCCATTCTGCATGCGTAGCTGCTCTTTGAACATACTGTTCATAGCGAGCGCTCCTGAAGGCTGGGCTCAAGAACATTAATAAGAACACAAAGCAGGAGTAGGGTTTTACGCTGATCAGCGGCCCGAACCTGGGTAAAAACTTCCCGCGTCGATCGTTGGTTCTGCTCTTTGCGTATACCTCTCCCCCCGCCGAACCGTAAAGGGGTCTCTCGGGATCCCATATGTGTCGTACGCCGACATCTTTGGCGTGCCAGGTAGGGGGATTGAAGGTTACGTGAACCTGATCTAGTGATCGGCGTCTCAGTTTCTTCATCACCATGCCGCCCAAGAAGAAGAGCGCTGCAATGGCGCAACCGTCCACGTCCGTTTTGCCTACACCTTCGCGTACGGGCGACGGCGTGGGTGTAGAAGGAAGAGGATTAGAACCCCCACAGCGTTCTAGTGATCCGAGCCAAGCGAGCGGTATCGTTCGCAGTGGCAGTGGTAACCTGCACGCCGCTGGATCTAGAGATGGCGATGTGTTGCCTACGGGTGGCACAACGAACTCCAGAAATCGGAGGGCGCCTGCTGGAGCTCCCGCGCCGGCGCAAGCCTCACGACCAACCCAGGTCGTACACGATGAGCGATGTCATGGTGCTGGTGGTTCAGGGCGTCCCCATGAAAAGATTTCTGCGCATTGATCCCAAGATGCGCGGGACCAGCATGCACACCGAGCTGCCGGCGGAGGTGGCGCACGGTCGCGTGACCATGGTGGTGCTCCTTCTAACATGGTTAGGAGTCAGAGCACCTCACGTACCTCACACCTGTCGCCGCCGCCTACGCCAGTGGAAGCCTTGGCACGTGCGCAGCTGCTCCTCGATTTCCCTCCTGCCCCGAAGAAGATGGAGGAGTGGCGAGCTACTATCCAGAGCCTTATCGGCTTCGCCAACAAAGATGGGCCGCAAGAGGCAGGGCCCTCGCAGCGGAGGCCCATCAATCCAGCGCGAGCCGATGTGGAGAAAATCGGAGGTGGTGCAACCACGGTGCACTCCCCTCCGCGGCACCTGCGACGGCCGACAACTCAGCAGGTCGACCGCCGTGAAGAAGTTTCTACGGCGTCATCCGATCCACGGATGCGCCGTGATCAGCGTCAAGTTCTCCAGGAACGAGGCAAGGAGGACACTCGAACTGCCATCGAGCGGCGACGGGAAGCGCGTTATCAGTCTGATAAGCGCACGGGGCCGGCTGTCAACGAGCCTGCGCCAGGGGACGTAGGAGACTTGCCTTATGAGGTAGGGACTCCAGCGTTTACCCGTGAGCTGCGGCAAGTCCGGTGGCCCAATTCCCGAACCTTCAAGCCGGAGGTCCCGGAGAAATATGATGGTAAGACCCATCCCTCGGAGTTCCTGAGCATCTACACCATTGCGGTGCAGGCTGCTGGGTGCCGAGATGACAAGATACTTGCCAACTACTTCCCGTTGGTGCTCAAACCCAACGTCAGGTCGTGGTTGATGCATCTGCCGTAGAATTCTATTTCTTCCTCGTCAGATCTATGCCATCAGTTTGTTGGCGCCTTTGTTGGAGGCCACCAAGCTCCTGGCCAAGAGAGTGATTTGCATATCATCCCTCAGAAGGAGGGCGAGTCCCTGCGCAAGTTTATCCAGAGATTTAGCCGGGTGCAGTACAATATTCCTGATGTTCACCCTGCCGCTGTCGTTAGCGCGTTTCACCAGAACGTGCGTAACCACAAAATGCTGGAAGAGCTGGCAATAAACAAAGTCAGGAGTATTGCCGAGCTTTATGCTTTGGCCGATAAATGCGCTCGAGCTGAAGAGGGGAGGAAACTCCCTGGCGAGGCTGTTGGCGCGGGGGGCGAATCAGAAGATGAAGACGTCGCGGCCCCGTCAAGGAAAGGCCGGCGGCGGAACAGGAAACGCGGAGGCAAGGCCATGCTTGCTGTCGAGGAATCCGACAACCCCGGCGCCGCCAAGAAGGCCAAGGTTGGTGACCCCGGCAAGGATCTTGCCGGGTGTCCTTCCTATCAGGCCATGGCGGCTGCCGACAAGTCGGAAAACTCCGGCAAGCAGTATTGCAAGATCCATCGCACCAAGGGCCACGATCTCCAGAACTGCCGGCAAGTTGAGTAGCTTGCCGAGAAGCAGAGGGCCGAATACGAGAGGCGAGATAAGGAGAAGGCCCAAGATGGTGCTGATGGGTCCGGCAAGAAGCGCGGTGGCCGAGGGGGTCGTTGCGGCAAGGCCAAGCAACAAAAGGATAGGCCCGCTCGGGGCCGAGACGAAGAAGAAGATGATGATGAAGAAGATGATGAGTCCAGTGAACAAGAATTCCAGAAGGCTACGGAGGCCATGTGTATCGATGGGGGTGCCTCGCTGCATTCTTCCCACCGCCAACTCAAACAGTGGGTGCGGGAAGTTAATGCGGCAGAGCCATCCCCAGATGCATGTAGGCCCCTGAAGTGGTCCAGCACGCCTATCATTTTCGACGCCGAGGATCACCCTGATCGCACAACTGCGGTCGGGTGCTTGCCATTGTTGGTCTCGCCAACGATTCGCAACCTCAAGGTGACGAAAATGTTAGTTGACGGCGGGGCCGGCCTAAACTTAATCTCACCGGACGTGCTCAAAAAGCTCCAAATTTCCGACGAGGACCTCGAAGAAACGGGTACGTTTCAAGGGGTCAATCCGGGAAGAACCCAACCTAAGGGCAAGATTACGCTGCCGGTGACATTTGGCAGCGAGCTCAACTTCAGGACCGAGAAGGTGGTGTTTGATGTTGCCAAGATCCCCATGTCATATAATGGGATCCTTGGTCGGCCAGCGCTGGCTAAGTTCATGGTGGCATCACACTACGCGTACAACATTTTGAAGATGCCTGGGACGTTGGGCGTCATCACTATCCATTTCGATAAGAAGGATGTGCTCATCTGTGCCGACCAACATTACCGGGAAGCAGTTGCAGCACCTGCCATCAAGGCACCTGCTCCTGCCGCTGGAACTTCTGGGAGGAAGAAGAATACCGGCAGGAACCTTGGCGCGAACTCCGGCAAGCGCACCTCCTCGGAGTGCTGCGCTTTCGTCGAGGACGTACCAGAGAGTTCCACCGGCAAGAACAAGAAATCCAAGGCTGCTCTGCCGGAGACCAAGAAGGTGCCCATCAGAGAGGACGGAACGGGGGGAACTTTCACCATAAGTTCCACCCTAGATGACAAATAGGAAAGCGCGCTCGTTGCTTTCCTGCGGGCGAATGTCGACGTGTTTGCATGGCAACCGTCTGACATCCCCGGTGTTCCCAGGAAGGTAATTGAGCACCACCTTGTTGTCTGTCCTCATGCGCGGCCCGTCAAGCAAAGGGTCAGGAAGCAAGCCTTGGAGCGGCAAGAATTCATTGCCGAAGAAATCAGAAAGCTGGAGGCGGCAGGACTGGTCAAAGGAGTGCTTCATCCAACCTGGTTGGCCAATCCGGTTGTAGTGCGGAAAGCGAATGGGAAATGGAGGCTTTGTATCGATTATACAGATATCAATAAAGCTTGTCCAAAAGATCCCTTTCCCTTGCCGCGCATCGACCAGATTGTGGATGCCACTGCTGGTTGTGATCTCCTGTCCTTCCTTGATGCCTATTCAGGGTATCATCAGATTTTTATGGCAAAAGAAGATGAAGAGAAGACCGCATTTATCACCCCATGTGGTACGTATTGTTTTATACGAATGCCTTTCGGGTTGAAAAGTGCCGGTTCGACATTTGCCAGAGCAATCCAAATTGGTTTTGAGCCTCAACTCCATAGAAATATGGAGGCGTATATGGATGATATAGTGGTCAAAACCAAAGACAAAGCGACGCTCATTCAAGATTTAGAAGAAACATTTGCAAATCTGCGCAAGATCAACTTGAAGCTCAATCCTGAGAAGTGCGTGTTCGGTGTTCCTTCCGGCAAGCTCCTTGGATTTTTTGTATCTTGCCGGGGAATCGAAGCGAACCCCGACAAGATCAAAGCTATTGAGCAAATTGAAGCGCCGAGACGCGTCAAGGATGTGCGTCGTCTTGCCGGCTGTGTTGCTGCTCTAAGCAGGTTCATTTCGAAATCTGCTGAGCGCGCCCTGCCCTTCTTCAAAATTTTGAAGAAGGCAGGTCCAATAAAATGGACTCCGGAGGCGGAGGCTGCGCTGCAAGATTTGAAGAAATACCTTTCCTCTTCGCTGACGCTAGTCGCGCCTAAACCACAAGAGCCGTTGTTGCTGTATCTGGCAGCAACAAATCAAGTGGTTAGTGCTGCGCTAGTGGCGCAGAGAGAGGCTGATGAGAAGCAACACCAGCGGCAGGACCGCCAGATGACGCGGCAAGATCTTCCCCGGCAAGGGTTGATCCCGGTAAGACAGGATCTGCGCAAACAGAAGAACCCATGCAGAAGAAGAAGGTGGTGCAGCGCCCAGTCTATTTTGTTAGCTCTCTTTTACAAGGAGCTAGGTCAAGGTATTCTGGTGTGCAGAAGTTGCTTTTTGGCCTTCTTATGGCCTCAAGGAAGCTGCGCCATTACTTTCAATCACATGAAATCACCGTCGTCACTCGCTTTCCGTTGCAACGGATTTTGCAAAATCCGAAAGCAACCGGCAGGATCGTGGAGTGGGCGTTGGAGTTGTCCAGCTTTGGCCTCAAGTTTGAAAGCACTTCGACGATTCAGAGCAGGGCCTTGGCAGAGTTCATTGCAGAATGGACCCCAACGCCAGATGAGGAAGGTCAGGAAACAACTCTTCCCAGCAAGGAAATCAATCAGCAATGGGTTATGTACTTTGATGGAGCTTTCTCGCTCCAAGGCGCCGGTGCTAGCGTGCTGCTTGTCGCACCCACCGGAGAGCACCTCAAGTACGTAGTCCAAATGCACTTTCCCCGGGAGAGTTCGACCAACAACACCGTAGAATACGAGGGTTTGCTTGCCGGTCTCAGGATCGCGGCAGACCTTGGTATCAAAAAGCTCGTCATCAAAGGCGATTCACAACTTGTCGTCAGGCAAGTTAACAAGAGTTATCAAAGTCCATTGATGCAAGCCTACATAGATGAAGTGAGGAAAATGGAAGAGCGCTTTGACGGTCTGCAAATGGAGCACGTTCCTTGTGCCGAGAACAGTGTTGCTGACGACCTGTCAAAGCGTGCCGCCCTCAAGTTGCCTGTGGAACCAGGAACTTTTGTGCTCCAATTGACTCAACCATCCGTGGTGCCATCGATGCGGCAAGAAAAGAGAAGAAAGTTGAACTCTGGCCAGTACTTCCCGGCGGAGCTCCCCGGAGCCGCCGGCAAGGAAGTTGCCGGGATCGACATGCCTGCCGGGGAACAACAGGCTCCGGCAGGGCCTCAGGCCCTTGCTGTCGAGACAAACATTCCCCCGGCAGAGGAGATGCCTTTAGTCCTAGCTGTTGAGCCTCAGGCTCCAGCATGGGCGCAGCACATTGTCCATTTCCTTCAGATAGGAGAACTCCCGGAGGAACAGGAAGAAGCAGAGAGAGTAGCCCGTCGGTCTGTTATGTACAAGTTCGTCGATGACGTCCTGTACAGAAAGAGACCAAACGGTGTGAAATGGAAGTGTATCCCTCGGGAGGATGGACTAGAGCTGTTGGCAGAGATACATGGAGGCATATGTGGCTCTCACATAGGGTCAAGAGCGCTTGCCGGGAAAGCATTCCGGCAAGGTTTCTTTTGGCCCACTGCTCTCCAGGATGCAACGGCACTAGTAACCAAGTGTGAAGCGTGCCAGTTTCATTCGAAGTAATTACATCAACCAGCTCAAGCTCTTCAGACAATCCCTCTCTCTTGGCCATTTTCGGTCTGGGGGCTCGACATACTGGGCCCTTTCCCCCGTGCTACCGGGGGCTTTGAGTACTTGTACATTGCTATCGACAAGTTCACAAAGTGGCCGGAAGTGGAAGCAGTGAGGAAGGTGACAGCACAATCAGCCGTCAAGTTCTTCAAGGGAATTGTTTGCCGTTTTGGTGTGCCCAACAGGATCATCACCGACAATGGCACGCAGTTCACAAGTCGCACCTTCATGCAGTACGTCCAAGACCTTGGTGGAAAAATTTGTTTTGCCTCTGTTGCTCACCCGAGAAGCAACGGCCAAGCGGAGAGGGCCAATGCTGAAGTGCTGCGCGGTCTCAGGACCAGGACCTTTGACAGGCTGAAAAAGTGCAGAAGACGCTGGATTGATGAGTTGCCGGCGGTTCTTTGGTCAATCAGAACACACCAAATCGAGCCACCGGCCAGACGCCCTTCGCTCTGGTCTACGGAGCGGAAGCAGTTCTCCCCACGGAACTCATATACGGATCACCTCGAGTGCTCGCTTATGATGAGCTTGAGCAAGAGCAACTGCGGCAAGATGACGCTGTGCTCCTTGAGGAGAATCATCTTCAGGGTGCTGTGCGAGCTGCACGCTACCAGCAAGCTTTGCGCCGCTATCATAGCCGCAAAGTTCATGCCCGAAGCCTTGAGGAAGGCGACCTTGTTCTTTGGCGGATTCAGTCCGCTAAGAATTCAAACAAGTTGACGCCAAAGTGGGAAGGCCCTTATCGGGTAGTACGAGTCACCAGGCCCGGCGCTGTCCGCCTGGAGACTGAAGATGGCGTTCCAGTGAGCAATTCCTGGAATATCGAACATCTTCGCACGTTCTACTCATAAGGCGCGGTTACCGGGGGCTCCCAGCAACCACCCTTTTGTACAAGTGTTGCCGGCAAGGCATGTGATCCTTTGTACAAAGCCAGGCGCAGACCCTGAGCGCAGATGAATAAATTTAAGTGTTGTACATTCCCTTATCGATTCCCATGTTTATACTTATATATGCATGATTGTCTAAGATGTTGTATGACACCTACTCCCGGTAAGTTCTAACGAACCGCCAAGGTTTCATGTCTTTATTTTCTCTTCTTTCTTTTTCTCAAAAGACAGAAGGATTCCTCGCATGCACATTTGCCGGGGAGGGAAGGGAGATATGAATAGCAGTTGGCGACGTTCGGAATTGACGCTTGCCGGAGGAAGGACAAAGACAGAAAGCTAAGTCCTAAAAACTCAGAGCAAGTTTTTCTTTTATTACAAAGTTATTTCCTTGGACGATTCCGACTCTTGTATGGAAAATCTGCACGCGAAGGAACCCTTGTTGTAATCACTCGCGCCCTTATTTTGTTTCGAGCCCGCTCAACAATTTAAGTGGCTGCACTGAGAACACCAAGGAGCCTTGCCGGCCGCTGTGCCTCCAGTAGGCTGCTGAAGTCCCGCACCCAACGCTCGTGGCAGGTTGCGCGCCGGCAAGTTTTTCAGTAAGCGTAGGGTGAACTAGATACATAAGGGAATCAGACAAGGAAAATAGCAAGCATGAACCTAAACATAGGCGAGTTATATTACATTCATGGGTTGCCGCAATTCTAACTTGAGACTTAATTGTCTTTTACATGGAATGACGACGGCAAGAAAAGGGGGAGCACTCAATCCCTGCGCTGGCCTTCGATCCTCTTGATGGAGTCCACCTTCTCAAGGATAGGCGTGATGCACTCTTCAAGCGCCTCAACATTTGCGTCCCTTGGCAGATGGCCGAGCGCGTTGGAGAGGTCGATGCCGGGATTGCTGTTCACCACCTTGATGAGCACTTTGCGGAGGACGGCCCGGCAAAGCCGGCGAGTCTCATTGGCCAATTGGGTCTCCCGGCTAGACTGGAGCACCCTCAAGGCGTTGATGATGCTTTCAAAGAACATCATCAACCTGGCACTTGGAGATATTCTTTCCTCGGAAGAATACTCGAAGTTCGATAGGCCCATGGTTGACAGTTCTGCCGTAAGCTTCTCCGCGGTGGCGATGAGACGTCCAGTCCAGATCTCCACTCCCTTTTCATAATCAGCTTGGGCGGCGGCGGCGCTCTTGAGCAGGTTCCTCTCTTCTTGGAGATCCTTGAGTAGAGCCTTCTCGCGGGCCCTGCCGGCCTCGAGAGACTTCTGCAACGTGGTCAGCTTCAGTTCCAGAACTGCAACGTCATCAGCCGCAGAGGAGAGTTGCTTGGTTTTATTGGACAGGGCAACTTGCATCTCCGCCAAGGAGTGGAGGGTTTTTTCCCTATCACCCGTGAGCGTCGAGAGCTCCTTGTCGTGCTCTTCGAGATCTGTTTCCAGCCTCTTCACCTTGTCGCTCAGCTCATTCTTGGCGGCCTCTGCGGCTTCGGCAGCGTTGACGGCCTCCTTGAGCTTGCCGGCGTGACTTGCAGTCAGAGCTTAGAGCGCCTCCTTATGTTTTTGCTCCAGCTCCTGGGTCCGCCGCGCGACAAGCTTCTCGATATCTTCGTCTTTGCTGCGGAGCTTGGCGGCAAGCGCCTGCTCACGTGCGGTGAGATCTTCCTCATAAGCATCAAGAGCAACGCGGCGCCCCGTCAGGAGGGCATCTTCAGCGGCAATCCTTTGGGTAGCTTCATCATGCGCCTTCTCCATATCGGATTGCTTCAGGAGGATCTCAAACCACTGCTGACTCACTTGTTCCCGGCCGGCAACCAACTCTTGGAGGGCCTCGGCGTGCCAGACTTGCATTTGTTCGACGCGCCTTTGAAAATCTGCTTCGGCCACCTCGACAACTGCCATTCTGGAGTCCTCCTTGTCTTTCCGGGCACGGTGGAGAGCCTGGAGTTTGCGGAAGTTCTCGCCCATGGCCTGAAGGAGCTGATCCTCTTCAGATTTGCCGCTGCTAGCGCTGGGATCATCAACAACCTCGAGCCCGGCAGCAGCGATGATTTCTTCAAAAATTTCTCCTTCGGCTGGTGCCCCAGTGCTTGCCGTCCCCGGCAAGTTGACGAACAGGTTCTCGCCAACCTTGAGGTATTTGCTGGATGAGGGGCCTTCGGATGTCGACGGTTGGTCTTCAGCGACCGCCTCACAAGTGGCAGGGGGCTCTGTGGCCGATGCAGCGCCTGGCGCTCCTGCGGCAGGAATGCCGTCAGTGCGGTCATCAGCCTCCATGTCGCCCCCTTCAGTAGGTTCCCTGGCGGGTTCCTCTTGTGCAATCTTGGCGGCCTCCCCGTCAAAAGCACCACCAGCCTCAACAGTGTCATCCTTGGTGGCCTCGCTGGCAGCGATCCTGTCTGCTTCGGCAGCAGCGTCCCTGGCGGTCTCCTCGATGACAACGTCGACGTCCATGTGTTCCATCACAGGGAACTCTGAAGGACGAAGGAGGAAAACAGAATAAGATCGAGATTGAAGTTTGAAACGACTAAAAGACAGAGAAATAAGGGAAAAAGTTACAAGCACTCTGAGGCAACTGATTACCTGCGTCGGGCTGTTGGGATGTGGCTTCGCCCCTCCCGGCAACTCCGGTTGCCGGGGGTGGGTTGCCGGAGTCCGCGCCTGCCGGCTCCTCCTCAAATAGGATGGGCTCGTCGATAGGATCTCTTGCCGGGGACGTGCTTGTGGGCGGATTGGTCAATGAAGGTGGCACAATGGGGATGTCTTCCGACAGCTCTCCTTGTTGCCGTTCTTCTCTTGCGAACCCAAGGATGTCAGCGGCAAGAATGGAAGCCTCGGCACCCGCCAGCGGAAAAAGAATAGTGAACTTACGCTGGGGGCTGCGCTAGGGGCTGTGCTGGGGGCTGCGTTGAGGACTGGGCTCCGGGCTGGCAACGACGGTTTCTGGCACGCTCGTGGAGCCTGCCGGGGGCTCGTCGCCCGTAGAAGTCTTTGACCTCTTCGCCATCCTCTCCAGCAAGGTTTCTGCATCACTGCAGAGACAATACGAGCAAGTTAGTAAGATCGATCCAAGATTGGAATATAAAGGTTGTGGTAAAGTACTCACTCTTCTTCCTCTCACTCCGGACTAAAGCCAGAGATATCAAAATCGACCTCCGCTGCGATGTCTAAGTGGGCAGGCGGAGGAGGGGTCCTAGGCCGCTTGGCTGTGGCAGGCGCCGGGGCAGCTTCCGGTGCAGTAGTGCGAGACAGCCCTGCCGCCCCAGCAGTGGCCGCTGGTGCGGGTCTCGGGCGCCGCGCAGGTTGTTGACGAGCCCCTTGCCGTGGCGCAGTCTTGCCGGCCACTTTCTTGCCGGGAGCCTCGCCGCTCGAAGAAGGCTGGCTTGCAGGGATGCCAGATGCAGCCTTCCGAAGAACACGCTTCGTCTTCTTCGGAGCTGGGAGCTCTTCTTGCGTTTCCTCTTTAGCCGTGTCCTCGCCGGACGAGCTCTCAGCGGCTGCGCTGCTCTGTTCCCCGGCAGCTTTGTCCTCCCCGGCAGGTTTTACCTCCACTACCACCTCTGCGTCGCTGGCTTCCCACTCTATGAAGCCGACGCTGCCGGCCTTTGCGGCAAGATTTGCCTCCTCCACCCTAGTAGCAATGTAAGCTACTTCTTGGTCGGTGGTGGCTAGGATGAAATCTGACTCTTGCCGGATAGGTCTCTCCGTCAAGTTGTCAAAAAACTTCTGCGCTTCCTCCTCGGTTGGCTCGGCCCAGGTCGGGTCAAGACCGTGGGCGTTGAACATCGGCATGAAGGCGATGATTGACCCCAAGGCAGAATTGTTGCACAAGGGGACAATCCTTGCCGGCAGCCGGTGCTTGTCTTTGCGCTAGAATAGTTTTTGACGGAGAGCGCCAAGCTGCATAGTGGTCAGATTGTTGTTCAGCTCGGGGCGCAATCTCATGACATCTGCCGCGTTTCAGTATTCCCAAGCTGGCCTTCCCCTGTTCTGCAAAGGGGCGATGCTGCGGTGGAGAAATTCGAAGCCAATCATCTCCATCGTCAGCCCGGCAGCCTTCAAGCGAAGGATCCTAGTGGTGGCGATTGTGAGACTCTCGTCCTCCGCAGTGAGATCGCTCCAGTCCTTGCCGCGGACCACCTTCTGTTGCCGGGGAAGACAAAACGGATGGGGATCTGCTTCCTGGATCCAGCACCATTCAGCCCGCCACTCGTCCCACTTTTCGCGGTAAACTCCTTCTGGGTATATTTCCTTATTCCAAGCCCTTGGAATCTAGGCGATAGAACCAGAGAGGGCCTCTCCTTTTTGGATGCGAGGGAAGAAGTAATGGCGAAAAAGAGCAGAATTGGGAATCACGCCGACAAAGTTTTCACAGAGATGGGCAAAGATGGACATGCAAAGTAACGCATTCGGCGTGAAATCGAGAAGACGAAAGCCGTATGTGTACATGATATCATTGAAGAAGTCGGAAAATGGGGGACAGAGCCCGCAATAGAAATATGCAGTGAAGAAAGGGTATCTGTCCGATCCACCTTTGGAACAAGCACCTGGAATTACGCGTGTGGCGGGATGAGCTTGTGTCTCCTTCGCCCACATGCACTGGTATCGCCCCTTCAGAGCTTCAGCATCGAGCGATGAGGGGAAGACGACATGCTTCTTCCACATCTTCACCAGTTCGCTCTCCGGGACGTCGGTTTTCGCTTCCTTGCCCTTGCCTTTGCTGGCCTTGGGCGGCATGGCGGCTGTGAGGGTGGAAGCCGGGGGTGGAGCAAGCGTGGAAGTGGCATGCGGAAGAGGAAAAAGCTTCGTCCTGAGCTCAAGAAGAGGAAGGTGATGGCGACGGCCAGATTGAGAAGAAGAGGGGGGTAAATAGGCTTGTGCCTCTGCGGCTTCTCCTTTTTATGGGGAAGGAGCGGGGCCGCCTCTTTTATTCCCCAATGTGAATGCGCCTCTATAGGCGCGAGGCAGTTGCAGCCTTTCAGGCATGCTTCCCACGTCGCGCGCTCGGTGCGTGTAGTTGGGGGCACAGTAAAACGAGATATTTATGAGCAGTTAATCCCCTGCCACGCGTGTCCGTGCACTGTTTGGGCCTAGCCCAACAACGCCTCGCACTCGTGTATGGCCTAGGCCCGGGGGCTCCTGTCGGTGTACTAAGTATTGGGCCACTAGTACCCCGTACTTGTGCACGGGCAGTTGTAGCTATCCTCGCGGCAAGGCTTGCTGGGAACAGTTCGAGGTCGATTCAAGCCACCAAAGAAATCATCAAGTCAGAGATCTAGGGATCAGCAGATAAGCAGAGCTGGAATCCGAAGGCTAGCTTCCCCGGCAAGATCCTTGCCGGGATGGCCTACGGAGCCCGGCAAGGCTTGGCGCCCGGCAAGGCTCGGTGCTCGGCAGGCTTCGGCGCCCAGCAAGATTCTGCCACTGTGCCACCGCTTCGGCACAGTAACAAGTCTCTGACATTCTGGGTCCTTCTCTGGATGCGTGGCAACGCGCCAGTGGAGGAGAGCTTAAGCGGTGCTGATGGGATGGCCCCTTTTTCCATCCCCAAGAAAGTGAGGACACCTAAACGGACACCTCACGGTGCATTAAATGCGTTTGTCCAAATCCGTCAGGGGTTAGGTATGATACCCTGTAGCTACTTTACACCTCAATGTATGTACATTTTGCCACTGTGGTGACCCCTTTGAGCATATAAAAGGAGGCCCAAGGCAACTGCTACAGAGGGAGGAGAACTTCTGGCCCATTCTACATGCGTAGCTGCTCTTTAAACGTACTGTTCATAGCGAGCGCTCCTGAAGGCTGGGCTCAAGAACATTAATAAGAACACAAAGCAGGAGTAGGGTTTTACGATGATCAGCGGCCCGAACCTGGGTAAAAACTTCCCACGTCGATCATTGGTTCTGCTCTTTGCGTATACCTCTCCCCCCGCCGAATCGTAAAGGGGTCTCTCGGGATCCCATAGGTGTCGCACACCGACATTGACCCTTCCGTAAAATCTCTCAGTTGCGCCATTGTCGCTGACGGTCATGCATTCCATCGTCACCCCTGAGTTCTGATCATCACTGTCCATATCTTTGGCCTTCGTGTAGAACATGTATCTGTTGATATCATATGCCTGATAGGTGACGAGGTTGGGCGAGGGGCCATGTGCTAAGGCATATAAGAGCAATCCGTCCTTAGAGCCCTCTTCCGGGGGATTGGCAATAATATGCTCTTTGAACCAATGCAGGAAAGTGGAGGTGTGCTCTCTAGTAACTTCGGTGTCCGTCCTGCATACCCCCCAGTCACGATACTTCATTGAAATAATTTCTTTATGCAGTGCCACGAAAGGATCTACCTCGTCTTGGTGTTGTAGCACTACCAAGTTCCCTGCGACCGTAGCAGTGACCTTCTCCTTTGAGCCTCCCATCGTGCTTGTTAACGGGCAAACCAACACCAACACCAGGCGGCTGGTCTGCGCCATATAGAAAATTCTCGCAGAAAGAGATGCACTCTTGTGTCAGATAGCCCTGGACGATGCTTCCATCTGGACGGGACATGTTACGTACGAATCCTTTGATGATCCCATTCATCCTCTCAAACAGCATCATGTTGTGCAGGAATGACGGCCCCAGGTCTATTATGTCGTCCACAATATGGACACAGAGATGCACCATGACGTCAAAGAAGGCGGGCGGGAAGTACATCTCAAGCTCATTCAGTATCACAATGATCTCTTCCTGTAGCCTTCGGAGCTGCTTCACATTGATCGACTTTCGAGAGACGACGTCGAAAAAGTTGCAGTGACCAATAAGCTTGTCACGGACATGCTTGTCCATTATCCCTCTAAGGGCAACAAGTAGTATCTGCGTCATCATCACATGATAGTCATGGGACTTCATCCCGCTGAACCTTTTCTTGTTCGTGTCTAGATATCTTCTTATCTTGCCACAGTAACCAGAACTAACTTTGACTCTGGTAAGGCACTTAAAGAATTGATCGATCTTAGCTGGACTTAAGGTGAAGCAAGAAGGGGGGCAATAATCCTCTTCCTTTACTTTTTTGCCCTTCTTCTCCCGCGCCTCTGTCTCCGTCTCTGTCTCGTCTGACTTTTTATGGGGCGACATGTGCAGATCTTCCCTGATTTTCAAATCTTGCAAGTCTTTCTTTGCCTTCGGCCCATCCTTGGTCTTATCTGGCATGTTCATCAGTGTCGTGAGCAAGCTCTCAAGGACATTGTTACAGATATGCATTTGATCAAGGCAATGAGGTGTGTCGAGTTTGTGCCAGTACTCCAAGTCCAAGAACACTGACCTCGTCTTCCATACCTTCAGCAGCGGCTCCGGCGCCTTTTACATCGTCTTTCCCGGCGCGGGGCACTGTTCCCAGTTTTTCAACAGCTCATCAATTTCGGTGCAGTTCCGCTTACGTGGAGGTCCTCGATGCTCAGCGTCACCATTGAATAGATCTCCACGGTTTCTCCATGGGTCGTCCTTCTCGAGCCATCTTCGATGCCCCATGTACACGATTTTCCCAGACCTGCCATCTTTCCTTGATGTTAGCTGCTGAGACGTCGTATCATCCATGCACCGCGTGCATCCGCAATATCCATGGCACACCTGGCCTGCGATATATCCGTAACCGAGATAGTCGTGCACCGTCGTGATCAGCGCGGCTCTCATATAGAAATACTTGCCTTTGCTGGCGTCCCATGTCTTGGCCGGTGTTTTCCATAACGTGTCTAACTCCTCTTGAAGTAGCCCCAGATACAGATTAATATTATTTCCTAGTTGTTTCGGCCCTTGAATCAGCATGCTCATGTGAATGTACTTCGACTTCATGCACCACCAGGGGGGAGGTTGTACATCGATACAAACACAGGCCATGTGCTATGGTTGGTGTTCTGGTTGCCAAACGGATTCATGCGATCGGTACATGCGCCGAGCACGATGTTCCTTGCATCACATTCGAAATACCGATATTCGCCGTTCAACGCTCTCCACTAGCTTCCATCCTTGACGTGTCTCAGCTTCGGATCATCTCCATCATCGGGCTTCCTTGGGATCTACGAAATACCGCTGGAGACGGGGAGTGATCGGTAAGTACCATACAACTTTCTAGGGAGATTTCCACCCGGCCTTCTTGTATCGAGAAGCATTGCACACCGGACAACTTGTTTTTTCCGCGTGCTCCTTCTGATAAATTATGCAATCGTTGATGCATGCATGGTATCTAATGTGCGGCAGATCAAGAGGGCACATGATCTTCTTGGCCTCATCCACACTAGTAGGACAAAGATTCCCCGCGGGAAGAACATCCTTTAGGTACTTGAGATGCTCATCGAGGCTAGTGTCGGTCCATTTGTTTTTAGCCTTCGTCTTCAGGAGTTGGAGCGTGAAACTCAAGCGGGTCACCTTAGGATTGCAACCATGATACAATGGAGTGTTCGAGTCTACCACCAGTTGCTGCAGCTTGGCCTCCTCTCTAGAAGCAGCTCTCTCAGTACTCGTCTCCTTGTGAAGCAGTGCTTGAACCTGAGGGTCCCGCATGATTGAACTTAGTACCGACGAACTCTGCGGTGTGGAGTCCACGTTCTCTCCGCCGCCATGTCCGGCCCCTTCTCCGCCGCCATGTCCGGCCCCTTCTCCGCCGCCATGTCCAGCCTCTTCCCTGCCGCCATTATTGATCATCTCTTCGTCTTGCCCTGTGTCGTCATTGCCTGCCCCGTCGGCGTCCTCAACATCATCATCCTCATCTTCAATTACCCTTCAAGTATAGCCATCCATGAAACCAGTCATGAGCAGGTGCGCTTCGACATGACCATCGTCATAGGGGTCGAGCCAAACTCGTCCTTTGCATCTTCGACACGGACATAAAACCTCTGTCAGGTTATTTTCTTTCATGTCCTGCACCACCGACCGCAACCACCTGTCCACCATCGTTCCACTGACCATCATGAATGCCTGCACGGTAATAATAAACAAATTGATTATAAAAATGCATGCATGCATCAAAGTCATACAAAAATTCGGCATGACCTTCCCTAAAAATAGGACATATAGAGTTTGCCCGAAATTCGCCGAAACGGAAATAAATCGACATTTCGGCAAAACATAGGCAACTCACAAGCACAATTCGGCGTCAACTCATGCCACACACACAATTTCCATCATATCGCCCGATTATGTCATATCGCACACACATACACATATTTCCATTCTTGCAAAGGCATAAATTTTTAATCACCTATCTCGAGATCGAGCACACGGTGGAGATGATGATGTAGTAGGGAGATCAAAAGTGGACAAAGCTCTTCTTGACAAGGCTAGATCTAGTTAGGGGGTACATAGGTCACTTCACTAAATGCTACATCTACCTAGCTAGCTAGTTTGGGAGGAGACAACTTCAACTAGTGGAAGGGGAAGGAAAAAGAGAAAGGAGATGCATTAATGGAGGTGGTGTAGTTAGCTAGGAGTAATAAAGAGAGAGAAAGGTAGGTAGAAGAAGGAGAGTAATGGGGGGAGAAGTAGTGAGGAAGAAGCAAAGTGAGGGAGAGAGGAGGTGGGAGGTAGGGGAAAGTGAGGAAGAGAGGATGGGGGAGGGGAGGGGGAGGGGGGAGGGAAAAGGTGGTATATGCTGCGGCTTAGTAGTAGCGCTGGTCATAAACCGCGCTGCTGCTAATAAGATAGCAGCACCGTGCTTCTGACACAGGCGCTACTGCTAAGAGGGGCCCGCCATGTGGCCAGTTTCAAAATTAGCAGTAGCGTCACCCAAAAAAGCGCGCTGCTAATATTACTTTATCAGTAGCGCGGTTAGCTAGAGTGCGCTGCTGCTAAACCTAGGGTGGAGGGAATGGTCGGTCAATTTTAGTAGCAGCGTGGTTCCACCGAGCCGCGCTACTGCTAAGTCAGTAGCAGTAGCGCCTGTTTTTTTCCCTCACTACTGCTAATTAGCAGTAGCGCCTCTTCCTGTACCGCGCTGCTGCTAAGATTCTGTGTATAAGGTTTTCCCTAGTAGTGCTATGTCAACCAACCTCGCAGCTTTGTTAATCAAAAGAAACCAAACCATGTCTACAAACTTCATAAAGCTCTCTATGGTCTCAAACAAGCTGCTAGAGCTTGGTATAAATGCTTGACAAAGTTTCTTCTTGAAAAATATTTTGAGATTGGTAAAATTGACTCAACCTTGTTCACTAAGAGAGTAAATGGTGAACTATTTATATGCCAAATATATGTTGATGGCATTATTTTTGGATCTACTAACCCTCTCTTTAGTGAAAGGTTTGGAAGGCTTATGTCGGAGAAGTATGAGATGTCTATGATGTGTGACCCTCTCATCCCAACATTACACTAACTCTGTCCATGTGTGCACAATATCAAGAAGCACCCAAAGAATGCCATCTTAAGGTCGTGAACAAAATTGTGAGATATTTGATACATACACAAAACTTTGGCATTTCCTAAATGATCTTCATTCAAAATTGTTGGCTATTCTGACTCGGACTATGCTAGAGATAAGGCTGATAGAAAATCTACTTCACGTACATGTCAATTTCTTGGTAGATCACTTGTTTCTCGGTCCTCCAAGAAACAAAATTCGGTATTTCTGTCCACCGCCGAAGCGGTATACATTGCCGCGGGATCATGTTGTGCTCAATTACTATGGATGACACAAACTCTCAAAGACTATGGAATACATGTGAAACATGTGCCATTATTTGTGACAACGAGGGTGCTATTAAGATTGCACACAATCCCGTGCAACATTCTCGAACTAAGCATATTGAGGTTCGTCGCCATTTCATTCTAGACCATGTTGCTAAGGGTGACATTGACCTTAAGCATGTTCATACCAACAAACAATTGGCGGATATCTACACTAAGACTCTTGAGATATTTTGTCACTTGAGAAGTGAGTTCAACGTCATTGATGCTTCCAACGTGAACTAAACACTCACTTGGATGCATGCAAGGGCATGAGCTATCTTGACTAATCCTTGATATCACTCTTATGATGATCATTTCGTATCTTGGACACTTTGCCCCCTTGTATTGCATCTAACCCTTGTAGGGACTTGGATATGTACTAGATCATAAAAGCTTGCTCTTAACATTCAAACCTAGAGCATAGAAGATTGAACCAAGTATCTACACCTTTGGTGTGCTCAAGGAACAAGACAATCAAACATATCCTTTGACACTATATGACTCTATGCTTCACTCTTGTCAAAATGGATATACATATATATGTGTGTGTGTGTGTGTGTGTGTGTGTGTGTGTGTGTGTGTTGTTCCTTGCAAAACTAACCCATGTAGGAAGATGAACTACAAATGAAAGGATTGCTCCAATTTCCACTTCATGAGCATCCACCTCAAGTTCAACTACATGATGGATTTCACCAAAACCCAATGTATGTCCTCACATCTTAGAGAAGCTTTGCTCCAAGTCATGAGTTAAAAGCAACTCAATAAGATGTGAATACATTGAAACACTTAAATGATAAATGGCAACCCCATTTTGAGCATAACGGTGAGTATGAGCTATGATCAAGTGATCTCACTTGACTCCTAAGTCAATATACTCTAATATAGGTGACTTAGTCGCCGACACCCTCTAGATGAAGTACTCTAAGTGGTCTCGCTTCTTTTCCACTTACTTTGCATTTCTTTTTCTAGAGTGCCTTCTTATTATCTTAAACAAGAAAAAACTTCATCTAGATTTTTCTTCTTTTTCCTTTCTTTCTTTTTGTGTTCTTTCTTTTGTAGTTAGACTCTAGTAAATTCATTGCAAATCCTATTCGAATTCCTTGAAAATCCTTGTGAGAACTCTATTGCAAGTGAGCTGAGTTGACAAAATTTTCCTTCTATGTTGAACTCGGTCTCTCTGATCCAAAGCTCATCGGTCACACCAAAGTGCAAATAATCCATGCACACAGTTCATCGGTTCCACCAAAACGGACTAATTCGGATCTACCGATGTGCTATATCTATGATCTCTGCATCTTGGAGACACCGGTCGAAATCAAACGGAGTCACCGAATTCACTGCTGAACTTAACAAGACTACAGGTCAACCAGGGAGTTCTGCTTATTCTTCGGGCTACCCCAGACCCTGTAGTGGTGATGGATGTCGACAAGGTTCTGGCAGGCCAAGCCCGAAACCTCGAACACTTTTAGATCGTTGATGATGTCCACCGTAGCAAAACTGTAGTCGCGGCTCTTGATAAACCTGGCGAAACACTCGCAAGGCCTTGTGGCCAGGTAGTAGTGGTAGACGAGGACGTGATGGTGCACACATAACTGGGCGACGGCAACCTTCTGATCACGCCCGACACGACCACCGATGAACTCGAGGTCGAAGCCGACCACATGGTACTTGTCCATGGCAAGCAACTGCTCCATAGTTTGGATGGAGCTCTCCACCGAGATCGGCTCGTTCATGTACACCACCGAGAGGTCCTTCCCCCTCATGTGGGTATCCACTACGTGAGGCGAGGTGAGCTACCGTCCGTTGTTGTCATCAGCCATGGGGAGCGCCGTTGGAGCCACGGGGAGCGACATTGGAGCCGCTGGATATCCTCTCAGTATGTGTCATCGTGGGTGTGCTTGATTACTGTGTCGTGGGGCACGAGAGATGAAGGTAAATGGCCATGGGAATAAATGGGGGCCGGGCGGCCTGGATTCTCGGCACGTCCGCATGGTAGTTTTTGCAGCGGGTTCATCGCGCCGTGCCCAGCGCAACCGCATGCATAATGGCAGCATGAACGTACATGATCATGCACTGGCCCCAAACACTGGCAGCGCATGTGGGGAGACACTGGCAGAGCGCGCGGAGGGACGCAAGAGCAGAGCGCATGCGGCAGGACGGGAGCAGAACTCGTCGCGGGCGCCTCAACCGCGAGCAACCACACGCATAGAGCAGTTCGGCCGGCAGTTGTGAGCCGGCGGCATGATGTGAAACTATGTCACGTTCCACATCACACGGTGGCCGAACAATCGTTCGCGACGTGCGTAGAGAGCGGTCATGTGCCACTACCTCCGTCTTGGTTTATTAGTCCCCTTTATATTCCGTGCCATATTCTGACCTTAAATTTAACTAACAAAATGCTAATGCATGTTTTAATAAATAATATAATTGGAAACAATGTTCGAATATGAATCCAAGGATATAATCTTTGGTGACATGCATTCGTATTTTATTAGTTAAATCTCTAGTCAAAATTTGGCACAAAAATACAAACAGGACTTGTAAAGCAGGACGGAGGTAGTAGGTAATTAAATCGCAAACGTTGTTTATTTATAAACCATATGTGTACGTGTCGTTTTGTCCTCCTCTCGCATGTCTTGTCACCCCGCTGCCGTAGACGGCTTCTCGTGCAAGCTTCAGCACCACGCAGGCGTTCTTTTGGCCAAACGGTGGCTCGAAGTGGCGCCAATGAATCACTAGTGAGCCCGTTCCCGTGCAACCGCGCAGGTTCACGCGCATAGCCATGCAAGCTTCCCACCCAACTCAGCGAAATCCCCCAAAATCCCAATGCTTACCGGCCTGCTATATAAACCCTCACGGCTGGCGAGTCCCGCGTCGCATTTTCCCCTTCATCCATATAGCTAACTCGTCTGCTTCTCACACAATCGCCAATGGCACCGGTCCGTCGTCGTCGCTCAGCCAATCCGCCATCATCAGAGGACAGCTCCAGCTGGGAGGCTACACCACGGTGGCGGCGCAGTCCCCGGTGTAGTGTAGTGCGCGTGGCGTCCCTGTTGGGTGTGTGCGCAACACCCACCACACGCACCGGCGCCGCTGCCCGTCGGCAGCTGTTGCTGGCTGCCGTTGCCACCACCCCACCGTCTGCCGTCGTGGCCACCACACCACCGTCGAAAACCAGGGCCATCGCCCGCTCCGCCACCGTGGCCCGAAGGTGGGATGTCGTCGTCGTGGCCGCCACCCCACCATCGGTAGCCATGGCCACCACCCCACCATTGACCGCCGGGATCATCACCCGCTCCGCCACTTCCGCCTGAAGGCGGGAGGTGGCGGTGGATCCCTGCATATGCGTCAACGACCTTGCGTGCTACATCGAGTTATTGTGGGAGGAGGAGGAGCACCTGGTCGAGCACGCAAAGAGTCTTACCGCTGCCGTGGCCACATCACATGCCGCCGCAGAGGCGCAGAATGACGAGATCTACGAGGAGTCCCGCCGCTTCGGGAGGGGTCATCTGGAGCGGCAGAGGGCGTTCGAGGTGAGCGTCGCTAAAGGTGCAGCAGCGGCAGGCACCGTATTCCAGTTGTCCAGCTCGTCGGTAGGCTCCTCCTCCTCTGCCTCTTACTGAGCGCGCTTGGTAGAGGAGAGGGTGCTGGAAGTAGCACAAAGCTCCTCCTCCATTGTATTTAGGGGCTATGTTGTTAAGTTCATCTGACTATAGATGTGGTGGAACTGT
Organism: Thinopyrum elongatum; assembly: GCA_011799875.1. Classification (NCBI taxonomy): domain Eukaryota; kingdom Viridiplantae; phylum Streptophyta; class Magnoliopsida; order Poales; family Poaceae; genus Thinopyrum; species Thinopyrum elongatum. The sequence continues at coordinate 284,826,502 of CM022300.1, forward strand.
ACTACGTACTTAAAATTAGCTACTATATATAGTTGAACTAGCTATTTCAGTACATGGTTAGCAACAATTGGGGAAAAGTTTGGTCGATTCAGCTATCGAGTTGAACTGTTTGTATAAAGAACGACTTCTTAATCTATGAATGAAATCTATGATTACTGAATTTCAGTTGCAAAATTAGATAGTGCTAGTGATTTTTAGCTACAAATTTTGACAAACGGCAGGGTTACAAGGTTGACAAAGGGCAATGTTAATAGATCGACAAATGTCAATCTTTCCAGCTTGACAAATGGGGATATACCCAATATGACAGATGCAAATCTTACCAAATTGTCTGTACGTGGTTGCACACGGGTCATCAGAAAAAACCGTTTGCGTTGAAGGGATGTACAAATCCTGCGTGCCGCATTTTCTCTTGGCTTAGTGGCGAAAGAACCATAGCTCTCGCTTTGCATACCGTGTTCAATCTGAACTGTTTGCGATGAATAGATGCACAAATCCTGTGCGGCAAATTTACCCTTGGCTTAGTGGGGAAGGACCATACCTCTCGCTTTCCATACGGGTGTTCTATCTAAAATGTTTGCGATGAAGAGATGCATAAATCCTGCGCGGCACATTGTCCCTTGGCTCACTGAGGAAGCTGCCGGTTTGCATACGGGTGTTCTAACTAAATCGTTTGTGATGAGTGTTTTAAATTTGAAAACCATTGATGTATTTTTAATATATTTGGTAAGTCTGTACATTCAAACCATAGGTTTCATTCAGTAACGTTGTGACTTTATACTCATAAGATCGAGATACTAATTGCGGTGGCGATGGAGGCGGCGTGCTGCGCCGACGCTGCGATGTAGCGGTCGACGACGGCATCCCATGACGCTGAGGGGGGCACACGGCCATGGAAGTGAAAGGGCTCGCTTCCCAGTGAGCCTACGCACCGTACAGCTCGCACACTTCCCGGTGAGCCTGCACATCGGTGGACTGCTTGCATGTCTCCCGGTTAGCTTGCGCAGCGGACTGCAGTCGCACGCCTCCCGTCTAGTCAAGAAGCTATCTGCACAGCACCTCCTAGACATTAAAAGTTTGATGCGTGGCGTCGCGTGAATGGTTGGCAGAACGCCCATGATTTAAATTATACAAATGTTTGAGATATAACGAGGTAGCTATTTGTTTTCAAAATGACTTTGTTGGCTGTTAATTCGTGTGCCTTCTATCAAATTTACACGAAAAATAACATAGCATATGGTGCCATTCCATGGTAGCACATGCCAAGTTTCATAAATTTCAGACGAGTTTTGGATTTACTAGAATTTTAAAACCAAGTATCTAAATGTTATCGACCGAGCCATGATGCCCAGGTGTTTGAAGTTCATTCCCATTTCTTCCATTGGACCTAAGAATGCACCCAAGGACACACATATGATTTTTCAACCCAATTTGCTACACTGGAGCATGTGCATGTAGTTCAAATTTGAATTATGCACATAAAATGCCTAGAAAACTAGGTTAATGTATAAAAATGTCTAAACGAACCCTGAATAATTCCAAAATTTAACATAACACTCATGTCGGTGTGTGTTGTGTCTAGAAAAAAAATCAAGGCAAGAAGGGGCAACAGATGTTGTTTCATCCGGAAAGGTGACAGACCTTCCTTACCGGACCAGAGGGCTTCTTTTGAGAAGCTCTAGTTTGTGAGGGCTGTATACCATAACTTGCCCCAAAATGGGACATTTTTTTACCACAGCATGTTGGTGCCATTCCATGATATCATGACAAGTTTCATGAATTTCAGAAGAGTTTTGGATTTACTAGAATTTAAATACCAAGTAGCTCAACGTTTGCCAGCAAGAAACGGTGTCGAGGTGTTTGAAATTCATTCCCATTTCTTGCATGGGTCCTGAGCATGAACCCAAGGACACACATTTGATTTTTCAACCCATTTTATTTACTGGAGCAAGTGCATGTAGTTCAGATTTGAATTATGCACATAAACTGCCTACAAAACTCAGTTAATGTATAAAAATGTCCTAATGAACCCAGAAAAATTCCAAATTTTAACACGACACTCCTGTTGGTCTACGTTGCCACAAGGCAGAAATTTGAAATCAAAAAGAGGCAACCACTATCGTTTCGTCCACAAGGTCATAAGTTCCCTACCGGAACCATGAGGCTTCGTGTGAGAAGCTCTGTTTTTTTAGAAGCTTATACCCAAATCTGCCCCAAATTGGGCAATTTTTCTACCACAACATGTTGATGCCATTCCATGATAGCATGCCAAGTTTCATGAATTTCAGACAAGTTTTGCATTTACTAGAATTTAAAAACCATGTATCTCAATGTTTGCGGCCGAGCGACAGTGCCGAGGTGTTTCAAATTCATTCCCATGTCTTGCGTGGGACCTAAGCATGCACCGAAGGACACACATTTGATTTTCAACACATTTTTCTGCACTGGAGCATGTGCATGTACTTCAAATTTGAATTATGTACATAAAATGCCTAGAAAACTCAGTTAATTTATAAAAATGTCCAAACAAACCCCCAAAAATTACAGAATTTAAAACGATACTCCTGTTGTTCTATGTTGACACTAGAAAAAAATTGAAAGCAAAAAGATGCAACGAATATCGTTTCGTCCACAAAGGTGACACGTTCCCCTACTAGAACCATGAGGCTTCTTGTAAGAAACTCTGGTTTGTGAGAAGCTCATACCCAAATCTGCCCCAAATGGGACAATTTTTTCACCACAGCATTTTCGTGCCATTCCATGATAGCATGCCAAGTTTCATGAATTTCAGACGAGTTTTCGATTTAATGGAATTTCAAAACCACGTATCTCAATGTTTGCCGGCGACCCACGATGCCGAGGTGTTTGAAATTCATTTCCATTTCTTGCATTGTACATAAGCATCCAGCCATGGACACATATATGATTTTACAACTCATTTTGGTGCAGCGGAGCATGTGCATATAGTTTAATTTTGAATTATGCACCTTAAATGCCTAAAAAACTTAGTTAATGTATAGAAATGTCCAAACGAACCCCGAATAATATCATTTTTTTACTACACTCCCATAGTTGCATATTCATTGCAGATAAAAGTTCTAGCAATTCAAACACCCTCCTTTGTCGCTATGACTCTATTATGTATTTCAAATCAAGATGAAAAATCAAGTTGGTCACACGCAGTTTATTATCACCAACCGTGTGTGATGTAGTACGAAATATCTTGGAGCACCGTTGGAGTAGTATATGGCTTTGATACGTCTCCATCGTATCTATAATTTTTGATTGTTTCATGCCAATATTATACAACTTTCACATATTTTTGGCAACATTTTATATGATTTATTGGACTAACATATTGATTCAGTGCCCAGTGCCAGTTCTTGTTTGTTGCATGTTTTTTGCTTTGCATAATATCCATATCAATCGAAGTGCAAATGCGATAAAAATTTACGAAGAATTATTTTGGAATATTTGTGATCTCTGGGAGGTGGAATCATCACAAACGGGGGCCCACAGCCACCACAAGCACCTGGGCACGTCAGGCAGCCCAAGCGCGTGGTGGTGGATTGTGCCCTCCTCGTAAGTTGGTTGGAGCTCTACTTCGGGCGCAAGGAAGCTTATATAAAATAACGTGTTAATATTTCATGGCAATCGGAGTTACAGATCTTTGGGAATATAAGAAATGGTTTTCTGCCAGAAAACAATAACGCGAAACAGAAGAGAACAGAGAGATAGATCCAATCTCGGAGGGGCTCCTGCCCCTCCGCCGCCTTGGAGGCCATGGACCAGAGGGGGAACTCTCCTCCCATATAGGGGGAGGCCAAGGAAGAAGAAGACGGAGGGGGGGCTCTCTCCCCCTCTCTCCCGGTGGCGCTGGAGCGCCGCCGGGGTAATCACCGTGACAGTGACCTACACCAACAACTTCGCCGCCGTCAACACCAACTCTCTCCCCCTCTATGCAGCGGTGTAACACCTCTTATCCCCGCTATAATCTCTACTTAAACATGGTGCTTAACACTATATATTATTTCCCAATGATCTATGGCTATCTTATGATGTTCGAGTAGATTCATTTTGTCCTATGGGTTGATAGATGATCATGATTGGTTTGAGTTGTAAATTTTATTTTGGTGCTGTCCTACGGTGCCCTCCGTGTAGCGCAAACGGAGGGATCCCGCTGTAGGGTGCTGCAATATGTTCATGGTTCTCTTATGGTGGGTGGTGTGAGTGGCAGAAGCACAGACCCGAGTTTGGGGGTCATTGCATATGGGACAAAGAGGACTTGATACTTAATGCTATGGTTGGGTTTTACGACCTTAATGATCTTTAGTAGTTGTGGCTGCTTGCTAGAGTTTCAATCATAAGCGCATATGATCAAGTAGAGAAAGTATCTTAGCTCATGCCTCTCCCACATATAAAATTGCAATAATGGTCACCGGTTTAGTTATCGATCTCCTAGGAACAAATGACTTTCTTGCTGACAAAAGCTATCTACTTTTATTGTCTTGCATTTTATTCATAGTTTTATTCTTGCAAAGTACTTCTAGTTTTATTCTTGCAAACTTATCCTTTCACCTACCAAATAGTTTTATACTTGTTTTAGGTAAAGCAAACATCATGTGTGCGTAGAGTTGTATTGGTGGCCGATAGAACTTGAGGGAATCACTACAGGAATCAGCTTATTTGTTGGCTGCCATGGCAGACGGCAAAGCCCTTTGCCGTCCGCCACCGACGGCAAACCTGCCCGGCAAAGAGGGTCACGATAAACGGGTTCTATGCCGTCTGCTTCCTCAAAGCGGACGGCAAAGGCACTTTGCCGTCCGTGGCTGATGGCAAAGAACATGGATGATAACAAATAGCCGTTAGCCACGTTAGGTGGCTAACGGCAGCCTTTGCCGTCTGCCAGCGGACGGCAAACATGCCCTCCCCTTTGTCGTCCGCTGGCGGACGGCAAAGTAACCAAATGGTCAGCTCCCAGGTTGCACAGGATGCTACCACGTGGTCTCTTTGCCGTCTGCCACCGACGGCAAAGAGGCTGCATTGCCTCTTTTTTCTTCTGTTTTTTCTTATATCCAAGCATTTTCAAACCAAATAGATGATATTTTTTTTTCACAGGGCAATTAGAAAGCAAAATATAAGATATCCAACACATATAACTTCATCATACATGCATAGTTCCATCCAACCATAGAAAGTTCCATGCATAGCTCCATCATACATAGCAAGTTCCACATAGAGGCATCCAACCATATATATTACAATAGTTTCATCCAATGATACATGCATAGTTCAACGATACAAAAGAAACAGAGAAAGGGATAAGAAGCACTCCATCAATGCAAGCTTTCGTCGAGTGAATGAAATATGCAAAATGGGAAATAAGAAAGTTAGAAGAAGAAGATTAGAAGAAGAAGAAGAAGACGAAGAGGAAGAAAATGAAGAAGAAGAATAAAATGAAGAAGAAGAAGAAGAAAATGAAGAAGAAGAAGACATTTTTGACATAAGTAAGCTAAGTATAGGTCTGGAGAAGGATCGTGTGATGCTTGTCTGGAGGCACGTTGCACCAAAGATCATTTGCAATGTCTCGTTAGCATGACGACACTCAAATGTTAATACTAGTAACGAATTCAAATTAAACTCACCGTGGTCCCCGAAGCAATCTCTGGCATCGGCGGAGGGGTCTGACCGGCCTTCTGGCACACAGACTGGACATTTGGTTTTCATGGGTCAGTAATACTAGTTAGTAATGAAATGAACATTACGTGCATGATTTGGCTAATATGCAGAAGAAACTTACCACGAGGAGCACGTACATGTCCCGGTTCTGCATGTCATTCTGTGCCCTCTCCTCCTCCATCAACCTTGCCGTCTTCTCCCCCAACTCCAGCTCCCTCTCCGCCAGAAGCGCCTGGGTTCTATCTCTCTCAGTCTGAAGAGCAGCCTGCAACATGACTCCTCGTTAGCATTGTAATCATCGATGGCTACACACACAATGTAATGCTTGAAAGAAATCTGAGTCTGTATAACTAACCGGGAAGGCGAGCTCGATTGGCCGTGGACGAGGCCTTATCTCAGGATCTGAGCTCGTTTGGCGCGCCTTGATCTCCGGGAGAGTGCGAGGACAACGGATAAGTCCATCTCCAATGGCTATCGAGCCATGGGACCTCCCGCCACCAGATATCATCACCAGCTCCGGATCAAATGACCCGCTCGGGTTAAAGTCCTCCCCTTTCCTCGCCTTCCCCTCATCTCTGTACTTCACAAGCTTGTTGTGGGAGGATATGTTGGTGAAGTTCTCTAGATGATCGAGGTAAGACGCAGAGAATGCCTTGGCCTTCTTGAACGGGGCAGTATTGGCCATGGCATAGAGGTTGAACACCTCTGGCACCGGTGCCATATTGTATCCCGCCTAAAAGAGAGGAACATAGTATTAGTAATTAAAGGGCTCAAGCTAGCATGATAGAATGAATTGCATGAATCATGAAGCAAACCACATACCCAATTCCGCCCATATTGATATAAGTTGGCGCTGCCTTGATGGTGTGGCACACCTCTCATTTGGGCACGCTTGTCCTTGGCACCTTTGTGGACGGCCCGCCATGCATCTTGAGCACCACTCATCCACCAACGCCTCCCAACAATCCATCTTATCAGCACACCATCTCGGGGGCACCTAAGTCAGTAAAGAGAAACTTGAGCGCTAAGCCTACGAATCAAATCAACGAAACTAAGAACAAGGCCTTAAGAATATATGCAAATACCTTCATGTACTCCTCCTTCAGAAACTTTCCGTGGCACTTCTTCTTGGGCTTCCGAACACCACGCGAGGCGAAGTAGTCTCGAACAACCTGCACCCGAGCCTTGTGGTGTAAGTTTTGTAGTAGGCACCTGCACTCGGCATCGATAACCCGTGCACAGGCTTCCTCGTATCCTTCCTCGCACCTGTAGAAGGTCTGCAATCAAACGAGACAACATTGATTAGTACCACTCCCACCCGCTGAGGACTAGTGCCCACCATCTTTCAACACCTGTCATGACAGAAGAGTAAACATAATTAGTACAACATAAAAAAATTGAATACCGACATGAATAATAAAATGTATATTAACTCATGAGTCAGTTTGGGTGTTTCAAGTTTCAACCCCTCGGCGACCCTTGACCCCTCGGCGACTGTCTACCTCTGACCTCTCGGTGACCCTCGACCCCTGACCCGTCGGCAATCCTCAACCCTCGACCCCTCAACCATCGACCCCTAGACCCTCGACCCCTCGCCCCCTCGGTGGTCCTATCGAACACCTTCACTGTGAGCATGGTACGGCTATTGTTGTAGCTTAAGATGCAGACATGCCCGAGCTGAAGGTCATCAGCGCGGGCGACCTGCTTCCATCCATTCTTCGCGCATGGATGGAAGCATTTCACCCAGTCTCATGACCTTTAGCTTGGGGATGTCCTCGTCTTAAGCTACGACACCAGTCGGATAGCACTTGGACCGGAAGATCCTCGACAATCGACCCCTAGACCCTCGACCCCTCGCCCCCTCGGTGGCCCTGTCGAACACCATCACTGTGAGCATGGTGCGGCTGTTGTCATATCTTAAGATGCGGACATGCCCGAGCTGAAGGTCATCAATGCTGGCGAACTACTTCCATCCGTTATTCGTGCACGGATGGAAGCAGTTCACCCATGCTCATGACATTCAGCTCGGGGAAGTCCTCATCTTAAGCTACGAGACCAGTCGGTCAGCACTCGGACCGGAAGATCCTCGACCATCGACCCCTAGACCCTCGACCCCTCGCCCCGTCGGTGGTCCTGTCGAACACCTTCACTGTGAGCATGGTGCGGCTATTGTCGTAGCTTAAGATGTAGATGTGCCCGTGCTGAAGGTCATCAGCGCGGGCGAACTGCTTCCATCCGTTCTTCGCACACGGATGGAGGCAGTTCACCCAGTATCATGACCTTCAGCTCGGGGACGTCCTCGTCTTAAGCTACGACACCAGTCAGTTAGCACTCGGACCGGAAGATCCTCGACCATCAACCCCTAGACCCTCGACCCCTCGCCCCCTCGGTGGTCCTGTCGAACATCTTCACAGTGAGCATGGTGCGGCTGTTGTCGTAGCTTAAGATGCAGATGTGCCCGAGCTGAAGGTCATCAGCGCGGGCGAACTGCTTCCATCCGTTCTTCGTGCACGCATGGAAGCAGTTCACCCAGTCTCATGACCATCAGCTCGAGGACGTCCTCGTCTTAAGCTACGACACTAGTTGGTCAGCACTCAGACCGGAAGATCCTCGACTATCGACCCCTAGACCCTCGACCCCTCGCCCCCTCGGTGGTCCTGTCGAACACCTTCACTGTGAGCATGGTGCGGCTATTGTCGTATCTTAAGATGCAGACGTGCCCGAGCTGAAGGTCATCAGCGCGGGCGAACTGCTTCCGTCCGTTATTCGTGCACAGATGGAAGCAGTTCAGCCACGCTCATGACCTTCAGCTCGGGGACGTCCTCATCTTAAGCTACGAAACCAGTCGGTCAGCACTCGGACCGGAAGATCATCGACCATCGATCCCTAACCTCGATCCTCGACCAGGTTCCGTCGGTGCCAATGCACCCCTAACCTCGACGCGGTTCCGTCGGTGCAGACGCACCCCTAACCTCCTCTTTTCTTCTTCTTCTTCCTCCTCTTCTTTTATTGTACTTCATCTACTTCTTCTTCCTCTTGTTCTACTTCTTATTTTCTTTTTTTTTCATCTTTCTTCTTTCTTCTTAACTAAACCTAAACTAAACTAAATATAAACCTAAACCTAAAAAACAGAAAACTAAACCTAAACCAAACTAAACTTAAACTAAACTAAATATAAACCTAAACCTAAAAAAACAGGAAAAAAAACCTAAACTAAACCTAAACTATAAACTAACCTGAAAAAAAAGAGGGGGAGGGGGCTCACCAGAGTGGGGGAGGTTGTGGAGGCCGACGCCAGCGGGTCGGGCGTCGGGGGGGGGGCAGTGGGCTCAGGGGGCCGGGCGGCGCGGCGTCGGGCGGCCCGGAGCGCGGGGCATCACGGGGGGTGGGGGGCGAAGCGGTTTTCCGGCGTGGCGGGCCGTCTGGGGGTGCGGGGGGGATGAGCTGCGGTTCAGGGCGGCGTGCAGGAGAGGCGATGGCAGCGGGCGGCGGGCCGGGGCGGCGTGTGGTCGGGGACGGGGGGCGGTTGGGGGCGGCGGTGGGGTGCGGGGCGGCGGTGTGCGTTCGTGGGCGCAGTGGGGGTCCGGGGCGATCTGACTGGCAGCACGCGGTGGGGGTTAGGGAGAGAGAGAATAGAGAGAGGAGGCGGGGAAACGGCCGTTACATAATTAAATCTTTGCCGTTCGCTAGCAGACGGCAAAGAGGTGGGCCTGGTGGGCCGTCAGGGTTTGGACCTCCACTGGGCCCTACCCACCTCTTTGCCGTCTGGTAGCGGACTACAAAGATCTGACTGATGGCAAATAGGGTCTTTGCCGTCAGCCCGTTCTTTGCCGTCCATTTTTTGGACGCAGACGGCAAATACCTTCTTTGCCGTCCGCTAGCAGACGGCAAAGATCTGACTGATGGCAAATTCTTTGTTTCCAGTAGTGAATATTTGTTCTACCTTTAGCTCCTCATTGGATTCGACACTCGTATTTATTGAAAAAGGCTACAAATGATCCCCTACATTTGTGGGTTATCAGGCTTACGCGAGAAGGTTCGTCGACTTTGCGCGCCAGTTTTTCCGCTGCACCAATCCAAAATTTTCGGCTTCCGTGGAAATATCTACCTCCCCGCCCCCTCCCCCTTACCAAAAGCCACATTTCTCCTGTTTCTGCCTTCCTTTCCAAGTTCAAACCTTCACTCCTTGCTTGCATCACCGCCTCCTCGCCGGCGACCCTCCTTCACGCTACTCGGCCTTGTCGATCCAGGCAGGTAATCCACACCCGACCCCATCCTCCTCCTCCTTCCACATCCCTCATGCCCCAAGCACCGGTGCGACACCTTCCTCCCAAACCACCAACCCCTCCCCCAAATAAGCGCCACCCAAATCCATGGTGCACGCTGTATAGCCAGGAGCTCAAGGAGGATTTGGCAGCGGAGAAGCAAATCATGGTCGCACGCGCGAATGAGGTCGCGATGGCAGCCATTCGTGCTGACCCCCGGATCTTGGAGGAGCACCTCGCCATCGAGGCCACCGTCGACACCTCACGAGCTGATGCCGCGATGCGGTTGGCTGCTTTAAACGACAGTTCATGGCGTTTTCTTGAGGCCACCGTCGATGGCTTCGACAAAGACTACGAGGTGTTTTCTCTACGTGCCCATGCTTACCTCAACTCGAGAGCCAGCAGGTTGGTGCCCGGAGCGGCTCAGGCAACTCACCACTACAAGGAGGGCACCCATGATGTGGAGGCCTCGCCTTCTTCCATGTCCAAGGAGCCAATCATCATCGATATCTCCGACGATGAGGAGTAGCTTGTCTTATTAGCTCACTATAAGGACCTATGTTCAGTTAGCTAGCTACACCAGTTAAGCATGCTCGGTTTACCCGTTGCATGTGCTGCTCCTGCCTTTCCTTAACAAATTCTAGTGAATTGTCCTATCTACTTTTACCATGCAATCTGTTGCTCTACTGTATATGTTCTATATGTCATGCAATATGGTGCTTACTTATTAACTATTTGGTTAATTAGTTGTCGTGTTGAGTTAATTGTTTGGTTCAATTCTGCAATGTGATGTTCAATTCTTTAGGGTGCAATTTTGTACTGTCTTCCATGTGAGAAATAAATCGAATTTATCTATACAAAGTACATGAGAAACAAATACAATTGCTATATTTCCAAGTTGTCAAGCATGCTTGGTTTGCTTAACTGTCTGATCTTCTACTTTGTTATATATTGTGCAATGTGGTGCTCAGTTAATGTTTGCTTCATTTGCTGTGGTGTTTAGTTAACTGTTTGGTTCAAGTCTGCAATGCGATGTTCAATTGTTGTGGGTACAATTTTTTATTGTTATGCATGTGAGGAATAAATCGAATTTGGATGTACTAAATACATGAGAAACATATACAATTGCTATATTTCCAAGTTCTTAATCATGCTTGGTTTCGATAAACGGCTTTTCCATCTGGCTCAAATTAATCTGCTGAATTTGCAATGTGTTTCTTTTTCATCAACATATTTTACTGATGGTATGCAAACCCTGACTTAACCTGATCAATATCTACCTTATATGTGTTACGGGGAAACAATGGGAAGCACTAAGGTTTACAATCGAGGTGTGCACATGCATGGTCCTTGTCTGATAGCACAGTATTGTGCAATTGCAGGAACCATTCTAATATTTAGGTTTTTAACAATTTGGTCTTGCACATGTAGGTCCTGCTGTCAGAGGTTTTGACCCACTGTTCGGCCCATTTTGCATATGGGGAAATGAGTTGTCCGCGAATATCAGCCAAGTCAAGAAACTAAGAAAGATTGTTAGGATAAACAAACTAGCGACGAGGGACAACAAGATCTTTATCTGCAAAATGAAGAAGACATCAATGCACCACAGGATGGTACTAACTATTATACCTTGTTTTTTTTATTCCTTTGTGCCATTTCTGAATTTAGAGAAGATATTTATGCATATCTTTGTTTTCAGGCTTTTCCAAAGCAGTACACTGATGATTACCTCTCAAACCACCTGTATGGTCAGGAGGCGAGGAAGGTAATCATACAACACCCACAGTACAATATTGAAGTCGTCCTCAAGAGGACGAACGATGGATGGTCAATCATCCACAGGCACTGGCCAAAAGTTGCAAGGAGCTTCAACATCAATGAAGGCTCAAGGTTCGCCTTCTGCTTTAGTAGTTTTCCAGATGAGATTCATCTGTCTATCTACCGTCTCTGATGCTAATTTCCAAAGGTTATAGATGTTGCATGTGAAACTTGGTGCTTGTGCAGTTGTGTAATGGGGTAGCTAGCTATATGCCTATATGGTGTAACTGCGTGCTGAAGCTATATGTACTCTGATGTATTTCAATTATGAAATCCTGGTTCCATAATACGAAAATGAAATGTATTATGTGTGTAATATGAAATGTCAATTTGATTAATAAATGGATTATTAATAATAGTCCAATTAGCATGCTAATTGGGTTATTTCTATCGCAAATGGTTATTGAGAAAACACCGTGGGTGATGACCTCAGACAACGCACACAGTTTCTAGCAAGAAAACGTGTTGGATCAATGAACAATCACACACGACTTCCTCTTGAAAACTGTTTGCGTTATGCCACCATGCGCAAATGTTTACCACATAAAAAGTGTGTGTGATGGACAACCTATGCCACACAGTTTCTTCTACGCACCGTGTGTGATGCATTCAATAACACAAATGGTAAAATTGTTAATATCGTCTGCTATGGCAACGCTATCACAAACAATTTAATGTGGAAAATTGTGTGTGATGTACGTACGAACGGAAACGTTTTCCCTGGGTTAACTGTGTGGGATGTACATACGAACAGAAACGTACTTCATGGATTGACTGTGTGGGATGTACAAAAGAATGAAAACATATTCCTTGGATTGACTATGTGGAATGTACATACGAATGGAGTCATTTGTCTGGGACTGACTGTGTGGGATGTACTGATTACCAGAAACGATTGTGCCTGTATAATTGTATTTTTTAACACAACTGTACGTATAACCATATTTGATCGCTCGTCCGTCGCACACGACCTCATTTTGCTCAGCGTGTGTGACCGGAGGTCCTATCCCCGGTGGTTTCTGGGTCATGTGGGAAGGACCCCCCTATCGCTCACACTCACTTGGCGACGGTTCCATATGCCGTCGCGGAAAGGGGTTAAAACGGTTTGTATAGCACCTCGCTGTATCAGTGATATCTAAAGGAGTACTAACCTAGTGATACTCATCAAATACATGTCATCCCTGTCTTGGTATTCTTGTGGAACTTGTAGTCTTCTTCTTGGTTGAAATTTTCTTATGTTATCTAACCCTTTTTTCTCAAGCCTATTTCTTCAAGAACCACTAGGTAAGTATAGGCATCTCACTCATGTACATGATGATTTCTTGCTTGTTGCACATATTGTTTGCAAGAAGAATCATGGACATGAAGGTACATCTTTCATCATATTGCTCTGATGTATATAGCCAAGATATATGTAACTTATTACTCATTACTTCCTGTTGTGCATTCACGTCTCTTTAGCTTTCATCATAAGCATGATTCCACACTTGTAGGCGGAACTTATGCATGTTACGAGTTCTCTCAAAACTTTAACGTACTACCTACTATATTCTTGTTTGAAGCTTTGATGTATGTTGTCATCAATTACCAAAAAGGGGGAGATTGAAAGCACATTTGCTCCCTTGGTGGTTTTGGTAATCAATGTCAGCATACATATTGTTAGACTACTAGTTCCACCTAGAATATTTCAGATAAGTCCAATGGTGGCATGGCTAGGACATGAAGATGTGGACCCCTTCAAGATGTGAAGAAAAAATTGGCTACTCCAAGACTCTACATTTTTGGTTTAGTGATCCAAGATCACATTGAGTCCCTTAGGAAATACAATACTATTAAAAGGGGATGAGGTATTGTTGATGAGGTTATTGCTGTCGGGCCCGTGGGACTGGGGGTACCCAGGCCCGTCTGCCTGTGGCCCAGGCATGACGCATGGCGTGGGCCCAGCTTGGCCCACCTTCGAGGCTTCACGAGCAAGACCCTCACGAGGGCCCCCGCCTTGCGAGGTGCGCATCTACGGGCGTCAGGAGTTCCCTGAGGGCCTCACGCAGGGCGGCCTCCCGAAGCAGCCGCTTGAGGCCCCTCGCGGGGCGGATATGTCTAGGCTCGCCAAGCCCGCCTCGCGCTACACGTGGGTAATGCGAGCCACGACGAGCGGAGCCAGAAGTGCGCCAGCGGACGCGAATAAGGATGTTTTCCCCTTTCGTGCTAAGGGAGCAAGGACAGCACGGCTGTCCCGAAGCAATCCCAAAGGTCACTACTTTGGTGCTTCAAGATCACGACGGCGGGCTCGTCAGGACGGAGGTCATCGTCGATTCCACCGATGCATCATGGCAGGAAGCTTTGGCAGGCGAAGACCACCTTTAGTTAGGAAAAGTTATACTGCTATCCCCCTTCGAATTTGGCCGTTGTGGCAACCCTTCCCGCCTAGAGTTTCGAAGGGAAGAGGACCAAGGCTAGTATAAGTATATCTAGGCCACCACATTAGGAGGGGATGGAGTTCATCCACCCCTGAAGCCTGGAGCCGCTCCTGAAGCCTCTCGAGGCCACTTGTACTCACATATTCATCCTCCCTCGTGAGGCAATACACACAAAGTAAGAGTAGGGTCTAACACCGCCAGGTGGCCCAAACCTGGGTAAACTGCGGTGTTCATGTTCTTATTCCTTCCCGCTCGGGCATGCCGAAGCAAGGTCGTGAGGCTGTGAGCTGAGAGGCCGGACTTAGTGGAGTTCTATGAGCACACCCTCAGAGTTTGAACCTTTCTTGGGTCCCCGGAGTGCTGCTTCCAACAGTTGCTCAAAATGCTTAGTGATATTGCTCCAAAAACCCTCAATCACTTTCCCACAATCACATTCTTCCAAACCCTAATTCATTATTTTGGTCCCACCGATACAATCTACCATAGAATCACCGAGATGATCATTCTACTGCCACAGCCAGAACTCTAACATTTTGGTCTGAATGAATTGGTTCTCGGTCCCACCGAGAAGGCCTTGCCAAGTTTTTGTGATGAAGTCACTTCATTTCAGAATCACCAAGACAAAATGATCGGAATTACCGAGAAGCGGCTCTACCCTAGACATTGCACTTTGGTCTCACCGAGATGGTATAATCGGTCTCACCAAAGATGCTAATGGTCAAGTCTTTTGCACTAGTCGGTCTCATCGAGATTTTTCATATCGGTACCACCGAGTTGGGTCAAAGACTTGTAACAGTTGGATTTTTGGTGCTGCCTATTTATACCACTCCACCACCACTTACTCTCAAGAGAGAACCTTCAGAATGAAACACAACTTCCACCATTCATTTTCTGAGAGAGAACCGCCTGCTCATGTGTTGAGATCAAGAGATTCCATTCCTACCATTTGAACCTTGATTTCTAGCCTCTTCAAGTTGCTTTCCATTCCAACCCTTCTCCTACCAAAGCCAAATCTGTGTGAGAGAGATTGAGTGTTGAGACGACTCTCATTTGAAGCACAAGAGCAATGAGTTCATCACCAACACAACATCTATTACCTTTTGGAGAGTGGTGTCTCCTAGATTGGTTAGGTGTCACTTGGGATCATGTGGAGTTGAACCAAGGAGTTTGTAAGGTCAAGGAGATCACCTACTTCCTGAAGATCTACCAGAGTGAGGCTAGTCCTTTGTGGACGAAATCCATGGTAGAATAGACAAGGTTGCTTCTTCGTGGACCCTTCGTGGGTAGAGCCCTCCGTGGACTCGTGCAACCATTATCCTTCGTGGGTTGAAGTCTCCATCAACGTGGACGTACGATAGCATCACCTATCAGAACCACACCAAAAATCATCGTGTCTTCATTGCATTTGATCTTTTGACTCTACCCCTTACTTTCTGCACAATTGCATGATTTACAATTTCCGCTGCTCTATCTCTAGATATGCATGTGTAGAAAGTCTTGGTGCTATCTTAACTAGTGCCAAAATCTGCCTATGTTTCAAGAAAACAAAAAACTGCTCCTTTGGTTGGTTAAGTGTCTATTCACCCCCCGCCTCTAGACCTATCTTCAGGGACAAAATAGCACCACCTATCGGGTCATATATACATGAGAAAAAGTATGTACAAAAATTGAAGCCAATGGCTTTAAGTATAATAAGGACGAAGATGTTCAATACTCCAGGGCTTGCTGCTCTCCTTGTTAGAGGTACGTGAATTATTTGCTTCACGTATATCAAGGAGGTAATATGACCCATTGTGCAAATTCCTGCTGTGGGTGCAACAAACCATGGGTCTATTGCCCAGACCGTGCACAGGCCTAAAAGAGCAAGGATGCAACATCCAAGTCTAGAACAAGCAAGGAGAGATCAACTCTTTGAGAGATCAAAGGACAGATCAAGAAGACCAAGACAAGCTAAATGAACAAGACACCACTAAGGAGAAACCTCCTTTGCCGGGCAGGCGAGCCTGGCAAGGATGAGGTGGCCCCGAAGTTGAGCGTCAAGACCGTCCTGGCAGGCCTACCGGGCGCTATGAGGGCAAACTACCCCGCTAAGGCTCCACCGCTCCACCTCACAGCAACGCAAGTCATCGATCTGTGTGGTGTCAAGCCCCCAAGTGACTAAGTGGCTGTTATTCAACACGTGGCAGGCAATTCCTATGGAAATCACGTCCAAATGACACCCGTCCAGAGACATGTCAAGCAGACAGGCGAAAAGGTGGCCGAGCAGCGCGGCAAGGCTTGCCGGGCATGCCATGATGTGACACTAAGCGGCGCATTTAATGCGCTCTGCTCTGACTGCAGAGTTAGGTATGATAGCACTGTTCGCTATCTAATCAATACACAATGACTGATTTGCCACTATGGTGACCCCTTGATCTATAAAAGGAGGGCCATGCCAACCATAGAAAGGACTCGAACCCTTGTACACTCGTATGCGTGTAGCTGCCCTCGCCCCAAGGCAACCCTGCCAGACAAGAGCGCTGCGTTTTCCACCACAATCCACCATCAATCCACCAAAGCAGGAGTAGGGTTTTACGCCTAGCGGTGGCCCGAACCTGGGTAAAACTGCCCGTGTGATCTCTGTTGTGCTGCACTATGTTCTCCGCTCTTTGTACAATGTACTCATCCCCCCTGCCGAACCACAAGGGGCTGATGGCCCCATAGGTGGTTGTGGTTTCCCATGACATCTTTGGCGCACCATGTAGGGGGAAGCGCTTGCGTGAACCCGAGAAGCGTACGCAGCGCGTCATCTTCATCACCTGCTTCATCAACGGCTCCATCATCCATGGCGCCCAAGAAGAAGCCCGGTGCTGCAGCCCATCCGTCCACTTCGAAGGCCCCGTCGCACGCGGCCGCTGACGCCGCGGGGTCTATGGGTACGCACGGAGACATGGACGTTGCGGGGGACGCGGCCGGCGCAGGCGGCGTCATCCCCACCTCCCCTGCGGCTGAAACGAGGGAAGAAGGCACCAGGGAAGGACAGCACCAACAGCATCCCAGCGGCCACGCTGCATGAGGTACGGGTGGGGAAACCATTCCGTCTGCACCTCTTCGCCCAGCTGAAGGGCACAGCCGCAGCGGTGGCACTCACTCTGGGGCGAATCGCAACTCTCCGGCCGCGCCCGCCGTGGGCGCGGCCGCAGGGTGTGCGCCACTCTCGGAACGAGCTGCCCCAGCTGATCGCCAAACGGAGCCACTGGCCCTCAAGCGCCTCCACCTCATCACCACGCCACCCTGGTAACGGGCTCATGACGACGAGAACACGGCGCAGCTACTACCGGCACCATGAGGAGCCAGGCGACGCTACGGTCTACGTCGTCATCCATGCCAAGCACCGCTTTGGAGGCTATGGCGCGGGGCCAGCTGCTGTTTAGATTTCCACCTGTAGCCGATCAGATGGATGAGTGGAGAGCCACCATTCAGAGCCTGATTGGTTTTGCCAAGGCTGGAGGATCACAGCGAGCTGGCCCGCCACGGCCTCCCCAGGTGACGACAACTGTTCGTGCTGCTGGCCGTGCTGAAGGGGCTACCCCCACGGTGCAGTCCCCTCCACGGCAGCCTGCACAGGGGCCATGGCTGGAGCCACGCGATCAAGAACCCGATGACGTCCCGATGGCTTCGCCGGCCCTCGAGCACATCAAGACCAGTGGCAGGCCCAGGAAGACAGGCGAGGGGAAGACGCGCGCGTCACCATCGAGCGGCGCCGTGACACCCACCGCCAGTTTGATAGGCGCAATGGGCCCAACGTCGACGAGCCTGCACCCAGTGAGGGTGGGTACCTACCTTTTGAGGTTGGGTGCCCCGCCTTCACTCATGAACTGTGGCAAGTCCGTTGGCCATCTTCCCGCACATTCAATCCAAAGATACCAGAGAAGTACGATGGGAGATTGAACCCGACACAGTTCCTGAGCATCTACACCATCGCTGTTCAGGCTGCCGGGGGAAGAGATGAGAAGGTGTTCGCCAACTACTTCCCTTTGGCACTCAAGCCAAATGTGAGGTCTTGGCTAATGCACCTGCCGGAGAACTCTATCTCAACTTGGGCTAACCTGTGCCATGAGTTTGTTGGCGCCTTTATGGGCGGCCATCAAGAACCAGGACGGCCCAGTGATCTGTAGCTCCTCCCACAGAAGGAAGGAGAAAGTCTGCGGAAGTACATGCAAAGGTTCAGTCGAGTGCACAGGAACATCCTAGATATCCACCCGGCAGCTGTGATAGCCGCATTCCAGTCCAACATGCGCAACCGTAGGATATGTTCCAAAATGAACGTGCGGCTGCCCAAGACTGTGAATGAGTTAAACACTCTGGTGGATAAGTGTGCTCGCATAGAGGAGGGAAGGTGACTTCCCGGTGAAGAGGATGGCATCGACATCGATTCATACGATGACGACGAGGCCACCAGTTAGAAGAAGATGAACAAGAAATGCAATAAGAAGCACAAGGAGAAAGTTGTGATGGCCATCGAAGGATCAAGCACACCTAGTACTGGCAAGAAGGCCAAGGCCGAGGCCCCCGGTAAGGAGGTTGCCGTGTGCACTGACTGTCGGGCGGCTACGGCTGCCGAGATGGCTGGGAAGGGTGATGGGCCATACTGCAAGATCCATAGGACCAAGGGCCACGACCTTCAGGAGTGTCATCAGGTTGAGCAGCTCGTCAAGAAGCAGAGGGCTGAGTATGAGAAGCGTGATAAGGAGAAAAACCAGGATGGTGCTGGCGGGAAGGGCTGAGGCAGCGGAGTAAGTTGCCTCGGCAAGGCTCCTCAGAATCAAGGGAAGCCCGCCAGAGGCCGTAAGAAGGAGGATTGCAATGCTGAGAGTGATGGAGGAGATGAAGAGGAAACCAGTGAGCCACTGACGCCCTGTGCATTGACGGGGGGTGCATCTCTGCACTCCTCTCACCACCAACTTAAACAGTGGACATGTGAAGTTAATGCTGTGGAGCCAGCGGCAGATTCTTGGAAGCCGCTCAAGTGGTCCCGCAGGCCCATCATATTTGATGAAGAGGATCACCCTGACCGCACCACCGCGGTAGGGTGCTTGCCATTGTTGGTCTCACCAACAATACGCAACCTCAAAGTCACAAAGATGTTGGTTGACGGCGGGGCCGGGTTGAATCTGATATCTCCAAAGGTCATCAGCAAACTTCAGATAGCATATGGGGAGCTCAAGGTTACTGGCATGTTCCAAGGAATCAACCCCGGCAGGAGTCGTCCTAAGGGAAAGACCACGCTGCCCGGTGACGTTCGGAGGGGAGTTAAACCACCGGACTGAGAAGATCGTGTTTGATGTGGTTGACCTCCCCTTGCCATACAACGGAATCCTTGGTCGCCCAGCTCTGGCCAAGTTCATGGCGGCATCCCACTATGCCTACAACACCTTGAAGATGCCAGGAACGATAGGAGTCATTTCCATTCCATCAGATCAGAAGGACGCAGTGATATGCGTGGACAAGATGTACCGGGAGGCGGTCGCTGCTGAGGCTGCAGAAACCACTGCTCCCGCCAAGGAAAGTAAGAAAATGAAGAGAGCTAGCAAGGATGCTAGCAAGGATTCTAGGAAGCATGCCTCTCCGGAGTATGCTGCGCCTGTTGATGACTTGACGGAGAGTTCCAATAGCAAGAGATCCAAATCTGCTGCACCTGCTATGAAGAAGGTCCCGGTAGGGCTGGTTGGCACTGATGGTACCTTCACTATCAGTGCCACCCTTGATGACAAATAGGAAAGCGCGCTCGTTGCCTTCCTGCAGGCGAATATCGATGTGTTTGCCTGGCAACCATCTGATATCCCCGGTGTTCCCAGGGAGGTAATCGAGCACCACCTAGCTGTTTGCCCGCATGCCCGGCCCGTCAAGCAGAAGGTCCAGAAGCAAGCTTTGGAGTGGCAACAGTTTATTGCTGAGGAGATCAAGAAGCTTGAAGTAGCTGGTTTGGTCAGGGGAGTGTTGCATCTCACATGGTTAGCAAATCCAATTGTGGTGCGCAAGGCGAATGGGAAATGGAGGCTTTGCATAGACTTCACAGATCTAAACAAGGCATGCTCAAAGGACCCGTTCCCCTTGCCGTGCATCGACCAGATTGTGGATTCCACTTCCGGGTGTGACCTGCTTTCCTTTCTGGATGCCTACTCCGGATACCACCAGATCTTCATGTCCAAGGAAGATGAAGAGAAGACCGCATTCATAACCCCATGTCGCACGTACTGCTTTGTACGGATGCCCTTCAGGTTAAAGAGCGCCAGATCCACTTTTGCAAGAGCAGTACAGATTGGCTTTGAATCCCAGCTGCACAGAAACATTGAAGCTTATGTGGATGATATTGTGGTCAAGACCAAGGACAAATCAACCCTCATCCAGGATTTGGAAGAGACCTTTGCTAATCTGCGCAAGATCAACTTGAAGCTAAACCCGGAGAAGTGTGTGTTTGGAGTTCCCTCCGGCAAGTTACTTGGATTCTTTATGTCTCATCGAGGGATAGAGGCCAACCCCGACAAGATCAAGGCTATCGAGCAAATTCAAGCACCCAAGACAGTCAAGGACGTGAGGCGTTTGACTGGATGCGTGGCTGCACTGAGCAGGTTCATTTCCAAGTCTGCCGAGCGCGCCCTGCCGTTCTTCAAAATCCTGAAGAAGGCAGGACCCGTGGAGTGGACCCCAGAGGCAGACGCTGCACTGCAAGATTTGAAGACCTATCTTTACTCTATGCCCACCTTGGTCGCTCCCAAACCACATGAGCCGTTGCTCCTATACTTAGTGGCAACCAATCAAGTGGTTAGTGCGGCACTGGTGGCGCAGCGGGAAGTGGATGACGCGGCAGCCACAACCACTGTCCCCTCTGAAGAGGAAAGCAAACCCATCCCGGCAAGACCAGAGTCAGTCCAGAGCGAAGAAATGCAGGGCAGCGGAAGCAGTTCTATGGTTGCAGCAAGGAAGAAAGTGGTGCAGCGCCCGGTGTACTTTGTCAGCTCCCTATTACAAGGAGCTAGATCAGGGTACTCTGGCGTGCCAAAGTTGATTTGAGGCCTCATCATGGCCTCAAGGAAACAGCGCCACTACTTCCAAGCCCACGAGATCACAGTTGTCACCTGCTTCCCGTTGCAACGCATACTCCGAAACCCCGAGGCCACCGGCAGGATTGTGGAATGGGCTTTGGAGTTGCCCAGCTTTGGTTTGAAGTTTGAAAGCACGTCAACTATTCAGAGCAGAGCACTAGCAGAATTCATCGCAGAGTGGACACCAACTCCTGATGAAGAAGTATTGGAGACAATCATCCCCGGCAAGGAAGCGCCCCAAGAATGGATTATGTATTTCGATGGTGCCATCTCCCTACAAGGTGCAGGGGCTGGTGTGCTTCTTGTTGCCCCCATTGGGGAGCACCTTAAGTACATCGTCCAGATGCACTTTCCCCGGGAGGAGGCTACCAACAATACTGCAGAGTATGAAGGGCTCCTTGCCGGGCTCAGGATTGCAACAGAACTGGGAATCAAGAAGTTGATCATCCGCGGAGATTCACAACTTGTGGTGAGACAAGTCAATAAGGATTACCAAAGTCCATTGATGGAGGCATACGTCAAGGAAGTGAGAAAGTTGGAGGAGCGCTTTGACGGATTGCGAACAGAGCACGTGCCCCGTGCGGAAAACAGCATTGCTAATCATCTGTCAAAGTGCGCTGTGCAAAAACTCCCTGTGGAACCAGGGACTTTTGTTCTCCATCTGACTCAACCCTCTATATCCCCGGCAACAATGGCCAGAAAGAGGAGGAAACTAGACTCCGGCAGAGCCTCCCGAGGCTCCCGGCAGAGAGCTTGGCGGGAACAACTCCCCTTCAATCAGTGAGCTGCACCATCCCGCCAGACCACCGGTCCCTGCGGTTGAGAAGTACGCTCCTGCAAATGAGGAGGAGCCGCTGGTCCTTGTTGCCAAGCCCCTGGCCCCAACCTGGGCACGACACATAGTCCATTTCCTCCAAACTAGAGAACTCCCCGAAGAGCAAGAAGAAGCTGAAAGAGTAGCCCGGAGGGCCAGTATGTATCAGTTCATTGACAACACACTGTACAGAAGGAGGCCCAACGGTGTGAAATTGAAGTGCATTTGCCGGGAGGAAGGAAAGGAACTATTGGCAGAGGTACACAAGGGTATGTGCGGCTCACACATTGGATCAAGGGCTCTGGTTGGAAAAGCCTTCCGGCAAGGTTTCTATTGGCCCACAGCCCTCCAAGATGCAGTTGAGCTCGTCACCAAATGGGAAGCCTGCCAGTTCCACTCCAAGAACATCCATCAGCCTGCCCAAGCTCTTCAGACGATCCCTTTGTCATGGCCCTTCTCGGTCTGGGGGCTCGATATCTTGGGCCCCTTCCCCTGTGCAACCGGGGGCTTTGAGTTCTTGTTCGTCGCTATCGACAAGTTCACAAAGTGGCCAGAGGTGGAGCCCGAGAGGAAGGTGACCGCACAGTCAGCTATCAAGTTCTTGAAAGGATTGGTGTGCCGCTTCGGTGTGCCTGCCCGAATCATCACCGATAATGGCACACAATTCACGAGCCGCGCCTTCATGCAATATGTTCATGCCCTCGGAAGCAAGATCTCATTTGCCTCTGTCGCCCATCCCAGAAGCAACGGACAAGCTAAGAGGGCGAACGCTGAAGTACTGCGAGGTCTCAAGACAAGAACCTTTGATAGACTGTAGAAGTGTGGCAGGCAATGGATCGATGAGCTGTCGGTGGTTCTTTGGTCCCTCAGAACGACACCAAATCGAGCTACCGGGCAGACTCCCTTCTGCCTAGTCTATGGGGCAGAAGCAGTTATCCCCACGGAACTCATATTCGGATCTCCTCGAGTGCTTGCCTACGATGAAGTAGCGCAGGAACGGCACCGGCATGACGACGCTATGCAACTTGAGGAGAAACGTCTCCAGGCCGCTACGCGTGCTGCACGCTACCAGCAAGCCCTGCGTCGCTATCACAGCTGCATGGTTCGTGCCCGGGGTTTTGAGGAAGGCGACCTTGTCCTTAGGCATGTTCAGTCCGCCAAGGGTACAAACTAGTTGACGCCGAAGTGGGAAGGCCCTTACCGGGTAGTATGAGTCACCAGACCTGGCACCGTCCGTCTGGAGACCGGAGATGGCATTCAGTTGCAAAACTCATGGAACATTGAGCATCTCCGTAAGTTCTACCTGTAAGGCGCGGCTGTCGGGCCCTCCCCGGCAGCCACCCTTTTGTACATGCCTTGCCGTTGTTGCATGTAACCCCTTATACAAAGCCAGGCGTAGACCCTGAGCAACAAAAATAAACAAAGCGCTGGGGGGCCCTCAAAACTTGCATGCATGCATAAGCATATCATGAGCATAGCATGATCATGTAGATCAGGTCGCACATGGCATCATTTTCATCTGCACTAGGTTGCAGGGCTCTTACCGAGGACTTGTTCCCGAAGAGAAGAAATGAAGACGAGCCTACGTGACGATCCTTGGCAAGCCAAACAGATAAGTTCTCTTCTTATCCTTACGTGTTCTGTAAGTAGAAACTTGTGCATATGAAAACCTCGTCACCTTTGAAACTTAGGTGCTCCCATCCTTTGACTCGAACGTTGCTTCGGTCAGGATGGTCGTAGTGGCCTTTGGCGGAGAAGGTTTGGCGGGGGGCTGGTCCCTCTTTGCGATTTGTGCCCGGCAAGCTTAGCCCCACAGCAACAATTCGAGGCTACCGGCAGGATAGCTTGCCGGTGATAACTTGTTTACTTGAACGTATAGAGGCATTTCACCTCTGCATGGGTATGATGCATGCACCAGTGCCAGGCAAAGCTTATCTTTTTCATTAATATGCTGATGAACAAGTACAGATCTTACAGAACACCAACATGGATAAAGAAGATTACATTATTTAGACTTAAGTTTGGCAAGTGCCTACATATTTTAGACTGAAAAAAGATAAGTGCCCTGTAATCCCTTTCTTGTCCCTCTCCTCCTAGGCACTGCGGTGGAAGAGGAAGAGGGCAAAAGGAGTGCCTGAGCAAGACGCCCCACTCGACCCCGTCAGGACCTGCCGGGTGCAGCCTGACAAGATCGAGAGTGGCGAGGCTGCAAAGGAGAGGAGCGGAAGGAGCAGCTCGGTGGTGCCCTGGTCACCACCTCTAGGACCAGCCAGAAGCCCCAGCAAAAGCACCGGCGGGGAGAACCGCCGGGGCTCAGCTGGAAGACTGCTGGAGGAGGCGAAGGCACCAAGAGAGCGGCCCCCTCCGCAGTAACGAAGAGGCCGGTGATGATGGTGCCGGGGAGGGAGGGGAAGAAAGGAAAGATGAGGCAGCAGGTCGGCAATACGAGACGAAGGTGTCGGTGCCATCGTACTCCGACCTGACGCCCTGCCACCCGCTTTCTCCATCTTCCCTTGTTTTTCTTCATCACCACCACTCCAGGGGGCGCCAGCTCCTCGAGCCATTGCCTTCCCCGGAGAAGCTATGGGCAATGACGGCGTCCGAGACACATGAGGAGCATCACTCCCCACCTTGGAGGGCAGGAAGATGTCGCCATCTTCGACATTCGCCCGACTTCACCAAAGGGGCAATGCTGGGATTACTGAGGGACCCGAGCGCTGCACCCTAGACAGATGCCGGAAGCCCTGGGAGCTCCAACATCAGGGCAGGAAACCGCAGTGGTTCGCGGCAAGGTCTAGTGCTCCCCGCCAGATGGCCAACCCGAGCAGAGGAGACAAGCATTCCACCATAGCAGAAAAGCTTGGTACCTCCTGCGCTGCGAGTGGCTCGACCGCCGCATCCCTTCCGGCCCCAGACCAGACTCACTCCCCGGGCGCCTACACAAGCTTTTGGCGTCGTCAACCCCAAGCCCGAGCCCGAGGACTGCCTCCAGTCTCTCCCTCTCAACATTGCAAGAAGAAAGAAGGAAATGGCGAGAAGAGGTGCGTGGATGAGCACTTCCGCTTCCCCCCGCCCCCTTTTATAGGCGGGCTAGGGGCTGGGGCGATCCATCAGTGGGTAACCACCGTCCATCTCCACCAATCCAAGAAGGCCGGGCCCTTGCCTTGATGCTCTACCGCACCACGCGCCTCCGTTACCTACCCCACTCAATGCATGCAGCATACGTGGCCAGGGATAAGAGCGTGGTGGGAAGAGTGAATTGGCAATTACTCGCCCATGCGTTAAAGTCATTCACGGGCCATTACAAGGATGGCCCCACTACAATTGGCATTACATGATGCGCGGGAGAACCGGAAACTGACCTGGGCTCAGATTAATGAAGAAGCAAAGAAGATCTCATGGGACAAGCAACTGCTCCCCTCTTGCCTATGCACTGGATAGGGCCTACCATGACGACGCCCGGCAGCGCGTTTGGGCCAGGCCTGGGGCTCCTGTCGGCGCAACAAACCTTGGGTCTATTGCCAAGACCATGCACAGACCTAAAAGTGGAAGGATGCAACATCCAAGTCCAGACCAAGCAAGGAGAGATCAACTCTTTGAGAGATCAAAGGACAGATCAAGAAGACCAAGACAAGCTAAATGAGCAAGACACCACTAAGGAGAAACCTCCCTTGTCAGGCAGGCGAGCGTGGCAAGGACGAGGTGGTCCTGAAGTCAAGCCTCAAGACCGCCCCGGCAGGGCTGCCGAGCGCTACGAGGGTAAACTACCCCGCCAAGGCTCCACCGCTCCACCTCACAACGAACGCAAGTCATCGATCGGTGCGGTGTCAAGCCCCCAAGTGACTAAGTGGCTGTTATTCAACACGTGGCAACCACTTCCTATGGAAATCACCTCCAAATGACACCCGTCCACAGACGTGTCAAGCAGGCAGGCAAAAAGGTGGCCGAGCAGCCCGACAAGGCTTGCCGGGCATGCCACGATGTGACACTAAGCGGCGCATTTAATGCACTCTGCTCTGACTCTAGAGTTAGGTATGATCGCACTGTTCACTATCTAATCAGTACACAATGACTGATTTGCCACTGTGGTGACCCCTTGATCTATAAAAGGAGGGCCATGGCAACCATAGAAAGGATTCGGACCCTTGTACACTCGTACGCGCGTAGCTGCCCTTGCCCCAAGGCATACCTGCTTGGCAAGAGCGCTGCGTTTTCCACCACAATCCACCATCAATCCACCAAAGCAGGAGTAGGGTTTTACGCCTAGCGGCGGCCCGAACCTGGGTAAAACTGCCCGTGTGATCTCTGCCGTGCTGCGCTACATTCTTCGCTCTTTGTGTAATGTGCTCATCCCCCCTGCCAAACCACAAGGGGTTGATGGCCCCATAGGTGGCCATGGTTTCCCATGACACTTGCTACTGATGAAGGGTCCTTCACAAGGAGGTGAAAGCTTATGCATACCTATCTGATCTTGTATTAGATAGAGCACTAAGTCACCTTCCTAGAAGGTACGGATTATGACTGTACGGCTATGGTAGCGACATAGGTCTTCCTAATATATCGCTAATCGAGACGATGCAAGATCGCGTTCTTCTTCCAAAGCATCCACGGAGTCTTGTTGAGCAATTTCATTATATGCTTCAACATATGCTGCTACCTAGGGAGAGTCGTGACAGATGTCACTTGGAAGCACGACTTCTGCACCATAGACCAGGAAAAACAACGTATAGCCAGTTGACCTATTGGGAGTAGTCTGTATGCTCCATAATACTACTGGTAGCTCTTCAAACCAACAACCAGGGGTACGCTTGAGAGGAACCATAAGTCTTGGTTTAATCCCGTGCAACAACTCCTGATTACCACCCTCTACCTGTCCATTGGACTGTGGATGTGTGACTGAAGCAGATCAAGCCTAATATGTTATTTCTGATAAAACTGCTTCATAGCTCCTTTTGATATATTAATGACATTTTCAGTAATGATGCTGTGCGGGTATCCAAAGAGAAAGATCAGCGTTTTCAGGAATTTGACTATTGTTGATGCATCACAATTGCTGATTGCTATGCTTCAACCCACTTGGTGAATTTTTTAACTGAACCAAAAGGTGAGTCTTTTTATCTTTGGATAGTTTGAAAGGACCGACCATGTGTAGCCTCCAAACCACAAACGACCAAGTGATTGGGATCATCCGCAATTCCTTGGCCGACACATTCGCTTGACGTGCAAATTTCTGGCAACCATCAAACTTGCAAATGATACCCTGTGCATCTACCTGAGCTGTAATCCAGTAGAAACCATGCCGGAAAGCTTTTGCGACCAAGGAGCGTTAGCCGACATGATGCCCGCAATCACCAGAATGAATTTCATTGAGAATTTCATGACCTTCCTCAGGAGAAACACAATGCTGAGAAACACCTCTAATACTTCTCCTATGCAACTCTCCATTGAGGATGGTCATAGACTTGGATCTCTTGATAATCTGGTGAGCAACGATTTCCTCTTCAGGGAACTCGCCACAAGTGAGATAAGTCAGATAAGGTACTTTCCAGTCTGGTATTGCATGAACAGCAGCCACTAGTGCTGCTTCTGGGTCAGCAATAATGATGTTTTCCTCCATTGGTAACTTGACTGATGTATTATGCAGAACATCCAGAAAGAAATTTGGAGGGACAAGCTTTCGCTGAGGCCCTAATCAAGATAGTGCATCTGCTGCCTCGTTGAGCTGGCGATCAATGTGATCAACCTGGTATCCCTTGAAGTGTCCTGTGATGACTGTCACAACATGCCTGTAAGCTGCCATAAGAGGGTCTTTGGAATCCCAAGTCCCCGAAAGTTGCTCAGCAACTAAATCTGAGTCACCTAGACACCTAACCCAGCTAAGGCTCATTCCCTTAGCCATACGATGTCCATGAATCAAAAGCCTCGTACTCAGCCGCATTGCTAGTACAAGAAAACATGAGCATCAAAACATAATAAAACTTATCACCTCATGGAGAAGTTATGACGACTCCAGCACCGAGCCTTCCAACTTTCAGGACCCATCAAAGTGCATTGTCCCATATGTATTGTACAACTTCTCTTCAAGAGCTTGTAGCTCAGTCCAGTCATTGATAAAATCAACCAAAGCTTGAGACTTGATAGCTGTCCGTGGCACATACTTCAGATAATGTGGAGCAAGCTCGATAAGCCAATTTGCAAGCCGACCTGTGACTTCTCTGTTCTAGATGATATCTCCCAAAGGTGCGAAACTAACCACAGTGATGGGATGCTCCTGGAAATAGTGCTTCAATTTCCGACTAGCCATGAAAACACCAAAAACCAGCTTCTGCCAATGTGGTTAGCGCTGCTTTGACTCTTTTAAAACCTCACTGACATAGTAAAATGGCTGTTGAACTACATATTCCTTCCCCTCCTCCTTGCATTCCATGATAACTACCGCACTTACCGCTTTATTATTGGCAGCAATGTACAGGAGGATTGGCTCTTTGTCATGATGAGCGGCGAGGATAGGCGGTTCTGACAACTGTTTTTTGAGAAGCTCAAAAGCTTTATCTGTTGCATCTCCCCAAACAAAACTGTCATATTTCTTGAGCAACTGATATATAGGGATTGCCTTATCCCCAAGCCAGCTTATAAACCGGCTCAAAGCCGCCACACGGCCCATCAATTTATAAACGACATTGATGTTGGCCGGCATAGCGAGTGTTTGTGATGGCTTTGTTTTTTTCTTTGTTGGATTCGATACCTCGCTCAGACACCAAAAAGCCCAGCAATTTACCTGCAGGAACACCGAATACACATTTTCCCAGGTTGAGCTTCATCTAGTAGACTCGAAGATTGTCAAACATCTCCTTGAGGTCGTACAACAAAGTTTCTTTCTTTTGAGACTTGACCACGATGTCATCAACATCAGCCTGGACGTTGCGACTGATCTGTTTATGAAAACAATTCTGGACACATCGCTGGTAAGTTGCACCTGCACTTTTTAGTCCAAATGGCATAGATGTATAGCAGAAAGCTCCAAATGGTGTGATAAAGGCTGTTTTCTCTTGGTCTTCTTTCGCCATCTTGATCTGATGATAGCCGTAGTAGGCATCCAGAAAACACAAGCACTCACAACCAGCAGTGGAGTCAATGATCTGATCAATGTGAAGAAGAGCAAACGGATCCTTGGGACAAGCCCTGTTCAAGTCTATGTAATCCAACACACATCCTCCAAGTACCATTTTTCTTCAGAACAAGCACCGGGTTAGCCAACCATTTAGGATGAAAAA
This sequence comes from Thinopyrum elongatum, assembly GCA_011799875.1. Lineage (NCBI taxonomy): Eukaryota > Viridiplantae > Streptophyta > Magnoliopsida > Poales > Poaceae > Thinopyrum > Thinopyrum elongatum. The sequence goes on from CM022300.1 coordinate 284,855,854, forward strand.
CTTCAACGATGAACTCGGCAGCGAGGAGCCGGGCTACTTCTTCACCAATGGCCTTGCGCCTCTCCTTGTTAAAACTACGGAGATATTGCCTTACAGGTTTCACCTTAGGATAAACATTTAGGCAGTTCTCAACAAGTTCTCTCGGTACACCTGGCATGTCAAAAGGTTTCCATGCAAAGACGTCCCAATTCTCATGGATGAACTCGATGAGCGCGCTTTCCTATTTGGGGTCCATATTGGCTCCAATAGTAAACTGCTCAGATGAATCACCAGGCGTGAAGTCAACCTGTTTTGTATCTTCAACCGACTTGAACTTGAGCAGGGGGTCAGACTCAGTTGTTGGCTTTTTCAGAGAAGTCATATCAGACGGATCAACATTGTCTTTGTAGAATTTTAATTCCTCGGCTGCATAAGCCGACTTGGTGTAAGCTGCATCTCCTTCCTCACATTCCAGAGTGATTTTTATATCCCCATTGACTGTGATAGTTCCTTCAGGCCCTGGAATTTTAAGCTTCAAATAGACATAGCAAGGATGTGCCATGAACCGAGCATAAGCCGGCCATCCAAATAGAGCATGATAGGGACTTCTGATTTTGACCACCTCAAACGTCAGGAACTTGGATCTGTAGTTGAACTCTATGCCAAAAGCAACTTCCAGTGAAATCTTCCCAATAGGATATGCCGACTTCCCAGGAACAATCCCATGAAACATTGTGGAAGACGGTTTGAGTTGTTTCTCTGACAGATTCATCCGCTTGAACGTATCGTAATAGAGGATGTTGATGCTACTCCCAGCGTCCATGAGTACCTTAGTGAGCTTATAGTCGCCAACTTGAGGTGCCACCAGCAGAGCAAGGCAACCCAGATTGTCAACCCGGGGAGGGTGATCCTCCCGACTCCAAATCACAGGATGTTTTGACCAGTTCAAGTATTCTGGAACTACCGGCTCAACCATGTTGACGGCCCGTTTCTGAAGTTTCTGGTCACGCTTACAAGTGCTGGTCGTGAAGATGTGATATTGTCCACTGTTCAACTGCTCTGGATTGCTCTGAAACCCGGACTGATTTCCCTGGCCAGTCCGCTAATTATTGCCTCCCCCATTGCCAGCCCCTTGAAAACCAGAGCCCTGGGCACCTGACCCCTGGAAGCCGGTGTTGGGGAACTGCCTCTGTGAGCCGGTACCTTGAAAGCTGGCTTCGGACTCGCCGGCTCCATAATTTCCTCGATGTCCACCATTGCCACCACCATGATGGTTCTGAAAAGCTGGGTTTCTAAAGTCCTGCATAATGAAGCAGTTTTCCCAGGAGTGATTTGCTGGCTTGCCATCAAAACTGTGTTTGGGACATGGGCCTTTGAGGGCTTCCTCGTAGTTATGTGGTTGATTCCTGTTATAAGGTCTTCCAGAATTGATGTTCTGACGCTGGTATTTGTATTTGCAACAAAATCTGAACCTACATCAGTATTATTGTGCTTGTTGTTATGGTTGCCATTATGCCCATGACCACCATTGTTACTATTATTCTGTTGTCCCTTGCTAGTGTTTTTCTTTCCCTTGCTAGACTTCTCATCATCTGAAGTTGGTTCCTTAGTATTATCTGACTCAGCATACCGAGTTAAAACATCCACGAGATCACGCATGTCTCTGACTTTCTGTTTCAGACGGCCAAGTTTTTGCACCAATGGTTGAAAATGACAGTTCTTCTACAGGATGAGGATGGCTTGAGCAGCTGTTATACTTTCTGCTGAATGGATAACCTCTGCAGCTCAACGTGACCAGTGATGGGCTGACTCATCATCACATTGACACAGTGCTCTAGGTCAACAATCATCATTGTGCGCTTTTTGGTTCCCTGGAAGTTCTTGATGAAATGTTTCTTCAATTCCTCCCAGGTGTTAATTGAATTAGCGGGTAGATTCTTCAACCACGTGCATGCCAGTTCTTCCAACATCATGGTGAAATAACAAGCGCAAACCGCATCACTGACTTCCAACATATCCATGGCTAACTCATAACTTTCAATCCACTCAGCCGGCTCGAGGTCGGCCGTATAATTAGGGACCTTGCGAGGACCCTTGAAATCAGGTGGCATATGCTCATTACACAAAGCCGGCACCAAGCATGGTGTCGCCATAGTCCTACTGGAAATCCCGGCGCTGCGCGGAACTGCTGGGCTGAGGTGGGTGGGGGTTGTGCTGCAGGTTGAGCATATGCTGCCCCTGTGTTACCCGCTCCTACTCCCCGCATGGAACGAGCGGTGTCGATGATTGCTTATGCATCTTAGACCGCCGGTCACTATGGGCCATGGTGTGGCTGCTGTTCCCTCTGTCGTCGCGTGCTGCTAGAGACTGCTGGTGAGTCTACAAGGCGACTCCTGCTGCGACTCTGGTGAGGAGTGCAATGAAGCTTGTGCTGCCTATGGGAGTAATTCGCCTACTGGGTAACCGCGGTTTTTAGAATCTCAATGGCATTCCTGGCCTCGATTTGTATTGGGCTATTTCTGGTAATCGGAATCGCAGCAAGATTATGAGTTGCCACCAGCACATTGTCAACTGGGTTGGAATAATGACCTGCTGGTGTCTGGAAACGATGAGCTGGGTGCTGGACCGACGACTGTTATTGAGCTGGCAAGGACTGTTGCTGCTGAGCCAGCTGGCGCGGGAGTTGCAGCTGGGTGGCATTTGGTGGTACAGCCTGAGTTAGTTGGGGTATGACAGGTGTCGCACCTGGCATTCCAGTGCCTTCCCCTAGGATGAGTGCGTCTTATGGTGTTTCAAACAACCGTGTTGGCTCAAAAACCGCCAGTAAATGACTCTGATGCCTCCTCTGGTGCACTACGGAATTCACGTTCTGACAAAAACTGAAATGATGCGCCTCTGCCTTCAAGCGCTCCATTTCACTAAGGATTTAGGCCTGTATCTCTTCCATACGAGTATTTTCTGTGTTGATATCCTCGTGGATCTTGACCATCTGCTCATGAAGCTTTGCAACTTCGGTGTTTCGTTCGGCCAAATTCTCTGTGATTACTGGAGCTGCCAAGAGAGTGCCCAAAGCGGTCATTAGCTCTGCCAATGCTTCAGCCGGCGTTTGGCATGAGACGACCACATTGAGAGCCACCATAGGGGCACCAGCTGCCACCGCGGCACCAGCTGCTCCGGAGTTCTGAGCCAGCGCAGTCCCAGCTGTGTTTTGATTCCCCACCATATAGACGGTAGCGCGGCGAGGCGGCTCGAAAACTTCCGGATCGATCTTGTCATCAAAGTATCCCCCCAGCCTGTCGTCGAAAAGCGTAAGAATCAACTCGGTGTCTCCAACTGAGGATTCGCCATCCAAGTTGACCTTGCGTGTCACCGCCGGACGCGGAACCGCCTGATAGGTCGACCCAATGGGTGAAGCCGACGAAAGCGTGAGTCCGGCCGGCTTGTGCTTGGCCAGGTCTGGCGCTACGAGCCAGCTCGACGATGTTGGAGATAATAATGTTTGGCTCGGGACTAGATTCGCTGGTTATGCCGATGAAGATGTGGATCTTGCCGAAGGGGACCCGGTACCCGTACTAGATTGAGTCCGCCTCGAGACCCCAGCCTGAGTCGTCAATGTAGAGCTTGCCGCAGAGACTCTTCTCACCTGGCCGATCGCGTATCCCTTGATCCCTGGGAGAGTACCCTCCAAGAACTCAACACCACCGTGCGTAGGCCCCATGGTGGGCACCAACTGTCGTGGTTTTGTCACGGCAGATGTCCTTGTGAAAGGACTAAGTCCTAAGGCCATCGCAACTAGGTGGTTGCTTGAACGGGGTCGATCGGGAACTGCTACTTGTGAGCTGCGCTGGGATTTCCTCGAACAGGAGAGGATGATGCAGTACAGTAGAGATAAGTATTTCCCTCGGTTAAGAACCAAGGTTATCAATCCAGTGGGAGAACCACACAAAACCTCTTGAACAACACCTACACACAAAAGAGAAAATACTTGCGCCCAACGCGATCAAGGGGGTTGTCAATCCCCTTGCGGTTATTTGCAAGGATCAAATCTAATAATGGTAGATACATAATAAAAAACACAAAATAAAAGAATGGTAAGTAAATCGCGGCAAGGTATTTTTGGATTTTGATATATGATAAAGGTAGACCCGGGGCCATAGTTTTCACTAGAGACTTCTCTCTCGAACAAAAAGCATACGGTGGCTAAACAAATTACTATTGGGCAATTGATAGAAAACCGCATAGTTATGATGATATTCAAGGCAATGATCATGTATATAGGCATCACGTCCGAGACAAGTAGACCGACTCCTGCCTGCATCTACTGCTATTACTCCACGCATCGACTGCTATCCAGCATGCATCTAGAGCATTAAGTTCATAAAGAACGAAGTAACACTTTAAGCAAGATGACATGATCTAGACAAAGTAAACTCAATCAATATGAATAAACCCCATCATTTTCCCCTTAATGGCAACAATACAAATACGTGTCTTGTCCCTTTCTGTCACTGGGACATAGATCACCGCAAGATTGAACCCATTACAAAGCACCTCTCCCATTGCAAGATAAATCAATCTCGTTGGCCAAACCAGATGGATAGATCTGAGAGAAATACAAAGCTATAACAATCATGCATAAAAGAATTTAGAAAAGACTCAAATAATATACATGAATAACCTGATCATAAACCCACAATTTATTGGATCCCAAAAAACACACCACAAAAGAAGATTACATCATATTGATCTCCAAGAACATTGAGGAGAACATTGTATTGAAGATCAAAGAGAGAGAAGAAGCCATCTAGCTACTAGCTATGGTCCCGTAGGTTTGTGGTAAACTACTCACACATCATCAGAAGGGCAGCAAGGTTGATGCAGAGGCCTTCTGTGATTGAATCCCCTCTGGTTGAGTTCCGGAAAAGGCATCCAGATGGGATCATGAAAGAATAGAAACTTGCGGTGGCGAAAAAAGTATTATGGGTGGCTCTCTATTGGTTTTCCGATTTTAGAGAATTTATATAGCTGGAATTAGGTCAGACGGAACCCCGAGGGACCCACAAGGTACTAGGGCGCCCTGAGGGCGCGCCCTAGTGCCTTATCGTCTACTCGTTTGCCTTTTGGTCTCCTCCCAAAGCTTCCAGGGTCTCTCTTGTCCAGAAAACAATTGTCGAAAAGTTTCGTGGCATTTGAATTTCGTTTGGTATTGATTTCCAGGAAAACCAAAAATAGGCAAAAAAAAACAACTGGCACTTGGCACTGGGTTAATAGGTTAGTCCCAAAAAATGATATATAATTGCATATAAAACATCCAATGTTGATACTATAATAGCTTGGAACAATCAAAAATTATAGATACGTTGGAGACGTATCAAGCATCCCCAAGCTTAATTCCTGCTCGTCCTCGAGTAGGTAAATGATAAAAACAAATTTTTTGATGTGGAATGCTACCTAACATGTTCATCATGTAATCTTTCTTTTATTGTATGAATATTTAGATCCGAATGATTCAAAGCAATAATATAATTTGACATAAAGACATCAATACTTAGGCATACTGACAAACAATCATGCCTTTCAAAATTGATATGCTAAATAATGTTATACCTACAAAATCATATAGCCTTGTCATGATCCATCTTCTTAACACAAAGTATAAATCATGCACTACCCCGGTGTCAGCCAAGCATTTGGTTCATACTTTTTAACGCGCTTCAGCTTTTTCAACCCCCACGCAATACATGATCGCAAGCCATGGATATAGCACTCTGGGTGGCATAGAGTGTCGTGGTAGAGATGATATGGAGAAGACAAAAAAGGAGAAAGTCTCACATCGACGAGGCTAATCAACGGGCTATGGAGATGCCCATCAATTGATGTCAATGCAAGGAGTAGGGATTGCCACGCAACGGGTGCACTAATAGCTATAAGTGTATGAAAGCTCAAAATGAAAACTAAGTGGGTGTGCATCCAACTTGCTTGCTCTAGAAGACCTCGGGCATTGGAGGAAGCCCATCATTGGAATATACAAGCCAAGTTCTATAATGAAAAATTCCCACTAGTAATATGAAAGTGACTACATAGGAGACTCTCTATATGAAAACATGGTGCTACTTTGAAGCACAAGTGTGGAAAAAGCTAGTAACATTGCCCCTTCTCTCTATTTCTCTTTTTTTGGTGGGCTCTTTTTGGCCTCTTTTTTCTTGGCTCTTTTTGGCCTCTTTTTTCCTCATTTGGGACAATGCTCTAATAATGAATAATGATGATCATCACACTTCTATTTACTTACAACTCAAAAATTATAACTTGATACTAGAACAATATATGACTCTATATGAGTGCCTCTAGCAGTGTCCCAGGATGTGCAATGATCTAGCGTAACATGTATAAACAATGATGAATGGTGGCTGAGCCACAAATACTATATCACCTATATGATCATGCAAAGCAATATGACAATTAATGATGATGTGTGTCATAAAAATGGAATGGTAGAAGTTGCATGGCAATATATCTTGGAATGGCTCTGGAAATGCCATGATAGGTAGGTATGGTGGCTATTTTGAGGAAGATATAAGGAGGCTTATGTGTGATAGAGCGTATCATATCACTGAATTTGGAGGCACCAGCGAAGTTTGCACCACATCTCGAGGTGAGAAAGGGCAATGCACGGTACCGAAGAGACTAGCAAATTGCAGAAAGGTGAGAGTGTGTATAATCCATGGACTCACATTAGTCATAAAGAACTCACATACTTATTCTGAAAGCTTATTAGTCCTCGACAACTACACATGTCCCTAGTGGTATAGATTGGTAGGAAAAGACCATCGCTCATCCCCAACCGCCACTCATAAGGAAGACAATCAATAATAAATCATGCTCCAACTTCATAGCATAACGAGAGACTATATGTGCATGCTTCGGGAATCACAAACCTTAACACTAATATTCTTACTAAACCACAATCATTCACTAGTACCTCCGACATATTACCATCTTTATATTGCAAAACTATTGCAAGGAATCAAAACTTATCATATTCAATGATATACATGAATGTTTTTATTATATCCCTCTTGAATACCTATCATATTAGGACCAAATTCATAACTTTTGCGTATTGCCATTACTATTATCGACTCTCAAAATGATATAAGTTAAGCATGAGAGTGCAACTATTTCTTTAAATATAACCACTACCGTGCTCTAAAAGATATAAGTGAAGCACTAGAGCAACTGCCTAGCTCAAAAGATATAGGTGAGGCACATAGAGTATTCTAAAAAATCAGGAATAATCTGTGTCCCTCTCAAAAAATGTGCATCCAACAAAGATGATTGTGGCAAACTAAAAAGCAAACAAAGCAAATACTCATATAATACATGACCCTCCAAGCAAAACTCATATCATGTGATGAATAAAGATATAGCTCAAAGTAATTTACCGATAGTTGGTAGAAGAAAGAGGGGGATGCCTTCAGGGGCATCCCCAAGCTTAGATGCTTGGGTGTCCTTGAATATTACCTTGGGGTTCCTCAGTCATCCCCAAACTTAGGCTCTTGCCACTCCTCATTCCTTCATCCATTGTGATCTAACTCAAAACTTGAAAAATTCATCACACAAAACTCTGTAGAAAACTAGTGAGATCCGTTAGTATAACAAGCAAATCACCACTTTAGGTACTATTGTAAACCCATTCATATTTTATTATTGCATAATACCTAATGTATTCTAACTTCATCATGGCTTATACCCCCAGGTACAATCCATAGATTCATCAAAACAAGCAAACAATGCAACAAAAACAGAATCTGTAAAAAAGAGAACAATCTGTAATGATTTGAACAATGACCATACTTATTTAATTCAAAAAATTATGAAAAATTAGGAAAATGTCGTCCATTTGTATATGAATTATGTGTACAAAATTTAGAAATTTATCACATTCCAGTAAACCTCAACAATTCTACTACTGGGCGTAGAAGTTTCTGTTTTCTCACAGAATCAAAGCAACTATCATCCAAATAATCCCAAAGGCTTTACTTGGCACAAACACTAATTTAAACACAAAAACACAACAATATTGGTAGCATAGTTCTGTGCACATGAAAAACCAGGAAAAGAACAAGAAAAAGTAAGATAGCTACTAGGTTGCCTCCCAACAAGCGCTATTGTTTTACGCCCTTAGCTAGGTGTTGTCATCTTCCAAATTTATTCCATAGGTGGCCCTCATAATAGATTGATATGGTGGCTTAATTATCTTCCTAGGGAAGTGTTCCATAGCCTTCTTTAATGGAAATTGAAATTTTATATTACCCCCTTTCATATCAATAATAGCACCGATGGTTTGTAGGAAAGGCCTACCAAGTATTATGGGACAAGACGGATTGCAATCAATATCAAGCACAACAAAATCAAAGGGCACATAATTCTTATTTGCAGGAATAAGAACATCATTTAGTCCTCACAAAGGTTTCTTAATAGTCGAATCCGCTAAGTGCAAATTAAGAGAACATTCATCCATATTGGTAAAACCTAGCACATCACATAAAGATTTTGGTATTGTGGTAACGCTAGCACCCAAATCACATAAAGCATTGCACTCATAATTTTTAATTTAACTTCAGTAGTGGGCTCCCACTCATCATATAATTTCCTTGGTCTTGAAACCTCCAATTTTAGCTTTTCTTCTAAAGCTTTCATCATAGCTTCTACAATATGTTTAGTTAAAGCCTTATTTTGTTCGTAAGCATTGCGTGAATTTGGCATGGATTGCAACAAGGAAATACACTCAATTAAATAACAACTATCATAATTAAAATCCTTGAAATCCAACATAGTGGGCACATCACTATTTAAAGTTTTGACCTCTCCAAACCCATTTTTATAAAAAAAAATCATTAAGATTTTCACCCTCCGAACAATGGGGACGCCTTCTAGCTAAACTTGACTCATATTTAGTCCCCTTTTCATAAAGTTTTATATTACTAAAAAAATATTCAATGGGTGACACACCAATGATTTTAATTTATTCATCATTGCAATGATAAAAACTAGGCGAAATCGCTTTTTCTAAGAACTCTCGCTTAGCCCTCAACCTAGCGGTTCTTTCTTTACTTTCATCCATGGAAACATAAAGAGCTTTAATGGATTCATTAATATCAAGCTTGGGTAGAAAAATTTTAGATTTAAGATTTTCCACATCATGAACAAATCTATCCAGGGTCCTAGACATATCATCAAGTTTACTCAATTTTTCCTCTATCGTAGTATTGAAAACCTTTTGAGCATTAATAAAATCTTTAATATTACTTTCAAGATCAGAGGGAATCCTATTATTATTATTATTATTATTATTATTATTATTATTATTATAAGAATTACCATAGGAATTGCCATAATTATTAGATGAATTTCCAGGAAACGACCTAGTATTGAAATTACCTCTATAAGCATTACTCTTGAAATTGTTTCGCCAGACAAAATTCACATCTACGGGATCATTATTTTGATCAATAAAAGTAGACAATGGCACATCATTAGGATCAATATGATCACTCTTACTACCAAGCATTTTCATAAGCGCATCTACTTTATCACTCAAAGTATTAATTTCTTCAATAAAATTCACTTTTTTATTAGTAGGATTTCTTTCAGTATACCATTGTGAATAATTTGTCATAGTATTATCAAGAATTTTTGTAGCTTCTCCTAATATGATTTCCATAAAGGTCCCACCCGCGGTGGAATCTAAAAGATTTCTAGAAACAAGGTTCCATCCCGCACAAAAAAATTGTATGATCATCCATAAACATAAGCCATGAGTAGGGAAATTACTTATCATTAATTTCATCCTCTCCCAAGATTGGGCAACATGTTCATGCTCAGGTTGCTTAAAATTCATAATTTGATTTCTAAGAGAAATAATTTCTGCAGGAGGAAAATACTTGGCAATAAAAGCATCCTTACACTTGTCCCAAGAATCAATACTATTTCGTGGCAAGGATGAAAACCAAATTTTAGCACAATCTCGTAGTGATAATGAAAATAACTTTAATTTTAAAATATCATTATCCATATCTTTTTTCTTTTGCATATCACACAATTCAACGAAAGTGTTAAGTTGGGATGCAACATCTTCATTAGGATTACCAGAAAATTGTACTTTCATGAAAAGATTTAGCAAAGCGGCATTAATATCACAAGACACCGCACTAGTGGAGGGAGGAGTAATTGGAGTACTAATAAAATCATTATTATTAGTATTGGAAAAATCAGACAACTTTGTATTTTCTTGAGACATCGCGACAAAGCAAGCAAACAAGCAAAAGTGCAAACGGAAAATATTTTTGTCATTTTGTAAAAATGTTTTAGAAGTGCGGGGGATTTGAAAAGGAGAGGCAAATGGCAAATGAAAGTAAATGCAAGGAGATGAAAGTTTATGTGATAGTACTTTATAGGTGCTTGTGATGTCTCCCCAGCAACGGCGCCAGAAATTATTCCTGCTACTTGTGAGCTACATTGGGATTTCCCCGAAGAGGACAGGATGATGCAGTAGAATAGAGATAAGTATTTCCCTCAGTTAAGAACCAAGGTTATCAGTCTAGTAGGAGAACCACGCAACACCTCATGAACAGCACCTACACACAAAATAACAAATACTTGCACCCAACACAAACAAGGGGTTGTCAATCCCTTGGCGGTTAATTGCAAGGATCAAATCTCAAAGTGATAGATAGATAAAAAAACACAAAATAAAATAAAGTGCATCAAAGTATTTTTGGATTTTAATATATGATAAAGATAGAACCGGGGGCCATAGTTTTCACTACAGGCTTCTCTCTCTCGAACAAAAGCATATGGTGGGTAAAGTAAATATTGTTGGGCAATTGATAGAAAAGTGAATAATTATGACGATATCCCAGGCAATGATCATGTATATAGGCATCATGTCCAAGACAAGTAGACTGACTCCTGCCTACATGTACTACTATAACTCCACACATTGACCGCTATCCAGCATGCATCTAGAGTATTAAGTTCATAAAGAACGGAGTAACGCCTTAAGAAGGATGAGATTATATAGACAAAGTAAATCCAATCAATACGAATAAACCCCATCGTTTTATCTTAATGGCAATGATACAAATACGTGTCATGTCCCCTTCTGTCACTGGGATTGGGCACCGCAAGATCGAACCCATCACAAAGCACCTCTTCCATTGCAAGATAAATCAATCTAGTTAGCCAAAACAAACAGATAGATCAGAGAGAAATACAAAGCTATAATAATCATGCATAAAAGAGTTTAGAGAAGACTCAAATAATATTCATAGATAATCTGATCATAAACCCACAATTCATCGGATCCCAACAAACACACCGCAAAGAAGGATTACATCGAATGGATCTCCAAGAACATCGAGGAGAACATTGTATTGAAGATCAAAGAGAGAGAAGAAGCCATCTATCTACTAGCTATGGACCCGTAGGTCTGTGGTAACTACTCGCACATCATAGAAAGGGCAGCAAGGTTGATGCAGATGCCCTCCGTGATCCCAACAGAGTGCCAGAAAAGGCCCCCAGATGGGCTCTCACAAGAACAGAAGCTTGCGGTGGTGGAAAAAGTATTTTGGGTGGCTCTCTACTAGTTTCCCGATTTCTAAGAACATATAGAGTTCGAACTAGGTCAAACAGAGGAATGAGGGGCCCATGAGACACATGGGCGTGCCTACCCCCCTGGACGCGCCCATGTGGCTCGTGGCCCACTCCTTCATCTTCTGACCTCCTCCGAAGCTTCTAGTGTCTCTTATGTCCAGAAAAAAATCGTCAAAAAGATACGTGGCATTTGGACTTCGTTTGGTACTGATTTTCTGGAAAACAAAAAACAGGCAAAAAACAACAACTGGCACTTGGCACTAAGTTAATAGGTTAGTCCCAAAAAATGTTATATAATTGCATATAAAACATCCAAGATGGATACCATAATAGCATGGAACAATAAAAAGTTATAGATATGTTGGAGACGTATCAAGCATCCCCAAGCTTAATTCCTGCTCGTCATCGAGTAGGTAAATGATAAAAACAATTTTTTGATGTGGAATGCTACCTATAATATTCGTCATGTAATCTCTCGTTTGTGTCATGAATATTAAGATCCGAATGATTCAAAGCAATAGTCTATAATTTGACATAAATAAATAAATACTCAGGCATCCCAACAAACAATCATGTATTTCAACATACAATGCTAAAGAACGTTATCCCTACAAAATCATATAGCCTTGTCATGCTCCATCTTATTAATACAAAGTATTTATCATGCACAACCCCGATGACAAGCCGAGCAATTGTTTCATACTTTTTAAAGAACTTCAGCTTTTTCAACCCCCATGTAATAAATGAGCGCAAGCCATGGATATAGCACTATGGGTGGAATAGAGTACGGTGGTAGAGATAATATGGAGAAGATAAAAAAGGAGATAGTCTCTCATCAACGAGGGCTAATCAACGGGCTATGGAGATGCCCATCAATTGATGTCAATGCAAGGAGTCGGGATTGCCATGCAACGGATGCACTAAGAGCTATAAGTGTATGAAAGCCCCAAAAAGAAAACTAAGTGGGTGTGCATCCAACTTTCTTTATCATGAAGACCTCGAGCATTTGAGGAAGCCCATCATTAGAATATACAAGCCAAGTTGTATAATGAAAATTTCCCACTCGTTATATGAAAATGAAAGCATAGGAGACTCTCTATATGAAAAACATGGTCGTACTTTGAAGCCCGAGTGTGGAAAGGATAGTAACATTGCCCCTTCTCTCTTTTTCTCTAATTTTATTTTCTCTTTTTTTGTTGGGATCTTTTTGGCCTCTTGTTTTTCTTTTTTTATTTCGTCCAGTTCCTCATCCCGACTTGTAGGGGAATCATAGTCTCCATCATCCTTTCCTCACTTGGGATAATGCTCTAATAATGAATAATGATGATCATAACACTTCTATTTACTTACACCTCAAAATTACAACTCGATACTAGAACAAAATATAGCTCTATGAATGCGTTTGGCAGTGTACCAGGATGTGCAATGATCTAGCATAACATGTATAAAAAGGATGAACAGTGGCTGAGCTACAAATACTATGTAAGCTATATGATAGTGAGCAATATGACAATGATGATGTGTGTCATAAAAAATGGAACGGTGGAAGTTGAATGGCAATATATCTTGGAATGGCTATGGAAATGCCATAATAGGTAGGTATGGTGGCTATTTTGAGCAAGATATAAGGAGGCTTATGTGTGATAGAGCATATGATATCACGGAGTTTGGAAGCACCGGAGAAGTTTGCACCACATTTCGAGGTGAGAAAGGGCAATGCATGGTACCGAAGAGGCTAGCAAATTGCGGAAAGGTGAGAGTGCGTATAATCCATGGACTCACATTAGTCATAAAGAACTCACATACTTATTCTGAAAGCTTATTATCCCTCGAAGCAAAGTACAACTATGCATGCCCCTAGGGGTATAGATTGGGAGGAAAAGACCATCGCTCATCACCGACCGCCACTCATAAGGAAGACAATCAATAATAAATCATGCTCCAACTTCATAACATAACGAGAGACTATACGTGCATGCTTCGGGAATCACAAACCTTAACACTAATATTCTTACTAAACCACAATCATTCACTAGTACCTCCAACATATTACCATCTTTATATTGCAAAACTATTGCAAGGAATCAAAACCTATCATATTCAATGATCAACATGAATGTTTTTATTGTATCCCTCTTGAATACCTATCATGTTAGGACGAAATTCATAACTTTTGCATATTGCCATTACTATTATTAACTCTCAAAATGATATAAGTTAAGCATGAGAGTGCAACTATTTCTTTAAATATAACCACCGCCATGCTCTAAAATATATAAGTGAAGCACTAGAGAAACTGCCTAGCTCAAAATATATAACTGAAGCACATAGAATATTCTAAGAAATCATGAATAATGTGTGTCCCTCTCAAAAAGTGTGCATCCAGCAAAGATGATTGTGGCAAATTAAAAAGAAAACAAAGGAAAGACTCATATAATACACGACACTCCAAGCAAAACTCATATCATGTGACGAATAAAGATATAGCTCAAAGTAATTTACCGATAGTTGGTAGAAGAAAGAGGGGGATGCCTAAAGGGGCATCCCCAAGCTTAGATGCTTGGGTGTCCTTGAATGTTACCTTGGGGTGCCTCAGTCCAAGCTTAGGCTCTTGCCACTCCTCATTCCTTCATCCATCGTGATCTCACTCGAAACTTGAAAACTTCAGCACACAAAACTCTGCAGAAAACTTGTGAGATCCGTTAGTATAACAAGCAAATCACCACTTTAGGTACTGTTGTAATCCCATTCATATTTTATTATTGCATAATTCCTACTATATTCTAACTTCACCTGGCCCATAGCCCCGATACAATCCATAGATTCATCAAAACAAGCAAACAATGCAACGAAACAGAATCTATCAAAAACAAAACTGTCGGTAATGATTTGAACAATGACCATACTTATTTAACTCCAAAAATTCTGAAAAATTAGGACAATGGCGGCCATTTGTATATCAATTATGTGTACAAAATTCATAAATTTATCGCATTCCAGTAAATCTCAACAGTTCTACTATTGGGCGTAGAAGTTTTTGTTTTCTCACATAATCAAAGCAACTATCATCCAGATCATCCCAAAGGCTTTACTTGGCACTAACACTAATTTCAACACAAAAAAACAACAATACTGGTAGCTTAATTGTGTGCACACCAAAAACCAGGAAAAGAACAAGAAAAACTAAGATAGCTACTGGGTTGCCTCCCAACAAGCGCTATTGTTTTACGCCCTTAGTTAGGCGTAATGCATAGTTTCAAGTGTTGTCATCTTCCAAATTTCTTTCTTAGGTGGCCCTCATAATAGGTTCATTTGGTGGCTTAATTATCTTCCTAGGGAAGTCTTTGTGACGCCCCCGACTCAATCATGCACTAACCATACACGCAAACGTGCACGATCAAGCACAGGGACTCACGGGAAGATATCACAACCCAACTCTAACACAAATAAATGGAGATCCACAATATTACAGACCAGGGATCAGGAGGATCCGAAAACATAAGTCAGTCATACAAATAATATCTGAGTACAGACATAGTTAGACAGGTTTTGCCTTAAGAAGGCTAGCACAAACAACGAATCTAGATCGAAAGGCGTAGGCCTCCTACCTGGGACCCTCCGATCCTACTCCTGGTTGGCTGGCTCGATCCAGTAGTACGTGCCGTCTGGACCCTCCTGGTAGTAAGCTCCTGCGGGGACATCTGGCTCTGGAGCTCCATCGTCCGAGGTAACATCAAAAGGGGAATGGGGGAAAAAGAAGTAGCAAAGCAACCGTGAGTACTCATCCGATGTACTCAGCAAGCAAGGATCTACACTACATATGCAACATTATCAAAGAGAGGCTGTATATGTGGACTGGGCTGCAGAAATGCCAGAATAGAGAGAAGACCTAGTCCTATAGAAGACTAGCATCTTCACGATGCCACCATCGTACAGCAATAGAAGAGAGTAGAATAGCATTTTATTAAGCAAACATGTTGAAGCAAGCCTAGAGATCCTTCCTCGACTCCCTGCGAGAAAGCGATCCCAAAGCTTCAATTAAGTAACAAGCATCCAGTTCAAGTAGTAGATCGGGATACACAAACTGAGCGTCCTTTACCGTAGGACCGGCTATCGATAGATTATTCATCCCTGCAGGGGTGCACTACTGTTACCCAACATGCTCGATCAACTCTGGCCGGACACACTTGCTGGGTAATGCCCGTCCTTGGGAGATCGACACGAAGCAGCGCCCTACCTAGGCTCAGCAGAGAGGTCAGCACGCCGAACTAACCTATGCACCCAGAGGTCTTGGGCCATCGCCCTGGGCACCCTGCCCGTTGCGAGAGTGGCCAGGGTGCATGCACGACACTGAACTCGTCAGTGAAGTATCCAGCCCATTCCCGACAATCAGCCCGCACGGTGAACCGTGACGTCTGAAGAGCTTTCGGGAGAAACGTACATCGCAGAGGGCCCCATAAACCATTATCCAGTGTGGTGGTAGTGCGTATAGGGCATGTCGACCCACTCAGATGAAACACCCAAATCCGATATGCTGATTTAGTAACACGCGGAGACGATTAGAGTTTCTGAAGCTCCGCCACAATATCACACTCGAGTGCCCTTTCGGCACACCCGACATCATAGATCCCCTGCGGGTACCCATCATGGTCGACCCGCCTATAACAAAGGTCAAAGTAACCGTGTGGTCATAGCATCAAGGGGGAAACCCCGAGGAATCACCCTCGATGGATTCCACTCGACGAAATCATCAGGGTGAACGTATGAGGCATCACCCTCGAGGTTCACACTGAGGGGTTGCACGACAGAGTCGTATCGGAAGTGGAGAAGGAGGAATCACCCCCGATGACCACGACCGAACAGCTACACTACATAGTATTCATCAGGAGTGCGTTATGAGGTATCACCCTCGGCACTCGATAGTTACTAAGCAGAGTCGTACAACTTAGGGGGGGGGTGAAGTGATGTGTCGGTCTCTGGCCGACGATCACATTGATTGAGTCATCGATAATCAAGCAGGGGCAACAAGGGTAAGGTGGTGGGGGTCACTGATTGTTCACTACCAACCTATACTAAGCAGTTTAACATAGGCAGGTAAGGTAACAATAAACAGGTTACAAAAGCAAGCTATGCATCAGAATAGGAGCAACCATTAACAGTAGCAAAATCTCATGCAAGCAGGAGAAATGGAATGGGCGATATCTGGATGCTCAAGGGGGGGGGCTTGCCTGGTTGCTCTGGCAAGAAAGAGGGGTCATCTGACGGCTACTTGTCCGGAGCGTAGTCGTACTCTGCTGCGTCGGCATCGATCTCGAAGTCTACCAAAAAGAAGTAACGGAGGGGGAACACAATAAATAACAGAGCAATCAAAGCATCACAAAGCATAACATGGCAATACGCGGTTCTAGGGGTGACCTAACACAGGGATAGGTGATACCGGCGAAGGGGGAAAACATCCGGGAAAGTATTCCCGGTGTTTTGCGTTTTCGGACAGACGGACCAAAGGGGAATGGTTGCAGGTTCACTATGCTAGGGACGTGTGGCGGACGAACGGACTGCGTATTCGAATTCGTCTCGTCGTTCTGAGCAACTTTCATGTAGAAAGTATTTTCATCTGAGATACGGTTTGTTTTATATTGAATTCTGAAGTTTTATTAACCATTTTGAATTATTTTAATACAGAAATCATTTACTGCATCAGCAATGATGTCATGTTGACATCAACAGTCAACATGATAGTTGACTGGTCAATTTGACCAGTGGGTCCCACCGTCATAGACTAGTCCGACCTAATTATCTCATTAGCTACTAACTAGCTAATTAGGTTAACTAATTTAATTAGTTCAAACTAACAGAGTTAATTAAGTTAATTAATTATTTAATTAATATTTATTTATTTATCTTTTTTTAAAATACGTGATGTGGGCATGGGCCCGGCTGTCATTGGCCGAGGCCACAAGCGGGCGCTGGGCAGCGGTTACGGGCGCGGGCGCCGGGTCGCCTGGACCCAGGCGCGCGCGGGCGGGCGGCGGCGAGCGCCGAAGGGCAGCGGAGGCGCGTGCGGCAGGTAGCCCATGAGCAGCAGCAACATGGCAAGAGCAGCAGCAGCGGAAGCAGGCGCGGTGAACAGCATCGAGCGGCGACGGCTCACAGGGGCCAGCGGGAGGGCGCGGGCACACGTAGTGGGGGCGCGTGTGCGGCCGAGCCACGACGGCCCACGCGCGGGGCACGGCGAGCACGTTGGGAGGGAGGACGCCGCGATGCGAGTAGGCGAGGCGGAGCGGCACGGGGCTGCGGCGGTGAGGCGAGCAGGGAAGGCGCGGGAGTGGTCGGCCGTGGGCGAGGGGCAGCAGCTGACGAGTGGGCCGTGCGGGCGGGCAGTGCGCCGGCGTGGCCGGGCGAGGCCCAGGCGGAGCGGACGCGGTGGTGTGGCGGGTGCGGTGGCGCAGCCGTGGGCGTAAGGGCAGGGGCCCGTGAGCACGGCGAGGGCGGCCTCAGGGCGTGGTGGCTGTGGCGAGGCAGGACGCGAGTGCGTCGAAGCGCAGGAGGGGCGACCGGGCGCGGCTACGGCGGTCACACGAGGGGAGAGAGGGAGGCCGCGGCGAGCTCACCCCCGTTTGCAGGGGAACGTCGGTGAGGCTCGGGGAGGACGGTGTGGGGAGGAGGCGAGGACGAGGGCGACGGGTCGACGGCGGGGTGGCCGAGGCGGAGGCGCTCCGAGCGGCGGCGTGCGATGCCCTTCCCAATCCAGATCGGATCGGGGGAAAGGGGAGAGAACGAGAGGGGGGAGGGGTGTGAGGTGCTCGAGTGTTAGGGTTAGGTTCTGGGTGGCCATATAGGCCAGGGAGGGGGGAGCTGGGCCGGCCAGCTAGGCCGAGGTCTAGTTGGGCCGTGGGGTTTTGTTTTCCTTTTTGTTTTGTCTTATTTTGTTTTCTTTTATTTATTCTTTTCTGTTTCAATTTTTATTTCCTATTTATTTTACTTTTACAAAATATAAAAATAGTTCCTAAATTAGTGTTAACATTTAACCTACCGCCACAAAAAGTATAACCCCAAAATAAAATGGTTTAATATTTTTATAATTTATAAAGGGCATTTATTTAATTGTTTTACCTACTGTTTTAATTATTTCAGTGTATTTATTTATTTTATAAAAATGTGGTTTCTCCACCAATGTTATTTAGGAATTATTTGCCACATGATGAACATTTTAGTTTTGATTTTTGAATTTTTTTATCATTTGACTTTATTTTAAATTTGAATTTGAATTGTGATTGAATCAAAGTGAGATTAGCAACAGTAATGTGATGACATGGCACCATTAGCGTGTGGTTACTGTAGCTTAACTACCGGGGTGTTACAAATCTCCTCCACTACAAGAAATCTCGTCCCGAGATTTAAGAGGGGGAGTAAGGGAAAAGTTCTGGTTGTGAAATTCTAATGGATCTTCTTGGTCTTGGTTGCTCTTCTCGAAGAGGTTGATCCATTGCGTTGATGGCTCCATTTCTCTGTTTCGGGTCATCATGATGAAGTCGTCATCCTTTCTTCGGGAACTCCATCGTACTTACGAAAGAATAAGGGGGGTATTCTGGGAGAACGGATCTCTGCAAGGTTGACTATCTGGTAGATAACATCGGGGAAGGTGGCGGAAGTAACCCTCAAATTGAAACTTAAGAAATTATCGAGAGCAAAGTAAAAAGGTGCAAAATAGAAGTTTCAAGCGCATAGGCAATCGTTCATTGCCTGAAATGAAGTGTGAAAGAGGTTTAGAGCAATGGGAATAAGCATTGCGTCTGATACCAGAATAGATCACTAGGCAGGTGGCCCGTGAATTACATACGAAGTCAAGCGTGAGGAATAACTTTGACAACAGGGTGTACAGGAGAGTCAGATTTTGATCCTGTGGAACTATGGGTTATGGGCCCACCATGTGGGTTAAAAGTAGGAAAGGCATTGACATCTTGCACGGTTATGATAGCAAGGCATGGCAGAGAATGTCCTGTCAGTTATGTCGGCAACAACATCAGTACCAAGGGCGAGGGACAAAGAGAGTGCAGCAGGCAGGGCCCTCGCGGCAGCGGTCCATCGATCCGGCGCGAGCCGATGGAGAGAAGACTGGAGGCAGTGCGACCACGGTGCACTCCCCTCCACGACAGCAGCGGCGATCGACAACCCGGTGGACCGATGGCCGTGATGATGATTCCACGATGTCGTCCGATCCGCGGATGCGCCGCGATCAGCGTCAAGTTCTCTTGGAATGAAGCAAAGAGGACACTCGAACTACCATCAAGCGGCAACACGAGGCGCGCCATCAATCTGATAAATGCGCAGGACCTGCTGTCGACAAGCCTGCGCCAGGGTACGCAGGCGACTTGCCTTACGAGGTAGGTTGTCCAGCGTTTACCCGTGAGCTACGGTGAGTCAAGTGGCCCATTTCCCGAACCTTCAAGCCAGAGGTCCCGGAGAAATATGACAGCAAGACCCACCCGTTGGAGTTCCTGAGCATCTACACCATTGCGGTGCAGGCTGCCGGGGGCCGAGACGACAAGATACTTGCCAACTACTTCCCGTTGGTGCTCAAACCCAACGTCAGGTCATGGTTGATGCATCTGCCGAAGAATTCCATTTCTTCTTGGTCAGATCTGTGCCATCAGTTTGTTGGCGCCTTTGTTGGAGGCCATCAAACTCCTAGCCAGGAAAGTGATTTGCATCTCATCCCCCAGAAGGAGGGCGAGCCTCTGCTCAAGTATATCCAAAGGTTCAGCCGTGTGCAATACAATATCCCAGATGTTCATCCTGCCGCCGTTATCGGCGCGTTTTGTCAGAACGTGCGTAACCGCAAGATGCGGGAAGAGATGGCGATGAACAAGATCAGGGATATCGCCGAGCTTTATGCTCTGGCTAATAAATGTGCTCGGGCTGAAGAGGGAAGGAGACTTCCTGGCAAGGATGTTGGTGCAGGGGGCGACTCTGAAGGCGAAGATGTTGCCACACCGACAAAGAAGGGCCGGCGGCGAAACAAGAAGCGTAAAGGCAAGGCCGTGCTTGCTGTCGAGGGATCCGGCGACCCTGGCACTGCCAAGAAGGCCAAAGTTGGCGACCCAGACAAGGAAGTTGCCGGGTGCGCCTCCTGTCAGGCCTTGGCGGCTGCCGACAAGCCGGAAGGCTTTGGCAAACAGTATTGCAAGATCCATCACACCAAGGGCCATGATCTCCAAAATTGCCGGCAAGTTGAATAGCTTGTCGAGAAGCAGAGAGCTGAGTATGAGAGGCGAGACAAGGAGAAGGCCCAAGATAGTGCTGAGGGGTCCGGCAAGAAGCGTGGTGGCCGGGGGGGTTGCCGCGGCAAAGCCAAGCAACTGAAGGAGAGGCCCGCTCAAGGCCGTGACAAGGAAGAGGGTGATGATGATGATGAGTCCAGTGAGCACGAATTTCAGAAAGCTACAGAGGCCATGTGTATCGACGGAGGCGCCTCGTTGCATTCTTCCCACCATCGACTTAAACAGTGGGTGCGTGAGGTTAATGCAACGGAGCCATCGTTTGATGCACGTAAACCCCTGAAGTGGTCCAACACGCCTATCATTTTTTACGCCGAGGATCACCCTGATCGCACAACTGCGGTCGGGTGCTTGCCATTGTTGGTTTCACCGATAATCCGCAACCTCAAGATGACAAAAATGCTAGTTGACGGTGGGGCTGGACTGAACCTAATCTCACCAGACATGCTCAAGAAGTTGCAAATTCTTGATGAAGATCTCGAGGAAACGGGCACGTTTCAAGGGATCAATCCAGGAAGGACCCAACCAAAAGGCAAGATAACGCTACCAGTAACATTTGGTAGCGAGCTCAACTACAGGATGGAGAAGGTGGTGTTCGATGTCGCCAAGATCCCCATGTCATACAATGAGATCCTTGGCCGCCCAGCGTTGGCCAAGTTCATGGCGGCATCACACTATGCATATAATGTGCTAAAAATGCCCGGGCCATTGAGCGTCATCACTGTTCACTCTGACAAAAAGGATGCGCTCATCTGCGCTGACCAACTCTACTAGGAAGTAGTCGCAGCACCTGCCGTCAAGGCATCTGCTCCTGCTGCTGGAACTCCCGGGGGGAAGAAGAAGACCGGCAGGAACCTTGGCGCAAACTCCGGCAAGCGCACCTCCTCGGAGTGCTGCGCTCCCATTGAGGATGTACCAGAAAGTTCCACCGGCAAGAACAAGAAATCCAAGGCTGCTCCACCGGAGACCAAGAAAGTGCCCGTCAAAGAGGATGGAACGGGAGGAACTTTCACCATAAGTTCCACCCTTGATGACAAATAGGAAAGCGCGCTCATTGCCTTCCTGCGGGCGAATGTCGACGTGTTTGCATGGCAACCATCTGACATCCCCGGTGTTCCCAGGGAGGTAATTGAGCACCACCTTGCTGTATGTCCTCATGCGCGGCCCGTCAAGCAGACGGTGAGAACGCAAGCCTTAGAGCGGCAAGAATTTATTGCCGAAGAGATCAGGAAGTTAGAAGCGGCAGGTTTGGTCAGAGGGGTGCTTCACCCAACGTGGTTAGCCAATCCAGTTGTAGTGCGCAAGGCGAACGGAAAATGGAGGTTGTGTATTGATTATACAAATATTAATAAAGCCTCTCCAAAAGATCCTTTCCCCTCGCCGCGCATCGACCAGATTGCAGACTCCACTGCTGGTTGTGACCTACTGTCGTTCCTTGATGCCTACTCAGGGTATCATCAGATCTTCATGGCAAAAGAAGATGAAGAAAAGACCGCATTTATCACCCCATGTGGTACGTATTGTTTTATTCGAATGCCTTTCGGGTTGAAAAGTGCTGGTTCTACACTCACGAGAGCGGTCCAAATTGGTTTTGAGCCTCAGCTGCATAGAAACATGGAAGCATACATGGATGACATAGTGGTCAAAACCAAGGACAAAGCGACGCTCATAGAAGATCTAGAAGAAACATTTACAAATCTGCGCAAGATCAATTTAAAGCTCAATCCTGAGAAGTGCGTGTTTGGCGTTCCTTCCGGCAAGCTTCTCGGGTTCTTTGTGTCTCAGCGAGGGATCGAGGCAAACCCCGACAAGATCAAAGCTATTGAGCAGATTGAGGCACCAAGACGCGTCAAGGATGTACGTCGTCTTGCCGGCTGCGTTGCTGCCTTACGCAAGTTTATCTCCAAATCTGCTGAGCGCGCCCTGCCCTTTTTCAAAATTTTGAAGAAGGCAGGTCCAATGAAAAGGACTCTGGAAGCGGAGGCTGCGCTGCAAGATTTGAAGAGATACCTCTCTTCTCCGCCGACGCTAGTCGCGCCTAGGCCACAAGAGCCGTTGCTGCTGTACCTGGCAGCGACAAATCAAGTGGTTAGTGCTGTGCTAGTGGCGCAGAGAGAAGCTGATGAGGAGGCAACGCCAGCGGCAGGACCGCCAAGTGACGCGCCGGGATCATCCCCGGCAAGGGCTGGTGCTGGCAAGACAGGATCTGCGCAGTCAGAAGAACCAGTGCAAAAGAAAAAGATGGTGCAGCGCCCAGTTTATTTTCTTAGCTCCCTTTTGCAAGGAGCTAGGTCAAGATACTCTGGTGTGCAGAAGTTGCGCTTCGGCCTTCTTATGGCCTCGAGGAAGCTGCGCCATTATTTTCAAGCACATGAAATTACCGTCGTCACTCGCTTTCCGTTGCAGTGGATTTTGCGAAATCCAGAGGCAACCGGCAGGATCTTGGAGTGGGCGTTGGAATTGTCAAGCTTTGGTCTCAAGTTTGAAAGTACTTCAACAATTCAGAGCAGAGCCTTGGTGGAGTTCATTGCGGAATGGACCCCGACACCCGACGAGGAAATTCAAGAAACGACTCTCCCCGGTAAGGAAACTGATCAAGAATGGGTTATGTACTTTGACGGGGCTTTCTCGCTGCAAGGCGCCGGTGCTGGCGTGCTGCTTGTCGCACCCAACGGAGAGCACCTCAAGTATGTAATCCAAACGCATTTCCCCCGGGAGAGTTCGACAAACAACACTGCGGAGTACGAGGGGCTGCTTGCTGGTCTCAGGATCGCGGCAGACCTTGGTATCAAGAAGCTCATCATCAAAGGCGATTCGCAGCTTGTTGTTAGGCAAGTTAACAAAGATTACCAGAGTCCATTGATGCAAGCTTATGTGGATGAAGTGAGAAAAATGGAAGAGCGCTTTGATGGTCTGCAAACTAAGCACATTCCTCGTGCCGAGAACAGTATTGCTGATGACCTGTCAAATTGCGCTGCCCTTAAGTTGCCAGTGGAACCAGGAACTTTTGTGCTCCATTTGACTCAACCATCTGTGGCACCATTAATGAGACAAGAAAAGAGAAGAAAGTTGAATTCTGGACAGTACTTTCCGGCAGAGCTCCCTGGAGCCGCCGGCAAGGAACATGCCGGGATCAGCGACAAGCCTGCCGGGGAATGACAGGCTCCGGCGGAGCCTCAGGCTTTCGCCGTCGAGACAAATGTTCCCCCTGCAGAAGAGATGCCTTTAGTCCTAGCTGTTGAGCCCTAGGCTCCAGCATGGGCACAACACATTGTCCATTTCCTTCAGACAGGAGAACTCCCCGAGGAGCAGGAAGAAGCGGAAAAAGTAGGCTGTCAGTCTACTATGTACCAGTTCGTCGATGACGTTCTGTATAGAAAGAGACCGAATGGTGTGAAATTGAAGTGTATTCCTCGGGAGGATGGACTAGGGCTGTTGGTAGAGATACATGGAGGCATATGTGGCTCTCACATAGGATCAAGAGCACTTGTCAGAAAGGCATTCCGACAAGGTTTCTTTTGGCCCACTGCTCTCCAGGAAGCAACTGCACTAGTAACCAAGTGTGAAGCATGCCAGTTTCATTCGAAGAAATCACATCAGCCAGCTCAAGCTCTTCAGACAATCCCTCTCTCCTGGCCATTTTCGGTCTGGGGGCTTGACATAATGGGCCCCTTTCCCCGTGCTGCGGAGGGCTTTGAGTACTTGTACGTTGCGATCGACAAGTTCACAAAGTGGCCGGAAGTGGAAGCAGTGAGAATGGTGACAGCATAATCAGCCGTCAAGTTCTTTAAGGGAATAGTTTGCCGTTTCGGTGAACCAAAAAGGATCATCACCGAAAACGGCACGCAATTCACAAGTCGCACCTTCATGCAGTACGTCCAAGACGTTGGCGGCAAAATTTGTTTTGCCTCTGTTGCTCATCCGAGAAGCAATGGCCAAGCGGAGAGGGCTAATGCTGAAGTGCTGCGCGGTCTCAGGACCAGAACTTTTGATAAGGTAAAAAAGTGCGGAAGGTGCTGGATTGATGAGTTGCCGGCGGTTCTTTGGTCAATCAGAACGACACCGAATCGACCCACTGGCTAGACGCCCTTCACTCTGGTCTACGGAGTGGAAGCAGTTCTCCCCACGGAACTCATATATGGGTCACCTCGAGTGCTCGCTTATGATGAGCTTGAGCAAGAGCAGCTGCGGCAAGATGACGCTGTGCTCCTTGAGGAGGATCGTCTTCAGGCTGCTGTGCGAGCCGCTCACTACCAGCAAGCTTTGCGCCGCTACCATAGCCGCAAAGTTCATGCCCGAAGCCTTGAGAAAGGCGACCTTGTTCTTCGACGGATTCAGTCCGCCAAGAATTCAAACAAGTTGACGCCGAAGTGGGAAGGCCCTTATCGGGTAGTACGAGTCACCAGGCCCGGCGCTGTCCGCCTGGAGACCGAGGATGGCGTTCCAGTGAGCAACTCCTGGAATATCGAGCATCTTCGCAACTTTTACCCATGAGGCGAGGTTGCCGGGGGCCCCCGGCAACCACCTTTCATACAAGTCTTGCCGGTAAGGCATGTAATCCTTTGTACAAAGCCAGGCGCAGAACCTGTGCGCAGATGAATAAGATTAAGTGTTGTGCATTTTCTTATTGATTTCCATGTTTATATATATGCATGCTTGTCTAAGATATTGTATGACACTTGTTCCTGGTAAGCATTAACAAACCGCCAAGGTTCCATATTTCTATTTTCTCTTCTTTCTTTTTCTCAAAAGATAGAAGGTTTCTTCGCGCGCACGTTTGCCGGGGGGAAGGAAGATATGGATACCAGTGGGTGACGTTCAGAATTGACATCTTACCGGAAGAAGTACGGCGATAGAAAGCTAAGTTACAAAACTTTGAGCAAGTTTCTTTTGTTGTGAAGTTATTTTCCTTAGATGATTTCGGTCTTTGTATGGAAAACCTGCACGCGAAGGAACCCTTGTCGTAATCAGTTGCGCCCTTATTTTGTTTCGAGTCCGCTCAACAGTTTAAGTGGCTGCACTGAGAACGCCAAGGTGTCTTGTCGGCCGCTGCACCTCCAGCAGGCTGCTGAAGTCCTGCACCCAGCGCTCGCAGCAGGTTGCGCGTTGGCAAGCTTTCAGTAAGCATAGGGTGTGCTCCATACAGAAAGAAATCAGACAAGGGAAATAGCATGCATGTACCCAAACATAAGCAAGTTATATTACATCAATAAGTTGCCGTAGTTCTAACGTAAGACTTAATTGTCTTTGGCATGGAATAGTGGCGACAAGGGAAAATGAGGTAGCTAGTCCCTGCGCTGGCCTTCGACCCTCTTGATTGAATCTACTTTCTCAAGGATGGGCGCGACAAGCTCCTCAAGTGCCTTGAGATCTGCATCCTTCGGCAAGCGATCGAGCACGTTGGTGAGGTTGACGCCAGGGTTCTTATGCACCACCTTGATGAGCACCTTGCGGAGGACGGCCCGGCAAAGCTTGTGGGATTCATTAGCTAGTTGGGTCGCTCGGTTGGACTGGAGTAGCTTCAGAGCATCGATGATTCTTTCGAAGAATATGGTCATCCTGGCGCTCGGAGATACCCTTTCTTCGGAAGAATACTTGAAGTTTGGCAGGCCCATGGTTGACAGCTGTGTCGACAAGGCGATCAGTCTAGATTTTCACCCCCTTCTCATAGTCGATTTGGGCGGCGGCAGCGCTCTTAAGCAAGTTCCTCTCATCTTGGAGATCTTTGCTCAGAGCCTTCTCGCGGGCCCTGCCGTCCTCAAGAGACTTCTCCAGTGTGGTCAGCTTCAGCCTTAGATCGGCAATGATATCGTTGGCTGAAGAGAGCTGCTTGGTCTTGTCAGATATGGCAACTTGCATCTCCGCCAGGCTGTGGAGAGTTTTCTCACTGTCACCTTTGAGCGTCGAGAGCTCCTTGCTGTGTTCTTCAAGATCCACCTCCAGCTTCTTCACTTTGTCGCTCAGCTCATTCTTGGCGGCCTCTGCAGCCTCGGCAGCATCGACAGCTTCCTTGAGCTTGCCGGCGTGATCTACTGTTAGAGCTTCAAGCGCCTCCTTGTGTTCTGCTCCAGCTCCTGGGTCCGCTGTGCGAGAAGCTTCTCGATTTCTTCATCTTTGCTGCGAAGCTTGGCAGCGAGCACCTGCTCGCGTGCGGCAAGATCTTCCTCGTGAGCGTCAAGCCCAATGCGACGCTCTGTCAGGAGAGCATCTTCAGTGGCAACTCTTTGTGCAGCTTCCTCTTGCGCCTTCTCTATGTCAGATTGTCTCAAGAGGAGCTCCGTCCAGCTTTGGCTCACTTGTTCCCGGTTGGCAGTCAACTCCTGAAGAGCCTCGGCGTACCAGACTTGCATTTGCTCAACGCGCTTTTGAAAATCTGCCTCAGCTGCTTCAACAACTGCAGCTCTGGAGTCTACCTTCTCCTTTCGAGCACGGTGGAGCGCTTGGAGGTTGCGGAAATTATCGCCCATGGCCTGAAGGAGCTGATCTTCCTCAGATTTGCTGCTGCTGGCCCTTGGTTCATTGACGATCTCGAGCCCGGCAGCAGTGATGATTTCTTCATCAAAAGTTTCCCCTTCGGTCAGTGCCCCAATGCTTGCCGTCCCCGGCAAGTTGATGAACAGGTTCTCACCAACTTTGAGATATTTGCTTGATGGAGGAACTTCGGATGTTGACGGTTGATCCTCAGCAACCGCCTCACCGGCAGCTGGGGGCTCCGTGACCGGCGTAGCGCCTGGCGCTCCTGCGGCAGGAATGCCGTCAGTACGGTCACCAGCCTCCTTGCCGGCCCTTTCAGTAGATTCCTTGGCAGTTTCCTCCTGTGCAGCCTTGGCGGCCTCGTCGGCAGAGGTACTGCCGGCCTTGACGGTGGCATCCTTGGCGGCCTCGCTAGCAGCGATCTTGTCGGCTTCTGCGGTAGCATCCCTGGCGGTCTCCTCGATGACAGCGTCGACGTCCATGTGTTCCATCACACGGAATTCTAAAGGACGAAGGACGGAAACAAAATAAGATCAAGATTGAATTTCAAGAAGACAAAAGAAAGAGAGATAAAGGAAAGGATAGCAAGCGCTCTGAGGCAATCGGTTACCTACGTCGAGCTGTTGAGAGGTGGCCTTGCCCCTCCCGGCAACATTGGTCGCCGGGGAAAGGTTGCCGGTGCCCATGCTTGCCGGCTCCTCCTCAACCAAGATAGCCTCGTCGGTAGGAACTCTTGCCGTGGATGTGCTTGTGGGCGGCGTGGTCGACGGAGGTGGCACGACGGGGGCGTCTTCCAATAACTCTCCCTGTTGTTGTTCTTCTCCTGCAAGCCCAAAGATATCAGCGGCAAGGATAGAAGCCTCAGCGCCCGCCAGCGGAAAATGAGTAATGGACTCACGCCGTGGGCTGTGCTGGGGGCTGCGTCGAGGGCTAAGCTCCGGGTTGATGACGATAGTTTTTGGCGCACTTGTGAAACCTGCCGGAGGCTCGTCGCCCGTGGAAGTCTTTGCCCTCTTTGCCATCCTTTCTGCCAAGGTTTCTGCGTCGCTGCGGAGACAAGACAAAACAAGGCTATGAGATTAATCCGAAATTTGGGATATAAAGGTTGTGACAGGATACTTACTCTTCCTCTTCTCGTTTCGGGCTGAAGCCAGAGATGTCAAAATCGACCTCCGTTGCAGTGTCCGTATGGGGAGGCGGAGGAGGGGTCCTGGGTCGCTTGGCTGTGGCAGGTGCAGGGGGTTGGTGTGGCTCTGCCGCCTCAGTCTCCGGTGCGGTTTTGTGAGATGCCTCTGCCGCCCCAGTAGTTGCCGCAGGTGTGTGTCTCGTGCGCCGCGTGGGTTGCTGTTGAACTCCTTGCCGCAGCGCAGTCTTGCCGGCCACTTTCTTGCCGGGAGCCTCGCTGCTCGAAGAGGGTTTGCTTGCTGGGATGCCAGAAGCGGCCTTTCGAAGAACACGCTTTGTCTTCTTCAGAGATGGGGGCTCCTCCTGCGGCTCTTCTTCGACTGCCTCTTCATCGGACGAGCTCTCAGCGGCTGCGCTGCCCTGTTCCCCGGTAGCCTTATCTGCCCCGGCAGGATTTTCTTCCATCACGACTTCTGCGTCACTGGTTTCCCATTCTATGAAACCGACGCTGCCGGCCTCCGCGGCAAGATTCGCCTCTTCCACCCTAGTGGCAATATACACCACTTCTTCATCAGTGGTGGCACGAATGAGGTTCGTCTCTTCCCGGATGGCCCTCTCCGACAAGTTGTCGAATAACTTTTGTGCTTCCTCCTCGGATGGCTCGGCCCAAGTCGCGTCAAGACCATGGGCGTTGAACATTGGCATTGTGGCGATGATCGACCCCAGGGCGGAGTTGTTGCACAAAGGGACAATTCTTGCCGGCAACCGATGTTTGTCCTCGCGTTGGAATAGCTTGTGGCGGAGAGCGCCAAGCTGCATGGCAGTCAAGTTGTTGTTCAGCCCGGGGCGCAGCCTCATGATATCTGCAGCGTTCCGGTACTCCCAAGCTGGTCTTCCCTTGTTCTGTAGGGGGGCGATGCGGCGGCGAAGGAAATCGAAGCCAATCATCTCCATTGTGAGCCCGGCAGCTTTCAGACGAAGGATTCAGGTGGTGGCGATCGTGAGCCTCTCGTCTTCCGCGGCGAGATCGCTCCAGTCATTACCGTGGACCGCGTTTTGTTGTCGGGGCAAACAGAACGGATGGGGATCTGCTTCCTTGATCCACCACCACTCGGACCGCCATTCATCCCACTTCTCGCGGTAAACCCCATCTGGGTATATTTCCTGGTTCGAAGCCCTTGGGATCCAGGCGATAGAACCGGAAAGGGCCTCCCCTTTTTGGATGAGAGGAATAAAGTAATGGCGGAAGAGGGCAGTGTTGGGAACTACTCCGGCAAAGTTTTCGCAAAGATGGGCAAAGATGGACGTACACATTACAGCATTCGGCGTAAAATCAAGAAGATGGAAGCCGTATGTGTACATAATATCATTGGAGAAATCAGAGAATGGAGGACAGAGCCCACAATAGAAATAAGCAACGAAGAAGGGATATCTGTCTGATCTGCTTTTGGAACAAGAACCTGGAACCACGCGAGTCGCGGGGTGAGCCTTCGTCTCCCTCGCCCACATGCACTGGTACCGGTTCTTCAGAGCTTTCGCATCGAGCGTCGGGGCGAAGACGACGTACTTCTTCCGCATCTTCGCCAGCTCGCTCTCCTGGACATCGGCTTTCGTCTCCTTGCCCTTGCCTTTACTGACCTTGGGTGGCATGGCGGCTGTGAGGGCGGAAACCGAGGATGGAGCGGGTGCGGAGGCGGTGAGCGGATGAGGAGAAGCTTTAATCTGGGCTCGAGAGGAGGAAGGCAATGGCGAATTCCAGATAGGAAAGAAGAGGGGGTAAATGGGCAGCGTCTCTGCGGTTTCCTCTTTATGGGGAAGGAGCGAGGCTGCCTATTTTACTACCCAATGTAAATACGCCTCTACGAGCGCGCTGCGGCTGCAGCCTTTCAGCGCACGCTTCCCACGTCGTGCATTTAACGCGCGCAATGGAGGGGTGTAGTAAGCAGGATAATTGCAAGCAGTTAACCCCAGCCACGCGTGCCCGTGCACTGTTTGGGCCTAGCCCAACAACGCCTCGCACTCGTGTGTGGCCTAGGCCCGAGGGCTCCTGTCGGTGTACTAAATATGGGGCCTTTAGTACCCCATACTTGTGCACGGGCAGTTGTAGCCAAGCCTGCGACAAGGCTTGTCGGGGAAACAGTTGGAGATTAGTTCAAGGTTGTCAAAGGGACACTCAAGCCAAGAATCAAAGGATCAGGAGATAAGAAGAGCTGAAGACCGAAGACTAGGCCCCCAACAAGATCTTGCCGGGGTGGCTTGCGAAGCCCGGCAAGATTTGCGCCCGGCAAGGTTCTATCACTGTGCCACCGCTTCAGCACAGCAACCAGCCTGGCATTCTGGGCCCTTCTCTGAATGCATGGCAAGGCACCAGTGGAGGAGAGCTTAAGCGGTGCTGATGGGATGGCCCCTTTTTTCATCCCCAAGAAAATGAGGACACCTAAATGGACACCTCACGGTGCATTAAATGCATTTGTCCTAAACCGTTAGTGGTTAGGTATGATAACCCTGTAGCTACTTTACACCTCAATGTATGTACATTTTGCCACTGTGGTGACCCCTTTGAACATATGAAAGGAGGCCCAAGGCAACTGCTACAGGGAGGAGGAGCTTCTGGCCCATTCTGCATGCGTAGCTGCCCTTTGAATGCACTGTTCATTGCAAATGCTCTTGGAGCTTGGGCTCAAGAACACTCTTAATAAACCAAGGCAGGAGTAGGGTTTTATGCTTCCGAGCGGCCCGAACCTGGGTAAAAATCCCCTCACATCAATCATTGGTTATGCTCTTTGTACATACCTCTCCCCTTGCCGAACCGAAAAAGGGATCCCCGCGATCCCATAGGTGTCGTACGCCGACAGGATCTAATTGATATCGTGGAAGAGTTAAGAATGTTGATGATGATCATGACACATTTGTCGAGAGATTTCATGAAGATGTAATCGATCGTCGTTGACATCAAGTCAAAGGAATGATGACGCAAAAGGTTATTGAAACCACGGGTACGACACAAACTCAAAATCAAGCTTGCTGTTCGAGGTGTAACGATAAAACGAGGAAATTGACGAAGGCTTAGCTCATCGTCGAAAGTTGTGCTCCGGGAATAAGGTCCAGGTAGTACAGTTAAAATCACCACGATAATGATATAGCCAAACAGGCAAGGAATGGCGTGATTGGTTACAAACTCGTAAGTAAAGAAGATTACTAAGAGTTGTTGAATTGTAGTATGAAAATGATTCAATTATCGGTGTCCTTGAGTGTTTAACCACTCAGAACCCGTGGAAAAATTGGAATCGGCGGGGATAGTAGTTGATGAAGAACTCATAAGAAGTTATGTAGTCCCATGATATTTTCGAGATCCCAGCGGGTATACTCGAAGGTAGAGTAGAATAGAGGTTGGTCAGGTGAAATGTTTTGCAGAAGGCAAGTACTTTAACTTGTCCGAGAAATGGAATCAAGGAAGAACAATATGGTCAGAACCACGATTGCAAAAGACCAGATCCCAGATATAAGATGAACTTATACCAAGGAAATAATTAATTTAAGAGAAGCTTCCATGATAAGATCTACATCGTGTCCATGGGCATGAACACAAAGTTCAAGGTCGACTCCCACTTCTCCAATGCATGACCATTCATCCACTGCTCTTATTAAAAATGAATTGAGTGTGAAAACCTACCTGGTGAATTACGAGAGGAGTATGCCCCATGAAAACCTTTCGGGTTCACACAGATTAAGGAAGGCATAGGTTCAACCGATTGGGGTACCTTAGAAACATATACCACAAGCTTCAAAAGTAAATATCACCAGCTCGAAAGCAGAGCATGGTTGGCCAGAACAGAGAATAGGATTTGTCAATGGCATTGTGTATCTGGGAAAGAACTTCCAAAGTGATTGAATATGAAGGACGCTGTCGGATAAAATCCAACAAAGGATCCGGAGGTCCTCAAGGGATCTGATGTGAGTATCGATACTCAACCAGAGGAAGAGAGAATGTAAGGAGATTAGATTATAGAAACAACTGACTAATTCAAAGCACAAATGCAAAAGGATTATGATTTCCAAATCAAGGGATCAGAAGCAAATGCTCTGATTAAGGATGGATAAGCTAAGTAGGCTTAGAGATACAATCGATGGCAATTTGATTGGTCGAGATCCAGCTCATGTTTAAAATGATGTCTAAGCCGGAAGGATGAATCTAGGATCTGGTTGAGGATTGCGAGCATTCACAACTTATTGAATCAATGGACTCAAAATGATAGTGACAAAGGATGCCAATAAGATTACTATACTTATGGGATTAACCATAATGCAAGTAAGCAAGAATTGTAAGAGCAATACGTTGCTGAGGATTTTCGAAAAATCGAATGGTATTTCGAAGACCTTTGTGAAATACATGAATCAACTGGGGATGAACGGATACTCGATAAGTGCGAAGAATTATCCGTAGGGGTATTTCTGCGGCAAGGAACTACACGGAGTGGCACAAGGGATTCTCGGAATAGCGGGAAGTAGTTCAGGGTATCTTGTACTAACAAGAGTTATCGAGAATGAAGGTATGGATGGCAAGTATAAGTAGCTATCCAGAGGGATGTCTCGGTGGTAGGGATTTGCAAATCCGATGAGCACAAGTTCTCGAAAGAACATCAAAGAGTATCTTCGGAATCTTCTGGTGCACCAAGTAATCATCTGGAGTAAGGACTCTCGGGGAGGAAGTAGTTACAAGAACCTAGAGTCGGCGTTAGTAAAAATCATTTAACCCAAATAGAAGAGAGATCAGAGTCCCAGAGTCCCAGAGTAAAGGCGAGGAATAAAATATCCTAATACCACCCAGTTGGCGACGTGGGCCCGTAATCCACACAACCAAGTTAGTAAAATAGTTTTTCGATTTCTAGACTCAACTTCGACCAAGGAATTGGAAGGGGGATTCCTACAGGCAGTCGGCTCTGATACCAACTTGTGACGCCCCCGACTCAATCATGCACTAATCATGCACGCAAACGTGCACGATCAAGCACATGGACTCACGGGAAGATATCACAACCCAACTCTAACACAAATAAACGGAGATCCACAATATTACAGACCAGGGATCACGAGGATCCGAAAACATAAGTCAGTCATACAAATAATATCTGAGTACAGACATAGTTAGACAGGTTTAGCCTTAAGAAGGCTAGCACAAACAACGACTCTAGATCGAAAGGCATAGGCCTCCTGCCTGGGACCCTCCGATCCTACTCCTGGTCGGCTGGCTCGATCCAGTAGTATGTGCCATCTGAACCCTCCTGGTAGTAAGCTCCTGCGGGGACATCTGGCTCCGGAGCTCCATCGTCTGAGGTAACATCAAAAGGGGAATGGGGGAAAAAGAAGTAGCAAAGCAACCATGAGTACTCATCCAAAGTACTCAGCAAGCAAGGATCTACACTACATATGCAACATTATCAAAGAGAGGCTGTATATGTGGACTGGGCTGCAGAAATGCCAGAATAGAGAGAAGACCTAGTCCTATCGAATACTAGCATCTTCACGAAGCCACCATCGTACAGCAATAGAAGATAGTAGAATAGCATTTTATTAAGCAAACATGTTGAAGCAAGCCTAGAGATCCTTCCTCGACTCCCTGCGAGAAAGCGATCCCGAAGCTTCAATTAAGTAACAAGTATCCAGTTCAAGTAGTAGATCGGGATACACAAACTAAGTGTCCTTTACCGTAGGACCGGCTATCGATAGATTATTCATCCCTGCAGGGGTGCACTACTGTTACCCAACACGCTCGATCAACTCTGGCCAGACACACTTGCTGGGTAATGCCCGTCCTCAGGAGATCGACACGAAGCAGCGCCCTACCTAGGCTCAGCAGAGAGGACAGCACGCCGGACTAACCTATGCACCCAGAGGTCTTGGGCCATCGCCTTAGGCACCCTGACCATTGCGAGACTGGCCGGGGTGCAGGCGCGACACTGAACTCGTCAGTGAAGTATCCAGCCCATTCTCGACAATCAGCCCGCATGGTGAATCGTGACGCCTGAAAAGCTTTCGGGAGAAACATACATCGTAGAGGGCCCCATAAACCATTATCCCGCGTGGTGGTAGTGCGTATAGGGCACGTCAACCCACTGAGATCAAACACCCAAATCCGATATGCTGATTTAGTAACATGCGGAGATGATCAGAGTTTCTGAAGCTCCGCCACAATATCACACTCGAGTGCCCTTCCGGCACACCCAACATCATAGATACTTTGGGGGTACCCATCAGGGTCGACCCGCCTGTAACAAAGGTCAAAGTAACCGTGTGGTCATAGCATCAAGGGGGAAACCACGAGGAATCGCCATCGGTGGATTCCACTCGATGAAATCATTAGGGTGAACGTATGAGGCATCACCCTCGAGGTTCACACTGAGGGGTTGCACGACAGAGTCGTATCGAAGTGGAGAAGGAGGAATCACCCCCGATGACCACGACCGAACAGCTACACTCCAGAGTATTCATCAGGAGTGCGTTACGAGGTATCACCCTCGGCACTCGATAGTTACTAAGCAGAGTCGTACAACTAAGGGGGGTGAGGTGATGTGTCGGTCTCTAGTCGACGATCACATTGATCGAGTCATCGATAATCAAGTAGGGGCAACAAGGGTAAGGTGGTGGGGGTCACTGATGGTTCACTACCAACCTATACTAAGCAGTTTAACATAGGCAGGTAAGGTAACAATAAACAGGTTACAAAAGCAGGCTATGCATCAGAATAGGAGCAATCATTAATAGTAGAAAAATCTAATGCAAGCAGGAGAAATGGAATGGGCGATATCTGGATGCTCAAGGGGGGGGGCCTTGCCTGGTTGCTCCGGCAAGAAAGAGGGGTCGTCTGACGGCTGCTCGTCCGGAGCGTAGTCGTACTCTGCTGCGTCCGCATCAGTCTCGAAGTCTACCGGAAAGAAGTAACGGAGGGGGGAACACAATAAATAACAGAGCAATCAAAGCATCACAAAGCATAACATGGCAATACGCGGTTCTAGGGGTGACCTAACGCAGGGATAGGTGATACCAGCGAAGGGGGAAAACAGCCGGGAAAGTATTCCCGGTGTTTTGCGTTTTCAGACAGACGGACCGAAGGGGAACGGTTGCATGTTCACTATGCTAGGGACGTGTGGCGGACGAACGGACTGCGTATTCGGATTCGTCTTGTCATTCTGAGCAACTTTCAT
Source organism: Thinopyrum elongatum (assembly GCA_011799875.1). Lineage (NCBI taxonomy): Eukaryota > Viridiplantae > Streptophyta > Magnoliopsida > Poales > Poaceae > Thinopyrum > Thinopyrum elongatum. The sequence continues at coordinate 284,891,567 of CM022300.1, forward strand.
GTAGAAAGTATTTTCATCTGAGCTACGGTTTATTTTATATTGAATTCTGAAGTTTTATTAAACATTTTGAATTATTTTAATACAGAAATCATTTACTGCATCAGCAATGATGTCATGCTGACATCAGTAGTCAACATGATAGTTGACTGGTCAATTTGACCAGTGGGTCCCACTGTCATAGACTAGTCTGACCTAATTATCTCATTAGCTACTAACTAGCTAATTAGGTTAACTAAGTTAATTAGTTTAAACTAACAGAGTTAATTAAGTTAATTAATTATTTAGTTAATTAATTAATTATTATTTAGTTAATTAATTAATTAATATTTATTTATTTTTATTTATTTATCTTTTTTTAAATACGTGCTGTGGGCGTGGGCCCCGGCTGTCATTGGCCCAGGCCACAAGAGGGCGCTGGGCAGCGGTTACGGGCGCGGGCGACGTGTCGACTGGACCCGGGCGCGCGCGGGCGGGCAGCGGCGAGCACCGACGGGCAGCGGAGGCGCGCGCGGCAGGCAGCCCATGAGCAGCAGCGGCGCGGCAAGAGCAGCAGCAGCGGAAGCAGGTGCGGCGAACAGCATCGAGCGGCGACGGCTCACAGGGGCCAACGGGAGGGCGCGGGCACACGTGGTGGGGGCACGTGCGCGGCCAGGCCACGACGGCCCACGCGCGGGGCGCGGCGAGTACGCTGGGGGGGAGGACGCGGCGATGCAAGCAAGCGAGGCGGAGCGGCATGGGGCTGCGGCGGTGAGGCGAGCAGGGAAGGCGCGGGAGCGGTCGGCCGTGGGCGAGGGGCAACAGCTGACAAGCGGGACGTGTGGGCGGGCAGTGTTCCGGCGTGGCCGGACGAGGCCCAGGCGGAGCGGACGCGGTGGTGCGGCGGGCGCAGTGGCGCAGCCGTGGGCCCGAGGGCAGGGGCCCGCGCGCGCGGCGAGGGCGGCCCCAGGGCGTGGTGGCCGTGGCGAGGCAGGACGCGAGTGCGTCGAAGCGCAGGAGGGGCGACCGGGCGCGGCTACGGCGGTCACACGAGGGGAGTGAGGGAGGCCGCGGTGAGCTCACCCCCGTTTGCAGGGGAACATCGGCGAGGCTCGGTGAGGACGGCATGGGGAGGAGGCGAGGACGAGGGCGACAGGTCGACGGCGGGGTGGCCGAGGCGGAGGCGTTCCGGGCGGCGGCGTGCGATGCCCTTCCCCATCCAGATCGGATCGGGGGAAAGGGTAGAGAGAGCGAGAGGGGGGGAGGGGTGTGAGTTGCTCGAGGGTTAGGGTTACGTGCTGGGTGGCCATATAGGCCAGGGAGGGGGGAGCTGGGCCGGCCAGCTAGGTCGAGTCCCAGTTGGGCCGTGGGGTTTTGTTTTCCTTTTTGTTTTCTTTTATTTATTCTTTTCTGTTTCAATTTTTATTTCGTATTTATTTTAGTTTTACAAAATATAAAAATAGTTCCTAAATTAGTGTTAACATTTAACCTACCGCCACAAAAAGTATAACCCCAAAATAAAATGGTTTAATATTTTTATAATTTATAAAAGGCATTTATTTAATTGTTTTACCTACTGTTTTAATTATTTCAGTGTATTTATTTATTTTATAAAAATGTGGTTTCTCCACCAATATTATTTAGGGATTATTTGCCACATGATGAACATTTTAGTTTTGATTTTCGAGTTTTTTAATCATTTGACTTTATTTTAAATTTGAATTTGAATTGTGATTGAATCAAAGTGAGATTAGCAACAGTAATGTGATGACATGGCACCATGAGCGTGTGGTTACTGTAGCTTAACTACCAGGGTGTTACAGTCTTCCATTGCCTTCTTTAATGGAAATTGAAATTTTATATTACCCCCTTTCATATCAATAATAGCACCTATGGTTCGTAGGAAAGGCCTACCAAGTATTATGGGACAAGACGGACTACAATCAATATCAAGCACAATGAAATTAAAGGGCACATAATTCCTATTTGTGGGAATAAGAACATCATTTAGTTTGCCCAAAGGTTTCTTAACAGTGGAATCCGCTAAGTGCAAATTAAGAGAACATTCATCCATATTGGTAAAACCTAGCACATCACATAACGATTTTGGTATTGTGGTAACACTAGCACCCAATTCACATAAAGCATTGCACTCATAATTTTTAATTTAACTTTAGTAGTGGGTTCCCACTCACCATATAATTTCCTCGGTATTGAAACCTCCAATTTTAGCTTTTCTTCTAAAGCTTTCATCATAGCTTCTACAATATGTTTAGTTAAAGCCTTATTTTCTTCGTAAGCATTGGGTGAATTTAGCATGGATTGCAACAAGGAAATACACTCAATTAAAGAAAAACTATCATAATTAAAATCCTTCAAATCCAACATAGTGGGCACATCACTATTTAAAGTTTTGACCTCTCCAAACCCATTTTTATCAATTTTTTCATTAAGATTTTCACCCTCCGAACAATGGGGACACCTTCTAGATAAACTCGACTCATCTTCAGTCCCCTTGTCACCAAGTTTTATATTACTAAACAAATATTCAATGGGTGAGACACCATTGATTTTAATATATTCATCATTGCAATGAAAAAAACCGGGCGAAATCGCTTTTTCTAAGAACTCTAGCTTAGCCCTCAACCTAGTGGTTCCTTATTTACTTCCATCCATGGAAACATAAAGAGCTTTAATGGATTCATTAATATCAAGCTTGGGTGGAAAAATTTAGATTTAAGATTTTCCACATCATGAACAATTCTATCCATGGTACTAGACATATCATCAAGTTTACTCAATTTTTCCTCTATCGTAGTATTGAAATTTTTTTGGCATTAATAAATTATTTAATATTACTTTCAATATCAGAGGGCATCCTATTATTCTTATAAGAATTACCATAGGAATTGCCATAATTATTAGACGCATTTCTAGGAAACGGCCTAGGATTGAAATTGCCTCTACAAGAATTACTATTGAAATTGTTTCGCTAGACAAAATTCACATCTACGAGATCATTATTTTGCTCAATCAAAGTAGACAATGGCACATCATTAGGATCAATATGATCACTCATACTACCAACCATATTCATAAGCGCATCTACTTTATCACTCAAAGTCTTAATTTCTTCAACATAATTCACTTTTTTAATAGTAGGACTTCTTTCAGTAAGCCATTGTGAATAATTTGTCATAATATTATAAAGAAATTTTGTAGCTTCTCCTAATGTGATTTCCATAAAGGTACCACCCGCGGTGGAATCTAAAAGATTTCTAGAAACAAAGTTCCATCCCGCACAAAAAAATGTATGATCATCCATAAACTTAAGCCATGAGCAGGGCAATTACTAATCATTAATTTCATCCTCTCCCATGATTGGGCAACATGTTAATGCTCATGTTTCTTAAAATTCATAATTTTATTTCTAAGAGAAATAATTTGTGCGGGAGGAAAATACTTGACAATAAAAGCATCCTTACACTTGTCCCAAGAATCAATACTATTTCGTGGCAAGGATGAAAACCAAGTTTTAGTGCAATCTCATAGTGAGAATGAAAATAATTTTAATTTGAAAATATCATTATGTACATCTTTTTTCTTTTGCATAGCACACAATTCAATGAAAGTGTTAAGATGGGATTCAACATCTTCATTAGGACTATGAGAAAATTGTACTGTCATGAAAAGATTTAGCAAAGCAGCATTAATATCACAAGACACCACACTAGTGGCGGAAGGATCAATTGGAGTACTAATAAAATCATTATTATTAGTATTGGAAACATCACACAACTTTGTATTTTCTTGAGACATCGTGACAAAGCAAGCAAACAAGCAAAAGGGCAAATGGAAAATATTTTTTTGTTTTTGTAAAAATGTTTTAAAAGTGGGGCAGATGAAAAAGAGAGGAAAATGGCAAATGAAAGTAAACACAGGAGATGACAGTTTATGTGATGGTACTTGATAGGTGTTGGTGATGTCTCCCACGCAACGACACCAGAAATTCTTCCTGCTTCTTGTGAGCTGCGTTGGGATTTCCCCGAAGAGGAGAGGACGATGAAGTACAATAGAGATAAGTATTTCCCTAAGTTAAGAAAGAAGGTTATCAGTCCAGTAGGAGAACCACGCAACACCTCGTGAACAGCACCTACACACAAAATAACAAATACTTGCACCCAACACAAACAAGGGGTTGTCAATCCCTTGGCGGTTAATTGCAAGGATCAAATCTCTTAGTGATAGATAGATAAACAAAAACACAAAATAAAATAAAAGTGCAACAAAGTAATTTTGGATTTTAATATATGATAAAGATAGAAGCGGGGGCCATAGTTTTCACTAGACGCTTCTCTATTGAACAAAAGCATATGGTGGGTAAACAAATTACTGTTGGGGAATTGATAGAAAAGCAAATAATTATGATGATATCCAAGGCAATGATCATGTATATATGCATCACGTCCAAGACAAGTAGACCGACTCCTACCTACATCTACTACTATTACTCCACACATCGACCGTTATCTAGCATGCATCTAGAGTATTAAGTTCATAAAGAACGGAGTAATGCCTTGAGCAAGAGGACATGATGTAGACAAAGTAAATCCAATCAATATGAATAAACCCCATCATTTTATCCTTAATGGCAATGATACAAATACGTGTCATGTCCCCTTCTGTCACTGGGATTTGGCACCGCAAGATCGAACCCATCACAAAGCACCTCTCCCATTGCAGGATAAATCAAAACCAAAGGGATAGATTGGAGAGAAATAGAAAGCTATAATAATCATGCATATTAGAGTTCAGAGAAGACTCAAATAATATTCATAGATAATCTGATCATAAACCCACAATTCATCGGATCCCAACAAACACACCGCAAAAAAAGGATTACATCGAATAAATCTCCAAGAACATCGAGGAGAACATTGTATTGAAGATCAAAGAGAGACAAGAAGCCATCTAGCTACTAGCTATGGAGCCGTAGGTCTATGGTAATCTACTAACATATCATCGAAAGGGCAGCAATGTTGATGTAGAGTCCCTTCGTGATTTATTCCCCCTCCGGCAGAGTGCCGGAATAGGACTCCAGATGGGATCTCGTGAGAACAAAACCTTGCGGCGGTGGAAAAAGTATTTTGGGTGGCTCTATGTTGGTTTCCTGATTTTTGAGAATTTATAGAGTTTGAATTAGGTCAAATGGAGGAATGAGAGGCCCACGAGGCACATGGGTGTGCCTACCCCCTGGGCACACCCATGTGGCTCATGGCCCACTCCTTCGTCTTTTGGCCTCCTCCTAAAGCTTCTAGTGTCTCTTATGTCTAGAAAAAATCGTCAAAAAGTTTCATGGCATTTGGGCTTCGTTTGGCACTTATTTCCTAGAAAACCAAAAATAGGCAAAAAACAGCAACTCACACTTGGCACTAAGTTAATAGGTTAGTTCCGGAAAATGATATATAATTGCATATAAAACATTCAAGATTGATACTATAATAGCATGGAACAATAAAAACTAATAGATCTCCCTCGATGATCTCAAGGAGTAGGAGATCCGTCGCCGGCCCGCCCTGCTAACGAGACTGGAGGACCACAAGGTGTCCCTGAAGGTCGCGGTAGATGCCTTCAACCGTCATGCCCCACCAAGGAAGGTGATACTTCTGGTTTCTCTTTGGGCAATGAGGGAGATCTATGTTTGTTTTTTATGTTCACAGCTTTGGCTAATGCAGAAGTTTGCGGGGTTTGCCACTCTACGGTCGCAACCCCCATTGCCTGGGCAGGTTTCTAAGCTTGGAGATGCAGGTACTCTTGCAGCCTGCGTTGGAGCACCCTCCTCCTCCCCGGAAGGGGGAAAAGGTCATCTCTTTAGCCCACAGTGAGGCGGCCAACGGGATGGCCGATGATAGCGCCGGGCAGGATAGTGATCCATCCTCCCCTTCAGGGGGAAAGATGAGGAGCCCACGACGGCATACCGCGGGAGCCCGCTTGTCCCCACTCGCTCCAAGGAGTACGCCAAGCAGGCAGTCCCCAAGGGTGGTTCTCCTATGACTGTGCTGGGGGTGCCCATGTTCTGCCGGCCTCACAGCAAATCAGGGTCTCCTCCCCAGTTGAAGGTGCCCCTGGCGCGGAAACTCGTGGAGCCTGCCAGTTATGCTTTTGCTAGCCTTGCAGCATTGTTGAGGTAGAGGAGTTCGCCGGGCTCTGATTCTGTCTTCTGCAGGGAGGTTGCAACCTCTGAGGCTCTGCCCTCCAACGCTGCAGAGACGACCATGCTAGGGCCGCTTGGCGACCATCAGATCATTCCACCGGAGATCACCCCACTTATCACTGGTAAGAATTTCCATGACTACTGCTTTTCTTGAGCTGCTTTTCACCCTTTTGCCTCGCGTTTGTCGTGCAGCCGTGGAGGTCGCCATCAGGCCCCTGTCGGGACCTCTGGCCAGTCTTGGCGCTGCGCAGACCTCCAGTGAGGTTGTCGCGCCAGAGGTCATGCTTCCTCGCGGGGGATGACAAGAGAGGCTGGCGGTATATAGCTTGTCTGCCGCCTCTGCAACCCCCTCGGCCTCTGCAGAGTTGGTTGCTGCAGTGATGGGTGTGAAGGATGCCCTGAACACCCAGCTAGACGGCTCGGCAGTCTTGTTGAGGCTAGCTGCCAGGTGATGGCCTGCAAGTGCACAGGGCTATGTAGCAATTTCATGATAAGTTAGTTTTTTCGATCCCACAGGGAGCGCATAGGATGGCACCACAATCGCTGCAGCCAAGTTATCACTAACACAACCACGCTCACACCCAAACTGGAGTTTGGAAATAACTCACTTAAGTAAGTTGCAAAGGAAAGGTAGAAAAAAGGAATTAAACTAAGCTAGAGAGAACGGAAAATAAATACTAAACTAAGTAGAAGAAATAAACTAAGAGAAGTATGTGATGTTTTAGATGAGATTGTTGGCATCTAGGTATGGCCTCGTTCGGTACGGGCGCGGAATGGAGTTAAGGTATTATGACTATGTCATGTTGTGACTAAGTCGGTACCTGCATCATAGGATACGGTGGTCTACTTCTGGTGGGCGGTCCCTCACATATCATTATCTCTCAAGACGTGCTGTTGAGATAACTCATTCATCATACTTCTTGTCCCATACCTGAGGCGGCTAACATAAAGATATTAAGGTCCTCGTGGTTTGAGGACCGGACGAAGGCACTAGGTTCTATGGACAGCCGTGCTCCTAGAATAATTGTGTTCCCCACAAGATATCCGCACTTGTCACGTCACAGATCAATCGGTTTGCACAACCATCTATATACACTGGTATAGTGAGCTGGTATACAAACGGTATTTAACCCCTTTACGCGACGGAATTTTAAACCATCGCCTAGCCAGTGTGTGCGATAGGGAGGTCCTTCCCACACGACACAGAAACCGTCGGGGATAGGGAGTAGCAATGCATATGGTTTTCATAACTAAGCGTATGCGTTGCCGCCATGTATTCCAAACACAAGTCTTCAGACAACTGTTTGAGTTATCTTGCATATCCCAAACGCTCCATCCTTGCTACTCGTTTGTGCTTGCATTACCATCGCAGTCGGTATTATGTGGTGCAACATTTACGATGCGCGCCATATCAGAAACAGTTCATGATTGTAAACCGTGTAGGATAAGGCGACTATCACAAACATTTAGTTTTCTCGCAAAGTTTGTGATATTTTCTGACATCACACATGCTTTGCAAACGGCAACTGTGTGCATGGTTACACACGTTTCTTCTTCATGAACCGTGTCGGATTATGATATATATCACACACGTTGTGCTTTATAGACTGTGTGCACCGTAATGACCTACAGAGCGGATTTTCACCCTAATTTAATTGATGCTATTTAAAATTGTATCGAATTTCAATTTGAAAGTAGGGTATAACTTCATTCATATCCATCAGGTTCAACAACCAATGCATTATTCGATCCATAGGTACATATGTTCAAGAATTACATCAAAAAAAGAATTACATAAGCACCAAATAAAGAATGATGAACCAGGGTTGTATACTTGTACTATTAAAGATGATAAAGAAAGAGGCGAAAGACATTCTGGTTGCTGAACAAGGTGAAGCGAAATGCCCCTATTGTGCTCTCCTCCATGCAGAAGGCACGCACGACTCTAGTCCAACCCCTTGTGATGGTCGGCCGACAATCACGTAGTTTGAGATGTAATCTGAGTAAACTGCTTCGGGAACCACTTCAAAGGAAAAAGATTCAGACATTGTCAACTAACACAACTCATTATGGGCAGTAAAAAGAAGGCTACAATGTTCTTACTTACCATGCTGCAGTTCATTGTTGTCTTGGATGAAGTGTAAACAAATAGTTTAATTGACATCTTTTAACTCTTTTTACTAACAATCTTTATCAGTTTCCCCACTTGATGGTAGTTCATGAATATCTCATTGCCCCATATGCAGAAAGGGCCAAAGCACGGATCTTTACCAATGACATATGTACCTAAAAGCACCAAGTTAATATTAGAAGCTAAACAGCAATTGCACAATGATGTAGTACAACACTCCCTCCGTCCCATTATATAAGATCTTATTACATCCAATAAACTCACATATTGGATGAATCAACATCTTATATTATGGGGCAGATGGAGTTTATTACATTGTTACAAATATTGGCCGATTAACTGCAGTTAACTACTGTTGTGTTGTTGTTGTTGTTGTTGTTGTTGTTGTTGTTGTTGTTGTTGTTGTTGTTGTTGTTGTTGTTGTTGTTGTTGTTGTTGTTGCTGCTGTTGCTGCTATTGTTGTTGTTGTTGTTGTTGTTGTTGTTGTTATGCTGCTGCTCTTCTATGTATATCTAGACATCATTAGAACATTAAGGTAACACTCTTCCTTGTTGCTATGTAGCCTAGGATTGCATATTTAGTCATTCAGTACAATGCATGTTGCTATGTAGCCTCAGATATATTAGATATGGCCCTAGTTAACCTACCGATAAATGGGTTGCAGATATATTCAGCGAAATGTCCAATTCGACGATTAATCCCTTATCAACCCCCCGGCCTATATGGTACCAGCTACCGATATCCTGAACAGTGAGTATATATAAGCAATGGGATGAAACTAACCTCGATGGAAAACAACAGTTGTTCCCAATATTGCCTTGTGTGAGTACATCTAAAGGCATGTTAAGCACAACAGGCTAAATATCAACCAAATATATCCATGGTAAACAACATAATCTCCAAATGATAGCTTCAGTGTCCAGGTTTAAGCATGCTAGTTAAGCAAAACAAGAAGTGGAAAGGTGTGTTAACTGCAACAGGCATAACATTTAAAAACAAGCAAATATAGTCATTCAAACTGGTATTGTGCAGGTCTAAAGTACACTAGTTATTGTTAAAAAACAGAAAGGCGTGTTAACTACAACATCCTTAATAGCAACAAAATATCATCATTCATAGTGGTATTGTTGAAACTGTTATTGATGAAATTGAACCGCACAGTATATAGTTGCACATATAGAGCATCACATTGTGAATAACTGAAATAAACAAGGCATAAGGCCATCTCTAGCCGATCCCCCAAAAGTTAAGGGAGTAAAACCCTTAGTGGAGTATATATACTCCATCAATTTTTGGCCATTTCTAGTCGATTCCCTAAACTTAACGGAGTAAAATTCAATTTACTCAAGTTCAAAGTAGGTTCGACCAAAAGTAGCATGCATTCAAACATAAACATAGATAGTTTTGCATAACCAAACATAAAACATAAATTGAAACTAAACTAAAATACTTTCGGTCAAAGTGGAGGTCGAGCCAATCCTTCCTCGTCGAGTACGGTGTGCCGCGAGCTGGGTCCAGGCCGGTACCATCGTCGGGGTCATTGGGGAAGACACTCCTCCACTCGTCGACGTAGATCTCCTTGTCCTCGCCGCCCACCTCGCCGGCCCCTCACCGTCATCCTCACTGCCTTTGACCTAGTCATCAGAGGAGAGGACGATAACTGCGCCGCCCTCCGCACCAGCAAAGATCATCCGCTCTGCCTCCACGAGCTCCAAGTGCTGCCGGCGGAGCTGTTGCACATAGGCCTCATCGACGGCCTTGGCCTCGAGGTGCTCCCTCTCCTTGCGGTCCTCCCACGCCATAGCCGAGCTCACCACCTTCAGCTCTGGTGGGACAAGGTCGATCAGACGTGTGCCTAAGGGGAAATTGAGCCTAGGTGCCGCGCCGTGGTAGCGGACCTGCCAGCTGTCGTACTCCATGGCCGCGAGCTCGGCCTTGTGGAAGCTACCGAGCCACCGGCGGGTGTGGGTCTCCTGGTTTGTAATCTCGGTGACCCACCTACCCCATAGCCGCTGCCGGACCCTGTGGTAGGACCTCATCGGCGGTCAGGCCCGAGGGAGGACGGGGAAGTCCTCGGAACAGTGAAAGGGCATGGCAGCAGGCGGATCGGGCGAACGGCGATGGCAACTCGATTAAGAGCCTGCGGAGGATGATGGGGACACCTCGGCGGCCACCTCGCCAACATCGGGCGAAGAGGCCACGATAAACCTCTTTTGGGCCATTCGCTCCTGAAGCTCCCCAGCAGACAGGTAGAGGTTGACGATGGAGGCAGCGCGGCTGCCGCGACGGCGGTGGCGGCAACACTAATGGTTTCGAGCGAGGGAGGGGTGGTGTGTGTCTGTGTGAGCGGAGGTTTTGGGGTGTGTGTGTGTTTGGAGGGGGGCCAAGGTGGTGTTTAAGGCAATACCGCGATTACTGAAAATTTTACTAGACGGGATTAAAATGGCGGGGCTAATGAAAATTTGGATCAAGGGATTGAAGCAGAGCGGGAGTAACATACGTCGCACACGGTCCACACATACTAATCTAGTGCTACCAAATAGAAACAATCTCTAGGCAAGCAAATATTTTTGAGATTGCAAGGGATGAAGGCGAGAGTAAAATGGCAGGGCTACTGAAAATTTGGATTAAGGGATTGAAGAGAGCGAGAGTAACAGACATCGCACACGGTCCACACATACTAATCGTGTGCTATCAAACAGAAAAACCTTCCAGGTGGTAGATATTTTCGAGATTGCGAGGTAGTAGATATTTTCGGGAGCGGGAGGGAAGCCTTGTGAATCCCAATCTACTGTGCTGATGTGAGTGACAGGGGCACGGGCGTGGCACGCAGGTAGTATGAGGGAACCGTGTGTGTTGCATCCGCCATCGCAGACGGTTGCTGCATCCAACTCGTCTGTTGTTTATAAATTTGGCAAAAAAATAATGGAGAAAGGGTCAGAACACGAACACACTTGCATGTGGACAAAATATATGCATGAAAAGGGTGGTTTGATGTTCAAATACCCAATGCACAACTTTGATGTGGCACCTGTCGCACAAAGCGCACAATATTGCTAGTCCACCACCCCCTATGTCGGTGTACACAAACAGGGGGATTTGTTTCCCCCGACTTGTGCACAGACATGCAGGGCCTCTAGGCGAACTGCCCTTGCCGGGCATATTAAAACCCAAGAAGAACAAGATAGCAGAAGGACACCTTGGGAAGGCCTACCTTTCCGGGCAGGAGAGCCTGGCCAGGTCGAGGCCACACCAAAGGACAAGTTCAGTTCGCCCCGGCAGGGTTGCCGGGACCGCCAAGGCCAGGACCCGCCAAGCTCCTTTGCTGGGGAACCTTCACCAAGATGCCACCTCTCCACCTCATCGCACCCAGATCGTTAATTAGTGCGGTGTCAAGATATCAAGCGACCATGTGGATCCTATCAGGCACGTGGCAGCATGATAAAGAAGAGATTAGCTTTATTGACACCCGTCGAAAGGACGTGTCATGCTAATAAGAAGAGGCAGAAAAGCGGCGCGACAGGCTTGCCGGGCTTCAACCTCGGCATGACACCTAGTAGTGCATTTAATGCACTCTGTCCTAACTGCCAGAGTTAGGTATGATAGCACTGTTAGCTATCTAATCACATTCAAATGACTGGTTTGCCATTGTGGTCGCCCCTTCAGCTATAAAAGGAGGCCCGAGGCAAAGGGTTTGAACTTTTCGACCCCCCACACTTGTACGCACATAGTTGCATTCCCCATGGCATCCTTGCCGGGCTAGTGCACCTCGTGTCTTCGCCTTCCTCAAGTTCAATCCACCATAGCAGGAGTAGGGTTTAATGCTGCAAAGTGGCCCGAACCTAGGTAAAGAGAGCTGTCCATTGCCATGTTGTCCCCTGATGCTTCTGCTCTTTGTGCAATGTGGCAGTCCCCTTGCCGAACCACAAAGGGGCACCCATGCCCCATAGGTGATCGTGCTTCCACACCGACATCTTTGGCACGCTAGGTAGGGGGCGTCGTTTGTGCGAACCTGAAATAGTAGCCAGCACGGTGGTCTTCATCATCAATAGCTCCCAAGAGGAGAAGAGCAGAGCGGCGGCGCCATTCCCTGTTTCATCAGTGCCCCCGCCTGCGGCTACAAGCGCTATGGTTGCCGAGGCCGCGGTGGATGAGTTGGACACCATGGGCGGCGCATCCGTCATAAGAAGTGTTGTTATCGCTCCTGCCGCGACCTCCTTCGTGCGTAGGACGCACCGGCGGCGATGCGGAGATGGAGGATCTGGTCGTTGATAAGCTGCACCTGGCAATGCCGACGCTCTTTCCGTGGAAATGAACGTTCGGGTAAGCCATGGACCACGGCGAGTCCATCGGGTCTCCGCCCCCATTCCTCGGAGCAGCATTGCTACGGAAAAGAATTGCAGTAGGGCTTATTCCCATCCCGCCCCGGCAAGTCTTACCACACGTGGCTGTGCGTCGCAACCATGTTGAGTGCAGATTGAGCATTACCTTCTGTGTGTGAGGCTTCCAGGGAAGAGGAGGACTCGCGCCCCTCGCGACAACAACAGTTAACAGATTAAGAAAAGATAAGTTGCAGAACCCTCTTCCGGTTTCGAGGTTCTTTTGGTGTATCCTTTGCGACTCCTTTGGTTTAGACCCTAGTGTTCTGTATGGGATATCCGTAACGCGAAGGGACTCTTCTGTTGTCGCTTGCGTCCTCGTCTATTTCGAGTCTGCTCAACAGACCAGGCAGCCGCATTGATAACATCAAAGGGTAACTTGCCGGTGGCGCCTATGCTTGCAAGAGTGCTAAGGGCCCGTCCCCACGGCAGTATAGCTAGTGTTTGCCCTGGCAGGCTCCCAGCATGCGTAGGATTTGCAATCATACAAGAACGATGGGCAAGATAAACTTAAAGGATAGCATTGGTCCAGACAACTACTTAAGAGTACTATTACATCATAGGAAGTAGCAAGATCTAACATAAGGCCGAAATATGTCTTTTTGTTTGGCAGCATCCTAGTGAACGGAGCAAGAGAAGCTAGTCCCATCGGCCTCCTTGGACCCGAGGCACTCGAAGAGCTTTGTCGGCCAAGGGCCCGACAACTTGAGCGGCAGCAGAGGTGTCCGTCCCGCAGGCAGCCTCTTGAAAGCATCGGAGAGGTCGACGTCAGGATGGCGCTGCACATAATTAACAAGAAGGGTGAAGATGGCGTCCCTGGCAAATTTCTCAGACTCACTGGCGAAGCAAGCTGATCTGTCGTCTTCATACATCTTCAGCCCTTCAATGAGACCCTCGAAGAAATGTGTCAGTTTGACGCTCGGGGCCTCATGCTCATTGACGGAGAAGGTCCAGCTCTTCATATTCATCTTGGCAATCTAGGAGGAGATACGCTCAGCTATATTCACCAGGCTCTTCGACCAGAGGTCGTATAGTTTGACCTGGTCCTTGAGTTTGAGCTCAGCGTCCTTCTGAAGAGTGCTAGCAGTATTGACTTTTCCATCAGGATCCTCTCCCTGTCCTTGGCGCACTTGAGATCCTTTTCCAAGGTGGCAAGCTTAGCATTCAAATCCTCAAGGGTGCTGGAAGCAGTTTTCAGGTCCTGGTCCTTGGATGTAAGCAGCAATTGCAGCCCCTCTAGCATGGTGGCTGCCTTCCACGCTTCTTCCCGGAGGGCCTCCACCTCTTTCTTGTTCCCGGCAAGCTCTTCCTCCAGTTTCCCCATTCGGGCCACAAGCTCTGTCTTGACTTCGGAGATTGCAGAAAGGCTGTCGCAGACCTCCTTACGTTTGGCTGCCGCATATTGAGCCTGCGAGACGATAGCCGTTTTGTCGCTGTCCTCCAGGTCCTTGGTGCGCTGCTGAACAAGGTTTTCTAGACCATCATCTTTGGCACGGAGGGCGTCGGCCAGGGCCTGCTCGCAAGTGGCAATATCTCTGGCTTGGGCATTGAGCTGTGTCTCGTGCTCTGTCAGCCTGGCATCACGAGTTCTTGCTCTCTCGGCGGCGGCCGTCATCTTCTCCTCTTGGGCCCTAAGCTCGCTGGATTGAGCATTATACCAAGAGCGCAGTTCTTCTGCCTTATCTTTCAGTTGTTGGGTGGCTGCGTTCTGGGCCCTGTGCTCTTCCTGGACTGCCTGCCGCCTTCGGCCATACCCCTCCTGCGCTTCCTTAAGGCCGACAGCCACCGTCTCTAGAAAGACCAAATCCTTGGAGCTGTCACTGGGGTCGCTCGCTTCCTTGGTCCTCTAGGTCAAGGGAGCCAGTATGTGGCTGATTTCCTCATCAAAGTTTACCCCAGCAAGGGCTGACGAGCTGGGGGCTGTCGGAGTGGGATGAGCCACTATCATTGCCAAGCTGCTTGCGGGGAAAGTCGCCCTCAAATTTGAAGCGTCACTCTGAAGGGGCGCTTTTTCCTCAACTTCCATGATGGGGCTGATCGTGCTGCCAGGGATTCCCTCTTCTCCCTTTGGGGTTTCCTGGACATCATTGGGGGCCTCGGCATGACCTTCTTCAGTGGCAATCTTGAGGGCCTCAGCAGCACCATCCTTCCCTATATCAGCCACCTCTTCCAAAAGCTCCTTCTCTTCAAACCCGGGGGCTGCAGGAGGATGGAAACAAGAATAGTGCAAGGATCAGAAACTAGAACCAAGGGTCAAGGAAGCAGAAAGTTCTTGGTGCGGGCTCAAAGGCGAATGGGTTACCTGTCGGCGGTTGGTGAGAGGAAACTTCTCCTTCCCTCGAAGTATCTGTTGCTGGCGGGCGTCTGGCATTCTCTCCCTCCAATGGAGTGGCCTCAACACGGGCAGACCCGGAAGAAGGAGCCGTTGCCGGAGACCCCCCCCCCCTCCTTTGCTGTCGCTTGCAGAAGGAGCTGAAGTGGTCACCGCTTGCTGCCGGACTTCCGTCTGGGGGCTACCGCCAATTTCCTTGGCGGGCGACAAGAGAACTTCAACATGGCCACCAGCAGACAGGGTATGACCCATGCCTTCGCGCAAGGGACTGGCCCGGGGGCTGGGTACGAGGTCATCCCTGGCATCGCTTGCCGGTTCAGCACCTAACACCGATCCTAGCTCCTTCATCATCGTCTTGGCCCGCTTGGCCCGTTGGCCCAGAACTCTTCATCCCTGTTAAGGCAAACATCACGAGATCAGCTGAAAATCAAAAGAAAAAGTGACTAGAATCAAGGAAAGCAAATGATCATCCTCACTCTGGGTCATCAAGCATGGCATCACCTCATATACCAAGGGCGGGGCTGATTCCTTGGCCCTTTAAGTGGCGGTGGGGTCATGCTCGCCGCTAGAACTGGACTTGATGGGGCGTGGGATCAACACCCTTCACCACCCACTGCCAGGAAGGTGGAGTCCGAACCGGAACAAGGCGGGCCGAGTGGCGGCACACAATGTCCTCCTTGCTACTCTTGGTAGTCGTCTTCTTCACCTTTGGCCCAGCCCATGACGAAGATGGTACCACTGGTTCTTGGCTCCCCCTCTTGCGGAGCCGACGCTTCTGCACTGGGGCTTGGGGGCCCGCTTCGAGTCCCTCCTCTTCTTTTTGCGCTTCGGCCCCCTCTGTCTTGGCAGTCTCAACCCCGGCAGCATCGGTCTCGGCAGCCTCGGTCTCGGTAGTCTCGGACCCGGCAGCTCCTGTCCCGGTAGCCGCGGCTCCTAGTGCCTCAAGCTCGGCGATCTTCATCAACACACTCCTCCTCCGAGGATTTTCCTTCATCATCATCACCAGCTGCCGCAGGAGCCTTGAGCCTTCGGGTTTCCTCAAGCCTGCTCCGGATGTACTTCTGCTCCTCCTCAGTGGCGCCCTTGGTGAAATTCGTCTCCTTCCTAGTGGCTCTCTCCTCTAAGCTAGAGGCCTAGTTCATCTCATCCTCCAAGGTGGGCAGCTCCCAGTCTGCCCTGACTCCATTGGCATTGCAGTCTGGCATCCACTTGAGGATCTGGTCCAATGCAGAGTTGATGTGCAATGGAACAATCCTTGCTGGCAAATGGAAGGTTCTGGCCATGTGGAAGAGTTCCTCCCATAGCCAGGCATGACTAAAGACTATCAGATTGTTGGCAACACCAGGATACAGCTGCATCCAGTCCGCGGCGTTCTTGTACCCCCAAGCGAAGCGATCCCATTGCTGCAACGGAGGAATGCGACGCTGGAGGAAATCTGCCCCCACATGTTCAATGGTGAGCCCGGCAGCCTTAAGGCGGGCAACCCTATTCAGCGCGGTGTGAAGTCTCTCGCCAGTTTCTCTCAGGTCGCTCCAATCCTTCCCGCGCACCACGCACTTGGTCCACGGTAGGCAGAACGGAGATGCTTCTGGGTCCTTGATCCAGCACCAATCCCCTCTCCACTCCTCCCACTTGCCACGCAGTTACCCTCCAAGGTAATCCCAATCTTCTCTCTTCCCCATGAAATCCATGATATGTTTCGCGAAAGGGATTTATCCTCGATGCGAGGGATGTAAAAGTGGCGGAATAGATCCACATTGGGGGCGACTCCGATAAAATTTTCGCAAAAATGGGGAAACACCACCATGCACGTCATTGCGTTGGGCGTGAAATCCAGCAAGCGAAATCCAAAAGTGTGAATCATGGCGCTGAAGAAACAAGAGAAAGGGGGAGAAAGCCCGCAGTAAAAATAGGCGTAGAAGAATGGATATGAGTCATTCGGAACCTTGGATCCATCAGGGATGACAACTGGTTCTCCATCTCCCTTGGTTCACCTCCCCCACATATAGGCATATCTCTGGATCAAAGTGTTACCATCTAGGTTTGACGGTGAGAAAACCACATTCTCTTGCCGCCGCTGGACCAAAGCTTCCGCCTCCTTCTTCTTCTTCTCTGCCCTCTGGTCTTCTGGCTTGGCCTCTTGCTTTCCCTTCACGGCACTCTTCTTGCGCCCCATTTCCTATGGGCGGCGAGGAGGGGAAGATCTGGAGGAGGGGGAAAAGGGAATGGCGGCGGAGGCAGTTTCCGTCAAGAGTAAGAAGACGAAGAGAGAGGGGTGAAAGGTGTGAATGAGCAGCGCTCCTTCGCGTCTGCCCTGTTTTGTTGGGACCACGCGAGGGGGGGGGGTTGGCTCTCCACTATTCCCCTACAAAAACCGCCTTTTTACAGGCGTGCTCCCCCAATAACCACTTCAAAACCATGATTGCACAACCTGCAGTAACTGCGCGGGACGGACGTGCGATTGACGGGACAGTAAAATCATGACACGTGGGCAGAGGATTTCTGCCGCGTGTCTGTGCACTCCTTGGGGCCTAACCCAACGCACCCGCGGAGTGTTTTGGCTCAAGCCCGGGGGATACTGTCGGTGTACACAAATAGGGATATTTGTTTCCCCTGACTCGTGCATAGACAGGCAGGGCCTCTAGGCGAACTGCCCTTGCCGGGCATATTTAAACCCAAGAAGAACAAGATAGCAGAAGGCCACCTTGGGAAGGCCTCCCTTGCTAGGCAGTAGAGGCTGGCCAGGTCGAGGCCGCACCTAAGGACAAGTCCAGTTCGCCCCGGCAGGGTTGCCGGGACCGCCAAGGCCAGGACCCGCCAAGCTCCTTTGCCGGGGAACCTTCACCAAGACGCCACCACTCCACCTCATCGCACCCAGATCGTTAATCAGTGCGGTGTCAAGATATCAAGCGACCAGGTGGATCCTGTCAGGCACCTGGCAGCATGATAAAGAAGAGACTAGCTTTATTGACACATGTCCAGAGGACGTGTCACGCTAATAAGAAAAGGCAGATAAGCGGCGCGGCACGCTTGTCGGGCTTCAACCTCAGCACGACACCCAGCAATGCATTTAATGCACTTTGTCCTAACTACCAGAGTTAGTTATGATAGCACTGTTAGCTATGTAATTACATTCAAATGACTGTTTTGCCATTGTGGTTGCCCCTTCATCTATAAAAGGAGGCCCGAGGCAACCTAGCAAAGGGTTCGAACTTTTCGACCCCCCACACTTGAACACGCGTAGCTGCATTCCCCCAGGCATCCTTGCCGTGCTAGTGCACCTCGTGGCTTCGCCTTCCTCAAGTTTAATGCACCATAGTAGGGGTAGGGTTTTACGCTGCAAAGCGGCCCGAATGTGGGTAAAGAGAGTTGTCCATCATCGTGTTGTTCCTTGTTGCTTCTGCTCTTTGTGCAACGCGGCCGTCCCCTTGTCTAATGACAAAGGGGCACCCATGCCCCATAGGTGATCGTGCTTCCACGGCGACACCCTATGAACCCCACTTCATGTCGGCGGTAAGGTAATCCTGGCTATGTACGCATGCCCCCAAATAGCTAGGTCTGAAATCACACCCTACCGTAACCCAAAACCACCTGCGGGTGACCCTACTAGCTATATTTATGAAAAGGGTGTGGTGTTATATTTAAAGACCCAATTCACAATTTTGATGTGGCACGGAGGTTGCAGGAAGTGCGAAGTAGTCCCCCCCACACACACACATTGAGTCGGTGGGAGAGGGCATCTCACCAAGACGTACCGTAACACAGACCAAGCAGAATCCAACTTGGTCGTATAACCATTCTCGTTGTTGGTCAAAGTGATGGACGTCCACACGGCCCCGCAAAATGGGCTAGCTTGTCGCCGATAACCACGCGAGGGAGTGCTTGAAGACAAAACCATTGTGTGCATGTGGCCCAAACATATCTATATGGAAGTGGTGTGCGGTGTTTGAATACCCAATGTATAAATTTGATGTGCCACCGTGCTTTGGAACCGTAAAATCCCCACACTGAGCGAGGGTTCACGACGCGTAGCATGTGCTCAAACTTAGTTAGGCCAGGAATCTCACCATGATCGACCTACAATACAGTAACACGAACCAAATAAGAAGAATCCACCCTAGTAACATTTCTCGTTGTCGGTCAAAATGATGGACGTCCACGCGGACCCACGAATAAATAGGTTTGCCGCCAATAACCAAGCGAGAGTGAGAGTGTCCAAAGACAACCATTGCATGCATCTGTCCAAAACATATTTATGGAGGTGCGTGATGCATGCATATGTTCGAATACCCAATGCACAACATTGATGTGGTGCATGCGTTGAAAATCGCACAGTTCCCACACACAACAAGTTTATGACGTGTCGTGTGCTCGCCCCTCCCTCTTCGATCCTGCGGGATGGATCATGTGTACACATGCGCTATTATGTAATCTCACATCATGACCTATCCCGTGAGACAAACAAAAAATTAATCCCCTCCTAAGTGAAATTAACCTCTCTCACTGTCGGTCGAAGTGATGGACCAAGTGGGCCCACAGATGGAAGCATCACCGATAACTGCGTGAGTGAGTGCTAGAAGACAACCACCATCGCTTGCACGTGTGCCAAACATATATGTATGGAGGTGTGTGGTTGTGATGTTTTGAATACCTAATGCACAACTTTGATGTGGCATCTGCCTCGAAATCTGTATAGTCCCCACACGCAGTGAAGTTCATGATGCCTAGTATATATATCGTAGTCCCACCCCCCCTTCGACGCATACTATATACTCCTACATACCATAACACAGCCTGAAAGGAATTAATCCTCCTTGTTCGTCAAACTAACCTCTCTCGTTGGGTCAAAGTGATGGACGACGACCTCGCGGGCCCACGGGAGTGAAGCGTATGTCACGCACGAGTGAGCGTCCTATATAGGACAACCACTGTCTGCATGTGGCCCAAAGAGGTGTTTGTGTGATGTTTGAATACGCAATGCACAACTTTGATGTGGCACCTACCTCGGAAACCAAAAATTCCCCATAGAGCGAGGTTCATGACGTGTCGTATGTGCTTCCCCCCCTTCGACGCGTGGTATATAATCCTACCATAACACAAACCAAAAAGAATCACCCATGATGGTCAAATTAACCTCTCTCGTTGGGTCAAAGTGATGGAGGACAATCTCGCGGGCCCACAGATGGAAGCGCCGCACACAAGTGAGTTCCTATAGGGCAACCACCGCCTGCATGGTGTTGTGTGATATTTGAATACCAATGCACAACTTTGATGTGGCACCTGCATCGGGAACCAGAAAGTCCCCACATGGAGCGAGGTTCATGACGCATAGAATATGTTGCCCCCCTCTTTGATGTGTACTACATACTCCTACTGTGCAAATGTACCATCAACCAAAAAAGAACCATCCTTGTTGGTCAAATTAATCTCTCTCTCGCTGTAGGTTCAACTAATAGACGACGACCTCATTGGCCCACAGAGAGCGTCACATGCGAGTGAGTGTTATAGGACAACCACCACGTGCATGTGCCCCAAGGAGGAGTTGTGTGATGTTTGGATACCCAATGCACAACTTTGATGTGGCACATGCTTCGCAAACCGGAAACACACTACACAGAGGTTCACGACGCGTAGCACCCCTCACTTCGAGCCGGTGGGAGGGACTCATGTGTACGCACGTGCCTGAACTTTGATATGGAATCTCACCATGATCCACACCGTAACACAGGCCAAGATGAACCCACCTCTAGGCAAATGCCTCTCGTTGTCGGTGGAAACTGATAACCTTCACGGGCTAACGAATGGGCACATTGCTGATAACCACACGAGGGAGTATCCGAGGACCATAAATGCATGCATGTGGCCCGAACATGTATGTATGAAAGGGCCGTGTAATGTTTTAAATAACCAATTCATGACTTTGATGTGGCATATATGAATCACAAAATGATCAATTCCACACGGAGGCTCACGACACGTAGTGTACTGCAAGACCCCCCCCCCACACACACACACACAAATCCCGCACCACCACTGCCACTTTGAGGCATGTCAAACTTTTTCTGCAGTGAACATGTGACCAAAGGAGGGTCATGTTAAAATTTGAAAAAATACAGAGATCATACGACTGTTTGTATACATTGATTGTTTCCTAGGAATTTATTGTGCAAATATCAAATTTGAGCTAGATGTGCACCAAAATGGATTGGAAAATCATATGTGTGTCCCTGGGTGCATGTTTCCCCATGCAAGAAATTTCAAAATATTGAGAATCTTGATTTTTAAAATTCAGTAAATCCAAAACTTAGTTGAAATTCATGAAACTTATCGTGGTGTCATATGGACACCAGTAGACTGTGATAATGTATTTTTCCGTCAAATTTGAGACAAGTTTTGATATAATCTTCTAACAAACGAGAGATTGTTAATAATTGGCAACCAATATCGCAAATGGATTATTTATTCAAACCATGGGCGTTAGGCCAACAATGTATATGTGCCATGCTTGGGTTAAGAAATAAAGCGGTGGAATTAATCATCAAAAAAGAAAAACAATATACGTGCCGCCACGCGCCCATGTGCCACGCGAGCATGCGTGAGTTGACGGGACACATGCGAGTAGTCCGCCGCGTAGGCATACTGGGAGGCATCCGTGCAGGTGTGTGAATTGACCGGAGGCTTGTTCACTGCACAATGTCACTGAGAGGCGTGCGAGTAGTTGTGTGAAATGATGGTAGGCATGCCAGAAGTCCGCTGCACAGGCTCACTGTGAGGCGAGCCAGCCTTTGACTGCCGCCCACCTCGCTCTCACTGCTCCATTTTAATGGCGCGCTCGAGCCGCTGGTCATAATAGGCAGCCGCACCCTCCGTCCACAGTGGTCACCACCATCTGGAGTGTGTGAGGATGCCACCGAAGCACACCATCGGAGGGAGTGGTGAAGCTGGGGCTGGTGAAGCACCCGCGCAACACGTGAAGCTGGGCACAGAGGTTGCCATCGCCGCCGACAAGGTCTCGCGCGGGCATCAGAATGACCTTGACTTTGTCGGCACCGTCGTGCCTCCCCAGCCAGAGCCGGATGTCCACATCAACTCCGGCAACGACTTTGACTTCGACAGAAAATCGATTAGTCATCTATACCCATTTGTGCGGCAAACATATCATGTGTTTTCTCTGGTTACTTCTGGCCCCCCCTCCAATTGTTTTAGAATACAAATCCTATGGTTATGTTCTCTTAGTCGATGAAATTAGAGTAAGATCCATTAGATGCGTGGAGTGTATTGATTGTTTGAATGGTATCCGTCTAGGGTTAGTAATTAATTGTTTGTTCTATACAAATGATTTTTGCTAATAATCTGACTAGGGTTAGCGTTCGTGCTAATAATTCATAGCCAGATCTTGAGAATTGATTTTGAATGTCCTACATATGCGTTTGTGCATTTTTTTCTTTCCAGATCTTCATAATTGATTTTGAATGTCCTACGTGTATGTTTCTGCCATTTTTTACAGATTGGTATGTACAAAGATGAGGCTCCGGCCAGTGGCACCGCCGGTTGTAGATCCTATGCCCGGCAGCGCGGGCAGAAGCGGCCACGGCCCCTGGACTGAGGAACCCGTATAATCTCCGGCGGACCGCATCAGCGATCTCCCGGATGCTATCCTTGGGGATAACATCTCTCTTCTCCCCACCAAGGATGCCTGCCGCACACAAGTCCTCGCATCTCGATGGTGCACTCAGTGTCGCGCCACGCCTCTTAATCTCGAATGTTGTCAGCTATCTGTCGATGATGATTCTGAACTCCCCAGAGCCATCATCTCCTCCCACCAGGGCTCCATTCAACGCATCTACATCCCGGCATGCTACCTGCTAGACATACCCTGCTCGGTGGGCGTCTGGCTGTGTCGGTGTACACAAAAAGGGGTGTTTGTTTTCCACTGACTTGTGCATAGACGTGTACGGCCTCTGGGACAAACTGACCCTGCCGGGCACATTAAGCTTAAGAATAACAAGATCCAAGGTGGCCAGAGGACTACCTGGGAGGGTCTCCCTTGCCAGGCAGGCAAGCTCGGCAGGGTCGAGACTACGGCTAGAGATCAAACCCCAAAGCCGCTCCAACAAGGTTCCCGGGGCTTCCAAGAATCCAAGACATGAGCCCGGCAGGATCCGTGCCAGAAGGCCTCGGCCAAGATGCCACCGCTCCACCTCATCACACACAAGTCATTAATCGATGCGGTGTCGAGCTCTCAAGTGGCTAGGTGGATCCTGTTAGGTACGTGGCAACCTACAGGAGAAGAGATTAGCTTTATTGACACCCGTCTAGATGGCGTGTCACGCTAATAAGGAGAGGAAGGATAAGCGGCGTGGCAGGCTTGTCGGGCTTCAACATCAGCATGACACCTAGTAGTGCATTTAATGCACTTTGTCCTAACTGCCAGAGTTAGGTATGATAGCACTGTTAGCTATCTAATCATACTAAAATGACTGTTTTGCCACTATGGTCGCCCCTTAACCTATAAAAGAAGGCCCGAGGCAACCTAGCAAAGGGTTCGAAAGCTTGATCCCCCAACACTTGTACGCGTGTAGCTGCTCCCCCAAGGCGCACTTGCCAGGCTTGAGCACTATGCGCCTTCGTGTTCCTCCAAATCAATCCACCATAGCAGGAGTAGGGTTTTACACAGCAAAGCGACCCAAACCTAGGTAAAAGAGAGTTATCCACCGTCGCGCTACCCTGCTGTTTCTGCTCTTTGTGTGATGTGACCATCCCCTTGCCTAACCACAAAGGGGCAGCCCTACCCCATAGGTGATCGTGCTTCCACACCGACAGGCTGACATCCCGTCAATTCAAAAAACTCCAGCAGCTTGAGTTCTACCAGTACTACGAAAATAGGTTACCACCAACCGCTGTATATGTGCCCTCACCACCGATGTCCATCTCATGGTTTTCCTCCTCTCTCCACACCGCCACCTTGACCTGGTGCCATCTACCAGACAATCAGGTACAAATGCTTTGACTCCCGCTGCTAAAAAAACTTGCGCCTATGTTGGTTGATCTGTCGGAGGCCTCACTGCACAGCATCATCCACTCTACCTGCCCTACCCTAGAGCGCTTGTTTTTGGAAAAGGAATCCATATACCTTGCCTCAAAATAAAGTCGCGTCACCTTGTAAGCATTGGAATTTGTTTTTAAGGATAGGAGCTCACGAAGATGCCCCTTCATTTCAAAGGTTGCTCCTTGATTGTTGTTATGCACCTTGGCAAATAACTATGATCTCTATGCCTAAACTGGAGACCTTGGGTGCAATTAGTGATCCGTTTAAATCGTTCAAGATGGTGTTTGGCTCCACACTTATTCAGATATTGTATATTATCCATGTACACTTTTGTAATCTGCATTTTTCATTTATGCGCATAAGTTAAATATCATCTTGGAGTACACGTTCAGTGCTAATATTATGTTCTATGCTGAATGAAGAGCTTGTCCATGGATAGCCTATCAGTGATGCTGGATTCTGTCATGACCTTATATATTAGTATGTGGTCTCTTGATCTGAACACGAGTATTGGCTTGCTGTGATGCTTTCCATGTCTGGAGAATTTGTATATAAAGTTGATGATTTCACGCACATTGATAGCCCATATATAATGTACTATAATTAACCATTCAGTTGTTGCTCCTTCGACATACTCTAGTTTAGACATTAACAATTTTTAATCTTCATGTCTATTTAGGTACTAGCACTTGGAGAAACAGGTATAACCAATCGATAGCTGAGGAAGCACAAGGATTTTCTCAGATCTCATGAGACATTCGTTTGACGACAATAACGGTGGAAGGATATGCATCCAACCATGCAAACACTAGCTTTGTCACATTCTTCATGTTGAATGCAAGGGCACTATTGTCCGTGAGGATTAAGTTTCTTGACAAAAACTTATTCACGGGTGGACATGTTGAACAGCATAAAAAGAAGTTTCAGGTGGACCTAAGGGCTTTTGAACGTGCTCGGCTTCTATTTACAACAACTTGTCGTCATCATGGACCAGTAGAATTTTTGTACCGAGATCTTGATTTTATGGATCAGACCGATCCATTTGATTGTGACTGCCGAAACCTTTGGTGTAGTTAGATGTTATTGCCATGTTCAATCTGGGTTTTGTCTAAACCTGATGAACAGTTTATCCTTGTGCTTTTGGACCGTTTGTAAGCTTGAGTTAGATATTGTTACCCGTTTCAACTGGGCTTTGACCCATATTTTCTTTCATACTGCCAATGGCTTGCCATTTCTTTAATTAAGACATAAATATTATAAGCAATCGCAACATAGGGAAAGAACATCACTCTTGTGGGATCCTTGAGATCATTGTTCATTACAGAACCCCCAAGTTCTTAGCGCCCGCCAGCACCCACAAACTTATTTTCAGCTAGCACACCAAATGGGCTGTAATTCTTAATAAGAAAAGCTGCATGGTAGTGACAAATTTGGATTCTGACATTTGGTACCGACGAGGAAAAAGCCTATCCAAGGCGGTGTCGACTCGACAGTAAACATTTTGAAACCTCATTTTAAAATTACTGTAAATCCAAAACTCACCTGAAAATCATGAAACTTGGCATGGTTATGACATGGTACCAACATGCTGTGGTAAAAAGTTAGTCCAATTTGGGAAAAGTTTTGGTATAAACTTCTTACAAACCGGAGCTTCTCTCAAGAAGCCTCATTGTTCCGAGAGGGAACTTGTCACCTATGTGTGCGAAACGACAAATGCTGTCTCTTCCCGCCTTCATTTATTTTACAGAGGCAACATGCAACTATAGGAGCATCATCCTAAAAATATGAAATTATTCAGGGTTCGTTTTGCTTTTTTATACATTATTTGAGTTTTCTAGGCATTTTCGAACATACTTTGGTATGTGAAAAGGTCATGTGTGTACTAGCCACCTATGTAATTGGATGTTCAATTTGTTTATGGAATCAAGTCCTTATAGGTTATAAGTACATATATTGTTTTTCTGTTTGCAATGACATCGCACACGAACAATACTAGGGAACCCGTCGGTAATGAATTCATCAATCGCTGACCATTGTATACCAGCAAGCGTTTGCCCACAACACACACGGCTTATTAGCAGAAATCATTCCATTGCAAACCTATTGGCCACATATCACACAGATCTTGTTAAGTTGAACCGTTTCTGTCGTGTTGCCTCATCGCAAATAGTTCATCAGAGTGAACTATATGCCGTCTGTTGCACACACCTTGATCTTCCCGACCGTTTCTGTTGTGTTGCCTAATCACAAACATTTCATCCGGGTGAACTATATGCCACATATCGCACACATCTTCATGTGGCCGACCGTTTCTGTTGTTATGCTCATCGCAAATAGTTCATTCGCGTGAACTGTATGCCACGCACCGCACATGCAACTATAACCTGAATCATTTTTTATGTCTCCGCCATCGCAAACATTTTGTATCTTTTTTGACGATTTTATTACATCATCCTTTACAATTAGTGCATGGCACACAGTTTCTCGAAGGGTCTCTGATTGTAGCGTCGCGTTAGTAGCATCCTGCAGTAGTGATACTTCATGTTTGGCCTAGGGAGTTGGATGTCTCTAACTATGCCATGGATAGGACATCTACCATCACTAAATTATCGGAGGTAAATACGCAACACAAAGCAACACGCATAATTAGAGAACACCTATCAAATAATCGCTTACTAATCGACCGACCCATAGCCAACAATTACTCAAATAACATCACATATAAAAGGGGTTCAAGACTTGTTACAAGCCATCACAGAGAATGTGATGGAGGAGGAAGAAGGGATGGTGATGGTGGTAATGATGGCAGTGGTGCGGATGGTGATGGTGATGATGGCGATGTGGCGGCGGTGGCCCATGGCCATGCCCCACCGTGGCGGCTCCCTTCCGGTCTCCTTCCAGGTTGCAAAAATGATGTTCTTGAGGTGGATGGTGGCTAGACTTGGAGATGAGATGATGAATGAGACGTGATGGCGGCGGCTAGGGTTAAAGGTTTATATATAAGAGCTCTCCTATAGCCTCCTCCGCTGATGTAGCGTCTCTCCTTTGATCCAAGGGCTCTAGATGAGCCCAATCATCTCCCAAATCATCCCTTGAAGGCCAAGGAAGTCATGGGAACAAATGGGGATGAAATCTACAAAGAATCTCATCATGAGAGGCAAATTTAAGTCCTGTCTGGAGTCCATACGGGCGCTCAAATGACCGCACGCGGTCGTATTGAACACCGTCTTTTGTTCTGACCTCTTCTGGTAAAATGGTCGCCATTTCTCCATACGAACTCAGAATTTGACGTTCTTGGGCTCGTTGGATTCGTATAAATGATGCTGATCCATTTATGGTTTTAGATCTTTATTTGGAGTAATTTAAAAAATGACTTTTCCTCCTTCAAAATGGTTAAGTCTTGGTCCTGGATGTCCACCATTTGAACTACTTTCATCGTGCTAAGTACTTGGGAAGTCCATCTCACCTACAAGACACACAATGACAAATAAAACTACTAAAAACTAAAAAAGAATAAATATTATGAAATGCTCACAGTGAAAAGGATAAAAACTAGAAATCATGCATATGGACATATAGTTGGATCAGTGAAACATGATATAACTTTAGATACGGAGATAATGTGCAACAAACGAGCTCTAAAGATGTGTAAAATATGGAGCCATCAACCTACACAAGTTTAAACCTTGCTCGTCCTCTAGTAAGAAGGTTGACTATCTAAGCTCATTATTGCTAACTCTAAGCACACATTGAAAACCAAAGTCCAAAAGTGATATCCATGCTTATCTTGCAAGTTTGCAAAAGTTAGCTATCAGGGGAGTAATACCTGCAATCCTCTTAGTTCCATAGCCATGGAGGTCAAGAAAGAGGAAATATTTTTGTGGAGTCCAAATTTCCATTGCCAAAGGTTTAGAGAGAATGTCAATATTATGTTGGGAACATAGCAATGACTATCAAGACAAAGAAATCATGCATCAGCGGTCGCTTCAAAAACACCAACCCGAGGCATACTAAATACAATAGCAACATCGTCTATCTGCGTTATTAAACCACTCAACTACTTATGCGGAGCTGAGCACAAGCCTATGCCTCACACTTAATGGGAAAATAGACTAATGACTGGGGTTGGAGAAATAAAAAACAATGAAAGTCTTGCATCAACGCAGCTGGCCATTAGGAAATGGAGAAGGCCCTATGATCGATGTCAGCGCAAGGACTAGTGATCGCCATGCAACAGATGCACTAGAGCTATAAGTGTATGAAAGCTCTCCGAATGTAGCTAAGTCGGTGTGCATCCAACTTGCTTGCTCATGAAGACCTCGATCATTTGAGGAAGCTTGTCATCGGAATATACAAGCCAACTTCTATATTGTAAAGATCCCACTAGCATAGTCGGAAGTATATAAAAACTCTCTATATGATGTACATGGTGCTACTCTACAGCGAAAGTGTGGTCAAAGGATAGTGGCATGCCCCTTCTCTCTTTTTCTCTCATTTTTTTGTTTTCTCTTTTTTTCTTGTTCTTTTTTGTTTTTTTTCTCTCTTTTTTTCTTATTTTTTAGCACGGTCTCATGGACCTCATCCCCACTTTTTCGAGGACTCATAAGTCTCCACCATTCTTTTCCTCACTCGGGCATGCCCTAATAATGATGATCATCACACTTTTACTTACGTACAACTCGATAAACTGAAAATTATGACTACATATGAATGCCTCTAGTGGTGTACCAGGATGTGCAATGATCTTGCGTAACATATATAACATTGATGAATGGTGGCTGCGCCAAAAATATCATGTCAGCTCTATATGATCATGCAAAGCAATATGACAATGAATGCTCAAGTCATGTGAATAGTAACAGTGGAAGTTGCATGGCAATATCTCGAAATGGCTATGGAAATGCCATATAATAGGTAGGTATGGTAGCTGTTTTGAGGAGATGGGGTGTTTTATGTGGAGGAGAACAATAGGAAGTCCTCCCATGGGTTTGGATGTACCTGCGAAGTATGCGCAAAGTCTCTTCGTGAGAGTGGGCATTGCATGGTACCACAGAGGCTGGCAATAAAAGATAAACGGAAGTGCAAAGGCTTCAAACTCACATTAGTAATAAAGAACTCAAACACTACACAAGAGCATCACGTTGTCATATTGCATAAGACATGAAATCTAAGTACCCCGAGGGGATAGTTTGGCGGGGATAAACCCCGTTGCGCGTCCCGAATCAACAAAAGATGTTGGGTTCATCAACAAAAAGCCTCTACAATTATTCTATCGCTACTCAAGTCACCACTAGAGTCCTGACTTAAGTTATTAGGTGAAAGAAAGGCAACAGTTCAAAGGACTCCTTTATTTGTTTTTGAATAAAGAAAATGGCAATGATTTAATAGGGTCGCAAGATTTCATCATGCTAGGTGAAATTAGAGCAAAACAAGCATGTCAAAACAGCGGGATACATGATTGCACGAAAACCTATGATAATGAACATTGCATAAGACCCTACACATGCAAACATAACCTCCCCAAGCTTAGAACTTTGCAATACCAAACTCGAGAAAATTGCGAAAGAAAAGAGAAAATGCAGTTTTTAAAGGAGAGTGCAAGAAGCGGTAACCTCCCCAAGCTTAAGCTAAAGCAAGGGTTAGACATTTTTACCGTTGAGGTTCAAATAATCTCTGCTTTAAAGGACATGGACCTTGCTTCTACTATTTCCTTGTAGTGGTCTGGTAGTTGCCTTCCAATAGAACCTGCTGAAAACAAACTAAAAGGGAAATGAAATATTTTTGTGCGTTTAGAAGTTTTTCATTTTTTGTAGCAGAAAGGATTAGCAACACAAGTGATAAAAACATTTGCCTCAATAAAGATTGATTCATCAACCTAAGCACCACACTCAAGTTGATAAACTAAGACTATAAGTGGATCCTCTCCCATGTTATAAGTGAAGCATGTGAGACGAGATATAAAACACGAATGGGCAGCTCCTAAGTGCATAATTTAAAACAGGTTTCAGACATATGGTGAGAAACTTACTACTAAACAACTTTTATTTGAGCTAGGTTCAAATTGTAAAACATTACCGGGCACTTGTAGTTCAAACTTATTGAATGGAAGTAACCAAGTGGCTTGTGCGGATCTTCGTACGGTTGGCACCATACCGTACACATCACCACATAAGGTTCAAGTCCCTGCGAAAATACACACAAAATAAAAGCATCGATTCGATATACGGATGGAGTTCGCATACCCAATGGGAAAAGAAAATAAAAGAAAACATAGGTTGCTAAAGATTTATTAGTCAAGGAGCTTTGAAGGCAATTAGATGGAAGAACAAAGCCAATAATCGGTTAGAAAATACCCCATACACCACAGGCGTCGAAAAATGGATCAAATGGGGGTATATTTGCCCTCATATGACTGTTCATACGACCGGTAGCGGTTGTTCGGTACGCCGTTTTTCGCTCTGGAAGTCCTTGCCCAGCGTCACCCTCTCATACGGGCACGCATACGAGCACAAGCGCTCATACACAATGGCTTCTTTTTCTCTATAGGGTGTCTCTACCTGACCACCAGGTCATACGACCGCGCATACGAGCATGAGCGCTAGTACGGTAGGACGTCTTTCATTCTGGTCCTCTTCTTCTCGCGGCCACGAGCTGATACGAGCGCCGATACGATCGAGCCGGTCGTATGGTATGTCGTCTTTTTCCTGGAGCTGCAAAACTTCGTGAGTTTTTTTGCTTCCTCCTCATGTTAGTCACATAGAATTTTTGCATCAAAAATAGGAGGAGGTGTGCAGCAAAATATTGGGCTACCGATATGCTAATTTTTTACCAAAAAAGATTATTCCAAGACCAATTCTAATAGCAACTATGCAAAACTAAATAAAAGTGCCAATGCAAATATGAATGCAACTAGACTCAAGGATAGAAATCTAAGAAAGGCACCTACTTACTTCCGAGTTGCCTCCTAAGCAACGCTTTGTTTATAGCCATGTAGCTGGGCTTCGGTGCTCCATAAGGTCATCCACCCGAATCCAAAGGGAAATCAACCCCGAGTTGGATGCCCACATCCGACAGGGGTTTGGAGCACCTCATAGTAGAGCTCGTTCGGAGGCGCACTCGCTTACGGTGCATCAACATCATATTAGTAAATTCATATTTGCTCTTTAGCGAGTACCGACACACCGAGCTTATTGACCATGTCTCCTCATCTATCTGCAATGAGAGGGTCAGAGAGATATATAAATTAAAATTCTTACCATGGCTATCATTGTGGGTAAACACTTCATGATTTTCTATTGAAGCCAGTGATTCACCCTTTGAAGATTGCAACTCTAGCTCATCATTATGAATGACTTCAGCAAATTCGTTAAGATAATCAAAGTCCTCTCGAAACTTTTCATCAAGTATTTGGGCATCATATGAGTCATCATTAGAGATGGCATTGGTAGGGGCGCATCCTTGCTAGTTGTAAACTGCGTTGGGATTTCCTCGAAAAGGAGGGGTGAAGCAGTACAATAGAGATAAATATTTCCCTCAATGAGAACCAAGGTTATCTAACCAATAGGAGAACCAAGCAAACTCCCCTAAGAAGCACCTATACACACAAAAGCAAGTACTTGCACCCAACCCGGGCAAGAGGGTTGTCAATCCCCTTGAACTCGTTACTTGCAAGGATTAATTCTGATAGTGATAGACAGAAGAGTAAATTGCAAAACAAAATAAAAGTAAATAAATTGTAGCAAGGTATTTTTAGTTTTTATAATATGATAAAGGTAGACACGGGGGCCATAGTTTTCACTAGAGGCTTCTCACTCGAACACATGGCATACGGTGGGTAAACAAATTACTATTGGGCAATTGATAGAAAAGCGCATAGTTATGATGTATTCATGGCAATGATCATGTACATAGGCATCACCTCCGAGACAAGTGGGCAGACTCCTGCCTGCATCTACTACTACTACTCCACCACTCGACTATTATCCAACATGCATCGATGGTAATAAGTTCATGACAAACAGAGTAATGCCTTAAGCAAGATGACATGATGTATACAAAGTAAACCCAATCAATATGAATAAACCCTCTTGTGTTACCCTTAATGGCAATAATACAAATAGATATCTTGTCCCCATGATACGTCTCCATCGTATCTACTTTTCCTAATGCTTTTCCTCTTGTTTCGGACTCTAATTTGCATGATTTGAATGAAACTAACCCAGACTAACGCTGTTTTCAGCAAAACTACCACGGTGTTGTTTTTGTGTAGAAATAAAAGTTCTCAGATTGGAACAAAACTTTTTTGAGAATTTTTTACAATAAAAGAAAAATACTGGAGCCAAGAACCACCGGAGGGGGGCCCTGGGTGAGCACAACCCACCAGGGCGCCCTCCCCCCTCACGCGTGCCCAGGTGGGTTGTGCCCACCTGGTGGCCCCACAGACCCTGATTCCAACTCTATAAAATCCTATTTTTCCAAAAAAAAAATCAGGGAGGAAGAATTATCTCATTTCATGATACGAAGCCGCCGCCACCTCCTGTTCTTCATCGGGAGGCCAGATCTGGAGTCTGTTTTGGGCTCTGGAGATGGGGATCTCCGATCTTGGTCATCACCAACCCTCCTTCATTGCCAATTCCATGATGCTCCCCACTGGGAGTGAGTAATTCATTCGTAGGCTCGCTGGTCGGTGAGGAGTTGGATGAGAATCATCATGTAATCGAGTTAGTTTTGTTAGGGCTTGATCCCTAGTATTCATTATGTTCTGAGATTGATGTTCCTTTGACTTTGCTGTGCTTAATGCTTGTCACTTTGGGCCCGGGTGCCATGATTTCAGATCTGAACCGTTTATGTTTTCACCATTATATCTATGTTCTAGATCCGATCTTGCAAGTTATAGTCACCTATTACGTGTTATGATCCGTAAACCCCGGAGTGACAGTATTCGGGATACTTTCCGGTGATGACCGTACTTTGAGGAGTTCATGTATTCATTATGTGCTAATGCTTTGTTCCGGTTCTCTATTAAAAGGAGGCCTTAATATCCCTTAGTTTCCTTATGGACCCCACTGCAACGGGAGGGTAGGACAAAAGATGTCATGCAAGTTCTTTCCATAAGCATGTATGACTATTTACGAAATACATGCCTACATTATATTTATGAACTGGAGCTAGTGCCGTAGCGCCCTCGGTTATGACTGTTATATGATGAATATCATCCAATGAGTTCACCGATCCAATGCCTATGAATTTTCCATATATTGTTCTTGCTAAGTTACTACTGTTGCTACTACTGTTACACTGGCTACAAAATCATTGCTATCATTGTTATCGTTACTGTTACTGTG
This sequence comes from Thinopyrum elongatum, assembly GCA_011799875.1. Taxonomy (NCBI): domain Eukaryota; kingdom Viridiplantae; phylum Streptophyta; class Magnoliopsida; order Poales; family Poaceae; genus Thinopyrum; species Thinopyrum elongatum. The sequence continues at coordinate 284,924,992 of CM022300.1, forward strand.
ACTAGTTCTATCAAAACTATCATACTACTTTGCTACTGATCACTTTGCTGCAAATAATTAATCTCCAGGTGTGGTTGAATTGACAACTCAGCTGCTAATACTTACAAATATTCTTTGGCTCCCCTTGTGTCGAATCAATAAATTTGGGTTGAATTCTCTGCCCTCGAAAACTGTTGCGTCCCCTATACTTGTGGGTTATCAAGACCTTTTTCTGACGCCATTGTCGGGGAGCATAGCTATATTTGTTGAGTCACTTGGGATTATTATCAATTTATCGCTATGAAGAATCTGAAGGATACCAAGACTAAAATATTTCCCTCTAAGACAAGGGGAGGTAAGGAACTGCCATCTAGCTCTGCACTTGATTGTCCTTCTATTTTGAGTATACTTGCAACACCACCGCATGCTATTAATCCTGATATGTCACAAGTTATTGATGATGCTACTTCTGCTATGGATAATGCTTATGATGATACTAGTACCTTGCTTGATGATAATGTGCCACTTGGTGATTTTCTTGATGAACAAATTGCTAGAGCTAAAGTTATTGAGGATGTTGAACCTGATGAAATTATTGAATCTGAAAAACTTGAAACACCTGTTAGACTTAGCTCTCCTAGATATGAAATTCCTAAGGTACCTGCAGGTTATGTTATGGATGATGAGACAACTAGAGATTTTCTTGCTTGCAACGATAGAGATGATCTTAAGAAATTATTATGCAAACTGAAAGAGAAATCTTTGAATGCTAGAATAAAATGTGATCCTAAGTTTGCTACTTCACCTATCTTTGTTGATGATAAGGAATATGAATTCTTTTATGACCAAGAGTTGATTACTTTGGTTGAATCTGATCCTTTCCATGGTTATGAAACTGAAACTGTTGTGGCACACCTCACTAAATTAAATGATATAGCTACCCTTTTTGCTTATGAGGATAAAATTCACTACTATTATATTCTCAAATTATTTCCGTTCTCATTAAAGGGTGATGCTAAGACTTGGTATAATACTCTTGCTCCTGGTTGTGTGCGTAGTCCCCAGGATATGATTTACTACTTCTCTGAAAAATATTTTCCTGCTCATAGGAAACAAGCTGCCTTACAGGAAATATTTAACTTTGTGCAAATTGAAGAAGGGAGTCTCCCACAAGCTTGCAAGAGGCTTCTCCAATTGCTGAATGCTTTGCCTAATCCTCCTCTTAAGAAAAATGAAATACTTGATATCTTCTATAATGGACTAACCGATGCTTTTAGGGACTTCCTAGATAGTTGTGCTGGTTGTGTTTTCAGGGAACGAAACTGTTGAACAAGCTAAAGAATTGTTAAATAACATACTGAAAAATTATGATGATTGGACTCTTCCTGAACCACCGCCTAAACCCACTCCGAAGAAGAGGGGTATCTTATATCTCAGTCCTGGAGATATGCAAGAGGCAAAGAAATGTATGAAGGAAAAATGTATTAAGGTTGAGGATGTCAAAAATTTACCTCCTATTGAAGAGATACATGGGCTTAATACACCACCACCCAAGGTGGTAGAGGTAAATTCTTTAATGAAATTTAATGATAATGACAATCCTTATAATATGCATCCTAGTCAATGCCTTTATGAGTTTGATAACTATATTAGAAAACAAGTTCACTTCAATGCAAATGTTATGAAACAATTGAAATACAATTCTGATATGATTGCTCGCTTGAGTGACTTGTTATTTAGAATCTCAAATGATGTTAGAGGTGTAGGAAAACATGCTTCTATGGTTCAAACTCAACTAGAACAAGTTGTTAAATCTCAAAGAGAATTGCTTGTTGAAATGAATAATAATATCAATGATCATGCTGTCAGAGTAATGACTAGAGGAGGTAGAATGACTCGGGAACCACTTTATCCTGAGGGACATGTCGGCGTACGACACCTATGGGAACGCGTGGATCCCTTCTACGATTCGGCAGGGAGAGAGGTATGCACAAAGAGCAGAACCAACGATCAACGCGAGGTGATTTTTACCCAGGTCCGGGCCGCTAATCAGCGTAAAACCCTACTCCTGCCTTGTTTTATTAAGAGTGTTCTTGAGCCCAAGCTCCAGGAGCGCTTGCAATGAACAGTATGTTCAAAGAGCAGCTACGCATGCAGAATGGGCCAGAAGATCCTCTCCCTGTAGCAGTTGCCTTGGGCCTCCTTTTATATGTCCAAAGGGGTCTCCACAGTGGCAAAATGTACATACATTGAGGTGTAAAGTAGCTACAGGGTTATCATACCTAACCACTGACGGTTTAGGACAAATGCAATTAATGCACCATGAGGTGTCCGTTTAGGTGTCCTTATTTTCTTGGGGATGAAAAAAGGGGGCCATCCCATCAGCACCGCTTAAGCTCTCCTCCACTAGTGCCTTGCCACGCATCCAGGAATGGGCCCAGAATGCCAGGCTAGTTGTTGTGCTGAAGCGGTGGCACAGTGATAGAATCTTGCCGGGCGCAAATCTTGCCGGGCTCTACAAGTCACCCCGGCAACATCTTGCCGGGGGCCAAGTCTTCGGTCTTCAGTTCTTCTCCTCTCTTGACCCTCTGATTCTTGATTTGAGTGTCCCTTTGATAGCCTTGAACTAATCTCCAACTGCTCCCCCGACAAGCCTTGCCGCGGGCTTGGCTACAACTGCCCGTGCACAAGTATGGGGTACTAATGGCCCAATACTTAGTACACCGACAGGAGCCCCCGGGCCTAGGCCACACACGAGTGCGAGGCGTTGTTGGGCTAGGCCCAAACAGTGCACGGGCATGTGCGGCTGGGGTTAACTTCTTGCATCCATCCTGCTTATTGCGCCCCTTCAGTGCGCGCGTTGAATGCGTGACGTGGGAAGCGTGCGCTGAAAGGCTGCAGCCGCAGCGCACTTGTAGAGGCGTATTTACATTGGGCAGTAAAAGAGGCGGCCTCGCTCCTTCCCCATAAAAGAGGAAACTGCAGAGACGCTGCCCATTTACCCCTCCTCTTCTTCTTTTCATTCTGGAATCCGCCATTGCCTTCCTTCTCTCGAGTCCAGAGCAAAGCTTCTCCTCATCTGCTCACCGCCTCTGCTCCCGTTCCATGTTCGGCTTTCGCCCTTACAGCCGCCATGCCACCCAAGGCCAGCAAGGGCAAGGGCAAGGAGACGAAAGCCGATGTCCCGGAGAGCGAGCTGGTGAAGATGCGGAAGAAGTACGTCGTCTTCGCCCCGACGCTCGACGCGAAAGCTGTGAAGAACCGGTACCAGTGCATGTGGGCGAGGGAGACGAAGGCTCACCCCGCGACTAGCGTGGTTCCAGGTTCTTGTTCCAAAAGCGGACCAGACAGATATCCCTTCTTCATTGCTTATTTCTATTGCGGGCTCTGTCCTCCATTCTCTGACTTCTTCAATGACATTATGTACACATACGGCTTCCATCTTCTTGATTTCACGCCGAATGCCATACTGTGTATGTCCATCTTTGCCCATCTTTGTGAAAATTTTGCCGGAGTAGTTCCCAACACTGCCCTCTTCCGCCATTACTTTATTCCTCGCATCCACTAAGGGGAAGCCCTTTCTGGTTCTATCGCCTGGATTCCAAGGGCTTGGAATAAGGAAATATACCCAGATGGGGTTTACCGCGAGAAGTGGGATGAATGGCGGTCTGAGTGGTGCTGGATCAAGGAAAAAGATCCCCATCTGTTCTGTTTGCCCCGATGGCAGAAGGCGGTCCGTGGCAGCGACTGGAGCGATTTCGCTGCGGAAGACGAGAGGCTCACGGTCGCCACCACCAGAATCCTTTGCCTGAAAGCTGTCGGGCTCACAATGGAGATGATTGGCTTCGATTTCCTCCGCCGCCACATCGCCCCCCTGCAGAGCAAGGGAAGACCAGCTTGGGAGTACCGGAACGCTGCAGATATCATGAGACTGTGCCCTGGATTCAACAACAATTTGACTGCTATGCAGCTTGGCGCTCTCCGCCACAGGCTATTCCAGCGCGATAACAAACATCGGTTGCCGGCAAGAATTGTCCCTTTGTGCAACAACTCCGCCCTGGGGTCGATCATCGCCATAATGCCAATGTTCAACGCCCACGGTCTTGACGCGACTTGGGCCGAGCCATCTGAGGAGGAAGCACAAAAGTTCTTCGACAACTTGTCGGAGAGGGCCATCCGGGAAGAGGCAGACCTCATTCGCGCCACCACTGACGAAGAAGTGGCGTATATCGCCACTAGGGCAGAAGAGGCGAACCTTGGCGCGGAGGCCGGCAGCGTCGGCTTCACAGAATGGGAAACCAGTGACACAGAAGTTGTGATGGAAGAGAATCCTGCCGGGGAGGATAAGGCTGTTGGGGAACAGAGCAGCGCAGCCGCCGAGAGCTCGTCCAACGAAGACGCAGCTGAAGAAGAGCCGCAAGAGGAGCTCCCAGCCCCGAAGAAGACAAAGCGTGTTCTTCGAAAGGCCGCTTCTGGCATCCTGGCAAGCCAACCCTCTTCGAGCAGCGAGGCTCCCGGCAAGAAGGCAGCCGGCAAGACTGCACCGCGGCAAGGAGTTCAACAGCAACCTGTGCGGCGCGCGAGACACACACCTGTGGCAACTATTGGGGCGGCAGGGGCGTCTCACACAACTGCACCGGAGGCTAAGCTGGTGGAGCCATGCCAACCCCATGCACATGCTACAGCCAAGCGACCCTGGACCCCTCCTCTGCCCCCCATACGAACACTGCAACGGAGGTCGATTTCGACATCTCCGGCTTCAGCCCGGAACGAGAAGAGGAAGAGTAAGTATCCTGTCACAGCCTTTATCTCCCAAATTTCGGATTAATCTCATAGCCTTGTTTTGTCTTGTCTCTACAGCGATGTAGAAACCTTGGTAGAGAGGATGGCAAAGAGGGCGAAGACTTCTACAGGCGACGAGCCTCCGGCAGGTTCCACAAGTGCGTCAGAAACTATCATCATCAGCCCGGAGCTTAGCCCTCAACGCAATCCCCAGCACAGCCCCCAGCGTGAGTCCATTACTCATTTTCTGCTAGCGGGCGCTGAGGTTTCTATTCTTGCCGCTGATATCTTCGGGCTTGCAGGAGAAGAACGGCAATAGGGAGAATTATTGGAAGACGCCCCCATCGTGCCACCTCCGTCGACCACGCCGCCCACAAGCGCATCCCCGGCAAGAGATCCTACCGACGAGCCTATCTTGGTTGAGGAGGAGCCGGCAAACATGGGCACCGGCAACCTTTCCCCGGCAACCAAGGTTGCCGGGAGGGGCGAGGCCACCTCTCAACAGCTCGGCGCAGGTAACCACTTGCCTCAGAGCGCTTGCTATTCTTTCCTTTATCTCTCTTTCTTTTGTCTTCTTGAACTTCAATCTTGATCTCATTCTATTTCCCTCCTTCGTCCTTTAGAATTCCCTGTGATGGAACACATGGACGTCGACACTGTCATCGAGGAGACCGCCAGGGATGTTGCCGCCGAGGCCGACAAAATCGCTGCTAGCGAGGCCGCCAAGGATGCCACCGTCGAGGCCGGTGGTGCCTCTGCCGACGAGGCCGCCAAGAATGCACAGGAGGAACCCGCCAAGGAATCTGCTGAAAGGGGCGGCAAGGAGGCTGTTGACCGTACTGACGGCATTCTTGCCGCAAAAGTGCCAGGCGCTACGCCCGCCACGGAGCCCCCAGCTGCTGGTGAGGCGGTTGTTGAGGATCAACCGTCAACATCCGAAGCCCCTTCATCAAGCAAATATCTCAAAGTTGGCGAGAACCTGTTCGTCAACTTGCCGGGGACGGAAAGCATTAGGGCACCGACCGAAGGGGAAACTTTCGATGAAGAAATCATCACTGATGCTGGGCACAAGATCGTCAACGAACCAAGTGTCAGCAGCAGCAAATCTGAGGAAGATCAGCTCCTTCAGGCCATGGGCGATAACTTCGGCATGCTCCAAGCGCTCCACCGTGCCCAAAAAGAGAATGTAGATTCCAGAGCTGCAGTTGTTGAAGCAGCTGAAACAGATTTTCAAAAGCACGTTGAGCAAACGCAAATTTGGTACGCCGAGGCCTATCAAGAGTTGACTGCCAACCAGGAACAAGTGATCCAAAGCTGGACGGAGCTCCTCTTGAAACAATCTAATATAGAGAAGGCGCACGAGGAAGCTGCGCAAAGAATTGCCGCTGAAGATGCCCTCCTGACGGAGAGTCACATTGCGCTTGATGCTCACGAGGAAGATCTTGCCGCACGTGAGCAGGTGCTCGCTGCCAAGCTTCACAGCAAAGATGAAGAAAACGAGAAGCTTGTCACGCAGCGGACCCAGGAGCTGGAGCAGAAGCACAAGGAAGCGCTCGAAGCTCTAACTGTAGGTCACGCCGGCAAGCTCAAGGAGGCCGTCGATGCTGCCAAGGCTGCAGAGGCCGCCAAGAATGAGCTGAGCGATAAAGTGAAGAAGCTGGAAGTGGATCTTGAAGAACACAGCAAGGAGCTCTCGATGCTCAAAGGTGACAGGGAGAAAACTCTCCACAGCCTGACGGAGATGCAAGTTGCCATATCCGACAAGACCAAGCAGCTCTCTTCAGCCAATGATATCATTGCCGATCTGAGGCTGAAGCTGGCCATGCTGGAGAAGTCTCTTAAGGACGGCAGGACCCGCGAGAAGGCTCTGAGCAAAGATCTCCAAGATGAGAGGAACTTGCTTAAGAGTGCTGCCACCGCCCAAATTGACTATGAGAAAGGGGTGAAAATCTGGACTAATCGCCTTGTCGACACTACGGAGAGGCTCACAGCACAACTGTCAACCATGGGCCTGTCAAACTTCAAGTATTCTTTCGAAGAAAGGATATCTCCAAGCGCCAGGTTGACCATGTTCTTTGAAAAAATCATCGATGCTCTGAAGCTGCTCCAGTCCAACCGAGCGACCGAACTAGCCGATGAATCCTGCAAGCTTTGCCGGGCCGTCCTCCGCAAAGTGCTCATCAAGGTGGTGCACAAGAACCCTGGCGTCGACCTCACCAACGTGCTCGATCATTTGCCGAAAGATGCAAATCTCAAGGCACTTGAGGAGCTTGTCGCACCCATCCTTGAGAAAGTAGATTCAATCAAGAGGGTCGAAGGCCAGCGCAGGGACTAGCTGCCTCATTCTCCCTTGTCGCCACCATTCCATGCCAAAGACAATTAAGTCTTAAGTTAGAACTACGGCAACTTATTGATGTAATATAACTTGCTTATGTTTGGGTACATGCATGCTATTTCCCTTGTCTGATTCCTTTATGTATGGAGTACACCCTACGCTTACTAAAAACTTGCCGGCGCGCAACCTGCCGCGATCGCTGGGTGCGGGACTTCAGCAGCCTGCTGGAGGTGCAGCGGCCGGCAAGACACCTTGGCATTCTCAGTGCTGCCACTTAAATTGTTGAGTGGACTTGAAACAAAATAAGGGCGCAACCGATTATGGCAAGGGTTCCTTCGCGTTCAGGTTTCCCATACAAAGACCGAAATCATCTAAGGAAAATAACTACATAATAAAAGAAACTTGCTCAAAGTTTTGTAACTTAGCTTTCTGTCGCCGTACTTCCTCCGGTAAGATGTCAATTCTGAACGTCGCCCACTGGTAATCCATAATCTTTTCCTTCCCCCCCCCCCCCCCCCCCCCCGGCAAACATGCGCGCGAAGAACCCTTCTATCTTTTGAGAAAAAGAAAGAAGAGAAAATAAAAATATGGAACCTTGGTGGTTCGTTAATACTTACCGGGAACAAGTGTCATACAATATCTCAGACAAGCATGCATATATATATATAAACATGGAAATCGATAAGAAAATGTACAATACTTAATCTTATTCATCTGCGCACAGGGTCTGCGCCTGGCTTTGTACAAAGGATTACATGCCTTGCCGGCAAGACTTGTACAAAAGGTGGTTGCCGGGGGCCCCCGACAACCGCGCCTCACGGGTAAAACTTGTGAAGATGCTCGATATTCCAGGAGGTGCTCACTGGAACGCCATCCTCGGTCTCCAGGCGGAAAGCGCCAGGTCTGGTGACTCATACTACCCGATAAGGGCCTTCCCACTTCGGCGTCAACTTGTTTGAATTCTTGGCGGACTGAATCCGTCGAAGAACAAGGTCACCTTCCTCAAGGCTTCGGGCATGAACCTTGCGGCTATGATAGCGGCGCAAAGCTTGCTGGTAGCGAGCGGCTCGCACAGCAGCCTGAAGACGATCCTCCTCAAGGAGCACAGCGTCATCTTGGCGCAGTTGCTCTTGCTCAAGCTCATCATAAGCGAGCACTCGAGGTGACCCGTATATGAGTTCCGTGGGGATAACTGCTTCCGCTCCGTAGACCAGAGCGAAGGGTGTCTGGCCAGTGGCTCGATTTGGTGTCGTTCTGATTGACCAAAGAACCGCCGGCAACTCATCAATCCAGCGCTTTCCGCACTTTTTCAGCTTATCAAAAGTTCTGGTCCTGAGACCGCGCAGCACTTCAGCATTAGCCTGCTCTGCTTGGCCGTTGCTTCTCGGATAAGCAACAGAGGCAAAACAAATTCTGCCGCTAAGGTCTTGGACGTACTGCATGAAGGTGTGACTTGTGAATTGCGTGCCATTGTCGGTGATGATCCTGTTGGGCACACCGAAACGGCAAACTATTCCCTTAAAGAACTTGACGGCTGATTATGCTGTCACCTTTCTCACCGCTTCCACCTCCGGCCACTTTGTGAACTTGTCGATCGCAACGTACAAGTACTCAAAGCCCCCGGCAGCACAGGGAAAGGGGCCCAGTATGTCAAGCCCCCAGACCGAAAATGGCCAGGAGAGAGGGATTGTCTGAAGAGCCTGAGCTGGCTAATGTGATTTCTTCAAATGAAACTGGCACGCTTCACACTTGGTTACTAGTGCAGTAGCATCCTGGAGAGCAGTGGGCCAAAAGAAACCTTGTCGGAATGCTTTTTCGACAAGTGCTCTTGATCCTATGTGAGAACCACATATGCCTCCATGTATCTCTGCCAACAGCTCTAGTCCATCCTCCCGAGGAATACACTTCAATTTCACACAGTTCGGTCTCTTTCTGTACAGAACATCAGCGACGAACTAGTATATAGTAGACTGACGGGCTACTTTTTCCACTTCTTCCTGCTCTTTGGGGAGTTCTCCTGTCTGAAGGAAATGGACAATGTGCTGTGCCCATGCTGGAGCCTGGGGCTCGACAGCTAGGACTAAAGGCATCTCTTCCGCCAGGGGAACATTTGTCTCGACGGCGAAAGCCTGAGGCTCCGCCGGAGCCTGTCGTTCCCCGGCAGGCTTGCCATTGATCCCGGCAAGTTCCTTGCCGGTGGCTCCAGGGAGCTCTGCCGGAAAGTAATGTCCAGAATTCAACTTTCTTCTCTTTCCTTGCCTCATTGATGGTGCCACAGATGGTTGAGTCAAATGGAGCACTAAATTTCCTGGTTCCGCAGGCAACTTGAGGGCAGCGTGCTTTGACAGGTCATCAGCAATACTGTTTTCGGCACGAGGAATGTGCTTCATTTGCAGACCATCAAAGCGCTCTTCCATTTTTCTCACCTCATCCACATAAGCTTGCATCAATGGACTTTGGTAATTCTTGTTAACTTGCCTGACAACAAGCTGCGAATCGCCTCTGATGATGAGCTTCTTGATACCAAGGTCTGCCACGATCCTGAGACCGGCAAGCAGCCCCTCGTACTCCGCAGTGTTGTTTGTCAAACTCTCCTGGGGGAAATGCATTTGGATTACATACTTGAGGTGCTCTCCGGTTGGTGCGACAAGCAGCACGCCAGCATCGGCGCCTTGCAGCGTAAAAGCCCTGTCAAAGTACAAAGCCCATTCTCGATCAGTTTCCCTGCCGGGGAGAGTCATTTCTTGAATCTCTTCGTCTGGCGTTGGGGTCGATTCCGCAATGAACTCCGCCAAGGCTCTGCTCTGAATTGTTGAAGTACTTTCAAACTTGAGATCAAAGCTTGACAATTCCAACGCCCACTCCACGATTCTACCGGTTGCCTCTGGATTTCGTAAAATCTGCTGCAACGGGAAGCGAGTGACGATGGTAATTTCATGTGCTTGAAAATAATGGCGCAGCTTCCTCGAGGCCATAAGAAGGCCGAAGAGCAACTTCTGCACACCAGAGTATCTTGATCTAGCTCCTTGCAAAAGGGAGCTAACAAAATAAACTGGGCGCTGCACCATCTTTTTCTTTTGCACTGGTTCTTCTGACTGCGCAGATCCTGTCTTGCCGGGACCAGTCCTTGCCGGGGATGATCCTGGCATGTCACTTGGCGGTCCTGCCACTGGTGTTGCCTCCTCATCAGCTTCTCTCTATGCTACTAACACAGCACTAACCACTTGATTTGTTGCTGCCAGGTACAGCAGCAATGACTCTTGTGGCCTAGGCGCGACTAGCGTCGGCGGAGAAGAGAGGTATCTCTTCAAATCTTGCAGCACAACCTCCGCTTTCGGAGTCCATTTCATTGGACCTGCATTCTTCAAAATTTTGAAAAAGGGCAGAGCGCTCAGCAGATTTGGAGATAAACCTGCTTAAGGCAGCAACGCAGCCGGCAAGACGACGTACATCCTTGACGCGTCTTGGCGCCTCAATCTGCTTAATAGCTTTGATCTTGTCGGGGTTCGCCTCGATCCCTCGCTGAGACACAAAGAACCCGAGAAGCTTGCCGGATGGAACGACAAACACACACTTCTCGGGATTGAGCTTCAGATTGATCTTGCGCAGATGTCATCCATGTATGCTTCCATGTTTCTATGCAGCTGAGGCTCAAAACCAATTTGGACCGCCCTCGCGAATGTAGAACCAGCACTTTTCAACCCGAAAGGCATACGTATGAAGCAACACGTACCACATGGGGTGATAAATGCGATCTTTTCTTCATCTTCTTTTGCCATGAAGATCTGATGATACCGTGAGTAGGCATCAAGGAACGACAGTAGATCGCAGCCAGCAGTGGAGTCCACAATCTGGTCGATGCGTAGCAAGGGGAAAGGATCTTTTGGACAGGCTTTATTGATATCTGTATAATCAATACATAGCCTCCATTTTCCGTTCGCCTTGCACACTACAACTGGATTGGCTAGCCACGTTGGGTGAAGCACCCCTCTGACCAGACCTGCCGCTTCTAACTTCCTGATTTCTTCAGCAATAAATTCTTGCCGCTCCAAGGCTTGCTTTCTCACCCTCTGCTTGACGGGCCGCGCGTGAGGACAGACAGCAAGGTGGTGCTCAATCACCTCCCTGGGAACATCGGGGATGTCAGATGGTTGCCATGCAAACACATCGACATTCGCCCGCAGGAAGGCAATGAGCGCACTTTCCTATTTGTCATCAAGGGTGGAACTTATGGTGAAAGTTCCTCCCGTTCCATCCTCTTTGACGGGCACTTTCTTGGTCTCCGGTGGAGCAGCCTTGGATTTCTTGTTCTTGTCGATGGAACTTCCTGGTACATCCTCAACGGGAGCGCAGCACTCCGAAGAGGTGCGCTTGCTGGAGTTCGCGCGAAGGTTCCTGCCGGTTTTCTTCTCCCCCCCGGGAGTTCCAGCGGCAGGAGCAGATGCCTTGGCGGCAGGTGCTGCGATTGCTTCCCGGTAGAGTTGGTCGGCGCAGATGAGCGCATCCTTTTTGTCAGAGTGGACAGTGATGACGCTCAACGGCCCGGGCATTTTCAGCACATTATATGCATAGTGTGATGCCGCCATGAACTTGGCCAACGCTGGACGGCCAAGGATCCCATTGTATGACATGGGGATCTTGGCGACATCGAACACCACCTTCTCCATCCTGTAATTGAGTTCACTACCAAATGTTACTGGTAGGGTTATCTTGCCTTTTGGCTGGGTCCTTCCCGGATTGATCCCTTGAAACATGCCTGTTTCCTCGAGATCTTCATCAGGGATTTGCAGCTTCTTGAGCACGTCTGGTGAGATTAGGTTCGGCCCGGCCCCACCGTCAACTAGCATTTTTGTCACCTTGAGGTTGCGGATTGTCGGTGAGACCAACAACGGCAAGCACCCGACCGTAGTTGTACGGTCAGGGTGATCCTCAGCATCAAAAATGATAGGCATGTTGGACCACTTCAGAGGTTTACGTGCATCAAATGACAGCTCCGTTGCATTAACCTCACGCACCCACTTTTTAAGTCGACGGTGGGCAGAATGCAACGAGGCGCCTCCGTCAATACACATGGCCTCCGTAGCTTTTTGAAATTCATGCTCACTGGACTCATCATCTTCCTCATCATCATCATCACCCTCTTCTTTGTCACGGCCTCGAGCGGGCCTCTCCTTCTGTTGTTTGGCCTTGCCGTGGCGACCCCCCCGGCCACCATGCTTCTTGCTGGACCCCTCAGCACTATCTTGGGCCTTCTCCTTGTCTCGCCTCTCGTACTTAGCTCTTTGCCTCTCGACAAGCTGTTCAACTTGCCGGCAATTTTGGAGATCATGGCCCTTAGTGCGATGGATCTTGCAATACTGCTTGCCGGAGCCTTCTGGCTTATCGGCAGCCGCCAAGGCTTGACAGGAGGCGCATCCGGCAACTTCCTTGCCGGGGTCGCCAACTTTGGCTTTCTTGGCGGTGCCAAGGTCGCCGGATCCCTCGACAGCAAGCACGGCCTTGCCTTTACGCTTCTTGTTTCGCCGCCGGCCCTTCTTTGTCGGGGCGGCGGCATCCTCGCCTTCAGAGTCGCCACCTGCGCCAACATCCTCGCCGGGGAGTCTCCTTCCCTCTTCAGCTCGAGCACATTTATCAACCAAAGCATAAAGCTCGGCGATATCCCTGATCTTGTTCATCGCCATTTCTTCCCGCATCTTGCGGTTACGCACGTTCTGACGGAACGCGCCGATAACGGCGGCAGGATGAACATCTGGGATGCTGTATTGCACACGGCTGAACCTTTGGATATACTTGCGCAGAGGCTCGCCCTCCTTCTGGGGGATGAGATGTAAATCACTTTCCTGGCCAGGAGTTTGATGGCCTCCAACAAAGGCGCCAAAAAACAGATGGCACAGATCTGACCAAGAAGAAATGGAATTCTCCGGCAGATGCATCAAACACGACCTGACGTTGGGTTTGAGCACCAACGGGAAGTAGTTGGCAAGTATCTTGTCGTCTCGGCCCCCGGCAGCCTGCACCGCAATGGTGTAGATGCTCAGGAACTCCGACGGGTGGGTCTTGCCGTCATATTTCTCCGGGACCTCTGGCTTGAAGGTTCGGGAATTGGGCCACTGGACTCGCCGCAGCTCACGGGTAAACGCTGGACAACCTACCTCGTAAGGCAAGTCGCCTGCGTACCCTGGCGCAGGCTTGTCGACAGTAGGTCCCGCGCATTTATCATATTGATGGCGCGCCTCCCGTCGCCGCTCGATGGTGGTTCGAGCGTCCTCTTTTCTTCGTTCCCGAAGAACTTGACGCTGATCGCGGCGCATCCGCGGATCGGATGATGCCATGGAATCATCATCACGGTCATCAGTCCGCCGGTTCATCGATTGCCGCTGCTGTCATGAAGGAGAGTGCATCGTAGTCGCTCCGCCTCCAGTCTTCTCTCCATCGGCTCGTGCCGGATCGATGGACCGTCGCCGCGAGGGCCCTGCCTGCTGCGGCCCATCCTTGTTGACGAAGCCGATGAGGCTCTGGATAGTAGATCGCCACTCCTCCATCTTCTCCGGGGCAGGAGGGAAGTCGAGGAGCAGCTGCGCACGTGCCAAGGCTTCCGCTGGTGTAGGCGGCGGCGACAGGTAAGAGGTACGTGAGGTGCTCTGACTCCTAACAATGTTAGAAGGAGCATCTTCACGACCGCGCGACCGTGCGCCACGTCCACCGGTAGTTTGGCATGCATGCTGGGCCTGCGCACCTTGGGATCGATGCGCAGAAGTCCTTTCATGGGGGCGTCCCGAACCACCAGCGCCATGGCGCTGCTCGTCGCGTGCAACCTATGAAGGCCGCAACGCTTGCGCCGGCGCGGGAGTCCTAGGAGGCGTCCTCCGATCTCTGGAGTTCACTGCGCCGCCCGTAGGCAGCACAGCCCCATCTCTGGATCCAGCGGCGTGCGGATTGCTGTCGCCGCTGCGAACAACGCCGCTCGCCTGGCTTGGATAACCGGAACGCCGTGGAGGCTCTAAACCTCTACCTTCTGCATCTATGCCGTCGCCCGTACGCGAGGGCACGGGCAAAATGGATGTAGATGGTAGCGCCGTTGCGGCACTCTTCTTCTTGGGTGGCATGGTGATGAACATGACGAAGAAACTGAGGCACCGATCACTGGATCAGGTTCGCACAATCTTCAGCCCCCTACCTGGCGCGCCAAAGATGTCGGCGTACGACACCTATGGGATCGCGTTGATCCCTTCTATGATTCGGCAGGGAGAGAGGTATGCACAAAGAGCAGAACCAAAGATCGACGTGAGGTGATTTTTACCCACGTTCGGGCCGCTAATCAGCATAAAACCCTACTCCTGCCTTGTTTTATTAAGAGTGTTCTTGAGCCCAAGCTCCAGGAGCGCTTGTAATGAACAGTATGTTCAAAGAGCAGCTACGCATGCAGAATGGGCCAGAAGGTCCTCTCCCTGTAGCAGTTGCCTTGGGCCTCCTTTTATATGTCCAAAGGGGTCTCCACAGTGGCAAAATGTACATACATTGAGGTTTAAAGTAGCTATAGGGTTATCATACCTAACCACTGGCGGTTTAGGACAAATGCAATTAATGCACCGTGAGGTGTCCATTTAGGTGTCCTTGTTTTCTTGGGGATGAAAAAAGGGGCCATCCCATCAGCACCACTTAAGCTCAACTCCACTAGTGCCTTGCCATGCATCCAGGAATGGGCCCAGATTGCTAGGCTGGTTGTTGTGCTGAAGCGGTGGCACAGTGATAGAATCTTGCCGGGCGCAAATCTTGCCGGGCTCTGCAAGTCACCCCGGCAAGATCTTGCCGGGAGCCAAGTCTTCGGTCTTCAGCTCTTCTCCTCTCTTGACCCTCTGATTATTGATTTGAGTGTCCCTTTGATAGCCTTGAACTAATCTCCAACTGCTCCCCCGACAAGCCTTGCCGCGGGCTTGGCTACAACTGCCCATGCACAAGTATGGGGTACTAATGGCCCAATACTTAGTACACCGACAGGACACCCAAAAAGAATTGAACAAGACTCTCAAAGAATTAATACGGATGCACTTAGTCGTACCAAAAAGAAGAAGAAAAAGAAAAATGATAGGACTCTGCATACCTATAGTGAACCTGAGATAGAAAAACCTCCTGAAGCTAATAAGGATGATTCTATTTCTGATGCTGAAACTCAATCTGGTAATGAACACTCACCTAGTGATAATGAAAAAGATAATGATGATGTTCATGAAGATACTCAACCAGAGAATGATAAACAACCAAATAATGATGTTGAGATAGAACTAGCTGTTGATCTTGATAACCCACAACCTAAAAATAAAAGATATGATAAAAGAGACTTTGTTGCTAGAAAACATGGAAAAGAAAGAGAACCATGGGTTCAAAAACCCATGCCCTTTCCACCTAAATCAACTAAGAAGAAAGATGATGAAGAATTTGAACGCTTTGCTGAAATGATTAGGCTAGTCTTTTTGCGTACTTGCTTGACTGATATTTTAAAGTTGGCCCCTTATGCAAAGTATATGAAAGACATCATCACTAATAAGAGAAAAATACCGGAAGCTAAAATCTCCACCAAGCTTGCTAATTATTCTTTTAAGGATGGAGTACCTAAAAAACTTGGAGATCCGAGAATACCAACTATACCTTGCTCCATAAAAAGAAATTATGTCAAAACTGCTTTGTGTGATTTAGGAGCTGGTGTTAGTGTTATGCCTTTCTCTTTATATAAAACACTTGATTTGAATAAACTCACACCTACTGAAATATCTTTGCAAATGGCTGATAAATCAACTACCATTCCTATCAGTATTTGTGAGCATGCGCCCGTTGTTGTTGCTAATGTTACTATCTTGACTGACTTTGTTATACTTGAGATGCCCGAGGACGACAACATGTCGATTATCCTTGGTAGACCCTTCTTGAATACTGCAGGGGCTGTTATTGATTGCAATAAAAGCAAGGTCACTTTTCATATCAATGGTAATGAGCATACGGTGCACTTTCCGAAGAAACAATTTTATTCCAAGTGAATGGTATTAACGTTATTGAAAACTCTCCGACACTCACTATTGGAAGTTTTCAACTACCTCTACCTACTGCCAAAAAGAAATATGAAATGCCACCGCCACCTCCTGTTCTTCATCGGGAGGCCAGATCTGGATTCCGTTTTGGGCTCCGGAGAGGGCGATCTCCGATCTTCGTCATCACCAACCCTCCTTCATCGCCAATTCCATGATGCTCCCCACCGGCAGTGAGTAATTCCTTCGTAGGTTCGCTGGTTGGTGAGGAGTTGGATGAGATTCATCATGTAATCGAGTTAGTTTAGTTTGGGCTTGATCCCTAGTATCCATTATAATCTGAGATTGATGTTGCAACTTGGCCATGCTTAATGCTTGTCACTTTGGGCCCTGGTGCCATGATTTCAGATCTGAACCGTTTATATTTTCACCATTATATCTATGTTCTAGATCCGATCTTATAAGTTATAGTCACCTATTACGTGTTATGATCCGTAAACCCTGGAGTGACAGTATTCGGGATACATTCCGGTGATGACCGTAGTTTGAGGAGTTCATGTATTCACTATGTGCTAATGCTTTGTTCTGGTTCTCTATTAAAAGGAGGCCTTAATATCCCTTAGTTTCCTAATGGACCTCGCTGCCACGGGAGGGTAGGATAAAAGATGTCATGCAAGTTCTTTCCATAAGCACGTATGACTATTTACGGAATACATGCCTATGTTATATTTATGAACTGGAGCTAGTGCCATATCGCCCTAGGTTATGACTGTTATATGATGAATATCATCCAACGAATTCACCGATCCAATGCCTATGAATTTTCCATATATTGTTCTTGCTAAGTTACTACTGTTGCTGCTACTGTTACACTTGCTACAAAATCATTGCTATCATTGTTATCGTTACTGTTACTGTGACTACTGCTATCAAAACTATCATACTACTTTGCTACTGATCACTTTGCTGTAGATAATTAATCTCCAGGTGTGGTTGAATTGACAACTCAGCTGCTAATACTTACAAATATTCTTTGGATCCCCTTGTGTCGAATTAATAAATTTGGGTTGAATACTCTACCCTCGAAAACAGTTGCGATCCCCTGTACTTGTGGGTTATCACGCCACTGAAGATAAATAAATCTAGTTTGCCAAACCACACGGATAGATCAGAGAGAAATACAAAGCTATAACAATCATGCATAATAAAGTTCAGAAAATACTCAATTACATTCAATGAATAATCTGATCATAAACCCACAATTCATCGGATCCCAACAAACACGCCACAAAAGAAGCTTACATCGAATGGAACTCCAAGGGGAACGAGAAGAACATTGTGTTGAGGATCAAAGAGAGAGAAGAAGCCATCTAGCTACTAGCTATGGACCCGTAGGTACGTGGTGAACTACTCATGCATCATCGAAAGGCGGCAAGGATGATGTAGAAGCCCTCCGTGATTGATTCCCCCTTCGGTAGAGTACCAGAAAAGGCCTCCAGATGAGATTGCGGAAGAACAGAAGCTTGCGGCAGCAAAAAAAGTGTTTCGGGGGGCTCTCTGTTGGTTTGGGAGTATTTGGGAATTTATAGAGGTGGAATTAAGTAAAAAAGAGTTGCCTAGGAGTCACGAGATAAGGGGGCACGCCCCACCCCCCAGGGCACGCTTGGTGAGCTCGTGACTCTCCCGTAAGGCTTTTGGCATCCTCCCAAACCTTCTAGGGTATCTTCTAGTCTGGAAAAAATCACCGTAAAGTTTCATCATATTTGGACTTTGTTTGGTACTAATTTTCTGAAAAGCCAAAAACAAGCAAAAAATAGCAACAGGCACTGGGCATTGGGTTAATAGGTGTCCCAAAAGATCATATAAAATAGCATAAAAATGCATATAAAGCATCCAAGATTGATAATGTAATAGCATGAAACAATCAAAAATTATAGATACATTGGAGACGTATCAGCATCCCCAAGCTTAATTCTTGCTCGTCCTCGAGTTGGTAAATGATAAAAACAGATTTTTTTTATGTGAAATGCTACCTAACATGTGTATCATGTAATCTCATTTACAATATAATATTGAGATACGAGTGATTCAAGGCAATAGTCTATCATTTGAAATAAAGACATCAATATTCATGCATACTAACAAACAATCATGCCCTTCAAATTAAAGAATGCTAAAGAACAATATCCCTACAAAATCATATAGCCCGTCATGCTTAGTCTTCCTAGCATAAATATATTATTCATGGACTACCCCGATGACAGGCCAAGCAATTGGATCATACTTTTTAACGCGCTTCAACATTTTCAACCCGACGCAATACATGAGCATGAGCCATGGATATAGCACTATAGGTGGAATAGACTACGGTGATAGAGATCAATAAGGTGAAGTCAAAAAGGAAGAAAGTCTCGCATCGATGCAGCTAATCAACAGGCTATGGAGATGTCCATCAGTCGATGTTAATACAATACAAGGAGTAAGCATGGTCATGCAACGGATGCACTAAGAGATATAAGTGTATAAAAGCTCAACGGAAACTAAGTGGGTGTGCATCCAACTTGCCTGCTCATGAAGACCTCGGGCATTTGAGGAAGCCCATCATCGGTGTCGGTACAACAATCATTCGCGTTTGCTGACCGAGCTCGTGTGCAGGCATGCTGACAGTTATACATCCAGCACCAATGCATGGCACAAGGACAAACTAGAAAAGCCGCTCTTCATGAGATCAAGGAGAGCATTAAGATGAGCAAGATAGCTGAAGGCCACCTTTGGAAAGCCTCCCTTGACGGGTAGGAGAGCCTGGCCAGGTCCAGGCCGCACCCGAGGGCAAGACTAGACTCACCCTGGCAGGCTTGCCGGGGCCGCCAAGACCAAACCCCGCCAAGCTCTTTCCATGAAGAACCTCCACCAAGACGCCACCGCTCCACCTCACCGCACCCATGTCACTAATCAGTGCGGTGTCAAGGTGTTAAGCAACCAGGTGGATCCTCTCAAGCACGTGGCAGCTTCAAGGAGAAGAGATTAGCTTTATTGACACCAGTCTAGGAGGCGTGTCAAGCTGATAAGACACAGATAAGTTGCGCGACAGGCTAGCCGAGATTCGCCCTTGGCACGACACCTAGCAATGCATTTAATGCACTTTGTCCTAACTGCCAGAGTTAGGTATGATAGCACTGTTAGCTATCTAATCACACCCAAATGACTATTTTTCCACTATGGTCGCCCCTTAACCTATAAAAGGAGGCCCGAGGCAACCTAGCAAGGGGTTCGGACACTTCGACCCCCAGCATTTGTAAGCTCACGTTGCTCTCCCCGAGGCCCCCTTGCCGGGCCAGAGCACGTCGAGCCTTCTTCCACCTCCAGATTAATCCACCAAAGCAGGAGTAGGGTTTTACGCTACAACCCGGCCTGAACCTGGGTAAAAGAGAGGGAATCCATTGCCGTGCTATCCCCCACTGCTTCTGCTCTTTGTGCAATGCGGTCGTCCCCATGCCGAACCACAAAGGGGCACCCCTGCCCCATTGGTGATCGTGCTTCCACGCCGACATCTTTGGCGCGCCAGGTAGGGGGCGTCGCTTGTGCGAACCTGAAGCAGTGACCAGCATGTCAATCTTCATCGACCTTCGTCATTTATGGCTCCCAAGAAGAAAACCGGAGCCACAGCGCATCCTTCCTCCTCGAAGGCTTCGTTACCCGTGGCTGTGTGCGCCACGGGTGCCGCAGCTGCGGTGGATGGAGCCAGCGAGGCAGGCGGTGCTACTAACACCCCTGTTGCGATTGGGGCAGGGGCCGCGGGCGTGACCCAGCCTCCTCAGCATGTCGCCGATCAAGTTCCCGCCGGTGTGGGCCACAGAGACGCACAGCTTCCTCCCGCTCATCCCACCGGCGTGCTCAACCAACGCGACGTCGACCTCCGCTCCGGTGCGGGCCGAGGTCCATTGGTAGCGTCGCCCGGAGGGGCGGAGACAGGGCATGCGCTCCATCCCACGTTGGGCGAGCGCAACAACACCCCGAGTTGGGCCATCGACCCCCAGCGACCACGCCCACACGGGATGGGCCCGGCTGACCAAGAGCCTGGTCAACAAGAACAGCTTCAGCCACGACAAGTCCCTCTAGCGACTGGTCTGAGGCACCGAGAGCCCGACGGCGCTCCTTCTGGTTCATCTAGATGTCGAGCGGTGTCGCGCTCTGCCTCCCACGCTATGCCTGAAACGGCAGCTGAAGCAGTAGCGAGAGCTCAGCTGCTGTTGGATTTCCCTCTGGCAGCAGACAAGATGGATGAATGGAGAGCTACCATTCAAAGCCTCATCGGGTTCGCTGAGGGTAACAAGCTACCATGCGTGGAACCATCGCGACGCCCGCATGTGATGCTGATGACTCCCACTGGTGGCCAAGACGGGAGGACCGCACCCATCGTGCAATCCCCACCCCGACAGCTCTCCCAAGGGCAGCCACGGCGAACTTAGCGACCACTAGACGATGATGATCATGATGAGGCATCAATGGCCTCATTTGATCTGCAACTCTGGCATGATCAACGACAAGTGTTGAGGGAAAGGAAGAAGGAAGATGCTCGCGTCACCATTGAGCAGCGTCGTGAGACACGCCGTCACAGGCGCAACGGGGTTGTTGTCGATGAACCCGTGCCCAGTGCTGGCGGGTACCTACCTTGCAAGGTAGGATACCCTACCTTCACGCATGAGCTGTGACAAGTCCAGTGGCCATCATCCCTCACCTTCTAGCATGTCCTACCGGAGAAGTACGATGGAAAATTGAACCCAGCAGAGTTCTTGGGCATCTATACGATTGCCGTTCAAGCTATCGGGGGAAGGGATGAAAAGGTGCTTGCCAACTACTTCCCATTGGTACTCAAGCCGAATTTGAGGTCTTGGTTGATGCACCTGCCAGAAGATTGCATCTCCTCCTGGGCAGATCTGTGCAACAAGTTTGTGGGCGCCTTCACTGGTGGCCATCAAGAACCAGGGCGGCCTAGTGACTTGCAAACCCTTCTACAGAAAGAGGGGGAGAGTTTGCGCAAGTATCTGCAGAGGTTCAGCCGAGTGCACTGCAACATTCCAAAGATACATCCGACAGCTGTGTTTGCCGCATTTCATACAAATGTGTGCAACCGCAGAATGCAGGCAACCGTCAGTGAGCTCTACGCGATGGCAGATAAATGTTCTCATGCAGAAGAAGGGAGAAGACTTCCCGGGGAAGAAGTTGGCGTCAAAGTCAATTCAGAGGACGGCGACGACACTACTGCCCCCAGGAAGAAGAACAAGAAACGCAACAGGAAGCGGAAGGAAAAGGCAGTGATGGCCGTCAAGAGTACTGGTGATCTCAGCACCGGCAAGAAGGCGAAAGTTGAGACGCCCGGCAAGGAAGTTGCCACGTGCGCTGATTTTCGGGCGGCAGCGGCTGCTCAGAAAACCGGCAAATCAGACGGGCCATACTGCAATATCAATAGGACCAAGGGTCATGACCTCCAACACTGCAAACAAGTCAAGCAGTTGGTGGAGAAACAGAAAGCTGAGTATGAAAGGTGTGATAAAGAGAGAAACCAGAATGGTACTGGCGGGAAGGGCCATGGTGGCCATAACAGATACCATGGCAAGTCTGATCAGCAGAAAGAAAAACCCGCCAGAGGCTGTGAAAGGAAGGAAAATGAAGATGACAGCAAAGAGGAAGATGATGAAACCAGTGAACAGGAGTTCCAGAAGGCTACTGAGGCAATGTGCATCGATGGGGTGCATCTTTGCACTCCTCTCAGCGCCAGCTCAAGCAGTGGGCACGTGAGGTTAATGCAGCAGAACCAGTAGCAGGCGCTCGAGAACCGCTCAAGTGGTCCTGCACGCCCATCATTTTTGACATAGAGGATCATCCAGACCGCACCACTGCGGTAGGATGTTTGCCGTTGTTGGTCTCACCAACTATCCGCAACCTCAAGCTCACTAAAATGTTGGTTGACGGTGGGGCAGGCTTGAATTTGATTTCTCCGGGTGTGCTGAAGAAACTCCAGATTCCAGATGAGGATTTGAAGAAGACTGGCACTTTCCAAGGAATCAACCAAAGAAGGAGCCAGCCAAAGGGAAAGATTACCTTGCCGGTAACATTTGGCGGGGAAATAAACTTCAGGACAGAGAAGATTGTGTTCGATGTTGTTGAACTTCCCCTGCCATTCAACGAGATTCTTGGCCGGCCTGCTCTGGCCAAGTTCATGGCGGCATCCCACTACACCTACAACACATTGAAGATGCCTGGTCCTATGGGAGTTATCACCATCCCGTCGGACAAGAGAGATGTAGTTATCTGTGTGGACAAAAATGTATAGAGATGCGGTTGCAGCAGAGGCCGTCGGGGCCCCAGCTCCTGCCAAGAAGGAGAAGAAAGTCAAGGAAACTAGCAAGGACCCCGTCAGGGACTCCGAGAAGCGCATCTCTTCGGAGTATGCGGAACCCGGCAGCGACTTGCCGGAAAGTTCAACAAGCAAGAGATCCAAGGCTGCTCCCCCAGCAACCAAGAAAGTTCCGGCGCGGCAGGATGGCACTGATGGTACCTTCACCATTAGTGCTACCCTTGACGACAAATAGGAAAGCACGCTCGTTACCTTCCTACGGGCGAATGTCGATGTGTTTGCCTGGCAACCATCTGATATCCCTAGTGTTCCCAGGGGGGTAATTGAGCACCACCTTGTTTTCTGTCCTCATGCCCGCCCCATCAAGCAAAAAGTCAGGAAGCAGGCCCTGGAGAGACAACAGTTCATTGCTGAGGAGATCAAGAAGCTAGAAATAGCAGGTTTGGTCCGAGAAGTATTGCATCCAACTTGGTTAGCTAATCCAGCGGTGGTGCGCAAGGCTAATGGGAAGTGGAGGCTTTGCATCGACTTCGCTGACCTAAACAAGGCCTGTCCAAAGGATCCCTTCCCCTTGCCGCACATCGATCAAATCGTTGATTCCACCTCCGGATGTGATTTGATTTCCTTTTTGGACGCATACTCTAGGTACCATCAAAGCTTCATGGCCAAAGAAGACAGAGAAAAGACCGATTTCATCACCCCATGTGGCACATACTGCTTCGTGCGTATGCCCTTCGGGTTGAAGAATGTTAGTTCTACGTTTGTAAGGGCCGTGCAAATTGGGTTTGAGCCATAGCTGCACAGGAATATTGAAGCATACATGGATGATATCGTAGTCAAAACCAGAGACAAATCTTCACTCATAGAGGATTTAGAAGAAACCTTTGCAAACTTGCGGAAGATGAACTTGAAGCTTAATCCAGAGAAATGTGTATTTGGCGTTCCGTCCGGCAAGATCCTTGGGTTCTTTGTGTCTCAACGAGGGATAGAAGCCAACCCCGACAAGATCAAAGCAATAGAGCGGATCCAAGCCCCAAAGAAAGTTAAGGATGTGAGGCATTTGACTGGCTATGTAGCCGCATTGAGCAGGTTCATCTCTAAATGCGCTGAGCGTGCCTTGTCGTTCTTCAAAATTTTGAAGAAGGTTGGTCCGGTAAAATGGACTCCAGAGGCCGAGGCTACGCTACGGGATTTGAAAGCTTACCTTTCTTCTGCTCCAACGTTGGTCGCACCCAAGCCACGAGAGTCCTTGCTGCTATACCTGGCGGCAACAAATCAAGTGGTTAGTGCAGCCTTGGTAGCGTAGAGGGAACTTCATCCCAAGGGGGCTACTGTCGGTGCAACAAACATTCGCGTTTGTCGACCGAGCTCGTGCACAGGCGTGCTGATGGTCATACATCCAGCACCAATGCATGGCACAAGGACAAACCAGAAAAGCCGCTCTTCGTGAGATCAAGGAGAGCATTAAGCAGAGCAAGATAGCCGAAGGCCACCTTGGGAAAGCCTCCCTTGCCGGGCAGGAGAGCCTGGCTAGGACGAGGCCGCACCCGAGGGCAAGACCAAACTCGCCCCGGCAGGCTTGCCGGGGCCACCAAGACCAAACCCCGCCAAGCTCTTTCAACGAAGAACCTCCACCAAGACGCCACCGCTCCACCTCACCGCACCCAAGTCACTAATCAGTGCGGTGTTAAGCAACCAGGTGGATCCTCTCAAGCACGTGGCACCTTCAAGGAGAAGAGATTATCTTTATTGACACCCGTCCAGGTGGCGTGTCAAGCTGATAAGAAGAGGCAGATAAGCAGCGCGATAGGCTTGCCTGGATTCGCCCCCGGCACGACACCTAGTAGTGCATTTAATGCACTTTGTCCTAACTGCCAGAGTTAGGTATGATAGCACTGTTAGCTATCTAATCACACCCAAATGACTGTTTTTCCACTGTGGTCGCCCCTTAACCTATAAATGGAGGCCCGAGGCAACCTAGCAAGGGGTCCAGACACTTCGACCCCCAGCATTTGTAAGCTCACATTGCTCTCGCCGAGGCACCCTTGCCGGGCCAGAGCGCGTTGAGCCTTCTTCCACCTCCAAATTAATCCACCAAAGCAGGAGTAGGGTTTTAAGCTGCAAAGCGGCCCGAACCTGTGTAAAAGAGAGGGAGTCCATTGTCATGTTGTCCCTCACTACTTCTGCTCTTTGTGCAATGCGGCCGTCCCCATGCCGAACCACAAAGGGGCACCCCTTCCCCATAGGAGATCGTGCTTCCACGCCGATAATCGGATATACAAGCCAAAATCTATAATGAAAAATGCCCACTAGTATATGAAAGTGACAACATAGGAACACTCTATATGAAAAACATGGTGCTACTCTGAAGCACAAGTGCGGAAAAGGATAGCAACATTGCCCCTTCTCTCTTTTTCTCTCATTTTTTATTGGGCTCTTTTTGGCCTCTCTTTTTTCTCTTTTTTATTTTTCGTCCGGATACTCATCCCGACTTGTGGGGGAATCATAGTCTCCATCATCCTTTCCTCACTGGGACAATGCTCTAATGTCGATGATAATCACACTTTTATTTGCTTACTACTCAATATTACAACTCGATAACTAGAACAATATGACTCTTTATGAATGCCTCTGGCAGTGTATCAGGATGAGTAATGATTCTAGCGCAACATGTATAATAATGACAAATGGTGGCTGTGCCACAAATATCATGTCAGCTCTATAATCATGCAAAGCAATATGACAATGAACACATATGTCGTAAGAACGGAACGTTGGAAGTTGCATGGCAATATATCTCGGCATGGCTATGGAAATGGCATAATAGGTAGGTATGGTGGTTGTTTTGAGGAACATATAAGGAGGCTTATGTGTGATAGAGCGTAGCATATCACGGGGTTTGGATGCACCGGCAAAGCTTGCAACCAACTCTTGAGGTGAGAAATGGCAATGCACGGTACCGCAGAGGCTAGGAAATTGCGGAAAGGTAAGAGTGCGTATAATCCATGGACTCACATTAGTCATAAAAAAACTCACATACTTATTGTGAAAGTCTAGTAGCCATCGAAGCAAGTAGTACTCGCATGCCCCTAGGGGTATAGACTGGGAGGAAAATACCATCGCTCGTCCCCGACTGCCACTCATAAAGTAGACACTCAATAATAAATCATGCTCCAACTTCATCTCAAAACTAGAGGCTAAACGTGCATGCTTCGGGAATCACAAACCTTAACATCAATATTTTTACTAAACCACAATCATCCACTAGTATCCCCGCATATTACCATCTTAATATCACAAAACGATTGCATGGAATCAAACTTAAAATATTTAGTGATCTATATGAAAGTTTTTATTATATCCCCCTTCAATGCCAATCCTTTATGGACAAGTCTTATAACCCGTGCAAATTACCACTACTATTTATTAGAATCTCAAAAAGATTTAAGTGAAGCATGAGAGTGCAACTATTTCTATAAAATATAACCACCACCATGCTCTAAAAGATATAAGTGAAGCACTAGAGCAACTTCCTAGCTCAAAAGATATAAGTGAAGCACATAGAGTATTCTAACAAATCATGAATAAATGTGTGTCCCTCTCAAAAGGTGTGCCAAGCAAACAATGATTGTGGCAAACTAAAAATAAAAAAAAGCAAAGGATATAATACAATACGCTCCAAACAAAACTCATATCATGTGATGAATAAAAATGTAGCTCCAAGTAATATATCGATAGATTGTAGACGAAAGAGAGGATGCCTTCCGGGGCATCCCCAAGCTTAGACGCTTGGGTCTTCATTGAATATTAGCTTGGGGTGCCTTGGGAATCCACAAGCTTAGGGTCTTGCCGCTCCTTATTCCTTCATCCATCGTGATGTCACCCAAAACTTGAAAACTTCAGCACACAAAACTCAACAGAAACCTCATGAGATCCATTAGTAATAAATATATAATAAACTTTAGGTACAGTTATGAACCAATTCATACTTTATTCTTGCATAATACCTATTGCATTCTAACTTCTCCATGACTTATACCCCCCGATATGATCCATAGCATCATTAAAAAATCAAACTATGCAATAGAAAATAGAATCTGTCTAAAACAGAACAGTCTGTAATTATCTGAACAAGCACTTTACTTATATAACACTAATTTTTTTGAAAAATTTGGACAACATGGGAAAATTTTATATCAATAATGTGCAAAAAATTTATAATTTTACCACGTTCCAATGAATTATAGTAATTCCCAACACTGGGCGCAAATTTTTTAGTTTTTTCACAGAATCAAGTCAACTAACAACCAAATCATCCCAAAGGCTTTACTTGGCACAAACACTAAATAAAACATTAAAAACAATCATAACAGTAGCAATAATTGTGTCAACACACAAAAACATAAAGAAAAAGAAAAAAATAAAGATAATTATTGGGTTGCCTCCCAACAAGCGTTATCGTTTTACATCACTAGCTAGGCGTATGACATTGTTTCAAGTATTATCATCATTAGTTTCCAAATTATTTGTAATCAAGTCTTCCAATACATGTTTCATTAATTCCCTACTCGCATTTTCAACATTCCTAGTATGAGAACTTAAATAGTTGAGGGACTTTGTTTGGTAATTTTAACTTTCACTACTTCAAACGCCGAATCATCACCATAGAGATCTTCATACAGAACATGTATTTCGTCATCAGTAGGATATCTACCCGTACTCTCAAACCATTCATTACTAAAACCTTCATCAATCACCTTAGTGGTCCACTCAAATTTATCACAAGTGTGGTGGTAAAAACTTTTGATAACTTCAACATAAGGAACTCTTGTCCTAATATTCTCACCATACGCAAAATAATCTTTACATTCCAACTTGTGTATAGTGTCTTGCTACTTGTGAGATGCATTTGGATTTCCTCAAAGAGGAGAGTATGATGCAGTATAGTAGAGATAACTATTTCCCTTACTTAAGAACCAAGGTTATCAATCCAGTAGGAGAACCACGCGAAACCTCGTTAGCAGCACCTACACACAAAAGAGCAAATACTTGCACCCAACGAGATCAAGGGGGTTGTCAATCCCCTTGGCGGTTATTTGCAAGTATAAAATCTGATAGTGATAGATGATGAAATAAAACACAAAAAAAAATTAAGGTTAAATAAATTGCAGCAAGCTATTTTTTGGATTTAATATATGATAAAAGTAGACCTGGGGGCCATAGTTTTCTCTAGAGGCTTCTCTCTCAAACAAAAAACATACTGTTGGTAAACAAATTACTGTTGGGAAAATGATAGAAAAGCACATAGTTATGACGATATTAAAGGTAATGATCATGTATATGGGCATCACGTCAGAGACAAGTAGACCGACTCCTGTCTGCATCTACTATTACTCCACCCATCGACCGCTATCCAACATGCATCTAGGGTATTAAGTTATTGGAAACGGAGTAACGCCTTACACAAGATGACATGATGTAGACAAAGTAAACCCAAGCAATATGAATAAACCCCATCGTTTTCCCCTAAATGGCAACAATACAAATCAGTGTCATGTCCCCTTCTGTCACTCGGATTGAGCACCGCAAGATTGAACCCATCACAAAGTACCTCTCCCATTGCAAGATAAATCAATCTAGTTGGCCAAACCAAACCGATAGATCGGAGAGAAATACAAAGCTGTAATAATCTTGCATAAAAGAATTCAGAGAAGACTCAATTAATAATCATGAATAATCTGATCATAAATCCACAATTCAGTAGATCCCAATGAACACACCGCAAAAGAAGGTTACATCGAATAGATCTTCAAGAACATCGAAGATAACATTGTATTGAAGATCAAAGAGAGAGAAGAAGCCATCTAGCTACTAGCTATGGTCCCGTAGGTCTATGGTAAACTAGTCACACACTACTAGGGAAAACCCTAGTAGTGGTGCAGGTTTATTGGCTAGCAGTAGTGCGGGTGCTCGCGCTACTGCTACAGTGCTACAGCTAACTTTTAGCAGTAGCGTGTTTCTTACCCCGCGCTACTGCTACCTATACCAACAAGTAGCGCACTTCTAGCCATCGCTACTGCTAATATTCTGTGGTGCGGCTATACGACCCATGCTACTGGTAAGGTAGCGCTACTGCTACTCCAAAACTCCTCGCTGCTACTAAGTTTCTTTTTTTCTGTTGTATTTGTATTTTTATAGGTTTATATAATTATAACATACACATACATTGAAACTATATGAGAAAGGAATGTCTCGTCATCAGCATCGAAGTGGTACAACATAGTCTCATTGTATCATCATTATCAAACACAAATGATGTCAATCTCATTATCATCTTGAAATAGCAATACAAGTTAATTATCACATGTCTCTTACATGGTCACCACACACACATGTTTCATCATCTACCTAAACTATGACATACGAGAGAAGAGCGATGACGATGAGGAAGAGCGGGATTACGTAGTACTTGTCGAGGCGCCGGTTCTAAATCCTCTCTTGCGCTAGCATGAACCTCAAGTAACTAGCTTCGGCTTCCATTCTGCTATCAAACCCTTTCTGGCTTCCGCCTGGGAAGCGCTGCACTTGGTCCTGACACTCTGGCCACTCGTCGTACACACCCGGAACATGCCCTATGTACACGGCATACCACTCCTTCACCATCATTGATCTATATACCTGTCAGAGATGCACATATATCATCAAGCAAGTTCAACGATAATATGCAACATAAGATACGTCGGCCTGTGGAGAGAAATAGTTATGAAATAGAAGCAACATATAGTAAACATAGTCAATGAAATTCATCATACCAAAACTAATTAACTAGAGCGCAACACCGTTTACATCTAATAGTTTCATCATACAGAGACATCCAAAGTTTCGTCATGCAGAAAGTAACAACTAATTAAACAGACACATTGTCATCGTCAACCAGTGCACTGGTCCGATCCGGCCATATCTGGGAGGATGCACCCAAGCTTAGTGAAAGGCGTCATGTCCTGATGCTGTAGGGCTATGCGGGTTCGGACGTCAGCCCGCAATATTGGGCCGCCGTATAACATCCCATTCTCTTCGAGGACGTCTTTCATGATGATGGACGCAATTTCCTACTGGATCCGCTAGAA
Organism: Thinopyrum elongatum; assembly: GCA_011799875.1. Classification (NCBI taxonomy): domain Eukaryota; kingdom Viridiplantae; phylum Streptophyta; class Magnoliopsida; order Poales; family Poaceae; genus Thinopyrum; species Thinopyrum elongatum. The sequence goes on from CM022300.1 coordinate 284,954,593, forward strand.
ATCATTTCGAAGTTGATGATCCGGCACAGTTCCAAAGGCTTCAGCCCATCTCTAGATATGGGCATCAGATGAAGCGTCATGCAAAGTGATTGCACATCCCTTTTGTACTCCATCATTGGACAGGTGATGTAGAATCCATCATTATCACTTCTTGCCAGTCGCTGGATGCAACAGAAGTCAGTCTTATGGCTGAAACACAACCTACCCTTATTTATTTTTTTGACTTGGATGTAGCCACCCCGCATGCTGAAACCCAGGAGAGATCTGTCTAGACCATACTTTATGTGTGTGTAATCTTTATTCTCTATGTTCTTTGATGGGTCCAAATATATAGCATGGGAGAAACGCGGGTAAAGAATGATGAGAACGGTGCCCCCCCCCCCCCTGTTGCACAAAATACACGATCAAGTTAGCCTCCATGCGTGCAAAGTAATTATTGAAATGCATGAAAGGATGTATGTGTTATAGTGGCTGTCCATGGATGACTTACCCGGGATGATAAGGTAGGAGAACCGTTTCCTTGTCCTTATTGATGACCAAGAATTCTTTTATGTACTCCCTCGCATATTAACCGTTGGCTTCGTTGATTGACAAGAAGCCCTCATGCATGTAGTACGGGTCCGCGACCGCAAGACCAGAGATTTGCTCTCTCCTGACGATGTAGTTCATATACAGCGCATACAGGCGGACGAACTTAAAATCGAGTGTCCTCATTTGAAACATGTCGAAGATATAATCAAACCGCAGGAAGAACAGGTCCGCAAGGCATGTGTCGACGTACATCTTTCCACTGTGGCACATGAACCATATAAAGCGGGTATCCTAGATCATTTGAGGTGAGAAGGCTTCTTGCTGTCGACAGCACATGGTCATGGAGTCTCCTGAGATCCCCTATTATGGTAGCTAGCGCATCCGTCGGTACCATTGGCTTTCCCGCGACATGGCGTAACGGCACATGTTTCATCGATGCACTATCCGCAACCCTAGTCTGAGGAGGTGGCTCCCTGCAAGAAGCAACTTTGGCAGCTTTAGAGCATTTTTTTCGTCGGTCTCTTCCTCTGCTTCTTCTTGGTGGGCTCAGGTGCTGGTGCATCTGTCAGACCCTCCCTGAGCACCGCCCCCAGTGTTGACGGGCTCAACATTACATGCCTCTGGCTTAGTTGAGCTTGGGTTGAGGTGGCATCTCGAGGTGTGTCCCATAAGGATTGCTTGAACAAAGACTTCTTGCACTCCCGATGATGTTCCAGCTCCGGTACAACATGCATCTCATATTCATATGGTTGACTCATCGTTACTTCGTTGTCAAAGCCGGTATTGAGATACTGGAGAGGGTCATCCTCCTCCATGTCATGATCCATATCCTTTTCCATGGGGCCGATGTCATCATCCGCCAGAACGGTTGGCCCCCCTTCCTCGTGTCTCTCGATCTCACCCAGCAGCACAGATGATGGTTGTAGTTGTGTAGGTGGGGTTGTGGTCATACCTTCCTGAGGTCCCATTGGTGTGCTCCCGGCCACCTCCACACGAAGAAGATTCTTTGGCCACAGGATCGCCCAATTTTTACATTGGCCAAGCTGCGTCGGGTCTCATCATCCTCTCCACCGATTTGTATGGGACGAGGAAAACCCTTATAGCCCGCTTTCACACTCGCCACGAAGACCCTTAAAGTGTTATCAGGCATGTGTCGGCGGTGGAACAAGCGATCCTTGGGCTTCACTATAGTACTGTTCCCCACATCCACCAACCCGCCCTTCATGTGGTAGAGGAGGGTGCACGGAGTGGAGTCGGCTTGCAAAGACATGTACGTGTGCGGCATCAGAGATCCAAAAGGAACCGGAACTGAAGATTAATTATTTATGTTGATGAGGATGCGACGCGTATTTACCATGAGGGCGTCCAGCTCAGCCAATGTCGACGGCCTGACAATCAAGCCAGAGACGGAGCACGGGCTTCTGCGAGAGGGTGCGGGAGTAGGTGCGGGTGCGGTTGCCATAGCAGGTATGGGTGCGGGTGCGGCATTCATTGAGTTCCTCCCGATGAAGCTGGGCATGGGAAAATCAGTTGGGGCCGCGTTTTTATTTTGTTGCACCCAACTGACCACAGTTGGAATCAAGCTTGTAAATGTAGCTGCCATATCATTTCTGTAGGCAGCTACCGCTTCCCAGATTGTCTCAGCTTTGGTTTTCTCGACTGCCCGCGCCACCTTCTCATCGATAGTCACATGACTAAACTTTTTTCTCTGCCTTTTGGCCTCGGGGTCCTTGTTATAATAGTACTTCCACGTGACGCTGTCTCCGGCGCCGTGCACACGTCCATATTGTGGTCGCTGGTCCCGTGGGTGTCCTATCATTATGTTCATGACCCAATTGAAAGGGGTGTCCCACTTGTACCTCGCCGACGACTGAGTCGACAAGTCGCTTTTGGCTCTAACCTTGTTGTGTCGATCTCTCTGCAAAATGGAGCGTGAATCATTTACGAATGTGACTAGAACGTAGTAGACTTGATTGATCAGAAGCTAATATATAATGTGGTAAAAGGATAATTACCAGTATTCTCAACAATTTCCTAGTCGGCCCGTCGGTGAAAAAGGTCTTTTTTTTGGGTCCCACGAGAACCGGGCTCTGATGAAGTCATGCTCCTGCTGGTCGGTGAACTCATCCAAGGGGTCTGGGATCCCCAGACATTCATGTTCCGCGCCTCCTTAGCCCGCACGGGCCTCTTTCACGTGTAGCCACGACTTCCGAGGTGGTGGTTCCCCATGTTCTTTGCCTGAAGCTACTTGCCTCTCTCTGACCTGGCCTTGGCAGCTTCTTCATTGAAAGTCACCTTAAACTTTTCAAAGTCCTCTATCATAATTCTTGGATTGTCTGCAACAATCTTGGCGTAGGTTTCCTGGTCTAATTCAATCGCCTTTTTCACCCTAGTTTTCCAGGCGCTCAATGCGTTGCTGAACTTCCCTAGGGCTTTGTTGTTTATTTTTTTTCATGGCATCATCTTTCCATGGGTCGATGTCGTCATTCCGACCGGGGAACAGGAATCTTGCATGCAACCTAGTTAGGAGCAGTTGCTTGACATGTTTATTTTTTCGTATTTTGTTGGTGTTGAGGTTACTGGTATCCCATAGGATGCATGCTAGTTAGTTGCCGTAACACGCTGCCACTTCCAGCGGTTCTATTGGCTTGAACTCGCTGGGGTGCACCAGCGGTGGACCACCAGTCTTCCGATGCCGTGCTCATTTGGGCGTCGTGCCCTCTTTGCCTTCTTTCCTTCACTGGCTTGGGAGGTCCCACCTTCCGTGCTCTTGTTAGCAACATCATCATGGCCCATCTCAGTGCCATTGTAGCTGGCATCAGTGTCGGTGTCAGTTCCACAACCATCATCGTCCATCATGACAAGGGTGTCCTGCCACCCTTGTTTCTCCTGATTCGCCAGAAAGTCAAGGAGGGCATGTTCTTGTCCTTCTTGGGTGTGAGAACCTTCGGCCTCATTATTCTCGGCCATGTTTCCTAGGGTTCAATGTCGTAGTCATTTAATTCTCGAGATTTATATAATAGAATGAATAATGACAAAAATGTGACATATGCTTTGCTTGAATGTTGTTTCATTCCCGTCGAGGCAAATCTCTGGCACTCGATATGCCCTACTTTCTAGCATAAGTCATGCCAAAATTCACGAAATTTATTGGCATGACCTATGCTAGAAAGTGCACATATAGAACGCCTGAAATTTGCCAGAATGGAAATGAATCAACATTTCCGGCAAAACATAGGCCACTCAAAATCAGATTCCCTGCAAACAACCAAAGTCCGACACAACAACAACACCACAACAATATAGGATGCTCACTATCATTCTATAGCATCTGTTCAAACAACATTCTATAGAAGCACAACAAGAGCAGTGGAACAACCACATGCACATGTCATCACTCTCCTCTAGCATCTGCATGGAGAGAGCTATATATAGTGTGGGTTTTGGGATTGTCACTATCTGCCTGTCGAGGATGCGGGTGTGGTGTCAAGGATCTTCTCGCGGCGTCGTCGAGCGGCACGCAGGTGATCTACCTGTGCGTCAAGCATTCACAAGATCAATTATTATAGACACACAAGATCAATTGTAGACCTACAATCTGCCTAATAAAATGCTCATTTTCATTTTTATTTTATTTACTCTAGCAACAAACTGAAGCACTGTGTCACGTGCTTAGCGTGTACCCATGGCTCATTTTTGGCGGTGGCGTTCACGGTAGCGCTATTAGCGTCGGGTATACACATGGTAGTGAAATGTCAGTTTTCTCTTTGTACGTTCTTAGCCCATCTGACATGGAACATCATCGTGCTATGCAATCCAGGGTAGTCAAGCTCCCAGATCTCTTCGCCCCTTTCATAAAATCTTTCAGTTATATTCCCGGTCATGGCTTCCATTGTCACCCCTGAGTTCTGGTTATCATTGTTTATATCTTTGGCCTCCGTGTAGAATGTGTATCCATTGATATCATATGCTTAATAAGTCGCGAGGTTGGCCGACGGGCCATGTGCTAAGGCTTATATGAACATTCCGTCCGGATAACCCTCTTTCGGGGGATTAGCCAGAACCCACTCTTTGAACCAACGAAAGAAAGTGGAGTTGTGCTCTCTAATAACTTAGTGTCTGTCCTGTGCACCCCTTGGTCATGGTAGTTCTTTGCGATGGTCCTTTTTGTGCAGTGTCATGAAATCTTCTAGCATATCTAGGTGTTGTAGCACTACTAAGTTTGCCCTATTAAAGTCGTTTTGTCGTCCTGAGCAGTCCACATTCAATTCCCTCCGACCATTGGTGTGACCTTCTCCTTGGAGCCTTCCACAGTGCTTGTTGATGGGCAAACCAACAACAGGGTCTCCGATGCCTAGATAATTCTCGCAGAAGGAGATGCACTCTTTGGTTAGATAGCTCTGGGCTATGCTTCCATCCAGATGGGACATGTTACGAATGAATCCTTTGATAACCCCATTCATCCTCTCGAACGGCATCATGTTGTGCAGGAAAGTCGGCCCTAGGTCGATGATATCGTCCATGATGTGGACAAATAGATGCACCATGACGTCAAAGAATGCTGGTGGGAAGTACATCTCTAGCTCATTCAGTATGACAACGATCTCTTGCTGTAGCCTTTGTAGCCTTTGGCACTGATCGACTTTCGAGAGATAACATCAAAAAAGTGGCATAGGTCAGGAAGCGTCTCACGGACGTGTGTGCCCATAATCCCTCTACTGCAGGATGGTCCAAACGTGACAGTACAATCAGAGACCCTTCGACAAAACTGTGTGCGATGCATTAATCACAAATGGTGATGTAAAATATACATAAAAAATGATACGAAACATTTGCGATGGCGGAGACATCAAACATGATTTAGATTATAGTTGCGTGTGCAATGCATGGCATACAGTTAATCCATAAGAATTATTTGTGATGAGCCAGAACAACAGAAATGGGTAGACATATCAAGGTATGTGCGATATACAACATACAGTTCACTCACATGAACTGTTTGTGAAAGTGCAACTAATCCCTAGGTGGTTTTGGTAATTCATAACAACATATAGCTCATTGAACTAATATCCTTTCAAGTGAAATATTTCAGATAGTTGAATGATTGGCATGGCATGGACTAGAGATGTGGACCCCTCAAAATGCTAAGGACAAAGATTGGCAAAAGCTCAAGACTCTTCATTTCTATTTTAGTGATCCAAGATCACATTGAGTCCATAGGAAAAGCCAATAATATTAAAAGGGGATGAGGTGTTGCATAATGGTCTACTTGCTCAAAATGCTTAGTGATATGCTCCAAAGCCCTCAACCACTTTCTCATTTCCAATATATCCAAAACCTAAATTCAAACTTGGCCCCACCGATTTGATCTATCCGGTGCCACCGTGTTTCTTTGACATAGCCACTGCCAGAAACCCTAATCAATTCGGTCTCACCGATAGGGATTTCGGTCTCACCGAGATGGCAATGCAAACTCTCTGTTTCCCTTCGTAACGTTTCAATCTTACTGAAATGAGCAATCGGTCCCACCGAGTTCGCAATGCAAACTCTCTGTTTCCCTTCGTAACATTTCGGTCTTACCAAAATGAGCGATCGGTCCCACTGAGTTTGCCTGACCAACTCTCTGTTTAACTCATTGCTAAAATCGGTCCCACCGAGTTCATGCAATCGGTCACACCGAGATGAGGTCTTGCCGTAACCCTAGCACATCGGTCCCACCGAGTTGAGTATATCGGTCCCACCGAGATTCCTAACGTTCACATTTTGAATTGAATCGGTCTCACCGAGTTCTTCTATTCGATCTGACCGAGTTAGGTCAAATGTGTGTAACAGTTGGATTTTGTGTGGAGGCTATATATACCCCTCCACCCCCTTCTCTATTCAAGAGAGAGCCATCAGAACGAGCCTACACTTCCACTACTCATTTTCTGAGAGAGAACCACCTACTCATGTGTTGAGATCAAGACATTCCAATCCTACCACAAGAATCTTGATCTCTAGCCTTCCCCAAGTTGCTTTCCACTCAAATCATCTTTCCACCATAGCCAAATCTGTGAGAGAGAGTTGAGTGTTGGGGATACTATCATTTGAAGCACAAGAGCAAGGAGCTCATCATCAACACACCATTTATTACCTTTTGGAGAGTGGTGTCTCCTAGATTGGTTAGGTGTCACTTGGGAGCCTCCGACAAGATTGTGGAGTTGAACCATGGAGTTTATAAGGGCAAGGAGATTGCCTACTTCGTGAAGATCTACCCGAGTGAGGAAAGTCCTTCGTGGGCGATGGCCGTGGTGGGATAGACAAGGTTGCTTCTTCGTGGACCCTTCGTGGGTGGAGCCCTCTATAGACTCGCACAGCTGTTACCCTTCGTGGGTTGAAGTCTCCACCAACGTGGACGTATGATAGCACCACCTATCAGAACCACGCCAAAAATCTTCGTGTCTTCATTGCATTTGCCTTCTCCAAACCCTTCCCTTTACCTTCATATGCAATGTTTTACTTTTCGCTGCTACACTCTTAGAATTGCATGTGTAGGTTGATTGCTTGACTTGTGCTAAGTTGCTAAAATCTGCCAAGACATAAAATTGGGAAAAGGCTAGATTTTTATTTGGTCAAGTAGTCTAATCCCCCCCTCTAGACCTACATTCGATCCTATAGTTTGCGATTAGGGAATGTAACAGAAACAGGCAGACATATCAAGGTGTGTGCGATATATGGCATACAGTTCATTCGGATGAACTATTTTCAATTAGGCAACACAACAGAACGGCTCAACTTAACAAGATGTGTGTGACATGTGGCATACAGTTCACATAGATGAACTGTTTGCGATGAGCCAAAAGAGCACAAGCAATTCGTGTAAACAAGATGTGTGTGGTACATGGCAAACAGCCCACTCGGATGAACTGTTTGCGATGAGGAAATATAACACGGACTGTTACTACAGTTAATTCATGTGTGATTCTATGTGTAGAGAAAGCTTTAAAAAATGCAAACTAGTTGCTTGCGATGGCTAGGAGTATCGCACACGATGCGTTTGTGACTACTCGTGTGCGATGATTAGTAAGTTACACATACGTTTCCTTATGTTAACATGTGTGTGATAACACGTGACACCGCATACGGTTGTCGGGTTGTGTGCTCCACTTAGTCTTCCTGCGCTCCAGCGAAGGATTCCCGTGCTCCACAAGGGTGAATTGTAAAATCCCCAATCCCCTAGCCAGCTCCTAGTTATAAATAACCACAGCAATGGCCGGCGGCGGCGACTCGCTACTGATCTACTTGCTAGCTAGTTACCCACACATATCGGCATACCCCAACGGCCGATGACAGGATGGAGTTGCGCGACGGGAACGGGCGCCGGAGATCATTGTTTAGGTTAATTAATTATACCTCCACAGCCAGATGATTCTGGCTCGGTACAATTAATTAACATAATCTGAGATCAAATAACTAAAGCTTCCCCAACGTGATCGTGCGCCGGCCCCAACCGTTGGCAGAGCACGCGCGGAGGACGCGACCTGTTGGGGATATAACCCCGAGGTGTGACACGCCCAAGAGGGGCCGGGTTACACCGTTGGCAACTCAGTATGAAGAAGGCCCAAGAAGGTCCAAGAAGATGACACATGAAGATTGGTGGCGGCTTACAAGGTGGGCCTGTTCAAGGCCCAAGACTTGGTGGTAGGATCATGACTTGGAAGGTGTGAGCCGCCACGGTGGCGACTTGCCTACCAAGGCAAGGCGACTTAGAAACCGAGTTGGTCATGTTGTGTGATCTAGCTTGGACTCTTGTAAAGCCCAGGGCCTTTACCTGTGTATATAAAGGCGAGACCCTGCAGCGGGTTAGGTTAAGAAAACAATTAATCGAGAGCTAGGTCAGGTGGATTCCGCTCCCTTGTAATCGATATTCAAGCTATTGTCAACAAAAGCAGGAGTAGGCTTTTACCTCGTTGTGAGGGGCCGAACCAGGGTAAACTTTGTATCCTTTGTCCCGTTCAACCCCTTCGAGCTAACCAACATTGCGATGGCTCCACACCTAAGTCCTTTCACAAGGGCATCTGCCGTGATAAAACCACGATAGTTGGCGCCCACCGTTGGGCCAAAGCATGGTAGTTTCGAGTTCTTGAAGGGCAACTTCCCAGGGATCGAAGGATACGTCATGGGCCGGATGACTAAGAGTCGTCGCGGCAAGCTCTACATCGACGACGCTGGCTGGGGCCCGAGGCCGACTCAATCGAGTACGGGTACCGGGTCCCCTTTGGCGGAATTCATGTCTTCATCGGCAAGATCGGCGAGTCAGAGCCTGAGCCGGCCATCTGCATCAACATCGTCGAGACAGCTCGGTGCGCACGACCCGCCAGCGTTCAACCCGGCCGGAAGCACGTTTTCATTGGCTTTGTTCATGGGGCAGATCTTGAGGAAGATTCTGCATCTGGTGGAGAGAAGGCCATCTATTCAGGTGATGAGTCTTCAACCGGGGAAACATAGTCGATCTACCAGATTCAGGACGGCTGGCTTGGGGGCTATTCCGATGGCGACAGTATTCCAGACCGCTATGAGCCGCCGTATAGGGTTGCCGTCTTCATGGCTTGTACTACGCCGGTGCTCAACTCATCGACAGCTGCAGCTACGATGTCTGGATCAACGGCTACTGCGACAACTGGGGCTGGTAGCTCAGCTCGGCCCCCGGCTAAAGTTTTATCTGAACTCTTGGACACTTTGACGACCCTGTTGGCAACAGAGTTCATTATGACAAATCAAGCACAACATAACATAGAAGTTGCAAAGGTACGTGATGAGGTGGCCAAGGCTCAGGTGGAGCTTAGTGCAGAGAACGCCAGGATGGCAGAGGAACGAGCCCAGATGGACGCTGAGTCACAACACATCAGGGCGGAGGCTTTTCGCTTAAGTTTGGATCAAAACGCTTCTAATGATGTTTTTTGAAAGAGGTACCAAACCCGCTTCCTTTGCAGTATGAGGCACGGAACCTTTTCAACACACCTAGGGCAGGGCCAAGTAACCCACCAGGCATAGCCCGGGCGGCTGAAGTCCCAGGGAGCGGGGCGGCGGCTCAGCCCCGATTGCCAGACCCGCCCCATAGGGATCAAACCCCGCCCCGGCGTTTTTCCACACCATCTAGTCATTATTCCATCCCAGTGGATAACAAGATAGCAGCGGCTACCCGGCTCAATGCAATCCCTATCACAGATGAGACACCTTTTGCAGCTGAGGCACGGAACGCAATTGAGCTCTTACAGACAGCGGTTGCATAGTAGGAGAAGTATACACATAGTCATGAGAGGGTGCACTCGACCCCCCTCCCAAGCCGCAGTTATAGCCGACGCGTTGAGTCACCGGCGGTTTCCAGTAGCGAGCGACGACGTCAACCAAATCAAGATGACCCACCCCATGGGACTAACCCACCCCTTACTCATGCTCAGACAATTGTGGATGATTCAAGAGCACGCCGAGAGGCGAAGGCCGCAGCGGCGACTCAGCTGGGGGCTTATCAGCAGCCTCCGGTGACCCCTTCGGTGTCAGTAGGGGCTAGTATAACTTCCAGATCTATTGGAGTGCCTTGTTTGGTACCAGCATTACGTAATGAACATTTGCCTAAGGATTTTAAGGGTCCTCACAAGGTGGCTAACTATACAGCTGATCTCCCCCCTGAGGCCTGGATTGAGAGTTATGAGTTAGCCATGGAGATGCTGGATGTCAATGATGCTGTGTGTGCTAAATATGTTACTATGATGTTGGATGGGCCAGCTCGGACCTGGTTAAAAGGACTACCCGCCAACTCCATCAATTCATGGGAGAGTTGAAAGCACGGTTCATTCAGAATTTTAAAGGAACATGCAAGAAGCCTTTAACGAGTATTGATCTTGATAACTGTGTGCAGCGTGAGGATGAGTCAGCTCATCATTCGGTCCAGCGGGTCTCAGCTATTATGCACTCCTCAAACAGTATTGCGGCGGGTCAAGCGGTTCTGGTCTTGGAGAAGAACTGTCATTTTACCCCCCTTAAACAGAAACTTGGGCAGCTTAAGCGTCATTGTAATGACATGGGAGAGCTCATGGAGGCTCTCATCAAATATGCCGACTCTGATACCACCAAAGATCCTGGATCTGATGATGAAAAGTCCAACAAGGGAAAGAAGAGTGGCAATGGTAAGGGTCAGCAGCAGAACGTGGCAGGGCATAACGGCAATAACCAGAGTAACAGTGGTAAGCGCAGACAACCTGATGGCGGGTCAGATCTTGTAGCTAACACCAACACTGGATATAAAAATCTGCGCCATAATGGTAATGGTAAGCAGTCCTTTGGAGGAAAGAACTTTAATATTGAGGTGATGATGAATGAGCCTTGCCCAAAACACAGCCTGCCCAATAAACCGGTGACTCATGCTTGGAAGGACTGTTTCATCATGTGAGAGTACAAGAATTCCAACTTCAATCAGAATCATGGCAACAATAATGGCCCGCCCGGCGGGTCAGGATCCGGTTCAGATGGGCCCGGCTTTGGTGGTGGCGGTTCAAGTTCTGGTTATCAAGGACAGGGCAACCAAGGTGGTTATAGCCAACAGTCTGGTCAAGGTAACCAGCAACATCATTCAGGGTACCAGAGTAATCCAAAGCATATCAATAGTGGCTAGTATCATGTTTTCACCACAAGCCTTTGCAAGCGAGATCAGAAGGTTCATAAACGCGCGGTTAGTGCAATTGAGCCGGCGGTGCCTCAATACATGCGGTGGTCATACTATCCAATCACATGGAGTTGAGAGGATCACCCGCCCCGGGTTGACAATCCGGGTCAGCTAGCTTTGGTGGTAGCTCCTTAGGTTGGGGGTTATAAATTCACTAAAGTTCTCATGGATGGTGGCAGCAGTATCAATATCCTTTATTATGATACGTTTCGATGGATGAACTTAACTGATAAGGAGCTTAAGCCAACTTCTACAGTTTTTTCATGGCATGGTACCTGGTAAGTCGGCATATCCGGTTGGTAAGATTGCCTTGGAAGTGGCTTTCGGCGATGACTATGACTACAGAACAGAGACGTTATGGTTTGAAGTGGTTAAGATCAAGAGCCCTTATCATGCCTTGTTTGGACGTCCGGCTTATGCCAAGTTTATGGCTCGACCTTGTTATGTTTATTTATAGCTTAAGATGCCAAGGCATAAGGGTACTATTACGGTCCATGGTGATCAGAAAATTGCATTGGAATGAGAGGAAGGAGATGTTGCCTATGCTGAGTCGGCCTGCGCCACAGAGGAGCTTAAGTTTTATAAGGATAATGTTGACCCGGCAGATATGACCCCTTTAAAGAAGCCCACTACTGAGCAAGACCCCTTGTCGAAGTTTAAATCGGCTGATGACACTAAGCAGGTTGACTTTGTCCCTAGCGACTCATCTCAGTAGTTCACAGTGGGGGCCAATATGGATCCTAAATACGAAAGTGCGCTCATCGAGTTCATCCGTGAGAATCAGGACATCTTCGCATGGAAGCCTTCTGACATGCCAGGTGTACTGAGAGAATTTGCTGAGCACACTCTTAATGTGGATCCTAAGTTTAAGCCGGTCAAGCAATTTCTTCGTCGTTTTAATGAAGAACGACGTAAGGCCTTTGGCGAAGAGGTAGCCTGGCTCTTGGCGGTTGGGTTTATTGTGGAAGTCTTTCACCTTGAGTGGTTGGCTAACCATGTGCTTGTACTCAAGAAGAATGGCACATGGCATATGTGTGTTGACTACATAAATCTTAATAAGGCTTGTCCAGCTGATCCACTTGCTCTCCCTCGTATCGACCAGATCATTGATGCCACGATGGGTTGTGAGAGTTTATGTTTCCTGGATGCTTATTCTGGTTATCATCAGATCAAGATGGCACTTAAGGACCAAGAGAAGACGTCTTTTATCACCCCTTTTGGAGCCTTCTGCTATGTCTTTATGCCTTTTGGGCTTAAGAGTGCTCAGGTGACTTATCAACGCTATGTTCAGAATTGCTTTCACAGTCAGATTGGGCCTAATGTGGATGACATTGTGGTCAAATCCAGAAAGAAGAAGACTCTCCTGGATGATCTAAAGGAGACTTTTGACAATCTTCGGGTCTATAAGATGATGCTTAACCCGGCCAAGTGTGTTTTTGGTGTACCTGCATGCAAGCTATTGGGTTTCCTGGTCTCAGAGAGGGGCATTGAGGCTAACCCGGAGAAGATTAAAGCCATCACTTTATTGGCTAAGCCGGCATGTGTCAATGACGTTCAAGGCCTGGCGGGTCGCATCACGGCTCTGAGCCAGTTCATAAGCCGCTTGGGAGAGAAGGCAATTCCTTTATACCAGATGATGAAGAAGACATATCACTTTGTCTGGAGTGATGCTGCTAATAAGGCGTTTGAGGAGCTCAAAAAACAGTTGGATGAGTCGCCCGTCCTTCCAGCTCCTATTGAGAAAGAACCTTTGCTCTTGTATGTGGCGGCTAACAGTAAGGCTGCCAGTGTGGCGATTGTTGTGGAGCGCAAGGAGGCGGGTAAGGAGTACCCAGTCCAGAGGCCGACTTATTATGTCAGTGAGGTGTTGATTGGGTCCAAGCAACGATATCCACATTGGCAGAAACTGGTCTATGGGGTGTTCATGGTGAGTCAAAAGCTGAAGCATTATTTTCTTGGTCATCCTATTACTGTGGTCAGCTCTGCTCCCTTAGGAGACATTATTCAAAATAGAGAGGCCACAGGCCGGGTTGCTAAGTGGGCAATAGAACTTGGACCTCATGGTTTGAAATATGTGCCAAGAACAGCTATCAAGTCTCAGGCTCTGGTAGATTTCATCAATGACTGGACAGAGTTGCAGATGCCGAAGGAGAAGCCTGATAACACATATTAGACAATTCACTTTGATGGGTCCAGGCAGCTAGAAGGCTCGGGGGCTGGAGTTATTTTGACTTCCCCACGAGGTGACAAATTTTGTTATGTTTTAAGGCTAATGTTTCCTTGCACTAACAATGCAGCCGAATATGAGGCTTTACTCCAAGTCCTTCGTATGGACAAGGAGATCAATTTAATCCGGGTCAGGTGTTTTGGCGACTCAGACCTTGTTGCTCAACAAGTCTCAGGCACATGGGATTCCAAAGACCCGCTCATGGTGGCTTATCGCTGGGCGGTTGACAATATTGCTGGTCACTTCCACTACAAGAAATATGTCAACTTGTGACCATCACAATTGGTTGCTGAATGGTCGTTGTTTTTCATTTGCGACCTTTTTGTGACCAAAAACAGATGGTCAAAAGCTGATCGTCTTTAATGGAAATTAACGACCTTCTCTGTGATATCGTCGCAGAAGGCGACGACCAAAACAAAAGGTCGTTGGTCCTACGACCTTTTGTTTTGGTCACTGGTTGTCTGCCCAGGCCACGTCGGATCCGACGTGGCAAGATGACGTGGCAAATTTGTGACCAACTGAAAAGGTCGTTGCTTAGAATCAGCCCGGTCCAATTGGGTGTCTATATGGGCCGAGCCCATTAATTCAGCCTTTTTAATATATATTTTTTCTGTTAATTTTCGCTAGCTACATGGGCCGAGCCCAACATTTCAGCCTTGTTTATTTCTATGAAATTTGACATTCAATTTCTTGTTGGACCACGGCCTTTTACAATCCAGTATTTGTTTTGGCCCTCGGCCTTTTACAGTCCTTTTTTTTGCCTCGGCCTTTTATAGTCTAGTTTTTTTGGCCATGGCCTTTTAATTTAGGACTCATCACTCTTAATTTCTGTACAAGCGTCATTTTCAGTCAATTTCCAGTTCAATTATATGCTATAAATGCAGAATATTTCTCAATATAGCCAAGCTTGGTACATTACAATAATACATAGTATCCAGTTTTCTAATACGCAAAAAGATCAAACAATAACAAGCTCCAATGAGGTACTCCTTGCTGAGTGCGGATTCTAGCTTCTTCATCATGGGACTTGTTGCACCAGTCAGCATTTCAATGAACAAAGGACATCTAAAGGTTATAAACAGAACAATTAGGAACAAAATAAAAACAGAACATTCTGCATTTGGTGTGAAAATGGTTAGAGCAAAGAGGAGCTTCAGCAACAGAGCAAACCAAATCAAATCGAACACACACCGACATTTGCAGATGGATATTTTTGTTTGACTCATTTACTGCTACTCCCTTTAATTTTCAGGACTACATATTCTGAATCTACTAGTACTAGATACCTACCGATTAGAAAATAAAGCTAAATTGTACTAGTATTGGTGGTGCTCAATTGCCACTGATCAGGTCAATGGTAGATGCAGGCAGGTAATTAACTGTAGAAAATTAGCTAGCCTGCTCTCATGGTGGTTTTCAAAAGACCACATTGATCATGCAAGGACTCTTGCTAGCATGAACCACCAAAACTGTTGAAAATAGAACAGTTCACAGGAGAGCAAGAAAATTCTAAAGTAGCACACAGGACCACACCTAGAAAGCCTAAACCACACACGTAGGCTGCTTCCAAGGTAGAAGCCTGAGAAGTTGTTCAATTCTCAAATTTTAGGAATAAGAAGAAATGACAATCTAGCTTACATGCTGCCTACATTGTGTCTTATATCACGGTCTGAATGAAACACACGAACATGGTTCCATGTATGAGTAGAGAGGGGAGACGGTTCAGCTGTACTAGAAGCGGCCCAATGTCGGTGGATGCGTCGCAAACACGGTAGGGTCCTATACATGATGATGCAAACAAAGTCGTGCCAATTTATGGCGCAATTACACAAGTCAACAACTGAATCCCCAACTGTATTTGCATATACTGCAGCAAACTAGATTGATATTATTTTTTCTTTTTGGTTGAGGTTGCGATTCAGTTAGGCATCCATGGGTGGCAGGAATGCAAAGTGCAGGTAGCAGCAATGTACAACTAGCTAGAGTAGGAGTAGGAGGAGCAAAACCAAACCTTTTTCTACTGGATTTTGAGGCGTTGGAGGTGCATCTCAGATTCTCCTGCAGAATAGCAGTGAGGATGCTTCACCAATAGAGCAAAACCAAGGATAGAACTTGCTTCTCCAGATTGCCATTGGCCTTCACCACACACTCATGCTTGTCCTGCAAATAATGCCATCATGAGTTCAACATCAGCTATCCACCTGCGTTTCAAATTAGTAACCATCAGAACAGATATACAACAAAATAATAATTTGTGAGGAGCAAATTAGAAACCATCATCCATTGACTCGTTGATTTGTTTGAAAAGAAGCAGATGTCATGATTTGTTTGATACACACAGTTCTGCAATACAGGAGAGAAAAACATAAGAGTGTATCTTAAATTGCAAGTAAAGGCATAGTTAAAAAAGCGCGCCTAAGCGAGCGCTTAAGTGCGCCTAGGCTCTAGGCGATAGCAAAACGCCTAGCGCATAGCTGCGCTTAATCTGCGCATAATTGCACATAAGCATGCGCTTTGGTCAGAAAAGCGCAAGGCGGTGGCAGAACGCACAATTAACGCCTTGCGCTTTTTTGAACTATGTAAAGGTACAAAGCATGTGAATTGCAGCAAATTTTAATTCTTATTCTGCATAAATCATAAATGGTGATGCATAGTAGCATACTATCAACTCTATAGTCCTACTGAGAATCAACTACCAAGAGGGCCCAATGTCGGTGTACTAAGTATTGGGCCACTAGTACCCCGTACTTGTGCACGGGCAGTCGTAGCCATCCTCGTGGCAAGGCTTGCCGGGAGCGGCTCGAGGTCGATTCAAGCCATCAAGGAAATCATCGAGTCAGAGATCTGAGGATCAGCAGATAAGCAAAGCTGGAATTCGAAGTCCAGCTTCCCCGGCAAGATCCTTGCCGGGATGGCCTGTGGAGCCCGGCAAGGCTCGGCGCCCGGCAAGGCTTGGTTCCCAGCAAGGCCTGGCGCCCGGCAAGGCTTGGTGCCCGGCAAGGACTCGGCGCCTGGCGAGATTCTGCCACTGTGCCACCGCTTCGGCATAGTAACAAGTCTGACATTCTAGGTCCTTCCCTGGATGCGTGGCGACGTGCCAGTGGAGGAGAGCTTAAGCGGTGCTGATGGGATGGCTCCTTTTTCCATACCCAAGAAAGTGAGGACACCTAAACGGACACCTCACGGTGCATTAAATGCGCTTGTCCTAATCTGTCAGGGGTTAGGTATGATACCCTGTAGCTACTTTACACCTCAATGTACGTACATTTTGCCACTGTGGAGACCCCTTTGAGCATATAAAAGGAGGCCCAAGGCAACTGCTACAGAGGAGGAGAACTTCTGGCCCATTCTGCATGCGTAGCTGCTCTTTGAATGTACTGTTCATTGCGAGCGCTCCTGAAGGCTGGGCTCAAGAACATCAATAAGAACACAAAGCAGGAGTAGGGTTTTACGCTGATCAGCGGCCCGAACCTGGGTAAAAACTTCCCGCGTCGATCACTGGTTCTGCTCTTTGCGTATACCTCTCCCCCCGCCGAATCGTAAAGGGGTCTCTCGGGATCCCATAGGTGTCGTACTCCGACATCTTTGGCGCGCCAGGTAGGGGGATTGAAGGTTGCGTGAACCCGATCTAGTGCCCGACGCCTAGGTTTCTTCCTCATCTTCATCATCATGCCACCCAAGAAGAAGAGCGCTGCGACAGCGCAACCGTCCGCGTCCGTTTTGCCTACACCTTCGCGTACTGGCGACGGCGTGGGTGCAGAAGGAAGAGGACTAGAACCCCCGCGGCGTTCTGGTGATCCGAGCCAAGCGAGCGGTATGGTTCGCAGTGGCAGTGGTAACCTGCACGCCGCTGGATCTAGAGATGGCGCTGTGTTGCCTACGGGTGGCACAACGAACTCGAGAGATCGAAGAGCGCCTGCTGGAGCTCCCGCGGCGGCCCAAGCCTCACGACCTACCCAGGTCGTGCATGATGAGCGACGTCATGGCGCTGGTGGTTCAGGGCGTCCCCATGAAAAGGTTTCTGCGCATAGATCCCAAGATGCGCGGGACCAGCATGCACACCGAGCTGCCGGCGGAGGTGGCGCACGGTCGCGTGACCGTGGTGGTGCTCCTTCTAGCATGGTTAGGAGTCAGAGCACCTCACGTACCACGCACTTGTCGCCGCCACCTACGCCAGCGGAAGCCTTGGCACGCGTGCAGCTGCTCCTCGATTTTCCTCCTGCCCCGGAGAAGATGGAGGAGTGGCGAGCTACCATCCAGAGCCTCATCGGCTTCGCCAACAAAGATGGACCGCAAGAGGCAGGGCCCTCGCAGCAGAGGCCCATCGATCTGGCGCGAGCCGACGTAGAGAAAACCGGAGGTGGTGCAACCACAGTGCACTCCCCTCCGCGGCACCAGCGGCAGCCGACAACTCAGCAAGTCGACCGCCATGAAGAAGTTTCCACGACGTCGTCCGATCCACGGATGCACCGCGATCAGCGTCAAGTTCTCCAGGAGCGAGGCAAGGAGGACGCTCGAACTACCATCGAGCGACGATGGGAAGCGCGCTATCAGTCTGATAAGCGCGCGGGGCCGGCTGTTGACGAGCCTGCGCCAGGGGACGTAGGAGACTTGCCTTATGAGGTAGGGACTCCAGCGTTTACCCGTGAGCTGCGGCAAGTCCGGTGGCCCAATTCCCGAACCTTCAAGCCGGAGGTCCCGGAGAAATATGACGGTAAGACCCATCCCTCGGAGTTCCTGAGCATCTACACCATTGCGGTGCAGGCTGCCGGGGGCCGAGATGACAAGATACTTGCCAACTACTTCCTGTTTGTGCTCAAGCCCAACGTCAGGTCGTGGTTGATGCATCTGCCGGAGAATTCTATTTCTTCCTGGTCAGATTTGTGCCATCAGTTTGTTGGCGCCTTCGTTGGAGGCCACCAAGCTCCTGGCCAAGAGAGCGATTTGCACATCATCCCTCAGAAGGAGGGCGAGTCCCTACGCAAGTTTATCCAGAGATTTAGCCAGGTGCAGTACAATATTCCTGACGTTCATCCTGCCATTGTTGTTAGCACGTTCCATCAGAACGTGCGTAACCGCAAAATGCGAGAAGAGCTGGCAATGAACAAAGTCAGGAGTATCGCCGAGCTTTACGCTCTGGCCGACAAGTGCGCTCGAGCTAAAGAGGGGAGGAAACTTCCTGGTGAGGCTGTTGGCGCGGCGGGCGAGTCCGAAGATGAAGACGCCGCGGCCCCGTCAAGGAAAGGCCGGCGGCGGAACAGGAAGCGCGGAGGCAAGGCCATGCTTGCTGTCGAGGAATCTGACAACCCCGGCACCGCCAAGAAGGCCAAGGTTGGTGACCCCGTCAAGGATCTTGCCGGGTGCCCTTCCTGTCAGGCCTTGGCGGCTGCCGACAAGTCGGAGAACTCCGGCAACCAGTATTGCAAGATCCATCACACCAAGGGCCACGATCTCCAGAACTGCCGGCAAGTCGAGCAGCTTGCCGAAAAGCAGAGGGCCGAATATGAGAGGCGAGATAAGGAAAAGGCCCAAGATGGTGCTGAGGGGTCCGGCAAGAAGCGCGGTGGCCGAGGAGGTCGCCGCGGCAAGGCCAAGCAGCAAAAGGATCGGCCCGCTCGGGGCCGAGATAAAGAAGGAGATGATGATGAGGAAGATGATGAATCCAGTGAGCAAGAATTCTAGAAGGCTACGGAGGGCATGTGCATTGATGGGGGTGCCTCGCTGCATTCCTCCCACCGCCAACTCAAACAGTGGGTGCGGGAGGTCAATGCGGCAGAGCCATCCCCCGATGCGTGTAGGCCCCTGAAGTGGTCCAGCACGCCTATCATCTTTGACGCCGAGGATCACCCTGATCGCACAACTACGGTCGGGTGCTTGCCATTGTTGGTTTTGCCAATGATTCGCAACCTCAAGGTGACGAAGATGTTAGTTGACGGCAGGGCCGGCCTAAAGTTAATCTCACCGGATGTGCTCAAAAAGCTTCAGATTCCCGACGAGGACCTCGAGGAAACGGGTACGTTTCAAGGGGTCAACCCGGGAAGAACCCAGCCTAAGGGCAAGATCACAATGCTGGTAACATTTGGCAGTGAGCTTAACTTCAGGACCGAGAAGGTGGTGTTTGATGTCGCCAAGATCCCCATATCATACAATGGGATCCTTGGTCGGCCAGCGCTGGCTAAGTTTATGGCGGCATCACACTACGCGTACAACGTCTTGAAGATGCCTGGGCCGTTGGGCATCATCACTATCCATTCTGATAAGAAGGATGCGCTCATCTGTGCCGATCAACTTTACCGGGAAGCAGTTGCAGTACCTGCCGTCAAGGCATCTGCTCCTGCCGCTGGAACTCCCGGGGGGCAGAAGAAGATCGGCAGGAACCTTGGCGCGAACTCCGGCAAGCGCACCTCCTCGGAGTGTTCCGCTTCCGTCGAGGACGTACCAGAGAGTTCCACCGGCAAGAACAAGAAGTCCAAGGCTGCTCCACCGGAAACCAAGAAGGTGCCTGCCAGGGAGGACGGAACGGGGGGAACTTTCACCATAAGTTCCACCCTAGATGACAAATAGGAAAGCGCGCTCGTTGCTTTCCTGCGGGCAAATGTCGACGTGTTTGCATGGCAACCGTCTGACATCCCCGGTGTTCCCAGGAAGGTAATTGAGCACCACCTTGCTGTCTGTCCTCATGAGCGGCCCGTCAAGCAAAGGGTCAGGAAGCAGGCCTTGGAGTGGCAAGAATTCATTGCCGAAGAAATTAAGAAGCTGGAGGCGGCAGGACTGGTCAAAGGAGTGCTTCATCCAACCTGGTTGGCCAATCCGGTTGTAGTGCAGAAAGCGAATGGGAAATGGAGGCTTTGTATCGATTATACAGATATCAATAAAGCTTGTCCAAAAGATCCTTTTCCCTTGCCGCGCATCGACCAGATTGTGGATGCCACCGCTGGTTGTGATCTCCTGTCCTTCCTTGATGCCTATTCAGGGGATCATCAGATTTTTATGGCAAAAAAAGATGAAGAGAAGACCGCCTTTATCACCCCATGTGGTACGTATTGTTTTATACGAATGCCTTTCGGGTTGAAAAGTGCTGGTTCAACATTTGCCAGAGCAATCCAGATTGGTTTTGAGCCACAACTCCATAGAAATATGGAGGCGTATATGGACGATATAGTGGTCAAAACCAAAGACAAAGCAACGCTCATTCAAGACTTAGAAGAAACATTTGCAAACTTGCGCAAGATCAACTTGAAGCTCAATCCTGAGAAGTGCGTGTTCGGCGTTCCTTCCGGCAAGCTCCTCGGATTCTTTGTATCTTGCCGGGGAATCGAAGCGAACCCCGACAAGATCAAAGCTATTGAGCAAATTGAAGCGCCAAGATGCATCAAGGATGTGCGTCGTCTTGCCGGCTATGTTGCTGCTCTGAGCAGGTTTATTTCCAAATCTTCTGAGCGCGCCCTGCCCTTCTTCAAAATTTTGAAGAAGGCAGGTCCGATGAACTGGACTCCGGAGGCGGAGGCTGCACTACAAGATTTGAAGAAATACCTTTCTTCTCCGCCGACGCTAGTCACGCCTAAACCACAAGAGCCGTTGCTGCTGTATCTGGCAGCAACAAATCAAGTGGTTAGCGCTGCGCTAGTGGCACAGAGTGAAGCTGATGAGGAAGCAACGCCAGCGGCAGGACCGCCAAATGACGCAGCAAGATCTTCCCCGGCAAGGGTTGATCCCGGCAAGACAGGATCTGCGCAAACAGAAGAACCCGTGCAGAAGAAGAAGGTGGTGCAGCGCCCAGTTTATTTTGTCAGCTCTCTTTTACAAGGAGCTAGGTCAAGATATTCTGGTGTGCAGAAGTTGCTTTTTGGCCTTCTTATGGCCTCGAGGAAGCTGCGCCATTATTTTCAAGCACATGAGATCACCGTCGTCACTCGCTTTCCGTTGCAACGGATTTTGCAAAACCCGGAGGCAACCGGCAGGATCGTGGAGTGGGCGTTGGAGTTGTCCAGCTTTGGCCTTAAGTTTGAAAGCACTTCGACGATTCAGAGCAGGGCCTTGGTGGAGTTCATTGCAGAGTGGACCCCGACGCCAGACGAAGAAGTCCAAGAAACAATTCTCCCCGGCAAGGAAATCGATCAGCAATGGGTTATGTACTTTGACGGGGCTTTCTCGCTGCAAGGCGCCGGTGCTGGCGTGCTGCTTGTCGCACCCACTGGAGAGCACCTCAAGTACGTAGTTCAAATGCACTTCCCCTAGGAGAGTTCAACCAACAACACTGCAGAATACGAGGGTTTGCTTGCCGGTCTCAGGATCGCGGCAGACCTTGGTATCAGAAAGCTCATCATCAAAGGCGATTCACAACTTGTCGTCAGGCAAGTTAACAAGAGTTATCAAAGTCCATTGATGCAGGCCTACGTAGATGAAGTGAGGAAATTGGAAGAGCGCTTTGACGGTCTCCAAATGGAGCACGTTCCTCGTGCCGAGAACAATATTGCTGACGACCTGTCAAAGCGTGCCGCCCTCAAGTTGCCTGTGGAACCAGGAACTTTTGTGCTTCAATTGACTCAACCGTCCGTGGCGCCATCGATGCGGCAAGAAAAGAGAAGAAAGTTGAACACTGGCCAGTACTTCCCGGCAGAGCTCCCCGGAGCCGCCGGCAAGGAAGTTGCCGGGATCGACACGCCTGCCGGGGAACAACAGGCTCCAGCAGGGCCTCAAGCCCTTGCTGTCGAGACAAACATTCCCCCGGTGGAGGAGATGCCTTTAGTCCTAGCTGTCGAGCCTCAGGCTCCAGCATGGGCGCAGCACATTGTCCATTTCCTTCAGACAGGCAAACTCCCTGAGGAACAGGAAGATGCAGAGAGAGTAGCCCGTCGGTCTGTTATGTACAAGTTTGTCGACGACGTCCTATACAGAAAGAGACCAAATGGTGTGAAATTGAAGTGCATTCCTCGGGAGGATGGACTAGAGCTGTTGGCAGAGATACATGGGGGCATATGTGGTTCTCACATAGGGTCAAGAGCGCTTGCCGGGAAAGCATTCCGGCAAGGTTTCTTTTGGCCTACCGCTCTCCAGGATACAACTGCACTAGTAACCAAGTGTGAAGCGTGCCAGTTTCATTCAAAGAAATTACATCAGCCAGCTCAAGCTCTTCAGACAATCCCTCTCTCCTGGCCATTTTTGGTCTGGGGGCTCGACATACTGGGCCCTTTCCCCCGTGCTACCGGGGGCTTTGAGTACTTGTACGTTGCTATCGACAAGTTCACAAAGTGGCCGGAGGTGGAAGCAGTGAGGAAGGTGACAGCGCAATCAGCTGTCAGGTTCTTCAAGGGAATTGTTTGCCATTTCGGTGTGCCCAACAGGATCATCACCGACAACGGCACGCAGTTCACAAGTCGCACCTTCATGCAGTACGTCCAAGACCTTGGCGGCAAGATTTGTTTTGCCTCTGTTGCTCACCCAAGAAGCAACGGCCAAGCGGAGAGGGCCAATGCTGAAGTGCTGCGCGGTCTCAGGACCAGAACCTTCGACAGGCTAAAAAATTGCGGAAGACGCTGGATTGATGAGTTGCCGGCGGTTCTTTGGTCAATCAGAACGACACCAAATAGAGCCACTGGCCAGACGCCCTTCGCTCTAGTCTACGGGCGGAAGCAGTTCTCCCCACGGAACTCATATACGGATCTCCTCGAGTGCTCGCTTATGATGAGCTCGAGCAAGAGCAACTGCGGCAAGATGACGCTGTGCTCCTTGAGGAGAATCTTCTTTAGGCTGCTGTGCGAGCTGCATGCTACCAGCAAGCTTTGCGCCGCTACCATAGCCGCAAAGTTCATGCCCGAAGCCTTGAGGAAGGCGACCTTGTTCTTCAACGGATTCAGTCCGCCAAGAATTCAAACAAGTTGACGCCAAAGTGGGAAGGCCCTTATCGGGTAGTACGAGTCACCAGGCCTGGCGCTGTCCGCCTGGAGACCGCAGATGGCGTTCCAGTGAGTAATTCCTAGAATATCGAACATCTTCGCAAGTTCTACCCATAAGGCGCGGTTGCCGGGGGCTCCCGGCAACCACCCTTTTGTACAAGTCTTGCCGGCAAGGCATGTGATCCTTTGTACAAAGCCAGGCGTAGACCCTGAGCACAGATGAATAAATTTAAGTGTTGTGCATTCCCTTATTGATTCCCATGTTCATATCTATATATATGCATGTTTGTCTAAGATGTTGTATGACACCTGATCCCGGTAAGTTCTAACGAACCGCCAAGGTTTCATGCCTTTATTTTCTCTTCTTTCTTTTTCTCAAAAGACAGAAGGATTCCTCGCGTGCACATTTGCCGGGGGGGAAGGGAGATATGAATACCAGTTGGCGACGTTCGGAATCAACGCTTGCCGGAGGAAGAACAAAGACAGGAAGCTAAGTCTTAAAAACTCATAGCAAGTTTTTCTTTTATTACCAAGTTATTTCCTTGGACGACTCCGACTCTTGTATGGAAAATCTGCACGCGAAGGAACCTTTGTTGTAATCGGTCGCGCCCTTATTTTGTTTCGAGCCCGCTCAGCAATTTAAGTGGCTGCACTGAGAACACCAAGGAGTCTTGCCGGCTGCTGCGCCTCCAGCAGGCTGCTGAAGTCCCACACCCAGCGCTCGCGGCAGGTTACGCGCCGGCAAGTTTTTCAATAAGCGTAGGATGAACTCCATACATAAAGGAATCAGACAAGGAAAATAGCAAGCATGAGCCTAAACGTAGTCAAATTGTATTACATCCATGAGTTGCCGCAATTCTAACTTGAGACTTAATCGTCTTTTACATGAGATGACGATGGCAAGAAAAAGGGAGAAGCACTCAATCCCTGCGCTATCCTTCGATCCTTCTGATGGAGTCCACCCTCTCAAGGATAGGCGCGATGCACTCTTCAAGCGCCTCAACATTTGCATCCTTTGGCAGATGGCCGAGCGCGTTGGAGAGGTCGATGCCAGGATTGCTGTGCACCACCTTGATGAGCACCTTGCGGAGGACGGCCCGGCAAAGCCAGCGAGTCTCGTTCGCCAGTTGGGTCGCCCGGCTAGACTGGAGCACCCTCAACGCGTTAATGATGCTTTCAAAGAACATCGTCAACCTGGCACTTGGAGATATTCTTTCCTCGGAAGAATACTTGAAGTTCGACAAGCCCATGGGTGACAGTTCTGCGGTAAGCTTCTCCGCGGTGGCGATGAGACGGCCAGTCTAGATCTCCACTCCCTTCTCATACTCGTTTTGGGCAGCGGCGGCGCTCTTGAGCAGGTTCCTCTCTCCTTGGAGATCCTTGAGTAGAGCCTTCTCACGGGCCTTGCCGGCCTCGAGAGACATCTGCAGCGTGGTCAGCTTCAGCTCCAGAACAGCAATATTATCAGCCGTAGAGGAGAGCTGCTTGGTCTTGTCGGACAGGGCAACTTGCATCTCCGCCAAGGAGTGGAGGGTTTTTTCCCTGTCCCCCTTGAGCGTCGAGAGCTCCTTGCCGTGCTCTTCGAGATCTGTTTCCAGCCTCTTCACTTTGTCGTTCAGCTCATTCTTGGCGGCCTCTGCAGCTTCGGCAGCATCGACGGCCTCCTTGAGCTTGCCGGCGTGACTTGCAGTCAGAGCTTCGAGTGCCTCCTTATGTTTTCGCTCCAGCTCCTGGGTCCGCCGCGCGACAAGATTTCCAATATCCTCATCCTTGTTACGAAGCTTGGCGGCGAGCGCCTGCTCACGTGTGGTGAGATCTTCCTCATGAGCATCAAGAGCAACGCGGCGTCCCGTCAGGAGGGCATCTTCGGCAGCAATCCTTTGAACAGCTTCATCATGCGCCTTCTCCATATCGGATTGCTTCAGGAGGATCTCATTCCACTGCTAGCTCACTTGTTCCCGGCTGGCAACCAACTCTTGGAGGGCCTCGGCGTGCCAGATCTGCATTTGTGCGACGCGCCTTTGGAAATCTGCTTCGGCCGCCTCAACGACTGCCATTCTAGAGTTCGCTTTGTCTTTCCGGGCGCGATGGAGAGCCTGGAGTTTGCGGAAATTCTCGCCCATGGCTTGAAGGAGCTGATCCTCTTCAGATTTGCCGCTGCTAGTGCTGGGATCGTCGACAACTTCAAGCCCGGCAGCAGCGATGATTTCTTCGAAAACTTCTCCTTCGGTTGGTGCCCCAGAGCTTGCCATCCCCGGCAAGTTGATGAACAGGTTCTCGCCAACCTTGAGGTACTTGCTGGATGAGGGGCCTTCAGATGTTGATGGCTGGTCTTCAGTGGCCGCCTCACCAGTGACAAGGCGCTCTGTGGCCAGTGCAGCGCCTGGCGCTCCTGTGGCAGGAATGCTATCAGTGCGGTCCTCAGCCTCCCTGTCGCCCCCTTCAGCAGGTTCTTCGGCGGTTTCCTCTTGTGCTGTCTTGGCGGCCTCCCCGTCAAGAGCACCACCAGCCTCGACAGTGTCATCCTTGGTGGCCTCGCTGGCAGCAATCCTGTCTGCTTCGGCGGCGGCATCCCTGGCGGTCTCCTCGATCACGACATCGACGTCCATGTGTTCCATCACAGGGAACTCTGAAGGGCGAAGGAGGAAAACAGAATAAGATCAAGGTTTAAGTTTGAAGTGACCGAAGACAGAGAGATAAGAGAAAAAGAGTAACAAGCACCCTGAGGCAATAGAGTACCTGCGTCGGGCTATCGGGAGGTGGTTTCACCCCTCCCGGCAACTCCGGTTGCCGGGGGCGTGTCGCCGGAGTCCGCGCTTTCCGGCTCCTCCTCAGTTAGGACGGGCTCGTCGGCAGGATCTCTTGTCGGGGACGTGCTTGTGGGCGGAGCGGTCGATGAAGGAGGCACAATGGGGATGTCTCCTCCTTGTTGCTGTTCTTCTCCTGCGAACCCAAAGATATTAGTAGGCAAGAATGCAAGCCTCGGCATCCGCCAGCAGAAAAAGAACAATGAACTTACGCTGGGGGCTGTGCTGGGGGCTGCGTTGAGGACTAGACTCCGGGCTCACAATGACGGTTTCTGGCACGCTAGTGGAGCCTACTGGGGGCTCGTCGCCCGTAGAAGTCCTTGACCTCTTCGCCATCCTCTCCAGCAAGGTTTCTGCGTCACTGCAGAGACAATACAAGCAAGTCAGTAAGATTGATGCAAGATTCGAAGGTAAAAGCTGTGGCAAAGTACTTACTCTTCTTCCTCTCGCTCCGGACTAAAGCCGGAGATGTCGAAGTCGACTTCCGTTGCGGTGTCTGAGTGGGGAGGCGGAGGAGGAGTCCTAGGCCGCTTGGCTATGGCAGGCGCCGGTGCAGCTTCCGGTGCGGTGGTACGAGACCCTCCTGCCGCCCCACTAGTGGCCGCTGGTGTGGGTCTCGCGCGCCGTGCAGGCTGTTGACGAGCCCCCTGCCATGGTCCAGTCTTGCCGGCCACTTTCTTGCCGGGGGCTTCGCCGCTCGAAGAGGGCTGGCTTGCCGGGATGCCAGATGCAGCCTTCCGAAGAACACGCTTCGCCTTCTTCTTCAGGGGTGGGGCCTCTTCTCGCGTCTCTTCTTCTTCGACCGAGTCCTCGCCGGATGAGCTTTCAGCGGCTGCGCTGCTCTCCTCCCCGGCAGGCTTCACCTCCACTACCACCTCTGCGTCGCTAGCTTCCCACTCTATGAAGCCGACGCTGCCGGCCTCTGTGGCAAGATTTGCCTCTTCCACCCTAATAGCAATGTAAGCTACTTCTTGGTCGGTGGTGGCTCGGATGAAATCTGACTCTTGCCGGACAGGCCTCTCCGTCAAGCTGTCGAAGAACTTCTGCACTTCCTCCTCGCTTGGCTCGGCCCAGGTCAGGTCAAGGCCGTGGGCGTTGAACATCGGCAGGAAGGCAATGATTGACCCCAAGGCAGAGCTGTTGCACAAGGGGACAATCCTTGCCGGCAGCCGGTGCTTGTCTTCGCGCTGGAATAACTTCTGATGGAGAGCGCCAAGCTGCATAGCGGTCAGATTGTTGTTCAGCCCAGGGCACAATCTCATGATATCTGCCGCGTTCTTGTATTCCCAAGCTGGCCTTCCCCTGTTCTGCAGAGGGGCGATGCGGCGGCGGAGAAAGTCGAAGCCGATCATCTCCATCGTCAGTCCGGTAGCCTTCAGGCGGAGGATCCTAGTGGTGGCGATTGTGAGCCTCTCGTCTTCCGCAGTGAGATCGCTCCAATCCTTGCAGCAGATCACCTTCTGTTGCCGGGGATGACAAAAAGGATGGGGATCTGCTTCCTGGATCCAGCACCATTCAGCCCGCCACTCGTCCCACTTTTCGCGGTAAACTCCCTCTGGGTATATTTCTTTATTCCAAGCCCTTGGAATCCAGGCAATAGAACCAGAGAGAGCCTCTCCTTTTTGGATACGAGGGAAGAAATAATGGCGAAAAAGAGCAGAATTGGGGATCACGCCAACGAAATTCTCACAGAGATGGGCAAAGATAGACATGCAAAGTACTGCATTCGGCGTGAAATCAAGAAGACGGAAGCCGTATGTGTACATGATGTCATTGAAAAAGTCAGAAAAGGGGGGACAGAGCCCGCAATAGAAATATGCAGTGAAGAAAGGGTATCCGTCCGATCCACCTTTGGAGCAAGCACCTGGGATTACGCGTGTGGCGGGGTGAGCTTGCGTTCCCTTCGCCCACATGCATTGGTATCGCCCCATCAGAGCTTCAGCATCGAGCGTCGGAGGGAAGATGACGAGCCTCTTCCGCATCTTCGCCAGTTCGCTCTCCGGA
The DNA here is from genome assembly GCA_011799875.1 of Thinopyrum elongatum. Classification (NCBI taxonomy): domain Eukaryota; kingdom Viridiplantae; phylum Streptophyta; class Magnoliopsida; order Poales; family Poaceae; genus Thinopyrum; species Thinopyrum elongatum. The sequence goes on from CM022300.1 coordinate 284,982,760, forward strand.
ACTTCGGCTTTCGCCTCCTTGCCCTTGCCTTTGCTGGCCTTGGGCGGCATGGCGACTGTGAGGACGGAAGCTGGGGGCGGAGCGAGCGCAGGAGCAGCGGGCAGAAGAGGAAAAGGTTTCGCTCTGAGCTCGAGAGGAGGAAGGCGATGGCGATGGCCAGATTGAGAAGAAGAGGGGGGTAAATAGGTTTGTGCCTCTGCGACTTCTCCTTTTTATGGGGAAGGAGCGGGGCCGCCTCTTTTATTCCCCAATGTGAATGCGCCTCTATAGGCGCGAGGCAGTTGCAGCCTTTTTGGCACGCTTCCCACATCGCGCGCTCCGTGCGCGTAATGGGGGCACAGTAAAATGACATATTTACGAGCAGTTAATCCCCTGCCACGCGTGCCCGTGCACTGTTTGGGCCTAGCCCAACAACGCCTCACACTCGTGTATGGACTAGGCCCGGGGGCTCCTGTCGGTGTACTAAGTATTGGGCCACTAGTACCCCGTACTTGTGCACGGGCAGTCGTAGCCATCCTCGTGGCAAGGCTTGCCGGGAGCGGCTCGAGGTCGATTCAAGCCATCAAGGAAATCATCGAGTCAGAGATCTGAGGATCAGCAGATAAGCAAAGCTGGAATTCGAAGGCCAGCTTCCCCGGCAAGATCCTTGCCGGGATGGCCTGTGGAGCCCGGCAAGGCTCAGCGCCCGGCAAGGCTTGGTTCCCAGCAAGGCCTGGCGCCCGGCAAGGCTTGGTGCCCGGCAAGGACTCGGCGCCTGGCGAGATTCTGCCACTGTGCCACTGCTTCGGCACAGTAACAAGTCTGACATTCTGGGTCCTTCCCTGGATGCGTGGCGATGTGCCAGTGGAGGAGAGCTTAAGCGGTGCTGATGGGATGGCTCCTTTTTCCATCCCCAAGAAAGTGAGGACACCTAAACGGACACCTCACGGTGCATTAAATGCGCTTGTCCTAATCCGTCAGGGGCCCAAGTGATCATGAAGCAGGTCCTCGAACCAACAGGGATGTTCTACCATGGGCCAATCACGCGGGAAGATGTCCGAGCACTGCTACTCGCTCAGCGTCTGGACCTGAAGCCTTTCAAGAAGCTCAGGTGCTTCCTCCCTGACTATGAAGATTGGACCGCCGACATGGAGGACTGATTGTTGATGACAATGTGTCACTATTATCTTTTTCTATGGCAAAACTTTGAATTTATGCGCGGCGAAACTATGTGATGTAACTAAACCGTGGTCCTGAACTAGCGTTGATCACTCTAGTTAATTAGTTTGGGTATGAGGAACTTCGTCATTTATGTTTACCATTGGTTGCTTGTATTTTGCTAATTATGCCTCTTTGTTTTCTTAAGTACATTATGTTGCATATTATCGTTCAATTCATCAACTCACGATGCAGGTACATAGATCAGAGATGGCGAAGGGCTACTACGCCGTGTACGTTGGGAGGGTTCCAGGAGTCTACGACCACTGGCCAGCCACTCAGGCCCAGGTGCATAGGTACCCGGGTGCTAGCCACAGTGGGTTCCACAGCAGAGCCGAAGCGGAAAGTAGTTACTTGAGGTGGACACTCCAGCATGAGCAGGGGCGGGACCGCCGGTACTACATAGTCGCGCTCTTGCTCATGTTGATCGCTCTTCTCTTCTACATCATGGTTTAGATAGAGATGATGAAACTTGTGTGTGTGCCATGACCATGCAGTTGCACTTATTCGAGACATGACATGATCACACTTGTATATCGCTATTTTCGAGATGTGATGATATTTGTGTTGAATGATGATGATGATGATGGTATGACGAGACTACTGTATGTCTATGATATGATGAGAATAGTGTATGTTTAGTATGATCTGATGAAACTTTTGTATAGAGCCTGTATAAATACAGCACAAATACGTAGAGGGGTGTGGATCGGTGAAAGCAGGAACATTAGCAGTAGCGCTGGAAAGCACCTAGCAGTAGTGCTGGCTTAGCAGCAGCGCTTCCTGTGAACAAGCGCTACAGATAGTTATCAGTAGCGCTGGTCCAGGAAGCGCTACTGCTAACAATACTTACCAGTAGCGCTGCCCGTTACAGCGCTACTGCTACAACTTAGCTGTAGCGCGCTAGCAGTAGCGCTGGACCCAGCGCTACTGCTATGCATATTTCAAGCGCTACTACTAGGGTTTTCCCTAGTAGTGCAAGGACACACATGTGATTTTTCAACCAACTTTGGTACACTGGAGCATGTGCTTGTAGTTCAAATTTGAATTATGCACATAAAATGCCCAGAAACTCAATTAATGTATAAAAAGGCCAAACGAACCCGGAATAATTTCAAATTTTAACACGACACTCATATAGTTCTATGTTGCCTCTGTAAAAAAATCAAGGGGGGAGGTAACGTATATCGTTTCACACACAAAGGTGACACGTTCCCTCTCGGAACCATGAGCCTTCTTGAGAGAAGCTTCGGTTTGCAAGAAGCTTATACCAAAACTTGTCCCAATTAGGCCAAATTTTTTACCACAACATGTTGGTGCCGTGAAATGACACCATGCCAAGTTTCATGATTTTCAGGCGAGTTTTGGATTTACAGGAATTTAAAGACCAAGTTTCTCAATGTTCTCGGTCGAGCCACGACGCCCAGATGTTTGGATTTCATTCCCATTTCTTGCATGGGACCTAGAAATTCACCCAAGGACACACATATGTTTTTTCAACTAACCTTGGTGCACTGGAGCATGTGCTTGTAGTTCAAATTTGAATTATGCACGTTAAATGCCTAGAAACTCAATTAATGCATAAAAAGGCCAAACGAACCCGGAATAATTCCAACTTTTAACATGACGCTCATATAGTTCTATGTTGTCTCTCTAAAAGAATCAAGAGGGGGGCAGCGTATGTCATTTCGCACACAAAGGTGACACGATCCCTCTCGAAACCACGCGCCTTCTTGAGAGAAGCTCCAATTTGCAAGAAGCTTATACCAAAACTTGGCCAAATTCGGCCAATTTTTTTTAGCACAGCATGTTGGTGCCATGAAATGACACCATGCCAAGTTTCATTATTTTCAGTCAAGTTTGGGATTTACAGGAATTTTAAAACCAAGTTTCTCCATGTTTCCGGTCGAGCCATGACGCCCAGATGTTTGAATTTCCTTCCCATTTCTTGCATGGGACCTAGAAATTCAACCAAAGACACACATGTGATTTTTCAACCAACCTTGGTGCCCTGGAGCATGTGCTTGTAGTTCAAATTTGAATTACGCGCACTAAATGCCCAAAAACTCAATTAATGCACAAAAAAGGCCAAACGAACCCGGAATAATTCCAAATTTTAACACGGCACTCATATAGTTGCATGTTCACTGTAGATAAATGTTCTAGCAATTCAAACACCATCCTTTCCCTCCGTAACACCATTTTGTATTTCAAAACAAAATGAAAAAATTAGGTATACCACAAACAGTTTACTAGCAAGAATCGTGTGGGATGCGATATAAAATATCTTGGCGCACCGTCTTGCCTGGCTTACGCTTGAACCACACTTGCGCTCCAGTTTCTCGCGGCACCGAGCGAAATTTTTCTGCCACCGCGGAAATATCTATCTCCCCCCACCAAAAGCCACATTTCCATTGTTCCTCCTTGCTTTCCAAGTTCAAACCTTCACTTTTGCGTACTGGCAGCGCCGCCTCCTCACTGGTGACCCTTCTTCTTGCAGCGCCGCCTCCTCGCTGGTGACCCTTCTTCTTGCAGCGTCGCCTCCTCACCGGCGACCCTTCTTCTTGCAGCGCCGCCTCCTCGCCGGTGACCCTTCTTCTTGCAGCATCGCCTCCTCGCCGGCAACCCTTCTTATTGCAGCGCCGCCTCCTCGCCGGCGACCCTTCTTCTTGTTGTGCGGTCTCGTCGATATGGTCAGGTAATGCACACCCCACCCACACCATCCTCCTCCTTCCCCGTCCCACATGCCCCGACCGACGGCGCAACACCTTCCGCCCAAATCACTAGCCCCGTCCTCCAATTAAGCGCAGCCCACAGCCATTTTGCATGCAGTATAACATGGAGCTCAGTAGCATCTGGCAGCGGAGAAGCAAATCGCGGCCACACGCGTGGACAAGGTCGCGATGGCTGCCATGCGTGCCGACCACCAGATCTTCGAGGAGCACCTCATCTTCGAGGCCACCGTCGACACCACCACGCGGTTGTCTACTTTAAAATGCAGTTCGTGCTGTTTTCTCGAGGCCACCGACAGTGCCTTCTAGTGATTTGTCCTCTGTAATGTTAATATGCAATCTAATATTCTGAAATGTAATGTTTAGTTAACAATTTGGTCCAACAATTGCAATATTTCATAGTACTATTCTCAAGCATTCTTGGTTTCGTTAACTGTCTTATCTTCTAGTATATGTTCTATTCTGCAATGTCGTGCTCAGTTAACTGTTTTGGTTCATTTGTTCTGCTGTCCAGTTAACTGTTTGGTTCAATTCTGCAATTTGATTTTCATTTGTTGTGGGTACAATTTTGTATTGTTATGCATGTGAGAAATAAATCGAATTTGGTTGTACTCAATACATATTCTACTGATAGTATGGCAACTCTCAGTTAACCTGATCAAGATCTTCCTTATATGTGTTGCAGGGAAACAATGGGAGGCACTGCGGTTTACCATCGAGGTTTGCTCATGCATGGTCCTTTAGCTAATAGCACATTATTGTGCAGTTGCAGGAATCATTCTAATATTTAGGTTTCTTACAATTTGGTCTTGCACATGTAGCTCCTGCTGTCAGAGGCTTAGACCCACTGTTCGACCCATTTTGCATATGGGGAAATGAGATGCCCATGAATATCAGTCAAGTCAAGAAACTCAGAAAGATTGTTAGGATAAAGAAACTTGCGACAAATAACAACAAGATCTTTGTTTGCACAATGAAGAAGACATCAGTCAACTATAAGATGGTACTAACTCTTTTACCTTATTTTTACCCCTTGTGCCATTTCAAAATTTATAACAGCGATTTATACATATCTTTGTTTTCAGTACTTTCCAAGGCAGTTCACCGATGATTACCTCTCAAACCACCTGCATGGTCAAGAGGCGAGGAAGGTATTCATTCAACACCCACGGTACAATATTGAAGTCTTCCTGAAGAGGACGAAGGTTGGGCGGGTAATTATCCATAGCCACTGGCCTAAAGATGCAAGGACATTCAACATCACTGAAGGCTCAATATTCGCCTTCCGCTTCTGCAGTTTCCCAGATGAGATTCATTTGTCTATTTACCATGTATGATGCTACTTTCCAAAGGTTTTCGATGTTGCATGTGAAACTTGGTGTTGTTGTGTAATGGCGTAGCTAGCTATATCCCTCTTTGGTGTAACTGAGTGCTGAAGCTGTCTGATGTAATTCAATTACGAAATCCTGGTTGCCGTTATATGGATATGAAATATCTGGTGTGTTTTATAAGAAATGTCAATTTGATTACTACATGGATTATCAATAATAGGCCAACTACCCTGCTTATTGGGGTTTTCTATTATAGACGGTTACTCTGACAACACCGTGGGCGATGAACTCAAACAACCCACATAGTTTCTAGAAAGTAGGCATGTAGGATCAATTAACAATCACACACGGCTTCCGGCAGAGAACTGTTTGCGTTAGGCCACCTTGCACAAACCTTTCCACATAAAAAACTGTGTGCGATATACATACGAATGGAAACATTTTTTTGGGATTCACTATGTGGGATGTACATACGAACGGAAACAATTGGGCCTGTATAATTGTCTTCGATGCCTCGCCCGATCGCACACGAGCTCATTTTGCCCCGCGTGTGTTACCGGAGGGCCTATCCCCGACGGTTTCTGGGTCATGTGGGAAGGACCCCCCCCCCCTATCGCACACACTCACTAGGCGACAGTTTAAAACTCCATCGCAGAAAGGAGGTAAAAACTATTTGTATAGCACATCTCTGCACCAGTGACTACACGACCAAAAGTGACGCGGCTGTAGGGATGGACCCTGGCCAGCTTGAGGATGATGCAGCCTGAAGGGCGACAATAATTTGAACAAACCAAAAATTCACCTGGCAACATGCTGCTGCGGGAGCGTCGGGCTGCTTGACGAAGCGTGTTGCAGAGGTTCGCCTCTCAGGGGCCGACTGGCTCTTGAGGCCTTGGGGGCTTGCGGGGGGCTGAAGTCCTACGCGGAGCCATTGCGAGCTGTGCCAGCATTTGGAAGGTGGCGCCGATGTTCTCCAGGCCGAAGGGCATGCAGATGTAGTTGGTGGCGAGGCCCCTACTCAGGCCGACGCGCGATGGCCAAAAGAGGTCCTGGGATCTGGCCCTGTTGAGGCTCGCGATGTTGAGGCATACGCGCACCTCGCTACCCTCCCCGGGGGCGGCAGCTGAATTGATGGAACACGCAGGGTGACACTCGCCGCGCATGGCCCGAGCTTCTTGCGGCTTGTGAATCTCCTGGGTGATGAACTCTTGTGCCTCTGGCGCCTGACGCCGTGCTCCTTGCTTGTGAGGGCACATGTCGAAGCACGCCTCCAAGTGGTGCCTGAGCACCTCCCTCGTCATACCGGTCAGGTCAGACGCTTTCCAGGTGGAAGCCCCCGAGCCTGCCCGAAGGGAGGCGCTGGGCGCCGGTGACGAGGGCGGAGCTTGCAGCGCTGGCATCATTTGCCACCTTGGTGGGGCCTTGGAAGGGCAGTAGCTGCTTCTTCCTTGCGGGCGCGGCCTCGAGAGGACCGGCGCCATCATCGCCGTTAGAGTGTTCGGCCGCGGCTGCTTTGTAGGCACGCTCAAGGGAGCAGACCGCGTCCTTCTCGTCGCAGGTGATGGTGATGACACCGCTACAACCAGGCATCTTGAGGACATTGTAGCCGTGGTGAGTTGCTGCCATGAACTTGGCGAGTGCTGGATACCCCAGGATGGCATTGTACGGGAGGCCGATGTGTGCGACGTCAAAGTCGATGAGCTCAGTGTGTTAGTTGTCGCACTTGCCGAAGGAGACAGGGAGGCGCATTTGCCCCAGGGGGATGATGGAACCATCGGTCACCAATGGAGATCACATTGAGGCCGGCGCCCCCGTCGATGAGGGTTTTGGTCACTACGACGTTGCTGATGGTGGGGGTGCATAGCATGGGGAGCGCGCCCACAGCTGCCATGGACTTGAGGTAGTCCTTGGAGTCGAAGGTGATGGCGTACTGCGATCACTTGAGGGGTCGCGCGGCCTCCAATCTTGGGAGGGTAGCGTTTACCTCGCGAGAGAACTGCTTAAAGAGGCAGTTGGACGCAGGGGCCTGGGATCCCCCGAGGATGCAGGCTATCGTGCGAGGCTCCTGATAGCCCCCAGCCCCCTCGTCATGCTGATTGGTGTCGTTCCTTCTGGGCGGCGGTGCTAGCGGTGGAAGAGCAGCGTTGTCTTGAGGGTGCACCTCGCGAGGCTAATCATGCCAGGCACCCTCACGAGGCTGGTCACACCAGCCACCCTTGTGAGGCTAGTCGCGCCAGCCCTGGCGAGGGTTGCCGTTGCGGTTGTCCCACCGGCCGCCGCCATGGCCGCCTCCGCGGCCGCTGCCTCAGTCGTTGCGGTCTGGTTGACGGCCAAAGCGCTCATCACGGAGTGACTTGAGCTCTTGGCAATCTTCGGTGTTGCGGGTACGCACGTTGTGGTAGACACAGAACTGGCGGTGGTCCTTCTTGGGCTCGTCACGGTCGCGGCCACACTTCTGCTCGGGCTCCGCCGCCAGCATGGCAGGACCTTTGCGCTTAACGTCCTTGCCCTTGGCTTTGCTGTCATCAAGCACCGCATCGGGGTTGTTGTGGATGAAAAGGCGGCCTTCTTCAGCCTTGGCGCACTTGTCGGCGATGTTGAACAGCTCCAGCGCCGAGCTCAAATTGTCGTTGATGGCAAGCTTCTCGCGCATCCTAATGTCCGTGATGCCATTGGAGAACGCCAAGATGATGACCTCATCCGAGGCGCGCGGGATCTTGTGGCGCACTTGGCTGAAGCGTTGAATGTACTTGCGAAGGGTCTCACGAGGGCGCTGCTTCACGCGCCGCAGGTCGTTGACAGTGAGGGCGCGGTCGTGGGTGCCCTTGAAGTTGGCAACGAACTGCTCCCAGAGCTCGCTCCACGAAGAGATCGACTCCTCGGGCAGGTTCATGAGCCAGGAGCGCGTGCCATCCTTGAGGGCCAGGGGGAACTAGTTCGCAATGACCAAGTCCTCGCCGTTTGCCGCCTTGATGCTCAGTGCATAGAGCTGGAGGAGCTCGTGGGGTCGGGAATGCCGTTGTAGCGTGGGGGCAGCTCTGGCTTGAACTTGACGGGCCACACCACCCTGCGCAGCTCGCGAGTGAAGGCCCTGCAGCCCACGCTGCTTGAGGGGATGCCGCGCGCGAGGGTGGCTCGGTTCTGGCACCCAGCCGCCGCGGCCTCTTGGATGATCCGTTCCTAGCGATGGCGCTGCTGCTCGAGGAGCACGCGTGCGTCGGGCGGCGCATGGTGGATGATCTGGTAGCTGGCTTCATCTTGGGATGGCGGTGGCGCTTCACGAGGCGGGCCACGCAGAGGCGCGTCATGCCTTGGTTCACCGAGGTCGCTGCGCAGGGGCGGCGGTGGAGGCGCGTCGTGCGCCATGTCCCTGGCGCGAGACGGCAGAGGACGAAGGGAGTGGGAGAGCGTCGGGGCCTCTCCGACGGCGTTGACGAGCTCGGTGATGCGGCCAAGCCAGGCATCGTAGCCGGCATCTGCCGGGCGGTAGCGGAGCATCTCACGCGCCATGAGCAGAGCGGCCTGCGCATTCAGCGGCCCACGACGGCCGAGGGAGGAGGAGGCCGTGGCGGTGCGGCCGTCGGGCTGCACAGAAGGGTACATGGAGGAGTCCAGCTACTCGCGGGCAGCAGGGTCAGTGCTAGCGGCAGCTGCGCCCCCAGCGGAGTGGTGGCGACCGTCACGGCCCACAGGAGCCGTCTGGGCGACGTGAGCTGCCCCACATTCGGCGCGCACACGGCGTGCGTCAGCCATGGAGTTGGCAAAGCGGAAGTCGAAGCGGAGCGGAAGAGCAGCGGTGCACCCCTACCTGGCGCGCCAAATGTCGGAATTGGGGATCCAGGGACCCAAGAAGGCTTGAACTCTGGGGTGCACTTGCTGACTGCCACACTACTCTACCGCACAACCTCAGGGCGACGCTCCGGCAAACACGAACTAGAGAAGAAGGATAGTGGACACGGCAGTTTACCCAGGTTCGGGCCACCTTGCGGTGTAAGGCCCTACTCCTGCTTGGTTGGGATTGCTTGGGGAGATGGAGTACAAGTGCTCAGCTCTAGTTGCAAAATCAGTCCCCTCTCTACGATGGCACCCTGCCCTCTTCTTACACTGGCCTTGGTCCTCTTCACCCGAAAACACTTGGCGGGAAGGGTTGCCACAATGGCCAGTTTGAAGGGGGATAGGGGCGTAGCTTATCCTGGCCAAAGGTGGTCTTTGCCTGCAAAGGTCTTCTGCTGTGACGCGTCGGTGGGCTCGGTGATGACCTTCATCCCGGCGCGCCCATCGTCTTGGTCTTCTTTCACCGAACGGGTAACCTTTGGGGATTGCTTTGGGAACCGACACGCTGTCCTTGCCCTCTTAGCATGAAAGAGGAAAGCCTTCATATCCACGCCTGCTGGCATGGCCTCTGGCGCCGCTCGCCGTCGTGCATGTCACCCACGTGAAGACGCAGTACCACGCGACCCGCCAAGCCGCTCCTGGCTTGCTGACCTCCGTGAGGGGCCTCGGGAGGCAGCCTCGGGGGCCCTCCCCGCGAGAGGGCCTCGCGAGGCTCCTGGTGATGCTTGCTGACGTGCGCCTCATGAGGCGGGGGCCTCACGAGGGTCTTGCTCGTGAAGTCCCATGGTGGGCCGCGCTCGCGGTCCAGGATATGCGTCGCGTGCTGGGCCACAGGCAGACGGGCCTGGGTACCCCCAGTCCCATGGGGCCGACAACTTCAACTATAGGTGCCTTTCAGTTTATATGCAGAAAGAGAAGAGATGACAATTGTAGAATTATCAGGGAGATGTTTTCTCCGTGAAGTGATGCAAATTTTCATGCCATCACATCTGATACTTGATTACTTCGGAAAAGGCACGTCTACCTGCAGTATTATAAATTTATAATATTTTCCTCTACAAAGATTGTATTTTGGTCACATTGTCATTTTCTTTTTGGATTCTCACTTACATGATTGGATAATGAATATAACAAAGGGAATCAAAATGTTATCCTTCCTTTTCTTAAATCAACTAGAGTTGTGAATGAAATTTTGAATACCGTACTGCAGTATGTCAATTTTTACTTACGAGATAGTCAATTCCATGGAGATATTCCTCTTGGAGAGTTGAATTATGTGCAAAAGCAGACAAGCCTAGCTGTCGGAACATAGTTTTATATTTTTTCTGTTTTTTCTATTCCTCGATCATCACTTCTGAGGAATGTGATATAGGAAAGTCCTGGACACAAAATTATTTATATGATGACTGGATCAATTCTAATTAAGGAGTTGGTGATTATGCCCCACCGTCTATATCAAAATATTGTAACTTAAATATTTGAAATTTTAGCGAATGTTTTCATCGTCCAGATTTTCTTTACTATTTCTATTTTATTTTTACTTGTTGACGGACGAGCGCGGCAATGCGCACCTTTATGGTCTAGTGTAAGCATGTGATGTGAGAACAACCAAAGACATTAGGCTCAATCAAACAAGCATGCGTCACAAGTAATATGTCCAAGTCTCCAAGATCAATAAGCATAGCATTTTTGCACTCACTATAAGGGAATATGAGAGATGGAACTAATGAAGACAAGTGACAATTAACAAGGCAAGTCATGTGAGAGTCATGAACATATATGTCATTAACCCAAATAAATGAGCAATTATACATCATGGGTGATGTAACAAAGCAAGCAATCATGGTGATCAAGTCAATCAAGCTAGTAGTGCGAAGATGCAACATACTAGAGATAATCATGGCAATCATGTCATGTGTGCAAATAGTGGGAATATATAATGCACATGACATATCACAAGCATGAAAACAAGATATGAGTAATGTATCATCATTGTATTGGCAAGAAGTCCTATGTAGATAGCAATGGAACATCATGACTCTCCCAACACAAGAATCAACAATAGCATGAGGTACAAGGTAAACATGGCAATAGCAACAAGGATCCCAACCAAGCATGCAAATACACATAAAAGTAGTATAATGGTGAATCATGGGTAAATGCAAGCAAGGGTCACAATTGCATGGAAAAGGTGTAGAAGCAAGCATAACATGCAAAGTGAACACGGTAAAATGAGCATAAGGTGACAAGTGGTAAATAGCCCATAGTCGCATGAGAGCCAAGTAAAAGTATTGCATGAAGGGAACTGTGGTAAGGATAATCCACGGGATCCCAAAGCATCGTTGCTCTCAAGAGCTCGTTTTGTCAACTCATGGGATTGTGAAGTTGACAAGTATTCTTGAGTACCTACACAAAACAAAGGCAAAGGGAAAATTGTGTGTGCGTGGTATATGTACACATCATCCAATATGATGCACATGTGCATGTGTTGGTTAGCACAAAATATCCAATGTTCAAATAAATGAGATGCATGATATAGAAACATGTCATCCATCATGATAGGTTTGTTGTTATGTATAGCATAATGGAGACTCAAATTGTGTAATGCATCACTAGTAATATCTAGAGCATTGTCATGAATGGTATGCATATGATGCACAAGGGATGGAATCATGCGATACACAATAATTTTCATGTCATGGCATATGAGATGAATTGCACAAATTTTGCAAAGGTAGCATAGCAATATCATCACAAGAGAAACAAAATCCAATAACCATGATCTTGTCATCTATGCCATAAGTGCAAACGGGATTGATTTTAATTGGATATCCATAGTTACTATGTTGAGATTGTAATGATGCAATATGGGAGATCTCACTCATAGCATATGACAAGTTTAATGGATTGTGAAACATGATGTGACCGATAGAATTTTCACATGATATCCTATGGAGCATAGCATCACAACTAGGCAATTCAACATGCTCATCATCATATACATCATAAATGGGTGTCACATCTAAGCATGTCGAAGACATAGTATGTGGTGAATCCATAAGGTGATCAACATCATGCAAGTAATCATTGTCAAGATAGTCCACTAGTGGGACAAGTGAAGTACCATCACCTATGTTACCTTTAGAGCTCCGCTCTTGTGTTGTAGATGAGGATGGAAAAATCGACGCTTGGTCAATAGCTTCATCAACTTGATGGTACCATATGGGGGTGCATAATCGTCCATCATGGCCATCGTTTTTCTCATTGGAGGTATGGACTCATCAAGGATTGGCGCTTCGTCTTGTTGGGGATCTAGCACCAAAGTAGAAAACACACTTGAAGTAGAGTTTAAGTCGTTGGAAAGAGTAGTGGCCTCACAAGCCCTCTCAACTACCTCACTCACTAAGTGTTGTGGCTCACTCACTCCCACTAGGATGTTCTCACTCATATTGTTTGTGGAGTCACTCAAATGGCTCTCAACCTCACATAGGATGTGTGGCATGCTCTCATGTGTGGGGCTAGTGGTGGTCACACTCATTATCTCATAGGAAATGCACTTAATGTCACATATGGTGGAGTCACTCATATCACTCATGTGGTGGTGGCTCTCCTCACATGGGAATTGGGGCATCTCGTCATATGTGGGTGTCGGAGAGATGTAGGTGCAAATGTCTCCATGCTCAACTCCTATCGCCGCCTTGGTTGAAGGGATAGTCCCATGCTCAACCTCCTCATCCATAACGCCTCCAAAGATGAATGTAGTAGGGTGTGGCAAATCATCACTCACCTCGAAGACCAAAGAGAAGGTCTCATGTGTGCTCTCATAGCTTGACTTGGAGTATGAGTCCCATTGGGGTGTCGCCTTCATGTTGTTGAAGAGGTACGTGCTTGTCGATGTGGTCGAAGGGGATGGCCCTTGCTCGACCATCTTGTCGTTGTCTTATATGAGGCCCACATGATGTGGCACCTCGTAGCTCGCCTCCATGACCGAAGGGAATTTCCCATGCTCAGTCGTCTTCCTTGAGGGGCTTCCGAAGATGGAAGTGTCGCCCTCGCTTGTAGGTGGTCGCCTTGGACTTGATGATGTCGATGTAGGCGTACTCGTGGGAACTAGGCGAAGATGTCATACATCCAAAGGCGAAGATGCCTTGATAACACTTGGCGAAGATGCCAAAGTGGTGGTGGTAGCCGTAGCTTCCTCTTGGTGGTGCTTGTCTCGCGGTCTTCTCTAGTGCTCATGAAGGTTGGTCGTAGCTTGATGTAGAGCTTGTTGGGACTTGTAGGTTTGCGCGTCTCGAGCATCTTCATTGTGATGGTGTCATTGTCGTGCTTGAGCTCGATAGAGTTCGTCGGCGCGCGCATGATGCTTGGAGGTGACTTGCCCTTCATGACGATGTGGGTCACAAACATGATGGTTGTCATCACGAAGATGAAGACATGGATGAATTGTGCTTGCATCGCTTGAGCGCTCCAAAGATTTGCGACTCACTCGCCGCCGCCTTGAGGATGACGAAGGGTAAGAAGACTTGTAGTCGGGCAACACTTGTCGGAATTCCTCCATGTGTTTGTCCAACATTTCGTTGAACGCGTCAAATGTGTCGTCGATGTAGTCTGATACATCTCCAATGTATCTATAATTTTTTATTGTTCCATGCTATTATATTATCTGTTTTGGATGTTTTATATGCATTAATATGCTATTTTATATTATTTTTTGGACTAACTTATTAACCTAGAGGCCAGTGCTAGTTTCTGCTTTTTCCTTGATTTTGAGTTTTACAGAAAAGGAATACCAAAATAAAACTTTCGCGATGATCTTTCTTGGACCAGAAGACACCCGTAGGACTTGGCGATGAAGTCAGAGGAGTCCCGAGGCGGCCACAAGCCTCAGGGGCGCGCCATGAGGGCTTGTGGGCCCCTCGGAGCTCCTCCAACCCTAATCTTTGGCCTATAAATTCACAAATATTCCCAAACAACCAGAAGCGTCCACCAAAATACTTTTCCACCGCCGCAACCTTCTGTACCTGTGATATCCCATCTTGGGGCCTTTTTCGGCACCTTGGCGGAGGGGGATTCGATCACAGAGGGCTTCTACATCAACTCTATTGCCCTTCCGATGAAGCGTGAGTAGTTTACCACAGACCTACGGGTCCATAGCTAGTAGCTAGATGGCTTCTTCTCTCTCTTTGATCTTCAATACAATGTTCTCCTCAATCTTCTTGGAGATCTATCCGATGTAATATTCTTTTGCGGTGTGTTTGTCGAGATCCGATGAATTGTGGATTTATGAGATTATCTATGAATATTATTTGAATCTTCTCTGCATTCTTATATGCATGATTTGATATCTTTGTATTTCTCTTCGAATTATCGGTTTGGTTTGGCCAACTAGATTGGTTCTTCTTGCAATGGGAGAGGTGCTTAGTTTTGGGTTCAATCTTGCGGTGTCCTCACCCAATGACAAAGTCGGGGTAGCGAGGCACATATTGTATTGTTGCCATCAAGGGTAAAAAGATGGGGTTTTCATCATATTGCTTGAGTTTATCCCTCTACATCATGTCATCTTACTTAAGGCGTTACTCCATTCTTTTGAACTTAATACTCTAGATGCATGCTAGATAGCGGTCGATGTGTGGAGTAATAGTAGTAGATGCACGCAGGAGTCAGTCTACTTGACACGGACGTGATGCCTATATTCATAATCATTGCCTTGGATATCATCATAACTTTGTGCTTTTCTATCAATTGCTTGACAGTAATTTGTTCTCCCACCGTATGTTTTTTTTCAAGAGAGAAGCCTCTAGTGAAACCTATGGCCTCCTAGTCTATTTTCCATCATATATTTTTAGATATATAAACCAAAAAAACCAAAAATACCTTGCTGCAATTTATTTGTTTTTACTTTGTTTTAGGTTTTAGTAATCTTTTATATCTATCTCTATCAGATCTCATCCTTGCAAGTGACCGTGAAGGGATTGACAACCCCTTTATCGCGTTGGGTGCAAGTGTTTGATTGTTTGTGCAGGTGTTTGATTGTTTGGGCCCCTTGGAGACTTGCATGTACCTCCTACTGGATTGATACCTTGGTTCTCAAACTGAGGGAAATACTTATCTCTACTTTGTTGCATCACCCTTTCCTCTTCAAGTGAAAAACCAACGCAAGCTCAAGAAGTAGCAGGAAGAATTTCTGGCGCCGTTGTCAGGGAGGTTCTACATCAAGCCTACTAAGTACCCACCATAAACTCTCATCCCTTGCATTACATTATTTGCCATTTGCCTCTCATTTTTCCTCTCCCTCACTTCTAAAACGTTTTCAGAAAAACACAAATATTTGCCTTTTTATTTGCCTTCTTTTCGTTTGCCTTTTATGTCTTACTTGGTTTGTTTGCTTGTTTGCTTGGAATAATTGTGTACTTATTGAAAATCAGAAAGCAAATTTATGGATCCTCATCCACTTGCTAATCGTTTTAAGAGATCCAATTATGATGAACCAATTGCTAGTGAGTTGCGTGCACTAGATTATCTTTATGAAGTTTTGCATGAAATTCGTGAATCTGAAAATTGTGATGAAGTATTAAAAGAAGAAATTTATGAAGTGATTCACGATAGCTCCTTGAATGAAAAGCATGATTGCAATGATGTTATTACAAATTCTATTAATGTCAATTGTGCTAATAATATGCAAAACCCTAAGCTTGGGGATGCTAATTTTGCTATGTCCACTACTTATTGCAATGATCATGATTGGGGTGATTCTTCTTATGATCTTGAAAATTTATTTAAGCCTCATGATAATAGTGTTTGCAATAATATTGAAAGTGGGTTTGGAAGAGTGTGAACTCTAGGTAATAATGATCCCACTACTTTGGAGAATGTTCAATCTCATGAATTTTTTGATAAAAGTGGGTTTGGAGAGGTCATGACTTTATTTGATGATAATCCCACTATTTTGGAAGAGCGTCAACTTTACATGCATGTGGATCATGTAGAGAATATGTTATGTGATAGCTATATTATTGAATTTGATTATGATCCTACATGTAATTATTATGAGAGAGGGAAATATGGTTGTAGAAATTTTCATGTTACTAAATTACCTCTCGTTATGTTGAGATTGCTATTGCTTCTTTCTTCTTCCTTGCATATGGTAGTTTTTTCTTGCCTTGATAATTTTTTTGCTTATAAAATGCCTATGCATAGTAAGTATGTTAGACTTAAATATGTTTGTCACATGCTACATGATGCTCTCTTCGTGTTTCAATTGCTATTTTTTATGTGAGCATCATTAAAACTATCATCGCCTAGCTAAAAGGCTTTAAAGGAAAGCGCTTGTTGGGAGACAACCCGATATTTTTATTTTCTATTTTTATGAAAATACAAATTATTACCTCTGTAGTAATTGTGTTTTGGTGTTTTAATTAGTGTTTCAGCCAAGTAAGACCTTTGGGATGGCTTACGGTGATAGTTGATTTGATCTTGCTGAAAAACAAAAACTTTTGCGCTCAGTAAAACAATTTTAAAAAATCACATAAGCGTGATTTTGATCTGACTTTTTTACACAAGATTTATATACAAATTTCCCAGGTTTCCCTAATTTTTCAGAAGTTTTGGAGTTACATAATTATACGAAGTTTACAGATTGCTACAGACTGTTCTGTTTTTGATAGATTCTGTTTTCTATGTGTTGTTTGCTTATTTTGATGATTCCATGGGTAGTATCGGGGGGTATGAACCATGAAGAAGTTGGAATACAGTAGATATTACACCAATATAAATAAATAATTAGTTCACAACAGCACCAAAAGGTGGTGATTTATTTTCTTATACTAACGGATCTTATGAGTTTCC
Organism: Thinopyrum elongatum; assembly: GCA_011799875.1. Classification (NCBI taxonomy): domain Eukaryota; kingdom Viridiplantae; phylum Streptophyta; class Magnoliopsida; order Poales; family Poaceae; genus Thinopyrum; species Thinopyrum elongatum. Next base: position 284,999,702 of record CM022300.1, read on the forward strand.
TGTTGAGTTTTGTGTTGTGAAGTTTTTAAGTTTTGGGTAGAGATTTGATGGACTATGGAATAAGGAGTGGCAAGAGACTAAGCTTGGGGATGCCCAAGGCACCCCAAGGTAATATTCAAGGACAACCAAGCATCTAAGCTTAGGGATGCCTCGGATGGCATCCCCTCGTTCGTCTTTAATCCATCGGTAAATTTACTTGAGGCTATACTTTTATTCACCACATGATATGTTTTTTGCTTGGAGCGTCTTGTATGATATGAGTCTTTGCTTTTTAGTTTGCCACAATCATCCTGGCTGTACACACCTTTTGAGAGGGACACGCATGAATCGTGAATTTATTAGAATACTCTATGTGCTTCACTTATATCTTTTGAGCTAGGCAATTTGCTCTAGTGCTTCACTTATATATTTTTAGAGCATGGCGATGGCTTTATTTTATAGAAATTGTTGAACTCTCATGCTTCACTTATATTATTTTGAGAGTCTCTAAGCAGCATGGTAATTTTCTTAGGTTATGAATTTAGTCCTAATATGATGGGCATCCAAGAGGGATATAATAAAAACTTTCATATAAGAGCATTGAATACTATGAGAAGTTTGACTCCTTGCATTTGTTTTGAGACATAAAGATGGTGATATTAGAGTCATGCTAGTGAGTAATTGTGGATTGGTAGAAATACTTGTGGTAAAGTTTGTGATTCCCGTAGCATGCACGTATGGTGAACCGTTATGTGATGAAGTCGGAGCATGATTTATTTATTGATTGTCTTCCTTATGAGTGGCGGTCGGGGACGAGCGATGGTCTTTTCCTACCAATCTATCCCCCTAGGAGAATGCATGCAGTACTTTTTTTCAATAGCTAATAGACTTTCACAATAAGTATGTGAGTTCTTTATGACTAATGTTGAGTCCATGGATTATACGCACTCTCACCCTTCCACCATTGCTAGCCTCTCTAGTACCGTGCAATTTTCGCCGGTGCATTAAACCCACCATATACCTTCCTCAAAACAGCCACCATACCTACCTATTATGTCATTTCCATAGCCATTCCAAGATATATTGCCATGCAACTTCCATCGTTCCATTTATTATGACACACTTCATCATTGTCATATTGCTTTGCATGATCATGTAGTTGACATAGTATTTGTGGCAAGGCCACCGTTCATATTTTTTATACATGTCACTCTTGATCACTGCACATCCCGGTACACCGCCAGAGGCATTCATATAGAGTCATATTTTGTTCTAGAATCGAGTTGTAATTTTCGAGTTGTAAGTAAATAAAAGTGTGATGATCATCATTATTAGAGCATTGTCCCATGTGAGGAAAGGATGATGGAAGCTATGATTCCATCACAAGTTGGGATGAGTCTCCAGACATTGCAAAAAAATAAAAGAGGCCAAAAGAAGCCCAAACAAAAAAATGAGAGAAAAGAGAGAAGGGGCAATGCTACTATCCTTTTACCACACTTGTGCTTCAAAGTAGCACCATGCATGATCTTCATTATAGAGAGTCTCCTATGTTGTCACTTTCATATACTAGTGGGAATTTTTCATTATAGAAATTGGCTTGTATATTCAAATGATGGGCTTCCTCAAATTTTCCTAGGTCTTCGTGAGCAAGCGAGTTGGATGCACACCCACTTAGTTTCTTTTTGAGCTTTCATACACTTATAGCTCTAGTGCATCCGTTGCATGGCAATCCCTACTCACTCACATTGATATCTATTAATGGGCATCTCCATAGCAGTTGGTGTGAGACTTTCTCCTTCTTTTTGTCTTCTCCACAACCACCATATTTTATTCCACCTATAGTGCTATATCCATGGCTCACGCTCATGTATTGCGTGAAAGTTGAAAAGGTTTGAGAACATCAAAAGTATGAAACAATTGCTTGGCTTGTCATCGGGGTTGTGCATGATTTAATACTTTGTGTGATGAAGATGGAGCATAGCCGAACTATATGATTTTGTAGGGATAACTTTCTTTGGCCATGTTATTTTGAGAAGACACGATTGCTTTATTAGTATGCTTGAAGTATTATTGTTTTTATGTCAATATTAAACTTTTGTTTTGAATCTTATGGATCTGAATATTCATGCCACAATAAAGAAAATTACATGGATAAATATGTTAGGTAGCATTCCACATCAAAAATTATGTTTTTATCATTTACCTACTCGAGGACGAGCAGGAAATAAGCTTGGGGATGCTTGATACGTCTCCAACGTATCTATAATTTTTTATTGTTCCATGCTATTATATTATCTGTTTTGGATGTTTTATATGCATTTATATGCTATTTTATATTATTTTTTGGACTAACTTATTAACCTAGAGCCAGTTGTCAGTTTCTGTTTTTTCCTTGTTTTTGAGTTTTACAGAAAAGGAATACCAAACGGAATAAAACTTTCGCGATGATTTTTCTTGGACCAGAAGACACCCGTAGGACTTGGAGATGAAATCAGAGGAGTCCCGAGGTGGCCACAAGCCTCAGGGGCGCACCCCGCGCGCCCTAGCGCGGCGTGCCATGAGGGCTTGTGGGCCCCTCGGAGCTCCTCCAACCCTAATCTTTGGCCTATAAATTCACAAATATTCCCAAATGACCAGAAGCGTCCACCAAAATACTTTTCCGTCGCCGCAACCTTCTGTACCCGTGAGATCCCATCTTGGGGCCTTTTCCGGCACCCTGCCGGAGGGGGATTCGATCACAGAGGGCTTCTACATCAACTCTATTGCCCTTCCGATGAAGCGTGAGTAGTTTACCACAGACCTATGGGTCCATAGCTAGTAGCTAGATGGCTTCTTCTCTCTCTTTAATCTTTAATACAATGTTCTCCTCGATGTTCTTGGAGATCTATCCGATGTAATATTCTTTTGCGGTGTGTTTGTCGAGATCCGATGAATTGTGGATTTATGATCAGATTGTCTATGAATATTATTTGAATCTTCTCTGAATTCTTATATGCATGATTTGATATCTTTGCATTTCTCTTCGAATTATCGGTTTGGTTTGGCCAACTAGATTGGTTCTTCTTGCAATGGGAGAGGTGCTCAGTTTTGGGTTCAATCTTGCAGTGTTCTCACCCAGTGACAAAGTAGGGGTAGCGAGGCACGTATTGTACTGTTGCCATCAAGGGTAAAAAGATGGGGTTTTCATCATATTGCTTGAGTTTATCCCTCTACATCATGTCATCTTACTTAAGGCATTACTCCATTATTCTGAACTTAATACTCTAGATGCATGCTGGATAGCGGTCGATGTGTGGAGTACTAGTAGTAGATGCAGGCAGGAGTCGGTCTACTTGACACGGACGTGATGCCTATATTTATAATTATTGCCTTGGATATCTTCATACCTTTGCGCTTTTCTATCAATTGCTCGACAGTAATTTGTTCACCCACCGTATGTTTTCTTTCAAGAGAGAACCCTCTAGTGAAACCTATGGGCCCCAGGTCTATTTTCCATCATATATTTTCAGATCTATAAACCAAAAAACCCAAAAATACCTTGCTGAAATTTATTTGTTTTTACTTTGTTTTACTTTTTAGTAACCTTTTATATCTATCTCTATCAGATCTCATCCTTGCAAGTGACCATGAAGGGATTGACAACCCCTTCATCATGTTGGGTGCAAGTGTTTGATTGTTTGTGCAGGTGCATAGATTGGAGACTTGCGTGTACCTTCTACTAGATTGATACCTTGGTTCTCAAACTAAGGGAAATACTTATCTCTACTTTGCTGCATCACCCTTTCCTCTTCAAGGGAAAAACCAACACAAGCTCAAGAAGTAGCATAGTCCCTTGTCCATGCTTCGGATTGTCGTATGTTGGTGGCGAGGTTGTCGGTGCGCTTTCGCAAGGTAGATTGTGCACCTTGCATTGCCTGTTGTAGTTCGACGGTGTAAGTCTTGGTGACGTAGTTGTTCGCGTCGTCGTTATCGTCGAAGACCGGAGATGATGTGCCTTTCCTATCCATCACAAGACTCGAGCAAATGTGACTGGAAGAAAGGAAAGAACTAGACCAATGTACCTTATCCAATGTTGAAGATGGATCAATGATCACTCAATAATGTATTATGGAAATAGCACAATTGGTACCGAATCTTGTCAATTCTCACACCTACACAAGTAAGGCTTATGGATTAGCTTGGTGAGGATAGTGGCACAAAAATTTGATGCAAATTGTTAGGAAGAGTCAATAATGTTGAAAGATATTCACAAATTCACAATTGAAACAAGTAAACCAATAGCAAAGAGTGGCACACGGAAACACACACACACAGATAGATAAATGGGTCATGCAACCAAGGAATGAGCACAAAATGTGGAATCCACGGAAAACGCTCATGTTGCACACCTCAAGAGAGACGCTAGCACGATTGCTCAATAGGCGGATACGACACTTGTGCACAACCTAGAAGATGCAAAATGTATCAACTTTCTATCCCAAGTATGCTATTATGTATGATGTTCCGGTGTTTCGCACACGATGATCCAAGATGATCAATAATGGTATATGATATGCAATGTGGTGATGCTATGGCTATTGCTTACAAGATCTTTGTTTCTCTTTGCTTAAAAGCTTATTCTCTTTTTTCTTGTTATGGCCACTATGCGAAATGCACAAACCAAGATAGCAAGTGTGTATATGTGGGAACAATCTTGTGACACAAGAAATGATATGATGATACCAAGATGATATGGTATGTATGCAATAGAAGGTGCGGGTCGAGTATCACTAAAGTGCACAAGTAACATTGCAGGCAATACTCAATGGCTAGTATCTATAGGCAAGTGATGCAAAATGGGCTCGGGGGTTAACAATGCAATGGCAGGGAGAATGTACAATGGTGTCGTCGAGGTTACCGTCCTTATGTACGGCTGATGGTGTCAAAATGGTGAAGTGGTCATTGCCGATGTCGAGACCGTGGCGATGCTGAGAGGCGGTGCTCTTGATGTTGAACCATTCCTAATTATCCGAAACACCTTAGGAAACGGAAAAACTGCAGCTCAAAATCTCAAACAAAATGTCAAATGGTGGTAGCGCATTAGCGGTGGTGGTTGCGGAAGTATTGGTGGAAACCCGGTCAAAATGGGTAAAGTTGGTGAAAGTGTATGGTGGACTATACATAGTGTCGGAGTTGAAGACACGGTCCCTAAGTAGCTGAACCACCTTATGAGACACAAACCACAATTCAAACAACCTCAAATGCAATGGGGAACAAATTGGGTTAGGTTGCGGAAGTCGGTGATCGCAATGCGGATGATATGGTGGAAGCCCTAGGCAAAGATGCCAAAGTTCCAAAAGTTTTATGGATTCAAATGATGGTGGTAGTATTTTTGTGTGAAGGGGGTGCCAATAGCTTCAAAACGAGCTAAAGAACGTCAAAATCGGACTCCGGATGAATTAGTTATGGACAAAACGGTCAAACACAGGAGGCTGAAATCCCAGGGGCCGGATGTCCGGGGGTAGGCCGGATTTCTGGGACCCTCTGTCCAGAACCGCGCGCGATTTTGCACTCCAGGAGCCAGATGTCTGGCTGGGGGGCCGGATGTCCGACCCGATGGCCCGGATGTCCGGCCCGACGATTCCAGATCGGGATTTGGACTTCAAAACTCGATTTGGGGGCGGAAATTGATGATTTTGGGGGCAAAATTGAGGAGATTTCGTGGATGGAAAGTGGGGAAACTTGTGGAGAAGCTAGATCTACCTGCAACACATCAAATCCATGGATTAAATCCAACAAAACATCATCAAACCAACAAATCACAAAAACAATTGGGGCAATTTTTGGTGGGATTTTTGAAATTGGGACAAAATCAAAGCAAAATTAGGCTAGAAAACTGTGGGGGAGGCTCCAAAATCATGATCAACGTGGCTCATGATACCAAGATGATGTAGGGTGGAACCGTAGGGGCTGATCTTTCATGATTTGGATGGGGGTTCCCGAAGAACACACGAAGAACGCAAGGGGGAAAACAAGAGGAAACACTCAAATTGACTCGATCCAATCACACATGTGCTATATCCACATACACAAAGAGGTCACAAAGATCCAAGGACAACAAAGGAGGACACAAGGTAACTAGTTCATCCCAATCCTTGAAGCAGTTGAGGCCTTGAATCCTAGAATGATCTTCCTTAGATGGGGTCTTGAAACCACTAGGGATCTTCTCGCATGGAGGTCTTGAACTCCATGGGAGTGGTCTCTCTCTCACAAGAGAAGAGTAGGTAGGAGTAAACTCACATACAAATGAGATATCACTTTGCAAACCCTAGCTAGAGGGAGGAGGTGGTCTATATATAGTCTTCGTACAAGTAGGGACAAATGGATGGGTACATGGGCCGATAACCCGTTACACTGTGCAGGGGGGCCAGATATCTGGGCGTCGGGCCAGATGACTGGGCCTTCAGGACGGGCCGGATATCGAGGCTAGGGAGGCCGGATGTCCGGGGCTGGCTTCGGCTGGCTTCAGTTGCGTTCTGTGAAGGAGGGGCCAGAATTTCGGGGGTCGGGCCGGATGTCCGGGCAGGGGCCGGATGTCCGGGGCCTGGAGCTGGCTTGCGGCTGGTCTGCTGCTGGTGGCTCTGGTCTTCAGGGGCGGGATGTCCGGGGCCTGGGAACCTTTTCCGGCTCCTTTCGTCGTGCTCCTTCGTCCATGTACATGGGGACTTGTCCGTGATCCCGAGCATCTCCGAGAGGGTCTCCTTGGTACCTAAGCACATGTAGTGTCTTTGCATGAGGTAGCAACCTTGTCTCGCATGAATGAAAGGGGAAGCATTTAGGAGCGGGTTCACCTTGTGTCCAATGGCATATGCTTGAGGTCTTGCTGTATGTCCACTTGGGGCTTGGGGAGTAGTCGTAGTGAACATGGGGATGACCGTAGGATGCTCCACATCACTTGTGCTTCAAAGTAGCACCATGTTTTTCATACAGAGAGTCTTATATGCTTTCACTTTCATATAAGTAGTGGGAATTTTTCATTATAGAACTTGGCTTGTATATTCCAATGATGGACTTTCTCAAATGCCTGAGGTCTTCATGAGAAAGCAAGTTGGATGCACAGCCACTTAGTTTTATTTTTGAGCTTTCATACACTTATAGCTCTTAGTGCATCCGCTGCATGGCAATTCCTACTCCTTGCATTGACATCAATTGATGGGCATCTCCATATATAGCCCATTGATTAGCCTCGTCGATGTGAGACTTTCTCCTTTTTTGTCTTCTCCACATTATCTCCATCATCATACTCTATTCCACCCATAGTGCTATATCCATGGCTTGCGCTCATGTATTGCGTGAGAGTTGAAAAAGTTGAAGCGCGTTAAAAAGTATGAACCAATTGCTCGGCTTGTCATCGGGGTGGTGCATGATAAATACTTTGTGTTAACAAGATGGAGCATGACAAGGCTATATGATTTTGTAGGGATAATGTTCTTTAGCATTGATATTTTGAAAGACATGATTGTTTGTTGGTATGCCTTATTATTTTTATTTTTATGTCAAACTATAGGGTCTTGCTTTGAATCATTCGGATCTTAATATTCATGCCACAAAATAGAGATTACATGATGAACATGTTAGGTAGCATTCCACATCAAAAATTATGTTTTTATCATTTACGTACTCGAGGACGAGCAGGAATTAAGCTTGGGGGATGCTTGATACGTCTCCAACGTATCTATAATTTTTTATAGTTCCATGCTATTATAGTATCAATCTTGGATGTTTTATATGCAATTATATGTCATTATATACCATTTTTTCGGACTAACCTATTAACATAGTTCCAAGTGCCAGTTGCTGTTTTTTGCCTGTTTTTGGTTTTCCAGGATATTAGTACCAAACAAAGTCCAAATGCCACGAAACATTTTGATAATTTTTTTCTGGACATAAGAGACCCTAGAAGCTTCGGGAGGGGGTCAGAAGACGAAGGGCTGGCCCACAAGCCACCAGGGCGCGCCCAGGGGGTAGGCGCGCCCTGGTGCCTTGTGGGGCCCTCGTTGCTCCGTTTGACCTAACTCGGCCTCTACAAATTCTATAAGACCGGGAAACCAACGGAGAGCCACCCAAAACACTTTTTTCACCACCGCAAGCTTCTATTCTCATGAGATCCCATCTGGAGGCCTTTCCCGGTACTCTGTCGAAGGGGGAATCGATCACGGAGGGGCTCTACATCAACCTTCCTGTCCTTCCGATGGTGTGTTAGTAGTTTACCATAGACCTACGGGTCCTTAGCTAGTAGCTAGATGGCTTCTTCTCTCTCTTTGGTCTTCAATACAATGTTCTCATCGATGTTCTTGGAGATCTATTCGATGTAATCACTTTTTGCAGTGTGTTTGTTGGGATCCGATGAACTGTGAGTTTATGATAAGATTATCCATAAATATTATTTGAGTTATCTCTGAACTCTTTTATGCATGATTATTATAGATTTGTATTTCTCTTCGATCTATTGATTTGGTTTGGCCAACTAGATTGATTTTTCTTGCAATGGGAGAGGTGCTTTGTAGTGGGTTCAATCTTGCGGTGATCTATATCCCAGTGACAGAAGGGGACAAGACACGTATTTGTATTGCTGCCATTAAGGATAAAACAATGGGGTTTATTCCTGATTGAGTTTACTTTGTCTACATCATGTCATCTTGCTTAAGGCGTTACTCCATTCTTTATGAACTTAATAGTCTAGATGCATGCTGGATAGCGGTCGATGTGTGGATTAATAGTAGTAGATGCAGGCGGGAGTCGGTTTACTTGTCTCGGGCATGATGCCTATATACATGATCATTGCCTTGGATATCTTCATGATTAATCGCTTTTCTATCAATTGCCCAACAGTAATTTGTTTACCCACCTTATGCTATTTTCAAGAGAGAAGACTAATGAAAATTATGGCCCCCGGGTCTATATTTTTATCATATATTAAAATCCAAAAATACCTTGCTGCAATTTTATTTACTTTATTTTATTTTGTGTTTTATTTATCTATCTATCACTACGAGATTTGATCCTTGCAATTAACCACCGAGGGATTGACCACCCCTTGTTCGCGTTGGGTGCAAGTATTTGTTATTTTGTGTGTAGGTACTGCTAACGAGGTGTTGCTTGGTTCTTCTACTGGATTGATAACCTTGGTTCTTAACCTAGGGAAATACTTATCTCTACTGTACTGCATCATCCTCTCCTCTTCGGGGAAATCCCAACGCAGCTCACAAGTAGCACACATGCACAATGTTTATCTGAACAATCATTGAACACTCATTTTATTCATAACATTCGAGCATATAGATAATTCCTTTACAATCTGTTCAGTGCTACACATTTACAACAACTGGAAGGATGACTCGGAGGTCGGTGGCCAGCATGTGCAACGACGGCGGCAACAGAGGATGAGTGCGGCAACCAGGATGACACCACTCCCGCTCCTCCGCTTGGAGGATGCGAACGACGTGCACCTTCGAGTCTTCGGGCGTGCTCACGTGTGGTGGACAATGCAGGCACCACCGTGAGGCTGATGGCTGGTGGATCTCGCTGCGCATGGTTGGGGATGGCCTCGGTGCTTTTCGACCAGGCGGGTTGGGGATCCAGGCGCAACGCATCTGTTTTGATTACAAAAAAACAGCATGGGGGATGTAGGGTGGAACCCTAGGGGCCGATCTTTCACGAAATGGAGGGGATCCCGCGAAGAACACGAGGGGAAACACGAGGGAAATCACGAGAGGAACACTCAAGAACAAGTCCAATCACACATCCACTAGACAATCAAACACACAAGATCCACAGGGTACATGAACAATAAAAGGAAAGATACATGGCAAAGTTCATCCCAAATCCAAAGGAGATGGGGGCTTGAATCCTAGAAGGATCTTCTCCTAGATGGAGGTCTTGGCCTCCAAAGGAGTGGTCTCTCTCTCTCAAGAGGATAAGGTAGGAGCAAAGCTCACATACAAATGAGTTATCATATTTGCTAACCCTAACTAGAGGAAGGGGAAGGAGTATTTATAGTCTAAACCACGAAGGGGTAAGTGGGAAAGGGGATACATGGGCCTCTGGCCCGACTCTGCGCGCAGGCAGGCGCCGGATGTCCGGGCTGGGGGCCGGATGTCCGGCCGGTCGCGGGGCGTCGGATGTCCGGCCTGGCGGTGGCCGAATCTGTTCTTCGCTGGATAGCTACTGTCCGGATTTCCGGGGGAAGGGCCGAATGACCGGGCTGGGCCGGATGTCCGGGCATGGGCTGGATGTCCGGGGCCTGGAGCTGGCTTGCGGCTGGTCTGCTGCTGGTGGCTCTGGTCTTCAGGGGCCGGATGTCCGGGGCCAGGGCCGGATGTCCGGGGCCTGGGAACCTTCTCCGGTTCCTCTTCCGTCGTCGCTTCCATGCTTCTCTCACGGATGGTGTAGTCGATCCTTGGCGCTTGCACTCCTCCTCAACATCCATGAAGCTCCGACAATACCTGTGCATGCACACGGGAGAAGTGTCAAGTAGTATACCATCCTCGAAGGGGTCAACTGAGCACGTGTAAAGGAGATGATTCACCTTTGTGTATGTGAAGTAGATATTGCATGTGTCACTTGCCGAAGGGGCTCTTGACATGGTGATGTCCATAGGATGCTCTGCATCATCTCCCCCCCCCCTGGGAAAGATCCGACCTCGGATCGAAAACCAAATCACCATGGGAAAGAGATGGCTTCGCCATGTAGAGGTGGATGATCACCAAGTACTCATCATCTTCAAGCTCGAAATTGGCACTCTCCAATGTATCACCGCCTTGTGATTCCTTCAAAAGGAGTAAGTAGAGAAAACACTTGGAAAAACAAATGTGGTTAGCGTTAGTGCAAAACCAAGCATTCAAGAGGTCATTCACCCAACAAGTGTCATCAGCAAGCATAGCATAAGGTGTGACAAAGGATTGTGACATGGTATGTAAGCACATAATTTGAGCACAATCAAGGGCATCATGGAAACAAGCATGCAAATGCGATGTAGAGATGCAAATATGTTTGACAACTGAACAAGCATCTACCTCAAGGTCATAGCAATCATGCATAAAGCACTCGACAAATGGTCGATGGTAGGCATAAGAACCATTCACAACACCAAAGAAGATGAGATGTCTAAACACATGGGTCAAGTGCAAGACAATCCAAGCATAACATGCACAGGGTGTAGTGAATATAGTGTGGCACTCAACACAATAGAAAGAGCAATTGTTCATCATGTGTGAGGCAATCAAGTCAATCATGTGACAAGCAATGGGACATGGCATATGTGAAGAAATGACATTGTTGCAACCAAACATATGATAGGAGCAAGTAATCCAAGAATTGGATGCAACACACAAGGTATATATGTCATGAGGCATGGCAATGTGGCAATGACAAGTCGAAGCAAGATCTCTAACATGTGTGCAATATGTCAAGGTGCAAGCAACACATGAAGTAGTATCCACAATATTCATGCTCATGGTTTTATGGTGCTCAAAAGAGAAGGATATCACCTTGAAAGCATGTCCATGTGCGTCCTTCACAATGTTGAAACACAAGCAAGTGCGATGTAGAATCATCGTGGTAGAAGGTGGTTCGCTCTCAAGAGCTCGGATTGTCAACTCACGTGACGTGGAAGTTGACACGAAGTCCAAGTTTCCTAAACATGCACAAAAGAAAGCAAACAACGTATGTGCATGGTAGATAAACACATCATCCATCATGATGGTTCTCTTCTCTTGCACATAACCATTAGAAGCACAAGTGCATGAATGATATGATGCAACAATGGCAATATTCATGGCACTAGGTATATGGTGCAAAGAGGTAAGACAAGCATGCTTCACAAGGAATATGTCAAAATCTCCAAATATATGTGAGAATGCTATGGGGGCAATCTCATTAGCAAGACTAAAATCATTGTTGCACTCAATGCATGGCCAATCATCTAGCATGAGAGAGGCAACATATGAAGATATATGACAAGAAGCAATAACAATCATGTGCAAAGCATGTAGATGGTTGTCATCAACCTCATGGAATGAGCAAGTATGAATCATGGGTGATGCAACATAAGCAAGCATAGAAATTATGTCGCGCAAACTAGTGGAATGAAGATGCAACACACTAGAGGAAATCATGGCAATCATGTCATGTGAGAAAATAGTAGGCATAGGCAATGCATATGACATATCGCAAGAACGAAAGCAAATCATGGTCAAGATATCATCATAGGTATGGGTCACAATGGAAACATGGCAATAACAAGCAATATCTCCACCAAGCTCGCAAATACACATACAAGTACTAGAATCAATCATCATGTGTAATGCTAAGCATAAGCATGTGTCACAAATGCATGACAAAGGCATAGGAATGAGCGTATCATGCAAAGTGAACATGGCAATATGGGCAAATGATATATAATGGACAATAACCCATAACCATGTGAGGGCCATGTAGAAGAAATGCGCGAAGTCCTTGCGCGAAGAGAGCGGTGGGAAAGACAATCCATGGGATCCCAAGTCATCATTGCTCTCTAGAGCTCGTATTGTCAACTCATTTGATTGTGAGGTTGACAAGTAAGCATGGGTACCTACACAACAAATACACAAACAAAAGAAATTGTGTGTGTGGTAAATGTACACATCATCCATCATGATGTGTATGTGCACGTTTGAGTTAGCACAAGATAAGCGATGCTCAAAGAAATTTGAAGCATGGTATAAGAACATGTCATCCATCCTGAAAGAATAGTTGTTATGTATGACATGATGGGGACGCAAATTGAGCATACAAATATATGGCACATCAATATCATTTTCATTCATGGGGAGCATATTCTGCATACAATTATTAGGATCATGCAATGGATGGGATGGATCAAAATCTCTTAACATGTATGAGGAAACTATGGGGGTCTCCTCAAGTGCAATAGCGGAAGCATAATATGGAGAATATTGAAAACATGGCAAACAATGCATGTCCGAAGCTAGGTGGTCATGGCATGGCATATGAGATAAATGATGCAAAGGGAGCATATCAATATCATCACAAGAAAAACAAATGCCAATAACCATAGGCTTGTCATCTATGCCATATGTGCAAATTGGGTTTATTTTAATGGCATATGCATAGTTACTACGAAGAGATTGCAAATTGGACATATTGTTGATCTCATGCATAGCATATGACAAGTCAAGCGGATTGTCAAACATGATTGGACCTAAAAAATTATGACAAGAAATCCTATGCAACATGGCATCACAACTAATAGACTCCACATGGCAATTATCAAACTCATCATAAATGGGTAAATCATCGCATGGGGAAGTCGTACTAACATGAAGCATGGTAATAGGTTGATCAACATCACGCAAGCAATCAATGTCAAGAATGTTCACTAGTGGGACTAGAGCATCACCTTCACCTATGTTACCTTGTTCATTCCACTCATGTGGTGTAGGTGAGGTGGTAAATACCAAATGGTGGTCATCTTCATCTTGATGGAACCATGTGGGGGGTGCATTATATTCCACCATGGCCATCGTCTTGTCCAAAGGAAGGACAAAGTCGTCGAGGATCGGCGCGTCATCATATATGGGACCTAGCACCAAATGAGAAGACACAATAGAGGTAGATGTTAAGTCGTTAGAGTTCAAAATGTCCTCACATGACCTATCAACTATCACACTCTCTCTATGTGATGGCTCACTCACTCCCTCAAGGTAGGTGCACTCAAAGTCACATATGGTGGAGTTACTCATCTCACTCAAGTGGTAGGGGTTGTGGCTCTCCTCACATGGGAATTGTGGCAACTCATCATATATGGGGCTAGTGGTGAACTCTCTCTCACTCTCAATATGGTGGCACAAGTCACTCAAGTCATCATACATCGTCGTGGTCGAAGGGAAAATCCCATGCTCAACCATCTCGTCGCCGTTGCCGTGGATGAAGTCCGAAGATGGCACATCATCACTCTCGCCTCCTAAGAACAAAACATCATCCTTGCTCGTCACCATGTCGCTCGCCTCCAAAGCTTGGTCCTTGAAGATCTCCGTAGTCGTAGTCGTCGCTGCACCGTCTTGAAAAAGAGTCATGGTAGACTCGGCATCATCAATGCCACAAAGAGGAATGGCGGTGAAGTCAAACTTGGGAGTATCGTCTTGGGGCTCATCGGGCTTGGACATCTTGGTGGTACTATCCTCATGCTCGTTGTCATGGAGCTTGGTCGTCGCGAAGTGTGCTTGGGGTGGAGAAGCCTTGGCCTTCATGAGTCCTTGTTGCGCCTTGTTGCGCCTCGACGACTTGTAGTTCTCGATGAAGATAGTCTTGGAGATGTCATTGTTCAATCCCATCATGAAGTGGAAGTTCATCCAAATGGGGTCGTCCACGCTGGCTCGTCGCAAGGCTTTCTTCATCTCCTTGAAGTACTTGTCGAGGGACTTGGATCCGTGTATGGTGTTCTCCACTTGGTGTTGAAGGTTTTTCGTGTAGGTGGAAGGCAAAAACTCTCGCCGCATAGCTTTCTTCGTCTTGGGCCAACTCATGTCGAAGGTCTTCGAAAGTGTGTGAAGCCACCATGTCGACACGTAGGCGTGGAAGTTACTTGTGGCACACTTCACTTGGTCTTCGGAAGGGACTTGATGTAGCTTGAGGTAGTCGTCCATCTTGCGCTCCCACTCAAGATACTCCTCGGGGTCTTGAGTCCCATAGAAAGGAAGCTCGTGGTCGGTGTCAAGGTCGTAGTAGCTCCTGGAAGTCGTGGACTTGAGCTTGGGGAGCTTCTCTTAAGGTGCTTGTGGGCGAAGATGCCGCATGTCCAAAGGTGAAGATGCCTTGAAGTCGCTTGGAGAAGATGCTAAGGTAGATGGTGAAGTCATAGAGCGATGGTTGGTGTTGAGCTCTTGACCTTCACGTTCTCATCGTTGATGGTGTCGATGCCGATGTGATCTTGCCGGAGATGGTAGCTCAGAAGGATGTGCACTTGAGCGTCTTCCTGATGATGAGGAAGATCTCTTGTAGGACTTGATGAGGGCTTTGATCTCCTCCATTTCAGCATCCATCTTGGCGTCGAAGTAGTTTTTCGTGGCATCGAACTCGTCGTTGTTGTTGTAGACCGAAGGAGGTGTGCTTTGCCTATCCATCACAAGACTCGAGTAGAGGTGATTAGGAAATGAGATAAACAATACCAAGCTATCTTTTCCCAAAGTTGAGGATGTATCCCGTTTCACTCAATGTGAAATGAAAGAATAGTGGAATTGGTACCGGACTTGCTCACTCGCACCTATCAAGTAAAGCTTATGGAGTAGCTTGGTGAGGATAGTGGCACAAAATTTTGATGCAAAATGTTAGCAAGAGTCAATAATGTTGAAAGAGATTCACAAATTCGCAAGTGAAACAAGTAGACCAATAGCAATGAATGGCACACGGAAACGCACACGCGGATAGATAGATGGGGTCGTGCAACCAAGGAACGAGCTCAAAATGTGGAATCCATGGAAAATGCTCTTGTTGCACAACTCTAGAGAGACGCTAGCACGATTGCTCAATAGGCGGATACGACACTTGTGCACAACCTATAGGAGACAAAAATGCAACGACTTCTATCCCAAGTATACTATGTATATATGGTTCCCGGTGATCCTCTCAAAATGATCCAAGATGATCGGATATGACAATCTTATATGCAATGTGGTGTGATGCTATGGCTATTTCTTACAAGCTCTTTGTTTTTCTCTTTGCTTAAAAGCTTATTCTCTTTTTTTTTATATGTCCACTTATGCGAAATGCACAAACCAAGATAGCAATTGTGTATATACGGGAACAAGCTTGTGACACAAGGGATGGTACTACGAGACCAAGATGATACCAATACGATATGGTATGTATGCAATGGAAGGGCGGATCGATGATCACTAATGTGCACAAGTAACGTTGCGGCAATACTCAAAGGCTAGTCTCGATAGGCAAGTGACGCAAAATGGGCTAGGGGTTATCAATGCAATGGCAAGAATGTACAATGATGGGATACCACGATACCGAGATGGTTACCGTCTTGCTTACGGTTAGGGTGTCAAAATGGTGAAGGTGGTCGACGTTGAATGCTTGTCGAAGTTGAGCGGCGGTGTTGTCGATGTCGAACCGTTCCAGTTAGCCGAAACACCCTAGGAAACGGAAAAATCGCAAACTCAAAATCTCCAAAGGCAAATGTCAAATGGTGGTAGCGGAAAAGCGGTGGTGGTTGCGGAAGTATTGGTGGAAACCCGGTCAAAATGAGTTAAGGTGGCGGAAGGGTATGATGGGCTATACACGGTGTCGGAGTTGAAAGCACGGTCCCTAAGTAGCCGAAACACCTTAGGAGACACAACTCACAACGCAAACAAAATCGGGTTAAGTTGGGGTGGCTGAAGTGTATGGTGATGGTTGATGAAGAAGCAACCGTCCCTAAGTAGCCTAAACACCTTAGGAGACTCGAATCACAACTCAAAAAAGCACAAATGGAATGGGGAGCAAACTAGGTTAAGTTGCGGAAGTTGGTGGTGGTATTGCGGATGATGTGGTAGAAGCCCTAGACAAAGATGCCAAAGTTCCAAAAATTTGATGAAGTCAAATTATGATGATAGTATTTTTATGGGATGGGGGACGTCAATAGCTTCAAAACGAGCTAAAGAACGTCAAAAACGGACTCCGGATGAATTAATTATGGTCAAAACGGTGAAACACGGGAGGCTGAAATCCCAGGGGTCGGACATCCGGGGATGAGGCCGGAAATCCGGGACCTGATGTCCAGAAACTTGCGTGATTTTGCACTCTAGGAGCTTGATGTCCGGCCGGGGACCCGGATGTCCAGCCCGACGATTTCAGATCGGCATTTGGACTTCGAAACTCGATTTGGGGCGGAAATTGATGATTTCGGGGGCAAAATTGAGGAGATTTTGTGGATGGAAAGTGGGGAAACATGTGGGGAAGCTAGATCCACTCAAGACACAGCGAATCCATGGATCAAAATCAACAAAACATCATCAAACCAACAAATCACAAAAAAAATTGGGGGCTATTTTTGATGGGGATTTTCGAAGTTAGGACGAAATCAAGCAAAACAAGGCTAGAAAACGAAGGGGGGCTCCAAATTTGTGATCAACGTGGCTCATGATACCAAGATGATGTAGGGTAGAACCCTAGGGGCCGATCTTTCATGAAATGGAGGGGATCCCGCGAAGAACACGAGGGGAAACACGAGGGAAGTCACGAGAGGAACACTCAAGAACAAGTCCAATCACACATCCACTAGACAATCAAACACACAAGATCCACAAGGTACATGAACAACAAAAGGAAAGATACATGGCAAAGTTCATCCCAAATCCAAAGGAGATGGGGGCTTGAATCCTAGAAGGATCTTCTCCGTGAGGAGGTCTTGAATCCCTCGGGATCTTCTCCTAGATGGAGGTCTTGGCCTCCAAAGGAGTGGTCTCTCTCTCTCAAGAGGAGAAGGTAGGAGCAAAGCTCACATACAAATGAGCTATCATATTTGCTAACCCTAACTACAGGAAGGGGAAGGAGTATTTATAGTCTAAGCCACGAAGGGGTAAGTGGGAAAGGGGATACATGGGCCTCTGGCCCGACTCTGCGCGTAGGCAGGCGCCGGATGTCCGGCCGTTCACGGGGCGCCGGATGTCCGGCCTGGCGGTGGCTGAATCTGTTCTTCTTTGGATAGCTGTTGTCCAGATTTTCGGGAGAAGGGCCGGATGTCCGGCCTGGGCCGGATGTCCGGGGCCTGGAGCTGGCTTGCGGCTGGTCTGATGTTGGTGGCTCTGGTCTTCAGGGGTCGGATGTCCAGGGCCGGGGCCGGATGTCTGGGGCCTGGGAACCTTCTCCGGTTCCTCTTCCGTCGTCGCTTCCATGCTTCTCTCGCGGATGGTGTAGTCGATCGTTGGCGCTTGCACTCCTCCTCAACATTCGTGAAGCTCCGACAATACCTGTGCATGCACACGGGAGAAGTGTCAAGTAGTATACCATCCTCGAAGGGGTCAAGTTAGCACGTGTAAAGGAGATGATTCACCTTTGTGTATGTGAAGTTGATGTCGCACGTGTCACTTACCGAATGGGCTCTTGACATGGTGATGTCCGTAGGATGCTACGCATCAATGGGCTATCCGCGAAAGTGCACTATTGACCGGCTTCGCCAGCATGGCCCCACTTGTCATGTCTTGATTGGCTGTGGACCAAATTGTCACACTCCTTGCATGTTCTAGGATGGTGACAGTGAGATTTTACAGGTTTTGGACTAAAACATCACATTTGGTGCAAGTTCTAGGCCTTGTGGTGCTATTACCTCCTCTTAAAATATTTTTCCAATTTGCGTGCTTGAGAAAGAAGGTACACAACGCCGCTGGCATCGCAAGGCGACTAGGGAAGCCTTCTTCCCTTCGATCTCCGCCGGTGAGCCCGTGGATTCGCCTCCCCTCCGGTTGCTGCTCCGGCGGCCGATGGCGGGGAGGGTATTCCTGTTGCCTCAGCTTAGATACGTAGGGTTTTGGTTCTCGCAAGGGCGGCGCTCAGACGGATGGCGGCGCTTCTTCTTCGATTCAGTCTTCCGGGCTCCGATCCTCCTCAAGTTCGTTCGTCGGGACGACTTAAACGTGATGGGGAACATTGCATGAAAATCAAAAAATTCCTACAAAACACCCAAGATCTAATCTAGGAGATGTATATATAGGAGAGAGGAGTGTGTCTACATACCCTTGTAGACTGAAAGCGTTAGCGTCGTAACGCGCTTGATATAGTCGTACTCTTCATGATCCAATCGCGATCCAATCTGATCTAGTGCCGAACGGATGACACCTCTGAGTTTAGCACATGTATGGCTCAGCGGTGTCCTCTACTTCTTGATCTAGCAAGGGAGGGAGAGGAGGTAGATGAGATCTGAACCAACATGACGGCGTGGTGGTGGTGGTAGCAGCGGAATTCCGGCAGGGCTTCACCAAGTGCGTATGGGTGAAACGTGGAAAAAGTTGGGAGAGGTAACGGGCAAGGGTCGAAGGGGGCTGCCCCCAATGCCTCCCCACCTTTATATAGGCGTGGAGGGGGCTGGTGGCTTACACTCCAAGGCCCTAGGGTCGTTGGCCAAAGGGGGAGGAAGGAAATCCCTCCTTTCCTTCCCCACCGATCGCTATCCCCCTTTTTAGCGATACTGATCTTATCCCTTCGGGATATGATACTATTCCCTTTAAGGGAGGATCTTGGTGCGCCTAGACCAGGGGCGTGGGGACTTTCCCCACTACCCACATTCATGTGGGTCCCCCCATGCAGGTGAACCCCACTCTAGAACCTTCTAGAACCTTCCCGGTATAATACCGAAAAAACTCAAACTTTTTTTGGAACCCCGATAACAACTTTCCATATATGAATCTTTACCTCCGGACTATTCCAGAGCTCCTCGTGATGTCCTGGATCCCATCTGGGACTCCAAACAACCTTCAGACTTTCCACTATTAATATCTCAACACTACCCTAGCGCTACCGAATGTTAAGCGTGCGACCCTACGGGTTCGGGAGCATGCAGACATGACCGAGACTCCTCTCCGATCAATAATCAATAGCGGGACCTGGATGCCCATATTGATTCCTACATATTCAACGAAGATCTTTATCGGTTGAACCATGATGTCAAGGATTCAGTCAATCCCGTATGCAATTCCCTTTGTCCGGCGATATGTTACTTGCCCGAGATTCGATCGTCGGTATCTCCATACCTAGCTCAATCTTGTTACCGGCAAGTCTCTTTACTCATTCCGTAATACAAGATCCCATGACTAAACTCATTAGTTGCATGAAGCTTCTTATGATGTTGTATTACCGAGAGGGCCCAGAGATATCTCTCCATCACACGGAGCGACAAATCCCAGTATCGATCCATGCAACCCAACAGACACCTTCGGAGATACCTGTAGAGCACCTTTATGATCACCCAGTTACGAAGTGATGTTTGATAACATAGAAGGCATTCCTCCAGTATCCAAGAGTGGCATGATCTCATGGTCGAAGGAATAGATACCTGACATTAAATTTTTTATAGCAAATAACTAAACGATCTTATGCTAAGTTTATGGTTGGGTTTGTCCATCACATCATTCTCCTAATGATGTGATCCCGTTATCAAATGACAACTCATGTCCATGGTTAGGAAACCTTAACCATCTTTGATCAACGAGCTAGTCTAGTAGAGGCTTACTAGCACTACTGCAGGATGCTGCTAACGTGACACTACGATCAGAGACCCTTTGACGAAACTGTGTGTGCTGCATTAATCGCAAACGGTGATGTAAAAAAACCGTCAAAAAAGATGCAAAATGTTTGCGATGAATGATACATCAAACACGGTTCCGATTTTAGTTGTGTGTGCGATGCAGGGCATATGGTTGGTCCATACGAACTATTTGCGATGAGACAGAACAACAGAAACGGGCAGCCAATTCAAGGTTTTTGCGATATACGGCATACAGTTCGCTCCGATGAACCGTTTGCGATGATCGAGGTGAACACAAATGATTCGGCGTAACAAGATGTGTGTGATACCCAACAAACAGTCCGGTAATCAGAATGGTGTGCGATCATTATAGACAACCCATATGGTCTTTTTTTGTGAATTGTGTGCTCGTCAGGGCACACAGTTCAACAAACCAACCTGTGGGTGATAATGTAGAAGATCTCTGTCGAATATGTATTACTAAATGTCTGCGATGAGATTGACAGGATAAACAGAGATAACAAATTAATGTGAGTGAACAGAAACAGAGATATATACAGTCTGCTTAATTTAGTCCTTCTTGTTATTGTTGTTGTTGTTGTTGGATGGCCCCACGACATCGTCTTGGCGAGGACGCTTCTTGCCGCTGGCCGTTGGCTTTTCATCGCCGCCGCCGTCATCATCGTCGTTGCTGTCGTCGTCGTCCTCCTCCTCGTTCGACCATTCCTCCTCCTCATCATCGTCATCCTCTTCTTCGTCCTCCGACGGCTCCTCATCCGTCTGGTTGTCGTCTGACGACTCCGGAGGTGGCGTCCCTTCCATGATCCGGATATAATCGATGTCTGGGCTCGACGCCGGACTCATGGAAGAGGAGCAGGATGATTCCGATGTTGACCTATCATCGGGCGCCAGACTGCTGGCCAAACTGTCGTCCTCGCTGTTGTTCGACATGGCTGCGGTCGTATAAAAACCACGAGAAAGTGAGATTGCAGAGTGTGTGCAAGTGTGTAGCGCGGCCTGCCGGGGACGATGAAGATGGTGGACTCTTAAGCAGGGTATGCAGAGAAGAGGAAATGCCAATTGAAGCGGGGGTTGGCATATTATCTAACCGCTGTTATAATCAACCGCAATTATTTGTATCCAGTCGCTCCAAATTCCCAGGGTTGCACAGTTCTCAATGTGATAATTAATTACGCACACGCGTTGGAGCGTCCAAATATGAAACAAGCATTTTTCGTAGTACTTCTACTCCCACCGTACCGGCGACCTAGGTGGTGGAAAAACGAGATAACTTGATGATTACTATTTGGTAATCAATACCATGGCGTGTAGAGAATTGACCATTGCATGCATGTTATGCTAAGTAGTCTGAAGTCATTGAATGCATACTAGCCGCAGGACTCCTATTGGCTGATTTCTTTTTCCAGGACAAAAACAAGGAACGAGTTTTGGGATTATGCACCGGTACTGGTACGAATGGAGTAGGACAGTTGGCAAGCAATACATTGAGCTCTTCTTATTGATGAAGCTAGTAATAATCAAACTACAAAGGAAAAGAAAAAAGACAAAGGAAAATATCTGCACGAATCTTCACATAACATCAATGGCATAGGACCTAGATGTGCATTACTTAGAGCACATCTAGATGTGCTTTAGCAATACTGTCGAACAAAACCCCTAATCATCATTGCAAATAGCGCATAGAACATGGCTAATGCGACAACCACAACTACACATGCTAGTTCCTTCTTGTCTCTTGCTTTCATCTGTTGCCTGTGATTGATTCTTTCTTGCTTCATCGTGCTGATTGTACATTCCAGATCAGCCAGTTTCTTCTTCAGCTTTACGTTATCTTCTGCGAGCTTGGTGATAACACTCCAAGTCCTGCCATGCCATTCTTCATCCAGCCAGTTAACAAAGGCACAAGCCTCATATCCCTGCCAATGTTAAATAGTATTCAGGATGAGCGGTGGCATTAACTCAAGTAAAATGATGAACTTAGCACTAACCTCTAAGGGGCAACTGAGAAACCGCCTGCCAATGTCGAATCCCTCCGTGCATACACGTCGAGCGGGAGTGTGCCCGTGCACACAACTTAGCCTTTGGTACTTCTCGGTGGCGCAAAACTCGGAGTTGAACTCGTGTTGTGGGAGTCTGGGGTCATGCTCCGGATCCGGCGGCAGATCGCTTTCCTGGTGGGGGGGGGGTCATTCAGGACGGATTCAGCAAGGAGCTACTTTGGACATGCTAAAAAAGATCGGGATAGATTGGAACCTGACAGGATGATTCGGATCCGTAGTACACCTGCCTTCTGATGACCTTAGGCAAGTGCTCGGCGGCGACCGTCGTCGTGGTGGCGCTGTTGAGAGCGGTGATATGAGCAGGAGCAGCCGCACCGAAACCATCAGCACCACTCGTCCACATTCCCCCAATGTTAGTGCCATGTGAGGGAATTTGGAGGCTATCTAGGGATTTGGGGGAAATGGGGAAACTGTGGGGATAAGCTAACGGTCGGGAACTACTTATGGCACTATATGTTGTATACGGCACACTGTTTATACATGTCGTTTGTGTTAGGTATTGCAACTTCACACATGATTTCCGCACCAAACCGTGTGAGAAGACAACGTAGGCGAGTCCGTTACATAACCGTATGTGATGTACTACCCTGTATATATAATTGAGTTACAATGATACCGTGTAAACAGCCGCTCTGCGGATATCCGTCAAAAAATAAAACAGCCGATCTGCATATAGAGATGGTGGCGGCAGCCTAGGCAGCGGCTACCGGATAAGAGGTCAATCCTCGGTCGGTGGGAGGTGGCGGCGTCATAGGAGGTCAATCCTCGGTCTGCGGCGGGAGATAGGAGGAGCTCAACCATCGAGGTCGGCGGCGGCGTGATTGGAGCAGATCCATCGTGGTCGATGGCGGGATAGTGGAGGTCGAACTTCAGGCGGCAGCCGCACTAAGCTTTGCTGCTTGACCCTGCTGTCTCGGCGTGCCCCCGAATTGCGAGTCTTTGTCTGCTGGGTGGAGGTCGCCGTGCAGCTAATTAATTAAGGTATTCTTTTCATGAGTGGCTTAATTAAGGTATTCAATTCCTAAGGGTAGTGCTGTAGTACTCTGCGTGTAAATTGACTGACCATTAATTTTTGTCATTGCACGTCTGGATAACAATATGGAGCACCCTCAGTAATTATGAAAATAAAACCTTGTGATTTATGCACGCATCTTTGGGCATCAGTTAATCTGTGTATTAATGTTGTTGTTTTGTTTTTAATTACCATTCGTGTGGTGCAGATGGAACGATCTCAATGGATGAAGAATCGGAGAACCACAGATTTTATCAGTGGCGTGATAGAGTTCATGAATTTGGCTGAAAGTACAAAGAGGAGAATTGGCGATGCGGATTACATCCTGTGTCCATGTACTCATTGTGCCAATACAGAGTCACGTGAAGTTGGAGATGTCCAGTTGCACTTACTCTCTCAGGGATTCATGGATGGATATACACGTTGGACCAGACACGGTGAAGAGCAGGACATGGATGAATATACCCAGGGCTGCGAGATGCCAAACCCCAATCAGTGTCACATGGATGTTGAATCTAACATCGGGGCAGAGGCGTCAAGCTACCAATGGAACACCGGAAAGCCGAAACGCCCACTGGAAAACCAAGACGTCGACGCAGATGACGACGATCTTGATATGCCAGATTTTGCTACTATGATTGCAGATTTCAAGGGCCCCAAAAGGATATGATTGGGTACAAGGATCTGCCAACCATTGATGCGGACTCCAAGAAAGAATTGTATCCAGGTTGCAAAAAGAAATATTCCAAGTTGAGTGCCACCCTGGCGCTTCTCAGATTTAAAGCAGCAAACGGTCTATCAAACAAGGGCTTCACAGAGATGTTAGGTCTTTTCAAAGAAATTCTTCCGGAAGATAATGTGCTCCCCAGAAGCACGAACAAAGCAAAGAAAATTATTTGCCCATTGGAACTTGAAGTACAGAAGATACACGCTTGTGTGAATGATTGTATATTGTACCGTGGTGAGTACAAAGATTTGCGTGCATGTCCCATATGCAAGCATGCATGATACAAGCACAGGAGAGCAAAGGACAAGTACAAATTGGATGATGAGATCAAGACAGGATTCCCGTTCAAGGTTGTTTGGTACTTGCCTTTAATTCCAAGGTTGAGGCGTTTGTTTGCAAACCCTACAGAGGCAAAGAGGTTGCGGTGGCATCATGATGAGCGAACTGCGGATAAATATATGAGGCACCCGAAAGATGGGGCTCAGTGGGAATTAATCAACAACAAGTTTCAATACTTTGCCAAGGATCCTAGAAGTATAAGGCTCGGGGAGTGTACTGACGGGATGAATCCTTTTGGCGATATGAGCACCAATCATAGCACATGGTCGGTGCTTCTGTGCATATATAACCTAGCTCCTTGGTTGTGTATGAAGAAAAAATACATTATGATGTCAATGATTATCCAAGGCCCGAAGCAACCTAGAAATGACATCGAAATTTACTTTTAGCTACTGGTAGAAGAACTGCTGACAGTGTGGATAGATGCGCCTGCTGTAAAATGTTATGATGCTTACAAAAAGGAGATTTTTGATCTACATGCGATGCTGGTGCGCACCATTCAAGATATGCCGGCATTAGGCAACACATCGGGGCAGAAAACAAAGGGAGATGTAGGGTGTGTCACATGCATGGATAGGACAGCTAGCAGATTTCTTCCCAACTCGCGCAAAACCGTGTATTTGCGTCATCGTAGGTTCTTACAGAGAAATCACCCATACCGAAAGATGAAAGCTGAATTTGATGGTACGGCAGAGGTAGATGTGGGCCCAAGACCCTATGATGGGTAGGTGGTCCACAACATGGCTAAACAAATTAATGTTGTGCTTGGCAAGAAGCACTTTGACAGTGAAACAAACACCCAAGGGTCAAGTGTTTAAGAACAAAATCGGTGTTCTGGAAATTACCTTACTGGGAGATTCTACGTGTACGTCACTGCATCGATGTCATGCACGTAGAGAAGAACGTATGTGAAAGCATCCTTGGTACTCTGCTCAAGACTAAAGGTAAAACAAAGGATGGTGACGGTGCACGGCTTGATATGCTTGCTAATCAATCAAAACGCAAGAGTGAAGCAGAAGATGATGACAAATTCATCAAAGCTCGCCAGAGTTACAATTTCAGTACAAAAGAAGCAACACAGTTCTTCACCTATTTGTTGTCAGTTAAGACACCCTCTTCCTACTCCGCAAACATCAGAAGTCTCGTGGATGTGAGCTCAGGTAAAATGAAGTTGGGACACATGAAGTCACATGATTGCCATGTAATGTTGACACAAATCTTCCTGGTGGCCATCAGGAATCTGATGGACAAAGATATAAGAAACACACTCATTGAGCTCTGTGATTTCTTTGACCAACTATGGCAGAAAGTTGTAGATCCTGAAGAGTTGGATCATATGCAAGAGGATATTGCAAGAATATTGTCCAACCTAGAGATGTTTTTCCCACCGTCATTCTTTGATGTCATGGTCCATCTCACTGTGCACCTTGTCGATGAGATAAAGTATTGTGGTCCTGTGTTTCTTCGCAACATGTATCCCTTCGAGCGGTTCATGGGAATACTGAAGCGCTATTGTCGGAACCGAAACCATCCAGAGGCAAGCATCCTACAAGGTTATACCGCGGAGGAGGTGGTTGAGTTTTGCGCCGAATACATGAAACAAAGACCTATAGGTTTGCCCCTCTCTCGCCACGAGGGAAGGCTGAAAGGTAAGCCGGTCCTTGCTGGCACGCAAATGGCTGCACCCAGAGAATTGGCAGAGAAAGCCCATTTGACGGTACTGCTTAACAACCCAGTTCTCAGCGCTTATGCCGAAGAACACTTGGCGGAGATACGCCAAAGCTTCTTACCAATGGTGCCTTCATCAGATGTGGAGATGAAGGAGCACACTAAGAACTACGCCGAATGGCTGAAGAATCATTAGGCATAAGGATCCATCGATGACATTGCTACGTGGTTGGAACAAAAGCCATCACCTACGGTGTTGACATACCAAGCATATGACATAAATGGATACACGTTCTTCACTGAGGAACGTGATGAGAAGACCTCATATCAGAATAGCTCTGTTCGAATAGAATGCATGACTGTAGATGAAGCTGATAAAAGAACTATGGAACCATCAAAGAGATTTGGGAGCTTAACTATGTGAAAGTTAAGGTGGCATTATTCAGGTGCGCATGGATCCCTCTTGGTCATGTAAAGGTTGATGATTACAGGAAGACCTGTGTTAACAGGACAACGATGGCATATCACGCGGACCCGTTCATTCTTGCCAGCGATGCTACCCAGATTTTCTATGCGGAAGACCCCTTGCATAAGAACTGCCATGTAGTGATGCATGGGAAGAGGAGGGTACTGTGTGTCGAGGATGTTGCCGATGAGGACGAGTACGATGAATTTGCTGAGTTGCCAGCCAAGGGATCACGCACCCATCTAACAGAGAAGCGTAAAATCATCAGAAAACCCAAGTTCATTCGGGGTCAACGTAATGATCCCAGTTCCCCCATGTACATGGGAATTAAGTCGTAAGACTAGTCTTTATGCCTACCCTGCAACTTAATTCGTTCAATTTAGAACTGTTGCGTGTACTAAATTTGTGAGTTATGCCCGGTTTTCTGTTGATGTAAGAACCATTAATATGTTGACCTTGATATGATGTCAGCTCAGGCAATGAATATGAACTGTTTATTATTATTATTATTATTATTATTATTATTATTATTATTATTATTATTATTATTATTATTATTATTATTATATCATAGAGGTAGCACACTCAATTGATCTCACTCCAGTATGTGTGAACAAAAGATATGCAATCTGGTTTGCGAATAGCACACGGTTCATTCATGAAAGCCGTGTGCCGACCAAACCCCGCGCGCGATCTGAGTCGTGCTTTCTGATTGGCCAGAACCCAAACCCCACGGATCGTACGTCTGCACTGTTGGATGCTCCCAGATCGAACGACAATCCTCATCCCTTTCGACAGCAAATGCAGTTACGGTTGTAATTTTATTTTTATGCACAAAATGCATGTTAAACTCAAAAAATGTCTTAAATATAGCTAACGGTACCTGAAATGCGCCAGAAAATCAAACCCGTGGTATAATGGTGATTGTGTACTGTGGAAATTTTTATGAGGCCAAACGATGAGGTCACCGGCCAATGGAGTTTGAATTGACATGTCTCCTTTTGGAAACCATGATCCTTCATGTGAGATGCTCCGGTTTGGAAGGAGCGATCATCAAAACATGTGCCAAACTTTACCAATTTTTTTCCACGGGGTCGTGAGAGCACGCAATAGGCACACATCGATTTTGATGATTCCGGACTCCATCTGAATTTCCTGTAATTAAAATACCAACTAGGCCTACGCCAGTGGCCGCACCTCGCGGCCGAAATGTTTGAAACTTCTCCACGCTTCTCGGACAAACGGATTAAAACTCGCAAAGCGATGCACAAATGATTTGGACACCTTCTTTGCTAAGGCTGGCCATTGTGGGGGTATCGTAGCCGGTATCATGCACTCGGGAATAGCAAATATGATGATGTGGCAAGGAATTAAAGAAGGGAGAGTGGGTTAGAGTAACATAGGTAGATACCGTAACATAATAAATGCTATACTACTTTGTGTCATGCATGGCCATAAATATGGTCATCTATGATACTACTCTATGATACTATGCACTATGAAGGTAGTATCATACACTAGTATCATATGCATGATACTAGTATATGATACTCCCCACTATAAGGCTGGCCACAGTGGTGGTATCATAGCCGGTATCATGCACTCGGAAATAGCAAGTATGCTGATGTGGTAAAGAATTAAAGAAGATAGAGAGGGTTAGAGTAACATATAGGTAGATATCGTATCATGTTAAATGCGATGCTAATTTGTGTCATCCATGGCAATAAATATGATCATCTATGATACTACTCTATTATACTATGCACTATAATTAAAGGTAGTATCATATGCATGACTAGTATATGATACTCTCCACTATGAGTAGCCTAACTAAAACACCCACATGTAGTTGTAGTAGGGTTTTGACTTTATATGCACTAAATGCAAGGTAAGTGCAAAAAATGACTTAAACATAGCAGACGAGACCTGAAATGGGCCAGAAAATCAAACCAAGGGTATATCCGTGATTGTTTACCAAGATTTTTTTCGACGCAGAACGATGTAGTCACTGACGATTTGGAGTCCAAAGTGTCGCGTCTCCTTTTGGAAACTAGGATCCTTCTTGTGAGATGCTCCGGTATGGAAGGTGCGAGCACCAAAACTTGTGCCAAACTTTACCAAAAAATTTCCATGCGATCGTGAGAGCACGCCACACTGACACAATGGTTTTCGTTATTTCCAGACTCTATATGCATTTCCTGTAATTAAAATACCAATAAGGCCTACACCTCTTGCCGCACCCTGCGGCCGAACTGTTTGAAGTTTTTTTCCCGTTTCTCGGACAATGAATGAAAACTCGCAAAGCGACACACAAATGATCTTGCTAACACCCACGTGTAGTTGCGACTATATATATGTGTGTGTGTGTGTGTGTGTATGTATGTATGTGTGTGTGTGTGTGCAAAAAATGACTCAAATATAGCAAACGAGATCTTAAATGTGCCAGAAAATCAAACCATAGGGTACAATCGTGATTTCTTACCGTGGAAAAAAGTTGGAGGTGAAACGATGAACTCATGTTTTCATTTAAACGAAAATATGTTGTTAGTTCATGTAAATGTTTTCAAATAGCACACGGTTCACTCACGAAAGTCGTGTGCCTACTAAACCGTGGATGCCCCCCTCCCCTGCCGCGTGCGCGATCTGAGTCGTGCGTTCTGATTGGCCAGAACCCAAACCCCACGGATCATACGTCTGCACCGTTGGATTCTCCTTGATCGAACGGCAATCCTCATCCATTTCGACAGCACATGCAGTTCCGATTGTGATTTTATTTATATCCACAAATTGCACGTTAAATTCAAAAAATGTCTTAAATATAGCAAACGATACCTGAAATGCGCCAGAAAATCAAACCTGTGGTATAATGGTGATTGCGTACCGTGGAAATTTTTATGAGGCCAAACAATGAAGTCACCGGCCACTAGAGTTTGAATTGACACGTCTCCTTTTCGAAACCATGATCCTTCATGTGAGATGCTCCGGTTTGGAAGGAGCAATCATCAAAACTTATGCCAAACTTTACCAAAAATTTTCCACAGGGTCGTGAGAGCACGCCACGGACACACGCCGATTTTTTATGATGTCTGGACTCCATCTGAATTCCCTCTAATTAAAATACCAACTAGGCCTACGCCGGTGGCCGCACCTCATGGCCGAAATGTTTGAAACTTCTCCCCGTTTCTCGGACAATGGATGAAAACTCGCAAAGCGACACGCAAATGATTTGTACACCTTCTTTGCTAACTAACACACCCAGATGTAGTTGTAGAACGGTTTTAATTTTATATGCACTAAATGCAAGGTAAGTGCAAAAAAATGACTTAAATGTAGCAGACGAGACCTGAAATGGGCCAGAAAATCAAACCTAGGGTATATACGTGATTGTTTACCGTGAAAAAAATTCGAGGCGGAACGATGTAGTCACCGACAATTGGAGTCCGAAGTGCCGCATCTCCTTTTGGAAACTATGATCCTTCTTGTGAGATGCTCCGATTTGGAAGGTGTGAGCATCAAAACTTGTGCCAAACTTTACCAAAATTTTTCCATGGGATCCTGAGAGCACGCCACGGTGACACACCGATTTTTGTTATTTCCGGACTCTATATGCATTTCTTGTAATTAAAATACCAATAAGGCCTATGCCTCTGGCCGCACCCTGCGTCCGAACTATTTGAATTTTTTCCCGTTTCTCGAATAATGAATGAAAACTCCCTAAGCGACACACAAATGATCTTGCTAGCTAGCACCCATGTGTAGTTGCGACTATAGCAAACGACTCAAATATAGCAAACGATACCTCAAATGCACCAGAAAATCGAACCATAGGGTACAATGGTGATTTCTTACCGTGGAAAACAAACCCTTGTTTTCATTCAAACAAAAATATGTTGTTAGTTCATGTAAATGTTTTCAAATAGCACACGGTTCACTCAGGAAAGTCGTGTGCCTACCAAACCGTGGCCGATGCCCCCCCTTGCTGCGCGCGTGATCTGAGTCATGCGTTCTGATTGGCCAGAACCCAAACCCCACGGATCGTACGTCTGCACCGTTGGATGCTCCCAGATTGAACGGCAATCCTCATCCCTTTCGACAGCAAATGCAGTCCGGCTAGGATTTAATTTATATGCCAAAATGCACGGTAAATGCCAAAAAATGTCTTAAATATAGCACACGAGACCTGAAATGCGCTAGCAAATCAAACCTGTGGTATAATGGTGATTGCTTAACATGGGAAAAAATTAGGCGAAACGATGAACTCACGTCTTCATTTCAAAATTAGCACATCTTCATTTCAAACGAAATTATTCTCTTTGTGCACACGAGCGCTTAGAGGCAACGGTTTGCATAGGCCTTTCCGTGCGGCGACCGGGGATATTTTTTCACCCTTTCACCTAGGCCGCCAACAATCCCCCACCGCCCGCCCGCGTTTCACTCAATTAGTCCAGCCAATCTCCATCACCAGCTCTCCCCTCCCCCAGATCCACAGCAGAACCCTCTCCGGCGCCGGCGTGCTCACCCCGGTCATGTGCCCGCTCTTCGGCGTCAACCCTACCTCCACTGCCATTCCGAACACGCGGCTGCCAGCGCCTCATCGTCTTCATTTGCTCGCCAGCCACCCTCGAGCATATCGATCCTGTAACCCTCGCCTCTCTTGTGGTCCTGCCGGGTTTGCATTAAGAAACCTGTTAGTTACTGCTCTCCATCGCGGTGAGGCATATTTCCTCGCAATCCCTCTTCCTATTTCATTCCGTATGTTCCCAAATTGGCTATAAAATAATGGAGAGCGTATATATGTTCATTATCTACCTTCCTAAATAGTACATATAAGCTGTATTTGTTCCAATAAGTTACAGCCGATTTACAGATTGCGGGCGCCCGAGTCACACAAACTTAACAAATAAGCCATACATTTTCTAAATTATTGCATGACATGTTTAGACAGCTTGATACCAAGTTGTTAGTTTTATGCTTATCCTCCTTTCCTGAGTTTCGCATGTGTTCTCTGTAGATGCCGAGTAGCAGTGATGGCACTCATGCTTCAGGCGATGTATCTTCATCTAATTCTGACAACCCTAGGTCTTCAGCAGATGGTGACGAATCAAGTAATCTTGAATGGGATAGAGCTGCAGCAATTACCCTTCCGGTCAGGACACGGAGGAACGCTCCAAGGAAGCCCACACACCAGCCTAAAGGTGTATATGAAGTAACCGAGATCGATTTAAAGTCTTGGGCTCCAACTAAACCAGATAAAGCACGCACAGGGTTCAGGAGTGTGCGTGGATTTGTTGGCAGGGCAAGGCTCACCATTAATCTGCCGGGGTTTCGGAAGGCTGACACAGAAACACGGCAAAGGATAGTCCGGGAGATCATGGATCACTTCAACGTTTCAGAGTAGTGGAGAATGCAGGTGGAACACGCTTCACTGAAGAAGGCCAGGGATGCTTGGAGAAACTGGAAGCACTTGTTGTACAAGAAGTACTTGAGTGAAGGCAAGGACCCAATCCCCGCATACCCCCAAATTACAAAGGCAGACTGGGAAAAATTCAAAAGGGTCAGGGCAACTACAGAGTTTGCTGAGAAGAGTGCCAAGTAATCGGAACTTCAGAAGAGGAACACACACCCCCACCGTATGGGTGTGGCAGGATACTACGGCATGAAACCGATATGGGACCAGGAGGACAAAGAAGC
Organism: Thinopyrum elongatum; assembly: GCA_011799875.1. NCBI lineage: Eukaryota > Viridiplantae > Streptophyta > Magnoliopsida > Poales > Poaceae > Thinopyrum > Thinopyrum elongatum. The sequence continues at coordinate 285,031,931 of CM022300.1, forward strand.
AGTAGCGGCGGGTGGGAAACCGGCCTTTAGTGAAATCAGGGGCGAACGCGCTAGAGACTACTTGCGGGCACGTGCAAGGAGGCGTGATGACGGAACTTATTACTTTGAAAACTCACATGACGAAGAACTGTATCGCGTGATGTTAAAGGCTTCCAAGATCCCTGGAAGGTTCTACAGGAACTCAGGGCCATGTGACATTCTGTCTGATGCTCTGAAAACAAGAGAGCCCCCTGGCCGTGCAAGGGGTATAGGTGTTAATGTCCCGCACAAGAGGGCTTTCACACTCAGCAAAGAAGAGAGGCTCAGCATAAAAAAAGCAAGGAGTGAAATGAAGCAGAATGCATTGTATGAAAGGTTGAGGAAGGACATGTATCCGGCTGTTCGAAAGGATATCGAGGAGTCAATGATGATGCAGAAGACTCTAACACTGATAGATAGCCAGCAGATGGGAGGGGAGGCGGGCATGGAGGATGCTGGTTATTGCGCGACAACACCGCACAAGAGTAGCTGTGCATCAGTTGACCCCAGCGACACTGAGACTGCAGCTGCTCATGATGATGCTATATCTGATCTATCTGGAATGAAAGACAGACTGAAGGGCATGCTTACACATTATGAAGGTACATTAAAATGTGCAACAACCTGGGTTTGCCCACCCTTCTTGGAAGAGGGCCTCTTGTTGGACAATGTGCCATTGAAGTCGGGCTGTGTGAAGTGCTACGTGACTGAAGTAAAGCCTGAATTCAATGAATTTGCCCCGAAGAATGTCCTAGGAGACTTTGATGAGCAAAGGACCTTGGGAGAAACACTGTTACATCACATCCAGTGGCCATGAAAGGAAATAGAGTTCATGGATGAGATCCCTGAAGCCCCGCCAAGAGCAACCAATGTTGCCCCTCAACGGGTGACGCTCTCCTTGCCACAACAGCTCTCGCGTGCTTCCCCCAAAGAACCTAATACTCGTAATCCGACGGCTGATGCATCAACCTGTGATCAGCCGGCCTGACTTTGTGCCGTACAGGCCATGCCATCGTCCGCCCCAGAGCAGCCAGTGGCAAGGCCTACAACTGCTGAAGACGCACCACCGGTTCAGATGCCGGCCGCTGAAGCAGTGGGGGGAGACCCAGCTCCGGCACATGCTCAACAGACCAACCTGGTGGAACGGACTGCTAAGCAGTCTGATGCTTCGGAACCGCCTGCTAAGCAGTCTGTAGGTCCAGAACCGACTGTTCATCAGTCCGTCGGTCCGTAGCCACGTGATCAGCATACCAACGCGTCAGCACTTCTTGCTCAGCAAACCAACGCGTTGGCACGGCCTCCTCAGCACACCGACAAGTTGGCACCACCTGCGCAGAAACCCGACATAGCTTCAACGCATGGTCAGCAGTCCGATGCCTCTGCTCCTACAGCCCAGCAGTCCGTCACAGCAGCACCGCCAGCTCAGCGGTCCGGCATAGCTAAACCATCTGCTAAGCAGTCCGTTGAAGCTTCACCGTCTGCTCGGCAGTCTACCTTTCAGCCAACCAGACGTTCTACCAGAAGTGCTTCAAGTACCAAGAAGGAAGCGGCCAAAAAGGCTGCACCCGCGAGGAAGCGCGCTGGAAGAGCGAAGAGGAAAGAGAACGATTGCCTCTTACTTAAAGCACTCATCGCCCAGAACCAAATTAACAGCAAGTTGTTCGAATCGGGGAGTAATATTATTTCTGACGGCATGGATGATGAAGAAATAGCTTTGCAACTTGCTAAAAATAAAGCAGACGTACTTGAAGCACGCAATTACGTCCATGGCCAGCCATTTCTTGTTGGCGAATACTTTGATGAGTGCAGCTCCAGTTGCCGCGAGTTACATAAATATTGCATGGATCAAATGTCAGCAGGTCATCATGTTCTGCTAGTCCACTACAACAGAGATCATTTCCGACACGATGCTAGTTCCATTAGTGTGGGTTTCGAGGACTTACGTCTCTTCTTCAACTTCAACGAGCTCGATGCCACTCTTGTTAGATGCCTGATTTTGTAAGTACTTAACAAACTCTGATCAACTTGTCCATACAAGGCTGTAAATGATAAACAGCTAACTGCATTTTATTCCTCTCAGGGGATTGAACGCGCAGAGAAGAAAAAGGGAGAGTGTGTATTTCATAGATCCTGCATTAGCAAATGGCACAACATTATATGGTAAGGACCTACGGGACTGGGCCATTAACACGGTCGTCCGTATCTTCAAAAACACGTCCCATGCAGAATCATTTCTGTGGCCATATCATGAACGGTAAGTCAAGTAAACAACCACGCATACACTGATTGTCTTTCAGATTTTGACATAATTCGTAAGTTCATGGCTTTCTTAATATGTAGCAATCACTGGATATTGGTATTCATTGTTCCAAACAAGAACACAGTTTACTACATGGATTCTCTCAGAGAGTCAACAAACGCTTAGGATCTGACGCATCTTCAGCAATTCATGGATAGGTATTGAATTCCATGATGTTGAAATTAATTTGCATTCATATCTGGTTCAATAATTGATGTTGTCAAAATTCATCTTCATTTGCAGTGTGCTCGCATTGTGGAAAACTAAACCAGGGAACCTGTTCAAGAGGGAACTACCTCTGCAGCACGAGATCGTTTCTCCGGTAACACACCAAAATCTGTTATTTTCGGAAAATGTATCCAATAGTCTGTAAATACCTTTTCTTACGCTAGTCAAATGTTCAAGCTTCTAAATAAACCTCTTTCTATTTATGTCCAAAGAAAAAAAATACATCTAACACCGGTTAGGTTATTCCTAACAGGACAAATACATGACTACTTATGTACAAAAAATTTCAGTGTCCTCAGCAACAACCAGGGACCAACCTTTGTGGATACTATGTTTACAGACACATGATCTCCATCTGCAAATCTGCTGATAGTTGTGAAGATGCTCGCGAATTAGTACCAGTAAGTCTATCTTAATTAATATCTTCTACTCCACTCATATGGCACATTCTGATCTTAAAAATACTACAGCTCATCTTAGAACCGAGGACCCCTGAACCGCTCCCCGCTGGTGAATTACTGATGGTTCAGAGATTTATCAGCGACTTCTTCCTAAATCACTACATCAATCCCACTAGTGATAATGAAGATTTCAGCATGCGTTCTCCTGAAACATTGAGTAAGAGTTAGCCGCTAAACATATACGCATGGATCCATTGTTTTCCATCTGATGAGGTCCTCGTATTTCGTACACTATGATTAATTATGTAATGCATATATGTGTTGACAAATCATTGGAATTTAGCTACCATTTGTTCAATTGAAATTGTTGCGAAATCTGATGAATGTTCTTCCTGTGGACACAATTTGTTCAATTGAATATTGTGGCGAATTTGCTTTTTGCATGCCGATTCAAATGCGATATTTTTGTTTTAACCTGTCAATTGCTCCACACACAGTTCAACTAAATGAGTGTGATCCACATCGGAAAGCATACGTCAATCGTAGCAGAACTGTCAGTGATACACAGCAGATCGCAAACGATTTGCATCACTACTACGTGTGCGTAGGGGCTCCGTAACCATTTGTGATATCATGTTATCGCACACGAGAGCTCGGAGTAAACCGTGCCCAATGTAAAATACAATCCCAGTCGTAAATTTTTCATGAAACGTGTGGGATCCCAAACGAAAAGCACACGTCACTCTTGCCGCAATCGTCGGTGATACACAACAAATCACAAACGGTCTGCAACACTTGTATGTGTGCAAAGGGGCTCCTGAGCCGTTTGTGATAGAACATTATCGCACATGGTAATTGTTGGAAAATGTGTGCGATGGAGTCTTGCATGGCAGACGGGTTCCGCAGAAAACTCGTGTGCGATGGGGCACATATCACACACAGTTCATATGTTGGCCCATGTGCCTTACATACTGTTTCCCAAACGGTTCATTATGACACACCGTTTGGTTTCACTGCGTCATTAGAAACGTTTAATCACCGATCCCACACGTGCGAATGAATTTAGTGTGTGTTGCATCACATACGATTACATTTGCCAAGGCCTCTGCATCATGGCTCCATATCCCCGACAGTTTCTAGTCGTGTGCGAAGGACCCCCCCTATCGCAGTCACTCACTTGGCGACGGTTCAAAATGCCGTCGCGGAAAGGGGTTAAAAACCATGTGTATAGCACCTCGCTGTACCAGTGTAGGGACATGGTGTAGTTTATGTATTCACACATGTATTTAAGTTTCCGGTCAATACAATTCTAGCATGAATAATAAACATTTATCATGAACGAGAAATATGATAATAACCATATTATTGCCTCTAGGGCATATTTCCAACAGTCTCCCACTTGCACTAGAGTCAATAATCTAGTTCACATCGCCATGTGATTAACCCCCCATGATTTCTGGGGTTTGATCATGTTTTGCTTGTGAGAGAGGTTTTAGTCAATGGGTCTGCAACATTCAGATTAATGTGTACTTTGCAGATCTCTATGTCATACTGTAGATTCCACTACCACACCCACTTGGAGCTATTCCAAATGACCGCTCCACTATACGTATCCGGTTTGCGACTCAGAGTCATCCGGATCGGTGTCAAAACTTGCATCGACGCAACCCTTTACGACGAACTCTTTATCACCTCCATAACCGAGAAACATTTCCTTAGTCCTATTTAGGCACCTAAGGATAATTTGACCGATGTCCAGTGATCCACTCCTGGATCACTTTGTACCCCCTTGCCAGACTCATGGCAAGGCACACATCAGGTCTGGTACACAACATGGCATACATTATAGAGCCTATGGCTGAAGCATAGGATACAACTTTCATCCTTTCTCTTTCTTCTGTCATGGTCGAGCCTTGAGTCTTACTCAACTTCACAACTTACAATATAAGAAAGAACTCCTTCTTTGACTAATCCATTTTGAACTCCTTCAAAATCTTGTCAAGGTATGTGCTCTGTGAAAATCTTATCAGGTGTTTTGATCTGTCTCTATAGATCTTGATGCCTAATATGGAAGCAGCTTTACCCAGGTCTTCTTTTGAAAAACTCCTTTCAAACAACCCTTTATGCTTTCTAGAAATTCTACATCATTTCCAATCAAAAATATGTCATTCACATATACTTATCAGAAATGCTATAGAGCTCCCACTCACTTTCTTGTAAATGCAAGCTTCTCTGTAAGTTTGTATAAAACCAAAAGCTTTGATCACATCATCAAAGCGTATATTCCAACTCCGAGATGCTTGCACCAGTCCATAGATAGATTGCTGGGGCTTGCATACTTTGTTAGCATCTTTAGGATCGACAAAACCTTCCGGTTGCATCATATAAAAGTCTTCCTTAAGGAAACCGTTAAGGAGCACGGTTTTGACGTCCATCTGCCAGATTTCATAATCATAGTACGCGGCAATTGCTAACATAATTCTAACAGACTTAAGCATCGCTACGGGTGAGAAAGTCTCATCGTAGTCAACTTCTTGAATTTGTCGAAAACCTTTTGCGACAAGTCGAGCTTTATAGACGGTGACATTACCATCAGTGTCAGTCTTTTTCTTAAAGACCCATTTATTCTCAATGGCTTGCCGGCCAACGGGCAAGTCCACCAAAGTCCATACTTTGTTCTCATACATGGATCCTATCTCGGGTTTCATGGCCTCAGGCCATTTGTCGGAGTCCGGGCTCATCATTGCTTCTTCATAGTTTGTAGGTTCGCCTTTTCAACATGACTTCCAGGACGGGATTACCGTACCACTCTGGTGCGAAACGTGTCCTGGTCGACCTACGAAGTTCGGTAGTAACTTGATCTGAAGTTTCATGATCATCATCATTTAGCTTCCTCTTCGGTTGGTGTAGGCATCACGGGAATTGCTTTCTGTGATGTGCTACCTTCCAATTCGAGAGGAGGTACAATTACCTCATCAAGTTCTACTTTCCTCCCACTCACTTATTTCGAGAGAAACTCCTTCTCTAGAAAGGACCCATTCTTAGCAACAAAAATCTTGCCCTCAGATCTGTGATAGAAGGTATACCCAATGGTCTCTTTAGGGTATCCTATGAAGACGCACTTCTCCGCTTTGGGTTCGAGCTTATCAGACTGGAGCCTCTTGACATAAGCGTTGCAACCCCAAACTTTAAGAAACGACAGTTTAGGTTTCTTGCCAAACCATAATTCATACGGTGTCGTTTCAACGGACTTAGACGGTGCCCTATTTAAAGTGAATGTGGCTGTCTCTAATGCATATCCCCAAAATAATAGTGGCAAATCGGTAAGAGACATCATAGAACGCACCATATCTAATAAAGTACGATTACGACATTCGGACATACCATTACGCTGTGGTGTTCCAGGTGGCGTGAGCTGTGAAACAATTCCACATTGTCTTAAATGCATACCAAACTCGTAACTCAAATATTCACCTCCATGATCAGATCATAGAAATTTAATTTTCTTGTTACGATGATTCTCTACTTCACTCTGAAACTCTTTGAACTTTTCAAATGTTTCAGACTTGTGTTTCATTAAGTAAATATACGCATATCTACTCAAATCATATGTGAAGGTAAGAAAATAACGATATCCATTGCGTGCTTCAACACTCATCGGACCGCATACATCAGTATGTATTATTTCCAATAAGTCACTAGCCCGCTCCATTGTTCCGGAAAATGGGGTTTTAGTCATCTTTCCCATAAGGCATGGTTCACATGTATCAAATGATTCATAATCAAGTGATTCCAAAAGTCCATCAGCATGGAGTTTCTTCATGCGCTTTACACCAATATGACCTAAGCGGCAGTGCCACAAGTATGTGGTACTATCATCATTAACTTTGTATCTTTTGGCATCAATGTTATGAATATGTGTATCACTACGATCGAGATTCAACAAGAATAAACCATTCACAAGGGGTGCATGACCATAAAAGATATTATCCATATAAATAGAACAACCATCATTCTCTGACTTAAATGAATAACCGTCTCGCAATAAACAAGATCCATATATAATGTTCATGCTTAACGCAGGCACCAAGTAACAATTCTTTAGGTTCATAACTAATCCCGAAGGTAAACATAGAGGGAGCGTGCCGACGGCGATCACATCAACCTTGGAACCATTTCCGACGTGCATCTTCACCTCGTCCTTAGCTAGTCTTCGCTTACTCCGCAGCTCCTGTTTCGAATTACAAATATTAGCATCCGAACTAGTATCAAATACCCAGGTGCTACTATGAGCACTAGTAAGGTACACATCAATAACATGTATATCAAATATACCTTTGTTGACGTTGCTAGCCTTCTTATCTGCCAAGTACTTGGGGCAGTTCCACTTCCAGTGGCCCTTACTCTTGCAATAGAAGCACTCAGTCTCGAGTTTGGGTCGAGCCTTGGGTTTCTTCACGGGAGCGGCAACTGTCTTGGCATTCTTCTTGAAGTCCCCTTTCCTTCCCTTACCCTTCTTGAAACTGGTGGTCTTATTGACCATCAACACTTGATGCTCTTTCTTGATTTCTACCTTCGTGGCCTTAAGCATCGCGAAGAGCTCAGGGATCATTTTCTCCATCCCTTGCATATTATAGTTCATCACAAAGCCCTTGTAGCTTCGCGGCAGTGACTGAAGAACTCTATCAATCGTTACTTCATCCATAAGATTAACTCCCAATTGATTCAAGCGGTTGTAGTACCCAGGCATTCTTAGTACATACTCACTAACAGAGTTGAGCTCCTCCATCTTGCAGCTAAAGAACTTGTTGGAGGTGTCATACCTCTCAACCCGGGCATGAGCCTGAAATACCAATTTCAGCTCCTGGAACATCTCATATGCTCCGTGGTGCTCAAAACGTCTTTGGAGCCCCGGTTCTAAGCCGTAAAGCATGGCGTACTGAACTATCCAGTAGTCATCAGAACATGCCTGCCAAACATTCATAACTTCTGCAGGCGAGCCTTGAGGGGGTGTATCACCAAGCAGTGCATTAAGGACATAAGCCTTCTGTGCAGCAGTGAGGATAATCCTCAAATTACGGACCCAGTCAGCATAGTTGCTTCCATCATCTTTCAACTTTTCTTTCTCTAGGAACGCATTAAAATTCAGGGGAGCTACATCGCGAGCCATTGATCTACAACATAATTTTACAAAGACAATTTAGACTATGTTCATGATAATGGGTTCATTTAATCAAATTACTAGTGAACTCCCATTTAAATCAACATCCCTCAAGTTGTCTAAGTGTTCACATGATCCATATCAACCAACCCATGTCCGACCATTACGTGAGATGGGGTGGTCATCAATGGTGAACATCTCCATGTTGATCATATCTACTATATGACTCGTGTTCGACCTTTCGGTCCTCCGTGTTCTGAGGCCATGTCTGTGCATGCTAGGCTCGTCAATTTAACCCAAGTATTCCGCATGTGTAAAACTGGCTTACACCCGTTGTATGTGAACGTAGAGTCTATCACACCCGATCATCACGAGGTGCTTCGAAATGACAAACTTCCACAATGGTGCATACTTAGGGAGAACACATTTATCTTGAAATTAAGTGAAGAGATCATCTTATAATGCTACCATCGTCCTAAGCAAATAATAAGCATAAAAGGTAAACATCACATGCAATCAAAATATGTGACATGATATGGCCATTATCATCTTGTGCTTTTGATCTCCATCTCCAAAGCACCGGCATGATCTCCATTGTCACCAGCATGACACCATGATCTCCATCATCGTGTCGTCACGTGGTTGTCTCGCCAACTATTGCTTCTACAACTATTGCTAACGCATAGCGATAAAGTAAAGCAATTACATGGCGTTATTTGTTGACATGCAGGTCATACAGTAAATTAAAGACAACCATATGGCTCCTGCCGGTTGACGTACTCATCGACATGCAAGTTGTGAACCTATTACAAAACATGATCATCTCATACATAAACATATATCACATCACGTTTTGGCCATACCACATCACAACATGCCCTGCAAAAAGAAGTTAGACGTTCTCTACTTTGTTGTTGCAATTTTTACGTGGCTGCTATGGCAAACTATAAGAACCGTTCTTATCTACGCAAAACCACAATGGTGACATACAAGTTGCCCTTCAACCTTCTACAAGGACCGCCCTCGTCAAATCATGTTCAACTAAAGTGGGAGAGACAGACACCCGCAAAGCCACTTTTATGCAATACAAGTTGCACGTCAAACGGTGAAACCGGTCTCATGTGCGTGGACATGTAAGGTTGGTCCAAGCCGCTTCATCCCACAATACCGTCGAATCCAAATAAGACAAGGGAAGTAAGCAATCTGAACATCAACGCCCACAACTTCTTTGTGTTCTACTCGTGCATATACATCTACACATAGACTTAGCTCTGGTACCACTGATGGAGAACGTTGCATGAAAATCAAAAAATTTCCTACGAAACACCCAAGATCCAATCTAGGAGATGTATAGCTACGATAGAGGAGTGTGTCTACATACCCTTGTAGACCAAAAGCGTTAGTGTCGTAACGCAGTTGATGCAGTCATACTCTTCACGATCCAATCGTGATCCAATCCGATCTAGTGCTGAACGGACGGCACCTCCGAGTTTAGCACACCTACGGCTCGGCGGCGTCCTCTCCTTCTTGTTCCAGAAAGGGAGGAAGAGGAGGTAGATGAGATCTGAACCAACACGACGGCTTGGTGATGGTGGTGGCAGCGGAATTCCGGCAAGGCTTCGCCAAGCGTGTACCAGTGAAACGTGGGAGGAGTTGGGAGAGGTAACGGGCAAGGGTCGAAGGGGGGCTGCCCCCAACACCTCCCCACCTTTATATAGGCATGGAGTGGACTAGTGGCTTGTACTCCAAGGCCCTAGGGTCGTTGGCCAAAGGGGGAGGAAAGAAATCCCTCATTTCCTTCCCCACCGATCGCTATCCCCTTTTTAGGGATCTTGATCTTATCCCTTCGGGATATGATACTATTCCTTTTAAGAGAGGATCTTTGTGCACCTAGACCAGGGGTGTGGGGACTTTCCCCACTACCCACGTTCATGTGGGTCCCCCCATGCAGGTGGGCCCCACTCCGAAACCTTCTAGAACCTTCCCGGTACAATACCGAAAAAACCTCGAACTTTTTTCGAAACCCCGATAACAACTTTCCATATATGAATCTTTACCTTTGGACTATTCCAGAGCTCCTCGTGATGTCCCGGATCCCATCCGGGACTCCGAACAACCTTCGGACTTTCCAAAATTAATATCTCAGCACTACCCTAACGCTACCGAACGTTAAGCGTGCGACCCTACGGGTTCGGGAACATGCAGACATGACCGAGACTCCTCTTCGATCAATAATCAATAGCGGGAACTAGATGCCCATATTGATTCCTACATATTCAATGAATATCTTTATCGGTTGAACCACGATGTCAAGGATTCAGTCAACCCCGTATGCAATTCCCTTTGTTCGACGATATGTTACTTGCCCGAGATTCGATCGTCGGTATCTCCATACCTAGTTCAATCTCGTTACCGACAAGTCTCTTTACTCGTTCGGTAATACAAGATCCCGTGACTAAACTCATTAGTCACATGAAGCTTCTTATGATGTTGTATTACCGAGAGGGCCCACAGATATCTCTCCGTCACACGGAGCGACAAATCCCAGTCTCGATCCATGCAACCCAATAGACACCTTCGGAGATACCTATAGAGCACCTTTATGATCACCCAGTTATGAAGTGACGTTTGATAGCACATAAGGCATTCCTCCGGTATCCAAGAGTGGCATGATCTCATGGTCGAAGGAACAAATACTTGACATGAAGAAAGCTATAGCAAATAACTAAAAGATCTGATGCTAAGCTTACGGTTGGGTCTGTCCATCACCTCATTCTCCTAATTATGTTACCCCGTTATCAAATGACAACTCATGTCCATGGTTAGGAAACCTTAACCATTTTTTATCAACGCGCTAGTCTAGTAGAGACTTACTAGGGACACTGTGTAGTTTATGTATTCACACATGTATTTAAGTTTCCGGTCAATACAATTCTAACATGAATAATAAACATTTATCATGAACGGGAAATATGATAATAACCATATTATTATTGCCTCTATAGCATATTTCCAACAAGACGGAGCTCTGGCGTAGATTCCTGCCAGCTCCTCGGAGCGGCGAGGTTAGGTTTTCTCGTCGTGCGTACGCAATGGTGGATTTGATGTCAGGTTCTTCAGATCGATTCAAGGATTCAATGGTGACGACTGCGGCTCCCAAATGCTGGTCCTTAGGGGCACGTGCAAGAAGACTTCCTGGCTGCCATCGACAAGGTCAGGACGGCTCCGATATGTGAGCGTCAGCAGCTCGTTCTGGCGGCGGCAATGGTCGTTCGGTTGTCCATAGACCTCGATGTAATTTTATTATGTTTGAGGTGCTTTCTACTCCCAGTGAATCTTTATAATAGATATAATAGGGGCTTGTTTGGGATTACTCCGCTTCACCAAAATCAGTTTTACTCCACCAAATCCACTTTGGAGCAGTTTCATACATAAGTTGTAGCACTACCAAAGAGAATGTTTGGCTTCCATGTAGCTCCAGCTTCAAGAATGGGAGGTTTGGTGGAAAAGATCTATTTGATTGGACGAGGGGGGAGAAACGAAGGGGTATCCACTTACTGGTGGCAGTGGTGGGTAATTTCCCTCCAACTCCAGCTTCTAAAGTTTTTTGGAGCACCCCCTCAAGAGCTTCATAAAAAACTGGGAGTTGTACCCCATATTCTATTTTTTTGCGGAGCGGCATATCGTGAAGCTACCCCGTTTGGCTTGTGTTTTCTGAAGCGGAGCTGAATTTTAAGGAGCAGAGCAGTCCCAAACAGGCTCTAGATATGATACTTCTGGAAAAAACACTATTGGCGTTACTGAGGGCAACTCCAACGCACGCCCCCAAACGGACGTCCGGTTCGTCCGCTTTTCGTCCGTTTGGGGCAGGAAAACGGACACACTTGTCCGCTTGCGGTCGTGCGGCCATCGGTGCGCCCAACCGGCACGCCTCGTCCCAAACCATCCGGGTTTGTGGACTTCGATTTTTTGCCCCCAAAAAACATAATAAACTAGGAAATAATACGAAAACACATAAATATAAACATGAACGTCCACACATCCATAGTACCCAAGTTCAACACAGGTCTTAATTAAACTAAAACATAATAAAAGACGTAAAAAAAGCAGAAATAGGCCCGTCACTGGTGGCCGCCGTCGTCTTCAGGAGCCGTCATCGCTGGTGAGGTGGACATAGGGACGTGTCTGCCAAAGGTGTGCTGGCAGCCCCTGCCAAACCGGAGGCGTCGGCGGTGCTTGCACCACCTCCTCCCGTGGCTCCTGCTCCTCCTCTGGTGACCGCGGCGGCGTGGCGGACCATGGGCCGACGCCCACCGAGTCGGCCATCTCCGGCACCGTGTACGACCAGCTCCACCGCTGGCCCATCAGACGAGGGTTCCACACGGCGACGGGCGGCTCCTCCAACACCTCCTCCTTGACATCGAGATCTAGCTCCGGGATGGCCACGTCGCCGGCCGCAGAAGGGCCAGCGCGGTTTGCATGCCATCCCATTGCCGCTCGTCATGGGTGGCCATGGAGTCCTCCATGACTCGCGTAATGAGGCGGGCCTCCTCCTTCTCGGTCATGGGCGACGGCGGTGGCGGGGACAGGGACGGAGAAGGCGTCAGCGTGATGCCGTGCACACGCCGAGGACCCCGCGTTTGGGGAGGGCTGTCAGCACGAGGAGGACGCGGGCGACGCGGGCTAGGAGGACGACCGACAGAAAAAGATTGCCGCCGCAGGTCGTGCTCGTCGCGGAGCCACGTATCCCACAACGGCGAATCTATGGCGTACCTGGGGTCCTCCGGCAGATCCGGTGGCAGGCGGGTGCAGCGTCGGGTAGATCTCCACGCGGCGGCCGCGGCCGCTCAGGGGCACTAGAGGGATCGACACGCGGTCGGCGGAGAGATGCCAGTTGTTTGGCAGGTGGAAATCTCCCCACGGCAATGGCGTCGCCGTCTCCCGGTAACGCCGGTAGACATCTACGTGGACGTACGGCCTGTCGCGATGCTCGACCGCCGGCAACGCAACCTCGAAAGCTGGCGAAGGAGGTGGTGCGGGCGGCGCGGACCTGCTGGAGCGGCGTCAGCCAGAGGAGGAGCCAGCCTCGTGGTCGTGCTTCCCCTTGCTGATCCAATGTCAGCCCATGGCGCCGGCAGGGAGGTGGACGAGTGGGGTGCGATGGCGGTGGCTAGGGTCTGCTCGTGTCGGGGCTCGAGGAGGCACACCGGCCAGGAAGTGGAAGCTGTGGACTGGCCGGTCCACCCTTCCACATTAAGAAGGACGACGACCCTTCGCCCGTGTGAATGACAGCCGGGCCCCGCCGCGTGTGCGCACTTTTGGGCGGTGGAGGTAGATGGACGACCGCCACGCGTCCCCGAGGCGGGCGATGAGCAAGCGCGTGCCCGTTCGTTCGGCGGCCGTATGAACGCAAACCGGACGCATGTTTGCGTCGAAAATGGGGCGGGCCGGACGTCAAACGGACATAAAATACAAATACGGCCGCGCGTTGGGTCGAGCCATCCGTTCATTTTGATCCAAACGGACAAACACGGACGAGACGGGGCGTGCGTTGGAGTTGCCGTGACACCATGGACCCACGCCCACCCGTGAAACGAAAACACTCGCACCGACCACCGACTCGAACCACCTACCCTGCAACGCCCACCGATGCGCAACACGAGCTGCCGAACAAGCGGTCAAGACGTACTTAAAATGCGACCCGCTTGTCTCATGATCAAGACCTCCCAATCCCTTTCCCACCGCGGTCGTACTAGTACTCCATAACACTTGCCTAACCCCACGCGTCAGTGGTTTATCGTGAGGTCATGCGCGTCAGAGGGTGCCCGAACCCCGAAGTGAGGTGGTCACAGGATTGGGGCCCATTGGTAAGGTGGGGGCCGAGTGGAGACGAAGCACGCGTTTGTTGGCAATAGCTTTCTCCTCCTTTCCTCCCCTTTCCCCCACTGTCTCGCTCACACAGAGACTAGAGAGAAAGCGAGAGGGAGACAGAGGGTTCCGTGCTCATCCACGCATCGAATCGGGTCGACCCTCAGGCGTCTCGTCGGCGCCCTGCCCTGCCCGGTAAGATCAGGAGGACCCTCGCCGAGCTAGCCCGCGCCCTCCACCTTTTTTGTTCGTCGCGATCGTGATCGGACGGCGAGCCATCCGCGATTCGGGGTTGTGAACAGTCGGTAAACATCTCGGCTGCTAGGCTTTGCTTCTGCGGTGTTCAGCGGGGGGTTTGGATATGGGGAAATTCCAGGCGATGTGCTAGGTAGCTGGTGTTTTTGAGTTTAGTTGGGTTTTTGGTTCGAACTGCGAATCGGGGTTGGATTAGCGGATAATTGGCGCTTTCTCTCTACGATATGTAGCATATTTTGTTTGGCAGTCTGGCAATTTTTATTTTAACCTAGTGTTCCGCTGCGAGTTGACAGGGTAGTTTGGATTGTGATTTTAGACTTTTGAGCTCACCAAGTGCTTAATGCGATACAAATTTCGTCGGTTGTGTTGTTGCTTTACATTTGGTTTGATCTCAGTGAGCGGCTATAAATAAATTTGCGACAAGTGAAGCTGATTGAGCCACTACTTACTAAATAGCGGTCCTCTTCCTCTTCCCGGTGCGTGATGGGAGCAGTGGCGGAGCTTCATGCCCCCCCCCCCCGGCCGCCCGCGCAAAGAAAAACTTGCCGCCCGCGCAAAGAAAAACTTGTGTGTATATATCTTTGTATTAGACCAATTTTTCCACTAAAAATCAGCATATAGTGATTTTGTTTGACCCCCAGCCATTGCCCCCCCCTCCCCCCCCCCCCCCCCCCCACTGATTTTAGCCCAAGCTCCGCCACTGAATGGGAGTATCTTGTGCTACTTGAGTCATGACTTGTGAAAATGTCTTCAGTACTGCTAACATAGCATGCTTTGAACTGTATGTCATATCAGCAGCGAACATTAATGCGATTGACAACAAGTATGTTAGTTTGGTGCAAACATATTTGAGAGATCCGTCTGATTTCCCGATATATCATTTTATCTCTGTGGTTTCCCAGTGCATTTCTTTCAATTTTATCATCATCAATAAAATTACCATAGTAACCTAATGGTTATCATTAGCAGAGGCATTGGAATTACTGCTAGTTTCATGTTGAGGTTTTGTTTGTTAGTAGACTTTCTTACAATGTGCGCTTCCTTCATATTTGTTTGTCTCGTGCTGTATAATGTTTTAATATGTGATAATTTGTGGAATCATTTGGTTTCTGTGGTCCTTCTGTTTTGCTAATTGGATGAGTTAGACTATTCCAATAAAATGGTGCCAATTTTAGATGAGGTTCTTTAGCATTTTGTAACAGATTTATTTATGCAATGTCTCAGTACATGGAAAACATACTTTTCTGTACTTCTTTCACCTTTTGGATGCTTGATGGTTCAGCTCGTTTCGAATGCTTTACTGTAAGCTGGTAATCCTAGCATAAAATTGTTACTTTCTTTGCCTATTTGGCTTTCTAGTATAACCAGGGACAACATAGTTTGATCTAAAACTTGTTCAATTCTTATTATGCAACTAAATATAGCCCGTTTAACTTGAAATGGAACACAGTGGCCTGTGAACTGGATGTTGTTATGCGGATTTAGATTGGTTTTTTGACTGGTATAACATTTAATGTAGTGTTCTACTTTACATAGTCTCATTAAAAATATTGGCACCATTTGCTTTTGGATTCGGTTTGTATATCACCACTTTTTTTCTGTTGTTGCTAAGTCAGTTATGAACTGGTTTCTTATGTCAGAGTGAACATGTTCACTCTCATCTCTATGTTATTAGTGCTATGATGTTTTGAAGTGTTAACTTTGTGCCTTTATTTTTACATCCATTTTCTAGATACCAGGGCTGTTTTTTTCCTTTGCAATGGCATCTGGAACTGATGAGAAAGCCAAGATGGAGAGTTTGACATCGCCTGCAGCCTTTGTAGAGGGTGGGGTCCAGGATGCATGTGATGATGCATGTAGCATTTGTCTTGAGGCTTTCTGTGAGAGTGATCCTTCCACAGTAAGATGTCATTTCTTTAATTCGGTTATTTTGTTTGCTCAGAGGTCAGCTTCTAACCGTTTTGTTACGATTTCTTCTTTTCCAGTTGACAGGTTGCAAACATGAGTTCCATCTCCAATGCATTCTTGAATGGTATGATACTGACTCTAATATGCAGCTCATGACTTGTGGCCACCTTATATATTTTTGTTGTCCGCTCTGTACCTATTTCCATCTGGAACTCATATGGCTCCTGAATCTAATGGTTAATAGAACTATGAAATCTGCTCGTCTTCTGTTAGATTCAAGTTTTGATTTAAAATAGACTTTACTCTTCCCTTCGTAAAAAAGGTTTTATGTGAACCATACATATATCTCTAAATTGACCTAGTAGGTTACCATTTTTTCGACATGCATGCTAGATGAGCTAGATAGACCGTTATTGTTTTCTTCTGGTACGCTTTAGGTCAGTTGTTCGGTTTGCAGTTGCTGGATTGGCCAGCTTGAGTCTGATTAATTGTTCTTTTCCTGCCCCTAAAATCATGTTTTTTACTTAGTAGCGTTCTGCTGATGGCTTGTTCCAGTACTGTTTTCCTGGGTGCAAATCCTATATGATTTGCTTGTGTATTGGCAATAGTACTTCATCGAATTATTGAGATGTCCGCCTGTACATGTCTTCACTGTTTTCAAGGACATATATTTTTATCATCGATTTTGGACGTTGTATGTTAACAATCTTAAAGATACATTGTTGAAGTATTTTTTGACTACCAATCTACTGATATTCTTTTCATGTGGCTAATTTTTATACTGTACTTAACTTTTTTGCGGTCGAAAATGAACAGCATAACTACATGCATACTATAGCTCCATAACTGCTTGTTTTCATTAATGGATGATTACACAACTGTAACTTACCTTTCACATATTTTGTATGTATCATAAGTACGAGGTGTACATGCCTACAAGGTTTGCAACACTTCTGCTGATCTTGCAATATGCCAAATATAATTTGATACTATAGCTAGTGAAATTTTATACTCCCTCCGTAACTTAATATAAGACGTTTTTTTGACACTGTCATAGTGTCAAAAAATGTCTTTACATTAAGTTACAGAGGTGGTACTTCACTGGAAGCTACTGGGGAATTTACTGGAAAACTATTTCACTTGGAAAGTCCCCTTGGGATGTTCTACAGTTTAATTGAGCGTGTATAGAACTGCTTTGACATGGCCATTGCTTGGATTGTTTTTCCCTATTCAAATATTTGTGCATTATACATTAATGATCGGTAGTATTTTTGTAGGTGTCAAAGAAGTTCTCAGTGCCCTATGTGCTGGCAGCCTGTCAGTATGAAGGATCCTACCAGGCAAGTGCTGGAAATATATATTGATATTCATTGGATATTCAAATGCCAAACATGTTGTTCAACATGTACTCCCTCCGTCCCATATTTATTGATGCTCAAACGGATGTATCTATAGTGCTAGATACATCCATTTGAGCGTCAATTAATATGGGACGGAGGGAGTAGAATTTTTCTAACTATGGCTGTACTAATATCTCAGTCAAGAGCTTCTTGAGGCAGTAGAGCGGGAGAGGGATATAAGAACCAATCAAACTCGAAATACGACTATATTTCATCATCCTGCTCTTGGTGATTTCGAAGTGCAGCATGTATGTATTCTGGAACTAATTTGTTGTGGCATATTTCTTCTGCTTTGACCAGTGAAGTGTTTTTTCTTATGTTATCCTAATTCAAATGGTGATTGTGTGCAGTTACCTGTTGTTGGTAATGATGCTGAACTTGAAGAGCGTATACTGCAACACCTAGCTGCTGCTGCAGCAATGGGAAGGTCACACCAACATGGTAGAAGAGAGGGGCAGAGGAACCGATCTGGCTCTCATGGCCGCCCACAGTTCTTGGTTTTCTCTGCACATCCAAATACTCCTGCTGGCTCTGTTTCATCATCTTCCGCTCAGGGGGAAGGTGCTGACGACTTGAGGATTCTTGTTCCCAGAGTTGGTGACTTACCACCACATGCTAATCCCATTGAAGAAGCAGGCAACCAAAGTCCGGGGGTCCTTACCTACGATGCTGAACAAGATGCTGTTGTTTCATCTGGAAATAGTACCCCCGTATCCAGTCCTAGGTTTTTCAACAGGTAAACTGAGCTATACAGCCTATAGTCATGCTAATATTTTTGGTGATCAAATTATGTGATGATTCTGCTGTTATCAGGAGACATTCCTCTGGACAATCAACTCCAGTAGGTAATGACAGGGCTGGGCCATCAGATGTTCAGTCTTTCTCAGATTCTCTAAAGTCGCGCTTAAATGCTGTCTCCTCGAAGTACGTAAATTTATTTGTACGTATTCCTTATAATTTAATAAATATTTTTCTTAAAGCTGCTTAACCTTTTATGCAATTCAGGTACAAAGAATCTATTACAAAAAGTACTCGAGGGTGGAAGGAGAGGCTTTTTTCACGTAACTCATCTGTGTCTGATCTTGGTTCTGAAGTGAGACGCGAAGTTAATAATGGAATTGCATCTGTGTCGAGGATGATGGAGCGTTTGGAAACTAGAGGAAGTGGTAGACCAAGCTATAGCCCAACAACATCTACTTCTGAAGTTTGTCTCACTACAGAACCAAGCAATGAGAGGGTTACCGAAAGTAACTCTAATACTACTACGAGTACTAGCAACACTTCTACCCCTTGTGTGACCACGTCTGGATCAAATTAGTGCATGCTACTGTTTCTGAAGAAGGCCTGCATGTGCCCATTCTTCATCTTCAAAGGTATTACATCTTTCTACAGAAAAAATGTTGGCTGTGAACTTGTGATCTATGTCGCTATACCTGTGAATTATTTTGATTATGCTATTTATCTTAAGATAGTAGAAGATAACAACAATATATCCAACTGACTGTCTTGCGTTAGATTATACTATTTATCTTAAGGTAGTAGAAGATAACAACAATATATCCAACTGACTGTCTTGCCTTACTAATGCGGTAGTTTAGTGCTAACTTAGGTTATAAAGCCTGAGCGCAAAAGCGCTAATTCTATGCTCTAGTTAGACACCATGCGCACGACCAATCAACCTCTTGCCACCTTATGGTAAAAGCTTTGCTAATTGTAGTAAAAAAAATCTCAGAGTTAGTTACCACTAATGAATGGAGAAACTCCCAATGGTAAAAGGACGCGGTTTTCCAGTGAAACAAAGGGGGGCACGTTATGATGATTGTGCAGGTAGGTCGTAATTCCTTAACCTAGTAGTATGTACTCCCACATTCAAATATACCTCAATGCGTGTTTCATGAAAAAATATCTTGGGAGCTGTCACGGGCTGGGGTTGAATGGGACCGGAGGTTGTAGTCGTGGGAGGTTGGAGGACGAGGGCGAAACTCTCGTCGGCCTATGGTTGGGAAAGGAGATGAGGAGATAGATTATTTTTCTGCTTGTTCTCATTGATCGCATAGGGGTGGCTATAAGTAGCCGATTACAAATGACGTGACAGACTCCAACTCTAGTTGCGTGTTGGCAGGGTAACCTTCTTCGGGACTAAACCTTTCCAACTTAAGAACCATACTCTTTAACCTAAATCTAGAAGGACTATAATTAAACTGTGACAGAACTAGGGTGGCGCAGGGCCCTTGCGCCTATAAGTCTGGCCCCACATGACATCTCCCCCTCCATTTTGAAACAGCTCGTCCTCGAGCTGGAAACTTGGATAACGGTCGCGGAAGGCTGTGACATCCTCCCAAGAAGCAGCAGACGCAGGCTGCCCCTCCCATTGAATGAGCACCTGCTGTATACCGCGAGCAATACGAGCACGCAATGCCCGGACGGGAGTTGGATGTACTCGACGCTGAAACAGTGGAGGGAGCATCGGCGGACCTTCAGGAGGCGGAGCATGGTATTTCTTCAGTACCCCGACATGGAAGACATTATGAATGCGGGCGCGAGGGGGTAACTCTAGACGGTAAGCAACCGTATCAGTTTTAGCGAGGACCTTGAAAGGCCCATAGTATTTATTGGGTGCCAATTTGCCTTTTGCGCCTGTTCCGAGGAATGCCGCTGGGCGGTGCTGCAGACGGGGCCAAGCCCACTACCCAACATCAAAGGAAAGGGCCCGATGCTTGTCATCATAGTAATGCTTGTACTGCTATGCTGCTTGAAGGAGATGCTTGCGGACATCTATTAAGAATTGGTCGCGGTCGATGATCTGCCGTTCTACCGCCTGATTGCGAATTTCGCCCGCAGTATAGTCCCGGAGAGACGGGGGATCCCGTCCATAAACCACCCTGAAAGGAGTGTCCTTCAACGCTGAATGATATGAAGTGTTGTAGCAGAACTCTGCCCACGGCAACCATTGGAGCCACTGGCGTGGGCGATCCCCAGTGATGCAACGAAGGTACATAGTGATGACGCGATTCACTGCCTCCGATTGGCCATCTGACTGCGGGTGGAAGGCAGAACTCATGTGCAAGCGTGTGCCTGCGGCTGCAAACAAAGCCTGCCAAAATCCCGAAGTGAACACCACATCTCTGTCCGAAACGATGGATGTTGGAAAACCATGAAGACGGACGATGTTGGAGAAGAAAGCCTTAGCAACAGACTCAGCAGTGTACGGATGCGCTAAAGGAATAAAATGTGCATACTTGGAGAAACGATCCACCATTGTAAGGATAACACTTTTACCGCCCACCTTTGGTAATGCCTCAATGAAATCCCTGGAGATGTCTTCCCATACACGAGATGGTACTGTCAAAGGCTGTAACAGGCCAGCCGGATGAAGCTGCCCCGTCTTGTTGTGTTGACAAACTGTACAAGCACGAATATACTGTTGAAGTGCTGACCGTGTTTGAGGCAGATGAAAATCCCTGCGGAGACGATGCAAAGACTTCTGTATGCCTTCATGTCCGTCACGTGGGCCACAGCCAGGACCTCCGCTACCAGCTGTGACGAGGGCGGCACATAAGCCCGCTGCTGAAAGGTAACAATGCCATCGACTAGAGCCCAAGGCTGCCCCAACTCGCCAGACTCCAGCTGTTCCCTGAATGTAACAAGCGCTGGGTCTGTGTGTGTGGCCTGACGGAGGGCTTCAAATAGATCAAAAGAAGTCCCCTGGATGGCGCATGCGTGGCCTGTAGGAACATCACGGCAAGAGAGCGCGTCGGCGACGATGTTGTGGCGGCCTGGTTTGTATTCCACGGTGAAGTCAAAAGCCCAAAAGCTTGCCCACCCAATGATGCTGCGGTATTGTGGCAAGGCGTTGGTCCAGCAGAAACTTGAGGCTGTAGTGGTTAGTTTTGACAACGAAGGCGCGTCCCCAGAGGTATGGCCGCCAGTGGCGCACGGCTTGAACCAGACCAATGAGCTCCCGCTCGTAAGCGGCTAGAGAGGCATGTCGAAGAGCTATGGTTTTGCTGAAATAGGCAATTGGCCCGCCGCCTTGATGCAATACCGCACCGAAACCAGACCCAGATGCATCACACTCCACAATAAACGGAACTGCAAAGTCAGGTAGCTGTAGCACCGGTGCGGTGATGAGTGCAGTCTTGAGAGTGTCGAACGCGGAGGCCGCCTCAGAGGTCCAGAGAAACCCATCTTTCTTGAGTAGCGCCGTGAGGGGTGCTGCAATGGTGCCGAAACCCCTGATGAATTTGCGGTAGTAGCCTGCAAGACCCAAGAAACCACCCACAGCACGGTCAGTGCACGGAACTGGCCAGTCAGCCACGGCGAGGACCTTATTGCTGTCCATGGCAACTCCTGCTGCAGAGATGACGTGCCCAAGGTAAGCCATGGATTCCTCCCCAAATGAGCACTTGAAGCGCTTGAGGAAAAGCTGATGTGTGCGCATAGCCTCCAAGATGAGCTTGA
This sequence comes from Thinopyrum elongatum, assembly GCA_011799875.1. Taxonomy (NCBI): domain Eukaryota; kingdom Viridiplantae; phylum Streptophyta; class Magnoliopsida; order Poales; family Poaceae; genus Thinopyrum; species Thinopyrum elongatum. The sequence goes on from CM022300.1 coordinate 285,053,930, forward strand.
CATGATGAAGGTGATCCGACCAGGAGCAGTTGTATATCAAAATATCGTCAAAGAAAACAAGCACAAAGCGACGAAGGACGAAACGGAGTACTTCGTTCATTAGTGCTTGGAATGTCGCTGGAGCATTTGTCAGACCAAATGCCATCACCACAAATTCGAAGAGACCCTCATGGGTGCGGAACACCGTCTTGTGGATATCTTCAGGGGCCATCCGAACTTGGTGGTAGCCGGATTGGAGGCCCAGTTTTGTGAAAAAGCGGGCGCCTTTCAGCTCATCCAGCAGCTCATCGACGATTCGAATAGGAAACTTGTCCTTGATGGTGACAAGGTTGAGTCCACAGTAGTCGATACAGAAACGCCAAGTACCATCATGCTTTTTGACGAGTAGGACGGGTGACGAAAACGCCGATGAACTACGGCGGACAAGGCCACGAGCCAGCATCTCAGCACATTGTGTCTCCAGTTTATCCTTTTGAATAGCCGGGTAGCGGTGTAGCGCCCAAGATGCGATTCTATCCCAATCACGTGATGAATTCATGATTGGGGCACAACCGCATTTCGAGCGCATAGCAAGGTGGATATCATTACAACATACAATGTACTGAATAGATGAGAATACCAGATAAAAGCTTACACTCGCCACAAGCTACAACATGAATACATGAATACATCAATACATAGCAATCATCATACAGAAGAGCAGGATCCGACTACGGATGAAATCAAACGAAAAAGAAGAACGACATCCACCCTGCTAATCCCAGGCTCCCGACCCGGAACCTATCCCTTGATCGAAGAAGAAGCAGAAGAACTCCAAAACAATCAAGCATCGCTCTCACGTCAGATCATCGCATTACCTGTACCTGCAACTGTTGTTGTAGTAATCTGTGAGCCACGAGGACTCAGCAATCCCATTACCATGGGTATCAAGACTAGCAAAGCTTAATGGGTATGGAATGGATAAGTGGTGAGGTAGCAGCAAGCACTAAGCATTGTATGGTGGCGAACTTACGAGTACAAGAATAAGAAGAGAAGCTACGCATAACGGTCGCAACTAGTAATGATCAATAAGTGATCCTGAACTACTTACGAGTCAAACATAACCCCATCGTGTTCTCTTCCCGAACTCCCTCGAAAAGAGACGGTCACGGTTACGCACACGGTTGGTGTATTTTATTTCGGATCTTGTGTCAAGTTCTCTACAACCGGATATTATAAATTTCCAATCTGCCACATAACCGCGGGCACAACTCTCGAAAAGATTAAACCCTGCAGGGGTGTGTCAACTTAGTCCATCACAAACTCTCATGATCCGTGGAGGCAAATCTCCATCTCGGGACAACCCGATCAAACTCGGAATCCCGGTGCACAAGACATTTCGACTGGTAAAGCAAAACCAGCAAGACCTCCCGACATGCCGACACACTGATAGGAGCCGCGCGTATCTCGTCTCAGGCCATGATCGGATAGGTCAGCCTACGAGTAAAACCAATCCTCGAGTTGCCCCGTGGTGGCCCCGCAGTCTGCCCGTTTTGGACCAACACTCATGAGGAGCATTGGCCCGAGTTGTTGATTAAGAGTCCTTGGGTGCTAGCCGGTCCCTATGCAAGTTTTAGTTGTTATTAGGCAAATGGTAAAACCAAAGCTGGGCCTTGCTGGAAGAGTTTTATTCAAAGCGAACTGTCAAGGGGGGCCCATAAACCCCGACCGTGTTAGGAACGCAAAATCAAGGAACATAACACCGGTATGACGGAAACTAGGGCGGTAAGAGTGGAACAAAACACCAAGCAAAAGGCCAAGCCTTCCACCCTTTACCAAGTATATAGATGCATTAATTAAATAAGAGATATTGTGATATCCCAGCATATCCATGTCCCAACATGAAACAACCTGCACTGCACCTGCAACTAGCAACGCTATAAAAGGGGCTGAGCTAGCGGTAACATAGCCAAACAACGCTTTGCTGGGATGGTGGAAAGGTTAGAGGCTTATCATGGCAATTTGGGAGGCTTGATAAACAAGTAGTAGGTAGCACGACATAGCGATAGCATCGAGACAACTAGCAAAACAAAGATAGTAGTGATATCCAAGGTAATGGTTATCTTGCCTGAAATCCCGCTAGGAAGAAGACCGGATCCATGAAGTAGATGAACGGGCGTAGTCGAACGAATCCTCACAATCGTAACGTAACCGGAACTATCGAGAAGAAGCACAACCGGAAAGAAGCAAACAACATGGTAAACAACCATCACATAAAGATGACATGATGCGCAACCAAGTATGATGCATGTCCGGTTTAAATAGGCATGGCATGACAAAGTGCAACAAAGAATACTACAAGTTAAGTGGAGCTCAATATGCAACGAGTTGCATGTTGACGAAACACCACATTCATTTATTTAGTTCTCTCCCGTTTATGCTATGCATCAATATTAAATGTTGGTTAACATGGCAAGAGGTGAAGCACATGTAAACTACCTATCTAGGCAAGTTTAAATGAGGCCGGAAACAACAAACAACAATTCCGGAAAATCCTCATATGCAATTTCGAATTTGGTACTGTTCTGCCCTAAACCATATTTTAAAGTTATTAAGCATGCAAAGTAAGTGCATCTAGTTAATCTATGCATTTTTCTACCTCATTTACATATAAAGTTTATTTAATTTGGAGCTACAGTTATTTAGATATGAATTAAACCATTTTAGCATGTCATTTATGCAAATTAATGCAAACAGCAAGTTTAAGCATTTTTAACATGGATGAATGTTGCAAATTATGAAACTACATGAAATTCTAAGCATTTCACATATAAAGTTTGTTTAATTCCGATGCACGGCTGTGAAGTTATTAAATGCATGAACTTGAGGGGTTTTCTGCAAAATAGTACTTCTCCGGATAAATAGATAATTCGTCCCATGGAAAAAACATGTATCGGGCCGAAATCTAGATCGAACTGGGCTGCTCACCACGGCACTTGGGCCGGCTCGGTGATGGACTGGGGGGGCTGCCGAAGAGGCCGGCAGATCTGGGCGCTGCTGGGCCTTCCTAGCGCTGGAAGTGGCCCATGCGCGCGAGGCGGGGAGGCCAAGGGCGCGTTGCCCTCTGTTCGACAGAAAGCATAGCAGCGGCGGCGCTGGAGCTCGCAACGGCGGCTTGCAGGCGGATGGAGCTACGGGAAAGGACGGAGATCACCGGATCTGGCGGCAAGCTCCTGGGACGACGCCAGATCAGAAGAAGAGGAGGGCCCCGGCGTGGACTCTGCAGGTAGAAAATGTGGCTGGGCAGTCAGCGAGGAGCGACGCGAGGAGAGGAAAAGGAAGGCCAGAGAGGCATGGCTTGACGGCGGAGCTCACCTTCGACGATGCGGCGGCGTGGGGAAGGTCCTGGCGGCGACGAGGAGGCAGCAGCGGAGGGCGCTTCAGGGTCGAGGCAGGGCCAGAACCTGCCGGCGTCGTCGCGGACGAGCGCAAGGCAGAGGAGGAAGGCATGGCGCCGCGTTCTGTTGTTCGAAGCAGGGGAACGAGCGGGCGCCGCGGTGCTCCGGCGAGCAGTACTTGGCGGGGCGATGAGGTTTCCATGGCGGGTCCCTGTAGAGAGAGAGACAGGGAGTTGAGAGTGAGAAGTGAGGATGGGAGAGAAGAGAAAGGAGGGAGCACGGGGAGCAGGGAGAGGGCGACGACCTGGCGGTTGAGGTCACTGGTGGTGGTGCTCCGGTGGCGGCGAACTCCGGCGAGGCGAGCTGCAGGAGGAGAGCACGGGAGGGGATCCAGGAGAAGGTCCTCTTCTCTGGGACGAGAGGAGGCAGGGGCCCTTGCTCGGGAGAAGCTTGTTGACTGCGGGTGATGCGGGAAGGAGGAGGCTGCGATTTGCTGGGGATTTTGGTGGCGCGGAAATCACGGGAGGTGGTCAGAGGCTGCGGTTGGAGGGAGGTGGATCTGAGATGGATGGTGGTTGGCTCGGTGGGGAAGACGAGGAGGAGACCAGGTGGGCTGGCGGCGGTGCGATGGGAAAGCATGGATGGGACAGTAGACTAGGTTAGGGTTGATCGGTTTATATATATAGCAGTGGGATTAGGTTAGGGGATATCTCGTCCCTACGATCGTAATCGGACGGCCCAGGATAAATGGGTTAGGGGAGTCCAAACAATGAACCGAAGATGTTCTAGGGATGTTTGGGGATGATCCAAAACCATCGGTCACGACTGCCCAGGTCGGGTTCGGGACAACTTTCGGACGCGCGCGAGGGGTTTGACGAAAGGCCATGGAGACAAGGGGTTTGATGGGCTCAGAGAAGAGAGAGAAGAGAGCGGTCCGGTTGATCTGAGAGGAGGTCAACAGAGACAAAGAAGAAGCGAGAACTACGAGCGGATGCAAGTTTTGAAAAATGACGGCAACGGAGTGCTGATGCAATGCGAATGATGCGATGATGAATGCAGCAAACAAATAAAACACACATCGACAACGGAATAAATGGAAGGCATCTGGAGCATCGGTCTCGGGGTGTTACAAGCGGTAAGGCCGTACGACAACATGCTGCGTCTCGGGAATAAGGTGAATATGATAGTCATGGGCGCGCGGCGGCGGCAGTCCCTGGGGCTCGGCGAAGACGTCTGTGAATGCGGCCAGGAGGCTGTCGAGGAGGTCCTTGCTGTCGAACACATGTAATTAGGCAGGCCGTACTGGTGAGCCCAGTCCAGACCACTCCTCGCGGTGATCCGTGTGCCAAAACGATATCCACTGGGTATTGAAATCCCACAGAATTGGCCCCAGGGTTTTGAGGAAGCGCGTGCTAAGGACGACGTCAAATCCGCCCAACGGTATGGCGTGCAGGTCGACAATGAAGCGCTCCTTGTCAATCGTGATAGCAGCATGCTTGAGGAGTCCACGGCAGGTAACCTTATCACTATTAGCCACCGTGACCCCGAGCATGGATTATGAGTCCAAGGACTAGTCAAGACTAGTCAAATGACTAGTCTATGAGTCTCAACTCCAGGGCCGACTACGCTTTAGTGTCGACTAGTCTACGAGTCGCAACTTAAGTGCCGACTAGTGTCGATTAGTCACTTATCTATGAGTCTCAACCTCGGAATGACTCGTCGACTCATCGACTCGTAAACCTTGACCCCGAGGCGGCGGTCGGAGGAGAAGGGCAGCCCCACGCCGGTGGCTAGCTTCTCGTGGATGAAGTTATGAGTGCTACTGGAATCAAGCAAGACGAGGTCACGATCCCCGACGCGAAGAGTGACCTGCATGGTGTCGTTGGTGGGAATCCCTGTGACAGCTAGAAGCGAAATTGTGGCCTCCTGGAAATCCGCTAATGGCTCTTCTTCGTCGTCTGTTGACTGGATGTAAAAAAGACGTTTGCAGTGATGGCCCCGAGCGAACTTCTCGTTGCAGTTGAAGCAAAGGCCTTTGGCGCGCCGGTCCTCCATCTCGGCCGGGGTGAGCTTTTTGAATACGAGCGGCGGCATGGAGTTAGGATTCAGACAATACCGCACCGGGGTTGGCCATGGGGTGAATTTGGCGTCTCGGCCGAGCGGCAGCAGCTGCGGCTCCGGTGACAGTGTTGAGGTGCTCGGACGAAATTGCCAAGTCCATAGCCGCGTCTAGAGTCGCAGGTTTAAGCATCTCGACCTGAGTTTTCATGGGCTCGCCCAAATTGTTGGTGAAGATATCACGCTCCTCGGCGTCGGTAATTGGGTGCACACGAGAGAGATTCTCGAGGAAACGCTTGGAGTACTCCGCCATGGTGCCCGAGTGGCGAGTCGAGATCAGCTCGCCAAAGGGGCTGGCGTGTGTTGGCGGTCCGAAGTGGTTAGAGATGAGTGTTTGAAACTCTCCCCAGGATGGCCGCTGGCCCAACTTTGCCTCGAGATGGCCGTACCATAAGGCGGCGATGTCGGTGAGGTGGTAGGAGGCGAGCCACGTCTTATCGGAATCTTGCATCCGTTGGCCGAGGAAGAACAGGTTGCAGCGTGTCAACCACGACCGTGGGTCGCTCGCCCCGTCAAAGAGGGGGAAGTCGATTTTGTAGAGTCGCGGAGCACGATCGGACGGATCCGACAAGGCGGCCTTGTCCCCGGCATGGGGCGTAGCCGCAGGTGGCTGCATGAGCCCGAGGCCACCAAGTTGAGGCGTGCCCTTCCCTTCAAGCCGGAGGAGGGCCAGATTCTGCGCGCGCTGTTGCTGGGACGTATCGTCGAGCTGGCCCTGGAGCTTTTGGAGCGTCTCGGCGATGGACTTGAGGGTGGCGCGGTCAGCCGTCGTGGTGTGATTTTCATCGGAGAGGCTGGTGAGAGTCGCGACCATGGCTTCATGGTCCGCCTATTGTTTGGCGGCGAGTTTTTCTAGGGTTTGCGGAAGGGGCGGCGGAGGGGCCATGCCGGGATCGAAGGTGAATCTGCTACCAAGTTGTCACGGGCTGGGGTTGGATTGGACCGGAGGTTGTAGTCGTGGGAGGTTGGAGGACGAGGGCGAAACTCTCGTTGGCCTATGGTTGGGAAAGGAGGTGAGGAGATAGATTATTTTTCTGCTTGTTCTCATTGATCGCATAGGGGTGGCTATAAGTAGCCGATTACAAATGACGTGACAGACTCCAACTCTAATTGGGTGTTGGCAGGGTAACCTTCTTCGGGGCTAAACCTTTCCAACTTAAGACCCAGACTCTTTAACCTAAATCTAGATGGACTCTATAATTAAACTGGGACATAACTAGGGTGGCGCAGGGCCCTTGCGCAGTCTGGCCCCACATGACAGGAGCCCTTGCGCAGTATTACCTTTTTTACATACAAAAAAATTCAGTCTACTTATAAATAAATAAATTATGTGGTCTCACATGTTATTTTCATAAAACTCATTTTTGGGTATCTAGTAATGGTTAATGAGAAGGGGAGCCTTGGCGCAGTGGTCAAGCTGCTGCCTTGTGACCATGAGGTCACGGGTTCAAGTCCTGGAAACAGCCTCTTTACAGAAATGTAGGGGAAGGCTGCGTACAATAGACTCAAAGTGGTCGGACCCTTCCCCGGACCCTGCGCAAGCGGGAGCTACATGCACCGGGCTACCCTTTTTTTAGTAATGGTTAATGAAGCATATTAAAAATGATAAAGAGGTATAAACAACCCATCTGTGTGGTGTATGAGGCGCGGGAGTACGTAATCCAGTACGTAAACATTTTCTCATATATGTGTATATAGTAATGCTATTCTTGCACCCTAGGTTTTCTTACATCGTTACATTTAGAATTTATATTTGGTATATGAATAATTACGTTCATATTGTTTCATGGGACAATTACATTTGAGCCCTTAGTTGTGTCACACCCGTTTGATTTGCCCCTAAATTCAAAAAATCCTCGTTTCTGTCCAAGCTCGTTCGCTCCACTTGTGCTTTTGCCCTTTGACCGACACTTTGAAAACTTCATAACGAATTCATACTAACTCTGAAAAATACAAGTAAGATATCAAAATGTGCACAAAAACATCACCTATATGTGCATGCCATTTGCATTCATGAAAAAAGTGTTCAAAAGCCCCCATCTCAGTTTCAGCTCATATAATCTTAGCATGAATAGTAAAATTCAAACAAAATGATAAAAAATTCAAACAATTCTGAATTTTTTTTGTGGCAAACATTGTCAAATGTTTCGAGTGATTATAAGGTTTCATCATGAAATGACATTCGTGGAAGTCGTGGCAAAAAAACTAAATTGATGCTCCAAAACAAAAGCATTTTGGAGTGCTGATTTTGTTTTTTTTTGCCACGACTTCCATCTATGTCATTCCCTTATGAAACTTTCCAAGCGCTGGAAACATTTTGCAATGTTTGCCACAAAAAAAATTCAGAATTTTTTGAATTTTTTATCATTTTGTTTGAGTTTTACTATTCATGCTAATCACATGAGCTCAAACTAAGATGGGGGCTTTTGAACACTTTTTCATGAATGCAAATGGCATGCACATATAGGTGATGTTTTTCTGAACATTTTGATATCTTATTTGTATTTTTTGGAGTTAGTATGAATTCGTGATGAAGTTTTCAAAGTGCCGGTGAAATGGTCAAAGGGCAAAAGCATAAGTGGAGCGAACGAGCTTGGACAGAAACGAGGGTTTTTTGAATTTAGGGGCAAATCAAACAGGTGTGACACAACTAAGGGCTCAAATGTAATTGTCCCTTGTTTCATCTATACCTACTAATAAAGGGATTAGTGCTCCTGTCCGTCCATCATGCATTACCCTCTCACGTTTCGAATAATCAACCCGCAGTCCACCTTTAAGTGACAAAACGAATCATTTTTTATTTTTACAGAAAACCCCCTACAGTTCCTGTCCATCATGCATTACCCCCTCATGTTTCGAATAATCAACCCGCAGTCCACCTTTAAGTGACAAAACGAATCATTTTTTATTTTTACAGAAAACCCCCTACAGTTCCTGGTAATGAGCCCGCAATTCACTTTTAAGTGACAAAACGAATCATTTTTTTGTTTTTTTTATAGAAAACACCATGCCGTTTATGGTAATTAACCCGCAATCCATCGAGAACAAATGCTTTATTGAAATATTCATATCTTTTAAACCCTAACTCCAATTTTAACATGCTATATATGAAATTTGATTAGAAAAATATGTGCAATCCGACTATGATGTTATTTTATCTCTTAACCATTTTTAAAATGCTATTTAGAGCGAAACCTTGATCAATAGCGCACAATCCGTCTTCCTTTCGTACCATTGCCGATCTGGATTGCAAATGAACACCTCGACAAATAAAATTGAAGACGAAAGAAACCATCGATAACCAGGCATGCACACCTTGCCAAAACCTAGCAAGGGAAAAAATATTCTCATCTTATGCCGAGAGAGAGACGACTTAGGATTGACCACTTTCAAACGCGATGTGGTTCTGTAATCACTAAGATCATCATAGGCAAGAATGGGACGGGGGACAAACGGTAAAATAGATGGAATGTCATGTTGAAATAAAGAACATGGACCTATTGGGGTCTTGACTCAGGATTATTGGGTTAGGGGCATGTGGTATCTTTTTCTCCCGTTGCAGCGCACGGGCTCTTTTGCTAGTTACACAAAAATCGGTATAAGAAAGTAAGATATGAGTATGTAGTATGTACATTTTATACCCCCCCCCCCCTCATCCATATTAATTGTCGTTGTACCTTTTCCAATCGACACACGTGTTATTACCTTCTATTTTCACTTTTGACGTAAGACAAAATTTACGTGATGTAAAAATGTAGTGTAGTGATGTAATAAAAGAGCAGTGAAGAAATTATTCTTCACCTTGGGTGATGAATAGTCTGACTCCGGTCGCTATACGCCAGCATGTGCCGCTCGGCCGAACAACCGATTGCTAATGATGGTAAAACCACTCACAAAAAAAGTAATGCTATTTAATTGGTTACTACATGCCACGGACAACTCCTCTGCCTTGTAAGGCCATGGTAAAATTGCTTGAATGTATAGTAATGTAATTAATTCTGTTACCGCCAGCCATACACCATCCTCCACCCCGTAAACAACTAACCATTTTATCTTTCTTGCGTGTGCTCGTAAAATAATAAGTCACATAGTAGTGCTCCAAGAGAATGTCTAATGTTTGCTAGGTCAACCCGCAAAGTGATAGTAAGTTTTATGACTCAAAATCAACATGAGATTTGATAGTAACATACCTCGTGTTTTATAGTAAAGGTGATAGCCTCTTTTACTACTTCTGGTGTGTTGAGATTTGATGGTAATCCACTTAATGTTCAATAGTAAACCCAATGGATTCTTATACCATCCATTACTACATAGAGGAGGTGTGCATGGGTGGATTTAGTTGGTGTTGATAATTTGGTAGTAACGCACTTAGTATTCAGTAGTAAAACTGATAATTCTTTTGCCACCCACTACAATAGAAGGGGACGTGCACGGGTGGATTTACGTTGATATTTTGATGGTAATGCACTTGGTATTCAGTAGTAAAACTGATAAATTCTTTTACCGCCCATTTTTATAGGAGGCGATGTGCACGGGTGGGTTTAATTGGTTGCTTCGCTCGCGTCGGATGGCCGGAGCGCATAATAAGGAAAATACGCTCAGGCGCAGTTTAGCATGCCTATATATATATGCGGTTTCAGTACTACTAGGCACGAGGACGAGGAGGTTAGCCTTGATGCGCAGGTGGTGCCTCAGAAGGACACCTTTCGATATTTGAGGTTAATGCTTCAGAAGGATGGGGATATCGGTGAAGATGTGAACCATTGAATCAAAGCCGGATGGATGAAGTGGCGCCAAGCTTGTGGCTTCTCTTTAACAAGAGAGTGACACAAAAGCTAAAAGGCAAGTTCTATAGGACGGCGATTGGACCAGCAATGTTGTATGGTGTTGAGTGTTGGCCGACTAAAAGGCGACATGTTCAACAGTTTGGTGTGACGGAGATGCGGATGTTGAGATGGATGTGTGGCCACACAAGGAAGGACCGGGTCCGGAATGATGATATATGAGATAGTTGGGGTAGCACTGATTAAAGAGAAGTTTGCCCAACATCGTCTGAGATGGTTTGGGCATATTCAGCGCGGCCTCCAGAAGCTCCAGTGCATAGCGGACGGCTAAAGCGTGCTGATAAGTTCAATAGAGGTCGGGGTAGACCGAACTTGACATGGGAAGAGTCCGTAAAGAGAGATCTGAAGGACTGGAGTATCACCAAAGAACTAGCCATGGACAGGGGTGCGTGGAAGCTTGCTATCCATGTGCCAGACCCATGAGTTGGTTGCGTGATCTTATAGGTTTCACCTCTAGCCTACCCCAACTTTTTTGGGACTAAAGGCTTTGTTGTTGTTGTACACTCTCACATTCAGTATACCTCTTAGACAAATGTCTTTATCATTTCCAATATACCTTATTAATTATTCACTCTCACATAAAAAATATGGTCAGAGCCCTTAGTCTACGCAGTATACCATTTTTATGTACAAAAGCAGTTTATGTGTAAATAATTGAATGGAATTTTTTATGGAGGTCACTTTGGGGTACTTAGAGCATCTCCAACAGGTGATGAAAAATGTGATGTAAAAACCCATGTAGGGTAGGGGAGAAAATTTTACGTCACCAAGATGGTTGTTGCTTTAACGGTGATGTCAAAGTGGCGCCCTAAAAATGATCACTTGAACATGCATTCCACATTTTGAAATTTCAAACTCTGGTTCAACATTGAACATTTCAAACAATATAATTCAACAACACTAGGCACTACTACCGCCATACTACTACAGTAGATCATAGAAATCATTACGCCTAAGGTACTTGATGAGTTCTTCGTTGTCCTCCTCGTTGTCAAGGTCAATCACCCCTTGTGGCCTCGGGTCATTGCCATTTGATGGCTTGACATCCTCCTCATCGGGGACATGGTACCCCACCATCTTGAGCTCTTTGAACATCCCATCGATGTTGTTGGTGATTTTGTGATTCATCTCCTCGTCTTCCTTGACCTTCTCCTTGGCGAAGAATTGAAGCTCTGCCTCCACAAGGTGCGGATTGGTCTTCGCAAACTCCTCCATGACACCCTACCCCTTTCCTCGGCAATTCGATGTGCCTCGCTACGGCGATGTGCCTTCTCCTTGCGGGAAACAATCCGCATCTCGGGGCCGTGGAAGTGCGCCTCCTCGGCTTTTGCAATGCCGGGGAAGTTCAGGTTGGCCTGGCTCTGGCCGAGCCACATACGCCGCCTTCCACACGTGATTTCGGGGGCGTAGTGCCTCGACTCCCGCAGCCGAATGCTACGGTACAGGGTGGCGTTCACGGCTGGGCGGCGACGTGCGCAATGGCATCTTGTTTGTTGGCCCTTAGCTGCTGCAGTTGTGCCCTGCGGCGGCAGCCGGTCCCTAGTGGCAACTTGAGCGGCGGCGGCGTGGGTCCCATGTTCCCCTTTTGCTAGATCCGGTCGTAGCTCCAATGTTCCCCTTTTGCTAGATCTATTTCTCCAGTGGATGGGGTGGTTTGCTTGGACAATTCCAGACTTAATGTCATGCTCCTCTTGTCCATCTCACGTTCTTCTTGTTCATTAATTTTATTGAAGCAAGCTTCTTTGCTTTTACATCCAATGAAGTCTTGTTTGCTGTACTTGTATTCATCAATTTGTAAGCCAACATTGGGAGAGAGAACACTTCGATGATGTTTTTTCTAGGCAAAGAAGACTTCTTCTAGGCAAGAACACTTTGATGTGTAGTATAATTTTTAGATTTGCAAACAAGCATGGGTACAAAAGGTGGAGATGGCCATTTACAAGTTTGTGTTCCTGATGACAGATTCCGAAGTTCACTGGGATATTTCTATCTCAGTACCGTACAGACAATCATAGAGCAGATTTTGGCTCTTGTTTTCTGTATTTCCTAATATTTTTTACATGAACAGAAATATTTGTTTCATGCATTCTGCAATGTAATAAGCTGAGCTCAGGGGTCTGAATGCATAATATGTCATCCAAACCCACCTTCATCCATTTGTACCTTATATGATTACCATCCGATGGCCCAAATGTCCTGATCTCATGATCGCATCTGAAGCCCTGATAGTCTCCCTGGTGGTATGAGGAGCGGGGGCGGGAGTATGTACTCAGAGGAGTATATATGCATGCCATTTCGCATACAAGGAAATTAGATAGTATGAGTTGGCTGAGGTAACAAGTATGAGCAGTCTGTGGTTAAGTAGAAATAATAAGTTAATAACCTTTTGCGTCTCCTTTAGGGATGCCAAGCCCGAATAAAGTATATCCAAAGTCAATCCTATGTCAATCTCAAATTAAAATCACACTACATTGAGCTTTATGCTGCGTTTGGCAGTGCGGTGGATTATCATAATCCCATTTGCTCAAACCTGCTTTTGCCTATTGTAGTGTTCATTTGACTCGTTTTTGCTTACTTTGGTGGCTAATTTTCTACAACAGATTATAGAATAAGCACAACAAAATAAGTACGCATGGGATTTTTTGTGGGCGCCTGCTTGCATCCCTTGTTTTCCTTAGTTCAACTGGTTACTCATGTAGAATTCAGTCTTTTATCTCGACTAACAAATGGAAGGATTGTGGCATTCCCAGGTATGGGCAGGTGGCATAGCTGAAACTCCAACAACATGATGATGCCATCTCAACTGTTGCATAAATCACCTCCAGAAAATCTGAATTTGATGTATTGGTTTGATGAAAGGGCAGTGGGCGTATTGCCCAGGAAGTCGATTTAATTTCCTGTTTCATCTCTGTAATTAAAAAAAATCCTTCCGAGACTTCTGTTTACTGGTATAAATATTGGATGTGGTAGTTTCCATAGCAGGCCTAATCCTGACAAATATGACTCGTACAGCTAAGAGTTTGATGCTGTTGCACGGCTATTGTATTAAAAATTGTATGCCTGTTTGATGCACTGACATTGATGTCTCAGTAAACAAACTGATGCAAGAAGGCACACCGAGTTTTGTTATCTTAGGGCGAGTTTGTTATCTTATGGCGTGTTTGGTTATTTGCATCAAATTTGGCCTCTTTGCATCTTGTTTTGCATCATGTTTTGTTGCATGCAATCGATTGCTTGCATCAGGGTAGCAACTTCCCAATCGGTGTTTGGTTGCCTGCCTTTCATGATTTTTGGCTGGGCTGATGCAGTAGGTTGTGTTTGGTCGCACATATTTGGCCTGATGTGGTGAGCTTACCAGCTACCATCCTAATCAGTGTTGTCATTGCATTGCATGTTACATCGATCACACGATAACATCAACACAACAATAATAAACACACAATCATTGATCACATGATAACATCAAGACCACAATACTAATAAACACAATAATAATAAACTGGATGAAGAACTGCAGCCTTGGGTATTTCATGCTTGCTTTTCTTTTGAATACCAATTTAGAGTAATCATCTTTCATCTCCTCCCTAATCTTAGGTCCTTCGTAACAGTAGTTTTTGTAACCATTCACTTGTTTATGGCATTGTAGACTCACGGAACCATCCTTGTGCACCACATACCACTCATCTACTAGGGTAGAAGAACAAGATTCCAACAAGCAAAACAAGCAACATAAGGAACATAAGCATGCATGATTCATATGCCCAAAGGCATCGCAAGTTCATCTCACCTACTATGATGTCATCCTACCATTACATCAAGAAGAGGGTGTATCCGTAAGTGAAAGATCGTGGATGTCGCCTGGGAGACGTGGGGGGGGGGGGGCGGGGGGGGTGGGTGGGGGGGGGGGGTGAATAGGCGCTTTAAAGTAATTACGGTTTAGGCTTGAACAAGTACGGAATAAACCTAGCGGTTAATTTGTCAAGCACAAAACCTACAACAACTAGGCTCATCTATGTGCACCAACAACTTATGCTAAGCAAGATAAACAATTAAGTGATAGCAAGATATATAACATGAAACACTATGGCTATCACAAAGTAAAGTGCATAACTAAAGGGATCGGGTAAGAGATAGCTGAGGCACGTGGAGACGACGATGTATCCCGAAGTTCACACCCTTGCGGATGCTAATCTCCGTTTGTAGCGGTGTGAAGGCACAATGCTGCCCAAGAAGCCACTAGGGCCACCGTAATCTCCTCACGCCCTCGCACAATGCAAGATGTCGTGATTCCACTAAGGGACCCTTGAGGGCGGTCACCGAACCCGTACAAATGGAGACCCTTAGGGGCGGTCACCGAACCCGTACACTTTGGCAACCTTTGGGAGTGGTCACCGGTACCCGTCAAATTGCTCGGGGCGATCTCCACAACCTAATTGGAGACCCCGACGCTTGTCCGGAGCTTTACACTACAATGATTGAGCTCTGAAGCACCACCAACCGTCTAGGGCGCCCAAGCACCCAAGAGGAACAAGCTTCTCAACTCCACTTCCACGTATCACCGTGGAGAACTCAAATCGATGCAACTAATGCAATGGCAAGGGCACACGGAGTGCCCAAGTCCCTCACTCCCAAAACCCACCAAAGCAACGAAAGCCATGGAGGAAAAAGAGAGGAAGAACAAGAAGGAGAACACCAAGAACTCCAAGATCTAGATCCAAGGGGTTCCCCTCACATAGAGGAGAAAGTGATTGGTGGAAATGTGGATCTAGATCTCCTCTCTCTTTCCCCCCAAAAACTAGCAAGAATCCATGGAGGGATTGAGAGATGGCAAGCTCGAAGAAGGTCAACAATGGGGAAAGAACATGAGCTCAAGAGATAAGGTTCAAGGGGGAAGAAGAACCCCTTTTATAGGAAGGGGAAAATCCAACCGTTACCTTGCTCTCAGCCTGCACAGAGCGGTACTACTGCTCCATAGAGCGGTACTACCACTCGGACGGTAGTAACCCAGAAGCAGTGCAATGGCATGAAGCCACAAGGCGGTAGTGCCGCCAGAGCGGTACTACCGCTCGCCCCAGCGGTACTACCGCTGGGGTTGCAGCTCGGGGTTACTCAGAAGCAGAGCAGGAACAGGGGAGAAGCAGTAGAACTGCTACAGCGGTACTACCGCCCACCTGAGCGGTACTACTGCTTATAGGCAGTAGTGCTGCTCTCAACTGCCACCTCACTTCCGCTAAGAGTGCATCGAGACCTGGAGGGAGCGGCTGTGCAGCGATAGTAGCGGGCGGTACTACCGCTTACAGGCGATACTACCGCTTCGCACTACCGTTGCACTTCCGCGCAAACCCGACACGAAAGCCGAGTTCCTAGAAGCAGCGGTAGTAGCCGCGGCACAGGGCAGCGGTACTACCGCTTACTAGAGCGGTACTACCGCTTGAGGCCTCCAGCTCACAAGCACAGCAACAGATGGCTACAAGAAAACCAGAACTGCCAAAACTTCTGCAAATGAGCTCCGAATTGAGCAAACTCAAACTTGTTGGATAGAGGATGACAAGAACTATGATACAGAGGCAGAGGGAGTATGCCTAAGATATAGAGATGTGAATCCTCTATGAATGAAGAATCGACAAAAACTCCAACATCGAAAACATCATAGAAGATGCACATGAACTCCGTTTTCGATGAACTCGAGCTTGTCATGAAGATGACCATAAGCTCTAAAACTCACAAAGAGAAACACCAAACAAGAACCAAGAAAAATTATGCAAGGATGCAATGGTTTGAGCTCTCTACGAACGATATGATCAAGCTACTAACTTGAGAGCCCCCCTTGATAGTACGACAATCGATCCTATAACCCGGTCTCCCAACTACCACCATGAGACCGGTAAAATAGAAAATCTATCAAGGGCAAACCTTTGCTTTCCACAAAGTCCACTTGAGCTAGAGATGACGATATTGACTTCCTCAAGTTGGACCACCTTTCTTGATTAAGTTGGCTCGATGAAGACACGTTGATTGCTCCCCCATACTCCACTACGGGTGAGCCACTCTTCGGCACATCTTCACAAGTCCATTGTCACCACAATGGATGGCAAGCTTCAAGCACAATCTCTTCATGATGCTTAACTTGAATTTGCACACCGCAACCTTGATGACGATCACCACTTGATGTCATCCTCCATGGGTTATATGATATCTTCCTTTTGATGCACGACCATTGTCGTGGTTTTGTCACGGCAGACGCCCTTGTGAAAGGACTTAGGTGTGGAGCCATCACGACGTAGGTTAGCTCGAAGGGATTGAACGGGACAAAGGACACAAGGTTTACCCAGGTTCGGCCCCTCTCAACGAGGTAAAATCCTACTCCTGCTTTTG
This sequence comes from Thinopyrum elongatum, assembly GCA_011799875.1. NCBI lineage: Eukaryota > Viridiplantae > Streptophyta > Magnoliopsida > Poales > Poaceae > Thinopyrum > Thinopyrum elongatum. The sequence goes on from CM022300.1 coordinate 285,070,644, forward strand.
TTGACTATAGATTGGATATCAATTACAAGGGAGCGGAATCACCTCACCTAGCTCTCGATCAATTGTTTCTTTTTTGTTAACCCGCCGCAGGGTCTCGCCTTTATATACACAGGTCGAGGCCCTGGGCTTACAAGAGTCCAAGCCGGATCACACAACATGACCAACTCGGTTTCTGAGTCACCTTGCCTTACAAAGCAAGTCACCATTATGGCGGCTCACCCTTTCCGGGTCATGATTACACCATCGGGTCTTGGGCCTCCAGCAAGCCCACCTTGTAAGTCGCCGCTAGTCTTCGTGGATCTTCTTGGGCGTTCTTCATGCAGAGTCGCCAACGATGTGACCCGGCGGCAGGTCACACCTCGGGGTTATATCCCCAACATTAGGTCCCAGATTGATTTGAACTTGTTCATATCAATCTTCATTGCTTGAGTTGGCGAATCATCTTTCCAAAGCTTAACCTAAAATAAACCACTGCAACCTGCCATGATGTCACGCGAATTAAATTCGTAAAAAAACCCATGACATCACAACGGATCTTTCGCATTAACTGGTCGTCCGAGAATCGAGGGGCCTGCACTGTTGAGATAATCATGTTGCCTCCTCGATTTCCACGCATGCCATTTCACTGTTTCCTTATAAATAGGGATGGGGGCCCCTCTTTTCACTTTTTACCCCCGCCCTTCTCTCTCCTTCCTCCTCGCGTCGTCCGCCGCCGCCGGAGCTCCGCCGCTGTCGTTCCTCACCACCAACTCCAACCAGGCCGCTGCATCAACCTGACTGTGACCAGAGATCGCGGCGCTCCTCCGCTCTTCAGTCAAGCATCCAGGTAAAGCTCTTTCCTTGACCCAGATCTACATTAGATTGATCCTGTTCATAGGGTTCGTCGGAGTTCGTCGTGTTCGTCCAAATTCATCATAGTTCATCCACCATGCCGCTTAGTTCAATCCAAGAAACGATACTGAAACCTTGCGGTGGTAGTCTTGGTATTTGCCTCAAATCATAGATGCATCCCTTCTTCCTGAGATTCAATCCTCAGCTTACATGTTCTTCCACTGCCATGTTTTTAGATTTAGCAATTATTTTTCATTTTTGATTCACTATAGATCCAAAACCATAGGCAGAAGCCGCGAAACTTGTTTGTCCCATACTTAGGAAAATTTTCATCAATCCCACATCTGTAGATAACTGTCTTGTTACTGTTGTTCAGGCGGCTCAAATAATACCTTTGTAACCCGCCAACTTCCAGCCGGCTTAATCATGAACTTGTAAACTGCCAGCATCCAACCAGCTTAATTTGTCGGTACTTGACCCGCCATATATCAATCAATCTGAGAGTCATGTTATTTCCTCACCGGATCAACATTCAATTTCTGCATGCTCCATAATAATGTTTTAGCTTTACGTTCATAACCTGCCTGCAACCATAAAATTGTCATTATAACCATTCAGGCGGTTGACCATCGTAATACTGATCCGCCGTACTCTTAACTTTCAGTCCACAGCTTTTAACCCGCCAACCATGACTAGGACTCCCACTTCTTGCGACTGGGTCGCCTCCCAAGTCTCCGAACTCTCACTGCAGGAGTATGTAGACATGGGGATTTTACCACCTAAAGAGGCCATACACTGGCGGGCCCCTGGTTCTGAAACAACTCCAGAACCCCAAGAGGGCGAGATCGTGATTTTTGCAGACCACCTCCTCCGCGGCTTTTCCCCGCCCAGGTCAAAGTTTTTCCGCGATGCTCTGAATTTTTACCAACTCAATCCTCAAGATATTGGTCCCAACTCCGTCTCCAACTTGTGCAATTTTCAAGTATTCTGCGAAGTGTACCTTGGAGAGGAGCCCACTGTTGACCTCTTCAGAGAGTATTTTTATCTCAATCGTCAAACCAAGATGACTGATGGACCCAGCCTGGAACTTGGAGGAATTTCTATTCAGCGGCGGATAGACATAGTTTTTCCTGAAGCCAAGATGCCTAGTCACCCTAAGGATTGGAATTTCACTTGGTTCTATTGCAGAGACACTTCTCCGGCCGATGAAAATCATTTACCGGGTTATCGCCCCTTCTGGCTCAACACCCACAGCAAACTTCCAGACCGGTTAACCGCCGCAGAGCGCATTAAATATGCTGCCACCTTCTAAAAAATAAGGGCATTGGTAGCCAACGGCTTAACTGTAGTGAATCTAACCCGCTGCTGGGTTGCTTGGAGGATAATACCTTTGAGCCGGCGCAGCGGCTTAATGTGTGAATACACTGGAGATACCAAAGATCCGCAACGTTTTAATCAGACATCCTTGAGTGATAAGGATGTCAACGATGTAGTCAAATCACTGCTCGGGGAGCCCATGGACAACTGCCGCAAAGTGGGACTGAACCCTTTCTGCAAACTCAATCCACCTCCGGCTGTAAGTATTTTATACCACCTTTCCTTTTGCTTGTTTACTTCTTGTATAGCATATTCCTTACTTTTCCTATCTACGTGTAAACATGCCAACTCTCCTTTTTGGAAGAAAAAACTGCCTGCTGCTGCCCCAACCAAGAAGCCCAAGACTAAAACTCGAGGTCCAGGTCGTCCCAAGAAACCATCCGCTGAAGAGCTGCTCAAGCTTGATGACGAGTCAGAGGTAGAAATTGACTCCCTTGGTCGTCTTTTTATGCAACTTATTGACGCTGACTCTTCTCAGGACGACGCGGAAACAAGTCAAGCTGATGCAGCAGAGGTAATTCCTGTCTCCTCCGACTCAGAAGCCTTGGCAAGACAGAAAACTCGGCGGGTCATCCGGAAGGTGAAATTTTCTCATCCTCTTGCTTACTTGGATCCCAACTTTCTTTTGAAGAAATAGCAACACGAAGCAAGGCGCCTGACCCAGAGCAGCGGTTCTCACGACCTTATCTCTGGCTTACCGAATACGCCTGTTCCTCGCAAGCGTCAACATGAGGTGCCATATGATCCAGACTCTCTCTATCCATTAGCCGGCTTCATACGTCAGCCTTTTAATCCTTATAACTCAAATTATCAGAAGACACCTCCGTCGTCTGGCGACTCTACCGGAACCCAGATGCCGGTCTTCAAAGTTGCTCAAGGGTAAGTATTTCTATTTGTTTATCAATGACTTGTAATGATATACTCATATACTTTGTATCTGTATTGCAGAGGTGTTGCCAAAGCAAGCAAGAAACAAAAGCTGGGCGGGTCTTCGAAAGATCACAAAACCGCTTACCCGGAGAAACAAACAGTAGAAATTTTCGAGACCCTCAGTCATGACCTTGAAGAGCCTGCTAACGACCCGCCACCATCAATTGACGCCACCATCCCTAAATAGATGGATACTGAACTTAACCCGTCGGCAAGCCATGACCCGCCGAGCCCTAAGCCGCCGACTCCGAATCCAGCTAAAGAGATCCCCCTTGAGAAGGACTCTAATGACGTGACCATCACTGGGACGGCTTACACTGCGCCAGGGGCTTCCACTGTGCTAGCCAAGCATGGCACCAAGGAAGAATCTCCTTCCTTGGACAAAGGCAAGGCGAAGCTGGATCTGGAAACTTATGCTGCCCTCAGCGCAAGTGATATCCACGCCGGTTATCTGAACCGTCTTCATACTAGCCGTGATCTGGAAGCCAGCTTGGTGAACCTTATGAAGGAACGCTATGAGGTACGTTGCTAACCCCTTTCCATATGCATTTATATAGGCGCCAAGTCTAGAGTATAGGAAAAATATTGAGTATGATGTAGACTTGAAAAAAATGTCCAAACTGTAGCCTCTCAGGGCCGGCTTATCTTATCAAGATGAGTTGGGTCTTCAAATATCAATCTTGAATGAACCTTGTACAACTTTCCAACCATTTAACTTATAATAACAAGATGACAATACTGATAAGTAGCTCTAAGATCAAATACGTAGCCCCCAAGGGCCAGCTTAACTTAATAAGATGAGCCGGGACTTATAGTCATTTCAGAAATCCAAAAATTGTAGCCCCCAAGGGCCGGCTTAAACTGACAAGTTGAGCTGGGTCACAAATTTTTTGAAACGACCTACATTAGCCCCCAAGTGCCAAGTGTATTGCTTGTAATATGCTTGGAACTTAATTAACCATATCTCACCAATCCTGCTCTTTGCATAATCATTTCCTTGTTTATCCAGGCCGAATTGAACATGAAGGAATCGCAAGTTAGCGATTTAAGAAAAAACTTAAAGCTGCAGCAGACCGAAACCTCCAAGGCCAAGTCAGATCTGAAGGCCTCATTGGAAGAAATTGAAAAGCTTAAAGCAGGTTTTGTTACGGAGAGAGCCGCCTGGGAAACTGACAAGGCTGCTCTAGCCAAAAAGGCCGAAGACGCAGAAGCTGCTCTTAAGCCGGTAACTAAAGAGCTATCCGGCTTAAAACAACACATTATTCAAATGACAACCGCCATCTTCGGTAAGTATAACATGCATCCAAATCTGGTAACCCGTCTGGTTTCTCATATATATATGCAGCGCTAAGGCGACTCTTATATAACCTCTTAAAAGGCCCCAGGAGTGCCAACCTTGGTTAAGACATGCTATTGAAGCTGAAGGCCATTTATTCTTTAACAAAGCAGTTATGCAGTGGCACTCTCTGCAGTCTTGTGGCCTTAGGAGGTAACAGAAAGCCGCCAAGTCAAATCAAGACTGTTCTAGATCATCTCTCCACGGTCCCGAGCCAGATTGAAGAACAAAGATTATCCTCTGCCCGAGCCGGAGCCATCATTGCTCTAGGCCGGGCCAAAGCATGGCAATCTGAGTTTGACCCGAAGGAAATAGCCACCGACTGTCTTGAATTCAAGGATGATCAGTCACCCTTTGAAGAGGACTTCAATCACTGCGTCCGGGAGATGCGGTCCGTGGCCTATAAGCTTATCGAAGAGCTAAACTTAAACAAATATACAACGACTTACAACGGCAATAATCAGAAGATTAAGCCGCTAGCTCATGATGTTGTCAATCTCATTCCTCCTCGGCGTAAGCATATCTTCGCCCCTGACGTTGATCATTCTATTATACTCAATGATGAGGCCACTTTCGAAGCTTTAACTGGCATCGACTGGACAACGACTGATCTTTAGATGATCGACGAGGAAGAACCGGCGCAGTATGATCCACAATCCTCAAGACGGCCGGAAGAAAGCTAATCATGGTGATGATGATCCACGCAGCTCTCAGGTCGGCTTACATGAGTGCAGCTCTAAAAACATTTGAAGTTAAAAACTTTTGTGGGCTCAAAGCAAAGCCTTGTAATAGGATAGTTGAAAACAATGATCTGCCATGTCATGCCTTCGTGCATGTTAATCTTTGTCTTTTGAGCCGCCAGTTTAATCTTTATGACCCGCCTGATGCGATCATACATATGAGCCATACCAATACTCTTATTTCCATTTAAAGTTTTGCATGTCCTGCACAAAGTTTAAACAACATATGCCCTGGCGGCTTAAGGTCAAAAGCCAGGGCGGGTGACAACCCAAACATATATAGCCTTATACGATTATTGAAAAGACTAGAATCAAGGCCATTCAAGCCGAATTATACTTGCGACTTAAAGTCCAAAGCCAGCGCGGGTGACAACCCAAAAGATTGTAGTCTCATAACTACGGTTGTTGCAATTAAAACATACTGGCGACTTAAAGTCCAAAGCCAGGGCGGGTGACAACCCAAATATACTCAGACATGAGCAACATAACCCGGAGCCTCATGACCGGGGTAGTCAAAATATGCATAGCAGCAAAATTCAAGAGCACAAAAATATCTGAAGGACCAAAAAACAGAGACTGTGTAAATCTCAAAAAGTTAAGCAGGCTTTTCAAAGGCACAGCTTAAAAAGTTGGCACACAGGCCTCATATTTGCTTTCAAGGCCGCAAAAGCCGTGGTTCATCCTGGCTCACTATAAGCCGGCTCTCTCATGACACAAAACCGTCGTTTTAACCTTGGCAAATTCAGGGTCTTTAAGAAGATTGACTTGCCAAGAGTTCGGCGGGTCACATAGCGGAGTAGCAAGGTGCAAACAGGCAGGATGAAACCATAATTTGGCATCTCAGGCCGGGCCAAAAGGGTATGGAAGCTAAACCCGGTGGGTTGGAAGCCCCCAGGTGACCTTATGATCAGTTAATAAAGACTTAGATACTCAGAAATGAAATGACAAAGGCCCCGAATTTTTCAAGGGTGTCGACTTTATTATATTAATCATAAAAAGATATATACACATCAACCAAATTATGTACAAAGACAAGAGCCAGTGGCTCAAGTATAGTAAGGCCGGAGATGAGCAATGTTCCACGGCCTGTTGGTCTTCTGTTCAGAGGTGTGTGACTTCTTGTGCTCACCTAGATCAATGAGATAATATGAGCCATTGTTGAGGTTCTTACTGACCACAAAAGGCCCTTCCCAAGGTGGAGACAGCTTATGCATGTCAGTTTGATCTTGAATCAGCCGGAGCACTAAGTCGCCCTCTTGAAACGCCCGAGTCTTAACTCTGCGGCTATGATAGAGACGCAGGTCTTGCTGGTATATTGCTGAATGAGCCGCCGCAAGGTCACGCTCTTCATCCAAAGCATCAAGTGCGTTCTGTCAAGCCGTCTCGTTATCAGCTTCAACATAAGCCGCCACTCTGGGCGAGTCATGATGGATGTCACTCGGTAGAACCGCCTCTGCACCATAAACCAGGAAGAAAGGTGTATAGCCTGTCGATCTGTTGGGGGTGGTATTGATACTCCAAAGTACTGAAGGTAACTCCTCAACCCAACAACCCAGTGTTCGTTCCAAAGGAACCATAAGCCGGGGCTTGATGCCTCTCAAAATTTCCTGGTTAGCCCTTTCTACTTGACCATTAGACTGTGGATGGGCCACGAAAGAAACATCCAGACGAATATACTCTTTGACAGAACTCCTTCATAGCACTTTTAGAAAAATTAGTGCCATTATCAGTGATGATACTATGAGGGTAACCAAAGTGGAAGATCAACTTTTTTACAAACTGAACTGCAGTCGCTGCATCACATTTACTGACCGGCTCAGCCTCAACCCACTTGGTAAATTTGTCAACCGCCACCAGAAGGTGGGTTTTCTTATCTTGAGACCGCTTAAAAGGTCCAACCATATCAAGCCCCCAGACTGCAAACGGCCAAGTAATTGGAATCATCCTCAACTCTTGAGCCGGCACATGAGCTCGTCGAGAAAATTTCTGACATCCATCACACTTACTGACGAGATCTTCAACATCAGCATGAGCCGTCAACCAATAAAAACCATGACGAAAAGCTTTAGCCACTAAAGATTTAGAGCCGGCATGATGACCACAATCACCTTCATGGATCTCTCTTAAGATCTCACGGCCCTCTTCAGGAGAAACACAATGTTGAAACACGCCTGTCACACTGCATTGGTGTAACTCGCCGTTGACAATAGTCATGGACTTAGACCTCCTGGTTATTTGTCTTGCCAAAGTTTCATCCTCGGGTAACTCGCCCCGGGTCATATAAGCCAAGTAGGGAAGCGTCCAATCAGGAATAGCATGGAGAGCCGCCACCAACTGTGCCTCCGGGTCAGGGATAGCAAGATCCTCCTCAGATGGCAACTTGACTGAAGGATTATGTAAAACATCAAGGAACACATTAGGAGGCACCGGCTTACGCTGAGACCCAAGCCGGCTTAAGGCATAAGCCGCCTCATTCTTCCTTCGATCAAGGTGATCCACCTGATAACCCTTGAAGTGACCAGCAATATTGTCAACCGCCCGGCCATAAGCCACCATGAGCGGGTCTTTGGAATCCCACGTGCCTGAGACTTGCTGAGCCACAAGGTTTGAGTCGCCTAGACACCTGGCCCGGCTTAAATTCATCTCTTTGGCCATACGAAGGCTGTGGAGTAAAGCCTCATATTCAGCTGCATTGTTAGTACAAGGAAACATTAGCCTTAAACCATAACAAAATTTGTCACCTCGTGGGGAAGTCAAAATAACTCCAGCCCCTGAGCCTTCCAGCTGCCTGGACCCATAAAAAATGAATCGTCCAATATGTGTTATCAGGCTTCTCCTTAGGCATCTGCAATTCTGTCCAGTCATTGATGAAATCGACCAAAGCCTGAGACTTGATGGCTGTTCTTGGCACATATTTCAAACCATGAGGTCCAAGTTCTATTGCCCATTTAGCAATCTGGCCTGTGGCCTCCCTGTTTTGATAATGTCTCCCAAGGGAGCAGAGCTGACCACAGTAATAGGATGACCAAGAAAATAATGCTTCAGCTTGCGACTCGCCATGAACACCCCATATACTGGCTTCTGCCAATGTGGATATCGTTGCTTGGACTCAATCAACACCTCACTGACATAATAAGCCGGCCTCTGGACTGGGTATTCCTTACCTGCCTCCTTGCGCTCAACCACAATCGCCACACTGACAGCCTTACTATTAGCTGCCACATACAGAAGCAAAGGTCCTTTCTCAATGGGAGCCGCAAGGACGGGCAGCTCAGCTAACTGCTTTTTGAGCACCTCGAACACCTTATCAGCATCATCACTCCAGACAAAATGATCTGTCTTCTTCATCATTTGGTAGAAAGGAAGCGCCTTCTCTCCCAGTCGGCTTATGAACCGGCTTAGAGCCGCGACACGACCCGCCAGGCGCTGGACATCATTGACACACGCCAGTTTAGCCAATGAAGTGATAGCTTTGATCTTCTCCGGGTTAGCTTCAATGCCCCTCTTTGAGACTAGAAAACACAATAGCTTGCCTGCAGGCACACCAAAAACACACTTGGCCGGGTTAAGCATCATCTTATAGACCCGGAGATTGTCAAAAGTCTCCCTTTGATCATCCAGGAGAGTCTCCTTCTTTCTGGATTTGACCACAATATCATCCACATAAGCATGCACATTATGCCCAATCTGACTGTGAAAGCAATTCTAAACACAACGTTGATAAGTTGCCTGGGCACTCTTAAGCCCAAAAGGCATAGAAACATAACAGAAGGCTCCAAAAGGGGTAATAAAAGACGTCTTCTCTTGGTCCTTAACTGCCATCTTGATCTGATGATAACCAAAATAAGCATCCAGGAAACATAAACTCTCACAACCCGCCGTGGCATCAATAATCTGGTCGATACGAGGGAGAGCAAATGGATCAGTTGGACAGGCTTTGTTAAGATCTGTGTAGTCAACACACATACACCAGGTGCCATTCTTCTTGAGTACCAGCACCGGGTTAGCCAACCACTCAGGGTGAAAAACCTCCACGATAAACCCAGCTGCTAAGAGCCGGGCTACCTCCTCTCCAATAGCCTTACGGCATTCCTCATTGAAACGACGAAGAAATTGCTTGACCGGCTTGAACTTAGGATCCACATTAAGAGTGTGCTCAGCGAATTCTCTCGGTACACCCGGCATGTCAGAAGGTTTCCATGCAAAGATGTCCCGATTCTCACGGATGAACTCGATGAGCGCGCTTTCCTATTTAGGATCCATATTGGCCCCCCACTGTGAACTGCTGAGATGAGTCGCCAGGAACAAAATCAATCTGCTTAGTATCATCAACCGACTTAAATTTCAACAAAGGGTCTTGCTCAGTAGTGGGCTTCTTCAAAGGGGTCATATCAGCCGGGTCAACATTGTCTTTATAAAACTTAAGCTCCTCCGTGGCGCAGGCCGACTCAGCATAAGCCGCACCTCCTTCCTTGCATTCTAGGGCAATTTTTTGATCACCATGGACCATAATGGTACCCTTACGCCCTGGCATCTTAAGCTGTAAATAAACATAACAAGGCCGGGCCATAAATTTGGCAGAAGCCGGCCGTCCAAACAGGGCATGATAAGGACTCTTGATCTTGACCACTTCGAACCATAATGTCTCTGTTCTGTAGTCATAGTCATTGCCAAAAGCCACCTCCAAAGCAATCTTACCGACCGGATACACCGACTTACCCGGTACCATGCCATGAAAAACTGTAGAAGACGGCTTAAGCTCCTTATCAGTTAAGTTCATCCAGTGAAAGGTGTAATAGTAAAGGATATTGATACTGCTACCACCGTCCATGAGCACTTTAGTGAATTTATAACCCCCGACCTGAGGGGCTACCACCAATGCCAGCTGACCCAGATTATCAACCCGGGGTGGGTGATCCTCTCGACTCCATGTGATTGGATACTCTGACCACCGCAAATACTGAGGCACGCCGGCTCAACAGCACTGACCGCGCGTTTATGAACCTTCTGATCTCGCTTACAGAGACTTGTGGTGAAAACATGATACTGGCCACTGTTGAGCTGCTTTGGATTACTCTGGTATCCTGATTGATGCTGCTGGTTACCCTGACCAGGCTGTTGGTTATAACCACCCTGGTTGCCCTGTCCTTGATACCCAGAACTTGAGCCGCCACCACCAAAGTCGGGCCCCTGTGAGCCGGATCCTGACCCGCCAGGCGGGCCATTATTGTTGCCATGATTCTAATTGAAGTTGGAATTCCTGTACTCCCGCATGATGAAACAGTCCTTCCAAGCATGAGTCGCCGGTTTATTGGGCAGGCTGTGTTTTGGGCAAGGCTCATTCATCATCGCCTCAATATTAAAGTTCTTCCCTCCAAAGGCCTGCTTACCATTGCCATTACGGTGCTGGTTTTTATATCCAGTGTTGGTGTAGCTACAAGATCTGACCCGCCATCGGGCTGTCTACGTTTACCACTGTTACCCTAGTTGTTACCATTATGCCCTGTCACGTTCTGCTGTTGACCCTTACCATTGCCACCCTTCTTTCCCTTGTTGGATTTTTCATCATCAGATCCAGGATCTTTGGTGGTGTCAGAGTCGACATACTTAATGAGAGCCGCCATGAGCTCTCCCATGTCATTACAATGACGCTTAAGCCGCCCTAGCTTCTGCTTAAGGGGGGTAAAATGACAGTTCTTCTCCAAGACTAGAACCGCCTGACCCGCCGCAATACTATGTGACGAGTGCATAATAGCTGAGACCCGCCCGGACCCAATGATGAGCCGACTCATCCTCACGCTGTACATAGTTATCAAGATCAATAATTGTCAAGGGCTGCTTGCATGTTCCCTTAAAATTCTAGATGAATCGTGCTTTCAACTCTGCCCATGAATTGATGGAGTTGGCGGGTAATCCTTTTAACCAGGTCCGAGCCGGCCCGTCCAACATCATAGTAAAGTACTTAGCACACACAACATCATTGACATTTACCATCTCCATGGCTAACTCATAACTCCCAATCCAGGCCTCAGGGGGGAGATCAGCTGTATAGTTAGCCACCTTGCGAGGACCCTTAAAATCCTTAGGCAATCGTTCATTACGTAAGGATGGTACTAAACAAGGCACTCCAACAGATCATACCAGCTCCTACTGACGTCGAAGGAGTCACTGGAGGCTACTGATAAGCCCCCAGCTGAGCCGCCGTTGCGGCCTCCGCCTCTCGGCGTGCTCTGGCATCATCCACAATCGCCTAAGCATGAGTAAGGGGGGGGGGGTTATTCCCACGGGGCGGGTCATCTTGATTTGGCCCACATCGTCGCTCGCTACTAGAAACCGCCGGTGACTCAATGCGCCGGCTGTAACTACGGCTTGTGAGGGGAGTCAAATGCACCGTCTCACGGCTATGTGTATATTTCTCCAGCTGTGCAATCGTTGTTTACAAAAGCTCAATTGCGTTTCACGCCTTAGCTGCAAAAGGCGTCTCATCTGTTATAGGGATTGCATTGAGCCGAGTGGCCACTGCTATCATGTTATCCACCGGGTTGGAATAATGACCAGACGGTGTCGAAAAACGCCGGGGCGGGGTTCGATCCCTATGGGGTGGGTTTGGCAATCAGGGCTGAGCCGCCGCTGCGCTCCCTGGGATTTCAGCCGCTCGGGCTGTGCCTGGCGGGTTACTTGGCCCCACACCAGGCGTGTTAAAAAGATTCCGTGCCTCATACTGTGCAGGCAAACGGGTTTGATACCTCCTTCGAAGAACCGCATTAGAGGCGTTTTGATCCAAGATTAAGCGAAAAGCCTCTGCCATGATACGCTGTGACTCGTCATCCATCTTGGCTCGTTCCTCTGCCATCCTGATGTTCTCTGCATTAAAATCCTCTTGGGCCTTGGCCACCTCATCCCGCACCTTTGCAATCTCTGCATTATGCTGTGCTTGATTTGCCGCAGTAACCTCTGTGGCTAACAGAGTCATCAAAGTGCCCAAGAGCTCAGATAAAACTTGAGCCGGCGGCTGAATTGAGCCGCTCGCCCCAGCTGTCGCAGCAGCAGTTGAACCGGATGTCATAGCAGCAGCCGTTGATGAGTTTACCATTGGTTGCATACCAGCCATAAAAATAGCGGCCCTCCTCGGCGGCTCATAAGGGTCCGAAATACTGTCACCATCGGAATAGCCCCCAAGCCCGCCATCCTAAAGCTGATAGATTGACCCGGCTTCTCTGGTCAAGGACTCACCACCTGAATAGATGGCCGTCTCTCCACCGGATGCAGAACCTTCCTCAAGATCCGCCGCATGAACAAAGCCAATGAAAACGTGCTTCTGGCCGGGTTGAACCCCGGCGGGTCGCTCGCGCTGAGTCGTCTCGACGATGTCGGTGCAGGTGTCCGGCTCAGGCTCTGACCCGCCGATCTTGCCGATGAAGACGTGGATTCCGCCAAAGGGGACCCGGTACCCATACTCAATTGAGTCGGCCTCAGGGCCCCAGCTAGCATCGTCGATGTAGAGCTTGCCGCGATGACTCTTAGTCATCCGGCCCACGGCGTATCCCTCGATCCCTGAGAAGCTGCCCTTCAAGAACTCAAAACCACCATGCTCTGGCCGCACGGTGGTCGCCAACTGTCGTGGTTTTGTCACGGCAGATGCCCTTGTGAAAGGACTTAGGTGTGGAGCCATCGCGACGTAGGTTAGCTCAAAGGGGTTGAACGGGACAAAGGACACAAGGTTTACCCAGGTTCGCCCCTCTCAACGAGGTAAAAGCCTACTCCTGCTTTTGCTGACTATAGCTTGGATATCGATTACAAGGGAGCGGAATTACCTCACCTAGCTCTCGATCAATTGTTTCTTTTTTGTTAACCCGCCGCAGGGTCTCGCCTTTATATACACAGGTCGAGGCCCTGGGCTTACAAGAGTCTAAGCAGGATCACACAACGTGACAAACTCGGTTTCTAAGTCACCTTGCCTTACAAAGCAAGTCACCATTATGGCGGCTCACCCTTTCCGGGTCATGATTACACCATCGGGTCTTGGGCCTCCAGCAAGCCCACCTTGTAAGCCACCGCTAGTCTTCGTGGACCTTCTTGGGCCTTCTTCATGCAGAGTCGCCAACGATGTGACCCGGCGGCGGGTCACACCTCGGGGTTATATCCCCAACAACCATGGAAACATACCTAACCCCACAAACAACTCTCATATAGACCATGTGATGCAGAGCATCCTACGGTCATCCCCATGGACAATTCATCATCACCACAAGCACAAAGAGGACCAATGACAAGAGCATGCGCTCGTGCCATCGAAATCGAGGTTAACTCTTTCCTCTTCGAGTTTCATTCGGATTCACGTGTGAATTGGGTTCTACCTCAAATGGAGATGTTATGCACTCTTAGGTACCAAGAAGAAGACCGTGAAGAAGCAAGGACGGAGATACAAGCAACTATGGAAGAGGAAGGGAAAGAAGGGCATGAAGACGTGGAGGCTCTGGACACCCTGGGTGCCCGGACCCCTCTGCCCCCGGATGCCCGGCCTCCGGCTGGGAGCTGGCCCTGGACGCCTCGGATGCCCGGCCAGGAGACCCCCGGGTGCCCAGCCCCCCAGCCTGGGAGCTGCCCCACCGCCCCGAGTGCCCGGGCCGCTACCCCCGGGTGCTCAGCTTTCCCCCGCCTGGGCGCTCGAGATGCCCACCCCGGGTGCCCGGGCCGCCAACCCTGGGTGCCCGGCCCCGCCAGCTGCTAAGGGCGCTGGCCCTCTGACCCGTCCGGGTGCCCGGGCCACCAACCCCCGGGTGCCTGGCCCCCTCCTTGGCGCCTGCCTCTGACCGGTCCGGTTGCCCGGACCCCTTTACCCCGGGTGCCCGGACCCCTCCGGGTGTGCCTGCGTGCACTATGGGCATTTGACCCTTGTACCCCCGTTTTCCCCCCATTTCGCCCCTAGCCTATAAGTACTCTTCTCCTAGTTCATTTTTAGGGTTAGCAAAGTATTAGATATACATTGAGAGAGCTTTGCTCATCTTCCCTCCTCTTGGAGATCAAGGCCCCATCTTGGGAAGAATCCTAGTGGATTATCAAGGACTCCTCTTGGAGAAGACATCACCAAGACCTCATCTCCTTTGGAGTGGGAAGAACTTTACCCAAGTGCTATTTTCCTTGAATTGTTCTTGTATGCTTGTGGATCTCATGTATGCTACTCTAGTGGATGTGTGATTTGAGTTTGTTTGAGTGATTTCCCCCTTGTGATCTTGTGTGTTCATCCCTTTTCCCCCCTCCAAGTGTGAAAAGATCCTCTCTAGGGTTTCACCCTACAACATCTTGGTATCATGAGCAAGGTTGATTCACATCTTGGAGTCCCTACCCCCCCATTTGCTAGCTTGATTTTGTTGTTTTTCGTCCTAATTCGAAAATCCCCACAAAAATAGCCCCCAAATTTTTTCTTGCAATTTGTTAGATCTTGTGAGATTCTGTTGTTTTGGTCCATGGATTGTTGTTTGGCAAGTGGATCTAGCCCCTCCCCAACAATCCCCACCCTTCCCACCACGAAATCCACAAAAATCTTGAATTTCCCATAATTTTCGCCCAATTTCGGCCACCACCGGGTGCCCGCACCCCGAACCCCCGGGTGCCCGCACCCCCGGAAAATTTCGCCCACCATCCCTGACCACCCCGGGCACCCGCACCCCCAAACCCTGGGTGCCCGCACCCCCCGGTTTCAGCTCACTTTCAAACACCGTTTCGGCCATATCTTCCACATCCGGAGTCCGATTTTGACGTTCTTTAGCTCATTGAGTAGCTATTGACATCCCCCATCCATATAGATAGGTTCCAACATCATTTGACTCCATAATTTTTTTGGCATTTCGGCATCTTTGCCTAGGCCATACACCATATCATCCGCAAAACCACCATAGCTTTCCACAACCTAACCCATTTTCATCCACATAGCATTTGTGGTTGCTTGAGTGGTGACTTGAGTCTCCTAAGGTGTTTCGGCTACTTAGGGATGGTTGCTTCTTCATCAACAACCACCAGCACTTCCGCGTTGCCAACTCCGGAACCACCATCGCATTCCGCTATCACCATTTGACATTTTTCGTTTGATATTTTGAGTTTGCGGTTTTTCTCTTTCCTAGGGTGTTTCGGCTAACTAGGAACAGTTCGACATCGTCAACACCGCCGCTCAACTTCGCCAAGGGATTCGATATCAGCCACCCGCACCTTTTTGACACCCTAACCGTAAGCAAGAACGGTAACCTCTATATCATCTTGGTATCATGGTATCCCATCATTGTACATTCTTCTTGCCATAGTATTGTTAACCTCGAGCCATTTTGCATCACTTGCCTATCGAGACTAGCCATTTGAGTATTGCCGGCAACATTACTTGTGCACATTAGTGATCCGTACCTTCCATTGCATACATACCATATCATCTTGGTATCATCATATCATCTCTTGTGTCACAAGATTGTTCCCGCATATACACAATTGCTATCTTGGTTTATGCATTTCGCATAAGTGGCCATATAAAAAAAAAGAATAAGCTTTTAAGAAAAAATAGAAAAACAAAAAGCTTGTAAGCAATAGCCATAGCATCGCCACATTGCATATCATACTACCATATTGATCATCTTGGATCATCATGTGCGACACATCGAAACATCATACATATATAGCATACTTGGGATAGAAAGTTGATACATTTTGCATCTCATAGGTTGTGCACAAGTGTCATATCCGCCTATTGAGCAATCGTGCTAGCGTCTCTCTAGAGTTGTTCAACACGAGCATTTTTCGTGGATTCCACATTTTGAGCTCATTCCTTGGTTGCACGACCCCGTTTATCTATCCGTGTGTGTGTTTCCGTGTGCCATTCTTTGCTATTGGTCTACTTGCTTTACTTGCAATTTTGTGAACCTTCTAAACCTTATCGATATCTTGACTAACATTTGCTTGAAATTTTGTGCCACTCATCCTCACCAAGCTCCTCGATAAGCCCTTACTTTTGTAGGTGTGAGAAAACAAACCCGATACCAATTCTACTATTGTAGCATTACATTGAGTGATACTCGATACATCCTCAATCTTCAAAAAAGGTAACTTCGGTTTTGTTCTCTCATTTCCTACTCACTTTTGCTCGAGACTTGTGATGGATAGGCAATGCACGTCATCTTCGGTCTTCGACCGCATCGAGCGACTCGCCATCGACATACGACACTCCGAAGCAAGGAAAAGGGACTACATCAACAACAAGTTGGACGCACACATGCTTCAAGTATGAGACATGGTGGCCAACTACAAGTCTTCTTCCCCTTCATCATCTTCAAGGCGGCGACGCTCAAGATGGAAATCTTCGAAGCGTTCACCCGAGGCAAGCGCACTTCGACCACGTCCTCATCTTCGAGATGATGAGCACCATCACATAGAAGGTCAAGCGCAACAATGTGACCATCTACACGATGATGCTCGAGATGCACACATTGATAACTCCCAACAAGCTCTACATCAAGCTACGGCCAAGCTTCATGAGCACAAGAGAAGACCGCAAGACGAGCACCACCAAGAGGAAGCTACGATGACCACCACCACTTCGGCATCTTCGCCAAGTGTTATCAAGGCATCTTCGCCTTTGGACATAAGGCATCTTCGCCTACTTCCCACAAGCACGCCAACATCGATATCGGCAAGTCCAAGGCAACCACCTACAAGCGAGGGCGACACTTCCATCTTCGGAAGCCCCTCAAGGAGGATGGCCGAGCATGGGAAATTCCCTTCGATCATGGAGACGACCTACGAGGTGCCACATCATATGGGCCTCATACAAGACGGTCAAGCAAGGGCCATCCCCTTCGACCACGGCGACGAACACAAACCTCTTCAACAACATGAAGACGGCGCCCCATTGGGACTCTTACTCCGAGTCAACCTACGACACCGCACATGAGACTTTATCTTTGGTCTCGGAGGAGAGTGATGATGTGCCATCTTCGGCCTTCATCCAGGATGACGACTACGACATGATTGAGCATGGAATTTTCCCTTCGACCGAGGGGGCGTATGGTGATGAGTTGAGTGACTTATGCCACCATATTGAGAGTGAGAGTGACTTCACCACTAGCCCCATATATGACGAGTTGCCCCACTTCCCATGTGAGGAGAGCCACCACCACCACCACTTGAGTGATTTGAGTGACTCCACCATATGTGACATTGAGTGCACCTACCTTGAGGGAGTGAGTGAGCCACCACCACATAGAGTGAGTGAGGTAGTTGGTAGGGCATGTGTGGCCATTCCGATTTCTAACAACTTACCCTCTACCTCTATTGTGTCTTCTCATTTGGTGCTAGGTCCCATATATGATGACGCGCTGATCCTCGACGACTTTGTCCTTCCTTTGGACAAGACGATGGCCATGGTGGACTATGATGCACCCCCCACATGGTTCCATCACGATGATGATGTTGACCATGATTTGGTCTTTGACACCTCACCTACAACTCATGAGTGGAATGAAAAAGGTAACATAGGTGATGGTGATGCTCTAGTCCCACTAGTGGACATTCTTGACATTGATTGCTTGCATGATGTTGATCCATCTATTACCATGCTTCATGCTAGTGTGATTTCCCCATGCGATGTTTTGTACATTTATGATGAGTTTGATGATTTCCATGTGGAGCCTATTAGTTGTGATGCCATGTTACATAGGATTTCTTGTGATAATTCTCTTGGTCACATCATGTTTGACAATCCGCTTGACTTGTCATATGCTATGCATGAGATCAATCATATGTCTCATTTGCAATCTAATCGTAGTGACTATGCATATGCCATTAAAATAAACCCAATTTGCACATATGGCATAGATGACAAGCCCATGGTTATTGGCACTTGCTTTTCTTGTGATGATATTGATATGCTTCCTATGCATCATTTATCTCATATGCCATGCCATGACCACCAAGCTTCGGACATGCATTGTTTGCCATGTTGTCACTTTTCCCTATATTATGATTCCGATATTGCTCATGAGGAGACTCCCATAGTTTCCTCATACCCATTAGAGGATTTTGCTACATCCTATGAATTGCATGATCCCAATAATTATGTGCACAATATGCTCCCCATGAATTAACATGATATTGTTGTGCCATATACTATCACGCTAAATTTGTGTCCCCATCGTGTTATACATAACAATTATTCTTTCATGATGGATGAGATGTTCTTATACCATGCATCAAATTTCTTTGAGCGATGCTTATCTTGTGCTAACTCACACGTGCACATACACATCATGATGGATGATGTGTACATTTACCACACACACAATTTCTTTCGTTTGTGTATTTTTTGTGTAGGTACCGTTGCATACTTGTCAACCTCACAATCCCATGAGTTGACAAAACGAGCTCTAGAGAGCAATGATGACTTGGGATACCGTGGATTCTCATTCCCACCACTCCCTCCGCACAACGACTTCGCGCATTTCTTCTACATGGCCCTCACATGGTTATGGGTTATTGTCCATTACATATTCTATGCCCATCTTGCCATGTTCACTTTGCATGACATGCTTATTCCTATGCCTTTACCATGCATTTGTGACCCATGCTTTGCATTACACATGATGATTGATTCTACTACTTGTATGTGTATTTGCAAGCTTGGTGGAGATATTGCTTGTTCTTGCCATGTTTCCTTTGTGATCCATTCCTATGATGATACATTGATCTTGCTTTGTAATCGTGCTTGTGATATGTCATGTGCATTGCCTATGCCTATTTTTTGCTCACATGACATGATTGCCATGATTTCCTGTAGTATGTTGCATCTTCGCACTACTAGCTTACACGACTTGATTACTATGATTGCTTGCCTTGTCGCATCACCGATGATTCATACTTGTTCATTTCATGCGGTTGATAGCCACTATTGCCATGCTTTGCACATGATTGCTATTGCTTCTTGTCACATATCTCCATATGTTGCCTCTCTCATGCTAGATGATTTACCATGTATTGAGTGCAACAATGCCTTTGTTCTTGATAATGAGTTTGCCCCCATAGCATTCTCACATATATTTGGAGATTTTGACATATTCCTTGTGAAGCATGCTTGTCTTACCTCTTTGCACCATATACCTAGTGCCATGAATATTTCCATTGTTGCATCATATTATTCATGCACTTGCACTTCTAATGGTAATGTGCAAGAGAAGAGAACCATCATCATGGATGATGTGTTTATCTACCATGCACATACGTTGTTTGCTTTCTCTTGCGCATGTGTAGGAAAATTGGACTTCGTGTCAACTTCCACGTCACGTGAGTTGACAATCCGAGCTCTTGAGAGCGAACCACCTTCTACCACGACGATTCTACATCGCACTTGCTTGTGTTTCGACATTGTGAAGGATGCACAAGGACATGCTTTCAAGGTGATATCCTTCTCTTTTGAGAACCCCAAAACCATGAGCATGAATATTGTGGATCCTACTTCATGTGTTGCTTGCACCTTGACATATTGCACACATGTTAGAGATCTTGCTTCAACTTGTCATTACCACACTGCCATGCCTCATGACATATATACCTTGTGTGTTGCATCCAACTTGTTGAGTTCTTGCTCCTATCATATGATTTGTTGCAATAATGTCATTTCTTCACATATGCCATGTCCCATTGATTGCTACATGCTTGCCTTGATTGCCTCAAACATGATGAACAATTGCTCTTTCTATTGTGTTGAGTGCCACACTATATTCACTACACCCCATGCACGTTATGCTTGGATTGTCTTGCACTTGACCCATGTGTTTAGACACTTCATTTTTGTTGTTGTCGTGAATGCTTCATATGCACACCATAGACCATTTGTTGAGCGCCTTATGCATGCTTGCTATGAGCTTGAGGTAGATGCTTATTCTCTTGTCACACATATTTGCATCACTACCTCACATTTACATGCTTGTTTCCATGATGTCCTTGATTTTGCTCAACTTATGTGCTTACATGACATGTCACAATCCCTTGTCACACCATATGCTATGCTTGATGACGACACTTGTTTGATGAATCACCTCTTGAATGCTTGGTTTTGCACTAACGCTAACCACATTTGTTTTTCCAAGTGTTTGTTGTACTTGCTCCTTTTGAAGGAATCACTAGACTGTGCGACATTGGAGAGTGCCCATTTTGAGCTTGAAGATGATGAGTACTTGGTGATGGTCCACCTCTACATGGCGAAGCCATCTCTTCCACATGGTGATTTGGTTTTCGATCCGAGGTCAAATCTTTCCCGGGGGGGGGGGGGGGGGGGAGATGATGCGGAGCATCCTACGGTCGTCCCCATGGACATTTCAGCATCACCACAAGCACAAAGAGGACCAATGACAAGGGCACGCGCTCGTGCCATCGAAACCAAGGTTAACTCTTTCCTCTTCGAGTTTTGTTCGGATTCACATGTGAATTGGGTTCTACCTCAAATGGAGATGTTATGCACTCTTAGGTACCAAGAAGAAGACCGTGAAGAAGCAAGGACGGAGATACAAGCAAGTATGGAAGAGGAAGGGAAAGAAGGGCATGAAGACGTGGAGGCTCTGGACACCCCGGGTGCCCGGGCCCCTCTGCCCCCGGGTGCCCGGCCTCCGGCTGGGAGCTGGCCCTGGATGCCCTGAGTGCCCGGCCAGGAGACCCCTGGCTGCCCGGCTTTCCCCCGCCTGGGCGCTGGAGATGCCCACCCCGGGTGCCCGGGCCACCACCCCCGGGTGCCCGGCCCCGCCAGCTGCTAAGGGCGCTGGCCCTCTGACCCGTTCGGGTGCCCGGGCCACCAACCCCCGGGTGCCCGGACCCCTTTACCCGGGTGCCCGAACCCCTCCGGGTGTGCCTGCGTGCACTATGGGCATTTGACCCTTGTACCCCCGTTTTCCCCCATTTCATCCCTAGCCTATAAGTACTCTTCTCCTAGTTCATTTTTAGGGTTAGCAAAGTATTAGATAGACATTGAGAGAGCTTTGCTCATCTTCCCTCCTCTGGGAGATCAAGGCCCCATCTTGGGAAGAATCCTAGTGGATTATCAAGGCCTCCTCTTGGAGAAGATCATCACCAAGACCTCACCTCCTTTGGAGTGGCAAGAACTTTACCCAAGTGC
This sequence comes from Thinopyrum elongatum, assembly GCA_011799875.1. Taxonomy (NCBI): domain Eukaryota; kingdom Viridiplantae; phylum Streptophyta; class Magnoliopsida; order Poales; family Poaceae; genus Thinopyrum; species Thinopyrum elongatum. The sequence goes on from CM022300.1 coordinate 285,091,999, forward strand.
TATTTTCCTTGAATTGTTCTTGTATGCTTGTGGATCTCATGTATGCTACTCTAGTGGATGTGTGATTTGGGTTTGTTTGAGTGATTTCCCCCTTGTGATCTTGTGTGTTCATCCCTTTTCCCCCTCCAAGTGTGATAAGATCCTCTCTAGGGTTTCACCCTACAACACCATGGGTTAGTACACAAAGCGTAATGGACAATGCTTACCATACCATGGGATCACTTGATCCCTCTCGGTACATCTTGTACGCTTTGTGTGTTGATCAACTTGATTCACTCCTTGGCTTAGTCTTGATCAACCTTGTCTCATGTCTTCTCTCTGACCAAACTTTGGATAATTCCTTGAATAGCACCTTGGTCAACTCATAAACTCCTTGAAACCAACACATGGACTTCAAGAAATTCCTCTGAACAAATCCTTCAAATATAACTCAAGGCAACCATTAGTCCATAGAGTTGTCATCAATTACCAAAACCAAATATGGCGGGCACTGTATGTTCTTTCAGTAAGTTTACCATCACCATGACTCCATGACATATACCACCTCATCAAAACATAAAAGCCCTACCTACCAGAAAATATACATCATCATCGTCGTCATCATCATTATCATGCATGCCACCACCACCAGACCTCTGCACTAGTACTAGTGCTTGCACAAGGAGAGTGCCCTATGCCGTGCTTCCATCCCAACAAAGCCAACACATTGTGACTTGTTGTCCAGGAGGTGACTAAGAGCCACCATGTAACAACCTGAGACTGATGCTCCAGTTGCCTTTCATGTTTTTCGTGATAGCCGCGTTAATTATTTGTTTGTTGCATTTATCATCGCATCATTCACATTGCATCGGCACTCCACTGCCGTCATTTTACAAAACTTGCATCCATTTGTAGTTGCTGGTTCTCCCCGTTCTCATCGTTGACCGTTTTGAGACCATCCACACCTCCACGCGTCCGCTGCATCACTCAAGTAATTATTTTGTAAGTGGGAATAAAGTGTTCTCGGAATGGATTGAAAGTTGACGCGCAGTCTTGTTATATTGTAGGTAGACTGCCAGCCAAATTTTGTCGCATTCGGAGGTCGTTTGATACCCCAACGGATAAACTGTAGCGGCATGATAGCCGGTTAAATTGTGAATGTTTCCCTAAATAAAATTGTTGCCAGGCTGCTCTTCTTTCCTCTCTTCTCAGTCCACATCCCCCTACACAGCCCACCTACACTACCCCCTCGATCGGATCCGTCCGATCGAGATTGAACGGCCCAACTCTGTCGTGGTATCACACAGCCACCTATGGGGCCATGGCCCCTTGTGGTTCGGCAAGGGGGAAGAGCGCATTGCACAAAGAGCGGAAAGCATAGAGCAGCACGACAACGATGACACATGCAGTTTTACCCAGGTTCGGGCTGCCGCAAGGCATAAAACCCCACTCCTGCTTTGTTGGATTGACGAAAGGACCGTGGTGGAGACGTAACGCTCTAGCCCGGCAAGGTCGCCTCGGGGCGGGAGCAACTACACGTGTATGAGCGTACAAGGGTCCGAATCCTTTCTAAGGTAGCCATGTTCATCCTTTTATAGGTCAAGGGGTCACCACAATGGCAAAACAGTCATTATGCATTGATTAGATAGCCACAGTGCTATCATACCTAACTCTGCAGACAGGACAGGGTGCATTAAATGCGCCGCTTAGTGTCACATCATGGCGTAGCCCGGGAAGCCTTACCGTGCCATTCAGCCACCTTTTTGCCTGTCCGCGCGACACGTCGCCTGGATGGGTGTCATTTAGGGATGATCTTCCTCAGAAATGGCTTGCCACGTACCAAATAACAGCCACTTAGTCACTTGGGGGCTCGACACTGCACCGATGGGTGACTTGCGTTGCTGTGAGGTGGAGCGGTGGAGCTTTGGCGAGGTAATCTGCCCTTGGCGTCCCCGGCAAGCCTGCCAGGGGAGTCTTGAGGCTTGTCTTGGGGTAACCTCGACCCCGCCAGGCTCGCCTGCCCGGCAAGGGAGGTTTTTCCTTAGTGATATCTTGCTTATTTGGTTGGTCTTGGTCTTCTTGATCCGCCCTTTGATTTCTCAAAGAGCCATCTCTTCTGCTTGGCCTTGTCTTGAATGTCGCAACTTTGCTCTTGAGCCTATTTACAGTCCGAGCAACACACCTGGGGGTTTGTTGCACCGACAGGGGCCACTGGGCCTGGCCTGAATGCGCTGCCAAGCATTGTCGGGGTAGGCCCTGTCTAGTACATAGGCGAGCGGGTTGCGGTAGCTCGTCCTTTGAGATCTTCTTTGCTTCTTCATTAACCTGTGCTGGAGCCAGTTTTTGGTTTTCTCGCACGTCGTGCAAGACATAGTGGGGAGGTTAGTAAGCCACGGTCTGTGGGCTACCCACGCCCCATGTTCACGGGGCGGTAACTGCCAGTCCGCTATCTTCCCTGCTTCTGCCGTTTCCGCCATGTGTGCAACATGCATTGTGCTGGGTTGGTGGTGCACGCGGAGAGCATGGAAACGCGTGCCATGGTAGAAATCCAAACGCCATGGATTGGCGCACGGGGTCGGCCTCGATTCCATGAGCCATTGGTCGCGCGGGAGGGAGCCGAATTGGCGGAGTGGGGCGGTCGCTCCCCCTGAGTAGGGAGCCAACCCCTGGCCTCCTTTTCCTTATAAAAGGGGACGCGGGCGGGGATGCAGGCTCATAGCCATTCCCTTGTTCTTCCTTCTAGTGTCGTTTCTTCATCATGCTGAGGGGAAAAGGACACAGTGGCACCCCAGTAGTGGCGACGAGGGCTTCTGCTCGACAGCGCCTCCCTCCTCCCGCCGAAGATGCAGGGGCGGAGCCCGCTGCGAGAGGAGGTAGGAGGGGGCGAGGTCGCGGCCGTCGTGGTGCTCGGGATCGAGGAGGGCGAGGGGGCGCTCGGGCCGCCCCTCCGCCGGCCGCTCATCCCCCTACGGAGGGCCACGTCGAAGACCAGCCACTGGATTTCATCATCAGGCTGTACTTGCCCCCGCGCGACCGCCTCTGCCTCCCTACTCCGTTTGCGAGGGTGATGGAGCTTGAACAGCCGTGCGCATTGAAGCTGCACATGAGGGGTTGCTGCAATGGCAGTATGCGGGTGGATGTGGACTTCCCCGCTCCTCATGTTATGCTCTTCCGACGCGGCTGGAAGACCTTTGCTCGCGCCCATAGCTTGTCGGAGGGGCACGTCCTCCATTTTAAACTAATGGAGGCCGATCTGCTCTCCGTTAAGGTCTTCGGGTGCTCGGGTGCTCGCTTAGGGTGCTGCGCGGAGAGCTCGACCGACGACAAAAGCTCCTCCTCGAGCGATAGTGACAAGGAGGATAGTGACGGCGATGACGACGGCGCCGACGGGGAGGACGACGGCTCCGACTCCGGCTGAACACCAGCCGCACCATCACCGCCAGGCGGCGGCACCATCATTTGCACCTGCATCTCCTTCCTGGCAAGGTGATTTGCCGGGGAGTTGGATGCAGAGGTGGGGGTGGTGCCCTCGGCTCCTCCAGCAGCCTTCCAGCTGGACCCCGATAGGCTTCCTCTCGGGTTGCAGCTTCGTTCGCCCTGCCGCGTCCTGCTGGCCCTGGTGGCGGTGGCCAGGGGGACCCTTCCACCATTCTCTCCACCATCACCTTCGCCAGCGCCCTCTCGATCTTGTCAGGCTCCTCACCACGGGGCCTGACGGGGTCAGGCCCGGGCTTCTGCCCAGGCGCTCCTTTTGCCTTCTTCACCTCCCACCGTAGTGCCTAGGAGGAGAGGGACAAGAAAGGGATTACGGGGCACTTATCTTTTTTTCAGTCTAAAACATGTAGGCACTTGCCAAACTTTAGTCTAAATTATGTAAACTTCTTTATCCATGTTTGTGCTCTGTAAGATCAGTACTTGCTTATCAGCATATTAATGAAAAAGACAAGTCTTGCCGGGTACTTGTGCATGTATCATATCCATGCAGAGGTGAGGTGCCTCTATACGTTCAAGTAAACAAGTTTCCCTCGGTAAACTATCCTACCGGTACCCTTAGTTCGCTACCGTGGGGCAAGGCTGCCGGGCATAAAACTATAAAAAGGGACCGGCCCCTCGTCGAACCCTCTCCATCAAAGGCAACTGCGACCACCTTGTCCAAAGCAACGTCCGGGACAAAGGATGGGAGCACCTATGTTTCGAAGGTAGCGAGGTTTTCATATGCACAAGTTTTTACCTTACAGAGCAGGTATGGATAAGAAGAAACTTATCTGTTTGGCTTGCCGGGGATCGCTGTGTAGGCTTGTCTTCATTTCTTCTCTTCGGGATCAAGTCCATGGCAAGAACCCTGCAACTTAGTGCAGATGAAAACGGTGCTACATGCGACCTCATCTACATGATCATGCTATGCTCATGATATGCTTATGCATGCATGCAATCTTGTCGCCCCCCCAGCGCTTCGTTTATTCATCTGTTGCTCAGGGTCTGCGCCTGGCTTTGTACAAAGGGTTACATGCAACATAGGCAAGGCTTGTACAAAAGGGTGGCTGCCAGGCAGGGCCCGACAGCCACGCCTTATGGGTAGAACTTATGGGGATGCTCAATATTCCATGAGTTTTGCAACTGAATACCATCTTCGGTCTCCAGACGGACTGCGCCAGGTCTGGTGACTCGTACTACCCGGTAAGGGCCTTCCCACTTCCGCGTCAACTTGTTTGCACCCTTGGCGGACTGAACATGCCTAAGGACAAGGTCGCCTTCCTCAAGGCTCCGGGCATGAACCCTACGGCTGTGATAGCAACGCAGGGCTTGCTGGTAGTGTGCAGCATGCGTAGCAGCCCGGAGACGGTTCTCCTCAAGTAGCACAACGTCGTCATGTCGGTGCTGTTCCTGCGCTACTTCATCATAGGCAAGCACTCGAGGTGATCCGTATATGAGTTCCGTGGGGATAACTGCTTCTGCCCCATAGACTAGGGAGATGGGAGTCTGCCCAGTAGCTCGATTTGGTGTCGTACGGAGGGACCAAAGAACCACCGGCAGCTCGTCGATCCATCGCCTGCCACACTTCTGCAACCTATCAAATGTTCTTGTCTTGAGTCCTCGCAGCACTTTAGCGTTTGCCCTCTTAGCTTGTCCGTTGCTTCTGGGATGGGCAACAGAGGCAAATGAGACTTTGCTTCCGAGGGCATGAACGTATTGCATAAAGGTGCGGCTTGTGAATTGGGTGCCATTGTCAGTGATGATCCTGGCGAGTACTCCGAAACGGCACACCAATCCTTTCAAGAACTTGATAGCTGACTGTGCGGTCACCTTCCTCACGGGCTCCACCTTTGGCCACTTTGTGAACTTGTCGATAGTGACGAACAAGAACTCAAAGCCCCCGGTAGCACGGGGGAAGGGACCCAAGATGTCGAGCCCCTAGACCGAGAAGGGCCATGACAAATGGATCGTCTGGAGAGCTTGAGCAGGCTGATGGATATTCTTGGAGTGGAACTGGCAGGCTTCACATTTGGTGACTAGCTCAATTGCATCTTGGAGGGCCGTGGGCCAGTAAAAACCTTACAGGAAGGCTTTTCCAACCAGGGCCCTTGATCCAATGTGGGAGCCGCATATACCCTTGTGTATCTCTGCCAACAGTTCCTTTCCTTCTTCCCGGCAAATGCACTTCAATTTCACTCCGTTGGGCCTTCTTCTGTATAGCGTGTCGTCAACGAACTGCTACATACTAGCCCTTCGGGCTACTCTTTCAGCTTCTTCTTGCTCTTCGGGAAGTTCTCCTGTTTGGAGGAAATGGACTATGTGCCCCGCCCAAGTTGGAGCCTGAGGCTGGGCAACGAGGACCAGCGGCACCTCCTCATTCGTGGGAGCGCACTCCTCGACCGCAGAGATTGGTAGTTTGGCGGGAGGGTGCAGCTCACCGATCGAAGGGGAGTTGTTCCCGCCAAGCTCTCTGCCGGGGGCTTCGGGAAGCTCTGTCCGAAGAGGCTTCCCGGAGTCCAGTTTCCTCCTCTTCCTAGCCATTGTTGCCGGGGATATGGAGGGTTGAGTCAGATGGAGAACAAAAGCCCCTGGTTCCATAGGGAGTTTTTGCGCAGCGCACTTTGACAGATGATCAGCAATGCTGTTTTCCGCACGCGGTATGTGCTCTGTTTGCAATCCATCAAAGCTCCCCTCCAACTTTCCCACTTCCTTGACGTATGCCTCCATCAATGGGCTTTGATAATCCTTGTTCACTTGCCTCACCACAAGTTGCGAATCTCCATGAATGATCAACTTCTTGATTCCCAGTTCTGTTGCGATCCCGAGCCCGGCAAGGAGTCCTTCATATTCTGCTGTATTGTTGGTAGCCTTCTCCCGGGGGAAATGCGTTTGAACCACGTACTTAAGGTGCTCCCCAGAGGGAGCAACAAGAAGCACGCCAACTCCTACACCTTGTAGGGAGAAGGCACCATCAAAGTACATGATCCATTCCTGGGGCGCTTCCTTGCCGGGGATAACTGTCTCCAACATATCTTCGTCAGGGGTAGGCATCCATTCTGCAATAAACTCCTCCAGTGCTCTGCTCTGAATGGTTGACGTGCTCTCGAACTTCAAACCAAAGCTAGATAACTCCAAAGCCCATTCCACTATCCTGCCAGTGGCCTCAGGGTTCCTCAATATGCGTTGCAAGGGGAAGCGGGTGACAACCATGATCTCGTGGGCTTGGAAGTAGTGGCGTAGTTTCCTTGAGGCCATGATGAGGCAAAAAATCAACTTTTGCATGCCAGAGTACCTCGACCTAGCCCCTGCAACAGGGAGCTGACGTAGTACACTGGGCGCTGCACCACTTTCTTCCTTGCCGCGACCTTGGAGCTGTCTCCATTACCCCGCTCCTCCTTGTTCTGATCTGCCTCTGACCTTGCCGTGGCGAGTTCACTTCCTCCTCCAGAGGGGACGGCAGTTGCAGCTGCTTCTTCATCTACTTCCTGCTGCGCCACTAGCGCTGCGCTAACCACTTGATTGGTTGCCGCTAAGTATAGCAGCAATGGTTCTTGTGGTTTTGGAGCGACTAAGGTGGGGACAGAGGAAAGATAGGTCTTCAGATCCTGCAGCGCAGCGTCTGCCTTCGGGGTCCACTCCATGGGCCCAGCCTTCTTCAAGATTTTGAAGAACGGCAGGGCGCGTTCGGCGGACTTGGAAATGAACCTGCTTAGCGCGGCAACACATCTAGTCAAACACCTCACGTCTTTAACTGTCTTGGGTGCTTGAATCTGCTCAATTGCCTTGATCTTGTCGGGGTTGGCCTCTATCCCCCGGTGAGACACAAAGAAGCCAAGCAGCTTGCCGGAAGGAACGTCAAACACACACTTCTCTGGGTTCAGCTTCAAGTTGATCTTGCGTAGATCTGAAAAGGTCTCTTCCAAAGTCCTGAATGAGAGTTGATTTGTCCTTGGTTTTGACCACTATATCATCCATGTAAGCTTCAATATTCCTATGCAACTGAGACTCAAAGCCAATCTGTACTGCCCTTGCGAAAGTGGATCCAGCACTTTTTAACCCAAAGGCCATACGCACAAAACAGTACGTGCCACAGGGGGTTATAAACGCGGTCTTCTCTTCATCTTCTTCGGATATGAAAATCTGGTGGTACCCGGAGTAGGCATCCAAGAAGGATAGTAGGTCACATCCAGAGGTGGAATCCATAATCTGATCGATGCACAGCAAGAGGATTGGGTCCTTTGGGCATGCTTTATTTAGATCTGTGAAATCTATGCAAAGCCTCCATTTCCCATTCGCCTTGCACACCACCACTGGATTCGCCAACCAAGTTGGATGCAACACTCCTCTGACCAAACCAGCAGCTTCGAGTTTGTTGATCTCCTCGGCAATAAACTGCTGCCGCTCCAAAGCTTGCTTTCGGACCTTCTGTTTGACGGGTCCGGCATGTGGGCAGACAGCAAGGTGGTGCTCGATTACCTCCCTGGGAACACCGGGGATGTCAGATGGTTGCCAAGTAAACACATCGACATTCGCCCGCAGGAAGGCAATGAGCGCGCTTTCCTATTTGTCATCAAGGGTGGAGCTGATAGTAAATGTACCATCAGCGCCAACCAACCTTGCTGGGACCTTCTTCACAGCAGGCGTAGCAACTTTTGATCTCTTGCTATTGGAACTCTCCGGCAGATCATGAACAGACGCAGCGCAATCCGAAGAGGCGCGCTTCCCGGATTCTTTGCTGGCGTCCTTGCTAGGTTTCTTCCCTTTCTTGCTTTCCTTGGTGGGAGTGGTAACTTCTGCGGCCTCTGCAGCGACTGCTTCCTGGTACATCTTATCCATGCATATGACTGCGTCCTTCTTGTCTGATGGAATGGAAATGACGCCCATTGGTCCTGGCATCTTCAGAGTGTTGTAGGCATAGTGGGATGCCGCCATGAATTTCGCCAGGGCAGGGCGGCCAAGGATTCCATTGTATGGCAGGGGGAGGTTGACCACATCAAACACGATCTTCTCGGTCTGGTAGTTCAGCTCCCCCCCGAACGTTACCGGCAGTGTGATCTTCCTCTTAGGACGACTTGGAAAGTACCGGTGACCTTGAGCACTTCATCTGCTATCTGGAGCTTGCTGATGACCTTGGGAGATATCAGATTCAACCCGGCCCCACCGTCAACCAACATCTTTGTGACTTTGAGATTGCGAATCGTTGGTGAAACCAACAATGGCAAACATCCTACCGCAGTGGTGTGGTCAGGGTGATCCTCTTCATCAAAGATGATGGGCGTGCGGGACCACTTGAGCGGCTTCTGAGAATTTGCTGCCGGCTCCACGGCATTGACCTCACGTGCCCACTGTTTGAGCTGGCGGTGAGAGGAGTGCAAGGACACACCTCCGTTAATGCACAGGGCGTCAGTGGCCTTCTGGAATTCCTGCTCGCTGGTTTCCTCTTCATCTCCTTCATCACTCCCATCATCGCATCCCTTCTTCTCATGGCCTTTGGCTGGTTTCTCTTGATACTGAGGGGCCTTGCCGGGGCGACCTCCTCTGCCACCTCGGCCCTTCTTGCCAGCACCATCTTGGTCTCTCTCTTTGTCACACTTCTTGTACTCAGCTTTCTGCTTCTTGACGAGCTACTCAACTTGATGAAACTCTTGAAGATCGTGTCCCTTAGTCCGATGGATCTTGCAGTATGGCCAGTCAGCCTTCCCAGCCTTCTCGGCAGCCGCAGCTTCCTAGCAGTCAGCACACGTGGCAACTTCCTTGCCGGGAGCCTCGGTCTTGGCCTTCTTGCCGGGACTAGGAGCGCTCGCTCCTTCAACAACCATCACTGCTTTATCCTTGCGCTTCTTGTTGCGTTTCTTGTTCTTCTTCTTCTGATTGGTGGCGTCGTCATCGTCCTCTGAGTCAATGTCGACGCCATCTTCTTCACCGGGGAGTCGCCTCCCCTCCTCTGTTCGGGCACACTTGTCTGCCAGAGTGTATAGCTCATTCACAGTCTTGGGCAACCGAACGTTCATTTTGGAACGTATCCTGCGGTTGCGCATGTTGGACTGGAACACAGCTATCACAGCTGCTGGATGGATGTCTGGAATCTTCCTGTGCACCCGGCTGAACCTCTGCACATACTTCCGCAAACTCTCTCCTTCCTTCTGTGGGAGGAGCTGCAAGTCGCTGGGCCGCCCTGGTTCTTGATGGCCGCCCGTGAAGACGCCAATAAACTCATGGCACAGATCAGCCCAGGTCGAGATGGAGTTCTCTAGCAAGTGCATTAGCCACGACCTCACGTTTGGCTTGAGTGCCAAAGGGAAGTAGTTGGCGAACACCCTCTCATCCCTTCCTCCGGCAGCTTGAACAACGATGGTGTAGATGCTCAAGAACTCTGCCGGGTTCAATCTTCCATCGTACTTTTCTGGTATCTCTGGTTTGAACGTACGGGCAGATGGCCAACGGACTTGCCGCAGCTCACGAGTGAAGGCGGGGCACCCAACCTTGAAAGGAAGGTACCCGCCCCCACCGGGCATGGGTTCGTCGACGTCGGGGCCATTGCGCCTATCAGACTGGCGGTGGGTGTCGCGGCGTCACTCGATGGTGACGCGCGCGTCTTCCCGCCGCCTGTCTTCCAGGACTCGTCGCTAGTCTCGACGTGTCTGAGGATCAGACAAAGCCATAGATACATCGTTGGGTTCTTGGTCGCGTGGTCCTAGTTTTGGCCCCTGCGCTGGTTGTCGTGAAGGGGACTGCACCGTCAGAACAGCTCCCTCGGTGCGGCCAGCGGCTTGGGCTGTTGCCGCCGTTGGTGGAGGCCATGGTGGGCCTGCCTGCTGTGATCCTCCCGCCTCAGAGAAACCAATCAAGCTCTAGATAGTGGCCCTCCACTCATCCATTTGATTGGCCGCTGGCAGAAATCTCAACAAGAACTGGGCCCGCGCCATGGCCTCCGAAGCGGTGCTTGGCATGGACAACGATGCGGCTCACGACGTCGCCCGAGTTCTGATGGTGCCTGTAGTAGCGGCGCCATGTTCTTGCCGCCGCGAGCCAGTCGCCAGGGCGGCATGACGACGAGGCGGATGCGCTTGGGGGTTGACGACCCCATTTGGCCCTGTAGCCGCACGCGCGGCGGGGGCAGCTAAGTGATTACGATCTGCATCAGGGCGAGCGCCACCGCTGCAGCTGTGTCCCTCGGCAAGGTGGGGAGGCGGAGACGAACTGTTCTCCCAACCTGCACCTTGTGGAGCATGGCCACCGGGTTGTTGTTGGTGTCGCCCTCCTCCGGTGCCTCCTGCTCCTGCTTTGGCCGCAGGGGGAATGGTGATGGCGCCGCCTGCGCCAGCCACGTTCCCCGCGGCGTTGGCATTCCCATGTTCCCCCGCAGCCCCCACGGCATTAGTGGCCGCATGTGAGGGAGCCTTCGAGGTAGACAGGTGAGCTGAAGCACCGGATTTCTTTTTGGGCGCCATGGATGATGAAGCCGTTGATGAAGAAAACGATGATGAAGATGGCGCGCTGCTTACACTCTCGGGTTCGCGCAAACGCTTCCCCCTACCTGGCGCGCCAAAGATGTCGTGGTATCACACGGCCACCTATGGGGCCATCGGCCCCTTGTGGTTCGACAAGGGGGAAGAGTGCATTGCACAAAGAGTGGAAAGCATAGAGCAGCACGGCAACGATGACACGGGCAGTTTTACCTAGGTTCGGGCTGCCGCGAGGCGTAAAACCCTACTCCTGCTTTGGTGGATTGATAAAAGGACCGTGGTGGAGACACATCGCTCTAGCCCAGCAAGGTCGCCTCAAGGCAAGAGCAACTACGCATGTACGAGCGTACAAGGGTCCGAATCCTTTCTAAGGTAGCCACGACCCTCCTTTTATAGGTCAAGGGGTCACCACAATGGCAAAACAGTCATTATGCACTGATTAGATAGCCACACTGCTATCATACCTAACTCTGCAGACAGGACAGGGTGCATTAAATGCGCCGCTTAGTGTCACATCATGGCGTAGCCCGGCAAGCCTTGCCGTGCCATTCAGCCACCTTTTTGCCTATCCGCGCGACACGTCGCCTGGACGGGTGTCATTTAGGGATGATCTTCCTCAGAAATGGCCTGCCACGTACCAAATAACAGCCACTTAGTCACTTGGGGGCTCGACACCACACCGATGGGTGACTTGTGGAGCTTTGGTGGGGTAATCCACCCTTGGTGTCCCCGGCAAGCCTACCGGGGGAGTCTTGAGGCTTGTCTTGGGGTAACCTTGACCCCGCCAGGCTCGCCTGCCCGGCAAGGGAGGTTTTTCCTTAGTGATATCTTGCTTATTTGGTTGGTCTTGGTCTTCTTGATCCGCCCTTTGATTTCTTAAAGAGCCATCTCTTCTGCTTGGCTTTGTCTTGAATGTCGCAACTTTGCTCTTGAGCCTGTGTACAGCCCGGGCAACACACCTGGGGGTTTGTTGCACCGACAAACCCCCACCCCCAACCCCAACCCTAGCTACCCCTGCTATAAAAGGAAGACTACCCTTTCCAATTATGGAACCCTAGTCCTCGTCATTTTTCGCGCTGCCCCATTCCTCCACCGCCACTTGGCGACGCCAGCCGCAACCTCCACCCACCTCTAGCCACGCGGGCCCGCAGAGTGTAGATCCAAGCCCGGCCGTGCCCGTACTGAACTGCCGCCGCAGCCACGAGCCTGAGGCTTGATACCCCCCACCCCCCCCACAAATCTGCACCCCATGGCGACCCCTCATCCCCGAGCACCTCGCCGCCCTCGGCCGCCAACCATGGAGACCACAGCGACCAGGCCAAGCCGCGCCCTTCCCTCTCCTTCCTTCTCCCCATCTCTCTCTTGTTCCTCTCTCTCACCCCGCAGCCATGGACGCATGTAGGTACACATCAACGCCTCCCTGAGCTTCGTTCGCAGCCGCCATCGCCCGGATCCGGTGCTGGCCGACCGGATCGCCCGTTCTGCCGCCCCCAAGCCGCACCCGCGCCGACCTTCTCACTTGAGCCAAGCTGCCGCCCCCTGCAACTCCCGTCGGCGTTGGCCTCGTCCCTCTCTGGGTCGAGTGAGCGGCTGCCAGCATTGACCGATCCAGCTGCACACGTGGGTTGCAACCATGCGTGGACCTCAGCGCCAAGGCCCAGCGTGTCCCCAGCCCAGCACGCCGTCCCCCTGCTGCTACATCCTTCACCGATCGGGCCAAGGCCCCAAGGTGAGCAGCCCGACCGGGCCAAGGCCCCAAGGTTGTGTGTGAGGAAAGCTTGGTCTTTTGCCTGGTGTTTTGTTGATTAACGTTCCTAACACGGTTGGGGTTTATGGTCCCCTTGACAGTTCGCTTTGAATAAAACTCTTCCAGTAAGACCCAACTTTGGTTTTAAAATTTGTCAACATCATAATGCTGATAAAGTTATTAACGCACAGGGAGTTAGCGCTACCAGTGAATTAATTCAACATAATACATGGGGCCAGTGCTGATGGTGTTGGTCCAAACTAGAGCATTGTGCGGGGCCACCACGGGGAAACTCAAGGTCTGGTTTTACTCGTATGTGTCGATCATTTGCCGTGCCCTGAGAACGAGATACGAGGCTCCTATCGGGATCATCGACACGTCGGGAGGTCTTGCTGGTTTTGTTTTACCATTGTTGAAATGTCTCATGATCGGGATTATGAGGATACTTCGGGCTATCTCGAGGTTGAGGTCTTTCCAACGCTGATCGTGAGAGTTTGTGATGGACTAAGACACCCCTGCAGGGTTAAATTTTTCGAAAAGCTGTGCCCGCGGTTATATGGTGACTTGGAAATTTATAATGTTCAGTTGTAGAGAACATGACACTAAACTTCAAATAAAATACACCAACCATGTGCGTAATTGTGATCGTCTCTTTTCGAGGGAGTTTAGGAAGAGAACACGCTGGGGTTATGTATGATTCATAAGTAGGTGTTTAGGATCACTTCTTGATCATTACTAGTTCACGACCATTTATGCGTAGACCACTCTTCTTATTCTCTTACTCGTAAGTTAGCCACATACAAATGCTTAGTGCTTGCTGCAACCTCACCACTTAACCATTCCATACTCATTAAGCTTTGCTAGTTTTGATACCCATGGTAATGAGATTGCTGAGTCCCCGTGGCTCGCAGATTACTACAACAACAGGTGCAGGTACAGATAAATCGATGCTTTGATGTGAGAGCAATGCATGTTTGCTTTTGGTGCGTAGATCACTCTTATTCTCTTACTCGTAAGTTAGCCACATACAAATGCGTAGTGCTTGCTGCAACCTCACCACTTAACAATTCCATACCCATTAAGCTTTGCTAGTTTTGATACCCATGGTAATGAGATTCCTAAGTCCCCGTGGCTCACAGATTACTACAACAACAAGTGTAGATACAGGTAAATCGATGCTTTGATGTGAGAGCAATGCATGTTTGCTTTTGGAGTTCTCCTCTACCTCAAAAAGAATGCTGAAAGTGTCCTCATCGCATTATGCATCGCTAAGGTATCTAAGCCCAAACACTCAGATCCATCTCACTCTCCACTTCCTAAGATGGTTGTACACCTGTGTTGAGGTCACCTATGTGCCATTGAACTCAAAAACCTACTTCGTAACAACGTTTAGGTGCACCTTCTTGAAGCCCTTATCAGTTCTCAACCCATTGGCGATGATCTAACACATCTTGTTAAGGATGAAGGTGGAAATGAAAGGCTATCATTTCATTGTGTTCCCTTTTATTGACCACCTTACTACCTGTAGATCTACTCCTATTACATGGTCACGAACCTATGGTCTAACGAGTAGGGAGTGATTGGACTTACATCCATCGAAGGAGCAGGAATAGGCAGGGAACAACTCTGAGAAGAGGAGGAAGAAGGATTGCCGCTGCCAACCACCGCTGACCGGAGAAGACGATGTCGCTTTGCTGCTCATCAGTAAAGAAGCAGGCTAGGATGGAGAGCTGAAAGGGATAAAATGGTGGCGTGGGTGTGGGAAGTGAGTTGAAGGGGGCTAAATACGACGAGAGAATAAGTGGGAGGTGATCCAATTCCTCCTGCCACTTCTTTGAGGGACCCTCATGAGCTCGCGCCATCTCCATGCTCACATAAGCTTGGTGCCCCCTCCTTGCATGCCGAGAGCTTAGCTGAGTGGAAACGATTGATTCGATCATTCCTTGCGGGCCTGGCTGAGATGTGCTTTAAGTTTCGTGCTATGTGGGCCCAATAGTGCTCACAGGCAACCAAACGGGGCAAATTGCATCCCCAGGGCCTGGCTGGTTGGTATGCATGCTACCAAACACGTCCTTAGAGCATCTCCAACTGAACCCCTCAAACTGTCCTCATATGTTTAGATAGAGAACAATACATAGAAGAAAAAATGCCACCCTACCGGACCCCCCAAATCGTCCTCAAATGCTTGGGCTGTTCGTGAATCCTTAAACTCAGCCCATACATGGGGAGGATACAAGGGTGTGCGAGCATTTCATCATGTCAGACATGGTTGATAGTTTGCATGGACAAATATAGATGGAAAAAAGGTGTTAAAATTTGCTGGTATAACGTTTGGCATTTGTATATAAACATGTTAAGGCATCTCCAACACCGACCCGCAAATTTCCCCCGCATCCGTCCGCGGACAGGGGGGACCAGTCCGCGGACACGGATGTGGGAGCCCATCCAAAGCTAGCCGCATATAGTTCAACAACTGTTTAAACAAACATGATGAACTTCATTCAAATCGGATGATATTCATACAAACAGGACGAAATTCATTACATTTCAGACATATTTTAACTAAAAACTATACCAAACTAAGGTAAAACTAGTCTACGACTGGCAACAACGGATATCAATTCCCCTGACACAGATAGCCTTGACTAGTCTACAGCCGACCGCGATGGATCTCCATTGTCTTCCCCATGTCCGGCCACCCACTCGTCGGACTGCCGTGAGCCCCGGAGGTATATGCTTCAGCGCAAAGGGCCTCCACTTCCCCATGTTCGGCTGCGCTGCTCATCGGAGTGGCACCGGGATATGCTTCAGCTGGAGGGGAAGGGTGCCCTCCGCTTCTGTGAATCACATATCAAGGTTAGTTTTTGGAACGAGGGACGACGATTGCCTGCAAACTGGGCAAGACACCGACTGTGTACGTCGGCATCACCTCAGCGGTGGTCTTCATGAGACCGAAGCGGCGGCGGACTCCCATGTTTTACTTCTCTTCGATGATGGCGACGGGCGTGGACGTGCTGGCCGCCGCCTCATAGATCTCAGCGAAACCGGCTTCTTTCTCCATCGACAGGGCACGGTTCCGCGAACATTGATGGCGGATGGCCCAGTCATAGGCACGGGAGGAGCGGTACGACACAACATCGTCCACAACAGCCACAATGTCGTGCCACCGTGCTCCCCCGCTGCCGCCCTAGAGCAACTTGCCGCTCCTCGATGAGCTGGCTTGGAGCTTGCACCTCCGCGAGCTGGCCTGCAGCGGCCTAGAGCGTCGAGGGAGCTGGAGTAGAGATGTGACAGCCCGAGACTGCTTCTCTAGATTCTTTGGCGTAATATATTTATTATACCGTGGTAATTATTTGTTCGTTGCATTCATCATGGTATCATCCTGGTTGCATCGGCAGTCCGTTGCCGTCGTACCAAAGTTATCCATATGTTTTTCTAAAACTCGTATCGCTCGTAGTCATCGCTTCTCCCTTTGTCTCTGTTGACTTTTTCGAGACCCCCTTGCAACCTAGCCCAAAAACTTTCCCCGAATCGAACTATCATATCATCATTGGAAGGTCTGGATCAACCTCGAACTACCCCAAACATCTTTCGTTTCTTCAATAGACCTCTCCATTGACCCGTATCCGACTGATTTCAATCGGAGGGTCCAAAGACTACCCAACCCCTTACTACCTATAAATAGTAGCAAACCTAGACCTAATTTTGGACAACCCTAAACTTTAGGAGATCTGTCCCATCCCCACCGCCACTTCTCTTCCCCTCCTCCGATCCGCCACTGCCAGCAACCTCGCGCCACCTCACAGCCACCCACCTCCTTGTTTTACAAACTGATCCAACCAACGTCGTTCGCCCAATCTCCTTGCTCCCGCCAGCCTCCTCCAATCCCCTGCCGCCGTCGTGACCAGTAGGTCCAGCATCCCTTGCCTCTCTGAGCTCGCTCCCGAGGAGAGCTGCGCAAGACCCCAGTGAGAGGAGCTCACAGCTCCTATGCAACCGTGCCACGGACGTCCTCGCACTCCCACCAGGATCATCGGAGCCCCGCCTTGTCGACGACCAGGACCCCCTCGATCGCCCCGTCCCCTCTCCTTCCCCCTCCTGTATCCTTCCTCTCTTCCTCCTCGATCGTTGGAGCCTCGCCTTGTCGACGACCAGGACCCCCTCAATCGCCTGTCCCCTGTCCTTCTCCCGCCACTTCTCTCTCAGCTCTCTCTTTTTCCCTTTGCCATGAACAGGAACTCTTGCCTGGCGCCGTGGAGCCCCTATGCATTGCACCTTCGCGTGGATCTGGCCACCCAGTGTCGCCATCGCCGGATATTTGCTCTGTCACCGCGCCGGACCTCCCCTACCCCATCAAGTCCCTAGAGCCACCCTTGCCTGCTGTTGCCGCTCCCTGCATCGCCCGGTGCCGCCTTCTTCGTGCGCTAGCTCGGGATTGAGCCAGGAGAACCCTCACTCATGCCCATTGACCCTGTCACCCTCCGAGTGGGCCACGTGTGCCACCGCGTCCTATGGCAAGGCTCAGCCTCTGCTTTGCCTGGCCTAGCCATCTCCACAGCCCGCTCCGCCCCAAGTCGGCCTTCACCGCTTTACACGCCGCTTCCTTAAACCAGCCTAGATGCTCGGTGAGCATCCTTTGCGATCTCCCGCCCGTGTGTGATATTTTGTATATTGCCCCTATGACCTGTTCGGCCCGATTGTAGAGATTCCTCTCGTGTAGTTTATTTTTCAGCTCTCTGCGAATTAGCTATTTATCCAGGAATTGCAGGTTTGCAGAAAAGTCCCTCTAGATCATGCATTTAATAACTAAATAACCGTGCATCAGATTAAAACAATTTATATATGTAAAATGCTTAGAATTTTGTGTAGGTTCATAATATGCAACTCTCACACTTGTTAAAAACATTTAACTTGTTGTTTGCATTAAAATTGCCAAATAACTTACTAAAATGGTTTATTTCATAACTAATTAACCGTACCTTTGAATTAAATGAACTTTATATGAAAATGTACTAGAAAAACATGTAGAATAATATGGCACACTTAGTTTGCATGTTTAACAACTCTAAATTATGATTTAGGCCATAACAGTACAAATTCGAAATTTGCATATGGGTCCTTTCCGAAAATTCTATATGTTGTTTCCGACCTCATTTCAATTGCCTAGATAGGTAGTTTACTTATGCTTCACCTCTTGCCATATTGAACAACATTTAAATTGTTGAGTACATAAATAGGATTGAACTAAATGTTTGAATGTGGAGTTTCATCAATATGCGACTCATTGCATATTGGGCTTCACTTAATGTGTAGTATTTGTTTGTGCACTTTGCGATGCCATGCATCTTAAACTTCACATGCATCATACTTGGTTGTGCATCTTGCCATGATTATGTGATGTTTGTTCATCATGTCGTTTGCTTCTTTTTCCGGTTTTGGTTCTTTTTGTTAGCGTTCGGTAACGATATAGAGTGCGAGGATTCGTTCGTCTATGCTTTGTTCGAGTACTCATGGATTTGATCCTCTTCAATGTGGGATTCCAGGCAAGGATGATCATTACCTTGGATATCTTTACTAGCTTTGCTTTGCTAGTTGTCTCGATGCTATCGTTTGGTCTCGCTACGTACCACTTGTTTGCAAGCCTCCCAATTACCATGATAAAGCCTCTAACCTCCACAACGTATGCAAACCTTTGTTTGGTTATGTTACCACTTGCTCAGACCCTCTTATAGTGTTGCTAGCTATAGGTGTAGGTTGTTCCATGTTGGGACATGGATATCATTATATCATGCTTATTTAATTAATCTATCTATACACTTGGTAAAGGGTGTAATGCTAGGCCTTTTGCTTGGTGTTTTGTTCCACTCTTGCCGCCTAGTTTCCATAATATTGGTGTTATGTTCCTTGATTAGCGCTCCTAACATGTGCGGGGTTTATGGGCCCCCTTGATCACTATGCCTTTGTGTTAAACTTTTCCCGCAAGGCCCAACATTGGTACTAAAATTTGTCCAACATAATAATACTATTAAATAATTAGCTCATGGGGGGTCGCGCCCTTGGGGATTCTTTTAATTCTACATAAGCAGTGGGCCAGTGTTGACGGTGCTGGTCCAAAACTAGAGCACCTTGCGGCGCTACCTGGGGTAACTCAGGATTCTCAGCGTCCGTAAGCTTCGCTTATCTGGTGACGTTCAAGGAAGAGTGCGTGTAGCTCTAAAGCGGGGTCGACACACCAAGTGGTCTTGCTGGACTAGTTTTAACTTAGACGAAGGGCTTGTACACCAGACTCCTACGATGCTTCGTGCTATCATGATGTTGAGGTTTCCAACGTAGGCTTGTGGTAATTTTGTAATTGGACGAGTTGGAGCATCCCTGTAGGGTTATATCTTTTAGAAAGCCATGCCTGCGGTTATGTGTGACTTGGAAATTTATGACATCTGGTTGTAGAGAACTTCAAAGTAAATATAATTAAAACTTGGCAACTGCGTGCGTACCGTGGTTGTCTCTTCTTTTCAGATTGGGATCACGAAGAGGACACGGTGGGGTTATGATTGACTCGTAGGTTGGTGTTCAGGATCACTTATTGATCATTCTAGTTGTGCCCCCTTTTGCGTAGGATTTTTCTCTTCTTGTTCTAGTACTCGTAGGTCTAGTTGGTTACAAATGCTTAGGGCTTGCTGCAACCTCACCACTTAACCATATCCAACCCATTAAGTATTGTTAGTCTTGAGATCCTTGGTAATGTTATTGCCGAGTCTCAATGACACACAAATACTCCAACAACATGTACTGGTAAAGCAATGCTTTAACGTGAGCGCGATACATTCTTCCTAGTTGGTAGTCTGGGATTAGCTGGGTAGACATTGCTTTCTTTATTTAGGGCCTCTTTAGGCTAATTTGCTTCTTATCCGTACCCGGATCCTGTCTTATTGTATGATGATTGTTATGTATTGGTGGACTGTGATACTTATGTTGTTAGCTTCCTTTGTTGTGGCGAGTGTAAGCCAACTTAAATGCTTGTATTCTCATCTATTCAGTTGATGTTGTAATTCTTGTGATGTTCACCTTGTTACCGACATGTGACACTTGTGTGTATGATATTAGTCACATGTTGGGGCGTCCCAATATGCGCTTCTATCCTTAGCGAGACTGGGAAAGTGTTCATCCGGGCTAGGACCGCATGTTGGGCGTCACAAGTTGGCATTAGAGCCAGTACCGATCGAGACCATTGCTTGATCAAAATTTCGCTGTTGTTGAGTCTAGAACAAAATTATTTTGGTAGCTACTAGGTAGTTTCAGAGAGTAGGAATTCTTTTTACTCCTTTCCCCATCGTATCTCTGGTGAGCAAGTGTGACATAAGTGTTTTGATTCTATTCCTTGTCCCCTTTAAAACTTTTAGGATCACTCAAGTTCTGGAATAGTTGTGATGTTAAATGTTGGTGGGTACATGATGACGCGAGCGTTTCGTGGTAGGGGGAATTCAGTGCCTCCTATTTCTACGGATCAGGTGAGATTTAGAGGCATCAGGTTTCATGCTCCCCTTGAGGTGTTTCATCAATGCTCCCCTTGAGGTGTTTCAGTAGTACGTGTGCCAGACTTGATATTGTTTCAGTTCCATTGCTTAAGGACGCGGGTTTTTGAAATTGCTTCTATACTATTTGCCGAGGTGTATATTGCGGTTCCAGATGTAGTATGCTTGCAATTTTGAAAATCTAAGGCAGACGATTCTGAACCTATTGTTTCTGGGTAAAGCAACTTGGACCAAGTTAATGTTGTCAACTTGTGTGGTATGTACGAAAGTTCATCGTTCATAAATGCGAGATCTCTGAGAGGAGATGGCGGTGGAGGGATTTTGCCCACCGCTAATCTTGGCTTTCTGAAACAATAGGAATGATTTCTTCACTTTTAGTCTGGAATCATAGAAAATTTTGTAAAGCCAATTTTCTCCTATATTAAATTTTGTAAACTTCTTTTGAAATAAAAATAGTTTTTGGTAAAAAAAGGTAGGAGTGAGACACTTGGATATATGCACCAGTGCTCATTCTCCAAAAATTAGTTTAAAACATACATAGGGTTGAAGTGAAACACATTCCGTGTGCTCAATCCTCAACCTATTCCCTTAAAATAGATTTTTAGAAAAGTGAGGGGAGATCAGACATCATTTCCTTCATGATCATGTTGCTCGAGAGGATATTGTGACCAGTCACGTCAAGACCGAAGAATATCTTGCTGATATCTTCACGAAGCCTCTCGATGAGAACAGATTCTATGTGTTACAATGTGAGCGAAATATCCTAGATTCCGCAAACATGCAGTAAGCTAGGCTCGGCATCTGTACCAACACTTCCACATCTTAGAAGGAAAGGGTGCATAACACTCGAAGAGTTTGAAAATTTCAACAAAATGAAATTTTATTTCTGAGAGTGAATATGTTAAAGAAGAACTAGACTAACCGAGTGCCACGACCAGTTTTGCGATGCTCAGGGTCATACAGTTCTTATACGGTTGGTCATGCCACCACATTTGTCTTCGTTGGGTTGTCTTTCGCTTAAAGTTTTTTGTGTTTCATACATATGTATTTTACTCGTAGTTTCCTCTCGTGTATTTGAGTTCCTTCAACTGAGTGATATGCATAGGACCCTGTTTCCCCTCTGTTCTATCTCTTCTAGTCCATGCTGTTCCGTTATGAATGCACAATTTCATCTAGGAACAAAACTTATCTGGTGTCCTTGACCAAGATTTTGTTTCGTTCAGAACTTTATAAATTTTGGCAAAAGTCAGGACCACGTCGTTGATGACATTTGCCACATCCTGTTCAACAACTCCCATATAATCTAGGCCGTTGAATCACAAAAGTCGGCTGACTGTGGCCGCTCGATCAGATTCACCGGGTGCGGTCATTTCCTCTCGCATATAAATACTACGCCACCCCGACCTCCCTCATTTGCCTTGCATCTCCGCCATCATCTTCCTCCGAACCCTTAGCATACCGCTCCACCTCGAGCATTACGACTCCTACCTTCTTCGCCACTTAGCTGTCGGAAAGAGGTCGCCGGAGTCCTTCGCTACCGCGGGACATCTTCCTCACTGCGCCGCCGTAGTGGCTGCACAACACCAAGCCAGGGTATGGGAAGCGCAAACACTTGTGTCCCTCTTCTATTCAAGTTTGTCCGCGGTAATTTTCGTATGATTTTATCATATTTCTCAGATCTTCACTGATAGAAAAAAATCCTTGGATGCGGTTTGTAGTTGTTCATCGCTAGTCTTAGTTCAGATCTAGGGGTTGGGTTATGTCTCACGCAAATGGAATGCTTAGCATGTTATCTAGTACATTCCTTCAAATATACTAGTTCATACTGTTCATTTCTTTCCTCTAAAACATTGCTCAAAGTCTGCATCTACTTCTTCAAAAAATGCTTTCTCTTGAAAATCTTTGCTTTCTGCATTCGTAACCCTGTCCCCAATTTCCCTTGTATCTATTCTTATTCACAGGAAAATGCAGTATGTTGAAGATTATGCCCAAACAGTGGGTGACACTAAAAAAGAAGAAGATCTGTTTCTGGGCACTGCAGATGAATCAAAAGCACCGAATGCTAAGGGCTGACCGGTAGGCCCATCATCAAGCAAGCGCAAGAGAAATGACGAGAAAAATGACGGCGAGCAAGAAGCAACTACTCCGTAGAAAAATAAGAAGGGTGGCAGACAACCATTCATGAACATGGCTGAATATATCTATCATGATCGCTATGACACAGTTCTAGGAGAAACCAAGCATCAAAGAGAACTGTGTCAGCAATGGATTCGACGTCATTGGGTGCAGAAGTGGTTCAACTATGAATTCATTCACCGTCGGTTTGCTCAGAACTTTGGCTTTGACACTTCTCTGTCGTATCTATAATTTTTGATTATTTCATGCCAATATTCTACAACTTTCATATACTTTTGGCAACTTTTTATATTATTTTTGGGACTAACATATTGATCCAGTGCCCAGTGCCAGTTCCTGTTTGTTGCATGTTTTTTGTTTCGCAGAATATACATACCAAACGAAGTCCAAACGCGATAAAAATATACGGAGATTTATTTTAGAATTTATGTGATTTTTGGGAAAAAGAATCAATGCGAGATGATGCCCGAGGGGCCCACAAGCCCTAGGGGCGCACCCCCTACCCTGGGCGCACCTGGCAGGCTTGTGGCCAGTCTGTAAGGCGGTTGGTGCCCTTCTTCTGCCGCAAGAAAGAACATATCCGGATAAAAATCATGTTAAAATTTCAGCCCAATCGGAGTTACGGATCTCCGGGAATTTAAGAAATGGTGAAAGGCCAGAAAACAGGAATGCAGAAACAGAAGGAAACACAGAGAGAGAGAGAGAGAGAGAGAGAGAGAGAGAGAGAGATCCAATCTCGGAGGTCTCCCACCCCTCTGCTGCCATGGAGGCCAAGGACCAGAGGGGAAACTCTCCTCCCATCTAGGGGGATGTCAAGGAAGAAGAATAAGGAGGGGTGCTCTCTCCTGATGGCGCCATAACGCCGTCGGGGCCATCATCGTGATGGCGATCTATAGCAACAACTTCGCCACCGTCATCACCAACTCTCTCCCCCTCTATGCAGCAGTGTAACCTCTCTTTTACCCACTGTAATCTCTACTTAAACATGGTGCTCAATGCTATATATTATTTCCCAACGATGTATGGCTATCTTATGATGTTTGAGTACATCCGTTTTGTCCTATGGGTTGATTGATGATCGTGATTGGTTTGAGTTGTATGTTTTATTATTGGTGCTGTCCTATAGTGCTCTCCGTGTCGCACAATTGTGAGGGATCCCCATTGTAGGGTGTTGCAATATGTTCATGATTCGCTTATGGTGGGTGGCGTGAGTGACAGAAGCACAAACCCGAGTAAGTGGGTTGTTGCGTATGGGAGTAAAGAGGACTTGATACCTTATAATGCTATGGTTGGGTTTTACCTTAATGATCTTTAGTAGTAACGGATGCTTGCTAGAGTTCCAATCATAAGTGCATATGATCCAAGTAGAGAAAGTATGTTAGCTCATGCCTCTCCCTCATATAAAATTGCAATAATGATTACCGGTCTAGTTATCGATTGCCTAGGGACAAATAAATTTCTTGTGACAAAAAGCTCTCTACTAAAACTAACTTAATTGTTTCTTTATCTAAACAGCCCCTAGCTTTTATTTACGTGTTCTTTATTATCTTGCAAACCTATCCTATCACACCTACAAAGTACTTCTAGTTTCATACTTGCTCTATGTAAAGCGAACGTTAAGTGTGCGTAGAGTTGTATCGGTGGTCGATAGAACTTGAGGGAATATTTGTTCTACCTTTAGATCCTCGTTGGGTTTGACACTCTTACTTATCTAGAAAGGCTGCAATTGATCCCCTATACTTGTGGGTTATCAAGACCTTTTTCTGGCGCCGTTGCCGGGGAGCAATAGCATGGGGTGAATATTCTCGTGTGTGATTGTTTGCTTTATCACTAAGTAGTTTTTATTTGCTGTTCTACGTTGTTCTCTATCTTTAGTTATGGATATGGAACACTAAATACCAAAAACATTAGGTGTACTTGCTACTCATGGAGATAGGGAACCTCCTAAAACCCTCGATGCTCGTTATGTGGGATTAAACACTACTTTGATAATCCTGAGAAAACCCCATTCAACTTGATAATGGGAGACACGTTGGATCAACATGAATACTTTAGGGATTATCGCTTGACTCAAAAAGGGAAACTCTTATGGGATCAAATTGAAATGTTGCGTTGGTATGCTTGGAATTTATGCTTGAGATATGATTATACTTGTTGCTCTAGGATGAAGGCTCCACACCTTCCCTTTTCATGTAAATTTAATGATAATGAAACTTTGGCTTTTTATGCTAATGGTATATATGATTACTATGATGTGGAACGAATAGAAGAATTTGTTGCTTTTAAGGGTGCTTATGAAATTGATTCTTTGTTTGAAGAGTGTGAAAATTATGATGATGCTGTTTACAGACCTGAAAATTATGCTATACTTAAATATTGCTATGAGAATTATGAATATAATGCCGATATTAATAAGTTTATTGAGAAAATCTCCACTGTCCAAGAAGAGACTAAAATTTTGTAGGAATCTATGGAAGAAGAAATTGATGACACTGTGAGCTCACTAGATGAAAAAGATGACGAGGAGAGCAGAGAACAAAAGGAGGAAGAGCGGATTAGCTACCCATGCCCACCTTCTAATGAGAGTAACTCTTCAACTCATACATTGTTTAATCTCCCTTCGTGCTTACCGAAGGATGAATGCTATGATAATTGCTATGATCCCTTGGATTCGTTTGAAATATCCCTTTTTGATGAAATTGATGCTTGCTATGCTTGTGGATGCCAATATGAATTATGCTTATGGAGATGAACTTTCTATAGTTCCTTATGTTAAGAATGAAATTGTTGCTATTGCACCCACACACGATAATCCTATTATCGTTTTGAATTCTCCCAACTACACTATATCAGAGAAGTTTGCGCTTATTAAGGATTATATTGATGGGTTGCATTTTTCTACTACACATGATGATTTTGATGAATATAATATGCATGTGCTTGCTGCTCCCACTTGCAATTATTATGAGAGAGGAACCACATCTCACCCTCTCTATGTTTCCAACACGACAAAATTGCAAGAAACTATTTATGCTATGCATTGGCCTTTACTTTGAGTGCATGAATTGTTCTTTTATGACATGCCGATGCATAGGAAGAGAGTTAGACTCCATTGTTGCATGATATATATTACTTTGTGCTCACTACTAAAATACAAATCATTGTTAATTAAAATTGGCTTTGATATACCTTGGGACCCGGGTGGATTAGTTACGTGAGCACTTTATGCCTAGCTTAATGGCTTTAAAGAAAGCGCTGCTAGGGAGACAACCCAGAAGTTTTAGAGAGTCATTTTATTCTGTTATGCTCTTTTAAAAGGTTAAAAAAATAGAGGGGAACCTAAAACTTTTCAAAAAGAAAAGTGAAAGTAAGAAAGGCGAGCGCCGTTGAAGTGGGGGAGCTCCTTGAACTTTGTTCATGCCCATGGAAACTTTGCAAATCTTGAGTTACAGAAACTTTTCAACAAAAATAATTATCCCCTTGTACAAATCCATTGTATTATATAAACAATGTGCCAAGATTTGCCTTTAAGATGATTAGATTGCTTGTTTGGAATGTGTAGTGCAAAAACAGAAACTTTGGCTGTAGTGCGCTAATTTATATTTTTTACTGGAATGTCAAAAGTTTCTGAAATTTTTACACAGTACTTTTATGCAAATTCTTGATTTTTTACTAATTTTTCAGAATATTTGGAGTTACATAAGTATGGTCAATGTTCAGATTACTACAGACTGTTCTGTTTTTGACAGATTCTGTTTTTGATGCATTGTTTTGCGTGTTTTGATGAATCTATGGATTGTATCGGTGATATAAGCCATGGTGAAGTTATAGTACAGTAGTTATAATGAAAAAAATAAAATATGAATGGGTTTGCAACAGTACTTAAAGTAGTGATTTGCTTTATTATACTAACGGATCTCATGAGGGTTTTTGTTAAGTTTTGTGTGATTGAAGTTTTTAAGTTTTGGGTGAGATCACGATGGATGAAGGAATAAGGAGTGGCAAGAGCCTAAGATTGGGGATGCCCGAGGCTCCCCAAGGTAATATTCAAGGACTCACAAGCAACTAAGCTTGGGGATGCCCCGGAAGGCATCCCGTCTTTCTTCTAACAACCATCGGTAATTTTACTTGGAGCTTCTTTTGTGTTTATTTTTCCTTTTTCTTTAATGCACCATGCTGGTATGAGGTAGTCCTTGGTTGATTTATAGAATGCTCTTTGCACTTCACTTATATCTTTTGAGTATGGCTTTATAGAATGCTTCATGTGCTTCACTTATATCATTTGAAGTTTGGATTGCCTGTTTCTCTACACATAGAAAACCTCCATTTGTAGAATGCTATTTTGCTGCACTTATATTTGTTAGAGCATGGGCAAATTTTTTGTAGAAAAATTAAACTCTCTTGCTTCACTTATATCTATTTAGAGAGTCAACAGGAATTGGTCATTCATATGGTTAGTCATTAAATCTTACATAAAACTTGTAGATCCCCGAATATGATATGTTTGATTCCTTGCAATAGTTTTGCGATATAGAGATGGTAATATGTGGGAGGTACTAGTGAATGATTGTGGTTTAGTAAGAATATTGGTGTTAAGGTTTGTGATTCCCGAAGCATGCACATATAGTCTCTCGTTATGCGATGATATTGGAGCATGCTTTATTATTGATTGTCTTCCTTATGAGTGGCGGTCGGGAACGAGCGATGGTCTTTTCCTACCAATCTATCCCCTAGGGGCATGCGTAGTAGTACTTTGCTTCGAGGGCTAATAAACTTTCGCAATAAGTATGTGAGTTCTTTATGACTAATGTGAGTCCATGGATTATACGCACTCTTACCTTTCCGCAATTTGCTAGCCTCTTTGGTACCGTGCATTGCCCTTTCTCACCTCGAGAGTCAGTGCAAATTTCCCCGGTGCATCCAAACCCCGTGATATGATACGCTCTATCACACATAAGCCTCCCTATATCTTCCTCAAAACAGCCACCATACCTACCTATTATGGCATTTCCATAGTCATTCCGAGATATATTGCCATGCAACTTCCATCATCATCATATACATGACTTGAGCATTCATTGTCATATTGCTTTGCATGATCGTAAGATAGCTAGCATGATATTTTCATGGCTTGTATGTTTTTTGATATCTTTGCTACGCTAGATCATTGCACATCCTGGTACACTGCCAGAGGCATTCATATAGAGTCATCTTGTATTAGTTGTATCAAGTTGTAAGTAAATAAAAGTGTGATGATCATCATTATTAGAGCATTGCCCCAGTGAGGAAAGGATGATGGAGACTGTGATTCCCCCACAAGTTGGGATGAGGCTCCGGGCAAAAAAAAAAGAGGCAAAAAAGAGCCCAACAAAAAAAAGAAAAAAAGAGAGAAAAAAGAGAAAAGAAAAAAAATAAGAGAAAAAAGAGAAGGGGCAATGTTACTATCCTTTTACCACACTTGTGCTTCAGAGTAGCACCATGTTTTTCATATAGAGAGTCTCCTATGTTGTCACTTTCATATACTAGTGGGAATTTTTCATTATAGAACTTGGCTTGTATATTCCGATGATGGGCTTCCTCAAATGCCCGAGGTCTTCATGAGCAAGCAAGTTGGATGCACACCCACTTAGTTTTCAGTTTGAGCTTTCATACACTTATAGCTCTTAGTGCATCCGTTGCATGGCAATCCCTACTCCTCGCATTTACATCAATTGATGGGCATCTCCATAGCCCGTTGATTAGCCGCGTCGATGTGAGACTTTCTCCTTTTTTGTCTTCTTCACACAACCTCCAACATCATATTCTATTCCACCCATAGTGCTATATCCATGGCTTGCGCTCATGTATTGCGTGGGGGGTTGAAAAAGCTGAAGCGCGTTAAAAAGTATGAACCAATTGCTCGGCTTGTCATCGGGGTTGTGCATGATAAATACTTTGTGTTAAGAAGATGGAGCATGACAAGACAATATGATTTTGTAGGGATAACGTTCTTTAGCATTGATATTTTGAAAGACATGATTGTTTGTTGGGATGCCTGAGTATTGATTTCTTTATGTCAAATTATAGACTATTGCTTTGAATCACTCGTGTCTTAATATTCATGCCATGACTAGATTATATGATCAAGATTATGCTAGGTAGCATTCCACTTCAAAAATTATCTTTTATTATTATTTACCTACTCGAGGACAAGCAGGAATTAAGCTTGGGGATGCTGATACGTCTTCATCGTATCTATAATTTTTGATTATTTCATGCCAATATTCTACAACTTTCATATACTTTTGGCAACTTTTTATATCATTTTTGGGACTAACATATTGATCCAGTGCCCAGTGCCAGTTCCTGTTTGTTGCATGTTTTTTGTTTCACAGAATATCCATACCAAACAAAGTCAAAATGCGATAAATATTTATGGACATTTATTTTGGAATATTTGTGATTTTTGGGAAAAAGAATCAACGCGAGACGATGCCCGAGGGACCCACAAGCCCTAGGGGCGCGCCCCCTACCCTAGGCGTGTCTGGCAGGCTTGTGGCCACCCCATAAGGCGGTTGGTGCCCTTCTTCGGCGGCAAGAAAGATTATATCCGGATAAAAATTGTGTTAAAATTTCAGCCCAATCGGAGTTATGGATGTCCGGGAATTTAAGAAAAGGTGAAAGGCCAGAAAACAGGAACGCAGAAACAAAAGGAAATAGAGAGAGATCCTATCTCGGAGGGGCTCCTGCCCCTCCACCGCCATGGAGGCCAAGGACCAAAGGGGAAACCCTCCTCCCATCTAGGGGGGAGGTCAACTAAGAAGAAGAAGGAGGGGGCTCTCTCCCTGTAGGAACGAAGTATGTCTACCAGAGGGGGGGTGAATGGGAGTTTTAAATTTTCTTCGGAAAACATAAATCTCTCAGAACCCAGTAGCCGAATGAAAGAAAAGTAAACTACAGTGAACTAGAACAGAGTACCGAAAGGGAATTAAGACTTGCATCGAAGTAAATCATATGAATGAAAGTGCATCGAAGGTAAACATGAGTGACGGAGATAACCGAAGATGCTCGATGGCGACAATGAATTTGTTCGACCAGTTCGTCCTTCTGCACAAGGACTACGTCTGGTTGGAGGGGTTGTGACTTAACACGGAAGATAAACTTTCTTCACCCTATTCTCCTCGATAATCGATTCATCAACCGATGCTGATCACTCGTGGTTGATACTTGAAGGCGATCTCCGAACCTTTACAGACTTCTTCTTCTTCAAGAACCACAATCACTCTTGGTCTCTGAAGAAATTGACACCTAACCGTCTAGAGAGTTTGCAGCTCTCAAGAGTAATAGGCGGAGCGTACTAAACTTAGATTCCAGTGATGCTAAACCACTATCTAATTCTTCGGCTCTAGGGTTTTTCTCTCGGTGGATTTTAAACTCAAATCGCTCAGAGAGTGGGTTGCTCAACAATCTTCTCAGAATCAAACAGAGCAGCCACCGGACAAAGCCGGCGCGGGGTGGCTATTTATAGCGGCAGCCTTCCCAGACGGGAAATGACCATTTTGGACATGAGGTCCAGCCAATGGCCAACCGACACGTTCACAACGGTCGGATTTTGGAGCAACGGTAACATGACTTGAGGAACAAGTAATGCTAACTCCTCGGTCCGAGTCAAATCTCTTGCAGCAAAGAAAATCACAGTCTCTTGATGGCAAGTATTTTCTTGGAACACAAAGAGATTTCTCTCACATCTTTCATAGGATTTGGGTTTGGCATCAGAGAATCAAAGCTTCGAACGCTACACCCCTCTTAATAGTACGGTGGTCCTATGACTCAATGAAAGAAAAAGAATAACGAAACAAATGCTACGTCTTCACTTCATCTTCATTCTTCCTCGAACGTAGTCATATTCTTCAAACAGACACCGAACCAATTGCTTGAGCTTCAACAATTTTTAGGGGTCACTCTTGTTAGCTTTATCTTTGGTGATAATCTTCGCTGCCACGCAGGGAGATTATCTTTGTCGTTTGCATCAAACTCCTCGATACTTCAGGGACCTGTTACTCTGTGTGCACTAGCAAACACATAAGTCCCATACTGTTTATGTCAACAAACTCCAAAAACATAAGGGGACTATCATTGCACCAACAATCTCCCCCTTTTTGGATGGTTGTTGACAAAACAGATAATCATCGAAGTGAAGATAGATAAGTGAATATAAATCAAACAAGAGTGAACTTGCGTTACTTGACTCGATGATGAAATATACTCCCCCTAGATGTATGTAGGGTCAATTGATATACAATGAAATTCCTTGCAATTCATTTACTTATAAGGAGGATTTTTCAATCAAGCGAGGTAATGATTCGCACTGATGATAAGTAATCCAATGAGAATATAGTGCAATCATTTATGACTTCTGACAATAATTCCACCTGCGAAACAAATACTTCGAGAGAAGATAGTGCAGCAGGCGGGGTTATTAATATTACAGCTCATATCAAAAGTTTTACATTAGAGCACATCAAGTGGCATAAAAGGTCTTTGAAACATACAACGCAAAAGACTCATAAACCAAAGCAAATAAACCTGGAGACCAAATCCAACAGAGCAAATCTATCGAAACTCTTGATGTAATTCTCCCCTTTTTGTCAACTAGTGTCAAAAAGGTGACGAAGAATAGGAGAGCGAAAAAAATAAGTGAATCTGGTTCACTCTGAGGCATCACCCGAAGAACTTCCCGAAGACGTTTCTGATTCAGAGGTGGCTGGTAAATCTTCAACGTCATCAGCAGCAGTAGATCCTTCAAGACTGGCGTGGTGCTGAGAGGACGAAGGAAAATTGGGATCAGCATGTGGAGTCTTGCGAGACAATGTATTCCCTTCAACGGGTTTCTCAGTGGGCGAGGTTGCTTCTGACTCGTCGAGCAATTTGCGCAGCTGAATCCGGAGTAAATTGGTTGTTGGTTCATGAGCAGGCAGAGGCGGAGTGATCCGATCTTGAAAATCTTCAGCTGAGAACCCTTGATCAATATACTCATAGAGTTCTTTGAGGTGAGAGTTTCTCAATTGCTTCTTGGAGAAGAACTTCCGAAGCAATTTCTAGAGACGCTTCTTGTTTTCAGCTATGATCATGTGCACAACTTTTGTTCGGTTGTGGACTGCATTAAGTTCGGCAGCCAGGTGCTCTTTCTCTTGGCGATCTTCGGCCATATGCTTCAGTAAAAGCTATTAAGTGCGCATGCTTACTTCAAGATGTGAAGGAGGTTGAGTGTTCGGTTGATGATCACGCCGAGGTAGCTTTGGTCCATTGAAAGTGTTATGATAATCAGGAAGACTGGATACTGGAGCTTTCCCCGAAGAAAAATCTTCCATTACTCCCAGAGTATCACGCACAGGAGGAATGAAGCTTTTGTGACTGACTTTTGCTAAGTATTCGGTTTTCATGGCATAGTCAACCACCTTTTGAACCAAGGGTGCAAATACCTTGATAGTTTTCAGGTGCTGAGCTAAATCTATCAGTATGCGCAGGAACATGTCTTCGACATCAAAGACAAAACCTTGAGTGATGGCATGGATGGTGTTGCGAAGAACATCAGATATCACATTGTCTGTATTCATCGCAGCCAGCGGACAGAGGGTGTATGTGAGAATATGGTATAAAGTTTGATTGTCGAATGTCAAGTGCTCAGGCGGGGGAGGACCATTGTAGTCACGAACTTTATCTTCATCCATTGTGCATCGAAAATCTTCATCAGAGATTGCATCAATGTTATGAACTCGAATTTCTGTCTTTCCATGTTTGAACCAAGGGAAATGAAAATGAGATACAAAGTCCATTGTAGAGCATTTTATTCTCTTCCCTTCGGTCATCCACTCCATGATCCATTTTGTGTTGTCTGATGCATCACCGGAGATATATAGTGTTGCATAAAATTGAAGAACAATCTCCCGGTTCCATGGATGCTAGTATGCAAAGACATGTGTGAGACCAAAGTCTTCGATGTTCTTCATAGCAGCAATATCTGGGAACTCACGAGGGAAAATTTTCAGGCTGTCATAAAGAATCTGCGAATAGTATATTTCCTGTTCCTGAGTCCAGAACTGAGAAGATTCAGACGTACGGGGCTTGCTGTATGGACTCTCTCGAAAGAAAAGCGGATGAGTATTCCGATTGAAAAGAGGCCCTTTGACGCCAACGCCGATGGAAAACAACAGCAGTCACTCGCGAGGATAAGGGTACTTGAGTTCATCTTCAACAGAAATCACTTTATCGCCATAAATTACTGAGTCTGAGTGATGAGCAGAGGCAGATTTTGCTGTAGAAGGATCAACATCTGAGGTTCGTCGTGCAGTATTGAGTGAAATTCTCAGAGGAGAGGGATCAGACACTTTGTCAGGAACTGAGCCTTTATCTGGCACTGAATCTTTATCGGACACTGGAGATAGTTAAAGATTTGCTTCAAAAGTTGTTGGAGGAGTAGAGGGAGGAACCAAATCATTGGGTTCAACACAGACTGGAGAAGCCTGGTGTTCAGACTGAGGAATTTCACCTTCTTCTGAGACATTTTGCTGAGCCAGATTTTCTTCATGAACTGGTGAAGCCACAAGCACTAATCTAGTTGGCCTTGGCAAAGTATTTGCATCTGCAGCTGGTTCAAGAGTTGGTGAAGGAATTGCTCGCTCCGGAGACTTTTCTTTCTGTGTCTCAGCGACTGGTGGAGGAGGAGGAACATTCTTCTTCGCTATCTTTTTCTTCTTCCTTTGCTTCGACGGATCAATGTGCCCTTTGACAAGATCATTGTAGCCAGTGACTTGGGCTTGATGATCAAGGCAAATTTTGTGAACGATTTGATCCAAATCTGAGTGAAATCCCAATCTTCTGTGCTGAAGGATAGTCAGAGCCTTATTGACATCCACATAAGATTCTTCAAGTTGCTTGATGACAAACTTGGACTTCATATTTTGCATACGGTTGATAAGCTCCTGAAGTTGGGCAGTGAGGTCATTGATCTCAACTGAATCATTTCTCATGTCATTGATCAGATTAGAAGCTTGAGTAATTACTTCAGGGGGAATGGGCAAAGATGCCACTTCTCCTCAAACATGTTTTCCACAAATCTGTCAAGCTGTTCCATGATGAACACTTGATTGAAATAGTATGGTGCAGCAGAATCATCTTGAGGCTGTGCAGCAGGAGCATCTTGTGCTACATTCTGTTCAGTCGGTGGCACAGAAGCCAAAGGTAGTGTCAGCTTAGGAGCAAACTGCGCAGCCTTTTCCTTCACAACATCAACACTTGGAACATTTTTCTTAGCAGCTAGGGTTTGATTTGCTTCACTTTCTGCATCGGGAGTTTTTCTCCTGGCTTTGTTGTGCCAACAGGGGCAACAACTACCAAATCTTACAAGTTTATTGCATTAGGATGAGGATCTATATTCACTTTGTCAACCATTGTGATAGTGGTAGGAGGAGTCTTTCTTTTCAAGGGGTTCATCTTCGGAGGTGCAATTGGGACTGCACATGCTCGAAGATCAGGCAGAATAGTGGAACTGGTGATATTCACTTGTTCTGAAAGAGTTGCATCAATTTCTTCTCTGGTGAGTGGAGGGTCATCTTGATCGGAAGAATGGCTTTCAGATTCAACTGGCTTAGCAGGTCTTTTCCTTGGTGTGCTCTTTTTCTTCAGAGTAGCAGATCTTGGATCATGTTTGTTCTTCGTGTGACATTGTGCTTTTCCTTCAACCTGTTTCTTCTCGACGTCTGATTTAATGAGACGACGATTTTCTTCTTGTCTAGCCTGCTCCTTTTCAGCCTTCTTGGCTCTCTTTTCAGCATTCTTGAGGCGCTTGGCCTTTTCCTCGGGACAAGAATCAGGAGTCTTAAGAGATGAATCATCAACGTCAGGAGGTGGTGGAGGCCTTGTTTGGGGTTCACCTGGCCGTATGAGTCCAAATTCACGACAGTCACCCCAAGGGGGATGAAATGCAAAGTTCTTGGCATATCGAGGATGAACCATCTTGTAGTTGAACCACTTTCGTACCTAGTGACGCCGAAAGTTTTGCACATGCCTTTTTCTCTGAGTTGAATCTTCTCCAGGAACAGTGTTATAGTTATCATGAGAGATATACTGAGCTGAATTTGTGATGGGTTGCCTGCCACCTTTCCTTTTCTTCGGAGCATCTTCTTCTTGCTCATTGGCATTAGGTTCGAATCTCTTTCTCTTGCTGGTAGATGGGCCTACCATTGGGCTCTTAGCATTTGGTGCTTTGGATTCATCAGCAGTACCCATGAATACTTCTTCGTACTCAGCTATACTGTGCGGTCTAGTAGAATCCTCAACAGAGTGCATACACCTGTGAATCAGAATAGAGTATGAGGGAAAAAGGGGACAAGGTTACAAATGCTCACAGCGAATACTTTTTCGAACGAAAACATTTTTGAGGAAGAACCAGATACAGACTTTGAGAAATGTTTCGAATGAATGAAACATATAGATCGAGCTAGTAGATCCAAAGAATATACTAGACAGCAAAGTAGGCATATCACTACAGGAATCAGGCACTTTGCCGTCTGCCATGGCTGATGGCAAAGGCATGCCTGGCAGACGGCAAAGGCATTTGCCGTCAGCCAGTAGATGGCCGCACGTCCGGCTCAACGAGCTACGGCAAAGGGCTACTTTGCCGTCTGCTTTAATAAAGCGGACAACAAACACATTTGCCGTCAGTCATCCAGGGCAAGCAAACGGCAAAGGGCATGGACGACAGAGGGTAGGGTTAGGTCCGTTAAGGGGTTAACGGCGTGCTTTGCCGTCTGCTAGCAGACGGCAAAGACTTTTGCATCTTTGCCGTCTGCCAGCAGACGGCAAAGTGCCCAAATAGGCCAGCCCAAGTGCCCCCCAGCTATCTGCCACGTGGCTTGCTATGCCGTCTACTGGCAGACGACAAAGATGCATATGTCTTTGCCGTTTGCCAGCAGACGGCAAAGCAACCAAATAGGCCAGCCCAGTGTCCCCAGGTTGCACAGGTAGCTGCCACGTGGCAGCTTTGCCGTCTGCTTGCGGACGACAAAGGTCTTTGCCGTCTACCAACAGATGGCAAAGTGCCTGTATTGCCCCTGTTTATTCTGTTTTTTCTTAAATTCAATCAATTTCACAGATATATATATATATATATATATATATATATATATATACATTTGAAAATACTTCCAACAAGCATACATATCCCTGCCATATGGATATGATCATCCAACACATATACATACCAAATCGAAAGTCCATATCCAACATATCCAACAACAAGCATACAATGGTTTCATCCATACATACATATATAGGTAGCAAGTTTCACATTGTTCATCCTACAAAATCAAAACAAAAAGGAAGGACAAGGAGAAGAGTAGACTCCATCAACGCAAGCTTCTATGATCTAAAGCAAATCTGCAAATTGGGAAAGAAGAAAGTTATAAGAAGAAGAAGAAGACTAGCTAGAAGAAGAAGAAGAAGAAGAATTTTTCTTCTCTTTCTTTTTCTCCTCTTCTTTATCTTCTTCTTCTTCTAACTAAGGTAACCTAGTTAATTATGCCATTTTTTACATAACTAAGCATATTAAGTCATTTTGGAGGAAAAAATGCTAAGTGTAGGTCATTTTAGAGTTAACCTAGGTAAATAGGTCATTTTGGAGCTAAGTAAGGGAATTTCTTTCGTGTTCTTTGTGCGAAGAACTATCGCCTGGCCTTCTAGAAGAAATGGAAGAGTTGGCACCGGAGTTGATCTGCAAGTTAGAGAAGATCTTTCCGCCGGGCTTCTTTAATCCAATGCAGCACTTGATTTTGCATCTCCCGACCGAGGCAAGATTGGGGGGGCCCATGCAAAATCGTTGGTGTACGCAACTGAGAGGATGCAGAAGCAGCGTGGAGCAAAATGTAAAAATAAACGTAGAATTGAAGCATCGATGGCCGAGGCAATCATTACTAAGGAGGCGGCAAAAATTTGTGACAGCACAATACGAAGCCAAAAATCGTCATTTGCATAATCCGAAGCCTGGTACATGCTGGCGCGACCCTAAAAAGGGTGGATCCAACCTCACGCCTATTCAAAGGGAATCTCGCACCAGCCGGTGTTCTAATTCCTTATCGTTGGATGTAAAGAATGCCGCACATTTGTTGTATATCTTCAACAACCTAACAGATGTGCGGCCGTACATCGAGTAAGTTCTCGCGTACATTGTTTCGCAACTTCTAATTCCTTTGAACTGCTCTTATTCCCGAAATTTGATACAGTCGATACATCGCCACAAATTCTCGTATGGTGGTGATCCAAAAGGATTCCGTCGGAGAAGAGTATGAGCTCTGGCAAGCATGGAGGCGGCTATCCCGGTTTTCATCTCTTGGTTCAAACAACGGTAATTTGTGGCTAATGCAACAATCCTTTCGTATTAAACTTGTAGGCTATTTAGAGTTTATGGACGCCGATTGAGACAAGTCGTTAATGGTTTTGACTTTAAGGTCCGTTCATTTGACAAATATGACATCAACGGGTATCGCTTTCATACCTATGGCAAAGAGTATCTGGTTGACCAAATTCTAAAAATTGTTGTGTTTTTGTATGTTGTGAAGGAGATACCGAGTATTATGGAAGAGTTGAAGCAATTTGAAACTTCAATTCTATGGTGCAAACCCACCAAACGTCGTAGTCTTCAAATGATTGGTTCCAGCCGAAGGAGACTAGAAGGACTCATGAACATATAGGGCTAGTGGAAATCAAAACAAAGCACCCATTTGGATGGTTCCCGATGTCTATATTACGGATCAACAGGCAACCCAAGTTTTCTATCTACCGTGGGCCAGTCAAGTGATCCAAATCTCAATGGTTGGGATGGTCGTTATGAAGTGCCACCACGTGTTAGACCACCTCCCCACAATGAAGAGGATTATGAACCTCACATTAACCCAAACACATATGAAGGAGAATTCTTCCAAGAAAACACGTTCTTCCAAAAAATGTTTCAAGAACCCGCTCTACTTCACCCTAGAAACATTGAAGTAGACGACGACAATGAATCCGACTTAACCCTGAGCGGGGAACAAGAAGAGCGGAACAAGAAGAGGTTACTGCTGCGAATGACCTGTCAATGCTTGACCGATTACGTAAAGGAGGCCTTCCACATGTTGATGCATTTATTGATGATGATGATGAGCACGTCATTACTGATAGTGATGAGATGATGATGCATTTATGATCTCGGAGCATATATAGACGATGAGAGTAATATTTGTAATGTCAGGTATTCATTATTATGTACATATATATATATTAATTAGTTCATGTATTAGGTATTCATTTTTTTATTATGTTGATGATGATACACTTAAATAATACTAATTATTCATGTCAGATATTCAAATTTTTTATGTTGTACTAATTTTGTTTACTCTTTGTCATTGCATGTGTTGACAGATGTGGTGCGGGGGGTGAGAGCGCTCCGAGCCTCTTCCTTGGGCGTGCTGGGAGGGGTGCTTCCATTCCACCCCAGCACCTCCGGAGAGCGCTGCTAGACAGTATGCAGACACCCAGGCGGGCGCTTCTTCTCGGCCGGGAGAGGGAGAGGTCGGGGAGGACGAAGAGGGTGCTAAGGGGGACGTAGCGGCGGGAGAGGTAGGAAGGCTGCTAAGCCTTCTCGCCGCCACCCCCAGCTGATTCACCCGACCATAGGACTGCCTCCGTGTGGTGGACCCGTTCGACGTGGACCCGTCTCGGACTCCGGTCCACGAGCCTCGGGCCGACGAGACTCTGGTCCCAGAGTCTTCGTCCCATGAGACTCCAGTCCCAGAGTCTTCATCCCACATGACTTCGGAGGCTAGTGGCCATGCTGAATGGTGGAGGACAGCTTTTCTGATGATAGCTATAGGGAGGGCGAGCTGGTTGAGGGGGGCAAGGTCTACCAGCATGGTGGTACAAAGCTCCCGCCCGTGCCGACGACCCGCGAGCAGAGGTGGTTTGATTGTGCCTAATGGGGAGAAGTAAGTGCATTTACTCTTTTTTAACCTTTTGCCTTCACGTTCTTCAAATTATCTCTAATGTGTTGGCCTTGTCATACTGCAGGGGTTGGAAACACGCCCCTGGTGTTCGCAGGCCCAACCAGGTCCTTGGTGTGCTTTGCCGGCAGAACTTCCCGGGGTGGGTCACGTTGCCCGGTGGGGTCAGGTTCCAACTCTAGCACTGAGCTATGAGCTGTACTTGGCTGCCCGGCCGCCGAGGAGAGGGTCGACGGTGTTGTGCGAGACAGTGGCCGACATTGTGATCCGGACGTTTGGGTATTTCTCCTTTACAGATATAAAATCAATAGTACCTAGTGATTGTACTAATCAGTGTTGTCTTGTTTGATTGCAGACCTTCTACAGGTGTCTTGAGGAACAGGAGGAGGCCGCGGCTATGGCTATCGAAGCCGAGTGCAAGCGCCTACTTCAGAACTTATGGCACGAGGCCCTGGTGTAGGCTGTTCGAGACTACTACGCCTCGACTGGTATTAAGAGGTCCAGAAGAAGTGCCGCGTCAAGTTTCTGAGTAAGGAGAAGTACATGAAGGTAATTACCTATTATTAAGGCCTTGTACTTAGTTTCTTGATTTGATTCATAGGGGTAGCACTGAAATTTTCTCTTGACTAACTTAGGTGCCCCCGAGATGGTGTGCGGATAGGATGGACTGTTGGGAGGCGTTGGTGGATGAGTGGTGCTCTCCCCCAATGGCTAGCCGCCACAACAAGGCCAAGGATAAGCGTGGCCAAATGGTGGTGTGCCACACCATCAAGGGAGCTCCAAACTGTTTGAGTACGGGGATAACTGGGTATGTGGTTTGCTTCATGATTCAGCAATTTCATTTCATGCTAGCTTAAGCCCTTAACTATAATATTTTGTTCCTCTCTTTTAGGCGGACAACAACAAGAAGGAGGTGCCAGGGGTGTTCTACCTCTATGCCAGGCCCATACTGCCCCGACAAAGAAGGCCAAGGCATTCTCTGAGTCTAACCTCGATCATCCAGAGCTTCACCAACATTCCCCACCACAAGCTCGTGAAGTATAGATCCGAGGGAAGGCGAGGAAAGGGGGATGACTTTAACCCGAGCTAGAGTCCTTTTGATCTAGAGTGGTGATGATATCTGGTGGTGGGAGGTCCATGGCTCGATAGCCATTGGGGATGGACATGATACGTTGTCCTAGCACTCTCCCAGAGATCAAGAAGCGCCAGACGAGCTCCGATCCAGAGATTAGGCCTCATCCACGGCCAATGGAGCTCGCCATCAGAGGCTAGGGCCCAGGAGCTTCTGGCGGAGGCAAACAGGCCGGCGGCGGAGAGGGAGGGGACATGGAGGAGAGGACGGCTAGGCTGTGGTGGAGGAGAGGAACCAGAACGAGCATCCACCGGGCCCTATACGAGCTCCTCATGGTAAGTTTCTCCTGATATTAGCCAAATCATGCACGTAATGTTCGTATCATTACTAACTAATATGACTGACTCATGAAAACCAAATGGTAGTGTCTTGTGTGCCAGACCAACGGTCAGACCCCTCCGCCGATGCCCCCAGATTCATAGCGACATGGTGAGTTTCATTGAATGGTCATACTTACTAGTATTCACATTTGAATTGCATCATGCTAATGAGACATTGCAATGATCTTTGGTGCAACATGCATCCCGACAAGCATCGACCAATCCTTCTCCGTCTGCACTGGCGCAACCTGACTGGTCCTTCACCTCCGTGATGTGGTAAGTTTTCCCAGTGTTTTGCTTAAGAAATGTATACTTAGCTTAAGAAATGACCTATTTAGCTCCAAAATGACCTACACTTAGCTTTATTCCCGAAAATGACAAACAACCTTACTTAGCTCCAAAATGACCTATTTTACCTAGGATAGCTATAAAATGACCTGTACTTAGCATTTTCCTCCAAAACGACTTAATATGCTTAGTTAGCTAAAAATGGCATAACTACCTAGGATAGCTCAATATGACCTTATACTTAGCTTAGCTAGTTCATTATGACATAATTAGCTTACTTAGGTAAAAAATGGCATAATAACCTTGGTTTAGCTCCAAACTATCATATACTTCGCTTATTTCCTTGAAAATGACATAATAACCTTACCTAGCTCCAAAATGACGATTTAACTAGGATAGCTCTAAAATGACCTACACTTACCATTTTTTCCTCCAAAATGAATAAATATGCTTAGGTAGCTCCAAATGGCATAACTAACCTATGTTAGCTCAAAAATGACCTATACTTAGCTTATTTAGTCATTTATGACATACTTAGCATACTTAGGTCAAAAATGGCATAATAATCTTGGTTACCTCCAAAATGACATATACTTAGCTTATTTCCTCGAAAATGACATAATAACC